>CM019694.1:45715265-48289520 GCA_009760885.1 Achatina immaculata
TTCAACCTACAGTCTCCTTCAACCTGTAGTCTCCTTGAACTTACAATCTTCTTCACCCTATAGTCTCCTTCAACTTACAGTCTCCTTCAACCTATTGTCTCCTTCAACCTACAGTCTCCTTTAACCTATAGTCTCCTTCAACCTACAGTCTCCTTCAACCTATAGTCTCCTTCAACCTACAGTCTCCTTTAACCTATAGTCTTCTTCAACCTACAGTCTCCATGAACCTATAGTCTCCTTCAACCTATAGTCTCCTTCAACCTACAGTCTCCTTTAACCTATAGTCTCCTTCAACCTACAGTCTCCTTTAACCTATAGTCTCCTTCAACCTACAGTCTCCTTCAACCTATAGCCTCCTTCAACCTATAGTCTCCTTCAACCTATAGCCTCCTTCAACCTACAGTCTCCTTCATCCTATAGTCTCCTTTGGAGGAAGGAACTGATTCCAGTGCTGGCGACGCCGACAACGTTGACTCTGATATCGGTCGTGTTGAGACACGTGCAGGAGGGATTGGCGATCCTCACCCACACCTGTTGAGGGATTCTCGAAATTGACCGTGATGGCTCCTCTTCGGAGCCCCCTATTCCACTTCAGGATCACTATAAAATGACGACGGCTCGATTGGGGGCGGAGAGTACTTTCTTTTCGGGTATGGACGGGCCCACATACATGGTGGCCCCTTCGCGAGTTAACTCTTCTTCGAGATATGATAGTATTCCCTTGGCCAGGTATAAAGCAAAACACAATAGACACTAGTTGGGCGGTGTTCTTCAGACGAGGAGTCCATCCTTGCTCCTGTCCTGTTTCTATGGCAGTAGAAGTAGAGATGGTGTGACTCAAGGAGCTCATTATTAAAATGTTGTGTGTGTGTATATATATATATATATATATATATATATATATATATGTAGTAATTTGACTAATTGATTAAATCTCTTATTTAATTACGACGTAGGTTATTGATGTAAAGGAAAGTCATTCATGACACTTTGCAAATCCCGAGATTTATGATCATGTTTGATAAACTTTACCTTGACATGTTTTATTTTTACTCAAGCTTAGTTAAGACCTTGGAAAATCTCGGTTGGGGGGGGGGGGGGGGTAGCGAATTGTGTCCTGACATGTTTTTATTGAAAGTTAAATTTGGAATCTCCAGTTAGTTTTTCACTGAAGGTCATGTTTGGACGTTTAAATCCCGAGATCTTCATTGAACTTTCTCTAGACTTGTTTTTAGGGCTAGCTAAAATTAGATTGTTTTTCAGAGACTAGCCCAAGGTCTTAAAAAGGCGATTTTCAAAGTTTGGACTTTCTCGTGGACGAATGTTCACGAAAATTGAAAAGTAGAAATTATTGATGATATTTAAGAGCTGTTCTTTTATGTAGGATAATGGATGGATTGAGGGATTGATTATTATTTAGAATGAGATTATAATGTGGGATTAGGATGGAAGATAGAAGCATGAGAATCATAGTGACAGGCTTGTGATAGTGATTGAGTTATGTGATTATACTGAGTGAGATTTTTTTTATAGATAGTTGAGAGATTTGATATCATTATGGGTTAGAAAGTGTTCTAGGAAATTGTGTAGTAATTTGTGATGGAATGTGAGTTGAGTTTTCCTTCCATAGATCCAGGTATGTTTACTTGTAACTGAAGAATGTAACAATAATTCTTTTGAAGCATCGTAAGACTTATAAGGTCCGATACTTGTGTTATTTTCTTACGGATCCACGAAAAGCTTCTTGTGAGGATGTAAGTTGGCATTTATGTCCATTCATGCTGTACGTCTGGCTGTTTGTCTGAGTATGAGTGTAGTGTAGGCCACTCCTTCCTTATATGGCGAACAAGCTCTATTCAAGGCTAGGAGTGATTTGTTCATTTATTACAATCAATATTCTTCATCCTCACTGATCACTGTCCATTTTTTCTCAATAAATACGTAGTTTATTTGATTCCATAAAATTCGAGTGTCAGTGGTCTTCAGTGGTCTGTGTACTTGTACATTTAGAGTCTGAGAATTAAGTTCGTTGAAAATCTGTACTAGTACGGTACTAAGACTGCAGTTAGAAAACTAGTATATGCTGACATGTTGTAGGTTATCACTCTGTTCCTTATGACATGTTGTGGATTATCATCATGTTCCTGATGACATTTTATGGATTATCATATGTTCCCGATGACATGCTGTGGGTTATCATTATGTTCCTGTTGACATGGTGTGGGTTATCATTATGTTCCTGCTGACATGGTGTGGGTTATCATTATGTTCCTGATGACATGGTGTGGGTTATCATTATTGTTCCTGTTGACATGTTGTGGGTTATCATTATGTTCCTGATGAGCACTAAAATGAGCAGAGACTGGTTCAGAAGCATGATGTGAGTTGTTATAAGGATGTTTCTGAATTCGGTCATCTAATCTGAGACGGGTCTCCCCATGCCGTGAGTTGTTATAAAGATGTTTCTGAATTCGATGATCAATTCTGAGACCGGCTCACGGTGCAGGACCCGGATGTGAGTCCCCCATGGAGAGTGAGGATAGTCTTAGAGAAAAAAATAAATCTATTTCGTTTCCCAGACTACAGGTGATGTGCCAGGTCGCTGGCTCTTTCTAGTTCCCACAAAGGCAGGTTAAGGTGGCTTTGGGTTAGGATGTCCTTCAGATTTGTTTCCCGTTTGTAGGCTACTTTCCTTTACTGGTTCTAATCAGAACGTAGCACACTGAACTGAACTCCGAGAAACAGCATTGTCTTGATGGTCTGGCCAGGACAAATTTTACTGTTTAAATTCTAAAATTTATGTTACAGTCTTTCTCTTCACTGCCTCAAGTATCTGTCGCTGACCGGTCTAGAATTATAATAATTATATCATTAATCGTGAAGGAGTGCTGATCAAAGAGACCGACGATCAATCTCTCTCTCTCTCTCTCTCTCTCTCTCTCTCTCTCTCTCTCTCTGAACCTTAAGTGCCCAGGGCACATGGGGCTTCCACAAGGGTTTTCCACAACTTCCTGTCCTTTGCCTATCTCCAGCTCTTGCCCAGGTGAGCCCTCTATTGCTCAACATCCTCTCTGTTGTTCTTCTCCATGTCTCTTTTGGTCTACCCTTACTTCTGTTCCCCTGTGGTGTCCATCTTAGTGCTATTTTTGGTAGTGAGTTGTCAGTCATCCGGAGCACATGTCCCAACCATCGCCATCGTCTTTCCTCAATAATTGTTGTCAGTGGTTTCATCTGCATTTCTGCCAACAAGATGTTATTTCTTATGGTGTTTGGCTAAAATATTTTTCGAATTCTTCGTAAACATTTAGTCTGGAAAGAATTAAGCTTGTTTTATTTAATTTTGGTGATTTTCCAGCATTCACTTCCATAGAGTAGTATACTTAGAACATTACTCTTAAATATCCTGATTTTCGTCTTCAACCTCAGTCTTCTTCTTATGCGTTTTTTAGATTTCCATATAATCTGCGATATTGCAAAAGACTGGTTTGCTGCTATCATATCTCGACTAACCAGCCCACCCGACGTAATACCACTTAATATAAATTAGCCACCTACTGAAGATCTGATCTGATATAAGACATTAGAGGTCTTTTGGTTACCCTGTAGTGATTCAGTGCCCACACTTTCGTCTTTCTTCTTCAGAACCTGGGAGAATATTTGTTCCCAGATCACATCTAACAAGCAACAAGCATGAAGCTGGTAGTTATATTGTGTGTGTATGTGCTGACACTGGCGTGTGTGACGGCGCTGCTGTCAGAAGATGACACACTGAACGAGGAAGCAGAGAGGGCGGTTCTCAAGAGAGCAGCGGAATCATTTCAATCGGTAGGTCCATACTAAATTTAGCCTACAAACTATAAACTGCCATATATTGTTAGTGTATTCAGCATTGTAAAAGTTACTAAACTGAAGTTGACAGAAATAGAGGGATAACAGTAAACTTAAGTTTCCTCTTTGTTGCCATGCGGATTTCGTTATGTTTAAAAAACAATAGGGATAATCTGATAGACCAGTGTGTTGCCCAGGTGAATTCGGAATTCGTTCTTGGCGTCAAGTTTTACATTTGTTGTCAAGGTGAATTGAGAACTTGTTATTGGCGTGAAGTTATAGCTTTATTCTGAGTTTGTGTCTAAGATATTTTAACTCTCGCACATATCCCAAACCTGATGTTCAAGAATTGTCTACACAACCAGTCAGGTGTTGTATTTAGGGCCTTCAAGAATTGTCTACACAACCAGTCAGGTGTTGTATTTAGGGCCTTCAAGAATTGTCTACACAACCAGTCAGGTGTTGTATTTAGGGCCTTCAAGAATTGTCTACACAACCAGTCAGGTGTTGTATTTAGGGCCTTCAAGAATTGTCTACACAGCCAGGCAGGTGTTGTACTTAAGACCCTCAAGAATTGTCTACACAACCAGACAGGTGTTGTACTTAAGGCCCTCAAGAACTTTCTACACAACCAGTCAGGTGTTGTATTTAGGGCCTTCAAGAATTGTCTACACAGCCAGGCAGGTGTTGTACTTAAGACCCTCAAGAATTGTCTACACAACCAGACAGGTGTTGTACTTAATCTATTCTAAAATTGTCTACACAACCTGACATATTCAGAGCCGTAATAATGTCCTGAAAGTCTTAGAAGATGAAAATGTTGAGGAGAGAAGAGAAGAATGATGAGAACACTGTAGACGAGTGAGCAGCGTCGAAAGATTTCCAGGGGCGCAAACAAAAGATTTCTCAGTCTAGGCTAAAGATAGAACTAGACGAATGTCTTATTTGGAGATGGCTCATGCTGATGATTTCCAATACCTCTTCTGATACAGCTCTGTTGTTGTTGTTTTTATTTTATTTTATTTTATTTTGTGTCTTTAGTCTATGAGATGAAATAGTTTTGTTATGTGTGCATTGTGTGTAGGTTTGTGAGTGTACAAAATCTGCTGTTTTCTCTTATTTTAGCATACGAATACCAAACTAATAAATTGCAACTTTTGTTTTTCTTTGGGCATCAACTGTTGTCAGTCCCCACTCTGTGCTTTTCTTGAGAAAATTTTATATAAGCTGAAGCTGGACAAAAAGTTACAAAACGAAGAGTTTTACTTAAGTGTTTGGGAGAAAGATTGACACAACAATAGACAGGGGGAGGGGGAGATATGCACAAAAATAGACAGACAGAACAACATATAAACCTTCAGATGTTACTTAATGTTGGGGGCGAATGCTTGATGGATGGCGATGAATGATTGATGGATAGAAGTGAATGATTGATGGATGGAAGTGAATGATTGATGGATGGAAGTGAATGATTGATGGATGGAAATGCATGATTGATGGATGGCGATGAATGATGGATGGCGATGAATGATTGATGGATAGAAGTGAATGATTGATGGATGGAAGTGAATGATTGATGGATGGAAATGAATGATTGATGGATGGCGATGAATGATGGATGGCGATGAATGATTGATGGATGGCGATGAATGCTTGATGGATGGCGATGAATGATTGATGGATGGCGATGAATGCTTGATGGATGGCGATGAATGCTTGATGGATGGCGATGAATGCTTGATGGATGGCGATGAATGCTTGATGGATGGCGATGAATGCTTGATGGATGGCGATGAATGATGGATGGCGATGAATGCTTGATGGATGGCGATGAATGATGGATGGCGATGAATGCTTGATGGATGGCAATGAATGATGGATGGCGATGAATGCTTGATGGATGGCGATGAATGATGGATGGCGATGAATGCTTGATGGATGGCGATGAATGATGGATGGCGATGAATGCTTGATGGTTTGCGATGAATGATGGATGGCGATGAATGCTTGATGGATGGCGATGAATGATGGATGGCGATGAATGCTTGATGGATGGAAGTGAATGCGTGACTGCTCAGGGTGAACGCATGACGGTGGAGTGTGGATGCCAGGTGTTTTCAGAGTGAATACCTGACAGATTAGAAGTAAATCCCTGACAGTTAGGAATAAATACTTGACTGTTTTGGAGTAAATCCCTGACAGTTAGGAATAAATACTTGACAGTTTTGGAGTAAATCCCTGACAGTTAGGAATAAATATTGACTGTTTTGGAGTAAATCCCTGACAGTTAGGTATAAATACTTGACGGTGGAAGTAAATGTGTGAAGCTGAGAGTGAAATGATTTTGACTTTTATGTGCATGCTTGAATTCTGAGTTTTGAAGAGACCATCTTTTGTGTTACTCTGGCATCATATTTTAGAAAATAATACAGTTATTTTTACTTGTTACAGATAATTACAGAAAACCGCTTAGTTAGTTAAACTTCAGTATAAACTGTTTATTTTATGAATATTAAGTATAAAAACTTTTTATTCATGAAATTTAAATATTAAATTGTATAATTCTTGAACTTTGAGTATAAAAAAATGTTTAATTCATGAAATCTTAGTATAAAACTATTCATGAAATGTGAGTATAAGACTGCTTAATTCATGAAATCTGAGTGCAAAATGTTTTGATTAATGAAATTTAAGAGCATAACTAATTCACGAAATTTGAGTATAATTCTGTTTAACTCATGAAATCTGAGTATAAAAAATTAATGAAATTTTGGTATAAAACGGTTTTTAGTGAAATATTAGAGTAAAATTGATGATTATCTTCTTAAGATCTTAGAGTAAAATTCATGCTTATCCTCTTAAGACCTTAGAATAAAATTAATGATTATCTTCTCAAGACCCTTGCAGTAAAATTGATGATTATCTTCTCAAGACCATAGAGTAAAATTGATGATTATTTTCTTTAGACCTTACAGTAGAATTAATGATTATCTTCTCAAGACCTTAGAGTAAAATTAATGAGCATCTTCTCAAGACCTTAGAGCAAAATTAATGATTATCTTCTAAAGACCTTAGAGTGAAATTAATGATTTTCTTCTCAAGACCTTAGAGTAAAATTTATCATTATCTGCTCGGGACCTTAGATTACCATTGATGATTATCTTCTCAAGACCACAGAGTAAAATTGATGATTATATTCTCAAGACCTTAGAGTAATATTTATCATTATCTTCTCAAGACCTTGGAGTAAAATTTATGATTATCTTCTCAAGACTTTAGAGTAAAATTAATGATTATCTTGTGAAGACCTTAGAGTAAAATTTATCAGTATCTTCTTAAGACCTTGGAGTAAAATTGATGATTATCTTCTCAAGACCTTAGAGTAAAATTGATGATTATCTTCTCAAGATCTTAGAGTCATATTGATGATTATCTTCTCAATACCTTATAATGAAATTGATGATTTTCTTCTCAATACTCTAGAGTAAAATTTATCATTATCTGCTCGGGACCTTAGAGTAATATTGATGATTATCTTCTCAAGTCCTTAGAATAAAATTGATGATTATATTCTCAAGAACTTAGAGTAAAATTAATGATTATCTTCTCTAGACCTTAGATTAAAATTAATGATTATCTTCTCAAGATCTTTCAGTAATATTGACGATGATCTTCTCAAGAACTTTTAGTAAAGTTGATGATTATCTTCTCAAGACATTAGAGTAATTTCGATAATTATCTTCTCCAGACATTAGAGTAAAATTAATGATTATCTTCTCAAAACAATACAGTAGAATTTATCATTATCTTCTCAAAACCTTAGAGTAATATTAATGATTATCTTCTCAAGACCTTAGAATAAAATTTATCATTATCTTCTCAAGACCTTAGAGTAAAATTGATGATTATCTTCTCCAGACCTTAGAGTAAAATTGATGATTATCTTATCAAGACCTTAGAGTAAAGTTGATGATTATCTTCTGAAGATCTTAGAGTAAAATTGATGATTATCTTCTCAAGACCTTATTTGAAGAAGCCGAGAAGCGGGGACTGAACCTACGAGAAAGAAGAAATTTCTGGGCAGGTTTGTGGAACGCTGTAAAACCTGGCCTGCTCCAATATGGCGTATCTCTATTGCGTAATGGGAGGGATACATCTGAGTTAGCTGACGCCCAAGACTGAAATGACTATATCCGGTCTGATGACGGAAACTTGGTAGGACAAAGTCAGTGACAAGTCTGACGATATCAACAAAGTTGTCTGGAAACGTCGAAATTCTCACTTTGTGAATCGTTTGCTTCAAAAAATTAAACAAAATGTCGAAATGATTGAATTATTTGGGTTAATATTTCAAAAACTAGGCTGATATGTCTGTCTGTCTGTCTGTCTGTCTGTCAGATCTGTTTGTCTGTGTCTCTCTGTCTGTAACATGCATATAGTTTGACATCTCCATGTAAGCAGTCTAATATATTCATGTAGAAACTTTAAAACTCCTCTATGTGCTGTCAAACATCCTCTCTCTCTCTCTCTCTCTCTCTCTCTCTCTCTCTGTGCTGTCTAACATCCTCTCTCTCTCTCTCTGTGCTGTCTAACATCCTCTTTCTGTGCTGTCTAACATCATCTCTCTCTCTCTCTGTGCTGTCTAACATCCTCTCTCTCTGTGCTGTCTAACATCCTCTCTCTGTGCTGTCTAACATCTTGGTGTATAGTGTATAATGTATACATACATTACGAAATATAAATCTCCATGTTTACAGTCCAACATTTCCGAATATCCTTCCTCAAATGTTCATATATATCTGTTAGCTTCTTCACGTGATTTTTCCTGCCCACAAATTTATGCATGGACATTGCACACAGTTCGCGTTGCTCTAGAAGGTCCAGTCCGTGGAAATTTGAGAATAATTGATTAAATTTTGATGAATAGAGTGTTAGGTTTTGTCGTGTTAGGACGTATTGTGTTCATTAGTAATATAACTGTAGAACTAGTGATTGTTAGCGTAGTTAGTAATATAACTGTAGAACTAGTGATTGTTAGCGTAGTTAGTAATATAACTGTAGAACTAGTGATTGTTAGCGTAGTTAGTAATGTAACCGTAAACTAGTGATTCCCCCGTGTGGTACCCGGGATCTGCAAAGAATAGGACCACTGTACCCTACCATGCATGATCGTAAAAGGCGACTAAGGAGGGTTCAGCATAGGGCCAGCAACCCTATCTGGTAAAAAAAGTATCAGACTGCTACAGAAACGGAAGCAAGGGAAAAAGCAAATGCAGGTGGAAGGAGAAATGCTTATCAGGAAACTGAGCCCATGAAGGTTGTGGATGAAAGCCAGCCACTGGAAGTCCCCAGCCCGACTGCAGACCTCCTGGAACCTAAACATAAGATGCAAATAGGCAGCTGGAATGTAAGAACACTAAACCAGACTGGAAAACTAGCACAAACCATCAAGGAAATGCACAGATACAAACTAGACATACTAGGAATACAAGAAGCAAGATGGACAGGACAAGGCAGAAGGAAATTAACAACACAGCACACAGAAGACACAATAATATGGTCAGGTAAAGAAGATCATCATGAAGGAGGAGTAGCATTGATTATAACAAAAGAAGCATCAAGAGCATTGCTGAAATGGACCCCAATAAATGAGAGATTATTATATGCACGGTTCAACTCAAGATTCACGAAGCTGTCTATTATAGTTTGTTATGCACCAACAGAAGCAGCTGAAGAGGAATTAAAAGAAGATTTTTACAACAGCCTCCAAGCAACAGTAGAAACAATACGCAAGCATGATATGCTACTCATTTTGGGCGACTTCAATGCAAAAGTAGGTGAAGGAAATGAAGATAGAAGAAGAATCATGGGAAGAGAAGGAATCGGAGAAATAAATGAAAATGGAGAAAGACTGTGCAGTTTCTGTGAAGAAAACATGATGACCATCGGAGGGACAATTTTCCAACACAAAAACATCCATAAGGTGACTTGGAGGTCACCAGATAAAACCAGAGAAAACCAAATCGATCACATACTAATAAACAACAAGTGGAAACGGTCACTACAAGATGTGCGAGCAAGGAAAGGAGCAGATGTAGGAAGTGATCACAACCTTCTGGTAGCAAAAATAAAACTAAAATTAAGGAAAGCCAAAATCGGAGAACACAGAAAGATACATTTTGATACAAGAAAACTGATAGACCAGCAAACAAGAAATGAATTCTCAATAATACTTAAGAACCACTTCAGTGTCCTGCAAGACGAAGCAGAAATGTCCATATTAGAGTTCAATAAAACACTACAGGAAACAGCAAAAGAGGTGCTGGGATATCGGAAAAGGAGAAAAGAGGAATGGATAAGCGAGACCACATGGGAAAAGATAGAGCAAAGAAAAGAAATCAAGAAAAAATTACTGAACACCAAATCACAACGGCTTAAAGAACGAGTTTTAAGTAATTATGCACAAAAAGACAAAGAAGTGAAGGAATCATGCCGTCAAGATAAACGTCAATATTATGACAACTTAGCAGAAACAGCAGAGAAAGCAGCATATACAAATGACATGAAAACCATATATAAAATCACAAAGCAGATGACAGGTAACTTCAACACAAGATGTGAAAGTGCAGTAAGAACACAAAATGGACAACTGGTCAGTGGAGAAAGAGAAAAAATTGAAAGATGGAGGGAACACTTTAACACCCTACTAAACAGAACACAAGCAGCACAAACAATAGACATACCTGAAGCAAAAACGAAACTAAACATCAATACAGAACCAATAACAATAAATGAAGTAAAAGAGGCGATAAAGAAGCTAAAATTAGACAGGGCACCAGGTGAAGATGAAGTGACTGCTGAGATGTTGAAAGCAGACGAAACAGAAACACCAAAACAACTTTGCCGGATATTACAACAAATTTGGGATCTAGAAAAAGCCCCAGAGGAGTGGAAAACTGGGCTTATAGTAAAACTACCAAAGAAGGGTGACCTCAGAGATTGCGGGAACTGGAGAGGCATTACCATACTGCCACTCACCAGTAAAGTATTTTGCAGAATAATCATCAACAGAATTGTACCAACACTTGAGGAAAAACTTCGGAAAGAGCAGGCAGGATTTAGGAAAGGAAGATCATGCATAGACCACATATTTGTACTTAGACAAATATTAGACCAGGCAAATGAGTGGCATAGCACAACATATGCATTATTCATAGATTTTGAGAAAGCCTTTGACAGTGTCAACAGAGATGCACTGTGGAAAATCCTAAGATGGCATGGCCTCCCCATAAAATAGTTAATGTAATCAAAGCCCTATACGAGGGTTTTCAGTGCAAAGTTATCTGTGGAGAACATACCTCCAGCAGCTTTAGGGTACAAACAGGAGTGAAACAGGGATGTGTACTATCACCAACATTATTTATCTTGGCAGTAGACTGGTTAATGAAGGAGGCAAAATTAGACAGGGCACCAGGTGAAGATGAAGTGACTGCTGAGATGTTGAAAGCAGACGAAACAGAAACACCAAAACAACTTTGCCGGATATTACAACAAATTTGGGATCTAGAAAAAGCCCCAGAGGAGTGGAAAACTGGGCTTATAGTAAAACTACCAAAGAAGGGTGACCTCAGAGATTGCGGGAACTGGAGAGGCATTACCATACTGCCACTCACCAGTAAAGTATTTTGCAGAATAATCATCAACAGAATTGTACCAACACTTGAGGAAAAACTTCGGAAAGAGCAGGCAGGATTTAGGAAAGGAAGATCATGCATAGACCACATATTTGTACTTAGACAAATATTAGACCAGGCAAATGAGTGGCATAGCACAACATATGCATTATTCATAGATTTTGAGAAAGCCTTTGACAGTGTCAACAGAGATGCACTGTGGAAAATCCTAAGATGGCATGGCCTCCCCATAAAATAGTTAATGTAATCAAAGCCCTATACGAGGGTTTTCAGTGCAAAGTTATCTGTGGAGAACATACCTCCAGCAGCTTTAGGGTACAAACAGGAGTGAAACAGGGATGTGTACTATCACCAACATTATTTATCTTGGCAGTAGACTGGTTAATGAAGGAGGCAACATCAGACAAACGCAGATGATTACAATGGACCCTTGACACAGTGCTGGAGGACCTTGACTTTGCGGACGACATTTGTCTATTATCAAGCAGTCACAAAGATATGCAAGATAAAATAAACAAGCTAACTCAGAATGCAAACAACATAGGACTAAAGATCAACGTAGGAAAGACAATGTTAATGAAGCAAAATGTGAACAACAGAAATGTACTCAGAGTAGATAACAAGTTAGTGGAGGAGGTCAACGAATTTGTATACCTTGGCAGTAAAGTAGTAGAAAATGGAGACAGCAAAGAGGACATCAACAGCAGACTTACTAGAGCAAACCATGCTTTTGCAATGCTGCAGAATATATGGAAATCAAAAAAACTAAGCATAAATATGAAAATCAGGATATTTAAGAGTAATGTTCTAAGTGTACTACTCTATGGAAGTGAATGCTGGAAAATCACCAAAACCATAGAAAACAAGTTGAATTCTTTCCAGACTAAATGTTTACGAAGAATTAAACAAATATTTTGGCCAAACACCATAAGAAATAACATTTTATTAGCAGAAATGCAGATGAAACCACTGACAACAATTATTGAGGAAAGACGCTGGCGATGGTTGGGGCATGTGCTCCGAATGACTGACAACTCACTACCAAAAATAGCACTAAGATGGACACCACAGGGGAGCAGAAGTAAGGGTAGACCAAAAGAGACATGGAGAAGAACAACAGAAAGGATGTTGAGCAATAGAGGGCTCACCTTGGCAAGAGCAGAAAAAAAGGCGAAGGACAGGCATTTGTGGAAAACCCTTGCGGAAGCCCCATGTGCCCTGGGCACTTAAGGTTCAGAGAGAGAGAGAAACTAGTGATTGTTAGCGTAGTTAGTAATGTAACTGTAGAACTAGTGATTGTTAGCGTAGTTAGTAATGAAATTGTAGAACTAGTGATTGTTAGCGTAGTTAGTAATGTAACTGTAGAACTAGTGATTGTTAGCGTAGTTAGTAATGAAATTGTAGAACTAGTGATTGTTAGCGTAGTTAGTAATGAAATTGTAGAACTAGTGATTGTTAGCGTAGTTAGTAATGTAACTGTAGAACTACTGATTGTTAGCTTAGTTAAAATGTTTGTGAGTATTCTTGTTAGGAATAGTGTGATATTTCATTTAGTATCTGTGGCGCTGATCTTATTTCTGAAGTGTAAGACGTCTGGATTTTCTTGTTCTTGTGTTGTTGATCAGCTTGAGGTGTGACATGACATGTTGTCACTAACATGAATTCATCGGTCAACATCATCATCATGTGACGTTTATTAAATGTTTTGTGATCGGCAGTGGACTCTTTTAATCGACTGATTTAGCGTTATGGTTGACAGAATCCTGGGTTGCAAGATGAAAGAAGGGATGTACGTAGGCCCACAAGTCTGAAGTACCATGGGGTTATGAAAATGAATGCCTACAGATATATACAACACATTCAACCGAAGTACAGCAGTACAGTTGGAGGTAGAGAAGAACGAAGATGACATTGCATTAATATCATTCAAGTGCATTCATAATTAAATCTACCATTGTAAGCTTAAATAAACAGCTTTCTCTCTCTCTCTCTTTCTATATATATATATATATATATATATATATATATATATATATGTTCATGTTATATGTTATATGTCTCAGGTCTTGTTATGTCTCATTATGTTTTTTACTGTAGATGGAACATAGGACTTGTGATAAAGATGCATCCTTGATGCAGAACAAGTGTAATTTCTTGATATGTTCATTTCGTTTTATTTTCTTAAGATGTTCATAGATATTTCTTGGTATTTCATGTTAAATGTAGCATAATCAGCAAAGTTTATTAATAATGTAACAAAAATATCAATGTCACGTATTAGATATAACAGTAATATCAATGTCATGTGTTAGATGTAATAGATATATCAGTGTCATTTGTTAGGTGTAACGAAACATGTTATTCTGATTTGATTTATATAAGAAACGCTGCATTGTCAAGGAAGGGTGTGCTGTAATAACTTGTGTCGTGGGCGTACTTGTGTTGCATGTATTTACTTTATAATAATTTTTTAAAAATAAAATAATAAAAAATGGACACCAGAGGGGAACAGAAGTAAGGTTAGACCAAAGGAGATGTGGAGAATATCAACAGAGAGGATATTGAACAATAGAGGGCTCACCTGGGCAAGAGTGGAAAAAAAGGCAAAGGGCAGGAGTTTGTGGAAAACCCTTGCAGAAGCCCCACGTGCCCTGTAGCGTTTATTATTGTTAATATTAGTTTTTGTAGTTAGTCTGAGCTTTTATAGTAGGTTGAGTTTGTGTAGTTGGGCTGAGATTTTATAGTTAGGTTGAGTTTTTTAGTTAGGTTTAGTTTTTATAGTTGGCTGAGTTTTTATATCTAGGCTGATATTTTATAGTTGGGTTTTATAGTTAAATTTATCTTTTATACTTAGGTTTAGTTTTCATAGTTAGGTTTAGTTTTAAGAGTTAACGTTAGTTATATAGTTAGGCTGAGCTTTTATAGTTAGGTTGAGTTTTTACACTTATGTTGAGTTTCTACAGTCTTGTTGAATTTTTATAGTTAGGTTGAATCCAGCCCCCAGTCACCCAGCTGTAGAAATGGGTACCCGACTTCTTCAAGAGTTGGGGAAGGAAAGGCAGCCAGGCGTGATACTGACCATATCACCCTCTAGTGTGCTGACAGGTCAAGGAAAATATGGGTACTAACACTATATCCCTATGTGCCTCTAAGTCATGATAGGATTTCCTTTACCTTTGTGATTTTATATAAAACTAAGTATTAAACTATACACGAAGACACTACAGTAAAACCTCTTACAAGTCACAGCTTCTTACAAGTCACAGCTTCCTACAAGTCACAGCTTCTTACAAGTCACAGCTTCTTACAAGTCACAGCTTCTTACAAGTCACAGCTTCTTACAAGTCACAGCTTCCTACAAGTCACAGCTTCTTACAAGTCACAGCTTCTTACACGCCACAGCTAAGCGCTCCATTTATTTTATCGCACTTTTTACACAGCATTCATGTGAATTTATATTTTATCTCCTCTCTCTATTTCTTTGTCCTGCATGTTTTTGTAAGATTAAGGCTCACACAGAAACGTCACAGCTGTGTGCTGGTTGTTTAGTAAAGCTGTTTCTTATTTTCTTCCCAGTTTATACACTTCGAAGACTGTGGGGGCAAATTAACAGGCATATGTTGCGGTGGGAAAGATGCATGCCCTTAAAAATCTTATTTTTGTAGTTCTGTCTGTTCCTCTCCACAGATTCTTTAGCTGTTTTACTTTCTGAAGAGCGATAGACGTCATCCTTTTCATTTTTCTCATTGTATCTCCATTATTAGTTAGCAGTATTCAAAACTCTCCACTTCTTCAAATGTGTCCTCATTGATACATATTCTATGATATCAATGACAAATCTACGTCTAATCGTGGATTTACAAGTGTTGTAAATGACAATTCAATCATGTAGGGCAAAACTTGCCTTCCTACCAAGGTCATAATCAGTAATATCTCTCTCTCACTGACGTCCGTCACAATCCACATGCCAACTCCGCGCGGCCGTCACGACCACAGATCCTCGAGCAGGAAATTTCTATTTGGTACTTAGCCTCTTGAATGTGCTCTGTTGTAAATTGGAAATACATATTCATAAGAAATTAACTGTGCCTAAATTATCTACCTGACTGCCAAATATAATGACTTAATTTATGATCAAGGCATTAACTACATGTAATAATCTGACTAACACTAATTAAGCTGAAAGAGAAGCATTCGAAATCTAAATAATATGCAGCAAACGCCTCAATGCAGATCAAACTCCCAGTCCATCACAGGTATGGCAATACTGTAACTTCAGGTCATCAGGTGAATCTCAAGACAATCCAGGACACGGGGTTTCACCATTTATGTTGAGAAGACTCTTTCTGTTAGCTAAATAAGAAACAACAATGGAAAAATACATACAATAGTAATACATAATACTTAAGAAATAACTAATTCTAATCGTCAATGGAGTTCAACAATAATATTATGCTTTGAGCCAAATGTCACACAGAAGAGCTCCGCTGTTCTATATAGTCCTTGCTCCTAATCCGCACGTAAGGAAAACATCCGGCGACTATCCAGGAGAAAAAGAGTTCGCTCCTGTACCATAATTCTGAGCTGAATCACACAACACACAATTCTGAGCTGAATCACACAAGCACATACTTCTGTGCTAAATCACACAAGCACATACTTCAGAGCTGAATCACACAAGCACATACTTCTGAGCTGAATCACACAAGCACATACTTCTGTGCTAAATCACACAAGCACATACTTCTGTGCTAAATCACACAAGCACATACTTCTGTGCTAAATCACACAAGCACATACTTCTGTGCTAAATCACACAAGCACATACTTCTGAGCTGAATCACACAAGCACATACTTCTAAGCTGAATCACACAAGCAAAACTAGCAAAGACCATCAACTACGTCCTGTCTAGTAGTGTTCCTTGGGTACCAAACTCTAAGCAAAATCTCAGCACAACACTGTTGATGTTTAAGCGACTTGGTTACTTTACTTCCACAATCAGACAGGGCAGAAAGAGAACAGGACAGCCACGGCAAACAGGCATCTACCTGCAGGGAGAGCCGACTAGTGGGCCCCACCCCTCAATTGCTGATGCATCCATCCTGGTCAGTCACTGCCTAATTCACTCGCTCAATCACTGTCATTAACTGGCTCGCTCGGTCGTGGTATCTACGTCTCCCAGTCAATCACTGTCTCTACTTCTCCCAGTCAATCACTGTCTCTACTTCTCCCAGTCAATCACTGTCTCTACTTCTCCCAGTCAATCATTGTCTCTAGTTCTCCCAGTCAATCACTGTCTCTACTTCTCCCAATCAATCACTGTCTCTACTTCCCCCAGTCAATCACTGTCTCTACTTCCCCCAGTCAATCACTGTCTCTAATTCTCCCAGTGATTCATTGTCTCTACTTCTCCCAGTCAATCACTGTCTCTACTTCCCCCAGTCAATCACTGTCTCTACTTTCCCCAGTCAATCACTGTCTCTAATTCTACCAGTGATTCATTGTCTCTAGTTCTCCCAGTCAATCACTGTCTCTACTTCCCCCAGTCAGTCAACCTCGAACGAAGAAGAAGAAGAACAGCGGAATGGGTTGAACTGCTAGTAACTCTTGAGGATCGAGTTCACAAGTCATCCAGCTACCCCGTTGCTATGGAATATGGGTGGGAGAGAAGGCAGTGGGTGAAGGGACATTAAGGCTTATTTTGTTTTCAACCCACTTGCCCCAGGACTGTAGATTGTGGAGTCACGTGCCAGGCAAACATGTTGATATCCTGTCCGCTAGCGTAAAATACAATTAAAATGTTTTTGGGAACTTGTTTCTCTCTCACGGCCAATCTTTCAAATCAGACGGTACGCAATTACACAACTCGTCATATCCTGCTCCGCGGTGCCTGGTGTTTCATTTATAACAAAACACCTTCAAGTGTCGCGGATAACAATGTATCAGTATAAAAGACGCGGATTATCGCCAGGGCCGGCGTGGTTTTATGTTCTGTTCTCGCCGGACTCGTTTCTGGGTAAGTTAATGTCCTTGTAGTGAGCGCATGTAAACAACTTTCTGCTGATGTTAGTTTTGGGGTCTCCCTCGAGCTTTTTTTGTACCTTTACTGTTCAGCCTCACAGCTCTATGGGGGTTTCTTTTTGGGCTTCCATTCTGTTCCTGATAACACGTGATACTCACTCTGTTTCTGATAACACGTGATACTCACTCTGTTTCTGATAACACGTGATACTCATTCTGTTCCTGATAACACGTGATACTCACTCTGTTCCTGATAACACGTGATACTCACTCTGTTCCTGATAACACGTGATACTCACTCTGTTCCTGATAACACGTGGTACTCACTCTGTTCCTGATAACACGTGATACTCACTCTGTTCCTGATAACACGTGGTACTCACTCTGTTCCTGATAACACGTGATACTCACTCTGTTCCTGATGACGTATGGTACTCAGTCTGGTCCTGATGACATGTACTCATTCTGTTTTGATGACATGTGGTACTAACTCCGTTCCTGATGACATGTGGTACTAAATCTGTTATTGATTTCACGTGGTACTCACTCTGTTACTGGTGTCATGCGGTAATCACTCTGTTCCTGATGACATGTTGTACTCACTCTATTCCTTATGTGTCGTAGTAGTCACTCTGTTCCTGATGTCGTGTGGTACTCACTCTGTTCCTTATGACATGTGGCACTCACTCTGTTCCTGATGACATGTTGTACTCAATCTGTTCCTGATGACACGTAGCACTCACTCTGCTCCTGATGTCAGGTGGTACTCATTCTGTTCCTGATGACACGTGGTACTCACTCTGTTCTTGATGACAAGTAGTACTCACTCTGCTCGCGATGACATGTAGTACTCACTCTGTTCGCGATGACATGTGGTACTAACTCTTTTCCAGATGACATGTCCTGCTCACTCTGTTACAACGGATCTGTTATGGCACTCAATCTGTTCCTGTTGACAAGTATTCGTAGGCGCTATACTCCGGATGACATGTGGTAATCATTCTTTTCCTGATGGCATGTGGTACTCACTATGTTTCTGATGACATGCTGTACTAATTCTGTTCATGATGACATGTGGTACACACTCTGTTCCCGATGACAAGTGGTACTCACTCTGTTCCTGATGACATGTTGTACTCACTATGTTTCTGATGACATGTGGTACTCATTATGTTTCTGATGACATGTGGTACTCACTACGTTTCTGGTGATATGTGGTACTCACTACGTGTCTGATGACGTGTGGCACTCACTATGTTTCAGATGGCATGTTGTAATCACCATATTCCTAATGACATATGATACTCACTTTGTTTCTAAATACCTGATTTGGCACTCAATCTGTTACTGGTGACAAATGATGATGATCACTCTGTTTCTGATAATAAATTATGATAGGCATTCTTTTCCTGATGACATGTTGTACTCACTCTGTTCCTGATGACATGTGGCACTCACTCTGTTTCTGATAACATATAGTACTGTTCGCACGTGGTACTCACTCTGTTCCTGACGACGTGTGGTACTCACTCTGTTTCTAATGACACGTGGTACTCTTCCTATGACATGTGGTACTAACTCTGTTCCCAAGGACTTGTTATGGTACTCATTCTGTTCCTGATAGCTGATGGTAGTCACTCTGTTTCTGATTATAGGTTATGGTACCCTCTTTGCTCCTGATGACAGGTTATGGTAGCCATTCTGTTCCTGATATCAAGTTAATGTGGTCACTCTGTTGCTGATAACAAGTTATGGTAGCCATTCTGTTCCTGATATCAAGTTAATGTGGTCACTCTGTTGCTGATAACAAGTTATGGTAGCCATTCTGTTACTGAAGACAAGTTATAGTAGTCACTCTGTTTCTGATGACAAGTTATGGTAGCCACCTATTCCTGATGACAAGTGATGGTATACACTCTATTTCTTATGACAAGAGATGGTGGCCACTGTGTTCCTGATCACAAGTTATTGTAGCCACTCTGTTCCTGAGGACAAATGATGGTGGCCACTCTGTTCCTCAAGACAAGTGATGGTGGCCACTCTGTTCCTGAGGACAAGTAATGGTAGCCACTCTGTTCCTGATGACATGTGGTACTCACTCTGTTCCTGATGACATGTGGTACTCACTATGTTTCTGATGACATGCTGTACTAATTCTGTTCATGATGACATGTGGTACACACTCTGTTCCCGATGACAAGTGGTACTCACTCTGTTCCTGATGACATGTTGTACTCACTATGTTTCTGATGACATGTGGTACTCATTATGTTTCTGATGACATGTGGTACTCACTACGTTTCTGGTGATATGTGGTACTCACTACGTGTCTGATGACGTGTGGCACTCACTATGTTTCAGATGGCATGTTGTAATCACCATATTCCTAATGACATATGATACTCACTTTGTTTCTAAATACCTGATTTGGCACTCAATCTGTTACTGGTGACAAATGATGATGATCACTCTGTTTCTGATAATAAATTATGATAGGCATTCTTTTCCTGATGACATGTTGTACTCACTCTGTTCCTGATGACATGTGGCACTCACTCTGTTTCTGATAACATATAGTACTGTTCGCACGTGGTACTCACTCTGTTCCTGACGACGTGTGGTACTCACTCTGTTTCTAATGACACGTGGTACTCTTCCTATGACATGTGGTACTAACTCTGTTCCCAAGGACTTGTTATGGTACTCATTCTGTTCCTGATAGCTGATGGTAGTCACTCTGTTTCTGATTATAGGTTATGGTACCCTCTTTGCTCCTGATGACAGGTTATGGTAGCCATTCTGTTCCTGATATCAAGTTAATGTGGTCACTCTGTTGCTGATAACAAGTTATGGTAGCCATTCTGTTCCTGATATCAAGTTAATGTGGTCACTCTGTTGCTGATAACAAGTTATGGTAGCCATTCTGTTACTGAAGACAAGTTATAGTAGTCACTCTGTTTCTGATGACAAGTTATGGTAGCCACCTATTCCTGATGACAAGTGATGGTATACACTCTATTTCTTATGACAAGAGATGGTGGCCACTGTGTTCCTGATCACAAGTTATTGTAGCCACTCTGTTCCTGAGGACAAATGATGGTGGCCACTCTGTTCCTCAAGACAAGTGATGGTGGCCATTCTGTTCCTCAAGACAAGTGATGGTGGCCACTCTGTTCCTCAGAACAAGTGATGGTGGCCACTCTGTTCCTCAAGACAAGTGATGGTGGCCACTCTGTTCCTGATGACAAGTGATGGTGGCCACTCTGTTCCTGATGACAAGTGATGGTGGCCACTCTGTTCCTGATGACAAGTGATGGTGGCCACTCTGTTCCTGATGACAAGTGATGGTGGCCACTCTGTTCCTGATGACAAGTGATGGTGGCCACTCTGTTCCTGATGACAAGTGATGGTGGCCACTCTGTTCCTCAGAACAAGTGATGGTGGCCATTCTGTTCCTCAGGACAAGTGATGGTAGCCACTCTGTTACTCAGGACAAGTGATGGTGGCCACTCTGTTCCTTAGAACAAGTAACGGTGGCCACTATGTTCCTGAGGACACGTGATGGTGGCCACTCTGTTCTTCAGACCAAGTGATGGTGGCTACTCTGTTCCTCAGGACAAGTAATGGTGGCCACTCTGTTCCTGAGGACACGTTATACTAAACACTCTGTTCCTCAAAGTTAAGTTATGGTAGCCACTCTGTTCCTGATGACACGTTGCGGGAGAAACTCCGTTCCTGAGGACAAGTAATGGTAGCCACTCTATTCCTTGCGACTAGTGATGGTGGCCATTGTGTTCCTGATCACAAGCTATTCTAACCACTCTATTCCCAATGAAAAATGATGGTGGCCACTCTGTTCCTCAGGAAAGTGATGGTGATCACTCTGTTCCTGAAGACAAGTGATAGTGGCCACTCTGTTCCCCAGGACAAGTGATGGTGGCCACTCTGTTCCTGAGCACACGTGATGGTGGCCACTCTGTTCCTCAGAACAAATGATGGTAGCCACTCTGTTCCTCAGGACAAGTGATGGTAGCCACTCTGTTCCTGATGACAAGTGATGATAGCAACTCCGTTTCTCAGGACAAGTGATAGTGACCACTTTGTTCCTCAGTACAAGTGATGGTGGCCACTCTGTTCCTGACGACACGTTATGGGAGACACTCTGTTCATGATGACAAGTGATGGTGGCTGCTCTATTCCTTATGACAAAAGATGGTGGTCATTGTGTTCCTGATCATAGGTTATTGTAGCCACTCTGTTCCTGAGGACAAATGATAGTGACTAATCTGTTCCTGAAGACAAGTGATGGTGGCCACTCTGTTACTGAAGAATAGTGATGGTGACCACTCTGTTACTGAAGACAAGTGATGGTAGCCACTCTGTTCCTCAGGACAAGTGATAGTAGCCACTCTGTTCCTGAGGACAAGTGATGGTAGCCACTCTGTTTCTCAGGACAAATGATGGTAGTCACTCTGTTTCTCAGCACAAGTGATGGTAGCCACTCTGTTTCTGATGATACGTTATGGGAGACACTCTGTTCATGATTACAAATGATGGTAGCCGTTATATTCCTTAGAATAAGAGATGGTGGCTATTGTGTTCCTGATCATAAATTATTGTAGCCCTCTGTTCCTGAGGACAAATGACGGTGGCTACTCTCTTCTTGAAGACACGTGATGGTGGGTACTCTGTTCCTGAGGACAAGTGATAGTGGATACTCTGTTACTGATAAGACGTGATTGTGGCCACTTACTCAGGACAAGTGATGGTGGCTACTCTGTTCCTGATAACAGGTGATGGTGGCCACTCTGTTCCTGAAGACAATTGATGGTGGCCACTCTGTTCTTCAGGACAAGTGATGGTGGCCGCTATGTTCCTGATGTCAAGAAATAGTGGCCAATCTCTTCCACATAACAACTCATGATGCCCACTCTGTTCCTGAGGACACATGATTGTGGTCACTCTTTTCCTCAGGGCAATTGATGGTGGCCACTCTGTTCCTGAGGACAAGTGATTGTGGCCACTCTGTTCCTCAGGACAAATAATGGTGGCCACTCTGTTCCTGAGGACAAGTGATGGTAGCCACTCTGTTTCTGATGACACGTTTCTAACGACCTATGGTAGTAACCACTGTTTCTTACGTCCTATGGTAGTACCTATTGTTTCTAACGTCCTATGGTAGTGCCAATTGTTTCTAACGTCCTATGGTAATGCCAATTGTTTCTAACGACCTATGGTAGTACCAATTGTTTCTATCGTCCTATGTTAGTGCCAAATGTTTCTAACGACCTATGGTAGTGCCAAATGTTTCTAACGACCTATGGTAGTGCCAAATGTTTCTAACGACCTATGGTAGTGCCAAATGTTTCTAACGACCTATGGTAGTGCCAAATGTTTCTAACGTCCTGTGGTAGTACTCATTGTTTCTAACGGCCTATGGTAGTGCCAATTGTTTCTAACGACCTACGGTAGTCACCACTGGTTTTGACGACCTGTTGTGGTGCTCATTCTGTTCTTCATGACCAGCTATGTTAGGAACTCTGTTACTGATGACCTGTTGTGGTTACTGTTCTGCTCTTGATGACTTGTTGTGGTTACTGTTCTGCTCTTGATAACTTGTTGTGGTTACTGTTCTGCTCTTGATGACTTGTTGTGGTTACTGTTCTGCTCTTGATGACCTGTTATGGGTAATGGCGAAAACGTGTTCTAGCTAATGTAGAACAGAGCTTCTTGTTTGCACTATCTGAAGAAATACATCTGTAATTTGTATCTCTGTGAGTTTCTCTAACTCTTCATTCTCAACTTGAAATTTGTATCTCTGTGAGTTTCTCTAACTCTTCATTCTCAACCTGAAATTTGTATCTCTGTGAGTTTCTCTAACTCTGCATTTTCTATCTGAAATTTGTATCTCTGTGAGTTTCTCTAACTCTGCATTCTGTAACTGAAATTCGTTCTGAAGCTGTTAAACACTGTCCCCAGATTTCAGATTCATCCAAGGCTCTTTCGAAACCCTTGGTTGGCACAATACTCAGCAATAACTCATCGAATCTGTTGTTGATACTTGATAGAATGTTTAATGATGGTTTGGTTTACCAGTATAGGGGAGATTAAAAAGAACTGGCCTTGCTCACGTTTTAGTCAGAGTAATGCCCTTGACTGGACAGGTCTGCAGTTAATTTAAGCTGAATAATAAGTCTTGGTCCAGCTGAGAGTTCTTTTCACGGATCTTGAGATGTCTGTGAACTGTGGTCTAGAGTCCTTTCAACTTACATTCTCTTTCAGTCTACAGTCTCCTTCTACCTATAGTCTCTTTCTACCTACAGTCTCCTTCTACCTATAGTCTCCTTCTACCTACAATCTCCTTCTACCTACAGTCTCCTTCTACCTATAGTCTCCTTCTACCTATAGTCTCCTTCAACCTACAGTCTCCTTCTACCTATAGTCTCCTTCTAACTACAGTCTCCTTCAGCCTACAGTCTCCTTCTACCTACAGTCTCCTTCAACCTACAGTCTCCTGGAATCTACAGCCTCCTTCAATCTACAGCCTCCTTCAACCTACAGCCTCCTTCAGTCTACAGCCTCCTTCAACCTATGGTCTCCTTCAACCTACAGCCTCCTTCAATATACAGCCTCCTTCAACTTACAGCCTCCTTCAATATACAGCCTCCTTCAACCTACAGTCTCTTGGAATCTACAGCCTCCTTCTATCTACAGCCTCCTCAACCTACAGCCTGACTGAACAGAACAATCTTCACCCAAAATTCACCCTGGCATCAGATTTTCTGTAACTCATAACAGCTTTCTAGAAACATCTGGAAACGTAACCCGGAAGTAACAAAAAATGACAACAGTGCAAGATGCATAAATGTTCAAAATCAATTAACATAATCATCTCTCCACATGGGTTAACCATAGTATTTCCTGATGACATGTTGTGGGTTATCATTTCTTTCCTTATGACATGTTGTGGGTTATCATTTCTTTCCTTATGACATGTTGTGGGTTATCATTTCTTTCCTTATGACATGTTGTGGGTTATCATTTCTTTCCTTATGACATGTTGTGGTTTATCATTTCTTTCCTTATGACATGTTGTGGGTTATCATTACTTTCTTTATGACATGTTGTGCATTATCATTTCTTTTCTTATGACATATTGTGGGTTATCATTTCTTTCCTTATGACATGTTGTGGGTTATCATTTCTTTCCTTATGACATGTTGTGCATTATCATTTCTTTTCTTATGATATGTTGCGGGTTATAATTTCTTTCCTTATGACATGTTGTGTGTTATCACTTCTTCTCTTATGACATGTTGTGGGTTATCATTTCTTTCCTTATGACATGTTGTGGGTTATCATTTCTTTCCTTATGACATGTTGTGGGTTATCATTATGTTCCTTATGACATGTTGTGTTTTATCATTATGTTCCTTATGACATGCTATGCGTTATCATTTCTTTCCTTATGACATGTTGTGGGTTATCATTTCTTTCCTTATGACATGTTGTGGGTTATCATTATGTTCCTTATGACATCTTGTCGTTTATCATTTCTTTCCTTATGACATGTTGTGGGTTATCATTATGTTCCTTATGACATGTTGTGGGTTATCATTATGTTCCTTATGACATGTTGTAGTTTATCATTTCTTTCCTTATGACATGTTGTGGGTTATCATTTCTTTCCTTATGACACGTTGTGGGTTATCATTATTTTCCTTATGACATGTTGTGGTTTATCATTTCTTTTTTGATGACATGTTGTGTGTTATCGATTCTTTTCTGATGACATGTTGTGGGTTATCATTTCTTTTCTGATGACAAGTTATGGGTTATCATTATTTTCCTGATAACATGTTGCGGGTTATCATTTCTTTCCTGATGACATCATGTGGGTTATCATTTCTTTCCTTATGACATGTTCTGGGTTATCATTTCATTCCTTATGACATTATGTGAGTTATCATTTCTTTCCTTATGACATGTTGTGGGTTATCATTATTTTCCTGATAACATGTTGTGGGTTATCATTTCTTTTCTGACTACAAGTTATGTGTTATCATTATGTTCCTGACGAGCACTAAAATGAGCGGAGAATGGTTCAAAAGCACGCTGTGAGTTGTTATAAAGATGTTTCTGAATTCGGTCATCTAATCTGAGACCAGTCTCCCCATGCCGTGAGTTGTTATAAAGATGTTTCTGAATTCGGTCATCTAATCTGAGACCGGTCTCCCCATGCCGTGAGTTGTTATAAAGATGTTTCTGAATTCGGTCATCTAATCTGAGACCGGTCTCCCCATATTGTGAGTTGTTATAAAGATGTTTCTGAATTCGGTCATCTAATCTGAGACCGGTCTCCCCATGCCGTGAGTTGTTATAAAGATGTTTCTGAATTCGGTCATCTAATCTGAGACGGGTCTCCCCATGCCGTGAGTTGTTATAAAGATGTTTCTGAATTCGATGATCAATTCTGAGACCGGCTCACGGTGCAGGACCCGGATGTGAGTCCCCCATGGAGAGTGAGGATAGTCTTAGAGAAAAAAAATAATCTATTTCGTTTCCCAGACTACAGGTGATGTGCCAGGCCGCTGGCTCTTTCTAGTTCCCACAAAGGCAGGTTAAGGTGGCTTTGGGTTAGGATGTCCTTCAGATTTGGTTCCCGTTTGTAGGCTACTTTCCTTTACTGGTTCTAATCAGAACGTAGCATACTGAACTGAACTCAGAGAAACAGCATTGTCTTGATGGTCTGGCCAAGACAAGATTTTACTGTTTAAATTCTAAAATTTATGTTACAATCTTTCTCTTCACTGGCTCAAGTATCAGTCGCTGACCAGCCTAGAATTATAATAATTATATCATTAATCGTGAAGGAGTGCTTATCAAAGAGACCGACCAGTCTCTTTCTCTCTCTCTCTCTCTCTCTCTGAACCTCTCTCTCTCTCTCTCTCTCTCTCAATCTTAAGTGCCCAGGGCACATGGGGCTTCCACAAGGGTTTTCCACAAATGCCTGTCCTTTGCCTTTCTCCAGCTCTTGCCCAGGTGAGCCCTCTATTGCTCAACATCCTTTCTGTTGTTCTTCCCCATGTCTCTTTTGGTCTACCCTTACTTCTGTTCCCCTGTAGTGTCCATCTTAGTGCTATTTTTGGTAGTGAGTCGTCAATCATTCGGAGCACATGTCCCAACCATCGCCAGCGTCTTTCCTCCATAATTGCTGTCAGTGGCTTCATCTGAATTTCTGCCAACAAGATGTTATTTCTTACGGTGTTTGGTCAACATATTCTTCTAATTCTTCGTAAACATTTAGTCTGGAAGGAATTCAACTTGTTTTCTATGGCTTTGGTGATTTTCCAGCATTCACTTCCAAAGAGTAGTACACTTAAAACATTACTCTTAAATATCCTGATTTTCGTCTTCAACCTCAGTCTTCTTCTTATGCGTTTTTTAGATTTCCATATAATCTGCGATATTGCAAAAGACTGGTTTGCTGCTATCATATCTCGACTAACCAGCCCACCCGACCTAATGCCACTTAATATAAATTAGCCACCTACTGAAGGTCTGTTCTGATATAAGACATTAGAGGTTTTTTGGTTACTCTGTAGTGATTCAGTGCCCACACTTTCGTCTTTCTTCTTCAGAACCTGAGAGAATATTTGTTCCCAGATCACATCTAACAAGCAACAAGCATGAAGCTGGTAGTTATATTGTGTGTGTTTGTGCTGACACTGAAGTGTGTGACGGCGCTGCTGTCAGAAGATGACACACTGAACGAGGAAGCAGAGAGGGCGGTTCTCAAGAGAGCAGCGGAATCATTTCAATCGGTAGGTCCATACTAAATTTAGCCTACAAACTATAAACTGCCATATATTGCTAGTGTATTAAGCATTGTAAAAGTTATTAAACTGAAGTTGACGGAAATAGAGGGATAACAGTAAACTTAAGTTTCCTCTTTGTTACTATGCGGATTTCTTTATGTTTCAAAAACAATGGAGATAATCTGATAGACCAACTTGTTGCCCAGGTGAATTCGGAACTCTTTCTTGGCTCCAAGTTATAGTTTTATTCTGAGTTTGTGCCTGATTTATTTTAACTCTCGTACATGTTATAGACCTGATGTTCAGGAGTTGTATTTAGGGTCCTCAATAGTTGTCTACACAACCAGACAGATGTTGTACTTAAACCCGTCAAGAATTGTCTACACAAACAGACAAATATTATACTTAAACTCATGAAGAATTATCTACAAAACCAGACAAATGTTTGTACTTAAATCCGTCAAGAATTGTTGACACAACAAGACAAATGTACTTAAACCGTTAAGAATTGTGGACAAAGCCAGACAAATGTTCTACTTAAACCAGTCAAGAATTGTCGACACAACCAGACATATGTTGTACTAATCCCGTCGAGAATTGTGGTCACGACCAGACAAGAGCTGCATTTAAACTCCTCAAGAATTTTCGTCACAATCAGACAAATGTTGTACTTAAACTTCCCAAGAATTGTGGACACAACCAGACAAATGTAATTAAATCTGTCAAGAATTATTGTCGACACAACCAGACAAATGTTTAACTTAAACCAGTCATAAATTGTCGACACAACCTGACAAATGTTGTGATTAAAACATCTCAAAGATTTTTCGACACAACCTGACAAATGTTGTAATTAAACTCCGCAAAAATTGTCGACACAACAAGACAAATGTTGTACTTAAACTCGTAAAGAATGATCGACACAAAAAACCAAATGTTGTACTTAAACCCGTAAAGAATTGTTGACACAACCAGACAAATGTTGTACTTAAATCCGTCAAGAATTGTCGACACAACTAGACAAATTTTGAACTTAAACCAGTCAAGAATTGTCGACATTATCAGACCAATGCACTTAAATCCGCCAGGAATTGTCGACACAACCTGACAAATTTTAAACTTAAACTCGTCACGAATTGTCGATACAACCAGACAAATGTTGTACTAAAACCCGTCAAGAATTTTCCACACAGCCAGACAAATGTTGTTCTTAAAATCCTCAAGAATTGTCTACACTAGACAAATGTTGTACTTAAACCGGACAAGAATTGTCTAAATAACCAGACAAATGTTGTACCTAAACCCGTCAAGAATTGTCGACACAACCCGACAAATGTTGTACTTAAACTCCTCAAGAACTGTCTACACAACCAGATAAATGTTGTACTTAAACTCCTCAAGAATTGTCTACATAACCAGACAAATGTTGTACTTAAACTCCTCAAGAATTGTCTACACGACCAGACAAATGTTTTACTTAAACTCCTCAAGAATTATCTACACAACCAGATAAATGTTGTACTTAGTCCCGAAAAGAATTGTCGACACTATCATACAAATGTACTTAAACCCGTCAAGAATTGTTGACACAACCAGACAAATGTTGTACTTAAACTCTTCAAGAATTCTCTACACAAACAGACAAATGTTGTACTTAAACCAGAAATGTCGACACAACCAGACAAATGTTGAACTTAAACTCGTCAAGAATTGTCGACACAGCCAGACAAATGTATTTAAAACCGTTAAGAATTGTCGACACAATCAGACAAATGTACTTAAAACCGTCAAAAAATCTCGACACAACCAGACAAATGTTGTACATAAACCCTTCAGGAATTATCGTCACAGCCAGACAAATGTACTTAAACCCGTCAAGAATTGTCCACACAACTAGACAAATGTACTTACATCCGTCAAGAATTGTCTACACAGGCAGACAAATGTTGTACTTAAACACCTCAAGAATTGTCCACACAACAAGACAAATGCACTTAAATCCGTCAAGAACTGTCTACACAGGCAGACAAATGGTGTACTTAAACCCGTCAAGAATTGTCCACACAACTAGACAAATGTACTTACATCCGTCAAGAATTGTCTACACAGGCAGACAAATGTTGTACTTAAACACCTCAAGAATTGTCTACACAACCAGACAAATGTTGTTCTTAAAAAAGTCAAGAATTGTCTACACAACCAGACAGATGTTGTACTTAAACCCGTCAAGAAATGTCTACACAACCTGACATTTTCAGACCCATAATAATGTCACGAAAGTCTTAGAGGATGAAAATGTTGAGGAGAGAAGAGAAGAATGATGAGAACACTGTAGACGAGTGAGCAGCGTCGAAAGATTGGCAGGGGCGCAGATTTCTCGGTCTAGGCTAAAGATAGAACTAGACGAAGTTATTATTTGGAGATGGCTCATGCTGATGATTTCCTCTAGCTCTCGTGATACTGATCTATTGTTGTTTTCTTTTCTTTTTGTTGTGTCTTCTGTCAGTTAGCTAAAGTCATTTTTTTCTTTGTAAATTTGTGTACATTTTTGTACGTTTGTGAGTGTACAAAATCTGCTGTTTTCTCTTTTTATCTACGAAATATCAAATTAATAAATTACCACTTTTTTCTTTGGGCGTTAGTTTTTGTCAATCCCCACTTTGGACTTCTTTTTGAGAAAACCTTACATAAACGGAAGCTGGAGAACAAGGTTTGGAAAAGAAGAGTTTTACTTAAGTGTTTAGGAGAAAGACTGACACAGCAATAAAGCGGTTTGGTGGGTGGCGGGAGAGATAGACACACAAATAGACAGACAGAACAACATATAAATCTTCAGATGTTACTTAATGTTGAGGGCGAATGTGTGGTAGTTGGAGGTCAATGTTTCATGGATGGAGATGAATAATTGATGGTTGTGAGCGAATGCTTGATGGATGGATATGAATGATTGATGGATGGAGATGAATGATTGATGGATGGAGATGAATGTTTGATGGATGGAGATGAATGACTGATGGATGGAGATGAATGATTGATGGATAGAGATGAATGATTGATGGTTGTGAGGGAATGCGTGATGGATGGAGATGAATAATTCATGCTTGATTAATGGAGATGTATGATTGATGGCTATGAATGAATACCTGATGGATGGAGATGTATGATTGATGGCTGTGAGTGAATACTTGATGGATGGAAGCGAATGATTGATGGTTGTGTGTGAATGCTTGATGGTTGGTGTGAGTAGGGGGAATGCTTCATGGTTCGGGAGATAGTACCAGATTTTTAACAGTGTATCTCTGATGGCTGAAAGTGAATGCGTGACTACTGAGGGTGAATACGTGATGGCTTGGAGTGAATGGTTTATGGCTGAGTGTGAATGCTTTTTGTTTTTATAGTGAATGCTTGACGGTTTTAGAGTAAATCCCTGACAGCTAGGAATAAATGCTTGACCGGATGGAAGTGAATATGTGAAGCTGAGAGTGAATTGTTTTTGACTTGTATGTGCATGCTTGAATTCTGAGTTGTGAAGAGATACGAGATTGTTTCCATCTTTTCTTTTACTCTTGCACCACATTTTAGAAAATAATACAGTTATTTCTATTTATTACAGAAAATTACAGAAAATAGTTTAGTTCCTGAAATTTCAGTTTAAACTTTCTATTTTATGAAATTTAAGTATACAAAGTGATTAATGCATGAAATGTGAGTATAAAACTATTTAATTCATGAAATTCGATTACAAAACTTGTTAATTCATGACATCTGAGTATAAAACTATTTAATTCGTGAAATTTGAGTATGAACCTTTTTAATTCATTAAATTTGAGTACAAAACTCTTTAAGTCATGGCATCCGAGTATAAAACAGTCCAATATTTTTAAATGAAATATTAGAGTAACAGTGTTGATTATCTTCTCAAGACTTTAGAGTAAACTTGTTGATTATCTTCTCAAGACTTTAGAGTAAAATTGTTGATTATCTTCTCAAGACTTTAGAGTAAAATTGTTGATTATCTTCTCAAGACTTTAGAGTAAAAGTGTTGAATATCTTCTCAAGACTTTAGAGTAAAATTGTTGATTATCTTCTCAAGACTTTAGAGTAAAATTGTTGATTATCTTCTCAAGACTTTAGAGTAAAATTGTTGATTATCTTCTCAAGACTTTAGAGTAAAATTGTTGATTATCTTCTCAAGACTTTAGAGTAAAATTGTTGATTATCTTCTCAAGACTTTAGAGTAAAATTGTTGATTATCTTCTCAAGACTTTAGAGTAAAATTGTTGATTATCTTCTCAAGACTTTAGAGTAAAATTGTTGATTATCTTCTCAAGACTTTAGAGTAAAATTGTTGATTATCTTCTCAAGACTTTAGAGTAAAATTGTTGATTATCTTCTCAAGACTTTACTTGAAGAAGCTCAGAAGCGTGGACTCAGTTCACGAGAACGAAGAAGTTTCTGGAAAAAGGTGTGGAAAGCAGTCCGGGGTCCTCTAGTAACTGTTGCCGCAGCCGCTCTGCTAGGTCGAAAGAGGGATACATCTGAGTTAGCTGACGCCCAAGACTGAGATGGTTATATCCGGTCTGACGACGGAAACTTGGTAGGATAAAACCAGTGACAAGTCTGACGATATCAACAAAGTTGTCTGGAAACGACGAAATTCTCACTTTGTGAATCGTTTGCTTCAAAAAATTAAACAAAATGTCGAAATGAATGAATTATTTGGGTTAATATTTCAAAAAGATCTATCTATCTATCTATCTATCTATCTATCTATCTATCTATCTATCTATCTATCTATCTATCTATCTATCTATCTATCTATCTATCTATCTATCTATCTATCTATCTATCTGTCTGTCTGTCTGACTGTCTGTCTGTCTGTCTGTCTGTCTGTCTGTCTGCCTGTCTGTCTGTCTGTCTGCCTGTCTGCCTGTCTGTCTGCCTGCCTGCCTGCCTGTCTGTCCGCCTGCCTGCCTGCCTGCCTGCCTGCCTGTCTGTCTGTCTGTCTGTCTGTCTGTCTGTCTGTCTGTCTGTCTGTCTGTCTCGTACCCGAGATAGAACGTTTACTTTCTCGCTCCTGATTTGTCACTTATTTTGTGTATTATTTCAAATACTTGGACAATGATACTTATATTGTTGCATTTCTGAAGAAACTGTGTTTTCATTTCATAATGAAAATTATTCAAAATATGTGAAGTTGTGGAGTTATTTCATAAAATTACGGTAAGACATTCTTTCTCTGAGATCATAGTGGTCACCAGTTTTCACCACCATTTTTCGATAAGCCACGCGGTCTGCCCAGTGTCAGCCAGAATGTTTGTTTGCTTAATCTGGACATTATGTAACAATGATAGAATGTGGGACAGAAGGATTAATCTGGACATTATGCAACAATGATAGAATGTGGGACAGAAGGTTTAATCTGTGAGGTGACGAACAAGCCCAGCCGGCGGGATGGTCTCCCGTCTACCACAACAAAGAACTAGAGCCTAAACAAACACAAAGCCCTGGGAACAAAGCTAAAGAAATGCAGTAACCCACCAGGCTTAACAATAAAATACACCAACGAGGGACAATGTGTCGTTGTGACATGCCACAACACACTTCAATACGAGTCCCTGAGGCAAGCTCTTAGGAAGGTCTATCAAGCAGAAAGAGAGGAGAGGTATGACAAGCTAGGCGCTAATGTTGAGGACATCATAAAAACACCAGTCCTCACAGTTCATCTTTACCACACCAAGAACAAAGTGATGGTACAAGGTGACACCGAGACCATTGAATCCTGGCTAACAAAACAGTTTATGGAGCTGCAAGAAGGAAACATAAACACAGTCACGGAAGTGATGGCCAATCAGCTCCCTCTAGAAGATAACCCAGATGAACTAAACACATCAATTACAAACATGGCTGAAAATTTTGCAAGTCCTGCAAAGAAGTCTATTGACATAGTCGACGATAGAATGTAAATCATGACAGCAGAAGAGTCTGTGCCAGAAAACGCTGTTATTGTCACCATCAAAGAAACCTCCAGCAAACATGAATTACTATCTACACTTGTTGCAGAAGAACCAATACTCCCAGATACTGCTGGAGAACAAGGAGCAACACCTTCTACTGAGAAAGCTCCACTGTATTCAGACACCTTCACTCATAAAGACAACCCAGCTAACAATTTTAGCGAAACTGATATAATAAGGGAACCAAACTCTGAAAAATCTTTGGAGAGCAATGTACCAAGACTTAGTGAGACTGTTAGTTCTCATCAAGCTGTTGGTACAGGTACAAAACTACTTACTTGTCTCTGTGGCCATGACTTCACAGAAGCTATTAAAGACTCTGTGAAAATAATCATTAGTGACATGAAATCGGAAGTTGTAAAGTCACTCAGTGAGGAGAATGACAATATAAAAAAAAGAGGTTGAACAGCTGAGAGAAGAAAATACCAAGCTGAAGCTGCTCATTCAATCAACGAACAGTGAAAACCGCAGTAGTAGAAAACTACAGAAAAACATCCAGACAGAAACTGGTAGTCACAGTCAGTCAGTGGTTGCTAGTCAAACTAATCTCAACATGAAGCCGAAGGCTCAGCCATCGTCGCCAGCCGGTGTAAACAAACTTCACCAGAAAAACAACCAACAAAAACAGAGTGAAGTCAGTGAATCTTTATCAGGTGAGCAAGACCAGTATATCACAAAATATTTCATCGAGGTCCAGATCACCAACAGATTCGACGCTCTACAACAAAGCTCTGTACCAGATACTCAGCAGACAGACAGGACGCAACAATCATCTCAGTCAAACAACGCATCCCACCTCCAGTCACAATCTAACCAAAAACAACGTGAACGAAATACGCAGCAAATTCCCATTCATAAAATCACCGACAGCACAACACATTTAATAATTTGGGATTCTCTGATAAAGGGCGTGTATACAAAGAGCAGATTTCCATAGCAGACGAAGAGACTGTCTCATTAGCTGCAGTACCGGGAGCTGGTATTGCGAAAATAACGCAAACACTGAGAAGTTTTAATATAGACCAGGGCGTGAGGAAAATCTCCGTACATGTTGGCATAAATGACAGCATGAATGGCCAGAACATCAGACGTTCCGACATGCAGGCTTTGACTTCCGACATCAAGAAAAAGTATCAGACTGCAGCAATCTTCCTATCTTCCATCATTCCACCCTGCTCCGGTCCTGGACGCCGCCTTGTAGACATCAACAACAAGGCACTTCAGTCATACTGTCGTGTTAACAACATTGTCTTCATAGACCACACTGTGTTCTTCATCTCAGCCTCTGGTGCCCCGAAGAAACGGATGTACAGGGACCACATACATACATCAAAACTTGGTACCAGCATCCTTGCCAAAAATCTAAAGTTTCCAGAACGTACACTACAGAAAGACGTAATACAGTTAGATGTACACAAACAACACCCACATCCAACCAAAAAAAAAAAACCCTTAAAGCCAGCTCTACTCCGAGCACTAAAACCATAGGGACCTCCAAATCTGCACCACCTGATCCACAGCAAACCACCGACTATGACACAATGTTTCCACCCCTACCCTCACGTCAGCCTCAGACGGTCAGACGAGCTGATACGAGCGTCAACAACGTCAGGATTCTTCCTCCGTCGCACAGCTCATTGGAAGAGCTCAACACACAAGCACGTTCCATGCAATATCCTCAAAGAAATCTGGAGCTGCAGTATTTGTTGCAATTTAGCCCTGCAGCCTTGAGTCATGCTTGTATGATATCTGTGCATAATTCACATGGCATGGTACCTTACAGACACCACATGCCTTAGACTGATGGCAATACCATCGTGGTCCATCACAAACTGAAACCTTCAACCTGCAATGTCGAAAAAGAATTATTACTCAGCAGGACATAGTGACTGATATCTTCTTTCTTAAGTTTATTTAGAATTCTTTACGTTTTATTATTGTATTTTATTTCTTGCCCCTTTTCTTTTGTATCTATTTTTCTAATTCTTGTTAACTTTTTATAGGTCCTTGAGTTTGTGAGTTGAGTCTATTTGTCTGTGAGAACTATATACTTAATTACTCCACTTGTTAGTGAATTCGCATAATTTCAGCGTTTAATTAATCAGTAGTTAGGCGTGTCTCTCTTTCAGCTTCCAATTATTTCAGCTAGTGAGTTGTTACCAGTTGAAAGTTTAATATACAGAGTGTGTCTCTGTGTAGTATTTAAAAGTTTATTTACTTCAGTATTAAGTACTATAATAGGAATTACTTTCAAACCAGTAACAGGAGACAGGAAAATAAAATGACCCCACCTACCGAAAATGGTTACATAAAGGACTTCGATTAGGCCATCTGAATGTATATCACCTATTAGGTAAAATTCCTGAAGTAACACACATATTAAATCAAAATTTCCACATTTTTGGCTTCTCTGAAAGCCGTTTAAATAGGAACATAACCGATGAAGATATTAGAATTAACGGTTTTAACCTGATCCGGCGTGACCCAACCAGGAAACTAGAAACAGGTCTAGTAATGTATGTCTCCACAACTATCCAGTTTAGTCGTAGAGAAGACCTCGAATCATCAGAGGTAGAGTGTATTTGGGTGAAAGTTAAATTGCCAAACCAGAGTCCATTAATTATTGGACTTTTGTACCGTAATCCAAATGCATCATCCCTGTGGTTCACTTCACGACTATGATCTATGAGGTTTCAACCTTTAGGTTCAAATATATTATCATTCTTGGAGATTTCGACATAGATCTAACACAATCAAATCCAACTTGGAGCAATATTATACTATCCTATAATTTTTGCCAAACTGTCACCAAACCTACCAGAGTAACAGAAGTATCATCCACATTATTAGATCATATATATGTAGTCCACACAGAAAACATAATTGAATGGAACATCCCTCATACTTCGTTAAGTGATCATTACCCAGTCTGCTGTACGTGGACAAGAAAGGGGTATAAACTTCCTAAACACAATCACATCAGTATGAAATTTAGAAGCTTCAGAAAATTTAACCTAGAATTATTCCTTAATGATTTGCAAGAATCTTCACTTACACACGTGTACCAACTAACTGACCCTGATGAGGCAATAGAATATTGGCTAAAGATCTTCAGAGATATATTAGACAAACATGTCCCCATGAAAGAGGTGAGAGTAAAACACCAGACGAAGTCACCTTGGATAACACCTGAAATACTACAATCCATGAGAGAACGTGACCGGGCGCACACAATCAAGGACTTTATGACCTACCGTTCACTCAGAAACAAACTTCAATACTTAATAAGACATGAGAAAAAAATTACTTCAGGAATCTAATACAGAATAAATCAGACAGTAAATCAATATGGAAAGCCATAAATACCCTATCAAATAAAAGCAAAGAATTTGATTTTCAAGCCATCAATCGTGCATACACTAACACACATATCAGTACGCATTTCAGAGAAGAAATCAACGTTCTTAAATCATCAATATCAGCTCCTGTATGCGACTTACATGAACTACAAACATTCCTAGACAGCAGATGTACTGATTTTAAACAGTTACACATTCCATTCTTAACAGTCAGTGAAGTTCACAGTTATCTCTTAACCTTAAAAAACAACAATACAGCTGGGCTAAATGGTATTAGTAATAAGATCTTACGTTATGCTGCACCTGTCATTTCACATACACTAACGAATATTTACAATCAGTGCATTGCAAAATGTTATTTCCCTAAGGCTTTCAAAACTGCTAAGGTGTATCCTCGCTTTAAATCTGGCTCATCCAACAATCTTACCAACTATAGACCAATATCCATATTATCGTCATTATCAAAACCACTCGAAAAACACATACACAAAATAACTCTACGACACATGTAAGAGAACAATTTACTGCCTCTTAAGAACAGATTACTCTTCAACAAAGCCAAGTTAGTACATCAAATTCTTTCACGGCATGCCCCGCCTTATCTATGGAACCTGTTTAAATTTAGCCCAAAGTGCAGCCAACGCTTGAACAACATATGTCTTCCAAAACCTAGACCTGATCTTTACAAGAAAAGCTTTAGTTATTCTGCTGCTCATCTTCGGAATACCCTCCCATCCTGTACAAAATATATATATATATATATATATATATATATATATATATATATACTCCTTCCTACAACTACAAGCTTTCCCAATATCTATTTGATGTCGACTACATGCCTCCATGAATTATAAAACTTAAAAGTTATCTTAAGCTGCTCTTACAGACACCGAATACAATTAATTGTGTTTTGTATAGTCCCGAAAATTTTGTTTAGTAGATAATCATTTATAATGTATGTAGTTACTTCTGTACTGAGTGAATGTTTAAGAGCGAAACGTAAATGTTATATTTTATTTTATGTCTCTCAGCTTCAATGTTAGTTATGTTTGTTATATGAACAGCATGTTTGTAGAATGTCTGAAATAGATGGAAAGATGTATGATAAAGGGCAGAATGTCAGATGGGCCTGCGTGCCCAATTCTGAACCATTTTCAATATCTATCTATCTATCTATCTATCTATCTATCTATCTATCTATCTATCTATCTATCTATCTATCTATCTATCTATCTATCTATCTATCTATCTATCTATCTATCTATCTATCTATCTATCTATCTATCTCTCGGACATAGTCTAATGTGATCGGACATGTTTATTTTAGCTCCTACATTTGGATTTTTACCAGTGTCATTTTATAAGATTGTGACGTGAAATGGATAGCACTGGATTTCACTTGTGTTTGTGCTTGTAGTGAAATATGTGAAATTTTAAAAATCCATGTAGTTTGTTAAATATTTATCAAAATGTTAGAATAGTATATGTAACATATATAAGCTCTTTGTCCAATACTGGCCTCGCCCGTGACCACGTGGCTCATTGTAACTAGGTCGTCGTGTGGCCAGGCGTGACTACAATGGCTGGCATAATGTATTGCATCATAAGCTGACAATGTTATCTTGTAGTAGAGACGATGATGTAGAAGATGATGTAGAAGAAGCTAGCCAGACAAGAAGACGGGATGGACTGCGGCCGGGGGCTGTAAAGAATTACTCCCTGAACAAAAGAAAAGCGATAAATACCAAGCTCCGTGGGTGCGACAAAGTCCCCGGCCTTACAATAACACGGACCAACGAGGGACAATGCTTGGTCGTTCTTGTCAACAACACGCTGGATTATGAGTGTGTGAAACAAGCGTTCAGGGAGTACTATCACGACCACACAGAAGAGAGGGCAGATAAAAATGGTGCAAATGTGGAGGACTTTATAAAAACACCGCTTGTAACTATCCACCTGTACCATACAAGAAATAAAATATTGGTTCAAGGTGGTGCTCATGATGTCGACTCTTGGTTGACAGATGACTTCAGTCGTATTCAGGATGAAGCTTTAAAACCTTTCCTGCGACTGTCAGCTACGGTGAAGCCATCTCTATCATCTGTTGCCATGAGTGACAGACCGGCCATCACCACCAGTGACGGACACGATACTGTCGCCACTGATATCAATCAAGGCGCTACCACCACCGACATGCAAGAACAGTTCACCAACTACCCCAGTGCTGATCTTACTGACAAAGCCCTGTCAGATCAGGCAAGCAGCTCAGCTGAACCCACTGACGTTCAAACAATGCCTGAACACTCCACCAGCAACAGGTTTAGCTGATGTGGAAAACCGAGACTACAGTGAAACTCCAGCGCCTGAGTTCTCTACATCTAATGTGGCTGATTCACCGCATGTATCTCAGCAGCCTACAGTTGTCGAGGAAAACTTAGCTACATTATGTAGCCAGAACATACTTCAGGTAGTCAAAGACCTCGTCATAAACCTTATTACTGACATGGCAGCGGAGATTAAGCACTCATTCAAGCTGGAGAATGACAGTCTCAGGGCTGAACTTACGTCACTGAGAGACGAAAATACTAAAATGAGACTCATGATATCTGAATGGCAGAGTGAGCCACGCAGCCACAGCAAGGAAGTGTTGACAGGTATTCAATTAGTGACTGCTGACACAGACAATATGGCTGTAAATTCATGCACAAGTTCACCAGATATCAACAAAGAAGACACGCCACAGCAAGGAGCTGCACAAGAGAAACACACCAGCACCACAACACCTATAAAGGTAGCACCTGAAAATTTAGCTTACCCTATTGATGTGCAGATAAGTAATAGGTTTCAAGCTTTACAAGATAGCCCCATTGTATATAATCATAAAGCACCAAGAACCCAAACAGAAATCTCAAACAAGACATCCACTTCTCAGTCACGGTCTCATAAACATCAACAAGAACAAGATACACAACAACACAGTAACAACATCAAAGAATATACGACACACTTGATAATCGGAGATTCCTTACATAAAGGAATCTATGGTGAGCGGATGTCACTTACCTCTGAAGACACTGTCTCAGTCATGCCAGTACCTGGAGCTGGTATTATAAAAATAACGCAGACACTGAGACGACTTGACGTCGGTCAGAGAGTGAGGAGAACGACCGTACATGTTGGCATTAATGACAGCATGAACGGCCAGAATCTTCGGCCCTCTGATATACAAGACTTGATATCCACAATCAAGAAAAAATACCCCAACACTTCCATAAACATTTCATCCATCATTCCACCTTGTTCTGGTCCTGGACGTCGCATGGTGGATATAAACAACAAAATACTAAAAACATTCTGTCTACAGAACACAGTAGTTTTTATAAACAACACGCCATTTTTTACTTCAGCCACAGGTGCTCCCAAAAAACGCCTTTACAGGGACCACATCCACATTAACAAGACTGGCAGCAGCATCCTTGCCAAAAATATCAAATATCCAGCAAGAACTGAGCAGAACATAACAAAACACTCAAATAGCCAGAAACAGTTTAGACAGCCACCCACATCTCGTAGCTTCAGAAACACACACTCTACACCAACTACAAGACTCCAAGGACCCTCAGAAACACCACCCTCTGTTTCTCTACCATTGCCCGCTCCATCCACTGACCCACTATACGATTCCATGTTCCCGCCCCTGCAAGCTCAACAAATTCTACCAACACTTAGTACAGCGAACAACATGGAGACTCCTGCACAATCACCACTTAGGAATACCACAACAACTGTACAGGACACAAACACAAGAACCTCGAATCATTATCCGTGGAACTTTCAGCTACAATATCTAATGCAGTTTAGTCCTGCAGCTCTGAGCCACGCCTATATGATGTCCCTACTACACAGTCAACACTCAACACCCACATACAGATACTAGACAGCTTGAAACTTCCAGCACATTTTAACTTCTGTATATAAACCTGAGTTAAACCAAACAAAAAACCACAAAACTTCTTACAACAGAACAGACATTTCTTAGTGCTAGCTTACAGCTAATATTGTCATCAAGTCTTTTACAATTTACATTTACATAACGTTCATTGCATTGTTGATTTTTGTACTTTTTTCCATTATTTGTCAGTATATTATAAACTTAGTTAGATTCATTATCTCTACTAGCTTAAACGTATACATACAATTGTATGATTGAAGTCTGACCAGTTATTTTATTTTTACTGAAATATAATATTTCTAATATTGTTATAGTGACTCAGAAAATGGAGGAGTGGCTGCGACACGATGGCCTACGTGTTGGCCACTTAAATGTTTATCATTTGTTAGGAAAACTCCTGGAGGTTACACATATACTTCAACAACATTTTCATATTTTTGTTTCTCTGAAAGCAGATTACATAAAAACATCACAGACAATGATATAAGAATAGATGGTTTTAATTTGATCAGGCGTGACCCAACTAGGAAGCTAGAGACAGGTTTAGTCGTTTACATTTCTAACACAGTTAAATTTTGTAGAAGAGAAGACCTGGAAACATCAGAGGTTGAATGTATTATGCTAGAAATCAAAATATCAAATATTAGTCCAATTCTAATTAGTTTTATATACCGAAATCCAAATGCTTCAGCCGAGTGGTATGATCACTTTGCGACCATGATGGATGATGCTGTAACTCATAAATTCAAGGACATAATCATTCTAGGCTACTTCAATATAGATCTTAATCAGCCAAATCCTTCATGGAAGAACATTTTAACATCCTACAACTTCTCCCAAATTGTTAACGAACCTACTAGAGTTGCTGAATCATCATCAACACTAATAGATCATATTTATGTAGCTGATCCAGGAAACATTACTGAATGTACTGTCCCTCATGTGTCGCTGAGTGATCACTACCCGGTCTGCTGTACGTGGTCACATAAGGGGTATAAAATACCGAAACACAAACATACCAGCATCAAATATAGAAACTTTAAAAACTTTAACTTGGAATTATTTTTAACTGATCTAAAAGCTTCGCCTCTTACGTACGTTTTCCAGTTAACAAATCCAGATGAGGCTATCGAATACTGGATCAAGATATTTCGAAATATTTTTGACAAGCATGTCCCCATCAAAGAAATGAGAGTAAAACACGTAACAAAATCCTCGTGGATAACTCCCGATATCTTGCAACTCATGAGGAAACGGGATGAAGCTCACAAAAGCAGAAATTTCAGTAGCTATCGTTCACTTAGGAATAAGGTGCAGTATTTAATTAGGCAGGAAAAGAAAAATTATTTCAGAAATTTAGTGAAAGACAAAACTGATAGTAAATCAATCTGGAAAGCGATTAATACTCTTGTAAATAAAAGGAAGCAATCTGACTCACAACCACTTAATAGTGAACATACTTGCACTAACTTCAGTGAACATTTTAGGGAAGAAATTAGTATTCTAAAATCTTCATTACCGACCCCTAATTGCGACCTAAGCGTGTTGAAAACTTTCAGCGACAGTAAATGTGTAAAGCTAAAACAAATTAATATTCCTTTTCTCACAGTCGGTGAGGTTTATAACTACATCCGGTCCTTAAAGAACACTAACTCAGCAGGATGTGATGACATTAGTAACAAGATACTACGCTACGCTGCACCAGTTATCACAGACACACTAACATACTTATACAATTTGTGCATTGACAAACAATATTTCCCTAACACTTTTAAACTCGCCAAAGTTTTTCCTCTTTTTAAATCTGGACAGACTAGTGACCTCTCAAACTATAGACCCATATCCATTCTGTCATCACTATCAAAACCTCTTGAAAAGCATATACAAAAGTTAACTCTGCTCCACATGCAAGAAAACAATCTACTAATAGACAGTCAGTCAGGTTTTAGACCAAATTACTCCTGCCACACAGCATTAACTAAAATGACAGAAAGCTGGCTGTCTAATATAAATGATGACAAATTGTGTGGTGCTGTCTTTGTTGATTTCAAGAAAGCCTTCGATATGATTGATCATGAAATTCTTGCAAAAAAGCTGGAAGGCTATAGATTACACCCTGACCTAACAAAATTTATTATATCTTTTCTCTCAGGTAGAAAACAAGTAGTTTGCTTTAGAAACAAAATATCTGGCTCGTCTGTGGTCGATACTGGTATTCCTCAAGGCTCCATTCTTGGTCCTCTTCTCTTTGCTACCTATATTAACGACCTACCACTACATTTAAAGCACTCTTCATGTGATCTTTTCACTGACGACTGTACTGTTTACAATAGTGAATATGACATCAATAACCTACAGACAACGCTCCAAAATGATATAAACAGTTTGATTAAATGGAGTAATAAAATGGTATGTTGATAAACACCAACAAAACAAAATCCATGCTCATCACTACAAGACAGAAACTGCAAAATGCAACTAAAACTTCACTACAGCTTTGTGCTGGGACTAAAGCAATAGAAAATATTCATGAACATAAAATTCTAGGACTCATCATTGATCAGCATTTAACTTGGAATTCTCACGTACTAACCTAACAAATTTGATTGCACAGAAAGTTTACCAATTAGACAAAATTAAACACTTTATCGACAAAGACACAAGAAAAATATACTACATATCACACATACAAACACACTTAGATTACTGTTCCACAATCTGGGATGGATGCTCAGTCTTAAACACAAAAAGGCTCCACTCACTTCACAAGCGAGCATTAAATCTGATTTGTGACAAACATCCAGTACAGACTGTAGATCAACACAAACAACTCAAAATTCTACCCCTCAAAAATAGAATCATTTTTAACAAAGTTAAGTTTGTTCACAGAATTCTGTCGCACAATGCTCCGCCTTACTTGTGGTCACTGTTTACGTATAACACTAAACATAGCCAGCGTTTAAAAAACTGTCTTCTTCCTAAACCCAGGATTGATCTGTACAAGAAAAGCCTTGCATACTCTGCAGTACAGCTCTGGAACATCCTCCCCTACAATTTAAAATCCATTGGTAATACTTCATCCTTTAACTCAAACCTGTTTCATTATTTACTTGCTTGTAATTATATGCCTCCATAGAATAACCAGTACTCTCTCAACACATGGCTTGTAAACCATCAAGTACTTCAGTGACATAGTTAGAAAAGCAACTTGTTAGATATTGTTAGAAATTATTTTAATGTTTGTTTAAAAAAACATATGTTAGAAGATGATTTACAATGTATTTTTATTTATGTATATGTCTGCGTGTGTATGTGTGCGTGAGTGCTATTTTATTAGGTTAATTACTTCTTCTCTTTTACCTTGAATGTAATAGTTAAATCTTACACTCTTTTGATATGTTTTTCCTAATTTAATTTGTATTTTTTTTTACTAAATCAAGTGTGTGGGAAGAATGAAAGATGGAGTGATGAAGGGCAGAATGTAAGACGGGCCTGCGTGTCCAATTCTTTACCCTTGAAAAATAAAGATTATTTATTCATTCATTCATTCATTCTATCTATCTATCTGTTTCACTGTGTGTCTGATTGTCTGTATAACATGTGTATAGTTAATATCTCCATGTAAACATTCTAAATTATTCATGTAAAAATTGTAAAACCATCTCGTGCTGTCTAACATCCTATCTGTGCTGTCTAACATACTATTTGTGCTATCTAACATTCTCTCTGTGCTGTCTAACATTCTTTATTTATCCTCTCTGTGCTGTCTAACATCCTTTATGTCTTATCCAATATTTTATCTATGTTGTCTAACATCATATCTGTGCTGTCTAACATCCTATATGTAATGTGTAACATCTTTTCTCTGTGTTGTTTAACATCCTACATGTAATGTGTAACATCCTCTCTCTGTGCTGTCTAACATCCTTTCTCTGTGCTGTCTAACGTCCTCTCTCTGTGCTGTCTAACATCCTTTCTCTGTGCTGTTTAACATCCTCTCTGTGCTGCCTAGCAGCATCCCTCTGTTATCTGTCATCCTATCTGTGCTGTCTAACATCCTACCTTTGCATCTAACATCTTCTCTGTGCTGTTCAACACCCTATCTGTGAGATCTAACATTCTATCTGTGCTGTCTAGCATCCTCTCAGTGCTCTCTAACATACTACTTATTCTAACATCCTCTTTATGCTGTCTAAAATCCTCTGTATGCTGCCTAACATCTTATCTGTGCTGTCTAACATTCTATCTGTGTTGTCTAAAATCCTATCTGTGTTGTCTAATATTATCTTTGTGCTTTCTAACATCCTCTCTGAGCTGTCTAACATCCTATCTGTGCTGTCTAAAATACTCTCTCTGTACTGTCTAGCATCCTCTAAATGTTGTCTAATATTCTGTCTTTGCTGTCTAACATCCTCTCTATGATGTCTACCATCCTTTATGTCCTATCTAATATTTTCTCTGTGCTGTCTAACATCCTGATGTATATAGTGTATTATATATATATATATATATATATATATATATATATATATATATATATAAACATGCTTTTAGAAAAAAAAGAAACGCAACAAATACGATGTTGCAATTTAACCGGAAGTTTGCTGATCTGACAAGGACAAATTGCCTGAAACGTTCACTTGGACATCAGCTTCACATGCGGACCTGAATTGTACTCAGCAGATGATTCATGAGCACAGAAAAGCGACACTGGTCAAAACAGTATTTTTGACGATAACTCATGACAGGTTCAAGAGAATCCCGTGAAACTTACTGAGCACAAAACTCACTGACCATGTTATTGAATGCCTATAAAAGATTGACGCTCCTCGAATCAATTCATTTAAAAGATCAGTGAGCATTGATGGCTCATCTCACTACAGAACAACGACTCATCATCATTGGACGTTTACAGACCGGACAGTCACAAAGTGTAGTGGCCAGACAATTTAATGTGGTTAGAAGCACCATTAGTCGCCTGTGGAAACGATTTCAAGAAACTGGCTCAGACCGGCCACGCAGTGGAAGACCCATAGTCACAACTCCTGCCAAAGACCGCTTCATACAGCTGCATCACCTCAGGAATAGATTTGCATCTGCGTCCTCAACAGTCCAGTCAATGACAGCAGCTCGTTGAATTTCAGATAAAACTGTCAGGAACCGGCTGCACGACGCTGGTCTTTGGGCTAGAAGACCCTACAGAGGTCCTGTTCTTAAGGACCGGCATCGCCAGAACCGACTTCAGTGGGCGCGCCAGTAATGGACTGTTGCGAATGATTGGAGGAGGGTTTGGTTTAATGATGAATTATTCTTTCTGCTCCAGCAACATGACAGACAGAGAAGATTTTATCGCATAGTCTATGAGCGCTACGCCCAGAACTGCGTGGATGAGGCTCCTCAACATGGTGGTGGAGGTGTACTTGTGTGGGGGACGATCAACTCCATGGGAAGAAGTGACCTGGTGCAGATTGAAGGACGCTTGAATGCCCAATGATATGTCCTCACGTCCTTCCGCTTCTGGTTGCACCAGAGTCAATTTTTCAGCAGGATAACGCTCAACCTCATGTGGCACAACTCACCACCCAGTTCCTCGCTGACAACAACGTCCAGACCATTGCGTGGTCATCCATGTCATCAGGCATAAACCCAATAGAACACTTATGGGATGAACTCAGCAGACAAGTCCGCCAGCGAGACGTGGCGCCAATCAATCTCCGACAATTGTCTCTTGCACGACGAGAAGATTGGGCAGCCATCCCAACGGCTAATCGGACCCATGTAAAGGAGATGTCGTTCTCTGATAGAGGTCAGAGGAGGACATATACCTTACTGAAACGGAGGTCTCACTCGCATAGAAGAAAAGTCCAAACCAAATTTAATGAACATCATTTGACTGATACAATCTTACAGTTTTTTCATGCCAAGATTGAAACGTTAATTCTGTAAAATAATATTTTGATAAAAGTTTGAAATTTGGTGTTCATTACAACTACAGTAGTGTTGTGTTTCTTTTTTGTCAGCTATTGTTCGCTAACCCTGACGCTAGCATATCAGCTATTGTTCTCTAACCCTGATGCTAGTATGTCAGCTATGGTTTTCTAACCCTGACGCCAGCATGTCAGCTATTGTTCGCTAACCCTGATGCTAGCATGTCAGCTATTGTTCTCTAACCCTGATGCTAGTATGTCAGTTATTGTTCTCTAACCCTGATGCTAGCATGTCAGCTATTGTTCTCTAACCCTGATGCTAGTATGTCAGCTATGGTTCGCTAACCCTAACTTTAGCATGTCAGCTATTGTTCGCTAACCTTGACGCTAGCATGTCAGCTATTGTTTGCTAACCCTGACGCTAGCATGTCAGCTATTGTTTGCTAACCCTGACGCTAGCATGTCAGCTATGGTTCGCTAAACCCAACGCTAGCATAGCATCTCAGTGCCTCATCGGATAGTCATCTTCGAGACTTTGCAAAATCGCATTCTACGTTGTACCAGTAAAAATTACTAAAATACTAAAATGAAGTTGACGAGATAGAGGGATAACTTCCCAAGATTTCCTCTTTGTTGCCATTTGGATTTCTGTGTGTTTCAAAACAACAAGCATAATCAGACATGTCAGTTTATTGCAAAGGTGAATTCGGAACTCTTTCTTGGCGTCAATTTTTACATTTGTTGTTAGTCTATGTCTGAGACATTTTGTTAGGGGTGAATGTGTGATGGTTGGAAGTGAATGTGTGATGGTTAGAAGTGAATGTTTGATGGTTGGAAGTGAATGTTTGATGGTTGGAAGTGAGTGTGTGACGTTTCGAAGTGAATGTGCGATGGTTTAGGGTGAATATTTGATGGTTGGAAGTGAATATGTGACGGTTGCTGGTGAATTTTCGGGAGTGAATTCCTGAAGTTGAAAGTGAACGTGAAATGACTGCGGGGTTATAGATGAGTTGTGACTTAGGAAGGATTCTGAGTTTGTTACTTTATTTTCTTGTATTCAAGCACCATATTTTACACAATAATAAAGTAATTTTTATTTATTACAGAAAATTTGAATATAAAACTGAAACTTTGATTATAAAAGTTCATGAAAGTGAAGTATAGCAATGAAATATGGTTTCTTTTATCTTGTGTAGACTTTATTTCAAGAAGCCGACAAGGGTGAAGTGAACTTGACAGCGAATAGGTTGGCTGAGGAAACAACCATTGAAGACATCAAACCCGTCCTTATCAATTTTGGCATAAATTATGTCGCCGGTGCTATAGTTGGTGGAAAGAGAGATACAGCTGACGCCCACGACTGAGATGACTATATCCATTCAGATGACGAAAACTTGGAAGGAGAAAACCAGTGGCAAGTCTGCCGATTTCAACAGTTTTCTGGAAATGTTAAAACTATCGTTTTATGAACGGAATGTTTCAAAAATTAAAAAAAAAAATTATTGAAAATGATTGAAAACAGAATTATTGAATTTTAGGGATTAGTATTTCAGTCTGTCTGTCTGTCTGTCTGTCCAGTTGTGACCATGATGTTCTGTGGAGGTGACGCTGTCTGTTCGTAGTTGTGAAAATGATGTTCTATGGAGGTGATGCTGCCTCTGTGTAGTTGTGACCATGCTGTTCTGTGGAGGTGATGCTGTGAAGACGCTGTCTCCTAACATTGTGCGGAACTGAGAGAGAGCAACGGCAGATATATTTTTTAGTCTGGGAGTGAAGCTAGAATGTGGAACACTTCTTTAGCAGACTCAGCCACCATCCCAACCAATCTTGGCACAGCGGAACTGAGCGTACCAAAGGGAAGATGGGCCACGGTCTTGATAGTTTATACTTCGCCAACTTTGGCTCTAATACGCCAGCTTTGGCTCTAATACGCCAGCTTTGGCTCTAATACGCCAGCTTTGGCTCTAATACGCCAGCTTTGGCTCGCTGATGGTGAAATCGAACAGTACCTTTATATTTTAACCTTCATCTTTTAACCTTTATCTTTTAACCTTTATATTTTAACCTTCATCTTTTAATCTTCATCATTTAACCTTCATCTTTTAACCTTCATAAAATTCTTTTAAAGGTGAGAATGGCTAATACTAGCAGGGTGTTCCCAAGTTTTTGCACTGTTATCTAGCACATTCATAATGTTAGCTCGCCCTTCCTGCAAATGATACAAGTTCACAGCTAACAAAAATATGCCCTTACATCATAAAGACAATACAAAACAGGACCTTCACAGGTCATTAACAGCATGATCCTACAAAAATGATGCTCAAACGTGTTTCTCTTGACCTCCTTCATCCATGTTATGACGATCCTAAACTGGTGAAAGACAATATATAATTATATATATGGATGTGTGTATGTATGTATGTGTATGTTCCAGCATAACTCTGGAACGCCTGGAGCAATTCTAACCACACTTGGTACATATATGACTTAGATTCTGCAGAAAAGTACTGCGGGTATGACACCACAAACACCCCTAAGATGAGGTTGGGAAGGGGTGACATACTATCCACTAAATTCAAGGAAAATATTGATCTAAGGTATATTGAAATAGAGCGGTGCTGGTCTAAAAGCAGCATTTGTAGCCTCGCATGGCAAGTTTCGTGTGGTTATCAGGGCCCAAATCTATGCTGGGGAGAAAAGAACAGGACCACTGCCACCTACCACGTATGTCGTAAGAGGTGGCTAAGGAGGTTGGAGGATAGGCCAGCGACCGATTTCCTGTAAAAAAAAAATTGAGTGTTACAGAAACACGAAGAAGAAAACCAGTGGATTGGCCACAGAGGAAACCCGACACCAACATAGCAAGACAGGCACTGACATGGAATCCTCAAAGAAATCGAAACGAGGAAGATCTAGACTTCCTTGGAGAATAGACATTATGACAGTGCTCAGAGACAAGAGATGCACATGGAAGGAAGCAGAGAATAATTTCAAGAAAAGGGATGACTGGAGAGCCTTTATCCGTGGCTTGTGCTCTCGGGGGAGTGAAATGCGATGACGACGACGACGACGATGATGATGATGATGATGATGATGATGATGATGATGATGGCAAGTCCAAATAATTCTGATGGTCTCTTAATCAGCCCCTGTCGGCATTGGGGGGGGGGGAGGTGAGAGAATAGTGGGGTGGGATTGGAGTGACATGCAAATGTAATCGAATATGACCGATATTAGTGTCGATTCCATAATTTTCGGGGTCCTTGAGATGAGTAGTGACACTCTCGATGCCGTTCACGTCAAAGTTTAGCTCAATCAGCTTTGGGGGCGAGAGGGAGTGAAAATCAGGGTGGGATATCCACTCATTTTACTACGGAATCTCGACCCGACATAACTTTGCAACGGCACAAGGCTGTGTGTAAAGAAGATGCTGGACAATGTAGTTGAAGCGACTAACTTAGCAGGACAGGGAGAGGGTGAAGCAGTTTTATCCCACGGATACCACTTATTCTGACGGATCTCCCTTTTAACTTTAAAAGACTGCAATTTCCAGTGAGACTTGCGTTCTCGATCACAATCAGCAAGTCACAGGGGCAGTCTACACATAACAGAGTAAAGTCTTTTACAAATTCACTATAATATTAATTTAACTCAAAACTTGATTATATACATCATTTTTAGTTTAACTTCCAGGAGCAAGAATAAATAATTTCTTGGGTGAACCCACCCTTGAGCAAGCAATACAAGTCTTCAATACAAAGTTCATGTGAGAGAAACATAGCGATCTTAAATCCACCCCGCAATATTAAAAATTAATAACTTCCCGAGCAATGCCGGGTAATCAGCTAGTAATACATACAAATCTACTCACAATTGTTCATAGAACTGAATTAATGTAGTACTTGACAGATACTCACTGTCTATGAGAATAAATGACTGATTTATAGCTCACGTGCGAATAAAAGATAAAGTTCACGTGAGAGTAGATAGATAAAAGTCATGTGAGAGTAGAAGATAAAGATCATGTGAGTATAGATAAATACATTTCATGTTAGAATAGAACATAACATTCATATGAGAATAGTCATGTGAGACTAAAAGATAAAGTTTTTGTGAGAACAGAAGATAAAGCTCATGTGAGAAGAGAGGGATAAAATTCATGTGAGAATAGAAGAGAAAGTTCATGTGAGAATAGATAGATACAATTCATATAAGTATAGAAGATAAAGCTCATATGAGAACAGATAGGTAAAGTTCATGAGAGAATAAATCTGACTGTGAGACTAGGAGACTGACTTGTATATAACACAGGAACAGAAAATTGACTGATATCTCCTCTGAGAATAAAGGATCCTTCACAATCTACTTCAACAGAAAACATCTGTGCCTGATAATTTGTATGGTAATATTATGTTCATTGTTTTCCCATATTTGTATGACAGTACTATGCTCAATGTTTGTTCATATATGTATGGTAATATTATGTTCACTGTTTGTCCACGTCTGTTTGGTAATACTATGTTCATTGATTGCCCATATTTGTATGGTAATATTATGTTCATTTTTTCCACGTTTGAATGGTAATATTATGTTCTTTGCTTGCCCATATCTGTACGGTAATATTATGTTCATTGTTTATACACATTTGTATGGTAATATTATGTTCATTGATTGCCTATAACTGTATTGTAAAATTATGTTCTTTGTTCGCCTGTATCTGTATTATAATATTATATTCATTATTTGCCTGTATCTGTGTGGTATTATTATGTTCATTGTTTGCCTGTATCTGTGTGGTATTATTATGTTCATTGTTTGCCTGTATCTGTGTGGTATTATTATGTTCATTGTTTGCCTGTATCTGTGTGGTATTATTATGTTTATTGTTTGCCTGTATCTGTGTGGTATTATTATGTTCATTGTTTGCCTGTATCTGTGTGGTATTATTATGTTCATTGTTTGCCTGTATCTGTGTGGTATTATTATGTTTATTGTTTGCCTGTATCTGTGTGGTAATATTATGTTCATTGTTTGCCTGTATCTGTGTGGTATTATTATGTTTATTGTTTGCCTGTATCTGTGTGGTATTATTATGTTTATTGTTTGCCTGTATCTGTGTGGTATTATTATGTTTATTGTTTGCCTGTATCTGCGTGGTAATATTATGTTCGTTGTTTGCCTACATCTGTGTGGTAAAGACATTATTTTCGTTAGTAATGAACTAGTAAAACTAGTGATTGTTAGTGTAGTTAGTAATGTAACTGTAGAACTAGTGATTGTTAGTGTAGTTAGTAATGTAACTGTAGAACTAGCGATTGTTAGCGTAGTTAGTAATGTAACTGTAGAACTAACAATTGTTAGTGTAGTTAGTAATGTAACTGTAGAACTAACAATTGTTAGTGTAGTTAGTAATGTAACTGTAGAACTACTGATTGTTAGCGTAGTTAAAATGTTTGTGAGTATTCTTGTTAGGAATAGTGTGATATTTCATTTAGTATCTGTGGCGCTGATCTTATTTCTGACGTGTAAGACGTCTGGATTTTCTTGTTCTTGTGTTGCTGATCAGCTTGAGGTGTGACATGACATGTTGTCACTAACATGAATTCATCGGCTAGCATTATCATCATAGGTTAAGTTTCTACAGTTAGGTTAAGTTTCTACAGTTAGGTTATGTTTCTACAGTTAGGTTAAGTTTCTACAGTTAGGTTAAGTTTCTACAGTTAGGTTAATTTTCTACAGTTAGGTTATGTTTCTACAGTTAGGTTAATTTTCTACAGTTAGGTTAATTTTCTACAGTTAGGTTATGTTTCTACAGTTAGGTTAATTTTCTACGATTAGGTTAATTTTCTACAGTTAAGTTAAGTTTCTACAGTTAGGTTAATTTTCTACAGTTAGGTTATGTTTCTACAGTTAGGTTAATTTTCTACAATTAGGTTAATTTTCTACAGTTAGGTTATGTTTCTACAGTTAGGTTAAGTTTCTACTGTTAGGTTATATTTCTACAGTTAGGTTAAGTTTCTACTGTTAGGTTATGTTTCTACAGTTAGGTTAAGTTTCTAAATTTAGGCTGTTTCGATAGTTTGAGTGACTTTCTATTGCTATGCTGAGTTTATATAGTTAGGTTGAGTTTCTATTATTAGGTTGAGTTTCTAAAGTTAGATTGAGTTTCAACAGTCAGGTTCAGTTTTTGAAGTTAGGTTGAGTTTCTACAGTTAGTCTGAGTTTTTATAGCTGGGTTGAGTTTCTATGGTTAGACTGAGTTTCTATTGTTAGTTTGAGTTTCTATTGTTAGGATGAGCTTCTAATGTTACGTTGAATTTCTATAGTTAGGTTGAGTTTTTATAACTAGGTTTGGCTTTTATAGTTAGGATAAGTTTCTACAGTTAAGTTGAGTTTTTACAGTAAGAAACTTATGCTTTACCGACCGAGCTAGCCGGACGGTTGAAGGCATTCTCATTTCGTAGTATATACTTCGTGGTAGTGCAAAGGTCAGTGGACATGCGTAGTTGTGCCCGCTTTCGTTGTCCCAATATTCACTTCCTTGTTTCTTCTTATCAAGTGACCAATATGTTTCCATCTCCTTTTTCTGATCACTCATAAGACAGGTTATTGTTCGCTCATCTGTCTTATCTCTGTGTTCTTCTCTCGAATGATACACAAGAAATAAGAACGGAAAAAGTAGTTTCAAAAGAAAAAGTTGGCACGTAGCTGTGACTTGTAAGAAGTTGTGCCTGAGAGTGCGTGCGGTGAAGTATTGTGAATGTTTAAGTGAAGACTTGTAGGGTGTTATGCCTGTCTGACTGGGGTGTAGCGGCTGTAGCTGTGTTTGTCTTGAGAATCTAGTTCACCAGTGGTTCAGCTACCACAGTGCTATAGAATAACAGTGGAAGTATGTGTGTGGGGGGAGGGGGATGGAGGAGGAGATTTGAAGGGAGCACTCTTTTGTTTTTAACTCATTAAATCTAGGACTGAAGACTGTGACAAACGAATAATTTATGTATAAATATATACTACTATGTATATACCTATAAATGACTAATTTGTGTATAAGTATGTAAAACTAAATATATAACTATACACGAATATTTTGTGAATAAGTATGTAAAACTAAATATATAACTATACACGAATATTTTGTGTATAAGTATGTAAAACTAAATATATAACTATACACGAATATTTTGTGTATAAGTATGTAAAACTAAATATATAACTATACACGAATATTTTGTGTATAAGTATGTAAAACTAAATATATAACTATACACGAATATTTTGTGTATAAGTATGTAAAACTAAATATATAACTATACACGAATATTTTGTGTATAAGTATACAAAACTAAATATATAACTATACAAGAATATTTTGTGTATAAGTATATAAAACTAAATATATAACTATACACGAATATTTTGTGTATAAGTATGTAAACTAAATATATAACTATACACGAATATTTTGTGTATAAGTATATAAAACTAAATATATAATTATACACGAATATTTTGTGTATAACCATATAAAACTAAATATATAACTATACGCAAATAATTTGTGTATAAGTATATAAAACTAAATATATAATTATACACGAATATTTTGTGTATAACCATATAAAACTAAATATATAACTATACGCAAATAATTTGTGTATAAGTATATAAAACTAAATATATAACAACACACGAAACCACTACAGTAAAACCTCTTACACGTCACAGCTTCTTACAAGTCACAGCTTCCTACAAGTCACAGCTTCCTACAAGTCACAGCTTCCTACAAATCATAGCTTCTTACACGCCACAGCTAAGCCCTCCATTTATTTTATTTTATCGTACTTTTTATACAGCATTCATTAGAATTTATATTTTATTCTCACTCTCTCTCTATTTCTTTGTCCTAAATGTTTTTGTAAGATTAAGGCTCACACAGAAACGTCACAGCTGTGTGCTGGTTATTTAGTAAAGCTGCTTCTACTTTCTTCCTAGTTTATACATTTCGAAGACTGTGAAGTCACGTGCCAGTATACCTAGCCAATCACGCTGACTTATCTGTATGTGTTAAAAACAATTTTCCTTTTCGACTATCCATTGTTATCTTTCTCTGCCATCTTTCAAAAACAAAAGTACATAATTTAGGAAACAGTCAAATCCTGCTTGCGTGTGAACACTTTCAGCTGTGGCTGATAACGAAATATCAGTATAAAGAAGGCAGAATACAGCGTCAGCAGACGTTGCTTTAGTCCCTTGTGGTACGGGACCCCTTTGTGGTAAGTTACTGTCCCTACAGACAACTGTCTACTGCTTCTAGTTTCGGCTTTTCCTGGAGTTTATCTACAGCATGGACTCATATCTCCACAGTTAGATATGTCATCTCTGTCTGTTTAGTTTCCATTTTGCCGAAGTTGTTTTTCTCTATTCTGTTCATGGTAATCTCTTTTGGTTCCCATTCTACTTGTGCTAAAATATTGTCAGCCTCACTTTGTTCCTGACTTTCTGTCGTGGACACCTGCGTTGTCCCGTATTTCCGGGACTCTATTTCCAATTTTCTTCATCACTGAGAGTTGCCTTCACAGAGTAATGTTGTACCTTGTTGGGAGAGTTGCCTAGGCGGAGTAATATTGTGCTTTCTTGTAAGAGTTGCCTACACAAAGTAATATTGTACCTTGTTGTAAGAATTGCCAGAGTAATACAGTACCTTACTGTAATCGTTGGCAGAGTAATATTCTACATTATTGTAAGAGTTGAAAGAGTAATATTGTACCTTGTTGTGAAAGTTGTTTACACAGATTAATATTGTACCTTGTGAAAGTTGCTTACACAGAGTAATATTGTACCTTGTGAAAGTTGCTTACACAGAGTAATATTGTACCTTGTGAAAGTTGCTTACACAGATTAATATTGTACCTTGTGAAAGTTGCTTACACAGAGTAATATTGTACCTTGTGAAAGTTGTTTACACAGAGTAATATTGTACCATGTGAAAGTTACTTACACGGAGTAATATTGTACCTTGTGAAAGTTACTTATACAGAGTAATATTCACTTCACAATGTACCGTTCTACACCTCTAGCTTCTCGCCTAGTGAGACAGATCAGACTCTTTCCTAACTGTTCACAGTACACAGAGTCTGTATTCTGGAGTGTTGACTAGAATCTCAAAGCATCATCATCAGGTGCCGTGCCGATTGGCGTTGGCTATTATGCTTCTCCAGAGTACACGATCATTCATACAGACCATCAGTTAAGTTGGTGATCTCCTCTCACACCATCCCGTCAGACTGTCCAGTATCATTTCTCTTGGTCTTCTTCTTGATCTTCTTCTTTCTATTTTTCCTGTTGTTATAATATTTTCAATGCTCCCTCTTCTCATTGCATGTCCTATGAAAGTACATTGTCTCTCTCTTATCTTTTTGACAAGATTTGTTGTCTCTCCAGCTCTTCTCATACATTCTTCATTAGTTATTTTTGCTGTCCAGGGGATTCGCAACATTCTTCTAATAAACCACATTTCTGCTGCTTCCAATGATTTTTGCGCAGACCTGCTTATTGTCCATGATTCATTTCCATACAACAAGATAGGTTCAATATAGCATTTTAGGACTCGTTTTCTAACATTTATTGATAAGGATGTGTTGCATAATATGTTTCTCATTCTCTGAATTGCAATCTTTGTTTGGCCTTTTCTGTTCCTAATTTCTGTTCTGTATTTCCTATCTGAAGTTATTACTGCTCCAAGGTATTTGAATTTCTGCACCTGCTTTAGAATAGTTCCGTTTAATTTTATACTGCATGTTGGTGGATTCTGTTTCTTAAATATAACCATAGTCTCTGTCTGTTTGATGTTCAAAGTAAGGCCTTTTCTGTTCACTTTCTTTGGCGACTTTATCCAAGAGATTTTGCAGGTCTTGTTGGTTCTCAGCTATCAGTACTGTGTCGTCAGCATACCGAAGGTTATTAATATTGTATCGTCCAATTTTGATGCCTGGTTCTGTGATGATTGTTCTTAGAATATTCTCGCTGTACAGAGAAAAAAGGTCTGGAGATAGTACACATCCTTGTCTCACCCCTTGTTTTATAGGTTGATATTTTCCAGTTCTGTTTTCAACTCGAACTGCTGCTTCTTGCTGCCAGTATAGATGTTTTACAATCCTCAAGTCTTTGCCGTCTGTATTGATGTCTTCAAGCATTTTAATAAGTTCATTATGTTTCACCTTGTCGAATGCCTTGGTGTAATCAATGAAGCATAAGTAGAGATCTTTCTGTACTTCTAAAGCTCTTTCTGTTAGTGTTCGTAAAGCATAAATGGCATTGTGTGTTCCCTTTCCTTCAACAAATCCAAATTGTTCATCTGCTATTTCCATTTTTATCTTTTTCCTTGTTCTTCTCATAATGATTCCCAGAAGTAGCTTCGTTATGTGACATGAGAGGCTGATAGTCCGGTGATCGTCACATTCCTTTGCACCTGGTTTTTTTTTTTTTTTGGTAGTGCTATAAATTGGGCATATAACCAGTGTTGTAACTTGGTTATTATTTTTATTCCTGTCTCCTCTAGTGCCTCTATTTCTTCTATTGTTATATTATCAGGCCCAGTTGATTTTCCTTTCTTCATGTGTTTGATAGCATCTATGATTTCATCTTCAAGTATTGGTGGTCCCTCACAGTTTTTAGTATCTGGTGTTGATTCTGGTCTTTCTCCTCCATATAGCTCACCGATGTATTCAGTTCACTTGTCCATAATATCTTCTTTTCCCATTAAGATTTCTCACTTGGACATTTTTGTGTGTGAGATATCCAGGCTTATTTAAGTGACACATAGATTCAGAGCTGCTGAAACATGATGATGATTTATTCATGTCGTTGGATTGTGAACTAGATCCTTTCATTGCATACAGCCAGTCTTTTTATCTACATATCTATGTGGTTTTTCTATATATTTTTTCTATATCTTTTTATCTATAAATCTGTGTACGGCATACAGTATTTACCAAGATATTTAAAGTTTAATTCTTAACAAACTAATACTGAGATACAATGAGGGAAATTAAAAAGAGGACATGTACCGCTCTTCATAAAGAAAAACAACTAAAGAATCTTTGGAGAGAAACAGACAGAACTACAAAAATAAGATTTTTAAGGACATGCATCTTTCCCATCGCACCATATGCCTGTAAGACCTGGACATTTAATAAAACAGCTGAGAAACACATAAATGCTTTTGAATGTAAATGCTACAGAAGAGTTCTTCAAATATCATGGACACAAAAAAGAACAAATATATCCATAATACAAGAACTTAATATTGAAGAAGGCTGGCTAGTAGAGAGGATTAAACAAAGAAAACTTTAATATTTTGGACACATTAAACGTCATGATAATCTAGAGAAGACGGTCTTGGAAGGATAATTAATGGGAAAAAAAGAAAGAGAAGAAGACCAAGGCGAAGATGGGTGCAGAACATCATTGAGGATCTGCAAATGGATGCATCAGCAGCAGGATATCTTGCTCACAACCGAGAGACCTACAGAAGTGCTGTTAAGAAGGCAAAGTTCCACAAGGGACATGCAAATAAATGAATGAATTACTTTTGATGTGAGACTTCCGAACATTCACATTGATACACATACATTGTTTTTGATTCACCCGCTAAATCATTCTCTCTACTTCTCCCTGGCATTCACTGCCTCAACTCCGCTCTGTCATTCATTATCTCTACTTCGTCCTGTCATTCACTGCCTTTACTCCTCTCTGTCATTCACTGTCTCTACTTCGCCCTGTCATTCACTGTCTCTACTTCTCCCTGTCATTCACTGTCTCTACTTCGCCCTGTCATTCACTGTCTCTACTTCGTCCTGTCATTCACTGTCTCTACTTCTCCCTGTCATTCACTGTCTCTACTTCGCCCTGTCATTCACTGTCTCTACTTCGCCCTGTCATTCACTGTCTCTACTTCGCCCTGTCATTTATTGTCTCTACTTCGCTCTGTCATTCACTGTCTCTACTTCGCCTTGCCATTCACTGTCTCTACCTCGCTCTGTCATTCACTGTCTCTACTTCGCCTTGCCATTCACTGTCTCTACCTCGCTCTGTCATTCACTGTCTCTACTTCGACCTGTCATTCACTGTCTAAACTTCGCCCTGTCATTCACTGTCTCTAATTCGCCCTGTCGTTCAAAATTTCTACTTTGCACTGACATTCACTGTCTCTACTTCGTCCTGTCATTCACTGTCTCTACTTCGCCCTGTCATTCACTGTCTCTACTTCGTCCTGTCATTCACCGTCTGTACTTCGCCCTGTCATTCACTGTCTCTGCTTCGCCCTGTCATTCACTTCCTCAACTCCTCCCTGACATTCACCGTCTCTACTTCGTCCTGTCATTCACTTCCTCAACTCATTCCTGACATTCACTGTCTTTATTTCGCCCTGTCATTCACTTCCTTAACTCCTCTCTGACATTCACTGTCTCTACTTCGCCCTGCCATTCACTTCCTCAACTCCTCCCTGACATTCACTGTCTCTGCTTCGCCCTGTCATTCACTTCATCAACTCCTCCCTGACATTCACTGTCTCTACTTCGCCCTGCCATTCACTGCCTCAACTCTTCCTTGCCATTCCCTGTCCTTACTTCGCCGTGTCATTATCTGTCTCTACTTCTTCCTAGCATACACTGCCTCTACTACTGAATGTCATTTACCGTCTCTACTTCGTCCTGTCATTCACTGCCCCAACTCCTCCTTGTCATTAACTGCCTCAACTCCGCCCTGTCATTCACTGTCTCTAATTCTCACTGGCATTCTCTACTTCGCCCTGTCGTTCACTGTCTTTACTTCACCCTGGCATTCAGTGTCTCAACTCCTCCCTGCCTTTTACTGTCTCTACTTCGCCCTGTCATTCACTGCCTCAGTTCCGCCCTGTCATTCATTGTCTCTAATTCTCCATGTAATTCACTGTCTCTATTTCGCCCTGTCATTCACTGCCTCAATTCCGCCCTGTCATTCATTGTCTCTAATTCTCTGTGTAATTCACTGTCTCTACTTCGCCCTGTCATTCACTGCCTCAATTCCGCCCTGTCATTCATTGTCTCTAATTCTCCGTGTAATTCACTGTCTCTACACCACCCTGTCATTCACTGCCTCAATTCCGCCCTGTCATTCATTGTCTCTAATTCTCCGTGTAATTCATTGTCTCTACTTCGCCCTGGCATTCACTGCATCTACTTCTCTCTGGCATTCACTGTCTCTACTTCGCTCTGGCATTCACACTCTCTACTTCGCTATGGCATTCACTGTCTCTACTTTGCTAAGACTTTTAAACCACCTTCAGAATCAAGTTTATTTACTCTTCAGTTCCACAGATCCTGGAAATTTTGTTCGGTGAACGATGTTACTTTCATTTAGTGATTCTTATCAGTAGATACCAAACTAAAGAGAAGTCTGAGACAGAATTATCTTGACGATCTGGCCGAGACAAACTTTTAGAAGTATTTGCTCAAATTTTCACATTTATTTTCACCGGCCCACGTACCAATCGCTGGCCTACCGAGAGTTATAATAACTATCTCATGAATCCTGGCCGAGCGCTGATCAAAGAGACCGACCGACCAATCTGCTGCTATCATGTCTCCACGTACCAGCCCACCCGACGTAATACTACTTAATATAAATTAGCCACCTACTGAAGGTCTGTTCTGATATAAGACACAGGAAGTCTTTCGGTTACTCTGTAGTGATTCAGTGCCCACACTTTCGTCTTTCTTCTTCTGAACTTGAGAGAATATTTGTTCCCAGATCACATCTAACAAGTAACAACAAGCATGAAGCTGGTAGTTATATTGTGTGTGTCTGTGCTGACACTGGCGTGTGTGACGGCGCTGCTGTCAGAAGATGACACACTGAACGAGGAATCAGAGAGGGCGGTTCTCGAGAAGTCGGTCAAGAGAGCAGCGGAAGCTTTCCAGTCGGTAGGTCCAAACTAAATTTAGCCTACAAACTACAAACTGGCGTGTGTGTATGTGTGTATATATATATGCGATATTAATTTATTATATTATATTTACTATATTATTTATTATATTATTGGTGTATTCAGCATAGCGTCTTGTCTTATCTTGTCTTCTATATCCACGTAACTGCGAGCTGTTGTTCTCTGCCGCCGATGTGGTAGAGGTGTTGAGGCACGGCATCGTATCGCCGCGGGAGCGGGTTATGTCAGCCACTTTTTCAATCCCAGAGTCAGCTTAAAACGGAGGGGGGGGGTGCAGTTCTTCTTTAGCAGGCTCCACCACCATGAGGACTATGGCGATCCCTGCCCAGTTAGCCAGGCTAGGCCTGTTACTGGGGCACCACGGAGAGGTGGGACAGGGTCTTGGTCAGCTATTGTTCTCTAACCCTGACTCTAGCATGTCAGCTATGGTGCTCTAACCCTGACTTTAGCATAGCAGCTATGGTTCTCTAGCCCTGACGCTAGCATGTCAGCTATGGTTCGCTAACCCTGACTTTAGCATATCAGCTATGGTTCGTTAACCCTGACTTTAGCATAGTAGCTTTGGTTCGCTAACCCTGACACTAGCATGTCAGCTATGGTTCGCTAACCCTGACACTAGCATGTCAGCTATGGTTCGCTAACCCTGACACTAGCATGTCAGCTATGGTTCGCTAAACCCGACGCTAGCATGTCAGCTATGGTTCGCTAAACCCGACGCTAGCATATCAGCTCATTGCCTCATCGGATAGTCGTCTTCGAGACTTAGCAAAATCGCATCCAACGTTGTACCAGTAAAAATTACTAGTAGGCTAAAATGAAGTTGACGAGTTAGAGGGATAACTTCCCAAGGTTTCCTCTTTGCTGCCATGTGGATTTCTGTGTGTTTCAAAACAAGAGGGATAATCTGACATGTCAGTTTGTTGCCAAGGTGAACTCGGAACTCTTTCTTGACGTCAAGTTTTACATTTGTTGTCTGTGTGTGTCTGAGACGTTTTGTTAGAAGTCAATGTGTGATGGTTAAGGATGAATGTTTGATAGTTGGAAGTGAAGTGTGAAGGTTAGTAGTGAATGTTTGATAATTGGAAGTGAAGTGTGAAGGTTAGTAGTGAATTTTTGATAATTGGAAATGAAGTGTGAAGGTTAGAAGTGAAAGTTTGATAGTTGGATTTGAAATGTAAAGATTAGGAGTGCATTTTTGATAGTTGGAAGTGAAGTGTGAAGGTTAAGAGTGAATGTTTGATAGTTGGAAGTGAAATGTGTATGTTAGGAGTGAATGTGTGAAGTCTAGGAGTGAATGTTTAGTGGTTGGAAGTGAATTTTTGAGCGTTGGAAGTAAAAGTTTGATTGTTGGAAGTCAATGTTTAATGATTGGTGGTGAATGTTTGATGGTTGATTGTGAATGCCTGATGGTTGTAAATGAATGTTTAGTGGATGGAAGTGAATGTTTGATAGTTGATGGTGAATATTTGGAGGTGAATTCCTGAAGTTGAGAGTGATCGAGCGATGACTGCGGGGTTACAGCTGAATCGTAACTTACGAAGGATTGTGAACTTTTTACTTTATTTTATATTATTCAAGCATCATATTTTACACAACAATAAAGTCATTTTTATTTATTACAGAAAATTTGGATATAAAACTAAAAATATGAGTATAAAAGTTCAGTAAATTGAAGCATAGTGATGTTCAGTTCATGAAATATGAACATAAAGTTGTTGGGTTTTTAAAAAAATCTTCCCTAGACTTTATTTCAAGAAGCTGAGAAGCGTGAAGTGAACCTACGACAGCGAAGAGGTTGGCTCAAAAAAAAGTTGAAAAAATTGTGGAAAAAAGTCAAACCCGTCCTTATCAGCGCTGGCATAAAATATGTCGCCGGTGCTATAGCTGCTGGAAAGAGAGATACAGCTGACGCCCAACACTGAGATGACTATATCCAGTCAGATGACGGAAACTTGGTAGCAGAAAACCAGCGATTTCAACAAAGTTTTCTGGAAACGTCGAAATTCTCACTTTGTGAATCTTTTGCTTCAAAAAATAAAACAACCTGTTGAAATGATTGCGTTAATATTTCACAAACTACATCTATCTATCTATCTATCTATCTATCTATCTATCTATCTATCTATCTATCTATCTATCTATCTATCTATCTATCTATCTATCTATCTATCTATCTATCTATCTATCTTTCTATCTATCTATCTATCTATCTATCTATCTATCTATCTATCTATCTATCTATCTATCTATCTATCTATATATCTATCTATCTATCTATCTATCTATCTATCTATCTATCTATTTATCTATCTATCTATCTATCTATCTATCTATCTATCTATCTATCTATCTATCTATCTGTTTGCCTGCTTGCCTGCTTGCCTACCTATCTGTCTGCCTGTCTGTCTCTCGGTCTGTCTGTCTGCCTGCCTGCCTGCCTGTCTGCCTGCCTGCAACCTGTCTGTCTGTCTGTTTGTCTGTCTGTTTGTCTGTCTGTCTGTCTGTTCAGACTAAATTATCTCTGATTTTGGGAATCATTAGTGCAAGCAACATAGTATATCTTGGATTATTATTACACCTTACATATTTCCGTACGTTAATCATGATGTGTTACAAATCAACATTCACATCCAACATTGATGTACATGATGTGTACCACACCCAACATTACATTCCACTTCACTTGATGGTCACGTGATCCAGACATTATATATTGTTACTGCGCTCTCTGCCTGTACTTATAACCATGATGTTCTGTGGAGATGATGCTGTCTCCCTGTAGTTATGATCATGATGTTCTGAGGAGGAGATGCTGTCTCCCTGTAGTTATGATCATGATGTTCTGTGGAGATGATGCTGTTTCCCTGTAGTTATGATCATGATGTTCTGTGGAGATGATGCTGTCTCCCTGTAGTTATGATCATGATGTTCTGTGGAGATGATGCTGTCTCCCTGTAGTTATGATCATGATGTTCTGTGGAGATGATGCTGTCTCCCTGTAATTATGACCATAATGTTCTGTGGAGGTGATGCTATATCCTTTTAATTATGACCATAATGTTCTGTGGAGGTGATGCTATCTCCTTTTAATTATGACCATAATGTTCTGTGGAGGTGATGCTGTCTCCCTGTAATTATGACAATTATGTTCTGTGGAGGAGATGCTGTCTCCCTGTAGTTGTGATCATGATGTTCTGAGGAGGAGATGCTGTCTCGCTCTAGTTGTGACCATGATGTTCTGTGGAGGTGATGGTTTCTCTCTGTTATTATGACTATGATGTTCTGTGGATGTGATACTGTCTCTCTGTTATTATGACCATGATGTTCTGTGGAGGAGATGCTGTCTCTCTGTTATTATGACCATGATGTTCTGTGGAGGTGATGTTGTCTCGCTATAATTGTGACCATGATGTTCTGTGGAGGAGATGCTGTCTCGCTATAGTTGTGACCATGATGTTCTGTGGAGATTATGCTGTCTCTCTGTAATTATGACCACGATTTGCCGTGGAGGTGATGCTGTCTACCTGTATTTCTGATCATAATGTGCTGTGGAGATGATGCTGTCTACCTGTAATTGTGACCGTGATGTTCTCTAGAGGTGATGCTGTCTACCTGTAATTGTGACAGTGATGTTCACTTGAGGTGATGCTGTCTACCTGTAATTGTGATCGTGATGTTCTCTTGATGTGGTGCTGTCTACCTGTAATTGTGATCGCGATGTTCTCTTGAGGTGATTCTGTCTACATCTATAGTAATATTATGTTCATTGTTTGTTCATATCTGTGTGGTAATATTATGTTCTTTGTTTGTTCATATCTGTGTAAAAACAGAACTATATAGACTGTAAGCACCAAGACTTAAAAAAATTATGTGTGTATATTTGCACAAAACTATTTATTCACACCATTATAAATCATTCTCTTTTCGTCCACTATGAACTCCCACCCAATCCCCAGCTCCCTCACCATGATAAGCCATCCTGTTTTCATCTACCATGGGCCCCACCCAAACCCTACCTCCCATGCCATGATAAGCCATTCTGTTTTCATCCACTCTGGCCCACCACCCAGCCCCCAATTACCACGTGAAAACCCATTCTGTTTCGCTCACTAGGGGCCCAACCCAACCTCCTATTCGCAAGCCATGATAAACCATTCTGTTTTCATCGACTATGGGCCCCACCCAAAATCCAACTCTCACTCCATGGTGAGCCATTCTGTTTTCATATACTATGGGCCCCACCCAACCCTCAACTCCCACTTCATGGTAAGCCATTCTGTTTTCATATACTATGGGCCCCACCCAACCCTCAACTCTCACTTCATGGTAAGCTATTCTGTTTTAATCTACTATGGGCCCCACCAAACCCCTTATTCCCAAGCCATGATAAGCCATTCTATTTTCATCTACTAATGGGCCCCAGCCAAAACCCAACTCTCACTCCATGTTAAGCCATTCTGTTTTTATCCAATATGAGCCCCACCCAACCCCCAACTCCCACTCCATGGTATAGCCATTCTGTTTTTATCCAATATGAGCCCCACCCAACCCCCAACTCCCACTCCATGGTAAGCCATTCTGTTTTTATCCAATATGAGCCCCACCCAACCCCCAACTCCCACTCCATGGTAAGCCATTCTGTTTTTATCCAGTATGGGCCCCCACGAAGCCGTCCTGGCCCTCTCTTGAAACTGAGGAGCAGAACACTAGCTGAACCCTCCCCTCGTCTCATTCAGCCTTGGGGTTGGGGTTCTAAAGACAACATGGCGTGGGGAGCATGCAATTTTGGTGATAACGGTGCAGAAGTTTCATCATAATGACAAGCTGATAATGGACAAGGAGGACATTTCTAAGGCTTTAATGGACAGTCTGCGGGAGAATGAAGAGCGGGAATGTAAGAAGGTAGCTGTGAGGAGACTGCGGGAGAATGAAGAGCGGGAATGTAAGAAGGTAGCTGTGAGGAGACTGCGGGAGAATGAAGAGCGGGAATGTAAGAAGGTAGCTGTGAGGAGACTGCGGGAGAATGAAGAGCGGGAATGTAAGAACAAGGTAGCTGTGAGGAGACTGCGGGAGAATGAAGAGCGGGAATGTAAGAAGAAGGTAGCTGTGAGGAGACTGCGGGAGAATGAAGAGCGGGAATGTAAGAAGAAGGTAGCTGTGAGGAGACTGCGGGAGAATGAAGAGCGGGAATGTAAGAAGAAGGTAGCTGTGAGGAGACTGCGGGAGAATGAAGAGCGGGAATGTAAGAAGAAGGTAGCTGTGAGGAGACTGCGGGAGAATGAAGAGCGGGAATGTAAGAAGAAGGTAGCTGTGAGGAGACTGCGGGAGAATGAGAGCGGAATGTAAGAACAAGGTAGCTGAGGAGACTGCGGGAGAATGAAGAGCGGGAATGTAAGAAGAAGTAGCTGTGAGGAGACTGCGGGAGAATGAAGAGCGGGAATGTAGAGAGAAGTAGCTGTGAGGAGACTGCGGGAGAATGAAGAGCGGAATGTAAGAACAAGGTAACTGTGAGGAGACTGGCGGAGAATGAAGAGCGTGAATGTAAGAACAAGGTAGCTGTGAGGACTGCGGGAGAATGAAGAGCGGGAATGTAAGAAGAAGGTAGCTGTGAGGAGACTGCGGAGAATGAAGAGCGGGAATGTAAGAAGAAGGTAGCTGTGAGGAGACTGCGGGAGAATGAAGAGCGGAATGTAAGAGAAGTAACTGTAGAGACTGCGGAGAATGAAGAGCGGGAATGTAAGAAGGTAGCTGTGAGGAGACTGCGGGAGAATGGAACGGTAATGTAGAAGAAGGTAGCTGTGAGGAGGACTGCGGAGAATGAAGAGCGGGAATGTAAGAAGAAGGTAACTGTGAGGAGACTGCGGGAGAATGAGAGCGGGATGAAGAAGGTAGCTGTGAGGAGACTGCGGGAGAATGAAGAGCGGGAATGTAAGAAAAGGTAGCTGTAGAGACTGCGGGAGATGAAGAGCGGGAATGTAAGAACAAGGTAGCTGTGAGCAGACTGCGGGAGAATGAAGAGCGGAATGAAGAACAAGTAGCTTGTGAGAGACTGTGGAGAATGAAGAGCGAGAATGTAAGAAGAAGTTAGCTGTGAGGAGACTGCGGGAGAATGAAGAGCGGGAATGTAAGAAGAAGGTAGCTGTGAGGAGACTGCTGGACTTAAGTCAGATTAAAGGTGCTAGCAGGAAATCGGAACTCCGTGGCAGAAAACTCATTGTAAACATTTGACAGGAACTATTAGTAAAATAGTATGTGGATCATCTAACTCTCTCTCTCTCTCTCTCTCTCTCTTGTGTGTGTGTGTGTGTGTGTTTTGTGGTGGGGCGGACATACTCTACTAGGGCCCTGATTTGCTGAACGATGCTGGGTTAACTATCCGCTGAGTCCAGCCATGCTCCGCTACCAGGCTCTCACACAACCACACATCAGCAACAACAAGGACAGAACTCAAGCAAGTCCTGAGTATCACATAGACATTGAGTTTGTTGATGAATATGGTGACGATGCGAGTTAGAATGACGATATCTTGACAGCTGGCAGGTTGCTCCTGCCATATGACGTGTCCTTTCATCCACCCAAGACTCTAGTAACAATATAAACAATCCATCTTCACGACAGCGACATCCATTTTCACGACAGGATGATACAAAAATCCTTCCTCTCCGTTTCACATCCAAACGAAAACTCTCTCGCTCAGCCTTTTTTTTTTCCCCGCCAGTCACGGGTTGCTCCGCCCACGTCACAGGCGTCTGCCCGAGCACGGGAAAGTTCAGAGCCAGACTCACAACAAAGCCTTCTGGAAACACAACAGTTATCTCACATATACTGTTACAGATCTCTCCCACTCCCTCACAGCAGACATTTGCAGGTGCAAAGTCTCCAGACTTACTAATTTACTTCCATACACTTTTCTTTCTGGAGAAAAATATCTAACCATTCTAGTTACCTCATACATCTGACAACAATCTCAGAATCTGCATACATCGCAGATATCTAAAAAAAAAAAAAAGATTCTGTGACAAAACCAAATACAGGGACAACATACAATCTCACAAACTCCACACAAGTCAAAATCTCAATGAAAATACATCAATAAATCATATGACATGAATAACAACACGTCATATAACATCAATAACACTATATCATCATAAACACAAAGAACATGCAGTAGCAAGAACAACACGTCTCTATATATTCAAGATAAACACAAAGAACATGCAGTAGCAAGAACAACACGTCTCTAAATCACAGAGCAAAAAGAGGCCAAACTATCACACTTATATCCTTCAGTGTCGTTGCCATGACAACCATAAATAGCAACAAGAAAATGTTTCACTCTAAAAGGCGGTCAAAGTCACATATAAGCCTTGAAACACCGGCGGAAGTAACATCCAGCATAAACAGAACTACCGTCCCACAGTCACTCCTGCATGGGGAACACCTGGCACGACACAGTGGACCAGACAACAGATGGGTGCACCCGTGGACGATCACTGAGACGTAATCACGAGGAGCTACGAAAGCTACCGTGCAATGATGCACACGTCTAGCACACTCAAGTTATCACCACACAGGTACACTAGCACACTCAAGTTATCATCAAACATGTACACTAGCACACTCAAGTTATCATCACACAGGTCAACCGAAACACAGCTCAACCGAAACACAGCTCAACCGTAACATAGCTCAACCGAAACACAGCTCAACCGAAACACAGCTCAACCGTAACATAGCTCAACCGAAACACAGCTCAACCGAAATATAGCTCAGCCACAATACAAAAGCACTAAAAGACCCAGCTCATAATACATCAAATGCGAGCAACAGCTGAAAGTTTGGCTCCCTCTCTCGTTGAACAGCAAGAGAGTCAGGGATTGGCTCCCTCTCTCGTTGAACAGCAAGAGAGCCAGGGATTGGCTCCCTCTCTCGTTGAACAGCAAGGGAGTCAGGGATTAGCCCACTCTCTCGGTGAACAGCAAGAAAGTCAGGGATTGGCTCCCTCTCTCGTTGAACAGCAAGAGGGCCAGGGATTGGCTCCCTCTCTCGTTTAACAGCGAGAGAGCCAGGGATTGGCTCCCTCTCTCGTTGAATAGCAAGAGAGCCAGGGATTGGCCCCTCCTCTCTCGTTGAACAGCAAGCTAGAACACACATGACTGACCTCATGACAGGTACATCAAGTCTCCCTCAAACGACGATGAAACGAGAACGCCGGCCATGCCGCTCTCTGTGGTTACAGTTGTTGTAGACGAAATGGACAAAAAGAAGAATGTTGAGGAAACAGCGACAGGGGCGTGTCTTCCCTCAGAGTCTGGACAGCTTTATTCCGTACCAAGGACACTGCGACCTATTCGCCGACAGAAACTGTATGTTGCTAAGGTGGGCGTCCCAGACGGCACCAGTTATAGTAGTATGTGGCAGGTCACGGGACCAGCTGAAATAGCTTTTCTTCTTTCACGTGCTACTGGTTCCTTGTTATCTTTCATCTTTGTATAGTAAATATCCACCCTCATTTATGCATGCGAAAGCTGGAAAACAACTAAAGAAATAGACAAGAAATTAGACTCTTTTGAAAACAAATACTTAAGGAAAATACTCGGCATCAAGTGGAACGAATTCAAGAACAATGCAGAGATAAAACAGATGACTGAACAACAACCAGTCTCATGGGTGATCAGGAAAAGGAGATGGACATATGTTGGTCACTTGATGAGAAGAAATGATCAGAGAATCCCAAAACAAGCTATCAAGTGGAACACAACAGGCCGAAGAAAAAGAGGCAGACCGCGTGAAACTCTGAAGAGGACGTTGTTAAGAGAGGCAAAATTAACAGGCATAGAATCCTTTGATGAGGTTGAAAGACTCGCCGAAGACAGGAAAAATTGGGGAACTACTTTGCGAGCCCTATGTGACGTTTAACGGCACGAGAAGGATATAAGATATAAGAATAAGAATTTATACAGTAAGGCAAGGTTGAGATCTTTACTTCAGGCCGTGATTTGCTGAATGATACTGGATTACCTATCCGCTGAGTCCATCTATACTCCGCTACTATGATCTTGTCAGCCACACATCAGCAACAACAAGCACAGATCTCAAGCAAGTCTTAAGTATCACACAGAGACTGAGTTTGTTGATGAATATGGTGACGATGCCAGTTAGAATGACGATACCTTGACAGCTGGCAGGTTGCTCCTGCCATATGACGTGTCCTTTCATCCACCCAAGACTCCAGTAACAATATAAACAATCCATCTTCACGACAGCGACATCCATTTTCACGACAGGACAATACAAAAATCCTTCCTCTCCGTTTCACATCGAAAAGAAAACTCTCTCGCTCAGCCTTTTTTTCCCTTTGCTTTTTTTTTGCTCTTGCCCAGGTGAGCTCTCTATGCTCAACATCCTTTCTGTTGTTCTTCTCCATGTCTCTTTTGATCTACTTCTGAAAGATATATATATATATATAGTGGAACATTGGCTGGCATTCAGTGCAGACAGAGGCAATGGCCGGGCGATGTCTCGTTACTTGCGGCAATGTTTGTGCTGTACATTCCTGTGTATTCTTCCCCTGCCCACCTCATGTGGTGTAGGTTATATAGTCTTGCAGTAATCTGTGGTGTAGGTTATATAGTCTTGCAGTAATCTGTGGTGTAGGTTATATAGTCTTGCAGTAATCTGTGATGTAGGTTATATAGTCTTGCAGTAATCTGTGGTGTAGGTTATATAGTCTTGCAGTAATCTGTGGTGTAGGTTATATAGTCTTGCAGTAATCTGTGGTGTAGGTTATATAGTCTTGCAGTAATCTGTGATGTAGGTTATATAGTCTTGCAGTAATCTGTGATGTAGGTTATATAGTCTTGCAGTAATCTGTGATGTAGGTTATATAGTCTTGCAGTAATCTGTGATGTAGGTTATATAGTCTTGCAGTAATCTGTGGTGTAGGTTATATAGTCTTGCAGTAATCTGTGATGTAGGTTATATAGTCTTGCAGTAATCTATGGTGTAGGTTATATAGTCTTGCAGTAATCTGTGTGTAGGTTATATAGTCTTGCAGTAATCTGTGATGTAGGTATATAGTCTTGCAGTAATCTGTGATGTAGGTTATATAGTCTTGCAGTAATCTGTGATGTAGGTTATATAGTCTTGCAGTAATCTGTGGTGTAGGTTATATAGTCTTGCAGTAATCTGTGATGTAGGTTATATAGTCTTGCAGTAATCTGTGATGTAGGTTATATAGTCTTGCAGTAATCTGTGATGTAGGTTATATAGTCTTGCAGTAATCTGTGATGTAGGTTATATAGTCTTGCAGTAATCTGTGGTGTAGGTTATATAGTCTTGCAGTAATCTGTGATGTAGGTTATATAGTCTTGCAGTAATCTGTGATGTAGGTTATATAGTCTTGCAGTAATCTGTGATGTAGGTTATATAGTCTTGCAGTAATCTGTGGTGTAGGTTATATAGTCTTGCAGTAATCTGTGATGTAGGTTATATAGTCTTGCAGTAATCTGTGATGTAGGTTATATAGTCTTGCAGTAATCTGTGATGTAGGTTATATAGTCTTGCAGAAATCTGTGATGTAGGTTTCTGTATTTACATATCGATATGGAAGTTCTGCGTATGATTTCAGTGTGATTTATCAGTATAATGGATGGGCAACATGTTTGATTCGTTATTATACCTTCATGCAGATTGATCTTGTGCTACAGCGAGGCGGGTATATAGAGGAGTGTCATGGCAGCGATAGCTACGTGGAATAAGTGCCATTGTATATTAGCTTCGTAGTGTGGGCCACATGTAGGGCCAAGAGGCCAGGACCCCGGGTCCATCAGGTTTTCAATAATGAACATGCGAAGTCATGATCATAGGATACTATGCTTAATTACTGTTATAATGACACCTGTCTTGATGTCATTTTGATGTCAATGTCAATTGTACGTGTTGTTGTGGCGTACAGTGAGATTAAAAAGCTGTGTTCTTAATTTCAGACTTTGTGATTTGTACCGCATGTCAGTGTGTTGTGTGTTGTGTATTGATTAAATGCTCAGGATGTATGCGTACTTAACAAGTAACGTCTGTTTCGACATTTCAACCTAAATAAGGGAGAGTCCAGGGTATAGTGCAGACTCCGGCGTCGAAGCGACATTGTAAATAAACCAGCAGATAAAACCAGCAATCTCGTAGTTTGGAAAAAAGATTTATATATTGCGGAAGGAATGTCCCAACTCAGCAACACAGAATTCTATGCCCCAGCGAAAAACGATGCTACCCGTTCTAATAATGACATAGTGGAAGCAACCATTAAAGACTTGATTACAGAAGGTGGCCTCCCACCCCAAGCTGTTTCTCTTAACATTAAGGACAGCTGTTTAGACACACCTACCTTATATATTCTTCCTAAAGTCCACAAACCAGGTAACCCTGGACGTCCCATTGTATCAGCGTGTTCATGCCCCACTGAGCACACTTCTGACTTTTTGGACAGCATTTTCCTAGTATACAAACTACCATCCTTTTTGAAAGATACCAACCACACATTAACAACTTTTGATACGATCACATTCTCTCAAAACCACACCTATCACATCTTTCTCCTTGATGTCTGCTCCCTATACACTTCTATCCCCCATGAGGATGGACTTTTAGCACTCCGCTATTTTCTCAACAAAGACCCTCACCCCACTACTAGCACTGACACCATAATCAGACTTACACGGCTAGTACTAAACCTAAATTCTTTCGAATTCAACGGCGAATACTTCGAGCAAATCAGTGGTGCTGCCATGGGAACGAAAATGGGTCCCAGTTATACATATCTATTTATGGGCTTTCTGGAAGTCAAATTATGGGAAACCTACAATGGCAGACTTCCAGAATTCTATAAAAGGTACATCGATGATGGCATTGGAGTCGCAAGTATGCCACAGGAAGACCTAAAAAAAATTATTAAATTCGCAAACTCACTCAATAAAAACATAAAATTCACTTATGAAATTTCTGACAAGTCTGTTAACTTTTTAGACATTACAATTTCTATTGGCACAGACAGGCTTGTCACCTCTGTATTTTACAAGCCCACCGACAGCCACACCTATTTACTTTACACTTCCTCCCATCCTGAAGCCTGTAAGAATTCCATCCCATACTCCTACCTCCTCCGTCTTCGTCGCGTATGTCAGGATAATTTGGACTTTATAGATCAGTCCGACAAGTTATTAGAATTTTTCCGTCATCGCCACTACCCAGAAAAGATCCTTCGTGAAGCCTTCAACCGTATCCAACTAGTGAGCCGCAAAAAAGTATTCGGGAAAAAGCCTGTTACTCCATCTGACAGAGTTAAGTTAGTACTGCCTTTCCACCCACACGGGTCAGATGGTTAAGAAAATTCTTTATCGTCATCTGCCGATAATCCAATTCGACTCCGACACTCATGACATTTTCTCTGATCCACCCCCTATTGGCATACAAATGTGAGCCAAACCTTAAGGACATCCTCGTCCACAGCCACTTGAAGCAGAGCCTTACATATATTGGCACCAGATAATGTAACAGCCCTCGCTGCGTTACCTGCCCGGTAGTCTGGGAAAAGAAAACAATCACCTTTCCCAAAACTATCCTCACTCTTCATGAGGGATTCACATGCGAGTCCCGAAATGTGATATATGTCATCGTTTGCAAAAGATGCAGGATAACATATACTTGTGACATTTGCCTCAATTTAGGGGACCGCAAGCAAAAATATCTGTACGACATCGCCCAGCATGCTTCGAAACCAGTCCCAAATCATTTCAATGGCCCCAACCACAGAGGCAAATCTGATTTTCTGGTAACACCCATAACACAATGTCACGCAGATGACACAAGCCGCCTGGCGCTTAAGAACCGCTGCATTCAAAATTATGGGACGCTAGGCCCACATGGGTTAAACTCGCTGTTTAGCTACACTTAACATTCTCTTCAATCATTACAGTACCTCTCCACTAAGTCCACCCCTTTTTACTTTTCAAACTTCCTCCCAGCATCACTCTGCAACCCCTCTTCAGCAATCATCTATTTCAACTTCTCCCAGCTAGGTCAGTTTTGTATCACTCTCTCTCCCCTCCCTGGTTCCCCATCCACCACCCCCAGTTACAACCCACCGACCACATGTCACAGGTCTCTATTTAAAGTCTCCACGTTCTACTAAATCCCTTCCTGACACACACCGCCGGACAAGTCACACCTTACAATTTACAGCTAAGTACTCTTTTAAAAATAGTATCCATGTGAATCTATACTTGATCTCCTCTCTCTATTTCTTCGTCCTGTATGTTTTAGTATGATTAAGGCTCACGCCGAAACGTCACAACTTTGTAATCATTAAGTAATAAAGCTGCTCCTACTTTTTTCCTATTTTATGCATTCTGGTATCACAGCTTTACTGCAGTGCTTCGTGTACAGTTGTATACTTATACAGTAATTATTGCGTATATGTTGGTGTCTGTCTATCAGTAGTTAGATGTGGTCATGATGTTCTGTGGAGCTAGTGCCGTATGTCTCTCTGTAGTTAGATGTGGTCATGATGTTCTGTGGAGCTAGTGCCGTATGTCTCTCTGTAGTTAGATGTGATATTGATGTTCTGTGGAGCTAGTGCTGTATGTCTCTCTGTAGTTAGATGAGGTAATGATGTTCTGTGAAGGTGGTGCTGTCAGTCTCTCTGTAGTTAGATGAGGTCATGATGTTGTGTGAAGATGGTGCTGTCTCTCTGTTGTTAGTTGTGGTCATGATGTTCTGTGGAGCTAGTGCTGTTCGCCTCTCTGGTGTTAGATGTGATCATGATGTTCTGTGGAAGTGATGCTGTCTTCATGTAGTTAGTTGTGATCATGATGTTCTGTGGAGCTGGTGCTTGTCTGTCTCTTTATATTTAGTTGTGTTCATGACATTCTGTGGAGTAGGTGCTGTCTGTCTCTCTGTAGTTAGTTGTTGTTATGATGTTCTGTAAAGGTTGTGCTCTCTCTATCTGTAGGTAGTTGTTGTGATGTTCTTTTGTGGAGGTGTTGCTGTCTGCCTCTCTGTAGCTATTTGTGGTCATTATGTTCCGTAGAGATTGAGCTGTTTCCTTATAGTTAGGTTTGATTCTGATGTTATGTGGAGGTAGTGCTGTCTGTCTCTCTGTAGGTAGTTGTTGTTATGATGTACTATGGAGGTGGTGCTGTCTTTTGTTGTTAGTTGTGATCATGATGTTCTGAGTAGGTCTAGCTGTCTCTCTTTCATTAGTTGTGATCATGGTGTTCTCTGGAGGTGGTGCTGTCTGTCTCTCTGCAAATAGTTGCGAACATGGTGCTCTGTGGAGGTGGAGCTGTCTCTCTGTAATTAGTTGTGATCATGTTGTTCAATAGAGATGGAGCTGTCTAAGTAATTATTTGTGATCATGGTGTTCTGTGGTGGTGGTGCTGTCTGTCTCTGTAATTAGATGTGATCATGATGTTGTGTGGAGGTTGTCCTGTCTGTCTGTCTGTAATTAGTTGTGATCCTGATGTTCTGTTGAGGTTGTCCTGTCTGTCTCTCTTTAGTTATTTGTGATCAGGATGTTCTTTCTAGGCGGTTCTGTCTGTCTCACTGTAGTTAGTTGTGATCAGGATGTTCTGTGGAGGTGGTGCTGTCTGTCTCTCTGTAGTTAGATGTTATCATGTTATTCTGTGGAGGTGGTGTTGTCTGTCTCTCTATTGTTTGACTTGATCATGATGTTCTATGGAGGCGGTGCTGACTGTCTCTCTGTAATTAATTGTGTTTACAATGTACTGTCGAGGTTGTACTTTCTCTGTAGTTAGCTGTCATCATGATGTTCTGTGGAAATTGTGCTGTCTCCCTGTAGTTAGGTGCAATCATGATGTTCTATGGAGGTGGTGCTGTCTGTCTTTCTCTGAGTGTGATCCTGATGTTCTTTGAGTTATGTGTTGTCTATCTGATAGTAGCTGTGATCATAAAGTTATGCGTAGGTGGAGCTTTCTATCTCTCTGTAGATTGTTGTGATCATCATTGTCCTTGGAGATTTTCACTCCGTAGTAGTAATCTTGATGTTCTGTGGAGATGGTGCTGTCTGTCTCTCTGTAGGTGTGACAGTTATGTTTTGTGGAAGTTGTGTTGTATGTCTCTCAGTATGTGTGATATGGTGCTGTCTGTTTCTCCATCGGTGTGATCATGATGATCTGTGGAGATGGTGGTGTCTGTCTCTCATTAGTTAGACGTGATCATGATGTTCTCTGAAGGTGGCGCTGTCATTCTCTCTGTAGTTAGATGTGGTAATGATGTTCTGTGAAAGTGGTGCTGTCTGGTTCTCTGTAGTTAGATGTGGTCATGATGTTCTGTGGAGCTGGTGCTGTTCGTCTCTCTATAGTTCATTGTGGTCATTATGTTCTGTGGAGGTGGTGCTCTCTGCCTCTCTTTTGTTAGATGTGATCATGATGTTCTGTGGAAATGGTGCTGTCTCCCTGTAGTTAATTGTGATCATGATGTTCTGTGGAAATGGTGCTGTCTGTCTCTTTATATTTAGTTGTGTTCATAACGTTCTGTGGAAGTCTTGCTGTCTGTCTCTTTATAGTTAGTTGTGATCATGATGTTCTATGGAGCTGGTGCTGTCTCCCTGTAGTTAATTGTGATCATGATGTTCTATGGAGCTGGTGCTGTCTGTCTCTTTATAGTTAGTTGTGATCATGACGTTCTGTGGAGGTGATGCTGTTTGTCTTTCTCTAGGTGTCATCATGATGTTCTGAGGACGTGGATATTATCTGTCTCTGTGTATGTGTGATCATGATGTTTTGTGGACATTTTGTGTCCTATCTATTTGTAGCTGTGTTTATCATGTTCTGTGGATATGGTGCATTTTATCTCTCTGTAGATAGCTGTGATCTTGATGTTTTGTGGAGGTGTTTCTTTCTGTGTACTTGTAGATGTGATAATTATCTTTTGTGAAGGTGCTTCTTTCGGTTACTCTTCACGTGTGATCATGATGTTCCGTGGAAATGATACTTTTTGTCTACCTGTAGGTGTTGTTATGATGTTCTGTGCAGGTCGTGTTTTCTATCTCTCTGTATTTAGTTGTGATCATGGTGTTCTGTGGAGTTGGTGCATTTCGTCTCTCTGTAGTTAGCTGTGGTTATGATGTTCTATTTAGGTGGTTCTGTCTCTCTGTAGGTGTGATCATGATGTTCTGAGAAAGTGGTGCTGTCTCTCTGTAGTTAGTTGTGGTCATGATGTTCTGTCCATGTGGTGTTGTTTCTCTGTTCTTAGTTGTGATCCTGATGTTCTGATGATATGGCGCTCTCTGTATCTCTGTAGTTAGTTGTGATCATGATGTTATGTTGAGGTGGTTCTTTCTATCTCCCTTTAGTTAGTTGTGGTTATTATGTCCGGTGGAGGTGGTGCTGTCTGGCTCTCTGTTGTTAATGGTGGTCATGATGTATTCTGATGTTTTGCTACCTCCCAGTAGTTGTGGTGATGATGTTCTGATTAAATGATGCTGACTGTCTCTATTTAGGTATAATAATAATAGACTGTCTATAGGTGTGATGATGTTCTATGGAGTTAGTGCTCTCTATCTCTCTGTAGTTGTGATCATGATGTTCTATGGAGTTAGTGCTCTCTATCTCTCTGTAGTTGTGATCATGATGATCTATGGAGTTAGTGCTATCTATCTCTATATAGTTGTGATCATGATGTTCTATGGAGTTAGTGCTATCTATCTCTCTATAGTTGTGATCATGATGTTCTATAGAGTTAGTGCTATCTCTCTATAGTTGTGATCATGATGTTGTGTGGAATTTGTGCTTTCTGTCTCTCTGTAATTCTGATGATTAAAATATGTGAATCTGGTGTCGTCTGTCTCTCTGTAGTTGTAATCATGATGTTCTCTTTATGTGGTGCTTTCTGTATTTGTGTAGTTGATGTTCTGTGGAGGTGGTTCTGTCTGCTTCTCTGTAATTAGTTGTGATGATGATGTTCAGAGGAAGTGCTGTTGTCTGTCTCTCTGTAGTTATCTGTGATAATTATGTTCTATGGAGTACGTGCTTTCTCTCTTTATTTAGTTAGGATCACTATGTTCTGTGGAGGAGGTACTGTTTGTCTCTCTGTAGTTAATTATGATGTTCTGTGGAGGTGCTGCTGTCTGTCTCCCTGTAGTTATGATCATTATGTTCTATGGAGGTAGTGCTATCTCTCTCCCTGTAGTTATGATAATTATGTTCTGTGGATGTAGTGTTTTCTCTCTCCCTGTAGTTATGATCATTATGTTCTGTCTATAGGTATGATCATGATATTCGGTATAGGTGGTGCTGTCTGTCTGTCTATAAGTGTGATCATGATGTTCTGTGGATGTGGTACTGTTTTTTTCTGTAGCATGATCATGATATTTTGTGGAGGTGGTGTTGTCTGTCTCTCTGTAGTTATTTGTTGTTATGATTCTTCAGTGGAGGTTGTGCTCTCTCTCACTCTCTCTCACTTTCTCTCTCTCTCTCTCTCTGTAGGTAGTTGCTGTCATGATGTTCTGTGGAGGTGTTGTTATCTGTCTGTCAGTAGTTAGTTGTGGTCATTATGTTCTGTGGAGATTGAGCTGTTTCCTTGTAGTTAGGTTTGATCCTGATGTTCTGTGGAGGTAGTGCTGTCTGTCTCTCTGTGGTTAGGTTTGATCCTGATGTTCTGTGGAGGTAATGCTGTCTGTCTCTCTGTAGGTAGTTGTTGTTATGGTGTACTGCGGAGGTGGTGCTGTCTTTTTGTTGTTAGTTATGATCATGATGTTCTATGGAGGTGGACCTGTCCCTCTGTAGTTAGTTTTGATCATTGTGTTCTGTGGAGGTGGAGCTGTTTTTCTGTAGTTAGTTGTGGTAATAATGTTCTGTGGAAGTAGTGCTGTCTATCTCTCTGTAGTTAGTTGTCATGATGTTCTGTTGAGGTGATGCTGACTCACTGTAGTTATGGTGATGATGTTCTATGGAAGTAATGCTGTCTATTTCTCTCTCTCTCTCCCTCTCTCTCTCTCTCTCTCTCTCTGAACCTTAAGTGCCCAGGGCACATGGGGATTCTGCAAAGGTTTTCCACAAATACCTGTCCTTTGCCTTTGTTTCTGCTCTTGCCCAGGTGAGCCCTCCATTGCTCAACGTCCTCTCTGTTGTTCTTCTCCATGTCTCTTTTGGTCTACCCTTACTTCTGTTCCCCTGTGGTGTCCATCTTAGTGCTATTTTTGGTAGTGAGTTGTCAGTCATTCGGAGCACATGTCCCAACCATCGCCAGCGTCTTTCCTGAATAATTCCTGTCAGTGGCTTCATCTGCATCTCTGCCAACAAGATGTTATTTATACCACCTATGATCGTAAAAGGCGACAAAGGAGAGTTCGGCATAGGGCCAGCAACCCTATCAGGTAAAAAATCTAACAGATTGCTACAGAGACAGAAGCAAGGGAAAAAACAAAAATGCTGTTTGGTTCTATTTAATTATGATATTAATTTTCTGTGCAGGTGGATCTTTCTGTCTCCTATAGTTGTGATCATGATGTTCTGTACAGCTAATGATGTCTGTGTACTTAAAGTTGTGATCATGATGTTCTGTAGAGCTAGTGATGTCTGTCTATTTATAGCTGTGATCCTGATGTTCTATGGAGGTAGTTCTGTCTGTATCTCTGTAGTTATGGTAACGATGTTCTTTGGAGGTGCTGCTTTCTTCCTCTGTATAGTTGTGATCATCATGTTCTATGAAGATGGCCTTTTTTTCTTTTTCTATGTAGTTTGTTATGATCATTATGTTCTATGGAGGTGGCGCTTTCTGAGTCTGCAGTTATAATCATGATGTTCTGTTGATTTGGTGCTGTCTCTCTATAGTTATGATCATTATGTTCTGTTGATGTGGTGCTGTCTCTCTATAGTTATGATCATTATGTTCTGTTGATGTGGTGCTGTCTCTCTATAGTTATGATCATTATGTTCTATGGAGGTGGCGCTTTCTGCGTCTGCAGTTATAATCATGATGTTCTGTTGATTTGGTGCTGTCTCTCTATAGTTATGATCATTATGTTCTGTTGATGTGGTGCTGTCTCTCTATAGTTATGATCATTATGTTCTGTTGATGTGGTGCTGTCTCTCTATAGTTATGATCATTATGTTCTATGGAGGTGGCGCTTTCTGCGTCTGCAGTTATAATCATGATGTTCTGTTGATTTGGTGCTGTCTCTCTATAGTTATGATCATTATGTTCTGTTGATGTGGTGCTGTCTCTCTATAGTTATGATCATGATGTTCTGTTGATGTGGTTTTTTTCTGTCTCTGTGTAGTTGTGATCATCATGTTCTATGAAGATGGTTCTTTCTGTGTCTATGTAGTTTGTTATGATCATGATGCTCTGTGGAGGTGGTGCTTTTCCTCTGACTTTAGTTATGATCATGATGTTCTGTGGAAGTGGTGCTTTCTCTCACTCTCTCTCTCTCTCTTTCCTTGTAGTTTTGATAATGATGTTTTGTGGAGATAGTGCTTTCTCTCTCTCTCTCTCTCTCTCTCTCTCTCTCCCTCTCTCTGTCTGTAGTTATGATCATGATGTTCTGTGGAGGTGGTGTTTTCTCTCTGTCTCTCTTTCTCTCATTAATTACGATCAATATATTATGTGGAGTTTGTGCTTTGTGTCTCTTTGTAGTTTGTTATAATCATGATGTTCCGTGAATGTTGTGCTCTCTGTCTCTTTGTAGTTTGTTAAAATCATGATGTTCTGTGGAGGTGGTGCTTGTTTTCTCTCTCTCTCTCTCTCTCTCTCTCTCTCTCTCTCTCTGTAGCTATGATCATTTTGTTCCGTGTAGGTTGTGTTTTCTGTCTCTCTGTAGTTAGTTATTATCATAATGTTCTGTGGAGGTAGTGCGTTCTACTTATCTGTAGTTAGTTATAATCATGATGTTCCATGGAAGTGTTGCTTTCTGATTATCTGTACTTAGTTATAATCATGATGTTCCATGGAGGTTGTGCTTTCTTGTCTATCTGTAGTTAGTTATAATCATGATGTTCTATGGGGGTGCTGCTTTCTATCTGTAGTTAGTTATAATCATGATGTTCTATATCCGTGGTGTTTCAGTAATTGCTGTCAGTGGCTTCATCTGCATCTCTGCCAACAAGATGTTATTTATACCACCTATGATCGTAAAAGGCGACAAAGGAGAGTTCGGCATAGGGCCAGCAACCCTATCAGGTAAAAAATCTAACAGATTGCTACAGAGACAGAAGCAAGGGAAAAAACAAAAATGCTGTTTGGTTCTATTTAATTATGATATTAATTTTCTATGCAAGTGGATCTTTCTGTCTCCTATACATGTGATCATGATGTTCTGTAGAGCTAATGATGTCTGTGTACTTATAGGTGTAATCATGATTTCCTGTAGAGCTAATGATCACTGTATACTTATAGTTGTGATCATGATGTTCTATTGATGTGGTGCTGTTCTCTATAGTTATAATCATTATGTTTTGTTGATGTGGAGCTGTCTCTCTATAGTTATGATCATTATGTTCTGTTGATGTGGTGCTGTCTCTCTATAGTTATGATCATGATGTTCTGTTGATGTGGTGCTGTCTCTCTCTAGTTATGATCATTATGTTCTGTTGATGTGGTGCTGTCTCTCTATAGTTATGATCATGATGTTCTGTTGATGTGGTTTTTTCCGTCACTGTGTAGTTGTGATCATCATGTTCTATGAAGATGGTTCTTTCTGTCTCTCTGTAGTTAGTTATAATCATGATGTTCCATGGAGGTTGTACTTTCTTGTCTACCTGTAGTTAGTTATAATCATGATGTTCCATGGAGGTTGTACTTTCTTGTCTACCTGTAGTTAGTTATAATCATGATGTTCCATGGGGGTGCTGCTTTCTATCTGTAGTTAGTTATAATCATGATGTTCTATATACGTGGTGCTTTCTGCCACCCTTTAGTTTGTAATGATCAATATGTTCTATGGAGGTGGTTCTTTCTGCCTCTCTGTTTTTATAATCATGATGTTCTATCTAGGTGATGCTCTCTGTCTCTCTGTAGTTAGTTTTGATCATGATGTTCTATGCTGACGGTACTTTCTGTCTCTCTTTAGTTAGTTGTGGTCTTGGTGTTCGATGCATGTGGTACTTTCTCTCTCTCTCTGTAGTTAGTTATAATCATGATGTTCTGTGTTGACGGTTCTGTAGTTAGTTATAATCATGATGTTCTGTGTTGACGGTACTTTCTCTCTCTCTATAGTTAGTTGTAATCATGATGTTCTGTGGACTTAGTGCTTTCTGTCTCTCTGTATTTTGTAACACAAAATAATTAGTGTATAAGTAAACAACTATATACGAAGCACTGCAGTACAGCTGTGATAACAAAGTGCAGAAATTAGGAAAAATCTAGGAGCAGTTTTATTATTTAACGATTACAAAGTTATGGCGTTTCGGCATGAGCCTTAATCATACAAAAACATACAGAACGAAGAAATAGACAGAGAGGATAAAGTATAGATTCACATGAATTCAATTTTTGGAAAATTAATAATGAATAGAGCACTTAGCTGTAATTGTAAGATCTGGCTTGTCCGGCGGTGTGTGTCAGAAATGAGCATGGTAGGGCGTAGAGACTGTTTAAATGGAGACCTATGATGTGTGGTCGGTGGGTCGGAACTGGGGGTGGTGTGTGGGGAAACCATGGAGAGGAGAGAGAGTGGATCAGTTTTAACCTAGCCAGGAGAAGGTGAAATAGATGATTATATTTAGGGTAGAGAGGTTGTAATATGATGCTGTGATGAGGTTCTGAACTATGTGTAACAAGTGAGAAGGGAGTGGAGCTTATTGAGGGATTATAGTTGTTGAAGAGGAGGATGTTAGGTGTAGCTGAATAGAGAGTTTAACCCGTGTGGTTTCAGCGTCTCATAATTCTGAATGTGTTCTATTCATTATTATTTTTTAAAAATAACATTCATGTGAATCTGTACTTTATCTCCTCCTTCTATTTCTTCGTCCTGTATGTTTTTGTATGATTAAGGCTCACGCCGAAACGTCACAACTTTGTAATCGTTAAATAATAAAGCTACTCCTACTTTTTTCCTAGTTTATACATTGTAGTTTGTGATGATCTGATCATGATGTTCTACGGAAATGGTGCCTTCTGTCTCCGTGTGTTTAGTTATAATAATGATGTTCTGTTTAGGTGGTACCATCTATCTCTGTGTAGTTAGTTAGAATCATGATGTTCTGTGGAGGTGGTGCCTTCTGTCTCTTATTGTTAATTATAATCATGGTGTTGTGTGGAGGTGGTGCCTTCTGTCTCTTATTGTTAATTATAATCATGGTGTTGTGTGGAGGTGGTGCCTTCTGTCTCTTATTGTTAATTATAATCATGGTGTTGTGTGGAGGTAGTGCCTTCTGTCTCTTATTGTTAATTATAATCATGGTGTTGTGTGGAGGTAGTGCCTTCTGTCTCTGTGTAGTTAGTTGTGATCATGATGTTCCGTTGAGGTGGTGCTTTCTATCTCTCTGTAGTTAGTTATTATCACGATGTTCTGTGGAAGTGGTACTTTCTGTCTCTCTGTAGTTAGTTATAACTTGATGTTCTGTGGAAGTGGTACTTTCTGTCTCTCTGTAGTTAGTTATAACTTGATGTTCTATGGACGTGGTACTTTCTGTCTCTCTGTAATTAGTTATAACTTGATGTTCTATGGACGTGGTACTTTCTGTCTCTCTGTAATTAGTTATAACTTGATGTTCTATGGACGTGGTACTTTCTGTCTCTCTGTAGTTAGTTATAACTTGATGTTCTATGCACACAAAAACGCTGCAGAAATCTTTGATAAGAAAATGTTAAAACTGTTTAGAACAAAAGAAACAACTTAAAGTAAGAGAATATATTTGTGATGTTTCAGTTTAGATCTTAATCGTACAAAAACACACAGAATAAAGCAGAAAATAAGGTAAAATATAAAGTCACAAGAGTGACATACAAGAAATAAGAGAAGAGAGAGCAGTTTAAAAAGAAAAAAAAATGTTACTTGCTGTGACTTACAAGAAGCTGCGCCCGAGATTGCCTGTGGTTGAGTATTGTGAATGTCTAGATGAAGACTTGAGAGGCGTGATGCATGTCCGACTGGTTGCTAGTAAAGAAGGGGTTGTCGTGGTAATCTAGTTCACCAGTGGTTCAGCTGTCACAGAGCTATAAAATAACAGTGGAAGAGTATATGTGGGGGGGGGGGGAGGGGGGAGAGAAAGGGATCACTCTTTTGTTTTTAACTCATTAATTCCAAGACTGAAGACTGTTTGACACGTATATAACTATACACGAATAATTAGTGTATAAGTATATAAATCTAAGTAAATAACTATACACGAATAATTAGTGTATAAGTATATAAATCTAAGTATATAACTATACACGAATAATTAGTGTATAAGTATATAAATCTAAGTAAATAACTATACACGAATAATTAGTGTATAAGTATATAAATCTAAGTATATAACTATACACGAATAATTAGTGTATAAGTATATAAATCTAAGTATATAACTATACACGAATAATTAGTGTATAAGTATATAAATCTAAGTATATAACTATACACGAATAATTAGTGTATAAGTATATAAATCTAAGTAAATAACTATACAAGTCGCAGTTTCTTACAAACAACAGCTTTCTTACAAACCACAGCTTTCTTACAAACCACAGCTTTCTTACAAACAACAGCTTTCTTACAAACAACAGCTTTCTTACAAACCACACCTTTCTTACAAACCACAGCTTTCTTACAAACCACAGCTTTCTTACAAACAACAGCTAAATGCCCCATTTATTTTATTTATTCTATTCTTTTCCATTCCTATTTTTTTTAACATAGAATTCATGTGAATTTATATTTTATCTCCTCTCTCTATTTCTTCGCTCTATATGTTTTTGTATGATTAGGCTCACACCGTCACAACTGTGTGCTCGTTATTTAGTAAAGCTGTTCCTGCTTCTTTCCCAGTTTATACACTTTGAAGACTGTAAAGTCACGTGCCTGTACACGTAGCCAATTACGCTGACGCGTCTGTATGTGTTAAAAACAATTTTCCTTTTCGACTATTAATTATTCTCTTTCTCTGCCATCTTTCAACAATGAAAGTACGTACTTAAACAGTCAAATCCTGCTTCCGTGGGAACACCTTCAGCTGTGGCTGATAACGAAATATCAGTATAAAAGAAGGCGGAATACAACGTCAGCTGACATCGCTTTAGTCCCTTGTGGTACGGGACCCCTTTGTGGTAAGTTACTGTCCCTACAGACAACTGTCTACTGCTTCTAGTTTCGGCTTTTCCTGGAGTTTATCTACAGCATGGACTCATATCTCCACAGTTAGATATGTCTTCTCTGTCTGTTTAGTTTCCGTTTTGCCGAAGTTGTTTTTCTCTATTCTGTTCATGGTAATCTCTTTTGGTTCCCATTCTACTTGTGCTAAAATATTGTCAGCCTCACTTTGTTCCTGACTTTCTGTCGTGGACACATGCGTTGTCCCGTATTTCCGGGACTCTATTTCCAATTTTCTTCATCACCGAGAGTTCCCTTCACAGAGTAAAGTTGTACCTTGTTTTGAGAGTTGCCTACACCGAGTAATATTGTACCTTGTTGTAAGAGTTGCCAGAGTAATACTGTACTTTATTGTAAGATTTGACAGAGTAATATTCTACCTTATTGTAAAAGTTGCCAGAGTAATATTCTACTTTATTGTAAAAGTTGCCAGAGTAATATTCTACCTTATTGTAAGATTTGACAGAGTAATACTGTACTTTATTGTAAGATTTGACAGAATAATATTCTACCTTATTGAAAAAGTTGCCAGAGTAATATTCTACCTTGTTGTAAGAGTTGACAGAGTAATACTGTACTTTATTGTAAGATTTGACAGAGTAATATTCTACCTTATTGTAAAAGTTGACAGAGTAATATTCTACCTTATTGTAAGAGTTGACAGAGTAATACTGTACTTTATTGTAAGATTTGACAGAGTAATATTCTACCTTATTGTAAAAGTTGACAGAGTAATATTCTACCTTATTGTAAGAGTTGACAGAGTAATACTGTACTTTATTGTAAGAGTTGACACAGTAATATTCTACCTTATTGTAAGAGTTGACAGAGTAATACTGTACTTTATTGTAAGAGTTGACAGAGTAATATTTTACCATATTGTAAGAGTTGACAGAGAAATACTGTACCTTGTTGTGAAAGTTGCTTACACAGAGTAATATTGTACCTTGTGAAAGTTGCTTACATAGAGTAGTATTGTACCATGTGAATGTTGCATACAGAGAGTGATATTCACTCTACAATGTACCGTTCTAAACCTCTAGTTTCTCGCATAGTGAGACAGATCAGATTCTTTCCTAATTGTTCAAAGTACACAGAGTCTGTATTCTGGAGTGTTGACTAGAATCTCAAAGCATCATCATCAAGTGTTATGCTTCTCCAGAGTACACGGTCCTTCATGCAGGCCATCAGCTCAGTTGGTGATCTCCTCTCACACCATCCCGTCAGACTGTCCAGTATCATTTCTCTTGGTCTTCCTCTTGATCTTCTTCCTTCTATTTTTCCTGTTGTTATAATATTTTCAATGGCCCCTCTTCTCATTGCATGTCCTATGAAAGTACATTGTCTCTCTCTTATTGTTTCGACAAGATTTTTTTTTGGTTTCTCCAGCTCTTCTCATACATTTTTCATTAGTTATTTTTGCTGTCTAGGGGGTTCGCAACATTCTTCTAATAAACCACATTTCTGCTGCTTCCAATGATTTTTGTGCAGACTTGCCTATTGTCCATAATTCACTTCCATATAACAAGACAGGTTCAATATAGCATTTTAGGACTCGTTTTCTAACATTCATTGATAAGGATGTGTTGGTTAATATGTATCTCATTCTCTGAAATGCCCCCTGAAGTTATTACTGCTCCAAGGTATTTGAATTTCTGCACCTGCTTTAGAATAGTTCCGTTTAATTTTATACTGCATGTTGGTGGATTCTGTTTCTTAAATATAACCATAGTCTCTGTCTGTTTGATGTTCAAAGTAAGGCCTTTCTGTTCACTTTCTTTGGCGACTTTATCCAAGAGATTTTGCAGGTCTTGTTGGTTCTCCGCTATCAGTACTGTGTCGTCAGCATACCGAAGGTTGTTAATATTATATCCTCCAATTTTTATGCCTGGTTCTGTGATGATTGTTCTTAGAATATTCTCGCTGTACAGAGAAAAAAGGTCTGGAGATAGTACACATCCTTGTCGAATCCCTTATTTTATAGGTTGATATTTTCAAGGTCTATTTTCAACTCGAACTGCTGCTTCTTGCTGCCAGTATAGATGTTTTACAATCATCAGGTCTTTGTCGTCTATATTGATGTCTTCAAGCATTTTAATAATTTCATTATGTTTCACCTTGTCGAATGCCTTGGTGTAATCAATGAAGCATAAGTAGAGATCTTTCTGTACTTCTAAAGCTCTTTCTGTTAGTGTTCGTAAAGCATAAATGACATTGTGTGTTCCCTTTCCTTCAACAAATCCAAACTGTTCATCTGCTATTTCCGTTTGTATCTTTTTCCTTGTTCTTCTCATAATGATTCTCAGAAGTAGCTTCGTTATGTGACATGAGAGGCTGATAGTCCGGTGATCGTCACATTCCTTTGCACCTGGTTTCTTTGGTAGTGCTATAAACGTGAATTTAAGCAAGTCACTGGGCATATAACCACTGTTGTAAATGTCATTCAGTAACTTGGTTATTATTTTTATTCCTATCTCCTCTAGTGCCTCTATTTCTTCTATTGTTATATTATCAGGCCCAGTCACTTTTCCTTTCTTCATGTGTTTGATGGCATCTATGATTTCATCTTCAAGTATTGGTGGTCCCTCACAGTTTTTAGTATCTGGTGTTAATTCTGGTCTTTCTCCTCCATATAGCTCACTGATATACTCTGTCCACCTGTCCACAATGTCTTCTTCTCCCATTAACATTTCTCACTTGGACATTTTTGTGTGTGAGATATCCAGGCTTATTTAGTGACACATAGATTCACAGCTGCTGAAACATGATGATGATTTATTCATGTCGTTGGATTGTGAACTAGATCCTTTCATTGTATAAAATCAGTCTTGTTATCTATATATCTATGTAGTTTTTCTATATATTTTTTCTATATTTGTTTATCTATAAATCTGTATACGGCATATAGTATTTATCAAGATATTTAAAGTTTAATTCTGATGTCACTACAAACTAATACTGGAGATACAATGAGGGAAATTAAAAGGAGGGCATCTATCGCTCTTCAGAAAGAAAAAAAACAAAAGAATCTGTGGAGAGGAACAGACAGAATGAAAAAAATAAGATTTTTAAGTGCATGCATCTTTCCCATCGCAACATATGCCTGTGAGACCTGGACACTTAACAAAACAACTGAGAAACACATAAATGCCTTTGAATGTAAATGCTATAAAAGAGTTCTTCAAATATCATGGACACAAAAAAGAACAAATATATCTATACTACAAGAACTTAATATTGAAGAAGGCTGGCTAGTAAAGAGGATTAAACAAAGAAAACTTAAATATTTTGGACACATTAAACGTCATGATAATCTAGAGAAGACCGTCATGGAAGGGTACATAATTGGAAAAAGAAAGAGAGGAAGACCAAGGTGAAGATGGCTGCAAGACATCATTGAGGATCTGCAAATGAATGCATCAGCAGCAGGCCATCTTGCTCACAACCGAGAGGCCTACAGGAGTGCTGTTAGGGAGTCAAAGTTCCGCAAGGGACATGCAAATAAATAAATGACTTTTGATGTGAGACTGTTCGAACATTCTCATTGATACACATACATTGTCTCTGATTCACCCGCTCAATTATTCTCTCTACTTCGCCCTGCCATTCACTGTCTCTACATCGCCCTGTCATTCACTGTCTCTACTTCACGCTGCCATTCACTGTCTCTACATCGCCCTGTCATTCACTGTCTCTACTTCACGCTGCCATTCACTCGGTGATAACAGCAGAAACTTCTAAGTCTTTTAAACCACCTTCAGAATCAAGCTTATTTACTCTTCAGTTCCACAGATCCCGAGTAATTTGTTCAGTGAACGATGTTACTTTCAGTTAGTGATTCTTATCAGTAGATAACAAGCTAAAGAGAAGTCTGAGACAGAATTATCTTGACGATCTTGCCGAGATAAACTTTTAGAAGTATTTGCTCAAATTTTCACATTTATTTTCATTGGCCCACGTACCAGTCGCTGGCCTACCGAGAGTTATAATAACTATCTCATGAATCGTGGCCGAGCGCTGATCAAAGAGACCGACCGACCAATCTACTACTATCATATCTCTACGTACCAGCCCACCCGACGTAATACTACTTAATGTAAATTAGCCACCTACTGAAGGTCTGTTCTGATATAAGGCACAGGAGGTCTTTCGGTTATTGTGTAGTGATTCAGTGCCCACACTTTCGTCTTTCTTCTTCAGAACTTGAGAGAATATTTGTTCCCAGATCACATCTAACAAGCAACAAGCATGAAGCTGGTAGTTATATTGTGTGTGTCTGTGCTGACACTGGCGTGTGTGACGGCGCTGCTGTCAGAAGATGACACAGTGAACGAGGAATCAGAGAGGGGGGTTCTCGAGGAGTCGGTCAAGAGAGCAGCGGAAGCTTTCCAGTCGGTAGGGCCAAACTAAATTTAGCCTACAAACTACAAACTGGCGTGTGTGTGTATATATATATATATATATATATATATATATATATATATTTCATTTATATTATTAGTGTATTCATCATTGTGTCTTGTCTTATCTTGTCTTCTATCTCAATGTAGTTGTGAGCTGTTGTTCTTTGCGGTCGATGCTGTAGATGTGCTGATGTACAGCATCGTATCGGCGTGGAAGCGAGTTATGTCAGCCACTTTTTCAGACCCAGAGTACAGCTTAAAAAACAGGGGGTATGCAGTACTTTTTTAACGGACTCCACCACCATTGGGACTATGGCGATCCCTGCCCCGTTGGCCAGGCTAGGCCTGTTACAGGGGGCACCACAGAGAGGTAGGACAGGGTCTTGGTCAGCTATGATTCGCTAACCCTGACGCTAGCATGTCAGCTATGGTTCGCTAACCCTGACGCTAGCATATCAGCTCATTGCCTCATCGGATAGTCGTCTTCGAGTCTTAGCAAAATCGCATCCAACGTTGTACCAGTAAAAATTACTAGTAGGCTAAAATGAAGTTGACGAGATAGAGGGATAACTTCCCAAGGTTTCCTCTTTGCTGCCATGTGGATTTCTGTGTGTTTCAAAACAATAGGGATAATCTGACATGTCAGTTTGTTGCCAAGGTGAACTCGGAACTCTTTCTTGACGTCAAATTTTACATTTGTTGTTAGTCTATGTCTGAGACATTTTGTTAGGGGTGAATGTGTGATGGTTGGAAGTAATTATGTGATAGATGGAAGTGAATGTGTGATAGTTAGAAGTGAATGTACGAAGGTTAGGAGTGAATGTGTGAAGGTTAGGAGTGAATGTGTGAAGGTTAGGAGCGAATGTATGATGGTTGTAAGTGTATGTTTGATGGTTGTAAGTGAAATGTGAAGGTAACGAGTGAATGTGTGAAAGATAGGAGTGAATGTATGATGGTTGTAAGTGAATGTTTGATGGTTGGAAGAGAATGTTTGATTGTTGGAATTCAATCGTCGATGATTGATGATGAATGTTTGATGGTTGTAAGTGAATGCTTGATGATTGTAAGTGAATGTTTGATGGGTGGAAGTGAATGTTTGATAGTTGATGGCGAATATTTGGAAGTGAATTCCTGAAGTTGAGAGTGAACGTGCGATGACTGCGGGGTTACAGCTGAATCGTAACTTACGAAGGATTGTGAACTTGTTACTTTATTTTATATTATTCAAGCACCATATTTTACACAACAATAAAGTCATTTTTATTTATTACAGAAAATTTGAATATAAAACAGAAAATTTGATTATAAAAGTTCATGAAATTGAAGTATAATAATGTTCAGTTCTTGAAATATGAACATAAAGTTTTTTTTTATCTTGTCTAGACTTTATTTCAAGAAGCAGAGAAGCGTGAAGTGAACCTCCGACAGCGAAGAGGTTGGAAAAAATTTTGGAAGAAAGTCAAACCCGTCCTTGTCAATGCTGCGGTCAATTATGCCGTCGGTGCTGTAGCTGGTAGAAAGAGAGATACAGCTGACGCCTAAGACTGAGATGACTATATCCAATCAGATGACGGAAACGTGGTAGGAGAAAACAAGCGATTTCAACAAAGTTTTCTGGAAACGTCGAAATTCTCACTTTGTGAATCTTTCGGTTAATAAAAATTAAACAAACTGTTGAAATGGTTGAACTAATTGCGTTAATATTTCCAAAAATCTATCTATCTATCTATCTAATCTATCTATCTATCTATCTATCTATCTATCTATCATCTATCTATCTATCTATCTATCTATCTATCTATCTATCTATCTATCTGTCTGTCTGTCTGTCTGTCTGTCTGACTAAATTTTCTCTGATTTTGGGAATCATTAGTGCAAGCAACATATTAGATCTTGGATTGTTATTTCATCTTACATATTTCCGTATGTTAATCATAATATATTACAAATCAACATTCACATCCAACATTGATGTACATGATGTGCACCACACCCAACATTACATTCCATTTCACTTGATGGTCAAGTGATCCAGGCATTATAGATTGTTACTGCGCTGTCTGCCTGTACTTGTGATCATGATGTCCTACGGAGATGATGCTCTCTCCTTGTAGTTATGATCATGATGTTCTGTGGAGGTGATACTGTCTCCCTGTAATTATGATCATGATGTTCTGTAGAGGTGATGCTATCTCCTTGTAATTGTGATCATGATGTTCTGTGGAGGTGATGATATCTCCTTTTAGTTGTGACCATGCAATTCTGTGGAGGTGATGCTGTCTCCTTGTAGTTGTGACCAAGATGATCTGTGGAGTTGATGTTATCTCCTTGTAATTATGACCATGATGTTCTATGGAGGTGATGCTATCTCCTTGTAATTATGACCATGATGTTATGTGGAGGTGATGCTATCTCCTTGTAGCTATGACCATGATGTTCTGTGGAGGTGATGCTATCTCCTTGTAGTTATGACCATGATGTTCTGTGGAGATGATGCTATCTCCTTATAATTCGACCATGATGTTCTGTGGTGGTGATGCTATCTAATTGTCACCATGATGTTCTGTAGAGGTGATGCTATTTCTTTGTAATTGTCACCATGATGTTCTGTAGAAGTGATGCTATCTAATTGTGACCATGATGTTCTGTAGAGGTGATGCTATCTCCTTGTAAATGTGATCATGATGTTCTGTGAAGGTGATTCTATCTAATTGTGACCATGATGTTCTTTGAAGGTGATGTTATCTAATTGTGACCATGATGTTCTGTGAAGGTGATGCTATCTAATTGTGACCATGATGTTCTGTAGAGGTGATGCTATCTAAATGTGAGCATGATGTTCTGTAGAGGTGATGCTATCTCGCTATAGATGTGACCATGATGTTCTGTGAAGATGATGCTGTCTCTCTGTTATTATGACCATTATGTTCTGTGGAGAAGATGCTGTCTACCTGTAATTGTGATCGTGATGTTCTCTTGAGGTGATGCTGTCTACCTGTAATTGTGATCGTGATGTTCTCTTAAGGTGATGCTGTCTACCTGTAATTGTGATCGTGATGTTCTATGGAGATGATGCTGTCTACCTGAAATTGTGATCGTGATGTTTTCTTGAGGTGATGCTGTCTACCTGTAATTGTGATCGTGATGTTCTCTTGAAGTGATGGTGTCTACCTCTATAGTATTATTATGTTCATTGTTTGTTCATATCTGTATGGTAATATTATGTTCATTGTGTGTTCATATCTGTGTGGTAATATTATGTTCATTGTGTGTTCATATCTGTGTGGTAATATTATGTTCATTGTGTGTATCCTAATTACCTGAGGTTTTCCAGTGAGAAAGTCCAACGATGGACTGGATGGGCAACCACCTCTCACCCGGCGGTGATACACGGGTATCTCAAAACACGTCGAGGTTTTCCGGTGAGAAAGTCCAACTCTGGCCTGGGTGGGCTACCGCCTCTCACCTAGCGGGGATGCACTGATATCCTAAACACGTCGAGGTCTTCCGGTGAGAAAGTCCAACCCTAGACTAAACTGGTGCAATGAAAACCACGGTGTCACGCAATCCCGCTTCCGAGACCCACCAAGAATACAGGCCAAAGCCCTGTGATACTCTGAACCCCTTGTGGTTCTCTCGGCGATCTCGTGTGGTCCTTTCGGGGACCACACAGGAGACCACGGGACCTAACGAGAACCACAGGGGTAAATTCAGTAGGATCACAGTGCGGTTTTGGTGGTAGAAGCGAACGAAGAAGAAGAAGAAGAAGTTCATATATGTATGGTATTATTATGTTCACTGTGTGTTCATATCTATATGGTAATATTATGTTCGTTTTTGTTTATATCTATATGGTAATATTATGTTCAGTGTTTGTTCATATCTGTATGGTAAAATTATGTTCATTGTTTGTTCATATCTGTATGGTAATATTATGTTCATTGTTTGTTCATATATGTGTGGTAATATTATGTTCATTGTTTGTTCATATTTGTGTGGTAATATTATGTTCACTGTTTGTTCATATCTGTGTGGTAACAGAACTATATAGACTATAAACAGAAAGACTTTAAAAAGTTATGTGTGTATATTTGCACAAAACTATTCTCACCATGATAAGCCATTCTCTTTTCGTCCACTCTAGGCCCCACCCAAACCCCAGTTCCCATTCCATGATAAGCCATTCTGTTTCCATCCACTCTGGGCCACCACCCAGTCCCCAATAACCACGTAAAAACCCATTCTATTTTCGCTCACTATGGTCCCAACACAACCTCCCATTCCCAAGCCATGGTAAGCCATTCTGTTTTCATCGACTATGGGCCCCACCCAACCCCCAACTCCTAGTCCATGTTAAGCCATTCTGTTTTCATCTACTATGAGCCTCACCCAACCGGCTTGCTCCAGCCTCATGGCGTGTCCTTTCATCCACCCAAGACTCTAGTAACAATATAACAATCCATCTTCACGACAGCGACATCCATTTTCACGACAGGATGATACAAAAATCCTTCCTCCCCGTTTCACATCCAAACGAAAACTCTCTCGCTCAGCCTTTTTTTTTCCCCGCCAGTCACGGGTTGCTCAGCCCACGTCACAGGTCTCTGCCCGAGCACGGGAAAGTTCAGAGCCAGACTCACAACAAAGCCTTCTGAAAACACAACAGTTATCTCACATATACTGTTACATTAGGAAACATACTCTTGGATGGATTCTGCGGCATGCAGCGGAGCATATACGGGACTGCCATGAATGCAGTGAAGCCGGGTCTGAATTTTGAAATTTGAAGTTTCATCTCTTCTTTGTGTAAAGTGGAACTGTTAGTATTTTTTAAATATGTTGGGCCTCATGTACCCCGAACTGTGTCTCTGTTTTTCTGTATCTTTCCAAACATAATGTATTTGCAGGTTTCTCGTATCGCAGTCCGTAGTTTGTATCATAATCCTTGAAAATATTTCCTGACAGATATTCTCTCTGACATCAGGACAGATTTATCTTGCGACAGATATTATCTCTGAAGTCAGGATAGATCTATCTATCTATCTTGTGACAGATATTCTCTCTTACGTCGGGATAGATCTATCTTGTGAAAGAGATTATTCTCTCAAACATCAGAAAAGAGAACTATCAGCCATACTTTTTTCTGGAATGGCTGGTCCGTAACATATTGCTAAATAACAGAGGTCAAGGTTGCTGAGAACCTTCTAGATGTCAGGAGAGCTGTCACTACGAACATCACCAGCACTGGCAACAACAAAAGCAACAAAGACAGCTGAAGTCTGCCACCTGCTGATTCTACTTGCCCCTCTTTAGTCTGGACAAAATAACCCTCTCTAGTCCCTCGCTGAGCTTGTACTCAACACCATGTTGTGATAAAACCTACCAGCTTTTGCCTGGCTTGTGGCACTTGTCTGCCTGGTTCTTGATATTTCCAGTCAGCCCAGCTTCTTCTTTTTCCTGTGTCACTTGGTCAGTTTAGCTAGTAGTAAGGTAATTGTGGAAGATACACGCTATGATCGAAGGGTGTACGACTTTGACAAAAGCGTCATCGTCCACGTGATTGGTAGTCGGTTTCGGAAATATATATATATATATATATATATATATATATATATATATATATATATCTTTGTGTGAGAATATTGTGGCTCCAATGGCTATGCCCTCTGTTACACATATTTCAATTAATCTTTCTCCGTTCTGATTAACCATGTCAATTCCTTCTTTCCCCATTACTTTTTCAACGTCGGTGTTATCTTTCCCTACCTTAGCATTGAAGTCCCCCATAGCAATTAGGATGTCGTGTTTAGGTACTTTATTGATGATTTGTTGTAGTTGGTGATAGAAGTCGTCTTTCACATCATATATAAGATATAAGATAAGATATATATTAAAACATTGGCAGGCATTCAGTGCAGATAGAGGCAATGGCCGGGCGATGTCTTGTTAGTTGCGGCAATGGATGTGCTGTAAATTCCTGTGTATTATGGTGATCGCTGGCTATATTCTGTCCGTGCCCACCTCATGTGGTGTAGATTATATAGTTGTGTAGTAAGCTGTGATGTAGGTTTCTGTATTTACATATCGATATGGACGTTCTGCGTATGATTTCAGTGTGATTTATCAGTATATTGAATGCGCAACATGTTTGATTCGTTACTATACCTTCATGCAGACTGATAATGTGCTGCAGCAACGCGGGTATATAGAGGCGTGTCACGGCAGAGGTAGTTGCGTGGAATAAGTGCCATTGTATATTAGCTTCGTAGTGTGGGCCACGTGGAGGGCGAAGAGGCCAGGACCCCAGGTCCATCAGGTTTTTAATAATGCAACATGGAAGTCATGATCATATGATACCATGCTTAATTACCGTTATAATGACACCTGTCTTGATGTCATGTTGATGTCAATGTCAGTTGTATGTGTTGTTGTGGCGTACAGTGAGATTAAAATACTGTTTCCTTAATTTCAGACTTGGTGATGTACTGCATGTCAATGTGTTGTTGTGTGTTGTGTGTTGATTAAATGCTCAGGATTTATGCGTACTTAACAAGGAGGGGAGAACCTGGGTTGGCGGTCATGATGGGGGAGCTAGATTGGCCTCGAGTACGGTAGTACATTGCCAAGGATTGTTGGTCTATAACATCTGGATAAAATATTCCCTCACTAGTTATAAAATGTGGCTGGCTTTCATCCACAACCTTCATGGGTTCAGTTTCCTTATAAGCATTTCTCCTTCCACCTGCATTTGTTATCTCCCTTGCTCACTACCAAAAATAGCACAAAGATGGACACCACAGGGGAACAGAAGTAAGGATAGACCAAAAGAGACATGGAGATGAACAACAGAAAGGATGTTGAGCAATAGAGGGCTCACCTGGGCAAGAGCAGAAAAAAAGGCAAAGGACAGGCATTCGTGGAGAACCCATGTGAAACCCCCATTTGCCTTGGGCACTTAAGGCTCAGAGAGATAGAGAGAGAGTTATAAAATGTAAACTTGCACCAACGAGTTTTACATAGCCCTGTCATGCCTTAGATGCACATAGGGATATAGTGTTATTGCCCATATTTTCCTTGACCTGTCAACACACTAGAGGGTGATATGGTCAGTATCACGCCTGGTCACCTTTCCTTTCCCAAATCCAGAAGAATTCGGGTACCCATTTCTACAACTGGGTGATTGGGGCGTCTCCGGCCGGATTCGAACCCTCGACCTTCTCCATGAGATAAAGGTGCATTAACCATTTTACCACTCATGCACTTGGTCAGTGTACTTACAGTGTTCAGAGGTCCCACTTTCTTTTCCCATGAAGTTTTTCAGTGATTTACACTTTCTGTAACTTTCGTTTTCTTGTTACTTTCTGTAACATTTGTTTCTTGTCACTTTCTGTAACTTTTCTTTTCTTGTCACTTTCTGTAACTTCTGTTTTCTTGTCATTTTCTTTATCTTCTGTCTTTTTATCACTTGTCTATTATTTATTATTATCTTCATCTGCCTTTCCTAATCTCCATCCCCCACCCCCCACACCCCTTTCACCGCAGGTAACCGAATTTATCGTGTCCTTGTTTTCACAAAGAAGTCTGTGGTATCCATGAATATCCTTAGCTACAGAGAATACTTGAAATTAAAAATGCTACAGCCTGTATGTGAATGTATATATGGATTTTCTTGTATGTGTATGTATGCATCTTCTTACATTTATCACCGTTCACGCAATACACCCAAAATATCTGAGCGAATACATCTTACATCAAATTTTTGTAACATTTCAACAAACTCAGGATAATTTCAACATTTTCTTTCATCTTCAAAGCACACTAAAGCCAGATTCTAGCAGAGGAAATCTACACCCTTCCGGATACTATCACGTTTCCAGAGTATCACTGAGTGTCCTGTCACAGCTTCACTGTCATTAGCCTAGAAATAGCCGTCTCAGTCTTGGGCGTCCGCTGAATCAGACATATCTCTCTTACCCAGAGTACAGTTCCTATATTTTCTATAACATTCTCCCACACATTTCTCCAGAATCTGTAACCTTCTCCTACACACGTCCCCTAAACTCTGAAAACGTCTCCCTCACATTTCCCCCACATTCTGTAAACTTCTCCCTCACATTTTCACTAGTGCGAGGGATCACGGTCAACTGTCGAGTGTACGGCGATGTTTGGTTGCGAACTCTACTTGGGGAAACAGGTATTGCAAAAATAGTTTCTAGTTGGTTCGGGCTCTGTGGTCGGTGGAAGAGCATGTTGTTATATGCTACGGTTTGTGTCGTTCTTGACTTTGCAAGTATATAAGTGTTGATTATATGGTGTCCTGCAGTAATTATGTCGTAAGTGTGATGTTGTAAGCGATGACTTCATTGAGAACCTCAGAACTCGGGATTTGCCAGGCCATGGTTTGTCAGCCTCTAATAGACAGACAGGCAGACATGCAGGTAGGTAGGTATGTAAGTATCGACAAAACTGTTGAAATGTGTTTATTTTTGTCACGTTACTAAGTTGCCATGGAAACGTGTTGAATTAATTAAAATTGTATGTTTCCCGCATCATTATTTGCTCACTGCAGCGCTGTCAGTGTGCCTGATCCTCTGCACGTCAGCCCGACAAGATGGTGTTAGTAACGATGTCAATCACCACCTCCCTGTGTTCCCCCTCCATCTGTCAATCTCACAACCTGGACAGTTTATGCATCCTGGTAGGGCTGTTCAGCCACATCTCACAGAGACTTGTCAAGCTGACAGGACAACAATGGCTGCGATTGTTTTGTAACAAATATATGTACAAGTTAAACCCGTATCTTGGCTCCCAGGCTGTCGTGGCAGCAGGCTGATGTGCCAGGAACATAGTTCAACGTGGTGGTGGATCTCGAAGAGAAGCTTACAATGTCTGAGAATGCGCAGTAGGTCACTCTGACACTAGACTTCACCGTGGCCTGGACTGTACGGAGGGCGGCTTCTCAATTCCAAGAGAAGCAACAGCCTGTCACATCACAACAGCCTGTCACATTACAACAGCCTGTCACATCAACAACATCGTGCTGAAGTAGGAGAGTGTCCTGGGCCAGCTTCGACTGTGTGATTGTGATGTTTGTTTCAAATTTGTGACTTGTCTGCCTGACTGTGATGTCTGTGTCAGATTTGTGACATGTTTGCCTAACTGTGATGCCAGTGTCAAATTTATGATATGTTTACCTTGACTGGCGATGGTAGTGTTAAATTTATGACATGTTTGCCTGACTGTGATGTTAAGTAAAAAGTAAAGATATTCCCATAGCAAATGCCGTAGGGGGTGAAGCGTTAGAGACCTCATTATGCTGGGTCATCAGCGTATGAGGTAGGGTGACCAGTTCCTTTCCTCGCTGCCTTTACTTCCCAGATTTTCTCTGGTACCCATTTTAGGAGGCTGGGTCGACCTCGGGGCCGTATTGGTCGGAAAAAAAAAAATCCCGCTCAGCTGGGGATTCGAACCCTCGACCATTTGGTTGCTAGACGAGTGCTCTAACCACTACGCTAGCCGGCCCCGACTGTGACGTTAGTGTTAAATTTATGACATGTTTACCTGACTGTGATGTTAATGTCAGATTTGTGACATGTTTGTCTGATTGTTATGTCAGTATTAAATATATGACATGTTTGTCTGACTGCGATTTCATTGTCATATCTCTGACACGCTTACCGAATGTGACAATGATATAACCGAATTATCATGTGACTCTGCGACCAGCAGTTCTGCGGAATGACTGAAATGTTACGTCAGCTTTACCGCTCACCAATCCATGTATCTATCCATGTATCTACTCATGTATCTATCCATGTATCTATCCATGTATCTACTCATGTATCTATCCATGTATCTATCCATGTATCTACTCATGTATCTATCCATGTATCTATCCATGTATCTACCCATGTATCTACCCATGTATCTATCCATGTATCTACCCATGTATCTACCCATGTATCTACTCATGTATCTATCCATGTATCTATCCATGTATCTACTCATGTATCTATCCATGTATCTATCCATGTATCTACCCATGTATCTATCCATGTATCTATCCATATATCTACCCATGTATCTATCCATGTATCTATCCGTGTATCTACCCATGTATCTATCCATGTCTGGATATCCATCAGCAAAGTAGTCAGCGTCATTGTTTCTTGTTGTCTCACAGGACAGCAACGAGTTATGTCCCCTGTTTCCACGGACACCAACCAACCTTCATAACTCATCCTTCTTATGACCATTCCACGGCTCATCAAACAATTCTGCTGTCCTCTTTTCAAAGTATACCACCAATCCCTTTCCAGCTTCTTTTAGCTATGCTTATGCACATATGTACTTGGTCTCATTTCGCCGAACTAAAACATAACATGGGCATATGGTGATATAATATGTGGCGATCCTGTGATATTTATGATATCTTGAGCCTATTATATATCCAATGAAATGAAGTGTTTTAAATTGCAGTATTTAATAGATAAGTAAATGTTTTCCATTTGCTTCCATTTGTAGGCAACATTCTTTGTGCTGTATGTCAAGTACTGGGATAAAAGTACCTATTGTTTTGAAAGTCTGCATGGCAAAAGCTACAGATCTCGCGAGAATTTCTCTCTTAACTTTATTATTCGTGACGTCATCTGGGGGGGGGGGGTGTGGCAGCCCTACAGTTCACAACAAAGGCACCATCATCACCACCACTACAACTGCAAACTGCATCCTTCTGAACCTGGATTAAAGATGACATTTCTCCTTTGGGAACAGTTAAAGAATTTAGAAGTCTTGCAGCTAGGTTGGAGAATTCATGAACCTAGACATACTTTAACATTTGTAGAATTAACAGGGTATTTCCGGGTTTACCTGATTGTTATTCGATCTAAGAGACAATCTTTGTTTACCACACCACTCTCATACCAGTTTTATGTTTACCACACCACTCCTATACCAGTTTTATGTTTAACACACCACTCTTATACCAGTTTTATGTATAACAGACCACTCTCATACCAGTTTTATGTTTAACAGACCACTCTTATACCAGTTTTATGTTCAACAAACCACTCTTATACCAGTTTTATGTTTGACAAACTATTATTATACCAGTTTTATGTTTGATAAACCACTCTTATACCACTTTTATGTTTGACAAACCATTCTTATATCAGTTTTATGTTTAACAAATCACTCTCTTACCAATTTTATGTTTAACAACCATTCTCATACCAGTTTTATGTTCAACAAACCACTCTTATACCAGTTTTATGTTTGACAAACCACTCTTATGCCAATTAGTTTTTGTTTAACAAACCACTCTTATACCAGTTTTATGTTTAACAAACCATTATTATATCAGTTTTATGTTTGACAAACCACTCTTATATCAGTTTTATGTTTGACAAACTCCTTCTATACCAGTTAGTTTTTGTTTGACAAACCACTCTTATACCACTTTTATGTTTAACAGACCACTCTTATACCAGTTTTATGTTTAACAGACCACTCTTATACCAGTTTTATGTTTCATAAACCATTCTTATACCAGTTTTTTGTTAGACAAACCATTCTTATATCAGTTTTCTGTTCAACAAACCATTCTTGTACCAGTTTTATGTTTGACAAGCCACTCTTATACCAGTTATTTTTGTTTGACAAACCACTCTTATACCAGTTTTATGTTTGACAAACCACTCTTATGCCAGTTAGTTTTTGTTTGACAAACCACTCTTATACCAGTTTTATTTTTGATAAACCAGTCTTATACCAGTTTTATGTTTGACAAACCACTCTTATATCAGTTTTATGTTTGACAAACCACTTTTATACCAGCTTTATGTTTGACAAACCATTCCTATGTTTAGTACACCAGTTTTATGTTTGACAAACCATTGCTATGTTTAGTATACCAGTTTTGTGTTTGACAAACCATTCTTATATTTAGTATACCAGTTCTGTGTTTGACAAACCATTCTTATGTTCAATGTAATAGTTTTGAAAAACCATTATTATGTTCAGTATACCAGTTTTATGTTTGACAAACCATTTCTATATTTAGTATACCAGTTTTGTGTTTGACAAACCATTCTTATGTTTAGTATACCAATTTTATATTTCACAAGCCATTCTTGCGTTTAGTATACACGTTTCATGTTTGTCATATCAGTTTTAGATTTAAATTTGGCACAGTATTTTTTTATTTAGGCCAACATGGCTGAGCACACATGAATTTGACAAGACATAAACAGTAAATAGACCAACATGGTAACATGGAATGAGGAAGACATAGACAGTAATTAGACCAACATGGTCACATGGAGTGAGCAGAATATAGACAGTAATTAGACCAACATAGTAACATGGAGTGAGCAGAATATAGACAGTAATTAGACCAACATAGTAACATGGAGTGAGCAGAATATAGACAGTAATTAGACCAACATAGTAACATGGAGTGAGCAGAATATAGACAGTAATTAGACCAACATAGTAACATGGAGTGAGCAGAATATAGACAGTAATTAGACCAACATAGTAACATGGAATGAGCAGAATATAGACAGTAATTAGACCAACATGGTAACATGGAGTGAGCAGAATATAGACAGTAATTAGACCAACATAGTAACATGGAGTGAGCAGAATATAGACAGTAATTAGACCAACATAGTAACATGGAGTGAGCAGAATATAGACAGTAATTAGACCAACATAGTAACATGGAGTGAGCAAGACATAGACAGTAATTAGACCAACATAGTAACATGGAGTGAGCAGAATATAGACAGTAATTAGACCAACATAGTAACATGGAGTGAGCAAGACATAGACAGTAATTAGACCAACATAGTAACATGGAGTGAGCAGAATATAGACAGTAATTAGACCAACATAGTAACATGGAGTGAGCAGAATATAGACAGTAATTAGACCAACATAGTAACATGGAGTGAGCAAGACATAGACAGTAATTAGACCAACATAGTAACATGGAGTGAGCAGAATATAGACAGTAATTAGACCAACATAGTAACATGAAGTGAGCAAGACATAGACAGTAATTAGACCAACATAGTAACATGGAGTGAGCAAGACATAGACAGTAATTAGACCAACATAGTAACATGGAGTGAGCAGAATATAGACAGTAATTAGACCAACATAGTAACATGGAGTGAGCAGAATATAGACAGTAATTAGACCAACATAGTAACATGAAGTGAGCAAGACATAGACAGTAATTAGACCAACATAGTAACATGGAGTGAGCAAGACATAGACAGTAATTAGACCAACATAGTAACATGGAGTGAGCAAGACATAGACAACATTTAGACCACCATGGCTGAGTGCAGTATGTGATATCAGAAAAGAGATTTTAAAAAAACAACATAAAAAAGTTTGTGCCTTTCAAGAACATAGTCATGAATATAACGTCTTCACAACATGGATAAATAGACATTAACGTCTTGTTAACATGAGTAAATAGACATTAACGTCTTTCCAACATGGGTAAATAGACATTAACGTCTTCTTAACAGTGGTAAATAGACATTAACGTCTTCTTAACATGAGTAAATAGACATTAACGTCTTGTTAACAAGGGTAAAAACCCATTAACGTAATGTCTTCCCAACAAGGGTAAATAGACATTAACGTAATGTCTTCCCAACAAGGGTAAATAGACATTAACGTAATGTCTTCCCAACAAGGGTAAATAGACATTAACGTAATGTCTTCCCAACAAGGGTAAATAGACATTAACGTAATGTCTTCCCAACAAGGGTAAATAGACATTAACGTAATGTCTTCCCAACAAGGGTAAAAACCCATTAACGTAATGTCTTCCCAACAAGGGTAAATAGACATTAACGTAATGTCTTCCCAACAAGGGTAAATAGACATTAACGTAATGTCTTCCCAACAAGGTAAATAGACATTAACGTAATGTCTTCCCAACAAGGGTAAATAGACATTAACGTAATGTCTTCCCAACAAGGGTAAATAGACATTAACGTAATGTCTTCCCAACAAGGGTAAAAACCCATTAACGTAATGTCTTCCCAACAAGGGTAAATAGACATTAACGTAATGTCTTCCCAACAAGGGTAAATAGACATTAACGTAATGTCTTCCCAACAAGGGTAAATAGACATTAACGTAATGTCTTCCCAACAAGGGTAAATAGACATTAACGTAATGTCTTCCCAACAAGGGTAAATAGACATTAACGTAATGTCTTCCCAACAAGGGTAAATAGACATTAACGTAATGTCTTCCCAACAAGGGTAAAAACCCATTAACGTAATGTCTTCCCAACAAGGGTAAATAGACATTAACGTAATGTCTTCCCAACAAGGGTAAATAGACATTAACGTAATGTCTTCCCAACAAGGGTAAATAGACATTAACGTAATGTCTTCCCAACAAGGGTAAATAGACATTAACGTAATGTCTTCCCAACAAGGGTAAATAGACATTAACGTAATGTCTTCCCAACAAGGGTAAAAACCCATTAACGTAATGTCTTCCCAACAAGGGTAAATAGACATTAACGTAATGTCTTCCCAACAAGGGTAAATAGACATTAACGTAATGTCTTCCCAACAAGGTAAATAGACATTAACGTAATGTCTTCCCAACAAGGGTAAATAGACATTAACGTAATGTCTTCCCAACAAGGGTAAATAGACATTAACGTAATGTCTTCCCAACAAGGGTAAAAACCCATTAACGTAATGTCTTCCCAACAAGGGTAAATAGACATTAACGTAATGTCTTCCCAACAAGGGTAAATAGACATTAACGTAATGTCTTCCCAACAAGGGTAAATAGACATTAACGTAATGTCTTCCCAACAAGGGTAAATAGACATTAACGTAATGTCTTCCCAACAAGGGTAAATAGACATTAACGTAATGTCTTCCCAACAAGGGTAAATAGACATTAACGTAATGTCTTCCCAACAAGGGTAAAAACCCATTAACGTAATGTCTTCCCAACAAGGGTAAATAGACATTAACGTAATGTCTTCCCAACAAGGGTAAATAGACATTAACGTAATGTCTTCCCAACAAGGGTAAATAGACATTAACGTAATGTTTTCCCAACATGAGGAAATAGAATTTATCGTAATGTCTTCCCAGCATGGGGAAATATAATTTATCGTAATGTCTTCCCCGCATGGGGAAATAGACATTAACGTAATGTTTTCCCAACATGGGGAAATAGAATTTATCGTAATGTCTTCCCAACATGGGGAAATAGACATTAACGTCTTTCTAACGTGGGTAAGTAGGCACTAACGTAATATCTTCCCAACATTACCCATTAGATATTATCGTTTTCTCAACATGAGTAAATAGACATTAACGTCTTCCCAACACAAGGAAATGGACATTAAAGTAATGTCTTCCCAACATGAGGAAAACATATCCTACACTGAACAGATCTCAGCAGATAACTTTAGAATCATCATCTTCCAATAGAACAAGGAAGCCACGAACTACGCCAGCAAAAACGGACAAACAAGACAGAGAAGAGATAAACAAAACTGAACATGAACACGAGAGAGACTGTGTGAGCAACGTTACCTGAGATGATTGCATCAGCAGGTCAGGAAGATGAGCAGGTTTTGTGTGTGTGAAAACCGGTAGTGTGTTTTATGTTGTGAGCGTGATACAGACACCTTCGATATGTGGCCAGAAAATGAGTCCACGCGCAAAAATCAAAACAGGACTTGGCACCCGCAACTTGATGTTCATTTTGATATTTTTAAAAATCACGTTCACACCGGACATGAACATGAAGTAATTTGTTGCCTGGGGTAAAAAGTAATAACCTGGAGCTGAAATCACGTGACCTTTAAAAGCCAGGCTAAACATGAAAATGGTTGTCAGGTTTTAGATGATAGAAGCATCCACAGTCCGGGCCTAGCTTGTTCACTGTCAGCCACAAACATCTGGTTGTATGCGCTGTGTTGTTGGCTGATCTTTTCTGTTTAGTACATTCTTTACACTTTGTGGTACAGCGTTTCATCAGACCTCGTGGTACAGCGTTTCATCAGACCTCGTGGTACAGCGTTTCATCAGTCCTCTCGGTACAGCGTTTTCGTTAATGTTTGGTTCTTTTTTGCTGGTACAATACTTCATGACATCTTCCGTGGTCACGTGACCGTTTTGTTGCTGGATGCTCTTGTATGTATCTCCGTAAATTATATTTCTTGTGGTTCTGTAAGCAATCATTCTTGTGGTTCTGTAAGCAATCATTCTTGTGGTTCTGTTAACATGCGCGTCGTTCTCTCATTAATCATTCCTTCAGTTCTGCAACCGTGTATGTTATTCTCTAATCAATCATTTTGTTCTGTAATTACCTGCTGTTCTCTAATCAATCATTTTATTCTGTAACCACGTATCTTGTTCTCTAATCAATCATTACTTTCGTTATGTAACCATGTATGTTGTTCTGTAAGCAATCAGTCTTGGGATTCTATGGACATGTATATTATACTGCTAGAGTTAGGGCCCTTATTTTGATAATTGACGAAATAATAATGGCAGTACACGATTACTCTTTCTTTCACTCTCAGGGTAGACGTAACACGTCAAGATAAAGTCTGTATAGTAACATGTCAAGATAAAGTCTGTATAGTAACATGTCAAGATAAAGTCTGTATAGTAACATGTCAAGATAAGTCTGTATAGTAACATGTCAAGATAAAGTCTGTATAGTAACACGTCAAGATAAAGTCTGTATAGTAACATGTCAAGATAAAGTCTGTATAGTAACATGTCAAGAAAAAGATTGTATTGTTTTAAAAACTATCATCATACTATCATTCTAGCAAAGACATTTACATCCAGTTTTATTTGTTGCTGACTTTAAAATAAAAAATTCCATAAATAACACATGGAGAAATTTCATACATGAGAAAATTCACATATGAGAAACTTCACACATGAGAAACTCTACACATGAAAAACTTCACACATGAGGAAATTTCACACATGAAAAACTTCACACACGAGAAATTTTGCACATGAGAAACCCCACACTAAAAAAATTCCACACATGAGAATCTCCACACATGAAAATCTCCACACATGAGAAGTTTCATACATGAGAAACTTCACATATGAGAAACTTCAAACATGAGAAACTTCACATATGACAAACTCCACACATGACAAACTCCACACATGACAAACTCTAGAAATGCAAACATGAAAATCTCAAGATATGAGAAATGCAAGACACTGGGTAAACTGAAGTCATGAAAAACTTAGAAAACGATAAAAGCCAGGCTAAACATGAAAATGGTTGTCAGGTTTTAGATGATAGAAGCATCCACAGTCCGGGCCTAGCTTGTTCACTGTCAGCCACAAACATCTGGTTGTATGCGCTGTGTTGTTGGCTGATCTTTTCTGTTAGTACATTCTTTACACTTTGTGGTACAGCGTTTCATCAGACCTCGTGGTACAGCGTTTCATCAGACCTCGTGGTACAGCGTTTCATCAGTCCTCTCGGTACAGCGTTTTCGTTAATGTTTGTTTGGTTCTTTTTTGCTGGTACAATACTTCATGACATCTTCCGTGGTCACGTGACCGTTTTGTTGCTGGATGCTCTTGTATGTATCTCCGTAAATTATATTTCTTGTGGTTCTGTAAGCAATCATTCTTGTGGTTCTGTAAGCAATCATTCTTGTGGTTCTGTTAACATGCGCGTCGTTCTCTCATTAATCATTCCTTCAGTTCTGCAACCGTGTATGTTATTCTCTAATCAATCATTTTGTTCTGTAATTACCTGCTGTTCTCTAATCAATCATTTTATTCTGTAACCACGTATCTTGTTCTCTAATCAATCATTACTTTCGTTATGTAACCATGTATGTTGTTCTGTAAGCAATCAGTCTTGGGATTCTATGGACATGTATATTATACTGCTAGAGTTAGGGCCCTTATTTTGATAATTGACGAAATAATAATGGCAGTACACGATTACTCTTTCTTTCACTCTCAGGGTAGACGTAACACGTCAAGATAAAGTCTGTATAGTAACATGTCAAGATAAAGTCTGTATAGTAACATGTCAAGATAAAGTCTGTATAGTAACATGTCAAGATAAAGTCTGTATAGTAACATGTCAAGATAAAGTCTGTATAGTAACACGTCAAGATAAAGTCTGTATAGTAACATGTCAAGATAAAGTCTGTATAGTAACATGTCAAGAAAAAGATTGTATTGTTTTAAAAACTATCATCATACTATCATTCTAGCAAAGACATTTACATCCAGTTTTATTTGTTGCTGACTTTAAAATAAAAAATTCCATAAATAACACATGGAGAAATTTCATACATGAGAAAATTCACATATGAGAAACTTCACACATGAGAAACTCTACACATGAAAAACTTCACACATGAGGAAATTTCACACATGAAAAACTTCACACACGAGAAATTTTGCACATGAGAAACCCCACACTAAAAAAATTCCACACATGAGAATCTCCACACATGAAAATCTCCACACATGAGAAGTTTCATACATGAGAAACTTCACATATGAGAAACTTCAAACATGAGAAACTTCACATATGACAAACTCCACACATGACAAACTCCACACATGACAAACTCTAGAAATGCAAACATGAAAATCTCAAGATATGAGAAATGCAAGACACTGGGTAAACTGAAGTCATGAAAAACTTAGAAAACGATAAAATCAAGAAATGAGAAACTCAAGACATGAGAAACTCAAGACATGAGAATGTAAAGACATCAGAAAAGGACAGGTGATGTTGATGCAGCCTAGATATCACTGGCCCGGATGTGTAGATGAATCCTGTGTCCAGGGTCCTAGACCAAAGCTAAACCTGTAACCTGTGGCTTAGTCCAGGTAAAGTGCCTTCCACATTCTGTTCCCTAATACCGGTGTTATCAGACCAGGTGTAGGGGCCTAGGTTGATCTCGTCGAACCTCCAGGTGGTCTGTTGTCAGCCATTTCATCTTTGTCCATCTGTTTCTAAACTGTTTTTCATACTACTTGTTGTATCTTACTACTTGTTTTATCTTACTACTTGTTGTATCTTACTACTTGTTTTATCTTACTACTTGTTTTATCTTACTACTTGTTGTATCTTACTACTTGTTTTATCTTACTACCTGTTTTATCTTACTACTTGTTTTATCTTACTACTTGTTTTATCTTACTACTTGTTTTATCTTACTACTTGTTTTATCTGAATGTCCACACTTCTGGCCGCTACTTGCAGCAGATGAAGACGAACACCAGGATGTTTAAGAGTAATGTTCTAAGTTCTATGGATATTCTAAGTGTACAACTCTATGGATGTTCTAAGTGTACTACTCTATGAATGTTCTAAGTGTACTACTCTATGAATGTTCTAAGTGTACTACTCTATGAATGTTTTAAGTGTACTACTCATGAATGTTCTAAGTCTACAACTATATGGATGTTCTAAGTGTACAACTCTATGGATGTTCTAAATGTACTACCCTATGGAAGTGAATGCTGGAAAATCACCAAAACCATAGAAAAAGAGCTGAATTCTTTCCAGACTAAATGTTTGCGAAGAATTAGAAAAATATTTTGGCCAAACACCATAAGAAATAACATCTTGTTGGCAGAGATGCAGATGAAGCCACTGACAGGAATTATTCAGGAAAGACGCTGGCGATGGTTGGGACATGTGATCCGAATGACTGACAACTCACTACGAAAAACAGCACTAAGATGGACACCACAGGGGAACAGAAGTAAGGGTAGACCAAAAGAGACATGGAGAAGAACAACAGAGAGGATGTTGAGCAATAGAGGGCTCACCTGGACAAGAGCGGAAAAAAGGCAAAGGACAGGCATTTGTGGAAAACCCTTGCGGAAGCCCCATGTGCCCTGGGCACTTAAGGTTCAGAGAGAGAGAGAGAGAGAGAGAGAGAGAGAGAGAGATAGATAGAGAAATACAGAAGTTGTTTGTTTTTCCTGTTTAACTTTAATAGTTATTTTTCGTATTAACTTTCCCCTAGTTTTTTTTCTGTCCCAGTTATGTTTCCCCTAGTTTTTTCTGTCACAGTGATGTTTCCTCTAGTTTTTTATGTCATTGTGATGTTTCCCCTAGTTTTTTCCTGTCACTGTGATGTTTCCTAGTTTTTTTCTGTCACTGTGATGTTTCCATTAGTTTTTTTCTGTCACTGTGATGTTTCCGCCAGTCTTTTTTTCTGTCACAGTGATGTTTCCCCTATTTTTTTCTGCCACTGTGATGTTTTCCCTAGTTTTCTTTTCAGTCACAGTGATGTTTCCCCTAATTTTTTCTGTCACAGTGATGTTTCCCCTACTTTTTTTTATGTCACATTGATGTTTCCCTAGTTTTTTTTCTGTCACAGTGATGTTTCCCCTAGTTTTTGTTCCTGCCACAGTGATGTTTCCCCTAGTTTTATTTCTGTCACAGTGATGTTTCCCCTATTTTTTATTTCTGTCACTGTGATGTTTCCCCTAGTGTTTTTTTTTGTGTGTCGCAGTGATGTTTCCTCTAGTTTTTTGTTCTGTCACAGTGATGTTTCCCCTAGTTTTTTCTTCTGTCACAGTGATGTTTCCGCTAGTTTTTTTCTGTCACAGTGATGTTTCCCCTAGTTTTTTTTTCTGCCACGGTGATGTTTCCTCTATTTTTTTCTGCTACTGTGATGTTTCCCCTTTTTTTTTGTCAAAGTGATGTTTCCCCTAGTTTATTTTCTGTTACAGTGATGTATCCTTAGTTGTTTTTTTTTGTGCCACGGTGATGTTTCCCCTTTTTTTTCTCTCACAGTGACGTTTCCCCTAGTTTTTTTTCTGTCACAGTGATGTTTTCCATAGTTTCTTCTGCCTCAGTGATGTTTCCATTATTTTTTTCTGTCACAGTGAATTTTACGCTAGTTTTTTCTGTCACATTGATGTTTCCTCTAGTTTTTAATATCACAGTGATGTTTCCACTAATTTTTTTCGGTCACAGTGATGTTTCTACTAGTTTTTATTTTGCCACAGTAATGTTTCTCCTAGTTTTTTTTTTCTGTCAAACATTGATTTTTCCCGTAGTTTTTTCTGCCACAGTGATGTTTCCCCTATTTTTTTCTATGACAGTGATGTTTACCCTAGTTTTTTCTGCCACAGTGATGTGTCCCCTATTTTTCTTCTGTCACAGTGATGTTTCTCCTAGTTTTTTTCTGTCACAGTGATGTTTCCCTTAGTTTTGTCTGCCACAGTTATGTTTAGCCTAGTTTTTTTTCTGCCACAGTGATGTTTCCCCTTGTTTTTTTCTGTCACAGTGAGTTTCCCCTAGTTTTTCTGCCACAGTGATATTTCTCCTACTTTTTTCTGTCACAGTGATGTTTCTCCTAATTTTTTCTGCCACAGTGATGTTTCCCCTAGTCTTTTTTGTCACAGTGATGTTTCTCCTTCATTTTTTCTAGCACATTAACGTTTCCTTGTTTTTTTTTCTGTCACAGTTATGTTTCCCCTAGTTTTTTCTGCCACAGTGATGTTTCCCTTAGTTTTTTTTTCTGCCACAGTGATGTTTCCCTTAGTTTTTTTTTCTGCCACAGTGATGTTTCCCCTAGTTTTTTTCTGCCACAGTGATTCTTCTACTTCTTCTTCGTTCGCTTCTACCACCAAGACACTGTGCTCCTACTGAATTTACGCCTGTGGTCCTCGTTAAGTCCCGTGGTCCCCCTTTAGGTCCCCAAAAGGACCACACGAGATCCCCGAGAGGACTACAGGAGGTTCAAAATATCTCAGGGCTTGAGCCTGTATTCTTGGTTGGTCTCAGAAGCGGGATTGCGTGACACCGTGGTTTTCGTTGCACCAGTTTAGTCTAGAGTTGGACTTTCTCACCGGAAGACCTCGACGTGTTTGGACTATCGGTATATCCCCGCTGGGTGAGAGGTGGTAGCCCACCCAGGCCAGAGTTGGACTTTCTCACCGAAAAAACCTCGACGTGTTTTGAGATACCCGTGTATCACCGCCGGGTGAGAGGTGGTTGCCCATTCAGTCCAGTGTTGGACTTTCTCACCGGAAAACCTCAGCGTGAATAGGATACGCAAACATCCCCGCCGGGTGAGAGGCGGTTGCTTATCTAGACTGCCCTGGTCCAGTGTCTCCGACTTCAGCATTTTGCCGTCTTGGCCGCTACCCTTCCTAGTTGTGACCAGGATGGAGCTTTTGTCCAGGAGGATGAATCCTTGCCACTAGTGACTTCCACCCCTGGGTTGAGCCGGATTTAGGCATATTATCCCAGGATAGGCGTGTTTAGGACGTGACCGACCTCTAGAGCAGAGGTACCGCGACATGCATAGCCTTCAAGTTTCACCCCTGGTATGAGCCAGTTTAGGCATATTTCACCAGTATGGGTGTATATCGGGCGTGACCGACCTCTAGAGCGGAGGTGGTGTGACACGCCTGGCAATCAAGTTTCACCCCTGGTGTGTTCTGGTTTAGGCATATTTCACCAGTGTAGGTGTATTTTGGACATGTCCGGCCTCTAGAGCAGAGGCGCCAATGTATGTGTAGCTCTCGCAGCGATACTACTGAACATACCGATTAAATTTCACTTTATCCTTTCCTTCACCTTTTCACATCGGCGCCGCACAGCAACCTTTATTTCTTTTCCGCATTTTCTTCCTTGACCGGGAGGAGCTTCACTCCACGCGCGGCATTCGAAGAGTCTTGCCAGCAGTGTCTTAACCTCTAGGTTAAGCTGGTTCATGCATTTCACCCGATATGACTGCACTCAGGACGTGGCCGACCTCCAGACCAGAGGTGCCGTGATTTGACTGTTTGCTTCGCTTTATCCTTTCTACCACCTTTTTTGCACGTAACCCCATTTGCACCTTACTTCATTGGCCGGGAGGAGCACCGCTCCACGCACGGCAGCTGAAGAATCTCGCCAGCAGCGGTGCCACGGTGAAGTTTCCTCTAGTTTTTTTTTCTGCCACAGTGATGTTTCCCCTAATTTTTTTTTCTGCCACGGTGATGTTTCCCCTAGTTTTTTTTTAAGCCACAGTGATGTTTCCCCTAGTTTTTTTTCTGCCACGGTGATGTTTCCCCTAGTTTTTTTTTAAGCCACAGTGATGTTTCCCCTAGTTTTTTTTAAGCCACAGTGATGTTTCCCCTAATTTTTTTTTCTGCCACGGTGATATTTCCCCTAGTTTTTTTTTAAGCCACAGTGATGTTTCCCCTAGTTTTTTTTCTGCCACGGTGATGTTTCCCCTAGTTTTTTTTCTGCCACGGTGATGTTTACCCTAGTTTTTTTTATGCCACGGTGATGTTTCTCCTAGTTTTCTTTTCTGCCACGGTGATGTTCCCCGTAGTTTTTTTTTTCTGCCACGGTGATGTTTCCCCTGTTTTTTTCTACCACGGTGATGTTTCCCCTAGTTTTTTTTCTGTCACTGTGATGTTTCCCCTAGTTTTTTTTCTGTCACACTGATCTTTCCCCTAGTTTTTTCTGTCACAGTGATGTTTCCCCTAGTTTTTTTTTCTGTCACACTGATCTTTTTCCTAGTTTTTTTCTGTCACAGTGATGTTTCCCCTAGTTTTTTTTCTGTCACTGTGATGTTTCCCTCAGTTTTTTTCTGTCACACTGACTTTTCCCCTAGTTTTTTCTGTCACAGTGATGTTTCCCATCATTTTTCACATATCAATTTCATTACCTTCGCTTTCCTTGTAACTAAATGCATGTTACGTTTGTGATAGATAACATAAAACATAATAACTAACACGACGTAAATTTTTTCTTGCACGTAATTAGTAACAATATTTGTTTTTGGCTAGCATACATGACGTTACTCACACAGAGACTGGGAGACCAAATCTGGTTTGTTCTTGCAATGTTCCACATAAGATTGGAAACGGTTATTCATTTCCTGTTGTATAATGTTCTACTACCATGTTGTTTTCTGTTTTCGCTTCTGAACACACACTTACGTTGTAACTTGCGGAAACTGCGCCTTAGCAGATATCCGCTACTACGGCGGTGTCAGTTACAAGCCGGACACACTTGTCCATCGGCGATACTTTAGTATGTCTAGTCTGAGTGTTTAGAGTGCTACAGACAGACAGACAGACAAGACAGATAGATAGATAGATAGATAGATAGATAGATAGATAGATAGATAGATAGACAGACAGACAGATAGATAGATAGATATAGATAGATAGATAGATAGATAGATAGATAGATAGATAGATAGATATAGATAGATAGATAGATAGATAGATAGATAGATAGATAGATGGATAGATAGAAAACTATGTGAAAACATAAAGAGGCTGGACATTTGAGTATTATCTGCTACCATATCTGATCTTAGTGGCAGACATAAACAAAGACAGTGTTGCACTCAGGAATAAAGATTACATTTAGTTCATATATCAAGACGGTATTTTAATCATGAATAAAGATTACATTTGGTTCATATATCAAGACGGTATTTTAATCAGGAATAAAGAATTATAAGCGGTTCACAAGGTAAGACAGTATTATACTCATAGAGTAAGACAGTATTATACTCATAGAGTAAGACAGTATTATACTCATAGAGTAAGACAGTATTATAGTCATAGAGTAAGACAGTATTATACTCATAGAGTAAGACAGTATTATACTCATAGAGTAAGACAGTATTATAGTCATAGAGTAAGACAGTATTATACTCATAGAGTAAGACAGTATTATAGTCATAAAGTAAGACAGTATTATACTCATAGAGTAAGACAGTATTATAGTCATAAAGTAAGACAGTATTATACTCATAGAGTAAGTCAGTATTATAGTCATAGAGTAAGACAGTATTATAGTCATAGAGTAAGACAGTATTATACTCATAGAGTAAGACAGTATTATAGTCATAGAGTAAGACAGTATTATAGTCATAGAGTAAGACAGTATTATAGTCATAAAGAAAGATGGTATTCTCTCACTACGATGTTCCTGATGAACGCCTGACATCAGACTCTAAACTCTAAACTAAAGTTTACTATTTGGGCAAGACTAGGGGTACACAGCCAGGAAGTTGACATGAAAAATGTGGAAAGTTCTATCTTTAAATTTAGGACAAAACGAAATCTTTTAGGAATCTTTCAGCTGGGGATGCATCTCTTCTACCCCAGACTGGTCGCTTCCAGGAAAATGGACGAGACGGCACATATAGCACTAATCTTTTCTTGAGACTGTCCAGTCTGTAGCCACCGTCTGCCAGGGGCGCGTCTTTTTTCACATAAACTGGTGGACTGTCCCATGGAAAACTCCAGGGCTTGTATACTGCTCTCTTGCTAAGATTGTCCGCGGTCACTTCTCTTTTAGATACTGCTCCATATGGCCAGTCGCTATCAGGTGGTAGAACTGGATACTCGAGATAAGACGACGAAAGGACTCTCCTTTTGCTGAGGTTATCTGCACTTTCCTGGAGGTCTCGACTGATAAATTTACCAGGATACCACAGTCCATCAGCGGACGATGACAGAAAGATAAGAACGACGAGGAGTGTGAGAACTAAGATGTTGGCCCTCATTTCTTCTTCCACTTGGGCTCTGTTGACACAATGGAGAAAATGTCCAGGATTTTCGTGTAACAAAGATGAGACACTACATTCTTTTATCAACAAATATGAGATACTACATTCTTTTATCAACAAATATGAGATACTACATTCTTTTATCAACAAATATGAGATACTACATTCTTTTATCAACAAATATGAGACACTACATTCTTTTATCAAAAAATATGAGATACTACATCCTTCTATCAACAAATATCAGACACTACATTCTTTTATCAACAAATATGAGACACTACATTCTTTTATCAACAAATATGAGATATTACATTCTTTTATCAACAAATATCAGACACTACATTCTTTTATCAACAAATATGAGACACTACATTCTTCTATAAAAAAATATGAAACACCACATTTTCTATCAACAAATATGAGATACTACATTTTTCTATTAAGAAATATCAGATACTACATTCTTTTATCAACAAATATGAAACATTACACTTTTCTATAAACAAATATGAGACACTACATTCTTCTATCGAAAAATATGAAATACCACATTTTTCTATCAACAAATATGAGATACTACATTTTTCTATCAACAAATATGAGAAACTACATTCTTTTATCAACAAATATGAAACACTACATTTTTTTATCAACAAATATGAGAAACTACATTCTTTTATCAACAAATATGAAACACTACATTTTTCTATCAACAAATATGAGATACTATATTCTTCTATCACAAAATATGAAACACTACATGCTTCTATCAACAAATATGAGACACTACATTTTTCTATCAAAGACTATCAGGCACTACATTCTTCTATCAACAAATATCAGACACTACATTCTTTTATCACAAAATATGAGATACTACATTTTTGTATCAACGAATATCAGACACTACATTCTTTTATCAACAAATATCAGATACTACATTTTTCTATCAACATATATCAGATACTACATTTTTCTATCACCAAATATCAGATACTACATTTTTGTATCAACGAATATCAGGCACTACATTCTTCTATCAACAAATATCAGACACTACATTCTTTTATCACAAATATCAGACACTACATTCTTTTATCACAAATATCAGACACTACATTCTTCTATCACCAATATCAGACACTATATTTTTCTATCAACAAATATCAGACACTACATTTTTCTATCAACAAATATCACACACTACATTCGTCTATCAACAAATATCAGACACTACATTTTTCTATCAACAAATATCAGACACTACATTTTTCTATCACAAATATCAGACACTACATTTTTCTATCAACAAATATCAGACACTACATTTTTCTATCAACAAATATCAGACACTACATTTTTCTATCAACAAATATCACACACTACATTCGTCTATCAACAAATATCAGACACTACATTTTTCTATCAACAAATATCAGACACTACATTTTTCTATCAACAAATATGAAACATTACACTTTTCTATAACAAATATGAGACACTACATTCTTCTATCGAAAAATATGAAATACCACATTTTTCTATCAACAAATATGAGATACTACATTTTTCTATCAACAAATATGAGAAACTACATTCTTTTATCAACAAATATGAAACACTACATTTTTTTATCAACAAATATGAGAAACTACATTCTTTTATCAACAAATATGAAACACTACATTTTTCTATCAACAAATATGAGATACTATATTCTTCTATCACAAAATATGAAACACTACATGCTTCTATCAACAAATATGAGACACTACATTTTTCTATCAAAGACTATCAGGCACTACATTCTTCTATCAACAAATATCAGACACTACATTCTTTTATCACATATATAAGACACTATATTTTTCTATCAACGAATATCAGACACTACATTCTTTTATCAACAAATATCAGATACTACATTTTTCTATCAACATATATCAGATACTACATTTTTCTATCACCAAATATCAGATACTACATTTTTGTATCAACGAATATCAGGCACTACATTCTTCTATCAACAAATATCAGACACTACATTCTTTTATCACAAATATCAGACACTACATTCTTTTATCACAAATATCAGACACTACATTCTTCTATCACCAATATCAGACACTATATTTTTCTATCAACAAATATCAGACACTACATTTTTCTATCAACAAATATCACACACTACATTCGTCTATCAACAAATATCAGACACTACATTCTTCTATCGACAAATATGAAACATTTTTCTTATTATATGTGTACCTGAACGTTTTTAAAAACTTTTTATATGAAATATTGTATATGTGAGTTATTACATCTTTGATACATCTCAATATTTTGTAGATTATTATATCTTTGATTTACCTCATTAATATATAACTTTATACATGTTAAGCTCATCTCATTAATGTGTAAGTTTATACATCTTTAGCTCATTTCACTAATTTGTAAGTTTATACACCTGTAGCTCCAGCTCATTAATGTGTAAGTTTTTACATCTTAAGCTCATTTCGTTAATGTTTAAGTTTATTCTTCTTTAGCTCCACCTCATTAATGTGTAAGTTCATACTTCTTTAGCTCCATCACATTAATGTGATTGATGTTACATGTTACCTGTTTCTATTGAAGCAGAGTTAGTTTGTCTAACCTGTGTGCAGCAAGGGACGATATGCAAGCACTGGTTACAGTCCTTGTCCTAGTTATTGTCCTACTCCTGGTCCTAGTCATTGTCCTACTTCTGGTCCTAGTCATTGTCCTAGTCCTGGTCCTAGTCATTGTCCTAGTCTTGGTCCTAGTCATTGACCTACTCCAAGTCCTAGTCATTGTCCTACTTCTGGTCCTAGTCATTGTCCTAGTCCTGGTCCTAGTCATTGTCCTAGTCTTGGTCCTAGTCATTGTCCTACTCCTGGTCCTAGTCATTGTCCTACTTCTGGTCCTAGTCATTGTCCTACTCCTGGTTCTAGTCATTGTCCTACTCCTGGTCCTAGTCATTGTCCTAGTCTTGGTCCTAGTCATTGTCCTACTCCTGGTCCTAGTCATTGTCCTACTTCTGGTCCTAGTCATTGTCCTACTCCTGGTCCTAGTCATTGTCCTACTCCTGGTTCTAGTCATTGTCCTACTCCTGGTTCTAGTCATTGTCCTACTCCTGGTCCTAGTCATTGACCTACTCCTGGTTCTAGTCATTGTCCTACTCCTGGTTCTAGTCATTGTCCTACTCCTGGTTCAAGTCATTGTCCTACTCCTGGTCCTAGTCATTGTCCTACTCCTGGTCCTAGTCATTGTCCTACTCCTGGTCCTAGTCATTGTCCTAGTCTTGGTCCTAGTCATTGTCCTACTCCTGGTCCTAGTCATTGTCCTACTCCTGGTCCTAGTCATTGTCCTACTCCTGGTTCTAGTCATTGTCCTACTCCTGGTTCTAGTCATTGCCCTACTCCTGGTTCTAGTCATTGTCCTACTCCTGGTTCTAGTCATTGTCCTACTCCTGGTTCTAGTCATTGCCCTAGTTTTGGTACAAGTCATTGTCCTAGTCCTGGTTTTAGTCATATTCCTAGTCCTGGTTCTGGTCCCAGTCCTGGTCCTGATCCTAGCCCTAGTTCTGTTCCGAGTCCTACTTCAGGTCCTAGTTCTAGTTCAGGTCCTATTACTAGTTCTAGTCCTAGTACTAGTTCAGGTCCTAGTTCTAGTTCAGGACCTAGTACTAGTTCAGGTCCTGGTACTAGTTCAGGTCCTTGTTTCAGTTCAGTTCCTAGCACTAGTGCTGGTCCTGGTCCTAGTCCTAGTCATAGTCCTATTCCTGGTCCTAGTATTGCCCTAGTCCTAGTGCTGGTCCTTATGCTGGTCCTAGTGTTGGTCCTTGTCGTGGTCCTAGACTTAGTCCTAGTATTGGTCCTAATCCTAGTCTTAGTCCTTGTCCTGGTGCTGGTACTGGTTCTAGTCTCCTGTTCTAGTCCTGGTTCTGGTCCTATTTCAAGTCCGAATCCCGAGCCTAGTCCCTGCCCTAGTCCTGGTCTTGATTCTAGTCCTAGTCCTAGCCTTGGTCCTATTCCTGGTCCTAGCCTTGGTCCTATTCCTAGTCCTGTCCTATTCCTGGTCCTAGTCCTGGTCCTATTCCAAGTCCTAGTCCTGGTCCTATTCCTGGTCCTAGTCCTGGTCCTATTCCTGGTCCTAGTCCTGGTCCTATTCCTAGTCCTAGTCCTGGTCCTATTCCTGGTCCTAGTCCTGGTCCTATTCCAAGTCCTAGTCCTGGTCCTATTCCTGGTCCTAGTCCTGGTCCTATTCCTGGTCCTAGTCCTGGTCCTATTCCTGGTCCTAGTCCTGGTCCTATTCCTGGTCCTATTCCTGGTCCTATTCCTGGTCCTAGTCCTGGTCCTATTCCTGGTCCTAGTCCTGGTCCTATTCCTGGTCCTAGTCCTGGTCCTATTCCTGGTCCTAGTCCTGGTCCTATTCCTGGTCCTAGTCCTGGTCCTATTCCAAGTCTGAATCCCGATTCTAGTCCTTGCCCTAGTCCTGGTCTTGATTCTAGACCTAGCCCTGGTCCTATTCCTGGTCCTATTCCTGGTCCTAGTCCAAAGCCTTGTCCTAGTCCTAGTCCTAATCCTGGTTCTTGTCCTAATACTTGTTTAGTTTTTGTCTTGATTCTGGTCCTATTCGTGATCCTAGTCCTTGTCCTAGTCCTAGTCGTGGTCCCAGGCCTAGTCCTAGTTTTAGTTTTAGATCTAGTACTGGTCTCATTCAAAGTCTTGATAATAGTTCTAGTCCTGGTCCTACTCCTATTCCTTGTCCTGGTCCTGGTCGTGGTCCTAGTCCTTGTCCTAGTCGTAGTCCTATTCTTAGTCCTGGTCCTAGTCCTATTTCTGGTCCTAGCGTTGGTCCTAGTTCTAGTCCTAGTCCTAGTTATAGTCTTGGTCCAGGTCATGATCCTGGTTCTAGTCCTAGTCCTACTCCTGGTCCTGTCTTAGCCCTGGTCCTAGTCCTAGTCTTGATTAGAGTCCTAATCCAGGTCCTGGTTCTAGTCCTAGTCTTGATTAGAGTCCTAATCCAGGTCCTGGTTCTACTCCTGGTCATGTCCCTAGTCTTAGTCCTAGTCCAGGTCCTGGTTCTAGTCCTAGTCTTGATTAGAGTCCTAATCCAGGTCCTGGTTCTACTCCTGGTCATGTCCCTAGTCTTAGTCCTAGTCCAGGTCCTGGTTCTAGTCCTAGTCTAGATTAGAGTACTACTCCAAGTCCTAGTTCTAGTCCTAGTCTGGTATTGAACTTATTGAACTGTTCTAGGACATGAATGTAGGAAACGATGAGGAGACAACTTGTGATGCAGCAGAAACAACATTTACATCTGTCACGGTTCATTAGTCCCAGCTACTGCTGTTGTTGTTACTAGGTGTTGTGTTGTTGCTGGTTGTTGTATTGTTGCTGGTTGTTGTATACCAAAAGAGAATCATTAAAAACAAACAAACAAACAAACAAAATTGCTGAGCATGGCTGACTTGAAGTTCTATGTTGCATGTCACTGTTGTGTGAACTTGTATGTTCTCTTTGGTGTGGTTGTTGGCTTGGCTGTGTTCTCATGTTCTGTTTGTTGATTTTAGAAGACATAATGTGAGCACATTACGAGAACAAAGTTACTCACCTGCACGAGTAATGTCTGATCAAGCGTCGAATGTTGAAGACCATGAACGATCAATGTCGGCCACACTTAAATATACCTGGGAGAGGAGAAGTGTTTTGTTCATTTACGTCAAGTGTGAGAACTTTGTTGATGGGACAGGAGAAGTGTTTTGCTCATTTACGTCAAGTTGAGAACTTTGTTGATGGCCCGGACACCTACATTGGTATTTTGTGGCTGATATAAATTGGATGCCACCTCCTGAGATCATCAAAGATTAGATGACAAAATCAGAATAGGGTTTTGTGTCCCGTTTTTTATTGAAATCAAACTATGGGTAATTGCTTTGTTTCTTTCTGAAATACAAACAAGTATTGGTCCAAGATACGGACATTCATGTTCTAAATTCAGTCTTTCTCTTCTAACTTGTAACACAAGCCAGTAAATGACTGAGAACAGATGCAGTTCTTTGATACTGAATACTACAATTGTTAAATGTAAGTAGCTTTAAGCTGCTACTTTTAAAGACCTTTATACGATGGCCCAATAACCTCATTAAAATTGCTGTGCTGGCAATTTGTGCATGAGAAACGTCTGATATGAGAAACTTCTGATGAGATAAACTTCTGAAGTGAAGTGAGAAACTTCTGAAGTGAGAAACCTTTGATATGAGAAACTTCTGATGTGAAAAAACTTCTGACATGAGAAATATGTGACGGGAGAAACTTCTGACAAGAGAATTTCCTGACATGAGAAACTCCTGACATGAGAAACTTCTGACATGAGAAACTTGTGACATGATAAACTTATGATGTGAGAAACAATAAACAAGAACAACAAAATACATCAGAAAAGGACAAGTGATTCTGCTGCAGTCAAGACATTATTAGCCTAGATGTGTAAATGAATCCAGGATTCATGGTGGATAAGTTGGTGGAACTGTCCAGTGACAATAAGTTGGTGGAACTATCCAGGTCAGATAAGATGGTGGAACTGTCCAGGAACGATAAGTTGGTGGAACTATCCATGGGTGATAAGTTGGTGGAACTATCCATGGGTGATAAGTTGGTGGAACTATCCATGGGTGATAAGTTGGTGGAACTATCCATGGGTGATAAGTTGGTGGAACTGTCCAAGGGCGATAGGTTGGTGGAACTGTCCAGGGACGATAAGTTGGTGGAACTGTTCAGGGGCCATAAGTTGGTGGAACTGTCCAGGCGCCATAAGTTGGTGGAACTGTCCAGGGGCCATAAGTTGGTGGAACTGTCCAGGGGCCATAAGTTGGTGGAACTGTCCAGGCGCCATAAGTTGGTGGAACTGTCCAGGGGCCATAAGTTGGTGGAACTGTCCAGGGGCCATAAGTTGGTGGAACTGTCCAGGGGCCATAAGTTGGTGGAACTGTCCAGGGGCCATAAGTTGGTGGAACTGGACAGAGGCGATAAGTTGGTGGAACTGTCCAGGGGCCATAAGTTGGTGGAACTGGACAGAGGCGATAAGTTGGTGGAACTGGACAGAGGCGATAAGTTGGTGGAACTGGACAGGGGCGATAAGTTGGTGAAACTGGCCACTGGCGATAAGACAACGACGGGACTTTCCTTTTGCTGAGGTTATCTGCACTTTCCTGGAGATCTCGACTGATAAATTTACCAGGAGACCACAGTCCATCAGCGGACGATGACAGAAATATAAGGACGACGAGGAGCGGGAGAACTAAGATATGGGCCTTCATTTCTTCTTCCGCTTGGTGTCTGTTGACAAGATGGAGAAAATGTCCAGGATTTTCGTGTAACAAATATGAGACTCTACATAATTCTATCAACAAATACGAGACATTACATTCTTCTATCAACAAATATGAAACACTACATTCTTCTCTCAACAGATATCAGACACTACATTCTTCTATCACCAAATACGAAACACTGCATTCTTCTATTAACACAGATGAAACATTACATTATTCTATAAACAAATATCAGACACTACATTCTTCTATCAACAAATATGAAACACTACATTCTTCTATCAACAAATATGAAACACTACATCCTTCTATCAACAAATATGAAACACTACATTCTTCTATCAACAAAAATGAGACACTACATTCTTCTACCGAGAAATATGAGACACTACATTCTTATACCATCATGTACGAGACACTACATTCTTCTATCAACAAAAATAAGACACTACATTCTTCTATCAACAAACATGTGACATTACTTTCTTCTACCAACAAAAATGAGACACTACATTCTTCTATCAAAAAATATGAGACGCTACATACTTCTATATGTATGTGTAGCTGAGTATTTTAATGACTTAGTTATTACATTAATTATTTAATATGTATATTATTATGTTCTTAGATCATCTTAATAACCTGTAGATTATTATAAATAGGAAAAAACGAGGCTTTTGTGCTGTAAAGTAAGAAAACATAGTTTTGTAGGATTAGACCTCGAAAAAATAGTTCCTGAAACTAACATCATGTAGTAAGTATTCCTTCGTTTGTTGTTGTTCAAGTATGGACCAGACATGGCAGGAGACCGTGTGTATGTTTGTCTAAAAAAAAAGGTTGGTACCTGCTAGAGAGACTGAATCTAAGCTACGGAATTTCTGTGTCACGACCTCGTTACTTTCCGTGTGTTACGATCCCTCGTGTCTACTGAACAGCTACTAATGAGTGTACCAATAAACACCTTTTGTGGTGGCGCTAGTTGGCTCAGTCCGATAGTACGCTGTTCTCTCGTGGCTAGACGGCTGCTCGTCCTACCTGAGTCCGTGTTCGAATCCCAGGTAATTCTCTTGTGACTTTTCTTTCTCTCGCGTCTCATTAAAGTTCTATGTCTAAAATTTTGTCCATGTCTAATCCTACAAAACTGTGATCTCTTACTTTACTGTAGATTATTACATCTTTGATTTAGCTCATAAATGTGTACCTTTAAACATCTTTAGCTCTTCCCATTAATGTGTAAGTTTGTACATGTTTAGCTCATCTTATTAAGGTATAATTTTATACATCCTTAGCTCATCTCTTTAATGTGTAAGTTTATACCACTTTATCTCATCTCAATAATGTGTAAATTTATACATCTTTAGCTCCACCTAATTAATTTGTAAGTTTATACACCTTAAGCTCATCTCATTAATGTGTAATTTTATACATCTTTACCTCTTCTCATTAATGTGTAAGTTTCTACATGTTTAGCTCATCGTATTAACCTGTAAGTTTATACATCTTTGTCTCCACCTCATTGATGTGTGATTTTATACATTTTTAGCTCCCTCTCATTAGTGTGTAAGTTCACACATCTTTATCTCCATCTCATTAACGTGTAGAATTATACATTTTTAAATAGTCTCATTAATGTGTAAGATTATACATCTTTAAATAGTCTCATTAATGTGTAAGATTATACATCTTTAAATCATCTCATTAACGTGTAAGATTATACATGTTTAAATCATCTCATTAACGTGTATGGTATTACATGTTGCTTGATATGTTTTGTTGGATGCAGAGCTAGTGCTACTAGCATGTGTGCAACAAGGGACGAAATAGAATCAGTGGTCCTAGTACTAATCTTAAGTCTGGTCCTAGTTCTAGTCCTGGTCTTAAGTCTGGTCCTAGTCCTAGTCCTGGTCTTAAGTTTGGTCCTAGTTCTAGTCCTGGTCTTAAGTCTTTTTCTAGTCCTAGTCCTGGTCTTAAGTCTGGTCCTAGTTCTAGTCCTGGTCTTAAGTCTGGTCCTAGTTCTAGTCCTGGTCTTAAGTCTGGTCCTAGTTCTAGTCCTGGTCTTAAGTCTGGTCCTAGTTCTAGTCCTGGTCTTAAGTCTGGTCCTAGTCCTAGTCCTGGTCTTAAGTCTGGTCCTAGTTCTAGTCCTGGTCTTAAGTCTGGTCCTAGTTCTAGTCCTGGTCTTAAGTCTGGTCCTAGTTCTAGTCCTGGTCTTAAGTTTGGTCCTAGTCCCAGTCCTGGTCTTAAGTCTTTTTCTAGTCCTAGTCCTGGTCTTAAGTCTGGTCCTAGTTCTAGTCCTGGTCTTATGTCTGGTCTTAGTCTTAGTCCTGGTCATAAGTCTGGTCCTAGTCCTATTCCTGGTCTTAAGTCTGATCCCATTCCCAGTCCTGGTCTTAAGTCTGGTCCTAGTCCCAGTCCTCGGCTTAGTCCTATTCCTGGTCTTAAGTCCGGTCTTAGTCCTAGTCCTAGTCTTAAGTTTGGTCTTAGTCATATTCCTGGTCTTAAGTCTGGTCCTATTACTAATACTGGTCTTAATTCTGGTCCTAGTCCTATTCCTGGTCTTAAGTATGGTCTTAGTCCTAGTCCTGGTCTTAAGTTTGGTCTTAGTCCTAGTCCTGGTCTTAAGTATGGTCTTAGTCCTAGTCCTGGTCTTAAGTATGGTCCTAGTCCTAGTCCTGGTCTTAAGTTTGGTCTTAGTCCTAGTCCTGCTCTTAAGACTGGTCCTAATCCTAGTTCTTGTCTTAATCTGGTCCTAGTCCCAGTCCTGGTCTTAAGTCTGGTAATAGTCCTATTCCTGGTCTTAAATCTGGTCCGTCCTAGTCCTGGTCTTAAGTCTGGTCCTAGTCCTATTCCTGGTCTTAAGTCTGGTCCTAGTCCTATTCCTGGTCTTAAATCTGGTCCGTCCTATTCCTGGTCTTAAGTCTGGTCCTAGTCCTATTCCTGGTCTTAAGTCTGGTCCTAGTCCTATTCCTGGTCTTAAGTCAGGTCCCAGTCCTAGTCCTGATCTTAACTCTGGTCATAGTCCTACTTCTGCTCTTAAGCCTGGTCCTAGTCCTAATCCAGGTCTTAAGTCTGGTCCTAGTCCTACTCCTGGTCTTAAGTCTGGTCCTGGTCTTAGTCCTGGTCTTAAGTTTGGTCCTAGTCCCATTACTGGTCTTAAGTCTGGTCCCAATCCCAGTCCTTGTCTTAAGTCTGGTCCTAGTCCCAGTCCTGGTCTTAAGTCTTTTTCTAGTCCTAGTCCTGGTCTTAAGTCTGGTCTTAGTTCTAGTCCTGGTCTTATGTCTGGTCCTAGTCTTAGTCCTGGTCATAAGTCTGGTCCTAGTCCTATTCCTGGTCTTAAGTCTGATCCCATTCCCAGTCCTGGTCTTAAGTCTGGTCCTAGTCCCAGTTATGGGCTTAGTCCTAGTCCTGGTCTTAAGTCTGGTCCTAGTCCTAGTCCTGGTCTTAATTCTGGTCCCAGTCCTATTCCTGGTCTTAAGTCTGGTCCTATTCCTAGTGCTGGTCTTATGTTTTGTCTTAGTCCTATTCCTGGTCTTAAGTCAGGTCCTATTCCTAGTCCTGGTCTTAATTCTGGTCCTAGTCCTAGTCCTGGTCTTAGGTATAGTCTTAGTCCTAGTCCTGCTCTTAAGACTGGTCCTAATCCTAGTTCTGGTCTTAATCTGGTCCTAGTCCCAGTCCTAGTCTTAAGTCTGGTCCTAGTCCTATTCCTGGTCTTAAATCTGGTCCTAGTCCTATTCCTGGTCTTAAGTCTGGTCCTAGTCCTATTCCTGGTCTTAAGTCTGGTCCTAGTCCTATTCCTGGTCTTAAGTCTGGTCATAGTCCTATTCCTGGTCTTAAGTCTGGTCCTAGTCCTATTCCTGGTCTTAAGTCTGGTCCTAGTCCTAGTCCTGGTCTTAAGTCTGGTCCTAGTCATAGTCCTGGTCTTAAGTCTGGTCCTAGTCATAGTCCTGGTCTTAAGTCTGGTCCTAGTTCTAGTCCTGGTCTTAAGTCTGGTCCTAGTCATAGTCCTGGTCTTAAGTCTGGTCCTAGTCCTAGTCCTGGTCTTAAGTCTGGTCCTAGCCCTAGTCCTGGTCTTAAGTCTGGTCCTAGTCCTAGTCCTGGTCTTAAGTCTGGTCCTAGTCATAGTCCTGGTCTTAAGTCTGGTCCTAGTCCTATTCCTGGTCTTAAGTCTGGTCCTAGTCCTAGTCCTGGTCTTAAGTCTGGTCCTAGTCCTATTCCTGGTCTTAAGTCTGGTCCTAGTCCTATTCCTGGTCTTAAGTCTGGTCCCAGTCCTAGTCCTGGTCTTAACTCTGGTCTTAGTCCTAGTCCTAGTCTTAAGTTTGGTCTTAGTCCTATTCCTGGTCTTAAGTCTGGTCCTATTACTAATCCTGGTCTTAATTCTGGTCCTAGTCCTATTCCTGGTCTTAAGTATGGTCTTAGTCCTAGTCCTGGTCTTAAGTTTGGTCTTAGTCTTAGTCCCGGTCTTAAGTCTGGTCCTAGTCCTAGTCCTGCTCTTAAGACTGGTCCTAATCCTAGTTCTTGTCTTAATCTGGTCCTAGTCCCAGTCCTGGTCTTAAGTCTGGTCCTAGTCCTAGTCCTGGTCATAAGTCTGGTCCTAGTCCTATTCCTGGTCTTAAATCTGGTCCGTCCTAGTCCTGGTCTTAAGTCTGGTCCTAGTCCTATTCCTCGTCTTAAGTCTGGTCCTAGTCCTATTCCTGGTCTTAAGTCTGGTCCCAGTCCTAGTCCTGCTCTTAAGACTGGTCCTAATCCTAGTTCTGGTCTTAATCTGGTCCTAGTCCTACTCCAGGTCTTAAGTCTGGTCCTAGTCCTAGTCCTGGTCTTAAGTCTGGTCCTGGTCCTAGTCCTGGTCTTAAGTTTGGTCCTAGTCCCATTCCTGGTCTTAAGTCTGGTCCCAATCCCAGTCCTTGTCTTAAGTCTGGTCCTAGTCCCAGTCCTGGTCTTAAGTCTTTTTCTAGTCCTATTCCTGGTCTTAAGTCTGGTCTTAGTTCTAGTCCTGGTCTTATGTCTGGTCCTAGTCTTAGTCCAGGTCATAAGTCTGGTCCTAGTCCTATTCCTGGTCTTAAGTCTGGTCCTAGTCCTAGTCCTGGTCTTAAGTCTGGTCCTAGTCCTAGTCCTGGTCTTAAGTCTGGTCCTAGTCCCAGTCTTGGTCCTAGTCCTAGTCCTATTCTTGGTCATCGTCTTAGTCCTAGTAACGGCCCTTATCCTAGTCCAGGTACTAGTCCTAGTCCTGATCCTAGTCCTGGTCCTAGTCTCATAGTCATGGTCCTGGTCCTAGTTCTTGTCCTAGTCCTAGTCTTCATCCTAGTCCTAGTCCTGATTCTAGTCCTAATCCTGGTCCCAGTCCTAGTCCTAGTCCTGATCCTATTCCTGATCCTAGTCCCGATCCTAATCCTGGTCCTAGTCTTGGTCTTACTCCTAGTCCTAACCCTAACCTGGTCCTAGTCTTAGTCTCAGTCATGGATCTAGTCCTAGTCGTGGTTTTAGTCCTGGCCTTCTTCCTGGTCCTAGTTCTAGTCCTGATTCTGGTCCTAGTCTTAGTTCAAGTCCTAGTAATAGTCCTAGTCCCATTCCTGGTCCTTGTCTTCGTCGTGGTCCTGGTTCTAGTCCTAGTCCTGGTCCTGGTCCTGGTCCTAGTCTTAGTCCTAGTCCTTGTCCTATTCTTAGTTCTAGTCCTAGTCCTGATCTTAGTCTTAATCTTAGTCCTGGTCCTAGTCCAGACCTATTCCTGGTCCTATTCCTAGTCATGTTTCTAGTCCTTGTCGTTGTACTAGCCATAGTCCTGGTCCTAGTTTTATCCTAGTTCTGGTCCTTGTCCTATTCCTAGTCCTGTTCCTAGCCCTAGTCCTGGTCCTAGTCTTAGTCCTGGTTCTAATCTTTCTCCTACTCCTAATTCTGGTCCTAGTCTTAGTCATAGTCCTGTTCCTACTTTTAGTCCTAGTCCTGGTCCTTGTCCTATTCCTAGTCCTGTTCCTAGCCCTGGTCCTAGTCCTAGTCCTATTCTTGGTCATCGTCTTAGTCCTAGCAACGGCCCTGATCCTAGTCCAGGTACTAGTCCTAGTCCTGATCCTAGTCCTGGTCCTAGTCTCATAGTCATGGTCCTGGTCCTAGTTCTTGTCCTAGTCCTAGTCTTCATCCTAGTCCTAGTCCTGATTCTAGTCCTAATCCTGGTCCCAGTCCTAGTCCTAGTCCTGATCCTATTCCTGATCCTAGTCCCGATCCTAATCCTGGTCCTAGTCTTGGTCTTACTCCTAGTCCTAACCCTAACCTGGTCCTAGTCTTAGTCTCAGTCATGGATCTAGTCCTAGTCGTGGTTTTAGTCCTGGCCTTCTTCCTGGTCCTAGTTCTAGTCCTGATTCTGGTCCTAGTCTTAGTTCAAGTCCTAGTAATAGTCCTAGTCCCATTCCTGGTCCTTGTCTTCGTCGTGGTCCTGGTTCTAGAGCCGGCCCTGGTCCGAGTCTTAGTCCTAGTCCTTGTCCTATTCTTAGTTCTAGTCCTAGTCCTGATCTTAGTCTTAATCTTAGTCCTGGTCCTAGTCCAGACCTATTCCTGGTCCTATTCCTAGTCATGTTTCTAGTCCTTGTCGTTGTACTAGCCATAGTCCTGGTCCTAGTTTTATCCTAGTTCTGGTCCTTGTCCTATTCCTAGTCCTGTTCCTAGCCCTAGTCCTGGTCCTAGTCTTAGTCCTGGTTCTAATCTTTCTCCTACTCCTAATTCTGGTCCTAGTCTTAGTCATAGTCCTGTTCCTACTTTTAGTCCTAGTCCTGGTCCTTGTCCTATTCCTAGTCCTGTTCCTAGCCCTGGTCCTGGTCCTGGTCCTAGTCTTAGGTCTGTTCCAAGTCATGGTGCAATTCCTAGTCCGTGTGATAGACCTAGTACTTCTCTTAGTTATGGTCCTAGACTTAGTCTTAGTCCTAATCCTGGTCTTGGTCCTAGTCCTGGTCTTAGTCCATGTCCTGGTCCTAGTCCTGGTCTTAGTCCATGTCCTGATCCTCGTCCTGCTATTAGTTCTAGTCCTTTTTCTGGTCCTAGTCCTAGTCCTTTTTGTGGTCCTAGATCTTTTACTAGTTCTCATTATCTTCCTAATCCTGGTCCTGGTCCTAGTTCTCGTCCTCGTGCTAGTCCTAGTCCAATCCTGATCCTTTTCCTAGTCCTAGTTTTGGTTGTAGTCCTGGTCCTAGTCCTAGTTTTGATCATAGTCCTGGTCCTAGTCCTAGTCCTGTCCTTGTCTTAGTCCTAATCCTTTTCCTAGTTCTAGTCCTGTTCCTAGTCCTGGTTGTAGTCCTAGTCTCCTAGCCCTGGTCCTATTCGAAGTCCTGATCCCAGTTCTGGTCTTAATCCTAGTCCTGATTGTAGTCTTAGTCCTAGTCCTTGTTACCCTCCTGGTTCTACTCTTAGTCTTGGTCCTAGTCCAAGTCCTAGTCCCATTCTCCTAATCCTGGTCTTGATTTTAGTCCTAATCATGGTCCTAGTCCTGAACCTAGTCCAAGTCCCCGTCCTAGTCCTGGTCTTAATCCTCTCTCTCTCTCTCTCTCTCTGAACCTTAAGTGCCCAGGGCACATGGGGCTTCCGCAAGGGTTTTCCACAAATGCCTGTCCTTCGCCTTTTTTTCTGCTCTTGCCCAGGTGAGCCCTCTATTGCTCAACATCCTTTCTGTTGTTCTTCTCCATGTCTCTTTTGGTCTACCCTTACTTCTGCTCCCCTGTGGTGTCCATCTTAGTGCTATTTTTGGTAGTGAGTTGTCAGTCATTCGGAGCACATGTCCCAACCATCGCCAGCGTCTTTCCTCAATAATTGTGTCTTAATCCTAGTCCTGTTCCAAGTCCTGGTCCTACTCCTGCTCCTACTACTAGAATTTGTCCTATTCATCTACTTGTCCCAGTCTCCTAGTCCTGGTCCTAGTCCTGGTCCTGGTCCTAATCCGTCCTAGTATAGGTCCTAATCTACTCCTAGTCTTAGTCCTGGAACTATTCCTAGTCTTTGTCCTCATCCTGCTACTAGTCCTGTCAAAATCCTGGTCCTAGTCTTAGTCCTGGTCCTACTCCTAGTCCTAGTCCTACTCCTAGTCCTGGTCCTACTCCTAGTCCTAGTCCTTGTCCTAGACCTGGTCCAAATCCTAGTCCTATTCATGGTCTAGTCCTAGTCCTATTCCTACTCCTGGTCTTAGTGCTGAACCTGGTCCTAGTCCTGGTCTTAGTCCATGTCCTGGTCCTAGTCCTGGTCTTAGTCCATGTCCTGGTCCTAGTCCTGGTCTTAGTCCATGTCCTGGTCCTAGTCCTGGTCTTAGTCCATGTCCTGGTCCTAGTCCTGGTCTTAGTCCATGTCCTGATCCTCGTCCTGCTATTAGTTCTAGTCCTTTTTCTGGTCCTAGTCCTAGTCCTTTTTCTGGTCCTAGATCTTTACTAGTTCTCATTATCTTCCTAATCCTGGTCCTGGTCCTAGTTTTCGTCCTCGTGCTAGTCCTAGTCCAATCCTGATCCTTTTCCTAGTCCTAGTTTTGGTCGTAGTCCTGGTTCTAGTCCTAGTTTTGATCATAGTCCTGGTCCTAGTCCTAGTCCTGTCCTTGTCTTAGTCCTAATCCTTTTCCTAGTTCTAGTCCTGTTCCTAGTCCTGGTTGTAGTCCTAGTCTCCTAGCCCTGGTCCTATTCGAAGTCCTGATCCTAGTTCTGGTCTTAATCCTAGTCCTGATTGTAGTCTTAGTCCTAGTCCTTGTTACCCTCCTGGTTCTACTCTTAGTCTTGGTCCTAGTCCAAGTCCTAGTCCCAGTCTCCTAATCCTGGTCTTGATTTTAGTCCTAATCATGATCCTAGTCCTGAACCTAGTCCAAGTCCCCGTCCTAGTCCTGGTCTTAATCCTCTCTCTCTCTCTCTCTGAACCTTAAGTGCCCAGGGCACATGGGGCTTCCGCAAGGGTTTTCCACAAATGCCTGTCCTTCGCCTTTTGTTCCGCTCTTGCCCAGGTGAGCCCTCTATTGCTCAACATCCTCTCTGTTGTTCTCCATGTCTCTTTTGGTCTACCCTTACTTCTGTTCCCCTGTGGTGTCCATCTTAGTGCTATTTTTGGTAGTGAGTTATCAGTCATTCGGAGCACATGTCCCAACCATCGCCAGCATCTTTCCTCAATAATTGTGTCTTAATCCTAGTCCTGTTCCAAGTCCTGGTCCTACTCCTGCTCCTACTACTAGAATTTGTCCTATTCATCTACTTGTCCCAGTCTCCTAGTCCTGGTCCTAGTCCTGGTCCTGGTCCTAATCCGTCCTAGTATAGGTCCTAATCTACTCCTAGTCTTAGTCCTGGTGCTACTCCTAGTCTTTGTCCTCATCCTGCTACTAGTCCTGTCAAAATCCTGGTCCTAGTCTTAGTCCTGGTCCTACTCCTAGTCCTAGTCCTACTCCTAGTCCTGGTCCTACTCCTAGTCCTAGTCCTACTCCTAGTCCTGGTCCTACTCCTAGTCCTAGTCCTACTCCTAGTCCTGGTCCTACTCCTAGTCCTAGTCCTACTCCTGGTCCTGTCCCTATCGTAGTCCTACTCCAGGTCCTGGTTCTAGTCCTAGTCCTAGTCTTGATTAGAGTCCTACTCCAGGTCCTGGTCCTAGTCCTAGTCTGGTATTGAACTTATTGAACTGTTCTAGGACATGGATGTAGGAAACGATGAGGAGACAACTTGTGATGCAGCAGAAATATTTACATCTGTCACGCTTCGTTAGCCCAAGCTACTGCTGTTGTTGTTGCTAGTTGTTGTATTGTTGCTGGTTGTTGTATTGTTGCTGGTTGTTGTATTATTGCTGGTTGTTGTATTGTTGATGGTTGTTGTATTGTTGCTAGTTGTTGTATTGTTGCTGGTTGTTGTATTGTTGCTGGTTGTTGTACTGTTGCTGGTTGTTGTGTTGTTGCTGGTTGTTGTATTATTCGTGGTTCTTATATTGTTGCTAGTTGTTGTATTGTTGCTGGTTGTTGTACTGTTGCTGGTTGCTGTATTGTTGCTAGTTGTTGTATTGTTCGTGGTTCTTATATTGTTGCTAGTTGTTGTATTGTTGCTGGTTGTTGTGTTGTTGCTGGTTCTTATATTGTTGCTAGTTGTTGTATTGTTGCTGGTTGTTGTACAGTTGCTGGTTGCTGTATTGTTACTGGTTGTTGTGTTGTTGCTGGTTGTTGTGTTGTTGCTGGTTGTTGTATTGTTGCTGGTTGTTGTATTGTTGCTGGTTGTTGTATTGTTCGTGGTTTTTATATTGTTGCTAGTTGTTGTATTGTTGCTGGTTGTTGTGTTGTTGCTGGTTGTTGTATTGTTGCTGGTTGTTGTATTGTTGCTGGTTGTTGTATTGTTGCTGGTTGCTGTATCGTTGCAAGTTGTTGCATTGTTGCTGGTTGTTATATTGTTGCTGGTTGTTGTATTGTTGCTGGTTGCTGTATTGTTGCAAGTTGTTGCATTGTTGCTGGTTGTTATATTGTTGCTGGTTGTTGCTGGTTGCTGTATTGTTGCTGGTTGTTGTATTGTTGCTGGTTGCTGTATTGTGGCTGGTTGTTGTATTGTTGCTGGTTGTTGTATTGTTGCTGGTTGTTGTATTGTTGCTGGTTGTTGTATTGTTGCTGGTTGCTGTATTGATGCTGGTTCTTATATTGTTACTGGTTGTTGTATTGTTACTGGTTGTTGTGTTGTTGCTGGTTTTGTATTGTTGCTGGTTGTTGTGTTGTTGCTGGTTGTTGTGTTGTTGCTGGTTGCTGTATTGTTACTGGTTGTTGTGTTGTTGCTGGTTGTTGTGTTGTTGCTGGTTGTTGTATTGTTGCTGGTTGTTGTATTGTTGCTGGTTGTTGTATTGTTCGTGGTTCTTATATTGTTGCTGGTTGTTGTTGTTGCTGGTTGTTGTGTTGTTGCTGGTTGTTGTATTGTTGCTGGTTGTTGTATTGTTGCTGGTTGTTGTATTGTTGCTGGTTGCTGTATTGTTGCTAGTTGTTGTATTGTTGCTAGTTGTTGTATTGTTGCTGGTTGTTGTGTTGTTGCTGGTTGCTGTATTGTTACTGGTTGTTGTATTGTTACTGGTTGTTGTGTTGTTGCTGGTTGTTGTATTGTTGCTGGTTGTTGTGTTGTTGCTGGTTGTTGTGTTGTTGCTGGTTGCTGTATTGTTACTGGTTGTTGTGTTGTTGCTGGTTGTTGTGTTGTTGCTGGTTGTTGTATTGTTGCTGGTTGTTGTATTGTTGCTGGTTGTTGTATTGTTCGTGGTTTTTATATTGCTGCTAGTTGTTGTATTGTTGCTGGTTGTTGTGTTGTTGCTGGTTGTTGTATTGTTGCTGGTTGTTGTATTGTTGCTGGTTGTTGTATTGTTGCTGGTTGCTGTATTGTTGCAAGTTGTTGTATTGTTGCTGGTTGTTGTATTGTTGCTGGTTGTTGTGTTGTTGCTGGTTGTTGTATTGTTTCTGGTTGTTGTATTGTTGCTGGTTGATGTATTGTTGCTGGTTGTTGTATTGTTGCTGGTTGTTGTATTGTTGCTGGTTGTTGTGTTGTTGCTGGTTACTGTACTGTTGCTGGTTGTTGTGTTATTGCTGGTTGTTGTATTGTTGCTGGTTGTTGTATTGTTGCTAGTTGTTGTATTGTTGCTGGTTGTTATATTGTTGCTGGTTGTTGCTGGTTGCTGTATTGTTGCTGGTTGTTGTATTGTTGCTGGTTGCTGTATTGTTGCTGGTTGTTGTATTGTTGCTGGTTGTTGTATTGTTTCTTGTTGTTGTATTGTTCGTGGTTCTTATATTGTTGCTGGTTGTTGTATTGTTGCTGGTTGCTGTATTGTTGCTGGTTATTGTATTGTTCGTGGTTCTTATATTGTTGCTGGTTGTTGTATTGTTGCTAGGTGTTGTATTGTTGCTGGTTGTTGTATTGTTGCTGGTTGTTGTATTGTTGCTAGTTGTTGTATTGTTGCTAGTTGTTGTATTGTTGCTAGTTGTTGTATTGTTGCTAGTTGTTGTATTGTTGCTGGTTGCTGTATTGTTGCTGGTTGTTGTATTGTTGCTGGTTGCTGTATTGTTGCTGGTTGTTGTATTGTTCGTGGTTCTTATGTTGTTGCTGGTTGTTGTATTGTTGCTAGTTGTTGTATTGTTGCTGGTTGTTGTATTGTTGCTGGTTGTTGTATTGTTGCTGGTTTTTGTATTGTTTCTGGTTGTTGTATTGTTGCTGGTTGTTGTATTGTTGCTGGTTGTTGTATTGTTCGTGGTTCTTATATTGTTGCTAGTTGTTGTATTGTTGCTGGTTGTTGTATTGTTGCTGGTTCTTATATTGTTACTAGTTGTTGTATTGTTGCTGGTTGTTGCTGGTTGTTGTATTGTTGCTGGTTGTTGTATTGTTTGCTGATTGTTGTATTGTTGGCTGGTTGTTGTATTTTTGGCTTGTTGTTGTATTGTTGCTAGTTGTTGTATTTTTGCATGTTGTTGTATTCTCGCTGATTGTTGTATTGTTGCTGGTTGCTGTATTGTTGCTAGTTGTTGTATTGTTGGCTGGTTGTTGTATTGTTGCTGGTTGTTGTATTGTTGCTGGTTGTTGTATTGTTGGCTGGTTGTTGTATTGTTGCTGGTTGTTTTATTGTTACCTGGTTGTTGTATTGTTGCTGGTTGTTGTATTGTTGGCTGGTTGTTGTATTGTTGCTGGTTGTTGTATTGTTGCTGGTTGTTGTATTGTTGCTGGTTGTTGTATTGTTGCTGGTTGCTGTATTGTTGCTGGTTGTTGTATTGTTCGTGGTTCTTATATTGTTGCTAGTTGTTGTATTGTTGCTGGTTGTTGTATTGTTGCTGGTTCTTATATTGTTACTAGTTGTTGTATTGTTGCTGGTTGTTGTATTGTTGCTGGTTGTTGTATTCTCGCTGATTGTTGTATTGTTGCTGGTTGCTGTATTGTTGCTAGTTGTTGTATTGTTGCTGGTTGTTGTATTGTTGCTGGTTGTTGTATTGTTGCTGGTTGTTGTATTGTTGGCTGGTTGTTGTAATGTTGCTGGATGTTGTATTGTTGCCTGGTTGTTGTATTGGTGCTGGTTGGTGTATTGTTGGCTGGTTGTTGTATTGTTGCTGGTTGTTGTATTGTTGGCTGGTTGTTGTATTGTTGCTGGTTTTTGTATTGTTGGCTGGTTGTTGTATTGTTGCTGGTTTAATAAACTAGGAAAAAAGTACGAACAGAGTTATTTACTTAACGTTTATAAATTGTAAATGTTAAGTAATAAAGCTGTTCCTATTTGTTTCCTAGTTTATACATTTTGGTATCACAGCTTTACTGCAGTGGCTTCGTGTATAGTTATATACTTATACACTAATTATTGTTGGCTGGTTGGTACCTACCAAAAGAGAATCATTAAAAACAAAGAAAGAAACAAACAAACAAAATTGCTGAGCATGGTTGACTTGAAGTTCTCTGTTGCATGTCGCTGTTGTGTGAACTTGTATGTTCTCTTGGGTGTGGCTGTTGGCTTGGCTGTGTTCTCATGTTCTGTTTGTTGATTTTAGAAGACATAACGTGAGCACATTACGAGAACATTTTTACTCACCTGCACGAGTACACTCTTAACACGTGTCCAATGTTTAAGACCGTGAACACTCAGTGTCAGCCACACTTAAATATACCTGGGACAGGAGAAGTGCTTTGTTCATTTACGTCAAGTGTGAGAACTTTGTTGATGGGACAGGAGAAGTGTTTTATTCATTTACGTAAAGTGTGAGAAATTTGTTGATGGTCCGGACACCCACAGTGATATTGTGTGGCTGATATAAATTGAATGCTAGCTCCTGAGATCATCAAAGATTAGATGACAAAATCAGATTTGGGTTTTGTGTGCCGTTTTTTATTGAAATCAAACTATACGTGATTGCTTTGTTTCTTGCTGAAATACGAACATGCATGTGCCCAGTATGTGGACATTTAAGTTCTAAATTCACTCTTTCTCTTCTAACTTGTGACATACGCCAGTAAATGATTGAGAACAGATGTATTTATTTGTTACTGAATACTCATTCATTCATTTGCATTTCCCTTGCGGAACTTTGCCTCCCTAACAACTCTCCTGTGGGCCTCTCAGTTGTGAGCAAGATGCCCTGCTGCTGATGCGTCCATCTGCAGATCATCAACGATGTCTTGCAGCCATCTTCGCCTTGGTCTTCCTCTCTTTTTCCCATTATATACTCTTCCAAGACTGTCTTCTCTAGATTATCATGTCGTTTAATGTATCCAAAATATTTAAGTTTTCTCTCTTTAATCCTCTTCACTAGCCAGCCTTCTTCAGTATTAAGTTCTTTTAGTATGGATATACTCGTTCTTTTTTGTGTCTATGATATTTGAAGAATTCTTCTGTAGCATTTACATTCAAAGGCATTTATGAGTTTCTCAGCTGTTTTGTTAAGTGTCCAGGTCTCACAGGCATATGTTGCGATGGGAAAGATGCATGCCCTTAAAAAGCTTATTTTTGTGGTTCTGTCTGCTCCTCTCCACAGATTCTTTATTTATTTTACTTTCTGAAGAGCGATAGATGTCCTCCTTTTAATTTCCCTCATTGTATCTCCATTATTAGTTAGTAGTGATCCAAAATATTCTAAACTCTCCACTTCTTCCAATTTTTCCTCATTGATACATAATATATCAGCTGCCTTGTTTGTTTTGTCAGTTGTCATCAGTTTAGTTTTCTTGGCATTAAGATAGAGGTTTGGCTCTTCGCTGTTCTCACGGACTAACATAATTAGTTTTTCCATTCCTTTTTGTGTTGTGGACACAATTGTATCAAATGTGCTGGAAATCCCATTTTGTCCATTATTTCCCAAAGTTTCTGGTGTTATACACAATCAAATGCCTTTAAGTAGTCTATAAAAGGTAAACATAGATTCACATTAAACTCTCCATTTCTCTATTATTAATCTTATACTGAATATATGATCTCTTGATCCTCTTCCTTGCCTGAAACCAGCTTGGATCATATTGACTTCTTCTTCTGTTTTCTTACGAAGTCTCCCCATTATGATTTTTAACAGAATTTACTGAATACTGCAATTGTTAAATGTATGTAGCTTTAAGCTGGTACTTTTAAAAACTGTTATAGGATAGCGCAGTCACCTCATTAAAAACGATTATGATGGCAACTTATGCATGAGAAATTCCTGACATGAGAAACTTCTGACCTGAGAAAGTCCTGACATGAGAAATTTCTCAGATAAGAAACTTCTGACATGAGAAATTACTTACATGAGGCACTTCTAATATGAGAAATTCAGGACACGAGAAACTCCTCACATTAGAAGCTTCTGACATGAGAAATTACCGAGAGAAAATTCTGCCATGAGGAACTTCTGACATCAGAATCTTCTGACATGAGAAAGTTCTAATATCAGAAACGTCTGATATAAGAAACTTCTGGCGTGAGAAACTTCTGACAAGAGAATGTCCTAACATGAGAAGCTTCTAATATAAGAAATTTCTGACACGAGAATCTTCTTACATGAGAATGTCCTAACATGAGAAACTTTTGATATGAGAAACTCCTGAAATGAGGATCTTCTAACATGAGAAACTTCTGATATGAGAAACTTCCGACATGAGAAACTTCTGACACGAGAAAGTCCTAAGATGCGTGGAGATGGCCGAAGGGTTTGTCGACGGAACTACGGCCGAATCACGGCCACAAGACAGCTGGCCCGGTCACACGATCTCACCTCGTACACAGGTATGCAAATGAAGGTGCAAGGTTTGATTGATGCACTCGCGGCATAAATTACAAATACTCGAAACATAGGTGATATTATGTGCATTTGTAGATCATGTTAATGTAAGATTAAATATCAATTTTCCCGAAATTAACTGCAACTAATTTTTTAACCGGTTACTGAAGTGGTAAGGGATGGTAGAAATTGAGAAAATGGATAACATTTCTCATCGAGCAGTCATTCGCTACCTCTGTATCAAGGGCTAATCTTCGAAGGGGATCCATGAGGATATGGTAGAGACTCTAGGGGAGAGTGCCCCTTCTTACAGCACAGTGAAGAAATGGGCAGCTCAGTTCAAACATGGAAGGGAGAGTCTGGAAGATGATCCCCATCCAGGAAGACCAAGAACGGTAACCACCGATGAAACCACCAACAGAATCCATGACATGATAATGGAGGATCGACGACTAACTGAGAGGTACATTGCTACAGAGCTGGGCATCTCCCAGGAACGTGTTCATGCCATTATTCACAATGATCTTCAAATGACAAAGGTCTCTGCTCAATGGGTCCCGAAACTTCTTGGAGCTGATCACAAACGACAGTTTCTCAACATGTCAAGCGACAATCTTGGCCATTTTTCTGCAGATCCTGAAAAAAAGTTTCTTCAGCAATTTGTGACTATGGATGAGACTTAGGTTCATCATTTTCAACCAGAAACCAAAGAACAGTCAAAGCAGTGGAAACATCAAGGATCCCCACCTCCAAAGAAAGCAAGGGTGGTTCTGTCTACAGGCAAAGTGATGACTTCCATCTTTTGGGATTCAGAAGGTGTGCTATTTTGGTAGACTATCTTCAAAAAGGCAGAACGGTCACTGGGGCATATTACACTAATCTTGTGAAGCAACTGCGAGTCAACTTGAAGGAAAAGCCTCTAGGGAAATTGACGAGAGGAATCATCTTTCAACAAGACAATGCTCCAGTTCACAAGTCGGCGGAGGCAATGGCTGTCATTCATGAACGCGGCTTCCAGCTTCTTGAACATCCTCCTTATTCCCCAGATTTGGCCCCTTCGGACTATTACTTGTTTACCAAACTAAAAAAAGGAGCTCAGTAGTCGCAAATTTGCTTCAGATGATAACGTCATTCACGCTGTAGCCACTTTCTACTGGCACAAGATGCTGACTTTTACAAAGAAGGGATCCGTATGCTCCAGGATCGCTGGACTAAGTGCATAAACTTGCAAGAGGACTATGTTGAAAATAACTCAAAAAGGTTGTCCACAAATAATCCTTTGTACCTTAGGCCGCGAACTTATCAATCATCCCTCGTATATCACGTGATCTAGTAATCGGGGATAGAGACGCGCGGAGAGCTGCACTAGGGCAGTCTAATCATGGCACATGGCTCGGGCGGCAGTGTATATCTGAGGAAGATTTTCCAAGTATATTGATGAATGTGTATTTCGATTTATGACGAGGTCGCGAGTATGTAATTAGTAGTAAGTTATTAAATCTCGGACTGCCGCCTGATGCCCGCCTCATTTGTGCGTCATAATTGTCAGTTTTGTAATGTCCAGTAAAGGTCACGTAATCTTTGGTGTCAGCCGTCAGTGGTATATGTTAGCAGACTCATATGTTATATACTTATATATATATATATAAGGTTGAAGTATATAGATATATATTCATATTTTACGAATTCACTGTAAATGCTGAACTGTCATGTATCTTAAATATAATCTATATTCCTGTATGAGATGTTATGCTTTGTTGTGGGTTGTCAAGTCGGGCAAACCTCTTAAGAGAGTTAGAAAAGACTTAGAATATATATCATGTCATGTATAACATGCTTGTGCACGATCTGAGTTGGCAGAATATTGAGATCATAGAACATTATTAGTAGTAAATAGTTTGTGTTGGAATGTTTATATACATGGCCCTTAAGTTATAATTTGCCTGCTAGTGATGAATAACAGGATTATATTTTAGATAAGGCCATTTATCATCACTATATATATATGATCACCCAGGGTAGTGGACCCAGACAAGAGGAACGCCAAAAGAAGAAAAAAAATGTGAGTTGGCTTATTTAGTTGGGCGGGCAGTGGAAGTACTAGCTCTGATACTGCAGACAAGAATAGCCAAGCTCCCGTTTCATAAGTAGGCACAGGGGATTGGAGGAACCAAGTGTCAACTAAAAAGGCGAAGACAGCGATTTTCACACAGCTACACAAGTGGTTATCGCACAGCCACATAAGTGGTTATCGCACACCCATGTCCTGATATAGTACTTAGAGACCCCGGGCACCAGTATCCTAATAATCACACAGTAGAGGACAGGGGCAGGTTCAGATATAATGTGTACGGAATATATAATTGACGTGTTAAAAGGATCGAAAATTACATACATATACACATCAAGCCATCCCGCATACAACATGTATATATGCATACATATACACATCAAGCCATCCCGCATACAACATATATATATATATATATATATATATATATATGGTCAGGAGTGGTGGCCAAGGTTTATCTCGCCGAATCTCCACGTGTCATTTTGTCAGAATGTTCAACATTTCATCTTTGTCCAGCTGTTTCTCAACTGTTTTTGTTCCTTCTTGTTTTATTTGATCGCCATCATTTTCAGCCACTAAACACACCAGCTGTTTGTTGTCTGTTTAACTCTTATAGTTTATTTTTCGTAGAAACTTTCTCCTAGAAACTTTTTTGAAATTAAAAACGTGAAGTAACAGTAATGTTTTTCTTCATTTCCCACATGAGAGTTGTATTATTTTCACTTTCCTTGTAACTAAATGCATGTCAGATTTGTGATAGATAACCCAAACAAAAACTAATAAATAACAAGAATGAAATGTTTTCCTGCATTTAATTAATAATATAATTTGCTTTTTGCTCTCATTTAAGACACTACTCAACTGGAAGGTTTGATCTGGCTTGTACTAGCAATGTTTAACATAGGATTGGAAATGGTTGTTTATTTGCTGCAGCAAAATCTACTTTCTTCTCTTTGTCTGTGTTTTAACTTCGCAAATAAGTTGTTACTTGCAGGAACTTCGGGCTTACAGATTTATGCTAATACGGCGGTGTCTGTCACATGATGTCTCCACCAGGCGGCGCTGTAATCATCGTTGGTACTTTAGTAGTAAGTTCTCAGTTTGTAGTGTGGTACATTACAGATAGATAGATAGATAGATAGATAGATAGATAGATAGATAGATAGATAGATAGATAGATAGATAGATAGATAGATAGATAGATAGATAGATAGATAGGTAGGTAGGTAGGCAGGTAGGTAGGTAGGTAGGTATGTAGGTAGGTAGGTAGATAGGAAGGTAGGTAGGTAGGTATGTAGGTAGATAGATAGATAGATAGATAGATAGATAGATAGATAGATAGATAGATAGATAGATAGATAGATAGATAGATAGATAGATAGATAGATAGATAGATAGATAGATAGATAGATAGATAGATAGATAGATAGATAGATAGATAGATAGATAGATAGATAGATAGATAGATAGATAGATGAACAAAGTATTCTTCAGCAGAATAACATACTTTATTTTCAACATATTTTATTTATTTCTAAAACTGCAACTTTTGATGCTGTGGAAAAGTGAAGAGGCTGGACATTTGTACGTGTTCTTAGTTGCAGACACAAAAAAGCTGTATTTTAATCACAAAGAAAGAATTATAAACGGTTTATAAAGTAAGACAGTATTATAGTCATAAAGAAAGATGATATTCTCTCGCTACGATGCTCCTGATGAACGCCTGACATCAGACTCTAAACTCTAAACTAAAGTTTACTGTTTGGGCAAGACTAGAGGTACACAGCCAGCAGGAAGTTGACATGAAAAATGTGGAAAGTTCAATCTTTAAATTTAGGACAAAACGAAAATTTTTAGGAATCTTTCAGGTGGGGACGCCTCTCTTCTACTCCAGACTGGTCGCTTCCAGGAAAATGGACGAGACGGCACATATAGCACTAATCTTTTGTTGAGACTGTCCAGTCTGTAGCCACCGTCTGCCAGGGGCGCGTCTTTTCACACATAAACTGGTGGACTGCCCCATGAAAAACTCCAGGGCTTGTATACTGCTCTCTTGCTAAGATTGTCCGCGGTCACTTCTCTTTTAGATACTGGTCCATGTGGCCAGGGGCTATACGTTGGTCCAACTGGCCAGGGGTAATAAGTTGTTGGAGCTGGCCAAGGGTAATAATTTGGTGGAACTTTACATGGGCAATAATTTGGTGGAACTGGACAGGGGCCATATGTTGGAGGAACTTGACAGGGGCAATAGTTTGGTGGAACGGGACAGGGGCTATAAGTTGGTGAAATTGGCCACTGGGGAGAAGACAACGAAGGGACTCTCCTTTTGCTGAGGTTATCTCCACTTTCCTGGAGGTCTCGACTGATAAATTTACCAGGAGACCACAGTCCATCAGCGGACGATGACAGAAAGATAAGAACGACGAGGAGTGTGAGAACTAAGATGTGGGCCCTCATTTCTTCCACTTGGGGTCTGCTGACAAGATGGAGAAAATGTCCAGGATTTTCGTGAAACAAATATGAGACACTACATTCTTTTATCAACACATATGAGACACTACATTCTTTTATCACCAAATATGAGACACTACATTCTTTTATCAACAAATATGAGACACTACATTCTTTTATCAACAAATATGAGACACTACATTCTTTTATCAACAAATATGAGATACTACGTTCTTTTATCAACAAATATGAGACACTACATTCTTTTATCAACAAATATGAGATATTACATTCTTTTATCAACAAATATGAGATACTACATTCTTTTATCAACAAATATGAGACACTACACTCTTTTATAAACAAATATGAGACACTACATTCTTTTACCAACAAATATGAGACACTACATTCTTTTATCAACAAATATGAGATACTACATTCTTTTATCAACATATAAGAGATGCTATATTCTTTTATCAACAAATACGAGATACTACAAATATGAAAAACTGCATTTTCTATCAACACATATGAGATACTACAATCTTCTGTCAATAAATATCAGACACTACATTCTTCTAACAACAAGTATCAAACACTATATTTTTATATCACCAAATATAAGACACTACATTCTTCTATCAACAGATTTTAGACACTACATTTTTTCTATCAATAAAATTCAGACACTACATTGTTCTCTCAACACATATCAGACACTACATTTCTTCTACCAACAAATAATAAACATCCTATCAACAAATATGAGCCACTACATTTTACTATCAACAAATATCACATGCTACATTGTTCTATCACTAAATATAAGACACTATACTCTTTTATCAACAAATATCAGACACTATATTCTTCTAGAAACAAATATCAGACAATACATTTTTCTATCCACATATTTCAGGCACTACATTCTTCTTTCAATGAATATCACACACTACATTCTTCTATAAACAAATATGAGACACTACATTGTTCTATAAACAAATATCAGAAACTACATTCTTCTATCAATAAATATGACACTACATTCTACTATCAAAAAAATCAGAACTTACGTTTTTCAATGAATAAATATCAGACACTACATTCTTCTATCAACAAATATCAGAACCTACATTTTACTATCAACAAATATCAGACACTATATTCTTTTATCAAAAAATACCAAACACCACATTCTTCTATCAACAAATATCAGACACTACATTCTTCTATCAACAAATATCAGTAACTACATTCATCTATAACCAAATATCAGACACTACATTTTTCCATCACGAAATATCAGACACTTCATTTTTCTATCACCAAATATCAGTACTACAGTCTTCTATCAACAAATATCACACACTACATTATTCATTCAAGTAAATATCAATAGCTACATTCTTCTATCAACAAATATCAAATGTTATATTTTTCTATTGATATATATCACACACTAAATATTTGTATCAACAAATATCAGATACTACATTTTTCTATTAATACATATCAGACACTATATTCTTCTATCAAAAAATATAAGAAACTACATATTTCCAATGATAAAAACAGAAACTACATTCTTCTACCAACAAATATCAGAGACTACATTTTACTATCAACAAATAGCAGACACTAACTTCTCCTTATAACATAGATCTGACACTATATTTTTAAATCAACAAATATAAGACACCATATTGATTTATAAAAAATACCAGACACTACATTCTTTTACAAAAAAAATATCAAACACTACATTCATCCTTCAACAAATATCAGACACTACATTTTTCTATCATGAAATTTTAGACACCTCATTTTTTTATTTTAAAAAATCAGACACTATATTTTTCTATCAACATATCTCAGGCACTATTTTCTTCTATCAACAAATATCAGACTATACATTTTTCTATCACTAAATATGAGACACTATTTTCTTTTATCAACACATATCAGACATTACCTTGTTCTATACACAAATATCAGACACAAGATTCTTCTATCAACAAATATCAGACACTACATTTTTCTATCAACAAATATCACACTACACTCTACTATTGACAAATATCAGAATTTACTTTTTTTTCAATCAACAAATATCAGAAACTACATTCTTCTACCAACAAATATCAGAGACTACATTTTACTATCAACAAATAGCAGACACTAACTTCTCCTTATAACATAGATCTGACACTATATTTTTAAATCAACAAATATAAGACACCATATTGATTTATAAAAAATACCAGACACTACATTCTTTTACAAAAAAATATCAAACACTACATTCTTCTATCAACAAATATCAGTAACTACATTCATCCTTCAACAAATATCAGACACTACATTTTTCTATCATGAAATTTTAGACACCTCATTTTTTTATTTTAAAAAATCAGACACTATATTTTTCTATCAACATATCTCAGGCACTATTTTCTTCTATCAACAAATATCAGACTATACATTTTTCTATCACTAAATATGAGACACTATTTTCTTTTATCAACACATATCAGACATTACCTTGTTCTATACACAAATATCAGACACAAGATTCTTCTATCAACAAATATCAGACACTACATTTTTCTATCAACAAATATCACACTACACTCTACTATTGACAAATATCAGAATTTACTTTTTTTTCAATCAACAAATATCATACACTACATTCTTCTATCAACAAATATCAGAGACTACATTTTACTATCAACAAATATCAGACACCATATTCTCCTTTAAACATAGATTTGACACTACATTTTTAAATCAACAAATATAAGACACTATAGACTTTTATCAAAATATAACAGACACTAAATTCGTCTATCAACAAATATCAGACACTACATTTTTCTATCTCAAAATATCAGACACTTCATTTTTCAACCAACAAATATTAAAGACTATAGTCTTCTATCAATATATATCACACACTAAATTATTCTATCAAGAAATATCAGACACAACATATTTCTAATAATAAAAACAGAAAATATATTCTTCTATCAACAAATATCAGACACTAAATTCTTCTAACAACAAATATCAAACACTATATTTTTATATCACCAAATATAAGACACTACATTCTTCTATCAACAAATTTCATACACTACATTTTTATATATCAACAAAAATCAGACACTCATTGTTCTTTCAACAAATATCAGACAGTACATTTTTATATTAAAGATATTCAGACACTACATTCTTCTATCAACAAATATCAGACACTAGATTTCTCTATCAACAAATATTAATCATTCTATCAATAAATATGAGACACTACATTCTTATATCAACACATATCATACACTACATTTTTCTATAAACAAATATCAAACACTACATTTTTCTATCACCATATGTCTGGCACTACATTCTTCTATCAACAGATATCAGAAAGATACATTCTTTTATCAACAAATACCAGACACTACATTTTTCTATTAATACATATCAGACACTACATTATTGTATCAACAAATATCAGACACTAAATTTTTACAATGACAAAAACAGAAACTACATTTGTCTATCAACAAATATCAGACACTACATTCGTCTATCAACAAATATCAGACACTACATCCTTATATCAACAAGTATCAGACACTATATTCTTATATCAACAAATATGAAACGTTATATTTTTGTGTCAAGAAATATCAGACACTACCTTCTTCTATCAATAAATATCAGACACTACATTCTTCTATCAATAAATATCAGACACTACCTTCTTCTATCAATAAATATCAGACACTACATTCTTCAAAATATATATGTAGCTGAACTTTTTAAAAAACCTTTTATATGAATTATTGAATATGTGAGGTATTTCATCTGTGATACATCTCAATAGTTTGTAGATTATTATATCTTTGATTTATCTCATTAGTATGTAACTTTATACAAATTAAGCTCATCTCATTAACGTGTAGGTTTATACACCTTTAGCTCCACCTCTTTAATATGTAATTTTATACAACTTAATCTCATCTTATTAATGTGTAAGTTCATACATCTTTAGTCTTTGTTCTAGTCATGGTCCTAGTTCCTGTTCCAGTCCTTGTCCTAGTTATTCTTCTAGTCCTGGTCCTAGTCATTGTCCTAGTCTGGGTCCTACTCATTCGTCTAGTCCTGGTGCTAGTAATTGTTCTAGTCCTGATCCTAGTCATTCTTCTAGTCCTGGTCCTAGTAATTGTTCTAGTCCTGATCCTACTCATTCTTCTAGTCTTGGTCCAAGTCCTTGTTCTAGTCCTGGTCCTAGTTCTTGTTCTAGTCTTGGTCCTATAGATTGCTCTAGTCTTGTTCCTAGTCAATGTTCTAGTCCTGATGCTAGTCATTGTTCTCGTCATGATCCTAGTCCTTGTTCTAGTCCTTGTTCTAATCATTCTTCTAGTCCTCGTCCTAGTAATTGTTCTAGTCCTGGTCCTAGTCCTTCTTCTAGTCCTGGTCCTAGTTATTCTTCTAGTCCTGGTCCTAGTTATTCTTCTAGTCCTGATCCTAGTCATTCTTCTAGTCCTTGTCCTATTCATTCTTCTTGTCATTTCCTAGTCATTGTACTAGTCCTGGTCCTAGTCTTTGTCCTAGTCCTGGTCCTAGTTATTGTTCTAATCCTGGTCCTAGTCACTGTACTAGTCCTAGTCCTAGTCATTGTTCTAGTCCTGATTCTAGTCATTGTTCTAGTTCTGGTCCTATTCATTGTCCTAGTACTGGTGCTAGTCATTGTTCTAGTTCTGGTCCTAGTCATTCTTCTAGTCCTGGTCCTAGTAATTGTCCTAGTCCTGGTCCTATTGATTGTTCTAGTCCTGGTCCTAGTCATAGTCCTAGTCCTTTTTCTGGTCCCGCTTCTGGTAGAAGTGTTCATGGTTCTCTGATCATAACACATCGATGTTTCACAAATTTTACAACATTCGCTAGACCACAGCAAGTCCGATGAAATGGTCTCTGCAGAATTCATTTATTTTATCAAATAAGATATTCTACTTAGAATTCACATCACTTGTACTAAGATGCAATATGACATAATCTTCGTTAGTTTCGTCTTTGAATCACATCCATATCAAACTATCATACTCTACATCCAGCATTTCTCAATGTTCTCCTATTTTACAATATTCTTCACATGATAAGAGGAGAATTCTAAACTCTGTACTATATTCCATCTGAAACACGTGGTCAATCAGTTACACGACTAAATCACTGTTCAAAACGTATCAGTTCTTCATAATCACTTGAATCAGTTGAATCACATCTTCAATCTGTCCTAAAACTACTTCTTCAAAACTGCTTTTCCAGATTATCTTTTGCTCTAATTGTCCATCTATTCCAACTGTCGTTACCTACGTCTTCTTTCTCTCTCGTGTCTTCTCTGGTGTCTGCTCTCCTTTTGTTGCTCTTCTCTGATTGTCTGTCTTTCTCTCCTTCTCTTGTCTGGCTCGGACTCAGTTCATTGACCGTCCTTGTTCCTCCCTCTTCGGGGTGCCGTCCTCTGTCTCCTCTCCTCTCTTGTCTCTTCTTCTTATTCGTTCCTTACTACTTGGTTCCTATTCGTTCTTCCTCATTTGTTACTACTTGGTTCCTCTTCGTTCTTCCTCGTTCCTTACTACTTGGTTCCTCTTCTCTCCTCTCTCTTTTTTATATTCAAGTCCAGCTTGATGGATTAACCAATAATTATTTTGGCTCCACCCTTCATATGTCCACTGGTTCCCATGAGCGTTCTAGTTGTCCCTCATTCAAACTGCTCCGTTGCTTATATGTCATAAATCAATTGTCCAATTGCCCAGGCCTCTAAATATTTAATTGGTCAGCTGGCCGAGTTGGTCACTTCTTTGTTTAAAAACCGTGTGCAATCGCATCATAACGCGTGTCAAGTGTCAACTCCGTCTATACAATTGTTATATACCTAAGTAATTATCTTGCTATTTCATGGCGGAAGTTTTATTGTGTCCTCTCTTTTCGTTGTATCTGCCTTTTCTATTTGTCTTTTCTACTTTGTTTACACTTGTCAACGTCCAGTCACTGCTTTGTTATCACTGGACCATCCTACTTTCTGGCGTTCTACCTTTGCCTTTCCTACATGTCAGCGTCTTTTTCTATTCACTGTTTCCATTGTTTACTTTTGTCCGCGCCTTGTTCTAGTGTCATGGAAGTTGTATAACTTTTTCTTCCTTTTCTCTCTATTTTTCCTTGTAGATATTCGATCTTACTATTTTCTTTACTGCATATTTTCATATTCATATTCATTAATAATAATAATAACAATATCCGTTACTTACAAGGCCATTCTACACTTGTTGCTGGTTGTTGTATTTTTGCTGGTTGTTGTATTTTTGCTGGTTGTTGTATTGTTGCTAGTTGTTGTATTGTTGCTAGTTGTTGTATTGTTGCTGGTTGTTGTACTGTTGCTGGTTGTTGTATTGTTGCTAGTTGTTGTATTGTTGCTAGTTGTTGTATTGTTTATGGTTGTTGTATTGTTGCTGGTTGTTGTATTGTTGCTAGTTGTTGTATTGTTTATGGTTGTTGTATTGTTGCTGGTTGTTGTATTGTTGCTAGTTGTTGTATTGTTTATGGTTGTTGTATTGTTGCTGGTTGTTGTATTGTTGCTAGTTGTTGTATTGTTTATGGTTGTTGTATTGTTGCTGGTTGTTGTATTGTTGCTAGTTGTTGTATTGTTGCTGGTTGTTGTATTGTTTATGGTTGTTGTATTGTTGCTGGTTGGTACATACCAAAACAGAATCATTAAAGACAAACAAAATTGCTGAGCATGGCTGACTTGAAGTTCTATGTTGCATGTCGCTGTTGTGTAACTTGTATGTTCTCTTGGGTGTGGCTGTTGGCTTGGCTGTGTTCTCATGTTCTGTTTGTTGATTTTAGAAAAAAATAACGTGAGCACATTACGAGAACATTTTTACTCACCTGCACGAGTACAGTCTGATCAAGCTCCGAATGTTGAAGACCGTGAACGATCAATGTCAGGCACACTTAAATATACCTGGGACAGGAGAAGTGTTTTGTTCATTTACGTCAAGTCTGAGAACTTTGTTGAAGGGACAGGAGAAGTGTTTTGTTCATTTACGTCAAGTGTGAGAACTTTGTTGATGGGACAGGAGAAGTGTTTTGTTCATTTACGTCAAATGTGAGAACTTTGTTGATGGTCCGGACACCTACATTGATATTATGTGGCAGCTATAAATTGAATGCTAGCTCCTGAGATCTTCAAAGATTAGATAACAAAATCAGAACAGGGTTTTGTTTCCCCTTTTTGAATTGAAATCAAACTATGGGTGATTGCTTTGTTTCTTTCTGAAATACAAACAAGTATTGGTCCAAGACACGGATATTCACGTTCTAAATTCAATCTTTCTCTTCTAACTTGTAACACGAGCCAGTAAATGACTGAGAACAGATGCAGTTCTTTGATACTGAATACTACAATTGTTAAATGTAGGTAGCTTTAAGCTGCTACTTCTAAAGACTGTTATATGGGCCCAATAACCTCATTAAAATGGCTGGGTTGGCAATTTGTGCATGAAAAACGTCTGATATGAGAAACTTCTGATGTGAGAAACTTCTGATGTGAGAAACTTTTGAAGTGAGAAACCTTTGATATAAGAAACTTCTGATGTGGAAAAACGTCTGACATGAAAAACTCCTGACATGAGAAACTTCTGACATGAGAAATTCGTGACGTGATAAACTTCTAACAAGAGAAATTCCTGACATAAGAAACTCCTGACATGAGAAATTCGTGACGTGAGAAACTTCTAACAAGAAAAATTCCTGACATGAGAAACTCCTGACATGAGAAACTTATGATGTGAGAAATTCAATAAACAAGAACAACAAAAGACATCAGAAAAGGACAAGTGATTCTGATGCAGTCAAGACATTATTAGCCTACATGTGTAGATGAATCCAGGATTCATGGTCCTAGGCTAAGCTACACCTGTAACCCGTGCCTGAGTCCAGGTAAAGTGTCTTCAACATTCTATTAGCTAACACCCGTGTCATCAAGTCAGGTGTGGGAGCCTAGGTTTATCTCGCCGAATCTCCACTTGGAAGTTTGTCAGAATGTTCAACATTTCATCTTTGTCCAGCTGTTTCTCAACTGTTTTTGTTCCTTCTTGTTTTATTTGATCGCTATCATTTTCAGCCACGAAACACACCAGCTGTTTGTTTTCTGTTTAACTCTTATAGTTTATTTTTCGTAGCAACTTTCTCCTAGTAACCTTTTCTGAAACTAAAAACCTGAAGTAACAGTAATGTTTTTCTTCATTTCCCACATGAGAGCTGTATTATTTTCTCTTTCCTTGTAACTAAATGCATGTCAGATTTGTGATAGATAACCCAAACAAAAACTAATAGCTAACAAGAATGAAATGTTTTCCTGCATTTAATTAATAACATAATTTGCTTTTTGCTCTCATTTAAGACCTTGCTCAAAGAGAACTGGAAGGTCTGATCTGGCTTGTACTAGGAATGTTCAACATAGGATTGGAAATAGTTGTTTATTTGCTGCAGTAAAATCTACTGTCTTCTCTTTGTCTGTGTTTTAACTTCGCATATAACTTGTTACTTGCAGGAACTTCGGGCTTACACAGTTCTGCTAATACGGCGGTGTCTGTTACATGTTGTCTCCACCAGGCGGCGCTGTAATCATCGTTGGTACTTTAGTAGTAAGTTTTCAGTTTGTAGTGTGTTACATTACAGATAGATAGATAGACAGACATACAGACAGACAAACAGACAAACTGATAGATAGATAGATAGATAGATAGATAGATAGATAGATAGATAGATAGATAGATAGATAGATAGATAGATAGATAGATAGATAGATAGATAGATAGATAGATAGATAGATAGATAGATAGATAGATAGATAGATAGATAGATAGATAGATAGATAGATGAACAACTATTCTTCGGCAGAATAACATACTTTATTTTCAACAGATTTTATTTATTTCCAACACTGCAACTTGTGATGCTGTGGAAAAGTGAAGAGGCTGGACATTTGTACGTGGTCTTAGTTGCAGACACAAAGAAAAGCAGTATTTTAATCAGAAAGATAGAATTATATACGGTTCATAAAGTAAGACAGTATTAAAGTCATAGAGTAAGACAGTATTATAGTCATAGAGTAAGACAGTATTATAGTCATAGAGTAAGACAGTATTATAGTCATAGAGTAAGACAGTATTATAGTCATAGAGTAAGACAGTATTATAGTCATAGAGTAAGACAGTATTATACTCATAGAGTAAGACAGTATTATAGTAACAGAGAAAGATATTATTCTCTCACTACGATGTTCCTGATGAACGCCTGACATCAGACTCTAAACTCTAAACTGTAAACTCTAAACTCTAAACTAAAGTTTACTGTTTGGACAAGACTAGGGGTACACAGCCAGGAAGTTGACATGAAAAATGTGGAAAGTTCAATCTCTAAATTTAGGACAAAACGGGATCTCTTTCAGCTGGGGATGCATCTCTTCTACCCCAGACTGGTCGCTTCCAGGAAAATGGACGATGTGGCACATATAGCACTAATCTTTTCTTGAGACTGTCCAGTCTGTTGTCACCGTCTGCCTGGGCGCGCCGTCCTTCACATAGTCTGGTAGACATGGACTGTTCACCTGATTCTCGTAACTCCCGACCGGTACATCTGCAACATTCTGGTCAAGATGGTGTCTTTTAGAATATATTATACAGGGGAGAGAAGACCACGACTGGACTCTCCTTTTGCTGAGGTTATCTCCACTTTTCTGAAGGTCTCGACTGATAAATATACGAGGAAACCACAGTCCATCAGCGGACGATGACAGAAAGATAAGGACGACGAGGAGTGTGAGAACTAAGATGTTGGCCCTCATTTCTTCTTCCACTTGGGGTCTGCTGACAAGATGGAGAAAATGTCCAGGATTGTCGTGTACCAAATATCAGACATTACATTCTTTTATCAACAAATATGAGACGCTACATTCTTCTATCAACAAATATGAGACACTACATTCTTTTATCAACAAATATGAGACACTACATTCTTCTATCAACAAATATGAGACACTACATTCTTCTATCAACAAATATGAGACACTACATTCTTTTATCAACAAATACGAGACACTACATTCTTTTATCAACAAATATGTGACATTATATTCTGTTATCACCAAATATGAGATACTACATTCTTTTATCAACAAATACGAGACACTACATTCTTTTATCAACAAATCTGAGACACTACATTCTTTTATCAACAAATATGAGACACTACATTCTTTTATCAACAAATATGAGACACTGCATTCTTTTATGAAGAAATATGAGATACTACATTCTTCTATCAAAAAATATGACACACTACTTTCTTTTATCAACAAATATGAGACACTACATTCTTATATCACCAAATATGATATACTACATTCTTCTATCAGCAAATATGAAACACTACATTTTTCTATCAACAAATATGAGATACTACATTCTTCTATCACTAAATATGAAACACTACATGCTTCTATCAACAAATATGAGACATTACATTTTTCTATCAACGAATATCAGGCACTACATTCTTCTATCAACAAATATGAGACACTACATTCTTTTATCACAAATATTAGACGCTGTATTTTTCTATCAACGAATATCAGACACTACATTCTTTTATCAACACATATCAGACACTACATTTTTCTGTCAATATCAGAAACTACATTCTTCTAGCAACAAACGTCAGATACTACATTTTTCTATCAATAAATATGAAAGACTACATTCTTCCATCAACAAATATTAGACAATACATTTTTCTATCAACAAATATTAGACACTACATTTTTCATCAACAAATGTCAGACACTACATTTTTCTATCAACAAATATGAGACTACATCCTTCTATCAACAAACATCAGACACTACATTTTTCTATCGACAAATATCAGACACTACAGTCTTCTATAACAAATATCAGACATTACATTTTTTTATCAACAAATATTACACACTACATTTTTTTATCAGAAAGTATCAGAAACTACATTCTATCAAGAAATATGAGACATGACATCCTTCTATCACCAAATATCAGACACAACATTTTTCTATCAACAAATATCAGACACTACATTTTTCTATCAACAGATATTATATACTACATTTTTTATGAGCAAGTATCAGACACTACATTTTTCTATCAAGAAATATGAAACACTACATTCTTCTATCACAAATATCAGACACTACATTTTTCTATCAACAAATATCAGACACTACATTTTTCTATCAACGAATATCAGACACTACATTCTGCTACAAACAAATATCAGACACTACATTTTTCTATCACAAATATGAGACGCTACATTCTTCTATCAACAAATATGAGACACTACATTCTTTTATCAACAAATATGAGACTACATTCTTCTATCAACAAATATGAGACACTACATTCTTTTATCAACAAATACGAGACACTACATTCTTTTATCAACAAATATGTGACATTATATTCTGTTATCACCAAATATGAGATACTACATTCTTTTATCAACAAATACGAGACACTACATTCTTTTATCAACAAATCTGAGACACTACATTCTTTTATCAACAAATATGAGACACTACATTCTTTTATCAACAAATATGAGACACTGCATTCTTTTATGAAGAAATATGAGATACTACATTCTTCTATCAAAAAATATGACACACTACTTTCTTTTATCAACAATATGAGACACTACATTCTTATATCACCAAATATGATATACTACATTCTTCTATCAGCAAATATGAAACACTACATTTTTCTATCAACAATATGAGATACTACATTCTTCTATCACTAAATATGAAACACTACATGCTTCTATCAACAAATATGAGACATTACATTTTTCTATCAACGAATATCAGGCACTACATTCTTCTATCAACAAATATGAGACACTACATTCTTTTATCACAAATATTAGACTCTGTATTTTTCTATCAACGAATATCAGACACTACATTCTTTTATCAACACATATCAGACACTACATTTTTCTGTCAATATCAGAAACTACATTCTTCTAGCAACAAACGTCAGATACTACATTTTTCTATCAATAAATATGAAAGACTACATTCTTCCATCAACAAATATTAGACAATACATTTTTCTATCAACAAATATTAGACACTACATTTTTTATCAACAAATGTCAGACACTACATTTTTCTATCAACAAATATGAGACTACATCCTTCTATCAACAAACATCAGACACTACATTTTTCTATCGACAAATATCAGACACTACAGTCTTCTATAACAAATATCAGACATTACATTTTTTTATCAACAAATATTACACACTACATTTTTTTATCAGAAAGTATCAGAAACTACATTATTCTATCAAGAAATATGAGACATGACATCCTTCTATCACCAAATATCAGACACAACATTTTTCTATCAACAAATATCAGACACTACATTTTTCTATCAACAGATATTATATACTACATTTTTTATGAGCAAGTATCAGACACTACATTTTTCTATCAAGAAATATGAAACACTACATTCTTCTATCACAAATATCAGACACTACATTTTTCTATCAACAAATATCAGACACTACATTTTTCTATCAACGAATATCAGACACTACATTCTGCTACAAACAAATATCAGACACTACATTTTTCTATCAACAAATATCAGACACTACATTTTTCTATCAACGAATATCAGACACTACATTCTGCTACAAACAAATATCACACACTACATTCGTCTATCAACAAATATCAGACACTACATTTTTCTATCAACAAATATCAGACACTATATTTTTCTATCAACAAATATCAGACACTACATTTTTCTATCAACAAATATCAGACACTACATTTTTCTATCAACAAATATCAGACACTATATTTTTCTATCAACAAATATCAGACACTACATTTTTCTATCAACAAATATGAAACATTTTTCTTATTATATGTGTACCTGAACGTTTTTAAAAACCTTTTATATGAAATATTGTATATGTCAGTTATTACATCTTTGATACATCTCAATATTTTGTAGATTATTATATCTTTGATTTACCTCATTAATATATAACTTTATACATGTTAAGCTCATCTGATTAATGTGTAAGTTTATACATCTTTAGCTCATTTCACTAATTTGTAAGTTTATACACTTTTAGTTCCAGCTCATTAATGTGTAAGTTTTTACATTTTTAGCACATTTCGTTATTGTTTAAGTTTATTCTTCTTTAGCTCCACCTCATTAATGTGTAAGTTCATACTTCTTTAGCTCCATCACATTAATGTGTAAGTTCATACTTTTTTAGCTCCATCACATTAATATGATTGATGTTACATGTTACCTGTTTATATTGAAGCAGAGTTAGTTTGTCTAACTTGTGTGCAGCAAGGGACGATATGCTAGTCTTGGTTCTAGTCATAGTCCTAGTCCTGGTTCTAGTCATAGTCCTAATCCTCTTCCTAGTCTTGGTCCTAGTCATAGTCCCAGTCCTGGTCCTAGTCATTGTCCTAATCCTCTTCCTAGTCTTGGTTCTAGTCATAGTCCTAGTCCTGGTTCTAGTCATAGTCCTAGTCCTGGTTCTAGTCACTGTCTTAGTCCTGGTCCTAGTCATTGTCCTACTCCTGGTCCTACTCCTGGTCCTAGTCATTGTCCTACTCCTGGTCCTAGTCATTGTCCTACTCCTGGTCCTAGTCATTGTCCTACTCCTGGTCCTAGTCATTGTCCTACTTCTGGTCCTAGTCATTGACCAAGTCCTGGTCCTAGTCATTGTCCTACTCCTGGTCCTAGTCATTGTCCTAGTCCTGGTCCTAGTCATTGTCCTACTCCAAGTCCTAGTCATTATCCTAGTCCTGGTCCTAGTCACTGTCTTACTCCAAGTCCTAGACATTGTCCTAGTAATGGTCCTAGTCCTGGTCCTATTCATTGTCCTAGTCCTGGTCCTAGTCCTGGTCCTAGTCATTGTCCTAGTCCTGGTCCTAGTCCTGGTTCTAGTCACTGTCTTAGTCCTGGTCCTAGTCCTGGTCCTAGTCTCCTAGTTCTAGTCCTAGTCCTGGTCCTAGTCCTTTTCCTGGTCCTAGTCCTTTTCCTGGTCCTAGTCATAGTCCTATTCCTTGTCCTAGTATTGCCCTAGTCCTAATACTGGTCCTTGTGCTGGTCCTAGTGTTGGTTCTTGTCGTGGTCCTAGACAGTCCTAGTATTGGTCCTAATCCTAGTCTTAGTCCTTGTCCTGGTCTTATTGCTGGTCCTGATCCTAGTTCTTGTCCTAGTGCTGGTACTGGTCCTAGTCTCCTAGTTCTAGTCCTGTTCCTGGTCCTATTTCAAGTCTGAATCCCGATCCTAGACATTGTCCTAGTAATGGTCCTAGTCCTGGTCCTATTCATTGTCCTAGTCCTGGTCCTAGTCCTGGTCCTAGTCATTGTCCTAGTCCTGGTCCTAGTCCTGGTCCTAGTCATTGTCCTACTCCAAGTTCTAGTCATTGTCCTAGTCCTGGTCCTATTCCTGGTCCTAGTCCTTTTCCTGGTCCTAGTCATAGTCCTATTCCTTGTCCTAGTATTGCCCTAGTCCTAATACTGGTCCTTGTGCTGGTCCTAGTGTTGGTTCTTGTCGTGGTCCTAGACAGTCCTAGTATTGGTCCTAATCCTAGTCTTAGTCCTTGTCCTGGTCTTATTGCTGGTCCTGATCCTAGTTCTTGTCCTAGTGCTGGTACTGGTCCTAGTCTCCTAGTTCTAGTCCTGTTCCTGGTCCTATTTCAAGTCTGAATCCCGATCCTAGTCCTTGTCCTAGTCCTTGTCCTAGTCCTGGTCTTGATTCTAGTCCTAGTCCTAGCCCTGGTCCTATTCCTGGTCCTAGTCCAAAGCCTTGTCCTAGTCCTAGTCCTAATCCTGGTTCTTGTCCTAATACTTGTCCAGTTTTTGTCTTGATTCTGGTCCTATTCGTGATCCTAGTCCTAGTCGTGGTCCCAGGCCTAGTCCTAGTTTTAGTTTTAGATCTAGTACTGGTCCCATTCAAAGTCCTGATAGTAGTCCTAGTCCTGGTCCTACTCCAATTCCTTGTGCTGGTCCTGGTCGTAGTCCTAGTCCTTCTCCTAGTCGTAGTCCTATTCTTAGTCCTGTTCCTAGTCCTAGTTCTGGTCCTAGCGTTGGTCCTAGTTCTAGTCCTAGTCCTAGTTATAGTCCTGGTCATGGTTCTGGTTCTAGCCCTAGACATACTCCAGGTCCTAGTCCTAGTCTTGATTAGAGTCCTAATCCTGGTCCTGGTTCTAGTTCTAGTCCTACTCCAGGTCCTGTTCCTAGTCTTAGCCCTGGTCCTAGTCCTAGTCTTGATTAGAGTCCTAATCCAGGTCCTGGTTCTACTCCTGGTCCTAGTCGTGGTCTTAGTCCTACTCCTGGTCCTAGTCCTAGTCTTAGTCCTGCTTCTAGTCCTGGTCATGTCCCTAGTCTTAGTCCTAGTCCAGGTCCTAGTTCTAGTCCTAGTCTGGTATTGAACTTATTGAACTGTTCTAGGACATGAATGTAGGAAACGATGAGGAGACAACTTGTGATGCAGAAGAAACAACATTTACATCTGTCACGCTTCGTTAATCCCAGCTACTGCTGTTGTTGTTACATTGTTGGCTGGTTATTGTATTGTTGCTGGTGGTTGTATTGTTGCTGGTTTTTTTATTGTTGCTGGTTGTTGCATTGTTGCTGGTTGTTGTATTGTTCCTGATTGTTGTATTGTTGCTGGTTGGTGCATTGTTGCTGGTTTTTGTAGTGTTGTTAGTTGTTTTATTGTTGCTGGTTGTTGTATTGTTGCTGGTTGATGCATTGTTGCTGGTTCTTGTAGTGTTGTTAGTTGTTTTATTGTTGCTGGTTGTTTTATTGTTGCTGGTTGTTGCATTGTTGCATTGTTACTGGTTGTTGTATTGTTGCTGGTCCTTGTATTGTTGCTGGTTGATGTATTGTTGCTGGTTGATGTATTGTTGCTGGTTGTTCTATTGATGCTGATTGTTGTATTGTTGCAGGTTGTTGTATTGTTTGCTGTTTGTTGTATTGTTGTTGGTTGTTTTATTGTTGCTGGTTGTTGTATTGTTGCTGGATGTTGTATTGTTGCTAGTTGTTGTATTGTTTGCTGTTTGTTGTATTGTTGTTGGTTGTTTTATTGTTGCTGGTTGTTGTATTGTTGCTGGATGTTGTATTGTTGCAGGTTGTTGTATTGTTTGCTGTTTGTTGTATTGTTGTTTGTTGTTTTATTGTTGCTGGTTGCTATATTGTTGCTGGTTGTTGTATTGTTGCTGTTTGTTGTATTGTAGCTGTTTGTTGTATTGTTGCTGTTTGTTGTATTGTTGCTGGTTGCTGTATTGTTGCTGGTTGGTACATACTAAAACAGAATCATTAAAAACAAATAAACAAAATTGCTGAGCATGGCTGACTTGAAGTTCTATGTTGCATGTCGCTGTTGTGTGAACTTGTATGTTCTCTTTGGTGTGGTTGTTGGCTTGGCTGTGTTCTCATGTTCTGTTTGTTGATTTTAGAAAAAAAATAACGTGAGCACATTACGAGAACAAAGTTACTCACCTGCACGAGTACAGTCTGATCAAGCGCCGAATGTTGAAGACCGTGAACGATCAATGTCAGCCACACTTAAATATACCTGGGACAAGAGAAGAGTTTTGTTCATTTACGTCAAGTGTGAGAACTGTGTTGATGGTCCGGACACCTACTGTTGATATTTTGTGGCTGATATAAATTGGATGCCAGCTCCTGAGATCATCAAAGATTAGATGACAAAATCAGATTAAGGTTTTGTGTCTCGTTCTTTTATTGAAATCAAACTATACGTGATTGCTTTGTTTCATGCTGAAATACGAACAAGTATTGGTCCAAGATACGGACATTCACGTTCTAAATTCAGTCTTTCTCTTCTAACTTGTAACACAAGCCAGTAAATGACTGAGAACAGATGCAGTTCTTTGATACTGAATACTACAATTGTTAAATGTAGGTAGCTTTAAGCTGCTACTTCTAAAGACTGTTATACGATGGCCCAATAACATCATTAAAATGGCTGTGCTGGCAATTTGTGCATGAGAAACGTCTGATATGAGAAACTTCTGATGTGAGAAACTTCTGATGTGAGAAACTTGTGATGTGAGAAACCTCTGACGTGAGAAACTTCTGAAGTGAGAAACTTTTGATATGAGAAACTTCTGATGTGAAAAAATTCTGACATGAAAAACTTCTGACATGAGAAACTCGTGACGTGAGAAACTTGTGACATGAGAAACTTCTGACGTGAAAAATATCTGGCATGACAAACTCCTGACATGAGAAACTTCTGATATGAGAAACCTCTAACACGAGAAACTTCTGACATGAGAAACGTCTGACATGAGAAACTTCTGAAATGATAAACATCTGATGTGAGATACTCAATAAACAAGAACAACAAAAGACATGAGAAAAGGACAAGTGATTCTGATGCAGTCAAGACACTATTAGCCTACATGTGTAGATGAATCCAGGATTTATGGTCTTAGGCTAAGCTACACCTGTAACCCGTGCCTGAGTCCAGGTAAAGTGTCTTCAACATTCTATTAGCTAACACCCGTGTCATCAAGTCAGGTGTGGGAGCCTAGGTTTATCTCGCCGAATCTCCACCTGTCGTTTTGTCAGAATGTTCAACATTTCATCTTTGTCCAGCTGTTTCTCAACTGTTTTTGTTCCTTCTTGTTTTATTTGATCGCTATCATTTTCAGCCACTAAACACACAAGCTGTTTGTTGTCTGTTTAACTCTTATAGTTTATTTTTCCTAGCAACTTTCTCCTAGAAACCTGTTTTTAAATTAAAAACCTGAAGTAACAGTAATGTTTTTCTTCATTTCCCACATGAGAGTTGTATTATTTTCACTTTCCTTGTAACTAAATGCATGTCAGATTTGTGATAGATAACCCAAACAAAAACTAATAAATAACAAGAATGAAATATTTCCTGCATTTAATTAATAACATAATTTGTTTTTTGCTCTCATTTAAGACCTTGCTCAAAGAGAACTGGAAGGTTTGATCTGGCTTCTACTAGGAATGTTCAACATAGGATTGGAAATGGTTGTTTATTTGCTGCATTAAAATCTACTGTCTTCTCTTTGTCTGTGTTTTCACTTCGCAAATAAGTTGTTACTTGCAGGAACTTCGGGCTTACAGAGTTCTGCTAATACGGCGGTGTCTGTCACATGATGTCTCCACCAGGCGGCGATGTAATCATCGTTGGTACTTTAGTAGTAAGTTCTCAGTTTGTAGTGTGTTACATTACAGATAGATAGATAGATAGATAGATAGATAGATAGATAGATAGATAGATAGATAGATAGATAGATAGATAGATAGATAGATAGATAGATAGATAGATAGATAGATGAACAAACTATTCTTCGGCAGAATAGCATACTAACAGATTTTATTTATTTCCAACACTGCAACTTGTGATGCTGTGGAAAAGTGAAGAGGCTGGACATTTGTACGTGATCTTAGTTGCAGACAAAAAGAAAAGGCTGTATTTTAATCAGAAAGATAGAATTATATACGGTTCATAAAATAAGACAGTATTATAGCCATAGAGTAAGACAGTATTATAGTCATAGAGTAAAACAGTATTATAGTCATAGAGTAAGACAGTATTATAGTCATAGAGTAAGACAGTATTATAGTCATAGAGTAAGACAGTATTATAGCCATAGAGTAAGACAGTATTATAGCCATAGAGTAAGACAGTATTATAGTCATAGAGTAAAACAGTATTATAGTCATAGAGTAAGACAGTATTATAGTCACAGAATAAGACAGTATTATAGTCATAGAGTAAAACAGTATTATAGTCATAAAGTAAGACAGTATTATAGTCATAGAGTAAGACAGTATTATAGTCATAGAGTAAGACAGTATTATAGTCATAGAGTAAAACAGTATTATAGTCATAAAGTAAGACAGTATTATAGTCATAGAGTAAGACATTATTATAGTCATAGAGTAAAACAGTATTATAGTCATAAAGTAAGACAGTATTATAGTCATAGAGTAAAACAGTATTATAGTCATAGAGTAAGACAGTATTATAGTCATAGAGTAAGACAGTATTATAGTCATAGAGTAAAACAGTATTATAGTCATAGAGTAAGACAGTAGTATAGTCATAGAGTAAAACAGTATTATAGTCATAGAGTAAGACAGTATTATAGTCATAGAGTAAAACAGTATTATAGTCATAGAGTAAGACAGTATTATAGTCATAAAGAAAGATAGTATTCTCTCACTACGATTTTCCTGATCAACGCCTGACATCAGACTCTAAACTCTAAACTCTAAGCTAAAGTTTACTGTTTGAGCAAGACTAGAGGTACACGCCAGGAAGTTGACATGAAAAATGTGGAAAGTTCAATATCTTTAAATTTAAGAGGAAAGGGGATCTAATTGGTATCTTTCAGCCCGAAAAGCCTCTCTTCTACCTCAGATTGGTCGCTTCCAGGAAAATGGACGAGGTGGCACATATACCACTAATCTTTTCTTGAGACTGTCCAGTCTGTTGTCACCGTCTGGCAGCGGCGCGCTGTCCTTCACATAATCTGGTAGACATGGACTGTCCAACTGTTGCTCGTAGCTCCCGACCGATACATCTGCAACATTCTGGTCAAGATGGTGTCTTTTAGAATATATTATACAGCGGAGAGAAGACCACGACTGGACTCTCCTTTTGCTGAGGTTATCTTCACTTTTCTGGAGGTCTCGACTGATAAATTTACCAGGAGACCACAGTCCATCAGCGGACGATGACAGAAAGATAAGGACGACGAGGAGTGTGTGAACTAAGATGTAGGCCCTCATTTCTTCTTCCACTTGGGGTCTGCTGACAAGATGGAGAAAATGTCCAGAATTGTCGTGTAACAAATATCAGACACTACATTCTATTATCAAAAAATACCAGACACTACATTCTTCTACCAACAAATATCAGACACTACATTCTTCATATACGTAACTGAACTTTTTAATGACTTACTTTTTATATGAATTATTGAATATGTGAGTTATTACATCTTTGATACATCTCAATAATTTGTACATTATTATATCTCTGATTTATCTCATTAATATGTAACTTTATACATATTAACCCCATCTCATTATTGTGTAAGTTCATACTTCTTTAGCTCCATCACATTAATTTGATTGATGTTACATGTTACTTGTTTTTGATGAAGCAGAGTTAGCTTGTCTAACTTGTGGGCAGCAAGGTACGAAATGGAAACACTGGTTACAGTCCTTGTTCTAGTTATTAATCTGCACAAACATCTCTGATGTGGACTGAGTAGGTGTATTAGAATTCCACAATTTCTCCATTGTTCTATCTACTTCTTCATTGCCAAGAACAATAAATCCTTTTGATGTTGTCTTTCTGATTTTCTCTACCTTATCTACTGGTAGTTTATTGGGTTTTGTCTTTATGTGTTTATTATTGTGTCGCTCAGTTGTATTTGGGTTCCTTACTGCCTGTATCTGTGAACTAGTATTAGGTTGATGGTTTCATATGTGTGACCATTTGCTTAACACCGGATCATGTTCAGTGAGATCCTTCACTGCATCCTCTATGTATATCTGTCCATGTTTGTTATCTAATGCGGGATAGCCCACGCGTACATCATTAATTATTTCATTCTTCGTCGTGTGTGAGTGTGACCTACTGGCATAATTTAGGATATCTTTCATAAATGTTTTAAGTTCATCCTCATCTGGAATATCATCATAATTTGAGGTCAGCCTTTCATCACTCATGTTAATATCAGTTACAGCACATATTGTATAACTTGTACCATCTACGTGTCTCGACAATTATTGCATTCTTTTACATTATCTTCATTCATTTCAGTCTTTTTATCTGCCATACATGTATAGCTATCTCTTGTCACTATAATTACAGTATTGGTTTCTTCATCTTTGTTCATATAATAAGACTGCGTAGCTACGTCTTTTAACGCGGTCCTGTCTGTTTCTACGCTAATATCATCTGTTTCAGTGGGTATATTGATTGTGGCTACATCCATCGTCTGTATTAAACAATTTTCATTCATTGTAGTACCTACATGAGCTGTATTAGCAACTTTTCTGAATAACTCCGTAGCTGTACTTGCATCTTTCCTGCCTAACTTTGTATCTGTACTAGTGCTACTGTCTTTTACTAGTGTGATATCGGTGTTGGTTTGTTTATCTTTTCTACTACAAGATCCCTGTGTGGCTACCTCCTTTGTCTCATGTTTATGTCTTCGTCTGTCTTTGTCTGATTTCCTACTCACTGTAGCATTTATTTCTTTCCTCTCAGTCCTACCCAACCTTTCAGTGTTGTGTGGCATATATCTGCTGTTATTTCCTTTAAAAGAATTGTGCTGGTAGTTTTCTCTAAACCTTGTGTCGTTGTAGGCTGTTTGTCTGTTTTGATAACTCATGTCTGTATAGTGTCCCTGGTTTTGATATTTGTTTCTTCTTCCATGTCTCTCATTTCTATAAAAAGAGTTGTGTGTCTGTCTAAAGTCTGTTCTAGGATAAAAACTGTAATGTGTTCTCATATTTCGTTCCTGTCTCAACTCTCTACCTAACCTAGCTACTTCTCTCCTCAGATATCTGATCTTCCATTTTAGTATATCTGTTTCAGGTGTTTCTGCAATCTGTTGTGTCATTTTCTCTAATATTCTCTCTGAAAAATCTCTGTATTATTTTTCCTCTATGATGGTGATCAGTGATATAATCAACAATTTCTAGTGAAAAAATATACTAACAAAGCATTTTAAATCACACAAATATACACTGTAATTACAACAACTCTAACTAATACAAAACTTAACTGTCTCTTGTTCTTGGCCGACTACACTGTCCCTCTGTCGTTGATGTTGTCACTCTTCGCGAATGTCTAATTAATGTTCTCTGTATACCACCATTATTAAAGAAACAACTGTTATTTGCCTAAATCACATCAGTTCATTCTAGTAGGTGATCGTCTGTACTTGGCCTTGTCCTATCCTCGTTGATTTCCTTGTTAATAATGTCTGAGTTCTGAATACCACCACTGTTAGAAAGATAAAATGTTCTATGTCTGTTTAAATCACAAAAAGTTTCGTTATGACATCAGCACGTGATCGTTAGTACTCCGCATTGTGGCCTCTGACATACCTTGGACGCCTCCTCCCACATGTCGGGAAAAAGTCACTGGCGCCAGTATAGTATTGACAGTATCCTGGTCACGGCACCAGTATAACAAAGTTAAGGTGTGAATTTCTGACTAAAAGAAGATGTTCTTTAATCAACACCCTACACATGGAGCTTTCACAACTATTACAATTTCACTACGTCTTCTTTCTCTCTCGTGTCTTCTCTGATGTGTGTTCTCCTTTAGCTGTTCTTCTCTGATTGTCCGTCTTTCTCTTCTTCTCTTGTCTGGACTGGTCTCAGTTCACTGACCGTCCTTGCTCCTCCGTCTTCGGGGTTCCGTCCTCTGTCTCCTCTCTTCTACTTCTTCTTCCTTCTTGGTTCTTCTTTCTTGTTCTTCTTCCTTGTTCTTATTGTCTGTTCTTCCGTCTTCGGGCTCCCTCCTCTGTCTCTTCTTCTTCCTCGTTCCCCCTCTTGGTTTCTCTTCTTTCTTCGTCCCTTTTTCCTGATCCTGTCTCCTTTTTATCTTCAAGTGCAGCTTGATGGATTAACCAATAAGTATTTTGGCTCCACCTTTCAGATGCCAACTGGTTCCCATGAGCGTTCTGATTGTCCGTCATTCAAACTGCCCCGTTACTTATATGTCGTAAGTCAAATGTCCAATAGGCCACACCTCTAAATATTTAATTGGTCAGCTGGCCGAGTTGGTTCCTTCTTTATTTAAAAACCGTGTGCAATCGCATCACAACGCGTGTCAAGTGTTAACTCCGTCTATACAATTGTTATTTATCTAAGTCATTATCCTGCTATTTCATGTCGGAGGTTTTATTGTGTCCTCGCTTTTCATTGTATCTGCCTTTTCTATTCGTCTTTTCTATTTTGTTTACTCGTGTCAACGTCCAGTCACTGCTTTTTCTATTCACTGTTTCCACTGTTTACTTTTGTCCGCGTCTTGTTCTAGTGTCATGAAAGTTCTATATCTTTCTCTTCCTTTCCTCTCCATTTTTCTCTGTCGCTATTCGATCTTACTATGTTGTTTACAGTGTATTTTCATAATCATATTCCTTAATAATAATAATAATAATAACAATAATAATAATAATAATAGCAATATCCGTTACTTACAAGGCTATGCTACAAACAAATATGAAACACTACATTCTTCTATCAACAAATATGAGACACTACATTCTTATACCAACAAATACGAGACACTACATTATTCTATCTACAACTGTGAGACACTACATTCTTCTATCAACAAACATGAGACACTACATTCTTCTACCAACAAAAATGAGACACTACATTCTTCTACCAACAAATATGAGACACTACATTCTTTTATGAACAAATATGGGACACTACATTCTTCTATCAACAAATATGAAACACTATATTCTTCTACCAACAAATATTAGACACTATATTCTTTTATCAACAAATATGAAACACTACATTCTTCTATCAACAAATATGCGACGCTACATACTTCTATATGTATGTGTAGCTGAGCTTTTTAATTACTAAGTTACTACATAAATTATTTAATATGTATATTATTATATCTTTAGCTCATCTTAAAAACCTGTAGATTATTATAAATAGGAAAAACGAGGCTTTCGTACGGTAAAGTAAGAAAACACAGTTTTGTAGGATTAGACCTCGAAAAAATAGTTCCTTTAACTAACTTCATGTAATACGTATTCGTTCGTTTGTTATTGTTGTTCAAGTATGCACCAGACATGGCAGGAGACCGTGTGTATGTTTGTCTAGTTGGTACCTGCTAGAGAGAATGAATCTAAGCTACGGAATTTTTGTGTGTCACGAGCTCGTTTCTTTCCGGGTGTCATGATCCTAATGTCTGGTGAGCATTTATTAAAGACTATGTCAACAAAACACCTTTTTTGGGGGGTGCTAGTTGGCCAAACACCATAAGAAATAACATCTTATTAGCAGAAATGCAGATGAAACCACTGACAACAATTATTGAGGAAAGACGCTGGCGATGGTTGGGACATGTGCTCCGAATGACTGACAACTCACTACCAAAAATAGCACTAAGATGGACACCACAGGGGAGCAGAAGTAAGGGTAGACCAAAAGAGACATGGAGAAGAACAACAGAAAGGATGTTGAGCAATAGAGGGCTCACCTGGGCAAGAGCAGAACAAAAGGCGAAGGACAGGCATTTGTGGAAAACCCTTGCGGAAGCCCCATGTGCACTTAAGGTTCAGAGAGAGAGAGAGAGAGAGAGTTGGCTAAGTCCGTTAGTACGCTGTTCTCTCGTGGCTAGACGGCAGCTTGTCCTACCGGAGTCCGTGTTCGAATCCCAGGTAATTCTCTTGTGATTTTTCTCTCTCTCATGTCTCACTAAAGTTCTTTGTCTACGATTTTTTCCAGGTCTAATCCTACAAAATTGTGTTCTCTTAGTTTACTTTAGATTATTACATCTCTGATTTATCTCATAAATGTGTACCTTTACACATCTTTAGCTCTTCCCATTAATGTGTAAGTGTATATTGTAGCTCATCTCATTAATGTGTAAGTTTATAAACTTTGTCTCATCTGAATAATATGTAAGTTTATACATCTTTAAATCATCTCATTAATGTGTAAGTTTATAAACTTTATCTCATCTGAATAATATGTAAGTTTATAAACTTTATCTCATCTGAATAATATGTAAGTTTATACATCTTTAAATCATCTCATTCCATTAATGTGTAAGTTTATAAACTTTATCTCATCTGAATAATATGTAAGTTTATACATCTTTAAATCATCTCATTAATGTGTAAGTTTATACATCTCTAAATCATCTGATTAATGTGTAAGATTATACAACTTTCAAGCATCTCATTAATGTGTACGATTATACAACTTTAAATCCTCTCATTAATGTGTACGATTATACAACTTTAAATTATCTCATTAATGTGTATGATACTATATGTTGCTTGACATGCTGGATGCAGAGCTAGTGCGCCTAATTTACCTGCAGCAAGGGACAAAATAGAATCAGTGGTCTCAGTCCTGGTCTTAAGTCTGGTCCTAGTCCTAGTCCTGGTTCTGATTCTAGTCCTAGTCCTAGTCATGGTTCTAGTCCTAGTCCTGGTTCTAGTCCTAGTCCTGGTTCTGATTCTAGTCCTAGTCCTAGTCATGGTTCTAGTCCTAGTCCTGGTTCTAGTCCTAGTCCTGGTTCTAGTCCTAGTCATGGTTCTAGTCCTAGTCATGGTTCTAGTCCTAGTCCTGGTTCTAGTCCTAGTCATGGTTCTAGTCCTAGTCCTGGTTCTAGTCCTAGTCCTGGTTCTAGTCCTAGTCCTGGTTCTAGTCCTAGTCCTGGTTCTAGTCCTAGTCATGGTTCTAGTCCTAGTCCTGGTTCTAGTCCTAGTCCTGGTTCTAGTCCTAGTCATGGTTCTAGTCCTAGTCCTGGTTCTAGTCCTAGTCCTGGTTCTAGTCCTAGTCCTGGTTCTAGTCCTAGTCCTAGTCATGGTTCTAGTCCTAGTCCTGGTTCTAGTCCTAGTCATGGTTCTAGTCCTAGTCCTGGTTCTATTCCTAGTTCTAGTCCTGGTTCTATTTCTAGTCCTAGTCCTGGTTCTATTCCTAGTCCTTGTCCTGGTTCTAGTCCTAGTCCTTGTCCTGGTTCTAGTCCTAGTCCTAGTCCTGGTTCTAGTCCTAGTCCTAGTCCTGGTTCTATTCCTAGTCCTAGTCCTGGTTCTATTCCTAGTCCTTGTCCTGGTTCTAGTCCTAGTCCTAGTCCTGGTTCTAGTCCTAGTCCTAGTCCTGGTTCTAGTCCTAGTCCTAGTCCTGGTTCTATTCCTAGTCCTAGTCCTGGTTCTATTCCTAGTCCTAGTCCTGGTTCTAGTCCTAGTCCTAGTCCTGGTTCTAGTCCTAGTCCTTGTCCTGGTTCTAGTCCTAGTCCTAGTCCTGGTTCTAGTCCTAGTCCTAGTCCTGGTTCTATTCCTAGTCCTAGTCCTGGTTCTAGGCCTGGTCCTGGTTCTATTCCTAGTCCTAGTCCTGGTTCTAGGCCTGGTCCTGGTTCTATTCCTAGTCCTAGTCCTGGTTCTATTCCTAGTCCTAGTCCTGGTTCTAGTCCTAGTCCTGGTTCTAGTCCTAGTCCTGGTTCTAGTCCTAGTCCTGGTTCTATTCCTAGTCCTAGTCCTGGTTCTAGTCCTAGTCCTGGTTCTATTCCTAGTCCTAGTCCTGGTTCTATTCCTAGTCCTAGTCCTGGTTCTAGTCCTAGTCCTGGTTCTATTCCTAGTCCTAGTCCTGGTCCTAGTCCTGGTTCTAGGCCTGGTCCTGGTTCTATTCCTAGTCCTAGTCCTGGTTCTAGGCCTGGTCCTGGTTCTATTCCTAGTCCTAGTCCTGGTTCTATTTCTAGTCCTGGTCCTGGTTCTATTCCTAGTCCTAGTCGTGGTTCTATTCCTAGTCCTGGTTCTATTCCTAGTCCTAGTCCTGGTTCTATTCCTAGTCCTAGTCCTGGTTCTAGTCCTAGTCCTAGTCCTGGTTCTAGTCCTAGTCCTAGTTCTATTCCTAGTCCTAGTCCTGGTTCTAGTCCTAGTCCTGGTTCTAGTCCTAGTTATAGTCCTGGTTCTATTCCTAGTCCTAGTCCTGGTTCTAGTCCTAGTCCTGGTTCTATTCCTAGTCCTAGTCCTGGTTCTAGTCCTAGTCCTGGTTCTATTTCTAGTCCTAGTCCTAGTCCTGGTTCTAGTCCTAGTCCTGGTTCTAGTCCTAGTCCTGGTTCTAGTCCTAGTCCTGGTTCTAGTCCTAGTCCTGGTTCTAGTCCTAGTCCTGGTTCTATTTCTAGTCCTAGTCCTGGTTCTATTTCTAGTCCTGGTCCTGGTTCTATTCCTAGTCCTAGTCCTAGTCCTGGTTCTAGTCCTAGTCCTGGTTCTATTTCTAGTCCTAGTCCTAGTCCTGGTTCTAGTCCTAGTCCTGGTTCTATTTCTAGTCCTGGTCCTGGTTCTATTCCTAGTCCTGGTCCTGGTTCTATTCCTAGTCCTAGTCCTGGTTCTATTCCTAGTCCTAGTCCTAGTCCTGATTCTAGTCCTAGTCCTGGTTCTATTTCTAGTCCTAGTCCTAGTCCTGGTTCTAGTCCTAGTCCTGGTTCTATTTCTAGTCCTGGTCCTGGTTCTATTCCTAGTCCTAGTCCTAGTCCTGATTCTAGTCCTTGTCCTGGTTCTATTTCTAGTCCTAGTCCTAGTCCTGGTTCTAGTCCTAGTCCTGGTTCTATTTCTAGTCCTGGTCCTGGTTCTAGTCCTAGTCCTGGTTCTATTTCTAGTCCTGGTCCTGGTTCTATTCCTAGTCCTAGTCCTGGTTCTAGTCCTAGTCCTGGTTCTATTTCTAGTCCTGGTCCTGGTTCTATTCCTAGTCCTAGTCATGGTTCTAATCATTCTCCTAGTCCTAATTCTGTTCCTAGTCTTAGTCTTAATCCTAGTCCTGGTCCTTGTCCTATTCCTATTCATAGTCCTGTTCCTAGTCCTAGTCCTGGTCCTGGTCGTTTTCCTAGCCCTGGTCCTGGTTGTGGTCCTAGTCTTAGGTCTGGTCTGGTCCAAGCCATGATGCAAATCCTAGTCCTTGTCCTAGTCTGTGTCATAGGCCTAGTACTTCTCTTAGTTGTGGTCCTGGTCCTAGTCCAAGACCTGGCCATTGCTGTAGTCCTAGTCCTGGTCCTAGTCAGTGTCATAGTCTTAGTCATGGTCCTAATCTTAGTCCTAGTCCTGCTATTGATCCTACTCCTGGTTCTGGTCATATTCCTGATCCTATTCCTTGTCCTAGTCCTAGTCATAATCCTGGTCCGGTCCGAGTCCTATTCCTGGTTCTAGTCTTTATCCTTGTCCTAGTCCTGGTCCAAATCCTAGTGCTATTCATTGTCTAGTCCTAGCCATATTCAATATTCCAGATCTTAGTGCTGGACCTGGTCCTAGTTCTAGTCTTAGTCCAAGTCCTAGTCCTCGTCCTGCTCTTAGTTCTAGTCCTTTTCCTGGTCCTAGTCCTAGTCCTTTTTCCTGGTCCTAGTCCTGGTCCTTTTCCTAGTCCTTATTATCTTCCTAGTCCTAGTCATAGTCCTGGCCGTAGTCCTGGTCCTTGGTCCTAGTCCTAGTCCTTTTCCTGATCTAGTCATAGTCCAGATCCTAGTCCTAGTCCTGGTCCTAGTCCTAGTCATAGTACTGGTCATAGTCCTAATCCTTTTCCTGGACTTGGTCCTAGTCCTAGTCCTAGTCCTTTTCCTGGTCCTAGTCCTCATACTTTTCTTAGTCCTAGTCCTATTCCTGGTCCTAGTCCTGGTCCTACTCCTAGTCCTTCTCCTGGTCCTAATCCTAGTCTCCTAGTTATGTTCCTACTCAACGTCTGGATCCTAGTTCTGATCTTAACCATAGTCGTGCTTGTAGTCTTAGTCCCAGTCCTAGTCCTTATTATCCTCCTGGTTCTACTCCTAGTTCTGGTTCTGGTTTTAGTCCTAGTCCTGGTTGCCGTCTTAATCCTGGTCCTAGCCCTGTTCCAAGTCCTGGTCCTATAACTAGTCTTTGTCCTATTCCTATCTTGTCCCAGTCTCATAGTCCTGGTCCTAGTCTCAGAGTCCTAACTATAGTCCTGGTCCTAATCTGTCCTAGTACTGGTGATAATTCAGTCCTAGTATTAGTCCTGGTGTTACTCCTGGTCCTAGTCTTAGTCTTGATCTTCGTTCTGATCCTAGTCCTGTCCAAATCTTGGTCCTATTCTTAGTCTTGATCCTAGTCCTGGTTCTACTTCTGGTCCTATTCTTAGTCCTGGTTCTACTTCTGGTCCTATTCTTAGTCCTGGTTCTACTTCTGGTCCTATTCCTAGTCCTAGTTCTACTTCTGGTCCTAGTCCTAGTACTGGTTCTACTTCTGGTCCTATTCTAAGTCCTGGTTCTACTTCTGGTCCTATTCTTAGTCCTGGTTCTACTTCTGGTCCTATTCCTAGTCCTGGTTCTACTTCTGGTCCTATTCCTAGTCCTGGTTCTACTCCTTGTCCTATTCCTAGTCCTGGTTCTACTTCTGGTCCTATTCTAAGTCCTGGTTCTACTTCTGGTCCTATTCCTAGTCCTGGTTCTACTTCTGGTCCTATTCTTAGCCCTGGTTCTACTCCTTGTCCTATTCTTAGCCTTGGTTCTACTCCTTGTCCTATTCTTAGTCCTGGTTCTACTTCTGGTCCTATTCCTAGTCCTGCCCTGGTCCTTGTCCTAGTCCTGGTCATACTCCTGGTCCTGGTCCTATTCCAGGTCCTACTCCTGGTCCTAGTCCTAGTCTTAGTCCTGATCCTACTCCTGGTCATGTCCCTAGTCTTAGTCCTACTCCAGGTCCTGGTTCTAGTCCTAGCCTTATTTCTCGTTCTAGTCATGGTCATAGTCCTAGTCTTAGTCCTACTCCTAGTCCTAGTTCTAGTCCTAGTCTTAGTCCTGGTTCTACTCCTGGTCATGTCCCTAGTCTTAGTCCTAGTCCAGGTCCTGGTTCTAGTCCTAGTCTTGATTAGAGTACTACTCCAGGTCCTAGTTCTAATCCTAGTCTGGTATTGAACTTATTGAACTGTTCTAGGACATGAATGTAGGAAACGATGAGGAGACAACTTGTTATGCAGCAGAAACATTTATGTCTGTCACGCTTCGTTAGCCCAAGCTACTGCTGTTGTTGTTACTAGTTGTTGTGTTGTTGCTGGTTACTGTGTTGTTGTCTAGTTATTGTATTGTTGCTGGTTGTTGTATTGTTGTTGGTTGTTGTATTGTTGCTGGTTATTGTGTTGTTGTTGTTGTTGGTTATTGTATTGTTGCTGGTTATTGTATTGTTGCTGGTTGTTGTATTGTTGCTGGTTGTTGTATTGTTATTGGTTGTTGTATTGTTGGTGGTTATTGTGTTGTTGGCTGGTGATTGTGTTGTTGCTGGTTGTTGTTTTGTTGTTGGTTGCTCTATTGTTGCTGGTTATTGCGTTTTTGGCTAGTTGTTGTATTGTTGCTGGTTGTTGTGTTGTTGCTGGTTGTTGTATTGTTGCTGGTTCTTATATTGTTGCTGGTTGTTGTATTGTTGCTGGTTGTTGTGTTGATGCTGGTTATTGTATTGTTACTGGTTCTTATATTGTTGCTAGTAGTTGTATTGTTGCTGATTGTTGTATTTTTGCTGGTTGTTGTATTGTTGCTGGTTGGTACATACTAAAACAGAATCATTAAAGACAAACAAAATTGCTGAGCATGGCTGACTTGAAGTTCTCTGTTGCATGTCACTGTTGTGTGAACTTGTATGTTCTCTTTGGTGTGGTTGTCGGCTTGGCTGTGTTCTCATGTTCTGTTTGTTGATTTTAGAAGACATAAAGTGAGCACATTACGAGAACATTTTTACTCACCTGCACGAGTACAGTCTTAACACGTGTCCAATGTTGAAGACCGTGAACAATCAATGTCAGCCACACTTAAATATACCTGGAACAGGAGAAGAGTTTTGTTCATTTACGTCAAGTGTGAGAACTTTGTTGATGGGACAGGAGAAGTGTTTTGTTCATTTACGTCAAGTGTGAGAACTTTGTTGATGGGACAGGAGAAGTGTTTTGTTCATTTACGTCAAGTGTGAGAACTTTGTTGATGGAACAGGAGAAGTGTTTTGTTCATTTACGTCAAGCTGAGAACTGTGTTGATGGGACAGGAGAAGTGTTTTGTTCATTTACGTCAAGTGTGAGAACTTTGTTGATGGGACAGGAGAAGTGTTTTGTTCATTTACATCAAGCTGAGAACTTTGTTGATAAGACAGGAGAAGTGTTTTGTTCATTTACGTCAAGTGTGAGAACTTTGTTGATGGAACAGGAGAAATGTTTCGTTCATTTACGTCAAATGTGAGAACTTTGTTGATAGGACAGGAGAAGTGTTTTGTTCATTTACGTCAAGTGTGAGAACTTTGTTGATGGGACAGGGGAAGTGTTTTGTTCATTTACGTCAAGTGTGAGAACTTTGTTGATGGGACAGGAGAAGTGTTTTGTTCATTTACGTCAAGTGTGAGAACTTTGTTGATGGGACAGGGGAAGTGTTTTGTTCATTTACGTCAAGTTGAGAACTTTGTTGATGGGATAGGAGAAGTGTTTTGTTCATTTACGTCAAGCTGAGAACGTTGTTGATGGGATAGGAGAAGGGTTTTGTTCATTTACGTCAAGTTGAGAACTTTGTTGATTTGACAGGGGAAACGTTTTGTTCATTTACGTCTAGTTGAGAACTTTGTTGATGGGACAGGGGAAGTGTTTTGTTCATTTACGTCAAGTTCAGAACTTTGTTGATGGAACAGGAGAAGTGTTTTATTCATTTACGTCAAGTGTGAGAACTTTGTTGATGGTCAGAACACCTACATTGATATTATATTTTGTGGCTGATATAAATTGGATGCCAACTCCTGAGATCATCAAAGATTAGATGACAAAATTAGATTAGGGTTTTGTGTCCCGTTTTTATTGAAATCAAACTATACGTGATTGCTTTGTTTCATGCTGAAATACAAACAAGTATTGGTCCAAGACACGGACATTCACGTTCTAAATTCAGTCTTTCTCTTCTAACTTGTAACATAAGCCAGTAAATGACTGAGAACAGATGCAGTTATTTGGTACAGAATACTCATTCATTCATTTGAATGTCCCTTGCAGAACTTCGCCTCCCTAACAGCACTCCTGTAAGCCTCTCGGTTGTGAGCAAAATGGCCTGCTGCTGACGCATCCATTTGCAGATCGTCAACGATGTCTTCCAGCCATCTTCGCCTTGGTCTCTTTCTTTTTCCCATTATGTACTCTTCCAAGACGGTCCTCTCTAGATCATCATGACGTTTAATGTGTCCAAAATATTTAAATTTTCTTTGTTTAATCCTCTTTACTAGCCAGCCTTCTTCAGTATTAAGTTCTTGTAGTATGGATATATTTGTTCTGTTTTTGTGTCTATGATATTTGAAAAACTCTTCTGTAGCATTTACATTCAAAGGAACTTATGTGTTTCTCAGCTGTTTTGTTAAGTGTCCAGGTCTCACAGGCATATGTTGAGATGGGAAAGATGCATGCCATTAAAAAAAATCTTATTTTTGTAGTTCTGTCTGCTCCTCTCCACAGATTCTTTAGTTGTTTTACTTTCTGAAGAGCGATAGATGTCCTCCTTTTAATTTCCCTCATTGTATCTCCATTATTAGTTAGTAGTGATCCAAGATATTCAAAACTCTCCACTTCTTCCAGTTTTTCCTCATTGATGCATATATCAGCTGCCTTGTTTGTTTTGTCAGTTGTCATCAATTTAGTTTTCTTCGCGTTAAGATAGAGGTTCTGCTCTTCTCTGTTCTTACGGACTGACATAATTAGTTTTATCATTCATTTTTGTGTTATGGACAGTAATACTGTGTCATCAGCATATCTAATCTCTGGTATTTCATAACCTCCAATTGTTATGGCATCGTATTATTGTTTGTCTACATCTTCTCTAACATTCCTCATTATATTTTCAGTATACAAGTTAAATAATAAGGTGACAATATGCACCCCTGACGGACCCCTTGTTTTATGTCAAACCAAGTTGTTGTTTCACCATTTATTCTTACTGCTGCTTGTTGGTCTAGATACAGCAGTGATGTTAATTGTATCAAATGTGCTGGAAATCCCATTTTTTTCATTATTGCCCAAAGTTTCTGGTGTTTTACACAGTCAATTTCGTTTGAGTAGTCTATGAAAGATAAATATAGTTCCACATTAAATTCTTTGCATTTGTATTATTAATCTTATATCGAATATATGATCTCTTGATCTCTTCCTTGCCTGAAACCAGCTTGGACCATATTGAATTCTTCTTCTATTTTCTTACGAAGTCTCCTCATTATGAATTTTAACAGAATTTACTGAATATTACAATTGTTAAATGTATGTAGCTTTAAGCTGGTACTTTTAAAAACTGTTATAGGATAGCGCAGTCACCTCATTAAAAATGACTGTGATGGCAACTTGTGCACGAGAAATTCCTGACGTGAGAAACTTCTGGCCTGAGAAAATCCTGACAAGAGAAATTTCTTACGAGAAATTATTGACATTAGAAACTTCTGACATGAGAAACTTCTGATATGAGAAACTCCTGACATGAGAATCTTCTATCATGAGAAACTTCCGACATGAGAAACTTCTGACCTTAAATCTTCTGACACGAGAACATCCTAAGATGCGTGGACATGGCCGAAGGGTCTGTCGACGGGACTGGGGCCGAATCACGGCCACAAGACATGTGGCCCAGTCACAAGTTCTCACCTCGTACACCGGTTTGCAAATGAAGGTACAAGGTTTGATTGATAAATTCGCGGTCTGAGGTACAAATACTTGAAACACATAGTTGGTATTAGGTGCATTTGTAGATCAGGTCAATGTAAGATTAAACACCAAGTTTCCCAAAATTAACTGCAGCCAGTTTTTTAACATGATACTGAAGTGGTAACGGGTGGCAGAAATTGAGAAAATGGATAAAATTTTTCATCGAGCAGTCATTCGCTACCTCTGCATCAAGGGCATATCATTGAAGGAGATCCACGAGGATATGGTAAATACTCTAGGGGAGAGTGCCCCATCTTACAGCACAGTGAAGAAATGGGCAGCTCAATTCAAACATGGAAGGGAGAGTCTGGAAGATGATCCCCGTCCAGGAAGACCAAGAATGGTAACCACCGATGAAACCACCGGCAGAATCCATGACATGATAATGGAGGATCGACGACTGAGCGGTACATTGTTACTGAGTTGGGCATCTCCCAGGAACGTGTTCATGCCATTATTCACAATGATCTTCAAATGACAAAGGTCTCTGCTCGATGTGTACCGAAACTTCTTGAAGCTGGTCACAAACGACATCGTTTCAACATGTCAAGAGACAATCTTGGTCGTTTTTCTGCAGATCTTGAAATGTTTCTTCGGCAATTTGTGACTATGGATCTGACTTGGGTTCATCATTTTCAACCAGAAACCAAAGAACAGTCAAAGCATTGGAAACATCATGGATCCCACCTCCAAAGAAAGCAAGGGTGGTTGTGTCTGCAGGCAAAGTGATGGCTTCCATCTTTTGGGATTCAGAAGGTGTGCTATTGGTAGACTATCTTCGAAAGGGCAGCACGGTCACCGGGACCTATTATGCTAATCTTGTGAAGCAACTGCGGGTCAAAGTGAAGGAAAAGCGTCCAGGAAATTGACGAGAGGAGGCATCTTTCAGCAAGATAATGCTCCAATTCACAAGTCGGCGGTGGCAATAGTTGCCATTCATGAATGCGGCTTCCAGCTTCTTGAACATCCTCCTTATTCCCCAGATTTGGCCCCTTCGGACTATTACCTGTTTACCAAACTCAAAAAGGAGCTCTCAGTGGTCACAAATTTGCTTCAGATGATGACATCATTCACGATGTAGACCACTTTTTACTGGCACAAGATTCTGACTTTTATAAAGAAGGGATCCGTATGCTTCAGCATTGCTGGACTAATTACATAAACCTGCAAGAGGACTATGTTGAGAAATAACTCAGAAAAATTGTCCACAAATAATCCGTTGTACCTTAGGCCGCGAACTTATCAATCATCCCTCGTATATCACGTGATCTATGAATCGGGGATAGAGACGCACTGAGAGCTGCACTAGTGCAACCTCGTCATGGCACATGGCTTGGGCGGCATTGTATATTTTGAGGAAGGTTTTCCAAATATAAGAATGAATGTGTATTTCAGTTTATGAAGAGATCGTGAGCATGTAATCAGTAGTAAGCTATTACGTCTTGGATTTCCGCCTGATGCCCACCTCGTTTGTGCTTCATAATTGTCAGTTATTGTAATGTCCTGTAAAAGGTCACGTAATCTTTTGTGTCAGCCGTCAGTGGTATATGTTTAGTTAAGGCTAGCAGACTTATATGTCAGGGAAAACACACACATATATATAATATATATATATATATATATATATATATATATTCATAAAGCTGAAGTATATAGACATATATGCATATGTTTACGAATTCACTGTAAATGCTGAACTGTCATGTATCTTAAATATAAGCTATATTCTTGTACAAGATGTTAAGCTTTGTTGTGGGTTGCCAAGTCGGACAACCTCTTATTAGAGTTAGAAGAGACTTAGAATATGTATCATGTAATATATAACATGCTTGTGCACGATCTGAGTTGGCAGAATATTGAGATCATAGAACATTATTAATATTAAATAGTTTGTGTTGGATTTTTAATATACATGGCGTCGGAATTATATTCTGCCTGCTAGTGATGAATGACAGGATTATATTTTAGATAAGGCCATGTATCATCCCTATGCATATGATCACGCAGGGTAGTGGACCCAGGCAAGAGGAACGTCCAAAGAAGAAAAGAAATTGGGTTAGAGCATTTAGTGGGGCGGGCAGTGGAAGTACTAGCTCTGACACCGCAGGCAAGAAGAGCCGAGCTCCCATTTCATAAGTAGGCACAGGGGATTGGAAGGATGGGGTGTGAACTTCTTCTTCGTTCGTTTCTACCACCAAGACTGCCCTGTGATCCTACTGAATTTACGCCTGTGGTCCTCGTTAAGTCCCTGTGTGGTCCCCGTAAGGACCACACGAGATCCCCGAGAGGACCACAAGAGGTTCAGACTATCACAGGGCTTGAGCCTTTATTCTTGGTGGGTCTCAGAAGCGGGATTGCGTGACACCGTGGTTTTCGTTGCACCAGTTTAATCTAGAGTTGGACTTTCTCACCGGAAAACCTCAGCGTGATTAGGATACGCATACATCCCCGCCGGGTGAGAGGTGGTTGCCTATCTAGACTGCCCTGGTCCAGTGTCTCCGACTTCAGCATTTTGTGGTCGTGGCCGCTACCCTTCCTAGTTGTGACCAGGATGGAGCTTTTGTCCAGGAGGACGAATCCTCGCCACTAGTGACTTCCACTCCTGGGTTGAGCCGGTTTAGTCATATTATCCCAGTATGGGCATGTTTGGGACGTGACCGACCTCTAGAGCAGAGATACCGTGACATGCGTAGCCATCAAGTTCCACCCCTGGTGTGTGCCGGTTTAGGCATATTTCACCAGTGTAGGTGTATTTCGGACGTGGCCGGCCTCTAGAGCAGAGGCGCCATGGTATGTGTAGCTCTCGGGGCGAAAATACTGAAAATACCGATTAAACTTCACTTTATCCTTTCCTTCACCTTTTCACATCGGCACCACACAGCAACCCTTACTTCTTTTCGCAGTTTCTTCCTTGACCGGGACGAGCTTCACTCCACGAGCGGCATCCAAAGAATCTCTCCAGCAGTGTCTTAACCTCTGGGTTAAGCCTGTTCAGACATTTCACCCGATATGAGTGCACTTAGGACGTGGCCAACTTAAAGACCAGAGGTTCATGATTTGACTGTTTGTTTCGCTTTATACTTTCTATCACTTTTTCCTCAGTGGCGCCGCGCGGCAATCCCATTTGCACCTTTCTTCATTGGCCGGGAGGAGCACCGCTCCACGCACGGCAGCTGAAGAATCTCGCCAGCAGTGGTAGATGAGCTACCAAACGTGCCACTCATCTACCCTAAGTATCTGGTTTTCAGGCGCCAGATATTCGCTTTCGCCCCTTCTCCTGTCAGTTTAAACAGTTCTGCCACGAGAAGGTCAGGAGCTGGACTTCACTGCCAGAGACTATTTGAGACGCACGCCGTTGGAGCGGAGAGCTAGTTCTCCACCCTAGCTCCGGCAATAACAGTCCTTAGAACTGTGGTGTGAACTAAAAAGGGGAAGACAGCGATTTTCACCCGGTCACACAAGTGCTTATCGCACAGTCACACAAGTGCTTATCGCACAGTCACACAAGTGGTTATCGCACAGTCACACAAGTACTTATCGCACAGTCACACAAGTGCTTATCGCACAGTCACACAAGTGCTTATCGCACAGTCACACATGTGCTTATCGCACAGTCACACAAATGCTTATCGCACAGTCACACAAGTGCTTATCGCACACCCATGTCCTGATATAGTACTTAGAGACCCCGGGCACCACTATCCCAATAAACACCAAATAGAGGACAGGGGCAGGTTCAGATATAATGTGTACGGAATATATAATTGACATGTTAAAATGAGCGAATATTACATACAAGCCATCCCGCATACACCATGTATATATATATACATATATATACACATATATGGTCAGATGTAGGAGCCTAGGCTTATCTCGCTGAATCTCCACTTGGCAGTTTGTCAGAATGTTCAACATTTCATCTTTGTCCAGCTGTTTCTCAACTGTTTTTATTCCTTCTTGTTTTATTTGATCGCTATCATTTTCAGCCACTAAACACACCAGCTGTTTGTTGTCTGTTTAACTCTTATAGTTTATTTTTCCTAGCAACTTTCTCCTAGAAACCTGTTTTTAAATTAAAAACCTGAAGTAACAGTAATGTTTTCTTCATTTCCCACATGAGAGTTGTATTATTTTCTCTTTCCTTGTAACTAAATGCATGTCAGATTTGTGATAGATAACCCAAACAAAAACTAATAACTAACAAGAATGAAATGTTTTCCTGCATTTAATTAATAACATAATTTGTTTTATTTTTTGCTCTCATTTAAGACCTTGCTCAAAGAGAACTGGAAGGTCTGATCTGGCTTGTACTAGCAATGTTTAACATAGGATTGGAAATGGTTGTTTATTTGCTGCAGTAAAATCTACTTTCTTCTCTTTGTCTGTGTTTTAACTTCGCAAATAAGTTGTTACTTGCAGGAACTTCGGGCTTACAGAGTTCTGCTAATACGGCGGTGATTGTTACATGTTGTCTCCACCAGGCGGCGCTGTAATCATCGTCGGTACTTTAGTAGTAAGTTCTCAGTTTGTAATGTGTTACATTACAGATAGATAGATAGATAGATAGACAGACAGACAGACAGACAGATAGATAGATAGATAGATAGATAGATAGATAGATAGATAGATAGATAGATAGATAGATAGATAGATAGATAGATAGATAGATAGATAGATAGATAGATAGATAGATAGATAGATAGATAGATAGATAGATAGATAGATAGATAGATAGATAGATGAACAAAGTATTCTTCAGCAGAATAACATATTTTATTTTCAACAGGTTTTATTTATTTCGTACATTGCAACTTTTGATGCTGTGGAAAAGTGAAGAGGCTGGACATTTGTACGTGATCTTAGTTGCAGACACAAAAAAGCTGTATTTTAATCAGAAAGAAAGAGTTATATACGGTTCATAAAGTAAGACAGTATTATAGTCATAAAGTAAGACAGTATTATAGTCATAAAGTAAGACAGTATTATAGAGTAAGACAGTATTATAGTCATAGAGTAAGACAGTATTATACTCATAGAGTAAGACAGTATTATAGTCATAAAGAAAGATGGTATTCTCTCACTACGATGCTCCTGATGAACGCCTGACATCAGACTCTAAACTCTAAACTCTAAACTAAAGTTTACTGTTTGGGCAAGACTATAGGTACGCAGCCAGGAAGTTGACATGAAAAATGTGGAAAGTTCAGTCTTTAAATTTAGGACAAAACGAAATCTTTTAGGAATCTTTCAGCTGGGGACGCCTCTCTTCTACTCCAGACTGGTCGCTTCCAGGAAAATGGACGAGACGGCACATATAGCACTAATCTTTTGTTGAGACTGTCCAGTCTGTAGCCAACGTCTGCCAGGGGCGCGTCTTTTCACACATAAACTGGTGGACTGTCCCAAGGAAAACTCCAGGGCTTGTATACTGCTCTCTTGCTAAGATTGTCCGCTGTCATTTCTCTTTTAGATACTGGTCCATGTGGCCAGGGGCTATACGTTGGTCCAACTGGCCAGGGGTAATAAGTTGTTGGAGCTGGCCAAGGGTAATAATTTGGTGGAACTGGCCACTGGCGATAAGACAACGAAGGGACTCTCCTTTTGCCGAAGTTATCTCCACTTTCCTGGAGGTCTCGATTGATAAATTTACCAGGAGACCACAGTCCATCAGCGGACGATGACAGAAAGATAAGGACGACGAGGAGCGGGAGAACTAAGATGTTGGCCCTCATTTCTTCTTCAACTTGGGATCTGTTGACAAGATGGAGAAAATGTCCAAGATTTTCGTGAAACAAATATGAGACACTACATTCTTTTATCAACAAATACGAGATACTACAAATAAGAAAAACTGCATTTTCTATCAACACATATTAGATACTACATTTCTCTAACAACAAATATGCGACACTACATTCTTCTATCAACAAATATGAGACGCTACATTCTTCTATCACTAAATATGAGACACTACGTTCTTATATCAACAAGTATGAGACACTACATTCTTCTATCAACAAATATCAGACATTACATTCTTCAGTCAACAAATACGAAACACTACATTCTTCTAGCAAAATATTTGGGACAATACCTTATGTCAACAAATATGAGACACTACATTTTTCTATCAATAAATATGAAACACTACATTATTCTATAAAAAAATATCAGACACTATATTTTTATCTCCAAATGCAAGACACTACATTCTTCTATCAACAAATTTCAGACATGACATTTTTCTATCAACAAAAACCAGACACTACATTCTTCTATCAAAAATTATCAGACGCTAGATTTTTCTATCAACAAATATTAAACATTCTATCAACAAATATGAAACACTATATTCTTCTACCAACAAATATAAGACACTACATTCTTTTAAATTTATATGTAGCTAAACTTTTTTAAAAACCTTTTTATATGAATTATTGAATATATAAGCTATTACATCTTTGATACATCTCAATAGTTTGTAGATTATTATATTTTTGATTTATCTCATTAATATGTAACTTTATATATGTGAACTTAACTCATTAATGTGCAAGTTTATACATCTTTAGCTCATTTCACTATTGTGTAAGTTTATACACCTTTAGCTCCACCTCTTTAATATGTAAGTTTATACATCTTAATCTCATCTCATTAATATGTAATTTCATACATCTTTAGCTCCATCACGTTAACGTGTAAGTTCATACACCTTTAGCTCCATCGCATTAACGTGTAAGTTCATACACCTTTAGCTCCACTCATTAATGTTTAAGTTTATTCTTCTTTAGCTCCACCTTATTAATGTGTAAGTTCATACTCCCTTAGCTCCATCACATTAATGTGATTGATGTTACATGTTACCTGTTTCTATTGAAGCAGAGTTAGTTTGTCTAACTTGTGGGCAGCAAGGGACGATATGCAAACACTGGTTACAGTCCTGTCCTAGTCATTGTCCTACTCCTGGTCCTAGTCATTGTTCTACTCCTGGTCCTAGTCATTGTCCTACTTCTGGTTAGTCTCATTGTTTTAGTCCCGTCCTAGACATTCTTCTAGTCCTGGTCCTAGTCTTTGTTTTAGTCCTTGTCCTAGTCATTGTTCTAGTTCTGGTCGTAGCTTTGTTCTAGTCTTTGTTCTATTCCTGGTGATAATCTTTCTTCTAGTCATGGTCCTAGTCTTTGTTCTAGTTCTGGTCCTAGTCTTTCTTCTAGTCCTTTTCCTAGTCATTGTTCTAGTTCTTGTCGTAGCTGTGTTCTAATCTTTGTTCTAGTCCCGGTCCTAATCTTTGTTCTAGTTCTGGTCCTAGTCTTTGTTCTAGTCCCGGTCCTAGTCTTTGTTCTAGTTCTGGTCCTTGTCTTTGTTTTAGTCCTTGTCCTAGTCATTGTTCTAGTTCTGGTCGTAGCTTTGTTCTAGTCTTTGTTCTATTCCTGGTCCTAGTCATTGTTCTAGTCCTGGTCCTAGTCTTTGTTCTAGTTCTGTTCCTAGTCTTTGTTCTAGTCTTGGTCGTACTTATTATTCTAGTTCTGGTCCTAGTCTTTGTTCTAGTCCTGGTCTTATTCATAGTCCTAGTTCTTGTCCTAGTCATTCTTCTAGTCCTTGTCCTAGTCATTCTTCTAGTCCTTGTCCTAATCATTCTTCTAGTCCGTGTCCTAGTCATTGTTCTAGTCCTAGTCCTAATCATTGTTCTAGTTCTTGTCCTAGTCATTGTTCTAATCCCTGTCTTGTCATTGTTATAGTTCTGATCCTAGTCATTATTCTAGTCCTGGTCCTAACCGTTGTCCTAGTTCTGGTCCTTGTCATTGTTCTTTTCCTTGTCCTAGTCATTGTTCTAGTCCTTGTCCTAGTCACTGTTCTAGTCCTTGTCCTAGTCATTGTTCTAGTCATTGTACTAGTCACTGTTCTAGTCCTTGTCCTAGTCATTGTTCTAGTCCTTGTCCTAGTCACTGTTCTAGTCCTTGTCCTAGTCATTGTTCTAGTCCTTGTCCTAGTCATTGTTCTAGTCATTGTCCTAGTCATTGTTCTAGTCCTTGTCCTAGTCATTGTTCTAGTCATTGTCCTAGTCATTGTTCTAGTCCTTGTCCTAGTCATTGTTCTAGTCCTTGTCCTAGTCACTGTTCTAGTCCTTGTCCTAGTCATTGTTCTAGTCCTTGTCCTAGTCATTGTTCTAGTCCTTGTCCTAGTCACTGTTCTAGTCATTGTCCTAGTCATTGTTCTAGTCCTTGTCCTAGTCATTGTTCTAGTCCTTGTCCTAGTCATTGTTCTAGTCCTTGTCCTAGTCATTGTTCTAGTCCTTGTCCTAGTCACTGTTCTAGTCCTTGTCCTAGTCACTGTTCTAGTCCTTGTCCTAGTCATTGTTCTAGTCCTTGTCCTAGTCATTGTTCTAGTCCTTGTCCTAGTCATTGTTCTAGTCATTGTCCTAGTCATTGTTCTAGTCCTTGTCCTAGTCACTGTTCTAGTCCTTGTCCTAGTCATTGTTCTAGTCCTTGTCCTAGTCACTGTTCTAGTCCTTGTCCTAGTCCTTGTCCTAGTTCATTGTTCTAGTCCTTGTCCTAGTCATTGTTCTAGTCCTTGTCCTAGTCATTGTTCTAGTCCTTGTCCTAGTCACTGTTCTAGTCCTTGTCCTAGTCATTGTTCTAGTCCTTGTCCTAATCATTGTTCTAGTCCTTGTCCTAGTCATTGTTCTAGTCCTTGTCCTAGTCATTGTTCTAGTCCTTGTCCTAGTCACTGTTCTAGTCCTTGTCCTAGTCATTGTTCTAGTCCTTGTCCTAGTCATTGTTCTAGTCCTTGTCCTAGTCATTGTTCTAGTCCTTGTCCTAGTCACTGTTCTAGTCCTTGTCCTAGTCATTGTTCTAGTCCTTGTCCTAGTCCTTGTCCTAGTCCTTGTCCTAGTCATTGTTCTAGTCCTTGTCCTAGTCACTGTTCTAGTCCTTGTCCTAGTCATTGTTCTAGTCCTTGTCCTAGTCATTGTTCTAGTCCTTGTCCTAGTCATTGTTCTAGTCCTTGTTGCTGGTTGTTGTATTGTTGCTGGTTGTTGTATTGTTGCTGGTTGTTGTATTGTTGCTGGTTGTTTTATTGTTGCTGGTTGTTGTATTGTTGCTGTATTGTTGTATTGTTGCTGGTTGTTGTGTTGTTGCTGGTTGTTGTATTGTTGCTGGTTGTTGTAGTGTATAACATTGACAAGGTTTGAACTCTTGCTCTTGATGACTGATAGTAGAAGTGTTCTTTGGTTCTCTAATCATAACACATCGATGTTTCACAAATTTTACAACATTCGCTAGACTACAACAAGTCCGATGAAATGATTTCTGCAGAATTCATTTATTTTTACAAATAAGATATTCGACTTAGAATTCACAACATCTCTTGTACTAAGATGCAATATGACATAATCTTCGTTAGTTTCGTCTTTGAAGCACATCCATATCAAACTATCATACTCTACAAACAGCACTTCTCAATGTTCTCCTATTTTACAATATTCTTCACTTGATAAGAAGAGAATTCTAAACTCTGTACTATATTCCATCTGAAACACGTGGTCAATCAGTTACACGACTAAATCACTGTAAAACTACTTCTTCAAAACTGTTTTTCATAGCAACTTTCTCCTAGAAACCTTTTTGAAATTAAAAACGTGAAGTAACAGTTATTTTCGCTTTACTTGTAACTAAATGCATGTCAGATTTGTGATAGATAACCCAAACAAAAACTAATAAATAACAAGAATGAAATGTTTTCCTGCATTTAATTAATAACATAATTAGTTTTGTTTTTTGCTCTCATTTAAGACCTTGCTCAAAGAGAACTGGAAGGTTTGATCTGGCTTGTACTAGCAATGTTTAACATAGGATTGGAAATGGTTGTTTATTTGCTGCAGTAAAATCTACTTTCTTCTCTTTGTCTGTGTTTTAACTTCGCAAATAAGTTGTTACTTGCAGGAACTTCGGGCTTACAGAGTTCTGCTAATACGGCGGTGTCTGTTATATGTTGTCTCCACCAGGCGGCGCTGTAATCATCGTTGGTACTTTAGTAGTAAGTTCTCAGTTTGTAATGTGTTACATTACAGATAGATAGATAGATAGATAGATAGATAGATAGATAGATAGATAGATAGATAGATAGATAGATAGATAGATAGATAGATAGATAGATAGATAGATAGATAGATAACATAATAGCACACTTTACTTTCAAAAAGTTGTATTTATTTCCGACATTGCAACTTTTGATGCTGTAGAAACTTGAAGAGGCTGGAAATTTGTGTATCATCTGTAACCGTACCTGATGTTAGTGGCAGACATAAAGAGAGACAGTCTTGTAATCGAACCTATATTGTTATATGATACCTGATCTTAGTGCCAGACATAAAGAGAGACAGTCTTGTAATCGATCCCATATTGTTATATGATACCTGATCTTAGTGCCAGACATAAAGAGAGACAGTCTTGTAATCGATCCCATATTGTTATATGATACCTGATCTTAGTGGCAGACATAAAGAGAGACAGATAGAACCCATATTGTTATATGAATGTTAGGTGTGGACAGATATCAGTGGCACTAAAAATCTGATGGAACCAGCAGGAATCATGTTCATAAGAAGAATGATGAGAGTGCCGTGGACAGCCAAGAAAACAACTGACGAGGCTCTAACCGAGGCTGGGCAGAAGAGAGAAGTTACGGCAAAATTCAGAACACGACAGTCCAGATTTGTAGCACATGTTTTAGGAAGAAGCAGACTGAAGCACTTAGTGACAACAGGAAAACTAGAAAAAAAAAGGGACAGAAAAAAAGGCCAAAGAAACCAGATACTTGACGGACTAAAACAGTGGCACGGAGCCAGATCAAAGTACAGCTTATAGAAAGAGCAGAGGATGGATGGTTGTGGAAATCAATGGCGATCAACGCCTGATTGTCATAGATTAGAGAGAGAGAGAGAGAGAGAGAGAGAGAGAGAGAGAGAGAGAGAGAAAGAGAGTGAGAGATTGTAGACATAAAGAAAGATGGTATTCTCTCTCTACAATGTTTTTGATGGAAGCCTGACATCAGACTCTAAACTGAAGTTTACTGTTTAGGCAAGACTATACAGGTCTTTCAATAGAAAGTTGATATGAAAAATGTGAAACAGTTCATTCTTTAAGATTGCTAAAGTTCATTCTTTAAGATTGCTAAAGTTCATTCTTTAAGATTGCTAAAGTTCATTCTTTAAGATTGCTAAAGTTCATTCTTTAAGATTGCTAAAGTTAAAGACCCTGACCCAGACTGCATCAGTTGACCAGACCTGGGACCCAGCTCTTAAATCTGCTGAACTCGTCCAGCGGCGCAACCCCTTGGCGAACAGGACGGACGTACCCGAGGGCCGAGGGCCGCAGGTTGATTCTCTTGGAGACCGATGCCGCTTCGTCCTCCGCTTCTCTCACAGATCTTTCAGCTGGGGACGCCTCTCTTTTAACCCATAACGGTCGCCTCCAGGGAAATCGACCAAGTGGAAAATATACAACTCTTTTGTTGAGACTGTCCAGTCTGTAGCCACCGTCTGCCAGGGGCGCGTCTTTTTTCACATAAACTGGTGGACTGTCCCATGGAAAACGATAGCGCGGCACATAGGTTGTTGTAGTGTATAACATTGACAAGGTTTGAACTCTTGCTCTTGATGACTGATAGTAGAAGTGTTCTTTGGTTCTCTAATCATAACACATCGATGTTTCAAAAATTTTACAACATTCGCTAGACTACAACAAGTCCGATGAAATGATTTCTGCAGAATTCATTTATTTTTACAAATAAGATATTCGACTTAGAATTCACAACATCTCTTGTACTAAGATGCAATATGACATAATCTTCGTTAGTTTCGTCTTTGAAGCACATCCATATCAAACTATCATACTCTACAAACAGCACTTCTCAATGTTCTCCTATTTTACAATATTCTTCACTTGATAAGAAGAGAATTCTAAACTCTGTACTATATTCCATCTGAAACACGTGGTCAATCAGTTACACGACTAAATCACTGTAAAACTACTTCTTCAAAACTGTTTTTCATAGCAACTTTCTCCTAGAAACCTTTTTGAAATTAAAAACGTGAAGTAACAGTTATTTTCGCTTTACTTGTAACTAAATGCATGTCAGATTTGTGATAGATAACCCAAACAAAAACTAATAAATAACAAGAATGAAATGTTTTCCTGCATTTAATTAATAACATAATTAGTTTTGTTTTTTGCTCTCATTTAAGACCTTGCTCAAAGAGAACTGGAAGGTTTGATCTGGCTTGTACTAGCAATGTTTAACATAGGATTGGAAATGGTTGTTTATTTGCTGCAGTAAAATCTACTTTCTTCTCTTTGTCTGTGTTTTAACTTCGCAAATAAGTTGTTACTTGCAGGAACTTCGGGCTTACAGAGTTCTGCTAATACGGCGGTGTCTGTTATATGTTGTCTCCACCAGGCGGCGCTGTAATCATCGTTGGTACTTTAGTAGTAAGTTCTCAGTTTGTAATGTGTTACATTACAGATAGATAGATAGATAGATAGATAGATAGATAGATAGATAGATAGATAGATAGATAGATAGATAGATAGATAGATAGATAGATAGATAGATAGATAGATAGATAGATAACATAATAGCACACTTTACTTTCAAAAAGTTGTATTTATTTCCGACATTGCAACTTTTGATGCTGTAGAAACTTGAAGAGGCTGGAAATTTGTGTATCATCTGTAACCGTACCTGATGTTAGTGGCAGACATAAAGAGAGACAGTCTTGTAATCGAACCTATATTGTTATATGATACCTGATCTTAGTGCCAGACATAAAGAGAGACAGTCTTGTAATCGATCCCATATTGTTATATGATACCTGATCTTAGTGCCAGACATAAAGAGAGACAGTCTTGTAATCGATCCCATATTGTTATATGATACCTGATCTTAGTGGCAGACATAAAGAGAGACAGATAGAACCCATATTGTTATATGAATGTTAGGTGTGGACAGATATCAGTGGCACTAAAAATCTGATGGAACCAGCAGGAATCATGTTCATAAGAAGAATGATGAGAGTGCCGTGGACAGCCAAGAAAACAACTGACGAGGCTCTAACCGAGGCTGGGCAGAAGAGAGAAGTTACGGCAAAATTCAGAACACGACAGTCCAGATTTGTAGCACATGTTTTAGGAAGAAGCAGACTGAAGCACTTAGTGACAACAGGAAAACTAGAAAAAAAAAGGGACAGAAAAAAAGGCCAAAGAAACCAGATACTTGACGGACTAAAACAGTGGCACGGAGCCAGATCAAAGTACAGCTTATAGAAAGAGCAGAGGATGGATGGTTGTGGAAATCAATGGCGATCAACGCCTGATTGTCATAGATTAGAGAGAGAGAGAGAGAGAGAGAGAGAGAGAGAAAGAGAGTGAGAGATTGTAGACATAAAGAAAGATGGTATTCTCTCTCTACAATGTTTTTGATGGAAGCCTGACATCAGACTCTAAACTGAAGTTTACTGTTTAGGCAAGACTATACAGGTCTTTCAATAGAAAGTTGATATGAAAAATGTGAAACAGTTCATTCTTTAAGATTGCTAAAGTTCATTCTTTAAGATTGCTAAAGTTCATTCTTTAAGATTGCTAAAGTTCATTCTTTAAGATTGCTAAAGTTCATTCTTTAAGATTGCTAAAGTTAAAGACCCTGACCCAGACTGCATCAGTTGACCAGACCTGGGACCCAGCTCTTAAATCTGCTGAACTCGTCCAGCGGCGCAACCCCTTGGCGAACAGGACGGACGTACCCGAGGGCCGAGGGCCGCAGGTTGATTCTCTTGGAGACCGATGCCGCTTCGTCCTCCGCTTCTCTCACAGATCTTTCAGCTGGGGACGCCTCTCTTTTAACCCATAACGGTCGCCTCCAGGGAAATCGACCAAGTGGAAAATATACAACTCTTTTGTTGAGACTGTCCAGTCTGTAGCCACCGTCTGCCAGGGGCGCGTCTTTTTTCACATAAACTGGTGGACTGTCCCATGGAAAACGATAGCGCGGCACATATCTCTTGCTAAGATTGTCTGCGATCGCTTCTCTTTTAGACACAAGTACTCCTTTTCGGTAGGAAAATGGCCATTTCACGAGTCTCTTGCTGAGGTTATCTGCACTTTCCTGGAGGTCTCGACTGGCAACTACATCACGACTGAGTCCCTCCACGAGCGATGACAGGAAACCGAGAGCTGCAAGAAGCGCAGGAAGCAGGGTGTGGGCCCTCATTTCTTCTTTTACTTGAGGGGTCTGCTGAGAAGAAGATGGAGAAAATGTCGAGGACTGCCGTGTAACAAATATCAGACACTACATTCTTCTATAAAGATATCCATACTGCAAGAACTTAATACTGAAGAAGGCTGGCTAATAAAGAGGATTGAACAGAGAAAACTTAAATATTTTGGACACATTAAACGTCATGATAATCTAGAGAAGAGTCTTGGAAGGGTACATAATGGAAAAAAGAAAGAGAGGAAGATCAAGGCGAAGATGGCTACAAGACATCGTTGATAATCTGCAAATGGATGCATCAGCAGCAGGCCATCTTGCTCACAACCGAGAGGCCTAGAGGAGAGCTGTTAGGGAGGCAAAGTTCCGCAAGGGACATGCAAGTGACTGACTGACTGACCTTCTTCTGCATATACGTAGTTGAACTCTTTAATGAGTAAGTTATTACATCTTTGACTCATCTCATTAATGTGTAAGTTATTACATTTTTATCTCATTAATTTATAAGTTATTACGTATTTGTCTCTCTTATAAATTATTACATCTTCAATTCATCTCATTAATGTGTATGGTATTAATGTGTATGATATTAATATGTATGTTGCATGGTCTGTTCTTCTTTTTTTTTCATTTTTAGCAGTTAGTCTGACTAAGCTGTATTCAGCAACGAAAAGGAAAAAAACAGACAAACAGGTCGGATAGGAAGTGGGCTTAGATGGCTTTCTTTAAATTTCTTAAATTTAGAAATGATGACTAAGACTTAGGTCTGTCGTTAACGATGATCTTTCAACAGAATTCACAACAGAAAATGATGATCTTTCAACTGAATTCACAACAGAAAATGATGATCTTTCAACAGAATTCACAACAGAAAATGATGATCTTTCAACAGAATTCACAACAGAAAATGATGATCTTTCAACAGAATTCACAACAGAAAATGATGATCTTTCAACAGAATTCACAACAGAAAATGATGATCTTTCAACAGAATTCACAACAGAAAATGATGATCTTTCAACAGAATTCACAACAGAAAATGATCATCTTGACCAGTCTTTGATTTAGTGTTTAATAATCTTGACGATATATATAATGATTTTGATGAAGTTTCTAAGGACTTTGATGGCGTCCAGTGCATTTATCTTCATGTAAAAAAATGCAGGAGCAGCTTTATTACTTAACGATTACAAAGTTGTGACGTTTCGGCGTGAGCCTTAATTATACAAAAACATACAGGACGAAGAAATAGAGAGAGGAGATAAAGTATAGATTCACATGAATGCTTTGCTAAAAATAAGAATGGGAAAAAATAGAATAAAATAAAATGAATGTAGCACTTAACTCTAATTTGTAAGAAGCTGTGACTTGTAAGAAGCTGTATTCAGAAGTCCCCATGGTGGAGTGTAGAGAATGTTTGAATGGAGACTTGTGATGTGTGATTGATGGGTATTAAATGGGGAGGTGGGGGGGGGGAGAACCGTGAAAAGGGAAGAGAGTGATACAGTGGTAATCTAGCAGGGAGAAGGTGGAATAGGTGATTAGAGTTGGGGTAGAGGGGTTGTAATCTGATGCTGTGGGGAGGTTCTGAACTATATGTTACAAGTGAGAAAGGGGTAAAATTTAGTGCAGAATGAATATGATTGTGGGAGAGGAGAATGTTAGTTATTGCTGAATTGCGAGTTCAAGCCATGTGGTTCCAGTGTCCCATATTTCTGAATGTAGCTGTTCTATTCTCAAGCGGTTTCTGTCATCAGCTTGACATTGTTTGTGGCTGTTACTAGAAAATCAGATGTGCATTTGTGGTTGGGGCTATTGAAATGAATAGGAACTGGTGTAGAAGCATGATGGGTGATATCATACAGATGTCTCTGCATACGGTCGTCTAATTTCAGACTAGTTTCACTAGTATAGGTTATCCTGCATCTTTCGCATACGATGATATATATCAGATTACGGGACTCGGTTGGCCACCCACCCCAAGTTGTTTCTCTTCACATCAAGGACAGCTTTTTAGGCAGACCCACCTTCTATCTTCTTCCTAAAACCCACAAACCCAGTCATCCTGGACGTCTCATTGTACCAGCATGCTCATGCCCCACTGAGAACATTTCTGACTTTTTGGACAGCATTTTCCAGCCGCTAGTACACAAACTAGCCTCCTTTTTGAAAGATACCAACCACGCTTTAACAACTTTTGATACGGTCACACTCTCTCAACAACACACCTATCACATCTTTCTCCTTGATGTCTGCTCCATTTACACCTCTGTCCCCCACGAGGATGGACTCTTAGCACTCCGCTATTTTCCTGATAAAGACCCTCACCCTGCCACTAACACTGACATCATAATAAGAGTCGCAGAACTGATACCCAGCCTAAATTCCTTTGAACTCAAGGGCGAATACTTTGATCAAATCAGTGATGTTGCCATGGGAACGACAATGGGTCCCAGTTATGCATGCTTATTTGTGGGCTTTTTGGAAGCAAAGTATTTGAAACCTACGCTGGCAGACTTCCATAATTTTATAAAAGATACATCGATGATGGCATTTCAGTCCGCAGTATGCCACAGGACGAGCTAACAAAATGTATTGAATTCGCCAACTCGCTTAAAGAAAATATCAATTTCACTTACGAAATTTCTGACAAGTCTGTCAACTTTTTATACATCAAAATATCTGTTGACACAGTCAGTTTTGCCACCTCTGTATTTTACAAGTCCACCGACAGCCATGCGTATTCACTTTACACCTCCTCAGATCCTGAAACTTGTAAGGACTCCATCCCATACTCCTACCTCCTCCGTCTTCGCCGCATATGTCAGGATAATTTGGACTTTATAGATCAGCCCAACAAGTTATTAGAATTTTTCTGTCATCGCCACTACCCAGAAAAGGTCCTTCGTGAAGCCTTCAACCGCATAAAACTAGTGAGCCGCAAAGAAGTATTCAGGAAAAAGCCTGTTACTCCATAGGACAGAGTTAAGTTAGTACTGCCTTTCCACCCGTACGGTCAAATGGTTAAGAAAATTCTTTGTCTCCCACTAATCCACCTGGACCCCGACACTCGCGTCATTTTCTCTGACCCACCCCTGTTGTCATACAAATGGGAACCAAATCTTAAGGGCGTCCTCGTCCACAGCCACCTGAAGCATATGTTAGTACCATGAAATATAACCGCCCTCGCCGGGTTACCTCCCCTGTAGTCTGGGAAAAGAAAACGATCACCTTTCTCAAAACTATCCTCACTCTCCATGAGGGATCCACATGCGAGTCATGTGATATGATATATTCATTGTATGCAAACTGAATTAAATGTATGTGTCATTCTCTCAGGGTCTGCAGTTATATATCTACCAAGAAGTCTTGAGCAACACACAATTTACACCAAAAACACAACACTCAGGCTGCTAATTTGTAAGAAGCTGTGACTTGTAAGAAGCTGTATTCAGAAGTCCCCATGGTGGAGTGTAGAGAATGTTTGAATGGAGACTTGTGATGTGTGATTGATGGGTATTAAATGGGGAGGTGGGGGGGGGGAGAACCGTGAAAAGGGAAGAGAGTGATACAGTGGTAATCTAGCAGGGAGAAGGTGGAATAGGTGATTAGAGTTGGGGTAGAGGGGTTGTAATCTGATGCTGTGGGGAGGTTCTGAACTATATGTTACAAGTGAGAAAGGGGTAAAATTTAGTGCAGAATGAATATGATTGTGGGAGAGGAGAATGTTAGTTATTGCTGAATTGCGAGTTCAAGCCATGTGGTTCCAGTGTCCCATATTTCTGAATGTAGCTGTTCTATTCTCAAGCGGTTTCTGTCATCAGCTTGACATTGTTTGTGGCTGTTACTAGAAAATCAGATGTGCATTTGTGGTTGGGGCTATTGAAATGAATAGGAACTGGTGTAGAAGCATGATGGGTGATATCATACAGATGTCTCTGCATACGGTCGTCTAATTTCAGACTAGTTTCACTAGTATAGGTTATCCTGCATCTTTCGCATACGATGATATATATCAGATTACGGGACTCGGTTGGCCACCCACCCCAAGTTGTTTCTCTTCACATCAAGGACAGCTTTTTAGGCAGACCCACCTTCTATCTTCTTCCTAAAACCCACAAACCCAGTCATCCTGGACGTCTCATTGTACCAGCATGCTCATGCCCCACTGAGAACATTTCTGACTTTTTGGACAGCATTTTCCAGCCGCTAGTACACAAACTAGCCTCCTTTTTGAAAGATACCAACCACGCTTTAACAACTTTTGATACGGTCACACTCTCTCAACAACACACCTATCACATCTTTCTCCTTGATGTCTGCTCCATTTACACCTCTGTCCCCCACGAGGATGGACTCTTAGCACTCCGCTATTTTCCTGATAAAGACCCTCACCCTGCCACTAACACTGACATCATAATAAGAGTCGCAGAACTGATACCCAGCCTAAATTCCTTTGAACTCAAGGGCGAATACTTTGATCAAATCAGTGATGTTGCCATGGGAACGACAATGGGTCCCAGTTATGCATGCTTATTTGTGGGCTTTTTGGAAGCAAAGTATTTGAAACCTACGCTGGCAGACTTCCATAATTTTATAAAAGATACATCGATGATGGCATTTCAGTCCGCAGTATGCCACAGGACGAGCTAACAAAATGTATTGAATTCGCCAACTCGCTTAAAGAAAATATCAATTTCACTTACGAAATTTCTGACAAGTCTGTCAACTTTTTATACATCAAAATATCTGTTGACACAGTCAGTTTTGCCACCTCTGTATTTTACAAGTCCACCGACAGCCATGCGTATTCACTTTACACCTCCTCAGATCCTGAAACTTGTAAGGACTCCATCCCATACTCCTACCTCCTCCGTCTTCGCCGCATATGTCAGGATAATTTGGACTTTATAGATCAGCCCAACAAGTTATTAGAATTTTTCTGTCATCGCCACTACCCAGAAAAGGTCCTTCGTGAAGCCTTCAACCGCATAAAACTAGTGAGCCGCAAAGAAGTATTCAGGAAAAAGCCTGTTACTCCATAGGACAGAGTTAAGTTAGTACTGCCTTTCCACCCGTACGGTCAAATGGTTAAGAAAATTCTTTGTCTCCCACTAATCCACCTGGACCCCGACACTCGCGTCATTTTCTCTGACCCACCCCTGTTGTCATACAAATGGGAACCAAATCTTAAGGGCGTCCTCGTCCACAGCCACCTGAAGCATATGTTAGTACCATGAAATATAACCGCCCTCGCCGGGTTACCTCCCCTGTAGTCTGGGAAAAGAAAACGATCACCTTTCTCAAAACTATCCTCACTCTCCATGAGGGATCCACATGCGAGTCATGTGATATGATATATTCATTGTATGCAAACTGAATTAAATGTATGTGTCATTCTCTCAGGGTCTGCAGTTATATATCTACCAAGAAGTCTTGAGCAACACACAATTTACACCAAAAACACAACACTCAGGCTGCTAATTCTAGTCAAAAAAAATTTTTTTTTAAATTGCAAACTGAAATAGCTGATATATAACACATAAAAAGAACCCACTTTTGAGATTTTCCTGTGTCATTTAGACAGTTGAGACGAAGACTTCATAGGAATGTGGAAAGTTGAATATACCTTTCTTCTTCGTTAATAATGTCTTGCAACCAACGGGGAACATCTCCAAAAATGTCAAGCAATAACAAGCTCACGAATCTGACCACTCAAACACTAAAGCACAATAGAAGATAACATCTAAAGCAGAATAGAAGTTAACAACTAAAGCAGAATAGAAGATAACATCTAAAGCCGAATAGAAGATAACAATTAAAGCAGAATAGAAGATAACAATTAAAGCTGAATAGAAGATAACAACTAAAGCAGAATAGAAGATAACAACTAAAGCAGAATAGAAGATAACAACTAAAGCAGAACAGAAGATAACTTCTAAAGCAGAATAGAAGATAACAACTAAAGCAGAATAGAAGTTAACAACTAAAGCAGAACAGAAGATAACATCTAAAGCCGAATAGAAGATAACAATTAAAGCAGAATAGAAGATAACAATTACAGCTGAATAGAAGATAACAACTAAAGCAGAATAGAAGATAACAACTAAAGCAGAATAGAAGATAACAACTAAAGCAGAATAGAAGATAACAACTAAAGCAGAACAGAAGATAACTTCTAAAGCAGAATAGAAGATAACAACTAAAGCAGAATAGAAGTTAACAACTAAAGCAGAACAGAAGATAACATCTAAAGCCGAATAGAAGATAACAATTAAAGCAGAATAGAAGATAACAATTACAGCTGAATAGAAGATAACAACTAAAGCAGAATAGAAGATAACAACTAAAGCAGAATAGAAGATAACAACTAAAGCAGAATAGAAGATAACACTAAAGCAGAACAGAAGATAACTTCTAAAGCAGAATAGAAGATAACAACTAAAGCAGAATAGAAGTTAACAACTAAAGCAGAACAGAAGATAACATCTAAAGCCGAATAGAAGATAACAATTAAAGCAGAATAGAAGATAACAATTACAGCTGAATAGAAGATAACAACTAAAGCAGAATAGAAGATAACAACTAAAGCAGAATAGAAGATAACAACTAAAGCCGAATAGAAGGTAACAACTAAAGCAGAATAGAAGATAACAATTAAAGCAGAATAGAAGATAACAACTAAAGCAGAATAGAAGTTAACAACTAAAGCAGAACAGAAGATAACATCTAAAGCCGAATAGAAGATAACAATTAAAGCAGAATAGAAGATAACAATTACAGCTGAATAGAAGATAACAACTAAAGCAGAATAGAAGATAACAACTAAAGCAGAATAGAAGATAACAACTAAAGCAGAATAGAAGATAGCAACTAAAGCAGAACAGAAGATAACTTCTAAAGCAGAATAGAAGATAACAACTAAAGCAGAATAGAAGTTAACAACTAAAGCAGAACAGAAGATAACATCTAAAGCCGAATAGAAGATAACAATTAAAGCAGAATAGAAGATAACAATTACAGCTGAATAGAAGATAACAACTAAAGCAGAATAGAAGATAACAACTAAAGCAGAATAGAAGATAACAACTAAAGCCGAATAGAAGGTAACAACTAAAGCAGAATAGAAGATAACAATTAAAGCAGAATAGAAGGTAACAATTAAAGCAGAATAGAAGGTAACAACTAAAGCAGAATAGAAGGTAACAACTAAAGCAGAATAGAAGATAACAACTAAAGCAGAATAGAAGATAACACCTAAAGCAGAATAGATGATAACAAATAAAGCAGAATAGAAGTTAACAACTAAAGCAGAATAGAAAATAACAAATAAAGCAGAATAGAAGATAACAACTAAAGCAGAATAGAAGATAATAGCTAAAGCAAATTAGAAGATATCAACTAAAGTAGTATAGAAGGTAACAACTAAAGCAGAATAAAAGATAACAACTAAAGCAGAATAGAAGATAACAACTAAAGCAGAACAGAAGATAACAACTAAAGCAGAATAGAAGATAACAAATAAAGCAGAATAGAAGATAACAACTAAGCAGAATAGAAGATAACAAATAAAGCCAAATAGAAGGTAATAACTAAAGCAGAATAGAAGATAACATCTAAAGCAGAATAGAATATAACAACTAATGCAGAATAGAAGATAACAACTAAAGCAGAATAGAAGATAACAACTAAAGCAGAATAGAAGATAACAACTAAAGCCGAATAGAAGGTAATAACTAAAACAGAATAGAAGATAACAACTAAAGCAGAATAGAAGATAACAACTAAAGCAGAATAGAAGATAACAACAAAAGCAGAATAGAAGATAACAACTAAAGCCGAATAGAAGGTAATAACTAAAGCAGAATAGAAGATAACATCTAAAGCAGAATAGAAGATAACAACTAAAGCAGAATAGAAGATAACAATTAAAGCAGAACAGAAGGTAATAACTAAAGCAGAATAGAAGATAACAACTAAAGCATAATAAAAGATAACAACTAAAGCAGAATAAAAGGTAACAGCTAAAGCAGAATAGAAGGTAATAACTAAAGCAGAATAGAAGATAACAACTAAAACAGAAAAAAGGGTAATAACTAAAGAAGAATAGAAGGTAATAACTAAAGCAGAATAGAAGATAACAACTAAAGCAGAATAGAAGATAACAACTAAAGCAGAATAGAAGCTGCAACTAAAGCAGAATAGAAGATAACAACTAAAGCAGAATAGAAGGTAACAACTAAAGCAGAATAGAAGATAACAACTAAAGCAGAATAGAAGATAACAACTAAAGCAGAATAGAAGATAACAACTAAAGCAGAATAGAATGTAAGAAATAAAGCAGAATAGAAGGTAACAACTAAAGCAGAATAGAAGATAACAACTAAAACAGAATAGAAGGTAATGACTAAAGCAGAATAGAAGGTAATAACTAAAGCAGAATAGAAGATAACAATTAAAGCAGAATAGAAGATAACAACTAAAGCAGAATAGAAGGTAACAACTAAAGCAGAATAGAAGATAACAACTAAAGCAGAATAGAAGATAACAACAAAAGCAAAATAGAAGGTAATAACTAAAGCAGAATAGAAGGTAATAACTAAAGCAGAATAGAAGGTAACAACTAAAGCAGAACAGAAGGTAACAACTAAAGCAGAATAGAAGGTAATAACTAAAGCAGAATAGAAGTTAACAACTAAAGCAGAATAGAATGTAATAACTAAACCAGAATAGAAGGTAATAACTAAAGCAGAATAGAAGGTAATAACTAAAGCAGAATAGAAGGTGATAACTAAAGCAGAATAGAAGATAACAACTAAAGTAGAATAGAATGTAACAACTAAAGCAGAATAGAAGGTAATAACTAAAGCAGAATAGAAGGTGACAACTAAAGCAGAATAGAAGATAACAATTAAAGCAGATTAGAAGGTGACAACTAAAACAGAATGAAGGTAATAACTAAAGCAGAATAGAAAATAACAACTAAAGCAGAATAGAAGTTAACAACTAAAGCAGAATAGAAGGTAATAACTAAAGAAGAATAGAAGATAACAACTAAAACTGAATAGAAGGTAACAGCAAAAGCAGAACAGAAGGTAACAACTAAAGCGGAATAGAATATAATAACTAAAGCAGAATAGAAGGTAACTACTAAAGCAGAATAGAAGGTAACAACTAAAGCGGAATTGAATGTAATAAGAATCTAAGTAGCTGAACTGACTAACAATCAAGACAAAGAAGTATGAACTGAAGATAAACAATGCAGAAATGTCACTGGATGCCCCGCTGAGAACAACTGGGTTAAGAACACACTTATCTTGACATAGTCTTTGTGAGACAGGGAACATAGAGCACACTTATCTTAACATAGTGTTTGTGAGACAGGGAACATAGATCTGTTTGCTTAAAAAACTCTGACCTACTCTTGTAGCCTTGAAACCTGTAACAATCAACACTAATTTTAATTGTTATTTTTGTAAAATGTAATGTCAGGTTGGTGGACGGTTGGGGACATGGAGATCTCTGGCGGGGATGAGGGAAGTCTGGTGTGAAACCAATCAATCCAGGACATGACAAGCCTATAGGTCTTTACAACAATGGCTATCAGAATGATATAAACATAACAGAGCCAGCAGACTATAGGTGGCGGGGAATGGATATGATTGAGGCACTCATCGGATTCCTCATCTCAAAGTCAGAGTGTCTTTGTGGAACTGTCTCAAAGCCGTCTGGACAGCCAGTGTTGCATATTGGATTTGACGTGGAGAAGTACAGCCACCAGAGGCTGGAAAACAAAGTTTTGGCCAGGCCAGCCTACACCACTGTCTCCATGACAGTCCGAGCAAGACCACAGTCTGCCCTAGCAAGGAAAGGTGCTGAAGTCGCAGGTACCCAGCCAAAAGGCGCATAGAAAAAAATTAGGATACCACGCATCATCGCCAGTGTGCGTACGAAGAAGAAGAAGAAGAAGAAGAAGTCACTGGATGTGGTCCGTGTTCAGAACTTTGTATCACTGGATGTAATCCATATTTAAAACTTTGTTTATGTTATCTCAGATCTATTACTACCACAAACGCTGACACTGGGAGGTTTTTAGCGCCAAATATAAACTGGGAAATAAAATTAACCCAGAGTTTCGGGCTGTTTTATTGGTGGAAGTCAGCTTCCTAAAACTTGGAGGATGATTCTGCTCTTGTGAGTTTCCCCTCAAAGTTATAAAAGATAAGAAAATAATGCCTGCATTGGAATCTGCAGTAGAAGAAGTCTCTGTATCATCTTATCAATCAGGTCCATCACATGATGATGATGATGATGATGATGGTGATGATGATGACCTTCTGTGTGACTTGATCAAGTAGTTATTATCATATTGGTATTATTTTAATTAAAATTACTCGTCAGTGCTAATATACAATACTTATTTCCTAGATAATTGTTTGGATAAAAGTTTGAAACATTTAGATAATTCTATATATATATTTTGGGGGAAAGCAGAATAGAAGATAACAACTAAAGCAGAATAGAAGATAACAACAAAAGCAAAATAGAAGGTAATAACTAAAGCAGAATAGAAGGTAATAACTAAAGCAGAATAGAAGGTAACAACTAAAGCAGAACAGAAGGTAACAACTAAAGCAGAATAGAAGGTAATAACTAAAGCAGAATAGAAGTTAACAACTAAAGCAGAATAGAATGTAATAACTAAACCAGAATAGAAGGTAATAACTAAAGCAGAATAGAATGTAATAACTAAACCAGAATAGAAGGTAATAACTAAAGCAGAATAGAAGTTAACAACTAAAGCAGAATAGAATGTAATAACTAAACCAGAATAGAAGGTAATAACTAAAGCAGAATAGAAGGTAATAACTAAAGCAGAATAGAAGGTGATAACTAAAGCAGAATAGAAGATAACAACTAAAGTAGAATAGAATGTAACAACTAAAGCAGAATAGAAGGTAATAACTAAAGCAGAATAGAAGGTGACAACTAAAGCAGAATAGAAGATAACAATTAAAGCAGATTAGAAGGTGACAACTAAAACAGAATGAAGGTAATAACTAAAGCAGAATAGAAAATAACAACTAAAGCAGAATAGAAGTTAACAACTAAAGCAGAATAGAAGGTAATAACTAAAGAAGAATAGAAGATAACAACTAAAACTGAATAGAAGGTAACAGCAAAAGCAGAACAGAAGGTAACAACTAAAGCGGAATAGAATATAATAACTAAAGCAGAATAGAAGGTAACTACTAAAGCAGAATAGAAGGTAACAACTAAAGCAGAATAGAATATAATAACTAAAGCAGAATAGAAGGTAACTACTAAAGCAGAATAGAAGGTAACAACTAAAGCGGAATTGAATGTAATAAGAATCTAAGTAGCTGAACTGACTAACAATCAAGACAAAGAAGTATGAACTGAAGATAAACAATGCAGAAATGTCACTGGATGCCCCGCTGAGAACAACTGGGTTAAGAACACACTTATCTTGACATAGTCTTTGTGAGACAGGGAACATAGAGCACACTTATCTTAACATAGTGTTTGTGAGACAGGGAACATAGATCTGTTTGCTTAAAAAACTCTGACCTACTCTTGTAGCCTTGAAACCTGTAACAATCAACACTAATTTTAATTGTTATTTTTGTAAAATGTAATGTCAGGTTGGTGGACGGTTGGGGACATGGAGATCTCTGGCGGGGATGAGGGAAGTCTGGTGTGAAACCAATCAATCCAGGACATGACAAGCCTATAGGTCTTTACAACAATGGCTATCAGAATGATATAAACATAACAGAGCCAGCAGACTATAGGTGGCGGGGAATGGATATGATTGAGGCACTCATCGGATTCCTCATCTCAAAGTCAGAGTGTCTTTGTGGAACTGTCTCAAAGCCGTCTGGACAGCCAGTGTTGCATATTGGATTTGACGTGGAGAAGTACAGCCACCAGAGGCTGGAAAACAAAGTTTTGGCCAGGCCAGCCTACACCACTGTCTCCATGACAGTCCGAGCAAGACCACAGTCTGCCCTAGCAAGGAAAGGCGCTGAAGTCGGAGGTACCCAGCCAAAAGGCGCATAGAAAAAATTAGGATACCACGCATCATCGCCAGTGTGCGTACGAAGAAGAAGAAGAAGTCACTGGATGTGGTCCGTGTTCAGAACTTTGTATCACTGGATGTAATCCATATTTAAAACTTGTTTATGTTATCTCAGATCTATTACTACCACAAACGCTGACACTGGGAGGTTTTTAGCGCCAAATATAAACTGGGAAATAAAAATAACCCAGAGTTTCGGGCTGTTTTATTGGTGGAAGTCAGCTTCCTAAAACTTGGAGGATGATTCTGCTCTTGTGAGTTTCCCCTCAAAGTTATAAAAGATAAGAAAATAATGCCTGCATTGGAATCTGCAGTAGAAGAAGTCTCTGTATCATCTTATCAATCAGGTCCATCACATGATGATGATGATGATGATGATGGTGATGATGATGATGATGACCTTCTGTGTGACTTGATCAAGTAGTTATTATCATATTGGTATTATTTTAATTAAAATTACTCGTCAGTGCTAATATACAATACTTATTTCCTAGATAATTGTTTGGATAAAAGTTTGAAACATTTAGATAATTCTATATATATATTTTGGGGGAAATCTAGATAGTTTAAAGGAAAAAAAAGTTGCAAACTCTTTTAAAAACGAACAAAAAAACAAAATTGCTGACCATGGCTGACTTGGCAGTGCTCCGTTGTGTATCACTGTTGTAGTGTTCTGTTGTGTATCATGTTGTAATGATTTGTTGTGTATCATGTTGTAGTGATTTGTTGTGTATCATTGTTGTAGTGATTTGTGTGTATCATTGTTGTAATGATTGTTGTGTATCATTGTTGTAGTGATTTGTTGTGTATCATTGTTGTAGTGTTCTGTTGTGTATCATTGTTGTAGTGATTTGTGTGTATCATTGATGCAATGATTTGTTGTGTATCATTGTTGTAGTGTTTTGTTGTGTATCAACTAAAGCAGAATAGAAGGTAACAACTAAAGCAGAATAGAAGGTAATAACTAAAGCAGAATAGAAGGTAACTACTAAAGCAGAATAGAAGGTAACAACTAAAGCGGAATTGAATGTAATAAGAATCTAAGTAGCTGAACTGACTAACAATCAAGACAAAGAAGTATGAACTGAAGATAAACAATGCAGAAATGTCACTGGATGCCCCGCTGAGAACAACTGGGTTAAGAACACACTTATCTTGACATAGTCTTTGTGAGACAGGGAACATAGAGCACACTTATCTTAACATAGTGTTTGTGAGACAGGGAACATAGATCTGTTTGCTTAAAAAACTCTGACCTACTCTTGTAGCCTTGAAACCTGTAACAATCAACACTAATTTTAATTGTTATTTTTGTAAAATGTAATGTCAGGTTGGTGGACGGTTGGGGACATGGAGATCTCTGGCGGGGATGAGGGAAGTCTGGTGTGAAACCAATCAATCCAGGACATGACAAGCCTATAGGTCTTTACAACAATGGCTATCAGAATGATATAAACATAACAGAGCCAGCAGACTATAGGTGGCGGGGAATGGATATGATTGAGGCACTCATCGGATTCCTCATCTCAAAGTCAGAGTGTCTTTGTGGAACTGTCTCAAAGCCGTCTGGACAGCCAGTGTTGCATATTGGATTTGACGTGGAGAAGTACAGCCACCAGAGGCTGGAAAACAAAGTTTTGGCCAGGCCAGCCTACACCACTGTCTCCATGACAGTCCGAGCAAGACCACAGTCTGCCCTAGCAAGGAAAGGCGCTGAAGTCGGAGGTACCCAGCCAAAAGGCGCATAGAAAAAATTAGGATACCACGCATCATCGCCAGTGTGCGTACGAAGAAGAAGAAGAAGTCACTGGATGTGGTCCGTGTTCAGAACTTTGTATCACTGGATGTAATCCATATTTAAAACTTTGTTTATGTTATCTCAGATCTATTACTACCACAAACGCTGACACTGGGAGGTTTTTAGCGCCAAATATAAACTGGGAAATAAAAATAACCCAGAGTTTCGGGCTGTTTTATTGGTGGAAGTCAGCTTCCTAAAACTTGGAGGATGATTCTGCTCTTGTGAGTTTCCCCTCAAAGTTATAAAAGATAAGAAAATAATGCCTGCATTGGAATCTGCAGTAGAAGAAGTCTCTGTATCATCTTATCAATCAGGTCCATCACATGATGATGATGATGATGATGATGATGATGGTGATGATGATGATGATGACCTTCTGTGTGACTTGATCAAGTAGTTATTATCATATTGGTATTATTTTAATTAAAATTACTCGTCAGTGCTAATATACAATACTTATTTCCTAGATAATTGTTTGGATAAAAGTTTGAAACATTTAGATAATTCTATATATATTTTGGGGGAAATCTAGATAGTTTAAAGGAAAAAAAAGTTGCAAACTCTTTTAAAAACGAACAAAAAAACAAAATTGCTGACCATGGCTGACTTGGCAGTGCTCCGTTGTGTATCACTGTTGTAGTGTTCTGTTGTGTATCATTGTTGTAATGATTTGTTGTGTATCATTGTTGTAGTGATTTGTTGTGTATCATTGTTGTAATGATTTGTTGTGTATCATTGTTGTACTGATTTGTTGTGTATCATTCTTGTAGTGTTCTGTTGTGTATCATTGTTGCAGTGATGTGTTGTGTATCATTGATGCAATGATTTGTTGTGTATCATTGTTGTAATGATTTGTTGTGTATCATTGTTGTAATGATTTGTTGTGTATCATTGTTGTAGTGATTTGTTGTGTATCATTGTTGTAATGATTTGTTGTGTATCATTGTTGTAGTGATTTGTTGTGTATCATTGTTGTAGTGATTTGTTGTGTATCATTGTTGCAGTGATGTGTTGTGTATCATTGATGCAATGATTTGTTGTGTATCATTGTTGTAGTGATTTGTTGTGTATCATTGTTGTAGTGATTTGTTGTGTATCATTGTTGTAGTGATTTGTTGTGTATCATTGTTATAGTGATTTGTTGTGTATCATTGCTGTGGTGATGTGTTGTGTACCATTGGTGTAGTGATTTGCTGTGTATCATTGTTGTTGTAATTTGTTGTGTATCATTGTTGCAGTGCATTCTTGTGTATCATTGTTGCAGTGCATTGTTGTCTATCATTCTTGCAATGATTTGTTATGCATCATTTTTGCAGTGCATTGTTGTGTATCATTGTTGTAGTGATTTGTTGTGTATCATTTTTGCAGTGATTTGGTGTGTATCATTGTTGCAGTGCATTGTTGTATATCTCTGTTGAAGTTCTTTGGTGTATATCACCCTTGTGGTTCTCCTTTGTTGTAGTGCTATGTTTTGTATCAGTTTTGCAGTTCTTTGTTGTATGTCACTGTTGTAGTGTTTTTTATGTCACTCTTGCATTGCTTTGTTGTGTATTACTGTTGTAGTGCTTTGTTGTATGTCACTGTTGTAGTGGTTTGTTGTATGTCACTGTTGTAGTGCTTTGTTGTATGTTACTGTTGTAGTGGTTTGTTGTGTATTACTGTTGTAGTGCTTTGTTGTATGTTACTGTTGTAGTGGTTTGTTGTGTATTACTGTTATAGTGCTTTGTTGTATATCACTGTTGTAGTGGTTTGTTGTGTATTACTGTTGTAGTGCTTTGTTGTATGTTGTAGTGGTTTGTTGTGTATTACTGTTGTAGTGCTTTGTTGTATGTCACTGTTGTAGTGGTTTGTTGTGTATTACTGTTGTAGTGCTTTGTTGTATGTCACTGTTGTAGTGGTTTGTTGTGTATTACTGTTGTAGTGCTTTGTTGTATGTCACTGTTGTAGTGCTTTGTTGTATGTTACTGTTGTAGTGGTTTGTTGTGTATTACTGTTGTAGTGCTTTGTTGTATGTCACTGTTGTAGTGCTTTGTTGTATGTCACTGTTGTAGTGGTTTGTTGTATGTTACTGTTGTAGTGGTTTGTTGTGTATCACTGTTGTAGTGCTTTGTTGTATGTTACTGCTGTAGTGGTTTGTTGTATGTCATTGTTGTAGTGCTTTGTTGTATGTTACTGTTGTAGTGCTTTGTTGTATGTCACTGTTGTAGTGCTTTGTTGTATGTTACTGTTGTAGTGGTTTGTTGTGTATCACTGTTGTAGTGCTTTGTTGTATGTTACTGTTGTAGTGCTTTGTTTTGTATAACTGTTGTAGTGCTTTGTTGTGTTTTACTGCTGTAATGCTTTGTTGTATGTCACTGTTGCACTTCTTTTTTGTATGTTACTGTTGTAGTGCTTTGTTATATGTTACTGTTGTAGTCTTTTTGTTGTATGTCACTGTTGTAGTGCTTTGTTATATGTTACTGTTGTAGTGCTTTGTTGTATGTTACTGTTGTAGCTCTTTGTTGCGTGTCGCTGTTGTGTGTTGATTTAGAAGAAATAATGTGAGTACTTTACGAGAACAAAGCTACTCACCTGCACAAGTACAATCTGATCACGCGTCGAATGTTGAAGACATGAACTATCAATGTCAGCCACATTTAAATATACCTGGGACAGGAGAAGTGTTTTGTTCATTTACGTCAAGTGTGAGAACTTTGTTGATGGCCCGGACACCCACAGCGATACTCTGTCCAAACTTTATGGCTGCCACAAAATGATTTCCTGCCTCCGACATCTTGACAAGGCGAGGTGACAATATGAGTTTTGGGTTTTGTGTACTTTGTTTATGTTGAAATCAAACTATGAGTGATAGTTTTGTGTTCCCTGTTTAGATATATATCAGCAATGCATCTTGGCACCTATCTTCTCATTTCAGGGGTTCAATCTTCAGTCTTGCAACACCTGCCACAAATTGACTGAAAACAGATGTAGTTGTTTACTACTAAATACCACATCCGTTATCTGTAGGTAGCTTGTAAGCTGCTACTTTTTTCTACAATAGATTATACTTGATTTGCTACAAAAAATAAGGCAGGTTAGAGTTTTATGTGACACAAGAGACAAGACAGACTTTATTATGAACAGAAGAGACAAGACAGACTAATGTTACGAACAAAAGAGACTCGGCAGACTTATGTTATGAACAAAAGAGACAATACATATTAATATTATGAACGAAATAGATAAGACAGACTTATGTTATGAACAAAAGAGACAAAGCAAACTTACGTTATGAACAAAAGAGACAAGACAGACTTATGAGCAAAAGAGACAAGGCAGGCTATTTTATGAACAAAAGAGACAAGACATACTTATGTCATGGACAAAAGAGAGAAGACAAACTTATGAACAAAAGAGAGAAGACAGACTTATAAACACAAGAGAGAAGACAGACTTATGTTACGACAAAAGCGACAAGCCCGACATATGAACAAAAGAGACAAGACAGACTTATCTTATGAACAAAAGAGATAAGACAGACTTATGTTATGAACAAAAGAGACAAGATAGACTTATGTTATGAACAAAAGAGATAAGACAGACTTATGTTATGAACAAAAGATACAAGATAGACTTATGTTATGAACAAAAGAGACAAGACAGACTTATGTTATGAACAAAAGAGACAAGACAGACTTATTTTATGAACAAAAGAGACAAGACATACTTATGTCATGGACAAAAGAGAGAAGACAAACTTATGAACAAAAGAGAGAAGACAGACTTATAAACACAAGAGAGAAGACAGACTTATGTTACGACAAAAGCGACAAGCCCGACATATGAACAAAAGAGACAAGACAGACTTATCTTATGAACAAAAGAGATAAGACAGACTTATGTTATGAACAAAAGAGACAAGATAGACTTATGTTATGAACAAAAGAGATAAGACAGACTTATGTTATGAACAAAAGATACAAGATAGACTTATGTTATGAACAAAAGAGACAAGACAGACTTATGTTATGAACAAAAGAGACAAGACAGACTTATGTTATGAACAAAAGAGACAAGACAGACTTATGTTATGGACTAAAGAGACAGGACACATTTATGACACACAAGAGGCAAGATACACCTCTGTGATTCAGAAGAGATAAGACAAATTTCCATGGCACACAAGAAACAAGACATTTTTAAGACACATAAGAGACAAGACAGACTTTTAAGATACACAAGAGACAATACGCATATGACACACAAGTGATAAGACAGATTTTAAGACACACAGGAGACAGGACAAACTTTTAAGGCACACAAGAGATACGACAAAACAGGCAGTGGAAACACGTGTCTTCTCTAACACAGAGGAAATTCACAAAGGGCCCATCTGTACCGCAATCATGCCGGACTTCTCTTACATTCTGGGACATAAAGGGTTCTTTCCTGGCCCATTTCAGGGACACACTGTAACCAGCACAAGGTACTCTGACCATCACAAGGTACAAGATACTGTGACCAACACAAGGCACAGTGACCAGCACAAGGTACAGTGACCAGCACAAGGTACTCTGACCATCACAAGGTACAAGATAATGTGACCAAAACAAGGCACAGTGACCAGCACAAGGTACAGTGACCAGCACAAGGTACAGTGATCATCACAAGGTCTGTGACCATCACAAGGTACAGTGACAAGCACAAGGTACAATGACCAGCACAAAGTACAGTGACAAGCACAAGGTACAATGACCAACACAAGGCACAGTGACCAGCACAAGGTACAGTGACCAGCACAAGGTACTCTGACCATCACAAGGTACAAGATAATGTGACCAAAACAAGGCACAGTGACCAGCACAAGGTACAGTGACCAGCACAAGGTACAGTGATCATCACAAGGTCTGTGACCATCACAAGGTACAGTGACAAGCACAAGGTACAATGACCAGCACAAAGTACAGTGACAAGCACAAGGTACAATGACCAGCACAAAGTACAGTGACCAGCACAAGGTACTGTGACCAGTAAAAGGTACAGTGACCAGTACAAGGTCCTGTGATCAGTACAAGGTCCTGTGACCAGTACAAGGTACAGTGACCAGTATGAAGTACAGTGACCAGCACAAGGTAAAGTGACCAGCACAAGGTACAGTGACCAGCACAAGGTACAGTGTCCAGTACAAGGTACAGTGACCAATGCAAGGTACAGTGACCAGCAAAAGGTACAGTGACCAGCACAAGGTACTGTGATCAGCACAAGGTACAGTGACCAGCACAAAGTACAGTCACCAGTAAAAGGTACAGTGACCAGCACAAGTTACTGTGACCAGCACAAGGTACAATGACCAGCAAAAGGTACAGTGACCAGCACAAGGTACAGTGACCAGTACAAGGTACAGTGATCAGCACAAGGTACAGTGACCACCAGAAGGTTCAGTGACCAGTACAAGGTACTGTGATATGCAGGGAGAGAAACTGAAGCCTCTTTTAATCTGCAGTAAAAGAAGAGAAATGTCAAAAAAAATTTTACAGCACTCCTAGGGAAGGAAGAATACAAAGTGTGCATGGCTCTGCAGGTGGACTGTGTCGAGAAATGATGTAGCTGTTATTTTGGTTTACTCACAATTACCGGATTGTAATCGTTATTTTGGTTTGCTGACAATTACCGGCATGTAATAGTTATTTTTGTTTGCTCACAATTTCTGGCATGTAGTCGTTATTTTTGTTTGCTCACAATTTCTGGCATGTAGTCGTTATTTTTGTTTGCTCACAATTTCTGGCATGTAGTCGTTATTTTTGTTTGCTCACAATTACCGGCATGTAATGCCTTGTATCAGCTTCACAAAGAAAGAATTGATTTTTTTTACCAGTAATCCAGAATTGTTCCATTATTTAAACAAACCAAAATCTGTCGCTTCTAGCACAACACCAACAGTCGTGTATGTTTACTGTAAACATGGACTAAAACATACTTCATGTTTACATTAAACATGGACAAAAACACACTTCATGTTTACAGTAAATATGGATAAAAACACACTTCATGTTTACAGTAAACATGGATAAAAACACACTTCATGTTTACAGTAAACATGGATAAAAACATATTTCCTGATCAGAGTAATTTTCATGTTTGTAATATGACCCTGTAACAGCTGAACTGAATTGCTGTCATTCCACAGCAGCTGCTGACGGTAATGGATTGATGTCGAGGAGTGAAAAATAATTAGCCTTGCGTCACTTGGTGAATTAGACCAATAAAATGATCAAAAAAACTGCAACATATCTCCGCCCGCTAGAGGAATCTACTTGAAGGGCTGATAGTTCGCCATGAAGATATCTTTTTCTCTTTGTGGAGGCAATGAAGGCAGCACTTGAAGATAGAAAAGCGACCAAACATTACCATTTTTTAAAAAAAATCCGCTAACATTCTTAACTGTTATATTCAGATAAGAATTTTATGTATCGCTATATCGCTATGCATACACAGTTCAGATGTTCACCAGATAAGCTGAGAGATTTTGTTTTCAGATAAGCATAAATTCTATCGTTCTCTGACAACAGCACTGCAGAAGTTTCTTTAGCTTATGGTGTACCATAAGATATGTAGCAGCACTAGACATGTCAGAGTGCCAGACAAGGGCACCAGTAAAGCGGCACCAGGCGTGTCAGAGTGCAAGACACGGGCACCAATATAGGGGCACCAGAAACATCAGAGTGCCAGACATGAGCACAAATATAGACATTAGATATGTCCGTTTGCCCAACATAGGCACCAGCTGTAGCAGAAGGCAATATGTAGATCATTGCGACATGGCATTAGACTTCTAGCCAATCATAAAATGTCACAGAGATGAGTTGTACATATGATCAAACAGCATGAAGAGCGATACTCAAGACGTTCTGGTGATAAACACTTACACAACAATTACATCCAGTTATGTTGATGGCTGATAATTGCACTGGCTTCATCAATGAAGGAAATCCAAAACTAGTAATTCGAAGTTTAATGAACACGCATCCTGATGATGATGGAATCCAGAAGACATGAAGATGCTATGTCATGTGACGACTCAAACTGCTGGTTATAACAAGCAGAATATTATTCCGCCCCGCTTAGATAATTCTAAACACTTAGGCCGCCTTGAAAACTAAATAATCATAAATTTAACTAAAAAAAAATATTCTTAACTGTCACACAAAATAACGCGACACTATACAGATTCTTACAGCCACATCCAAGCTTTTACACGTCCGTTGTCTCCAACAGAATACCACTGAATCTTCAGATTTACTAACTTTCAATCAGAAGTGGCACCATTTAGAACAAATGCCTTCTCTACACAAACGTTTGTGTGTCGTTTTATTTGTAAAAACTTTCGTGTAAAGGTCATTTCTATGCCTGCCTTATGAACTCTGAACACCTCATCTGTACTCATTGTTCGTTTTTTCCCAATAAATTATCTTTACCTTCCACTTCTACAGATCTATCCTGCCATATTGTCCAATACTGCAATAACAACAACAGCAACAATGACAGCATCAAATGACAGCATCAAATGACAGCATCAAATGACCGCGATATACCAGGACAGCCTGGCCAAGAATAATGGGAAAGAAATATTTGATTAAAATCAGCAAGAACCGCTCCAAAATTAAGAAAATATAACATCTTATCATAATCTTCTTCTTCATATAACGTCTAATCCTTTTCTTCATTTAACATCTTACCATAATCATTTTCTGCACATAACATATTATCATAATAGTTTTCTTCATATAACATCTTATCATAATCTTCTTCTTCATAAAACACCGTATCATAATCTTTTTCTTCCTATAACATAGCATCATAATCTTTTTCATCATATAACTTCGTATCATAATCTTCTTCTTCATATAACATCATAGCATAATCTTCTTCTTCATATAACATCTTATCATAATCTTCTTCTTCATATAACATCATAGCATAATCTTCTTCTTTCTATAACATCTTATCATAATCTTCTTCTTTCTATAACATCTTATCATAATCTTCTTCTTCATATAACATCTTATCATAATCTTCTTCTTCATATAACATCATAGCATAATCTTCTTCTTCATATAACATCATAGCATAATCTTCTTCTTCATATAACATCTTATCATAATCTTCTTCTTCATAAAACACCGTATCATAATCTTTTTCTTCCTATAACATAGCATCATAATCTTTTTCATCATATAACTTCGTATCATAATCTTCTTCTTCATATAACATCATAGCATAATCTTCTTCTTCATATAACATCTTATCATAATCTTCTTCTTCATATAACATCATAGCATAATCTTCTTCTTTCTATAACATCTTATCATAATCTTCTTCTTTCTATAACATCTTATCATAATCTTCTTCTTCATATAACATCTTATCATAATCTTCTTCTTCATATAACATCATAGCATAATCTTCTTCTTCATATAACATCATAGCATAATCTTCTTCTTCATATAACATCTTATCATAATCTTCTTCTTCATATAACATCATAGCATAATCTTCTTCTTCATATAACATCTTATCATAATCTTCTTCTTCATATAACATCTTATCATAATCTTCTTCTTCATATAACATCTTATCATAATCTTCTTCTTTCTATAACATCTTATCATAATCTTCTTCTTCATATAACATCATAGCATAATCTTCTTCTTCATATAACATCTTATCATAATCTTCTTCTTCATATAACATCTTATCATAATCTTCTTCTTCATATAACATCTTATCATAATCTTCTTCTTTCTATAACATCTTATCATAATCTTCTTCTTCATATAACATCATAGCATAATCTTCTTCTTCATATAACATCTTATCATAATCTTCTTCTTCATATAACATCTTATCATAATCTTCTTCTTCATATAACATCTTATCATAATCTTCTTCTTCATCGTACGCGTTTTTATTGTCTGCAACTGCACTGCAGTCTGTTAGACAAATTGTACTCGTTTTTTATGTTCCTTTACAGATGATGATGATGATGATGATGATGATGATTATGATGATGATAAACAACAAAAGCCAAATGTAGTTTTCATAATCGCACACTCATTTATTACTTTCATTTATTTTCTGTATTATCCTCTCCTTCTCTCTCTCTCTCTGTCTCTCTCTTCTCCTTCTCTCTCTTGTGGTCACTGTTTACGTATAACACTAAACATAGCCAGCGTTAAAAAAAACTGTCTTCTTCCTAAACCCAGGATTGATCTGTACAAGAAAAGCCTTGCATACTCTGCAGTACAGCTCTGGAACACCCTCCCCTACAATTTAAAATCCACTGGTAATACTTCATCCTTTAACTCAAACCTGTTTCATTATTTACTTGCTTGTAATTAGATGCCTCCATAAAATAGCCAGCACTCTCTCAACACATGGCTCGTAAACCATCAAGTACTTTAATGACATAGTTAGAAAAGCAACTTGTTAGATATTGTTAGAAATTATTTTAATGTTTGTTAAAAAAAACATATGTTAGAAGATGATTTACAATGTATTTTATTTATGTATATGTCTGCGTGTGTATGTGTGCGTGAGTGCTATTTTATTAGGTTAATTACTTCTTCTCTTTTACCTTGAATGTAATAGTTAAATCTTACACTCTTTTGATATGTTTTTCCTAATTTAATTTGTATTTTTTACTAAATCAAGTGTGTGGGAAGAATGAAAGATGAAGTGATGAAGGGCAGAATGTAAGACGGGCCTGCGTGCCCAATTCTTTACCCTTGAAAAATAAAGATTATTCATTCATTCATTCATTCATTCTCTCTCTGACTCTCTCTCTCTCTCTGTGTCTCTCTCTTCCTTCCTCTCTTTCTGTCTATCTCTTCTCCTTCTTCTCCTCTCTTTCCCTCTCTCTATCTCTTTTGTCTCTCTCTCCATATCTCTCTGATTCTCTCCCCTTCTCTGTCTCTCTATTCTTCTCTCTATTTCTGTTTCTCTCTTCCTGCTTCTCATCCTCTCTTTCCCTCTCTCTCTATCTCTTTTGTCTCTCCCTATGTGTCTCTCTGACTCTCTTCACTTCTCTGTCTCTCTCTCTTCCTCCCTCTGTCTCTCTCTTCCTCCTTCTCCTCCTCTTTCTCCCTCTCTCCACCTCTTTTGCCTCTTTCTCTCTTTCTCTGTCTCTCTTTCTCTCTCCCTCCCTCCAACGTGAAAATTGTATGACAAAGGACAGAATGTCAGACGGGCCTGCGTGACAAGTCTTAACTCTCTGAAATAAAGATCAATCACTCAGTCTCCTTCACCTTCCCTCCCTTTCTTTCTCTCTCTCTCTCTCTCTCTCTCGTTCCTCCTCACAGTACCCCCCTCCCACCTCCTCCCATGTACGTCGTCTTCTCGCACATTTCATCCTTCATCTCCTCAACGCCCTGGCCTCACCCTTCTCCAGGACCAGCTTGTTTTCACACGGTGACCTTGCGGACAGTGGCTGACCTTGAACTACGACCTGTACAGCACGAGCTGTACGTCACTTTGCCGCAGCATGTCCAGTAGTAGCCGTCAGGCTGGTCCAGCTGTCCGGAACCCCATGTTCTGGAACCTCCTGCGATGGTCAAAGTTCGAATCTTGATAATAGTATACACATTCCTGTACTCTTGTGTGCTAGCATTTAGCTCACGTGATAGTTTGTAGTTCCTGTGACAGTTTTTAGTTCGTGTGATAGTTTCTACTTTATATGATAGTTTCTAGTTCATGTGACAGTTTCCAGTTTATGTGATAGTTTCTAGTTTGTGAGATAGTTTCTTGTTTATGTGATAGTTTCTACTTTATGTGATAGTTTTAATTCAAGTGATAGTTTCAAGTTTACGTGATAGTTTCTAATTCAAGTGATAGTTTCAAGTTTATGTGATAGTTTCTAGTTTGTGTGATAGTTTCTAGTTCACGTGGTACACCAAGCATAAATATAGTTTTTATTTTTGGGGCACAGATTTGTTACTCCAGTTTTCTCACTTGTTTTCCACAATCCAGCGATGTTCAAGTTATGTTCCACCAGGGGCCATTTGAGAAAGTAAAATCTTGGAATGATTGTGTCTGGTCACATGACAAAGATGAACTGGGAAATGATTGTGATTGTAAGACTGGGTTTAAACATAAGCTTCGGTTCGTATGTTTTTTGCACAGTGAGGTGAAAGTTTGCTTCCTCCTCTCTCTCTCTCTCTCTCTCTCTCTCTCTCTCTCTCTCTCTCTCTCTACTACTGTGAACTTTTGTCCTCTGTAGCGGATGCTATTACTGTCTTAAAGGCACAAACACTGAAGTCGGATGTAGAGTGAATTACACGGAGACACATTAGAAATTCCAGGAGTGAGCACGGGAAACAGGTATCTTGGTAGACTCCACTACCTTAGAGACACGTGGAGCGAGACTCAAGGTACACAACAGGTATCTTGGTAGACATAGCCAGCGTTAAAAAAACTGTCTTCTTCCTAAACCCAGGATTGATCTGTACAAGAAAAGCCTTGCATACTCTGCAGTACAGCTCTGGAACACCCTCCCCTACAATTTAAAATCCACTGGTAATACTTCATCCTTTAACTCAAACCTGTTTCATTATTTACTTGCTTGTAATTAGATGCCTCCATAAAATAGCCAGCACTCTCTCAACACATGGCTCGTAAACCATCAAGTACTTTAATGACATAGTTAGAAAAGCAACTTGTTAGATATTGTTAGAAATTATTTTAATGTTTGTTAAAAAAAACATATGTTAGAAGATGATTTACAATGTATTTTATTTATGTATATGTCTGCGTGTGTATGTGTGCGTGAGTGCTATTTTATTAGGTTAATTACTTCTTCTCTTTTACCTTGAATGTAATAGTTAAATCTTACACTCTTTTGATATGTTTTTCCTAATTTAATTTGTATTTTTTACTAAATCAAGTGTGTGGGAAGAATGAAAGATGAAGTGATGAAGGGCAGAATGTAAGACGGGCCTGCGTGCCCAATTCTTTACCCTTGAAAAATAAAGATTATTCATTCATTCATTCATTCTCTCTCTGACTCTCTCTCTCTCTGTGTCTCTCTCTTCCTTCCTCTCTTTCTGTCTATCTCTTCTCCTTCTTCTCCTCTCTTTCCCTTTCTCTATCTCTTTTGTCTCTCTCTCCTATCTCTCTGATTCTCTCCCCTTCTCTGTCTCTCTATTCTTCTCTCTATTTCTGTTTCTCTCTTCCTGCTTCTCATCCTCTCTTTCCCTCTCTCTCTATCTCTTTTGTCTCTCCCTATGTGTCTCTCTGACTCTCTTCACTTCTCTGTCTCTGTCTCTCTCTTCCTCCCTCTGTCTCTCTCTTCCTCCTTCTCCTCCTCTTTCTCCCTCTCTCCACCTCTTTTGCCTCTCTCTCTCTTTCTCTGTCTCTCTTTCTCTCTCCCTCCCTCCAACGTGAAAATTGTATGACAAAGGACAGAATGTCAGACGGGCCTGCGTGACAAGTCTTAACTCTCTGAAGTAAAGATCAATCACTCAGTCTCCTTCACCTTCCCTCCCTTTCTCTCTCTCTCTCTCTCTCTCGTTCCTCCTCACAGTACCCCCCTCCCACCTCCTCCCATGTACGTCGTCTTCTCGCACATTTCATCCTTCATCTCCTCAACGCCCTGGCCTCACCCTTCTCCAGGACCAGCTTGTTTTCACACGGTGACCTTGCGGACAGTGGCTGACCTTGAACTACGACCTGTACAGCACGAGCTGTACGTCACTTTGCCGCAGCATGTCCAGTAGTAGCCGTCAGGCTGGTCCAGCTGTCCGGAACCCCATGTTCTGGAACCTCCTGCGATGGTCAAAGTTCGAATCTTGATAATAGTATACACATTCCTGTACTCTTGTGTGCTAGCATTTAGCTCACGTGATAGCTTGTAGTTCCTGTGACAGTTTTTAGTTCGTGTGATAGTTTCTACTTTATATGATAGTTTCTAGTTCATGTGACAGTTTCCAGTTTATGTGATAGTTTCTAGTTTGTGAGATAGTTTCTTGTTTATGTGATAGTTTCTACTTTATGTGATAGTTTTAATTCAAGTGATAGTTTCAAGTTTACGTGATAGTTTCTAATTCAAGTGATAGTTTCAAGTTTATGTGATAGTTTCTAGTTTGTGTGATAGTTTCTAGTTCACGTGGTACACCAAGCATAAATATAGTTTTTATTTTTGGGGCACAGATTTGTTACTCCAGTTTTCTCACTTGTTTTCCACAATCCAGCGATGTTCAAGTTATGTTCCACCAGGGGCCATTTGAGAAAGTAAAATCTTGGAATGATTGTGTCTGGTCACATGACAAAGATGAACTGGGAAATGATTGTGATTGTAAGACTGGGTTTAAACATAAGCTTCGGTTCGTATGTTTTTTGCACAGTGAGGTGAAAGTTTGCTTCCTCCTCTCTCTCTCTCTCTCTCTCTCTCTCTCTCTCTCTCTCTCTCTCTCTCTCTACTACTGTGAACTTTTGTCCTCTGTAGCGGATGCTATTACTGTCTTAAAGGCACAAACACTGAAGTCGGATGTAGAGTGAATTACACGGAGACACATTAGAAATTCCAGGAGTGAGCACGGGAAACAGGTATCTTGGTAGACTCCACTACCTTAGAGACACGTGGAGCGAGACTCAAGGTACACAACAGGTATCTTGGTAGACTCCACTACCTTAGAGACACGTGGAGCGAGACTCAAGGTACACAACAGGTATCTTGGTAGACTCCACTACCTTAGAGACACGTGGAGCGAGACTCAAGGTACACAACAGGTATCTTGGTAGACTCCACTACCTTAGAGACACGTGGAGCGAGACTCAAGGTACACAACAGGTATCTTGGTAGACTCCACTACCTTAGAGACACGTGGAGCGAGACTCAAGGTACACAACAGGTATCTTGGTAGACTCCACTACCTTAGAGACACGTGGAGCGAGACTCAAGGTACACAACAGGTATCTTGGTAGACTCCACTACCTTAGAGACACGTGGAGCGAGACTCAAGGTACACAACAGGTATCTTGGTAGACTCCACTACCTTAGAGACACGTGGAGCGAGACTCAAGGTACACAACAGGTATCTTGGTAGACTCCACTACCTTAGAGACACGTGGAGCGAGACTCAAGGTACACAACAGGTATCTTGATAGACTCCATTACCTTAGAGACACGTGGAGCGAGACTCAAGGTACACAACAGGTATTTTGATAGACTCCACTACCTTAGAGAGACGTGGAGCGAGACTCAAGGTACACAACAGGTATCTTGGTAGACTCCACTACCTTAGAGACACGTGGAGCGAGACTCAAGGTACACAACAGGTATCTTGGTAGACTCCACTACCTTAGAGACACGTGGAGCGAGACTCAAGGTACACAACAGGTATCTTGGTAGACTCCACTACCTTAGAGACACGTGGAGCGAGACTCAAGGTACACAACACCCTGTCTTTTTTTTTACCACCAACAAGTAACGGTCCGCAAGCAACCGAGGCAGTCTTCTAACACCCTCTAGCTTGCTTGTTCACAGACTACGCAAATATTGGGGAAAGTTGTGGTAAAATATGTGAAAATCTTCCTTCAAACATGTGATTCAGACGTTGACAGAACTCACGTTTTTCTGGAGACTCCGAACAGCCGGTGCAGCACCGCCAAGATCCTGTGTGGCGACGCCATTTCTCCTTCACGCTGAACTTGAAAGGGTTGTCCTGGCAAGGAGACACCGACAGGAACATGTCAATAAAAGTTGCCACAATCATGGAGCCTCCCAAGAGAAAAACATGACACTAGAACTACAAAAAAGATCTATTTAAGAGAAAAAACATTACACTAGAACTACAAAAAAGATCTATTTAAGAGAAAAAACATGACACTAGAACTACAAAAAAGATCTATTTAAGAGAAAAAAACATTACACTAGAACTACAAAAAGATCTACTTAACAGAAAACACGACACTAGAACTACAAAAAGTCTGTTTAAGAGAAAAAAAAACATGACACTAGAACTACAAATTTTTTTTACACAGAAAAACATAACGTGACGTTAGAACTACAGAAAGATCTATTTAATAGAAAACACGACACTAGAACTACAAAAAATCTGTTTAAGAACTGACTTAAGGTAGTTCACTTGTACAGACTTTATATCTTGAAATTTCCAGATTCTTACAAGACAAATAAAACCTGGATATTGGTAGATCGTCTGCAACATTCAGCGTCCTCCAAACATTATCTACAACATTCAGCGTCCTCCAAACATTATCTACAACAGTCAGCGTCCTCCAAATATCTTCTACAACAGTCTGCGTCCTCGAAAAATCTTCTACAACAGTCAGCGTCCTCCAGATAGTATCTACAACAGTCTGCGTCCTCCAAACACCATCTACAACAGTCTGCGTCCTCCAAACATCTTCTACAACAGTCAGCGTCCTCCAAACATCTTCTACAACAGTCTGCGTCCTCCAAACACCATCTACAACAGTCTGCGTCCTCGAAACATCTTCTACAACAGTCTGCGTCCTCCAAACACCATCTACAACAGTCTGCGTCCTCGAAACATCTTCTACAACAGTCTGCGTCCTCCAAACACCATCTACAACAGTCTGCGTCCTCGAAACATCTTCTACAATAGTCTGCGTCCTCCAAACATTTTCTGTTTCTTCACAAAAACGTGCTCTACTTCTTCTACTTATCGTTAACATGATCTTCTACAACCAACATCGTCGAAACGACAACAACATAAACGAGAACAACGATTACCAAGACAATGATGACAAAAGCATTTACCACTTCAACAACGATAAAAAAAACAAGAAAAACAACAATAGCGACAAGATCAATGCCAACAATAACAACAACAGCACCAATGACGACAGCGACAACAACAAAAACACCGACAGCGACAAAAACCACAACACCGACAACAACAACACCAAAAACACCGACGAAGGCAGCGACAACAACAAGAATAACGACGACAACGACAAAAACAGCAACGGCGACAGCTATAATAACAACGACGACAACAGCGACAACAACAACGAAAACGACAACAACAACGACGACATCGACAACAGCGACGACAGCGACAAAAACAACAACGACGACAGCGACAAAAACAGCAACGAGGACATTGAAGAAAATATCAACGACGACGACAGCGACATCAGCACCAGCGACAGCAGCAACATCAACGATGACAGCGATAACAACAGCAATTACGACACTGACAACATGCACAACAACGACGACAGCGACATCAACAACAACAACAAGGACCACAATGATAACAACACAAATGACCACGATGACAACAACAACAACGATGACAGAGACAACAACAACAACCTCTACGACAACAACAACAACGATGACAGCGACAACAACAGCAACCTCTACAACAACAGCAACAACAACCTCTACGACAACAACAACAACGATGACAGCGACAACAACAGCAACCTCTACAACAACAACAACAACAACCTCTACAACAACAACAACAACCTCTACGACAACAACAACAACGATGACAGCGACAACAACAGCAACCTCTGCAACAACAACAACCAACTTTAATTGGCGCTCCATTAAGGAGAACATGAAGGTAGTGAATGCCCTTGTAAAGGGAGGTAAACTCTAGTTGATGAGAGTTATCGGCCACCTGCACAATGGACACCGGAACTCTGAAATTACGTCACATTTTGTGTCAGAAAGAAACCAAACCATTCAATATTTAAACCTATAAGAGAACGGGGCTTCATACAGTCATGAAGAGAGTTGAGAGAGTACACTATTTTACGTCAGTTTTCGTTATGTAACTACAGGACATTCAAGCAAAACTGGCTGATATATTGACGATATTGTTACATTAACAGCTGATCAAGACCCTGCTCTACCATGGCTCTAGTAGTAGGCTTGTTTTTTGGTTTTGCTGTGGTCAAGTCTATAAGAACCCCCTTTTCTGCATCCACTCCAGTTCTTCTAGCCAGTTACTTTAACCCACTCTCAATCCGACACACCGCTTGTGTTCTTCTTATCTTACGTCTTACATCCTTCTCGTGCAGTTAAACGTCACATAGGGCTCTCAAGGTAGTTTGCCAAGTTTTCCTGTTTTCGGCGAATTTTCCAATCTCATCGCGGGATTTTATGCCCACTAAGCTGGCCTCTCTTAACAATGTCCTCTTTAGAGTTTCACGTGGTCGACCTCTTTTTCTTCGGCCTGCTGTGTTCCACCTGATAGCTTGTTTGGGGATTCTCTGATTGTTTCTTCTCATCACATGACCGACATATGTCCATCTTCTTTTTCTGATCACCCATGAGACAGGTTGTTGTTTACTCATCTGTCTTATCTCTGCATTGTTATTGAATTTGTACCACTTTATACAGATTATTTTCCTTAGGCGTTTGTTTTCAAAACAGTCTAATTTCTTTAGTTGTTTTCCAGCTTTCGCGATATTACATTTGAATTTAATAGTCTTAATATGGTTTTTGTGCTTATAACTTTTGAGTGCCACATGTTCTCAAGATTCTTGAAAGTCCATCTTACTTTTGCAATTCTAACTTCCTTTCTGGTGTCACCATCCTGGTCTATGTTGGTACCAGCATCCTGGTCTATGTTGGTACCAGCATCCTGGTCTATGTTGGTACCAGCATCCTGGTCTATGTTGGTACCAGCATCCTGGTCTATGTTGGTACCAGCATCCTGGTCTATGTTGGTACCAGCATCCTGGTCTATGTTGGTACCAGCATCCTGGTCTATGTTGGTACCAGCATCCTGGTCTATGTTGGTACCAGCATCCTGGTCTATGTATATGCCGAGGTATGCTTGTGTTCAGAGACACATTTTTACAAATAAGAAACAAGACTTTGGCACGGTCACGTACCGCCGCACAGCACTGAATGGTCAGATCTTGGAAAAAGTATCTGTTTATTTGTTGTTATTGTTGTCCAGTATTGACTAGACAGTTACATGAGATCACGTGTCTATGTTTGTGTCTCAAAAGTTTGGTACTTGCGAGAGACTGAATCTAAGCGAAGGAATTTTTGTGTCGTGACCTCGTTTCCTTTCCATGTGTTGTGAACTTAGATCAGAAGGCACTGATGGCTTAGAAACACAATTTTTGGGGGGAGGGGAGATGACTAAGTTGATTAATAAGCTGTTCTCTCATGGCCAGAAGGTTGCTCGTCCTACCGGAGTCCGTGGTTCGAATCCCATGTAATTGTCTTGTCCCTTTTTTTTCTCTCATGTCTAAAAGTTCTTTGTTTACTATTTTTGCCTCCGTTTAACAACACAGTTCTGTGATCTCTTCCTTCAAGATGATTGAGTTCCAGCATCTTCGGTATGTAGGCTCTAAAGATCTCTCTATCAGTTCTAAGCAGATGCAGCATCTTAACTATGTGGGCTGCTAAAAAAAGCCCTACTATAGGTTCCAGAGAGACAGAGAACAAAATTCTTAGGACTTCCAGGAAGTTGTCTTACTTGATGAGCCGATCGTTGTAAGTAATCCAAGACCGTATAGTGACGTCACTTCCTGTAAAGGGGGCGCCATCAGTGCCACACACAGACAAGGTCATTGTCGTTTTCTTGTACACACGAGCTGTGTACAAACCTAGAGAAAGTTGACAACTGTGTGAGAGTTAGCTTAGTTCCATCAATACCATCGCGAACGTCAGGTCAATACTATCAAGAACATCAAGTCAGCACTATCAAGAACATTAGGTCAACACTATCAAGAACATCAAGTCAGCACCATCAAGAACATCAAGTCAGCACTATCAAGAACATCAAGTCAGCACTATCAATAACATCAGGTCAGCACTATCAAGAACATCAGGTCAACACTATCAAGAACATCGGGTCAACATTATCAAGAAAATCAGGTCAACATTATCAAGAACATCAGGTCAACACTATCAAGAAAATCAGAAGCACACTTTCTAAAATGTGGCACAAGTCATCATCTAACAATACACACATAGGTGTTTGTAAATAAACAACTACTATACACCTTGTACAGTTGTTTGTAAATAAACAACTAATATACACCTTGTACAGTTATTTGTAAATAAACAACTAATATACACCTCGTACAGTTATTTGTAAATAAACAACTAATATACACCTCGTACAGTTATTTGTAAATAAACAACTAATATACACCTCGTGCAGTTATTTGTAAATAAACAACTAATATACACCTCGTGCAGTTATTTGTAAATAAACAACTAATATACACCTCGTGCAGTTATTTGTAAATAAACAACTAATATACACCTCGTACAGTTTTTGTAAATAAACAACTAATACACCTCGTGCAGTTATTTGTAAATAAACAACTAATATACACCTCGTACAGTTATTTGTAAATAAACAACTAATATACACCTCGTACAGTTATTTGTAAATAAACAACTAATATACACCTCGTACAGTTATTTGTAAATAAACAACTAATATACACCTCGTACAGTTATTTGTAAATAAACAACTAATATACACCTCGTACAGTTATTTGTAAATAAACAACTAATATACACCTCGTACAGTTATTTGTAAATAAACAACTAATATACACCTCGTACAGTTATTTGTAAATAAACAACTAATATACACCTCGTACAGTTATTTGTAAATAAACAACTAATATACACCTCGTACAGTTATTTGTAAATAAACAACTAATATACACCTCGTACAGTTATTTGTAAATAAACAACTAATATACACCTCGTAGAGTTGTTTGTAAATAAACAACTACTATACACCTCGTAGAGTTATTTGTAAATAAACAACTACTATACACCTCGTAGAGTTGTTTGTAAATAAACAACTACTATACACCTCGTATAGTTGTTGATGAACAAACTGACCTTTCTCATTTATGTGTAAAATATTTCTGCCAGAAACTGTTCATTTAACATTTACTGTGTTGTTTCAGTTCTGGTGCTTGTATCGTTGTAGATCTCCTGTTTAAATGTGTGCTTATAGTTAAATGTCAGCTGTTTAACGTTTTCTTTAGTTCTAGGTCTGCTGTTTGAATTCGTGTTTATCGTTCTCTGTCTGCTGTTTAAAGTTGTGTTCTCTGTCTGCTGTTTAAAGTTGTGTTCTCTGTCTGATGTTTAAAGTTGTGTTCTCTGTCTGCGCTTTAACGTTGTGTTCTCTGTCTGCTGTTTAAAGTTGTGTTCTCTGTCTGCTGTTTAAAGTCGTGTTTGTTGTTCTATGTCTGTTGTTTAAAGTTGTATTCTCTGTCTGCTGTTTAAAGTCGTGTTTGTTGTTCTATGTCTGTTGTTTAAAGGTGTGTCTATCGTTGTAGATCTGCTGTTTAAAGTTTTGTTTATGGTTCTAGATCTGCTGTTTAAAGCACACACTTATACACAAGTCAGACTCCACAGTTGTCTGATGTTGTCAATGTATTCGTAGGAAAGTGTTTGATGATAAACTAACCGTCTCCATGGAGAAAAGAGTGGTCTGCGCTTGGTTGATGTGAGACAACTCTGCCAAACATTTGAAAATTGTTAATTATCTCCCCCTTGGCTGTTGGATAAAACCTGAAACAAGAAATATATTTATCAGAAATGAAATTTTCAGTGGTCTGAAAACAACTACTTGTTTGTTGTGCCACGTCAGCCTGACTGAAGAGAAAACGACCAACAAGTTGACCTTGCTAGCAGAGTCGACCAACAACTTGCTTGATACCCTTCAAAAATTAAAAGAGCATCGCTGCCTAGTCTGTATGAGACTTGATGTCTGTCTTGCTAGTCTGTATCAGACTTGGCGTCTGTCTTGCTAGTCTGTATCAGACTTGGCGTCTGTCTTGCTAGTCTGTATCAGACTTAATGTCTGTCAAAGCTAGTCTGTATCAGACTTGATGTCTGTCAAAGCTAGTCTGTATCAGACTTGATGTCTGTCAAAGCTAGCCTGTATCAGTCTGTCTGGGCTCCCACAACAGCCCCGGCTCTACAGAAATCAAAATGGCCGTTGTTAGAAGTTAAAACCTAGGAGTATAATTTTTAATCAATCTTTTGTATCATGTACAACACTGATATCAATATGTACAACACTGATATCAATAAGTACAACACTGATATCAATATGTACAACACTGATATCAATATGTACTACACTGATATCAATATGTATAACACTGATAGCAATGTGTTTAGCACTGATAGCAATGTGTACATCACTATTATAAATATTCACAACACTTATAGCAATGTGTACAATACTACTATCAACATACACAAAACTGAAAGGAACAGCACTGATAGCAATAAGTAAAACACTGATAAAGTACAACATGGATAGCAATGTGTACACTACTATTATCAATATGCACAACACTGATATCAATGTGTATAACACTGATAGCAATTCGCACGACATTGATATCAATGCGTACAACACTATTATCAATATGCACAACACTGATAGTAATGCGTACAACACTGATAGCAATGTGTACAATACTGACAGTAACGCAGAGAACCACTAGCAGCCATGGGTGCTGCCTTGACGGCCACATGTACAGCCTACAGCCTGTAGTGTCAGTCCAAACAGAAAAGCTCACCTCAGAAACCCGTTCACCGTGACCTGCGGCTGCTGGGGCACGTCTCCCAGGCAGGTCAGGCTGTTCTTCAGCACTTTCTTCAGGTACAGGACCTCAGCGTCAGTGGCAGAGGTCAGGACGTCCGCCAGGAACTGGCACGTCCTGTACACGTCATCTCTCGTCTGCTGCAGGCCAAGCTCAGCCGCTCCCACGACCAGTTCTTTCTCCTCTGTGAGTGACGTGACCTATCCGGAAGACAGACCTGCTGTCACTGAGCGCCTGCTGTTTCTCTGTTTATCTCTACTCACCCAGAAAGTTTACCACTCACTAAGTCAGCGAAGTCAGTCAGTCAGTCACTTGCATGTCCGTTGCGGAACTTTGCCTCCCTAACAGCTCTCCTGTGGGCCTCTCTGTTGTAAGCAAGATGCCCTGTTACTGATGCATACATTCACAGATCATCAACGATGTCTTGCAGCCATCTTCGCCTTTGTCTTCCTCTCTTTCTTTTTCCCATTATGTACCCTTCCAAGACGGTCTTCTCTAGATTATCATGGCGTTTAATGTGTCCAAAATATTTCAGTTTTCTCTGTGTAATCTTCCTTTCTGACAATGAAATAAAGAGGAGAATATAGAGTAAGAAAATGTTGGCAAGGACATAGTCCAGAACGATGCGGTTTCTACGGAAGAATAATATAGGTTTTGCCCCTGCCCGCCGCCACTTTCATTCGTTAGGGTTTTTGTCAGTGCTACTGATTAAGTGCACCACCATGATATCCTCCTTTACCAAGTCTACCTGTGTCAGTAAACTTTCTTGTACCTGCGTCAGTAAACTCTATTCTACTTGCGTTAGTAAACTCTACTCTACTTGCGTCAGTAAACTCTCTTCTACCTGCATCAGTAAACTCTCTTCTGTCTGCGTCAGTAAACTCTCTTCTACCTGTGTCAGTAAACTCTCTTCCACCTGCGTCAGTAAACTCTCTTCTACCTGTGTCAGTAAACTATATCTGCGTCAGTAAAATCTCTTCTACCTGTGTCAGTAATTTCTAGCTACGTCAGTAAATTCTCTTCTACAGGTGTCACTAAACTCTCTTCTATCTGCGTCAGCAAACTCTCTTCCACCTGCGTCAGTAAACTCTCTTCTACCTGTGTCAGTAAACTCTCTTCTACCTGTCTCAATAAACTATCTTCTACCTGCGTCAGTAAACTCTCTTCTACCTGCGTCAGTAAACTCTCCTCTACCTGTCTCAGTAAACTCTCTTCTACCTGTACCAGTAAATTCTACCTGTGTCAGTAAACTCTACCTGGGTCATTAAACCTACCTGTGTCAGTAAACTCTACCTGTGTCATTAAACCTACCTGTGTCAGTAAACTCTGCCTGTGTCATTAAACCTACCTGTGTCAGTAAACTCTACCTGTGTCAGTAAACCTACCTGTGTCAGTAAACTCTACCTGTGTCAGTAAACTCTACCTGTGTCATTAAACCTACCTGTGTCAGTAAACTATACCTGTGTCAGTAAATTTCTCCTGTGTGTTTCCGCTGACTGCACGAATACATCCATAAATTCGTTAACTTGATCTTTCACTTCGTCTGACCTTTCTTTGACCGCGATCTTCGCTTGGAGCAAAGTCTTCAGTTGATCGTCCAGGGCCCGGACTTTTGGCGTGACGTCCTGGATGAGTTTGCTTACGTCCTCCATTTGATCCTGGAGAGAGAGATTTGGGGGTGGGGAGGGGCGGGGAGATGTTGTAAAATTGTTAGCATGATCACTTTACGTCGGAAAGATGATCACGTTTTTACCATCACCAGAAAGAAACGTCAAGTTTTATCACCCATAGAAAGGAAATAACAGACAAGCATTTAGAACAGGTACACAGAAAGGAAGTAACAGACTATCATGTAGAACATGCCACAGAAAGAAGGTAACAGACCATCATGTAAAACAGGTGCACAGAAAGGAAGTAATAGACCATCATGTAGAGTGACTACAGAAAGGAAGTAAGAAACAATAGGTAAGGGAAATACAAAGTTATATGAAACAAATATTTATGCATCAAATCATCTAAATAGTGTTAACATCACCTTTTACAAAAATACAATGAAACATGGACAACTATCGTTTATTGTGATAACTAAATCAGTCCATCAGCGCAGGCAGATGTTGAAGATCAACTGATGATGGATGCCGAAAAAACATAATCAAATACAGAACTTAGTGGACAACACTTTACCTGGAACAATTGTTTAGTGATAAATTGACAGTCATGAGTTCTGTGACGCATGAAAGTGCAGTCCACGCATACGTTTTCTTCACACGTCACACAGAACATCATCATCTCCTGGTCAGGATGCTCCAGGCACGCCAAGACTGGTCTCTGGCCTGATCTTCTTTTCCCAGAGTTCCCTTGATTAGATAAACCTACAAGAATAGCCACGCATAACAGTAAAGGATTATAATTTTTTTCGGTATAAATAATCTCCCAGATATAAAATATGAATCTGTTAACTTTTAGTAGAAGTTATTCCCATTTTTATTGTGTTTCTGTTAACTTTTAGCCGAGATTACACACAGTTTTGTTGTGTTTCTGCTAACGTTTAGTAGAGATTATACCCAGTTTTGTTGTGCTTCTGTTAACATTTTGTAGCTATTACACCCAGTTTCTCTGTGTTTCTGTTAACTTTTAGTAGAGATTATACCCAGTTTTGTTGTGCTTCTGTTAACTTTTTGTAGCTATTACACCCAGTTTCTCTGTGTTTCTGTTAACTTTTAGTAGAGATTATACCCAGTTTTGTTGTGCTTCTGTTAACTTTTTGTAGCTATTACACCCAGTTTCGCTGTGTTTCTGTTAACTTTTAGTAGAGATTATACCCAGTTTTTTTCATGTGTGTGTTTGTGTTAGCTAGTAGTGAAAATTATGCCCAGTTTTGTTTGTTGCTCTTAACTATCAGTGAAAACTATAGCTAGTTTTGCTGTTTCTGCTACTGCACAGTGAAATTATACCCAGTTTTGTTGCTGTTTCTGCTACTGCACAATGAACATATACCCAGATTTGTTGTGTTTCTGCTACTGTACACTGAACGTATACCCAGATTTGTTGTGTTTCTGCTATTGCACAATGAAATTATACCCAGTTATAACAGAAGTGTTTATATAACTTGTTAGTGAAAGTTACACAAAATGTCGTTGTTTTTGCTAACTATTAGCGAAAGTTACACCAGTTTTCCTCGTGTTTATACATTGCGCTGATTTGGAACAACCAAAAATAAAAAGAAAAGTTTAGTACTTGGCTGATGTTGGGTCAAATAGAAATGTTTAATATTCGACTGATTCTAGAGAAAAAAAAAACATATTTAGTGTATAACTGATTTTGAATCCAAAAAAAAAAAAAATTTTTAGAATTTAGATGATTTTGGGGTAAATATGAATTTTAGTACGCTGAGCTATATGGAGGAGAAAGACCAGAATTAACACCAGATACTGAAAACTGTGATGGACCGCCAATACTTGAAGATGAAATCATAGATGCCATCAAACACATGAAGAAAGGAAAAGCGACTGGGCCTGATAATATAACAATAGAAGAAATAGAGGCACTAGAGGAGACAGGAATAAAAATAATAACCAAGTTACTGAATGACATTTACAACAGTGGTTATATTCCCAGTGACCTGATTAAATCCACCTTTATAGCACTACCAAAGAAACCAGGTGCAAAGGAATGTGACGACCACCGGACTATCAGCCTCTCATGTCACATAACGAAGCTACTTCTGAGAATAATTATGAGAAGAGCAAGGAAAAAGATAAAAATGGAAATAGCAGATGAACAGTTTGGATTTGTTGAAGGAAAGGGAACACACAATGCCATTTATGCTTTATGAACACTAACAGAAAGAGCTTTAGAAGTACAGAAAGATCTCTACTTATGCTTCATTGATTACACCAAGGCATTTGACAAGGTGAAACATGAAATTATTAAAATACTTGAAGACATCAATATAGACGGCAAAGACTTGAGGATTGTAAAACATCTATACTGGCAGCAAGAAGCAGCAGTTCGAGTTGAAAATAGGATTGGAAAATATCAACCTATAAAACAAGGGACGCGACAAGGATGTGTACTATCTCCAGATCTTTTTTCTCTGTATAGCGAGAATATTCTAAGAACAATCATCACAGAACCAGGCATAAAAATTGGAGGATACAATATTAACAAACTTCGGTATGCTGACGACACAGATAGCTGAGAACCAACAAGACCTGCAAAATCTCTTGGATAAAGTCGCCAAAGAAAGTGAACAGAAAGGCCTTACTTTGAACATCAAAAAGACAGAGACTATGGTTATATCTAAGAAACAGAATCCACCAGCATGCAGTATTCAATTAAACGGAACCATTCTAAAGCAGGTGCAGAAATTCAAATACCTTGGAGCAGTAATAACTTCAGATGGGAAATGCAGAACAGAAATTAGGACAATGTACTTTCATAGGACATGCAATGAGAAGAGGGGGCATTGAAAATATTATAACAACAGGAAAAATAGAAGGAAGAAGATCAAGAGGAAGACCAAGAGAAATGATACTGGACAGTCTGACGGGATGGTGTGAGAGGAGATCACCAACTGAACTGATGGCCTGCATGAAGGATCGTGTACTTTGGAGAAGCATAATAGCCAACGCCAGTCGGCACGGCACATGATGATGATGATGAGTATTTGACTCCTTTTGGAGAAAAAAAAATTTGTACTCTTTGGTTTATTTTAGAAAAAATAGAAATTAGCATTTGGCCGATTTTGGAGCAAAAACATATTTACTCTTTGGTTGATTTTGAACAAAAAATGTTTAATGTTTGGCTGATGTTGGAAGAAAATGTGAGTACCTTGTTGGTGTGATACTTTATCCGTCGCTGGTCTGACCTCTTGTCTGCTGAGCCTCAAGAGATACTCAAAAACTTGGTAGCTGGACAGCTCTGATGATGTGGGCGCTTCCTTGAACAGTTCTGATCTTTTCGAGAATGAGCGACTCTCTAACGTGAATAATTCTTGGCTAAATTCCGGAACGGTGCTGTACGAACTACGCTCACGGACAAAGTTAATGGAACTTTCTGGAGATATCAGGCGATGCACTTTAGTTCTGTTTTGACGTCTGTGGGCAAATTCGCAAAGTGAGCATAGATATTCAGCACATTCAACACACCAGGCAGTGACGCTCTTGTAGAGGTCGAGGTTTTTCTCGTCGATAATGTCATTGGTGGTTTCGTTACATAAGCCACAAGAGAAGGCGGTGTCTGGCGGTGGCTGAGACACGAGCAAGAGCTGCCTTTCAGCGATTAGATTCCTCGGAAGTTCACACAGGCTGCTTGATACTTCCACCTCTTTCCCACATATTGGGCACAGAATGAACCTTTTTCTGTTGGAAGGGGTTGCCAACGCGTGAGGGGTTCTTGGCGTGCTGATGCCGCGCGCGGTCTCACTACGGGTTAAAGATCTGGAACTGTGACTTGTACTCTTACCACTTACCTCCACTTGCTCACAACAGCTTCGGCTCCTCGTCAGCCTCTTCTTCGCCGACCCCGTTGCTCGGCAACGTCCTCGAGGAAGCGTTGCCCGGTCAACGTTCGGGCTAGAGAAACCTACCGGCGGTTCTATGATGTTCAAATCTGATTGGCTGTTTCCGGGAGTAGAGTCATCTGACTGGTTGCTTCCATGAGTGATGGACCAATCATCTTCTTGAGCTAGTCTACTCTCATCACTGATTGGGTAAGTCTGCAAACTCAAGATACACTGGGAACAAAATGTGTGGAGACAGGGCAGTATTCTGGGCTGACGGTAGCTCTGGCCACACACGACACAGGTTGTCTTGTCTTGGAAACTCTCGGCTTCATTGGTCGAAAAATGTTGCTTAACAGACATACTGCTCTACAGTACCTCGTCTTGGTTTCTGAGGATTTTTAGTTACATTACATATCGTATTGTGGTTTCTTTTCTTTAAGTGCATTCAAAATAACATGTTGATGGACTGTAAGGAAAGTAGATGGGGGCGTATGGTTCCGTTTTACAAAAAAAGTTTGACATAGTGAGAAAAGTAGGAAGAAACAAAAATGGTAGAAAACAAGACCATAATCATCATCATCAAAAACAACACAACAGACAACATTACAAAAAAAAAAAGATGACATATAAATATATCTTGCACACGACTAGAAATCCTGATATATGTAATATGTACAACGTGAGCATGTCTGTGTGTGTGTTTTTTTTCTACCCTGCTTTGTTGGTCTTTGGGTGTAAGTTTGTGCATGAGTAATCAGAGTTCACAGATCAAAACCTGGGTACAAAGTTTGAGCTATACTTTCTCAAGAGAGTTTCTGAGCTGTGTCTTAGATGAATTGTCTTTGGGTATCAGGTGTCATTTCTGATACATTTAGGCTGGCTGGAAGTTTTCTTCAATGAACACTTTCTATGAACACCTGTAGCAGTTCAGTTGTACCACATGTTCTGTTGTAACACCTGTTCTGTTCCAACATCTGTTTTATTCTAACACGGGTTCTTTTGTAACATCTGTTCTGTTCTAACAACAATTCTGTTGTAACATCTGTTCTGTTGTAACACTTGTTCTGTTGTAACATCTGTTCTGTTCTTACACCAGTTCTGTTGTAACATCTGTTCTGTTGATTCTTGAAGAGTATCGGTGAAAGAAAGAATGGAGTGAAGATGTGGGCAATTTCCAAACATCCTGCCCTGATGACACCACAGCCAAGTGGTAGATAATCGTCAAGTCTTCTTGTGTGCTCCATCATAAGGAAGGAAAATTATAACATCATCACCATCACCATCATAATCATCATCATCATAATCACCATCATAATCATCATCATCATCATCACCATCATCATCATCATCATCATCATCATCGTCATCATCATCAACATCATCATCTCAAGGACGAAAAATAAAAACTAAAATGTTCGGAAACGATAAAAAAACTTTATCAGATTCCACAAAAAGAACTGGATCACGTGACTAATACAACAGGCAAAAAATCACCTGCCAGGTCAGGTGCTGAACAGATTTGAACTAAAAATAAACTAGCAGTAAATCACCTGCATGTGAGCTCCAAAATCTGTGCGGAATGAGATTTTTTTTTTTTTTAAGGTTGATTACCTGGTTTTCTCTCACACAAGTTGTTACACAGCAACTAAAAGTGGGTCACTAAAGGCAAGCGAAAACACACTTTCAACGTGATTAACCATGTTAGATACCTTCAAACACTTACACAGCAATCTTACTTGAAACACTTACACAATAATCTTACCTCAAACACTTACACAACAATCTTACAACAAACACTTACAAAACAATTTGACATCAGACACTTACACAATGATCTTACCTCAAACACTTACAAAACAATCTTACTTCAAACTCTCTTGGATCCACACAACTTTCTTACCATCACATCAACTCTTACCATCACATCAACTCCATTACCATCACATCAACTCTCTTACAATCACATCAACTCTCTTACCATCAGATCCACACAAATCTCTTACCATCACATCAACTCTCTTACCATCAGGTACACACAAATCTCTTACCATCATATCAACTCTCTTACCATCAGATCCACACAAATCTCTTACCATCATATCAACTCTCTTACCATCACATCAACTCTCTTACAATCACATCAACTCTCTTACAATCACATCAACTCTCTTACCATCAGATCCACACAAATCTCTTACCATCACATTAACTCTCTTACCATCACATCAACTATCTTACAATCATATCAACTCTCTTACCATCACATCATCTCTCTTACAATCACATCAACTCTCTTACCGTCATATCAACTCTCTTACCATCAGATTCACACAAATCTCTTGCCATCACATCAACTCTCTTACCATCGCATCCACAAAACTCCCTTATATAGCATCTACAAAACTCTCTTATATAGCATCCATAAAACTCTCTTATATAGCATCCACAAAACTCTCTTATATAGCATCCACAAAACTCTCTTATACAGTATCCACAAAACTCTCTTATATAGTATCCACAAAACTCTCTTATACAGTATCCACAAAACTCTCTTATACAGTATCCACAAAACTCCCTTTTACAGCATCCACACATCACATGAGATCTGACACAGGACGGTTGGAAGATGTTCTCAAATATTTTCAATAACAACAAAAGATCTTATAGGGCCTCGGGTCATGTGTCACTACTGGTTTAGAGTAGAACCGAGAAAAGGTTGGGAACCCTTGTTGGTTTAGAGTAGAACCGAGAAAAGGTTGGGAACCCTTGCTGGTTTAGAGTAGAACCGAGAAAAGGTTGGGAACCCTTGCTGGTTTAGAATGCACTGAGAAAAGGTTGGGAACTCTTGCTGGTTTACAGTCACACTGAGAAAAGGTTGGGAACTCTTGTTGGTTTAGAGTTGCACTGAGAAAAGGTTAGGAACTCTTGCTGGTTTAGAGTGTACTGAGAAAAGGTTGGGAACCCTTGCTGGTTTAGAGTGCACTGAGAAAATGTTGGGAACTCTTGCTGGTTTAGAGTCGCACTGAGAAAAGGTTGGGAACTCTTGCTGGTTTAGAGTCGCACTGAGAAAAGGTTGGGAACTCTTGCTGGTTTAGAGACACACTGAGAAAAGGTTGGGAACTCTTGCTGGTTTAGAGTCACACTGAGAAAAGGTTGGGAACTCTTGCTGGTTTAGAGTCGCACTCAGAAAAGGTTGGGAACCCTTGCTGGTTTAGAGTCACACTGAGAAAAAGGTGAGAACCCTTGCTTCTACTCAGGTTAGTTCGGAATTCTTCCACTAATCTACCGGGTGTTTTTTTTCAAATTGTTTGTTGCAGTCTGTGTCTGTGTCGTGTTTTCTCACGTTAAAGTACCTGTCAGGTCAAAGCAAGGTCTGTCACGAGGCACATCAACTTCTCTCCAAGTCCTATAACAGAATTTACGCGGGTTAGAATCAGCCAATCAGAGAACGGAGATTTCTCACGTGAGCGAATCGCGAGAAGGAAAGATCGACGGATGAACATGTGGCAGTGAAAGAAATGAGATCGACAGTAAGATAACGCGAGAGAAGATAAAATGAATGACCGGGTCATTACACTTGAAACGTGTCAAAACTATGTATGGAATTTAGTTTTCCAAAAGGAGAAATTTGTCTGCGGTTACTGAAGGTATATTCACGGGTAAAAGAAATGAAAGTCAGAAAATCCGACTAAAATTTCCAAAAAACAGATAGAAATCCCTTAGTAGTATCAATGTTAGCACCCAGCTCAGTCACGTCAGTAAGCAGATAACGGCGCCGTCGCTAAGCAACAAGCCGAGAATAGCGCTTGTCAAGATGGCGACTATATGGCAGACAGAACTCCACTGAAGAATTGCGCTCTGTCATCTAAAATTCTTGTCTGCCAGAAGTCTCAACCCCTCAGACATAAAACGTGAAATATCTGTGATTTACGGCGCCGAGTGCATGTGCAAGGCTCAAGCCCACAACTGGGTTACTAAGTTCAAGAAAGACATAACAGGTTTACACGTCGCCGACAGCCCAGGGCAAGCCCACAACTGGGTTACTAAGTTCAAGAAAGACATAACAGGTGTACACGTCGCCGACAGCCCAGGGCAAGCCCACAACTGGGTTACTAAGTTCAAGAAAGACATAACAGGTGTACACATCGCCGACAGCCCAGGGCAAGCACACAAGGGACATGGTACACCGATGGCTGAGAAGACAGGACAAGTGTTTTTTTTTTCCTTAGATAATTCACAGGAAGTGCACGTGCACTGCTCAGCAAGGGGGACTATACTGAAACACACGGGCACTATTTTTCCTGTACTAAATAATTTTGTATAATTTGCATTTTCTAACTTTAACTTGATTCACATCTGATATATGCTAAAATATATATAGAAAATATATGATACAGTATGCTTTAAAAATATACGTCCAAACAATTCTACTACGGTTTCCAATTTTAGTAACTTAAAAATCATTTTGTTACAAGAGACGGGCCAACAAAAGATGGATGGAGTACAAAAAATATTCAAGATATACTGGATACGAAAGATGTAGAAGTACATCAGATCACATTCTTATAAAAGTCACTGACAGCCAGACTATCAGAGACAAGTAACATCACATCAGAATAATCACATTCTTACATCAGTCACCAACAGACTAGCAGAGGCAGATAACAGTAGACAGCATGAACATGACAAAAAAAAAAAAAGAAACCTACCAAGTGACTTTTCTATCAAACTGTACTATAGAACATAATCAAACTATACGATAGAACTTAATCAAACTATACAATAAAATATAATCATACTATACAAGAGAACATGAAAGTACGGTATACGATAGAACATAAGAGTACAATATACGATAAAACATAAAAGTAAAGTATACATTAAAAAATATGGGCATTAACACCATATCCCTATGTGCCTCTAAGGCATGCGAGGATTACCTTTACCTTTACCTTTTTACCTATACATTAAAACATAAAAGTACAGTATACGATAGGAGATAAAAGTACAGTATACGACAAAACATAAAAGTATCGTATACGATAGACCATGAAAGTACAGTATACGATAGGGGATAAAAGTACAGTATACGATAGAGGATAAAAGTACAGTATACGATAGGGGATAAAAGTACAGTATACGATAGAACATAAAAGCACAGTGTACGATAAAACATAAAAGTACAGTATACGATAGAACAAGAAGCTATATTATACTGAACTTACATATGAAAGCAGAAAATCTCCTGCCTATATCTGACTGGCAAACGTCGTTTGATCTCCTTCCAACGTGCAGAAAACAGCACATGCCAGAACTGTCACGGCTGATTTATCAAAGCAGAAAACAGGAGTGCTCATATCAGGTGCGTAACACATTCGCGTGCGCGCACACACAAGTGCACAGAAAAGAGAAGGTGTGAGAGAGGTAATTTTTTGTCTGCATATCGCCATATAACCAGACATCATACATTCCTCAGACTTTATAAATGCACGTCCCTTGCTTCTTCTACCTTTCAAGAAACTCCCAAAATGAAAAAAACCCCGTTTGCTGCCTGAAAGATTCTCTAACAATTCTAGCTCACAAATTCATCTTTCTGCTCCATAGTTCAACAATTTGACGTTTAACACCATTAGAGTTGTCAAGTTCAGTTCTCTGAAACATTTTTGGTAGCTTCTGCTGGTTGTGGATCTGAATTATCGTTTGTTAGTTTCGGGAGATGTCAGATTTGATGAAACAGACGACGATCACGACGTTTCGCTATTTATTTTTTTGCTGTTTCGTTATTGACATACTAAATAACATTTTCTTCCTTACATGTTTTACTAAGTTATCACATACACACAATGTTTTACTAAGTTATCACATACACATAATGTTTTACTAAGTTATCACATACACACAATGTTTTACTAAGTTATCACATACACATAATGTTTTACTAAGTTATCACATACACATAATGTTTTACTAAGTTATCACATACACACAATGTTTTACTAAGTTATCACATACAATAATGTTTTACTAAGTTATCACATACACATAATGTTTTACTAAGTTATCACATACAATAATGTTTTACTAAGTTATCACATACACATAATGTTTTACTAAGTTATCACATACATACAATGTTTTACTAAGTTATCACTTACAATAATGTTTACTAAGTTATCACATATACATATTGTTCCACTAAATCATCACATACACACAATATTTCAAACCTACACGAATACCTGTCACAGAATAGAATTATAGACACCTGTCCATGTTCGTTGTCTTGACCAGATGAAAACAGCTAAACCACACATAAAAAAGAAGAGAGAGACACAGTACAAGAATTTGCTTCTGTGGCAAGTTTAAAAAAAATCTAAATCTCCATCCCACGTACAAGAACATTAAAGAGTGCAAGGTTACTGGGAAATGAAAGTTTCCTTGCAGAAGTAATCTGATGTATCGAAGTCAAGAAACACAAGCAGGCAACTTAATAGTTTTGTCTCTGTCTATAAGACAGACTTATTTGTACGGTTCACTGGCTACAGCAAAACATTTCGTCATGCCAAACGTGACGAAGTTATGAACATTTTAGAGGATGTATGTATTGACGAACAACAACCAGTCTCATGGCTGATCAGGAAAAGGAGATGGACATATGTTGGTCACTTGATGAGAAGAAATGATCAGAGAATCCCAAAATAAGCTATCAAGTGGAACACAACAGGCCAAAGAAAAAGAGGCAGATCGCGTGAAACTCTGAAGAGGACATTGTTAAGAGAGGCCAAATTAACAGGCATAAAATCCCTTGATGAGGTTGAAAGACTCGCCGAAGACAGGAAAAATTGGCGAACTACTTTGCGAGCCCTATGTGACGTTTAACGGCACGGGAAGGATATAAGATATAAGAAGATGCGAGAGAACAAAACTGATCTCAGACGTGCATGAAACCCACTGGTAATTAAGCCGGAAACAAAACAACAACAACAACAACAACAACAACAACAACAAAATTATGTTAAGTAGGCTTCAATGGCTCCTCGGAATTTTACGTGAATATTTGGTCTGGTGTTTTCAGTCGAGCTACCATTTCGCTATCAGAGATGATCGGACACATCGGCAGACACGAGGTCTCGAAAAATTGGTCATGACTGGAAACGGCACAAGACAGAGAGAGCGAACAAGACAGACATATCTAGATGGTCTGACTGCCTGGTTTGGTGTGATAAACAACAGCTGAACTGATTCAAGGCACGGAAGACCGGGCGAGATGGAGATACATGACTGCATACACCTACCAGCGTGGCACCGAGCTTATCGGAAGGGAACTAACTGCAGGTAGCCCTAACATAATTTTCATTTTTGCTTCCCGTAGAAAAAAAATTGCGAAACGAGTAAAAGGTTGAAACGAAGTAAATACGAGTTTGTGTACACACAAGTCGGTGACGTCACATATCGTCTGGTGGAATCAAAGATTTGATGGGAAGTTTTTCTTGCTGGGACTTTTCATTGTTTCGTCGTCTCTTTCCTCTCTCTGTTGTCAAGTTATTGCTCACAAGGAACCCGCTGGCCAAGTGTGAGTAGCAAGCTCTGCATTTTGTTGTGGTTTGTTTAGAACACCGCACCAGTAGTTTTGTTTGCTGCAGTCAGTGTTAGGTGGCTGCAGGAGTCGACATTTCCATCTGAAATTTGTTCAGATCTTTAACAATTTTAGTCAGATATTTGTAGGGGGGAGAAACACTAGCATGTTGTGTTTTGCAGTTGTAGTTTTACTGCTAGTGATGAAGAAGATATTAAGAAATGAGGGGACATAAATAAGAGAACATTATGAATAGGTTTGCAGAGAAGTTGGAGAACGGTGTATGTCCTACATTGCTCTGTTACGTGTCGCAGGTTGTTTGACTGTTGATGTCCGATGTACGTGGTATGGCTTGGCGTACTGTCAGAGCGTTTCTCTTCTTCACTCAGAGATGATCCTTTTATGAAGTGTTAGCTGGTATGTTTGTGTTGTTAAATATGCTGATGTTGGTAGTAATCTTGTGTTGGTGGTATATTTGTGCTAATGGTATGCTTGTGTTGGCGGTATGCTTGTGTTGGCGGTATGCTTTTGTTGGTGGTATGCTTGTGTTGGCAGTATGCTTGTGTTGGTGGTATGCTTGTGTTGGTGGTATGCTTGTGCTGGTAGTACATTCTTGCTAGAGCTTACTTGCAAGTTATTGAATGTCATTGTTTTATGTACAGTGATATGTAAAACCACAGGAAAATGGCTACACTTGAAACTTGTATACTTGTCTAGCATATAATTTCCATACCTGACTCTTGTCTAGCATATAACTTCAATATATGACTCTTGTCTAGCATATAACTTCCATACCTGACTCTTGTCTAGCATATAACTTCCATATCTGACTCTTGTCTAGCATATAACTTCCATATCTGACTCTTGTCTAGCATATAACTTCCATATCTGACTCTTGTCTAGCATATAACTTCCACACCTGACTCTTGTCTAGCATATAACTTCCATATCTGACTCTTGTCTAGCATATAACTTCCATATCTGACTCTTGTCTAGCATATAACTTCAATATCTGACTCTTGTCTAGCATGTAACTTCCATACCTGACTCTTGACTAGCATATAACTTCCATATCTGACTCTTGTCTAGCATATAACTTCCATACCTGACCCATCTCTCCTCATCCAGCTCCAGCTGGAGAAAGTACCCATCTCTACAGCTGTGGGACTAGGCTGCCTCTGGCTAGACTTGAACTACTGATCTGACTGTGAGAGCTGAGTGCACTATCTGTTATGCCACATCTTGTCACATTTTTAACAAAATCATATCCTTTGCTCTGCATTTTTACAAGATGATCACAGAGAATGGTGAAGATTTTGTACACTTTTACACACTGAGGACAAGAGGTAGTCATGAGAAAGTTTCCTGAGAGTATTAAATGTGTCATCATTCTTTTATAGATCTGATTCATTCATCCAGTTTTACCTGTGGTACTGACAGCACTGCTGATTGTGCTTGTCCATCTTGTGTGCCTGTTAGTGTTCCATGTCAGTTCTTTTCTCATTCCACTTTTCAGCCCATCCAGAATTTCTCTCTCTTAACTCCTTCTCCCTTTTTTTCCTCTAGAGTTTTCTAGTTATTACCAGATTCCGTGACTTCTGCCTTCTCATGACTCTTTCCTCCCAAGACTCTCCTCTCATGACTGTTTCCCCTCATGACTGTTTCCTCTCATGACTGTTTCCTCTTATGACTGTTTCCTCTCATGACTCTTTCCTCTCATGACTTTTTTCTCTCGTAAGTCTTTCCTCAGTAGTCACCTAGAAGCTGTAGTGTGCTCCATGGTCAGAAAAGTGTTGTAGTGTGCTCTGTAGTCACTCAGAAGTTGTATTGTGTTCTGATACATATGTTGTTATGTGCACTGTAGTTACTAATATGTTGTAGGGTGCTCAGTGGTCAAACAAATGTTGTAATATATAGTCACTCAGAATTTGTAGTGTGTTGTGTGATCAAACAAATGTTGTGGTGCGTAGTCATTCAGAATTTGTAGTGTGTTATGTGATCAAACACAATGTTGTGGTGCGTAGTCATTCAGAATTTGTAGTGTGTTGTGTGATCAGACAAATGTTGTGGTGCGTAGTCATTCAGAATTTGTAGTGTGTTGTGTGATCAGACAAATGTTGTGGTGCATAGTCATTCAGAATTTGTAGTGTGTTGTGTGATCAGACAAATGTTGTGGTGCGTAGTCATTCAGAATGTGGTCAGACAAGAGTTGTAGTGTGTTCAGTGGTCAGACAAGAGTTGTAGTGTGTTCAGTGGTCAGACAAGAGTTGTAGTGTGTTCTGTAATCACTCAGAAGTTGTAGTGTGCTCAGTAATTATCCAGATTTTGTGCTTAGTAGTTGCCTAGATCCACAGAGGAGTTGTCTCACTTTAAGCTTGTGGGATGTGGTCATACTTATAGACTGCTGGTTTATACTTGTGGGATATGGTCATACTTATAGACTGCTGGTTTATACTTGTGGGATGTGGTCATACTTATAGACTGCTGGTTTGTACTTGTGGGATATGGTCATACTTATAGACTGCTGGTTTATACTTGTGGGATGTGGTCATACTTATAGACTGCTAGTTTGTACTTGTGGGATATGGTCATACTTATAGACTGCTGGTTTATACTTGTGGGATGTGGTCATACTTATAGACTGCTAGTTTGTACTTGTGGGATGTGGTCATACTTATAGACTGCTAGTTTGTACTTGTGGGATGTGGTCATACTTATAGACTGCTAGTTTGTACTTGTGGGATGTGGTCATACTTATAGACTGCTAGTTTGTACTTGTGGGATATGGTCATACTTATAGACTGCTGGTTTATACTTGTGGGATGTGGTCATACTTATAGACTGCTAGTTTGTACTTGTGGGATGTGGTCATACTTATAGACTGCTAGTTTGTACTTGTGGGATGTGGTCATACTTATAGACTGCTAGTTTGTACTTGTGGGATGTGGTCATACTTATAGACTGCTAGTTTGTACTTGTGGGATGTGGTCATACTTATAGACTGCTAGTTTGTACTTGTGGGATGTGGTCATAGACTGCTAGTTTGTACTTGTGGGATGTGGTCATACTTATAGACTGCTAGTTTGTACTTGTGGGATGTGGTCATACTTATAGACTGCTAGTTTGTACTTGTGGGATGTGGTCATACTTATAGACTGCTAGTTTCTGCCTGTGCTGTGTCGTCATGCTTGATCTAGGGGATGCCTCAGAGAAAAGGGAACAAGGCAGAAGACAGCAGAACTAATTGAAGCATGTATTAGGAGGGGGAGGGTATTGTGATGTGGCTAGGGAGGCAAGTGGGTTGGAGCCATTATGTTAGACGCTACTGAGATCTCCATCTCTGTTAAAGCTAACGAGTTCTGTCTGCATATATCTTAACAGTTTGGTTTTTTTTTTTCTGGGAACTGTGTGTAAGTCAGAGGCGTGTATCTGCTGCCTGCCACAAATAGCATCTTATTGTGCAGTTTTTCTATTATGAGCTTTTACACTTCAGCCAAGGAAACAATTTACGATAGTGTCTGTGATTTCTTGGCAGAAAAAGGTTGGCCTCACTCCATATAGTGACAGCCTTGTTCCAGGTTACATGGACCACATAATCACATGAGAAACACAAACGTTCTTGTCTGGCAAGATTGTATTAATCCTCATCCAACCTCTAGAGGGTTGGGAAGAATGTGCTTTCTTTGGCTTGTAATTCATCCTTCTTAAATGCTGGTGGAGCATAAGCCACAGACAAACTTTCATGTGCTTAGAATTATCCTCGGTCTACTGTCTCAGTTCTCTTCAGCTTTCCCTGTCTTTGTTACTATGTGGGCCTGAGTTGTGTTAGTTTTGAGCTTTCCTTGTCTTTGCTACTATGTGGGCCTGAGTTGTGTTAGTTTTCAGTTTTCCCTGTCTTTGCCACTATGTGGACCTGAGTTGTGTTAGTTTTGAGCTTTCCTTGTCTTTGCTACTATGTGGGCCTGAGTTGTGTTAGTTTTGAGCTTTCCTTGTCTTTGCTACTATGTGGGCCTGTCTTTGCCACTATGTGGACCTGAGTTGTGTTAGTTTTCAGCTTTCCCTGTCTTTGCTACCATGTGGGCCTGAGTTGTGTTAGTTTTCAGTTTTCCTTGTCTTTGGTACTATGTGGGCCTGAGTTGTTGTGTTAGTTCTCAACTTTACCACTATGTGGGCCTGACACTATGTGGGCCTGAGTTGTTATGTTAGTTCTCAACTTTGCCACTATGTGGGCCTGAGTTGTTGTGTTAGTTCTCAACTTTGCCACTATGTGGGCCTGAGTTGTTGCTGTACCCGACTCTAGTTAAGAATGTGGGTTGACGACTCTGGGCGGTCCCAGTCAGCCCGACAACAGCAGAAGTAGGTTGGTGTCTGGGTAAGGAAAGCTGATCACATCAACTTGTGCTGTGCCAACAGGTCAATGAAGATATGTCCACCAGTACCATGCTGGTATTATCCTTTACCCTTCATTGACGCAGTGCGGAACATCCTTTGTCTCTTGTGCACGTAGAAATCCCCGTGCTGTGAACTGTGCTGATTTAGAGGCCCACAACACGAACAGCCTTGCAGGTAGAGGCACGTGTAGCTAGGCTGTGAGTGAGCAGACAAGAGACTGTGTGGCGTAGTTTTAATAATTAGTACTACACTGCGCCCGCCTGCTATGCAGCATTGACATTTTGCCAACTGTTTCCATTTATAAAACTGATGTAAGCAGGCATCTCAGTCAGCCAGTCATTATTCTGACTTGGCCTTTCAGCTCTCTCTCTCCCTCTCTCTGTCTCTCTCTCTCTGATATTGATTTGCTATAAAACAGTTGTCCCAGGGAATACACTCAGCTTACAGACCTGGACGACACCTGTCACTGTTACACAATTGTGTCAGTTTTTAGCATCCCTAATTTTCCTCATTCACGCAGTGTGGTTGTGTGCAGTTTTATCCAGGTATTTTAAAACAGTATTTGTCTTAACACATCGACATGCCATGCACATAAGGTCAACCATCACCTACAGGCAGACCTTCATTTGTGCTAAGACACAGCTTCCCAAACATTTGCGTACCAAGCTCCCCTTTTTACGTCAGGATGAAAGGGGATGTCCAGTCCACAGCCGACGCATGAAAACACATTTCACTGTCGACTGTGCTACAGCATTCTCCTTTGCCTAGTTTCGGTACGGCCTGTGTTGGAAACAGAAATTCAGATGATGGGGACACTTGTATGCCTTATGTACTTGTATGTGTGTTGGCTTTGCTTGTCGCAGTTCTGGTAGTATTTGTGTAGTAGTTGAGTTGTAGAGAAGTGCAGGCTGGGATATGTTGTGGCTGGTGTTGCAGTATGCCTGGCGTTCCCTGCGGGACTTCCCAGACACGTCAGTCAGGCAGACAGAGCAGGTGGGACTGTGAAGCAGCTCCTGTCTCACACTTGCTCATCACTGAATATCACACACGGGTTTTTTTTACGTGAAATACCATTTTTTAAATCAAAAACATTTTCTATCTGTCTGTCTATCTGTCTGTCTGTCCGTCCGTCCGTCCGTCCGTTTGTCACACTGAATTGCTGTCATGATTGTCTGAGTGAGTATAGCAGAGCGGCCTAGTGTCTGTCTGTCTGAAGCAGAGCGGCCTAGTGTCTGTCTGTCTGTCTGTCTGTCTGAAGCAGAGCGGCCTAGTGTCTGTCTGTCTGTCTGTCTGTCTGAAGCAGAGCGGCCTAGTGTCTGTCTGTCTGTCTGTCTGTCTGAAGCAGAGCGGCCTAGTGTCTGTCTGTCGTCTGTCTGTCTGTCTGTCTGAAGCAGAGCGGCCTAGTGTCTGTCTGTCTGTCTGTCTGTCTGAAGCAGAGCGGCCTAGTGTCTGTCTGTCTGTCTGTCTGTCTGAAGCAGAGCGGCCTAGTGTCTGTCTGTCTGTCTGTCTGTCTGAAGCAGAGCGGCCTAGTGTCTGATCAGAATACTACGATCCTGTGAACGACCCAGCTGGCCCTGCACTATCACTCCCTATTCTTCAGGAGCGTAACCAGGGATTTGATATGTGCCACCTCAAACAGGAGAGAGTCTGGGGGGGGGGGGCGGTGCGGTAGGGATCAAGTAGTCAGGCAAGCACAAGCTACATAACAGAGTCAGAGAGAGATTGATTGATTGACCTTTATTTCAAAAGGGTTAAGAATTGGGCACGAGAGAGAGAGAGAGAGGGGGGGGGGAGAGAGAGAGAGAGTGAGTCTGTCCCTGTGGGTACTAGGTTGTTTTTTAATATCATCTTCCTTCTCCCTTCCTCTCCCCCCCCCCCCCCCCGATATCCCAGCTACTGTGAATGTTTCAAGTCCCACAGTGAAGTTTGGACTTGGTTGTCCAAGTCATTTCTTCTCATTGTCTTTGTACATGGCAGTCGCCGATATAGATCTCAGCAAGATCCTAGCTTGTCTGCCAGTACGTGATAACCATGCATGGCTTGCTGAGAGTCGGTCAGATCCTGTCTGTGAAGTACGGAAAGCCATCATCGCCAGATGTGATACTTTGATTGCCCAGTGTTTCCGATGAGACTGTTCTAGAAACAGCAGCTACATAGTCCTCACAACAGTTGCCTTTTATTATCTTTTGCTCTTGTTTCAGGTCTTACATTGAGTTTGTTTTTTTTTTTACTGCCAGAATGTTGCCTTCAAACTTTTCATGTCCGCTCATGTTCTTTCTAATGTACCCGACCTCTGTCCCTTATTTTCTTCTTCCAACTATCCCAGGAGCACCTTGTAGGTGTTGAAATATTCTCACAAGCAGCGCACGTTGTTGCCCTGGAAGAGCTGTTTCTTTCTCTCCTGTTACCCGCGTCTAGCACCTTCCCGCCCAGCAACACCATTTATGTTCCCTGTAAACTTTGCTAGTGCTGGCTACCTATATCATGCAGCAACCACCGCCCCCTTGTGTTTGTCAGTAGAAGCAGCAGCATCACACAAGATGCAGGAGGAATACTTGACATTTAACGTAGCATGGCTCCAGGCAGATGATATGAGAAGAAGCAGCCGGTTAATCGGGTTATTGAGTGGAGTGTAGACAGAATTCGCAATTCCTAGCTTTTAAACAAATTTCTTTAACCTTCTTTCTCTCTTTAGTTTGCCCTCTCTCTCTCCCTCCTTTCCCTCTTCTCATAGTCGTTTTCTCTCCCCCCCTCCCACGTCTCGCGTTTCGTTTTCTCTTTCTCTCTCTCTCGATCGATCGATCTCACTCTCCCGTCATCTCTGTCTATTTCCTTCCCCTCCTCTCTTCACTCCCCCTCCCTCCCTCCCAATCGTTTCTCTCTTGGAATCTCCCGTTCTCTTCCTTCCTCCCTCTCTCTCCCTCTTTCTGGCTTCCTCACTCCCACCCCCTCTCTCTTTCTTGTTTGCTCTCTTTCCCTGTTTTTCTCTTTCTTATTTGCTGTCCCTCTTTCCTCTCTCTCTTTCCCTATTTTTCTCTTGCTCTTACCCTACCTCTTTCTCCCTTCTCCTTCTCTTTCTCTCATTTTCGCTTTGGTCTCTCCCTCCCTCTCGCTCGCTCTCTTCTCTCTGGAATCTCGCTCTCTCTTCCTCATTCTTTCTCACTTCCTCTCTCCCTCTTTCTCGCTTGCTCGATCTCTCACTCTCTCTCTCTCTCGCTCTCTTGTTCTCTCCATATGAAAAAGCTGATATAGAACTAAGATAGAAGGTAAAGTGACTGGGTAAATTGTTCGTGCTTTGTGATGTTAGTTTGTACATGTTTGTTATTGTTGCAGACATTAATTCTTTTTGTTCTCCTTTACTGGCTTGGACACTTTCCTACATGTTTATATATTTTAAAAAATATTTTATATAATTTGCCTTATGTTACAGCTGCTTTTATAACCATGTAATAATTGTAGAACTTCCTCTACTTCTGTTACTATAATCTCCATGGAATTGGTGGTATATTGTTCACTGCAAACGTGATTTATCTTGAAAGACGGGCATCATATTGTAACATCTTTTTCCCTTGTATATTAGGATATTATTATTATTATTAATGTTATGATTATTATCACTATTAGCATTTTTATCATACTTATTATTGTTATTACTGATACGTAGAAAGTAGGTCAGAAACGGCATTTAACATTTATTACGACAAGACGCTGAGAATAGGAAGCAGACTAAGTAGATAGGCAAAATACAAGGCACAATGAAAAGCGTGAACACAGTAGAAGCAGAGAACAGACTAGTCCTTGAAACCTACGACATGATAGAAACAGTGGACAGGACAATTAAATAGACGGATTTGACGCACCGGACACGTGGGGCATATCTAGTAATCTTAGGACGTAATTTGCACACGGTTTTGAAAAAAAAAGGAGTGGACTGACTCACCCCAAAATCCAGTCAGGGCCCAATCAGTAGGTAGTTAACTACCTAACCAATAGAAAGATCTAGGGGTGTGTCCTAAATGACAAGTGACATACAACATATGAGCCAGGCAGGCAGTTTTGAGGAGGGGGGGGGGGCGGAAGGTAGAGGAGAAGACAGAATGGCGATAGAGAAAAAGACAGAAAAAAAAGGGGGCGGGGCGAATGATAGACAGTTTGTGTAGAAAATAACGCAAGAGTTTGATTTAGTGAACAATGATTATGTGCTTCAACAACGAAACCAACGAATTTTATGTCCTATTGCATCATATTCCAAGTGATGTTGTCAGCAATACATCTGTGACCTTATATGTCAGAATTAAACGGATTCAGTGAACTTTTCTGCGGACTTAATCAAGTGAATGTTGTAATATTTGTGAAAGCTGTTCTAGAGCACAGAAATCAGGATGTGTGGGTGTGAAGATAATGTCCCGCATGGAACATCTCCGAGCTTCAGTGCCATAACCATTGAGAAGTATTGATGTGTTGTAGTGCAGGAATGTCGTTGATACGACTGATGGAATTACAGGATAGAACACGGTCTTACTTTGTTGTATCCGATGGAGATAGGGTACAACAGCTTTTTCAAGTTTTCGGGTGAATATGGAGGGAAAAAAGGGGGGAGGGGGAGACTGCATGTGTGTGTGTGTCTGTTATTATTTTTGTTTCTGAGCTCGATTCTCCTCCAGTCTTCTGGCATAGCTGTCTTTGTCTCAGTTATCTTAAAAGTTATCTTAAGCTGCTCTTACAGACACCGAATACAATTAATTCTGAATAGTCCCGAAAATTTTGTTTAGTAGATAGTCATTTATAATGTATGTAGTTACTTCTGTACTGAGTAAATGTTCAAGAGCGAAACGTAAATGTTATATTTTATTTTATGTCTCTCAGCTTCAATCTTAGTTATGTTTGTTATATGAACAGTATATTTGTAGAATGTCTGGAATAGAGTAAAAGATGTATGATAAAGGGCAGAATGTCAGACGGGCCTGCGTGGCCAATTCTTAACCCTTTTGAAATAAATATAAATCAATCAATCAATCAATCAGTCTGACATGGTTTATAGGCTACTGTACTGGAGTAGAACGGAGTGTGCTAGTGGCGTAGCGGGTTACTGCTGGATGTGAGGCGGGCCTGGACGAGAGGAAGTTGATTTCAGGATAAGGCACGAAGAGGAAGTCCAAGTCATGCTTTTCTAGCAGGGATTCTTTTATTACAGAGCCCGTATATCTTCATACTCCTTGTGCACTGGCCCGCATATCATTGTATTCTATGTGGCTTGTCAGTTATATCCTTATACTCCTTGTTGTTTGTCAAATATATCATTATGCTCCCTGTTGTTTGTCAGATATTTCATTATACTCCCTGTGGTTTGTCAAATATATCTTTATATTCCCCATGGTTTGTCAAACATATCCTTATACTCCCTGCGGATTATCAAACATATCCTTATACTCCCTGCGGATTATCAAATGTTTCATTATACTCCCTGTGGTTTATCAGATATATCCTCATACTCCCTGTGGTTTGTCAGATATATCCTCATACTCCCTGTGGTTTGTCAGATATATCCTCATACTCCCTGTGGTTTGTCAGGTATATCCTCATACTCCCTGTGGTTTGTCAGATATATCCTCATACTCCCTGTGGTTTGTCAGATATATCCTCATACTCCTTGTGGATTGCCCAATATATCCTCATACTCCCTGTGGATTGCCCAGTATATCCTCATACTCCCTATGGATTGCTCAGTGTATCTTCATTCTCCCTGTGATTTGTCAGATATATCCTCATACTCCCTGTGGATTGCCCAGTATATCCTCATACTCCCTGTGGATTGCCCAGTATATCCTCATACTCCCTGTGGATTGCCCAGTATATCCTCATACTCCCTATGGATTGCTCAGTGTATCTTCATTCTCCCTGTGATTTGTCAGATATATCCTCATACTCCCTGTGGATTGCCCAGTATATCCTCATACTCACTGTGGATTGCTCAGTGTATCTTCATTCTCCCTGTGATTTGTCAGATATATCCTCATACTCCATGTGGATTGCCCAGTATATCCTCATACTCACTGTGGATTGCTCAGTGTATCTTCATTCTCCCTGTGATTTGTCAGATATATCCTCATACTCCCTATGGATTGCCCAAAATATCCGCACACCCCTTTGAATTATCCAGTTTATGCTTATGCCATAAGGATTGTCTAATATGTCCTGATACCCCGTGGACTGTCCAAAATATCCTCATACCCGCTTGACCAGAATGTGGCAGCTATTTTCATTACCAGCTCTGCTAAGTACTGGCACGTCTTCAGAAGTTGTCAGTCATCATCATCAGTCCTGTGTACTCCCACTGGAAGACAAGACATCAGGAAAAGTTCTCCAGCCAAGTCGGGATACCTCGAACCAAGTTTTACCCACTTCATTTAGTTCCTCCTGTGTTGTTTATCTTCATGTCCGTAGTGGCTTGTCTCTCTTTCTTTTCTCTTTAGTTCTTCCTGTGTTGTTTATCTCCATGTCCGTAGTGGCTTGCCTCTCTTTCTTTTCTCTTTAGTTCTTCCTGTGTTGTTTATCTCCATGTCCGTAGTGGCTTGTCTCTCTGTCTTTTCTCTTTAGTTCTTCCTATGTTGTTTATCTCCATGTCCGTAGTGGCTTGTCTCTCTTTCTTTTCTCTTTAGTTCTTCCTATGTTGTTTATCTCCATGTCTGTAGTGGCTTGCCGCTCTCTCTTTTCTCTTTAGTTCTTCCTGTGTTGTTTATCTCCATGTCCGTAGTGGCTTGCCGCTCTCTCTTTTCCCTTTAGTTCTTCCTATGTTGTTTATCTCCATGTCCGTAGTGGCTTGCCGCTCTCTCTTTTCTCTTTAGTTCTTCCTGTGTTGTTTATCTCCATGTCCGTAGTGGCTTGTCTCTCTTTCTTTTCTCTTTAGTTCTTCCTGTGTTCTTTATCTCCATGTCCGTAGCGGCTTGTCTCTCTTTCTTTTCTCTTTAGTTCTTCCTATGTTGTTTATCTCCATCTCCGTAGCGGCTTGCCGCTCTCTCTTTTCTCTTTAGTTCTTCCTATGTTGTTTATCTCCATGTCCGTAGCGGCTTGCCTCTCTTTCTTTTCTCTTTAGTTCTTCCTATGTTGTTTATCTCCATGTCCGTAGTGGCTTGCCTCTCTTTCTTTTCTCTTTAGTTCTTCCTATGTTGTTTATCTCCATGTCCGTAGTGGCTTGCCGCTCTCTCTTTTCTCTTTAGTTCTTCCTATGTTGTTTATCTCCATGTCCGTAGTGGCTTGCCGCTCTCTCTTTTCTCTTTAGTTCTTCCTTTGTTGTTTATCTCCATGTCCGTAGTGGCTTGCCGCTCTCTCTTTTCTCTTTAGTTCTTCCTATGTTGTTTATCTCCATGTCCGTAGTGGCTTGCCTCTCTTTCTTTTCTCTTTAGTTCTTCCTATGTTGTTTATCTCCATGTCCGTAGTGGCTTGTCTCTCTCTCTTTTCTCTTTAGTTCTTCCTATGTTGTTTATCTCCATGTCCGTAGTGGCTTGCCTCTCTTTCTTTTCTCTTTAGTTCTTCCTATGTTGTTTATCTCCATGTCCGTAGTGGCTTGCCGCTCTCCCTTTTCTCTTTAGTTCTTCCTGTGTTGTTTATCTCCATGTCCGTAGTGGGTTGTCTCTCTTTCTTTTCTCTTTAGTTCTTCCTATGTTGTTTATCTCCATGTCCGTAGTGGCTTGCCTCTCTTTCTTTTCTCTTTAGTTCTTCCTATGTTGTTTATCTCCATGTCCGTAGTGGCTTGCCTCTCTTTCTTTTCTCTTTAGTTCTTCCTATGTTGTTTATCTCCATGTCCGTAGTGGCTTGCCTCTCTTCTTTTCTCTTTAGTTTTCCTATGTTGTTTATCTCCATGTCCGTAGTGGCTTGCCTCTCTTTCTTTTCTCTTTAGTTCTTCCTATGTTGTTTATCTCCATGTCCGTAGTGGCTTGTCTCTCTATCTTTTCTCTTCAGGTGGTCAAGTTAAGGCAGTATAGGTTCTTTCCATTCGTAGTATGTGGCCAAGCCATTTCCATCTTCGTCTTTTCACCTGTTTAGTGATATTCTCAATGCTCGTTCGTTTAGTTATTTCCTCATTTCTCACGCGCTCTTCCCAGTATAAGATTAATAATAGAGAAATGCAGAGTTTCATGTGAATCTATGTTTATCCTTTATAGACTACTCAACGGCATTTGATTGTGTACAACACCAGAAACTTTGGGAAATAATGGAAAGAATGGGATTTCCAACACATTTGTTACAATTTACACCACACATTTAGACCAACAGGCAGCAGTGAGAATAAATAGTGAAACATCAACTGTGTTTGACATAAAACAAGGGGTCCGTCAGGGGTGCATATTGTCGCCTTACTTATTTAACTTGTACACTGAAAATATAATGAGGAATGTTAGAGAAGATATAGACAAAGAATATTACGATGCCATAACAATTGGAGGTTATGAAATACCAGAGATTAGATACGCTGATGACACAGTATTACTGTCCACAACAACAACAACAACAACAACAAAAGAATGAAAAAACTAATTATGTCAGTCCGTAAGAATAGTGAAGAGAAATACCTCTATCTTAATGCGAAGAAAACTAAATTGATGATAACTGATAAAACAAACAAGGCAGCTGAAATATGTATCAATGAGAAAAAACTGGAAGAAGTGGAGAGTTTTAATATCTTGGATCACTACTAACTAATAATGGAGATACAATGAGGGAAATTAAAAGGAGGACATCTATCGCTCTTCAGAAAGTAAAACAACTAAAGAATCTGTGGAGAGGAACAGACAGAACTACAAAAATAAGATTTTTAATGGCATGCATCTTTCCCATCGCAACATATGCCTGTGAGACCTGGACACTTAACAGAACAGCTGAGAAACACATAAATGCCTTTGAATGTAAATGCTACAGAAGAGTTCTTCAAACATCATGGACACAAAAAAGAACAAGTATATCCATACTACAAGAACTTAATATTGAAGAAGGCTGGCTAGTAAAGAGTATTAAAGAGAGAAAACGTAAATATTTTGGACACATTAAACGTCATAATAATCTAGAGAAGACCGTCTTGGAAAGATACATAATATGACAAAGAAAAAGAAGAAGACCAAGGCGAAGATGTCTGCAAGACCATCGTTGATAATCTGGAAATGGATGCATCAGCAGCAGGGCATCTTGCTTACAACCGAGAGGCCTACAGGAGTGCTGTTAGGGAGGCAAAGTTCCGCAAGGGACATGCAAATGACAGACTTCCCAATATATTCTTAAAATTGTCCTTCAAATCGTCTCAGTCTGCCTTAGGTTCTCTGATTGGTTGTTTATGTTTCGGCTGCATATAATAAAATGTAGCGTACGATGGGTTTATAGCTTGGGGTACGCGGGAGATTTTCATATGTTAACACATTTGTTATAGGCCTAAGATGCCTGTCCAGTTCCTGTGCCTGTCTGTGCAGGAGGTATATCAGCCTAGCCAGTAATTACGGCTGATGTGACAGCACACTCTCTGCCTGTGGGGGGAGACTGCCGCCCGTCCACTTCTTGTGAGCGATGTCTGGCATAAAAGTGATTGTCCTCAGTGCTCACGGTGATCCTCTGCTCGTGCTGTTCAGTATTTGGCTGTCGTGGAAAGCTGGTGGCGCAGAGCACAGCTGACAGGCGGAGGAGGGCTTGGTTTGTGTGAGGAGAGTGCTACACTGTGCCCTCTGCTTGTTGAGGGGGAGTCTTTCAACAAAGTATTAGTGAGTAGAGAGTACGTCCAAATTTCCTATCAGGTTTACTATCTATGTGTCCCCGTTATATAATCTTGTTGTTCATTCTCCATGTGGCCAAGCCATTTCCATCTTCGTCTTTTCACCTGTTTAGTGATATTCTCAATGCTCGTTCGTTTAATTATTTCCTCATTTCTCACGCGCTCTTCCCAGTATAAGATTAATAATAGAGAAATGCAGAGTTTCATGTGAATCTATGTTTATCCTTTATAGACTACTCAACGGCATTTGATTGTGTACAACACCAGAAACTTTGGGAAATAATGGAAAGAATGGGATTTCCAACACATTTGTTACAATTTACACCACACATTTAGACCAACAGGCAGCAGTGAGAATAAATAGTGAAACATCAACTGTGTTTGACATAAAACAAGGGGTCCGTCAGGGGTGCATATTGTCGCCTTACTTATTTAACTTGTACACTGAAAATATAATGAGGAATGTTAGAGAAGATATAGACAAAGAATATTACGATGCCATAACAATTGGAGGTTATGAAATACCAGAGATTAGATACGCTGATGACACAGTATTACTGTCCACAACAACAACAACAACAACAACAAAAGAATGAAAAAACTAATTATGTCAGTCCGTAAGAATAGTGAAGAGAAATACCTCTATCTTAATGCGAAGAAAACTAAATTGATGATAACTGATAAAACAAACAAGGCAGCTGAAATATGTATCAATGAGAAAAAACTGGAAGAAGTGGAGAGTTTTAATATCTTGGATCACTACTAACTAATAATGGAGATACAATGAGGGAAATTAAAAGGAGGACATCTATCGCTCTTCAGAAAGTAAAACAACTAAAGAATCTGTGGAGAGGAACAGACAGAACTACAAAAATAAGATTTTTAATGGCATGCATCTTTCCCATCGCAACATATGCCTGTGAGACCTGGACACTTAACAGAACAGCTGAGAAACACATAAATGCCTTTGAATGTAAATGCTACAGAAGAGTTCTTCAAACATCATGGACACAAAAAAGAACAAGTATATCCATACTACAAGAACTTAATATTGAAGAAGGCTGGCTAGTAAAGAGTATTAAAGAGAGAAAACGTAAATATTTTGGACACATTAAACGTCATAATAATCTAGAGAAGACCGTCTTGGAAAGATACATAATATGACAAAGAAAAAGAAGAAGACCAAGGCGAAGATGTCTGCAAGACCATCGTTGATAATCTGGAAATGGATGCATCAGCAGCAGGGCATCTTGCTTACAACCGAGAGGCCTACAGGAGTGCTGTTAGGGAGGCAAAGTTCCGCAAGGGACATGCAAATGACAGACTTCCCAATATATTCTTAAAATTGTCCTTCAAATCGTCTCAGTCTGCCTTAGGTTCTCTGATTGGTTGTTTATGTTTCGGCTGCATATAATAAAATGTAGCGTACGATGGGTTTATAGCTTGGGGTACGCGGGAGATTTTCATATGTTAACACATTTGTTATAGGCCTAAGATGCCTGTCCAGTTCCTGTGCCTGTCTGTGCAGGAGGTATATCAGCCTAGCCAGTAATTACGGCTGATGTGACAGCACACTCTCTGCCTGTGGGGGGAGACTGCCGCCCGTCCACTTCTTGTGAGCGATGTCTGGCATAAAAGTGATTGTCCTCAGTGCTCACGGTGATCCTCTGCTCGTGCTGTTCAGTATTTGGCTGTCGTGGAAAGCTGGTGGCGCAGAGCACAGCTGACAGGCGGAGGAGGGCTTGGTTTGTGTGAGGAGAGTGCTACACTGTGCCCTCTGCTTGTTGAGGGGGAGTCTTTCAACAAAGTATTAGTGAGTAGAGAGTACGTCCAAATTTCCTATCAGGTTTACTATCTATGTGTCCCCGTTATATAATCTTGTTGTTCATTCTCCATGTGTCCCGTTATATCATCTTCTTGTTTATTTTCCCTGTGTCCCCATTATATAATGTTCTTGTTCATTTATTTTTCATCTAGTTTTTATTTTGAATAGCAGAAAGTACTAAATATAAATGAGTAAAGACTATGGCTACAAGTGTTTCTTCTGTATTGTATTCTTCTAAGTGTGTTCCCTCCCCTTGAGTTACGAGTTCCCTGACATGATTGCCTTATAGCGTTGTTGGCTGGCCAGTGCGTGCTACCGTCTGTCGGGAGAGATGCTGCTGTTTCATACAGACATTTACATAACTCTACTCCTCTCTCTCTCTCTCTCTCTCTCTGTCACACACACGTAAACACAAACACACCTTTCAGATGAAAAGAAGACTTCCTCCCCCCCCCCAAAAAAAAAAGACTTGTAGTAGATAACAACAAATCATGAGCAACATTCTGATTTTTTGTCGCCCCCACACTACCCCACAATTGTTTACGACTTTGCGCGTGTTTCCCGCAGGCCTCACTCACTTAGACCAAACAACAACAAAGAATGAAAAAACTAATTATGTCAGTCCGTAAGAATAGTGAAGAGAAATACCTCTATCTTAATGCGAAGAAAACTAAATTGATGATAACTGATAAAACAAACAAGGCAGCTGAAATATGTATCAATGAGAAAAAACTGGAAGAAGTGGAGAGTTTTAATATCTTGGATCACTACTAACTAATAATGGAGATACAATGAGGGAAATTAAAAGGAGGACATCTATCGCTCTTCAGAAAGTAAAACAACTAAAGAATCTGTGGAGAGGAACAGACAGAACTACAAAAATAAGATTTTTAATGGCATGCATCTTTCCCATCGCAACATATGCCTGTGAGACCTGGACACTTAACAGAACAGCTGAGAAACACATAAATGCCTTTGAATGTAAATGCTACAGAAGAGTTCTTCAAACATCATGGACACAAAAAAGAACAAGTATATCCATACTACAAGAACTTAATATTGAAGAAGGCTGGCTAGTAAAGAGTATTAAAGAGAGAAAACGTAAATATTTTGGACACATTAAACGTCATAATAATCTAGAGAAGACCGTCTTGGAAAGATACATAATATGACAAAGAAAAAGAAGAAGACCAAGGCGAAGATGTCTGCAAGACCATCGTTGATAATCTGGAAATGGATGCATCAGCAGCAGGGCATCTTGCTTACAACCGAGAGGCCTACAGGAGTGCTGTTAGGGAGGCAAAGTTCCGCAAGGGACATGCAAATGACAGACTTCCCAATATATTCTTAAAATTGTCCTTCAAATCGTCTCAGTCTGCCTTAGGTTCTCTGATTGGTTGTTTATGTTTCGGCTGCATATAATAAAATGTAGCGTACGATGGGTTTATAGCTTGGGGTACGCGGGAGATTTTCATATGTTAACACATTTGTTATAGGCCTAAGATGCCTGTCCAGTTCCTGTGCCTCTGTCTGTGCAGGAGGTATATCAGCCTAGCCAGTAATTACGGCTGATGTGACAGCACACTCTCTGCCTGTGGGGGGAGACTGCCGCCCGTCCACTTCTTGTGAGCGATGTCTGGCATAAAAGTGATTGTCCTCAGTGCTCACGGTGATCCTCTGCTCGTGCTGTTCAGTATTTGGCTGTCGTGGAAAGCTGGTGGCGCAGAGCACAGCTGACAGGCGGAGGAGGGCTTGGTTTGTGTGAGGAGAGTGCTACACTGTGCCCTCTGCTTGTTGAGGGGGAGTCTTTCAACAAAGTATTAGTGAGTAGAGAGTACGTCCAAATTTCCTATCAGGTTTACTATCTATGTGTCCCGTTATATAATCTTGTTGTTCATTCTCCATGTGTCCCGTTATATCATCTTCTTGTTTATTTTCCCTGTGTCCCCATTATATAATGTTCTTGTTCATTTATTTTTCATCTAGTTTTTATTTTGAATAGCAGAAAGTACTAAATATAAATGAGTAAAGACTATGGCTACAAGTGTTTCTTCTGTATTGTATTCTTCTAAGTGTGTTCCCTCCCCTTGAGTTACGAGTTCCCTGACATGATTGCCTTATAGCGTTGTTGGCTGGCCAGTGCGTGCTACCGTCTGTCGGGAGAGATGCTGCTGTTTCATACAGACATTTACATAACTCTACTCCTCTCTCTCTCTCTCTCTCTCTCTGTCACACACACGTAAACACAAACACACCTTTCAGATGAAAAGAAGACTTCCTCCCCCCCCCCAAAAAAAAAAGACTTGTAGTAGATAACAACAAATCATGAGCAACATTCTGATTTTTTGTCGCCCCCACACTACCCCACAATTGTTTACGACTTTGCGCGTGTTTCCCGCAGGCCCCACTCACCTAGACCAAACAACAACATCTTACAGGTCCCACTCACCTAGACCAAACAACAACATCTTACAGGCCCCACTCACCTAGACCAAACAACAACATCCTACAGGCCCCACTCACCTAGACCAAACAACATCTTACAGGCCCCACTCACCTAGACCAAACAACAACATCCTACAGGTCCCACTCACCTAGACCAAACAACAACATCTTACAGGTCCCACTCACCTAGACCAAACAACAACATCTTACAGGCCCCACTCACCTAGACCAAACATCTTACAGGTCCCACTCACCTAGACCAAACAACAACATCGTACAGGTCCCACTCACCTAGACCAAACAACAACATCGTACAGGCCCCACTCACCTAGACCAAACAACGACATCGTACAGGTCCCACTCACCTAGACCAAACAACAACATCGTACAGGCCCCACTCACCTAGACCAAACAACAACATCGTACAGGTCCCACTCACCTAGACCAAACAACAACATCGTACAGGCCCCACTTACCTAGACCAAACAACAACATCGTACAGGCCCCACTCACCTAGACCAAACAACAACATCTTACAGGTCCCACTCACCTAGACCAAACAACAACATCGTACAGGCCCCACTCACCTAGACCAAATAACAACATCGTACAGGCCCCACTCACCTAGACCAAACAACAACATCTTAAAGGTCCCACTCACCTAGACCAAACAACAACATCTTACAGGTCCCACTCACCTAGACCAAACAACAACATCTTACAGGTCCCACTCACCTAGACCAAACAACAACATCTTACAGGTCCCAACACTGCTTCTCGTATAATCCTGTATCATATTTATCACCTGTTGGATTATTTTCCGCTGATAGAGGACAGAAGATCAAAGATAAGTTTTTATTGATCTTTCCTCCGACTATACATTCATTATCAGTTATTATCATTTTTCTTGTCTTTTTTTCTGCGAAGGGCGATAAAAATATAGACGGCTTAGACGAGATGAAAACATTAATAAAACTGTATGCAGATCCCTATGATACTGAAACTTTGCTTTCTGTCACTTTTTGTTAACCTTTTACTCAGTCAGTCTCAACTGAATGTGGCTTTGGGGCTGCATCTCAAGCCAGGAGAAGACAGCAGACTTCGTAGGGCAATGGGGCTGCAGATATAGCATGACCAGCCAGTATTCCAACGAAGAAGAAGAAGTGTTTTTAGCTTCTGTACTCATATATGAGGATTAAAGAGAGAAAACTTAAATATTTTGGCCACATTAAACGTCATGATAATTTAGAGAAGACCGTATTGGAAGGATACATAATGGGAAAAAGAAAAAGAGGAAGACCGAAACGAAGATGGCTGCAAGACATCGTTGATGATCTGGAAATGGATGCAGCAGCAGCAGGCCATCTTGCTCACAACCGAGAGGCCTACAGGAGTGCTGTTTGGGAGGCAAAGTTCCGCAAGGGACAAGCAAAGGAATGAATGAATGAATGAACTCAGTTACTGACTGGCTTGTGTGCTGGGAACCAGGCTAGATGGCTCTTGTATCTTAACACAAGCTGCGGCATTTATCAGAGATAGTTGTGCGTGGTTCTGACTGAGATGATTCAGTTCGTGTGTAGATGATGTTCAGAATTGTAGATACTTGTATTAGAAGCCTGTGTCAGCGAGTGGCGCGAGAAGAACTGGTTACTACAGACTGCCTACACCGAGAAACAGCTACAGAACGGCTGCACCATGACCGAGCTACTGTATCTGTGTCAGTGTAGAGTTTCTTGCGTGTCCCAGAAACACTGGCCTTTATAACAACATACAAGCGCACTGTTCTAAGCCAGTGGTTCCCAGATTTTTTTCAGATTTCCGACCCCACTTCTCCCGCGCCACTAAAATGTTTTGTTCATGACGACCCTTGCGGTTCTCTTTGGCTTCAGGTCTTCCCAACACTTCCGGGGGGGGGGGGGCACTCTTCTGCACGAACGTGGGGCTGGGCTCATTGATGTTCAAAGCTCCCCCCCCCCTCCAGAAACTTGAAGTGCTTAAAATACTGCAGTTTACACACAAGAGAGGTGAAAAGAAATTTCACATTTCACTTTTAATGATAAAAATAACAGCCCGTTCTCTTAAATACGACAGCAGTCTCATCCAAGTCCTCCCATCCAGGTCTCTCATCCAAGTCCTCCAAGTCCTCCCATTCAAGTCCTCCCATCCAAGTCCTCCCATCCAAGTCCTCCCATCCAAGTCCTCCCATCCAAGTCCTCCCATCCGAGTCCTCTCATCCAAGTCCTCCCATCCAAGTCCTCTCATCCAGGTCCTCCCATTCAAGTCCTCTCATCCAAGTCCTTCCGTCCAAGTCCTCTCATCCAAGTCCTCCCATCTAAGTCCTCTCATCCAAGTCCTCCCATCCAAGTCCTCTCATCCAAGTCCTCCTATCCAAGATACAGCCGTGGCTCGTCTTCCTTATGTTCTGCCGGATATTGCTGCAATAAATTGCGTGTAAGTTGTGAGGAGTTTTTCATCACAGTTTCTTTGTTAGGATGTGCTTGTAGACGTTGGTGAGTCATTAGCTTGTCTGCTGGCATCAAGCTCTGTTGGTCACATCATCTCAAGAATCATCTGTCATGGCTGACAGCACGATGATTGTTTTGTGTGAGGAAAGTGTCAGAGGGAATAAACCAAGACTGGCCACACAGATCAGGTGTTAGCTTGTGTTTACACGCCAGTTGTGCTAGATAAGTACTCCAGCTACCAGCCAACATAAATAAGAGGAAGATTAATGCGCGGGGCTGCTGGTGGCAGTTTTTTTTTTTTTTTGTTCCTGTGGTATCAGCAAAAGCAACTCCCTGATGGCTAGGCCCAGATGTTTCGGTATTGAGTTTCAGCAAATTCTGCTCCCATACATTCCTAGCCCCAGCTCTGCAAATCCGGCACAGATTTGCCTTGATGGAAGGAGAGAATGTGCAGGCCGGAATGTGGGGTAGATACTTGCTGTGTGTGACCAGCCAGTATTCCAACGAAGAAGAAGAAGTGTTTTTAGCTTCTGTACTCATATATGAGGATTAAAGAGAGAAAACTTAAATATTTTGGCCACATTAAACGTCATGATAATTTAGAGAAGACCGTATTGGAAGGATACATAATGGGAAAAAGAAAAAGAGGAAGACCGAAACGAAGATGGCTGCAAGACATCGTTGATGATCTGGAAATGGATGCAGCAGCAGCAGGCCATCTTGCTCACAACCGAGAGGCCTACAGGAGTGCTGTTTGGGAGGCAAAGTTCCGCAAGGGACAAGCAAAGGAATGAATGAATGAATGAACTCAGTTACTGACTGGCTTGTGTGCTGGGAACCAGGCTAGATGGCTCTTGTATCTTAACACAAGCTGCGGCATTTATCAGAGATAGTTGTGCGTGGTTCTGACTGAGATGATTCAGTTCGTGTGTAGATGATGTTCAGAATTGTAGATACTTGTATTAGAAGCCTGTGTCAGCGAGTGGCGCGAGAAGAACTGGTTACTACAGACTGCCTACACCGAGAAACAGCTACAGAACGGCTGCACCATGACCGAGCTACTGTATCTGTGTCAGTGTAGAGTTTCTTGCGTGTCCCAGAAACACTGGCCTTTATAACAACATACAAGCGCACTGTTCTAAGCCAGTGGTTCCCAGATTTTTTTCAGATTTCCGACCCCACTTCTCCCGCGCCACTAAAATGTTTTGTTCATGACGACCCTTGCGGTTCTCTTTGGCTTCAGGTCTTCCCAACACTTCCGGGGGGGGGGGGCACTCTTCTGCACGAACGTGGGGCTGGGCTCATTGATGTTCAAAGCTCCCCCCCCCCTCCAGAAACTTGAAGTGCTTAAAATACTGCAGTTTACACACAAGAGAGGTGAAAAGAAATTTCACATTTCACTTTTAATGATAAAAATAACAGCCCGTTCTCTTAAATACGACAGCAGTCTCATCCAAGTCCTCCCATCCAGGTCTCTCATCCAAGTCCTCCAAGTCCTCCCATTCAAGTCCTCCCATCCAAGTCCTCCCATCCAAGTCCTCCCATCCAAGTCCTCCCATCCAAGTCCTCCCATCCGAGTCCTCTCATCCAAGTCCTCCCATCCAAGTCCTCTCATCCAGGTCCTCCCATTCAAGTCCTCTCATCCAAGTCCTTCCGTCCAAGTCCTCTCATCCAAGTCCTCCCATCTAAGTCCTCTCATCCAAGTCCTCCCATCCAAGTCCTCTCATCCAAGTCCTCCTATCCAAGATACAGCCGTGGCTCGTCTTCCTTATGTTCTGCCGGATATTGCTGCAATAAATTGCGTGTAAGTTGTGAGGAGTTTTTCATCACAGTTTCTTTGTTAGGATGTGCTTGTAGACGTTGGTGAGTCATTAGCTTGTCTGCTGGCATCAAGCTCTGTTGGTCACATCATCTCAAGAATCATCTGTCATGGCTGACAGCACGATGATTGTTTTGTGTGAGGAAAGTGTCAGAGGGAATAAACCAAGACTGGCCACACAGATCAGGTGTTAGCTTGTGTTTACACGCCAGTTGTGCTAGATAAGTACTCCAGCTACCAGCCAACATAAATAAGAGGAAGATTAATGCGCGGGGCTGCTGGTGGCAGTTTTTTTTTTTTTTTGTTCCTGTGGTATCAGCAAAAGCAACTCCCTGATGGCTAGGCCCAGATGTTTCGGTATTGAGTTTCAGCAAATTCTGCTCCCATACATTCCTAGCCCCAGCTCTGCAAATCCGGCACAGATTTGCCTTGATGGAAGGAGAGAATGTGCAGGCCGGAATGTGGGGTAGATACTTGCTGTGTGTAGCTTTTATATGGGGTGCTTTAGTGGGGAGAAAGAAGATTGGGGTTATGAAGGCTAAAGCGATCTTATTGCATCGCACAGGTGAGGGCATTTCAAATGTCGGCCACAGCTCACGTAAGAGCCGGTTCTGGAGCCTGCCTGCTCGTGTACGTGTAGGACTGCGGGGGCGGGGAGGCGTAAGAGCAGGCGCTGTGAGCACGGTCTAAGATCTTGGGTGATCTAGTGCTGCAGCTTGTAGCTGCTGATCGAACGTGCGCCGCCGCGGAGAGATGAGCTTTCAAGGGAACTTTTCGCCAACACGTTATAGCTTCAGGTTTGGTGTAGTTGTTGCATCTGTGCGCTAGTTGTGTGTTTATGGTAAACTTCCGTTCTTGTGCCGTACTGGAAGAAACGAGTTCTCCAAGTAATCAGTGCTTCAGCCAGCTCTTATAAAACTTTCTTCACCAACTGTGTGCTTACCTTACAAAATACAGGGTATCCCGCACACACACACACACAAAGCCATATTTCTTTTCTACTCATAAAAGATGGTTTTTTGTAGCCGGTAGATACTGACTGTCCACCTTGGTTTATTGAGCAGACTCTGGTGACTGCCAGCAAATGTTTCATCTGTGACTGCCACAGCGACAGCACGCCATGTTTCTGTCCTCACATCGAGCCTCTCAGCTCTACACATTTTCCACTCTGCTTGGATAGTTTGTATAGAGAAATGCCTTGCCATGCTGCGTGAAGCTACTCTTGACTCTGCCGATCAGTTGGCGAGGGAGAGTGAAGTCAGTGCATCCAATAGGGGACGCCAGAAAATGATTGTAACTCGCCATAAACTGGAGATCAAAGCATCTACCAAGGGATGGCAGAAAATGATTGTAACTCGCCATAAACTGGAGATCAAAGCATCTACCAAGGGATGGCAGAAAATGATTGTAACTCGCCATAAACTGGAGATCAAAGCATCTACCAAGGGATGGCAGAATGATTGTAACTCGCCATAAACTGGAGATCAAAGCATCTACCAAGGGATGGCAGAAAATGATTGTAACTCGCCATAAACTGGAGATCAAAGCATCTACCAAGGGATGGCAGAATGATTGTAACTCGCCATAAACTGGAGACCATAGTAACCACCAGGGGTTGCCAGAAAATGAATGTAACTACCCATACACTAGAGATAGAGCATCCAGCAAGGGATGGCAGAAAATGATTGTAACTCACCTTCTTCTAAAGTCATATGGTGAATCATCTATGAGAGATTAAGTTTGATAGTCACAGAGAGTACTGGCACTCCATACCTCTGCTAAGCTCAAGTCTGGCAGCAACTAAACAAATGTATTGACTGTTCATAGTTCATCATTTTAATCTCATAATTGTATAGATGAGAGTAAATGTTACAGTAAAAATGAGATATAAGAGCTTGACATTTTTTTTCATGATTATGTGACACATTATCTCCAGTGTTAAAAACTTTGTCCGTCTCATCAGTTACATTTTTATACTATAGTGATTATAGTAAGCTTCACTTATAATATTGACTATAATAGGCTTCAGTTCTAATATTGATTATAATAAGCTTCAATTATACTATTGATTATAATAGACTTCGGCTCTGATATTGATTATAATAGGCTTGAACTATAATATTGATTATAATAGCTTTCAGTTCTAATATTGATTATAATAAGCTTCAGTTGTAATATTGATTATAATAGCCTTCAGCAAAAGCAACTCCCTGATGGCTAGGCCCAGATGTTTCGGTATTGAGTTTCAGCAAATTCTGCTCCCATACATTCCTAGCCCCAGCTCTGCAAATCCGGCACAGATTTGCCTTGATGGAAGGAGAGAATGTGCAGGCCGGAATGTGGGGTAGATACTTGCTGTGTGTAGCTTTTATATGGGGTGCTTTAGTGGGGAGAAAGAAGATTGGGGTTATGAAGGCTAAAGCGATCTTATTGCATCGCACAGGTGAGGGCATTTCAAATGTCGGCCACAGCTCACGTAAGAGCCGGTTCTGGAGCCTGCCTGCTCGTGTACGTGTAGGACTGCGGGGGCGGGGAGGCGTAAGAGCAGGCGCTGTGAGCACGGTCTAAGATCTTGGGTGATCTAGTGCTGCAGCTTGTAGCTGCTGATCGAACGTGCGCCGCCGCGGAGAGATGAGCTTTCAAGGGAACTTTTCGCCAACACGTTATAGCTTCAGGTTTGGTGTAGTTGTTGCATCTGTGCGCTAGTTGTGTGTTTATGGTAAACTTCCGTTCTTGTGCCGTACTGGAAGAAACGAGTTCTCCAAGTAATCAGTGCTTCAGCCAGCTCTTATAAAACTTTCTTCACCAACTGTGTGCTTACCTTACAAAATACAGGGTATCCCGCACACACACACACACAAAGCCATATTTCTTTTCTACTCATAAAAGATGGTTTTTTGTAGCCGGTAGATACTGACTGTCCACCTTGGTTTATTGAGCAGACTCTGGTGACTGCCAGCAAATGTTTCATCTGTGACTGCCACAGCGACAGCACGCCATGTTTCTGTCCTCACATCGAGCCTCTCAGCTCTACACATTTTCCACTCTGCTTGGATAGTTTGTATAGAGAAATGCCTTGCCATGCTGCGTGAAGCTACTCTTGACTCTGCCGATCAGTTGGCGAGGGAGAGTGAAGTCAGTGCATCCAATAGGGGACGCCAGAAAATGATTGTAACTCGCCATAAACTGGAGATCAAAGCATCTACCAAGGGATGGCAGAAAATGATTGTAACTCGCCATAAACTGGAGATCAAAGCATCTACCAAGGGATGGCAGAAAATGATTGTAACTCGCCATAAACTGGAGATCAAAGCATCTACCAAGGGATGGCAGAATGATTGTAACTCGCCATAAACTGGAGATCAAAGCATCTACCAAGGGATGGCAGAAAATGATTGTAACTCGCCATAAACTGGAGATCAAAGCATCTACCAAGGGATGGCAGAATGATTGTAACTCGCCATAAACTGGAGACCATAGTAACCACCAGGGGTTGCCAGAAAATGAATGTAACTACCCATACACTAGAGATAGAGCATCCAGCAAGGGATGGCAGAAAATGATTGTAACTCACCTTCTTCTAAAGTCATATGGTGAATCATCTATGAGAGATTAAGTTTGATAGTCACAGAGAGTACTGGCACTCCATACCTCTGCTAAGCTCAAGTCTGGCAGCAACTAAACAAATGTATTGACTGTTCATAGTTCATCATTTTAATCTCATAATTGTATAGATGAGAGTAAATGTTACAGTAAAAATGAGATATAAGAGCTTGACATTTTTTTTCATGATTATGTGACACATTATCTCCAGTGTTAAAAACTTTGTCCGTCTCATCAGTTACATTTTTATACTATAGTGATTATAGTAAGCTTCACTTATAATATTGACTATAATAGGCTTCAGTTCTAATATTGATTATAATAAGCTTCAATTATACTATTGATTATAATAGACTTCAGCTTTGATATTGATTATAATAGGCTTGAACTATAATATTGATTATAATAGCTTTCAGTTCTAATATTGATTATAATAAGCTTCAGTTGTAATATTGATTATAATAGCCTTCAGTTCTAATATTGATTATAATAAGCTTCAGTTATAATATTAATATTGGCGAACTACTTTGCGAGCCCTATGTGACGTCTAACGGCACGGGAAGGATATAAGATATAAGATAAGATAATATTAATTATAATATCCTTCAGTGTCAGGAGTTTAATAGGGCTGAAACACTTGTCTGAGGGGGTGGGGGGGGGGGAAACTTCCTCTGATGATCTGAAGGAATTGTGTTGTTGTTCCGGTCTCCACAGTAGAGAGTTTCCTGCATACATTATAATATTGATTACAATAAACTTCAGTTATAATAAGCTTCAGTAACCATACTGATATTGAAATGTTTAAATGAAAATTTAATTACAATAAACTTAAGTTATAGTATTGATTGTAGTAAACTTAAGTTATAGTATTGATTGTAGTAAACTTAAGTTATAGTATTGATTACAGTAAACATAAGCTATAGTAATGATAATTAACCCTTTACTGTGGTGTGGGGTTGATTGATGGCCATTCTGTTGTTTGGCTGTTGCTACATGTAATTGCTGTGCGCTAGTTGTGTGTTTATGGTAAACTTCCGTTCTTGTGCCGTACTGGAAGAAACGAGTTCTCCAAGTAATCAGTGCTTCAGCCAGCTCTTATAAAACTTTCTTCACCAACTGTGTGCTTACCTTACAAAATACAGGGTATCCCGCACACACACACACACAAAGCCATATTTCTTTCCTACTCATAAAAGATGGTTTTTTGTAGCCGGTAGATACTGACTGTCCACCTTGGTTTATTGAGCAGACTCTGGTGACTGCCAGCAAATGTTTCATCTGTGACTGCCACAGCGACAGCACGCCATGTTTCTGTCCTCACATCGAGCCTCTCAGCTCTACACATTTTCCACTCTGCTTGGATAGTTTGTATAGAGAAATGCCTTGCCATGCTGCGTGAAGCTACTCTTGACTCTGCCGATCAGTTGGCGAGGGAGAGTGAAGTCAGTGCATCCAATAGGGGACGCCAGAAAATGATTGTAACTCGCCATAAACTGGAGATCAAAGCATCTACCAAGGGATGGCAGAAAATGATTGTAACTCGCCATAAACTGGAGATCAAAGCATCTACCAAGGGATGGCAGAAAATGATTGTAACTCGCCATAAACTGGAGATCAAAGCATCTACCAAGGGATGGCAGAATGATTGTAACTCGCCATAAACTGGAGATCAAAGCATCTACCAAGGGATGGCAGAAAATGATTGTAACTCGCCATAAACTGGAGATCAAAGCATCTACCAAGGGATGGCAGAATGATTGTAACTCGCCATAAACTGGAGACCATAGTAACCACCAGGGGTTGCCAGAAAATGAATGTAACTACCCATACACTAGAGATAGAGCATCCAGCAAGGGATGGCAGAAAATGATTGTAACTCACCTTCTTCTAAAGTCATATGGTGAATCATCTATGAGAGATTAAGTTTGATAGTCACAGAGAGTACTGGCACTCCATACCTCTGCTAAGCTCAAGTCTGGCAGCAACTAAACAAATGTATTGACTGTTCATAGTTCATCATTTTAATCTCATAATTGTATAGATGAGAGTAAATGTTACAGTAAAAATGAGATATAAGAGCTTGACATTTTTTTCATGATTATGTGACACATTATCTCCAGTGTTAAAAACTTTGTCCGTCTCATCAGTTACATTTTTATACTATAGTGATTATAGTAAGCTTCACTTATAATATTGACTATAATAGGCTTCAGTTCTAATATTGATTATAATAAGCTTCAATTATACTATTGATTATAATAGACTTCAGCTTTGATATTGATTATAATAGGCTTGAACTATAATATTGATTATAATAGCTTTCAGTTCTAATATTGATTATAATAAGCTTCAGTTGTAATATTGATTATAATAGCCTTCAGTTCTAATATTGATTATAATAAGCTTCAGTTATAATATTAATATTGGCGAACTACTTTGCGAGCCCTATGTGACGTCTAACGGCACGGGAAGGATATAAGATATAAGATAAGATAATATTAATTATAATATCCTTCAGTGTCAGGAGTTTAATAGGGCTGAAACACTTGTCTGAGGGGGTGGGGGGGGGGAAACTTCCTCTGATGATCTGAAGGAATTGTGTTGTTGTTCCGGTCTCCACAGTAGAGAGTTTCCTGCATACATTTATAATATTGATTACAATAAACTTCAGTTATAATAAGCTTCAGTAACCATACTGATATTGAAATGTTTAAATGAAAATTTAATTACAATAAACTTAAGTTATAGTATTGATTATAGTAAACATAAGATATAGTATTGATTGTAGTAAACTTAAGTTATAGTATTGATTACAGTAAACATAAGCTATAGTAATGATAATTAACCCTTTACTGTGGTGTGGGGTTGATTGATGGCCATTCTGTTGTTTGGCTGTTGCTACATGTAATTGCTGTACACTGTTCCCTGGTTTATTTGGATAATACATACCCTTAAATTGTGTTTAGTTAGTTCATACTCTTAAGTTATATTTTGTTAGTTCATACCCTTAAGTTATATTTTGTTAGTTCATACCCTTAAATTATGTTTAGTTAGTACATACCCTTAAATTATATTTGGTTAGTACATACCCTTAAATTATGTTTAGTTAATACATACCCTTAAATTATGTTTAATTAGTACATACCCTTAAATTATATTTGGTTAGTACATACCCTTAAATTATGTTTAGTTAATACATACCCTTAAATTATGTTTAATTAGTACATACCCTTAAATTATATTTGGTTAGTACATACCCTTAAATTATATTTGGTTAGTACATACCCTTAAATTATGTTTGGTTAGTACGTACCCTTAAATTATGATCTTCTTCTGTAAAAAATAGGCAAGAGAAATATATTTATTGTTAGTCAGTGTTGATTGTAAACAGTTGATGAGCATAGACAGTTGATAAGCACAGACAGTTGATGAGCACAGACAGTTGATGAGCAGAAACAGTTGATGAGCACAGATAGTTGATGAACACAGACATTTGATGAGCACAGATAGTTGATGAGCACAGACATTTGATGAGCACAGACATTTGATGAGCACAGACAGTTGATGAGCACAAACAGTTGATGAACACAGATAGTTGATGAGCACAAATAGCTGATGAGCACAGACAGTTGATGAGCACAAACAGTTGATGAACACAAACAGTTGATGAGCACAGACAGTTGATGAACACAAACAGTTGATGAGCACAAACAGTTGATGAGCACAAACAGTTGATGAGCACAGACAGTTGATGAGCACAGATAGTTGATGAGCACAGACAGTTGATGAGCACAGACAGTTGATGAGCACAGACAGTTGATGAACACAAACAGTTGATGAGCACAAACAGTTGATGAGCACAAACAGTAGATGAGCACAAACAATTGATTAGCACAAATAGTTGATGAGCACAATCTGAGGAGTCTCAGTGAATCAGAGTAAGCATGGCAGGATTTTATCTGCAGAACATTATGGCGGACCACATGTAAACATTTGAGTTTTTGGGTGGCCACGTAAAGAATATAGAACTTTTAGATCTGATCATTTTGAACACAGAGCTTTAGGGCTGGTTACTTGAAGAGCATAGAAATTTACATCTTGTCACATGTTTATATAGCTTTATTGCTGGTCATAGAACTTTGTGTCTGATCACATGTTGTTTATATAGCTTTATTGCTGGTCAGTTGAGGAGGATAGAAATTTGTGTATGATCACATGTTGTTTATATAGCTTTATTGCTGGTCAGTTGAGTAGGATAGAACTTTGTGTCTGATCACATGTTGTTTATATAGCTTTAGTGCTGGTCAGTTGAGGAGCATAGAACTGTGTGTCTGATCACATGTTGTTTATATAGCTTTAGTGCTGGTCAGTTGAGGAGCATAGAACTGTGTGTCTGATCACATGTTGTTTATATAGCTTTAGTGCTGGTCAGTTGAGGAGCATAGAACTGTGTGTCTGATCACATGTTGTTTACATAGCTTTATTGCTGGTCAGTTGAGGAGGATAGAACTGTGTGTCTGATCACATGTTGTTTATATAGCTTTAGTGCTGGTCTGTAGGAGTTTTTTGTTGTTGTTAGATGATGTGATTTAGTTATTGCCATCAGCTACTCCAGGAATATTTTGTTCCATTTTTGTTTGTTTCACATCGCACTGTTATAGTGATGAATTTAACTTTTTGGACTATAATGTTTTATATTTAAAATTTTACAGTTCATGGACGCAAATATGAATTTAACATTTCACGAATGTAATGTTTCGTTTAACATGTTACTATTATAATAATGAATTGAATATTTAATGGATGTAATGAAGAATTTGTCATTTCAGGATATAGCGATGAATTTAACATTTAATGGATTTGAAGGTGAATGTAACATTTCCTGAGTCGTTTGATGAGGTGAACGTTAGACCAATCTAAAAATGAATTATTTCTGGATTAGTAGATAAATAGAGTGAAGATAATCCAGGAATATCCAGATGGATGTGGATTTGTTGTTGACGCACATCGATGCTGTCCATCTACGTCCTGGTGCTAGCAACACCAGCAGCATCGCCACCAGCAGCAGCAACAGTAGCAACAGCAGTGATCGTCAGAACAACAACAGCAGTTTCAGCAGCAGTAGTCTCAGCTCCAGCAGCATTCTCCGGCTGCCGCTGCAGCCACACCAGCATGTGCAGCATTTACCGCCGCAGTCACCTTGTCGCGCCAGCTACCTCAACAGCTGCGCCGGCCACAGCCACGCGCCGTCTTCACAGCACGGCCACCAGCAGCATGCCAGCTACAGGCCAGAGCACATCACCGGCTGCTCGCTTCACCGAAGTGCCTCGGTGCACGCCCACCCGCAGTACCATCACCACCATCATCATTGCCCGCAACAACAACAACAACAGCGCCATCAGCTGCTTGAGCTGCCACAGCTACCACATCAATACGCAGCGCCGTTGCTGTACTACATGCAGGCGGCGCCACGAGGGGTGAGACATGCACGATGATGCATGGATCCTTGTTTTCTTGTACAGCATCAGTTTGTTTTTTCCTTCTCACAGCCCGTCTTGTTGGTGTGCTTGTTAGCTTGCTCCAGCGGCGGCTTACTCACACTAATCTAGTCTGCTTGCTTCCTCATAATTAACAGCTGCATGGAGCCTGCCTCTTCTTCTCCTTCCATCCACCTCACCATATTCTTCTTCTTCTTCTTCATCTTCTTCTTCTTCTTCATCTTCTTCTTCTCCGTTGTGGCACTTGGTAGTGCTAACTCTTGATCTCTGCCACTTGCTTAAAGACCATTTTTCTCCACCAGCAGTCCTGTAACTTCTGCACTCCTACACATCCTTACAGTTTTTCGGTATAACTAAAAAAAAAATGGTAGAAATCTCCATTTCCTTGCCATTATCTCATAATAGGGATACGATGTTAGGGCCGCACTTCCTCGACCTTCAGCACATGAAAGTCTGATGTGTTCGGTATCACGCCTGGCCGCTTTTAACTTCCCACATTTCTCTGCTACTTATTTTTAGAGGCTGGGTCCACCCCAGGGTCTTTTCTGGGCGTGTATGTGTGTGTATGTGTGTGTGTGTGTGTTTTTACCAGAAAAAATCCCATTGCAGGGACTGAACCCGATATCAGCAGTTTAGTATATACAAAACTAAATCCATAAATATACATGAAGCCACTGCTGTGATAACAAAATGTTAACATTATTTAAAACAAAAGTGGGAACAGCTTTATTAATTAAGCAGCACACAATTGTAACTTTTAGGTTTACACTTTAGTGGTAGAAAAACATACAGGACATACAGATTCAAATCTGTGGTGTACACTAAATAAGAAGGAGAAAAGTAAAGAATGTAGCATCTAGTTGGCACTTGCAGGAAGATGCGCCTGAGAGTGCATGTGGTGAAGTAGTGTCAACATTTAAATGAAGATTTGCAGGATGTGATGGCAGGCTGAGTGTAGGGAGATAGGGGAAGATGAAGACTTGCAGGATGTGATGACAGGCTGAGTGTAGGGAGATAGGGGAAGATGAAGACTTGCAGGATGTGATGACAGGCTTAGTATTGGGAGGTAGGGGAAGATGAAGATTTGCAGGATGTGATGGCAGGCTGAGTGTTGGGAGATAGGGGAAGATGAAGATTTGCAGGATGTGATGGCAGGCTGAGTGTTGGGAGATAGGGGAAGATGAAGATTTGCAGGATGTGATGACAGGCTGAGTGTTGGGAGATAGGGGAAGATGAAGACTTGCAGGATGTGATGGCAGGCTGAGTGTTGGGAGGTAGGGGAAGATGAAGATTTGCAGGATGTGATGGCAGGCTGAGTGTTGGGAGATAGGGGGAGATGATGTGATTTAGTTATTGCCATCGGCTACTCCAGGAATATTTTGTTCCATTTTTGTTTGTTTCACATCGCACTGTTATAGTGATGAATTTAACTTTTTGGAATATAATGTTTTATGTTTAAAATTTTACAGTTCATGGACGCAAATATGAATTTTAACATTTCACGAATGTAATGTTTCGTTTAACATGTTACTATTATAATAATGAATTGAATATTTAATGGATATAATGAAGAATTTGTCATTTCAGGATATAGCGATGAATTTAACATTTAATGGATTTGAAGGTGAATGTAACTTTTCCTGAGTCGTTTGATGAGGTGAACGTTAGACCAATCTAAAAATGAATTATTTCTGGATTAGTAGATAAATAGAGTGAAGATAATCCAGGAATATCCAGATGGATGTGGATTTGTTGTTGACGCACATCGATGCTGTCCATCTACGTCCTGGTGCTAGCAACACCAGCAGCATCGCCACCAGCAGCAGCAACAGTAGCAACAGCAGTGATCGTCAGAACAACAACAGCAGTTTCAGCAGCGGTAGTCTCAGCTCCAGCAGCATTCTCCGGCTGCCGCTGCAGCCACACCAGCATGTGCAGCATTTACCGCCGCAGTCACCTTGTCGGGCCAGCTACCTCAACAGCTGCGCCGGCCACAACCACGCGCCGTCTTCACAGCACGGCCACCAGCAGCATGCCAGCTACAGGCCAGAGCACATCACCGGCTGCTCGCTTCACCGAAGTGCCTCGGTGCACGCCCACCCGCAGTACCATCACCACCATCATCATTGCCCGCAACAACAACAACAACAACAACAGCGCCATCAGCTGCTTGAGCTGCCACAGCTACCACATCAATACGCAGCGCCGTTGCTGTACTACATGCAGGCGGCGCCACGAGGGGTGAGACATGCACGATGATGCATGGATCCTTGTTTTCTTGTACAGCATCAGTTTGTTTTTTCCTTCTCACAGCCCGTCTTGTTGGTGTGCTTGTTAGCTTGCTCCAGCGGCGGCTTACTCACACTAATCTAGTCTGCTTGCTTCCTCATAATTAACAGCTGCATGGAGCCTGCCTCTTCTTCTCCTTCCATCCACCTCACCATATTCTTCTTCTTCTTCTTCATCTTCTTCTTCTTCTTCATCTTCTTCTTCTCCGTTGTGGCACTTGGTAGTGCTAACTCTTGATCTCTGCCACTTGCTTAAAGACCATTTTTCTCCACCAGCAGTCCTGTAACTTCTGCACTCCTACACATCCTTACAGTTTTTCGGTATAACTAAAAAAAAAATGGTAGAAATCTCCATTTCCTTGCCATTATCTCATAATAGGGATACGATGTTAGGCCCGCACTTCCTCGACCTTCAGCACATGAAAGTCTGATGTGTTCGGTATCACGCCTGGCAGCTTTTAACTTCCCACATTTCTCTGCTACTTATTTTTAGAGGCTGGGTCCACCCCGGGGTCTTTTCTGGGCGTGTATGTGTGTGTATGTGTGTTTTTACCAGAAAAAATCCCATTGCAGGGACTGAACCCGATATCAGCAGTTTAGTATATACAAAACTAAATCCATAAATATACATGAAGCCACTGCTGTGATAACAAAATGTTAACATTATTTAAAACAAAAGTGGGAACAGCTTTATTAATTAAGCAGCACACAATTGTAACTTTTAGGTTTACACTTTAGTGGTAGAAAAACATACAGGACATACAGATTCAAATCTGTGGTGTACACTAAATAAGAAGGAGAAAAGTAAAGAATGTAGCATCTAGTTGGCACTTGCAGGAAGATGCGCCTGAGAGTGCATGTGGTGAAGTAGTGTCAACATTTACATGAAGATTTGCAGGGTGTGATGGCAGGCTGAGTGTTGGGAGGTAGAGGAAGATGAGGACTTGCAGGATGTGATGGCAGGCTAAGTGTTGGGAGGTAGAGGAAGATGAAGACTTGCAGGATGTGATGGCAGGCTAAGTGTAGGGAGGTAGAGGAAGATGAAAACTTGCAGGATGTGATGGCAGGCTGAGTGTTGGGAGGTTGACGCACATCGATGCTGTCCATCTACGTCCTGGTGCTAGCAACACCAGCAGCATCGCCACCAGCAGCAGCAACAGTAGCAACAGCAGTGATCGTCAGAACAACAACAGCAGTTTCAGCAGCGGTAGTCTCAGCTCCAGCAGCATTCTCCGGCTGCCGCTGCAGCCACACCAGCATGTGCAGCATTTACCGCCGCAGTCACCTTGTCGGGCCAGCTACCTCAACAGCTGCGCCGGCCACAACCACGCGCCGTCTTCACAGCACGGCCACCAGCAGCATGCCAGCTACAGGCCAGAGCACATCACCGGCTGCTCGCTTCACCGAAGTGCCTCGGTGCACGCCCACCCGCAGTACCATCACCACCATCATCATTGCCCGCAACAACAACAACAACAACAACAGCGCCATCAGCTGCTTGAGCTGCCACAGCTACCACATCAATACGCAGCGCCGTTGCTGTACTACATGCAGGCGGCGCCACGAGGGGTGAGACATGCACGATGATGCATGGATCCTTGTTTTCTTGTACAGCATCAGTTTGTTTTTTCCTTCTCTTGTTGGTGTGCTTGTTAGCTTGCTCCAGCGGCGGCTTACTCACACTAATCTAGTCTGCTTGCTTCCTCATAATTAACAGCTGCATGGAGCCTGCCTCTTCTTCTCCTTCCATCCACCTCACCATATTCTTCTTCTTCTTCTTCTTCTTCTTCTTCTTCATCTTCTTCTTCTCCGTTGTGGCACTTGGTAGTGCTAACTCTTGATCTCTGCCACTTGCTTAAAGACCATTTTTCTCCACCAGCAGTCCTGTAACTTCTGCACTCCTACACATCCTTACAGTTTTTCGGTATAACTAAAAAAAAATGGTAGAAATCTCCATTCCTTGCCATTATCTCATAATAGGGATACGATGTTAGGCCCGCACTTCCTCGACCTTCAGCACATGAAAGTCTGATGTGTTCGGTATCACGCCTGGCAGCTTTTAACTTCCCACATTTCTCTGCTACTTATTTTTAGAGGCTGGGTCCACCCCGGGGTCTTTTCTGGGCGTGTATGTGTGTGTATGTGTGTTTTTACCAGAAAAAATCCCATTGCAGGGACTGAACCCGATATCAGCAGTTTAGTATATACAAAACTAAATCCATAAATATACATGAAGCCACTGCTGTGATAACAAAATGTTAACATTATTTAAAACAAAAGTGGGAACAGCTTTATTAATTAAGCAGCACACAATTGTAACTTTTAGGTTTACACTTTAGTGGTAGAAAAACATACAGGACATACAGATTCAAATCTGTGGTGTACACTAAATAAGAAGGAGAAAAGTAAAGAATGTAGCATCTAGTTGGCACTTGCAGGAAGATGCGCCTGAGAGTGCATGTGGTGAAGTAGTGTCAACATTTACATGAAGATTTGCAGGGTGTGATGGCAGGCTGAGTGTTGGGAGGTAGAGGAAGATGAAGACTTGCAGGATGTGATGGCAGGCTAAGTGTTGGGAGGTAGAGGAAGATGAAGACTTGCAGGATGTGATGGCAGGCTGAGTGTTGGGAGGTAGAGGAAGATGAAGACTTGCAGGATGTGATGGCAGGCTGAGTGTTGGGAGGTAGAGGAAGATGAAGACTTGCAGGATCTGATGGCAGGCTAAGTGTAGGGAGGTAGGGGAAGATGGGGAAATCTGAGAGATACATCGTTGTCACGCCGAACAAAAGGCTGGGTAGAGTAGATTATTGGGGTGAGTATAGAGCAATGTTTCCAGTGGGCGATAACGCCCCCCCCCCTTTCGTGGGCGTTGGTAAGAAATAAGGGGGGGGGGTGGTCAGTGCAGTGGAAGAAAAGGGGGCAGTAGGGAGGCATTCAAGGAAAACGTAGCGGCAAACGGGCACGTAATACCAGTTTCTAATAACCCAAAGCGATTGAAGGCAGCAGACGGGCACGTAATACCATTTTCTAATAGCCCAAAGGGATTGAAGGCAGCAGACGGGCACGTAATACCATTTTCTAATAGCCCAAAGGGATTGAAGGCAGCAGACGGGCACGTAATACCATTTTCTAATAGCCCAAAGGGATTGAAGGCAGCAGACGGGCACGTAATACCAGTTTCTAATAACCCAAAGGGATTGAAGGCAGCAGACGGGCACGTAATACCAGTTTCTAATAGCCCAAAGGGATTGAAGGCAGCAGACGGGCACGTAATACCATTTTCTAATAGCCCAAAGGGATTGAAGGCAGCAGACGGGCACGTAATACCATTTTCTAATAGCCCAAAGGGATTGAAGGCAGCAGACGGGCACGTAATACCAGTTTCTAATAGCCCAAAGGGATTGAAGGCAGCAGACGGGCACGTAATACCATTTTCTAATAGCCCAAAGGGATTGAAGGCAGCAGACGGGCACGTAATACCATTTTCTAATAGCCCAAAGGGATTGAAGGCAGCAGACGGGCACGTAATAAAATCTTCTGATAACCCAAAGGGATTGAAGGCAGCAGACGGGCACGTAATAAAATCTTCTGATAACCCAAAGGGATTGAAGGCAGCAGACGGGCACGTAATAAAATCTTCTGATAACCCAAAGGGATTGAAGGCAGCAGACGGGCACGTAATCTCTCTCTCTCTCTGAACCTTTAAGTGCCCAGGGCACATGGGGCTTCCGCAAGGGTTTTCCACAAATGCCTGTCTTTCGCCTTTTTTTCTGCTCTTGCCCAGGTGAGCCCTCTATTGCTCAACATCCTTCTGTTGTTCTTCTCCATGTCTCTTTTGGTCTACCCTTACTTCTGTTCCCCTGTGGTGTCCATCTTAGTGCGGGCACGTAATACCATCTTCTAATAACCCAAAGGGATTGAAGGCGACAGATTCTTGCAAGGCCTTGATTGGGTGTAAAGATCTTGTTATTAACTCTGGGGGATGCGTAAGACGGCTAGTGGGGTTGTATTTTTTCAGAATGACGAAATGTCTGTCACTAGGGAAATATCGTTTGTGAGAGTCCAGGAAAAAAATGTCAGACGCGCCACAAGCAGAAAAGAAGTATATACAATATAATGTGGAATATCTAAAATATAGATTTATAACAGCGCCAAAGAACCAACAGCAGCCATTTTGTCTACTGTGTGAAAACATTTTGTTCAGCTGAAGTAGCACATACGAGCTGGTGGAGCTTTCAAGCTATAACCTGGGGGGGGGGGCAGCCGAAGTAAGCCTGGGAAACACTGGCGTAGAGGATTTGTAATCTACTGCAGGATGTGATGGCAGGCTGAGTGTTGGGAGGTAGAGGAAGATGAAGACTTGCAGGATGTGATGGCAGGCTGAGTGTTGGGAGGTAGAGGAAGATGAAGACTTGCAGGATCTGATGGCAGGCTAAGTGTAGGGAGGTAGGGGAAGATGGGGAAATCTGAGAGATACATCGTTGTCACGCCGAACAAAAGGCTGGGTAGAGTAGATTATTGGGGTGAGTATAGAGCAATGTTTCCAGTGGGCGATAACGCCCCCCCCCCTTTCGTGGGCGTTGGTAAGAAATAAGGGGGGGGGGTGGTCAGTGCAGTGGAAGAAAAGGGGGCAGTAGGGAGGCATTCAAGGAAAACGTAGCGGCAAACGGGCACGTAATACCATTTTCTAATAACCCAAAGCGATTGAAGGCAGCAGACGGGCACGTAATACCATTTTCTAATAGCCCAAAGGGATTGAAGGCAGCAGACGGGCACGTAATACCATTTTCTAATAGCCCAAAGGGATTGAAGGCAGCAGACGGGCACGTAATACCATTTTCTAATAGCCCAAAGGGATTGAAGGCAGCAGACGGGCACGTAATACCAGTTTCTAATAACCCAAAGGGATTGAAGGCAGCAGACGGGCACGTAATACCAGTTTCTAATAGCCCAAAGGGATTGAAGGCAGCAGACGGGCACGTAATACCATTTTCTAATAGCCCAAAGGGATTGAAGGCAGCAGACGGGCACGTAATACCATTTTCTAATAGCCCAAAGGGATTGAAGGCAGCAGACGGGCACGTAATACCAGTTTCTAATAGCCCAAAGGGATTGAAGGCAGCAGACGGGCACGTAATACCATTTTCTAATAGCCCAAAGGGATTGAAGGCAGCAGACGGGCACGTAATACCATTTTCTAATAGCCCAAAGGGATTGAAGGCAGCAGACGGGCACGTAATAAAATCTTCTGATAACCCAAAGGGATTGAAGGCAGCAGACGGGCACGTAATAAAATCTTCTGATAACCCAAAGGGATTGAAGGCAGCAGACGGGCACGTAATAAAATCTTCTGATAACCCAAAGGGATTGAAGGCAGCAGACGGGCACGTAATCTCTCTCTCTCTCTGAACCTTTAAGTGCCCAGGGCACATGGGGCTTCCGCAAGGGTTTTCCACAAATGCCTGTCTTTCGCCTTTTTTTCTGCTCTTGCCCAGGTGAGCCCTCTATTGCTCAACATCCTTTCTGTTGTTCTTCTCCATGTCTCTTTTGGTCTACCCTTACTTCTGTTCCCCTGTGGTGTCCATCTTAGTGCGGGCACGTAATACCATCTTCTAATAATCCGAAGGGATTGAAGGCGACAGATTCTTGCAAGGCCTTGATTGGGTGTAAAGATCTTGTTATTAACTCTGGGGGATGCGTAAGACGGCTAGTGGGGTTGTATTTTTTCAGAATGACGAAATGTCTGTCACTAGGGAAATATCGTTTGTGAGAGTCCAGGAAAAAAAATGTCAGACGCGCCACAAGCAGAAAAGAAGTATATACAATATAATGTGGAATATCTAAAATATAGATTTATAACAGCGCCAAAGAACCAACAGCAGCCATTTTGTCTACTGTGTGAAAACATTTTGTTCAGCTGAAGTAGCACATACGAGCTGGTGGAGCTTTCAAGCTATAACCTGGGGGGGGGGGCAGCCGAAGTAAGCCTGGGAAACACTGGCGTAGAGGATTTGTAATCTACTGCAGTAAGGACCCTGGAACATCAGCTACAGCTGAGGTAAGAGTAGATGAGCAGGGAGGGAGTATGCTTGTGGAGAAAGAAAAGGTCTTCAGCGGTGTAATCTAGGGGGATTCCTTTAGCTTCTGGCACCTTACACTTCAACGATATCATATTTACACACTAACCTATGCGCACCTTACACTTGTATATATATATATATATAGTTTGTGTATACTTTACATTTGAACTATAATCTGCAGAAAGTAATAGTGCTTTATTCCAGCAGTCGCAGTGGCTGATGCGTGTCATCAAGAATAGGAGGATTCTTTTGGCTGAGTAGTTTGCTGTGATTGGTACAGATGTATGTTAAATTAAGTATCGCCCTTGGCCTCAGTGTTGGTTGGGTATATTGTGTGATATTGCTTATAGCTGAACTAACTGTTTGGGTGTAGATCTTGACTAACCTAACAGACCCTGTGCACGTTCCTTGCCTGTACTCACCAGCCAAGAGCGGCCAGAAGGTAGGGGCGGGCAGATCTCATATTTAGACAGACCGCACGCTCTCTCTGATGGTCAAACTGAGACAGGCAAATATTGTAGAAGAAGAATGAAGCTGTTTTGACGATGTTAGGATAGCATCGTCAGCTCCAGCGTGTGCCTTGTGTACGCAGCATGTACAGAGTACCACAGCACAGAATTATGTACAAGAAACAGCTCTTGGCATGTATTTCTTGAGTGGTAGATTGACGCGGAACTCGGTGACCGAAGTCCGGCTTGACGCAACCAGTCCGGCGTGTTTCTGTGTAGCTACTCACTATAACTTGCATAGGGGTATTCATATGACTAGTTTACGAACTGGCACAGGGGTATTCATATGGCTAGTTTACGAACTGGCACAGGGGTATTCATATGTCTAGTTTACGAACTGTCACAGGGGTATTCATATGACTAGTTTACGAACTGTCACAGGGGTATTCATATGACTAGATTACGAACTGTCACAGGGGTATTCATATGACTAGTTTACGAACTGTCACAGGGGTATTCATATGACTAGATTACGAACTGTCACAGGGGTATTCATATGGCTAGTTTACGAACTGTCACAGGGGTATTCATATCACTAGTTTACGAAGACTTGCAGGATGTGATGGCAGGCTGAGTGTTGGGAGGTAGGGGAAGATGGGGAAATCTGAGAGATACATCGTTGTCACGCCGAACAAAAGGCTGGGTAGAGTAGATTATTGGGGTGAGAATAGAGCAGTGTTTCCAATGTGGGCGATAACGCCCCCCCCTTTCGTGGGCGTTGGTAAGAAATAAGGGGGGGGGTGGTCAGTGCAGTGGAAGAAAAGGGGGCAGTAGGGAGGCTAGAGGGAAAACGTAGCGGCAAACGGGCACGTAATACCATTTTCTAATAACCAAAGGGATTGAAGACAGCAGACGGGCACGTAATACCATTTTCTAATAACCCAAAGGGATTGAAGACAGCAGACGGGCACGTAATACCATTTTCTAATAACCCAAAGGGATTGAAGACAGCAGACGGGCACGTAATACCATCTTCTAATAACCAAAGGGATTGAAGACAGCAGACGGGCACGTAATACCATCTTCTAATAACCCAAAGGGATTGAAGACAGCAGACGGGCACGTAATACCATCTTCTAATAACCCGAAGGGATTGAAGGCGACAGATTCTTTCAAGGCCTTGATTGGGTGTAAAGATCTTGTTATTAACTCTCGGGGATGCATAAGACGGCTAGTGGGGTTGTATTTTTTCAGAATGACGAAATGTCTGTCACTAGGGAAATATCGTTTGTGAGAGTCCAGAAAAAAAATGTCAGACGCGCCACAAGCAGAAAAGAAGTATACAATATAATGTGGAATATATAAAATATAAATTTATAACAGCGCCAAAGAACCAACAGCAGCCATTTTGTCTACTGTGTGAAAACATTTTGTTCAGCTGAAGTAGCACATACGAGCTGGTGGAGCTTTCAAACTACTACCTGGGGGGGGGGGCAGCCGAAGTAAGCCTGGGAAACACTGGCGTAGAGGATTTGTAATCTACTGCAGTAAGGACCCTGGAACATCAGCTACAGCTGAGGTAAGAGTAGATGAGCAGGGAGGGAGTATGCTTGTGGAGAAAGAAAAGGTCTTCAGCGGTGTAATCTAGGGGGATTCCTTTAGCTTCTGGCACCTTACACTTCAACGATATCATATTTACACACTAACCTATGCGCACCTTACACTTGTGTATATATATATATATATAGTTTGTGTATACTTTACATTTGAACTATAATCTGCAGAAAGTAATAGTGCTTTATTCCAGCAGTCGCAGTGGCTGATGCGTGTCATCAAGAATAGGACGATTCTTTTGGCTGAGTAGTTTGCTGTGATTGGTACAGATGTATGTTAAATTAAGTATCGCCCTTGGCCTCAGTGTTGGTTGGGTATATTGTGTGATATTGCTTATAGCTGAACTAACTGTTTGGGTGTAGATCTTGACTAACCTAACAGACCCTGTGCACGTTCCTTGCCCGTACTCACCAGCCAAGAGCGGCCAGAAGGTAGGGGCGGGCAGATCTCATATTTAGACAGACCGCACGCTCTCTGTGATGGTCAAACTGAGACAGGCAAATATTGTAGAAGAAGAATGAAGCTGTTTTGACGATGTTAGGATAGCATCGTCAGCTCCAGCGTGTGCCTTGTGTACGCAGCATGTACAGAGTACCACAGCACAGAATTATGTACAAGAAACAGCTCTTGGCATGTATTTCTTGAGTGGTAGATTGACGCGGAACTCGGTGACCGAAGTCCGGCTTGACGCAACCAGTCCGGCGTGTTTCTGTGTAGCTACTCACTATAACTTGCACAGGGGTATTCATATGACTAGTTACGAACTGTCGCAGGGGTATTCATGTGGCTAGTGTACGAACTGTCGCAGGGGTATTCATGTGGCTAGTGTACGAACTGTCGCAGGGGTATTCATATGACTAGTTTACGAACTGTCGCAGGGGTATTCAGATGAAGACTTGCAGGATGTGATGACAGGCTGAGTGTTGGGAGGTAGGGGAAGATGAAGACTTGCAGGATGTGATGGCAGTCTGAATGTTGGGAGGTAGAGGAAGATGAAGACTTGCAGGATGTGATGGCAGGCTGAGTGTTGGGAGGTAGGAGAAGATGAAGACTTGCAGGATCTGATGGCAGGCTGAGTGTTGGGAGGTAGGGGAAGATGAAGACTTGCAGGATCTGATGGCAGGCTGACTGTTGGGAGGTAGGGGAAGATGAAGACTTGCAGGATCTGATGGCAGGCTGAGTGTTGGGAGGTAGGAGAAGATGAAGACTTGCAGGATGTGATGACAGGCTGAGTGTTGGGAGGTAGGAGAAGATGAAGACTTGCAGGATGTGATGGCAGGCTGAGTGTTGGGAGGTAGGGGAAGATGGGGAAATCTGAGAGATACATCGTTGTCACGCCGAACAAAAGGCTGGGTAGAGTAGATTATTGGGGTGAGAATAGAGCAGTGTTTCCAATGTGGGCGATAACGCCCCCCCCCTTTCGTGGGCGTTGGTAAGAAATAAGGGGGGGGGTGGTCAGTGCAGTGGAAGAAAAGGGGGCAGTAGGGAGGCTAGAGGGAAAACGTAGCGGCAAACGGGCACGTAATACCATTTTCTAATAACCCAAAGGGATTGAAGACAGCAGACGGGCACGTAATACCATTTTCTAATAACCCAAAGGGATTGAAGACAGCAGACGGGCACGTAATACCATTTTCTAATAACCCAAAGGGATTGAAGACAGCAGACGGGCACGTAATACCATCTTCTAATAACCCAAAGGGATTGAAGACAGCAGACGGGCACGTAATACCATCTTCTAATAACCCAAAGGGATTGAAGACAGCAGACGGGCACGTAATACCATCTTCTAATAACCCGAAGGGATTGAAGGCGACAGATTCTTTCAAGGCCTTGATTGGGTGTAAAGATCTTGTTATTAACTCTCGGGGATGCATAAGACGGCTAGTGGGGTTGTATTTTTTCAGAATGACGAAATGTCTGTCACTAGGGAAATATCGTTTGTGAGAGTCCAGAAAAAAAATGTCAGACGCGCCACAAGCAGAAAAGAAGTATATACAATATAATGTGGAATATATAAAATATAAATTTATAACAGCGCCAAAGAACCAACAGCAGCCATTTTGTCTACTGTGTGAAAACATTTTGTTCAGCTGAAGTAGCACATACGAGCTGGTGGAGCTTTCAAACTACTACCTGGGGGGGGGGGCAGCCGAAGTAAGCCTGGGAAACACTGGCGTAGAGGATTTGTTATCTACTGCAGTAAGGAGCCTGGAACATCAGCTACAGCTGAGGTAAGAGTAGATGAGCAGGGAGGGAGTATGCCTGTGGAGAAAGAAAAGGTCTTCAGCGGTGTAATCTAGGGGGATTCCTTTAGCTTCTGTGCACCTTACACTTCAACGATATCATATTTACACACTAACCTATGCGCACCTTACACTTGTGTATATATATATATATATAGTTTGTGTATACTTTACATTTGAACTATAATCTGCAGAAAGTAATAGTGCTTTATTCCAGCAGTCGCAGTGGCTGATGCGTGTCATCAAGAATAGGACGATTCTTTTGGCTGAGTAGTTTGCTGTGATTGGTACAGATGTATGTTAAATTAAGTATCGCCCTTGGCTTCAGTGTTGGTTGGGTATATTGTGTGATATTGCTTATAGCTGAACTAACTGTTTGGGTGTAGATCTTGACTAACCTAACAGACCCTGTGCACGTTCCTTGCCCGTACTCACCAGCCAAGAGCGGCCAGAAGGTAGGGGCGGGCAGATCTCATATTTAGACAGACCGCACGCTCTCTGTGATGGTCAAACTGAGACAGGCAAATATTGTAGAAGAAGAATGAAGCTGTTTTGACGATGTTAGGATAGCATCGTCAGCTCCAGCGTGTGCCTTGTGTACGCAGCATGTACAGAGTACCACAGCACAGAATTATGTACAAGAAACAGCTCTTGGCATGTATTTCTTGAGTGGTAGATTGACGCGGAACTCGGTGACCGAAGTGTTTCTGTGTAGCTACTCACTATAACTTGCACAGGGGTATTCATATGACTAGTTTACGAACTGTCGCAGGGGTATTCATGTGGCTAGTGTACGAACTGTCGCAGGGGTATTCATGTGGCTAGTGTACGAACTGTCGCAGGGGTATTCATATGACTAGTTTACGAACTGTCGCAGGGGTATTCATATGACTAGTTTACGAACTGTCGCAGGGGTATTCATATGACTAGTTTACGAACTGTCGCAGGGGTATTCATATGACTAGTTTTCGAACTGTCGCAGGGGTATTCATATGGCTAGTTTACGAACTGTCGCAGGGGTATTCATGTGGCTAGTGTACGAACTTTCGCAGGGGTATTCATGTGGCTAGTGTACGAACTGTCGCAGGGGTATTCATGTGGCTAGTGTACGAACTTTCGCAGGGGTATTCATGTGGCTAGTGTACGAACTTTCGCAGGGGTATTCATGTGGCTAGTGTACGAACTTTCGCAGGGGTATTCATGTGGCTAGTGTACGAACTTTCGCAGGGGTATTCATGTGGGGCTTCTGAGTCACTCAGCTGTAGAAATAGGTACCTGACTCTTTCTGGATCTGGGGAAGGGAAGCTAGCCACATGTCAGCGTGCTGACAGGTGAAGAAGAAAAAATGGGCACTACTGCCAAATCTTCCTCTTTGCCTCCATGTTATAATAGGACAGTTTTCACCTTTCACATAAGATAAAGTGATCTTCAGTATCCTGGACATCCCAAACCGATTTGATCTTCATGTAGAGCTCACATGACGTTACCATCATGTGTTACGCGGAGCATAAACAAAATGGCGGATGCTGAAGTTTCGTTTCATCAGCGTGCTCTTATTGAATTCCTCGTTGAAGAGGAAATCCCCGCTGCTGAAATGTACCAGAGATTTCAGATTGCTTATAGAGATGTGTGTATGGGTGCTAGCAGTGTTAGGAGGTGGGTGAAACATTTCAAAGATGGAAACACGAGTATCCAAGGTATGCCTCGCAGAGGTCGCCCTCGAACTGCCTCCACTGAACGAAATGTGGAAAGGGTTGACATCATTAAAGAAGACAGACTTGTCACAGTTTCTGAAATCGCTGTAAATCTTGGAATAGGACACAATGCAGTACAGGAAATAATTGAAACCCTGGGCTGTAGAAAAGTTTGTGCCAGCTGGGTCCCACAGGAGAGAACGTCCATAAAGCAGTGCGTCTGTGTGGTCTGTCAGCTGATACGGAATTCTACCGGGAGGGTATTTTCAAACTTGCAGAGCGATGGGAAAAATGTGTGCAGAGAAATGGAGATTATGTCGAAAAGTGAAGAAAAGGATGCTGTCCGTTATGTCGAAAAGTTAAGAAGAGGATGAACGTTAAGGTGATAGATTTTTCTATCTATAAATTCTGATTTTTTACAAATTTTTGCTCAAGACTTTCGGTATGACCCTCGTAAAAGTAACCGTTGAAAGGTTCAGATGTTTATTTTTGCTAATACTGTAGGATCAAATGCTGCACATTGTTGCTAGTCTTTGATGTGTTTGGCTGCCGTGGTTATCTGCGGGAGATAAATTTACCGACATTTGGTTGTATTGTGTAACACAGTACATGTTACTGCATGGACCATCGGAGCATATACAACTACATGAAAAATTTAAACAGTGGCAGTGAATATAGGGTCTTTGCCATCTCTGACTCTCCAGACATGACGTCACAAATGTCAAGGTAAAAGCATGATCTTGATTTAATGTTTCCTACATCCGTCACTCATTTCCTGACAGCAGCTCACCCTACACTCAGCCAATTAAGAGCAGTTGTTGGCCAGCACAGCTTACACAGCCGGCAAGCTCCAGACCCACGCCTTCGTCTCACCCATATTTTATAACCAGGGGAAAAACTCGGCCACGAACCCAAGTGTCAGATAAACTAAACGTTCCTGCGCTCCAGCCAGCTGTTTCTTTCTGCTATAATCCTTTCTTTGATACACATGTTGGTCTGTCCAGCGAGCTGTTTCTGGCTGCTATAATCCTTTGTTTGATACACATGTTGGTCTGTCCAGCCAGCTGTTTCTGGCTGCTATAATCCTTTGTTTGATACACATGTTGGTCTGTCCAGCCAGCTGTTTCTGGCTGCTATAATCCTTTGTTTGATACACATGTTGGTCTGTCCAGCCAGCTGTTTCTGGCTGCTATAATCCTTTGTTTGATACACATGTTGGTCTGTCCAGCGAGGTGTTTCTGGCTGCTATAATCCTTTGTTTGATACACATGTTGGTCTGTCCAGCGAGGTGTTTCTGGCTGCTATAATCCTTTGTTTGATACACATGTTGGTCTGTCCAGCGAGGTGTTTCTGGCTGCTATAATCCTTTGTTTGATACACATGTTGGTCTGTCCAGAGAGATGTTCATGTTTTGCTATAATCCTTTGTTTGATACAAATATTGCACTGTCTAGAGAGATTTTCCTGTTTTGCTATAATCCTTTGTTTGATAAAAATGTTAGTCTGTCTAGAGAGATGTTCCTGTTTTGCTATAATCCTGTGATACAAATGTTGGTCTGTCTAGAGAGATGTTCCTGTTTTGCTATAATCCTTTGTTTGATACAAATGTTGGTCTGTCCAGAGAGATGTTCCTGTTTTGCTATAATCCTTTGTTTGATACAAATGTTGGTCTGATGATCTCTGACGTTCACTATCCTGTTGTCGTCGTTTGTAAATTTCTCACATCTTCGCACACTTATAGAAAATCATTGTTTGGCTTTCTATAGCAGGAAGAGAGAATTGCGACGTAACTAGCGGCTTTGTGTAAGATGTTAAACGTCGAGTTATTCTGTAAGGTCTTTCATGTCAGGTTATTGTGTAAGATGTTTAGTGTTGAGTTTCTTGTAAAGATGTTTTATGCCAAGTTGTATAAGATGCTTTATGATGAGATCTGGTGTGTGACCTTTAATGTGAAGTTTATTGTTTTTTTTAAGAAAAGAGGTGGAAGTGCGATATTAACGATTTCTACCCCCCCCCCCCTTTTCCGTGTTCCCTCGCTGGCGCTCCGGAGTTCCTACACCTGTACTAAGAGTCTGCACTTGCTGAGCAGCTAAACACTTGCTCGGGGTGCAGTGACGAGGACCTGACAGCTTTTCAACATAGTTATTTGTCAGAATGTATGAACGTCTAACGTTACTCCCTGCTGTATACATTGTTTTGTTTTGTTTTTGTTTGAGCCTTCCTCTTCCTGGTTGTGATGACAGGGATGAACTGGATAACATCGGAGATGGCCAGGCACAGATAAACGTTTGGTATACACTTGAAGATTGCTGTCTGTGGTTTTGGGCGGATGAATATATTTATACAGAACTCCATTATACTGACAGATATGCTTACATTTATGAGTTGTATAGGCGCGTGTATTCAAGTTGTTGTAGGCGTGTGTGTATATTGTATGATGTCTGTTCGGGGCCAGTGTTTAAAACGCCTATAAACATTTTGGATGGTAGCTGTGTGCCACTGATCCTTGTATCGTTCTGGTGGATAGAGTAGCCAGCGTTTGGTGATTGCGATGGTCAGCGTATCGATTAAGTTCTGACTGTAGTTCACAAGGACATGTGTCATACAGGAAGAGCATCTGAGTCTTTGGTATATCCCACAGTCTTTATTAGTTTGTCTTTCTTCGTGTTTGGGGCTCACTTTGAGGATCTCTCTCCACGTAGGGTTACCCCAGTCTTCTTTCGCATTGTGGTCTCTTCATTCCCGGCTTGTCTTGATATTTCTGTGAAGTCCGGTAAGTTATTTGTGTTGTGTTTCCTGTATAGTTCAGTCTGTTACTTGTGTTTGTAGTATAACCTAGTGTCTTGGTTGTCTTATGTTTATGGTATAACCTAGTGTCTTGGTTGTCTTATGATTATGGTATAACAGAGTGTCTTGGTTGTCTTATGTTTATGGTATAACCAAGTGTCTTGGTTGTCTTATGTTTACGGTATAACCAAGTGTCTTGGTTGTCTTATGTTTATGGTATAACCAAGTGTCTTGGTTGTCATATGTTTATGGTATAACGGAGTGTCTTGGTTGTCTTATGTTTATGGTATAACCAAGTGTCTTGGTTGTCTTATGTTTATGGTATAACCAAGTGTCTTGGTTGTCTTATGTTTATGGTATAACGGAGTGTCTTGGTTGTCTTATGTTTATGGTATAACCAAGTGTCTTGGTTGTCTTATGTTTGTGGTATAACGGAGTGTCTTGGTTGTCTTATGTTTATGGTATAACGGAGTGTCTTGGTTGTCTTATGTTTATGGTATAACCAAGTGTCTTGGTTGTCTTATGTTTATGGTATAACGGAGTGTCTTGGTTGTCTTATGTTTATGGTATAACGGAGTGTCTTGGTTGTCTTATGTTTACGGTATAACCAAGTGTCTTGGTAGTGTAATACTTGTCTGACTGGTATAGAATCTAACTCCACTTTCTGCATTCCATGTTCATGCAGGTTATTCACGTATATCCTTGTATTTGAGTGTTCCTGACTGTTTTCCTGTGTGTTATTTGTTTTCTTCTGTTATTTATCAGTTTTCCATGTGTGGCTTCCATACAGAAGAGCCGATGTATACAGTGTGAGTTGTTGTGTTGGAACTAGACGCTAGAGTAAATGCTGGATTTACTGAAGTGATGTAGCTTGTTGTGTTTGTCATGGCTGAGACTTCTTCCACAAGGAAGTCGTTTTCTTCTAGCTTTGTAGTTCTTAGATAAACTTGCTGGGACGACCACTGGCTTTCTTCTCTCTCGCCCGTGTCTGTAGAGATCACGACAGCCACGTATAGAGTGTTGGAGATTAGTGGCAGAAGACATGCAGCAGTGAGAGTAGAGATGGAGTTGGTGTACACATACAGACATCCAACACACAGTTCATGTACACGTGAACACAGCCGGGGCCATGGCGTGGACTGCACCTTCTTCTTGTAATAACCGACAGTAATCATAGACCGTCTGTTTTGGCAATCAGGCTAGAGGGCTGAGGTTTTCTTATTGCTTCAGACAGGTTCGGCCAGTGACGGTTTATCTGCGGGATTAGGGCAGTGGTTTTCAAACTTGGCTGTTGCTGGTGTCTCAGATGTTGAAGCTTTTCTTATGAGTACCACACGTCGTCGTGTGTAGTTTCTCGTGTTTTATTTTTGTCTGAGAATTGAAGGAAAAAAAACTGTTAAAGATTGATGAAAGTTGACAGCCTGTTGAGGACAGGTCAGTCTGTATGGTTCAGTTCTACAGCAGGACGCCCTCGGGCGCCCCCTCCCCCAGCCCGGGCGCCATAATTAGTAGAGAAAGCATGATCCCAAGAAATGACATAGTACACAGGTTTAGTTATGTTGCTGTAGTAGTGGCTGGCGACAGGAGAGTGGGAGGAGTGGGTAAACAAGCGTAATGATTTGTCATGTGCAGGTTTCAACATAAGCAGGTTATGTCAGCGGAATGTTTGTAGAGTGTCTGGAACACAGACAACGTTCTGTGATAAAGGGCAGAATGTTAGACGGGCCTGCCTGCCCAGTTCTTAACCCTTTGGAAATCAAGATCAATCAGTCTCCAGTCAAACTGATTGATGGCCTTTCTTCGTGTGGCAGGAGTTTTTATTTTGCGTGGCTGACTCGTACCAGCGCTGAATAGATTATACATTATTCAGAGATTCCCAGCTTCTTTGCATGTTTATGTAGAGCATCATGTGTTATATCATACAGTCAGCCAAGTCTCACCGTCTATTAAAAGTGTTAATCTTTAGCGCATGAATGTTGTAGATGAAAGCAGGTAAGATGATGGTAGTCTAGAAACATCTTAGAGTTTAGCTTCACCAGTTCGGGCTTTCCAACACTTCACCCATTCAACTGGAACTGAACGCCTGGATCACACAGCATTTAAATCCCAGCAGTGTCCTATCCTGCTGCCAGGCTGTCTTTACCATTAGTCGTACCTACCTTCATGTGCCCGGGGACTGGGGGGTGCTGGTGGTGCCGACCATTGCACACACCAGTATCTTGGTCGAACTAAGTAAATTACATCCACGGAATACACAGTCTCCCTATCTTCTTCTTCTTCTTCTTGAGCCTACTGTAACAAGCCACGCCAGATTGCCTACCCTCCTTTCCGCCCACGTTCCGTTTCGGCATAAATTGGCACGAGGGCTGTTCACAAAGTTCCGGGACATCATTTTTTCCCGGTGGAAACTATAATACGCATGGAAGTGGCGCCAAGGCATGAGTTGTAGTACCTATTCTTGAGTGCACATGCAAAATTCGCACTGCACAAGTCTTCAGGTGAATGCATACTCTTAAGTTCCGGCGCATTCAACGTGGACGAGAAGATTGAACAGCATGAGAGCATTGATTTATGCATTTGTCTCGGGGGAACTGGTGCTGAGACTTCTTCCACAGGGAAGTCGTTTTCTTCTAGCTTTGTAGTTCTTAGATAAACTTGCTGGGACGACCACTGGCTTTCTTCTCTCTCGCCCGTGTCTGTAGAGATCACGACAGCCACGTATAGAGTGTTGGAGATTAGTGGCAGAAGACATGCAGCAGTGAGAGTAGAGATGGAGTTGGTGTACACATACAGACATCCAACACACAGTTCATGTACACGTGAACACAGCCGGGGCCATGGCGTGGACTGCACGTTCTTCTTGTAATAACCGACAGTAATCTTAGACCGTCTGTTTTGGCAATCAGGCTAGAGGGCTGAGGTTTTCTTATTGCTTCAGACAGGTTCGGCCAGTGACGGTTTATCTGCGGGATTAGGGCAGTGGTTTTCAAACTTGGCTGTTGCTGGTGTCTCAGATGTTGAAGCTTTTCTTATGAGTACCACACGTCGTCGTGTGTAGTTTCTCGTGTTTTATTTTTGTCTGAGAATTGAAGGAAAAAAAAAACTGTTAAAGATTGATGAAAGTTGACAGCCTGTTGAGGACAGGTCAGTCTGTATGGTTCAGTTCTACAGCAGGACGCCCTCGGGCGCCCCCTCCCCCAGCCCGGGCGCCATAATTAGTAGAGAAAGCATGATCCCAAAAAATGACGTAGTACACAGGTTTAGTTATGTTGCTGTAGTAGTGGCTGGCGACAGGAGAGTGGGAGGAGTGGGTAAACAAGCGTAGAGTGTCTTGAACACAGACAACGTTCTGTGATAAAGGGCAGAATGTTAGACGGGCCTGCCTGCCCAGTTCTTAACCCTTTGGAAATCAAGATCAATCAGTCTCCAGTCAAACTGATTGATGGCCTTTCTTCGTGTGGCAGGAGTTTTTATTTTGCGTGGCTGACTCGTACCAGCGCTGAATAGATTATACATTATTCAGAGATTCCCAGCTTCTTTGCATGTTTATGTAGAGCATCATGTGTTATATCATACAGTCAGCCAAGTCTCACCGTCTATTAAAAGTGTTAATCTTTAGCGCATGAAGGTTGTAGATGAAAGCAGGTAAGATGATGGTAGTCTAGAAACATCTTAGAGTTTAGCTTCACCAGTTCGGGCTTTCCAACACTTCACCCATTCAACTGGAACTGAACGCCTGGATCACACAGCATTTAAATCCCAGCAGTGTCCTATCCTGCTGCCAGGCTGTCTTTACCATTAGTCGTACCTACCTTCATGTGCCCGGGGACTGGGGGGTGCTGGTGGTGCCGACCATTGCACACACCAGTATCTTGGTCGAACTAAGTAAATTACATCCACGGAATACACAGTCTCCCTATCTTCTTCTTCTTCTTCTTGAGCCTACTGTAACAAGCCACGCCAGATTGCCTACCCTCCTTTCCGCCCACGTTCCGTTTCGGCATAAATTGGCACGAGGGCTGTTCACAAAGTTCCGGGACATCATTTTTTCCCGGTGGAAACTATAATACGCATGGAAGTGGCGCCAAGGCATGAGTTGTAGTACCTATTCTTGAGTGCACATGCAAAATTCGCACTGCACAAGTCTTCAGGTGAATGCATACTCTTAAGTTCCGGCGCATTCAACGTGGACGAGAAGATTGAACAGCATGAGAGCATTGATTTATGCATTTGTCTCGGGGGAACTGGTGCTGAAACTTATCAAATGCTGCGGTCAGCTTTTGTTAAGTCCTGCGTAAGTTGATGGAAGATATTTGAGAGGTTTTCCTGCTTCAAAAGTAGACGTCGATTGTTTGAAGATGACCACTGCCCAGCCAGGCCGTTCACCTCACACAAAGATGAGACTGTGGGCAGTGTGTGAGAAATCCTATATTCGAAGGACGTCTGACAGACACAGAAGCAGCGGAGGATGTAGTTGCAACCTGCCATAAGTTTCTAAGGACGTGTAACAGAGAGGGAGAGAGAGAAAGAGAGAGAGAGGTAACAGGGGATGTAGAAATAGCAGATACTACCTGCCATAAGTTTCTAAGGACGTATAACAGAGAGAGATTGATTGATTAATCTTTATTTCACAAAGGTTAAAAATTGGGCACCCAGGCCCTTCTGACATTCTGCCCTTTATCATACAAATGTCACTCTATTCCAGACATTCTACAAATATGCGGCTTATATAACAAACATAATTAACAAAAAAGTAACTACATACGCATAAAATTACTAACTACATACACATATAAATGACTATCTACCAAACAAACATTTCATTACTATTCAGAATAATGAGTTCGGTGTCTGTAAGAGAATTCTAAAATAACTTTTTAAGTTTTACGGTTCATGGAGGCATGTAGTCGACATCAAATAGAAATTGGAAAGTCTGTAGTTGTAGGAAGGAGTATAGTTTATATTTTTTATACAAGATGGGATGGTATTCCAAAGGTGAGCAGCAGAATAAGTAAAGTTTTTATTGTAAAGGTCAAGTCTAGGTTTTAGAAGACTTATGTTGTTCAAGCGTTGGCTGCATTTTGGGCTAAATTCAAACAGGTTCCATAGATAAGGCGGGGCATGCCGTGAAAGAATTTGATGTACTAACTAGGTTTTATTGAAGAGGAACCTGTTCTTAAGAGGCAGTATTTTGATACGTTTGTGCTGGTTAGTTGTTTGTGCTTGATCTTTGTCACTAATAAGCTTTACTGCTCGCTTTTGGAGTATAGCCACTTTGTATTTGACACTGAGAAACCATCCAAGATTGTTGAGCAATAGTCTAAATGTGTTTGTATATGTGATATGTAGTATGTCTTCCTTGTGTCTTGATCGATGAAGTGCTTGATTTTGGCTAACTGGTATACTTTTTGTGCGATGAGTTTTGTTAGACCTTGCACGTGAGAGTTCCAGGTCAGATGTTGGTCAGTAATAAGACCTAGTGTTTTGTGCTTGCTAACGTTTTCTATCTGTGATGTTTCAGTACAGAGCCGAAGTGTTGTTTTTGTTGCGTTTTGTAGTTTCTGTCTTGTTGTTATGAGCATTGCTTTTGTTTTGTCAGTATTTATAATCATGCCATTGTTGTTGCTCCATCTAATTAAATTGTTTAACTCGACCTGAAGAGTTGATTCTAAGTTAATACAGTCGTAGTCACTGGTGTAGACTGTGCAGTCATCAGCAGAAAGGTCACAAGAAGAGTGTTTAATATGAAGTGGAAGATCATTGATATAGATAGCAAAGAGCAACGGGCCAAGAATAGAACCTTCCGGAACACCAGTGTCAACTTTAGCAGAATTTGATAGAGAATTGTTGAAGACTACTACCTGTTGTCTGAAAGAAACGATGCAATTAATTTTATTAGATCAGGGTGCAATTTATAAGTTTTTTTTTCTTACAAGAATATCGTGGTCAATCATATCAAATCCCTTTTAAAGTCGACAAAGATAGCACCACATAGTCTGTTGTCATTTATGTTTACTAACCAGTTTTCTGTCATTTTAGTGAGAGATGCGTGACAGGAATGATTGGTCTAAAGCCTGACTGACTGCCTATGAGTAAATTGTTCTCTTGCATGTGTCGTAGAGTTATTTTGTGTATGTGTTTTTCGAGTGGTTTTGATAACGACGATAGTATGGATGCTGGTCTATAGTTGGTAAGATTGTTGGATGAGCCAGATTTAAAGCGAGGATACACCTTAGCAGTTTTAAAAGCCTCAGGGAAATAATATTTTGCAATGTACTAGTTGTAAATGTATGTTAGTGTATGTGAAATGACAGGTGCAGCATAATGTAAGATCTTACTGCTAATATCGTCAAGCCCAGCTGTATTGTTGTTTTTTAAGGATAAAATATAACTGTAAACTTCTCTGATTGTTAGAATGGAATGTGTAACTGTTTAAGTTTAGTACATCTGCTGTACAGGAATGATTGTAGTTCATGTAAGTCGCATACAGGAGATGGTACTGATGATTTAAGAACGTTGATTTCTTCTCTGAAATGAGTACTAAATATGTGCTCTAGTGTATGCATGATTGCTAGCTTGAACATCAAATTCCTTTCTTTTATTTGATAGGGTATTTATGACTTTCCAAATTGATTTACTGTCTGATTTATTCTGTACTAGATTCCTAAAGTAATCTTTTTTATCGTGTCTTATTAAGTGCTGAACTTTGTTTCTGAGTGAACGGTAGGTCCTAAAGTCCTTGATTTTGTGCGCCCGGTCACGTTCTCTCATGGATTGTAATATTTCAGGTGTTATCCAAAGTGACATTGTCTGGTGTTTTACTCTCACCTCTTTCATGGGGACATGTTTGTCTAATATATCTCTGAAGATCTTTAGCCGATATTCTATTGCCTCATCAGGATCAGTTAGTTGGTACACGTGTGTAAGTGAAGATGATTGCAAATCATTAAGGAATAAATCTAGGTTAAATTTTCTGAAGCTTCTAAATTTCATACTGATGTGATTGTGTTTAGGAAGTTTATACCCCTTTCTTGTCCACGTACAGCAGACTGGGTAATGATCACTTAACGAAGTATGAGGGATGTTCCATTCAATGATGTTTTCTGTGTGGACTACATATATATGATCTAATAATGTGAATGATACTTCTGTTACTCCAGTAGGTTTGGTGGCAATTTGGGAAAAATTGTAGGATAATATAATATTGCTCCAAGTTGGATTTGATTGTGTTAGATTTATGTTGAAATCTCCAATAATGATACGATCTTTGAACTTAAAGGTTGAAACCTCATCCATCATAGTCGTGAAGTGATCATACCACAGGGGATAATGCATTTGGATTATGGTACAAAAGTCCAATAACTAATGGACTCTGGTTTGGCAATTTAACTTCCACCCAAATACACTCTACTTCCTATGATTCGAGGTCTTCTCTACGACTAAACTGGATAGCTGAGGGGAGAGAGAGAGAAAGAGAGAGAGAGAGAGAGGTAGCAGACGATATAGAAATATCACTTGCTACCTGCCATAAGATCTAAGGTAAGGTTTGGGCATGAAACGCCCGTCTGCTCCGTCTCCTGATTACGGATGAAAAGGAAGATCGCTGTCAGTTAGCATTGATCTCCTGGAGCGAGCCCAAAACGATCCCAACTTCATGCCATCGATAGTCCCTGGTGATAAAAGCTGGGTACAAGTATGGCCTAGAAACAAAGCTAATGTCATCCCAGTGGAGGACATAACCATCTCCTCGACCGACAAAAGGCGCGGCAGGTGAACTACAATGTCAAGACCACGTTGATTGCTTTCTTCGACATTGATGAACTAATTCTTCATGAAAACGTCCCTAGATGGCAGACAGTCTTACAACGCTGTGCGCAGACATCGTCTTGAGAAGTGGCCTACCGGCAATTGGAGCCCTCGACATGACAGTGCCCCTGCACGCATGTCTTTCAAAACAAGTGAATTTTTGGCGAAACATCATATTCCGTTTTTTTCCTCAGCCTCCGTACTCACCTGACCTTGATCCGTCCGACTTCTTGTTCTCGCGTCTGAAAGATCGCCGATTCGACAAAGTCTGAAGAAATTCAAGCAAACACGACGAGGCAAATGATGGTTTTCTCACAAAGTGAGAGCTGCTTCTGTAAATAGCAGGAACCTTGGAATAAGTTTATACAGTCACAAGGAGACTACTTTGAAGGATTCTCAACCAAGAAGCGAGTAAGTCTACTCATGTAGTAAGGAAAAAAAAATAGTCCTGGAACTTTGAAACCAGCCCATGTAGATGCTTATTACACGCAAGCGCTAGCAGAAAAAAGGGCATCCCTGGGTCGTGCAATATATACCACTGTACTGCTAGATTTGTTCTAGAAAAGTTATAGGATATGAGACACAGATGAGGAAAAGTCTGTCTTTATCGCAGACTTCCTTTTGGCAGTTCTATGTTTCTTTGTTGAAATGGCAAGGTCTGGAACACGCAAGCATCAGAAGAATGAAAGCTATCATTAAATCAAGTAGATGGAAGCATTTATCTTTTTATATGTGTATGTGCCGGTTATTTATCTTAATGCGTCTGAGCTCGCCTCTGTGTCTGAAATAAAAGCATACAAACAGACCTGGCACGGACAGATCGCAGGTAGACTGAAGCCAGTTGACCTACAAATCGCAGGCAGGCAGAATAGGAAGAGTTTGAGCCAGTTATCTGATTGTTAGAGCTGTAAGCACGGAGAGCCACGTGCTGAACTCACGCTCACATAAACATACTGAAGGGTTTGTTATTTTAGACTGCACATCATTATCTCAGTCCATTCTCTAGAGTCTTCTCTTGCTTAGCCGCGTGCATATGTACTGTTAGGTCTGTCTTATTACGTGCCGTGAGCTGTTCTGTCTTCTAACTAGTGGATGTCTTTGCTCAGCCATATTACGTCTGTCCTATTACGTGCACTTAACTGGTCTCCAAGCTGATAGATCTCATGATTTATATATTTACTTTCCCTAGCGCTAACAGATACTGTCTCTCTCTCTCTCTCTCTCTCTCTCTCTCTCTATATATATATATAATATATATATATATTATATATATATATATATATATATATATATATATATTCTTTTCTATATTATATATTGTTTCTTTCTCTCAAGGCACGTGGGACTTCCGCAGTGGTATTATACAAATGCCTTTCTTTCACCTTTTTTTCCGCTCTTGCCAAAGTGAGCCCTCTATTGGTCATCATCCTCTCTGTTGTTCTTCTCCATGTATCCTTTGGGCTACCCTTACTCCTGTTCTCCTGTGGTATCCATTTCAGTGCTACTTTGATAGTGAGTGGTCAGTCATCCGAAGCATATACCCTAGCCATCGCCAACATCTCTCCTGATTAATCGCCGTCACCGGATTCATCTGATAGATATGACAATAGAGTCATACATCACCTAGTAATCAGTTTAGTTAAACAGATGTTATGACAGTAGAATCATACGTCACCTAGTAATCAGATTAGTTAAACAGATATTATGACAATAGAATAGTTAAATAGATATTATGACAATAGAATCATACATCACATAGTAATCATCTGAGTTAAACAGATTATGACAATATATCACTAGTAACCAGCTTAGTTAAACAGATATTATGAGAATACATCACTTAGTAATCGGGTTAGTTAAACACATGTTATGGCACTACATCACCTAGTAATCAGATTAGTTAAACAGATATTATGACATCACCTAGTAATCAGATTAGTTAAACAGATATTATGACAATACTTCACCTAGTAATCAAATTAGTTAAACAGATATTATGACAGTAGTCATACATCGCCTAGTAATCAGATTAGTTAAACAGATATTATGACAATACATCACCTAGTAATCAGTTTAGTTAAACATATATTATGACAATACATCACCTAGTAGTCAGATTAGTTAAACAGATATTATAACAATGCATCACCTAGTAATCAGATTAGTTAAACTTATATTATGACAATACATCACCTAGTAATCAGGTTAGTTAAACAGATATTATGACAATACATCACCTAGTAATCAGTTTAGTTAAACAGATATTATGACAGTACTTCACCTAGTAATCAGATTAGTTAAACAGATATTATGACAGTACTTCACCTAGTAATCAGATTAGTTAAACAGATATTATGACAGTACTTCACCTAGTAATCAGATTAGTTAAACAGATATTATGACAGTACATCACCTAGTAATCAGATTAGTTAAACTTATATTATGACAGTACATCACCTAGTAATCAGATTAGTTAAACAGATATTATGACAGTACATCACCTAGTAATCAGATTAGTTAAACTTATATTATGACAATACTTCACCTAGTAATCAGATTAGTTAAACAGGTATTATGACAATACATCACCTAGTAATCAGGCCTCCAGACCTAGTCTCCTCTGGATCACTGTTACGGTGTGTGTCAAGCGTGATTGTGAGTTCATGTTTGTCTCATAGATGTCGTCTCGTCGCTTACCTTCTCGTATAAAACTTCCTTTGTTTACATGTGTTCTGTTTGTGAATGTCATTTGTTGGTGATATTCTGATTGTTCTTGTCTTTCTTGTATATATTATCCTGCATTGGGCACGCTTCACTGACTCAGGTCTTTCTTTCTATTGACGGCATCTGACAAGATTTTCCCCTTATTTATAAATCATCAAGTTTGTTTTCTCAATAACTCGGCTTGTCAGACGCCCGAGGGTAACATTTAACGTAGCAGATGCTTCATCCCTGGACCTTCTTGCACTAATTTCAGATCAGAGCATACGAGTAACATGCTCAACACAACACACACAGAAGATAAGTATGGTGATCTGACACAGATAGAATCTTGCTAAACACTTGTTCGGATTCACATCTTATCTTATATATATCTTATACCCTTCCCGTGCCGTTAAACGTCACATAGGGCTCGCAAAGTAGTTCGCCAATTTTTCCTGTCTTCGGCGAGTCTTTCAACCTGATCAAGATTCACATAGTTTACGTGTAAAACATTCTTGTGGACTGACTACGCCCTAAACTCTGACTGGCTGGCGCTAAGACTTGACTGCATGTTCTCATTCTCGGCACAGCCTTTATAGAGCATCAACTACAAGCGCGCGCCCCTATGACCTATACACTTACATCCATATATTCCCCGCCATCTACTTTACTAAAACATCTTTCGTCGCAGAGATATCTCTCCCCTCGTTTGTCTCTTGACTGCTCTGACACTAGTGTCAGTTTGGTGATCACACCACAGCGCACTGTCCCTGACGGATGAACAGCTTACAATCCATCATGCATGCAGTGGACAGAGCCTTATAATCTTTGATGAAAATGCAGTGGACAGAGCCTTACAATCTTTGATGAAAATGCAGTGGACGGAGCCTTACAATCTTTGATGCATGCAGTAGACGGAGCCTTACAATCTTTGATGAATACAGTGGACGGAGCCTTACAATCTTTCATGTATGCAGTGGACAGAGCCTTACAATCTTTCATGTATGCAGTGGACAGAGCCTTACAATCTTTCATGTATGCAGTGGACAGAGCCTTACAGTCTTTCATGTATGCAGTGGACGGAGCCTTAGAATCTTTCATGTATGCAGTGGACAGAGCCTTACAGTCTTTCATGTATGCAGTGGATAGATATTATTTACTAGTCAGAAGCTCAGTAATAGTTCGTCATTTGTACTGCACTTTTTGAGCGGTGGCCACTTTTTTCCTACACTGTAAGACAGAGACTGGAGCCCATGCAGCAGTCCAGCACCAGTGTTGACAGCATACATCAACTCGGAAAGTTTTAGAGAAGGGAATCATGTTTACACCTCTCTCGTATTTGTATAAGGAGTGAAACGATGAAGATGATGAAAGAATCGATGATTAAACTATAAACAAGAAATATGGAAAAAGTCCTTACTAGAAACATGGCTGGGAAACATGAAAACGCTTTCTGAAATCTGCTGACTCCTGACATGTGACATATGAAAGGCACCTTGACTACTACCTGGTATTAGCACATGTCAGTTCTTGTGTGGGGTAGTGGTGGTAGGGAATGCCGCACTTAGGGTGTGAGAAGAGCAAGTAGCGAGAAAGTCCAAGCTGACGTGAGTATAGGACTCGTGCTGGTGTGAGTAGGTACAAGGGGAGAGGGCACTCTTCTTACTTCATGGCTTGTCAGTGCTAGTTCATGACTCAGGATGATGACTGAGGTAGTGGGTCTCTCTCGCACGCTGGCTGCAGTAGTGGGTCTCTCTAGCATGTTGGCTGCAGTAGTGGGTCTCTCTAGCATGCTGGCCGCAGTAGTGGGTCTCTCTAGCATGCTGGCTGCAGTAGTGGGTCTTGCAAGATGGTTACTGAAACAGTGGATCTCTCAAGATTTGTTGGAGGGTGGTGTACATAGTGACAGCTACCGCCAGTGATAAAGCTCATGTAGGTAAGACGTGAGTACTAAACAGTAGACTTTGTGGGTCAGCCAGGTGTACAGTAGAAGATCTCTCAGCGATTTGTGATTGTAAACAGCACAGATTAGACAGTGTTGATTGCGTCAGTAATGAAACGTCACATAGGGCTCGCAAAGTAGTTCGCCAATTTTTCCTGTCTTCGGCGAGTCTTTCAACCTGATCAAGATTCACATAGTTTACGTGTAAAACATTCCTGTGGACTGACTACGCCCTAAACTCTGACTGGCTGGCGCTAAGACTTGACTGCCTGTTCTCATTCTCGGCACAGCCTTTATAGAGCATCAACTACAAGCGTGCACCCCTATGACCTATACACTTACATCCATATATTCCCCGCCATCTACTTTACTGAAACATCTTTCGTCGCAGAGATATCTCTCCCCTCGTTTGTCTCTTGACTGCTCTGACGCTAGTGTCAGTTTGGTGATCACACCACAACGCACTGTCCCTGACGGATGAACAGCTTACAATCCATCATGCATGCAGTGGACAGAGCCTTACAATCTTTGATCAAAATGCAGTGGACGGAGCCTTACAATCTTTGATGCATGCAGTAGACGGAGCCTTGCAATCTTTGATGAATACAGTGGACGGAGCCTTAGAATCTTTCATGTATGCAGTGGACAGAGCCTTACAATCTTTCATGTATGCAGTGGACGGAGCCTTAGAATCTTTCATGTATGCAGTGGACAGAGCCTTACAGTCTTTCATGTATGCAGTAGACGGAGCCTTGCAATCTTTGATGAATACAGTGGACGGAGCCTTAGAATCTTTCATGTATGCAGTGGATAGATATTATTTACTAGTCAGAAGCTCAGTAATAGTTCGTCATTTGTACTGCACTTTTTGAGCGGTGGCCACTTTTTTCCTACACTGTAAGACAGAGCGTGGAGCCCATGCAGCAGTCCAGCACCAGTGTTGACAGCATACATCAACTCGGAAAGTTTTAGAGAAGGGAATCATGTTTACACCTCTCTCGTATTTGTATAAGGAGTGAAACGATGAAGATGATGAAAGAATCGATGATTAAACTATAAACAAGAAATATGGAAAAAGTCCTTACTAGAAACATGGCTGGGAAACATGAAAACGCTTTCTGAAATCTGCTGACTCCTGACATGTGACATATGAAAGGCACCTTGACTACTACCTGGTATTAGCACATGTCAGTTCTTGTGTGGGGTAGTGGTGGTAGGGAATGCCGCACTTAGGTTGTGAGAAGAGCAAGTAGCGAGAAAGTCCAAGCTGACGTGAGTGTAGGACTCGTGCTGGTGTGAGTAGGTACAAGGGGAGAGGGCACTCTTCTTACTTCATGGCTTGTCAGTGCTAGTTCATGACTCAGGATGATGACTGAGGTAGTGGGTCTCTCTCGCACGCTGGCTGCAGTAGTGGGTCTCTCTAGCATGTTGGCTGCAGTAGTGGGTCTCTCTAGCATGCTGGCCGCAGTAGTGGGTCTCTCTAGCATGCTGGCTGCAGTAGTGGGTCTTGCAAGATGGTTACTGAAACAGTGGATCTCTCAAGATTTGTTGGAGGGTGGTGTACATAGTGACAGCTACCGCCAGTGATAAAGCTCATGTAGGTAAGACGTGAGTACTAAACAGTAGACTTTGTGGGTCAGCCAGGTGTACAGTAGAAGATCTCTCAGCGATTTGTGATTGTAAACAGCACAGATTAGACAGTGTTGATTGCGTCAGTAATGAAAGGTGTGTACATATTATCAGCTTCTATAATCATTGCCTTTGTGATTTGTCTAGGAGTGTATGTAACGTGTGATTTGTATAGTAGTGTATGTAATGTGTGATTTGTCTAGGAGTGTACGTAATGTGTGATTTGTATAGGAGTGTACATAATATGTGATTTGTCTAGGAGTGTACATAATGTGTGATTTGTCTAGGAGTGTACATGATGTGTGATTTGTCTAGGAGTATACATAATGTGTGATTTGTCTAGGAGTGTACATAATGTGTGATTTGTCTATGAGTGTACATAATGTGTGATTTGTATATGAGTGTACATAATGTGTGATTTGTCTATGAGTGTACATAATGTGTGGTTTGTCTAGGAGTGTACATAATGTGTGATTTGTCTAGGAGTGTACATAATGTGTGATTTGTCTAGGAGTATACATAATGTGTGATTTGTCTATGAGTGTATGTAATGTGTGATTTGTCTATAAGTGTACATAATGTGTGATTTATCTATGAGTGTATGTAATGTGTGATTTGTCTAGGAGTGTACATAATGTGTGATTTGTCTAGGAGTGTACATAATGTGTGATTTGTCTATGAGTGTATGTAATGTGTGATTTGTCTAGGAGTGTACATAATGTGTGATTTGTCTATGAGTGTACATAATGTGTGATTTGTCTAGGAGTATACATAATGTGTGATTTGTCTATGAGTGTATGTAATGTGTGATTTGTCTAGGAGTGTATGTAATGTGTGATTTGTCTAGGAGTGTATGTAATGTGTGATTTGTCTATTAGTGTATGTAATGTGTGATTTGTCTAGGAGTGTATGTAATGTGTGATTTGTCTATGAGTGTATGTAATGTGTGATTTGTCTATGAGTGTACATAATGTGTGATTTGTCTATGAGTGTATGTAATGTGTGATTTGTCTATGAGTGTATGTAATGTGTGATTTGTCTATGAGTGTATGTAATGTGTGAATTGTCTATGAGTGTATGTAATGTGTGATTTGTCTATGAGTGTATGTAATGTGTGATTTGTCTAGGAGTGTATGTAATGTGTGATTTGTCTATGAGTGTATATAATGTGTGATTTGTCTATGAGTGTATGTAATGTGTGATTTGTCTATGAGTGTATGTAATGTGTGATTTGTCTAGAGCGTATGTAATGTGTGATTTGTCTAGAGTGTATGTAATGAATCATATTTGACACTGACACAGAGTGTTGAAGCATCTCTTACGACGGGCGTGCCAGCCTTGTTGCCTGGGATCACATACATACATAAATATATACATTTAATATATCTGTCAATGTCAGCGTTTCTCCCTCTCCCCTTCTCTGTAACAGGCATGGCCAGACAGCTTCAGCATTCAGCATGCTCTCAACTCATATAACAAAACACTGGTGTATGTGTATGTGTGCCAGCAGCTAGCAATATATATACTTGATACAGCCATGTTCTAGCCCATAGTTTGTTCTGTGATCCCAGATTTCTCTAGCACGTACGGCCAGAGAGAGATATCATCTTAAACTGGCAGAGTTTTTAAAGCCAGCCTTTCTTGCCATCTTGTGCCCATGAACAGAGAGCCCCCTTGTAGTGTAAGCTTTGAGGTTGATAGTCTGCCATGTCACGTCAGCGCCTTATCTGAGCTGATTCTTGTTGTTTGTTTGTTTGTTCCAGAGCAGCATCAAGCGCCACAGTTCCTACCATGGGCCCAACACTTTGGCAAGCAAGCTTCGTCATAGCAAAGTAGTGAGGCGACCATCTGGAACTTTTACATACCTCAGGTAACTGTCTCTTTCTTTCTTATCTTCCTTCCCTCTTTTCTTCATGCCAGACTCTTCTTATTAGTTTTCATATCATACACGCACACACACACACACATACATACATACATACATACATACATACATTCATTGTGTGAATTTCATGTATCTGTTTCTCTTTACTATGTAGATTGTAATGTTAAGTGACTGCGTAAGCTAAGTACACAACTAAGTGTATAAAACTGTGCTCAGGTACCGGTTAGCGGTATGTAGTGGCCCATGTGTTTATTATCAGTTGTTTGTAGTGTCATGACCGGTTTCTTATTTTATCTACTTATTTACATCAGTTCGTCACGTTTAAAGGGCAGTCTCTTATTTGTAGCACCGTTACTTATTTGTATACATTAACTACCATCATCATCAGAATCAGCGTCAGAATCATCATCAGAAACCATGATGATGACGTCACGGGCGTGTAGACAAGATTCAGAAGACTGCGTTTGATCATGCTACCACACAGTGATGCTTTGTATCATCTGTTTATGCCCTCCACTGCTTCCTGTCCTAGTTATCCTTGCCAGTGCCCAATACTCTCACGTCTAAGCCATTGTTAGACGTCTTCTTATTACTGTTTTGGTTTTGTTGTTATTGTTTTGTTACTACTGTTTGTGCACGCATTTCCTAAGTTTTTATTGTGATATTACCAAGAGATGGGTATTTTTATTATTATATTACCAAGAGATGGGTATCTTTATTATATTACCAAGAGATGGGTATCTTTATTATGATATTACCAAGAGATGGGTATCTTTATTATGATATTACCAAGAGATGGGTATCTTTATTATGATATTACCAAGAGATGGGTATCTTTATTATGATATTACCAAGAGATGAGTATCTTTATTATTATATTACCAAGAGATGAGTATCTTTATTATGATATTACCAAGAGATAGATATCTGAACTTGACCTCCTCTGACTTCAGCCTCGTTGTGGAGGTTGTCTTTGTCAAAGATTCAGGTTTTAGACAGTGAAGCACTGAGAAGATACCAGGGCAGGCTGACAAGTTTTGGCTTCATCTGAGTAGATAAAACAGTATGGTCGGCCTTTCCTGGTGGGGTGGGGGGGGGGGGGCTGGGCTTTCTTTCTTATCTTCCTTCCCTCTTTTCTTCATGCCAGACTCTTCTTATTAGTTTTCATATCATACACGCACACACACACACACATACATACATACATACATACATACATACATTGTGTGAATTTCATGTATCTGTTTCTCTTTACTATGTAGATTGTAATGTTAAGTGACTGCGTAAGCTAAGTACACAACTAAGTGTATAAAGCTGTGCTCAGGTACGGGTTAGCGGTATGTAGTGGCCCATGTGTTTATTATCAGTTGTTTGTAGTGTCATGACTGGTTTCTTATTTTATCTACTTATTTACATCAGTTCGTCACGTTTAAAGGGCAGTCTCTTATTTGTAGCACCGTTACTTATTTGTATACATTAACTACCATCATCATCAGAATCAACGTCAGAATCATCATCAGAAACCATGATGATGACGTCACGGGCGTGTAGACAAGATTCAGAAGACTGCGTTTGATCATGCTACCACACAGTGATGCTTTGTATCATCTGTTTATGCCCTCCACTGCTTCCTGTCCTAGTTATCCTTGCCAGTGCCCAATACTCTCACGTCTAAGCCATTGTTAGACGTCTTCTTATTACTGTTTTGGTTTTGTTGTTATTGTTTTGTTACTACTGTTTGTGCACGCATTTCCTAAGTTTTTATTGTGATATTACCAAGAGATGGGTATTTTTATTATTATATTACCAAGAGATGGGTATCTTTATTATTATATTACCAAGAGATGGGTATCTTTATTATGATATTACCAAGAGATGGGTATCTTTATTATGATATTACCAAGAGATGGGTATCTTTATTATGATATTACCAAGAGATGGGTATCTTTATTATGATATTACCAAGAGATGAGTATCTTTATTATTATATTACCAAGAGATGAGTATCTTTATTATGATATTACCAAGAGATAGATATCTGAACTTGACCTCCTCTGACTTCAGCCTCGTTGTGGAGGTTGTCTTTGTCAAAGATTCAGGTTTTAGACAGTGAAGCACTGAGAAGATACCAGGGCAGGCTGACAAGTTTTGGCTTCATCTGAGTAGATAAAACAGTATGGTCGGCCTTTCCTGGTGGGGTGGGGGGGGGCTGGGCTTTCTTTCTACTTAATTTATCTTAAAGAAATGAGATATGACCGTTGTATTTAGCGCAAACGACAGAATACGAACAGCATCAGGCGTCATAGCCATTTGTTAGCTGTAACTACTGGTATGTTAGCATGAAAGATGGCGATTTATAAGCTGTGATGGTTTGTTAGCACGATCTGTTGAACTCAGAGATAACCATTTCATAGCAGTGATTCGTGCTTTATTAGCTGGAGAGATTGCCATTATTTTAGTTCTACCAACTGTTATGTCAGGATGGGAGATTCTCGTTTGTTAAATATAAAGCCCTGTCTATTAACATGACATGGCTATTTCTTAGCTCTGAATTCTGAGCTGTTAACATGAGAGGTCACCATTTGTTAGCTCCGAGTTCTGATCTGTTAACATGAGAGGTCGCCATTTGTTAGCTCTGAATTCTGATCTGTTAACATGAGAGATCCCCATTTGTTAGCTGTGAATTCTGATCTGTTAACATGAGAGGTCACCATTTGTTAGCTCCGAGTTCTGATCTGTTAACATGAGAGGCCACTATTTGTTAGCTGCGAATTCTGATCTGTTAACATGAGAGGTCGCCATTTGTTAGCTCTGAATTCTGATCTGTTAACATGAGAGATCGCCATTTGTTACCTCTGGGCTTGTTTGTTTTGACTGATTTTTTTTTGGTGAAAAGTATACCATTATCGGTTGTTGTTGTTCGTCCATCGTCTTCGATGATGACCACAGCTTCATCTTAGTCAAAGTAAGGAGAGGCGTGACCGACTAGCCCTATACGAGCTCTAAACGTTTTGCCACACACGAAACATATATTGTAGGATTAAACCTCGAAAAAATCGTAGACAAAGCACTTTAGTGAGACGTGAAATTTTAATCCTACAATATTTGTTATCTTACTTTACCGTACCAAAACCTCGTAGTTTCCTATTTATAAAAAATTGTTCCTTAAAACGAAACATATATGTCCAGATTCAGTTGTGGGTGCTTGTGCTGCCTTGGCTTTTCTCATTGCTCGTTTGTGCTGGGCACTTTCAGTTCTCGAGCGCTCTGCTCTCTGAGCACCCAGGCTGGTTATAGTCCTCCATGATGGGCGGACTTGTGCTATGGCCTCCCAAGAGTTTATGTCTATCCCGAAGGCTTTGATTGAGGTTTTGAGCGTATCTGTGTATCGCTTTTTTTGCACTCTAGCTTTCAGTTTTCCGTTCAGTAGTTCCCCATAAAGGAGTTGTGTGGGCAGTCGAGTGTTACTCATTCTGACTACGTGCCCAGTCCATCGAATTTACGCCTTTTGAAGCATTGTGTAGATGCTTGGAATATTAGCTCTGAATATTATCTATCAAACAGACGAACGGACAGACATACAACAGGCAAACAGACAGATGCAGACAAAGATCGTTTCTCTATGTCTGATTTTAGTTGAGTTTTGTATTAGTTGTGTGAAAGCTTTATGGACAGCTTAGTTTTTCCTCGTCAAATGTGTGAAGTAAATGTTTGTTCTCTTTTATGCTTGTTGTTATTTACGAGATATATTTAACATATGCCTGTGAGACCTGGACACTTGACAAAACAGCTGAGAAACACATATGTGCCTTTGAATGCAAGTGCTACAGAAGAGTTCTTCAGATACCATGGACACAAAAAAGAACAAATATATCCATACTACAAGAAACTTAATATTGAAGAAGGCTGGCTAGTAAAGAGGATTAAACAAAGAAAACTTAAATATTCTGGACACATTAAACGTCATGATAATCTAGAGAAAACCGTCTTGGAAGGGTACATAATGGGAAAAAGAGAGGAAGACCAAGGCGAAGATGGCTGCAAGACATCGTTGATGATCTGCAAATGGATGCATCAGCAGCAGGCCATCTTGCTCACAACCGAGAGGCCTAGAGGAGAGCTGTTAGGGAGGCAAAGTTCCGCAAGGGACATGCACATACATGAAATGAATGAATGCATTTAACACTCACCCTACAGTTGATATGGTGCGGCCATGACCTCAGCCAGCTGTGTCGTGTCATTGTTCGTACAAGAAGACTTATTTCTGAATGTTGTTTCCTTGTTTATAAGAGTTGTCTTGTGTGTCACCGTGAACTTTGTCTCTGCTGGGGCTGAGATTAGGAGGACGGGGTGGGGGCGTGGATTTTGTCTGTAGTATTACAGATTGAGCTAAAATGTTGGTGTTGGGGGCGTGGATTTTGTCTGTAGTATTACAGAGTGAGCTAAAATGTTGGTGTTTGGTGCATGAATTTTGTCTGTAGTATTACAGAGTGAGCTAAAATGTTGGTGTTGGGGGCGTGGATTTTGTCTGTAGTATTACAGATTGAGCTAAAATGTTGGTGTTGGGGGCGTGGATTTTGTCTGTAGTATTACAGAGTGAGCTAAAATGTTGGTGTTTGGTGCATGAATTTTGTCTGTAGTATTACAGAGTGAGCTAAAATGTTGGTGTTGGGGAATGAATTTTGTCTGTAGTATTACAGAGTGAGCTAAAATGTTGGTGTTGGGGAATGAATTTTGTCTGTAGTATTACAGAGTGAGCTAAAATGTTGGTGTTGGGGCGTGAATTTTGTCTGTAGTATTACAGAGTGAGCTAAAATGTTGGTGTTTGGTGCATGAATTTTGTCTGTAGTATTACAGAGTGAGCTGAAATGTTGGTGTTTGGGGCATGAATTTTGTCTGTAGTATTACAGAGTGAGCTAAAATGTTGGTGTTCGGAATATGAATTTTGTCTGTAGTATTACAGAGTGAGCTAAAATGTTGGTGTTTGGGGCGTGGATTTTGTCTGTAGTATTACAGAGTGAGCTAAAATGTTGGTGTTGGGAGCGTGGATTTTGTCTGTAGTATTACAGAGTGAGCTAAAATGGTGGTGTTGGGAGCGTGGATTTTGTCTGTAGTATTACAGAGTGAGCTAAAATGTTGGTGTTCGGAATATGAATTTTGTCTGTAGTATTACAGAGTGAGCTAAAATGTTGGTGTTGGGCGTGAATTTTTTATGTAGTATTACAGAGTGAGCTAAAATGTTGGTGTTGGGGATGGGGAAAAAAATCGGGTTTCTTCTTAGTATGTGCTGTTATAGTGAGTGACTTCAAAGCTGTGTGAATGTAGTTATTGATGTATGATCATCCTGTGTGAATGTAATTATTGATGTATGATCATCCTGTGTGAATGTAGTTATTGATGTATGATCATCCTGTGCGAATGTAGTTATTGATATATGAACTTTCTATGTGAATGTAGTTATTGATGTATGATCATCCTGTGTGAATGTAGTTGTTGATGTATGATCTTTCTATGTGAATGTAGTTATTGATGTATGATCATCCTGTGTGAATGTAGTTATTGATGTATGATCATCCTGTGTGAATGTAGTTATTGATGTATGATCATCCTGTGCGAATGTAGTTATTGATATATGATCTTTCTATGTGAATGTAGTTATTGATGTATGATCATCCTGTGTGAATGTAGTTGTTGATGTATGATCTTTCTATGTGAATGTAGTTATTGATGTATGATCATCCTGTGTGAATGTAGTTGTTGATGTATGATCTTTCTATGTGAATGTAGTTATTGATGTATGATCATCCTGTGTGAATGTAGTTATTGATGTATGATCTTTCTATGTGAATGTAGTTATTGATGTATGATCATCCTGTGTGAATGTAGTTATTGATGTATGATCTTTCTATGTGAATGTAGTTATTGATGTATTATCATCCTGTGTGAATGTAGTTATTGATGTATGATCATCCTGTGTGAATGTACTTATTGATGTATGATCATCCTGTGTGAATGTAGTTGTTGATGTGTGATCATCCTGTGTGAATGTAGTTATTGATTTATGATCATCCTGTGTGAATGTAGTTTGATGTATGATCATCCTGTGTGAATGTAGTTATTGATGTATGATCTTTCTATGTGAATGTAGTTATTGATATATGATCTTTCTATGTGAATGTAGTTATTGATGTATGATCATCCTGTGTGAATGTAGTTATTGATGTATCATTATTCTGTGTGAATGTAGTTATTGATGTATGATCATCCTGTGTGAATGTAGTTATTGATGTATGATCATCCTGTGTGAATGTAGTTATTGATGTATGATCATCCTGTGTGAATGTAGTTGTTGATGTATGATCTTTCTGTGTGAATGTAGTTATTGATGTATGATCATCCTGTGTGAATGTAGTTGTTGATGTATGATCTTTCTGTGTGAATGTAGTTATTGATGTATGATCATCCTGTGTGAATGTAGTTGTTGATGTATGATCTTTCTATGTGAATGTAGTTATTGATGTATGATCATCCTGTGTGAATGTAGTTATTGATGTATGATTATTCTGTGTGAATGTAGTTATTGATGTATGATTATTCTGTGTGAATGTAGTTATTGATGTATCATCATCCTGTGTGAATGTACTTATTGATGTATGATCATCCTGTGTGAATGTAGTTATTGATGTATGATCTTTCTATGTGAATGTAGTTATTGATGTATGATCTTTCTATGTGAATGTAGTTATTGATGTATGATCTTTCTATGTGAATATAGTTATTGATGTATGATCATCCTGTATGAATGTAGTTATTGATGTATGATCATCCTGTGTGAATGTAGTTATTGATTTATGATCATCCTGTGTGAATGTAGTTATTGATGTATGATCTTTCTATGTGAATGTAGTTATTGATGTATGATCATCCTGTGTGAATGTAGTTATTGATGTATGATCTTTCTATGTGAATGTAGTTATTGATGTATGATCATCCTGTGTGAATGTAGTTGTTGATGTATGATCTTTCTGTGTGAATGTAGTTATTGATGTATGATCATCCTGTGTGAATGTAGTTGTTGATGTATGATCTTTCTATGTGAATGTAGTTATTGATGTATGATCATCCTGTGTGAATGTAGTTATTGATGTATGATTATTCTGTGTGAATGTAGTTATTGATGTATGATTATTCTGTGTGAATGTAGTTATTGATGTATCATCATCCTGTGTGAATGTACTTATTGATGTATGATCATCCTGTGTGAATGTAGTTATTGATGTATGATCTTTCTATGTGAATGTAGTTATTGATGTATGATCTTTCTATGTGAATGTAGTTATTGATGTATGATCTTTCTATATGAATGTAGTTATTGATGTATGATCTTTCTATGTGAATATAGTTATTGATGTATGATCATCCTGTGTGAATGTAGTTATTGATGTATGATCATCCTATGTGAATGTAGTTATTGTTGTATGATCATCCTGTGTGAATGTAGTTATTGATGTATGATCATCCTGTGTGAATGTAGTTATTGATGTATGATCTTTCTATGTGAATGTAGTTATTGATGTATGATCTTTCTATGTGAATGTAGTTATTGATGTATGATCTTTCTATGTGAATGTAGTTATTGATGTATGATCATCCTGTGTGAATGTAGTTATTGATGTATGATCTTTCTATGTGAATGTAGTTATTGATGTATTATCATCCTGTGTGAATGTAGTTATTGATGTATGATCATCCTGTGTGAATGTACTTATTGATGTATGATCATCCTGTGTGAATGTAGTTGTTGATGTGTGATCATCCTGTGTGAATGTAGTTATTGATTTATGATCATCCTGTGTGAATGTAGTTATTGATGTATGATCATCCTGTGTGAATGTAGTTATTGATGTATGATCTTTCTATGTGAATGTAGTTATTGATATATGATCTTTCTATGTGAATGTAGTTATTGATGTATGATCATCCTGTGTGAATGTAGTTATTGATGTATAATCATCCTGTATGAATGTAGTTATTGATGTATGATCATCCTGTGTGAATGTAGTTATTGATGTATGATCATCCTGTGTGAATGTAGTTGTTGATGTATGATTATCCTGTGTGAATGTAGTTGTTGATGTATGATCTTTCTATGTGAATGTAGTTGTTGATGTATGATCATTCTGTGTGAATGTAGTTATTGATGTATGATCTATCTGTGTGAATGTAGTTGTTGATGTATGATCATCCTGTGTGAATGTAGTTATGATGTATGATCTATCTGTGTGAATGTAGTGTTGATGTATGATCATCCTGTGAATGTAGTTATTGATGTATGATCTATCTGTGTGAATGTAGTTGTTGATGTATGATCTGAATAGAGTCCATCTGAAGACAGAATGCAGGCCGCACGTGGTCTATATGATCTGAACAATCAGTAGATTAGAGTCCACCTGAAGACAGTATGCAGGCTAGTACAGAACATGAGAAGGCATTGATGGATTTAGACAAAAGAACGCTGTAATTGTCAGTAGTAAAACAGAAGAGTAAGTAGAATGACCGCATTCCGTGATGTAGAAGACACTGGACAAGAATTGTATGACAGTATCGGAGAAACGATAAGGAACCCAAGCACAAATTGTGTATGTACAGGTCCCCAAACTGTGCGGGATGAGATTGTCCAGGAGGTCCGTTATAATTATGACATGATAAATATTTGAGGGGGACGATGAGCTAGAAGTTAGTGAGGTGGTCGAGGAGCTGAAGAGTTTGGGGATCCCTGATTGACAGGCAGTGAAGGCTGCACGACTGAGCCGCCAGCAGCCACACATCTGCGGCATGAGAACGTGACCGAGTCTCGTGTAGTGCTAAGATCTGCCAGATGTTGCCCAAATTGTTTCTGTTGTTTTCTGTCTCAGATTTCTGAATTCTCATTATTGGCCAGTCAGCGCTTGCCTTGGTTTTCCATTGATTCCTGGGCCCGCCCTCGGGCAGTTGTCCTTCGATACGTGAAAGCTGACGCCATACACAGAAGACGCGTTCTGTCTGCTGAGACTCGTATACTGTGCTTCTTTATCTGCACATGAGCTGGCTTAGAATCTGTTGTTTCTATGGACGCTGTTACAGCTTGCACAAAGCTGGTTGGGTTGGGTGTGGGTGGAGAGACGTTCTTGTGCCATCTGGATGGCTGTGTGTTGACACAGCTACGATGGTCATTATCAGACAAATTATAACATTGTCTCCGCCATCTCTCATGTACAGGCAATCGTCGCAGTTATCCGCGAAGGAGTGTTGAGAAGAAATTCTATTTCAGACATGCAGCTAGGAATGCCTGGAGAAGTACCAGGCAAAACGTAAGATCGCTGATATATGATCTTGCTGTAAGGTATCATGGCTGTATGGTCAGTGTCTGCAGCTGCGAGCTGTATAGCTACTGCCTCTGCTGTGCTGTGATAAGACAGCTGTACCTGCTAGCAACGACAAGTTCTACAGCTACTGGCTCAGCTGTACCGTGTTAAGACAGCTGTACCTGCTAGCAGCGACAAGCTTCTACTCCTGCTGCACTGTGTTAAGACAGACGTACCTGCTAGCACTGTATGTGGTGAATTACATTATCTACTGCAAGTGGTAATCTTTCTATGTGAATGTAGTTATTGATGTATGATCTTTCTATGTGAATGTAGTTATTGATGTATGATCTTTCTATGTGAATGTAGTTATTGATGTATGATCATCCTGTGTGAATGTAGTTATTGATGTATGATCTTTCTATGTGAATGTAGTTATTGATGTATTATCATCCTGTGTGAATGTAGTTATTGATGTATGATCATCCTGTGTGAATGTACTTATTGATGTATGATCATCCTGTGTGAATGTAGTTGTTGATGTGTGATCATCCTGTGTGAATGTAGTTATTGATTTATGATCATCCTGTGTGAATGTAGTTATTGATGTATGATCATCCTGTGTGAATGTAGTTATTGATGTATGATCTTTCTATGTGAATGTAGTTATTGATATATGATCTTTCTATGTGAATGTAGTTATTGATGTATGATCATCCTGTGTGAATGTAGTTATTGATGTATAATCATCCTGTATGAATGTAGTTATTGATGTATGATCATCCTGTGTGAATGTAGTTATTGATGTATGATCATCCTGTGTGAATGTAGTTGTTGATGTATGATTATCCTGTGTGAATGTAGTTGTTGATGTATGATCTATCTGTGTGAATGTAGTTGTTGATGTATGATCATCCTGTGTGAATGTAGTTATTGATGTATGATCTATCTGTGTGAATGTAGTTGTTGATGTATGATCATCCTGTGTGAATGTAGTTATTGATGTATGATCTATCTGTGTGAATGTAGTTGTTGATGTATGATCATCCTGTGTAAATGTAGTTATTGATGTATGATCTATCTGTGTGAATGTAGTTGTTGATGTATGATCTGAATAGAGTCCATCTGAAGACAGAATGCAGGCCGCACGTGGTCTATATGATCTGAACAATCAGTAGATTAGAGTCCACCTGAAGACAGTATGCAGGCTAGTACAGAACATGAGAAGGCATTGATGGATTTAGACAAAAGAACGCTGTAATTGTCAGTAGTAAAACAGAAGAGTAAGTAGAATGACCGCATTCCGTGATGTAGAAGACACTGGACAAGAATTGTATGACAGTATCGGAGAAACGATAAGGAACCCAAGCACAAATTGTGTATGTACAGGTCCCCAAACTGTGCGGGATGAGATTGTCCAGGAGGTCCGTTATAATTATGACATGATAAATATTTGAGGGGGACGATGAGCTAGAAGTTAGTGAGGTGGTCGAGGAGCTGAAGAGTTTGGGGATCCCTGATTGACAGGCAGTGAAGGCTGCACGACTGAGCCGCCAGCAGCCACACATCTGCGGCATGAGAACGTGACCGAGTCTCGTGTAGTGCTAAGATCTGCCAGATGTTGCCCAAATTGTTTCTGTTGTTTTCTGTCTCAGATTTCTGAATTCTCATTATTGGCCAGTCAGCGCTTGCCTTGGTTTTCCATTGATTCCTGGGCCCGCCCTCGGGCAGTTGTCCTTCGATACGTGAAAGCTGACGCCATACACAGAACACGCGTTCTGTCTGCTGAGACTCGTATACTGTGCTTCTTTATCTGCACATGAGCTGGCTTAGAATCTGTTGTTTCTATGGACGCTGTTACAGCTTGCACAAAGCTGGTTGGGTTGGGTGTGGGTGGAGAGACGTTCTTGTGCCATCTGGATGGCTGTGTGTTGACACAGCTACGATGGTCATTATCAGACAAATTATAACATTGTCTCCGCCATCTCTCATGTACAGGCAATCGTCGCAGTTATCCGCGAAGGAGTGTTGAGAAGAAATTCTATTTCAGACATGCAGCTAGGGAATGCCTGGAGAAGTACCAGGCAAAACGTAAGATCGCTGATATATGATCTTGCTGTAAGGTATCATGGCTGTATGGTCAGTGTCTGCAGCTGCGAGCTGTATAGCTACTGCCTCTGCTGTGCTGTGATAAGACAGCTGTACCTGCTAGCAACGACAAGTTCTACAGCTACTGGCTCTGCTGTACCGTGTTAAGACAGCTGTACCTGCTAGCAGCGACAAGCTCTACTCCTGCTGCACTGTGTTAAGACAGACGTACCTGCTAGCACTGTATGTGGTGAATTACATTATCTACTGCAAGTGGTAAACTGTCTGCTGAAGGTTCTCAGATTAGGCGCGTATAACAAGAATAGATGATTTCCTTGTTGTTTGTGTTGTGTGTTTTTACTTCACACCGAATGTTTCTACGTGTATACTTCCATTGTCCCTCGTTACATTATTTGTGTTTGAGAAGAAGGCCAATGTTTTCTAGAAGCTACATTTGTTAGTTAATCTCATTACATTTCCTCTGAATTCTCTGTGTTGCTTCCCTTTGCTGGGAAATCTGTTCATCATTTACCCTCCCCGGTGCTGTCCCTTAGCCAGTATTCGGCTTTCTCTGAGATGTTTTACTTTCTTGCTGTATTCATTTTCCATCACCGTCTTGCGAACATGCCGGGCAGTAGCATGGAGATTACAGTATAGAGCATATCTTGTGAGTGGTGAACAACGCGCGCGCGTGTGTGTGAGAGAGAGAGAGATAGAGAGAGATTGATTGATTGATTGATCTTTATTTCAAAAGGGTTAAGAATTGACCACGCAGGCCCGTCTGACATTCTGCCCTTTATCATACATCTTTCACTCTATTCCAGACATTCTACAAATAAGCTGTTCATGTAACAAACATAACTAACATTGAAGCTGAGAGACATAAAATCAAATATAACATTTACGTTTCCCTCTTAAACATTCACTCAGTACAGAAGTAACTACATATATTATAAATGACTATCTACTAAACAAAATTGTCGGGACTATTCAGAAAACAATTAATTGTATTCGGTGTCTGTAAGAGCAGCTTAAGATAACTTTTAAGTTTTATAATTCATGGAGGCATGTAGTCGACATTAAATAGATATTGGGAAAGCTTGTAGTTGTAGGAAGGAATATAATTTATATTTTTTATATAGGATGGGAGGGTATTCCAAAGATGAGCAGCAGAATAACTAAAGCTTTTCTTGTAAAGATCAAGTCTAGGTTTTGGAAGACGTATGTTGTTCAAGCGTTGGCTGCACTTTGGGCTAAATTCAAACAGGTTCCATAGATAAGGCGGGGCATGCCGTGAAAGAATTTGATGTACTAACTTGGCTTTGTTGAAGAGGAACCTGTTCTTAAGAGGTAGTATTTTGATACGTTTGTAATGATTAGTTGTTTGTGCTTGATCTTTGTCACTAATAAGCTTTTCTGCTCGCTTTTGGAGTGAGCAAAGCCTCTTTGTATTTGACACTGAGCAACCATCCCAAACTGTTGAGCAGTAGTCTAAATGTGTTTGTATATAAGCTATGTAGTATGTCTTCCTAGTGTCTTGATCTATGAAGTGCTTAATTTTGGCTAACTGGTATACTTTTTGTGCGATGAGTTTTGTTAGACCTTGCACATGAGAGTTCCAGGTCAGATGTTGGTCAATAATAAGACCTAGTGTTTTGTGCTCGCTAACGTTTTCTGTCTGTGATGTTTCTGTACAGAGCCGAAGTGTTGTTTTTGTTGGGTTTTGTAGTTTCTGTCTTGTTGTTATGAGCATTGATTTTGTTTTATCGGAGAGGGAGGGAGGGAGAGAGAGAGAGAGAGGCAGTGCTGGACACGCGAACGGAAGATGCTAAAAGAGAATCACAGCCCAAACTCCACAGTCTCAGTCTGTTTGAGACAGGACAACGACACAGACTCTGTGCAGACACAGCTCCTGGAGGATGGTAGTCTTCATGAGATACAGTCGATGCCAGGCTTCTGTTGACAAACACGAGGATTTGGGCCATGTGCTTTGTTTGAACTGCTCTTTAAAAGTGCATATGAAAAACGATTGGCACAACTGGCGTGAACATTTTGAACTGGGAAGTGTCTGTGGGTAGCTAAGGTCGTTAGCAGACATTGCCTAGAGAAGCAGTTACGTGGCAGAGAAGTGTCTGTTGGTAGCTTAGATCGTTGGAAGACATTGCCTAGAGAAGCAGTTACGTGGCAGAGAAGTGTCTGTTGGTAGCTTAGATCGTTGGAAGACATTGCCTAGAGAAGCAGTTACGTGGCAGAGAAGTGTCTGTTGGTAGCTGATATCGTTGGCAGACATTGCCTAGAGAAGCAGTTACGTGGCAGAGAAGTGTCTGTTGGTAGCTTAGATCGTTGGAAGACATTGCCTAGAGAAACAGTTACGTGGCAGAGAAGTGTCTGTTGGTAGCTTAGATCGTTGGAAGACATTGCCTAGAGAAACAGTTACGTGGCAGGGAAGTGTCTGTTGGTAGCTTAGATCGTTGGAAGACATTGCCTAGAGAAGCAGTTACGTGGCAGAGAAGTGTCTGTTGGTAGCTTAGATCGTTGGAAGACATTGCCTAGAGAAGCAGTTACGTGGCAGAGAAGTGTCTATTGGTAGCTTAGATCGTTGGCAGACATTGCCTAGAGAAGCAGTTACGTGGCAGGGAAGTGTCTGTTGGTAGCTTAGATCGTTGGAAGACATTGCCTAGAGAAACAGTTACGTCGCAGAGAAGTGTCTGTTGGTAGCTTAGATCGTTGGAAGACATTGCCTAGAGAAGCAGTTACGTGGCAAAGAAGTATCTGTTGGTAGCTTAGATCGTTGGAAGACATTGCCTAGAGAAGCAGTTACGTGGCAGAGAAGTGTCTGTTGGTAGCTTAGATCGTTGGAAGACATTGCCTAGAGAAACAGTTACGTGGCAGAGAAGTGTCTGTTGGTAGCTTAGATCGTTGGAAGACATTGCCTAGAGAAACAGTTACGTGGCAGAGAAGTGTCTGTTGGTAGCTTAGATCGTTGGAAGACATTGCCTAGAGAAGCAGTTACGTGGCAGAGAAGTGTCTGTTGGTAGCTTAGATCGTTGGAAGACATTGCCTAGAGAAACAGTTACGTGACAGAGAAGTGTCTATTGGTAGCTTAGGTCGGTGGCAGACATTGCCTAGAGAAACAGTTACGTGGCAGAGAAGTGTCTGTTGGTAGCTTAGATCGTTGGAAGACATTGCCTAGAGAAGCAGTTACGTGGCAGAGAAGTGTCTGTTGGTAGCTTAGATCGTTGGAAGACATTGCCTAGAGAAACAGTTACGTGGCAGAGAAGTGTCTGTTGGTAGCTTAGATCGTTGGCAGACATTACCTAGAGAAGCAGTTACGTGACAGAGAAGTGTCTGTTGGTAGCTTAGATCGTTGGAAGACATTGCCTAGAGAAACAGTTACGTGGCAGAGAAGTGTCTGTTGGTAGCTTAGATCGTTGGAAGACATTGCCTAGAGAAGCAGTTACGTGACAGAGAAGTGTCTGTTGGTAGCTTAGATCGTTGGAAGACATTGCCTAGAGAAACAGTTACGTGGCAGAGAAGTGTCTGTTGGTAGCTTAGATCGTTGGAAGACATTGCCTAGAGAAGCAGTTACGTGACAGAGAAGTGTCTGTTGGTAGCTTAGATCGTTGGAAGACATTGCCTAGAGAAACAGTCACGTGGCAGAGAAGTGTCTGTTGGTAGCTTAGATCGTTGGCAGACATTGCCTAGAGAAGCAGTTACGTGGCAGAGAATGTCTGTTGGTAGCTTAGATCGTTGGAAGACATTGCCTAGAAAAGCAGTTACGTGGCAGGGAAGTGTCTGTTGGTAACTTAGATCGTTGGAAGACATTGCCTAGAGAAGCAGTTACGTGGCAGAGAAGTGTCTGTTGGTAGCTTAGATCGTTGGCAGACATTGCCTAGAGAAGCAGTTACGTGGCAGAGAAGTGTCTTGTTGTTAGCTGAGATCGTTGGCAGACATTGCCTAGAGAAGCAGTTACGTGACAGAGAAGTGTCTATTGGTAGCTGAGGTCGTTGGCAGACATTGCCTAGAGATACAGTTACATGGCAGAGAAGTGTCTGTTGGTAGCTGAGATCGTTGGAAGACATTGCCTAGAGATACAGTTACATGGCAGAGAAGTGTCTGTTGGTAGCTTAGATCGTTGGCAGACATTGCCTAGAGAAGCAGTTACATGACGGAGAAGAGAATGATTCGTTCTTGGAGATCCTAAACTACAGTCTGTATAGAGCATGAAGTATGTGTTTTGAGGGCGTGTGATTTACAGTACACTAACTCAGTGGTTCTCAAATTTTGTCACGCCGTGGCACACAGATTTATGTCTTAGCATGCCAGTATTCCTGATCCTGGACTTTCCTGTCATTAACTATGAATTTACCGTATCTTACATTTTCCGCTAGATAAAGTATGTTCAAATTCTTTTGTAATATGTGCAGTAATTTACGGTAAGATATGACTTTCCATGAGGCAGGTGTTTTGCTTTCATTGTAAAACGTGATCCTGCTGGGGCAAACAGGTGTTCTTTGTTCATGGATGAATATAGGATAGACACACTCTTTGTTCTACAGGTGACTGGAAAATTCAAAGGTAAGAGGAAGGCCAAGAGACAAATATCTCAGAGGACTGACCAAGTGGCATGGAAATAAAAGGTTCTGAATTAATCAGAAACACCAAGGACCGGGCAAGATGGAGAAGCATGATCTCTGCATGTATCCGACACGGCACATAGTAATACTATCATCATTAACAACGCTTTTATATAAGTAAGACAGAGTGCGCTGTGTTGTGAATGAAAATATATTTTACTTTGAAACTTTACACGCACACCACTGGCCCTTAGGTGGCACACAGCTGCCCCGCGGTGCACGGTTTGAGAGAGAACAAATGTATTCACAAGGAATAAAGTATTTTGTGTTTGTGGTAAGTGTTCATGTAGTGTAGGTGTGAGACAAGACTTGGGACCACTGACTCAGTTCTGTACCAATAACATGTTTACACGCAGAGAAGTGTCTGTTGGTAGCTTAGATCGTTGGAAGACATTGCCTAGAGAAGCAGTTACGTGACAGAGAAGTGTCTGTTGGTAGCTTAGATCGTTGGAAGACATTGCCTAGAGAAACAGTTACGTGGCAGAGAAGTGTCTGTTGGTAGCTTAGATCGTTGGAAGACATTGCCTAGAGAAGCAGTTACGTGACAGAGAAGTGTCTGTTGGTAGCTTAGATCGTTGGAAGACATTGCCTAGAGAAACAGTCACGTGGCAGAGAAGTGTCTGTTGGTAGCTTAGATCGTTGGCAGACATTGCCTAGAGAAGCAGTTACGTGGCAGGGAAGTGTCTGTTGGTAGCTTAGATCGTTGGAAGACATTGCCTAGAAAAGCAGTTACGTGGCAGGGAAGTGTCTGTTGGTAACTTAGATCGTTGGAAGACATTGCCTAGAGAAGCAGTTACGTGGCAGAGAAGTGTCTGTTGGTAGCTTAGATCGTTGGCAGACATTGCCTAGAGAAGCAGTTACGTGGCAGAGAAGTGTCTTGTTGTTAGCTGAGATCGTTGGCAGACATTGCCTAGAGAAGCAGTTACGTGACAGAGAAGTGTCTATTGGTAGCTGAGGTCGTTGGCAGACATTGCCTAGAGATACAGTTACGTGGCAGAGAAGTGTCTGTTGGTAGCTGAGATCGTTGGAAGACATTGCCTAGAGATACAGTTACATGGCAGAGAAGTGTCTATTGGTAGCTGAGATCGTTGGCAGACATTGCCTAGAGAAGCAGTTACATGACGGAGAAGAGAATGATTCGTTCTTGGAGATCCTAAACTACAGTCTGTATAGAGCATGAAGTATGTGTTTTGAGGGCTTGTGATTTACAGTACACTAACTCAGTGGTTCTCAAATTTTGTCACGCCGTGGCACACAGATTTATGTCTTAGCATGCCAGTATTCCTGATCCTGGACTTTCCTGTCATTAACTATGAATTTACCGTATCTTACATTTTCCGCTAGATAAAGTATGTTCAAATTCTTTTGTAATATGTGCAGTAATTTACGGTAAGATATGACTTTCCATGAGGCAGGTGTTTTGCTTTCATTGTAAAACGTGATCCTGCTGGGGCAAACAGGTGTTCTTTGTTCATGGATGAATATAGGATAGACACACTCTTTGTTCTACAGGTGACTGGAAAATTCAAAGGTAAGAGGAAGGCCAAGAGACAAATATCTCAGAGGACTGACCAAGTGGCATGGAAATAAAAGGTTCTGAATTAATCAGAAACACCAAGGACCGGGCAAGATGGAGAAGCATGATCTCTGCATGTATCCGACACGGCACATAGTAATACTATCATCATTAACAACGCTTTTATATAAGTAAGACAGAGTGCGCTGTGTTGTGAATGAAAATATATTTTACTTTGAAACTTTACACGCACACCACTGGCCCTTAGGTGGCACACAGCTGCCCCGCGGTGCACGGTTTGAGAGAGAACAAATGTATTCACAAGGAATAAAGTATTTTGTGTTTGTGGTAAGTGTTCATGTAGTGGAGGTGTGAGACAAGACTTGGGACCACTGACTCAGTTCTGTACCAATAACATGTTTACACGCACAGCTGTTGTCTGGGTACTGAACGTACTTTCTGTCGGCTGTAAAAGTTCATCTGTACAACGGAAAGTACTATTTACACACAGACGTATCAGTTTCTAGATAGAGAACTAACGTTATATAAGCTAGAATAGTTCATCAGTTTCTAGATAGAGAACTAACGTTATATAAGCTAGAATAGTTCTTTTGTGTGAGGTATTTATCTGGTGGTAAAGAGACTGCAAGTCTGGCTTGGCCGGGCTATACATATCTGTTCCTCTAGTCAAAGCAGTGCACCAGCAGAACTCCAGACACTTTGCTTTTGAAATGTTTGGCCATCGAACCAAGATGACGGGGGTTTTTTTATGTGTTTTGTGAAAGTTGTATGTTTACCTTCGTTTATGGTTGATTTCATACGTGTGGTGGCGCTTTACCTCTAGAGAGGGGGTGGGTTCGGGTCTAGCCGTCTTGGTGCAGTCCTGAGAAGTTCATTTGTTTTGTTTGTTTGTCAAGTCTGCGGAGAAGGCATTCAATTCCTGTGCAAGTTAGAGATATAGAAGTACGGACACGGAGTGATGGAGATAACGTGTACAATTAGCTACATGATTTTGTCGTATCTTGCTTGATCAATGTAACATTCACAGCCAGCACAGCTGCACTCTCTAAACACAGATACATCTCTTACTTCGGTCTCTTCAAACTCTCCATGCCGAAAACATCCACTGTCACAGTCACGTCGGTTCAAATGCAGACAAGCATTTCCTCATTGTCAATTTTAAAACAGTTAACCAGAAAATAGTCTCATCATCGCTGCTTTAGTTAGATCGGTGCTATTTGGTTATCGTTATAGAAAATTTGATATTGTCCGTTAGTTCAAATAAGAAACAAATGAAGCGAAACAAAGACAGCAAAGTTACGTAGTGACACCGCTACCTGAAGTGTTGTAAGTGGCCTAGGCATGTGGAGGCAGTAACACTTCATGTCGCTCCAGCATGCAGATGTCACGTGACATGGACATAGATGCGGCTGTTGGTGACTGCTTGGTCGGTATCTGCTACACTACACATTTTTACTTACTTTATATAAAGCCTGGTTGTATAGCATCTGCTACACTACACATTTTTACTTACTTTATATAAAGCCTGGTTGTATAGCATCTGCTACACTACACATTTTTACTTACTTTATATAAAGTATGTTCAAATTCTTTTGTAATATGTGCAGTAATTTACGGTAAGATATGACTTTCCATGAGGCAGGTGTTTTGCTTTCATTGTAAAACGTGATCCTGCTGGGGCAAACAGGTGTTCTTTGTTCATGGATGAATATAGGATAGACACACTCTTTGTTCTACAGGTGACTGGAAAATTCAAAGGTAAGAGGAAGGCCAAGAGACAAATATCTCAGAGGACTGACCAAGTGGCATGGAAATAAAAGGTTCTGAATTAATCAGAAACACCAAGGACCGGGCAAGATGGAGAAGCATGATCTCTGCATGTATCCGACACGGCACATAGTAATACTATCATCATTAACAACGCTTTTATATAAGTAAGACAGAGTGCGCTGTGTTGTGAATGAAAATATATTTTACTTTGAAACTTTACACGCACACCACTGGCCCTTAGGTGGCACACAGCTGCCCCGCGGTGCACGGTTTGAGAGAGAACAAATGTATTCACAAGGAATAAAGTATTTTGTGTTTGTGGTAAGTGTTCATGTAGTGGAGGTGTGAGACAAGACTTGGGACCACTGACTCAGTTCTGTACCAATAACATGTTTACACGCACAGCTGTTGTCTGGGTACTGAACGTACTTTCTGTCGGCTGTAAAAGTTCATCTGTACAACGGAAAGTACTATTTACACACAGACGTATCAGTTTCTAGATAGAGAACTAACGTTATATAAGCTAGAATAGTTCATCAGTTTCTAGATAGAGAACTAACGTTATATAAGCTAGAATAGTTCTTTTGTGTGAGGTATTTATCTGGTGGTAAAGAGACTGCAAGTCTGGCTTGGCCGGGCTATACATATCTGTTCCTCTAGTCAAAGCAGTGCACCAGCAGAACTCCAGACACTTTGCTTTTGAAATGTTTGGCCATCGAACCAAGATGACGGGGGTTTTTTTATGTGTTTTGTGAAAGTTGTATGTTTACCTTCGTTTATGGTTGATTTCATACGTGTGGTGGCGCTTTACCTCTAGAGAGGGGGTGGGTTCGGGTCTAGCCGTCTTGGTGCAGTCCTGAGAAGTTCATTTGTTTTGTTTGTTTGTCAAGTCTGCGGAGAAGGCATTCAATTCCTGTGCAAGTTAGAGATATAGAAGTACGGACACGGAGTGATGGAGATAACGTGTACAATTAGGTACATGATTTTGTCGTATCTTGCTTGATCAATGTAACATTCACAGCCAGCACAGCTGCACTCTCTAAACACAGATACATCTCTTACTTCGGTCTCTTCAAACTCTCCATGCCGAAAACATCCACTGTCACAGTCACGTCGGTTCAAATGCAGACAAGCATTTCCTCATTGTCAATTTTAAAACAGTTAACCAGAAAATAGTCTCATCATCGCTGCTTTAGTTAGATCGGTGCTATTTGGTTATCGTTATAGAAAATTTGATATTGTCCGTTAGTTCAAATAAGAAACAAATGAAGCGAAACAAAGACAGCAAAGTTACGTAGTGACACCGCTACCTGAAGTGTTGTAAGTGGCCTAGGCATGTGGAGGCAGTAACACTTCATGTCGCTCCAGCATGCAGATGTCACGTGACATGGACATAGATCCGGCTGTTGGTGACTGCTTGGTCGGTATCTGCTACACTACAAATTTTTACTTACTTTATATAAAGCCTGGTTGTATAGTATCTGCTACACTACAAATTTTTACTTACTTTATATAGTATCTGCTAACTACAGAATGTAGCTACTTCATAAAACACTGTAGGATAGTATCTGCTAACTACAGAATGTAGCTACTTCATAAAACACTGTAGGATAGTATCTGCTAACTACAGAATGTAGCTACTTCATAAAACACTGTAGGATAGTATCTGCTAACTACAGAATGTAGCTACTTCATAAAACACTGTAGGATAGTATCTGCTAACTACAGAATGTAGCTACTTCATAAAACACTGTAGGATAGTATCTGCTAACTACAGAATGTAGCTACTTCATAAAACACTGTAGGATAGTATCTGCTAACTACAGAATGTAGCTACTTCATAAAACACTGTAGGATAGTATCTGCTAACTACAGAATGTAGCTACTTCATAAAACACTGTAGGATAGTATCTGCTAACTACAGAATGTAGCTACTTCATAAAACACTGTAGGATAGTATCTGCTAACTACAGAATGTAGCTACTTCATAAAACACTGTAGGATAGTATCTGCTAACTACAGAATGTAGCTACTTCATAAAACACTGTAGGATAGTATCTGCTAACTACAGAATGTAGCTACTTCATAAAACACTGTAGGATAGTATCTGCTAACTACAGAATGTAGCTACTTCATAAAACACTGTAGGATAGTATCTGCTAACTACAGAATGTAGCTGCTTCATAAAACACTGTAGGATAGTATCTGCTAACTACGATGCCTAGTTACAACAACCAACCTGAAACTGTTGCTAACTTTTTGCACTCACATGTAAATCAAGGCCGTGTAATCACGACAGTCTAGAAGTTTGATGAGAGTCAGTTATCAATTGTTTATTCCTCACCTGCATTACCTGTCCATCGTCACCTGTGTATGAGTTACATAGCGGAAAATGCACACGTGTTACTTGTAATGGTAAAGGAAGAGATTTGTTATGTGTGGTGAATTTTGTACGTGCTGGTAAAGACTGTTGTAGAGTGAGAAAAAAAAAATTCATGTAGCACATCCACTATAACGGTTGTATACAACCCGAGGGTATAAAATCGTGGCATTGCTTCCGTAAAAGCTGGTAGGTTAGTAACCTGCTAGTTTTCATAGCTGTTTATCTTTTTTTTTTCTTCGTGTGGTTTTAAAAACCGGTCTTGTAAGTTCAGTTTAATTCTTCCTTCATCATAGTTGACATTAGAAAGTGTGAAAATAAGAAACACCAGAGTTCTGTATGTTAAAATAAGAAACACCAGAGTTCTGTGTGTGAAAATAAGAAACACCAGAGTTCTGTATGTTAAAATAAGAAACACCAGAGTTCTGTGTGTGAAAATAAGAAACACCAGAGTTCTGTGTGTGGAAATAAGAAACACCAGAGTTCTGTGTGTGAAAATAAGAAACACCAGAATTCTGTGTGTGAAAATAAGAAACACCAGAGATCTGTGTGTGAAAGTGAGAAACACCAGAGTTCTGTGTGTTAAAATAAGAAACACCAAAGTTCTGTATGTGAAAATAAGAAACACCAGAGTTCTGTATGTGAAAATAAGAAATACCAGAGTTCTATGTGAAAGTGAGAAACACCAGAGTTCTGTGTATGAAAGTGAGAAACAGCAGACTTCTGTATGTGAAAATAAGAAACACCAGAGTTCTGTATGTGAAAGTGAGAAACAGCAGAGTTCTGTGTATGAAAGTGAGAAACAGCAGAGTTCTGTATGTGAAAGTGAGAAACAGCAGAGTTCTGTGTATGAAAGTGAGAAACAGCAGAGTTCTGTATGTGAAAGTGAGAAACAGCAGAGTTCTGTATGTGAAAGTGAGAAACAGCAGAGTTCTGTGATGTTGTTTTACTACTTATGTTTCCTAGTGATAACCCACGTTCGTGGACTGAGGCCGACTTGTGCTGTGTGATAAGTTTTCTGGCGTTGGAAATGTATCCGGTTTAAACGCACGCCCATTGCTGGTTATCACAACATACAGTGTGCTCACTTCCAGCGCTTGTACGGCTTGTTTACTTTGGGCAGGCTTAGCTCTTAGCTGCCAAGTAACATCTCATTCCTGTAGGAAAAGACACGAGTAATTTCTTTACTAGTTTTGTCTGTTGTTATTGTTGCAGTTTTATGTCGGCCAGTGAAGATGTCATTCTGCAGCTGCGATAAACTAAAGCTTAATAATAATAATAATAATAATAATAATAATAATCTCGGCGCACACTTGATATTCTCACAGAATAAGGTTACATGTACTAATCTGCGTGTACCTTAGAGGCACCTAGAGTTACGATGTTAGTGCCCATATTTTCCTTGACCTGTCAGCACACTACTGACCGCCTTTCCTTCCCCAACTCCAGAAGTAGTCAGGTACCTATTTCTACAGCTGGGTGACTGGGCGCCTCCGGCCGGATTCAAACCTCCCCCCCTCCCAGCCCTCACTATGAGAGACCTGTGTACTAGCCACTTCGCCACTCTGGGGCCCTGCGTTTAAAAAGATTGAGTGAAATTCTGGCTGGCATGATGATGATGTAAGAATGTTGAGCGACAAAGTCGTACGAGGAGCTGGAAGAAGTTTATCGTGACAGTACGTTGTCAGAGGCCATGTAGCAGTATAGTAAGTAGATTCTGTAGTGTCAGACGGTAGTCCACACAAAATCTTCCAGGCTGGTAGACTACACATTGCACGTCCTTCTGTAATTAGTGTTTCTGTAAAGATTACGGAGACGCTTGCCTGATTGACTCAGTTAAAATATGTCTAAACTTGAGAGATGTTAGTCTGATTCAGTTAAAATATGTCTAAACTTGAGAGATGTTAGTCTGATTCAGTTAAAATATGTCTAAACTTGAGAGATGTTAGTCTGATTCAGTTAAAATATGTCTAAACTTGAGAGATGTTAAACTGATTCAGTTAAAATATGTTTAAACTTGAGAGATATTAACCTGATTCAGTTAAAATGTGTCTAAACTTGAGAGATGTTAACCTGATTCAGTTAAAATGTGTCTAAACTTGAGAGATGTAAGCCTGATTCAGTTAAAATATGTCTAAACCTGAGAGATGTTAACCTGATTCAGTTAAAATATGTCTAAACTTGAGAGATGTTAACCTGATTCAGTTAAAATATGTCTAAACTTGAGAGATGTTAACCTGATTCAGTTAAAATATGTCTAAACTTGAGAGATGTTAAACTGATTCAGTTAAAATATGTTTAAACTTGAGAGATATTAACCTGATTCAGTTAAAATGTGTCTAAACTTGAGAGATGTTAACCTGATTCAGTTAAAATGTGTCTAAACTTGAGAGATGTTAACCTGATTCAGTTAAAATGTGTCTAAACTTGAGAGATGTTAACCTGATTCAGTTAAAATGTGTCTAAACTTGAGAGATGTTAACCTTATTCAGTTAAAATATGTCTAAACTTGAGAGATATTAACATGATTCAGTTAAAATGTGTATAAACTGGAGAAATGTTCATTCGCATGTCACTTGCGAAACTTTGCCTCCCTAACTGCTCTCCTGTACGCCTCTCGGTTGTGAGCAAGATGGCATGCTGCTAATGCATCTCTTTACAGATTATCAACGATGTTTTGCAGCCATCTTCACCTTGGTCTTCTTCTCTTTGTTTTTTTCCATTATGTACCCTTCCAAGACGGTTTTCTCTAGATTATCATGACGATTAATGTGCCCAAAATATTTAAGTTTTCTCTGTTTACTAGCCAGCCTTCCTCAGTATTAAGTTCTTGTAGTATGGATATATTTGTTCTTTTTTTGAGTCCATAATATTTGAAGACGTCTTCTGTAGCATTTACATTCAAAGGCACTTATATGTTTATCTTCTGTTTTGATGAAGGCAGTTAAAAAAAAGTAAACTTGAGAAATGCAACATTAAGACGGTTAAAATATGTCTGTGGTAAACATAAGTGCTTTGAGAAGTCTAGAACATCAGACTGGTCTGTGTTGGATGTCATGTTCTAAGAGACCTTGTACGGGCCAGAAAACTGTGTTATCTAGTGTTTTGTATACAGTCCACGATCATGTTAGTCAGATAACTGGTACATGATAGCAGTTACACTGTTTTGTGGGTAATGAAGTGATATCGAGGACATGTTTTTATTGTCGGTTTCTTATGTGGACCATAACATTTTCTTAGCATGTGAGAACTGCATGGAGCCGTTACAACGTTATGTTGGAAGATATTCTGCTCGAACATTCTGACAGTTTATACAGCAAAATAAGAAGACAATAAGCCTGACTGACCACTGACTGCAGGTACACCTAATCGCTAACTGCAGGTAACACAACTTATTACAGGTATATACTTGAACCTAATCACTAACTGAAGGTAACCATGGCAACTAACTACATACCTGAACACTTACTACAGGTACATACCTGAACACTTACTGCAGGTACATATCTGACCACTTACTGCAGTTACATATCTGACCACTTACTGCAGTTACATATCTGACCACTTACTGCAGTTACATATCTGACCACTTACTGCAGTTACATATCTGACCACTTACTGCAGTTACATATCTGACCACTTACTGCAGGTACATATCTGACCACTTACTGCAGGTACGTATCTGACCACTTACTGCAGTTACATATCTGACCACTGGCTACAGTTACATATCTGACCACTTACTGCAGTTACATATCTGACCACTGACTACAGTTACATATCTGACCACTGACTACAGATACATATTGGACCACTTACTACAGGTACATATTTGACCACTTACTGCAGGTACATATCTGACCACTTACTGCAGGTACATATCAGACAATTTACTGCAGTTACATATCTGACCACTAGCTACAGTTACAGATATGACTAGTTACTGCAGTTACATGTCTGACTAGTTACTGCAGTTACATATCTGACCACTTACTGCAGTTACATATCTGACCACTGGCTACAGTTACATATCTGACCACTTACTGCTGGTACATACCAGACAATTTACTGCAGTTACATATCTGACCACTGGCTACAGTTACATATATGACTAGTTACTGCAGTTACATGTCTGACTAGTTACTGCAGTTACATATCTGACCACTGACTACAGTTACATATCTGACCACTGGCTACAGTTACATGTCTGACTAGTTACTGCAGTTACATATCTGACCACTGGCTACAGTTACATATCTGACCATTTACTGCTGGTACATATCTGACCATTTACTGCAGGTACATATCTGACCATTTGCTGCAGGTACATACCTGACCACTGACTGCAGGCACATATCTGACCACTGACTGCAGGTATATATCTGACCACTGGCTACAGGTACATATCTGACCACTGGCTGCAGGTACATATCTGACCACTGGCTGCAGGTACATATCTGACCACTGACTGCAGGTACATATCTGACCACTGATTGCAGTTACATACCTGACCACTGACTGCAAGTACATACCTGACCACTGACTGCAGGTACATATCTGACCACTGACTGCAGGTACATACCTGACCACTGACTGCAGGTACATATCTGACCACTTACTGCAGGTACGTATCTGACCACTTACTGCAGTTACATATCTGACCACTGGCTACAGTTACATATCTGACCACTTACTGCAGTTACATATCTGACCACTGACTACAGTTACATATCTGACCACTGACTACAGGTACATATTTGACCACTTACTGCAGGTACATATCTGACCACTTACTGCAGGTACATATCAGACAATTTACTGCAGTTACATATCTGACCACTAGCTACAGTTACAGATATGACTAGTTACTGCAGTTACATGTCTGACTAGTTACTGCAGTTACATATCTGACCACTTACTGCAGTTACATATCTGACCACTGGCTACAGTTACATATCTGACCACTTACTGCTGGTACATACCAGACAATTTACTGCAGTTACGTATCTGACCACTAGCTACAGTTACAGATATGACTAGTTACTGCAGTTACATGTCTGACTAGTTACTGCAGTTACATATCTGACCACTTACTGCAGTTACATATCTGACCACTGGCTACAGTTACATATCTGACCACTGACTGCAAGTACATACCTGACCACTGACTGCAGGTACATATCTGACCACTGACTGCAGGTACATACCTGACCACTGACTGCAGGTACATATCTGACCACTGACTGCAGGTACATATCTGACTAGTTACTGCAGGTACGTATCTGACCACTGACTGCATGTACACATCTGACCACTTACTGCAGGCACATTCTTGAACCTGACTGCAACGATGAGATAAGTTTTTTAAGTACATCAGATTGAGATGATCAAGTATAAGGCTTAGATCATCAGGTATTTAGCATACTTCAGACTGAAATCATCAAGTATTTAACTTACATAAGGCTGAGATCATCAAGTATTTACGTACATAAGACTGAGATGATCAAGTATTTAACGTCCATCAGACTGAGATGATCAGGTATTTAATGTACATAAGACTGAGATGATCAAGTATTTAGCGAACGTCAGACTTAAATCATCAAGTATATAACGTACATCAGACTAAGATCATCAAACATTTAACGTACATCAGACTGAGATGATCAAGTAATGAACGAACATCAGACTGAGATGATCAAGTATTTAACGTACATCAGACTGAGATGACCAAGCATTTAACGTACATCAGACTGAGATGACCAAGCATTTAACGTACATCAGACTGAGATGACCAAGCATTTAACGTACATCAGACTGAGATGACCGAGCATTTAACATACATCAGACTGAGATGACCAAGCATTTAACGTACGTCACTGTGAGATGATGACACTGCACATAAACTGTATTGACGTAAGCTGCTGAAAGCTAGCAGATTGCTTGTGTTATCTCAACTTGTAGGTTTGACGTCTGTCCACACAAGAAACTCTCTTGTATAACTTAGGCCTGCCACGCCCAGTCTTGCAGCTCTCATGTTCTTTACTGTAGCACCTTCTTCGGCTTAGCATATCAAATACGCGGATATGAAACAGACAGCGCACAGCAATACTTTCGCTGTATGTGCCAGGAAGGAGCTTATATATAATAATTTAAACAGTTCACAAAAGTACTTGACTGTCTGAAATTAGGTTTTAAATGTTATAACTTGTGTATCCATATACTTTCTCTGAATACATATACGTTAGGCAAATGGTCAAGCGCCCGCACGGCGTGAAATCAAGAGGCCGCATTCGTCCCTTGGGCCGCGTGTTTGGCACCAATAACAGACATAAATAAAATCTGCCAGTTCCAGGACTTGGTTTTCCTCTGCTGAGACATATTTGGTTCTGTTTTGTTGCAGGAATGTTTCGTCTCACATCAGCCAGAACAGAAGTAGGTACAATAAATTATCAGACAGGCAGGGAGGGAGGGAGAGAAAAAGGGGGTGGGGTTATTGATAACTTTCATAGAAGTTAAAACAATGGACAAATATGAGAGATATAGTAAGGGGAGGCAAGCACGTGCTGAGATGATGTTAAGAAAGAAGCAGCAGCTGTTGCACAACATCGGGGGGGGGGGGGCGGTGGTATTCAGGTCAGCTGGCCTCGTAATGTTCCCACGCCCTCTGTAAGGGCGGTCACGCCCCTGTAGGAGCGATCAGATGAACGGCTTGTTTGTGTTGATGGTGCGCTGTCATTTCCTGGCTAGGCGGTTCTCTTCGCGCTGGGGTCCGTGGCTTCAGTCACCGTCGTTCTTTTACTATTTCTCCTAGTCTTAAGTTCTCGGCCTTCTATTTCCCTTTATCCCACATCTAAAGTTCTCTATTTACTATTTCCCTTTATCCTACATCTAAAGTTCTCTATTTACTATTTCCCTTTATCCTACATCTAAAGTTCTCTATTTACTATTTCCCTTTATCCTACATCTAAAGTTCTCTATTTATTATTTCCCTTTATCCTACATCTAAAGTTCTCTATTTACTATTTCCCTTTATCCTACACCTAAAGTTCTCTATTTACTATTTTCTTTTATCTCAAATCTAAAGTTCTCTATTTACTATTTCTTGAACCTGACTGCAACGATGAGATAAGTTTTTTAAGTACATCAGATTGAGATGATCAAGTATAAGGCTTAGATCATCAGGTATTTAGCATACTTCAGACTGAAATCATCAAGTATTTAACTTACATAAGGCTGAGATCATCAAGTATTTACGTACATAAGACTGAGATGATCAAGTATTTAACGTCCATCAGACTGAGATGATCAGGTATTTAATGTACATAAGACTGAGATGATCAAGTATTTAGCGAACGTCAGACTTAAATCATCAAGTATATAACGTACATCAGACTAAGATCATCAAACATTTAACGTACATCAGACTGAGATGATCAAGTAATGAACGAACATCAGACTGAGATGATCAAGTATTTAACGTACATCAGACTGAGATGACCAAGCATTTAACGTACATCAGACTGAGATGACCAAGCATTTAACGTACATCAGACTGAGATGACCAAGCATTTAACGTACATCAGACTGAGATGACCGAGCATTTAACATACATCAGACTGAGATGACCAAGCATTTAACGTACGTCACTGTGAGATGATGACACTGCACATAAACTGTATTGACGTAAGCTGCTGAAAGCTAGCAGATTGCTTGTGTTATCTCAACTTGTAGGTTTGACGTCTGTCCACACAAGAAACTCTCTTGTATAACTTAGGCCTGCCACGCCCAGTCTTGCAGCTCTCATGTTCTTTACTGTAGCACCTTCTTCGGCTTAGCATATCAAATACGCGGATATGAAACAGACAGCGCACAGCAATACTTTCGCTGTATGTGCCAGGAAGGAGCTTATATAATAATTTAAACAGTTCACAAAAGTACTTGACTGTCTGAAATTAGGTTTTAAATGTTATAACTTGTGTATCCATATACTTTCTCTGAATACATATACGTTAGGCAAATGGTCAAGCGCCCGCACGGCGTGAAATCAAGAGGCCGCATTCGTCCCTTGGGCCGCGTGTTTGGCACCAATAACAGACATAAATAAAATCTGCCAGTTCCAGGACTTGGTTTTCCTCTGCTGAGACATATTTGGTTCTGTTTTGTTGCAGGAATGTTTCGTCTTACATCAGCCAGAACAGAAGTAGGTACAATAAATTATCAGACAGGCAGGGAGGCAGGGAGGGAGAGAAAAAGGGGGTGGGGTTAGTGATAACTTTCATAGAAGTTAAAACAATGGACAAATATGAGAGATATAGTAAGGGGAGGCAAGCACGTGCTGAGATGATGTTAAGAAAGAAGAAGCAGCTGTTGCACAACATCGGGGGGGGGGGGGCGGTGGTATTCAGGTCAGCTGGCCTCGTAATGTTCCCACGCCCTCTGTAAGGGCGGTCACGCCCCTGTAGGAGCGATCTGAACGGCTTGTTTGTGTTGATGGTGCGCTGTCATTTCCTGGCTAGGCGGTTCTCTTCGCGCTGGGGTCCGTGGCTTCAGTCACCGTCGTTCTTTTACTATTTCTCCTAGTCTTAAGTTCTCGGCCTTCTATTTCCCTTTATCCCACATCTAAAGTTCTCTGTTTACTATTTCCCTTTATCCTACATCTAAAGTTCTCTATTTACTATTTCCCTTTATCCTACATCTAAAGTTCTCTATTTACTATTTCCCTTTATCCTACATCTAAAGTTCTCTATTTACTATTTCCCTTTATCCTACATCTAAAGTTCTCTATTTATTATTTCCCTTTATCCTACATCTAAAGTTCTCTATTTACTATTTCCCTTTATCCTACATCTAAAGTTCTCTATTTACTATTTTCTTTTATCTCAAATCTAAAGTTCTCTATTTACTATTTCCCTTTATCCTACACCTAAAGTTCTCTATTTACTATTTTCTTTTATCTCAAATCTAAAGTTCTCTATTTACTATTTTCCCTTACCATACATCTAAAGTTCTCCATTTACTATTTCCCTTTATCCTACATCTAAAGTTCTCTATTTACTATTTTCCCTTATCATACTTCTAAAGTTCTCTATTTACTATTTTCCTTTATCCCAGATCTAAAGTTTTATATTTACTATTTCTTTTATCCCACATCTAAAGTTCTCTATTTACTATTTCTTTTATCCCACATCTAAAGTTCTCTATTTACTATTTCTTTTATCCCACATCTAAAGTTCTCTATTTACTATTTCCCTTTATCCTACACCTAAAGTTCTCTATTTACTATTTTCTTTTATCTCAAATCTAAAGTTCTCTATTTACTATTTTCCCTTACCATGCATCTAAAGTTCTCCATTTACTATTTCCCTTTATCCTACATCTAAAGTTCTCTATTTACTATTTTCCCTTATCATACTTCTAAAGTTCTCTATTTACTATTTTCCTTTATCCCAGATCTAAAGTTTTATATTTACTATTTCTTTTATCCCACATCTAAAGTTCTCTATTTACTATTTCTTTTATCCCACATCTAAAGTTCTCTATTTACTATTTCTTTTATCCCACATCTAAAGTTCTCTATTTACTATTTCGCTTTATCCTACATCTAAAGTTCTCTATTTACTATTTTCTTTTATCTCAAATCTAAAGTTCTCTATTTACTATTATTCCTTACCATACATCTAAAGTTCTCCATTTACTATTTCCCTTTATCCTACATCTAAAGTTCTCTATTTACTATTTTCCTTTATCATACTTCTAAAGTTCTCTATTTACTATTTTCCTTTATCCCACATCTAAAGTTCTTTATTTACTATTTCTTTTATCCCACATCTAAAGTTCTCTATTTACTATTTCTTTTATCCTACATCCAAAGTTCTCTATTTACTATTTCGCTTTATCCTACATCTAAAATTCTCTATTTACTCTTTTCTTTTATCCCACATCTAAATTATTCTGGTTACTTCTTTTTCACAGCGTCTAACATCTACTACTTTCCTTTCTCCCGCGTCTAAAGTGTTCTGTCTCCTTTTTTGTCTACAGCGTCTAAAATCTACTACTTTCTTTTCTCCCGCGTCTAAAGTGTTCTGTCTCCTTTTTTATCTACAGCGTCTAAAATCTACTACTTTCTTTTCTCTCGCGTCTAAAGTGTTCTGTCTCCTTTTTTGTCTACAGCGTCTAACATCTACTACTTTCCTTTCTCCCGCGTCTAAAGTGTTCTGTCTCCTTTTTTGTCCACAGCGTCTAAAATCTACTACTTTCTTTTCTCCCGCGTCTAAAGTGTTCTGTCTCCTTTTTTATCTACAGCGTCTAAAATCTACTACTTTCTTTTCTCTCGCGTCTAAAGTGTTCTGTCTCCTTTTTTGTCTACAGCGTCTAACATCTACTACTTTCCTTTCTCCCGCGTCTAAAGTGTTCTGTCTCCTTTTTTGTCTACAGCGTCTAAAATCTACTACTTTCTTTTCTCTCGCGTCTAAAGTGTTCTGTCTCCTTTTTTGTCTACAGCGTCTAAAATCTACTACTTTCCTTTCTCCCGCGTCTAAAGTGTTCTGTCTCCTTTTTTGTCCACACACACACACAAAGACACATTCTCTCATACACATAGTCTTTCTTTCTCTGTCAGTCTCTCTCTCAGACACACACACAGATACATTCTCTCATACACATAGTCTTTCTTTCTCTGTCTGTCTCACACTCAGACACACACAAACAGACATATTCTCTCATAGTCTTTCTTTCTCTATCTGTCTCTCTTTCTCTCTAAAACCCCCCACACATTCTCTCATAACGGTCCGTCTTTGTCTCTTTCCTGTCTGTCTGTCTGCCTCTCTCTCTTTTGTCTGTCTGTCTGTCTCTTGTCTGTCTGTCTCTCTCTTATCTTCTCTGTCCCTCTCTTGTTTGTCTCTTGTCTGTCTGTCTGTTCCCTCTCTTGTCTGTCTGTCTCTCTATTATCTTCTCTGTCCCTCTTTTGTCTATCTCTCTTGTCTATCTGTCTATGTCTCTCTCTTGTCTGTCTGTCTCTCTTGTCTGTCTGTCTGCTGTCTTTCCATATGTCTGTCTCTGCCTCTCCCTCTCCATCTCCCTCCCCCTCTCTCACTCTCACTCTCTCTCTCTCTCTCTCTCTCTGCTATCACCGGTATGAACTAACATCATGGCTGGACAGAAGAACATAACACACAGAACAGAATAAGAGCACAAACTCCAGTATTCTCAGTTCATAGGACAGATCCGGAGATTTTCTGGTCTGTGTCTGATAATACCAGATATTCATGATACAAAAAAAATTGTATTGATCCGATCACGTGGAAAATTATCGGACATAAAATACAGCATAAGACGCCATCACTTGCTCATGCAGGTGATGGCTCATCCGTAAAACATTTTCCGCCTGCAGAAGTGACAGGTCATCAGACTTAATGACTTGTCACAGGCTCTGTACATCGTCAGCCATTGATTTCATGAGTCAGGTGTAGCCAGGAGAAGCGGTGGCCGTGACAAAGTGATAATCTAGGAGAGTGAGATGAGCCAGAGAACACTGCCACAGAAGAGCCAGGCATGGGTTGAGATGTTACATTTCAGTACATATTTATGACATCTTGTCTGGAAGAATGCACATCCGTGTCTTATGTGGTATTCTTTAGGAAGAAAGAATGCACATCCTTGTCATATGTGGTGTTCTTTAAGAAGAAATAATGCACATCCGTGTCATATGTGGTATTCTTTAATAAGAAATAATGCACATCAGTGTCATATGTGGTATTCTTTAAGAAGAAATAATGCACATCCTTGTCATATGTGGTATTCTTTAAGAAGAAATAATGCACATCCTTGTCATATGTGGTATTCTTTAAGAAGAAAATCAGTCATAAGCCACACACGCTTAGTCAGCCAAACCACATTTTACTAGTCGATCAGACAAAATCATGATACAGCAGACCACAGCTTCGTAGTCAGTCAGACAAAATCAGGAGACAGCAGACCACACCTTGGTAGTCAGTTATACAGAATTATTAGATCACCTTGCTAGTCGATCAGACAAAATCATGAAACAGCAGACCACACCTTCCTAGTCAATCAGACAAAATCGTTAGACCAGCAGACCACACCTTCCAAGTCAGTCAAACAAAATCATTAGACAGCAGACCATACCTTCCTAGTCAATCAGACAGAATCGTGAGACAACAGACTACGCCTTTCTAGTCCTATTTAGTTTTCTTCCTACACTTCTCCCTTATCCTCCACTTTCTTTTTTCTGTTTCTCCCCTCTCCCCCCCCCCCCCCCCATATCTGTCTGTTTTATCGTCCTGTAAGTTCACAGATCTGAGATTTTGTAGCTTTCCTGGAGACAGCTTTAGAAGGAGAAAAGGGAAAGAAGGCGGTGAAGTATCTTGTATGTGAGACATGTTAGCAGTGAAGTTTTTAACTTGTGTAGAAGGCGGTGAAAAGTCGTGTATTTAAGACATGTTCTCGAAGCAGTGAAGTTTTTAACGTATGTAGAAGGTGGTGAAAAATCGTGTATTTTTAGACATGTTCTCGTAGCAGTGAAGTTTTTAACGTATGTAGAAGGCGGTGAAAAATCGTGTATTTAAGACATGTTCTCGTAGCAGTGAAGTTTTTAACGTGTGTAGACACCGCCGTTAGACATTCCACAGGTCTCCACGGATCAGGTCTAGAAACATGGTGCAGTGAGTGACAGAAGCACACGCCACGACACTGTCTAAACATTGTGCCTGTGTGTCTGTCAGTGTGCCTGTCTTCACAAAAATAGCCGTGCCAACTTACAAAAAAAGTGAATAAAGAAATGAAAACAAAAGAATAACCAGGTGATCTGGGTAGCGTGCGTGTGTGTGTGTGTGTGAGAGAGAGAGAGAGAGAGAGAGAGAGAGAGAGAGAGAGAGAGAGGAAGGAACTTTATTAAAGCAGGATAAAAAATTGGGCACGCAGGCTAGCCTGACATTGTGGCTTTTACCATCCAACTTTCCGTGAAATCCAGACAGTGTGCACCGGCTAGACCAGGGCTGCCCATCTACAGTAGACCAGGTCACAACTGTGTCCACGAATCGAGTGGCCAGTTTAGCTACGACTTTTTTCTTTCATTCTTTCTTTCTCTCTTTCTTTCTCAAACATAAAAAGCAAAACTCTCACTTTGGTTAAGAAAATTAATGTAAATAGAACTAAAGCTCTCTTCTCTGATAACATCCTTAATGGTAATAAAGTTACAGTTCTTGTCTTTGCTAACTACATTGATGTTAGTAAATTACAACTTGAGAAGAGTCCCTCGGGCTTGGAAAGAAGGCCCCAGGGACCAGAGGTACAACATTTGTAAGTTGTTGGTGGGTTGAGGGGGAGGTGTATGAAACAAATATACCAAGGACTTGATGCCCTGCGTGGAACTGCCTGTTTAGATAAAGATAAAGGAAATCATGATTGTGGTTATTGTGTTTAATAAACACATCAGTGAGCTGAGATAGTGTACAAAGTCTGCTATCTCTCCGCACACACTCCGACAGACAGACAGACAGGCCAGGCAGACCAGGTAGCGGTCTAATCTCTGTCACATGTTTCTAGCCCTGGCACGCATCACAGGCTTGTGGTATCCAGCTGTATGAACCGAGTTGTTGATGCTATCAGACAGCCTGGATACATGCGTGCACTATCATCCGTCCATCAGAGTATTGTGGTCTGTGCTGACAGTCAGTTCTACACTTCTTGGCTGCTCTTATATTCCTCAGCATTCCATAGCATTTGAACACGGCTGTCGGTGATCGATGGAGATCGATTAGACATGATCGTTTGATTGAAACTTCAGCCTGGCTAGTCAGCTGTTTGTGAGGGGTGGTTCTCATTGCCCCATATCCCAGCGTCGACAGTGCCAGCGAGTCAGGGAGGGGAGAATCGATGACTGGCACGGTCCAAGAGACACAGTTATTTCGTGCCAGGTCGGAGAGAAGCCCGACTCTGTCTCGCCTCCGCCGATGTTGGCGGACAAAGGGACTTTACTGTGGGTTATACCAGGGAACAGAAGCCGCTGGAAGTTGTTGTGTGGAGTGCAGTTAGGTTATATCAGTCGGATAGACTCGCCACTTCTTCCTTACTCGTTATGTTGCTCGACTTAGGTTTCTGTAATCAGTGGCCAGCACACGGAGGACAAGTGTGTTTGGGCCGAACTGATAGATTGTTTATGCAGACAGTAGCCTGGGCCAACAGCGTGAAATATTTCATAGATCCCGTGTCTAGACGCCCGGCTCACATGCGTGTCCGACTTGCTGAACATTATAAGCACTTGGCTGATTGATTACTTTGTTTTAGCGCGTGTTGCACTTCAGTAATCACTCGTCTGTTTTATCATGGCTGAGCCGGAACTCGGTCTAGTAACTGTATTCACACAGGACAGCAGTTAGGTTTACGTTTAGGTTTGGAGGTTTTGTTTACTCTTGCTACATGTATAGATGTGGTCAGCTTGTGGGGGCTTTCCGTTTCCTGCTGCGTCATCAAAGACAGGTGATTTGGCGTTTTATTCTTGGGACAGTCAAGCTAGGCCGTTCTTTGGGACAGTCAAGCTAGACCGTTCTTTGGGACAGTCAAGCTAGACCGTTCTTTGGGACAGTCAAGCTAGACCGTTCTTTGGGACAGTCAAGCTAGGCCGTTCTTTGGGACAGTCAAGCTAGACCGTTCTTTGGGACAGTCACAGTTAGTGCAACATAGTGCCTTTTAGATTATGATTGTAATATTATTATAGCCTTGTAAATTAGGATATTATTATTATTATTATTCTTTCTGTTCGGATTTTTATTTACGATTATTATTGATAAGTAGAAAGTAGGTAAGAAACGAAGTATTCGAGAACCGCTGGGAGCCTGCAGGTATCGCAAACACCTGATACTGGATAAGAAATGTTTACCCACGCGAGAAAATTGAATAAATGGATTTGATGCAAAAGACTTACTGACAGGTGAGGCATATTTGCTAATCTTAGGATGCATTTAGCACACGTGATTAGTCCAGCGGACCAGTAGGATGACCGAAGGGAGTAGACAGGAGACTCATTCCAAAGTCCAATTAGTATGTAGTCAACCAGCTGACCAATAGAACGATCTATGTCCTATTGGACAACTGACATGCGATATATAAGCCAGGCATGCAGTTTTGAAGAAAAAAAAAGAGAACAGTAGGACAGAGAAAAAAAGAATAGAAAGATAGATAGGAGAGCAACGACAGATAGAACAGATGGACAAGTCGAGCAAATAGATATTCCGGAACGAAGCATCAGAATTTTATAGTTATTGTGTGTTTGTGTTACGATTTCAGTCTTGTGCTGAAGCATATAATCCCACGTCAGTCTTGTGGTGAACTATATAGTACCTCGTCAGTCTTGTGGTGAACCATATAGTATCTCGTCATTCTTGTAGTGAATCATATAGTACCACGTCAGTCTTGTGGTATACCATATAGTATCTCGTCATTCTTGTAGTGAATCATATAGTACCACAACAATCTTGTGGTGGACCATATATTACCACGTCCGTCTTGTGGTGAACCATATAGTATCTCGTCATTATTGTGATGAACCATATAGTTCCACGTCAGTCTTGTGGTGAACCATATAGTACCACGTCAATCTTGTGGTGACCCATATAGTACCACGTCAATCTTATGGTGAACCATATACGAGGGGAAGTCACTAAGTGACTCGCAAATTGAAATATTTTATCAGTGGCAGTTATCAGGTAGTATTTAAATATATCCTTAGATAGTACCATCATCCAACTTTATAATAGATGTATGTAGGGGGACGCTGGGAGTTACGTGCGCATACGCAAAGCAATAACAAAATGGCTACCCAACTGTTAGTGTGTACCAAAGAAGAACAGAGAAGTGTAGTACGATTTTTATGGGCTAAAGGACATTCAATTGAGGACATTCATAAGGAAATGATTACAGTTTATGCTGAGAAGTGTTTATCACGTAAAGCAGTCTATAACTGGTTAAAAGAATTTTCTCAGGGACACACCGAAATTGTTAACAAAGTCCGACTTGGCCGTCCTGTTCAGATTGCCACAGAAGCGACTGTGCAGCGTGTGAATGAGATTATCAGAGCTGATAAACGAGTAACGATAGACAGTGTAGCAAGTGCAATCACATGTTCACATGGCTTAGCCTACAGAATAATGCATGAGCAATTGAATTTTCGGAAAGTTTGCTCACGTTGGGTACCCATAGATCTGAATGATGAACATAAAATGAACTGATTTGGTTTGTCATTGCAGCATCTCTGTCATTACGCATATGAAGGTGAAGACATGCTCCAAAGGATTATTACTGGAGACGAATCTTGGGTGCACCACTACCAACCCGAATCAAAACGTGCCTCAATGCAATGGAAACACCCGTCATCGCCATGCGCAAAAAAAATTCAAGATTACGCCTTCTGCGGGGAAGGTTATGCTGACAGTGTTCTGGGATTATCAAGGAGTGTTGATAACCAAGTTCCAGAAGTATGGTGACAGTGTGCATTCTGTATCGTACTGAAGTTCTACGGGATGTAATTCGAAGAAAACGTCCTGGTCTGCTGACTAGAGCTGTGCTTCTCTTTCATGACAATGCCAGACCACATACGGCTTGCATAACCCAAGAGAAAATTAGCCAGTTGGGTTGGGAAGTTCTTGAACATCCACCCTATAGTCCTGACTTAGCTCCAAGTGATTTTCACCTGTTTGGTCCATTGAAAAACCACCTTGGCGGGAGAAGATTCTCGAGTGACGAAGAGGTGGAAACTGAAGTAAAAATAAAATGGTTCAGAAATCGGACTCCCAATTTTTACGCCATGGGTAATGCATCACTGATTACACGATGGGGCAAATGTATCAATGTTGGTGGCGATTATGTTGAGAAATAGGGGAATACTGTAGGTTCAAACATTTAAAGTTTTCAAATTATTGTCGCGTTTTTTGTATTTTTGTAACAGGGATTTGTGAGTTACTTAGTGACTTCCCCTCGTAGTACCAGGTCAGTCTTGTGGTGACGTTCTAAAACGTTGAACTGAACGAAAAAAAGAAAAGTAGTATTCATAAATAAAAAAGTAACAGTGGAGAAAGACAGTGTGATCGTGGTCACAACATGTTAACAGTGCTGTATAAAAGTACATTAAGTTGATAATAGACAGTGTGATCGTGGTCACAACATGTTAACAGTGCTGTATGAAAGTACATTAAGTTGATAATAGACAGTGTGATCGTGGTCACAGCATGTTAACAGTGCTGTATGAAAGTACATTAAGTTGATAATAGACAATGTGATCGTGGTCACAACATGTTAACAGTACTGTATAAAAGTACATTAAGTTGATAATAGACAGTGTGATCATGGTCACAGCATGTTAACAGTGTTGTATGAAAGTACATTAGGTTGATAATAGACAGTGTGATCGTGGTAACAACATGTTAACAGTGTTGTATGAAAGTACATTAGGTTGATAATAGACAATGTGATCGTGATCACAACATGTTAACAGTGCTGTATGAAAGTACATTAGGTTGATAACATTTAAATGGCCATAGTATGCAGACATACATGACAATCGCCATCATTCAGATCATCACTAAAGACAATCTATAAATTCATAACTTTACATTATTATAATAGACAATATAATTCAGAACTTTGCATTATTATAATAAACCATATAATTCAGGACCAAAAAATAATATACTAGACAGTTTTTTGGAACAGTCACAACTACACCGATTTTTTAGGAACAGTTACATGTAGACCGTTGTTTATGACAGTCACTGCTAGACCGTTGTTTGAGACAGTTACAGCAAGACCGTTGTTTGTGGCAGTCCCAGCAAGACCGTTGTTTGAGACAGTTATAGCAAGACCGTTGTTTGAGACAGTTATAGCAAGACCGTTGTTTGAGACAGTTACAGCAAGACCGTTGTTTGAGACAGTTATAGCAAGACCGTTGTTTGAGACAGTTACAGCAAGACCGTTGTTTGAGACAGTCACAGCTAGACGGTTGTTTGTGGCAGTCACAGCTAGACCGTTGTTTGAGACAGTTACAGCAAGACCGTTGTTTGTGGCAGTCCCAGCAAGACCGTTGTTTGAGACAGTTACAGCAAGACCGTTGTTTGAGACAGTTACAGCAAGACCGTTGTTTGAGACAGTCACAGCTAGACCGTTGTTTGAGACATTCACAGTTAGACCGTTGTTTGAGACATTTACAGCTAGACCGTTGTTTGAGACATTCACAGCTAGACCGTTGTTTGAGACATTCACAGTTAGGCCGTTGTTTGAGACATTCACAGCTAGATCGTTGTTTGAGACATTCACAGCTAGACCGTTGTTTGAGACATTCACAGTTAGACCGTTGTTTGAGACATTCATAGCTAGATCGTTGTTTGAGACAGTTACAGCTAGACCGTTGTCTGGGACAATTACTAGACCGTTGTTTGGGACAGTCATAGTTAGATCGTTGTTTGAGAAATTCACAGCTAGACCGTTGTTTGAGACAATTACAGCTAGATTGTTGTTTGAGACAATTACAGCTAGACTGTTGTCTGGAACAATTACTAGACCGTTGTTTGGGACAGTCACAGCTAGACCGTTATTGAGACAGTCACAGTTAGACCGTTGTTTGAGACCGTCATAACTAGACCGTTATTTGTGACAGTCACAGCTAGGCCATTGTTTGAGACCGTCACAGCTAGACTGTTATTTGAGACCGTCACAACTAGACCGTTATTTGAGACAGTCACAGCTAGGCCGTTGTTTGAGACCGTCACAGCTAGATTGTTATTTGAGACCATCACAGCTAGACCGTTATTTGAGAAAGTCGCAGCTAGGCCGTTGTTTGAGACCGTCACAGCTAGACTGTTATTTGAGACTGTCACAGCTAGACCGTTATTTGAGACAGTCACAGCTAGGCTGTTGTTTGAGACCGTCACAGCTAGACTGTTATTTTTGACAGTCACAGCTAGACCGTTATTGAGACAGTCACAGCTAGGCCGTTGTTTGAGACCGTCGCAGCTAGATTGTTATTTGAGACCATCACAGCTAGACCGTTATTGAGACAGTCGCAGCTAGGCCGTTGTTTGAGACCGTCACAGCTAGACTGTTATTTGAGACCGTCACAGCTAGACTGTTATTTTTGACAGTCACAGTTAGACCGTTGTTTGAGACCGTCATAACTAGACCGTTATTTGTGACAGTCACAGCTAGGCCATTGTTTGAGACCGTCACAGCTAGACTGTTATTTGAGACCGTCACAACTAGACCGTTATTTGAGACAGTCACAGCTAGGCCGTTGTTTGAGACCGTCACAGCTAGATTGTTATTTGAGACCATCACAGCTAGACCGTTATTTGAGAAAGTCGCAGCTAGGCCGTTGTTTGAGACCGTCACAGCTAGACTGTTATTTGAGACTGTCACAGCTAGACCGTTATTTGAGACAGTCACAGCTAGGCTGTTGTTTGAGACCGTCACAGCTAGACTGTTATTTTTGACAGTCACAGCTAGACCGTTATTTGAGACAGTCACAGCTAGGCCGTTGTTTGAGACCGTCGCAGCTAGATTGTTATTTGAGACCATCACAGCTAGACCGTTATTTGAGACAGTCGCAGCTAGGCCGTTGTTTGAGACCGTCACAGCTAGACTGTTATTTGAGACCGTCACAGCTAGACTGTTATTTTTGACAGTCACAGGTAGGCCGTTGTTTGAGACCGTCACAGCTAGATTGTTATTTGTGACAGTCACAGCTAGGCCGTTGTTTGAGACCGTCACAGCTAGACTGTTATTTGTGACAGTCACAGCGTGAAGTGGAGCGAATTGAGAACCTTGTTAAGTCCACTTTGGGAAGTAGCTCACTTGGTTCCACAAGACCTTCACTGACAAGATATGTAAATTGTTGTTACATGGAGATCTCATCAACATCAGCAGCAGTAAAAGCAGCTACAACACAGAAACGATGTCAATCATTTGGCCAGAGTAATAAAATCAATGAGTGGCTCCAAGTCCTTTACCAGATCTGTCAGACGAGACCGGTCAGAAACTCAATACTTCAGCAGATGAGCTTTGTCTCTCCCCCACACCACGCAGACACCACACACCACACAGACACCACACACCACACAGACACCACACACCTTCGTCTCTTGTTAGCAGCACACTACGCCCATTCATTTAACTCACTATAATCTATGTACTGCCTATCTACTATAATCTGTGTACTGCCTATCTACTATACTCTATGTACTGCCTATCTACTATAATCTATGTACTGCCTATCTACTATAATCTGTGTACTGCCTATCTACTATACTCCATGTATTTCCTGAATAGTTTACTCCATGCACTGCCTAACTGCCAGCAACTTATAAACTTCATTAGACGATCCACAACCATTTATATTTTTGTATATAAAGATTTTTTTGTTTTTATTTTTGTCTATGAAGATATTTTTGTCTATATTTTACCTATAAAGATATTTTTGCCTATAAAGATATTTTGTCTATATTTTTGTCTATAAAGATATTTTTGCCTCTAAAGATATTTTGTCTATATTTTTGCCTATAAAGATATTTTTGTCTATAAAGATATTTTGTCTGTATTTTTGCCTGTAAAGATATTTTTGCCTATAAAGATATTTTTGTCTATAAAGATATTTTTGCCTATAAAGATATTTTTTCTATATTTTTTCTATAAAGATACTTTTGCCTATAAAGATATTTTGTCTATATTTTTGCCTGTAAAGATATTTTTTGTCTGTAAAGATATTTTGCCTGTAAAGATATTTTGCCTGTAAAGATATTTTTGCCTGTAAAGATATTTTTGCCTATAGTGATATTTGTGTCTGTTTAGGCATGATCCTGTATTGGCTTTACCTATTTACTATTTAAATCCTAGACGTACAAGCACATACACGTGATCAGTGTATTTCAGCCTAGCCCAGCTTTCATACAGAAAGTTGTTTCTTCTTCACACACAGTTTGATCAGCATGAGTGCTTATATAACTGGAGAGAGCCCACGTACTTGTTCTTTACTTGAGAAGCAGCACCGATTTTCTAACTTCTTCGTCTTCTTCTTCTTCGTCTTCTTCTTCTTCTTCTTTACGTTTATTAGGCAGTTTTCCATTCCTTGAAAGAACTTAACACACACACACAAAACAAGAGCAGCATACAGGCCACAGTTGTGTTGTAGCAATAACAAGAAAAATACAGACCACAGTTGTGTTGTAACAATAACAAGAAAAATACAGACCACAGTTGTGTTGTAACAATAACAAGAAAAATACAGGCCACAGTTGTGTTGTAACAATAACAAGAAAAATACAGGCCACAGTTGTGTTGTAACAATAACAAGAAAAATACAGACCACAGTTGTGTTGTAGCAATAACAAGAAAAATACAGACCACAGTTGTGTTGTAACAATAACAAGAAAAATACAGACCACAGTTGTGTTGTAACAATAACAAGAAAAATACAGACCACAGTTGTGTTGTAACAATAACAAGAAAAATACAGACCACAGTTGTGTTGTAACAATAACAAGAAAAATACAGACCACAGTTGTGTTGTAGCAATAACAAGAAAAATACAGACCACAGTTGTGTTGTAACAATAACAAGAAAAATACAGACCACAGTTGTGTTGTAACAATAACAAGAAAAATACAGACCACAGTTGTGTTGTAACAATAACAAGAAAAATACAGGCCACAGTTGTGTTGTAGCAATAACAAGAAAAATACAGACCACAGTTGTGTTGTAACAATAACAAGAAAAATACAGACCACAGTTGTGTTGTAACAATAACAAGAAAAATACAGACCACAGTTGTGTTGTAGCAATAACAAGAAAAATACAGACCACAGTTGTGTTGTAGCAATAACAAGAAAAATACAGACCACAGTTGTGTTGTAACAATAACAAGAAAAATACAGGCCACAGTTGTGTTGTAACAATAACAAGAAAAATACAGACCACAGTTGTGTTGTAGCAATAACAAGAAAAATACAGACCACAGTTGTGTTGTAACAATAACAAGAAAAATACAGACCACAGTTGTGTTGTAACTATGTGAGTAAAAACTTACAGGCGATGTTGAGTTACAGCTGAGTAGAATGTGAGAAACAGGAGGCAGGCTCCACAAACATGTTGCTATATGTCAGGCTTGCTTGTCTTGCCATTCTATAGCTTGTTAATGTGCTGGACTTGATGACAGCCAAGCGGAAGATCGAGGCCTGTGTCAGAATAGATCCCTGTTTATCATGAAAACAAGTGGCTTATTAAGTGCAAGTTCAGGAGTTTACTAAGACGGTGACTTCATTTTGTGTTGTTGTCCAGGGCGGCTGTCGTGTAACAGTAGCCGTAGTTTTGACATAATGAAGCTTAGTACACTGGTGTATGTGTACAAAGAGTATAGGACACCAGCGTAATGTGTACATTATCTTATCATTGGATATAATTGTTGTGTGTTGGCTGGAGTCACGTGAGCTTACAGTGATGTGGTAGACGCAGGCTCAGTAGAGTCTCACCGTCCATGGAGCCAGCGGACAGTTTGTGGATACCCATGGAGCTTGAACATAGGTAAGATGCTGTTTCTTTTACTTACTACACCGACAAGCAAATCTAATGTAATAGTTGTTGAGCAGATATAAAGCTAAATATATACACCAGCCATTACAGTAAAGCTGTGATAACACAATGTTAAGACTGTTTAAAACAAAAACTAGAGACCGATTTATCAGTTAACAAGCACACACTTGCCACGTTTAGACCAGGACGAAGAGGTGGGTAGGGGGAAACAAGGACAACCACAGATCCACAGCAGTGATAATAAAGCAAATAAGAGGGGATAAAATAATAGAAGAAAGGGAACACTTATCTGTGCCTTGCCTCTGTGTGTGTTTGTGTGTATGGTTGGAGGGGGGTAATGTGAACATTTACATGAAGGCTTACAAGGTGTAGTGCCAGTCTGACTGGTTGGTACTAAAGACAGGGTTGGGGTAGGGAGGGAGTAATGTGAACATTTACATGAAAGCTTACAAGATTTAGTGCCAGTCTGACTGGTTGGTAATAAAGACAGGGTTGGGGTAGGGAGGGAGTAATGTGAACATTTACATGAAAGCTTACAAGATTTAGTGTCAGTCTGACTGGTTGGTACTAAAGACAGGGTTGGAGGGAGGGAGTAATGTGAACATTTACATGAAAGCTTACAAGGTGTAGTGTCAGTCTGACTGGTTGGTACTAAAGACAGGGTTGGAGGGGGAGAGAGAGAAAGAGAGAGAAAAAAGTGCATGTGAAGATGATGTGATAAATGTGCTTGGGGTACAGGATTTGCATATATGCAGGAAACTCTCTACTGTAGAGAGCGGAACAACAACACAACTCCTTCAGATCATCACAGGAAGTACCCTCCCTCAGACAAGTGTTTCGGCCCTTTAAACTCCTGACACTCTAAAGAGGGGGGGGGGGGTGGGCCCCTCTGGGTCATGACTCCCAGAGGTCTTGTGAGTTGTTTTTTTTTTTTCCTTTTTCCAGTCCCGGGATTGAACCCGTGATCTTCCAGTTTCCACTGCACTTTTATTTGTAACAATGCAGTGAAAGTTTTGGAATATTTGTAACTCAATCACTTGGGCTTACTGCCGGCCGCTCTGTCACCCTGGCCAGTCTGATGTGTACACCGTGCTGAATGAAACGACCAGATAAGTTTGTCGCTCACACTTGTCGCTGGAGGTAGTTGTGGAGATGGTGCTGCTTTGGCTTCATATGCCGCGCCTGGTCAGCTTGCCAGTTCCCAGTGCTTCAGCTGGGTTGCCTGGTCTAGCCATCTTGCTGTTTGTGTATCAGTGCGCGCGCGCGTTTATGTGTGCACGCAACTGTTTGTGTATCAGCGTCCGCGCGCGTATGTAGGCACAGTCGTATGTGCTAGCATTTTTCTAACTCCGTCTGTTGTATGTCATTATGTTCATTTTAACTTTTTGCTAACCCCGTCTGTTGTCTGTCTTCATGTCTGTATTAGCGTTCTTCTAATCCGTCTATTGTCTGTCATCATGTCTGTATTAGTGTTCTTCTAATCCGTCTATTGTCTCTCTTTATGTCTGTATTAGCGTTCTTTTCATCCTGTCTGCTGTCTGTCTTCATGTCTGTGTTAGCGTTCTTCTAACCCCGTCTTCTGTCCGTCCATATCTGTATTAGCGTTCTTTTCATCTCTGTTGTCTGTCTATGTCTATATTAGCTTTCTTCTAACCCCGTCTTCTGTCTGTCTTTATGTCTGTATTAGCGTTCTTTTAATCCGTCTATTGTCTGTCATTATGTCTGTATTAGCATTATTTTAATCCGTCTATTGTCTGTCTTTATGTCTGTATTAGTGTTCTTTTAATCCATCTATTGTTTGTCATTATGTCTGTATTAAATTTTATTCTAACCACGTTTACTGTCTGTCTTTATGTCTGTGTTAACTTTCTTCTTAAACCAGACTTTTGCTTGTCTTTATGTTCAGGTTAAATTTTCTTCCTAACCTGTCTGTCTTTATGCTCATATTAACTTCTAAACCCTTCTGCTGTCTGATCCGGCTGTCAGGTAATAAAGAGTTCACTGAATATCATCCATGAATATCATCCTTCTGTGATGACTGCTGTAGACAGCTGTGACATATGTCCTCATCTGAATTAATGAGAGTTGTTTTGATTATTGCGTCTGTGGTGTTGCTTTGATTGTAAGACTGTCATTGATGTACTGTCTTGTTAGAGAAGTTGTTGTATGTTTGTGTTGTTTGTTGTGTACACTCGTGTTGTTGTATGTTTGTGTTGTTTGTTGTGTGCGTTCGTACTGTTTGTGTTGTTTGTTGTGTGCGTTCGTACTGTTTGTGTTGTTTGTTGTGTACACTCGTGTTGTTGTATGTTTGTGTTGTTTGTTGTGTACACTCGTGTTGTTGTATGTTTGTGTTGTTTGTTGTGTACACTCGTGTTGTTGTATGTTTGTGTTGTTTGTTGTGTACACTCGTGTTGTTGTATGTTTGTGTTGTTTGTTGTGTGCGTTCGTACTGTTTGTGTTGTTTGTTGTGTACACTCGTGTTGTTGTATGTTTGTGTTGTTTGTTGTGTGCGTTCGTACTGTTTGTGTTGTTTGTTGTGTGCGTTCGTACTGTTTGTGTTGTTTGTTGTGTGCGTTCGTACTGTTTGTGTTGTTTGTTGTGTACACTCGTGTTGTTGTATGTTTGTGTTGTTTGTTGTGTACACTCGTGTTGTTGTATGTTTGTGTTGTTTGTTGTGTACACTCGTGTTGTTGTATGTTTGTGTTGTTTGTTGTGTACACTCGTGTTGTTGTATGTTTGTGTTGTTTGTTGTGTACACTCGTGTTGTTGTATGTTTGTGTTGTTTGTTGTGTACACTCGTGTTGTTGTATGTTTGTGTTGTTTGTTGTGTGCGTTCGTACTGTTTGTGTTGTTTGTTGTGTGCGTTCGTACTGTTTGTGTTGTTTGTTGTGTACACTCGTGTTGTTGTATGTTTGTGTTGTTTGTTGTGTGCGTTCGTACTGTCTTGTTAGAGAAGTTACATACAGAAAATTCTAGTTCTGTGTATGCCCGTATGTGCTACTATACTCTTCCACGTTGTTGTCAGTGGTGGAGATTGTGCTACGTGTGATTCTCATCAGATTCCGTGTTGGTGGATGTAATCTGAGAGTTGTGATTCTCGTCAGATTTCATGTTGGTGGATATAGTCTGAGAGTTGTGATTCTCGTCAGATTCCGTGTTGGTGGATGTAATCTGAGAGTTGTGATTCTCGTCAGGTTTCATGTTGGTGGATATAGTCTGAGAGTTGTGATTCTCGTCAGATTCCATGTTGGTGGATATAATCTGAGAGTTGTGATTGTCGTCGGACCTCCTTGAGAGCAGTTGTTCAGCCGTGGAGAAAGACGAAGACGATCTGTACTTGATGTTTGTTTGATGAATCAGTGGAGAAAGACGAAGACGATCTGTACTTGATGTTTGTTTGATGAATCAGTGGAGAAAGACGAAGACGATCTGTACTTGATGTTTGTTTGAAGAATCAGTGGAGAAAGACGAAGACGATCTGTACTTGATGTTTGTTTGATGAATCAGACGAGGCGTAAGGAAAGAAGAGAACAAGGAGCACAAGACATGGAAAGATACACACAATGATTGTAGCAGAATGACGTTGTCAGTTGTTTGCTGATGTTGAGCACTGTCCTCTCTCTCTCTTTCTCTCTCTCTCTCTCTCTCTCTCTCTCTCTCCTACACTCACTTGATGAGCAGAAATCTTGGTAAGTACATTGAGGTGATGTGATGTGGAGAACTTCCTCTGTTGATAATGATGACAGTTCGGAAGGTCACTGTCTGATAGGTCGAGGGATGTTGCTAGTGTACCAGCGTGTAATGGTTGTATTGATTCTAGATTTTGTGATCTTAGTGATGTAGCAGCATAGGAGAGTGCTATTGATTGTGGATGTCCTGGTGGCTACATCGTACGGTAGTAGCTGGCCCGCCCTTGAGTGTCAGAGTGATAATGTCCTGAGCTGCTTCCCTTATTTTGTGACAGTTGCTGGTTTTGTTGTCTGTTGTTGTGCGCGCCCTGGTGTTGTTGTATGTTTGTGTTGTTTGTTGTGTGCACTCGTGTTGTTATATGTTTGTGTTGTTTGTTGTGTGCGTTCGTACTGTTTGTGTTGTTTGTTGTGTACACTCGTGTTGTTGTATGTTTGTGTTGTTTGTTGTGTGCGTTCGTACTGTTTGTGTTGTTTGTTGTGTACACTCGTGTTGTTGTATGTTTGTGTTGTTTGTTGTGTGCATTCATGTTGTTGTATGTTTGTGTTGTTTGTTGTGTACACTCGTATTGTTGTATGTTTGTGTTGTTTTTTGTGTGGGTTCGTACTGTTTGTGTTGTTTTTTGTGTACACTCGTATTGTTGTATGTTTGTGTTGTTTGTTGTGTGCACTCGTGTTGTTGTATGTTTGTGTTGTTTGTTGTGTACACTCGTATTGTTGTATGTTTGTGTTGTTTTTTGTGTGGGTTCGTACTGTTTGTGTTGTTTTTTGTGTACACTCGTATTGTTGTATGTTTGTGTTGTTTGTTGTGTGGGTTCGTAGTGTTTGTGTTGTTTGTTGTGTACACACTTATTGTTGTATGTTTGTGTTGTTTGTTGTGTACACTCATGTTGTTGTATGTTTGTGTTGTTTGTGGTGTAAACTCGTGTTGTTGTATGTTTGTGTTGTTTGTTGTGTGCACTCGTGTTGTTGTATGTTTGTGTTGTTTGTTGTGTGCACTCGTGTTGTTGTATGTTTGTGTTGTTTGTTGTGTGCACTCGTGTTGTTGTATGTTTGTGTTGTTTGTTGTGTGCGTTCGTACTGTTTTTGTTGTGTAAACTCGTGTTGTTGTATGTTTGTGTTGTTTGTTGTGTGCACTCGTGTTGTTGTATGTTTGTGTTGTTTGTTGTGTGCGTTCGTACTGTTTGTGTTGTTTTTTGTGTACATTCATGTTGTTGTATGTTTGTGTTGTTTGTTGTGTGGGTTCGTACTGTTTGTGTTGTTTGTTGTGTACACTCATGTTGTTGTATGTTTGTGTTGTTTGTTGTGTACTCATGTTGTTGTATGTTTGTATTGTTTATTGTGTATGCCTGTTTTGTTGTATGTTTGTATTGTTTGTTGTGTGCGTTCGTACTGTTTGTGTTGTTTGTTGTGTACACTCTTGTTGTTGTATGTTTGTGTTGTTTGTTGTGTACACTCATGTTGTTGTATGTTTGTGTTTTTTGTACGATCATGTTGTACAACTTAGCATTATGTAACTGACAGAGAAACAGGAAAAGTAAATGAGAAATGGGCATTGAAATTTGGAAACTGTGAACATATTTCAGCAACAATAAATACGTTTTAGAATAGAAGCGACAGAAAACAAGCAAGATGCCAGCACGGTATAAGTAAGTGTGTGGAGAGGGTCTTGGGAGTGACGGTCCTGAATAATGTCTGAAGGTGATGCCAGTAAAAACATCAGATCATGGACACGGTCGTTGGCTTGTCTGCGTTTACCGTCACGGTAACAGGCAGGCCAAGTCTGAGTGCCGAGATGTCTCAGGATGATGATTTCTTGTGTCATCTGCGTGTCTTGACAGTGACATGCAGGTGTGCCATCAGACGTACTTGACAGGCAGTGACAAACAAGCAGAACTGTTAACAGGTCAGACACTGGACACCAGGCCTGCTTTAATGTGTGGTGTCTTTCTGGAGCGCTGCCAGCCCGCACGTGATACTAGGATTGTGTAACTTTGATCATGTGTTGCATGTATCAGATGGTGTGTGTGTGCGCGCGCACCTAGCAGACACACGACTGTCACAGCGCAGGCTTGGTGGCGTTGAGTGGCAGTCGAGTACTGGCAAGTCCTTCAAGTGCCAAGTAATTCATGTGTATTGTCTTCTCGGAAAACCCACTTGCCTTCTAAGTTGGTTCTACTTCGAAATCATTGACTTCCCAATACGCTGAATATATTTATAGTTGCTGCATGATTTCCCATTTCGTTCTGTCAGGATTTTCTGACTGGATGTTAGAGGTGAGAATACTAGCCTGTTTGGTGGAGGACCGTTGCTAGCAGTAAGTGCGTTTGTTGTTCAAAAGTTACGTTTATGTGAGTTGCTTTTTGTTGCTGAAATGTAAATGTTGTCGTTAGATTGTCGAATTATTCCTGGGTTGTTCAGTTGTTGTTTTTTTTGTGTGTAAGTCACCAGTGTCTCTTGATGGTTTTTTTCTTTGTATTCATTCAGCACACCATCATTGATTGTTGATGTGTTTAACTTTGATTCAGCAACAACAAAAATCACTGATGTTAGATGCAGTTAGATTCAAGATTGATGTCTGTAAACAGAACTTAACGTGTCCAGGTGTAGGCGTATACTGATACAGAGAGAGGGGGGGGGGAGAGAGAGAGAGACAGACAGACAGACAGAGACAGACAGACACAGAGAGCTGGCAGTAATGTTAATGTTACATGATGATATGGCTGAATGTTGTGTGTGGTTACACTGGATCAGTATACTAGTACATTATAGTGGCCAGTGTTGTCAGTATTACTCCGTGCTAGAGAAGAATCTGACACGAGCTCTATTTTTATGTCACATGTCATCAGCGAAATTCCCGTCTTGTTAGTCTGCGACCAGTATTACCTATATGAGGGTCACGTGATGTGTACGCTTGGGGGAAACCCAGACTAGAAGTTTTCTTATCTTCAACTTTTTTGTCTGAAACTCTGCGTATGTATGTATGTATGTATTTATGTGTGTATGTATGTATGTATGTTTTTTCTTTGGTCATTGCTCTGTGACATACGTCATTTACAACATTGTGGCAGATCACATACAACATTGTGGCAGATCACATACAACATTGTAGCAGATTACATACAACATTGTGGCAGATCACAAACAACATTGTAGCAGATTACATACAACATTGTGGCAGATCACATACAACATTGTGGCAGATCACATACAACATTGTAGCAGATTACATACAACATTGTGGCAGATCACATACAACATTGTAGCAGATTACATACAACATTGTGGCAGATCACATACAACATTGTGGCAGATCACATACAACATTGTGGCAGATTACATACAACATTGTGGCAGATCACAAACAACATTGTGACAGTTCACATTGTGACAGTTCATATTGTGACAGATCACATACAACATTGTGACAGATCAGAACTTGATGTCCTCCCCATCCGACTTGACCTGACCTGCCTGGAAGATGTGGTTGACAGTATTTCTGCTGTTGTTGCTGAGTGAGGCTGTTGTGACTGCTGGCCTCGTTGTAGAAGCAGACAGTGGTAGCTTAAGAGAGAGAAGAGGCCGGTCCCCGTGTGCTAGCTCGGTCGTGCCGGTAACTCTTGTCTGCTAGTCGCTTCTGTGTTCCTATTGATTTCCCTCTCTCTCTCTCTCTCTCAGCCTCGCTGTACCTCCCTCCCACTCACATACATAGTCTCTCTAATTTACTCCCTCTCACACATCCTCTTTCCTTCCCTTCCATACACACACACACGCTCTCTCTCATTCTCTTTCTCCTCCCTGCCTAGACTCTGTCTTATATTTATCTGTAAAGCCCACACAGGCCCCCCCCTTCCACACACGCTCTCTCTCCCTCTCTGTCTCTCTCCCTCCTCCCTGCCTAGATTCTGTCTTACATTTATCTATAAAGCCTACACAGCCCCCTTCCACACACGCTCTCTCTCCCTCTCTCTCTCTCTTTCTCTCCTTCTCCTCTCTGCCTAGAGTCTGCCTCACATTTATCTATCAAGCCCACACAGCCCCCCTCCACACACGCTTTCTCTCCCTCTCTCTCTTTCTCTCTTTCTTTCTCTCCTTCTCCTCCCTGCCTAGAGTCTGCCTCACATTTATCTATCAAGCCCACACAGCCCCCTCCACACACGCTCTCTCTCTCTCTCTCTTTCTCTCTCTCTCTCTCTCTCTCTCTCTCTCTTTCTCTCCTTCTCCTCCCTGCCTAGAGTCTGCCTCACATTTATCTATCAAGCCCACACAGCCCCCCCACACACGCTCTCTCTCCCTCTCTCTCTCTCTCTCTTTCTCTCTCTCTCTCTCTCTTTCTCTCTCTCTCTTTCTCTCCTTCTCCTCCCTGCCTAGAGTCTGCCTCACATTTATCTATCAAGCCCACACAGCCCCCCCCACACACACACACGTTCTTACTTCTGTCATTCAAATGATGCCAGTTCTATGTGTGTGTCTCTGTTTTTGTCTGTGTGTGTGTGCTTGTGTCTGTCTGTGTGTATGTCTGTATAAGATTGTGTATGTGCGGAGAAGTTGATGAGAGTTTATGCTGACAGAAGACATGATGGAGGGAAAGTGTTTGGTACTATCTTCTGTCAGTGCAGGAAGTGTCCATTCAGATCATCACAGGTTGTCCTCCTCCTCTCACTCACACAGATCATCACAGGTTGTCCTCCCCCTCTCACTCACACAAATCATCACAGGTTGTCCTCCTCCTCTCACTCACACAAATCATCACAGGTTGTCCTCCTCCTCTCACTCACACAGATCATCACAGGTTGTCCTCCTCCTCTCACTCACACAGATCATCACAGGTTGTCCTCCCCCTCTCACTCACACAGATCATCAGAGGATGCCCTCCCCTTCTCACCCACACAAATCATCAGAGAACGGGCTCCCCTTCTCACCCACACAGATTATCACAGGACGTCCCCCTTCTCACCCACACAAATCATCAGAGAACGGGCTCCCCTTCTCACCCACACAGATTATCACAGACGTCCCCCTTCTCACCCACACAGATCATCATCACAGGACGAGCTTCCACTCCCACCCACACAGATCTTTCTTTGCTATGAAGCCTATGACTGTGTGGGGGTAGAGAACAGATGTCTGTTTTGGGCGTGGCTCCGCAGGGCTTACGTTATGTTGTTTCTATCTTTGGTGGGGTTATGGTTTGGTTGGTCCGGCTAGTTCCCCTCCCTTCTCTCCTGGCTTGTCTGGCCGTTGTGGCCGCTGTTTTATCGCTTCTCTTGTACTGTCGCTTCTGTGCTGGCCGTATGTAGGTAAAATGACGAGACAGTTTCTGCATGAAGTGCTTTATATATAGGACAGGACAGAACGGGTGCCAGAAATAGCTGGTGTGACCTGAGCCATCTCACTGAGCAGCACGTGTTATGATCACGTGGACACGGCTGCAGCACAAACAATATGACGTATGACATGTGCTCACTCTATACAGCACCGCCCCATGTCCTACACGACAGCAAGCCATTGACAGAATGAGGAAGTCAGCACTCGAACACACTCACCCCACGCATGTCCTCCTGTCTTCTATATCCGTCGCTCACTTGATTTGACCTGTACCGTATCTTCCCCCTCCCCCGACTTTTACCCACAGAGGGGGGTGGGGAATCTTGCACATCTAACGTGTAAAACAGTGTGAGCAGAGACTGGCGTGTGTGTGAGTGAGCAGTCCATGTTTTCCTAGGTGAGCATGTTTCAGTTTTAGTAAACTTTCCAGGTCATTAGCTAGTCCTATGTTTTAGCTGCTTCCTTTCTCTACAACCAGAGCAAAACCTGATATCTAACAGTCGTATTTAGAAGTTGTTTGATATCTGACATTCGTATTTAGAAGTTGTTTGATATCTAACATTCGTATTTAGAAATTGATTGATATCTAACAGTCGTCTTTATAAATTGATTGATATCTAAACATGCTTCTTAGATTGATATCTAAGAAGCATATTTAGAGTTGATTGATATGTAAGAAGTGTATTTAGAAATTGATTGATATCTAAGAAGTGTATTTAGAAGTTGATTAATATCTAAGAATCGTATTTAGAAGTTGATTGATATCTAAAAATCGTATTTAGAAGTTGATTGATATCTGAGAAATGTATTTAGAAGTTGATTGATGTCTAAGAAGCATATTTAGACATTGATATTGAAGAAGCGTATTTAGAAGTTGATTGATATCTACCAGTCACATTTAGAAGTTGATTGATATCTAAAAGTCATATTTAGAAATTGATTGATATTTAACAGTCGTATTTAAAAGTTAATTGATATCTAACAGTCGTATTTAGAAGTCGATTTATATCTAAAAGTCGTATTTAGAAATTGGTTGATATCTAACAGTCATATTTAGAAGTTGATTGATATCTAAGAATGGTATTATACGTTTCTGGAGAACTTTACGCCTGTTGTCACTATTTTACTCTCCTCTTTATCTAATTTTAGTTGTATATTCTTGTTACAATGTATTGTGTGAAATAACATTACATACTTTCTTTCCTCTTCTGTCTTTATATCTGCCTCACTCTCTCTCTCTCCCTTTCTTTCTCTCCCTCTCTCTCAGTCTCTCTTTCATCTCATAAAGTACCGACATTTTGTTTGCTAGATAGTCATTTATAATGTATGTAGTTACTTCTGTACTGAGTGAATGTTTAAGAGTGAAACGTAAATGTTTAATTTTATTTTATGTCTCTCAGCTTCAATGTTAGTTATGTTTGTTACATGAACAGCTTATTTGTAGAATGTCTGGAATAGAGTAAAAGATGTATGATAAAGGGCAGAATGTCAGACGGGCCTGCGTGCCCAATTCTTAACCCTTTGGAAATCAATATCAATCAGTCTGTCAATTCATGTCCTATGTCACTCTCTCCATCTCTCTTTGTCCCTCTCTGTCCTATCTGTCTCTCTCCATCTTTCTCTCCTGCAGTCTCTCTCCTGTTTGTTTGTCTTTCTCCCTCTCTCTCTCTCTTTCTCCTCTCTCTCTCTCTTTCTCTCTCTCTGTCTCTCTCTGCGCGTTCTACCATCCTACCCTCTTATATTAAGAGGCACGTACTGATTCACCGAGAGTTTTCCTCCGAAATTTAAAAATATTGACATATATACGTGATTGATTCATTGATTGATTGATGCTTTGGGAAATGTCGCATTTTGCCAACATTACCTAGAGTTGTAGTCGTATATATAGAAAAGTTATAAACCTTATATTGCTAACATTACCTAGGGAGCTGCAGTATGTATAAGTATAAACCTTATATTGCTAACATTACCTAGGGAGCTGCAGTATGTATAAGTATAAACCTTATATTGCTAACATTACCTAGGGAGCTGCAGTATGTATAAGTATAAACCTTATATTGCTAACATTACCTAGGGAGCTGCAGTATGTATAAGTATAAACCTTATATTGCTAACATTACCTAGGGAGCTGCAGTATGTAAGTGTATAAACCTTATATTGCTAACATTACCTAGGGAGCTGCAGTATGTATAAGTATAAACCTTATATTGCTAACATTACCTACAGTTGTAGTCCTATACTACAGACAGCGTGAAGTAGGCCCCTTGTAAAGAAAGAATTGTGTATTGTGATGATTTGGTCTTTTCCCTCTCTTAATCATCTTAAAGCTTATTACTTTCAGCGCCCCCCCCCCCCCGACATGGCGCGAACATCACACAGAAAAACATGGCCACGCCTCTCTCCTCACTTGCTCACACAGGCAGCACAACCAACAAAAACACGCAATGAAGAAGTGACTCACTCTTCTTTCCCTAACACCCCTATTTAATATACAAGCACTGAGAACTTTTATCAACGACTCGATTACAATAAAAAGAAAACTAAACATACACGCACTAGCGCCAGCCCCCACCCACAGAAAAGGGGCAGGCACGTGACAAGAAGACTTGAACACAGACTCGACACTGACCAACATACACTATAACCAGCCAGCCGTTCTGCTTGGCTGGGCACATTCTTACACGCACGTCACAGTAGGGGACTTAATAACATTCAACATACATAACACGGCAATCAATATTCCAGTCGAGAGACTGTGGCCTACTAACACTAAAACATTGTCATGTAAATATATCTGGCTGGACTACCTGTCTCTAGAGACAACAGTGAGCATAAATTAAGCATAATCAAAGTGGTGTCATATCCACCTTCTACACGCTGTGCATTGTATCCATGACTTGGCGACCCTTCCTCCACCTTCTACACGCTGTGCATTGTATCCATGACTTGGCGACCCTTCCTCCACCTTCTACACGCTGTGCATTATATCCATGACTTGGCGACCCTTCCTCCACCTTCTACACGCTGTGCATTGTATCCATGACTTGGCGACCCTTCCTCCACCTTCTACACGCTGTGCATTATATCCATGACTTGGCGACCCTTCCTCCACCTTCTACACGCTGTGCATTATATCCATGACTTGGCGACCCTTCCTCCACCTTCTACACTCTGTGCATTGTATCCATGACTTGGCGACCATTCCTCCACCTTCTACACTCTGTGCATTGTATCCATGACTTGGCGACCCTTCCTCCACCTTCTGCACTCTGTACATTGTATCCATGACTTGGCGACCCTTCCTCCACCTTCTACACGCTGTGCATTATATCCATGACTTGGCGACCCTTCCTCCACCTTCTACACTCTGTACATTGTATCCATGACTTGGCGACCCTTCCTCCACCTTCTGCACGCTGTGCATTGTATCCATGACTTGGCGACCTTCCTCCACCTTCTGCACTCTGTGCATTGTATCCATGACTTGGCGACCCTTCCTCCACCTTCTGCACTCTGTGCATTGTATCCATGACTTGGCGACCCTTCCTCCACCTTCTACACGCTGTGCATTGTATCCATGACTTGGCGACCCTTCCTCCACCTTCTACACGCTGTGCATTGTATCCATGACTTGGCGACCCTTCCTCCACCTTCTACACGCTGTGCATTGTATCCATGACTTGGCGACCCTTCCTCCACCTTCTACACGCTGTGCATTATATCCATGACTTGGCGACCCTTCCTCCACCTTCTACACTCTGTGCATTGTATCCATGACTTGGCGACCCTTCCTCCACCTTCTACACTCTGTGCATTGTATCCATGACTTGGCGACCCTTCCTCCACCTTCTACACTCTGTACATTGTATCCATGACTTGGCGACCCTTCCTCCACCTTCTACACGCTGTGCATTATATCCATGACTTGGCGACCCTTCCTCCACCTTCTACACTCTGTACATTGTATCCATGACTTGGCGACCCTTCCTCCACCTTCTGCACGCTGTGCATTGTATCCATGACTTGGCGACCTTTCCTCCACCTTCTGCACTCTGTGCATTGTATCCATGACTTGGCGACCCTTCCTCCACCTTCTGCACTCTGTGCATTGTATCCATGACTTGGCGACCCTTCCTCCACCTTCTGCACTCTGTGCATTGTATCCATGACTTGGCGACCCTTCCTCCACCTTCTGCACTCTGTGCATTGTATCCATGACTTGGCGACCCTTCCTCCACCTTCTGCACTCTGTGCATTGTATCCATGACTTGGCGACCCTTCCTCCACCTTCTGCACTCTGTGCATTGTATCCATGACTTGGCGACCCTTCCTCCACCTTCTACACGCTGTGCATTGTATCCATGACTTGGCGACCCTTCCTCCACCTTCTACACGCTGTATATTGTATTTATGACTTGGCGACCCTTCCTTCACCTTCTGCACTCTGTATATTGTATTTATGACTTGGCGACCCGTCCTCCACCTTCTACACGCTGTATATTGTATTTATGACTTGGCGACCCTTCCTTCACCTTCTGCACTCTGTATATTGTATTTATGACTTGGCGACCCGTCCTCCACCTTCTACACGCTGTATATTGTATTTATGACTTGGCGACCCTTCCTTCACCTTCTGCACTCTGTATATGTATTTATGACTTGGCGACCCGTCCTCCACCTTCTACACGCTGTATATTGTATTTATGACTTGGCGACCCTTCCTTCACCTTCTGCACTCTGTATATTGTATTTATGACTTGGCGACCCGTCCTCCACCTTCTACACGCTGTATATTGTATTTATGACTTGGCGACCCTTCCTCCACCTTCTACACTCTGTATATTGTATTTATGACTTGGCGACCCGTCCTCCACCTTCTACACGCTGTATATTGTATTTATGACTTGGCGACCCTGAGCGAATCAGGCTAAGCCTTACGTCTTGTGTGAGTGTGGGTGAGAGAACGTGTGTGTGGGTGTGTGTGTGCGCGCAGGTGACTGTATAGATAAGATAATAGAGACCAGCATTTAAAGTTGAGACCTGACTTTGTTGAGTACCCAGGTTGGTAGTGGAAATCATTCATGGCTTCCTCTCTGTCTTGTTGTTATTTGTTGTTATTTATTGTTGTAGCAACAGTATTGTTGGAAGTAGTATATATAATGAAGTAACAGTGATGATAGTCGGTATAGGTCTGGTGATAGTAGTAGTGATGGTAGTAGTGGAGGTAAGATTAGTGACAACAGATCTGGTTATAGTTATTATGATGATTACAGTGATGGTAGTACTACAAGTGGCAACAGATCTGGTTATAGTTACTATGATGATTACAGTGATGGTAGTACTACAAGTGGCAACAGATCTGGTTATAGTTATTATGATGATTACAGTGATGGTAGTACTACAAGAGGCAACAGATCTGGTTATAGTTACTATGATGATTACAGTGATGTTAGTACTACAAGTGGCAACAGATCTGGTTATAGTTACTATGATGATTACAGTGATGTTAGTACTACAAGTGGCAACAGATCTGGTTATAGTTACTATGATGATTACAGTGATGGTAGTACTACAAGAGGCAACAGATCTGGTTATAGTTACTATGATGATTACAGTGATGTTAGTACTACAAGTGGCAACAGATCTGGTTATAGTTACTATGATGATTACAGTGATGTTAGTACTACAAGTGGCAACAGATCTGGTTATAGTTACTATGATGATTACAGTGATGTTAGTACTACAAGTGGCAACAGATCTGGTTATAGTTACTATGATGATTACAGTGATTGTAGTACTACAAGAGGCAACAGATCTGGTTATAGTTACTATGATGATTACAGTGATGTTAGTACTACAAGTGGCAACAGATCTGGTTATAGTTACTATGATGATTACAGTGATGTTAGTACTACAAGTGGCAACAGATCTGGTTATAGTTACTATGATGATTACAGTGATGGTAGTACTACAAGTGGCAACAGATCTGGTTATAGTTACTATGATGATTACAGTGATGTTAGTACTACAGGTGGCAACAGATCTGGTTATAGTTACTATGATGATTATAGTGGTGGTAGTACTACAGGTGGCAACAGATCTGGTTATAATTACTATGATGATTATAGTGGTGGTAGTACTACAGGTGGCAACAGATCTGGTTATAGTTACTCTGATGATTACAGTGATTGTAGTACTACAAGTGGCAACAGATCTGGTTATAGTTACTATGATGATTACAGTGATTGTAGTACTACAAGTGGCAACAGATCTGGTTATAGTTACTATGATGATTGTAATGGTGGTAGTACTACAAGTGGCAACAGATCTGGTTATAACAAAAGTGAAAGTAATAATGCCTCAAATACTGTTACCAATTTGTGAGATCCTTGTCGTCTTCATAGTGTTCTTGTGCTGTCAGGCTGCTGTGACATCGCTGCCTGACCACTGTCCAGTGTCAAGGTTCCAGGTATAAAGTACATAATTCTGGGGTGCTTCACAAAATGTTCTCTGTGATGTCTTTGTTACCCCCTTCCCTTCTTATAACTCGCTCCTCTATGATGTCTCTGTTACTATCCCACCTATATGTCTACTGCCATTAGTTCTGTCTGATGTCTCTGTTACTGTCCCACCTATATGTCTACTGCCATTAGTTCTGTCTGATGTCTCTGTTACTATCCCACCTATATGTCTACTGCCATTAGTTCTGTCTGATGTCTCTGTTACTATCCCACCTATGTGTCTACTGCCATTAGTTCTGTCTGATGTCTCTGTTACTATCCCACCTATATGTCTACTGCCATTAGTTCTGTCTGATGTCTCTGTTACTATCCCACCTATATGTCTACTGCCATTAGTTCTGTCTGATGTCTCTGTTACTATCCCACCTATATGTCTACTGCCATTAGTTCTGTCTGATGTCTCTGTTACTATCCCACCTATATGTCTACTGCCATTAGTTCTGTCTGGTGTCTCAGTTACTATCGGTCCTATATGTCTACTGCCATTAGTTCTGTCTGGTGTCTCTGTTACTATCCCACCTATATGTCTACTGCCATTAGTTCTGTCTGGTGTCTCTGTTACTATCCCACCTATATGTCTACTGCCATTAGTTCTGTCTGGTGTCTCTGTTACTATCCCACCTATATGTCTACTGCCATTAGTTCTGTCTGATGTCTCTGTTACTACTTCTCCTATATGTCTACTGCCATTATTTCTGTCTGATATCTCTGTTACTATCGGTCCTATATGTCTGCTGCCATTAGTTCTGTCTGGTGTCTCTGTTACTATCCCACCTATATGTCTACTGCCATTAGTTCTGTCTGGTGTCTCTGTTACTATCCCACCTATATGTCTACTGCCATTAGTTCTGTCTGGTGTCTCTGTTACTATCCCACCTATATGTCTACTGCCATTAGTTCTGTCTGATGTCTCTGTTACTACTTCTCCTATATGTCTACTGCCATTATTTCTGTCTGATATCTCTGTTACTATCGGTCCTATATGTCTGCTGCCATTAGTTCTGTCTGATATCTCTGTTACTATCCCACCTGTATGTCTACTGCCATTAGTTCTGTCTGATATCTCTGTTACTATCTCACCTATATGTCTGCTGCCATTAGTTCTGTCTGGTGTCTCTGTTACTATCTCTGCTATATATCTACTGCCATTAGTTCTGTCTGGTGTCTCTGTTACTATCTCTCCTATATGTCTACTGCCATTAGTTCTGTCTGATGTCTCTGTTACTATCTCTCCTATATGTCTACTGCCATTCTGATGTCTCTGTTACTATCTCTCCTATATGTCTACTGCCATTAGTTCTGTCTGATGTCTCTGTTACTATCTCTCCTATATGTCTACTGCCATTAGTTCTGTCTGATGTCTCTGTTACTACTTCTCCTATATGTCTACTGCCATTAGTTCTGTCTGATATCTCTGTTACTATCGGTCCTATATGTCTACTGCCATTAGTTTTGTCTGATGTCTCTGTTACTATCGGTCCTATATGTCTACTGCCATTAGTTTAGTCTGATGTCTCTGTTACTATCGGTCCTATATGTCTACTGCCATTAGCTTTGTCTGATGTCTCTGTTACTATCGGTCCTATATGTCTACTGCCATTAGTTTTGTCTGATGTCTCTGTTACTATCGGTCCTATATGTCTACTGCCATTAGTTTTGTCTGATGTCTCTGTTACTATCGGTCCTATATGTCTACTGCCATTAGTTTTGTCTGATGTCTCGGTTACTATCGGTCCTATATGTCTACTGCCATTAGTTTTGTCTGATGTCTCTGTTACTATCCATGCTGTCAGTGCTGGTGATAGTTGTTAGCAACATGAGTACTGGTGATAGTTGTTAGCAACATCAGTGCTGGTGATAGTTGTGGTCTTAGCTACATCAGTGCTGGTGATAGTTGTGGTCTTAGCAACATCAGTGCTGGTGATAGTTGTTAGCAACATCAGAGCTGGTGATAGTTGTTAGCAACATCAGTGCTGGTGATAGTTGTTAGCAACATCAGTGCTGGTGATAGTTGTTAGCAACATCAGTGCTGGTGATAGTTGTTAGCAACATCAGAGCTGGTGATAGTTGTTAGCAACATCAGTGCTGGTGATAGTTGTTAGCAACATCAGTGCCGGTGATAATTGTTAGCAACATCAGTGCCGGTGATAGTTGTTAGCAACATCAGTGCCGGTGATAGTTGTTAGCAACATCAGTGCCGGTGATAATTGTTAGCAACATCAGTGCCGGTGATAGTTGTTAGCAACATCAGTGCCGGTGATAATTGTTAGCAACATCAGTGCCGGTGATAGTTGTTAGCAACATCAGTGCCGGTGATAGTTGTTAGCAACATCAGTGCCGGTGATAATTGTTAGCAACATCAGTGCCGGTGATAATTGTTAGCAACATCAGTGCCGGTGATAGTTGTTAGCCTTATCATTGCCGGTGATAATTGTTAGCAACATCAGTGCCGGTGATAGTTGTTAGCCTTATCATTGCCGGTGATAATTGTTAGCCTTATCATTGCCGGTGATAATTGTTAGCAACATCAGTGCCGGTGATAGTTGTTAGCCTTATCATTGCCGGTGATAATTGTTAGCCTTATCATTGCCGGTGATAATTGTTAGCAACATCAGTGCCGGTGATAGTTGTTAGCCTTATCAGTGCCGGTGATAGTTGTTAGCAACATCAGTGCCGGTGATAGTTGTTAGCCTTATCAGTGCCGGTGATAGTTGTTAGCAACATCAGTGCCGGTGATAGTTGTTAGCCTTATCAGTGCCGGTGATAATTGTTAGCAACATCAGTGCCGGTGATAGTTGTTAGCCTTATCAGTGCCGGTGATAGTTGTTAGCAACATCAGTGCCGGTGATAGTTGTGGTCTTAGCAACATCAGTGCCGGTGATAGTTGTGGTCTTAGCAACATCAGTGCTGGTGATAGTTGTGGTCTTAGCAACATCAGTGCTGGTGATAGTTGTGGTCTTAGCAACATCAGTGCTGGTGATAGTTGTGGTCTTAGCAACATCAGTGCTGGTGATAGTTGTGGTCTTAGCAACATCAGTGCTGGTGATAGTTGTGGTCTTAGCAACATCAGTGCTGGTGATAGTTGTGGTCTTAGCAACATCAGTGCTGGTGATAGTTGTGGTCTTAGCAACATCAGTGCTGGTGATAGTTGTTAGCAACATCAGTGCCGGTGATAGTTGTGGTCTTAGCAACATCAGTGCTGGTGATAGTTGTGGTCTTAGCAACATCAGTGCTGGTGATAGTTGTTAGCAACATCAGTGCCGGTGATAGTTGTGGTCTTAGCAACATCAGTGCTGGTGATAGTTGTGGTCTTAGCAACATCAGTGCTGGTGATAGTTGTTAGCAACATTTGTGCCGATGATACCGGTGATAGTTGTTGCAACATTTTAGCAACATCAGTGCTGGTTGTAGTTTTTAGCAACATTTGTGCCGATGATACCGGTGATAGTTGTTGCAACATTTTAGCAACATCAGTGCTGGTAGTACTAGCAGATGTAACCAGAGAAATGGTTGTAACATTTACAGTAGATGAAGTAGCTGTAATGGTTCATGAAAACAGAAGCTCGGGACCACGTTGGTGCTTGAGTTATCAAAGTTGTGTTTGTTTGTTTGTTTGTTTGTTTGTTTGTTTGTTTGTTAACATTAGCTCTGGTAAAGTGCAGCCATGCTAAGAATTATTACTAGGCACAGACACCTGACATTTGACCTTTAGTTCGTGGCCTGTACGTTCATCATTTATTTATAGTGACTAATCGGTTTGTCACGTGTGCAGCACCTCAGGTAAGGTTGTTAGTTGCAGGTATTTGCTTATACATTTGTCATGGTGCCAGCAAACTAACTCAACCTTAAACGTCTATATTGATTGATTGATTTAGGCACAAGTTACTGTCATATTTATCTGTGCATATTTAGTGTGTATGTGAGAGAGAGAGAGAGAGAGAGAGAAAGAATCCCAAATCGCCGTTCCATGTCTTGAAGGTTGCTCTTTAATGGCCACCTTTGTTAACCAACAATGTCCAGCAAAAGTCGATGTTCCGTCGATGCGTGTGGCCCTAAGACAGGTCATAGTTTCAACATCTTTCATGCTAATGTCTGCATAAACAGAATTAACAACTCGTCGCGTGGCCCTAAGACATGTCATAGTTTCAACATCTTTCATGCTAATGTCTGCATAAACAGAATTAACAACTCGTCGCGTGGCCCTAAGACATGTCATAGTTTCAACATCTTTCATGCTAATGTCTGCATAAACAGAATTAACAACTCGTCGCGTGGCCCTAAGACATGTCATAGTTTCAACATCTTTCATGCTAATGTCTGCATAAACAGAATTAACAATTCGTCGTGTGGCCCTAAGACATGTCATAGTTTCTACTGTCGTGTAGCAAGTATGCTACAGGATACCTGCCGGGGTTTTCTTTCTCTGCCTCGTCATCTATGCCTGCCTTCTCTCTCTCTCTCTCTCTCTCTCCATCTCTCTCTCCGTCTGCCAGACTTTGATCTTTCTCTGCCCCGTCATCTATGCCTGTCCTTCTCTCTCTCTCTCTCTCTCCGTCTACCAGACTTTGATCTTTCTCTGCCCCGTCATCTATGCCTGTCCTTCTCTCTCTCTCTCTCTCTCTCTCCGTCTACCAGACTTTGATCTTTCTCTGCCCCGTCATCTATGCCTGTCCTTCTCTCTCTCTCTCTCTCTCTCCGTCTACCAGACTTTGATCTTTCTCTGTCCCGTCATCTATGCCTGTCCTTCTCTCTCTCTCTCTCTCCGTCTACCAGACTTTGATCTTTCTCTGCCCCGTCATCTATGCCTGTCCTTCTCTCTCTCTCTCTCCGTCTGCCAGACTTTGATCTTTCTCTGCCCCGTCATCTATGCCTGTCCTTCTCTCTCTCTCCGTCTACCAGACTTTGATCTTTCTCTGCCCCGTCATCTATGCCTGTCTCTCTCTCTCTCTCTCCGTCTACCAGACTTTGATCTTTCTCTGCCCCGTCATCTATGCCTGTCTCTCTCTCTCCTCCGTCTACCAGACTGTGATCTTTCTCTGCCCCGTCATCTATGCCTGTCCTTCTCTCTCTCTCTCTCCGTCTGCCAGACTTTGATCTTTCTCTGCCCCGTCATCTATGCCTGTCCTTCTCTCTCTCTCTCTCCGTCTACCAGACTTTGATCTTTCTCTGCCCCGTCATCTATGCCTGTCCTTCTCTCTCTCTCTCTCCGTCTACCAGACTTTGATCTTTCTCTGCCCCGTCATCTATGCCTGTCTCTCTCTCTCTCTCTCTCCGTCTACCAGACTTTGATCTTTCTCTGCCCCGTCATCTATGCCTGTCCTTCTCTCTCTCTCTCCGTCTACCAGACTTTGATCTTTCTCTGCCCCGTCATCTATGCCTGTCCTTCTCTCTCTCTCTCTCTCTCTCCGTCTACCAGACTTTGATCTTTCTCTGCCCCGTCATCTATGCCTGTCCTTCTCTCTCTCTCTCTCCGTCTACCAGACTTTGATCTTTCTCTGCCCCGTCATCTATGCCTGTCCTTCTCTCTCTCTCTCCGTCTGGCAGACTTTGATCTTTCTCTGCCCCGTCATCTATGCCTGTCCTTCTCTCTCTCTCTCCGTCTGCCAGACTTTGATCTTTCTTCGATATCACCCGACCCAGCAATGATGTTTCGGTGTTCAGATTTATTCTCATATCTTTGTTTGCAGGCTGGCTTGTTTGTTTGTCTGGTTTTGTGTATGTGTTCTTTGTGTGGTAGTTGGTTGGGGTTTGTTAGTTACTTGTAAGAGGTAAGACTTGTCTTGTTGCAGGCTTTGGGATCTCTGTAACTTAGTGGATTAAGCAAGGACATCATGAAAAGATGTAATATGCTGTCATCACAGCTTTGTTTTCTCAACAAGGTTTGCTGTATGAGGTATCTTCTGAGAGCAGAGAATATCACCAGAACACATTCTACACTGGGCTTTGTTTGCTGACAGAGTCCGGTGTTGGCACAGCCGTTCCTTGTGGACATGAAACTTATGACAGTATCACTGTACTTATTGTTGTGAGAATATTAACATCCAACATATACTTGCTCTATGCGCCCAAAGTGGGCATCGTCAGATCTTGTTTGTATATACATCACACAGTCACTGCTAGCCTTCACATCACACGGTCACTGCTAGCCTTCACATCACACGGTCACTGCTAGCCTTCACATCACACGGTCACTGCTAGCCTTCACATCACACGGTCACTGCTAGCCTTCACATCACACGGTCACTGCTAGCCTTCACATCACACGGTCACTGCTAGCCTTCATATCACACGGTCACTGCTAGCCTTCACATCACACGGTCACTGCTAGCCTTCATATCACACAGTCACTGCTAGCCTGACTGATAGCCTTCATATCACACAGTCACTGCTAGCCAGACTGATAGCCTTCATATCACACGGTCACTGCTAGCCTGACTGATAGCCTTCACATCACACGGTCACTGCTAGCCTGACTGATAGCCTTCATATCACACAGTCACTGCTAGCCTGACTGATAGCCTTCATATCACACAGTCACTGCTAGCCTGACTGATAGCCTTCATATCACACAGTCACTGCTAGCCTGACTGACAGCCTTCATATCACACGGTCACTGCTAGCCTGACTGACAGCCTTCATATCACACGGTCACTGCTAGCCAGACTGACAGCCTTCATATCACACAGTCACTGCTAGCCTGACTGACAGCCTTCATATCACACAGTCACTGCTAGCCAGACTGACAGCCTTCATATCACACAGTCACTGCTAGCCAGACTGACAGCCTTCATATCACACAGTCACTGCTAGCCTGACTGACAGCCTTCATATCACACGGTCACTGCTAGCCTGACTGACAGCCTTCACAAGTGCCAGTACAGATGAGCTAGCGTGTTAAGTGAGGGCAGAGCTTACTGTAACTGACATGGCCTGCCAATACAAACACTGGCAATGACGCCAGAGCCGAGGTTGATAACAGGCACATTAAGACAAGGGCTTATCTGTTGTGTGCGTTGACTGATCTCCTGTCAGGGTGACGTTTGTGTGACGGGCCTGGAGTTCAACATCACTTGTCTTCTAGTTTCTTTCTTACTGTCAGATGGCTGTCAGTTAAACCAGGGCTAGCTAGGGTCTCACAGTGCTGGTGTCTGCAGGCTGTCATTTAAACCAGGGCTAGCTAGGGTCTTGCAGTGCTGGTGTCTGCAGGCTGTCAGTTAAACCAGGGCTAACTAGTGTCTTACAGTGCTGCTGTCAGTTAAACCAGGGCTAGCTAGGATCTGACAGTGCTGGTGTCTGCAGGCTGTCAGTTAAACCAGGGCTAACTAGTGTCTTACAGTGCTGCTGTCAGTTAAACCAGGGCTAGCTAGGATCTGACAGTGCTGGTGTCTGCAGGCTGTCAGTTAAACCAGGGCTAGCTAGTGTCTTACAGTGCTGCTGTCAGTTAAACCAGGGCTAGCTAGGATCTCACAGTGCTGGTGTCTGCAGGCTGTCAGTTAAACCAGGGCTAGCTAGGATCTCACAGTGCTGGTGTCTGCAGACTAGTGCCTCATATTAGATTAACTAGTAGGGATCATTGTGCCCCCCGATCTCCGTGGTCATGGAGCCTAGTGAGAGATACCTGGTTACCTAGTCTTTACTGCCCGTTCACCGGCCACATTGATGGTTCCATGTTCTCCAGGAGCTCCAGGTGCGGGTAAGGTAGGTTGCTGCTCGCTAGTTCAGGTGACCGTCTGGCTCAGGTGACCGTCTAGTTCAGGTGACCGTCTAGTTCAGGTGACCGTCTGGCTCAGGTGACCGTCTAGTTCAGGTGACCTCTTCATCTCTTTACTAATGCGCGTCTCTCTTCCGTTTCAGTGGGCTTTTTTGTCATAGATTAGGTAGAGCATTGGCATGGATATGCGGAGCAAGTGATGGGAGTATAGGAACTAAAGAGTGAGGATATGGGGAGCAAATGATGGGAGTATAGGAACTAAAGAGTGAGGATATGGGGAGCAAATGATGGGAGTATAAGAACTAAAGAGTGAGGATATGGGGGGGGGGGCAAATGATGGGAGTATAAGAACTAAAGAGTGAGGATATGGGGGGGGGGGGGAAATGATGGGAGTATAAGAACTAAAGAGTGAGGATATGGGGGGGGGGGCAAATGATGGGAGTATAAGAACTAAAGAGTGAGGATATGGGGGGGGGGGCAAATGATGGGAGTATAGGAACTAAAGAGTGAGGATATGGGGGGGGGGGCAAATGATGGGAGTATAAGAACTAAAGAGTGAGGATATGGGGAGCAAATGATGGGAGTATAAGAACTAAAGATTGGTGATATGGGGAGCAAATGATGGGAGTATAGGAACTAACGAGTGATGATATGGGGAGAAAATGATGAGAGTATAGGAACTAAATGATGAGGATATTAGGAGCAAATGATGGGAGTATAGGAACTAAATGGTGAGGATTCCTTCATTTATTTGCATATCCCTTACGGAACTTTGCCTCCCTAACAGCTCTCCTGTAGGCCTCTCGGTTGAGAGCAAGATGACCTGCTGCTGATGCATCCATTTGCAGATTGTCAACGATGCCTTGCTGCCATCTTCGCCTTGGTCTTCCTCTCTTTCTTTTTCCCATTATGTACCCTTCCAAGACGGTCTTCTCTAGATTATCATGACGTTTAATGTGTCAGAAATATTTAAGTTTTCTCTCTTTAATTGTCTTTACTGGCCAGCATTCTTCAGTATTAAGTTCTTGTAGTTTGGATACAGTGCCCGGAAGGAAAGCATTGGTAAACTATCTTCTGAAAATATACCAAGAAACCCAAACAGCAACATGGAAATGATGAGGATATGGGGAGGAAATGATTGAGATATCCGGAGCAGATGAAAAGAAGGAGGGAGGTATAAGGACGAAATGATGGGAGTGTGGGAACAGATCTTGGAACAGTTTTTGTTACATTGTAAACAATTGTTAGACTAGAAATTTTCAACTGTTCTACTCGTAGCTTTTTGTGTTTAAACTAACACCAAGCTGTTGCCATCTTTTGTGCTCATGATGATGATGATGATGATGATGATGACAGAAGGCGATATAGAGACGTATTGAGCAACTGATTGAAGGTCTACATCAGAAAAAGATTAGGATAGCTTATTTAAATGAACAGGACCAACTAATCTCGCTCATTAGAGATGTGTGGTGTCTTCGTCAATGTGTAAACTTTCGTCTGTTGTGCCACCTAGCAAGCCTGGGCATGACAAGCTGTAGTCTGTGTCAGTACGTGGTATGTACAGTATCGTAGTCTCGATAATCTTTGTGGAGTGCGATCGTGGCAGATCGGGACGTCATCGGGTCACAGGTGTCCGCAGGTATGCCAGGAATGTTAAGTGAGTTCCACGTTAACACCAGGCTGTGGACTTGCCGTGTCTGAATACTTTATGATCATGCTGGTCCATGTTTTAGTTATCAGCTTGGGTCATCTAGTGCTTTTTTAGTTATCAGCTTGGGTGATCTAGTGCTTTTTTAGTTATCAGCTTGGGTGATCTAGTGCTTTTTAAGTTATCAGCTTGGGTGATCTAGTGCTTTTTTAGTTGTCAGCTTGGGTGATCTAGTGCTTTTTTAGTTATCAGTTTGGGTGATCTAGTGCTTTTTTAGTTATCAGCTTGGATGATCTAGTGCTTTTTTTAGTTATTAGCTTGGGTGATCTAGTGCTTTTTTAGTTATTAGCTTGGATGGTCTAGTGCTTTTTTAGTTATTAGCTTGAGTGATCTAGTGCTTTTTTAGTTATCAGCTTGGATGATCTAGTGCTTTTTTAGTTATTAGCTTGGATGATCTAGTGCTTTTTTTAGTTAGCTTGGGTGATCTAGTGCTTTTTTAGTTATCAGCTTGGGTGATCTAGTGCTCTGATAGGCTGTTAATCTGTATAGGTCAGTCTGAGAATCTGGTGCTTTGACAGGCTGTTTAGGTAGGTAGGTTTGAGAATCTAGTGCTTTGACGGGCTGTTAATGTATGTAGGTAGGTAGGTTTTGAAAATCTAGTGCTTTGACAGGCTGTTAATGTATGTAGGTAGGTAAGTTTGAGAATCAAGTGTTGTTGACAGGCTGTTAATGAATGTAGGTAGGTAGGTTTTGAAAATCTAGTGCTTTGACAGGCTGTTAATGTATGTAGGTAGGTAGGTTTGAGAATCTAGTGTTGTTGACAGGCTGTTAATGTATGTATGTAGGTAGGTTTGAAAATCTAGTGTTGTTGACAGGCTGTTCAGACATGCCGGTCTAATATGAACAGACTCCCCGCCAGCGCTGGTTGTGGAGCGTTGACACTGGAGATCAGACTTACAGGTGTTTCCGTGTAGGCATACACAGGGTCTCTTGCTCAGCTACCATTCGTTTGTTGCCTGCGGGATGAAGTTTAAAGCTATCAAAGAAATGCTTAGTATTAAGCAGGAGAGACCCAGTTCCAAGAGAGACCCAAATCCAGAAGAGATTCAGGTCTAGGAGAGACACAAGTCCAGGAGAGACTCAGGTCTAGGAGAGACACAAGTCCAGGAGAGACTCGGGTCTAGGAGAGACACAAGTCCAGAAGAGATTCAGGTCTAGGAGAGACACAAGTCCAGAAGAGATTCAGGTCTAGGAGAGACACAAGTCCAGAAGAGATTCAGGTCTAGGAGAGACACAAGTCCAGAAGAGATTCAGGTCTAGGAGAGACCCAAGTCCAGAAGAGATTCAGGTCTAGGAGAGATGCAAGTCCAGAAGAGATTCAGGTCTAGGAGAGACGCAAGTCCAGGAGAGACTCGGGTCTAGGAGAGACACAAGTCCAGGAGAGATTCAGGTCTAGGAGAGACACAAGTCCAGGAGAAATTCAGGCAAAAGAGATTCAGGTCTAGGAGAGACACAAGTCCAGAAGAGACTCAGGTCTAGGAGAGACACAAGTCCAGGAGAGACTCGGGTCTAGAAGAGATCCAAGTCCAGGAGAGTTCAGGTCTAGGAGAGACACAAGTCCAGAAGAGACTCAGGTCTAGGAGAGACACAAGTCCAGAAGAGATTCAGGTCTAGGAGAGACACAAGTCCAGGAGAGACTCGGGTCTAGAAGAGATCCAAGTCCAGGAGAGAGTCGAGTCTACGAGAGACCCAAGTCCAGGAGAGACTCAGATCTAGGAGAGACCCATTTTTAGGAGAGCCAGTGTTCGTGCGAGAACTGACTTCTCCTCTGATTATATGTTTGTATTTCAGAGTTAGATGAAAGCAGGTTTGAACTGTTTGCTTGCAGACGTTTGCCAGGGCCGCATTGTCGGCGTCTTGTTTCTGATGACCGTGCATTTTATGAGATGTATGTCCTGTGTGGTTCCCTTGACGTAACTGTCCGGCTTAAGCTCGTACAGTGCAGAAAAGGATGTAAGGCATGCCAGGATCCTGTTACTCGGGTTACTTATAAGCAGGGATGTGTGTCTTGTTTCTGATGATTTAGGACTGTGGAGTGTAGCTTTACTAGCAGTTACCCGTACTGTAGAGTGTAGCTTTACTAGCAGTTACCTGGACTGTGGAGTGTAGCTTTACTAGCAGTTACCTGGACTGTAGAGTGTTGCCTTACTAGCAGTTACCCGTACTGTAGAGTGTAGCTTTACTAGCAGTTACCTGGACTGTAGAGTGTAGCTTTACTAGCAGTTACCCGTACTGTAGAGTGTAGCTTTACTAGCAGTTACCCGTACTGTAGAGTGTTGCCTTACTAGCAGTTACCCGTACTGTAGAGTGTAGCTTTACTAGCAGTTACCTGGACTGTAGAGTGTTGCCTTACTAGCAGTTACCCGTACTGTAGAGTGTAGCTTTACTAGCAGTTACCTGGACTGTAGACTGTAACTTTACTAGCAGTTACCTGGACTGTAGAGTGTTGCCTTACTAGCAGTTACCTGGACTGTAGAGTGTTGCCTTACTAGCAGTTACCCGGACTGTGGAGTGTAGCTTTACTAGCAGTTACCCGTACTGTAGAGTGTAGCTTTACTAGCAGTTACCTGGACTGTAGAGTGTTGCCTTACTAGCAGTTACCCGTACTGTAGAGTGTAGCTTTACTAGCAGTTACCCGTACTGTAGAGTGTAGCTTTACTAGCAGTTACCGGGACTGTAGAGTGTAGCTTTACTAGCAGTTACCGGGACTGTAGAGTGTAGCTTTACTAGCAGTTACCCGTACTGTAGAGTGTAGCTTTACTAGCAGTTACCGGGACTGTAGAGTGTAGCTTTACTAGCAGTTACCGGGACTGTAGAGTGTAGCTTTACTAGCAGTTACCGGGACTGTGGAGTGTAGCTTTACTAGCAGTTACCCGTACTGTAGAGTGTAGCTTTACTAGCAGTTACCGGGACTGTGGAGTGTAGCTTTACTAGCAGTTACCCGTACTGTAGAGTGTAGCTTTACTAGCAGTTACCTGGACTGTAGAGTGTAGCCTTACTAGCAGTTACCGGGACTGTAGAGTGTAGCCTTACTAGCAGTTACCAGGACTGTAGAGTGTAGCCTTACTAGCAGTTACCGGGACTGTAGAGTGTAGCCTTACTAGCAGTTACCGGGACTATAGAGTGTTGCCTTACTAGCAGTTAACAGGACTATAGAATGTTGCCTTCCTAGCAGATAACTGATTTAACATTTACAAATAATTTCATGTACAGATTCAAAATATACATAATATACAAATGTATAATTCGTTCCTCCGACCATCGCAGCATTCAAGTACGGTGGGCTTATTCTTGCTGTACAACTAATTATTCAAAAATTTGTGTACAAACAAGAAGGCCACTCTAGTGTTTATGTATCTTTCAAAACATGCGTGTTTATTGACAGTAAAGTAGTGTAGCTCTAGGAAGTTGTTCGGCATATCATGTCCGGCCGAAACCGACAACTTCCTGTACACGTGACGTCATCTGTGCTTAAATCCCATCCTGGTGTTCCTGAAACAAGTGTTCCCGTTCTCTGACCATTCGCTGCTTATTAGGCCAGTCACGTTCCACATTTGTGTCCTGTCATTTTCTTACATTTTCATATCCCTACCCACATGGGTTTCGTGTCATTTTCTTACATTTTCATATCTCTACCCACATGGGTTTCGTGTCATTTTCTTACATTTTCATATCCCTACCCACATGGGTTTCGTGTCATTTTCTTACATTTTCATATCCCTACCCACATGGGTTTCGTGTCATTTTCTTACATTTTCATATCCCTACCCACATGGGTTTCGTGTCATTTTCTTACATTTTCATATCCCTACCCACATGGGTTCGTGTCATTTTCTTACATTTTCATATCCCTACCCACTGGGTTTCGTGTCATTTTCTTACATTTTCATATCTCTACCCACATGGGTTTCGTGTCATTTTCTTACATTTTCATATCCCTACCCACATGGGTTTCGTGTCATTTTCTTACATTTTCATATCTCTACCCACATGAGTTTCGTGTCATTTTCTTACATTTTCATATCTCTACCCACATGAGTTTCGTGTCATTTTCTTACATTTTCATATCTCTACCCACATGAGTTTCGTGTCATTTTCTTACATTTTCATATCCCTACCCACATGGGTTTCGTGTCATTTTCTTACATTTTCACGTCATCACCCACAAATTTTCATATTTCAGTCATCACATTTTCACATAGTCACACACATACTTTCACATCCCCATATCACACTTTCACATTGTCACCCACATACTTTCACATCCTCTTTTCACATTGTCACCCACATACTTTCACATCCCCACATCACATTTTCACATTGTCGCCCACATACTTTCACATCCCCACATCACATTTTTACATTGTCGCTCACATACTTTCACATCATCTCATAACATTTTCACATTGTCGCTCACATACTTTCACATCATCTCATCACATTTTCACATTGTCGCTCACATACTTTCACATCCCCACATCACATTTTTACATTGTCGCTCACATACTTTCACATCATCTCATAACATTTTCACATTGTCGCCCACATACTTTCACATCATCTCAGCACATTTTCACATTGTCGCTCACATACTTTCACATCCCCACATTGTCGCCCACATACTTTCACATCATCTCATCACATTTTCACATTGTCGCCCACATACTTTCACATCCCCACATTGTCGCCCACACACTTTCACATCCCCACATTGTCGCCCACATACTTTCACATCCCCACATTGTCGCCCACATACTTTCATATCCCCACATTGCCGCCCACATACTTTCATATCCCCACATTGCCGCCCACATACTTTCACATCCCCACATTGTCGCCCACATACTTTCACATCCCCACATTGTCGCCCACATACTTTCACATCCCCACATTGTCGCCCACATACTTTCACATCCCCACATTGTCGCCCACATACTTTCACATCCCCACATTGTCGCCCACATACTTTCACATCCCCACATTGCCGCCCACATACTTTCACATCCCCACATTGTCGCCCACATACTTTCACATCCCCACATTGTTGTCCATGTTTTCATTCTGTACTTCTCCGTCAGACATGACCAAAGTTTACAGATTCCGCAAGATGAAACGACCTATACTTGACACTCCCTGTAATCACTTGAGGCTACGCCTACTCGCCTGACAGTGTAATCATTGTCTCAGGTTGTATCCGTTTTCGTATTTCACGGTTTGTCTCTAGCCAGCAGGCCGTTTTACTCCTGCCACTGTTGTAAATGAGAGAAAGATCCAGTATTTGGCACATAAAACTGCAGCCAGCCCGTGTAAAAATCCTGCTGGTTTACATGGCAGATTTGTCACCGCTATGTCGGCCAACTTAAAAGTATCGCCAACTATGGATGATTTGTTTTGTAGGCAGAAAAAGGTGGCGCTTCTCACACAGTAAAGTGATCGAGCATAGTGTTGGGTGCTTTAAGACTTTGTCTACGATCTTTTAAAGTCTAATCATACAACACTAGACTCTGTCATTGAACTGTGTGTGGTAGCTTAGCGAGAGTCTAGGGGCTGCTGTGACACAGGGCAGCAAAGCTAAAACATGGTCAACATATCAGCCGTGAGAATGTATAAAATCGGAAAAAAGTAGGAGCAGCTTTATTACTTAACGATTACAAAGTTGTGACGTTTCGGCGTGAGCCTTAATCATACAAAAACATACAGGACGAAGAAGTAGAGAGAGGAGATAAAGTATAAATTCACATGAATACTGTTTAAAAAAAATTTTTTTTTAAGGAGTACTTAGCTGTAAATTGCAAGGTGTGGCTTGTCCGGCGGTGTGTGTCAGGAATGGATCTGGTAGGACGTGGAAATTGTTTAAATAGAGACCTGTGACATGTAGTCGGTGGGTTGTAACTGGGGGTGGTGGATGGGGAACCGGGGAGGGGAGAGAGGGTGACGCACTACTGGCCTTATCTTATATATCTTATATCCTTCCCGTGCCGTTAAACGTCACATAGGGCTCGTAAAGTAGTTCGCCAATTTTTCCTGTCTTCAGCGAGTCTTTCAACCTCATCAAAGGATTCTATGCCTGTTAACTTGGCCTCTCTTAATAATGTCCTCTTCAGAGTTTCACGCGGTCTGCCCCTTTTTCTTCGGCCTGTTGTGTTCCACCTGATAGCTTGTTTTGGGATTCTCTGATCATTTCTTCTCATCAAGTGACCAACATATGTCTATCTCCTTTTCCTGATCACCCATGAGACTGGTTGTTGTTCAGTCATCTGTCTTATCTCTGCATTGTTCTTGAATTCGTTCCACTTGATGCCGAGTATTTTCCTTAGGCATTTGTTTTCAAAAGAGTCTAATTTCTTTTCTATTTCTTTAGTTGTTTTCCAGCTTTCGCATGCATAAATGAGGGTGGATATTACATTTGAATTGAATAGTCTTAACTTGGTTTTTGTGCTTATAACTTATGAATTCCATATGTTCTCAAGATTCTTGAAGATTGATGCTGCTTTTGCAATTCTGATCCTAACTTCCTTTCTAGTGTCACCATCCTGATCTGTGTAGCTGCCTAGGTATGCAAATTGATTGACTTCTTCAATATCTGTCCCTTCTATGTGTATTTTTCCATTTTGATTGATGGGAATTTTCATTATTTTTGTTTTGTCCTTGTTAACTTCAAGTCCTATTTTGCTAGCCAGTGAAGACAGGCTATCTGTTTTTTCTTGCATGGAATTCACATTATTACTGATAAGAGTTATGTCATCAGCAAAATCAAGATCTTCTAGTTGGGTCCCATGTACCCAGTCAATACCTGTGTTACCTGTGCAGCATTTTTTCATTATGAAGTCTATTGTAATCCCAAAAAAGTAAAGGAGACAGTATACATCCTTGTTTCACACCTGTTTCAATCTGGAACCATTCACTCATCCCTTCTTCTGTCTTGACTGCACAACCATATCCATTGTATAAGTCCTTAATGATGTTGACAATTTTAGATGGTATTCCATATAGACATAAAATTCTCCATAATGAATCTCTGTGTATGCTATCAAATGCCTTTTTAAAATCTATGAAGTTCAGTATTAATGGTTTCTGCTTTTCAATATGTTCTTCAAGTATTATTCTGAGAGTAAAGATCTGGTCGAGACAGCTTCTCCCTTTTCGAAATCCTGCTTGTTCTTCTCTCATTGCAGTATCCATTATATCTTTGAGTCTATTCAAAATGACCTTGCAAAATACTTTTGACACAACTGATATTAAGGTTACTCCTCTCCAGTTGTTACAGTCACTAAGGTTGCCCTTTTTTGGTATTTTAACAATGATTCCTTTCTTCCAATTAGAAGGGACCTTTTCTTCTTTCCAAATCTTGTTAAACATTCTCTGTAGTTGTCTCATGTTGTCACTATTGATAGCTTTTAGCATCTCGGCTGTTATTTCATCTTCACCTGCAGCTTTGTTGTTAGCCATTAAATTCACTGCTGTTTCAATTTCATGCAATTTAATTTCATCTAAGTTGACATTTAGTTGTGGGGCTGGTAAGTCAGTTTCAAGGTTTAACAATTCTTTTGGGTGTGGTCGATTGAGTATTTCTTGGAAGTGTTCAGCCCATCTTTGCTTTTGGTCTTTATTTGATGTTAATAGTGTTCCAACTACTGGCCTAGCTAGGAGAAATTGAAACAGGTGATTGGGGAAGAGGGGTTGCAGAGAAGAGGGGTTGCAGAGAAAATAGCGGGGTTGCAGAGTGACGCTTGAGGAAGTTTGAAAAGTAAGAAGGGGTGGATTTAGTGGAGAGGTACTGTAATGATTGAAGAAGATGATGTTACGTGTAACTAAACAGCGAGTTTAACCCATGTGGTTCCACGTCCCATAATTTTGAATGCAGCGGTTCTCAAGTGCCAGGCGGCTTGTGTCATCTGCGTGACATTGTTTAATGGCTGTTACCAGAAAATCAGATTTGCCTCTGTGGTTGGGGTCATGAGAAACCACAGGAGAACTTTGCAAGCTTTTTCACTTATAAAAGCTTTCTTGAACCTTTTCTTGCTCTCTCTCTCTCTCTCTCTCTCTCTCTCTTCTGTAATAAATGTCGCTGTTTTGGACATATAAGCAGAGATGTGCACACGAAACATGCCTGTAAGTTAAGACGCAGTAGCTTAGAGTGAACCTTGCACACGGCGCATGCTTCCTGGTGCACAAGCATCTGCTGGAAGATCATCATTCTGACACCACCAGATCTTCTCTAACAAAAAGCACTAACTGCAGTGTTTTGTTTTGTTTGTTTTTTCAAATTAAGATTAGTTATTTTACAGTTTATTCCCCGTGAGTACAAAGCCGTTTGCTTGCCTTGCGAACAGAACGTGGAGACTTGGAAATAAATTGAGCGATTTATTTTGAAAGTATATATACGCAGGCAGTGTTAGTTTTGTGTGTTTGTCTCACTCTGTCATATTCTTCAAACAACATGCAGTAAGAAATGAGAACATCACTCAACTATTGTAAGAAATGAGAACATCACTCAATTATTGTAAGAAATGAGAACATCACTCAATTATTGTAAGAAATGAGAACATCACTCAATTATTGTAAGAAATGAGAACATCACTCAATTATTGTAAGAAATGGGAACATCACTCAATTATTGTAAGAAATGGGAACATCACTCAATTATTGTAAGAAATGGGAACATCACTCAATTATTGTAAGAAATGAGCAGTCTCAGGTATCCAGTGGGTGAATTAGAAGCACACAGGACTAACAGAAACTCTCACAGACCAGGGAACATGTTTTCGCATACACCACCACACCAAGCTCTTCGAGTGTCTTGACCAGATTCATTCTGTACACGAAAGTCTTTAAATGTCTTGACCAGATTCATTCTGTAGACGAAGGTCTTTAAGTGTATTGACCAGATTCAATCTGTACACGAAAGTCTTTAAGTGTCTTGACCAGATTCATTCTGTACACGAAGGTCTTTAAGTGTCTTGACCAGATTCATTCTGTAGACGACGGTCTTTAAGTGTATTGACCAGATTCATTCTGTACACGAAAGTCTTTAAGTGTCTTGACCAGATTCATTCTGTACACGAAGGTCTTTAAGTGTCTTGACCAGATTCATTCTGTAGACGACGGTCTTTTAAGCGTCTTGACCCACCGGGGACATCATAAGAAGATCAATTAGCAAGTTTACCAGAGGCTGGCACGGCCATTCATGCCGAAACAATGATGAGAACTTGAGATACATGTCAGCCACCGCCACCTTGTTATACCCAAGTGTAATCTTACCTTCAATTATCATTTCCGTTGTCATCATTTCAACTCTTCTTCTTCTTCTATGTGCGTGACTTTACAGTGTTCTTAGTGTGTTTGATCTGTGACTGTTGACATTTGCTGTATAAGAAGTTATGGCAGTGATCATGTCAGGAGACATAAGATTTAGGCTGAGTTCTGGTAGTCTGTATGAGCTCTGAACTCATCTCTTGTGATGGGCACAGCTAGGAACATCCAGACCGCACTGCATGGACAGACTGGAAGGAGATCATTGACTTTCTGTCTTCATCGTGCAGAATATTTGTGTGCTGAAATGTTCTTCTATCTGGCCTAGACACTGGCCTCCTGCTGCTTACCTGGCAACCCGTGATAAGTCTGGCCACATTCCTCGCCGCCGACGACGACGACGATCGATAAATACTTCCTGGCCTGCTTCCCCCCCCCCCCCCCCCACCCCTCAGGCTGCTGTTGTGTAATAGAATACCAAAGTGGTGATTTAATCAGGCAGCGAGTTTCATTAAGTTGATAGCTTCATGAGATCCTGGATTTGACCTCATATAATATCTGTGTTATTAGTATCATACGTTTTCTGTCCTGTGTTACTAGTATCATCTGTTTTCTGTCCTTTGTTACTAGTATCATACGTTTTCTGTCCTTTGTTACTAGTATCATCTGTTTTCTGTCCTTTGTTACTAGTATCATCAGTTTTCTGTCCTGTGTTACTAGTATCATCTGTTTTCTGTCCTTTGTTACTAGTATCATAAGTTTTCTGTCCTTTGTTACTAGTATCATCTGTTTTCTGTCCTTTGTTACTAGTATCATAAGTTTTCTGTCCTTTGTTACTAGTATCATCTGTTTTCTGTCCTTTGTTACTAGTATCATCTGTTTTCTGTCCTTTGTTACTAGTATCATACGTTTTCTGTCCTTTGTTACTAGTATCATCTGTTTTCTGTCCTTTGTTACTAGTATCATCTGTTTTCTGTCCTTTGTTACTAGTATCATCTGTTTTCTGTCCTGTGTTACTAGTATCATCTGTTTTCTATCCTTTGTTACTAGTATCCTCAGTTTTCTGTCCTGTGTTACTAGTGTGATGTTTTCTGTCATATGTTACTAGTATCATCGGTTTTCTGTCCTTTGTTACTAGTATCATCTGTTTTCTGTCCTGTGATACACCATCTATAACATTGCCGCTGAGTTCAGTAGTTAAACAAAGACTCTGATATCTTTTTGTCATCTGACAAAACTTTACACAATGGATGGGCGGGTCTGTATTACCATAGGGAAGGCTGGTGAATGAAATCATCTGATTGATCAGTCGGTCTTTGACCAACTCCTCTCGGCTGGCCACGATTGGTGAATTATCAGTTAGATTTCTTATCTTATATCTTATATCCTTCCGGTGCCGTTAAACGTCACATAGGGCTCGCAAAGTAGTTCGCCAATTTTTCCTGTCTTCGGCGAGTCTTTCAACCTCAACAAGGGATTTTATGCCTGTTAATTTGGCCTCTCTTAATAATGTTCTCTTCAGAGTTTCACGCGGTCTGCCTCTTTTTCTTCGACCTGTTGTGTTCCACTTGATAGCTTGTTTTGGGATTCTCTGCTCATTTCTTCTCATCAAGTGACCAACATATGTCCATCTCCTTTTCCTGATCACCCGTGAGACTGGTTGTTGTTCAGTCATCTGTCTTATCTCTGCATTGTTCTTAAATTCGTTCCACTTGATGCCGAGTATTTTCCTTAGGCATTTGTTTTCTAAAGAGTCTAATTAGACTCTTTTGAATTAGACTCATATCTAGGCAAATGTAAAACTGAAGGGAGAGGAGAATGTAACAGACAGGCTACAGTTTTAGGCCATTTTTAATATTATTAAATAAAAACGAATACAATGTACAGAAGGGATAGGCCGCCCAGGCAAGAGATGAAGAGAGAAAATGACAGAAGCATTAAATAGCCCATTATATGAAGCAAATGGCTGAAGGCTAACCAAGAATCTGACCATCAACCGGATGATGATATCTGGCCAGTAACAAGAAACTCCTGCCCGCATTTAACTCCCAGGAACTTGTAAACGGATGAAAGAAGTAATGAATAAGAAACAGGTGAGGAACTTGGACGATCAATACAGTAACTGCTAAACAAGAGAAAGCCTCCAGAACTACACAGACAACCCCCCCCCCCCCAGACTTACAAATCTACAACCATTACAAACGTGAATAAATTACCCGCATGTTTTTTTTTTTTCTTCTTTCGTCTAAGAGTTACAAAAATGACAGAACATCCGGGCAACACAGAACGCTGCATACCTACGTAGGTAGGTCAATAACTTGTGTGGGTTCAGCTAACCTTGACCTCGTTTGAACAGATACATATTTGGAAGTTTGACAACAAGTATGTTAATGGGCTTGTTCTGCACAGCTCTCATAATGGATCTGTGTGACTTGTTCTGTACAGTTCTCACACTGGATCTCTGTCATTTGTTCTGTACAGTTCTCACACTGGATCTCTGTCATTTGTTCTGTACAGTTCTCACACTGGATCTCTGTCATTTGTTCTGTACAGTTCTCACACTGGATCTCTGTGATTTGTTCTGCACAGTTCTCACACCGGATCTGTGTGACTTGTTCTGCACAGTTCTCACACCGGATCTGTGTGACTTGTTCTGCACAGTTCTCACACCGGATCTGTGTGACTTTTTCTGCACAGTTCTCACACTGGATCTGTGTGACTTGTTCTGCACAGTTCTCACACCGGATCTGTGTGACTTTTTCTGCACAGTTCTCACACTGGATCTCTGTGATTTGTTCTGCACAGTTCTCACACCGGATCTGTGTGACTTGTTCTGCACAGTTCTCACACTGGATCTGTGTGACTTTTTCTGCACAGTTCTCACACCGGATCTGTGTGACTTGTTCTGCACAGTTCTCACACTGGATCTGTGTGACTTGTTCTGCACAGTTCTCACACTGGATCTGTGTGACTTGTTCTGCACAGTTCTCACACTGGATCTGTGTGCCTGCACAAGTACTCTAAACTGGAAAGTTTTTTTAGATACGACAAAAATCTCAAGTGATAACCGTTAGAGAAACAAGCTTTGAGTGTTAAGACAAGGAAAACGCCTCTCTCTTCTCTCTCTCTCTCTCTCTCTCTCTCTCTCTCTTTCTCTGCTGGCCACATCCTCCTGGTAGTACTTTCTCTTAGTGTTCAGCTCAGAGTCCCGTGATTTCATCCAGTCCACGAGAGCTGACAGATCAACCTTCAGCACTGGACGTGGAATAAAATCCCCAGAGACATAAATAAACTTGCTTTGAGCACAAAATATGCAACAATCAGGTGACCGAGTGAGAGGAACAGAACGTGGATACACCGACAAGCATGCTATGAGAAACACAACACAAGCACTAGGTGAACCGCTATCAAGTAACAGATGTAAACTGTCTTGTCTCCTTCCTCATATAACTACTAACTCTCACCAGCAACTGTTAGCCCTCACCAGCCTGTACTAGCTGCCAAAGTATCTTCGTGCCTAGTACCAGTAGAAATTTCTCTCATCTCCTTGCTGTACTCGCTGATTTGTTCCAGGCCGCATCTGCCGGACACGTACTTTCTTACTGTCAGACCGACACTTTCTTACAGAAAGTATGACAGAGCTTACTATCAGACCGACACTTTCTTACAGAAAGTATGACAGAGCTTACTATCAGACCGACACTTTCTTACAGAAAGTATGACAGAGCTTACTATCAGACCGACACTTTCTTACAGAAAGTATGACAGAGCTTACTATCAGACCGACACTTTCTTACAGAAAGTATGACAGAGCTTACTATCAGACCGACACTTTCTTACAGAAAGTATGACAGAGCTTACTATCAGACCGACACTTTCTTACAGAAAGTATGACAGAGCTTACTATCAGGCCGACACTTTCTTACAGAAAGTATGACAGAGCTTACTATCAGACCGACACTTTCTTACAGAAAGTATGACAGAGCTTACTATCAGACCGACACTTTCTTACAGAAAGTATGACAGAGCTTAATATCAGGCCGACACTTTCTTACAGAAAGTATGACAGAGCTTAATATCAGGCCGACACTTTCTTACAGCCGGCACCAGTTTCTCCCATCTTTATTATTTGATTAGCTTACTAGTTGTGCACAAATTGCTTTTCCATGTTGCAAGATTAAAAGATGTTTTATAAAGTCTTGGCAGTAGCTTTCAATTTCAGATAGAAGATCTTTCCGTATGTGATTATTTTGTTTTGTGTGCGTGTGTGTGCTCTTTATACATCTTCAGCCAAATTGAAGCCTGCTTGTTTTTGTTTGCCATCTTGTCTGATATCTCGTAGCACTGTTTGCATGTAGTTTCTTTATCTGCGCTGTGTTATCAAGGCTGTGTTGAGTAATTTATCTGATAATAACAGCACGGTCTGTCTCCGCTCTGATAGACACGGCCTGTCCTAGTTTATCAGGTTTCTGTATTAGTCTCAGCACTTACCTGCATGGCTGTACAGATTTACCTGTTTCTGGGCTTTTCAGTGACCTGTAATCTGATCTTTCATAAACTTAGTCGGCTTATCAGTATGTGTAGAGGTGTCTGAGAGAAAGAGAGAGAAAGATGGTAAATCTGAACTCTTGAACTTGAAAACATCACTGGCAGTGTAGTTATATTTTACTGCACTAAGTGAATGAAAGCTGACAGAGATATCTGGGCAGTCTACAGAACAAGAAAATTAGCAGAATTTTAAACCAAACTCCAGACTAACTTCTCTCTCGCTTCCTTCTTCTCATCAGAATCTACTCTGGCAGATAGTAAACATTAATCTACTCTGGCAGATAGTAAACATTAATCTACTCTGGCAGATAGTAAACATTAATCTACTCTGGCAGATAGTAAACATTAATCTACTCTGGCAGATAGTAAACATTAATCTACTCTGGCAGATAGTAAACATTAATCTGCTCTGGCAGATAGTAAACATTAATCTACTCTGGCAGATAGTAAACATTAATCTGCTCTGGCAGATAGTAAACATTAATCTACTCTGGCAGATAGTAAACATTAATCTACTCTGGCAGATAGTAAACATTAATCTACTCTGGCAGATAGTAAACATTAATCTGCTCTGGCAGATAGTAAACATTAATCTACTCTGGCAGATAGTAAACATTAATCTGCTCTGGCAGATAGTAAACATTAATCTACTCTGGCAGATAGTAAACATTAATCTACTCTGGCAGATAGTAAACATTAATCTGCTCTGGCAGATAGTAAACATTAATCTACTCTGGCAGATAGTAAACATTAATCTACTCTGGCAGATAGTAAACATTAATCTACTCTGGCAGATAGTAAACATTAATCTACTCTGGCAGATAGTAAACATTAATCTACTCTGGCAGATAGTAAACATTAATCTACTCTGGCAGATAGTAAACATTAATCTACTCTGGCAGATAGTAAACATTAACTGGGAAATGGAAGAGTCACATGTATATATTTATCATGATAACAGCGTCATACTAGAAGGATGTGTACAAGAGAGACAGACAGAGAGAGAGAGAGAGAGAGAGACGTGGAGAATCTTAATTGTATGCATTTATCGTGATAACAGCGTCTCACTAGAAGAATGTGTACAAGACAGACAGACAGAGAGAGAGAGAGAGAGAGAGAGACGTGGAGAATCTTAATTGTATCCATTTATAGTGATAACATGATCTCACTAGAAGGATGTGTACAGGACAGAGAGAGAGAGAGAGAGAGAGAGATGTGGAGAATCTTAATTGTATGCATTTATAGTGATAACATGATCTCACTAGAAGGATGTGTACAGGACAGAGAGAGAGAGAGAGAGAGAGAGAGACGTGGAGAATCTTAATTGTATGCATTTATAGTGATCACATCGCCCCCCTCCCCCCGACTACAAGCAGGAGAGAGAGAGAGGGTGACAGCATGTTGATGAAACTCTGGAGACTAAACGGTTGGACTAGAATAAAGCTGACAGCGCTGGGACAATAGCAGGTATCTTCCTGGTCACTTCAGCCAGGCCAGCAAGCTAGGGATCTTCGTGTTTCAGCTCATGGTGGAGCCTGGCCAGAATTCTGCCCCACTCCCCCATGCAGATTTGTACCTGTACTTTGAGGTTATCACAAGGTCATGTAAGTGGGACACATCAAGCTTTCTGGATATTTGCCTGGACAGCAGACTTCGAATCTGAATCTTGGAACAGTGGCCTGAATTAATTCACTTCACGAATGATAGATTATTAGAATCCTAATCTTGCAGGAGTTGTGTGAATGATTCACTTCACTCGAAGATTGGGAGAGATTGTTGAAGTGTAAACATGTCAATGAAGCTGAGAAACAGATCTTGTAGCAACAGAGACAAGTTTTGTGATGAGTGATATAGAAGACAAGTTTTGTGATGAGTGATATAGAAGACAAGTTTTGTGATGAGTGATATAGAAGACAAGTTTTGTGATGAGTGATATAGAAGACAAGTTTTGTGATAAGTGATATAGAAGACAAGTTTTGTGATAAGTGATATAGAAGACAAGTTTTGTGATAAGTGATGTGGAAGAAAAGATTAGAACGTGTTTGAACTCTGGGACTGCCAGGTACAAGTGCTGGGATAAGGCAGGTGTGGGCCACAGGTGGGAGACTGGCCTCGCTTGGAGCACGTCACACCTTCAGCTCACACAGTTACAGGGAAGCAAGTAGTCTAATCTTGTCCCTATCAGAACACAGGAATAGTACGAGAAGGTGTCGGACAGGTAGCAGAATCTAGACTGTGATTTCCTGCTCTTCTTATGAAAACCTGTGAGACAGGAAGCAGTAGATAGGCTACGATTTTTCCTGCTCTTCTCGGCCCAGCATTGCTTTCAGGAGTAGACACAGGACAAACTAGAGGTACCGAGCCTGAGATAACAGGACAAACTAGAGGTACCCAGCCTGAGATAACAGGACAAACTAGAGGTACCAAGCCTGAGATAACAGGACAAGCTAGAGGTACCCAGCCTGAGATAACAGGACAAACTAGAGGTACCCAGCCTGAGATAACAGGACAAACTAGAGGTACCCAGCCTGAGATAACAGGACAAACTAGAGGTACCCAGCCTGGGATAACAGGACAAGCTAGAGGTACCCAGCCTGAGATAACAGGACAAACTAGAGGTACCCAGCCTGGGATAACAGGACAAACTAGAGGTACCCAGCCTGAGATAACAGGACAAACTAGAGGTACCAAGCCTGAGATAACAGGACAAGCTAGTTTAACAATTATGAGTTCTATTTTGTTCTTCAAGATGATTGTTCTTAGTAATATCATATTATTCAAGATGTTTCTCTTTAATCACACGTCGATCATTCTCAAACATTTCAATAGATCAAGTCTCATAAACAGTTCACAGAAATCGTGTATTGTGACAAGCATTATCCTGACTTAAAATTGATAACATCACTTGCAATAATATGCAAGATTATATACAGTTCATTGTTTTCATCATTGTAGCAGGAAATCTCAAGATCTCACAATATCATACTTCTTACTATAGAACAAAAACTCGGTGCTCGAAGTTTCAGTGTAATAATTACTACACAATCTCTTAATACACTGGTTCTGTCTAACACTATGTCTCTATCTCTACATCTCTCTTGCTGAATCCTTCTCTCTCTACCTGCAGCTGAGTCCTAATCTGTCTACCTGCAGCTGCCTGCACCTCCCCCTGCCTCCTGAATCCTCTTCTGCTCTCCGCCGGCCTTCTTTTTTTCCACCTGTCTACCTCTCCTTTTATATTCGTAAATTCCGTTCCATAGACCACGCCTCCAATTGTTGTATCGGTCATTGGGTCATCCTTTGTTGCCCAAAACCAGTCGCAACTAGCGTCCTAGAGTTAGCCACACCCCTATACACGTTAGTCGCTTTCATCTCCGTCTGTCCAATTGTTACCTCCAATTAAACAAGTCCACCATCTCTTTCATGTTATCTGCTTCGGGACCTAGTCCGTTCTCTGTTCAGTCTTTGATCTACTGGTCAATTGTTCCCCCTGGGCTACTGCATGTGCGCGCGAAGTCGCACCTCTAGAACTGGACCACTCTCACGATCTATCAGATCTATCGATACGGTTTTACCTTTGATCAGGTCTTTGAAGTACCGAGTATCCGTTCCTCGCTCCTCTAACTATACCTTCTCTGCCCCCCAATACATTCTTTATTCCTGATCATGTCACTAATAATAATAATAATTATAATTATAATAACTATAATCATTACTTACAAGGCTATGCTACATACCTCCCCTCGTTTAAGTCATATTGTTAACATTATGACTACACAAAAAAAACTAGCAAAGTGCCTTGTAAGTAATGAGCTACCAAAATATATTTCCATGTGGACCACAGTACCAACAAAAATCACTTTGCGGTCACCTCCCCTTGTTTAAGTCAGAATGTTAACGGTACCGACTACATCTCCATAAACATGGTAACCATATTCTGTCAATATACCATTCATAATTATCGTAAGAAGAAAACATGTATCAGCATATTTGTATCTTGTTCAAAAAAATTTCCAGTAAGACATTAACTCATGGCTGCTCTTCTACATCAAAATGATGTCTCATACACACTTAAGAAAAAGAAAAGCATACATTCTTTCAAATGACCAAAAATACTGTCATTACATTTGAGGCCCAACCTCAAAACGAATCACTTTATTGACCTTATGATGAATTTTCAGTCGACAAACCTCCCGTTTCTCATCATCAGCGGCAACCATAGGATATCTCATACACATTCCCTGATACATACTCAGTGTGAAAATGTGATGTACTGGTTCCTGAAAGACCACAATACTCCCATCGTATTCTCACGAAATTTGTTCCACTGACTTCAATTATTTTACCCCCCAAGTACTCCTCTATCATGATAACTCTTGGGTCTCCATCCTCTATGCCAACCATTTTTAGTGGTGAGGGTATCCTCGTATTGATAATCACAACACAACCTTCTCGGTTCCACTAAACAATCGGGCAACACCCAAACATCTCACCCTACTCTTCTTAATACAAATGAAAAGTTTGTTTCCATATCTCAAAAAATGTGCAGGCACTTCATTCATCATACAAAATTATGCAATATTACATTATTATTCACCATAAAAAAATACATAGAGTGGTAGGCTACTAACACTCTCAATTTCTGAGCATTTCAACATTAAAAATACCCTAGTAGCAATGCAAAAAATTCACATCATCAATGCCAAATCCATTATGGATATATATCATGAGCACCAACAGTTTATGTAACCTTAACATTAGGTGAATCTGTAACACAGTATGCATTCTAATAATCTTGAACCTGCATACTCAGAATACTGGAACCTTAAAATAACGTCATTAATATTTTATCATTAGCGCCTTCTATTTCGTCTCATTCCTTTACCTCTGTATTTACTTTCTCTGTTTCCTGTAGCGTAATTATTTAACTTCTCATAGACCCATTCATCATTAACAACTGTCTTATCCTGATTTGAATTACGGTTTGATATTCCATGCTGATAAAACAAATGTCCCTCCTCATCATAACCAAAACCTTCTAGTGGCAAACGTTTGTCATTTTCTGGGATATTTGGATTTGCAAGGATGGTCTCCCGAGTAATCGGAGGTCTCCTGATACTAGCAATAATCTTTGGTGTTTCATTTGAGTGTTGCTTAACTCGAGTTTCATAGCAATTACGCGGTTTGTTTGACCTAATCTTCCAAAGTTCTGCGTCTACATCACATCCACCCTTTATTAATGCTGCCCTTATCTCTGCTGCTGTTATAGTCCATCCTACTGTTTCTTTACTACTATCTTCTTCCTGTCCTTTATTTGACGTTATTTGAACGCTGCCTACTAGTTTGTTATCATTTGAAACTGTATTTTCTCTCTCACCATATTTTGCTTTACATTTTTCTTCTATAAAATCATAATTGTATGTGAGATCTGCCTTACGGTGAACGTTATTAATCTGCACAAACATCTCTGATGTGGACTGAGGAGGTGTATTAGAATTCCACAATTTCTCCATCGTTCTATCTACTTCCTCATTGTCAAGAACAATAAATCCTTTTGATGTTGTCTTTCTGATTTTCTCTACCTTATCTACTGGCCGTTTACTAGGTTTTGTCTTTATGTGTTTATTATTGTGTCGCTCAGTTGTATTTAGGTTCCTCACTGCCTGTATCTGTGAACTAGTATTAGGTTGATGCTTCCATATGTGTGACCATCTGGTTAACGCCGGGTCATGGTCAATAAGATCCTTCAATGCATCCTCTATGTATATCTGTCCATATTTGTTATCTAATGCGGGATAGCCCACACGTACATCATTAATTATTTCATTCTTCGTCGTGTGTGATTGGGACCTACTGGCATAATTTAGGATATCTTTCATAAATGTTTTAAGTTCATCTTCATCTGGAATATCATCATCATCATCTGATGTCAGCCTTTCATCAGTCATGTTAATATCAGTGACAACACCTATTGTATAACCTTGTGAGCCCTCTGTACTATCTAGTATTCTCTGACTATTGTTGCAGTCTCTTACATGATCCTCTTTCAAATCAATCCTCGTCTCTGACATACATGTATAACTATCTCTTAATACTACATCTACCGTATTTGTTTCTTCATCCTTGGTCAGACAAGACTGCGTAGCTACGTCCTTTAACACGATCCTGTCTGTTTCTATGGTAATATCACATGTTTCTGTGGGTAAAGTGTTTGTGGCTACATCATTCTTTCTTACCAAACAATCTTCGCTCACTCCCACACCTACATTAACCATTGTGCGAGCTAATCCGCCTAGGTCTGTGTTTGTTGACCTGTCTTTTCTGTCATTAACTGTCTGGCTACCAGCCTGGACTAATTCTACCCTAGTTTTATTCCTCTTCGTCTCATAGTTATTTCGTCTATCTGTGTCTAATATCGTACGCACTACAGAATTCTTTCTTCATATTCTTATCAAATCTTTCGGTGTTATGTGACATATATCTGCAGTCGTTTCGTTTAAAAGAGTTGTGCTGGTAGTTGTCTCTAAACCTTGTGTCGTTGTAGTCTGGTTGTCTGGTTATGTATCTCATGTCTGTATAGTGTCCCTGGTTTTGATATTTGTTTCTTCTTCCAACTCTCTCATTTCTATAACAAGAGTTGTGTGTCTGTCCAACATCTATTCTGGGATAAAAATTGTAATGTATTCTCATATTTCTTTCCTGTCTCAACTCTCTACCTAATCTAGATACTTCTCTCCTCAAATATCTGACCTCCCATTTCAGTATGTCTAGTTCTGGTGTTTCTCTAATTAACACTGTTAAACAATTGTTCTTCGCGTATGTCACATCAGTTCAACACAGTCTTGCACGTGATCGTTAATAGCTAACACTTCGCACAGTGGCCGCTTCTACGCCAGGTCGTCTCCTCCCAAATGTCAGGAATAGGCACGGGCACCAGTTTAACAATGTTTCTTTGATTTTCTATTATTGTTCAAGAAGATGTTCTTGGTCCTATCTTATTATTCAAGCAGTTACTCTTTCCTCCTCACATCTCACATTGAAGTTTCATATAAATGGCAATAGAAGATTTCTCATGAACATTTCACTGATTCATTTTAATTTGACAAATAATATCAATATGATCAATACGTATAGCTGATAAATCACTTGTAATAATAGGCATAGGCAAGATTATACACATTTCATTATTTTCATCATAGTAGCACGAAATCTCACAAAATCACAATATCAAAATTCTCATAATTCTACAAGCAGTATTTAAGCAGCGTTCACAATATTCAGTAATACAAAAGCTCTTGGTAACAATTACTGTACGATCTCTTGCTACACTAGTTCAATCTAACTCTACTTCTCTATCTGTTATGTTCTTCTATTAGACTACTTGTTTAGGACCTTTTGGTCCTCCTCTATCAAAATCTCTCTCTGCCTCCTCCTCTATCAGAACCCCTATCTGCTCTCCGCCGGCCCTCCTTTCTGAATCCTCCTCCCTTCTTTATATTCGTAAGTTCTGACCACGCCAAAACCGGTCGCAACTGGCGTCTTCACTTTAGTCTCTTTCATCTCCGTCGTCTAATTGTTACCTCCCATTAACAAGACCACCATCTCTTTCATGTTACCTGCTTCGGGACCTAGTCCGTTCTCTGTTCAGTCTTTGATCTACTGGTCAATTGTTCCCCCTGGGCTACTGCATGTGAGCGCGAAGTCGCACCTCTAGAACTGGACCACTCTCACGATCTATCAGATCTATCGATACGGTTTTACCTTTGATCAGGTCTTTGAAGTACCGAGTATCCGTTCCTCGCTCCTCTAACTATACCTTCTCTGCCCCCCAATACATTCTTTATTCCTGATCATGTCACTAATAATAATAATAATAATTATAATTATAATAACTATAATCATTACTTACAAGGCTATGCTACACTAGAGGTACCCAGCCTGGGATAACAGGACAAGCCGGTACCCAGCCTGAGATAACAGGACAAACTAGAGGTACCCAGCCTGAGATAACAGGACAAACTAGACGTACCCAGCCTGGGAAACAGGACAAGCTAGAGGTACCAAGCCTGAGATAACAGGACAAGCTAAAGGTACCTAGCCTGAGATAACAGGACAAGCTAAAGGTACCCAGCCTGAGATAACAGGACAAGCTAGAGGTACCCAGTCTGGGATAACAGGACAAACTAGAGGTAACTATCTCTTAATACTACATCTACCGTATTTGTTTCTTCATCCTTGGTCAGACAAGACTGCGTAGCTACGTCCTTTAACACGATCCTGTCTGTTTCTATGGTAATATCACATGTTTCTGTGGGTAAAGTGTTTGTGGCTACATCATTCTTTCTTACCAAACAATCTTCGCTCACTCCCACACCTACATTAACCATTGTGCGAGCTAATCCGCCTAGGTCTGTGTTTGTTGACCTGTCTTTTCTGTCATTAACTGTCTGGCTACCAGCCTGGACTAATTCTACCCTAGTTTTATTCCTCTTCGTCTCATAGTTATTTCGTCTATCTGTGTCTAATATCGTACGCACTACAGAATTCTTTCTTCATATTCTTATCAAATCTTTCGGTGTTATGTGACATATATCTGCAGTCGTTTCGTTTAAAAGAGTTGTGCTGGTAGTTGTCTCTAAACCTTGTGTCGTTGTAGTCTGGTTGTCTGGTTATGTATCTCATGTCTGTATAGTGTCCCTGGTTTTGATATTTGTTTCTTCTTCCAACTCTCTCATTTCTATAACAAGAGTTGTGTGTCTGTCCAACATCTATTCTGGGATAAAAATTGTAATGTATTCTCATATTTCTTTCCTGTCTCAACTCTCTACCTAATCTAGATACTTCTCTCCTCAAATATCTGACCTCCCATTTCAGTATGTCTAGTTCTGGTGTTTCTCTAATTAACACTGTTAAACAATTGTTCTTCGCGTATGTCACATCAGTTCAACACAGTCTTGCACGTGATCGTTAATAGCTAACACTTCGCACAGTGGCCGCTTCTACGCCAGGTCGTCTCCTCCCAAATGTCAGGAATAGGCACGGGCACCAGTTTAACAATGTTTCTTTGATTTTCTATTATTGTTCAAGAAGATGTTCTTGGTCCTATCTTATTATTCAAGCAGTTACTCTTTCCTCCTCACATCTCACATTGAAGTTTCATATAAATGGCAATAGAAGATTTCTCATGAACATTTCACTGATTCATTTTAATTTGACAAATAATATCAATATGATCAATACGTATAGCTGATAAATCACTTGTAATAATAGGCATAGGCAAGATTATACACATTTCATTATTTTCATCATAGTAGCACGAAATCTCACAAAATCACAATATCAAAATTCTCATAATTCTACAAGCAGTATTTAAGCAGCGTTCACAATATTCAGTAATACAAAAGCTCTTGGTAACAATTACTGTACGATCTCTTGCTACACTAGTTCAATCTAACTCTACTTCTCTATCTGTTATGTTCTTCTATTAGACTACTTGTTTAGGACCTTTTGGTCCTCCTCTATCAAAATCTCTCTCTGCCTCCTCCTCTATCAGAACCCCTATCTGCTCTCCGCCGGCCCTCCTTTCTGAATCCTCCTCCCTTCTTTATATTCGTAAGTTCTGACCACGCCAAAACCGGTCGCAACTGGCGTCTTCACTTTAGTCTCTTTCATCTCCGTCGTCTAATTGTTACCTCCCATTAACAAGACCACCATCTCTTTCATGTTACCTGCTTCGGGACCTAGTCCGTTCTCTGTTCAGTCTTTGATCTACTGGTCAATTGTTCCCCCTGGGCTACTGCATGTGAGCGCGAAGTCGCACCTCTAGAACTGGACCACTCTCACGATCTATCAGATCTATCGATACGGTTTTACCTTTGATCAGGTCTTTGAAGTACCGAGTATCCGTTCCTCGCTCCTCTAACTATACCTTCTCTGCCCCCCAATACATTCTTTATTCCTGATCATGTCACTAATAATAATAATAATAATTATAATTATAATAACTATAATCATTACTTACAAGGCTATGCTACACTAGAGGTACCCAGCCTGGGATAACAGGACAAGCCGGTACCCAGCCTGAGATAACAGGACAAACTAGAGGTACCCAGCCTGGGATAACAGGACAAACTAGAGGTACCCAGCCTGAGATAACAGGACAAGCTAGAGGTACCCAGCCTGGGATAACAGGACAAGCTAGAGGTACCCAGCCTGAGATAACAGGACAAGCTAAAGGTACCCAGCCTGAGATAACAGGACAAACTAGAGGTACCCAGCCTGAGATAACAGGACAAACTAGAGGTACCCAGCCTGATATAAACAGGACAAGCTAGAAGTGCCCAGCCTGAGATAAACAGGACAAGCTAGAAGTGCCCAGCCTGAGATAAACAGGACAAGCTAGAAGTGCCCAGCCTGAGATAAACAGGACAAGCTAGAAGTGCCCAGCCTGAGATAAACAGGACAAGCTAGAAGTGCCCAGCTTGAGATAAACAGGACAAGCTACTAGTGACCAGCCTGAGATAAACAGGACAAGCTAGAAGTGCCCATCCTGATATAAACAGGACAAGCTAGAAGTCCCCAGCCTGAGATAAACAGGACAAGCTAGAAGTACCCAGCCTGAGATAAACAGGACAAGCTACTAGTGCCCAGCCTGAGATAAACAGGACAAGCTACTAGTGCCCAGCCTGAGATAAACAGGACAAGCTACTAGTGCCCAGCCTGAGATAAACAGGACAAACTACTAGTGCCCAGCCTGAGATAAACAGGACAAGCTACTAGTGCCCAGCCTGAGATAAACAGGACAAGCTAGAAATGCCCAGCCTGGGATAAACTAAGTGATGGATACAAGCAAAAATATTCATATTCTCTCTCTTTCTCTCACTCTCTGCCACTTGCACTCCTTCTCTCTCACTCTCTCCCCCTCTCTCTCTCTCTCTCTCTCTCTCTCTCTCTCTCTCTTTCTCACTTGTGCCGCTTTTTCATTGTCTGTCACTTTCACTTCATCACCCCCCCCCTTGTTTTCTCCGCCCCTCTCAGTCTGTCACTAACTTGGCCATTGTCATTCTTACTCTTTATCCGTCTGTTGCTCGCATTCCATAACTCTCTCTCTCTCTCTCTCTCTCTATCTCTCTCTATCACACTCCTGTAGAGGTTTCTCCACTCCCTTGATCCACGTGTCTCTAACTTCAGTGTACAAGGTGTGTTACACAAAAAAAGAGCAGACTTTTAAATAGCGCTTCGATCGGCACGGAGGGCGTGATGCGGTTACAGGCTGCATCTAGCGACAGGTCTTGACAACAAACTGCCATTTTCCCCCGTTCTTCTGTGAGCATTAATCATCGAGCTACATCCGCTGAAACGAGCATGTGCACAAGCTGTTCATCGAATTAATGACAAAGTGACAGTGAAGGATCATGAAAAATAACCCGTATGTGTGGGTATGTCTGTGTGTGTGTGTGAGAGAGAGAGAGAGAGAGGAAGAAGAAGAAGAGAAATCATGCTACAAATTTGGTAAACATTTTACAAAAACATTACATTTGCTTCACCAAACATACGTGGAGGACTGTATGAGCCAAACGCGGTGCCATAAGTGGTTTAAACATTTTAAGGCACAAAGTCGGTAGATGAAGATCACAGGTCTTGACGACCTTCCACATCAGTAGACGAGTATGTCGAAAGAGTTCGTGCTGCGATTCTTGGAAACCCTCGTTTAGCTGACAGAATGGGGCGTCTGCGCCGCATTTGTCTGAGTGACGATCAGAACGAGAACTTTGTTGAAATCAGACAGGAACCACTTGCCAGCGCAAACAGTCGTGGAGACTTTCATTAAACACATCATAACCAGAGATGAGATGTGGGTGTGTGACTGTGATGTTGAAACTAAGGTGCAGTCTTGGCAGTGAGGCTCTCCTCGACCAGAGAAACCGATGAGTCGGTCACAGTTCAAGATGTTTTAATGTGTTCTTCTATTACAGAGCATTGTCAGCTATGAATTTGTACCACGTGGTCAGATGGTAAACAATTCCACTGGCAAACAGTTGCACCAGAAAGTTTTGGCGCGTTTCAGGGATGCTGTGCGCAGGAAGAGGCCTAAACTGTGGGAAAGTCAGGCTTGGATGTTGCACCGCGACAATGCTCCTCTTCCACAGTTATCTGCCACAAGGTCAGACATCTTTTGTGCCTCACCCACCCTATTCGCTGGACTTTGCGCCAGCAGACTTCTCCCTATTTCCCAAACGTAAGACCACTTTGAAGGGACGTCGTTTCCAAACCATAGAGGAGATTCAGGGAAGTGTGGTAAGAGAACTGTGCACCATCACAGGAAGTCCGTTCCAGGAAACATTCCAACAGTGGAAGAAACGTTGGGAACGTGTATCGCCAGTAGAGGGGATTACTTTGAAAGGGGCAGTGCCTAAAATGTTGTCAAGTGTATAGCAAAAGTTCGTTTTGAACACGCCTTGTATGTAGAGGTTTCTCCTGATCCTTTAAGATAGTTACATCATATTTAAATGTTAAGATAACGATGTGATCCTCCAATGCTGCGTATACTTATTGGCTGAAGGAATGGCTGGAGGAGATGACGAGGGACGAGTGCTCCTAGAGATTAGCACTGTTGTTGTCATTGCCTGGCTCTTTCTCCCACACACGGAGACGCCTGCCGGTGTTTGCTGAAGAGCTGTAGTGGCAGCAGTGTTTGCACAAGTCCGCTGCTCTTGTCAGTACAGCACACGGAGTCTCTGTGCTCGTACGTTTGCTTGATTGCTCCGTCCTCACAGAGCTAGTCTCTGCCTGTATAGATGGCATTTCCAGGCGTTCTTCTTTGTTTTAGTATATTGATTTTCTTTCTTTTATGCTTTAACAGTGCTTTAAACTATCACTTTCATGTTCTTTATCCGCTGTAGCCGTTATTACCGGGCCAGAAGAGGGGGTGAGGGGAGGTATGTTGTGTGTCCAATTCGTCCGTGTAGACTCAGCACCAGAGATGTTGCTTGTGCTGAGCGAAGGTTGCAAGAAAACTTGTCACGGCATTTACTGCCGTAATAATCACTGACTGGGCGTGTTTACGTGTCTGAGCTTGTAGTAACTAGTTCATTTCCCATCCTGTCATTTTTGACGTGTCCAACTGGTAATTATAATCTCTGTGTTCCTACCAGCGATCTCTCTCTCTCTCTCTCTCTCTCTGTCTCTGTGTGTGTACTCACTTAATATCTCAGCCCTTGGTGTACCTATTTGTCTACAGTTCATTCTGTAATGTACAATCCACTCTATATCCAATTATGTAGTCCACTCTGTATACCTAGGTGTATACAGTCCTCTATGTATACCTAGGTGTGTACAGTCCACTCTGCGTGTATACAGCCAGGTGTGTACAGTCCACTCTATGTACAGCTATGTGTTACAGTCCACTCTATGTACAGCTGGGTGTGTACAGTCCAATCTATGTACACCCAGGTGTATACAGTCCACTCTATGTACAGCTAGGTGTGTACAGTCCACTCTATGTACAGCTAGATGTGTACAGTCCTCTCTATGTACAGCTAGGTGTGTACAGTCCACTCTATGTACAGCTATGTGTGTAGAGTCCAGTGTGGTGCTACTGTCCAGTGTTGCGTGGTGTACAAGATGAGCAGATATTGGTAGAGTTGACCTAACAGACAGGAGACAGGCTGGGAGCTGCTATGTAAACACATCAAGTTTGACACCACCTGAGCCTACTCATCACAGTGCTGCTGCTATGTAAACACATCAAGTTTGACACCACCTGAGCCTACTCATCACAGTGCTGCTGCTGCTGTGTTTCTTACATGTAGGGGTAAACGTATACAAAGTTAAGCTAGGATAACATGCGACACATGAATCTCATAGCTGACTCTCTGACAGTGTTCACTGTGAAAGAGAGTCTTTATCTCATAACTAGATGCTAGTGCTTGGTTCTGTTGCCTGGCATACAGCTGTCGTCTTGTGCAGTCTCCAGCAGGCCTCCAAATTCCTCTTCTTCTTCTTGGGGCAAATAATGGTAATGTCAATGGTTAGCTCATTTTCGGGCCCCCCCTCACCCACCCACCCACACACACACACACACACACACACACACACACACACATATATACATACATACATACATTCGCACGAGTGTGTCTTGACGAAGACCTCACAGGCCAAAATATTGTAACTTCCCTGCATTTAGCGGTAAAAACTTGCACTCTCTCTCTCTCTCTCTCCCCCCCCTCTCTCCCTCTCTCTCTCTCTCTCCCCTTCCCTCTCTCCCTCTCTCTGTCTTTCTCCCTGTCTGTCAGTTTTTGTACTTGGATAGCCTGACTGGTGAGTTCTTATGTGAGTCATGCACAGACTGACACGTCAGCCAGATAACAAAATTATGAAACTTGTATCTTGAGTAGGTCCACCTGAGAGCGTGGACTTGCCTGACCTGAACAAGATAAGAGAATCTTTTCTCTGCTCTCTCTGACAGGTGCGAAGTGTGCAAGATGAACGTGCCTCACCGCGTGCTCACGCCCGACGACCCACACAAGTCAATGTCAAGGACGATTGAAAGTGCCGAGCTTGTTGGGGATTACCTGCCCACTCCATACACCAGCTGTCCAGATGTGAGTAGACTAGTCTGTCTGTGTCAGTGGTCTCACCCTACACCCACTCCATACACCAGCTGTCCAGATGTGAGTAGGCTAGTCAGTCAGCAGTGTCTGTGTCAGTGGTCTCACCCTACACCCACTCCATACACCAGCTGTCCAGATGTGAGTAGGCTAGTCAGTCAGCAGTGTCTGTGTCAGTGGTCTCACCCTACACCCACTCCATACACCAGCTGTCCAGATGTGAGTAGGCTAGTCAGTCACCAGTGTCTGTGTCAGTGGTCTCACCCTACACCCACTCCATACACCAGCTATCCAGATGTGAGTAGGCTGGTCAGTCAGCAGTGCCTGTGTCAGTGGCCTCACCCTACACCCACTCCATACACCAGCTGTCCAGATGTGAGTAGGCTAGTCTGTCTGTGTCAGTGACGTCACCCTACACCCACTCCATACACCAGCTGTCCAGATGTGAGTAGGCTAGCCAGTCACCAGTGTCTGTGTCAGTGGCCTCACCCTACACCCACACACCCACAGCAAGTACATGTTCTGTTTCTTAGAACATTTATTTGTAAGTTTACAGAGCAGTATCGGGTTCATAAAAAAAATGTTTTAGTGCCTCCTTAACGTGCCAACCCCCAAGTGGTACGTCGCCTTCTTGTATGTGTCATTGTCTTATTTGTTTGTTAAATGTGTGAACTGCAAGGAAACTGCAGTTTATATCTTCTAATGTATGCATGATTCAGTAAGAAAAACAAATGTGTTAATACTTTATTGTTCTTTGTTCTCTGAGTTAGCAGAAACATTGTATGTAACGCTCTGACTGTACCGTTTGATGTTCTGTTGAATAACGGAACCGCGTGTATAACGCTCTCGTTGTATCTTTTGCTGCTGTTTTGAGTTGGCATAAGCACGCGTATAACGCTCTTGTTGTACTTTATGATGGTCACAGAAAGGATAACCCGCAGTGGAATGAACCACACCTCCAGATGTCAGCGTTTTTTTCTTGTGTTGTCACTAACAGCAGCACAGATGTCAGCGTTTTTTTCTTGTGTTGTCACTAACAGCAGCACAGATGTCAGCGTTTTTTTCTTGTGTTGTCACTAACAGCAGCACAGATGTCAGCGTTTTTTTCTTGTGTTGTCACTAACAGTAGCACAGATGTCAGCGTTTTTTTCTTGTGTTGTCACTAACAGTAGCACATATGTCAGTATTCTTGTGTTGTCACTAACAGCAGCACAGATGTCAGCGTTTTTTTCTTGTGTTGTCACTAACAGTAGCACAGATGTCAGCGTTTTTTTCTTGTGTTGTCACTAACAGCAGCACATATGTCAGTATTCTTGTGTTGTCACTAACAGCAGCACATATGTCAGTATATTCTTGTGTTGTCACTAACAGCAGCACAGATATAAGTATTCTTGTATTGTCACTAACATCAGCACAGATATAAGTATTCTTGTGTTGTCACTAATAGCAGCACAGATATAAGTATTCTTGTATTGTCACTAACATCAGCACAGATATAAGTATTCTTGTATTGTCACTAACAGCAGCACAGATATAAGTATTCTTGTGTTGTCACTAACATCAGCACAGATATACGTATTCTTGTATTGTCACTAACATCAGCACAGATATAAGTATTCTTGTATTGTCACTAACATCAGCACAGATATAAGTATTCTTGTGTTGTCACTAACAGCAGCACAGATATAAATATTCTTGTATTGTCACTAACAGCAGCACAGATATAAGTATTCTTGTATTGTCACTAACATCAGCACAGATATAAGTATTCTTGTATTGTCACTAACATCAGTACAGATATAAATATTCTTGTATTGTCACTAACATCAGCACAGATATAAATATTCTTGTGTTGTCACTAACAGCAGCACAGATATCAGTATTCTTCTTGTGTTATCACTAACACCAGCACATATATCAGTATTCTTGTTTTGTCACTAACAGCAGCACAGATGTTAGTATTCTTCTTGTGTATATACAGCACAGATAAGACTCGCCATCTTCAGGTGCCGAGCTTCATCGATTTCACGCCGAAGATCTGGCACATTCTTCTTTGTTGAGCTTGTGTTTGTATTACCAGCAGTTCTCCACGAGTAATTACATGTTCTGTCGGCTCAGACCAGAGCAAGGAGCCTGTAGCAGGGTTTCTCAGCTTGCCGTCGTTCGTCGGCTCAGTCGTCGCCACTGAGTACACGTGCTGGTATCCTTCAAGAGAGCCATCATTATTAGGTGCTGTGCAAGCAGACGTTGATGGTCATGCTTCTCTATAGATCTGGGTCCTTGCTGTTCTCCCTCAGCTCAGACTCTGTGTGTGTGTGCGCGCGCGCGTTCGTGCGTGCGTGCGTGCGTGCATGCGTATCATCGCGTTAGATTGCCCAAGATTTTTTTCCTCGACCTCTCTTCCCATGTATCTTTCCTGTTGTTAACATTGTTTTCATGTCTCGGAAAGTGTCATCAGAATATGACATAATGTACTTGATCATGTCTGTGTTGTTGTAAGACTTGTCATTTACAGAGAGTGCCTGTACTAGCTGTCTCGTTGACACAAACTAAACTTACACCAGACAGAGAGTGCCTGTACTAGCTGTCTCACTGATACAAACTAAACTTACACCAGACAGAGAGTGCCTGTACTAGCTGTCTTGTTTACACAAACTAAACGTACACCAGACAGAGAGTGCATGTACTGATACAAACTAAACTTACACCAGACAGAGAGTGCCTGTACTGATACAAACTAAACTTACACCAGACAGAGAATGGCTGTACTAGCTGTCTCACTGATACAAACTAAACTTACACCAGACAGAGAGTGCCTGTACTAGCTGTCTCGTTGACACAAACTAAACTTACACCAGACAGAGAGTGCCTGTACTGATACAAACTAAACTTACACCAGACAGAGAGTGCCTGTACTGATACAAACTAAACTTACACCAGAGAATGGCTGTACTAGCTGTCTCGTTGATACAAACTAAACTTACACCAGACAGAGTGTGTCTGTTCTAGCTGTCTCGTTGATACAAACTAAACTTACACCAGAGAATGTCTGTACTAGCTGTCTCACTGATACAAACTAAACTTACACCAGACAGAGTGTGTCTGTTCTAGCTGTCTCGTTGATACAAACTAAACTTACACCAGAGAATGGCTGTACTAGCTGTCTCACTGATACAAACTAAACTTACACCAGACAGAGAATGGCTGTACTTTTCCAGAGAATGGGGGCCCGCAGACTTGTGTTAAATGAGACCCACTGGTGTAGGCTCTTTAGATTCACTATTTGAAAACAGGAGACACGTAGAAAAACAGTACAGCGGTCTTGTATTTATCTGCTCCAGGCACACCTGTCAGTCACGTGTTCGCTATGTGAATACAGCACACCTGTAGGTTTGAAATTTGTGAAGGGACCAAAAGCTTTGATGTGAGCAAAGAAACAGCAGAAGTGACTGTCCCGTAAGTGTGGGTAGTGAAGCACTACGGGACATTCACGATTAAAGAAGGCAACAATCTAGCCATATATTGTAGGTCTGTGGGTAGTTGAGACACTGTGTATGTCCTACAACTATATGAACTGTGTATGTATATGATGCATGGAGATCATGACAACAGGATGTACATGTACATAAGTACATACTGAAACCAGTGATGTGCCTTACACGATTATATGTGTATGGTACATAGAACGTATCAAATGGATACACACACACATGACAGCTGTATCTAAAGACCCTACACCAGTGGTTCCTATTTAAGAAAAGCCCGCGGACCCCCAAAACTCTGGGAAACTCTCATATTTGTGCAGCAGATATGTGTTTTAAATGCAAAAGATTGTTTTTTTCCATAAAATGTGGGTAATCTTTAATGAGTAACCGTTACACAACAGGAAAAACTCTTGAGTACAAACTTGGCATGTTTTCAGATGGTAATAATGTAGTTAAGAAAAAGCAGACAACAATGAACATTCCTACTTGTTCTTTCATGTGGAAAGAATGTGAAATGTGTGACTGCCAACCAATCTGAACATGGTGAGAGAAATCATGTCTCTCTTTATTCCAAACAGTCATTTCCACATCTGGTTCTATATTTCCTTTTTTTTAAAATCTCAAACCCAGACCACAATGAAGCTGATTCTCATGTTTGTTCTTCATGTTACAATATGTTGAAAATGTTTGCTCAAAAAGCTACCTACAACAAAAGAGAACTATTTGCTTCAACACTTTCTCACCAACCTTCTTATAATCTGAAGAAACTTTCACCCACAGCTGGTCCAGTCCGCATTCTTTGAAAGTTATCGTCGGTTCACAGTAAAACTAATTTGTACAGACATACCTTGACTTGTTATGACGGACCCCCCCCCCCCAAGGCAGGTTTGACGGAACATCACATGGGAACCACGCCCTACACCGGAGTTATACTCCTTGTCCATAGCCCTTTGTAGTTATACAGCCTGTCCAATGTGACGTTACTGTATTGTGTAGATCTTATGAGAACGTCTCTTGACATTACTGTATTGTGTAGATCTTATGAGAACGTCTCTTGACATTACTGTATTGTGTAGATCTTATGAGAACGTCTCTTGACATTACTGTATTGTGTAGATCTTATGAGAACGTCTCTTGACATTACTGTATTGTGTAGATCTTATGAGAACGTCTGCTGCTACTTTATTATCTTGTGACAGCTTCGCTTGATGTTACTATATTATATGGGTCTTGTGACAACGTGTCTTGATGCTACTTTATTATATGGGTCTTGTGACAACGTATCTTGATGCTACTTTATTATATGGGTCTTGTGACAACGTATCTTGATGCTACTTTATTATATGGGTCTTGTGACAACGTATCTTGATGCTAATATAGTATAAGGGTATTATGACGTATCTTGATGCTACTATAGTATATGGGTATTATGACAACGTATCTTGATGCTACTATAGTATATGGGTATTATGACAACGTATCTTGATGCTACTATAGTATATGGGTATTATGACAACGTATCTTGATGCTACTATAGTATATGGGTATTATGATAACGTATCTTGATGCTACTTTATTATATGGGTCTAGTGACAACGTATCTTGATGCTACTGTATTATATGGGTCTTGTGACAACGTATCTTGATGCTACTTTATTATATGGGTATTATGACAACGTATCTTGATGCTACTATAGTATATGGGTATTATGACAACGTATCTTGATGCTACTATAGTATATGGGTATTATGACAACGTATCTTGATGCTACTATAGTATATGGGTATTATGACAACGTATCTTGATGCTACTATAGTATATGGGTATTATGACGTCCCCTGATGCTACTATAGTATATGGGTATTATGACAACGTATCTTGATGCTACTATATGTGTCTTGTGGCAGTGCGCGTTGATGATATTAATTTCGATAATATTAAAATGAGACTATGTCCTGTTCTTGTTGGTGCTGTTGTGGAGACGTCTGGGAGCAAGAAAAGAAATCAAAGTGATGTTTATGGGAAGATAAATATTTAACAGCCTCTGTACTGTATCGTTTCTTTGTGCAGAGCCCGCATGAAGCGCTGCGCGGATGTTCTGTATGGCGCCTGATTTGAAGCAGAAAGTGCAGTGTTGGCCCCTCAGTTCATGAAGTTCGTACAAACGTGCAGCCAGCAGCGCCACTCTCACAGTGTTTGCTGTACAGAGCCCCCGCCAGTTGAACGATTATCTCAGATTTGTGTGTTTGTCTGACGGGCATTGGAACTTTCAACTCTCCTCAGATCTCCACGCTCAAGTACACAGATTTGGGTCCTCTGTTCTGTTTGTTCTGTACGCGTCCGCAAGTTCTCTCCATTTGTCGTGACGATGTCCTACCCTCGGTTTCTTCTGGTTCTGTCGTGGTGTTCCAGGGAAGTACACGAGTAGCCACTCAGCTTCCCTTCGGAGGTCTTGTTTGTAAGATATTTATTATTAGCTTAGTGTGGGTCCAGGTAATGGCAGACTTCCTTCAGTGAGTGCCTTATTGTGTCGTGATTTTTCTATTGCGTTGTGTAAGTAGCTACCGCTACAGTGAGAAACTTCAGGCACAGCTTCCAGTCCAGCAGTTCTCCCGAAGTAACCTTCTACCAGATCTACGTGCTATATCTATACTTGTATATGTGCTAGAATGTTGGAGAACAAGACCAGATCTGCGTGCTATCTACACTTGCGTATGTGCTAGAATGTTGGAGAACAAGACCAGATCTGCGTGCTATCTATACTTGTATATGTGCTAGAATGTTGGAGAACAAGACCAGATCTGCGTGCTATCTACACTTGCGTATGTGCTAGAATGTTGGAGAACAAGACCAGATCTGCGTGCTATCTACACTTGTGTATGTGCTAGAATGTTGGAGAACAAGACCAGATCTGCGTGCTATCTACACTTGTGTATGTGCTAGAATGTTGGAGAACAAGACCAGATCTGCGTGCTATCTACACTTGTGTATGTGCTAGAATGTTGGAGACGAAAAGGACAGGGTCAGCTTATCCAGAATTTACACAAGTTATCAGAGAAAGATGTTGAATATTATTGTGCTGGCACATGACAACATATAAGAAAATGTGCTTGTAATCGTTGATCTCTGGCGTGCTTCTCTGCATCCAACACTACCGCTAGCTAGTACAATTATAGAGAGGGTGCTGGAAGGGCTGACGTGTGATTTGTTTGTTTGTTTGTTTGTTTTGTAGATAGTTCATATTTTATTGATGTTGTTCAGTCTAGGATCAGGTCACATTTAACAAGGAAATATAATTTGGGGGGAAAAAACCCGAACTAAAGTATTTAGTTCATCTCCCGTCATTTTTGCGAGTTACATCTTGTATAAGTAGCTCTGCTGTTTGCTGTATGCTTGGGGAGAGTGGTAATAAGACAGAAGCTTAGTCAAGCAAGAATTTTATCTGCGGGGGAGTTGAGGTTTTCTCGGTACACCGCCTACAACAACAGAAAAAGATCCTCAAAGGCCGCAAGAAAGAACAGTAACCGTGCGACCAGTGCTTCCAGGAAGTGCTGTTGTGGTGAGTGTATGTTGTTTCCAGAAGTTGTGGGTGCTTCCAGGAGGAGAGGACGTGCTGTTGTGGTGAGTGTATGTTGTTTCCAGAAGTTGTCAGTGCTTCCAGAAGGAAGGACGTGTGCTGTTGTGGTGAGTGTATGTTGTTTCCAGAAGTTGTCAGTGCTTCCAGAAGGAAGGACGTGCTGTTGTGGTGAGTGTATGTTGTTTCCAGAAGTTGTCAGTGCTTCCAGAAGGAAGGACGTGTGCTGTTGTGGTGAGTGTATGTTGTTTCCAGAAGTTGTCAGTGCTTCCAGAAGGAAGGACGTGTGCTGTTGTGGTGAGTGTATGTTGTTTCCAGAAGTTGTCAGTGCTTCCAGAAGGAAGGACGTGTGCTGTTGTGGTGAGTGTATGTTGTTTCCAGAAGTTGTCAGTGCTTCCAGAAGGAAGGACGTGTGCTGTTGTGGTGAGTGTATGTTGTTTCCAGAAGTTGTCAGTGCTTCCAGAAGGAAGGACGTGTGCTGTTGTGGTGAGTGTATGTTGTTTCCAGAAGTTGTCAGTGCTTCCAGAAGGAAGGACGTGTGCTGTTGTGGTGAGTGTATGTTGTTTCCAGAAGTTGTCAGTGCTTCCAGAAGGAAGGACGTGTGCTGTTGTGGTGAGTGTATGTTGTTCCCAGAAGTTGTCAGTGCTTCCAGAAGGAAGGACGTGTGCTGTTGTGGTGAGTGTATGTTGTTCCCAGAAGTTGTCAGTGCTTCCAGAAGGAAGGACGTGTGCTGTTGTGGTGAGTGTATGTTGTTCCCAGAAGTTGTCAGTGTTGGCGCAGGGCGGCCAGGCCTGTACGTGTGACAGTTACAGCCCCGCCGGTGAGCCCAAGTCAGCGCATTCAAGCAGCATCAGACGCTGTGTGTGGACAAGACGTGTAACACCCACCTAGACAGACATCGTTTATTGTTGCTGCTGCTGCTGTGGCAGTTGTAGTCCACTCCTCCAGAAAACTCTGCCCGCACTACTTTATATGTAAGTGTGTAATCAGGGCGCCTTATATTGTGCGGTTTTGCAGGCTCGCCGGGTAGGGCGTCCGCCTACATATGAATGTACTAGATTCATATCCCACCAGGTGGTACCCTTATTTTGTGATAGTTTACAGAACTGTAATTAATTGTCAGCTTAGTACAGCAGAGCGCCCACCTTCTGATTTATGCAGGCAACTGGAGGCACACCACAGTACACTATCATCACCGTGAAGGGTGCATTAAGAGAGGGAAAAAAAGGAAATAATCATTTTATATATATATATGTATATATATATATATGTGTGTGTGTGTGTGTGTCGTTTGTTGTGATCGCTTGAGTGATGTGTTGGAGGACTAGGTTCGTGTGTGAAACAAGCCAGGAGGTAGAACGTGACAAAAGTCAGTCGCTGGAAGCTTTAGACTGTACGGAGATAGCTTGTGCCACACTCCTGGACCAACCCAACCCTTGACATACCTTCGTGTAGTGTCCCACACACAAACAGACCGTCATCTGGTCGTGGGCTTGTGTTTGTACAAGCGGGGCGGGAGTCTTGATGTCTGTACGCTGTCAACTTGTTTGACGAGAGAGTTTCTGCTGGAATGTGCTGGTAGGAGACAGTTTTGACGTCATGTCAGCATCTATACGCTCTCTGACCTCACGCTACCCACAACATTCTATGACACTGTGTGCTAGCAGATCAAATTACCAGCTGTACTGGGCGGCCTGAAGTGCCACGTGGTTTTTAAGTCAATGTTGGAGCTTGCTGTTGTTGACATTGTCTTAAGCCAGACCTGGACAGCCGTCGAGCAGAACTGTCGAGCTGTGTGTGAACGCTGTCAGCCCATCCTGTGCTTCTCTTTCATGTCCTGCCTACATTGCTTCCAGCTTTTTTTCCAGCTTACATGTGAGTGGTTGTGACGCCTGGTTGGCGCAGGCTAGAGAACCCTTCTCCCACACAGAATGTAGTCTGCGCAAGTCATGTGTAGTACGCTGTGTGGGTTGCTACATGACATTAGATACAGTGCTGGTGGTGCACTTTGTGTTGGACGTTCAGAGTTTTATCAAGTCACTGTTCCTGTCATTTGGAAGGATCGTACATGGTCAGTCTTGGGAGACTCTTGTTTTATTATGTTCTTGGAAGATATGCTCAGTACTGTTTTATTATGTTCTTAGAAGATATGCTCAGTACTGTTTTATTATGTTCTTGGAAGATATGCTCAGTACTGTTTTATTATGTTCTTAGAAGATATGCTCAGTACTGTTTTGTTATGTTCTTGGAAGATATGCTCAGTACTGTTTTATTATGTTCTTGGAAGATATGCTCAGTACTGTTTTATTATGTTCTTGTGAGATATTCTTAGTAGTTTTATTGTGTTTTTGGAAGATATTCTTAGTAGTTTTACTGTGTTTTTGGAAGATATTCTTAGTAGTTTTATTGTGTTCTTGGGAGATATTCTTAGTAGTTGTCAGTGCTTCCAGAAGGAAGGACGTGTGCTGTTGTGGTGAGTGTATGTTGTTCCCAGAAGTTGTCAGTGCTTCCAGAAGGAAGGACGTGTGCTGTTGTGGTGAGTGTATGTTGTTCCCAGAAGTTGTCAGTGCTGGCGCAGGGCGGCCAGGCCTGTACGTGTGTGACAGTTACAGCCCCGCGGGTGAGCCCAAGTCAGCGCATTCAAGCAGCATCAGACGCTGTGTGTGGACAAGACGTGTAACACCCACCTAGACAGACATCGTTTATTGTTGCTGCTGCTGCTGTGGCAGTTGTAGTCCACTCCTCCAGAAAACTCTGCCCGCACTACTTTATATGTAAGTGTGTAATCAGGGCGCCTTATATTGTGCGGTTTTGCAGGCTCGCCGGGTAGGGCGTCCGCCTACATATGAATGTACTAGATTCATATCCCACCAGGTGGTACCCTTATTTTGTGATAGTTTACAGAACTGTAATTAATTGTCAGCTTAGTACAGCAGAGCGCCCACCTTCTGATTTATGCAGGCAACTGGAGGCACACCACAGTACACTATCATCACCGTGAAGGGTGCATTAAGAGAGGGAAAAAAAGGAAATAATCATTTTATATATATGTATATATATATATATATGTGTGTGTGTGTGTGTCGTTTGTTGTGATCGCTTGAGTGATGTGTTGGAGGACTAGGTTCGTGTGTGAAACAAGCCAGGAGGTAGAACGTGACAAAAGTCAGTCGCTGGAAGCTTTAGACTGTACGGAGATAGCTTGTGCCACACTCCTGGACCAACCCAACCCTTGACATACCTTCGTGTAGTGTCCCACACACAAACAGACCGTCATCTGGTCGTGGGCTTGTGTTTGTACAAGCGGGGCGGGAGTCTTGATGTCTGTACGCTGTCAACTTGTTTGACGAGAGAGTTTCTGCTGGAATGTGCTGGTAGGAGACAGTTTTGACGTCATGTCAGCATCTATACGCTCTCTGACCTCACTCTACCCACAACATTCTATGACACTGTGTGCTAGCAGATCAAATTACCAGCTGTACTGGGCGGCCTGAAGTGCCACGTGGTTTTTAAGTCAATGTTGGAGCTTGCTGTTGTTGACATTGTCTTAAGCCAGACCTGGACAGCCGTCGAGCAGAACTGTCGAGCTGTGTGTGAACGCTGTCAGCCCATCCTGTGCTTCTCTTTCATGTCCTGCCTACATTGCTTCCAGCTTTTTTTCCAGCTTACATGTGAGTGGTTGTGACGCCTGGTTGGCGCAGGCTAGAGAACCCTTCTCCCACACAGAATGTAGTCTGTGCAAATCATGTGTAGTACGCTGTGTGGGTTGCTACATGACATTAGATACAGTGCTGGTGGTGCACTTTGTGTTGGACGTTCAGAGTTTTATCAAGTCACTGTTCCTGTCATTTGGAAGGATCGTACATGGTCAGTCTTGGGAGACTCTTGTTTTATTATGTTCTTGGAAGATATGCTCAGTACTGTTTTATTATGTTCTTAGAAGATATGCTCAGTACTGTTTTATTATGTTCTTGGAAGATATGCTCAGTACTGTTTTATTATGTTCTTAGAAGATATGCTCAGTACTGTTTTGTTATGTTCTTGGAAGATATGCTCAGTACTGTTTTATTATGTTCTTGGAAGATATGCTCAGTACTGTTTTATTATGTTCTTGTGAGATATTCTTAGTAGTTTTATTGTGTTTTTGGAAGATATTCTTAGTAGTTTTATTGTGTTTTTGGAAGATATTCTTAGTAGTTTTATTGTGTTCTTGGGAGATATTCTTAGTAGTTTTATTGTGTTCTTGGGAGATATTCTTAGTAGTTTTATTGTGTTCTTGGGAGATATTCTTAGTAGTTTTATTGTGTTCTTGTGAGATATTCTTAGTAGTTTTATTGTGTTCTTGTGAGATATTCTTAGTAGTTTTATTGTGTTCTTGGGAGATTTGCAAATGCAATAAATAAAGCTAAAGAAGAGTGGCTAAATAAGAAATGTAATGAAATAGAGAAACACCATCATGGAAACACAAGAGACATGTACAAACAAATAAAGGAATTAACAAACAAAAGGACATACCACAAGACTGGATGCCTGAAGTCAAAGGATATACAATAATGGACAGAGATGAAATAATGGCACGATGGTGTGAATACATAGAGAACTCTATGAGGACAGTAGAAGCGAAATAGATATACGAAATAATAATGAAGGGCCTTCCATATTAAAAGCAGAAATGGAAGAAGCCATCAAACAAATGAAGAACAACAAAGCACCAGGACTATATAAAATCACCAAGGAAGAATTGGAAGCATTGGGAGAGCTTGGCATAGAAATAATTACCAGACATCTATAACAGTAACTATGTCCAATCAGATCTTGTGCAGTCAGTTTTCATTGTCCTACCAAAGAAGCAAGGTGCAGTTGAATGTGAAGACCATCGAACCATTAGTCTTATGAGCCTTGTTACCAAAATCCTGCTTGGTATTGTAATGAGAAGAGTCAGGGGCAAAATACAACCAGAAATCGCTGAAGAACAGTGTGGCTTCGTCGAAGGAAAAGACACAAGTATATATATATATATATGAAAACATTGATGGAAAGATCAATAGAAGTAAAGACGGGCCTACACTTATGCTTCATAGATTACTGTAAAGCATTCGATAAAGTGAGACACAGAGAAATTATAAGAATCCTGGAAGACATCATCATAGATGAGAAAGATCTGAAACTCATTAAAAATATATACTGGTAGCAATCAGCAGCAATGAAGGTTGAGAACCAAATAGGAGCATTCCAAGACATAAAATTGGGAGTGAGACAAGGATGTGTTCTCTCTCCTGACCTCTTCTCCTTGTACAGCGAAAACATAATGAGAAATATAGAGAGCTTGCCAGGAATATCAATTGGCGGGTACATTAACAATCAGAACTGTGTCGTCTGTATATACAGACGACACAGTTCTGATTGCTGTGAAGGGGAGCTACAGGCTCTTCTAGACATCGTGGTTCGTGAAAGTAAAAGTAAAGGTATCAGTCTGAATAAAAAGAAGACCGAAGAGATGGTCATCTCAAAGAAAAGAATACCACCAAAATGTAGCATTACCATCGATGGCACAGAACTGAAACAAGTTGATAGATTCAAGTACTTAGGAACAGTTATAACAGCTGATGGGAAATGTCACAACGAAATAAAAAGCAGACGTGCTCAGGCCAAGTCAGCATCCCAGAAAATGAGAAACATCTTGTGCTACAGATCCATATTAATGGAAACAAGATTCCGAGTACTTAAATGTTACATCGAGTCAATTGTGTTTTATGGGTGTGAAGCATGTTTCATGAATAAGAGAGTACAGTAAGAAATGGAGGTCATGGAAGTGTGGTTCATAAGAAGGACGTTGAAGGTACCATGGACAGCTAAGAAAACCAACGAAGAAGTCTTAAGAGAGGCTGGAGAGGCAAATTACAGCAAAGATCAGAGGCAGACAAGCGAGATTTGTAGGACATTTTCTTAGAAGAGGAAAATTGGAACACATTGTGGCAGCTGGAAAAATTGAGAGAAGAAGAGACAGAGGAAGACAGAGAGAGAAGTTACTGGATGGGCTGTCAGTGTGGCTAGGAAGAAAGTCACCGGCAGATCTCATAATCAAGTCTAAAGACAGGGAATTATGGAGAGAAATGAACGCATACGCCATGCAGCATGGCACTTGATTGGAAGATATGCCCAGTACTGTTTTATTATGTTCTAGGGAGATATGGTCAGTACAGATTTATTATGTTCTTGGAAGCTATGGTCAGTACAGATTTATTATGTTCTTGGAAGTTATGGTCAGTACTGTTTTATTATGTTCTTGTGAGATATGGTCAGTACAGATTTATTATGTTCTTGGAAGCTATGGTCAGTACAGATTTAGTATGTTCTTGGAAGCTATGGTCAGTACATATTTATTATGTTCTTGGAAGCTATGGTCAGTGTTGTTTTATTATGTTCTTGTGAGATATGGTCAGTACTGTTTTATTATGTTCTTGGAAGATGTGCTTAATGTTTTATTAATGTTTTGCGAAGACACTTAATTCTTGCTTTGTTCCGTTCTGTCAAGACACGGTTACTGTGGTCTTATATAAAGATATGGTTACTGTGGTCTTATATAAAGACACGGTTACTGTGGTCTTATATAAAGACACGGTTACTGTGGTCTTATATAAAGATACGGTTACTGTGGTCTTATATAAAGACACGGTTACTGTGGTCTTATATAAAGACATGGTTACTGTGGTCTTATATAAAGACATGGTTACTGTGGTCTTATATAAAGACATGGTTACTGTGGTCTTATATAAAGACATGGTTACTGTGGTCTTATATAAAGACATGGTTACTGTGGTTTTATATAAAGACTTGGCTGCGCGTGTCGCGCTTTAGAGTAGATTTATGGAAGAATGGAAGAGAGAGAGATGAAACATGAATGACTTTTGCAGGTAATAAATGTAAGTAAAAAATACGACAGCCTGCATCATATCTCACTACAGGCTGTTTTATCAGGGGCAGATAATAGCTGAAATGTGTCATGTCACATCTAGTAGGCCAGATGATTCTACGCATCCTCCCTGCCATATGTCACAGCAGCCTGACAACCTGGTCTCCATCATGGAGGAGCCTAGTATCATCACAACAGCCTGGGAGGATATCGCCCGTCTTTTATGTGGGCTGGGAGGATATCGGCCGTCTTTTATGTGGGCTGGGAGGATATCGCCCGTCTTTTATGTGGGCTGAACTGTGCGGGGAATAACGTAAAACCCATAGTTGCCACTACTGGACAAGAGAACAAAGATGTCCGATGAGATTCTGAAACCTTGTCATTTGTCAGACTTGTCCTGGCATAAATGATTCTCCACGTACATGTTAGCTGAAATGAAGAAGGTGAACAGATATAACGGGGTAGATTGTTTCAGGTAAATGATTGTTGTCTTTGACGATCATACAGTAACTGCCGACATCGGTCAGAGCCAGGTACATAATGGTAGCTTAGCTTTTAGTTTTAGTAAGCGTGCACATACAGAAGGCTGGCTTGAGCGTGCAGAGATTCTAGGATAGCCCAGGTATATGCTTACCTATCTAGGTCAGAATAACAACAACAACAACAAGCGGTCGTATCACTTGACAAGGTGCCATAGCCGGGTCAGAGAAACGTGCTGGCTTGTGTATCCATGTGATGAAGTGGTTGTAGTTGTTTGCCTGAGCCGTGTCTTGCCTGACCTTCAGCAACTGTACACATCTCTTGCTGTTAGTGGGGCGTTGATTTTTAGTAATATAGAACTAGAGGTCTGCGTAAAGAACTACCGACCCATGTTATAGATCTAAAGGTCCGCGTAGAGATCTCGAGATTTCAGCACCAAGTTCAAAGCTGTGCCATCCTGTATGTAATAGTGAGATTCTGTGTGTCTTCTTGCTACAGTAGCTTACGGTGATAACAGTGTCGGACAGAGAGCTGTACCATCCTCTAGTGAGATTCTATGTGTCTTCTTGTTACAGTAGCTTACGGTGATAACAGTGTCGGACAGAGAGCTGTACTGGCATGTTCATTTGGCAGCTCAGTGAAAAGGACAGAGAGTTGTAGTAGGTGAGAAACTTGCAGCAAAAGAAACGCTAACTGCTGGCAGGAAGCACGGCATCAGTTGACACAGCAAACAAAAATTATGGAACCAGACATTCACATACTTCCTCTATACTACAAGAATGAAAACCACACGACAGGGAAAAGTGAAAGGAAAAAGAGCAAGAGGTCGACAACGATACAGATGAGTGGACGACATAAAGAGATTCAGCTTAGCTTTGTGGAGCGTGCAAACAACGGACACAACAAACTGCAGGACCTTTTCCTGCCAACCTTCCGTGGGGACATAGCACAGGATAATTGAACAGAATACCAGAATTGGAATGCTTTACTTTACACATATACTTATGATGCCTATATAAAGTGTAGAAATGAGTGGGGGCTACAAGGAAATCAACCGACAGCTTACTTATGCAAGCGTTTCATTGAGAAGAAAGCCGTGTGGGTGAGATGTTTCTCTTAGAGATTAGTCGTTGTCCTCTCTTAGTATTCACTCCTCCCCGCCAGTCGCTGCAGATGTGTGTGGCCACGGGAACTATGGGCTGACATAGTAAAGTGCCTTCATCAGGTACAGTGCTTCATAAGCAGCACAGAGTAAAGAAAGGAAAGGGCGGTGCTTTAGTCGCTGCTCCCTGGTGTCAGTGTTAGCTGAGTCTGAAGGAGTCCAGACGTGTCAGTTGTTACTACATGAATGCGCTCACCTACCTGCCTGCGTTGTCTAAAGCTGCTGACCCGAGATAGGTCACACACAAGCAGCAGGGGTACACGGTAAACAAGGTAGGAACTGGTTTTCCCCTTCTTCAGGTGTGTGACCCACCTTTCTGTCACCTTTTACCTGCACGTGACGTCCCGCAGTGTTGATAACCAGACTCGTGTAGGTCACACGTTTAAGTCTGGTTCAGGCGGGATAATGGCTGCTGTGCTTTCCTAGCTAAAGTCTGGAGAAAATGTTGGCTGGTCTTAGTTGCTTGTGTCAGGGATTTTGTGATATCGGTGTTGCTGGATGTAAAGCAGTGTCAGAACTTGTCCTGTATTTCTGTAGCTAACCGCTGTTCTAGCTTGGCTGAGGTAGTCTTTCTCCCGAGAGCGTGTGATAGTTCAGTGTTCTAGCTTGGCTGAGGTAGTCTTTCTCCCGAGAGCGTGTGATAGTTCCGCTGTTCTAGCTTGGCTGAGGTAGTCTTTCTCCCGAGAGCGTGTGATAGGTGGAACTATTCGCTGAGAGAGAAAGATGTGTAAGTTGTCGCTAACAGGTAACTCATTTCGTTTCTTCTTATATAAAAATCAAATGTTTCCCTAATTACTAACATGGTTCTGGCCATGGTGCTTCGTTTAGGTTGTTCATGCGTTCCAGTGTAAAGCCAGTCTTTATATGGATGTGTCGAGTTCAGTGATTGGGTGAGATCGACATCTGTGATTTGGGTCAGACAGTATCAAGATCGGAGACGTGTGGGTGGATGCAATCAGTGTTGTCCATGAACAGATTTCCTCCTTACTATCCCATCCGTCACGGCAGGTTTTGTGATTGCTTGATTTTATACAAGTCTTTACGTGCCTCTGAGGCTGGTGTTAAAACTGTGACTAGTTTGAAAGTAAGGAGACATCGGAGGCATCATCCAAGCGTGACACGGCATTGCGCGTGTGTGTGTACCTGACCCGGACCTGTGTAGGATTACGTGAAAACTATGTGGAACAGTCGGAGATTTTGGGATGTTTTAACTTGTGGGAGGTGAACGTTTCCCAGAGAAAGCCATGACGTGGCCTCTATATTGTGACTATTGTAAGCCGTCTGGGTACAAGCATCTTGTCTCCGTCAGTCCAAGCATCTGCCATGCCCTTGTTCGTGTCCAGGTTACGTCTTCTGTATGATTACTTCCTAGTCTACATTATGAGGATGGTACAAGTAAGTGTTTGCTGTCACTATCTGTTTGTTGTTGTTGTTGTTGTTACAGTTTTGTGTCGTGTAGTACTAGCTGTTATTATATGTCGTAAGTCTTCTGTTACAGTTGTAGTACTAGCTGTTATTATATGTCGTAAGTCTTCTGTTACAGTTGTAGTACTAGCTGTTGTTTACATGTTGTGTGTCTTGAGCTGGTATTTCATGTAGCACTTGTATAGTTGGAGACGTTGTTGCTGGTGTGCTATTTCCTGTAGCACTAGCATAGTTGGAGACCTTGTTGCTGGTGTGCTATTTCCTGTAGCACTAACCATAGTTGGAGACCTTGTTGGTGTGCTGTTTCTTGTAGCTGTAGCATAGTTGAAGACCTTGTTGGTGTGCTGTAGCTGTAGCATAGTTGGAGACCTTGTTGGTGTGCTGTTTCTTGTAGCTGTAGCATAGTTGGAGACCGTGTTGCTGGTGTGCTATTTGATAGAAATGTTGAACCAAGCTCCCGGTGGCTTGTCCTTTGTTCACGGAACCAGCGCTTGTCAAACAAGAAGACTTTTGCTGTTAGGAAGAATACACAGCAACGTGTTTGTAATGACGGTTCTACCAGCATTTGATTCAGATAATCCATCACAGTACAGTGTTTCTCTTTCCAGCCCCTTGTCTCTGTCACAGTACAGTGTTTCTCTTTCCAGCCCCTTGTCTCTGTCACAGTATAGCGTTTCTCTGTTTACTCGGCTCGTCTCTACAGTACCCTGGATCTTGAAGCTAGCAGTCAGTCAGTGTTGTATGCAGTTTATGTGTGGGACAGGCTTGTCCTTGTCCTGGCCTACTTGTAACAGACAGTGTGGCTATAAAGATAACTTGAGTCAGTGTTGGCTATAAAGATAACTTGAGTCAATGTTGGCTATAAAGATAACTTGAGTCAATGTTGGCTATAAAGATAACTTGAGTCAATGTTGGCTACAAGGATAACTTGAGTCAATGTTGGATATAAAGATAACATGAGTCAGTGTTGTCTATAAAGATAACAGGAGACAGTGTTGAGTATAGATGTAGCACAAGACAGTGTTCGGTATAAAGATAACGTGAAACAGTGTTGGGTATAGATGTAGCACGAAACTGTTGGCTATAAAGATAGCACGATACAGTAATGGCTATACAAAATAACACGAGATAGTGTTGGCTATAAAGATCACACGAGTCAGTTTTGGCTATAAAGATAACAGTGTGTTTTTCAAAGGAGACTTGAAGTTTATCATTGAACTCTCCTTTTCTGCGAAGTTGCCTAGGTTTTGTGCTGCGACCCATCCCCTCCCACACACACACATACACATATAGTAGAGTGAACATTGTATGTATGGGTTGTATGTAGCCTGTCAGACATACGCTGGTTTATACAGACATCTTATATCATGGTGACACCACTTTTTCTTCACTTTGTTAAAGTTTCCTACCTCCAGTCTTTCTCTTACAAACATTCATTGCTTTTCTCGTTATTTTACATCCAGTTTTTTTTTCTGACTTAGATACTAGCAAAAATTAGGCACGTGAAATAGTGCAGGTATATAAAGTTTTTTCTGTTAACCATTTGGGAGTGTGGGGGGGGGGGGTCAAGTCATATCACAGTGGTGAAGAATCAATATTTGTTGACAGGACTTACCTGGCCGTGGGGTCAAGTCATATCACAGTGGTGAAGAATCAATATTTGTTGACAGGACTTACCTGGCCGTGGGGTCACTCATGATGATGATTATGAACAAGATCTGATATTTTTCAAAACATGGGACATTTTATACCTTTGTTCCTTCGTCTCATCTTGTTCTTCGTCTCATCTTTTTTCTCCCATTCCATCTTGCTCTCCCATCCCGTCTTGCTCTCCCGTTCCATCTTGCTCTCCCATCCCATCTTGCTCTCCCATCCTGCTCTCCCATCCCATCTTGCTCTCCCATCTCATCTTGCTCTCCCATCTCATCTTGCTCTCCCATCCCATCTTGCTCTCCCATCCCATCTTGCTCTCCCATCTCATCTTGCTCTCCCATTCCATCTTGCTCTTCCATCTTGCTCTCCCATCCCATCTTGCTCTCCCATCCCATCTTGCTCTCCCATCTCATCTTGCTCTCCCATCCCATCTTGCTCTCCCATCTAATCTTGCTCTCCCATCCCATCTTGCTCTCCCATCTTGCTCTCCCATCCCATCTTGCTCTCCCATCCCATCTTGCTCTCCCATCTTATCTTGCTCTCCCATCCCATCTTGCTCACCCATCCCATCTTGCTCTCCCATCTTGCTTGATAATAATGGAAGTGGAAGAAAGAAACGTCAGGGTAACACGGTGGAAACTGGCCGTCACGTGACTAAGCCCTGAAATAATCGCTTCGTCTTCTCGGCAACGAGATACGTCCAGTGTTTTAGCTTTAGTCATGACAGACTTGTCAGTGTCACGTCAGACTTGTCAGTGTCACGGCAGACTTGTCATTGTCACGGCAGACTTGTCATCAAAGAGGCACGCCCAACTTTAGTCACAGCTTGCCCTTGTCTTCCTTTCTGGCAAACTTCTCTTTCAAATGCCTCACAGCGCACCCCCATCTACAGCAGTTTGCTTTCTCTAGATCTTGGAATGTGCCTGATAGTTTGCGCATTCCTTTTCTCATTGGATGCCTTCTTCCTTCAAGTTCTGATTGGTTGATTAACGGCGGTATGGAATTTTGATTGGTTGATTAACGGCGGTATGGAATTTTGATTGGTTGCTGTCAGAATGTGAATGAATTAGGTCTTGAGCTGGGACCGCAAGATTTTTTTTTCTCTGGCAAGTGTTGACCAGCCCAGCAAGTGGAAGCTTTTCCTGGCTCGGGTTACTCCTCCCTTCTTGGGCGACCTCAGTGTTGTGACCAGGGTCAAAGGTCACCGCCGTGGCAGAGATTTGTTTGCTATTTCTGACCAACGCACATTTTTTTTTTAACATAACTGCTTACACTGCCACGCCGCAGAATGACAAGACATCCTCATCATCGTCTCTACATGGTAGCTGGCTGGAAGTCTGGGATATTTTAGCATGGGAGTCCTGTCAAGGCTGTCAGGTCTTCATCTGTCAGCGGTGTTGTTGCCATTGTTTACTCACGCCACTGGTTGACTCTTCTGCCATGATGATGATGATGATGATGTACAGTATTAGAAAATCTTCCAGACATAAACCAACTTTGCCAGTAAACACGTAATTTTCCCCGTGTTTATGTTTGACTTGTCAGCCGAGTTCTAGTTGTATCCCTGGCCAGAGATTGCAGAAAAGCCCAGCGCTGCTGCTGCTGCTGCTGCTGCTGCCTTGGGTTCCGTTTCTTGCTGCCAGACGCCTGTGATAGGAGGCCGGGCTTTCTTCCGTCACGTCATTTACCTGCTGTTTTTTATCCGTACCACACTTGCATCTGGGTTATCACTCTAACACCCTAGAAGATATCATCATTATATGGGCTAGATATTTCTCTCTGCCTTATTGTCTTTTTTTTTTATTTCCTTTGATCTGACTCGGATCGTCCGCTTATAGTCTCTTCAGCAGGAACTGTCAGGCTATGGTATCTCGGATGGGAACTGTCAACTTTTTTTTTATCTATTCTGATGGAGCTATCAGCTTATAGTCGCTTCTGCTAGAACTGTCAAAAAACACAGCACAGAGAACTGTCGCACGGTAAAGTACAGCTGTGAGAAGTACTACACAGTAAAACACGGATGAGAGAAGTATCACACAGTAAAACACGGCTGAGACAAGTCACACAGTAAAGCACGGCTGAGAGAAGTCACACAGTAAAGCACGGCTGAGAGAAGTCACACAGTAAAACACGGCTGAGAGAAGTCACACAGTAAAGCACGGCTGAGAGAAGTCACACAGTAAAGCACGGCTGAGAGAAGTCACACAGTAAAGCACGGCTGAGACAAGTCACACAGTAAAGCACGGCTGAGACAAGTCACACAGTAAAGCACGGCTGAGGCAAGTCACACAGTAAAGCACGGCTGAGAGAAGTCACACAGTAAAGCACGGCTATATATACTCCACATAGTTGTGAAGACTGGCCGTGTGTTGGTGTCTGTGAGAACTCTCCGTCCATATCTTCACCACACCGGCCTGTACTCTAGCTCCGTCTTCCCAGAATGAACATATCTTTCTTCGTCTTGTCAAATACAAGCCAGGTTAGCAGATAAACGGAACATCTGCTTGCTGTGCTGACCAGGTATAGAGGAGAGGAGAGGATGTTTGCCGGGGCTCGATGATATCACGTCGTCTTTGTCTTCTAACTTCTTCTTCGTCGTTTACTTGGTGTTTTCTCTTAGTTCCGCCACTTTCTGTTGTCGGCACTTAACTAATAGCTTGATGTAGCTTAGGGATGGGTCTGGTTTGTTTTCATGTTTGATGTGTCACGTCACCATCATCATGTGCCCCGTCTTTTCCGTGTTGGAGGCTAGCTGCCTGCTCGCTCCCATGCCATGGCGGTGAACCATCTGTTAATGTTGCTGTCGGAGTTTTTGTTTGAAATGTTCAGCTGAGTACAGTGGTTCATGTGTTATTACACCATCGATATCACAAGCAGACATTTATCTCAGCAGATCCATGTGTCTGTGACCCAAGAGCCACAGACATGACATCCTCGAGTTGCCAGCTACATAACCCACTCAGGGAGAAGACTAGCCAGATCCCAGCACCCCCCTCCCTCAAGAGAAGATCTAGCCAGATCCCAGCACCCCCCCCCCTCAAGAGAAGATCTAGCCAGATCCCAGCTTGTGGATTAGTGAAAACGGCTAGAACTTTCTAGTACTTATGTTGATATTGCACTCAACTTATGTTTTTCTTGTTCCACTACTGTTTTCTGCCCCACGAAACATGCACTCAACTTATGTTTTTCTTGTTCCACTACTGTTTTCTGCCCCACGAAACATGCACTCAACTTATGTTTTTATTGTTCCACTACTGTTTTCTGCCCCACGAAACATGCATTCAGCTTATGTTTTTCTTGTTCCACTACTGTTTTCTGCCCCACAAACCACGCACTCTCCTTCTGCACGCCCGTATCTGATTGTGTTCAATGTGGTTTTACATTTTATTTCCATTTGTTTTATTTTTGGGTATATTTGTGAAAGTTGGCATTGATTCAGAACGAAAATAGACAGCGCTGACAAAAATAAGTTATGATCACAGGAAAGCTCGGCCAAACTATGCAGGCTTTTTTCTTGTTTGGTTGCTTCCCGCTTTTTCTTGCATGGCATGTTGCTGAAAATAGCCAGTCAAATCACTGAACAGAGAAAAACGTTGAACTGTCTGGCCGCGCTAGAAGCTGCTTCAGATTGGTAGGGGCCTGCATGTTGCCGGGGCTAACCATAGCATGGAAACACACGTGGCACTTTTATCTACGCTGCCCAGGCTATTTCTGTAGCCGGTCGCTGCCGCTGGGCGGTTGCCAGCTACCTGAAGGTTTCCCCTGTGTTATCTGGCCCCCCCCCCCCCCCCCGCGCTGTTGTGTTGGTAGGGCCCACGATGTTGTAAGTTTCTGCAGTTGTTATTATGGTTGTCTTCAGTTCCACCATCCTTTGTCACCCGCTGCACGCACATGTAAGTTGTTTTTTTTAGTTGTAACTAATGTTATTTACTCAGACTAGTGTTTGTGGAGGCTTGTAAAGACAAGTGTTTTTAGATTGTAGTGTTTGTAGAGGCAGAGATCTGAAGAGAGTAGTGTTTGGAGAAAGTAGTGTTTACAAAGAGTAATGTTTGTGGGGGCCGGTTTTTGTAGAGTAATGTTTGTAGAGACTAGTGCTTATAGATTTTAGTGTTTGTAGGGATTAATTTTTGTACAGTAATGATTGTAGAGACTACTTTATAGAGAGTAGTACTTGTAATTATAAATGTTTGTAGGGACTAGTGTGTAGAGTAACGTTTATAGAGACGAGTGTTTGTAGAGACAAGTAAGACTATTGCCTGTACAGATAAGAGGATAATGCAGGAAATCATCTTTTAATGAAAGACAAGAAATCTGGGCTCGTCATACAGTGAAATCACATAGCAAACATTTTCCTTGCAAGAATGAAAGAGAAACATTAATATACACTCACTCACGCACTCAGTCACTCACTCAGTCACTCACGCATTCAATCACTCACTCAATCACGCATTCACTCACTCATTCAATCACGCACTCCGTCACTCTACAGATGGTACCCATAGGTTTGTTACCAAGTACTGATGGTAGGATTGCTTGATAAGAGAATTCTGTTTGTGTTTGAGAAACTTTCTCTGTCACTCTCTGTCTCTCTCTCTCTCTCTCTCTCTCTGTCTCTCTCTTTGTATCTCTGTGTCTCTTTCTCACTCTGTCTCTGTCTCTCTGTGTGTGTCTCTGTGTCTCTCCCTCTCCCTTTCTGTCTCCCTCTCTCTGTGTCTCATGTCTAAAGTGCTTTGCCCATGTTATTCCTGGCCAACTTGTGCTCTAAGACTTGGCTGTTTGATATGACTGCTGCAGATTTAGTAGCGGTGCTGATGTTGTTGTATGTTGGCAGGCCATCCAGCAGGAGCTGCAGGACTCGGACAAGCGTTCAAGTCTTCCCCGCATGAAGAGCTTCGACGCCATCGTGTTCGACGTTCTCAGAGTCAGCCCTGAAGATTTTGCTGTGAGTATCAGCTTCTTGTTGATGGCCTCCGTCTCTTGTCTCTACCCCCAAACCAGGACCGGGTTGCAGGGCTTGGCCTGGACCTCCCACTAGTGTCCCTCCTTCATGTGACGCACCACGAGCACAGCCAGGATGTAGGATAGGGAGTGGGCAAACTTTGTTTCACTGATTCTCATACTGTTATTGTTTTTGTCAGGATCAAGCATGAGAGTATGAGAGGAGAGAGAGACAGAGAGAGCCACCTGAGTTTACTGCTGTTAACAATAAATGAAAACAACAACGTGCTGTTAAAAGTTTGATTTTTTAAACGCTGTGTTTACGGGCTATAAAGTTGGTGTAGATACATGTAGGCAGCCAGACTTGTACTTGCTGTAGTGACAGATATATGTGTAGTGTAATCACACACAGCTCACTTCACACTTACTGGCCACAACATTAAGGGATGTTATTTGTGGGGGTCGGGGCGGTGTTGTTGTCTGGCTAGCTTCACAAGTGTAACCAAGTTTATGAAGGCAATAAATCTTATCTCCCTCATTCCCTTCTTCTTCAGCATTCTCAGCGTACCCAGTGTTTGTGTAATTTTCCACAAGTTGTATGTTTCTGTATTCAAGTTTTCAGTTTACTTCTGGAGAAAGATGCAGAAATGAGCCAACATAATCAGGAAGAAAAGAACATTCTCACAGAAGTTATCAGGCACATGAAAAGCTACATGGGAGAACAAAAACTTATGACAATTCTTAGGACTTTAGATGTTGCTAGTCTGTCTTCAGGCCAGAGTTACCACTCACTTTAGATGTTGCTAGTCTGTCTTCAGGCCAGAGTTACCACTCACTTTAGATGTTGCTAGTCTGTCTTCAGGCCAGAGTTACCACTCACTTTAGATGTTGCTAGTCTGTCTTCAGGCCAGAGTTACCACTCACTTTAGATGTTGCTAGTCTGTCTTCAAGCCAGAGTTACCACTCACTTTACATGTTGCTATTTTGTCTTTGGGCCAGAGTTACCACTCACTTTAGATGTTGCTAGTCTGTCTTCAAGCCAGAGTTACCACTCACTTTAGATGTTGCTATTTTGTCTTCAAGCCAGAGTTACCACTCACTTTAGATGTTGCTATTTTGTCTTCAGGTCAGATTTACCACTCACTTTAGATGTTGCTAGTCTGTCTTCAGGTCAGATTTACCACCCACTTTAGATGTTGCTAGTCTGTCTTCAGGTCAGATTTACCACACACTTTAGATGTTGCTAGTCTGTCTTCAGGAAAGAGTTACTGCCCACTTTAGATGTTGCTAGTCTGTCTTCAGGTCAGATTTACCACTCACTTTAGATGTTGCTAGTCTGTCTTCAGGTCAGATTTACCACCCACTTTAGATGTTGCTAGTCTGTCTTCAGGTCAGATTTACCCCCACTTTAGATGTTGCTATTTTGTCTTCAGGTCAGATTTACCACACACTTTAGATGTTGCTAGTCTGTCTTCAGGTCAGATTTACCACCCACTTTAGATGTTGCTAGTCTGTCTTCAGGAAAGAGTTACTGCCCACTTTAGATGTTGCTAGTCTGTCTTTAAGTCAGAGTTATCACCCACTTTAGATGTTGCTAATTTGTCTTCGGGTAAGACTTACTGCCCACTTTAGATGTTTCTGGTTTGTCTTTAGGTCAGAGTTATCACCCACTTTGGTGTCTGAACATGTATGATAAAATGTGATAGCTTTTTTTGTGTTGGTGACACAAGAAGTATTGGTGATATGTGAAGTGTTGATGACACATGAAGTATTGATGATGTGTGAAGTGTCAGTGACCTGTGTGAAGTATTGATGACAAGTATTTCAATAAGTAATACAATTTTTGCTGTTTCTGTATTAGTAATGATGATGGTAAAAGTACTGTAGACTAGATGTTTAAACTAAATAGTTATGGTGATAAAAAGTACTGTTGACTAGTTGTTTAAGCTAAATAATAAGATGATGATGTTGTGCTACTTACAGAGTCAGATAACACTCCTGGATTTGCCAGTCTTCAAGTCCATTCAGCCTGATGTAAGTACAGCACGTGGACAGTCATCATATATAGAGAGAGTTACGGCTGTGTGTCATTTCAAGTTGTTGTTGGTTTTGGTGGAGTAGACATTAACAAGATGGAAATGATAAGAAATACTGTAATGTCTGATTACAAGAGTAAATGAGGAAAAAAATAAATAAATGGAATTTTTCTGATTGATCTGTTTACTGTGGGTGTGATAAATGAGTTAATCAGACAGTCACAGATGAGTCAGTAGATGTAACACAAGAGATAAAGAGAGATGCTGATAGTGAAGTGAAGCTTCAGAAAATGTTTGACAGACTGCAGTGTTATCTACACATTCATGAAGTGTGTGTCTTCTGTCAGCAGAATATTTGATAAAGAGAGGTACTGAAAGTGAAGTCAATGTACAGAACATGTTCTCTAGAGATTCACAAAGTTTTTGTTCGGAGGCCATCTCTGGCCAGTGATAACTTTTGCAGACACTTGTTGGCATGAAGAGATGGTTCTGTTATAAATATTTGTCTGTCCACACTCAGCTGTCACTGCCATTTCCTCTCTCAGGAGCTGACCTCATGTGCTTGGACCACCAAAGAGAAGCTCATCAAGGCACCAAACGTAGTGGGCTTCACCAGGAGGTTTAACCACGTAAGTTGTTGGCTGCACTCACAGTTTCAGTTAAACCAACTATGTTGTGTCGGTTACCTCAGTAAGTAAGGTTTAACTGTGTACGTTAGAGGAAGTCTGTGCAGCATTCAGAGATTCAGTTAAACTCTCTGCTTTGATAGTTACCCCAGTATGTCATGTTTAACCTTGAGCAGGAACATGTTCTTAGGTAAGAAATGGTTGACTAGTTTAACACCAGCCTCTCAGTCTATGTTTTTCTTATCTATAGCTTTCTTATATGTATCTTGTAATCTGTAGCTTTCATATCTGTAACATTATATATAACTTTGTTATATGTAGCTTGTAATCTGTAGCTTTCTTATCTAAAGCTTTGTAATCTGATATTTCTTTGCTAGGTATAATATGTGTTAGGTAATAGTCAGGTATTCATTCAGTAAAATAGCAACAATCTGGCCATGATTAAGTAATAGATTCATACTGTGGTATTTAGTTATGTAATAGATTAATAGCCTGGTATTTGAGACTGATTACACTGACAGGGATGTAACTGCCGTGTACTTAGATTTTATGTGTAATGTTCCAACTCCGTGCTAAGATTTTAAAAAAAATATTTCCGTATGTTGTTATGTGTTCATTTTCTGTCTCAATTTTCTCACCTGTTTTACCTTCACATCTTTTCCAGGTGAACTTTTGGGTTCAGAAAGAGATTTTAAATTGTCAGACGCTGAAAACCAGGGCCGAAGTTTTAGCTCATTTTATTAAAATAGCAAAGGTGAGGGTTTCAGCACCTGTCTGAGAGCAATTTAACTGAAGGAAGTTTGTACAGAAGTGGGTGATGTTAGCGTGTTAAAGTAGCGGGTGATGTTAGCATGTTAAAGCAGTGAGTGATGTTAGCATGTTAAAGTAGTGGGTGATGTTTAGCATGTTAAAGTAGTGAGTGATGTTAGCTTGTTAAAGTAGCGGGTGATGTCAGCATGTTAAAGTAGCGGATAATGTCAGCTTGTTAAAGTAGTGAGTGATGTTAGCATGTTAAAGTAGCGGGTGATGTTAGCGTGTTAAAGTAGTGAGTGATGTTAGCATGTTAAAGTAGCGGGTGATGTTAGCGTGTTAAAGTAGTGAGTGATGTTAGCATGTTAAAGTAGCGGGTAATGTCAGCTTGTTAAAGTAGTGAGTGATGTTAGCATGTTAAAGTAGCGGGTGATGTTAGCATGTTAAAGTAGCGGGTGATGTTAGCTTGTTAAAGTAGCGGGTGATGTTAGCATGTTAAAGTAGCGGGTGATGTTAGCATGTTAAAGTAGCGGGTGATGTTAGCATGTTAAAGTAGTGAGTGATGTTAGCATGTTAAAGTAGCGGGTGATGTTAGCATGTTAAAGTAGTGGGTGATGTTAGCATGTTAAAGTAGCGGGTGATGTTAGCATGTTAAAGTAGTGAGTGATGTTAGCATGTTAAAGTAGTGGGTGATGTTAGCATGTTAAAGTAGCGGGTGATGTTAGCATGTTAAAGTAGCGGGTAATGTTAGCATGTTAAAGTAGCGGGTAATGTTAGCATGTTAAAGTAGCGGGTGATGTTAGCATGTTAAAGTAGCGGGTGATGTTAGCATGTTAAAGTAATGACTGATGTTATAATGTCAGTGTGTATAGTAATACATGCCAGAAGAAGTCAGAAAGTAAGATGTTATAATATGTAAGCAGGTGGCTGCTGTATGATTTGATGTGCTGATCATTGTTGCTTGTTATCTTGGCAGAAACTACAAGACCTGAACAATCTACATGCTGAAATGGCTGTCATTTCTGCCCTTCAAAGTGCTGCTATATTTAGACTGTCCCACACCTGGATGGTGAGTCCAGAGCTGTTCACCTCAGACATTGTAGTAGTTATGTGATGTAGGTGAATGTTGTCAGCCAGCCATTTCTGTTTGTGTTTGTTGTAGTAGTTTTAGCTTCTGTTGTTGAATGCCTGTGTTTGTTATACTTATCTCAGCCTGTATTGTTGGCTGTTCTTGTTTGTTGAAATTATTCCGCCCTGTGTTTTGTTGTTCTTTTCCTTGTTCCATCTGACTGGAACTGTGAGCATGATGTTCCTTGCAACTGATGTACTGCTAGGAGATCCAGTGCTTCTTCAGCAGACTCCACCACTGTGGGAATTATAGCAATCTGTGCCCTGTTAGCCAGGCGTGACCTGCTTTGGGTGGTAAAAATGGAGTGGTAGAACATTGTCTTGGTCAGTCCAGACATAAGAAGTCACATTTGTCCATGCTTGATGTCTGTCTCTTGTTGACTTGTCTGTGTTTGATGTCTATGTCTCATGCTGACTTGTCTGTGTTTGATGTCTATGTCTCATGCTGACTTGTCTGTGTTTGATGTCTATGTCTCATGCTGACTTGTCTGTGTTTGATGTCTGTCTCTTGCTGACTTGTCTGTGTTTGATGTCTATGTCTCATGCTGACTTGTCTGTGTTTGATGTCTGTCTCTTGCTGACTTGTCTATGTTTGATGTCTGTGTCTCTTGCTGACTTGTCTATGTTTGATGTCTGTGTCTCTTGCTGACTTTGACCATGGTTGACATCTGTATGTTCTCTGGCAGATGCTGTCTAAGAAAGACAAAAGCATGTATGAGAAAATGGCTGATCTGTTCTCAGAAAACAACAACAGACAGAAACTACGAGACTACATGGACTCAGTCAGGTTGCCGTGTATACCATACCTGGGTAAGTCTTGTCTCTCAACACTGTCTTTATGTATACCATACCTGGGTAAGTCTTGTCTCTCAACACTGTCTTTATGTATACCATACCTGGGTAAGTCTTGTCTCTCAACACTGTCTTTATGTATACCATACCTGGGTAAGTCTTGTCTCTCAGGTTGCCTTGTATACCATACCTGGGTAAGTCTTGTCTCTCAGGTTGCCTTGTATACCATACCTGGGTAAGTCTTGTCTCTCAGGTTGCCTTGTATACCATACCTGGGTAAGTCTTGTCTCTCAACACTGTCTACGCTGTTTTTTTTTTATATGTTGTGTACACTGTTTATGTATAAGTTAGTACACTGTTCTTATGTATAAGTTAGTACACTGTTTATGTATAAGTTAGTACACTGTTTATGTATAAGTTAGTACACTGTTTATGTATAAGTTAGTACACTGTTTATGTATAAGTTAGTACACTGTTCTTATGTAAAAGTTAGTACACTGTTCTTATGTATAAGTTAGTACACTGTTTATGTATAAGTTAGTACACTGTTTGTGTATAAGTTAGTACACTGTTTATGTATAAGTTAGTACACTGTTTATGTATAAGTTAGTACACTGTTCTTATGTATTTTGTTTCAAATGCTTTGAGATCAGTCTTAACCTTGGCTATTCTGACAGTTGATGTCAAGAGATGATAAGTCATGATAATTTTTTCTGACATTTGGTGTCAGGAAGTTATAAACCTGATAGTCTTTTCTCATATTTGATGTCAGGATGTGATAAGTCATGGTAGTCTCTTCTCTGGAGACTTATTTGTTTTCTTTGTCCTGTGGCATAAAGAGAAAGATGGGATGATGTTCTGTCAGCAAGTTTCAACTTATACATCATCTCCAGCACTCTAAGGAATATTTATGAAACTTGATGCCCCTGCTGTATGTTCTGATCTGTGTGGACTTTGAGAAGCTTCTAGGAGAGAGAGGGCTTGAAGTTTTTCTTCTTCTCTTTCAGGGCTGTACCTGACAGACCTGATCTACATTGATGTGGCACACCCTCACTCAGGTGGGCTGGAGAGCCAGCCACGGAGGGTCCAGATGAACAACATCCTCAGGGTTATAGCAGACTTTCAGCAGTCCGAGTATGGTAAGTGCTCTAACTGAGAGATGATCGGTTGATTGGCCGGTGACGTGCCGTCGCGGTTCTGATTGGTCAGGGCGTGCGGGGTGTGGTACTCTGACTGGGATCAGTACTGAGGCTGTACGCAGACTGAGATTGCGGAGTTGGTGCGTGAAGCGGCCACTGTGAGAGTGAAAAGCCTAGGTAGATTTTGATGCCTGTTGTTTCAAGATACCATAGCATTGGCTTCATTGAGCATAAGTTGGCAGCCACAGAAAGATCATCAGCCAAAGCATCCTAGAGCATAGAACATTTGTAGGAGTATAAGTTGACAGCCACAGGAAGATCATCAGCCAAAGCATCCTAGAACATAGAACATTTGTAGGAGCATAAGATCATTTTGTGCCTGTCTTTCTGTCAAGGAGAATCCCAAGAAAATCCACGTTAAATTTTGCATCTGTTTTTCATGTTTTTATCCATTGTGATTTTGTATGTGATCCTTGAAAAAAAGCTTTTGCTGAAATATTGGATTGTTGTATGTTCTTCATTTATATGTGGTAATCGTACTTTCTGCCAGATAAAAGGGATGGTGACTGCAGTAAAACTGGTTCTAATAATAAAGGTAGATAGATGTATAGTGCAGTTTTGCATGGCAGCAGAAGGAGTAAGTGAGAGAAAATGAATAGAAGGTATGAGAATGTATAAATGAAAAACATACAACATCCAATTTTTCGATGTGAGCCTTTTTCAAGGATTACATACACAAAACAAGACAAAACATATAACTAAAAAAAAACTGATCTGTATGGCATCCTACAGAGAGTAGGAACACAAGAATGCGTGTCCCTCAGACCAGACCAGGCATAGAAACCACAGAGGAAAGCAGATGAAGCCAATCAGAAAGAAGAGGTGGAGAAAAACAGGTTTGGGGGGGGGGAGTGGGGAGGAGGGGAAGGGAAATAGATACCTGTAACTTGCTAGAGAAACAGGTATCATGAGAGGGGGGGGGGGGGTTGTGGGGAGGGGCAGGGAAGCAGGGAGATAATATGAAACTGATGAATAGGACAAGGCAGATCGCACTAACAGAAATGTCTTGTCTCTCAGGTTGCCTTGTATACCATACCTGGGTAAGTCTTGTCTCTCAGGTTGCCTTGTATACCATACCTGGGTAAGTCTTGTCTCTCAGGTTGCCTTGTATACCATACCTGGGTAAGTCTTGTCTCTCAACACTGTCTACACTGTTTTTTTTTAATATGTTGTGTACACTGTTTATGTATAAGTTAGTACACTGTTCTTATGTATTTTGTTTCAAATGCTTTGAGATCAGTCTTAACCTTGGCTATTCTGACAGTTGATGTCAAGAGATGATAAGTCATGATAATTTTTTCTGACATTTGGTGTCAGGAAGTTATAAACCTGATAGTCTTTTCTCATATTTGATGTCAGGATGTGATAAGTCATGATAGTCTCTTCTCTGGAGACTTATTTGTTTTCTTTGTCCTGTGGCATAAAGAGAAAGATGGGATGATGTTCTGTCAGCAAGTTTCAACTTATACATCATCTCCAGCACTCTAAGGAATATTTATGAAACTTGATGCCCCTGCTGTATGTTCTGATCTGTGTGGACTTTGAGAAGCTTCTAGGAGAGAGGGCTTGAAGTTTTTCTTCTTCTCTTTCAGGGCTGTACCTGACAGACCTGATCTACATTGATGTGGCACACCCTCACTCAGGTGGGCTGGAGAGCCAGCCACGGAGGGTCCAGATGAACAACATCCTCAGGGTTATAGCAGACTTTCAGCAGTCCGAGTATGGTAAGTGCTCTAACTGAGAGATGATCGGTTGATTGGCCGGTGACGTGCCGTCGCGGTTCTGATTGGTCAGGGCGTGCGGGGTGTGGTACTCTGACTGGGATCAGTACTGAGGCTGTACGCAGACTGAGATTGCGGAGTTGGTGCGTGAAGCGGCCACTGTGAGAGTGAAAAGCCTAGGTAGATTTTGATGCCTGTTGTTTCAAGATACCATAGCATTGGCTTCATTGAGCATAAGTTGGCAGCCACAGAAAGATCATCAGCCAAAGCATCCTAGAGCATAGAACATTTGTAGGAGTATAAGTTGACAGCCACAGGAAGATCATCAGCCAAAGCATCCTAGAACATAGAACATTTGTAGGAGCATAAGATCATTTTGTGCCTGTCTTTCTGTCAAGGAGAATCCCAAGAAAATCCACGTTAAATTTTGCATCTGTTTTTCATGTTTTTATCCATTGTGATTTTGTATGTGATCCTTGAAAAAAAGCTTTTGCTGAAATATTGGATTGTTGTATGTTCTTCATTTATATGTGGTAATCGTACTTTCTGCCAGATAAAAGGGATGGTGACTGCAGTAAAACTGGTTCTAATAATAAAGGTAGATAGATGTATAGTGCAGTTTTGCATGGCAGCAGAAGGAGTAAGTGAGAGAAAATGAATAGAAGGTATGAGAATGTATAAATGAAAAACATACAACATCCAATTTTTCGATGTGAGCCTTTTTCAAGGATTACATACACAAAACAAGACAAAACATATAACTAAAAAAAAACTGATCTGTATGGCATCCTACAGAGAGTAGGAACACAAGAATGCGTGTCCCTCAGACCAGACCAGGCATAGAAACCACAGAGGAAAGCAGATGAAGCCAATCAGAAAGAAGAGGTGGAGAAAAACAGGTGGGGGGGGGGGGAGTGGGGAGGAGGGGAAGGGAAATAGATACCTGTAACTTGCTAGAGAAACAGGTATCATGAGAGGGGGGGGGGGGGTTGTGGGGAGGGGCAGGGAAGCAGGGAGATAATATGAAACTGATGAATAGGACAAGGCAGATCGCACTAACAGAAATGTCCTGTTTTCCCCTGTGGTTGCTAAGGCAAAAAATGTTTAGCCATAGGGTGATCCGCTCTTGTTCTGCAGATGTACGATCTCGGAGGGTCCTAGAACAGCACCTTATTTTCAAGACTGGCTGTCTCCACCCAGCTGGAATTAACAATGTCTTCAGCTTCCTTTAACTTCTTTAGTTTTCCACTTTTTTTCCTATGATTTATACTCTACTTTCCTGTTTCTTTCTTCTAGCTTCCCTCTTCCTCCTTACCGCCACCTCCTCTTCTTCTCTGGCCTTTCCCCTTTTTCTTCTCCCCCCCCCCCCACCTGTTTTTCTCCACCTCTTCTTTCTGATTGGCTTCATCTGCTTTCCTCTGTGGTTTCTATGCCTCGTCTGGTCTGAGGGACACGCATTCTTGTGTTCCTACTCTCTGGAGGATGCCACACAGATCAGTTTTTCGTTTAGTTATATGTTTTGTCTTGTTTTGTGTTTGTAATCCTCGAAAAATGCTCACACCAAAATATTGGATGTTGTATGTTTTTCATTTATACATTCTCATACCTTCTATTCGTTTTTTTTCTCACTTACTCACTCCTTGTGCCTCCTTGTAAACCTGCACCATACACCTCTGTCTACCTTTACTGTCTGCCACAGTAATTTCTGTCAGTTTTCCTCATTATTCTTTTTTTTTCCCAAAACTGAACCATACAAATCTGTCTACCTTTGTTGCTAGAACTAGTTTTACTGCAGTCATCATTTTTTTTAATCTCTCGCCTATCCAGTAAATAAGGGACTTGACCCAAGTCCAGCTCTGAAGGATGTGAGAAATTTTTAGATTTTTAGTTTTTCCTGTGGAAAATAGGCCGCATGTTTTAGAAGAGTGTATGTTCTTTCTTTTTTTGTCTAGAGATTTGTTCTAGTGTTAGAACATTTGCTTGTTTCTGTCTTTTTTTTTTCCTGTAGTTCATTAGGTTCAGTCGATGTGATTACTGGCAGATCATGTCGAGTTACAGTGCATCCAGTACATCATCATCATCTTCTGCATGTCATGCAGCATCAGTACAAGCGTTAATTAGTGTTCTTGATATCAGCCAGTTTTAAGTTCATTGTTTACATCAGAGAGTTTGTAGAGAAACTTTCATGTATCTTTGCTTACAGAGAGCTACACAGTATTAGAACATGTCCAGAACTATCTCAAGTCAATGAGGTACATAGAGGAACTGCAGAAGTTTGTGGAGGATGACAACTACAAGTGAGTCTTATGTTACCTCCTGCCACATGTGTGTGTGCTCTAGTAATTTAGACATTTCACTCTTCTGTGTGTTTGTTAGTAATGTACACAAGTTTGTTAGTTCCTGCTAGCTATGTAGTTTAATAAAGTACAAGTTTGTTAGTTCCTGCTAGCCATGTAGTTTATAAAATACAAGTTCGTTAGCTCCTGCTAGCCATGTAGTTTAATAAAGTACAATTTTTTTAATCTCTCGCCTATCCAGTAAATAAGGGACTTGACCCAAGTCCAGCTCTGAAGGATGTGAGAAATTTTTAGATTTTTAGTTTTTCCTGTGGAAAATAGGCCGCATGTTTTAGAAGAGTGTATGTTCTTTCTTTTTTTGTCTAGAGATTTGTTCTAGTGTTAGAACATTTGCTTGTTTCTGTCTTTTTTTTTTCCTGTAGTTCATTAGGTTCAGTCGATGTGATTACTGGCAGATCATGTCGAGTTACAGTGCATCCAGTACATCATCATCATCTTCTGCATGTCATGCAGCATCAGTACAAGCGTTAATTAGTGTTCTTGATATCAGCCAGTTTTAAGTTCATTGTTTACATCAGAGAGTTTGTAGAGAAACTTTCATGTATCTTTGCTTACAGAGAGCTACACAGTATTAGAACATGTCCAGAACTATCTCAAGTCAATGAGGTACATAGAGGAACTGCAGAAGTTTGTGGAGGATGACAACTACAAGTGAGTCTTATGTTACCTCCTGCCACATGTGTGTGTGCTCTAGTAATTTAGACATTTCACTCTTCTGTGTGTTTGTTAGTAATGTACACAAGTTTGTTAGTTCCTGCTAGCTATGTAGTTTAATAAAGTACAAGTTTGTTAGTTCCTGCTAGCCATGTAGTTTATAAAATACAAGTTCGTTAGCTCCTGCTAGCCATGTAGTTTAATAAAGTACAAGTTTGTTAGTTCCTGCTAGCCATGTAGTTTAGTAAAGTACAAGTTTGTTAGTTCCTGCTAGCCATGTAGTTTAGTAAATTACAAGTTTGTTAGTTCCTGCTAGCCATGTAGTTTAGTAAAGTACAAGTTTGTTAGTTCCTGCTAGCCATGTAGTTTAGTAAAATACAAGTTTGTTAGTTCCTGCTAGCCATGTAGTTTAGTAAAGTACAAGTTTGATGAATGTCATGTAAAAATGTTCTTGCCAAAGTAACAGGGCGGAGCTGACAGGTGAAGGGTAAGCTTTATACATCTGTTACATCCTTCCCGTGCCGCTAAATGTCACATAGGGCCTGCATTGTAGTTTGCCAAGATGTCCTGTCTTCCGCGATTTTTTCAGTCTCATCAAGGGATGCTGTGCCCACTGAACTGGCCTCTTTTAACAATATCCTCTTTAGAGTTTTACATGGTCGACCTCTTTTTCTTTGGCCTGTTGTGTTCCACTTGATAGCTTATAAAGCTTTATAGCCGGTAGGCAAAAAAATAAGCCAATATCTGTTGGTAGCTTAGAGCAGATACTTGTGGGACATTATATCGCTAGTAAAGTGACAGATGGTGATATTTATTGGTAGCTGAGAGCAGATATATGTGAGACACTGGGGCAGTATGTCTCTAGTAAAGTGACAGATGGTGATATTTATTGGTAGCTGAGAGCAGATATATGTGAGACACTGGGACATTATATCGCTAGTAAAGTGACAGACTGTGATATTTATTGGTAGCTGAGAGCAGATATATGTGAGACACTGGGACATTATATCGCTAGTAAAGTGACAGATGGTGATATTTATTGGTAGCTGAGAGCAGATATATGTGAGACACTGGGACATTATATCGCTAGTAAAGTGACAGACTGTGATATTTATTGGTAGCTGAGAGCAGATATATGTGAGACACTGGAACATTATATCGCTAGTAAAGTGACAGACTGTGATATTTATTGGTAGCTGAGAGCAGATATATGTGAGACACTGGGACATTATATCGCTAGTAAAGTGACAGATGGTGATATTTATTGGTAGCTGAGAGCAGATATATGTGAGACACTGGGACAGTATATCTCTAGTAAAGTGACTGTTGGTTGTTGGAATAAAATTATAGGGAAAGAAAATAAATGTTGCAAGAATGATACATTGAATGTTGAAGAACTGTTTGTATGTAATGTACGTATCAGAGTTTAGATAAAGAGTTGTGTTCAATGTTTGTAAATTAAGCAAAGATATTTTGACTGACTTCTTTCCTCCTCCTTCTTTGTTCAGACTTTCGCTTAGGTTAGAGCCTCCAGGCACGGCCTCCTCATCCTCGTCTCGGGAGGATGTGAACACATACCCTCCACAGTCACCACACTCGGAGCCCCGGAACCAGCTGTCTGTGTCTAGAGCCACGACTGCACATCGCAAGTCTCGGAGTTTGAGCGCCAAGTATGTTATCACTTGCGTCATCAGATCTTTATCTTCTCTTTCTGCTTCAGTCCAGTGACATAGTGTTAGTGCTCTCATCCCTCATACAGAGGTGTGTGGTTCAAGTCTGGTCAGAGGTGTCCTGGTCATCCAGCTGTAGAAATGGGTACCTAGCTCTGGAGCTGTAGAAATGGGTACCTAGCTCTGGAGCTGTAGAAATGGGTACCTAGCTCTGGAGCTGTAGAAGTGGGTACCTAGCTCTGGAGCTGTAGAAGTGGGTACCTAGCTCTGGAGCTGTAGAAGTGGGTACCTAGCTCTGGAGCTGTAGAAGTAGGTACCTAGCTCTGGAGCTGTAGAAGTGGGTACCTAGCTCTGGAGCTGTAGAAGTGGGTACCTAGCTCTGGAGCTGTAGAAGTGGGTACCTAGCTCTGGAGCTGTAGAAGTGGGTACCTAGCTCTGGAGCTGTAGAAGTGGGTACCTAGCTCTGGAGCTGTAGAAGTGGGTACCTAGCTCTGGAGCTGTAGAAGTGGGTACCTAGCTCTGGAGCTGGAGAAGAGAAGGCATCTAGCTCTTGAGCTGTAGAAGTAGGTACCTAGCTCTGGAGCTGGAGAAGAGAAGGCATCTAGCTCTGGAGCTGGAGAAGAGAAGGCATCTAGCTCTGGAGCTGGAGAAGTGAAGGCATCTAGCTCTGGAGCTGGAGAAGAGAAGGCATCTAGCTCTGGAGCTGGAGAAGAGAAGGCATCTAGCTCTGGAGCTGGAGAAGAGAAGGCATCTAGCTCTGGAGCTGGAGAGAGAAGGCATCTAGCTCTGGAGCTGGAGAAGAGAAGGCATCTAGCTCTGGAGCTGGAGAAGAGAAGGCATCTAGCTCTGGAGCTGGAGAAGAGAAGGCATCTAGCTCTGGAGCTGGAGAAGAGAAGGCATCTAGCTCTGGAGCTGGAGAAGAGAAGGCATCTAGCTCTGGAGCTGGAGAAGAGAAGGCATCTGGGCATGATGCTGACAACACCTCCAGCCTGCTGTCAGGTGCCTGTGAGCTATGTTGCCTATGTGCCACAACAGCATGATAGGGCTACACAGTTTTTTCTAGCTGTGTAGGTGGCAGCAGAAAACCTCTCCAGCCATCACTCTATCACAATCTTCCGACTGAGACCAGAATCTTGCAGGCTAAGATACCACATGCTGAAAACTGGCCTAACAGACCTTTGTACTTGTGGTTAAGAGAGCCACAGACAACGCAGCAAACCTTTGTACTTGTGGTTAAGAGAGCCACAGACAACGCAGCAAACCTTTGTACTTGTAGTTAAGAAACCCACAGATAACACAGTAAACCTTTGTACACATGGTTAAGAGAGCCACAGACAACACAGCAAACCTTTGTACATGTGGTTAAGAGACCCACAGACAACACATCAGACCTTTGCACACATGGTTAAGAGAGCCACATACAGCACAACATTCCTGTGTACATATGGTTGAGAGAATCACATACAACACAACAGATCTTCCGTATAAAACCAGCTACACAACCCACTCAGGCAACGGACTTGACCAGATCTCATCTCTCTGCAGAAGAAGCTCTGTGCACTGTGATAGCGAAAACCAGAGACAGACTGCCACATTTTGTGTGTGTGAGAGAGAGATTGGTGTTGATGTGTGGGCACACAGCAAAGAAGAAGGCCCCTCTCATTATTGTTTTGTCTCAGTATGCAGGTACCCTCCTTTCCTTGTTGTCTCTATCCAGCAACATGGAGGGAGGTTACCACTCATTGTTTTGTCATGAGAGATAATGTGATGAGAGATAATGTGATGAGAAATAATGTGATGAGAGATAATGTGATGAGAAATAATGTGATGAGAATCTATTCCTGCTAGGAATACAAATTAGTTTGACATGCAAATCATTTTCTGCTATGAAGAAACCAGACTTTACCCCTTAAACCTGTTTATAAACAAAGACTTTAATGTTGCTCTTTCAGTTTCATGTCGTGTACTCACCCGCAAGTAGAGAAGACCAACAGCCTGCCCAGTCGAGCCACTGCCCCCTACATTCAGGGCATCCGACATTTGTTGGATGACAGCGTCCTGGAGGAGTCACCTTGCGCTTCCAGTGAGGGCTCTGTCTGTAGCAAGCTACAGATAGGTGAGTTTCTCTTACGTCTATATCTATAGCAAGTTACAGATAGGTGAGTTTCTCTTACATCTGTATCTGTAGCAAGCTACAGATAGGTGAGTTTCTCTTACATCTGTATCTGTAGCAAGTTGCTATTAGTTACCATTCTTAGTTCTTCATTTATATCTGTAACAAGTTAACATTTGTTAGCCTTACATTTATGTCTGTGGCATGTGCCTGAGTTGGCATGACATAATGTCTTTGTTTCTGAATGTGTGATAATGTAACGGGTGGTAATGTTATGTGTGTTAATGTAACATGTGGTAATGTTATGTGTGGTAATGTAACATGTGGTAATGTAACATGTGGTAATGTTATGTGTGGTAATGTAACATGTGGTAATGTTGTGCTAGCTGAGTGTTCTCACTCATTCGTCTCTCCCACAGACAACAGAGAGATGTTGGAGTCCACATCCAGCGACCAGGAGTCTTTCTGGCCAGCCATCAGCAAGTCAGTTGTTTGTCAGTTTATCAGCTTTTTTTTTTATCATAAAATGTGTCAGTATTTCAATTTTGGGGATGTGTTTGTCAGTGCTACACAGTTTTTTCTAGCTGTGTAGGTGGCAGCAGAAAACCTCTCCAGCCATCACTCTATCACAATCTTCCGACTGAGACCAGAATCTTGCAGGCTAAGATACCACATGCTGAAAACTGGCCTAACAGACCTTTGTACTTGTGGTTAAGAGAGCCACAGACAACGCAGCAAACCTTTGTACTTGTGGTTAAGAGAGCCACAGACAACGCAGCAAACCTTTGTACTTGTAGTTAAGAAACCCACAGATAACACAGTAAACCTTTGTACACATGGTTAAGAGAGCCACAGACAACACAGCAAACCTTTGTACATGTGGTTAAGAGACCCACAGACAACACATCAGACCTTTGCACACATGGTTAAGAGAGCCACATACAGCACAACATTCCTGTGTACATGTGGTTGAGAGAATCACATACAGCACAACAGATCTTCCGTATAAAACCAGCTACACAACCCACTCAGGCAACGGACTTGGCCAGATCTCAACTCTCTGCAGAAGAAGCTCTGTGCACTGTGATAACGAAAACCAGAGACAGACTGCCACATTTTGTGTGTGTGAGAGAGAGAGATTGGTGTTGATGTGTGGGCACACAGCAAAGAAGAAGGCCCCTCTCATTATTGTTTTGTCTCAGTATGCAGGTACCCTCCTTTCCTTGTTGTCTCTATCCAGCAACATGGAGGGAGGTTACCACTCATTGTTTTGTCATGAGAGATAATGTGATGAGAGATAATGTGATGAGAAATAATGTGATGAGAAATAATGTGATGAGAAATAATGTGATGAGAATCTATTCCTGCTAGGAATACAAATTAGTTTGACATGCAAATCATTTTCTGCTATGAAGAAACCAGACTTTAGCCCTTAAACCTGTTTATAAACAAAGCCTTTAATGTTGCTCTTTCAGTTTCATGTCGTGTACTCACCCGCAAGTAGAGAAGACCAACAGCCTGCCCAGTCGAGCCACTGCCCCCTACATTCAGGGCATCCGACATTTGTTGGATGACAGCGTCCTGGAGGAGTCACCTTGCGCTTCCAGTGAGGGCTCTGTCTGTAGCAAGCTACAGATAGGTGAGTTTCTCTTACATCTATATCTATAGCAAGTTACAGATAGGTGAGTTTCTCTTACATCTATATCTATAGCAAGTTACAGATAGGTGAGTTTCTCTTACATCTATATCTATAGCAAGTTACAGATAGGTGAGTTTCTCTTACATCTATATCTATAGCAAGTTACAGATAGGTGAGTTTCTCTTACATCTGTATCTGTAGCAAGTTGCTATTAGTTACCATTCTTAGTTCTTCATTTATATCTGTAACAAGTTAACATTTGTTAGCCTTACATTTATGTCTGTGGCATATGCCTGAGTTGGCATGACATAATGTCTTTGTTTCTGAATGTGTGATAATGTAACGGGTGGTAATGTTATGTGTGTTAATGTAACATGTGGTAATGTAACATGTGGTAATGTTGTGCTAGCTGAGTGTTCTCACTCATTCGTCTCTCCCACAGACAACAGAGAGATGTTGGAGTCCACATCCAGCGACCAGGAGTCTTTCTGGCCAGCCATCAGCAAGTCAGTTGTTTGTCAGTTTATCAGCTTTTTCTTTTTTTTTATCATAAAATGTGTCAGTATTTCATTTTTGGGGATGTGTTTGTCAGTGCTGCAGAGTCGCGTTTGTTCTTTGCCACATCATGATGGTGATGATGATGATGATGATGATGGTCTGTCCCCTTGGTTAAGAGAGCCACAGACAACACAGCAAGCATAGTCATCTTAGAGGCCAGGTGTGGTGAAGGTGTTGAGTTACAGCTATCATGTAGTGTGAGTTTTTGCTTAAGTTTCTACAGACTCACAGCTTTCTGTAGGTGCAGTGCTGCTCTAGCAGGTTCCACCACCCTGAGGACTGCACCACTAGCCTGGCTGAGCTTGTTACTGTGGGTACCAGGTAGCCTGCTCATTATCTTGGTCAGCTGTGGTTGACTAACTCTTGACACAGTCAGTTATGTGTCACTGAACACAACAGTGGACATGTCTTAAATTCTGTTCATGATGTGGGTATCTTGATTTCTGAGAAATTGGGTCAGCTCCTACTCAGCTAAAGCTGTACTGCCAGGCTTATCTGTGGTACTCCTCCAGCATGCCAGGAGTCACACATCAGGTGTTGTGATGTAATCTGTCCATGGAGTACTCAGAGAAAGTGGGGCCCCCAACATGCCAGGAGTCACACATCAGGTGTTGTGATGTAATCTGCCCATGAATATTCAGAGAAAGTGAGGTTGGCTGTTGCCAGCTTGGGTCTGTCATCAGAACAGATATGTGTCTCTTACATCTCCTACTTGAATCTAACAGTACAGGCTTTCTAAAAGTTGTTTATTTTAAACTCCAAAAGAGATCTACTAGGGAATGCATCACAAATTTAACAGTTTTTAAAATATTTTTCTTCTGTCTACATCTTCATACATACATTGACGATGATGCGTTGTACCAGATTTTTGCGATGAGCCTTTTGGCTGGGTACCTCCAACTTCAGCACCATTCCTTGCTAGGGCAGACTGTGGTCTTGCTCAGACTACCATGAGGACAGTGGTGTAGGCTGGCCTGGCCAAAACTTTGTTTTCCAGCCTCTGGTGGCTGTAAGCCCCTTCTCCACATCAGATCCAACATGCAATGCTGGCTGGCCAGACATCTTTGAGACAGTTCTATAGAGACACTCCAACTTTGGGATGAGGAATCTGATGAGTGCCTCAGTGATATCCATTCCCCACCACCTATAGTCTTCTGACTGTTTTGTTTACATCATTCAAATAGCCATAGGTTTGTCATGTCCTGGATTAATTGGTTTCACGCCAGATTTTCCTCATCCCTGCCGGTGATCTCCATGTCCCCATCCATCCACCAACCTGACATTACATTTTACAAAAATAACAATTACAATTAGTGTTGATTGCTACAAGTTTCTAGGCTACAAAAGTAGGTCAGAGTTTTTAAGCAAATACAAGGTCCGACAATTAAGTAATGAGACTGATTTTATTATGCCAAGACAAAAATGTCATCTATGAAATAAAGCATGGAATCCAAAGAAGCAACCTTCATCTGTGATCTGGCAACTTTTCATCGCTACCAGATAAGCAACCTTCATCTATGGTTTGGCAACTTTTCATTGCTGCCAAATAAGCAGATGACAGACAAGCCACCATTTTGTTGACCTAGTCAGAGGTGCATTGTCACGTAATCAGCATGGAGCAAAAAGCTAACATTAAATTCTGTTTAAAACTCGGAAAAAATGCCATTGAGACAGTTGAAATGATGCAACAAGTTTATGGGGATAATTCTTTATCTCATGCACAGATATTCAGGTGATATTCACGATTCAAAAATGGTGTGGAAACTATTACAAATGCAACTTGATGTGGATGCCCAGTTTCTGTTTGTAATGAGGGAAGTCACTGCAAGAGTCATAGAAAGGATTCAAGAAGATCATTGTTTGACTGTGAGGGTGATGGCAGATGAATTTGGTGTTAACCGAGAGACCATTCGTAAAATTTTAGTGGAAGATTTGGGCAGTAAAAAAGATGCTTACCGGTTTGTGCCACATTCATTGTCTGATGACCAAAAACATCAGTGTGATGAGTACGCAAATGGCATTATCAAAGCGTGTAGCAGAAATAAACATTTCTTAAATCTGATTGTTACAGAGGATGAAACATGGATTTTCCGCTATGATCCTACAAATAAACGCCAAAGTGCTCAGTGGAAGTCATCATCATCACCAAAAGGCAAATAAATTCATCTTCAAAAGTCATTAGTGAAGACAATGTTGGTGTGCTTCTACGACAGCAAAGGAGTTATTCACAAAGAATTTATTCCAGATGGACAGACTGTCACTGCCAAAGTTTATTTAAGTATTTTGAAACGTCTATTGAAAAGGATTCTCCGAGTCTGACCCGAGTATTCAACACCTGGCAGTTTTTTCCTTCTTCATGATAATGCACCGGCTCACCAGGCAGTAGTTGTACAGGAATTTTTGGTCCAAAAACAAGTGTGTTCTCAACCATCCACCATATTCCCCAGATTTGTCTCCCTGCGATTATTTTCTATACCCAAAATTAAAGTTACCATTGAAAGGGCGCTTCTTTGACGATACTGATGACATCCAGAGGGCCATAACATCAAGTTTAAGGGCCGTACCAACAGAAGAACTGCAGAGGTCGTTCCGGTGTTTGTTAGATCGTGCCACTTGCTGTATCAGTGCACATGGGGCCTACTTTGAATAATATACAGGGTATATTTTCAACTGTTTTTTTCATTTTTTATGTAATTAGTCTCATTACTTAATTGTCGGACCTTGTAGATCTGTGTTCCCTGTTTCACAAAGATTGTGTTAAGATAAGAGTGTTCTTAACACAGCTGTTCCCAGGGGTTGCCTACATCAACATGAGAGCTTTGTTTAACATAGGACCTTTAGTCCACCCATAGCCCACCCTTGCTGTAGTGTCATTGGGAAAGCCCTTGCTGTACAATGATACTTGTTGAGACTACATCATTTTCTTACTTTCCTTTTGTTCATGTGTGAATGGTGAAGATATCACTGCCATTGATTCACATTTAGCCTCCTCCATTTACAGCAGTTTCAGTCGCCGAGAGTCCGAAGAGGAGCAGATGGCCTTGACCAAGGAGCACAGTTTTACCTGTCAGGGGTGTCTCAGGAGGAAGACCTTGATAAAGGAGGGCAAGAAGCCAACAGTAGGTGTTTAAATGTTGGGTCTTTGTTGGGTAGATGCTGGGTCTTTGTTGGATAGATGTTGGGTCTTTGTTGGATAGATGTTGGGTCTTTGTTGGATAGATGTTGGGTCTTTGTTGGGTAGATGTTGGGTCTTTGTTGGGTAGATGTTGGGTTTTTGTTGGATAGATGTTGGGTCTTTGTTGGATAGATGTTGGGTCTTTGTTGCATAGATGTTGGGTCTTTGTTGGGTAGATGTTGGGTCTTTGTTGGGTCTTTGTTGGATAGATGTGACAGATATAAGAATGTTGTAGTGAATGCCATGCAGAACAAAATGTTCTTGTCTAGTTCTTGTATCTGTATGTTGTTCAGGGATGTTGCATCCATGTCGACCCTGCTTGACATGTAGAACAGTGAAGATGAAATTTGTTCACTTTTTCCTGTCTTTATTTCCATCTCCCCTGCTCTTATAACAGTAAAAGTTAGTAGAAATACAACTGCACAATGCACAGTAATCCCCATCTTAGCATTCAGTCCTTCATTGAGTCTGGTCCTGGGCCAGTCCTTCTTCATGATAATGCACCGGCTCACCAGGCAGTAGTTGTACAGGAATTTTTGGTCCAAAAACAAGTGTGTTCTCAACCATCCACCATATTCCCCAGATTTGTCTCCCTGCGATTATTTCTATACCCAAAATTAAAGTTACCATTGAAAGGGCGCTTCTTTGACGATACTGATGACATCCAGAGGGCCATAACATCAAGTTTAAGGGCCATACCAACAGAAGAACTGCAGAGGTCGTTCCGGTGTTTGTTAGATCGTGCCACTTGCTGTATCAGTGCACATGGGGCCTACTTTGAATAATATACAGGGTATATTTTCAACTGTTTTTTCATTTTTTATGTAATTAGTCTCATTACTTAATTGTCGGACCTTGTAGATCTGTGTTCCCTGTTTCACAAAGATTGTGTTAAGATAAGAGTGTTCTTAACACAGCTGTTCCCAGGGGTTGCCTACATCAACATGAGAGCTTTGTTTAACATAGGACCTTTAGTCCACCCATAGCCCACCCTTGCTGTAGTGTCATTGGGAAAGCCCTTGCTGTACAATGATACTTGTTGAGACTACATCATTTTCTTACTTTCCTTTTGTTCATGTGTGAATGGTGAAGATATCACTGCCATTGATTCACATTTAGCCTCCTCCATTTACAGCAGTTTCAGTCGCCGAGAGTCCGAAGAGGAGCAGATGGCCTTGACCAAGGAGCACAGTTTTACCTGTCAGGGGTGTCTCAGGAGGAAGACCTTGATAAAGGAGGGCAAGAAGCCAACAGTAGGTGTTTAAATGTTGGGTCTTTGTTGGGTAGATGCTGGGTCTTTGTTGGATAGATGTTGGGTCTTTGTTGGATAGATGTTGGGTCTTTGTTGGATAGATGTTGGGTCTTTGTTGGGTAGATGTTGGGTCTTTGTTGGGTAGATGTTGGGTTTTTGTTGGATAGATGTTGGGTCTTTGTTGGATAGATGTTGGGTCTTTGTTGCATAGATGTTGGGTCTTTGTTGGGTAGATGTTGGGTCTTTGTTGGGTCTTTGTTGGATAGATGTGACAGATATAAGAATGTTGTAGTGAATGCCATGCAGAACAAAATGTTCTTGTCTAGTTCTTGTATCTGTATGTTGTTCAGGGATGTTGCATCCATGTCGACCCTGCTTGACATGTAGAACAGTGAAGATGAAATTTGTTCACTTTTTCCTGTCTTTATTTCCATCTCCCCTGCTCTTATAACAGTAAAAGTTAGTAGAAATACAACTGCACAATGCACAGTAATCCCCATCTTAGCATTCAGTCCTTCATTGAGTCTGGTCCTGGGCCAGTCATTCTCCATGTTGCTCACTGCAGTTTGTCTCAGAGTAATGTATGATCATGTGTTCTTCCTGTCAGTATTTTTGGCCACATATTTCCCAGTATAAAGCTTGGAGTATGAGCTTCGTGTGAATATTCCAAGTCCAACAAAAGTTCTTTGTTCCCGTAAGTCTGGTCTCTTGTCCGCATACTTATTTATGTCCTGAGTTTGTTATCGGCCTTTGTGTGTTTATACTTGTATCTTTGTATTTGACATTTGTGTGGTTTGCAATGATTGACTGCTGTGATGTCATTCACTTCCAGGTCTCCTCCTGGACCAGGTACTGGGTGGCACTTTGGGGCTCAAACTTGCTGTTTTATCCGGCCAAGACCCTGAGAGGTACCGAGCGTTCAAATGTAAGTTGTCTTATCTTGTGTGGCTTTGTGAGATAAAGTTTATGTGGCTTTGTGAGACAAAGTTTATGTGGCTTTGTGAGATAAAGTTTATGTGGCTTTGTGAGATAAAGTTTATGTGGCTTTGTGAGATAAAGTTTATGTGGCTTTGTGAGATAAAGTTTATGTGGCTTTGTGAGATACTGCTGTCAGGTTTGTGAAGCCCTGTGGTGTGTACTGGCCCTCTAGCATTCATATGTTTCCCACTTGTTTCTTTTTTGTATTCCTCGTGTCCTTGTGTATGTGTTTTCTCTCTTGATTTTGCCACTTACTGACTCTTATCAGATACTGACATTTGTCGCATGTCATTTTCTGACATTTGTTTCTTGTGTTGGTATGTTGCAGTTCAAAGCAAATCCACATAAGATGACTTCCATAATAGGATGGATGGTTGTCATGGGGGACAACCCACTTCAGCCAGATGCATTCCAGTTGACAGATCCAGCCAAAGGTACAGTCCTCCTCCTCCTCCCTCATCTTCTCCTTCTTAATCTGCAGCATCCAGTGTTAGGTCAAGCTAGATCTAGAAGCCAGTCATCGGACCGAGTCGCAGAGTTTTCTGCAAGTTTTCATGGCAGCCCCACAACTTCTGCCCTGGACATCTAGACCTCATGGCAGCCCCACAACTTCTGCCCTGGACATCTAGACCTCATGGCAGCCCCACAACTTCTGCCCTGAACATCTAGACCTCATGGCAGCCCCACAACTTCTGCCCTGGACATCTAGACCTCATGGCAGCCCCACAACTTCTGCCTTGGACATCTAGACATCATGGCAGCCCCACAACTTCTGCCCTGGACATCTAGACCTCATGCAAGCCCCACAACTTCTGCCTTGGACATCTAGACCTCATGGCAGCCCCACAACTTCTGCCCTGGACATCTAGACCTCATGGCAGCCCCACAACTTCTGCCCTGGACATCTAGACCTCATGGAGCCCCACAACTTCTGCCCTGGACATCTAGACCTCATGCAAGCCCCACAACTTCTGCCCTGGACATCTAGACCTCATGGCAGCCTCACAACTTCTGCCTTGGACATCTAGACCTCATGGCAGCCTCACAACTTCTGCCTTGGACATCTAGACCTCATGGCAGCCCCACAACTTCTACACTGGACATCTAGACCTCATGGCAGCCTCACAACTTCTGCCTTGGACATCTAGATCTCATGGCAGCCCCACAACTTCTGCCTTGGACATCTAGACCTCATGGCAGCCCCACAACTTCTACACTGGACATCTAGATCTCATGGCAGCCCCACAACTTCTACACTGGACATCTAGACCTCATGGCAGCCCCACAACTTCTACACTGGACATCTAGACCTCATGGCAGCCCCACAACTTCTACACTGGACATCTAGATCTCATGGCAGCCCCACTTCTGCCCTGAACATCTAGATCTCATGGCAGCCCCACAACTTCTGCCCTGGACATCTAGACCTCTTGGCTTTGCTCAGCCTGGACAGAGCTGCTGCTTCTTGCTTTAGGTGAGGGCTCTCCCAAGGTGGGCAGGCAGTTGGCAGGAGGTTGCTGGCACTAGGAAGCAAGAAACACGGGACACAGTAGGAGTGTCTTAGAGAGGGGGGTCATCTCTTTGTCTGTGGTGACTTTTCATGTTGGTCATGTGTAATATCAAAATGCTACACTGAAATCATGGAGTGAAAGAACAACTGGGTGGTGTCATTGTAGATAGTTGGACAAGATATCTGGAGTGAAAGAACAACTGGGTGGTGTCATTGTAGATAGTTGGACAAAATATATGGAGTGAAAGAACAAATGGATGGTGTCATTCTAGACAGTTGGACAAGATCAGGAAATGACTATGAGACAGCTGTTTCAGGTTTACTATCATGACAAGATATCAGGCAGCTTTCACTGGGTAGATGACACAAAATGATGATGTTATCATCATGTGCATCAGCTCTGTGCTCTAACATTACACAGATAACATTGTCATCTCTTACAGGTTCTCATGCCAAAAGTTTGAGATGACTTGGTCAGGATCATCAAATCAGCTTTTTTTTTTTTATGATCATATGGCACCCCTACATGGCATTCCAGGTGACCAGCTAATCTGGTCTGAGGAACAGGGCTCTGGTTCTGGTATAGTGGAGCCTGCTGAGAAGCCAGGCATGTCTGCAAGAGTATCCAGGGAGAAATGAGAAACATCAATCTCTTGTTATATTTAAAGGAAGAGATTGAGCAACTTCTTAATACCAGTAACTTCAGAATCATCATCATCATGAGGAAATAAGAGCTCCTGAAATATTTAGCATCAGAAAAAGAAATCTTTATAGCCATTTCCTGGTATTTTCTTGAATAAACCATCTTTGAAATGTGGCTAAATCTATAGTCTTATTTATTTGGAGTGTGGCAAAACCTGTCATCTTTTAGCATGTGGCTAAATTCATAAGGATGGCGGGAGACAAGGATGTGTTCTATCTCCTGACCTCTTCTCCTTGTACAGCAAAAACATAATGAGAAATATAGAGAGCTTGTCAGGAATATCAGTTGGCGGGTACAACCTTAACAACTTAAGATATGCAGGTGACACAGTTCTGATTGCCAAAAGTGAAGGGGAGCTACAGGCTCTTCTGGACATCTTGGTTCGTGAAAGTAAAAGTGAAGGTCTCAGCCTGAATCAAAAGAAGACTGAAGTGATGGTCATCTCAAAAAAAAGAATACCACCAAAATGTAACATTACCATTGATGATACAGTTCTGAAACAAGTTGATAGATTCAAGTACTTAGGAACGATTATTATAACAGCTGATGGGAAATGCCACAACGAAATAAAAAGCAGACGTGCTCAGGCCAAGTCAGCATTCCAGAAAATGAGAAACATCTTGTACAACAGATCCATATCAATGGAAACAAGATGATTCTGAATACTTAAATGTTACATTGAGTCAGTTTTGTTTTATGGATGTAAAGCATGGTCTATGAATAAGAGAGTACAGCGAGAAATGGAGGCCAAGGAAATGTGGTTCATAAGAAGGATGTTGAAGGTACCATGGACAGCCAAGAAAACCAATGACGAAGTCTTAAGAGAGGCTGGATTAAAAGGCAAAAAAGGCAAATTATAGCAAAGATCAGAGGCAGACAAGAGAGGTGTGGCTAAAGCTATAATTTATGCATTATTTTTGAGTGGGACAAAATCTGTAATACTATATATTATTTGGAGTGTGGCTAAATCTATAACACTATATATTATTTGGAATGTGGCTAAATCTATAACACTATATATTATTTGGAGTGTGGGTAAATCTATAACACTATATATTATTTGGAATGTGGCTAAATCTATAACACTACATATTATTTGGAATGTGGCTAAATCTATAACACTATATATTATTTGGAATGTGGCTAAATCTATATCTTCATATTAAGTGTTACATATGTGTGGCATTACAGGTGTATGTAGATTTACAGTGTGTATTATGTAGAATGTAGCTATGTCTGTAGCTGTGAGCTGACAGATTATTTGATAATAGAACACTGTATGTGTTGATGTTTAGAAGTCTCTGCTAATTGTTGGCTCTTAACTTGCTTCTTCGCCAGGTAATGTGTACAAATTCCGTGCTGGCTCTCAGTCAAATGCCTTACAGTGGTGTCGGTTTCTGTCCGACGCAGCCAAACGAGGGACACAGAAAGTGAGTTATTGTCTGTTGCTGTAAGTCTTCTCACGTGAGTGAGTTTGTTGGGTAGACTTGCCAGAGTTGGAAGAGCAAGCCAGGTTGTGGCACGATTCAAAGATGGCATCTGTAGCGGTCTACAACAGCTGCTGCGGCATTTTGTTGTCTTGACAAATACTGTGTTGTAGACATAGGTGACGGTTCCTGCACTTCCCCCAGTGCTGGTCCAAGTCAAAGAGGAAACTTGAGATTTGTATGTTTGGAAGTCGAACCGTGTGGAAAGACTTGCCAGATGATGGTAGGAAAGCAGTCTCATCTTTTATTTCTGTGGAAACTCAAGATCTTTATCCTTGACTCTTCTGTGCGGCCACAGGGTGCTGGCTTTGACAGCATTGTCTGCTGTCCTGCTAGAGGTTTGACAGCAATGTCCACTGTCCTGCTAGAGGTTTGATTGCAATATTTAGTGCCATATGACAGATTTGACAATACTGTTTACTTGTCATTTATTTGTCACACTGTTATAGATGAAAATGCTATATTGAACCTATCTTGTTATATGGAAGTGAATCATGGACAATAGGCAAGTCTGCACAAAAATCATTGGAAGCAGCAGAAATGTGGTTTATTAGAAGAATGTTGCGAATCCCCTGGACAACAAAAATAACTAATGAAGAATGTATGAGAAGAGCTGGAGAGACAAAAAACCTTGTCAGAAAGATAAGAGAGAGACAATGTACTTTCATAGGACATGCAATGAGAAGAGGGGGCATTGAAAATATTATAACAACAGGAAAAATAGAAGGAAGAAGATCAAGAGGAAGACCAAGAGAAATGATACTGGACAGTCTGATGGGATGGTGTGAGAGGAGATCACCAACTGAACTGATGGCCTGCATGAAGGATTGTGTACTCTGGAGAAGCGTAATAGCCAACGCCAGTTGGCACGGCACCTGATGATGATGATGATGATGATATAGATGAATAATGTCAAGATATATGTACAGGAATGTTCCGTACTGGACTGACTGCAGGAAAATGAAGAGTAGGAATGTAAGAACAGTGTAGTTGTGAAGAGACCGCTGGAGCTAGGACAAATTAAAGATGCTGGTAGGAAATCTGAACTGTGTGGCAGTAAACATATTGTAAACAACCAACACTTGATAGGAACTATTAGCAAACATAGTCTTGGATAGATGCTGCAGTGGAGCAGGTCATCTTGAATGCAGTGAAACCAGAGTCTGAATTTTGAACCTGTCATGCTATATGTCTGACAGCAGTATTCACTTGTTATATTGTAGGTTTGACAGCAGTATTCACTTGTTATATTGTAGGTTTGACAGCAGTATTCACTTGTTATATTGTAGGTTTGACAGCATTATCCTCTTGTTATAATGTAGGTTTGACAGCAGTATTCACTTGTTATATTGTAGGTTTGACAGCATTATCCTCTTGTTATATTGTAGGTTTGACAGCAGTATTCACTTGTTATATTGTAGGTTTGACAGCAGTACCCACTTATCGTATTGTAGGTTTGACAGCAGTTTCCATTTATCATATTGCAGATGTGACAATAGTATTTCCTTATGTCAGAGTTTTTGTAGATGAAAACATTTCTCATGTTTGTTTTCTACTTTTCAGTCTGTGAATCTGATGTCTTTTGACTGAAGAGGGCAACAAAGTGTGAAGGAGCATCTCATTGGACATTAGCATTATAAAACTGCATCTGATTGGTGGATTTCCTGACCAATCAACATTCAGCACTACCTGCCTTGCGTTCATATCCCCTGTTATACGTCTTCATGATCAGGTCGGCAGAAGTGGCCGTTCGTTCTGTATTCAGGAGCAGATAATTCCCACTCTGCACTTTCACTGTGCAGTTGGCCAAACTGTTGCGGCTGCACCGCTGCTAACAAGAGAAATGGGTTCTAGTCTCTATGAACAAGTGATTTCATGTTTTTTTTTTTGTGAGTGGAAATCTGCCGCTAACTTTTACACTTGTCTCAGTTTTAGTCACAACGTGTTTTAACCATAATTTATTTTAGCTCGGGTGTTTCAACACTTTCATCCTCTGATATTTTCTGTCTCTGAGTTGTTCATCATGTTTTTAGACTTTCATCCTCTGATATTTTCTGTCTCTGAGTTGTTCATCATGTTTTTAGACTTTCATCCTCTGATATTTTCTGTCTCTGAGTTGTTCATTATGTTTTTAGACTTTCATCCTCTGATATTTTCTGTCTCTGAGTTGTTCATTATGTTTTTAGACTGTGTCTGTAATGATCATAGACGTTTTTTTAGACAAGTCTGTGCTATTTATAGTTCACAGTACAAACGTTATACATTTTGAAAATGAACAGTTGGAGATTAAAATATATAGCAGCATGAAGATCTCATTTGTCATGTTTAGGTTGTATTATTTGGGGGGATGGGGGGGGTCTTGGTAGTTAGAGAAATCATTTCTTGTTCATTTCACTCATTTCTCAGCTGTGTTCTAGGCTAGCAGAGCCTAGCTCCTGCTGGTGGTGCACACCTGTGAGCCTAGTGTTGTGAGGCTTATCGCAAGCCTCAAAGTTGTGAACCCACGGCAAGTGTTAACTCAACATTCCACGCAGGACGTTGTTGTGATGTCCTGTCATGTCCAGCCAGACAAGACCAGTACCTTGGAATACTCTAATCACTTGCTGCATTATACTCATCATCATCATGCTTGGCACATTTTTATCATCACTTATCGCTGATCTTATCCATTGTTGCATTTAACAAGTGTTGTGGACATTGTTTAACCAGTATTCTCCATCACATTTCTGCTCGTCTTGTGACTGTGGTACTGCCATCATCACAAATACTACATTCATTACATCAAGCCATTTATAAATACTCATGAGGCGGTGTTTTGTTTCGCAATTGTAAAGTTCAGATGCCATTTGCTGGTGTCCCTGGATATGATAATTCTCTCACAGGAAGCGAAAACATGATCAGGTTCTTCCCATAATCCTTTACAAGATATGAGGATATTTCTAGGGTATGTCGTCAGTGAAGATGAGTTCTATGCAGAGCACGTTAGCTTGTATATCTCATGAAAAGTGCAATACTGTAGCCTGCGTGTCTGACGTGACAGAGATGTCACATTTCACAAGTTGTGGCTGAGCCTTCTTCTGCTTTGTGTGCCACCAAATATGTCTTCCACATCTGCTTATCCATATTTTTATTGTTCGATATCATAATATAAGCTGACAGATACCTGCAGAATGTTGCAAGCTGTGCAAAGGATGGTTGTGCTATAAATGGAATAAAAACTTTCTCCAGATTTTTAAGATATTTGAGGTTAAAATTAACTAGGCAAAGAACCAAAGTGGCACTTTAAAAGCTCTTGTGATGCTGGACAGGAATTTTATCATTTCATGGGTCAAAGTTCAGTTTCTTGAAAGTTGACCAGAAAAAAAATGAAAATTTTGCGCTCGCATTTATTATTTGCTTGGTTACACATGCATACACACACACAGTTTCATTTTTTTGCTGTTTGGTGTTTAAGTGCTACAATTAAACTTTGACTGGTGAAGTTTAGAGAAACAGTAGGCTTTCACTCTGTCAGTTAGGTTCTGTCATCTACAGTGATGCCAAGTTGAGATATTGATGCAAACTTGCTTTTAGTCTGTAGACAAGCTTGTAAACTTGACCTTGTATGGCAGAAATGTCCTTCTGTGGCTGTATGACAGAACTTGACATTGATATACATAGAAGTCTGGCACGACTATTTATAAAGTTGCCAGCAACAGAAAGACGGACTGAGATTATGACATTAATAATGTGCTGTCAGATGTCACTTTAGCAGCTGCTTCCATCTATGTTCTGTGTGACAGACTCTATAGAGGTTACAAACCTAGTTTATGATCCTGAGGTTTATCAAACTCAGTAGGGCTCACAGACCTAGTTTTTGATTCTGAGGTTCATCAAATTGTTAGAGCTGACAAACCTAGTTTCTGGTTCTGAGGTTTGTCAATTTATTAGAGCTGACAAACCTAGTTTTTGATTCTGAGGTTCATCAAATTATTAGAGCTGACTAACCTAGTTTCTGATTCTGAGGTTCATCAAATTATTAGAGCTGACAAACCTATTTTCTGATCCTGAGGTTCATCACATTGGTAGAGCTGACAAACCTGGTTTCTGATCCTGAGGTTCATCAAATTATTAGAGCTGACAAACTTAATTTCTGATTCTGAGGTTCATCAGATTATTAGAGCTCACAGACCTAGTTTCTAATCCTGAGGTTTAGATAATCTCTCCTGGTGTCCAGAACCTCATAAGCTTTTCTGCCATTCTTCTCAAAACCTCTGAAACCTAGGCACACCTACTGTTAACATCTACTGACAGCTTATCACAGCCAGTAGCATGAAACCCGTCACGTTTACTTAAGATTTGTTAACAGTTCCTACAGTCCCTCACAGACTAATAACTTTTCACAGTATGTGGATCAGATATATAAGATCAATAGAACTTGTCCAGCGGTCAGTGTTTGTCATCCATCACCTGTATTGTTATAGAATCATTATTTTCACATTTTATCAGTGAAAACTTGGGCACTGGTTTATCTCATACCTACTTACACAACAAATCCATTTGTGCTTGGTCATGCAACATTCACATGTCACATTAGAGTGTAGATAGTCTTGTCACACTTTTTTTTTATATGCTTTTCTTGCCTTTATGACAAGACAGCAGTTTTTGTGATGCAATACAATTCATGAAACCATGTTTTAGAAGTTGCAGATAAACTGGGTTACATGATATTTATAGCATGCTGTCAAGAACAGCCTGCTCTGTGCCTGCATCAACATCTGCCACAACAAACATCTCCCAGACTTTGAGATTAAAATTGTAACATTTCTTGGCTTGGTTCTTTCTCTGTGAGATGTTTTTGAGTTTGTTGATATTGTTTCTTTAGTTTTTTTGGGTTAACTTGATCAACATTTGGCACTTTGCAGATATTGGATGTTGGTGTCTGACAGTCTAATACTAGAGATGTCAGTGACTCTAGTACTAGAGATGTTGGTGGCTGACAGTTCCTATCAGGATGTTGGGTGATGGTTGGTTACTGATATTTTAGACATCAGGATGTTGGGTGATGGTTGGTTACTGATAGTTTAGACATCAGGATGTTGGGTGATGGTTGGTTACTGATAGTTTAGACATCAGGATGTTGGGTGCTGGTTGGTTACTGATAGTTTAGACATCAGGATGTTGGGTGATGGTTGGTTACTGATAGTTTAGACATCAGGATGTTGGGTGATGGTTGGTTACTGATAGTCTAGATATCAGGATGTTGGGTGATGGTTGGTTACTGATAGTCTAGACATCAGGATGTTAGAAGATGGTTACTGACAGTCTAGACATCAGGATGTTAGAAGATGGTTACTGACAGTCTAGACATCAGGATGTTAGAAGATGGTTACTGACAGTCTAGACATCAGGATGTTAGAAGATGGTTACTGACAGTTTAGACATCAGGATGTTAGAAGATGGTTACTGACAGTCTAGACATCAAGATTTTAAGATGTGGCCAATGAGTTATATTTTAGACTTCAGTATGTTAAGATCTTTTACATATATGCTACAAGTTACTATCATGGTTTATTTATCATAAGAAGTATAGACCGACAGTCTGTTGTAAATACCACGTGAAAACATAAATAATTTTGAAACGATGTGATGTAATTTTCTGTTTTATTGTGGCAGACTCTGGCGCTATGCAATATCACCAAACTTGCATGGTTTTATTTGGAACTTGTGTTTCGTTATGGTGACTGTTTCAGATTTTTATTTTTCATTGTTTTTTTTTTGTTTTTTTAATCCTACTGTAAAAAGTGAAATCTTTTTCAGTAAAATAATGACTGAAGTTTTACTGTTGAAGTTTTTTTTTTAATCTATGGTTTTCTTATCAATAAACTTCTGACACTGCATCCATTTCTAGATATCTGCACCCCTACCTGGGGCGAAAACCTGGCAGTGAGGGCAGAGATTTTCTTATCTTTATCCAAACAAAAAAAAAGTCAAAAGTAACAAAAATTATCATTTTCAGCCAAACAAAACAGTCAAAACTATTATGACAAAAAATTACCACAAAGAGCCAAACAAAACAGTTAAAACTATTATGACAAAAAATTACCACTTAGAGCCAAACAAAGCAGTTAAAAACTATTATGACAAAAAATGATGACAAAAGCCAAACAAAACATTCAAAACTATTACAACAAAAAATTACCACTTAGAGCCAAACAAAGCAGTTAAAACTATTACGACAAAAAAATTATCACTTAGACCTACAGTTAAAACTATTATGACAAAAAAATGATGACAAAAGTCAAACAAAACAGTCAAAACTATTACAACAAAAAATTATCACTTAAACCTACAGTTAAAACTATTATGACAAAAAAATGATGACAAAAGCCAAACAAAACAGTCAAAACTATTACGACAAAAAATTATCACTTAGAGCCAAACAAAACAGTCAAAACTATTACGACAAAAAATTGTCATTAAACAGCCAATCTGAAAATTCAGAAATGTTTACAAATTATCATTAACAGTCAGGTGAAAAGTTTAACAATGACAGTGTCTGTTGGAAAATGCCAAAGTCTGGCTGTGTAAGAGAAATGTAAGGAGCTACACTCAGCCACATGCAGCCACATGGTGTGGGAAATGAGAGGAGGAGAGTCTAAGTAAGTGGGCACGCTGATTTAGTCTCAGTTGGGCAGCAAGATGAGCGTGTTGTTTGCTGGCCAGTTCCGGGTGTAACAGAAAAATCTGGGTAAGTTTGGTAAAAAAAAAAAAAAGATTCCCTGTCGGGATTTGTGTGCAAGCCTTGAACAAACTTGTCCGTTTGTCTACTGTAACTTGGGCTGTGGTCCCGAGGCGTGGCGTCCCCCGTCCACGAAGATGATCTGCCCCGTCACAAAACTTGCCCTCTCTGAGGCTAGGAACACGATAGAGTCTGCCACTTCTGATGCCAGAACCATCCGACCCAGAGGATGTAAGCTTGATGATGATTGGTTTCTTTGGAACTAGCAAAGAGACAAAGGATGTAAACTTGATGATGATTGGTTCTTTTGGAACTAAACCAAGAGGATGCCATTTTTAATGGCTAATCCTACATACTTTGTCTACAGTTTTTCATGGCTAATCTTGCATACTTTGTCTATAGTTTTTCGTTACTAATCCTACATATTTTGTCTACAGTTTTTCATGGCTAGTCCTACATATTTTGTCTACAGTTTTTCAAGGCTAATCCTATATACTTTGTCTACAGTTTTTCATGGCTAGGCTTACATATGAGAGTGAGATAAAATATAACCATTTTTTAAATTTAAAAAAATGTAACTGGAAATTCCTTATCACTTTTCAGCACAGTTCCCAGCATGCTTAGTGCCATTCACTGCAGTCCCCAGCTCTTGAGAAAAAAAAATCTTCTGAGTGATCTTCCAGCCAGCTGTGCATGACCTCTTTAATGTCTTGTCCATACTGAAATTTTTCCTACATTGCACCTCCTTGAGGGGTCCAAATACACTATAACAACATGACACAAGGTCAGGTGAATATGCAGGATGTGGAAGACACTCCAAACGCAAATCTATAATTTGCTGAGCAGTTGCAAGCGCTGTGTTAGGCCATGCACTATCATTCACACACCAGAACTGAGCACTCCATGACATTTTGATCTGACTACAGGTTTCAGGTGGTTCCAGGCATGTTACATTTCACTGCTGGCAGAGTTTTACAGAACATCTTTGGTTTCCACAAACTTGCTGGCTTGCTTTGTCTTTGGCTGGAAGTAATGTACCAAGCATTCATGTCCAATAACTTTATGTCCTAGAAGACATCTCCTTCAGCTTGAAACTGTTGTAAAAGATTTTCACAAGCATCCTCACAGGCTGGGAGTCAGTTGTTTTGGTACACACCTACCAGAGGTTCATCAGTAACGCAGCACTTCATACATGATATGGCGTGCTGAGCCATGGCTAATCTTCAGTCCTTCAGCCACCTCACTGACTGTTACCCACTGATTTCCCCATATCATTCATTCCACTTCAGTGTTAGTGTCAAGCCTATTCTCAATGTGAGGCCAGCCAGAGTGAGCTGCACCTGCTAAATGTGACACCCCAGTTTTAAACTTCCTATGCCATCCATATATCCACTGAAATGACACATGCGTGTCCCTATACTGCCTCTTTATTCTGTGATAAATATCTGCAGGTCTATCACCATCACTACCCAGGAAACTAAGAACTGCTTGCTGTTCTTCCAAGGGAGTTGTCATCTTCGATCTGGTCTGCTGATGTCATATTTCAAAAGTGACCTATGTGCTTATGCTCACATACATCTAGAGAGGGATGGCATAACATATCTGAACTACAGCAGTCTACTACTCTTGCTCTTAGAGCAAGATTATCTTGTAGCTTCTCTACAGTTTTTCATGGCAACTTTCATCATTTCAGACTACAGCCAATGCTTTCACAGAACAATAGATTTGTAGGTTCCACTGGCAGCTAGACAGAAATAGAACAATAGCATTGAAGTTTTCTTTACTAACAGCTAGATGAACATTCAGAACAATAGTGTATCAAAGTGGCTAGATATAATAACCTCAGCAACAGCATGGTAGTCTCTGTTGGCAGTTTTACATATTGGATAAAAAGGTTTATACTGGCTAGATCTAGAACAAATGATAAATGCACTGACTATCAGCTACATGTACACAAAACAGAAGAAATGCTTGAACTGTTACCTGTACACGTAACAAAATGGACAAGTCTGAACAACTGGTTTGATGTACACAGAACAAAAGAGACAAGTTTGAACAACTGACTTGATGTACACAGAACAAAAGAGACAAGTTTGAACAACTGACTTGATGTACACAGAACAAAAGAGACAAGTCTTAACAACTGACTTGATGTACACAGAACAAAAGAGACAAGTCTGAACAACTGACTTGATGTACACAGAACAAAAGAGACAAGTCTGAACAACTGACTTGATGTACACAGAACAAAAGAGACAAGTCTGAACAACTGACTTGATGTACACAGAACAAAAGAGACAAGTCTGAACAACTGACTTGATGTACACAGAACAAAAGAGACAAGTCTTAACAACTGACTTGATGTACACAGAACAAAAGAGACAAGTCTGAACAACAGACTTGATGTACACAAAATAGTTACCTCAGCATATTTCTCATCAGACATGGCCTCTTCACCTCTCCTGTACAACATACTGACCACAGATCCTGGGCTGTGAACAATGTGTACATGTACACATCAGACACCACTTTAATAAACACTTCTTACACAATTACAGCATTTTCTACATATAATTTGTAGACATTTGTGGCAAGTTCTGTATGCATCATTACTGTATAAACATTTAACAATTAAAAATGAGGTGGATGTTAACAATTAAAAATGAAACAGATGTACATATATGTGGATGTTAACAATTAAAAAAATTAGAAATGGGCAAGTAAATGGATGTTAACAATTAAAAATGAAACAGATGTACATATATGTGGATGTTAACAATTAAAAATGAGAAATGTGCAAGTATATGGATGTTAACAATTAAAAATGAAACAGATGTACATATATGTAGATGTTAATTAAAAATGTGGAAAACAACTAAAGAAATAGAAAAGAAATTAGACTCTTTTGAAAACAAATGCCTAAGGAAAATACTTGGCATCAAGTGGAACGAATTCAAGAACAATGCAGAGATAAGACAGATGACTGAACAACAACCAGTCTCATGGGTGATCAGGAAAAGGAGATGGACATATGTTGGTCACTTGATGAGAAGAAATGATCAGAGAATCCCAAAACAAGCTATCAAGTGGAGCACAACAGGCCGAAGAAAAAGAGGCAGACCGCGTGAAACTCTGAAGAGGACATTGTTAAGAGAGGCCAAATTAAGAGGCATAAAATCCCTTGATGAGGTTGAAAGACTCGCCGAAGACAGGAAAAATTGGCGAACTATTTTGCGAGCCCTATGTGACATTTAACAGCACGGGAAGGATATAAGATATAAGAATTAAAAATGAGACAGATGTACATATATGCGGATGTTAACAATTAAAAATGAGACAAACGTACATGTATGTGGATGTTAACAATTAAAAATGAGACAGACATACATGTGTGTGAATGTTAACAATTAAAAATGAGACAGACATACATGTATGTGGATGCTAACAATTAAAAATGAGACAGATGTACATGTATGTGGGTGAATGTAAGAAAGTGCCTCATTTCATGGACAAAAAAACAACAGGATGGATTGGAAATAGATGGATCTTACTGCAGCAATGATTCCTGGAAAAATGGTACATGATGATGATGATGATACAGGAGACCAAAGAGGCGATGAAACAACCACACAGTTTTTCAGAGTGGAGATAGATTTCAACTTTCTCTACTATCCAGACAACTGGGTGTTTATCTACAATTTACTGAGTTTACCTACATTCTGATGGTAACATACTTAGCTGAATTAATCTACAATCAAATGTAGAATGAAAAATTGATTACCTAAATTCTTACTGCAATCTTACAGTGAATGTCTACAATCTGAAGTTAATTTGACTAAGTTTATAACTTGATGGTAACTTACTTGTCTAAGTTTATAACCTGACAGTAACTTACTTGTCTAAGTTTATAATCTGATGGTAACTTACTTGTCTAAGTTTATAATCTGATGGTAACTTTGACAGAGTTTATAACCTGATGGTAACTTTGACAGAGTTTATAACCTGATAGTAACTTACTTGACTAAGTTTATAATCTGATGGATGGTAACTTACTTGACAGAGTTTATAACCTGATAGTAACTTACTTGACTAAGTTTATAATCTGATGGATGGTAACTTATGTGACCAAGTTTATAACCTGATAGTAACTTACTTGTCTAAGTTTATAACCTGATGGTAACTTTGACAGAGTTTATAACCTGATAGTAACTTACTTGACTAAGTTTATAATCTGATGGATGGTAACTTATGTGACCAAGTTTATAACCTGATAGTAACTTACTTGTCTAAGTTTATAACCTGATGGTAACTTTGACAGAGTTTATAACCTGATAGTAACTTACTTGACTAAGTTTATAATCTGATGGATGGTAACTTACTTGACCGAGTTTATAACCTGATAGTAACTTACTTGTCTAAGTTTATAATCTGATGGATGGTAACTTACTTGACCGAGTTTATAACCTGATAGTAACTTACTTGTCTAAGTTTATAACTTGATGGTAACTTACTTGACTAAGTTTATAACCTGATAGTAACTTACTTTACTAAGTTTATAACCTGATGGTAACTTTGACAGAGTTTATAACCTGATAGTAACTTACTTGACTAAGTTTATAATCTGATGGATGGTAACTTACTTGACAGAGTTTATAACCTGATAGTAACTTACTTGACTAAGTTTATAATCTGATGGATGGTAACTTATGTGACCAAGTTTATAACCTGATAGTAACTTACTTGACTAAGTTTATAATCTGATGGATGGTAACTTACTTGACTGAGTTTATAACCTGATGGTAACTTACTTGACTAAGTTTATAACCTGATGGTAAGTTACTTGACTAAGTTTATAACTTGATGGATGGTAACTTACTTGGCACAGTTTATAACCTGATAGTAACTTATTTTACAGAGTTTATAACCTGATGGTAACTTATTTTACAGAGTTTATAACCTGATAGTAACTTATTTTACAGAGTTTATAACCTGATAGTAACTTATTTTACAGAGTTTATAACCTGATAGTAACTTATTTTACAGAGTTTATAACCTGATAGTAACTTATTTTACAGAGTTTATAACCTGATAGTAACTTATTTTACAGAGTTTATAACCTGATGGTAACTTATTTTACAGAGTTTATAACCTGATAGTAACTTATTTTACAGAGTTTATAACCTGATGGTAACTTATTTTACAGAGTTTATAACCTGATGGTAACTTATTTTACAGAGTTTATAACCTGATGGTAACTTATTTTACAGAGTTTATAACCTGATAGTAACTTATTTTACAGAGTTTATAACCTGATGGTAACTTATTTTACAGAGTTTATAACCTGATAGTAACTTATTTTACAGAGTTTATAACCTGATAGTAACTTATTTTACAGAGTTTATAACCTGATAGTAACTTATTTTACAGAGTTTATAACCTGATAGTAACTTATTTTACAGAGTTTATAACCTGATAGTAACTTATTTTACAGAGTTTATAACCTGATAGTAACTTATTTTACAGAGTTTATAACCTAATGGTAACTTATTTTACAGAGTTTATAACCTGATAGTAACTTATTTTACAGAGTTTATAACCTGATGGTAACTTATTTTACAGAGTTTATAACCTGATGGTAACTTATTTTACAGAGTTTATAACCTGATAGTAACTTATTTTACAGAGTTTATAACCTGATGGTAACTTATTTTACAGAGTTTATAACCTGATAGTAACTTATTTTACAGAGTTTATAACCTGATAGTAACTTATTTTACAGAGTTTATAACCTGATGGTAACTTATTTTACAGAGTTTATAACCTGATAGTAACTTACTTGGCACAGTTTATAACCTGATAGTAACTTATTTTACAGAGTTTATAACCTGATGGTAACTTATTTTACAGAGTTTATAACCTGATGGTAACTTACTTGACCGAGTTTACCCTCACTCCATAAGCCGCCATTTCTGTAGAGAAGACGAGCACAAGTGTACAACCAACATCTGATAGTCCAAGTAAAATGATAATCATTTCATATAATTCTTCTTCATCATTGTTCGAGGAAGTTTGGTCACGCTAAATCTGCAGCCCCATCGCCCTGACACAGTCTACCATATTCTCCAGGTTTAAGTGTGAGCCACGTAGCTTTTCTTTCACTTTCTCTCCCTGGGGCCACATCTGTGCTGGGAGGTTTGAGTGTGAGCCACGTAGCTTTTCTTTCACTTTCTCTCCCTGGGGCCACATCTGTGCTGGGAGGTTTGAGTGTGAGCCACATAGCCTTTCTTTCACTTTCTCTCCCTGGGGCCACATCTGTGCTGGGAGGTTTGAGTGTGAGCCACATAGCTTTTCTTTCACTTTCTCTCCCTGGGGCCACATCTGTGCTGGGGGTTTGAGTGTGAGCCACGTAGCTTTTCTTTCACTTTCTCTCCCTGGGGCCACATCTGTGCTGGGAGGTTTGAGTGTGAGCCACATAGCTTTTCTTTCACTTTCTCTCCCTGGGGCCACATCTGTGCTGGGAGGTTTGAGTGTGAGCCACGTAGCTTTTCTTTCAGTTTCTCTCCCTGGGGCCACATCTGTGCTGGGAGGTTTGAGTGTGAGCCACGTAGCTTTTCTTTCAGTTTCTCTCCCTGGGGCCACATCTGTGCTGGGAGGTTTGAGTGTGCTGGATAGGTTTGCAGGATGTATTCTGAGGACACAGTCTAGATATCAAAGTCACAGGGACACAGTCTAGATATCAAAGTCACAGGGACACAGTCTAGATATCAAAGTCACAGGGACACAGTCTAGATATCAAAGTCACAGGGACACAGTCTAGATATCAAAGTCACAGGGACACAGTCTAGATATCAAAGTCACAGGGACACAGTCTAGATATCAAAGTCACAGGGACACAGTCTAGATATCAAAGTCACAGGGACACAGTCTAGATATCAAAGTCACAGGGACACAGTCTAGACATCAAAGTCACAGATACACTCAGTCTAGATATCAAAGTCACAGAGACACTCAGTCTAGATATCAAAGTCACAGACACACTCAGTCTAGATATCAAAGTCACAGACACACTCAGTCTAGATATCAAAGTCACAGTGACACAGTCTAGATATCAAAGTCACAGACACAGTCTAGATATCAAAGTCACAGACACACTCAGTCTAGATATCAAAGTCACAGATACACTCAGTCTAGACATCAAAGTCACAGGGACATAGTCTAGATATCAAAGTCACAGACACACTCAGTCTAGATATCAAAGTCACAGGGACACTCAGTCTAGATATCAAAGTCACAGAGACACTCAGTCTAGATATCAAAGTCACAGAGACACTCAGTCTAGATATCAAAGTCACAGAGACACTCAGTCTAGATATCAAAGTCACAGAGACACTCAGTCTAGATATCAAAGTCACAGAGACACTCAGTCTAGATATCAAAGTCACAGAGACACTCAGTCTAGACATCAAAGTCACAGATACACTCAGTCTAGATATCAAAGTCACAGAGACACTCAGTCTAGATATCAAAGTCACAGACACACTCAGTCTAGATATCAAAGTCACAGAGACACTCAGTCTAGATATCAAAGTCACAGACACACTCAGTCTAGATATCAAAGTCACAGGGACACATTTCATATACTTGTCCACCATCAGGAATTCTGACTGTCTTTTTCTAATATTTTAACTAGTTTTCATTGCTCTAATATTTTCTGTAATTATACCACAAAGTTTTCAAAAACAATTTTAAAAAACTGACCACACGACAGACACAGAGACACAGAACAAAGGGAGATGTGAGGATATCTGTAATAACATCTGAGAGAAACTCTGTCATCAGCAAGTGAGATGTGAGGATATCTGTAATAACATCTGTGAGAAACTCTGACATCAGCACATGAGATGTGAGGATATCTGTAATAACATCTGAGAGAAACTCTGTCATCAGCAAGTGAGATGTGAGGATATCTGTAATAACATCTGTGAGAAACTCTGTCATCAGCAAGTGAGATGTGAGGATATCTGTAATAACATCTGAGAGAAACTCTGTCATAAGCAAGTGAGATGTGAGGATATCTGTGAGAAACTCTGTCATCAGCAAGTGAGATGTGAGGATATCTGTGAGAAACTCTGTCATCAGCAAGTGAGATGTGAGGATATCTGTAATAACATCTGTGAGAAACTCTGTCATCAGCAAGTGAGATGTGAGGATATCTGTGAGAAACTCTGTCATCATCTGCCCTAACCAGCCCATGAAAATCTATGTATATAAACATAAATGACAGGTGTGCTGTGTGTGTATGGACACAGGTGGCTTATTCTGTTATTTTATTATTACTTTGCCTAAGGGCCCCCAATGCTGTTAAGAGGGCCCTGACAAGGCCTGTCCATTTATTTCTGTTTTTCTGACTCTTCTTGATGTTTTTGTAGCTGCAATATTTTTACAGAACTGGGTAGCTGGGCCCTAAGTCCAACCTTTCTCAACCAGGCCCGGGGTTGGCCACGATGGGGTTCTAGATGAAAATTTGACAAAGAAAAATAAAGAATGTAACTTACCCAGAGCTAGACACATCGTGTAAGAATCCAGAGCTGCCTTGCTCATTGAGTATACCACAGACTTCGGGAACTGAAATGTCAAAGACTTCCGTAAGGACTAATCACCTCCAATAAATGTATTCAGATTTGATGGAGTTTTCTGCTCTCCTTACAATATGACTTAATTATTGTGCAGAATATTTCTTGCACAGACATATTCACATAAACATTCCTTGCATAGACAGACCCATATTAATATTCTTTACACAAACAGAACCATATAAGCATTTCTTGCACAAACAGACAAATATAAACACTCCTTGTGCACACAAACCCATATAAACATTCCTTGCAGAGACAGACCCATATAAATATTCCTTGCACAGACAGACTCATATAAACATTCCTTGCACAGACAGACCCATATAAACATTCCTTGCACTGACAGACATATAAACATTCCTTGGAGAGACCTATACAAACATTTCTTGCACAGATTCATTCAAATACTTCTTGGCACATCCATATAAGCATTCCTTAGAATGATTCATACAAACATTTCTTGGACAGTTCCATGCAAACAATCTTTAAACAGATCCCCACAGATAGCTCTAGGGTCATTCCACACAAACAATCTTTAAACAGATCCCCACATATAGCTCTAGGGTCATTCCACACAAACAATCTTTAAACAGATCCCCACATATAGCTCTAGGGCAGATCCACACAAATAACCCTTTGACAGACTGCTAAACATTTTTGGACAAATTCTTATAAACACTCTTCAAAAATCTGCTTCTGAAAAAAAGTGTACTTTAGTGTACACCTGTACATGCTAGGTGCTTGAAGTAACTGAAGTCTGACCTAGTACCTAGTTGTAATGATGCCTTTCTTTCTGTCACTCATACATAAAGGGTATATGATGTTATATTTTCCTTCAATTCTCTTTTGTACATGGAATTTTTTCCTTTAATAAAGTTTATTTACATTCAACAAGTAACAATTTCAAAGTCAACTGAATTAAACAATTTTGACAACAAAAAGACTGGAAGTAAAATTGCTTTGGGGGAAGAGCTGTCTTTGTTCTCACAGCAGCTGTCTTTGTTCTCACAGAAGCTGTCTTTGTTTTCACACCAGCTGTATTTGTTTTCACAGCAGCTGCTTTGTTCTCACAGCAGCTGTCTTTTTCTCACAGAAGCTGTCATTGTTCTCACAGCAGCTGTCTTGTTCTCACAGCAGCTGTCTTGTTCTCACAACAGCTGTCTTTGTTTTCACAGCAGCTGTCTTGTTCTCACATAAGCTATCTTTGTTCTCACAGCAACTGTCTTTTTCTCACAGAAGCTGTCATTCTCACAGCAACTGTCTTTGTTCTCACAGCAGCTGTCTTGTTCTCACATAAGCTGTCTTTTTCTCATAGAAGCTGTCTTTGTTCTCACAGCAGCTGTCTTTGTTCTCACATCAGCTGTCTTGTTCTCACAGCAGCTGTCTTTGTTCTCATAGCACCTGTCTTTGTTCTCACAGCAGCTGTCTTTTTCTCACAGAAGCTGTCATTCTCACAGAAAATGTCTTTGTTCTCACACCAGCTGTCTTTGTTCTCACACCAGCTGTCTTTGTTCTCATGGCAGCTGTCTTTGTTCTCACAGCAGCTGTCTTGTTCTCACATAAACTGTCTTTGTTCTCACAGCACATGTCTTTGTTCTCACAGCACCTATCTTTGTTCTCACAGCAGCTGTCTTTGTTCTCACATTTCACTTCAACAGTTAGAATTTTTAATGATGATAAATTGGGAAGTAAACTAATTCCAGTAACTGAATTATTTGAACAAACGGGAAGCATAAAGGAAGGAAAATCTTGTCCTAGGCAGCCAGAGACCACACAGCAGTTCTAGATAACAAACTCCTGTTAAAGTTCAGCTTAAAAAAAATGCAATTTATTCACTTTAACCTTCCTCATTTTTGTGAAACATTTCTTTGAGAAATGTCCCAGTGAATTTCCTTTCCTTGACACAACAATATCAACCTCTTCATGACCTAGTTGCCATATGACAACACACAATAAGGACAATATTAACCCTTTCATGACCTAGTTGCCATATGACAACAAACAATAAGGACAATATTAACCCTTTCATGGCCTAGCTGCCATATGACACCAAACAATAAGGACAATATTAACCCTTTCATGGCCTAGTTGCCATATGACAACACACACTAAGGACAATATTAACTCTTTCATGGCCTAGTTGCCATATGACAACACACACTAAGGACAATATTAACCCTTTCATGGCCTAGTTGCCATATGACAACACACACCAAGGACAAAGCTAAGCTTTACTGTTACATACAGGAACAACAAACCCATCTATCTAAGATATTCAAGGAGCTAAGCTTTACTGTTACATACAGGAACAACAAACCCATCTATCCAAGGAGCTAAGCTTTACTGTTACATACAGGAATAACAAATTCATCTATCCAAGGAGCTAAGCTTTACTGTTACATACAGGAACAACAAACCCATCTATCCAAGGAGCTAAGCTTTACTGTTACATACAGGAATAACAAACTCATCCATCCAAGGAGCTAAGCTTTACTGTTACATACAGGAATAACAAATTCATCTATCCAAGGAGCTAAGCTTTACTGTTACATACAGGAATAACAAATTCATCTATCCAAGGAGCTAAGCTTTACTGTTACATACAGGAATAACAAATTCATCTATCCAAGGAGCTAAGCTTTACTGTTACATACAGGAACAACAAACCCATCTATCCAAGGAGCTAAGCTTTACTGTTACATACAGGAACAACAAACTCATCCATCCAAGACACAGAACTACAGATATAGACAGTAAAAGCATATGAAGAAGAAGAGAAACGGAAATGTAAAGTAAAAATTCACTAGAAGAATAATGACAACACATGATAGCCTGCAACAACAACAAAAAAACCCCAACATTTACTAACATTTTTATGCAAAGATACAACCAACTTCTAGCCCTAGTTGGATCATGCCATTATTAAATATTGCCAAAATGTCTAATATACTTTATTAAAATTTAACATGATTTATTTTGTTTTTAGAAGTTGCAAGCAAATATGAGGCCAACCAAGAAGTGTAACTGACAGATTAAACAACTTCTGTGATAACTTTGTCAGCCGTAATAAATTGTCATGACCTCTCTTGCTCTAGGTTATTTTTCAGAAATAAATCTAACTTTCTTCTCTGGAGAGTTCTGGTCCTGTAAATGTGTTGACATTCTGGAGGCTATTTCAGTTCTGAATCTACACAACTCATGACTGTTCTGGAGAATTTAAAGTGTCTTAAAGTTTTAAATCTTTGTCCACTTCTGTGCTTGTCTTATCTCTCTCTGTCTCACACACAAACAGGCTTACAGATATCTTTTAGTGGCTGTGTAGATTATAAGGCGTGCACTTTAAAACTGTCATAAGAGGGAAAAAAATAACGACATACAAAGAGAACAGAAGAAAGATAACATAATATATGCCACTGTGTGCAAAAAAGTGTACTATAACTTATATTCGAGAGACTGTTCTCATATTAGGTGACTGTATGCAAAAACATCTTTATGACATCCCTCAGAATACTTCTAAACCAGTCTCTAATCATTTCAGTGGTCCCAACCACAGAGCGAAGTCCGATTTTCTGGTCACAGCCACTGAACAATGTCACCCTGATGATGGAAACCACCTGTCACTTAAGAACTGCCACATACAGGAATATGGTTCATTGGAACTACGTGGCTTGAACTTGAAATTCAGTTATGCATAATCATTTCTTCCTCCAAAATTATATTCCCTGCCTGCTAGATTCTCATCTACTCTTTCTTCACCTGCAACCGATATTCCAGGAGCTTTACTGTACTAGGTTACATAGCTTCTACCCTTACAATTTTCATCTATTCAACCCATTCTTTTCTTGGCTTTTTTTCCAGTGTCCAACCAGTCAGACTGGCACTACAGCCTTCATTTAAATGTTCACAGTACTTCACCACACACACATTCCCGCTGTTCTTGCAAGTCAAAGCTAAGTGCTCTCTTTTTTTTATTCTTTCCATCCTCATGTGTTATTCATTATTGATGTGAATTTATATTTCCTCTTCATTTCCTATCTCTTTGTCCTGTATGTTTTTTGTATGATTAAAGTGTAAACTGACATGTTATAACTGTGTGCATGTTGTGTTCCTAATTTTGTTTTAAATAGTCTTACACATTGCATTGAGGCCTGTGACATGCTGCTGTGACATGTTGCTGTGACATGCTGCTGTGACATGTTGCTGTGACATGTTGCTGTGACATGTTGCTGTGACATGCTGCTGTGACATGCTGCTGTGACATGTTGCTGTGACATGTTGCTGTGACATGCCGCTGTGTCATGTTGCTGTGACATGCTGCAGTGACATGTTGCTGTGACATGCTGCTGTGTCATGTTGGTATCTGAGCTTTGTCTGTGTTGTGTTGATGTCAGTGCTAAATCATTGTGACATATTTGCAGGAATTAAAATTATGACAATCTTAAAATCTGAAATTAAAATACAAACTTCAACTGCATACTTCACAGTTTATTAATCATTTACTGGATAAATTATGGCAAATTAATTTTAATTTTCAGGCACAACATAATGGATGTATTAATTCTCAAGTTAAGTGTCGAGGTACAAAAATCTCCCATCACAACAAACACACGACAAAATCAAATGATACCCTTTGATCTGGTCAGATGTGGGAGGGCAAACTGGCATAGAAAGAAAACACTTTCCAAGTTTGTGGACATTATCTTGGAGTAGTCATCTCGACTCGTGTTGAATGAATCCCGAACAATATTCATTCCTGCATTGTTTACCTGGAAATTAAAGGTAAATTTGGCTCATGATGATGATGATGATGATGATGATGAGGATGAGGATGAGGAGGAGAATGATGAGGATGAAGAGGAGGATTCAATAAAGCAGTCATACAATGGGCACCTGCCCACAGTAACATCCAAGGACATTAAAAAACAGACTGGCAAAAGAGGGGGAAAGAAAACAACAGACTGATAGAAGCACAACATATGAACAAACAAAAAAATAGACTAAAAGCCATATATAAAGACAAATCGACAAAACAACACTACACACCAAAAACAGATGATGAAAACAACAGACTCTCAAGAAATGACCAAATTATAATCTTCCAACTAAGAACAGGACACTGCAGGCCGAGACGCCATCTATACCAGAAGCTGAAAACTGGCCCAACAGAGCTATGTGCCTGCAGCTAAGAGCAACAGACACCACATCACATCCTCCAGAACTGCCAGCTACACAACCAGCTCAGACAAAGGACACAGCCAGACCCCCGGGCAACTATAGGAGAGGCTCTATGTCCATGCTGTAAACCAGATGCGAAACTCGTATCTGTGAGAGAGACTGGTGTCGATGTCCGAACAAACAATGATAAAGACTGGTTGTCTTACTGTGGGAGCCACGTTAGTGTAGTGGATTAGACACTCACAGCTTGTCAACCAGGCAACCCAGTTTTGATATCCACTCACTCACAGTGCGGGTCAGACCGAGGCTCGCAAAAAACTCCTGGGGCTCACTCAGCCTCAAGAAAAAAATGGCTACCAGGGTTAACGCTCTGGGAAGGAGGAGGAATGATGCCACTAGCTATGGAGTTGGTGCTGATGGTGACACTAGTCGGCAGTTTCTGGTCAACTACTGGCTAGGCAGCAAAGCACTTGTGGTTAAGTGCAGTGACTCTGGTTCGCAGCTTACACCTTTACCTTTTTATCTTAGTGCTCTTTCATTTTCTGATGTAAATTTCAGATTTTTCAGAAATGAAATGCCATCTCTACTCTTCTTTACACACAAAAAATATGTCAGTATACAACTGTGGAGCTGTCTATGACATCACATTGCTTGTTAGTGACATTATAATGCTGACTATGACATCATACTGCTGCTGGTGACATGACACTGATGTCGGTCAATGATGTTTACATATTTCATCAGTCTGGGATTTGACCTTATCTTAAGATGAAGTTTACATCCTACTTGTGTTACTTTTTTCCATGACACAAGTGCTAGGTCCCCACTTTCATCCAGTGAGTGAACAGTTTCAGAGATGGACAGAATCAGAAGAAAACATGTGGGAAATGGAATAATTTGAGAAAGAAAATTAAAACAGAATTAACTTTTGCTTTGTATCAGTGGTTCCCAAGCTTTCTTGGTCTGCCACCCCCTCTCTTTCAAGCCACATTCTTGGATCACTCAATAACTTCGATCCATCCCTACCCAGTCCTCCTCCCCCCTACTGTCCTCTTCTCTCTCCTCACCTGGGGATCTTCTCACTGCCCACTTTAATAACACTCTAAGAAGTATGACTCACCAAAATGTCAACTCTACCAAAAGCAGAGACTGTGTTGTCAATAACTGCCTTCTGAATGGTTTCATCATTTATGTCTCCAGTAGTGGTCCTTACCTGGATTGGAGAAATGTCTCATACAGCATTACCTGAGTTCATCTTCTAGGTCCAGCTAAATATAGAGCTCTACCTGTCTTCATGAATGAGCGATGCTAAATCTGGTGCCCTGTCTGTGTGGAAGTTCTTGGTCATGATAAATCTGGTGACCTGTCTGTGTGGAAGTTCTTGGTCATGATAAATCTGGTGACCTGTCTGTGTGGAAGTTCTTGGTCATGATAAATCTGGTGACCTGTCTGTGTGGAAGTTCTTGGTCATGATAAATCTGGTGACCTGTCTGTGTGGAAGTTCTTGTCATGATAAATCTGGTGACCTGTCTGTGTGGAAGTTCTTGGTCATGATAAATCTGGTGACCTGTCTGTGTGGAAGTTCTTGGTCATGATAAATCTGGTGACCTGTCTGTGTGGAAGTTCTTGGTCATGATAAATCTGGTGACCTGTCTGTGTGGAAGTTCTTGGTCATGATAAATCTGGTGACCTGTCTGTGTGGAAGTTCTTGGTCATGATAAATCTGGTGACCTGTCTGTGTGGAAGTTCTTGGTCATGATAAATCTGGTGACCTGTCTGTGTGGAAGTTCTTGGTCATGATAAATCTGGTGCTCTGTCTGTGTGGAAGTTCTTGGTCATGCTAAATCTGGACACCTGCCACCAGGATGATGCCTGAGCCAGATCCACGTGGCTGTCCTGACAGTTTCTGTCTCATGTCCAATTTTTCCTGCCAAGTCTGATGACACAGACTTGCTTGGTTTGGACATTCTTGTGGAATATTTTATGCTCCGGAGTGTAGACTGAACTTCAACAGGGATAATGTTTGTTCTACATCTCAAGATGATCTAATTAAGTCAAGTGAATGGGATTACAAAGTTATCATTCACGTCACATCCATAGAAATCTTTGTGACTAGTTCAGCATCAAGAACTGATCAACATGACTGTTCTAGATCTGATTTTGTTTCAGGAAATTATCTACTGATTTCTGCAGGAGAATACTTTCCTGACATTGTTTTTTTTTTAATTTGTCCAAAATTTGTCAAAAGTTTGTCTAAAAATCATGAAATAAGCAGGGTAATGGAACTTAAAGTCATGAAATTAGCAGGGAAATAGATCTTAAAGTCATGAAATTTGCAGCGAAGTAGATCTTAAAGTCATGAAATTAGCAGTGAATTAGATCTTAAAGTCATGAAATTAGCAAGGAAGTAGATCTTATAGTCATGAAAACGGAAATATATCTTAAAGTCATGAAATGAGCAGGAAAATAGATAAGTCATGAAATGAGCAGGGAAGCAGATCTTAAAGTCATGAAATTAGCAGGGAAGTAGATAAGTCATGAAATTAGCAGGGAAGTATATAAGTCATGAAATTAGCAGGGAAGTATATAAGTCATGAAATTGGCAGGGAAGCAGATCTTAAAGTCATGAAATTAGCAGGGAAGTAGATCTTTTACTTGTGAGCTGCTTCTCAACAGTGAAAGGTGTGAGTTTGAACCCATTCAGCTTCACCCCTGACAACCCACAGTTCTACACCTGTCAACCCACAGTTCTACACCTGACAACCCACAGTTCTACACCTGTCAACCTACACTTCTACACCTGTCAACCCACAGTTCTACACCTGACAACCCACAGTTCTACACCTGACAACCCACAGTTCTACACCTGTCAACCCACAGTTCTACACCTGACAACCCACAGTTCTACACCTGTCAACCCACACTTCTACACCTGTCAACCCACAGTTCTACACCTGACAACCCACAGTTCAACACCTGACAACCCACAGTTCTACACCTGACAACCCACAGTTCTACACCTGTCAACCCACAGTTCTACACCTGTCAACCCACAGTTCTACACCTGACAACCCACAGTTCTACATCTGTCAACCCAGCTATCAAAATTGGTAATTAACACTTGTGAAAACGTATCACTTCTGGCAGAACAACAAAACAAAATAGAGCGCCCTATACACAGACTGCAGTGTATTTAAGGAAAATATGATAAAACACTCTCTCTCACACACACAAATACACATACCTGAAAGCCAATTAACTTGATAAAAATAATCCATCAAATTATCAATGTAAATCTGAACATTATACAATGAACCATACATCCAAATCTCTATTCAGACAACTAAACATGCAACTAAATAACCATCCAGTCAACCAAAACAACCAGCCATGCAACCATCTATGCAATCACACAATCAACCATACAACTGTCAATGTTGTTTGAGTATTATAGAAACTATCAGCTGTCCTCTGTTTGCTCTAAACTGTCCTATAAACTGTCACCTGTCCTATGCTTGTTCTAGGTCATCCTCTAAACTGTCAGCTGTCCTCTGTTTGCTCTGGGCTGTCCTCTAAACTCTCAGCTGCCCTCTGCTTGCTCCAGGCTGTCCTCTAAACTGTCAGCTGTCCTATGCTTGTTCTAGGTCATTCTCTAAACTGCCAGCTGTCCTCTGCTTGTTCCAAGCTGTCCTCTAAACTGCCAGATGTCCTCTGCTTGCTCCAGGCTGTTCTATCAGCTGTCCTCTGCTGACTCCAGGATGTCCTCTAAACTTTCAACTGTCCTCTACTGGTTCCAGACTGTCCTTTAAACCATCAGCTGTCCTTTGCTTGCTCTAGGTCATTCTCTAAACTGTCAGCTGTCCTATGCTTTCTCCAGGCTGTCCTCTAAATTGTCAGCTGTCCTCTGCTTGCTCAGACTGTCCTCTAAACTGTTAGCTGTCCTACTCAAAGGTTTGCTCTAAACTGTCCTCTAAACTATCAGATGTCCTATGCTTGCTCTATGTCATCCTCTAAACTGTCAGCTGTCCTCTGACGCTGCAGACTGTACTCTAAATTGAGGACACTATCCATCTCTGATAAGATCAATCACATTGCACAGAACTGACAGCTCACTTTTTAAAATGAAAAACTGACTGTACTTCTAGAATAGATCCAATATATATTTCTTGGCCAGGCCCATATAAACATTCTTGAAAACCTTTCCTCTAAACTAAAGACTACATCACTGTCACTACTTCACAAATAATGATACTACCACGATGTCTTTCCCGCCAAGTTCCTGGCATTTGAGGGCGACTTGTTCCAGGCGTTGTTGGTCACGCCCACACAGCATCAGGTGACATCTTTGACGAGCAAATTCATGGGCCGTGGCTTCCCCGATTCCTGCGCTAGCACCTGCAGAAATGTCCACAGTAACTATAACATTCATCATCATCATCAGGTGCCGTGCCGACTGGCGTTGACTATTATGCTTCTCCAGAGTACACGATCCTTCATGCAGGCCATCAGTTCAGTTGGTGATCTCCTCTCACACCATCCCGTCAGACTGTCCAGTATCATTTCTCTTGGTCTTCCTCTTAATCTTCTTCCTTCTATTTTTCCTGTTGTTATAATATTTTCAATGCCCCCTCTTCTCATTGCATGTCCTATGAAAGTACATTGCCTCTCTCTTATCTTTTTGACAAGGTTTTTTTTTTGTCTCTCCAGCTCTTCTCATACATTCTTCAGTTATAACATTCTGTTAGCTAAATATAAGGTCTAGGGCGCGAGTATGAGAGATTAGATACTGATTGCACGCCTCCTATATAACATTGCTCAGGGTACAGAACATGTAAGCAACCTACGTGTAAAACAAACTTGGCGTATGTAAATAATGAACACATGTAAGCAGCCTGCGTGCACAAAAAATTACAGTTGTGTAAGCGTATGTAAGCATTTCAACTGCACAAAACTAATTGCACACACACACACAAATGACCAGATTTAAGTGTAAAATAATGAGCCGATGTTCACATTTAACACGGGAAAAAACTAAATAATGTCTAAACAATGAACACGTAAATTGTTTCAATGCAAAAACTAAACAATGTAAATTGTTTCACTGCAAAAACTAGACAACGTAAATCGTGAAAACTTACTGGCGAGGCTCTAAGCTACGTAAAGCTGGGACCCGCTTGTTTTAAATAGTTACACGGGGAGGTGTGTGGGGCCCGCCTACATCCAACACTGCATGTAATGTATGTAAACAATTTACAAGACAAAACTTCAGGTGTGTAGATCAGAAAACTCTAGAGCCAAACCTGTTATAATGACGACTTTATCTCCCAAATTCAGGAAAGAATCACTGGCCATTGTGGTAAGTTGTCTACAGAGTTTAGTACTGTAACCTGAGCCTGTTACTTTACACGCAGCTCGGGTTCGAAGTTCAAAGTTGAAGGTTAGAGTATCTGATAATCAGTTGTCCCATGACTGTACATGGATGCAATTTACAGCAGCCTGTGTCGTGACAGAAAGAGAAAAATATCTATACCTATTCTCTTGTAAAACCAAGTTAAGATTATTCAATTCAGATGTGATATCCACTCTTATTTATGCATGCGAAAGCTGGAAATCAACTAAAGAAATAGACAAGAAATTAGACTTTTTTAAAAAACAAATGCCTAAGGAAAATACTTGATATAAAATGGAACGAATCTAAGAACAAGACAAAGATAAGACAAATGAGCAAATAGTAACCTGTCTCACGGGTGATCAGAAAAAGAAGATGGACATATGTAGGCCATGTGATGAGAAGAAACAACCAGAGAATCCCAAAACAAGCTATCAAGTGGAGCACAACAGGCCGAAGAAAAAGAGGTCGACCACGTGAAACTCTAGAGGACATTGTTAAGAGAAGCCAGTTTAGTGGGCATAACATCCCTTGAGGATGTTGAAAGACTCGCCGAGAACATGAAAACTTGGCAAACAACCATGCGCCTTATGTGACATTTAACAGCACGGGAAGGATGTAAGATGTAAGATTCTCTTGTGGGGCTAAAAACTGATTCTCTGCAGTCAACGATACCATGATCTTGGAAGTATAGGCATTGTGTCGGATGGGGAGTGAGCTGCAGCAACCCCGAGATGGACAGACCCCACTACAGTGAAACTCACTGTCAGGATGAAAGAACTCAGCGTCCTTGTTATTATGTCTAGACTATCCCCGGGGGGGGGGGGGGTCAGAAGGTTTTTCTTGTTTTAGGGATGGGCCTGGAGTATGGGGGGGGGGGGGGGGGGGAAGAGGGGAGGGGTGTCCAGAAGGTTTTTCCTGTTTTAGGGATGGGCCTGGAGTTTTTTGGGGGGGGGGGGGTCAGAAGGTTTTTCCTGTTTTAGGGATGGGCCTTGAGTATGGGGAGGGGGGTCAGAAGTTTTTCCTGTTTTAGGGATGGGCCTTGAGTATGGGGGGGGGGGGTCAGAAGGTTTTTCCTGTTTTAGGGATGGGCCTGGAGTATGGGGGGGGGAAGAGGGGAGGGGGTCCAGAAGGTTTTTCCTGTTTTAGGGATGGGCCTGGAGTATGGGGGGGGGGGGGAAGAGGGGAGGGGTGGTCCAGAAGGTTTTTCCTGTTTTAGGGATGGCCTGGAGTATGGGGGGGGGGGGGAGTCAGAAGGTTTTTCCTGTTTTAGGGATGGGCCTTGAGTATGGGGGGGGGGGGTCAGAAGGTTTTTCCTGTTTTAGGGATGGGCCTTGAGTATGGGGGGGGGGGGTCAGAAGGTTTTTCCTGTTTTAGGGATGGGCCTTGAGTATTGGGGGGGGGGGGGTCAGAAGGTTTTTCCTGTTTTAGGGATGGGCCTGGAGTATGGGGGGGGGGGAAGAGGGGAGGGGTGGTCCAGAAGGTTTTTCCTGTTTTAGGGATGGGCCTGGAGTATGGGGGGGGGGGAAGAGGGGAGGGGTGGTCCAGAAGGTTTTTCCTGTTTTAGGGATGGGCCTGGAGTATTGGGGGGGGGGGCGTAGTGGATTAAAACAAGTATTGTGGCTATTGTGGAGGCGTTGCAATGGTTTGCAAAATTACTATCGGAGCTCCTGACTATGATAACCTCCTTTGAGGAGGTAGGATAGAGTGTTGGTCCCCTCTGGTTCGTCGTCTCACACACACACACACACACACACCCACACTCACACACCTTCATCTGTTCTTGAACTTCAGGTAAATTTGGCGTCACGGCGGGGGTGGGGGGAAGAACATGAAGTCACACAAGACCATAAACTGATCATTAGCAGGGGCCTTGGAGGGCCAGACTGGGCCCTGGGGCCAGGTACTATCAGCCCCCGTATCCAAACTGCAGGCGGAACTCTTCAGGGTTTTCCTGATTTTTATCTCTAATGAGAAGAGAGGAGGAAAACAGCGCCTGCAGGATCTGCTCCTCAACAGCGGCGACAGGACTCCCTCAACATTGGCGACTTGACTCCCTCAACAGCGCCTGCAGGATCCGCTCCTCAACAGTGGCGACAGGACCCCCTCAGCCCGGCCCTCAAGGATATAATCCCCCCCCCCCCCTGTAAAGTGATGAACAAACGTGAAAATAACAAACAGGATATGTGACTTGCAAGAATTGGTAACCCTTTCGCGATTGACGATGACCTCGCGGGTCACTTTGTTACGGGAACTGGGACTGAGTTACGTCTGTGATATTTTAGGATAACAAAATATAGAAAGCGCATTGTTTTAAGTAGCAACAAACACGTTTGTGTTGTTCTCGTTTCCAAGCAACGCCACACACACACAAACACACACACATACAGATGGAAGAAAACGAAGGCAGTAGACGAATGTCACCTTCTGTATCAAATCAATTTTCCTTCCTTACTCAGTTTTGTCCCTTGTGTTTGACGAAAGACGAAGGTCGAAATATTACATGTGTGTGTGTATTTTGTTACGAAAACAAAGAGCCTCTGCATTTCTGCATTTAAAGTTGACAAACTGCCAAAGAAACTCAATTCTGGTGCCTTAGCCCAGAGGCCCACAGTGCGGGGTAGATTCCCAGGTCAGGGTGGTCGATGTTGCTCTAATCATTGGAGGTCACTAGAGCACCAGCAGCTGACACTGAGTTACACTAAGCTGCTAGAGATGTGACAGACTTCTACATGCTAGAGATGTGACAGACTTCTACGTGCTAGAGATGTGACAGACTTCTACATGCTAGAGATGTGACAGACTTCTACATGCTAGAGATGTGACAGACTTCTACGTGCTAGAGATGTGACAGACTTCTACGTGCTAGAGATGTGACAGACACCTACGTGCTAGAGATGTGACAGACTTCTACATGCTAGAGATGTGACAGACTTCTACATGCTAGAGATGTGACAGACTTCTACATGCTAGAGATGTGACAGACATCTACATACTAGAGATGTGACAGAAACCTACATGCTAGAGATGTGACAGAAACCTACATGCTAGAGATGTGACAGACATCTGTGCCACGATGGGAGATTGATAAGTAAGGTCTCCAAATGTATCAAATAAGTTTCTGACAATATGAACTGGTATCAAAATGAAGTAAATGCGTTTCTCTTATTCACTGTAAACTTATTTTTCAATATAGTCCCACCGGTGTTTAGCATCGTCTAACATTGCACTGAAAGTTAGCTTGTTTACGTTATCATAGCTACCCAACAGATGAGCAAACTTTTCTTTCCTTCCATCAGCGACATGACGCGGTAGGAACGTCCCTCATATAAAATACACGCAGAGATCACACGATCAAGCTGACGAAGACGGATAGAGAAGAAACTACAGATGCCTACAAAATACAGAAAGGCAATAACAAGGTGAAGAATGTAAAGAACATAGCACGATCAGGACTTCTTCTTCTTCTTCTTATTCTTCTTCTTCTTTTGTGTTCCAAGGTTCTGGCCTCATTCATTTATTGTCCGGATAATTTATGCAGGATTTTGGAGGCCATGGTTTGCGCCCCAGAGTTTGTCTTGCAGTGTAGCTACCTGAGGTCAAAGCTGAGTTCTTGCTTCTTATTAGAGGGGGTAGGGCTCCGGGATGTGTTCTGGAGTCTGGGTGCCTGTCTCCATTATACAGCCAGGGGTATGTGAATGTAGTGTCAGAACTATAAAGAAAACAAAACACAGTCAAGACTATAAAGAGAACAAAACACAGTCAAGACTATAAAGAAAACAAAACACAGTCAAGACTATAAAGAAAACAAAACACAGTCAAGACTATAAAGAGAACAAAACACTGTCAAGACTATAAAGAGAACAAAACACTGTCAAGACTATAAAGAGAACAAAACACAGTCAAGACTGTAGAGAGAACAAAACACAGTCAAGACTGTAAAGAGAACAAAACACAGTCAAGACTATAAAGAGAACAAAACACAGTCAAGACTATAAAGAGAACAAAATACAGTCAAGACTATAAAGAGAACAAAACACAGTCAGGACAGTAAAGAACAGAGCACTGTCAGGAATATAAAGAGAACAGAAATCAGTCATAACATCAAGATAACAGAACAGGGGCTATACAACAACAACAACAGTAACAACAACAACAACAAACTGTCCATGTTTGACAGAAAGGGCTGTAAATTACCAAGAAAAAACACTCAGATATCAAAAACGTTAGTTACAACGCTTCATAGACAGAAAACTTTAGACATCAAAAACGTTAGTTACAACGCTTTACAGACAGAAAACTTTAGACATAAAAAACTTTAGTTACAACGCTCTACAGACAGAAAACTTTAGACATCAAAAACGTTAGTTACAACGCTCTACAGACAGAAAACTTTAGACATCAAAAACATTAGTTACAACCCTACACAGAGAAGAAAACTTTAGAAAACTTTAGAACAACGGAACTCGAGTGTCTGATTAAGTTTAACTGAAACTTGGACGCTTCTTCTCTTAGGTACTTGACAAAACTTTCAGACACAAATCTTTACAATTCATCATCATCAGGTGGCGTATCGACTGGCGTTGGCTATTATGCTTCTCCAGAGTACCCGATCCTTCATGCAGGCCATCAGTTCAGTTGGTGATCTCCTCTCACACCATCCCGTCAGACTGTCCAGTATCATTTCTCTTGGTCTTCTTCTTGATCTTCTTCCTTCTGTTTTTCCTGTTATAATATTTTCAATGCCCCCTCTTCTCATTGCATGTCCTATGAAAGTACATTGTCTCTCTCTTATCTTTTTGACAAGGTTTTTTGTCTCTCCAGCTCTTCTCTTACATTCTTCATTAGTTATTTTTGCTGTCCATGGGATACGCAACATTCTTCTAATAAACCACATTTCTGCTGCTTCCAATGATTTTTGTGCAGACTTGCCTATTGTCCATGATTCACTTCCATATAACAAGATAGGTTCAATACAGCATTTTAGGACTCGTTTTCTAACATTCATTGATAAAGATGTGTTAGCTAATATGTTTCTCATTCTCTGAAATGCAGTCTTTGGTTGGCCTATTCTGTTCCTAATTTCTGTTCTGCATTTCCCATCTGAAGTTATTACTGCTCCAAGGTATTTGAATTTCTGCACCTACTTTAGAATAGTTCCGTTTAATTTAATACTGCATGTTGGTGGATTCTGTTTCTTAGATATAACCATAGTCTCTGTCTTTTTTATGTTCAAAGTAAGGCCTTTCTGTTCACTTTCTTTGGAGACTTTATCCAAGAGATTCTGCAGGTCTTGTTGGTTCTCAGCTATCAGTACTGTGTCGTCAGCATACCGAAGGTTGTTAATATTGTATCCTCCAATTTTTATGCCTTGTTCTGTGATGATTATTCTTAGAATATTCTCGCTGTACAGAGAAAAAAGATCTGGAGATAGTACACATCCTTGTCGCACCCCTTACAATTAAAACAATAAAAAAGAAATGGTTTCCTGACCTAGTAAACTTTGATTGTTCAGTTATGTCTTTTGTCTCTCTCCTCCCCTCCCTCTCTCTTTGTTTCTCTCTCACTATCTCTCTTTGTCTTTCACTCACTTTCTCTCTCCTTCTGTCTCTCTGTCTCTTTCTCCTTCACTATCTATCTATCTATCTATCTATCTATCTATCTATCTATCTATCTATCTATCTATCTATCTATCTATCTATCTATCTATCTATCTATCTATCTATCTATCTATCTATCTATCTATCTATCTATCTATCTATCTATCTATCTATCTATCTATCTATCTGCCTGCCTGCCTGCCTGTCTGTCTGTCTGTCTGTCTGTCTGTCTGTCTGTCTGTTGTCATCCAACCATCCACACACTATAAATAAATGGGAATATAAATGCCATATCTCTATACGTGTCTCTCTTTTCATAGTTTAATTTTACACTGGCTCTCATTAACGTGTCGTTTATTTTCTTCTTCTTCTTCTTCTTCTTGAAAGGGGTATTCTGATATGAAACTCGAAAGCCACTGTTTGCAGCTAGGCTGTGATATCTGCGACTTTCTCCCAGACACATCTGTCTTTGGGGTGGTTTATTTAAGAGATCGTAGTTTCATTCATTCCACCAGACTCCACTATAAGTCTTTTATTAGAGAATATCAGTTGGAGATAGAACAGTGTCTTGATCAGTAGTGGTTAGCCAGTCATGACGCATTCATGAAACTAACCATGAAACTAGCCATGAAACTATGAAACTGCTGACATCATGACGTGTACACTCCCTTCACAGACACAATTGTTTCGTTTCGAAATCCTTGAAGGAAGTAGAAAGCTCTCTTTTAAACAACAAAACGCTGGGTAACCCCAGGATCAGGCAAGCTGGAGTTACCACCAAAAAGGCGTGTTTAGATGAATTGTGTGAGAAAGCAGATGAATGTGAGACAGAACCAATCGAAAAAAGAGGAAGTAGAAGTGAAGACGGGTGAACCAGTCTTTGATATTGTCCAGGTTTGTCCTGTCCGGAGAAAATATAATATTATGTCAATGTCTCTCTCTTATCTTTTTGACAAGGTTTTTTGTCTCTCCAGCTCTTCTCATACATTCTTCATTAGTTATTTTTGTTGTCCAGGGGATTCACAACATTCTTCTAATAAACCACATTTCTGCTGCTTCCAATGATTTTTGTGCAGACTTGCCTATTGTCCATGATTCACTTCCATATAACAAGATAGGTTCAATATAGCATTTTAGGACTCGTTTTCTAACATTCATTGATAAAGATGTGTTACATAATATGTTTCTCATTCTCCGAAATGCAGTCTTTGCTTGACCTATTCTGTTCCTAATTTCTGTTGTGCATTTCCCATCTGAAGTTATTACTGCTCCAAGGTATTTGAATTTCTGCACCTGCTTTAGAATAGTTCCGTTTAATTTAATACTGCATGCTGGTGGATTCTGTTTCTTAGATATAACCATAGTCTCTGTCTTTTTGATGTTCAAAGTAAGGCCTTTCTGTTCACTTTCTGTGGCGACTTTATCCAAGAGATTTTGCAGGTCTTGTTGGTTCTCAGCTATCAGTACTGTGTCGTCAGCATACCGAAGGTTGTTAATATTGTATCCTCCAATTTTTATGCCTAGTTCTGTGATGATTGTTCTTAGAATATTCTCTCTGTACAGAGAAAAAAGGTCTGGAGATAGTACACATCCTTGTCTCACCCCTTACAATTAAAACAATAAAAAAGAAATGGTTTCCTGACCTAGTAAACTTTGATTGTTCAATTATGTCTTTTGTCTCTCTCGTCCCCTCCCTCTCTCTTTGTTTCTCTCTCACTATCTCTCTTTGTTTTTCACTCACTTTCTCTCTCCTTCTGTCTCTCTGTCTCTTTCTCCTTCACTATCTATCTATCTATCTATCTATCTATCTATCTATCTATCTATCTATCTATCTATCTATCTATCTATCTATCTATCTATCTATCTATCTATCTATCTATCTGCCTGTCTGTCTGTCTGTCGTCATCCAACCATCCACACACTATAAATAAATGGGAAAATAAATGCCATATCTCTATACGTGTCTCTCTTTTCATAGTTTAATTGTACACTGGCTCTCATTAACGTGTCATTTATTTTCTTCTTCTTCTTCTTCTTCTTCTTGAAAGGGGTATTCTGATATGAAACTCGAAAGCCACTGTTTGCAGCTAGGCTGTGATATCTGCGACTTTCTCCCAGACACATCTGTCTTTGGGGTGGTTTATTTAAGAGATCGTAGTTTCATTCTTTCCACCAGACTCCACTATAAGTCTTTTATTAGAGAATATCAGTTGGAGATAGAACAGTGTCTTGATCAGTAGTGGTTAGCCAGTCATGACGCATTCATGAAACTAACCATGAAACTAGCCATGAAACTATGAAACTGGTGACATCATGACGTGTACACTCCCTTCACAGGCACAATTGTTTCGTTTCGAAATCCTTGAAGGAAGTAGAAAGCTCTCTTTTAAACAACAAAACGTTGGGTAACCCCAGGATCAGGCAAGCTGGAGTTACCACCAAAAAGGCGTGTTTAGATGAATTGTGTGAGAAAGCAGATGAATGTGAGACAGAACCAATCGAAAAAAGAGGAAGTAGAAGTGAAGACGGGTGAACCAGTCTTTGATATTGTCCAGGTTTGTCCTGTCCGGAGAAAATATAATATTATTGTCAATGTTTTGAGGATCAGATATGTCAGTCCTGCCTCCCGCGATGAAGATGATAAGAGATGTGTTTATGACAAAGAAGATGACGATGACGATGATGATGATGATAATGATGCATGTTGTGGCAGTGATGACGATGATGATGATGATGATGATGATGCATGCGGTGACAGTGATAAAGATGACGATCATGATGATGCATGTTGTGGCAGTGATGATGATGATGATGATGATGGTGGTGGTGGTGGGTTTCTGAGGCTGCTACAGCTTTCTTTATATTATATCCTGGGTCATACCTGAAAAGATAGGTCACTACTACCTGCTGTTCTATAACTGAGAAGACAGGTCACTACCACCTGCTGTTCTATACCTGAGAAGACAGGTCACTACCACCTGCTGTTCTATACCTGAGAAGACAGGTCACTACTACCTGCTGTTCTATACCTGAGAAGACAGGTCACTACTACCTGCTGTTCTATACTCTCCCCAGACATGGACAATAGATAGATCTGAGGACAAATGGACAATTTTTTTCTTAATAGTCAGATTGTCCCTTTTTCTTGATACACGTAGTCAGATTGTCCCTTTTTCTTAATACACGTAGTCAGATTGTCCCTTTTTCTTAATACACGTAGTCAGATTGTCCCTTTTTCTTGATACACGTAGTCAGATTGTCCCTTTTTCTTAATACACGTAGTCAGATTGTCCATTTTTCTTAATACACGTAGTCAGATTGTCTCTTTTTCTTGATAGTCAGATTGTCTCTTTTTCTTGATACACGTAGTCAGATTGTCCCTTTTTCTTGATACATGTAGTCAGATTGTCCCTTTTTCTTAGTACACGTAGTCAGATTGTACCTTTTTCTTGATACACGTAGTCAGATTGTCTCTTTTTCTTGATACACGTAGTCAGATTGTCCCTTTTTCTTGATACATGTAGTCAGATTGTCCCTTTTTCTTGATACATGTAGTCAGATTGTCCCTTTTTCTTAGTACACGTAGTCAGATTGTACCTTTTTCTTGATACACGTAGTAGTCAGAACGTATATTTTTCTTGCTACACATAGTAACGCTGTCCTTTGATGTTTTAATGGAGTACATCTATTTTTAGTAGTGCTATGTTTTGTAAACTTTTCTTGTATCTTTCCCTCAAAGATGTATGTGTTTTGCTATTGAATATGTCAAAAATACGCCAGAGCTCAGATTCTAACGTTTTTAGTTTTTCCACTTTGCTTCATTATTTGTCTGTATAGTGACCCCCCCCCCCCCCCCCCAACCGCAATTCTTTTAAGCAGCACTTGATATCTTTGTTTTAAATGATCATTTGTTTCCATCAAGGACTTGATTTAACCTTATCTTGCTGAATGCCTTATCCTTATTTTACTGAAAGCTTTATCCTTATCTTGCTGAAAGCCTTATCTTTATCTTGCTGAAAGCCTTATCCTTATCTTGCTGAATGCCTCATCATTATCTTGTTGAAATAAATCAATCAATCAAGTGTCATGCCGCGTGGCGTAGGCGATCATTTCTCTCTACAATTCCCTGTCTTTACACTTGATTATGAGATCTGCCGGTGACTTTCTTCCTAGCCACACTGACAGCCCATCCAGTAACTTCTCTCTCTGTCTTCCTCTGTCTCTTCTTCCCTCAGTTTTTCCAGTTGCCACAATGTGCTCCAATTTTCTTTTCTCAGAAAATGTCCTATAAATCTCGCTTGTCTGCCTCTGATCTTTGCTGTAATTTGCCTTTTAACTCCAGCCTCTCTTGAGACTTCTTCGTCGGTTTTCTTAACTGTCCAAGGTACCTTCAACATCCTTCTTATGAACTACATTTCCATGGCCTCCATTTCTCTCTGTACTCTCTTATTCATAGATCATGCTTCACATCCATAAAACAAAATTGACTCGATGTAAGATTTAAGTACTCGGAATCTTGTTTCCATTGATATGGATCTGTTGCACAAGACGTTTCTCATTTATCTTGCTGAAAGTCTTATCCTTATTTTGCTGAAAGCATATCTCAGACTGTGGACCACCACTTCACTCTTCTGTCACGAATGTGAAAGTATCACATCTTGTACATGTTGGAGATGGCTTCTTTGTGAGAAATCTCCGAGTTTTCTTCGGCCGTCTTCTGTTTCACATCAAAGTAAGAGAACACAGCTTCTTCTGTTTGACATCAAAGTAAGAGAACACAGCTTCTTCTGTTTCACATCAAAGTAAGAGAACACAGCTTCTTCTGTTTCACATCAAAGTAAGAGAACACAGCTTTTTCTGTTTCACATCAAAGTAAGAGAACACAGCTTCTTCTGTTTCAAGTCAAAGTAAGAGAACACAGCTTCTTCTGTTTGGCATAAAAGTAAGAGAAAACAGCTTCTTCTGTTTCAAGTCAAAGTAAGAGAACACAGCTTCTTCTTTTCTCTCACTCTCTTTACCAATTTTCATATGTTCGCGCTTTCTCTTTCCTACCAGTTCTTATCTAATCTATCTATCTATCTATCTATCTATCTATCTATCTATCTATCTATCTATCTATCTATCTATCTATCTATCTATCTATCTATCTATCTATCTATCTATCTATCTAATATCTTCGCTTCTCTCTTTTTTTCTCTATCAGTTCTCCTCTCATCTTCTATTCTCTCTTTTCTTCTAATTTTGGGGGTGAAAATGCTTGTCCTATGAGGCTATCAGTGACCCATAACTGATATGCTAGCGTCAGGGTTAGCGACCCATAGCTGATATGCTAGCGTCAGGGTTAGCGACCCATAGCTGATATGAAAGCGTCAGGGTTAGGCGACCCATAGCTGATATGCTAGCGTCAGGTTTAGCGACCCATAGCTGATATACTAGCGTCAGAGTTAGCGACCCATAGCTAATATGCTGGCGTCAGAGTTAGCGACCCATAGCTGATATGCTAACGTCAGGGTTAGCGAACCATATTTGATATGCTAGCGTCAGGGTTAGCGACCCATAGCTGACCAAGACCCTGTCCCACCTCTCCGTGGTACCACCAGTAACAGGCCTTGTCTGACTAAAAGGCCATAGTCCTCAAGGTGGTGGAGTCTGCTAAAGAAGCACTGCACACCCCCTGCTTTTTAGCTGTACTCCAGGACTGAAAAATTAGCCGCCATAACCCGCTTCTACGCCGATACGTTGCTGTGCCTCAACATCTCTACAGCATCGGCTGCAAAGAACAACAGCTCGCAGTTACAGGGGGTTCGTACAAGTACAAGTCTACTAATTTTCTTCGCTTCTCGGTCTTTACATTGATTCTTTTATTTTCTCTCCTTCTTTCGTATCAATTCTCTTCTCCTCTCTCTCTCTCTCTCTCTCTCCCTCTCCCTCCCTCTCTCTCCCCTCCTATTTCTCTTTAAGTTTCTCGCTCTTCTGTTCACTAAGTATAGCAAACAAGGAAGTTAAACTAGGGAGGTTTCTACAAGACAGCGCAAACTTCTGTGACGGAAAATAAACTTGTCACGATGTCCTTTGTTTCCCATGTTCCTATTTATGCCCGGGGCTACCTTGCTTGTTACAGAACTGTTGATATAAACTTCGTCGGTGGCTGGTGACCTGATCTATAGGCAAGATTACAGACACCAGTAACCAACGAACAAGTGCTAAGTTGGATACATCACCATCTACTTTTAGTTCTTTCTCGGAAGTTTAAATCCGTGGTAGGGACAAACGAAGCCTGACTTGAATGACGTAGGTAACCTCCTGGTGTACGACTGACTACATACTTGAAGTGTGTGTGTGTGTTCGTGGAGACAGCAAACTTGTACAGTTCGTGTAGTCGGCAGCCGTGTTGTGTGTTTCAGTGTTCACGGACATTCAAACAGAAGGTGAGCACATTCTATCTTTCTTACTGTTAACATTATTCTATACTATTATGTGTATACATATCACATAATATTTTGGCCATACAGTTTAGTAGAAATATCAATCACTCAATCAAGTGCCGTGCCGCGTGGCGTAGGCGATCATTTCTCTCCACAATTCCCTGTCTTTAGAGTTGATTATGAGATCCGCCGGTGACTTTATTCCTAGCCACATTGACAGCCCATCCAGTAACTTCTCTCTCTCTCTCTCTCTCTCTCTGTCTTCCTCTGTCTCTTCTTCCCTCAGTTTTTCCAGTTGCCACATGTTCCAGTTTTCCTCTTCTCGGAAAATGTCGTACAAATCTCGCTTGTTACATATATATTACTACAGAAAGTAACTACATACATATATATATATAAATATATGACTACAGAAAGTAACTACATACATATATATATATAAATATATGACTACAGAAAGTAACTACATATATATATATAAATATATGACTACAGAAAGTAACTACATACACATATAAATGACTACAGAAAGTAACTATATACATATATATATATATATAGTTACTTTCTTAAGTAGTTACTTTTTTACCTATATATATATATATAAATGACTACAGAAAGTAACAACATACATATATAACTAACTGCAGAAAGTAACTATGTACATATATATTAATGACTACAGAAAGTAAGTACTTACATATATAAATGACTACAGAAAGACTTACACATATAAATGACTACAGAAAGTGACTACTTACATATATAAATGACTACAGAAAGTAACTACTTACATATATAAATGACTACAGAAAGTGACTACTTACATATATCAATGACTACAGAAAGTAACTACTTACATATAAAAATGACTACAGAAAATAACTACATACATATATAAATGACTACAGAAAGTAACTATATATATATATATATAGTTACTTTCTTAAGTAGTTACTTTTTTTACCTATATATATATATATATATAAATGACTACAGAAAGTAACAACATACATATATAACTAACTGCAGAAAGTAACTATGTACATATATATTAATGACTACAGAAAGTAAGTACTTACATATATAAATGACTACAGAAAGACTTACACATATAAATGACTACAGAAAGTAACTACTTACATATATAAATGACTACAGAAAGTAACTACTTACATATATAAATGACTACAGAAAGTAACTACTTACATATATAAATGACTACAGAAAGTAACTACTTACATATATAAACGACTACAGAAAGTAACTACTTACATATATAAATGGACTACAGAAAGTAACTACTTACATATATAAACGACTACAGAAGAGGGGAAGGTAGTCCGATCAAGCCTGGGAAACACTTAACACGTGACCTTGATTTTCCAGCCATAAATTTTCTAGCTACAAATCTACAAGATAATTTTCTAACTACATATGTACAAGACAGTTTTCTGGTTACAAACTTACAAGACAGTTTTCTAGTTACAAATCTACAAGACAGTTTTCTAGCTACATATGTATAAGACAGTTTTCTAGCTACATATGTATAAGACAGTTTTCTAGCCTGATATCTACAAGACAGCTTTCAAAGTATGAATCAGTTTAATTACACTCTTGATAACAGCAGACAGCATAAACTTAGAACAGTGATAGCAGGTCATTTCAACAAAGTGACAGATAGTGAAGTGACCTCTATATAAAGAATTCAGCTGCGAATATTCGAATAAACACCAGCGAAACAGATGTCACAACAGCCTGGCATGTTAATGTTTGTCCCAAACTGTTCCGCAGCAAGGGCTAGAGATCTCACTGAATTTCGTGGAAGTGGAAATGGAGTGAGAGATGTGGGCATGCTGGATATTGCGTTGGATTACTTTCGTGTTCCATGGAGGGAATTTTCCTGTGTACGTAAATAGGTCGTGTATCTGTCACCGCAGCACGGTCGTGTCTCTGCAAGCACTTGCCACACGTTAACAGGTTATTTTTATCGATGTACAAGTTTATGGTTTAGTTCCGGGATAATTTCCGGTCTCTTTGTCTGTTTGTCTGTCTGTCCTTTCACCCATAAACCACCACTATTATTCCTGCATGATTAACTTAAATCTAAAGCAGAGTGAGTGGTAGCGAAGCAGATATTGTACACTGATTCATGCTGGAGGTTGATAGCTGGATTCCTGCCAAAGACATTCCAACTGAACAAGTATAAAATAATCGTATTTGTAATCAGTTATAGTTCTTATTTTTGTTATCATAAACACTCTTTGTCTTACACACACACACGCACATTCACTCTGTGTCACGCACAGTCACTTCTCTATCGCACATACACACACGTCCACAATAACTCTGTTTAAACAGGAACAGTTTATACAGCAACTGGTGAGGCTGTCCTGTGTTTTGCTTTTATCTTTCTCCCCTGTTTTCTTCTTATCTTTTATCCCTGTTTTGTTATTATCTCACTCATCTGTTTTGTTCTTATCTTTCTCCGTTGTTTCGTTCTTATCTTCATCTGCTGTTTTGTTATGTTTTATTATCTCTCTCCGCTGTTTTGCTCTTATCTTCATCTGCTGTTTTGTTATGTTTTATTATCTCTCTCCGCTGTTTTGCTCTTATCTTCATCTGCTGTTTTGCTCTTATCTTCATCTGCTGTTTTGTTATGTTTTATTATCTCTCTCCGCTGTTTTTGCTCTTATCTTCATCTGCTGTTTTGTTATGTTTTATTATCTTTCTCCGCTGTTTTGTTCTTATCCTTTCTCATCTGTTTTGTTCTTATCTTTCTCAGCTGCTTTGTTTCTTGTTTCCTATTTAACTTTACTTTTTTTCACGGTTTAAAGTGGATAAAAATTGGGAAACTGAGTGGAATATTGTCAACGAAAATGTGAAAATATGAATAAGTTTTGGTGTCCACGGCCGGACTCTAGGACAGCATCATCTCGCAGATTTCAGTTCGGTGTGCTATGTTTTGATTCAAATCTCTGTAAGAAAGAACAGATGAACATTCTGCGCTGTTTGGTGAACATAATCTCCCCGGAGCCATGGCCAATCAAAGGATAAATGAAAAGAATGTCCTGTCAACTCTGTTATCTTCCCGTCCTGTCAACTCTTGTATGTTATCTTCCCACCATGTCAACTCTTGTATGTTATCTTCCCATCCTGTCAACTCTTGCACGTTATCTTCCCATCCTGTCAACTCTTGTATGTTATCTTCCCATCCTGTCAACTCTTGTTTGTTATCTTCCCATCCTGTCAACTCTTGCATGTTATCTTCCCATCTACTTCTCTGTCTACCTCTGGCTCTTTGTCCTTCCACTCGCCCTTCTACAAGGGAAAGTCAATAAATAATTCTGAGACCAGAAGAGGGGAAGGTAGTCCGATCAAGCCTGGGAAACACTTAACACGTGACCTTGATTTTCCAGCCATAAATTTTCTAGCTACAAATCTACAAGATAATTTTCTAACTACAAATCTACAAGACAGTTTTCTAGCTACAAACTTACAAGACAGTTTTCTAGTTACAAATCTACAAGACAGTTTTCTAGCTACATATGTACAAGACAGTTTTCTAGCTACAAACTTACAAGACAGTTTTCTAGTTACAAATCTACAAGACAGTTTTCTAGCTACATATGTATAAGACAGTTTTCTAGCCTGATATCTACAAGACAGCTTTCAAAGTATGAATCAGTTTAATTACACTCTTGATAACAGCAGACAGCATAAACTTAGAACAGTGATAGCAGGTCATTTCAACAAAGTGACAGATAGTGAAGTGACCTCTATATAAAGAATTCAGCTGCGAATATTCGAATAAACACCAGCGAAACAGATGTCACAACAGCCTGGCATGTTAATGTTTGTCCCAAACTGTTCCGCAGCAAGGGCTAGAGATCTCACTGAATTTCGTGGAAGTGGAAATGGAGTGAGAGATGTGGGCATGCTGGATATTGCGTTGGATTACTTTCGTGTTCGATGGAGGGAATTTTCCTGTGTACGTAAATAGGTCGTGTATCTGTCACCGCAGCACGGTCGTGTCTCTGCAAGCACTTGCCACACGTTAACAGGTTATTTTTATCGATGTACAAGTTTATGGTTTAGTTCCGGGATAATTTCCGGTCTCTTTGTCTGTTTGTCTGTCTGTCCTTTCACCCATAAACCACCACTATTATTCCTGCATGATTAACTTAAATCTAAAGCAGAGTGAGTGGTAGCGAAGCAGATATTGTACACTGATTCATGCTGGAGGTTGATAGCTGGATTCCTGCCAAAGACATTCCAACTGAACAAGTATAAAATAATCGTATTTGTAATCAGTTATAGTTCTTATTTTTGTTATCATAAACACTCTTTGTCTTACACACACACACGCACATTCACTCTGTGTCACGCACAGTCACTTCTCTATCGCACATAACTCTGTTTAAACAGGAACAGTTTATACAGCAACTGGTGAGGCTGTCCTGTGTTTTGCTTTTATCTTTCTCCCCTGTTTTCTTCTTATCTTTTATCCCTGTTTTGTTATTATCTCACTCATCTGTTTTGTTCTTATCTTTCTCCGTTGTTTCGTTCTTATCTTCATCTGCTGTTTTGTTATGTTTTATTATCTCCCTCCGCTGTTTTGCTCTTATCTTCATCTGCTGTTTTGTTATGTTTTATTATCTCTCTCCGCTGTTTTGCTGTTATCTTCATCTGCTGTTTTGCTCTTATCTTCATCTGCTGTTTTGTTATGTTTTATTATCTCTCTCCGCTGTTTTTGCTCTTATCTTCATCTGCTGTTTTGTTATGTTTTATTATCTTTCTCCGCTGTTTTGTTCTTATCCTTTCTCATCTGTTTTGTTCTTATCTTTCTCAGCTGCTTTGTTTCTTGTTTCCTATTTAACTTTACTTTTTTTTCACGGTTTAAAGTGGATAAAAATTGGGAAACCGAGTGGAATATTGTCAACGAAAATGTGAAAATATGAACAAGTTTTGGTGTCCACGGCCGGAGTCTAAGACAGCATCATCTCGCAGATTTCAGTTCGGTGTGTTATGTTTTGATTCAAATCTCTGTAAGAAAGAACAGATGAACATTCTGCGCTGTTTGGTGAACATAATCTCCCCGGAGCCATGGCCAATCAAAGGATAAATGAAAAGACGGTCCTTGTTGCCTTCAGCAACAGCTAGCAGAAACCTTTGATGCCGCCTTTCAAGGACTAGTTGAACGATGGGATACGTGTCTAAATATACAGGGGAAATTATGTCGGGAAAAAAGTCTCAAGCAAGTACTTCCAGTCCATTTCCACCCGCACGCCCATTCATTCATTTGCATGTCCCTTGCAGACTTTTGCCTCCCTAACATCTTTCCTGTAGGCCTCCCGGTTGTAAGCAAGATGGCCTGCTGATGATGCATCCTTTTGCAGATCGTCAACGATGTCTTGCAGCCATCTTCGTTTTGGTCTTCCTCTTTTTCTTTTTCCCATTATGTATCCTTCCAATACGGTCTTCTCTAAATTATCATGACGTTTAATGTGTCCAAAATATTTAAGTTTTCTCTGTTTAATCCTCTTTACTAGCCAGCCTTCTTCAATATTAAGATCTTGTAGTATAGATATATTTGTTCTTTTTTTGTGTCCATGATATTTGGAGAACTCTTATGTAGCATTTACATTCAAAGGCATTTATGTGTTTCTCAGCTGTTTTGTTAAGTGTCCAGGTCTCACAGGCATATGTTGCGATGAGAAAGATGTATGTCCTTAAAAATCTTATTTTTCTAGTTCTGTCTGCTCCTCTCCACGTATTCTTTATTTGTTTTACTTTCTGAAGAGCAATAGATGTCCTCCTTTTAATTTCCCTCATTGTATCTCCATTATTAGTTAGTAGTTTCTTTTGGCGAAAAAGCGCTCTCGATTTCCGTGCGTGGGGAGACAGGCTTTCGCTCCCTTCCCGGACGGCGAGAGTTAAGGTGTTTCGATGCAGAAGCGAGTGGTTTGTCCGTCGAGCGAAGCATGTAAACTGCTAGCCAGCCAGGTTCGTGCTAACGATGTAGTACGGTTTTGTCGACCGATGGTCTCGAAATTGGCCCATCTCTCACAAAGAGTATCGGGTCTGCAGTATGTAACGTGTGTTGTTTGTGGGTGGCCAGGCTTTCTTCTCCGCTCGTTAGAGCAGACGCTGTTGGCGAGATTTTTCAGTTGCCGTGCGTGGAGCGGTGCTCCTCCCGGCCAATGAAGAAAGGTGCAAATGAGGTTGCCGCGCAGCATCACTGCGGAAAAGGTGGTAGAAAGGATAAAGCGAAGGAAACAGTCAAATCACGGCACCTCTGGTCTGGAGGTCGGCCACGTCCTGAGTGCAGTCCTATCGGGTGAAATGCATGAACCGGCTTGTCCCAGAGGTTAAGACACTGCTGGCGAGACTCTTCAAATGCCGCGTGCGGAGTGAAGCTCCTCCTGGTCAAGGAAGAAAATGCGGAAAAGAAATAAAGGTTGCTGTGCAGTGCCGATGTGAAAAGGTGGTGGAAAGGATAAAGTGAAGTTTAATCGATATGTCCAGTAGTATCGCTGCGAGAGCTATACATACCACGGCACCTCTGCTCTAGAGGCCGGCCACGTCCGAAATACACCTACACTGGTGAAATATGCCTAAACCGGCACACACCAGGGGTGGAACTTGATGGCTAGACATGTCATGCCACCTCTGCTCTAGAGGTCGGTCGCGCCTGATATACACCCATACTGGTGAATTTTGCCTAAACCGGCTCACACCAGGGGTGAATCTTGAAGGCTATGCATGTCACAGAGCAAGTGAATAAAGAAATGATTGAAGCGTACGATGAAAAATGTACGTTAGTAAAAGCTGTGTATAACTGGATCTAGAACTTCAGTAATGGCCGAATCAATTGAATGGTCGCCATTTCATAGACGAGGAAGACGTCGCAAGACGGTCCTTGTTGCCTTCAGCAACAGCTAGCAGAAACCTTCTTTGATGCCGCCTTTCAAGGACTAGTTGAACGATGGGATACGTGTCTAAATATACAGGGGAAATTATGTCGGGAAAAAAGTCTCAAGCAAGTACTTCCAGTCCATTTCCACCCGCACGCCCATTCATTCATTTGCATGTCCCTTGCAGACTTTTGCCTCCCTAACAGCTTTCCTGTAGGCCTCTCGGTTGTAAGCAAGATGGCCTGCTGATGATGCATCCTTTTGCAGATCGTCAACGATGTCTTGCAGCCATCTTCGTTTTGGTCTTCCTCTTTTTCTTTTTCCCATTATGTACCCTTCCAAGACGGTCTTCTCTAAATTATCATGACGTTTAATGTGTCCAAAATATTTAAGTTTTCTCTCTTTAATCCTCTTTACTAGCCAGCCTTCTTCAATATTAAGCTCTTGTAGTACAGATATATTTGTTCTTTTTTGTGTCCATGATATTTGGAGAACTCTTATGTAGCATTTACATTCAAAGGCATTTATGTGTTTCTCAGCTGTTTTGTTAAGTGTCCAGGTCTCACAGGCATATGTTGCGATGAGAAAGATGTATGTCCTTAAAAATCTTATTTTTCTAGTTCTGTCTGCTCCTCTCCACTTATTCTTTATTTGTTTTACTTTCTGAAGAGCAATAGATGTCCTCCTTTTAATTTCCCTCATTGTATCTCCATTATTAGTTAGTAGTTTCTTTTGGCGAAAAAGCGCTCTCGAGTTCCGTGCGTGGGGAGACAGGCTTTCGCTCCCTTCCCGGACGGCGAGAGTTAAGGTGTTTCGATGCAGAAGCGAGTGGTTTGTCCGTCGAGCGAAGCATGTAAACTGCTAGCCAGCCAGGTTCGTGCTAACGATGTAGTACGGTTTTGTCGACCGATGGTCTCGAAATTGGCCCATCTCTCACAAAGAGTATCGGGTCTGCAGTATGTAACGTGTGTTGTTTGTGGGTGGCCAGGCTTTCTTCTCCGCTCGTTAGAGCAGACGCTGTTGGCGAGATTTTTCAGTTGCCGTGCGTGGAGCGGTGCTCCTCCCGGCCAATGAAGAAAGGTGCAAATGAGGTTGCCGCGCAGCATCACTGCGGAAAAGGTGGTAGAAAGGATAAAGCGAAGGAAACAGTCAAATCACGGCACCTCTGGTCTGGAGGTCGGCCACGTCCTGAGTGCAGTCCTATCGGGTGAAATGCATGAACCGGCTTGTCCCAGAGGTTAAGACACTGCTGGCGAGACTCTTCAAATGCCGCGTGCGGAGTGAAGCTCCTCCTGGTCAAGGAAGAAAATGCGGAAAAGAAATAAAGGTTGCTGTGCAGTGCCGATGTGAAAAGGTGGTGGAAAGGATAAAGTGAAGTTTAATCGATATGTCCAGTAGTATCGCTGCGAGAGCTATACATACCACGGCACCTCTGCTCTAGAGGCCGGCCACGTCCGAAATACACCTACACTGGTGAAATATGCCTAAACCGGCACACACCAGGGGTGGAACTTGATGGCTAGACATGTCATGCCACCTCTGCTCTAGAGGTCGGTCGCGCCTGATATACACCCATACTGGTGAATTTTGCCTAAACCGGCTCACACCAGGGGTGAATCTTGAAGGCTATGCATGTCACAGTACCTCTGCTCTAGAGGTCGGTCACGTCCCAAACACGCCCATACTGGGATAATATGCCTAAACCGGCTCAACCCAGGGGTTGAAGTCACTAGTGGCGAGGGTTCGTCCTCCTGGACAAAAGCTCCATCCTGGTCACAACTAAGAAGGGTAGCGGCCACAACCGCAAAATGCTGAAGTCGGAGACACTGGACCAGGGCAGTCTAGATAGGCAACCACCTCTCACCCGGCGGGGATGTTTGCGTATCCTAATCACGCTGAGGTTTTCCGGTGAGAAAGTCCAACTCTGGACTGGATGGGCAACCACCTCTCACCCGGCGGTGATACACGGGTATCTCAAAACACATCGAGGTTTTCCGGTGAGAAGGTCCAACTCTGGCCTGGGTGGGCTACCGCCTCTCACCCAGCGGGGATGCACTGATATCCTAAACACGTCGAGGTCTTCCAGTGAGAAAGTCCAACCCTAGACTAAACTGGTGCAATGAAAACCACGGTGTCACGCAATCCCGCTTCAGAGACCCACCAAGAATACAGGCTAAAGCCCTGTGATACTCTGAACCCCTTGTGGTCCTCTCGTGGATCTCGTGTGGTCCTTTCGGGGACCACATAGGAGACCACGGGACCTAACGAGGACCACAGGCGTAAATTCAGTAGGATCACAGTGCGGTTTTTGGTGGTAGAAGCGAACGAAGAAGAAGAAGAAGAAGTTAGTAGTGATCCAAGATATTCAAAACTCTCCACTTCTTCCAGTTTTTCCTCATTGATATATATTTCAGCTGCCTTGTTTGTTTTATCAGTTGTCATCAATTTAGTTTTCTTTGCATTAAGATAGAAGTTTTGCTCTTCGCTGTTCTTACGGACTGACATAATTAGTTTTTCCATTCCTTTTTGTGTTGTGGACAGTAACACTGTGTCATCAGCATATCTATCTCTGGTATTTCATAACCTCCAATTGTTATGACATCGTAATATTCTTTGTCTACATATTCTTTAACATTCCTCATTATTTTCAGTGTACAAGTTAAATAATAAGGCGCCAATATGCACCCCTGACGGACCCCTTGTTTTATGTCAAACCAAGTTGTTGTTTCACCATTTATTCTTACTGCTGCTTGTTGGTCTGGATACAGCAGTGATGTTAATTATATCAAATGTGTTGGAAATCCCATTTTTCCCATTATTTCCCAAAGTTTCTGGAATTGTACACAGTCAAACGCCTTTGAGTAGTCTATAAAAGATAAATATAGATTCACATTAAACTCTGCATTTGTCTATTATTAATCTTATATTGAATATATGATCTCTTGATCCTCTTCCTTGCCTGAAACTAGCTTGGACCGTATTGACTTCTTCTTCTATTTTCTTACGAAGTCTACCCATTATGATTTTTAACAGAATTTTACTGGCATGACTAATCAGGGCAACAGTTCTGTAGTTTGTGCATAATTTCAGGTTACCCTTATTTGGCTGTGGTATGAATACAGTTCTTTTCCATTCTTTTGGCCAAATACCTGAATGCCATATCTTTTTACATAATGCATGATAGATTGTTGCACATTCCAACCCGCCCCGCCCACTAAAAAAAGGCTTTTTTAAAGACTTGTTTATTGACTTGCCCTTGTCTGAGTGGCGAAGTGTTTAGTGCACTTGTCTATTATGGCGAAGGTCGGGGGTTCGAATCCGGACGGAGGCACCCCAGTCACCCAGCTGTAGAAATGGTACCCGACTTCTGCTGAAGTCGGAGACACTGGACCAGGGCAGTCTAGATAGGCAACCACCTCTCACCCGGCGGGGATGTTTGCGTATCCTAATCACGCTGAGGTTTTCCGGTGAGAAAGTCCAACTCTGGACTGGATGGGCAACCACCTCTCACCCGGCGGTGATACACGGGTATCTCAAAACACATCGAGGTTTTCCGGTGAGAAGGTCCAACTCTGGCCTGGGTGGGCTACCGCCTCTCACCCAGCGGGGATGCACTGATATCCTAAACACGTCGAGGTCTTCCAGTGAGAAAGTCCAACCCTAGACTAAACTGGTGCAATGAAAACCACGGTGTCACGCAATCCCGCTTCAGAGACCCACCAAGAATACAGGCTAAAGCCCTGTGATACTCTGAACCCCTTGTGGTCCTCTCGTGGATCTCGTGTGGTCCTTTCGGGGACCACATAGGAGACCACGGGACCTAACGAGGACCACAGGCGTAAATTCAGTAGGATCACAGTGCGGTTTTTGGTGGTAGAAGCGAACGAAGAAGAAGAAGAAGAAGTTAGTAGTGATCCAAGATATTCAAAACTCTCCACTTCTTCCAGTTTTTCCTCATTGATATATATTTCAGCTGCCTTGTTTGTTTTTATCAGTTGTCATCAATTTAGTTTTCTTTGCATTAAGATAGAAGTTTTGCTCTTCGCTGTTCTTACGGACTGACATAATTAGTTTTTCCATTCCTTTTTGTGTTGTGGACAGTAACACTGTGTCATCAGCATATCTATCTCTGGTATTTCATAACCTCCAATTGTTATGACATCGTAATATTCTTTGTCTACATATTCTTTAACATTCCTCATTATATTTTCAGTGTACAAGTTAAATAATAAGGCGCCAATATGCACCCCTGACGGACCCCTTGTTTTATGTCAAACCAAGTTGTTGTTTCACCATTTATTCTTACTGCTGCTTGTTGGTCTGGATACAGCAGTGATGTTAATTATATCAAATGTGTTGGAAATCCCATTTTTCCCATTATTTCCCAAAGTTTCTGGAATTGTACACAGTCAAACGCCTTTGAGTAGTCTATAAAAGATAAATATAGATTCACATTAAACTCTGCATTTGTCTATTATTAATCTTATATTGAATATATGATCTCTTGATCCTCTTCCTTGCCTGAAACTAGCTTGGACCGTATTGACTTCTTCTTCTATTTTCTTACGAAGTCTACCCATTATGATTTTTAACAGAATTTTACTGGCATGACTAATCAGGGCAACAGTTCTGTAGTTTGTGCATAATTTCAGGTTACCCTTATTTGGCTGTGGTATGAATACAGTTCTTTTCCATTCTTTTGGCCAAATACCTGAATGCCATATCTTTTTACATAATGCATGATAGATTGTTGCACATTCCAACCCGCCCCGCCCACTAAAAAAAGGCTTTTTTAAAGACTTGTTTATTGACTTGCCCTTGTCTGAGTGGCGAAGTGTTTAGTGCACTTGTCTATTATGGCGAAGGTCGGGGGTTCGAATCCGGACGGAGGCACCCCAGTCACCCAGCTGTAGAAATGGTACCCGACTTCTTCTGGAGTTGGGGAAGGAAAGGCAGCCAGGCGTGATACTGACCATATCACCCTCTAGTATGCTGACAGGTCAAGGAAAATATGGGCACTAACGCCATATCCCTATGTGCTTCTAAGACATGACAGGATTACCTTTACCTTGTAGTATGGTTTATCTCATACTTTCTTGTTTTTTGGTGTGTATTATTTTGCTTTTTGCTCCTTATTTCTTTGAGAAGTTCACATTGCACCTGGAGCTGTTCTAATATTTCTACATTTGTTCTTTTCATTCTCCGTGGTATATGACCTAAATTTCTGTAGAAGCACATTTCTGCTGCATTAATCTTTCTCTCCATCTTTTTGCTTAGAGTCCAGGTTTCTGCTCCATACAGTAAAACAGAGAAGATATAACATTTTACAAATATTAATTTTGTTTTTATCAGCAGATTCCTGGACAACAGCACCATCTTCGTGGTGTAATATAACAGCACTGTCTTCATGGTGTAATATAACAGCACCATCTTCGTGGTGTAATATAACAGCACCGTTTTCATGGTGTAATATAACAGCACTGTCTTCATGGTGTAATATAACAGCACTGTCTTCATGGTGTAATATAACAGCACCGTTTTCATGGTGTAATATAACAGCACCGTTTTCATGGTGTAATATAACAGCACTGTCTTCAGAATGCTGAAGTCGGAGACACTGGACCAGGGCAGTCTAGATAGGCAACCACCTCTCACCCGGCGGGGATGTTTGCGTATCCTAATCACGCTGAGGTTTTCCGGTGAGAAAGTCCAACTCTGGACTGGATGGGCAACCACCTCTCACCCGGCGGTGATACACGGGTATCTCAAAACACATCGAGGTTTTCCGGTGAGAAGGTCCAACTCTGGCCTGGGTGGGCTACCACCTCTCACCCAGCGGGGATGCACTGATATCCTAAACACGTCGAGGTCTTCCGGTGAGAAAGTCCAACCCTAGACTAAACTGGTGCAATGAAAACCACGGTGTCACGCAATCCCGCTTCAGAGACCCACCAAGAATACAGGCTAAAGCCCTGTGATACTCTGAACCCCTTGTGGTCCTCTCGTGGATCTCATGTGGTCCTTTCGGGGACCACATAGGAGACCACGGGACCTAACGAGGACCACAGGCGTAAATTCAGTAGGATCACAGTGCGGTTTTTGGTGGTAGAAACGAACGAAGAAGAAGAAGAAGAAGAAGTTAGTAGTGATCCAAGATATTCAAAACTCTCCACTTCTTCCAGTTTTTCCTCATTGATACATATTTCAGTTGCCTTGTTTGTTTTGTCAGTTGTCATCAATTTAGTTTTCTTTGCATTAAGATAGAGTTTCTGCTCTTCACTGTTTTTACGGACTGACATAATTAGTTTTTTCATTCCTTTTTGTGTTGTGGACAGCAATACTGTGTCATCAGCATATCTAATCTCTGGTATTTCATAACCTCCAATTGTTATGGCATCGTAATATTCTTTGTCTACATCTTCTTTAACATTCCTCATTATATTTTCAGTGTACAAGTTAAATAATAAGGCGCCAATATGCACCCCTGACGGACCCCTCCCTTGTTTTATGTCAAACCAACTTGTTGTTTCACCATTTATTCTTACTGCTGCTTGTTGGTCTGGATACAGCAGTGATGTTAATTGTATCAAATGTGTTGGAAATCCCATTTTTCCCATTATTTCCCAAAGTTTCTGGAATTGTACACAGTCAAACGCCTTTGAGTAGTCTATAAAAGATAAATATAGATTCACATTAAACTCTCTGCATTTGTCTATTATTAATCTTATATTGAATATATGATCTCTTGATCTTCTTCCTTGCCTGAAATCATATTGAACCATATTGACTTCTTCTTCTATTTTCTTACGAAGTCTACCCATTATGATTTTAACAGAATTTTACTGGCATGACTAACCAGGGCAACAGTTCTGTAGTTTGTGCATAATTCCAGGTTACCCTTTTTTGGCAGTGGTATGAATAAAGTTCTTTTCCATTCTTTTGGCCAAATACCTGAATGCCATATCTTTTTACATAATGCATGATAGATTGTTGCACATTCCAACCCGCCCCGCCCACTAAAAAAAGTCTTTTTTAAAGACTTGTTTATTGACTTGCCCTTGTCTGAGTGGCGAAGTGTTTAGTGCACTTGTCTATTATGGCGAAGGTCGGGGGTTCGAATCCGGACGGAGGCACCCCAGTCACCCAGCTGTAGAAATGGTACCCGACTTCTTCTGGAGTTGGGGAAGGAAAGGCAGCCAGGCGTGATACTGACCATATCACCCTCTAGTGTGCTGACAGGTCAAGGAAAATATGGGCACTAACACCATATCCCTATGTGCTTCTAAGACATGACAGGATTACCTTTACCTTGTAGTATGGTCTATCTCATACTTTCTTGTTTTTTGGTGTGTATTATTTTGCTTTTTGCTCCTTATTTCTTTGTGAAGTTCACATTGCACCTGGAGCTGTTCTAATATTTCTACATTTGTTCTTTTCATTCTCCGTGGTATATGACCTAAATTTCTGTAGAAGCACATTTCTGCTGCGTTAAATCTTTCTCTCCATCTTTTTGCTTAGAGTCCAGGTTTCTGCTCCATACAGTAAAACAGAGCAGATATAACATTTTACAAATCTTAATTTTGTTTTTATGAGCAGATTCCTGGACAACAGCACCATCTTCATGGTGTAATATAACAGCGCCGTTTTCCGGTGAGAAGGTCCAACTCTGGCCTGGGTGGGCTACCACCTCTCACCCAGCGGGGATGCACTGATATCCTAAACACGTCGAGGTCTTCCGGTGAGAAAGTCCAACCCTAGACTAAACTGGTGCAATGAAAACCACGGTGTCACGCAATCCCGCTTCAGAGACCCACCAAGAATACAGGCTAAAGCCCTGTGATACTCTGAACCCCTTGTGGTCCTCTCGTGGATCTCATGTGGTCCTTTCGGGGACCACATAGGAGACCACGGGACCTAACGAGGACCACAGGCGTAAATTCAGTAGGATCACAGTGCGGTTTTTGGTGGTAGAAACGAACGAAGAAGAAGAAGAAGAAGAAGTTAGTAGTGATCCAAGATATTCAAAACTCTCCACTTCTTCCAGTTTTTCCTCATTGATACATATTTCAGTTGCCTTGTTTGTTTTGTCAGTTGTCATCAATTTAGTTTTCTTTGCATTAAGATAGAGTTTCTGCTCTTCACTGTTTTTACGGACTGACATAATTAGTTTTTTCATTCCTTTTTGTGTTGTGGACAGCAATACTGTGTCATCAGCATATCTAATCTCTGGTATTTCATAACCTCCAATTGTTATGGCATCGTAATATTCTTTGTCTACATCTTCTTTAACATTCCTCATTATATTTTCAGTGTACAAGTTAAATAATAAGGCGCCAATATGCACCCCTGACGGACCCCTCCCTTGTTTTATGTCAAACCAACTTGTTGTTTCACCATTTATTCTTACTGCTGCTTGTTGGTCTGGATACAGCAGTGATGTTAATTGTATCAAATGTGTTGGAAATCCCATTTTTCCCATTATTTCCCAAAGTTTCTGGAATTGTACACAGTCAAACGCCTTTGAGTAGTCTATAAAAGATAAATATAGATTCACATTAAACTCTCTGCATTTGTCTATTATTAATCTTATATTGAATATATGATCTCTTGATCTTCTTCCTTGCCTGAAATCATATTGAACCATATTGACTTCTTCTTCTATTTTCTTACGAAGTCTACCCATTATGATTTTAACAGAATTTTACTGGCATGACTAACCAGGGCAACAGTTCTGTAGTTTGTGCATAATTCCAGGTTACCCTTTTTTGGCAGTGGTATGAATAAAGTTCTTTTCCATTCTTTTGGCCAAATACCTGAATGCCATATCTTTTTACATAATGCATGATAGATTGTTGCACATTCCAACCCGCCCCGCCCACTAAAAAAAGTCTTTTTTAAAGACTTGTTTATTGACTTGCCCTTGTCTGAGTGGCGAAGTGTTTAGTGCACTTGTCTATTATGGCGAAGGTCGGGGGTTCGAATCCGGACGGAGGCACCCCAGTCACCCAGCTGTAGAAATGGTACCCGACTTCTTCTGGAGTTGGGGAAGGAAAGGCAGCCAGGCGTGATACTGACCATATCACCCTCTAGTGTGCTGACAGGTCAAGGAAAATATGGGCACTAACACCATATCCCTATGTGCTTCTAAGACATGACAGGATTACCTTTACCTTGTAGTATGGTCTATCTCATACTTTCTTGTTTTTTGGTGTGTATTATTTTGCTTTTTGCTCCTTATTTCTTTGTGAAGTTCACATTGCACCTGGAGCTGTTCTAATATTTCTACATTTGTTCTTTTCATTCTCCGTGGTATATGACCTAAATTTCTGTAGAAGCACATTTCTGCTGCGTTAAATCTTTCTCTCCATCTTTTTGCTTAGAGTCCAGGTTTCTGCTCCATACAGTAAAACAGAGCAGATATAACATTTTACAAATCTTAATTTTGTTTTTATGAGCAGATTCCTGGACAACAGCACCATCTTCATGGTGTAATATAACAGCGCCGTCTTCATGGTGTAAGATAACAGCGCTGTCTTCATGGTGTAAGATAACAGCACTGTCTTCATGGTGTAATATAACAGCACCGTCTTCATGGTGTAATATAACAGCACCATCTTCCTGGTGTAATATAACAGCACCGTCTTCATGGTGTTGTATGAGTGCTCCACTCTTCTGTGTGTTGTATGAGTGCTCCACTCTTCTGTGTGTTGTATGAGTGCTCCACTCTTCTGTGTGTTGTATGAGTGCTCCACTCTTCTGTGTGTTGTATGAGTGCTCCACTCTTCTGTGTGTTGTATGAGTGCTCCACTCTTCTGTGTGTTGTATGAGTGCTCCACTCTTCTGTGTGTTGTATGAGTGCTCCACTCTTCTGTGTGTTGTATGAGTGCTCCACTCTTCTGTGTGTTGTATGAGTGCTCCACTCTTCTGTGTGTTGTATGAGTGCTCCACTCTTCTGTGTGTTGTATGAGTGCTCCACTCTTCTGTGTGTTGTATGAGTGCTCCACTCTTCTGTGTGTTGTATGAGTGCTCCACTCTTCTGTGTGGCGTATGAGTGCTCCACTCTTCTGTGTGTTGTATGAGTGCTCCACTCTTCTGTGTGTTGTATGAGTGCTCCACTCTTCTGTGTGTTGTATGAGTGCTCCACTCTTCTGTGTGGCGTATGAGTGCTCCACTCTTCTGTGTGGCGTATGAGTGCTCCACTCTTCTGTGTGGCGTATGAGTGCTCCACTCTTCTGTGTGTTGTATGAGTGCTCCACTCTTCTGTGTGTTGTATGAGTGCTCCACTCTTCTGTGTGGCGTATGAGTGCTCCACTCTTCTGTGTGTTGTATGAGTGCTCCACTCTTCTGTGTGGCGTATGAGTGCTCCACTCTTCTGTGTGTTGTATGAGTGCTCCACTCTTCTGTGTGGCGTATGAGTGCTCCACTCTTCTGTGTGTTGTATGAGTGCTCCACTCTTCTGTGTGTTGTATGAGTGCTCCACTCTTCTGTGTGTTGTATGAGTGCTCCACTCTTCTGTGTGGCGTATGAGTGCTCCACTCTTCTGTGTGTTGTATGAGTGCTCCACTCTTCTGTGTGGCGTATGAGTGCTTCACTCTTCTGTGTGGCGTATGAGTGCTTCACTCTTCTGTGTGGCGTATGAGTGCTTCACTCTTCTGTGTGGCGTATGAGTGCTCCACTCTTCTGTGTGGCGTATGAGTGCTCCACTCTTCTGTGTGTTGTATGAGTGCTCCACTCTTCTGTGTGTTGTATGAGTGCTCCACTCTTCTGTGTGGCGTATGAGTGCTTCACTCTTCTGTGTGGCGTATGAGTGCTTCACTCTTCTGTGTGGCGTATGAGTGCTTCACTCTTCTGTGTGGCGTATGAGTGCTTCACTCTTCTGTGTGTTGTATGAGTGCTCCACTCTTCTGTGTGTTGTATGAGTGCTCCACTCTTCTGTGTGTTGTATGAGTGCTCCACTCTTCTGTGTGGCGTATGAGTGCTTCACTCTTCTGTGTGTTGTATGAGTGCTCCACTCTTCTGTGTGTTGTATGAGTGCTCCACTCTTCTGTGTGGCGTATGAGTGCTTCACTCTTCTGTGTGGCGTATGAGTGCTCCACTCTTCTGTGTGTTGTATGAGTGCTCCACTCTTCTGTGTGTTGTATGAGTGCTCCACTCTTCTGTGTGTTGTATGAGTGCTCCACTCTTCTGTGTGGCGTATGAGTGCTCCACTCTTCTGTGTGGCGTATGAGTGCTCCACTCTTCTGTGTGGCGTATGAGTGCTCCACTCTTCTGTGTGTTGTATGAGTGCTCCACTCTTCTGTGTGTTGTATGAGTGCTCCACTCTTCTGTGTGGCGTATGAGTGCTCCACTCTTCTGTGTGTTGTATGAGTGCTCCACTCTTCTGTGTGGCGTATGAGTGCTCCACTCTTCTGTGTGGCGTATGAGTGCTCCACTCTTCTGTGTGTTGTATGAGTGCTCCACTCTTCTGTGTGTAATATAACAGCACCGTCTTCATGGTGTATATAACAGCACCGTCTTCATGGTGTAAGATAACAGCACCGTCTTCATGGTGTAAGATAACAGCACCGTCTTCATGGTGTAAGATAACAGCACCGTGTTCGTGGTGTTGAATGTATGTTTTGTCGTTCCTATTCGTTTTCTTTATCTTCGCCTCACATCTCCCATCCTCGGTTGCTACATGCCCCGTGTAGCTGTAGCCTGTCGCTTGTTCCAGTTTCTCGCTGTTTATGCTTATAATCCCTCCGTGGTTGTTGGTATTTCCTGTTAAACAACATTACTTTGGTCGTTTTGATATTGATCTCTAGTCCCCATTCTTGGCTTGTGTTGTTTATGTTATTTAGTACTTTCTGTAGTCTTTACCAGTGCCACACGAAAGTCTAACTAGTTGTGTTACTGTCATGAAGTGACTGGATGATTGATTGATTGATTGACTGACTGATTGATCTTTATTTCAAAATGGTTAAGAATTGGGCACGCAGGCCCGTCTGACATCCTGCCCTTTATCATACATCTTTCCATCTATTCCAGACATTCTACAAATATGCTGTTCATATAACAAACATAACTAACATTGAAGCTGAGAGACAAAAAATAAAATATAACATTTTACGTTTCGCTCTTAAACATTCACTCAGTACAGAAGTAACTACATACATTATAATGACCATCTACTAAACAAAATTTTCGGGACTATTCAGAAAGCAATTAATTGTATTCGGTGTCTGTAAGAGCAGTTTAAGATAACTTTTAAGTTTTATAATTCATGGAGGCATGTAGTCGACATCAAATAGATATTGGGAAAGCTTGTAGTTGTATGAAGGAGTATAATTTATATTTTTATACAGGATGGGAGGGTATTCCAAAGATGAGCAGCAGAATAACTAAAGCTTTTCTTGTAAAGATCAAGTCTAGGTTTTGGAAGACATATGTTGTTCTAGCGTTGGCTGCACTTTGGGCTAAATTTAAACAGGCTCCATAGATAATGCGGGGCATGCCGTGAAAGGATTTGATGTACTAACTTGGCTTTGTTGAAGAGGAACCTGTTCTTAAGAGGTAGTATTTTGATACGTTTGTGGTGATTAGTTGTTTGTGCTTGATCTTTGTCACTAATAAGCTTTACTGCTCGCTTTTGGAGTGAGCAAAGCCTCTTTATTTGACACTTAGCAACCATCCCAAACTGTTGAGCAATAGTCTAAATGTGTTTGTATATGTGATATATAGAGATACGTAGATGAAAGTATGAGTGCTTCACTCTTCCGTGTGTTGTATGAGTGCTCCACTCTTCTGTGTGTTGTATGAGTGCACCACTCTTCTGTGTGGCGTATGAGTGCTTCACTCTTCTGTGTGTTGTATGAGTGCTCCACTCTTCTGTGTGTTGTATGAGTGCTCCACTCTTCTGTGTGTTGTATGAGTGCTCCACTCTTCTGTGTGGCGTATGAGTGCTTCACTCTTCTGTGTTGTATGATTGCTCCACTCTTCTGTGTGTTATATGAGTGCTCCACTCTTCTGTGTGGCGTATGAGTGCACCACTCTTCTGTGTGTTATATGAGTGCTCCACTCTTCTGTGTGATGTATGTGTGCTCCACTCTTCTGTATGGCGTATGAGTGCTCCACTCTTCTGTGTGGCGTATGAGTGCTCCACTCTTCTGTGTGGCGTATGATTGCTTCACTCTTCTGTGTGTTGTATGAGTGCTCCACTCTTCTGTGTGGCGTATGAGTGCTCCACTCGTCTGTGTGTTGTATGAGTGCTCCACTCTTCTGTGTGTTGTATGAGTGCTCCACTCTTCTGTGTGTTGTACCAGTGCCACACGAAAGTCTAACTAGTTGTGTTACTGTCATGAAGTGACTGGATGATTGATTGATTGATTGACTGACTGATTGATCTTTATTTCAAAATGGTTAAGAATTGGGCACGCAGGCCCGTCTGACATCCTGCCCTTTATCATACATCTTTCCATCTATTCCAGACATTCTACAAATATGCTGTTCATATAACAAACATAACTAACATTGAAGCTGAGAGACAAAAAATAAAATATAACATTTTACGTTTCGCTCTTAAACATTCACTCAGTACAGAAGTAACTACATACATTATAAATGACCATCTACTAAACAAAATTTTCGGGACTATTCAGAAAGCAATTAATTGTATTCGGTGTCTGTAAGAGCAGTTTAAGATAACTTTTAAGTTTTATAATTCATGGAGGCATGTAGTCGACATCAAATAGATATTGGGAAAGCTTGTAGTTGTATGAAGGAGTATAATTTATATTTTTATACAGGATGGGAGGGTATTCCAAAGATGAGCAGCAGAATAACTAAAGCTTTTCTTGTAAAGATCAAGTCTAGGTTTTGGAAGACATATGTTGTTCTAGCGTTGGCTGCACTTTGGGCTAAATTTAAACAGGCTCCATAGATAATGCGGGGCATGCCGTGAAAGGATTTGATGTACTAACTTGGCTTTGTTGAAGAGGAACCTGTTCTTAAGAGGTAGTATTTTGATACGTTTGTGGTGATTAGTTGTTTGTGCTTGATCTTTGTCACTAATAAGCTTTACTGCTCGCTTTTGGAGTGAGCAAAGCCTCTTTATTTGACACTTAGCAACCATCCCAAACTGTTGAGCAATAGTCTAAATGTGTTTGTATATGTGATATATAGAGATACGTAGATGAAAGTATGAGTGCTTCACTCTTCCGTGTGTTGTATGAGTGCTCCACTCTTCTGTGTGTTGTATGAGTGCACCACTCTTCTGTGTGGCGTATGAGTGCTTCACTCTTCTGTGTGTTGTATGAGTGCTCCACTCTTCTGTGTGTTGTATGAGTGCTCCACTCTTCTGTGTGTTGTATGAGTGCTCCACTCTTCTGTGTGGCGTATGAGTGCTTCACTCTTCTGTGTGTTGTATGATTGCTCCACTCTTCTGTGTGTTATATGAGTGCTCCACTCTTCTGTGTGGCGTATGAGTGCACCACTCTTCTGTGTGTTATATGAGTGCTCCACTCTTCTGTGTGATGTATGTGTGCTCCACTCTTCTGTATGGCGTATGAGTGCTCCACTCTTCTGTGTGGCGTATGAGTGCTCCACTCTTCTGTGTGGCGTATGATTGCTTCACTCTTCTGTGTGTTGTATGAGTGCTCCACTCTTCTGTGTGGCGTATGAGTGCTCCACTCGTCTGTGTGTTGTATGAGTGCTCCACTCTTCTGTGTGTTGTATGAGTGCTCCACTCTTCTGTGTGTTGTATGAGTGCTCCACTCTTCTGTGTGGCGTATGAGTGCTCCACTCTTCTGTGTGGCGTATGAGTGCTCCACTCTTCTGTGTGGCGTATGAGTGCTCCACTCTCCCGTATGGCGGATGAGAGCTCCACGCTCTTGTATGAGATAGAACAGTGTTTCCCAACCTTTTTTTTGTAATCATTCCCCACCTCAACGCTTCAAAGATTTTGATGCCTCCCTTCCCCATCCCCAGCATAATAATCGGCCAAGTTATGAAAAACTATAACATAACTACATTCTAATTGCCCCCCCCCCAATATGCAAATTGCTCCATGTGGGGCGTATACCCCGCGCTGGGAAACACTGGTGTAGAAACATCAACAGTGAGCAAGAAAGGAGTAGTGTGGCTCATGACTCTCAAACATAGAAACATTCAAACATAGAAACATTCAAACATAGAAACATTCAAACATAGAAACATTCAAACATAGAAACATTCAAACATAGAAACACCGCGTTCATATACGATGTATAAAAACACATATACACAGTAACATAACATAACATAACATAACATAACTGGTGATTAAAACGAAAAGAAACACGCTGAGGACACAAGAAAACAGATCTATTCAACTTCCTCGTAGGGGATCCAGGTCTTGAGATAAAGAATACTCACCGTCGCCTATCTTCTTAAATGTTCCTTTGTGACCTGAACAGTTTCACAACCTTGTAAGAAGGTCACCAGGCAGGTTTGTCTGTTATTGTTGAAAGTCTCTTTCCCCCCCCCCCCCCCACAACAGCCCCACTTCTTTTTTCTTAAAAAGTGCAACTGAAACGAACCCCCCCCCCCCCTTTCCCTCCTCCCTCCGTTTAACCCCAAGAAAGTTATGACTGAAAAATGTGAACGTGCAGTGTTTGTTTTTGTACTGGTTGCAGTTCTGCTGGCCGCAGTTTTTGTACGGTAAGTTCTGCTGGCCGCAGTTTTTGTACGGTAAGTTCTGCTGGCCGCAGTTTTTGTACGGTAAGTTCTGCTGGCCGCAGTTTTTGTACGGTAAGTTCTGCTGGCCGCAGTTTTTGTACGGTAAGTTCTGCTGGCCGCAGTTTTTGTGCGGTAAGTTGTGCTAGTCGCAGTTTTTGTACGGTAAGTTCTGCTGGCCGCAGTTTTTGTACGGTAAGTTCTGCTGGCCGCAGTTTTTGTGCGGTAAGTTGTGCTAGTCGCAGTTTTTGTACGGTAAGTTCTGCTGGCCGCAGTTTTTTACGGTAAGTTGTGCTAGTCGCAGTTTTTGTACGGTAAGTTCTGCTAGTCGCAGTTTTTGTACGGTAAGTTGTGCTAGTCGCAGTTTTTCTATATTCCGACTCTGACGAAAGTTTTGGCTTGAACGTATAAACTTAAACACAGACCTGTGACACTGCCAGATCTGACCAACAAACTGAGTAGGTTATATGGATGTACGTTTCAAGAGGTATCGTTTATACGAACATTTCTCCTCGCCTTGCCCTGTACAAGATATCTGTTTGCCTAGGCAAGATTTGTTAACTGCAATATTAAGCTTGTAGGGAAATTTACCAACACTAATAGCTATACTGAACCGATTCGGCCAGCAGGCTGTTATGACTTTACTCGATTCAGCCAACAGGCTGTTATGAGTTTACCTGTTGTCACAGATGACTGCAGGAAGTGAGAGGGCCCGTCTCTAGTTCGCCAGTTACAACGGCAGGTGGGACGCCCTGGTTCCTACGACGTTTACACTTTAGTTCTGTCTGAGAGAGGGGCAGAAGAGAACTGGTGAAGTGTTCCACGAAAGAGCAATCTGTCGGCCATTGAGTACACGCCATATTTCTTCTGGCCTGGCTTTCCTTGCAAGGAACACAACTATCAGTGTCGGTAATACTGTCAGTTCGGTAATGTAAGTAATACTGATTAGTAATAGTAGTTAGTAATACTAGTTAGTAATATGTCAGTAATACTACTTATTAATATAAGTTGGTAATATGTCAGTAATACTACTTATTATTAGTAGTTAGTAATACTCAGGCCAGGTTATTTTTCATCTCGATCTAGAGTGCTCCACTCTTCTGTGTGGCGTATGAGTGCTCCACTCTTCTGTGTGGCGTATGAGTGCTCCACTCTCCCGTATGGCGGATGAGAGCTCCACGCTCTTGTATGAGATAGAACAGTGTTTCCCAACCTTTTTTTGTAATCATTCCCCACCTCAACGCTTCAAAGATTTTGATGCCTCCCTTCCCCATCCCCAGCATAATAATCAGCCAAGTTATGAAAAACTATAACATAACTATATTCTAATTGCCCCCCCCCCAGATATGCAAATTGCTCCATGTGGGGCATATACCCCACGCTGGGAAACACTGGTGTAGAAACATCAACAGTGAGCAAGAAAGGAGTAGTGTGGCTCATTACTCTCAAACATAGAAACATTCAAACATAGAAACATTCAAACATAGAAACATTCAAACATAGAAACATTCAAACATAGAAACATTCAAACATAGAAACATTTAAACATAGAAACATTCAAACAGAGAAACACCGCGTTCATATACGATGTATAAAAACACATATACACAGTAACATAACATAACATAACATAACATAACTGGTGATTAAAACGAAAAGAAACACGCTGAGGACACAAGAAAACAGATCTATTCAACTTCCTCGTAGGGGATCCAGGTCTTGAGATAAAGAATACTCACCGTCGCCTATCTTCTTAAATGTTCCTTTGTGACCTGAACAGTTTCACAACCTTGTAAGAAGGTCACCAGGCAGGTTTGTCTGTTATTGTTGAAAGTCTCTCCCCCCCCCCCCCCCACAACAGCCCCACTTCTTTTTTCCTAAAAAGTGCAACTGAAACGACCCCCCCCCCTTTCCCTCCTCCCTCCGTTTACCCCCAAGAAAGTTATGACTGAAAAATGTGAACGTGCAGTGTTTGTTTTTGTACTGGTTGCAGTTTTTGTACGGTAAGTTCTGCTGGCCGCAGTTTTTGTACGGTAAGTTCTGCTGGCCGCAGTTTTTGTACGGTAAGTTCTGCTGGCCGCAGTTTTTGTACGGTAAGTTCTGCTGGCCGCAGTTTTTGTACGGTAAGTTCTGCTAGTCGCAGTTTTTGTACGGTAAGTTGTGCTAGTCGCAGTTTTTCTATATTCCGACTCTGACGAAAGTTTTGGCTTGAACGCATAAACTTAAACACAGACATGTGACACTGCCAGATCTGACCAACAAACTGAGTAGGTTATATGGATGTACGTTTCAAGACGTGTCGTTTATACGAACATTTCTCCTCGCCTTGCCCTGTACAAGATATCTGTTTGCCTAGGCAAGATTTGTTAACTGCAGTATTAAGCTTGTAGGGAAATTCACCAACACTAATAGCTATACTGAACCGATTCGGCCAGCAGGCTGTTATGACTTTACTCGATTCAGCCAGCAGGCTGTTATGACTTTACTCGATTCAGCCAACAGGCTGTTATGAGTTTACCTGTTGTCACAGATGACTGCAGGAAGTGAGAGGGCCCGTCTCTAGTGCGCCAGTTACAACGGCAGGTGGGACGCCCTGGTTCCTACGACGTTTACACTTTAGTTCTGTCTGAGAGAGGGGCAGAAGAGAACTGGTGAAGTGTTCCACGAAAGAGCAATCTGTCGGCCATTGAGTACACGCCATATTTCTTCTGGCCTGGCTTTCCTTGCAAGGAACACAACTATCAGTGTCAGTAATACTATCAGTTCGGTAATGTAAGTAATACTGATTAGTAATAGTAGTTAGTAATACTAGTTAGTAATATGTCAGTAATACTACTTATTAATACTAGTTGGTAATATTTCAGTAATACTACTTATTAATATAAGTTGGTAATATGTCAGTAATACTACTTATTATTAGTAGTTAGTAATACTCAGGCCAGGTTATTTTTCATCTCGATCAAGGGTGTACGTCATAGTACAGGTCTAGGTGAAGGCCGGCCATGTTTGGACTTTTGAGTCAGGTTGTGAAAGTGCAAAGTTTTGTTTCGTACAGTTTTTTGCTTTTTGTTGTACACGTCATTCCGTGTACATTCTGTACAAGTCCGTCTGTGTACACAGAAACGACAGTGTGCACAAATTACCAATCTTCCAGGAGTTATTGATTCAGATTCATGGAGTTGTTTCATTTCTGTAATTGTCTGGGGGGGTTACACTTCCCTGAAAATGTGTCCCTGGGCAAGGATTCGTTGTTGTTGAATGTTAGTTCCTAGAACAGCCAGTGTGCAATGTGTGCTGTCTACATTACATCAGAAACATAATATATCGCTTTCATTTCCACAAGAATAAAATGTCCTTCTAGACTTTGGAAAAAAGCGCGATGGAACACTGAAACTGGTCGAAAAGTAAAATCCAGTCTTTGTTTAGCCTGCAGTTGCATTTTGGCCGCCTAAAAAATGTAAACATTACACTAAATATCACTTGTAAATGCGCGTGAAACATAAAAAAACACATAAACTGACATTTATCTGAGCTGCCAAAACGTTTTTAATTTCATGTAAACACTTTGGCTTTAGCCTAGAAATTGCTGTAACTGTTGAGCGAGCGATGCTTAACTTGCCTGTTTCAACAAAGGACATGGCTTGCTCACTAAGTTTTATTAATTTTTCTTGCAAATTGAGAACCTTGTGGGATCTTTTGTCTTTTTTTTTACAACGTTTAGGAAGAATTATAGACACAAATGTAACAGTATAAAGGCAGATATAAGAATATTCTAAACATGAGCCCAGTTTAGCTGTATGAACTGCTGTTATAAAAGTATTTTTCGAAGGTCAACCCACACAACGCCTGTCGTTTCTTGTGTGACAACTTTATCAAATTATGAAAGAGAAAACTGAGGAAGGCACTAGAGTGTGCGGACAAAGTAGTCCAGGTTGTCTTAAAAATGAGGACAGAATGAGTGAGAAGCGAAAGGGAAAAGGGTCTCTGTTCTACAGTGTAGTTACTCAAGTAAGAGAACTAAACTGATGACAAAACAAACAAGGAAGCTGAAATATGTATCAGTGAGGAAAAACTGGAAGAAGTGGAGAGTTTTGAATATATTGGATCACTACTAACTAATAATGGAGATACAATGAGGAAAATTCAAAGGAGGACATCTGTCGCTCTTCAGAAAGTAAAACAACTAAAGAAGCTGTGGAGAGGAACAGACAGAACCACAAAAATAAGATTTTTAAGGGCATGCATCTTTCCCATCACAACATATGCCTGTGAGACCTGGACACTTAACAAAACAGCTGAGAAACACATAAATGCCTTTGAATTTAAATGCTACAGAAGAGTTCTTCAAATATCATGGACACAAAAAAAAAGAACAAATATGTCAATACTACAAGAACTTAATATTGAAGAAGGCTGGCTAGTAAAGAGGATTAAACAGAGACAACTTAAATATTTTGGACACATTAAACGTCATGATAATCTAGAGAAAACCGTCTTGGAAGGATGGATAATGGGAAAAGAAAGAGAGGAAGACCAAGTCGAAGATGGCTGCAAGACATCGCTGAGGATCTACACATGGACGCATCAGCAGCAAGGCTTCTTTCTCACAACAGAGAGTCCTACAGGAGTGCTGTTAGGGCGGCAAAGTTCTGCAAGGAACATGCAAATGAATGAATGAATGAATGATTAATCTAGTTAGTTTTGTCGACCTGAAGGCTAGAACTAAGATGCGTTCGAAATAAAGGTGCCCTGCTTCCAACACATAGTCTGTGCATTAGTAAGATACAGTGTGTGGTCAAGTTAAAGGAGAATCTTATTATGTATTCATTTCTGAATTACCTGTCACATTATTTACTCTGTGTCAGCCTGAACTAAGCAGAGTGTTACATTACATTCAATGTCTGAACTAAGCAGAGTGCTACATTACATTCAGTGTCTGAACTAAGCGGAGTGCTACATTACATTCAGTGTCTGAACTAAGCGGAGTGCTACATTACATTCAGTGTCTGAACTAAGCGGAGTGCTACATTACATTCAGTGTCTGAACTAAGCGGAGTGCTACATTACATTCAGTGTCTGAACTAAGCGGAGTGCTACATTACATTCAGTGTGGTAAGTTGACTGACTGCACCTCACTCACTGCTACAGACACAAGAGATCAACTCGAATAGTTTTTGAAAACAAATTGATGGCGTCCAGTCCAGTCTGATAGGAAGCTTCTGGTTGCTCAAACCATAACCACTTGGCAGGTGGGCCAAGTCGTTTGAAAGAGTGTACCACACAGTAGAATACGTGGGTTCTGGTGGGCCAAGTCGTTTGAAAGAGTGAACCACACAGTCGAATACGTGGGTTCTGGTGGGCCAAGTCGTTTGAAAGAGTGAACCACACAGTCGAATACGTGGGTTCTGGTGGGCCAAGTCGTTTGAAAGAGTGAACCACACAGTCGAATACGTGGGTTCTGGTGGGCCAAGTCGTTTGAAAGAGTGAACCACACAGTCGAATACGTGGGTTCTGGTGGGCCAAGTCGCTTAAAAGAGTGAACCACGCAGTCGAATACGTGGGTTCTGTTTAGAATTGAAAACGGTTGAAAGATGGAATGATGGAAAAGCAATGGACGCATGTATAGTTTTTGTCTCTGGGAAGGTGTTTGTTATGTTTAGAGATGTCGTTTGTTTAGCCTTTGGTCGCTTCCATGACTTTGTCATTTGAATGATTTTAGTGCAGTAATTCTAACTTTTGTTGTTGTTGTTATTGTTGTTGTTGTTATTGTTATTGTTGTTGTTGTTGTTGTCCCATGCACACTTTTCTTCATGCCAGAATGTCGTCCCACTACCTTCCTCCCCTTTAACCCACCCACTTCAGCTTCCCAAGATTGTCTGACCCAACAAGTACATTCCAAATAATTTGCATAAAACATTCCAACAAATAGTCTACCAGTCTGTAGTCTCCCCAACCCCACCAAAAAGAACCGTAACATGCCCTCCCCCCCCCCCACCCCCACAGTTGAGAGTCTCTGTTAAATGTTTAGTTTCGGTCCATATTTCCGAGAAAGACGTGGGAGTAGTAAGAGACAGAATTTATAAGCCTGACACCACAACCATACAGCTCAGATTTAGTCAGACAAAAATGTCTGTTGTCTGCCTTCTTGTTTAACCTGTATACGGAGAATACTTTCAAAGGTTCTAGCGGGATGCCTGGACAAATGATATCAGTGGAATAATAGTTCATAACTTCACATATATCGATGTTTTGTCCTCTCTCTCTCTTTCACACACACACGTACGCACATACGCACACATAAATACTCGCGCACATCACACCATACAGCACCTGGTACATAGCCAAGCTCAGGTGACCCCCATTTCCTGGAAAAATGTGGGAAATTCCTTGTACAAATGTCACTATCGGGAAAATCCCCGCTTTCTCCAGAATCTTACGTGGAGCTCGATCAGGGTTTCTCAGCGTTTGTACAGACGGCATCTGTATTGGTTTTTAATTGGTTTAAATGGGAAGGTATTGAGAGTATAGGCAGCAAAATCTGAATGAGGTTGTAGGTTGCGAGGGAGTTAAGTCAAATAGATCAAGTACAGGCTTATCTGTATGTTAAATTGTATATATCCTGAAAGCTTAGAGCAGCATTCTCAACACATATACCCATTTCATTTTCTTTCTGTCCTCCGCTGACTTATGACATGACTTTCGCGTGTGAAACCATTTCCTTAGCTTTGAAGAGAGTAGTCTACATGTAAGCACTAATTTGTGGACTTCTTGCGTGCTGATATTGCATCTCTCTCCCTCCCTTCCTCCCTCTCTCTCTCTCTCTCTCTCTCTCACATAGCCAGGAACAGTTTATATAGCCACCTACATCTCGTAGCTCCAGAAACACACACTCTACACCAACTACAAGACTCCAAGGACCCTCAGAAACGTCACCATCTGCCTCTCTACCATTGCCCGCTCCATCCACTGACCCACTATACGATTCCATGTTCCCGCCCCTGCCTACACGGCAAACTCAACAAATTATACCAACACTTAGTACAGCGAACAACATGGAGACTCCTGCACAATCACCACTTAGGAATACCACAACAACTGTACAGGACACAAACAGAAGAACCTCGCATCATTATCCATGGAACTTTCAGCTACAATATCTAATGCAGTTTAGTCCTGCAGCTCTGAGCCACGCGTATATGATGTACCTACTACACAGTCAACACTCAACACCCACATACACATACTAGATAGCTTGAAACTTCCAGCACATTTTAACTTCTGTAGATAAACCTGAGTTAAACCAAACAAAAAACCACAGAAGTTCTTACAGCAGAACAGACATTTCTTAGTGTTAGCTTACAGCTAATATTGTCATCAAGTCTTGTACAGTTTACACTTGCATAACGTTCATTTCATTGTTGATTTTTGTACTTTTTTCCCCCTTATTTGTTTGTTAGTATATTATAAATTTAGTTAGATTCATTATCTCTACTACCTTAAACGTATGCGTATAGTTATATGATTGAAGTCTGACCAGTTATTTTATTTTTACTGAGATATAATATTTATTACATTGTTGTATAAAGACCCAGAAAGCGGAGTGGCTGTGACACGATGGCCCACGCGTTGGCCACTTAAATGTTTATCACTTGTTAGGAAAATTCCCTGAGGTTACACATATACTTCAACAACATTTTCATATTTTTGGCTTCCCTGAAAGCAGATTACATAAAAACATCACTAACAATGATATACGAATAGATGTTTTAATCTGATCAGGCGCGACCCAGCTAGGAAGCTAGAGACAGGTTTAGTCGTTTACATTTCTAACACAGTTAAATTTTGTAGAAGAGAAGACATGGAAACATCAGAGGTTGAATGTATTATGTTAGAAATCAAAATATCAAATCTTAGTCCAATTCTGATTAGTTTTATATACCAAAATTCGAATGCTTCAGCCGAGTGGTATGATCACATTGCGACCATAAATGGATGATGCTCTAACCTATAAATTCAAGGACATCACTCTAGGCGACTTCAATATAGATCTTAATCAGCCCAGTCCTACATGGAATAGCATTTTAACATCCTACAACTTCTCCCAAATTGTTAGCAAACCCACCAAGGTAACTGAATCATCATCAACACTAATAGATCATATTTATGTAGCTGATCCAGGAAACATTACTGAATGTACTGTCCCTCATGTGTCGCTGAGTGATCACTACCCGGTCTGCTGTACGTGGTCACATAAGGGGTATAAAATGCCTAAACACAAACATACCAGCATCAAATATAAAAACTTTAAAAATTTAACTTGGAATTATTTTTAACTGATCTAAAAACTTCACCTCTTACGTACGTTTTCCAGTTAACAAATCCAGATGAGGCTATCGAGATATTTCGAAATATTTTTGACAAGCATGTCCCCATCAAAGAAAACACGTAACAAAATCCCCGTGGATAACTCCTGATATATTGCAACTCATGAGGAAACGGGATGAAGCTCACAAATGCAGAAATAGTAGCTGTCGTTCGCTTAGGAATAAGGTGCAGTATTTAATTAGGCAGGAAAAGAAAAATTACTTCAGAAATTTAGTGAATGACAAAACTGATAGTAAATCAATTAGGACAGCGATTAATACTCGTGTGTAGAAATGGGTACCTGACTTCTTCTGGAGTTGGAGAAGGAAAGGCAGCCAGGCGTGATACTGGCCATATCACCCTCTAGTGTGCTGACAGGTCAAGGAAAATATGGGCACTAACGCCATATCCGTATATGGCTCTAAGGCATGACAGGATTACCTTTACCTTTTTTTTTTAACCTTTTTAAATAAAAGGAAGCAATCTGACTCACAAACACTTAATAGTGAACATACTTGCACTAACTTCAGTGAACATTTTAGGGAAGAAATTAGTATTCTAAAATCTTCATTACCGACCCCTAATTGCGACCTGAGCGTGTTGAAAACTTTCAGCGACAATAAATGTGTAAAGCTAAAACAAATTAATATTCCTTTCCTTACAGTCGGTGAGGTTTATAACTACATCCGGTCCTTAAAGAACACTAACTCAGCAGGATGTGATGACATTAGTAACAAGATACTACGCTACGCTGCACCAGTTATCACAGACACACTAACATACTTATACAATTTGTGCATTGACAAGCAATATTTCCTTGACGCTTTTAAACTCGCCAAAGTTTTTCCTCTTTTAAAATCTGGACAGACTAGTGACCTCTCAAACTATAGACCCATATCCATTCTGTCATCACTATCTAAACCTCTTGAAAAGCATATACAAAAGTTAACACTGCTCCACATGCAAGAAAACAATCTAATAACAGACAGTCAGTCAGGTTTTAGACCAAATTACTCCTGCCACACAGCATTAACTAAAATGACAGAAAGCTGCCTGTCTAATATAAATGATGACAAATTGTGTGGTGCTGTCTTTGTTGATTTCAAGAAAGCCTTCGATATGACTGATCATGAAATTCTTGCAAAAAAAAACAAAAAACTGGAAGGTTATAGATTACACCCTGACCTAACAGAATTTATTACATCTTTTCTCTCAGGTAGAAAACAAGTAGTTTGCTTTAGAAACAAAATATCTGGCTCGTCTGTGGTCGATAATGGTATTCCTCAAGGCTCCATTCTTGGTCCTCTTCTCTTTGCTACCTATATTAACGACCTACCACTACATTTAAAGCACTCTTCATGTGATCTTTTCGCTGATGACTGTACTGTTTACAATAGTGACTGTGACATCAATAAACTACAGACAACGCTCCAAAATGATATAAACAGTTTGATGAAATGGAGTAATAAAAATGGTATGTTGATAAACACCAGCAAAACAAAATCTATGCTCATCACTACAAGACAGAAACTGCAGAATGTCACAAAAACTTCACTACAGCTTTGTGCTGGGACTAAGGCAATAGAAAATGTTCATGAACATAAAACTCTAGGACTCATCATTGATCAGCATTTAACTTGGAATTCTCACGTACTAACCTAACAAACTTGATTGCACGGAAAGTTTACCAATTAGCCAAAATTAAACACTTTATCGACAGAGACACAAGAAAAGATATACTACACATCACACATACAAACATACTTAGATTACTGTTCCACAATCTGGGATAGATGCTCAGTCTCAAACACAAAAAAGCACCACTCACTTCACAAACGAGCATTAAATCTGATTTGTAACAAACACCCAGTACAGATTGTAGATCAGCACAACCAACTCAAAATTCTACCCCTCAAATACAGTCATTTTTAACAAAGTTAAGTTTGTTCAGAGAATTCTGTCGCACAATGCTCCGCCTTACTTGTGGTCACTGTTTACGTATAACACTAAACATAGCCAGCGTTTAAAAAACTGTCTTCTTCCTATACCCAGGATTGATCTGTACAAGAAAAACCTTGCATACTCTGATGTACAGCTCTGGAACACCCTCCCTTACCATTTAAAATCCATTAGTAATACTTCATCCTTTAACTCAAATCTGTTTCATTATTTATTTGCTTGCAATTATAATTATATGCCTCCATAGAATAACCAGCACTCTCTCAACCCATGACTCGCCAACCATCAAGTACTAAAATGACATAGTTCGAAAAGTAACTTGTTAGATATTGTTAGAAATTATTTTAATGTTTGTTAAAAAAACATATGTTAGAAGATATGTATTTACAATGCATTTTTGTTTATGTATGTCTGTGTGTGCGTGTATGTGTGTGTGAGAGCTATTTTATTAGGTTAATTACTTCTTCTCTTTTACTTTGAATGTAATAGTTTAATCTTACATTCTTTTGATATGTTTCTTCCCTAATTTAATCTGTATATTTGTACTAAATCAAGTGTGTGGGAAGAATGAAAGATGGAGTGATGAAAAGCAGAATGCGTGCCCAATTCTTTACCTTTTAAAAATAAAGATTATTCATTCAAAATAAAGATCATTCATTCATTCATTCATTTATTTGTTTATTTCTTGATGTCACTACCAAAAGAACGAGAAATACAGTCGAGAGCGAACTGACACGCGAAGATTGTGGGCTGGAGAGTACTTTGTCCCCTACAAAGTCGACCTAGATATACAAGCAGGAACCTGGCATTTATGTTGGGGTTACCGTCTGCAGGGTGAAGTACATCAACTTAACACTGTACATATTATGCCAGCAGTACATAAAGTACACTAGCTTACAGTGTACATATTATGCCAGCAGTACATACAGTACACTAGCTTACAGTGTACATATTATGCCAGCAGTACATAAAGTACACTAGCTTACAGTGTACATATAGATGCCAGCAGTACATAAAGTACACTAGGTCACAGTGTACAAGAACCATGAGGTCACAAGTGGAAAATAGGATGTGTAAGTCATCTCCCCAGTACAGGACAGCGTCGGCGAGCACCGCGAGTGGGGTGGGGTGGGGGGGGAGAAACCTAGCTGGTCATGATTGTGTCACAGGTGATGGCTTCGCTAATAACTTTTTTGGTAACCACTGCTAACTGTTTGTTCCCAGCATGTGGTGGTGGGGGGGGGGGGGGCCTTCCACATGCAAAAGTTTGAGAACACCTGTTTGATGCAATAGTCTGAGTCGATATAGGGCTGTTGGGGGAGAGCTGTGCTTTTTGTCAGGGGAATGTTGGCGGTGCACAGCTTTCGCGTGTGTGCGGTTTGCGTTGCTGGTGTTGGTCACGTTTTCGTTTTAAAAGTTCTTGAAAAGATTCGTCATTGATTGTTGTGTGGGCTGTCAGCGCCACTTTCTGAGTAATGTCACTTATCCTGTAGCTAACAATAGCATGAAACGTCGGAGAAAGTGATAAACATTTCGCTGCTTTGATGTGGAGAACATTTTCAGTATTTCAGAGAAAAGGGTCGTTGCTGTTATTCCACTTATAGAAAGGTATTTACTAAAACTGTTAGCATTAGTGAAAGCGATTTGTTCAGGTGATCACATTAACAGGTTTGGCAGCTTTCCAAGTAGAGGTTAGAGTTTAGGACAGGTGGACATATTCGTTATTGGTTTTGTTATCTACACATTCCGTTGCTTTTAATATGTACACTGCAAGGTACTCTAACAGACAACGCACATAGAAGTTTATATTCATTATTCTTATTTTCCCAATAACTTTTATAGAATGTTTTTGCCTAAAATATCTTCACATAAACTGTGCCGGTATTGTATGCAAGAAACTCCATATCATCTTCATTGTGACAGTCTGGAACACAGTAGAGAAGTCTAAAACCTCCAGTTAGAAGCCCGCTGGGTAAGACTAAATTACGAACATTAACTTAACAGACCGATCTATCAGAATGAAACTGAGTAGACAGTTCAGCAAACAAACCAGTAGTGAAGCAGGATAGGATGGGTAAATGTCTCGTTAAACAGCGGAAAATATGTGAAACATTACATGTAACTAATTTCTTTACTACCTGATATATGTAACAAGTAACATAATAAGTATATCCTTACACACACACAATAACAACAACAATAAAACAATGTTAATGTTGTCTTGATTCCTTTTTTCTTTTTTTTTTTTGTGATCAGACTTCCAAGAATTCTTGAAGCCATCTTGTCAGACTGAGCTATGGGGAATCCTCTTGCAGCAGCCAGTGGCAGCAGGTGAAACATAAGCCCACGGCGGTTGCTGCGACAACTTCCTACACATAACCAGATCGAGTGAACCCGGAACTAAACCATTCCTCTGATGAGCTGAGCATGTACCATCAGTCAGTGAAAGCTTCTATGGCATTCTGTGAGCCAAGATCCATGTTGGATGCAGGACCAAGTCCACATTTAATCTTCTCAGCGCGGGCCTCTCCAACCCGTGGGCCTGTGAGTGCTTCAGCTATCCGCTGCCCGATCATGATGTTGACGAGGCAAGCCAATCTTCCTACAAAATCAAAACCTCCTGCTGAAGATGTAAGATGCCAGAATAAGCCAGAAAATGGTGAATTTAGTTCAGTGCTACGTCAGGGCCACTTCTCATGCCGTGAACAGCCTGCACAAATGGATGGGGCCATTTTTAAACACAAAAGTAGAATTCTTCATCACAGTGGACAAAAAGCCCAAAAAAGTGACGCATGTCATGTCAGTCATGATGACAGTTGTGCTGGACTTAGCTGGACTCCTGCGCAGGGACTAGGCAGCCATGTCCCACACCAGCATCCAGCTAGACAGTGTCGACATAATGTCAACTTTCGGAAAGCAGAAAAGGATAGAATTAAGTTACTCCTCCGGCCAGGTCATGTGATCCAAATCTGTGGCCCACCTATGGTTGGCAAATCAACCGTGGTTAGACATGTAAGTTCTTTGATATAAAGTGAACATCTCAGTTAGATTTGTAAGTTCTTTGACGTAATATAAAGTGAACATCTCAGCTGGAGTGGTTGTACATAACTGTAGTTATAGTACACTTTACAGATATGGCCACATTTACAGCACACACACACAAATGTTACCACGTTTATACATAGAAAACAAATGTTGCTGCATTTACCCATAGACAACAAATGTTGCTGCATTTACACATAGACAACAAATGTTGCCACATTCAGACATGCAGAAACATATATTGCTGCATTCACCCACACACATATGTTGCTCCATTCACACACACACATTCACCCACAAAGAAACATATATTGTTGCATTCACCCACACAAAAACATATATTGCTGCATTCACCCACAAAGAAACATATATTGTTGCATTCACCCACACACAAACATATATTGCTGCATTCACCCACACACAAACATATATTGCAGGATTCACCCACACATAAACATATTGCAGCACTTACCAATACAGTAACATATTTTGCTGCATTCACCCACACAGAAACTTATATTGCAGCATTCACCCACACATAAACATATTGCTGCATTCACCCACACAGAAACATATTACTGCATTCACCTACACATAAACATATATTGCTGCATTCACCCACACACAAACATATATTGCTGCATTCGACCACACAGAAACATATTTTGGTGCATTCACCCACACACAAACATATATTGCTGCATTTACCAACACAGAAACATATATTGCAGCATTCACCCACACAGAAACATATACTGCTGCATTAGCACACACAGAATATATTTTGCTGCATTTACATGCATAAACAACAAATATAGCTTCATTTACAGACAGGCAAAAATATTTCTGCATGCATGTCTATATATATTGCACATTTTACACACAGACAAATCAGTGCAATGAGCCTTTCAAAGGCACATAATACAAACATATTCACTGAACAAACAACATATTCTGTGAATGGGCCATACATAAGGGTGACTGTTTGTACCAATTTTTCTGGGACAGCCCTGATTTTGGACCATTTTTAAGCCCCCACCCCCCTCCAAAAAAAAAAAAACCCAACAAAATTGGACCACCAATTTGTCCTGGTAGAAACAAAATTGTCCTGATATGGACAATTTTTAATCACAAAAGGAAATTTTTTTGGAAGACCGTAAGTTAGATTCCTGATTTTTAATCTTTTTGACTCAATTTCTTTTCTTCACGAAGGCCCACTGCCCATGCATGGATTCTTTCTGATATGTTGCCTGTTAATGTAAGAATGATCATCTTCAAACTAGACATAAATAATCAGACAACTTATGATCATCTTCAAACTAGATATAAATAATCAGACAACTTATGATCATCTTCAAACTTCTTATATCTTATAACCTTCCCATGCCATTAAACGTCACATAGGGCTCGCAAGGTAGTTCGCCAATTTTTCCTGTCTTCGGCGAGTCTTTCAGCCTCATCAAGGGATTTTATGCCTGTTAATTTGGTCTCTCTTAACAATGTCCTCTTCAGAGTTTCACGCCGTCTGCCTCTTTTTCTTTGGCCTGTTGTGTTTGGGATTCTCTTCTCATCACATAACCAACGTATGTCCATCTCCTTTTTCTGATCACCCATGAGACTGGTTGTTGTTGTTCAGTCATCTGTCTTATCTCTGCATTGTTCTTGAATTCATTCCACCTGATGCTGAGTACTTTCCTTAGGCATTTGTTTTCAAAAGAGTCTAATTTCTTGTCTATTTCTTTAGTTGTTTTCCAGCTTTTCTTCAAACTAGACATAAATAATCAGACAACTTATGATCATCTTGAAACTAGATATAAATAATCAGACAACTTATGATCATCTTCAAACTAGACATAAATAACTGGACAATTTATGATCATCTTGAAACTAGACATAAATAATTGGACAACTTATGATAATCTTCAAACTAGACATAAATAGTCAGACAACTTAGAATTTTTTTTCAATAGCAACATGAATACTTCATACTCACTGAAAAGTAGATATGTCCAAATCCTAAACATTCTTAACCACATACAGTGTAACATAGTGTTTAGATATGTCCATGTCCTAAACATTCTTAACCATGTACAATGTAACATGTAGTGTAAGTCAACCCCATCATCATTATTTTACAATGTAAGTGAGTATCACCTCATTATTTTTATTTTACATCTTAGATCAGTATCATATTCGTGTGTTTACCTTGCAGCATAATCCTGTTCTTTTACTCACCGTCTTTGACAGGCTCTTGACGAGTTTACAAACTCTCATCAGTGTTACCACTTGGAGCAGTATCACATAATATGCAAGGCAGTCTTGAGCTTCCAAGATTTTCTGATGACAGTAGCAAGGAGACTTTGTCCATACCATCTGCATGATCCCAATCTAAATGAAGAGGATGTGCTACAAATCATCCGTTCAGTTTTGGAACCTGGCCATCAACGTCATCATGTCCTAATCTTTCACAAATGTGAAAACCTCCTAGAAGACTCATCTTGTCGTGTGTTTTTAGATTTTCTAGTGAGATTAATAGATGAACTTCCAATGATTCCAATCACCACCATTTTCACATCATATAAGCAGTTTCCAGTGGATCGGTTTGTCCAAACAATTGAGATAGGAATGCTGTCAGATATAATGGATGTTGTGTCTCTCCTACATCATTATATTTCAGACTCTTCTGAGGTCCTGAATTATGCACACGTCTTCTTCCTCAGGAGTTTGTGTTTCCCAGAAGCCATTAGACTTGCAGCCAAAGAGTTCTTAACTGATGAAAAATGTAGAGTATCACCTGATGTTCTAGAGAAAAAGCTGAAAAATGATCAGAGATTTTTATCTCGACTTTTTGAAAGCCGTCTTCAGGAAGTCGAGAACTGGATTCCCACAAATATTCTTTTTCTTTTGATGCACTTCAGTCACTCTATTGAGAACTCCTTCACTGAAGGTCAGTACACTCAGTATGTTGAATGCTGACTGCCAGGTTTCTGGCTGTTGTTGTTGTCTGCACCTGGTTTGTTTACTTTCTGTGTTTAAAATGTCATATATTCATGTGTGAGGCAATGCCTAATGTTCTGTGAGAATGTTTCATATTCTTGTTTTACGTGATATGTAATGTTTCATGTAAGCAAATGTCTGTTATTCTGGTATGATATGATGTCAGATATTTCAGAATAAGATGATGTCTCACGTATTTATATATGACATAATATGAGATGTTTTATGAGATGTAAATGATCCTTATAATGATGGAAATATTCAGAAATTAATTGAGATGTTTGATATTCAGATATGAAATGAGATGTTTGGTGGTCTGATATAAAATGAGATGATGTTTAGCTGAAATGAGCATTGACAGAGGTCAAGAAAAATGTGGAAGAGATTTGACTGGAGATTAAGAACACAAACACACAGTTCCTGGTAATTTTGTTTTACTTGATCACTACTTCCACCTGATGATCAATATTTAACCACTACTTCCACCTGATAATCAATATTTAACCACTACTTCCACCTGATAATCAATATTTAACCACTACTTCCACCTGATGACAACTACTCTGCCAGATTTTTAAAAAATCACCTGTAATTTTATCATTTACTCTTGCATCCTTTTTCTACATGCCAGTTGTAACCCATTTAAAAAAAAAAGTGAAAGGTTTGCATTTATGATTTTTACTTAAAATTACAAAATGTAACATGATATGTACATGGACACTTAACAAAACAGCTGAGAAACACATAAATGCCTTTGAATGTAAATGTTACAGAAGAATTCTTCAAGTATCATGGACACAGAAAATAACAAATATATCCATACTCTCTCTCTCTCTGAACCTTAAGTGCCCAGGGCACATGGGGCTTCCGCAAGGGTTTTCCACAAATGCCTGTCCTTCACCTTTTTTCTGCTCTTGCCCAGGTGAGCCCTCTTTTGCTCAACATCCTTTCTGTTGTTCTTCTCCATGTCTCTTTTGGTCTACCCTTACTTCTGTTCCCCTGTGGTGTCCATCTTAGTGCTATTTTTGGTAGTGAGTTGTCAGTCATTCGGAGCACATGTTCCAACCATCGCCAGCGTCTTTCCTCAATAATAATTGTCAGTGGTTTCATCTGCATTTCTGCTAATATGTTATTTCTTATAGTGTTTGGCCAAAATATTTTTCTAATTCTTCGTAAACATTTAGTCTGGAAAGAATTCAACTTGTTTTCTATGGTTTTGGTGATTTTCCAGCATTCGCTTCCATAGAGTAGTACACTTAGAACATTACTCTTAAATATCCTGATTTTCATATTTATGCTTAGTTTTTTGGATTTCCATATATTCTGCAGCATTGCAAAAGCCTGGTTTGCTTTAGTAAGTCTGCTGTTGATGTCCTCTGTGCTGTCTCCATTTTCTACTACTCTGCTGCCAAGGTATACAAATTCGTTGACCTCCTCCACTAACTTGTTATCTACTCTGAGTACATTTCTGTTGTTCACATTTTGCTTCATTAACTTTGTCTTTCCTGTGTTGATCTTTAGTCCTATGTTGTTTGCATTCTGAGTTAGCTTGTTTATTTTATCTTGCATATCTTTGTGACTGCTTGATAATAGACAAATGTCATCCGCAAAGTCAAGGTCCTCCATACTACAAGAACTTAATTCTGAAGAAGGCTGGCTAATAAAGAGGATTAAACAGAAAAAACTTAAATATTTTGGACACATTAAACATCATGATAATCTAAAGAAGACCGTCTTGGAAGGATGCATAATGAGAAAAAAGAAAGAGAGGAAGACCAAGGTGAAGATGGCTGCAAGACATCGTTTTGATATATCAGCAGCAGAGCATCTTGCTCACAACTGAGAGGCCTATAAGAGAGCTATTAGGGAGGCAAAGTTCCACAAGGGACATGCGAATGACTGATTGAGCATAACACCAGAAAGATTATTTTTTCAAACCCTCAGACGGTTGTTGATTCTCTTGGGGATAATATTGGCTTTCTGATGAAAGTTTTTAAAAAGAAAAGAAAAACAAATATAATTCTTGCTTATGTCCTTGATGATTATTGCTTTATATCCATACTCTTGGTAGCTGAAGTTTTGAAAAAAACCTCCAAAATGTTGTTTGTTGATCGTAGGCTGAACGGTTTGGTCTGTTTCTTCAGGTTTTTTGGTTATTTCTCGTCTCCCAACATTTGCCAGCTGTGAATTCTGGGAGTGTTCCATTTTTTTCCTCAGATAATGCAGTATCCCATTGTGTAACTCACAGTTTAGGGTCATACCCCATTGTGTAACTCACAGTTTATGGTCATACCCAGCTGTGTAACTCACAGTTTATGGTCATACCCAGCTGTGTAACTCACAGTTTATGGTCATACCCAGCTGTGTAACTCACAGTTTATGGTCATACCCAGCTGTGTAACTCACAGTTTATGGTCATACCCAGCTGTGTAACTCACAGTTTATGGTCATACCCAGCTGTGTAACTCACAGTTTATGGTCATCTAGATGAACTTGGGTTTTGGTTGTTAATTCTTTGTTTTAGATTGCATGATGTTAATCATTAATCACAATCTTAATTGAAATAGATAACTGCAAGATATTTTTTTTTCTACCTTAAAGCTCACCTGGAGTACGTGAACAGTTCAGACCAAGACCCTGTAGACTTGAAGATTTTCATACGTTACCTCAAGCAAAACTATGTAGTGTGGTCACTGCCAGTTGTTAACCGCCTGGTTATCCATCCTCTGGTTGTGTACTACTCAATGACGATGCTTCACAGAGAGAAGAAGTTGATGCTGGAAAAGTGGTTTGATAGTACTTGTAATAGGTTAGCTTTTTTTCTTCTTTTAATATTTGTATCTTTCTGCAAGGATAGTAACTTATTTGTGGGTCAGTTGCTGTCAGAGCAAGGACAGTAACTTATTTGTGGGTCGGTTGCTGTCAGAGCAAGGACAGTAACTTATTTGTGGGTCGGTTGCTGTCAGAGCAAGGACAGTAACTTATTTGTGAGTTGGTTGCTGTCAGAGCAAGGACAGTAACTTATTTGTGGGTTGGTTGCTGTCAGAGCAAGGACAGTAGCTTGTGAGTCAAGTACTGTCAGTGTAAGGACAGTAATTTACAAGTCAGTTGCTGTCAGTATGAGGATGCTAATGTGCCAACTTATGAGTCAGTTGATGTCAATATGAAGATGCTAATGTGCCAACTTATGAGTCAGTTGATGTCAGTATGAAGATGCTAATGTGCCAACTTATGAGTCAGTTGATGTCAGTATGAAGATGCTAATGTGCCAACTTATGAGTCAGTTGCTGTCAGTAAGAGGATGCAAACGTGCAAAATTACAAGTCAGTTGCTGTTAATACAAAGATAGTCACAGACAAGATGAAACAAAAAAAGATAGAAGCAGTACTTGCTGTGTGTCTATTCTAGTACTACTTGCTGTGTGTCTATTCTAGTACTACTTGCTGTGTGTCTATTCTAGTACTACTTGCTGTGTGTCTATTCTAGTACTACTTGCTGTGTGTCTATTCTAGTACTACTTGCTGTGTGTCTATTCTAGTACTACTTGCTGTGTGTCTATTCAAGTACTACTTGCTGTGTCTATTCTAGTACTACTTGCTGTGTGTCTATTCAAGTACTACTTGCTGTGTGTCTATTCTAGTATTACTTGCTGTGTGTCTATTCTTGTACTACTTGCTGTGTGTCTATTCTAGTACTCACCTCTGCCTTACTTTGTAAGAAGATATTTTGTCAATCTGTAACTAACATCATGAGTGTGAGGTCAGAACACATGCTCAAGTAAAGGCACACATCAGGGCTGCTCAGGACCATCCTCTCCATAAGGGGCCGGGGTTGATAAAGAGAAGATGCATCAAACGAGGCAGATCTTGGATGGCTGAGGCTGAGGATACAACAATGTCAGTGTGTGATCTAGATGTCAGTGTGTGATCTAGATGTCAGTGTGTGATGTAGATGAGATGCCTGAAGGTGATGACTGGTTATGAGTACAGGACCGACCTCAGCTAACAAAGGTTGTTACACAGAAGGTCCGTGAATGTCGAGACTGGGCACAGTGGCAGTTGAACTTTGGGTTCAAGATCTCATCCAGCATCACTGTGGGTCTTCTGACAAGGTAATATATACAGATGGCTCAGTGACTCGGAACAGCAGAAGTGGTTGGGGTTTTGTTGTCTACTGCAGTTGAAGAGTAGTGGCACAGGGTTCGAGAGCCTTTGAAGTCACCACGACAAGCAAGTGAATGGAAATTGAGGCTGTGTCGGCGGAAGTGGAATGGCTGGTTCATGGTGTCATTGTGACAGATTCACAAAGTATGCTTTGTAAGACTGAGAAAAAAATTGCTTCAAAAAGGATGGGTTCATCTGTTAAACCAGTCACCTGTGATGAGCCTAACGTGGCTTTATTGTCCAGGGCATAAGGGAGTACATGGCAGTGAAGCGGTAGACAGACTTGCTGGACAGACTAAAATAAATGGCAGGCTGAGAATGGACAAGAGCGATATTGCTAAAGCCATATTTGATAGACTGGGAAAATGAAGAACAGGGATGGAAGAACAATGTGATTGTGAAGAGATTGCTGGAGCTGGAACAAATTAAGGGTGCTGGTAGGAAATCTTTGTCTTCTTTGTTCGCATTGTCTGTCTATATCTGCAGTCCTGTCTCTTGGATAAATTTAACTGTTTTTTGTAATTCATCTTCTTTAGTGGTTTCACTGGGCCAGTAATTATTTCTCAGTGTCTCATAGTTGGTGCAGTTTTGGAGGACATGTTCCACAGTTTGGGGCACCTGGGCACATGTACAAAGATTAGTAGTACCAACCTTAAACTATGTATACATATGACTTCGGAGTCGGCTGTGTCCTGTTCGGAGACGGAAGATGGTGACTTGTTCCTTTCTGTTTAGCATGTGACAGTCATCATGTAGTGTTGTTTGTGGCTTCCTGTAGGTTTTTATCATGCTTTTCTTCTGATTATAGGTGATTGGTATGTCTGGTTGCTCCATTTCAGTGCCTGATTTTGGCCAGACAGTCAGCTTCCTTGGTAGGAAGTCTGAACTGTGTGGCAGAAAACGCATCGAAAAGAACCAACCTTGATGGGAACATACTCTTGGATTGATACTGCAGCATGAGGCGGAGCATATATGGGGCTGTCCTGAATGCAATGACACCATATTCTGATTTTGAACCTTTGTAATTAGCATCAGTATTTGGCTGACTGTTACGTCAGCATTTGACTGACTGTTACGTCAGCATATGGCTGAATGATGTTGTTGCTTGATTGATTGACATTGACTGTTTCAGATTCACACACTTTCTAGGTCGTGTCCTCATGAGTGCCGAAGCTGGTCTCCAACATCGTGGCAGGAAAGGCTTGGTCTACAGCAGTCTTCTCCAGGAGGGGCCAAATCTCCGTTACATGATTCAGATGGCCATAACTTGCAACAACAACACGTACAAACATTTTCTGAAGGTGAGATAAGCCTTAATATGCAACAGTAACACACGTACAAGTTTTCTGAGGGTGAGATAGCTATGACAGTCAAATTTACCTGTTAGTTTCTTATGTGTATCTATCTGTGTTTAAATTGTCCCTAAGTTGAGTGTTCGAGTCATCATGTAACTGGAAAATTAAGGTATTTATAACTCGTACTGTGATGGTGGTCTTCAAAGAGTTGGATGAGGAGCAGGCAATAGCAGCTTCTTAAATTCTAGAGTAGGTTCAGTAAGCAGATTTCTCTTTGTCCTACTAAATGCTTCAGTCAGATTAATCAGCTACTAAATGCTTCAGTCAGTCCTGAGTGCAGTCATATCGGGTGAAATGCATGAACCGGCTTAACCCAGATTTTAAGACACTGCTGGCGAGACTCTTTGAATGCCGCGCGTGGAGTGAAGCTCCTCCCGGTCAAGGGAGAAAATGCGGAAAAGAAATAAAGGTTGCTGTGCGGCGCCGATGTGAAAAGGTGAAGGAAAGGATAAAAGTGAAGTTTAATCGGTATGTCCAGTAGTATCGCTACTAGAGCTACACATACCACGGCACCTCTGCCCTGAGGTCGGCCACGTCCGAAATACACCTACACTGGTGAAATATGCCTAAACCGGCACACACCAGGGGTGAAACTTGATGGCCAGGCATGTCACGCCACCTCCGCTCTAGAGGTCAGTCACGCCCAATATACACCCATACTGGTGAAATATGCCTAAACCGGCTCATACCAGGGGTGAAACTTGAAGGCTAAGCATGTCTAAGTACCTCTGCTCTAGAGGTCGGTCACGTCCCAAACACGCCCATACTGGGATAATATGCCTAAACTGGCTCAACCCAGGGGTGGAAGTCACTAGTGGCGAGGATTCGTCCTCCTGGACAAAAGCTCCATCCTGGTCACAACTAGGAAGGGTAGCGGCCACGACTACAAAATGCTGAAGTCGGAGACACTGGACCAGAGCAGTCTAGATAGGCAACCACCTCTCACCCGGCGGGGATGTATGCGTATCCTAATCACGCTGAGGTTTTCCGGTGAGAAAGTCCAACACTGGGCTGGGTGGGCAACCACCTCTCACCCGGCAGTGATACACGGGTATCTCAAAACACGTCGAGGTTTTCCGGTGAGAAAGTCCAACTCTGGCCTGGGTGGGCTACCACCTCTCACCCAGCGGGGATATACTGATATCCAAAACGCGTCGAGGTCTTCCGGTGAGAAAGTCCAACTCTCGACTAAACTGGTGCAATGAAAACCACGGTGTCACGCAATCCCGCTTTTGAGACCCACCAAGAATACAGGCTCAAGCCCTGCGATACTCTGAACCTCTAGTGGTCCTCTTGGGGATTTCGTGTGGTCCTTTTGTGGACCACGGGACTTAATGGGGACCACAGGAGTAAATTCAGTAGGATCACAGGGCGGTCTTGATGGTAGAAATGAACGAAGAAGAAGAAGAAAAAGAAGCTTCAGTCAGATTAATCAGCTGCTAAATGCTTCAGTCAGATTAACCAGCTACTAAATGCTTCAGTCAGATTATGACTGAGTCATTTCTGTGGAGACTGGGTTAGTAGTTAAACAATAGTAACAGATACGCATGGTGCACAAAAACAGTTTCAGCTTTATAATCTTCACATCATCTTTGTCTCAGCTGCTGGATTTATCACAAAATGCTATATTTGTCATAGATCACTGTCACAGATTGCTGTGTCGGCTGCTGGATTTATAATGAACTGTCATATTTGTCACAGATTTCTGTGTCGGCTGCTGGATTAATAATGAGCTGTCATATTTGTCACAGATTGCTGTGTCGGCTGCTGGATTTATCATAAAATGCTTCTCCAAAGAAGCCTCATCCTTCTACTGGGGCCTGTACAAAAATGCCCAGGAACATGGGACCGAGTGTGAACTAGCGTTGATGGAGCTTTTGTTGGGACAGGCCATCGCTGATGGATCAGGTAATTTAAAATGTTGAAATTGGGTTCTAAGAGAACTAATTATTCTGTAAATGTTAAAAAAATGATTTTTTTTTTTTTACCTTTCTGTTTTTTTACTTCTGTTAGTTTCTTGACCTTTTCTTTAATATGTTGGTCTTCTGATTAATGTCTTGACTTTTTTTCTTCTGATTGTGGAGAAAGTTTTCCTTTAATATCATTTGACATCTTTACTAGCAGGGATATTGATATCAGATCGTAACCGATGTATCACAAGTCATATGATGTATTCTACAATATTAGTCATGTAACTCTTCAATAAGTTGTGTCCATCATCACACTATCACAACAGTTATCACTGACTGTCTATCACCCCATTATCATGACAATTATCTGTGACACCAAGTTGTCATGGCAACTATGATTTTAATTCTGTCAACAACAACAAAAATTACAATAACCAAAGTGTAGATACTTTTGCAGTTTCTGCCACTCTTATGGCACTCTCTTATGAGTTGGTGCTAAATTGTTTACCTGGTACTGAATTAAGTGTTTACCTGGTACTGAATTAAGTGTTTACCTGGTACTGAATTAAGTGTTTACCTGGTACTGAATTAAGTGTTTACCTGGTACTGAATTAAGTGTTTACCTGGTACTGAATTAAGTGTTTACCTGGTACTGAATTAAGTGTTTCCCTGGTGCTGAATTAAGTATTTCCCTGGTGCTGAATTAAGTATTTCCCTGGTGCTGAATTAAGTATTTCCCTGGTGCTGAATTAAGTATTTCCCTGGTGCTGAATTAAGTATTTCCCTGGTGCTGAATTAAGTATTTCCCTTGTGCTGAATTAAGTATTTCCCTGGTGCTGAATTAAGTGTTTCCCTGGTGCTGAATTAGGTGTTTCCCTGGTGCTGAATTAAGTGTTTCCCTGGTGCTGAATTAGGTGTTTCCCTGGTGCTGAATTAAGTGTTTCCCTGGTGCTGAATTAAGTATTTCCCTTGTGCTGAATTAAGTGTTTCCCTGTTGCTGAATTAAGTATTTCCCTTGTGCTGAATTAAGTGTTTACCTGGTGCTGAATTAAGTATTTCCCTGGTGCTGAATTAAGTATTTCCCTGTTGCTAAACTAAGTGTTTCCCTGGTGCTGATTAAGTGTTTCCTGGTGCTGAATTAAGTATTTCCTTGCTACTGAATTAAGTATTTCCCTGTTGCTAAACTAAGTGTTTCCCTGTTGCTGAATTAAGTGTTTTCCTGGTGCTGAATTAAGTGTTTTCCTGGTGCTGAATTAAGTGTTTTCCTGGTGCTGAATTAAGTGTTTTCCTGGTGCTGAATTAAGTGTTTTCCTGGTGCTGAATTAAGTGTTTTCCTGGTGCTGAATTAAGTGTTTTCCTGGTGCTGAATTAAGTATTTCCTTGTTGCTGAATTAAGTGTTTCCCTGGTGCTGAATTAAGTATTTCCTTGGTGCTGAATTATGTGTTTCCCTGCTGCTGAATTAAATGTTTCCGTGGTGCTGAATTAAGTGTTTCCCTGGTGCTGAATTAAGTGTTTCCCTGGTGCTGAATTAAGTGTTTCCCTGGTGCTAAATTAAGTGTTTCCCTGGTGCTGAATTAAGTGTTTCCCTGGTGCTGAATTAAGTGTTTCCCTGGTGCTGTTCAAGAGATTTCTCTTCTTCCTCTTTCAGTGACTGCAGATAGTTGTGTTCAAAAGCTTGAGTAGCAGCACCTTTCATTTAATTTATGGCTAGAAATGTTTGTTGTTCTTTGGTCTGAGAGTTCTTTGTTTTTGTTTGTAGTGTTCTTTGTTCACAGCTTTCTTTATCCATAGTGTTTTTGTTAACAGTGCTTCTTGATCTTAGTGCTTTTTGTTCTTAGTGTTTGGTCTTTGTTCTGGGTGATCATGCTCTGTTGTGAGCATTATTTGGTTAAATTGTTCATTTCTAAACCTCTAGGAAGTGCTTTATTAACTCTAGTAACCCATCATTGTTACTTTTAACTCTAGTAACCATTGTTACTTTTAACTCTAGTAACCCATCATTGTTACTTTTAAATCTAGTAATTATTGTTACTTTTAACTGTAGTAACCCATCATTGTTACTTTTAAATCTAGTAATTATTGCTACTTTTAATTCTAATAACCCATCATTGTTACTTTTAACTCTAGTAACCCATCATTTTTACTTTTAACTCTAGTAATCACTGTTAATTCTAATAACCATTGTTACTTTTAACTCTAGTAACAATTGTTACTTTTAGCTCTAGTAACAATTGTTACTTTTAGCTTTATTAACCATTGTTATTTTAACTATAGTAACCATTGTTACTTTTAACTCTAGTAATCATTGTTACTTTTAACTCTAGTAACCCATCATTGTTACTTTTAACTCTAGTAACCCATCATTGTTACTTTTAACTGTAGTAACCCATCATTGTTACTTTTAATGCGTGTTAAAAGTCTGCCCATCAAAGTCCAGTGTTTCATTTATTATAGCACCTGTCTGCAGCTTTGTGTCAGTTTCTTGATTTATCTATTCTGAAAATTACTCATTTATCATCTGTTTTTAAATTGCTCATTTATCATCTGTTTAGCAGAAAATCATGAATTTTTTAGTTTATAGCTGGAATTTTTTTTATTCTTGATATCTTTTTTTTTAGCTTGTAGAATTTTGTCTTGTGTGACCTTCACATCGTAAATAATCAGTAATTCAGTTTTGACTTTCTTCCTTAATTCTACCAGGCAAGGAGTGGAAAGTAGCAGATGGGTACCTGACTTCGGCCATAAAACATTTGTCCAGATACGGCAATTCTTTCTTCCTGGGTCAGGCTTTGGACAGAAAAGCAATCAACCTTCACAGACAAGGCAGATACGAGGAAGCCCTCGTGTAAGCATGTAGCTGCCTCTTGCTTGTTCTGCTGGCTTTTTATGTTGGTATCTGTCAACCCCTGGGAACAACTGTGTTAAGAACACCTTATCTTAATATAGTCTTTGTGAGACAGGGAACATAGATCTGTTTGCTTAAAAACTCTGACCTACTTCTGTAGCCCAGACTGTAGCAATCAACACTAAATTAGGTTTTTAACCTGGTGCTGAATGAAGTGTTTTTCTGGTGCTAAATTAGGTTTTTAACCTGGTGCTGAATGAAGTGTTTTTCTGGTGCTAAATTAGGTTTTTAACCTGGTGCTGAATTGTTTCCATGGTGCTGAATTAAGTGTTTTCCTATTGCTGAATTAAGTATTTCCCTTGTGCTGAATTAAGTGTTTCCCTGGTGCTGAATTAAGTATTTCCCTTGTGCTGAATTAAGTGTTTCCCTATTGCTGAATTAAGTATTTCCCTTGTGCTGAATTAAGTGTTTACCTAGTGCTGAATTAAGTATTTCCCTGGTGCTGAATTAAGTATTTCCCTGTTGCTAAACTAAGTGTTTCCCTGTTGCTGAATTAAGTGTTTTCCTGGTGCTGAATTAAGTATTTCCTTGCTACTGAATTAAGTATTTCCCTGTTGCTAAACTAAGTGTTTCCCTGTTGCTGAATTAAGTGTTTTCCTGGTGCTGAATTAAGTGTTTTCCTGGTGCTGAATTAAGTGTTTTCCTGGTGCTGAATTAAGTGTTTTCCTGGTGCTGAATTAAGTGTTTTCCTGGTGCTGAATTAAGTGTTTTCCTGGTGCTGAATTAAGTGTTTTCCTGGTGCTGAATTAAGTATTTCCTTAGTGCTAAATTAAGTGTTTTCCTGGTGCTGAATTAAGTATTTCCTTGGTGCTGAATTATGTGTTTCCCTGCTGCTGAATTAAATGTTTCCGTGGTGCTGAATTAAATGTTTCCCTGGTGCTGAATTAAGTGTTTCCCTGGTGCTGAATTAAGTGTTTCCCTGGTGCTGAATTAAGTGTTTCCCTGGTGCTGAATTAAGTGTTTCCCTGGTGCTGAATTAAGTGTTTCCCTGGTGCTGTTCAAGAGATTTCTCTTCTTCCTCTTTCAGTGACTGCAGATAGTTGTGTTCAAAAGCTTGAGTAGCAGCACCTTTCATTTAATTTATGGCTAGAAATGTTTGTTGTTCTTTGGTCTGAGAGTTCTTTGTTTTTGTTTGTAGTGTTCTTTGTTCACAGCTTTCTTTATCCATAGTGTTTTGTTAACAGTGCTTCTTGATCTTAGTGCTTTTTGTTCTTAGTGTTTGGTCTTTGTTCTGGGTGATCATGCTCTGTTGTGAGCATTATTTGGTTAAATTGTTCATTTCTAAACCTCTAGGAAGTGCTTTATTAACTCTAGTAACCCATCATTGTTACTTTTAACTCTAGTAACCATTGTTACTTTTAACTCTAGTAACCCATCATTGTTACTTTTAAATCTAGTAATTATTGTTACTTTTAACTGTAGTAACCCATCATTGTTACTTTTAAATCTAGTAATTATTGCTACTTTTAATTCTAATAACCCATCATTGTTACTTTTAACTCTAGTAACCCATCATTTTTACTTTTAACTCTAGTAATCACTGTTAATTCTAATAACCATTGTTACTTTTAACTCTAGTAACTCATCATTGTTACTTTTAACTCTAGTAACAATTGTTACTTTTAGCTCTAGTAACAATTGTTACTTTTAGCTTTATTAACCATTGTTATTTTAACTATAGTAACCATTGTTACTTTTAACTCTAGTAATCATTGTTACTTTTAACTCTAGTAACCCATCATTGTTACTTTTAACTCTAGTAACCCATCATTGTTGCTTTTAACTTTAGTAGCCAATCATTGTTACTTTTAATGCGTGTTAAAAGTCTGCCCATCAAAGTCCAGTGTTTCATTTATTTATAGCACCTGTCTGCAGCTTTGTGTCAGTTTCTTGATTTATCTATTCTGAAAATTACTCATTTATCATCTGTTTTTAAAATTGCTCATTTATCATCTGTTTTAGCAGAAAATCATGAATTTTTTAGATTTATAGCTGGAATTTTTTTTTATTCTTGATATCTTTTTTTTTTTAGCTTGTAGAATTTTGTCTTGTGTGACCTTCACATCGTAAAATAATCAGTAATTCAGTTTTGACTTTCTTCCTTAATTCTACCAGGCAAGGAGTGGAAAGTAGCAGATGGGTACCTGACTTCGGCCATAAAACATTTGTCCAGATACGGCAATTCTTTCTTCCTGGGTCAGGCTTTGGACAGAAAAGCAATCAACCTTCACAGACAAGGCAGATACGAGGAAGCCCTCGTGTAAGCATGTAGCTGCCTCTTGCTTGTTCTGCTGGCTTTTTATGTTGGTATCTGTCAACCCCTGGGAACAACTGTGTTAAGAACACACTTATCTTAATATAGTCTTTGTGAGACAGGGAACATAGATCTGTTTGCTTAAAAACTCTGACCTACTTCTGTAGCCCAGACTGTAGCAATCAACACTAATTGTAATTGTTATTTTTGTAAAATTTAATGTCAGGTTGGTGGACGGATGGGGACATGGAGATCACTGGCAGGGATGAGGGAAGTCTGGTGTGAAACCAATGAATCCAGGACATGACAAGCTTATGAGTCTTTACAACAATGGCTGTCAGAATGATGTAAACAAAACAGAGCCAGTAGACTATGGGTGGCGGGGAATGGATATCGTTGAAGCACCCATCAGATTCCCAAAGTCAGAGTGTCTTTGTGGAACTGTCTCAAAACTGTCTGACATGGAGAAGGGACTTAAGTACAGCCACTAGAGGCTGGAAAACAAAGTTTTGGCCAGGCCAGCCACACTGTCTTCATGGCAGTCTGAGCAAGACCACAGTCTGCCCTAGCAAGGAAAGGTGCTGAAGTCGGAGTTACCCAGCCAAAAGGCGCATCGCAAAAATCAGGGTAACACGCATTATCGCTAATGAAATGTCTCTATCTGCAGTATTCAAACATGGTGCTCACCCTGTGAAGACTAACCAGGCAGGTGCAGTGCCGGGCCCCCTGCCTCGAAAGGGTCCACCCAGTGCTACTGGAGGTCCTCTCATTTCATCTTGTGGAGCCAGGAGACATGAGAGTAGAGCTACTGACCAAAAAATACATCAGAAAACTGGCAAAAAGCAAAAACTTAAAATAATGCAGTGGAATGCTGAGAGTATCATCAGTGTTAAAGATTGCTAAAAAGGTGGAACTAGAGAACATACTTTTTGCAGAGCAGGTAAGTATATGCTGCATACAGGAGACACACCTAACCAAAGATGCCACCTTTAAAATCAGAGGCTACCAGTGTTTTAGATCAGACCGACAGGACAGAAGAAAAGGAGGAGTACTCACACTTGTTAAGAATAACATCAGCGCATGTCAGGTGGGAGTGTACATGGAAGGAGCCGAATATCAGATGATCCATCTAAAAACCAGTAATACAGATTTCCACCTCCTTAACTATTACTGTCCTAATGACCGCCCACTTGCTTTAGAAACGATCCCACACAAAGAGAGACTGATGGTCTGTGGCGATTTTAACAGCCATTCCCAGAGCTGGGGCTATGACCACATAGACAAGAGAGGAGAGGAAGTTGAGAGCTGGCTGAATGATAATGGACTTCTCCTGATCAACCAGCCAATGGATCCCCCAACATTTTACTCAAGGGCTTGGCATACAACCTCAACACCAGATCTGCCATTCCACTCTCCAGACCTGAAGTGGAACATTACACGTGAAGTTGGAAAACAACTTGGAGATAGCGACCATTGACCGGTCTTCCTGAAAATAGAAAATGAACTCCTTAACACCAGTAGCCCTCTCCCCAGATGGAACTATAAAAAAGCAAACTGGACAATGTACAGACATCGTACAGGTATCCTGGTGAGACAGATGTCCACAGAAGGTAAGGATATTAACAGCATAGTGAGGGAATTCAATGCTTGTATCCTTCAGGCCGCTCGTGAAACCATTCCCAGAGGAGCTCGCAGGGACTATAAACCATACTGGTCTAGTGAGCTGGGAAAACTCCATGATGATGTGGAAGCAGCTCAAAAGCAAGCAGAAAATAGACCATGCCAAGAACACCACAATAATTACCAACATTCTAAGGCCAAATTACAGAGAGCCAAGCTGCAAGCCAGACGGGAAAGTTGGAGAGAGAAAACAGAGTCCCTAAACTTTGAAAAGGATGGAAAGAAAACTTTGGAAACTAATCAAACAGTTAAACAGTGAGAACACTGGAAGAAGTACAAAGATTACACTAATAGAGGATGGGAAAACTCTTACAGGTAAGCAGGCTCAAATCTGACCTGGAAGCAACACGTCAGCAGTGCAGAAGCAAAAGTCAGAAGAAAACTAGCCATATTAAGAAAACTGAGTGGAACCACATGGGGAGCTAGTGAAAGAATCCTCAAGAATGTGTATCAGCAAAGTATTCTACCACATTTAGAATATGGCTCAACATCTTGGTGCACAGTGTCAAACACTACGCTGCATAATCTAGACAAGGTTCAAAATCAGTCACTACGGATTATCACAGGTGCCACGAGGTCCACACCAGTAATAGAAATGCAGAAAATAGTTGGTGTTCAAGCGCTAAAAGAATGTAGAGACACAAAGGTCATAACACTAAGACAGCTTAAAAGAAGCAGCTTCATTCATCAGGCCAAGCGTATGCGTAAGCTGATACCTGACCTTCCAACTGTAGTCGCTCCATTATCATCTGTACCAGAACATACACCATGGAAAGAAGCAGATTATACACAAATAACTATTCAGACTGAAGTGAAAGGTGTGCAGAATGGTGAGATGCAGAGCAGTCTTGTAAGATCAACAGCCACACTTAGTGTTCTAGATGACAAATATCCATGTGACACCTGGATATGTGTGTATACAGATGGATCTGCACACAGTGCCATAAAGAATGGAGGGGCAGGAGCACATATTGAATATCCAAACAACACTACTGACAAGATTTCCATACCCACTGGAAAATACTGCAACAACTTTGATGCAGAAGTTAGAGCAATTATTGCTGCAGTTGAAAAACTATCAGACTCCAAAATTGATACATCCCCTGTAGTAATTCTCACAGATGCAAGATCAGTACTGGAAGCTCTTCAGTGCAACAAACTACCAGACCTTAAGGATGCCTTTTCAAAAATTGACTTACAACATGGAGTCACTTTGCAATGGATTCCCTCCCACTGTGGGATACCAGGCAATGAGAAAGCTGACCACCTGGCTAAAGAGGGCACTGAAATGGAGCAACCAGACATACCAATCACCTATAATCAGAAGAAAAGCATGATAAAAGGTCACTACAAACACCACCACATGATGACTATCACATGCTAAACAGAAAGGAACAAGTCACCATTTTCTGTCTCTGAAGTCATATGTATACAGTGTTTAAGATTGGTACTACTACTCTTTGTACATGTGCCCAGGTGCCCCAAACTGTGGAACATATCCTCCAAAACTGCACCAACTATGAGACACTGAGAAATAATTACTGGCCCAGTGAAACCACTAAAGAAGATAAGCTCTACGGTTCCATACATGAATTACAAAAAACAGTGAAATTTATCCAAGAGACAGGACTGCAGATATAGACAGACAATGCGAACGAAGAAGAAGAAGAAGGTATCTGTGACACTGTGGAGTGATGCTGACATTTGTGGTGTTGTGGAGCGTGTAGTAGAAATGTGAATATTTACATTTGTAGGTGATGATGGTGGTAAAGGTTGTGGTGATGATGGTCCAGTGACAGAGACAGCAAAAAAAAAAGAACCTCAACACTTTTGTCTGATTTTTGTCTTCTTTATCTTCACACTATATGTTCATACTTTATCTTCACACTGATGTTACACTTTATCTTCACACTATATGTTCATACTTTATCTTCACACTATATGTTCATACTTTATCTTCACACTGTATGTTCATACTTTATTTTCATACTATATATTCACATTTTATCTTCACACTGTATTCACACATTTTAAATATTTTACCTTTACACTATACATTCACATTTTATATTAACACTTTATCTTCAGTATTTGTTTTCATGTTTCATCTTCACGCTTTATGTTCACAGGAATTTCGAGCGGGCCAGGAAGGTGCTAAGAAATGTGAACAGACACGCCCTTGGGGAAGATTTCTACGTCTCGGAGACCAAAGTTGATGAAGAAATCATAACGCAGGAAATACATGAAACTATACCATATATTTTTACAGGTGAGAGTATATGGTTTGTAACACATCATTCTCAGTGAGGAATACTAAAATGATGAACTTATTTAAATTTTTTATAAACATGCAAATAAGCAAGCTACAGAGGCCTCAGAAAAGGAAGTAACCTAAAACGTGCGAGAGAATGAAAGGTTAACCAGAGTCAAACCTCTTATTTCTTAACCGTCTAGCCATAAGTTCAGTGCACCTTCTTCTTCATCTTCAGCATTCGAGAAAGTTTGGTCACGCTAAATCTGCAGCCCTGTTGCCTTGATGAAGTCCGCCATCTTCTCCAGGGTTGAGCGTGAGCCCCGTAGCTTTTCTTTCAGTTCCCCTCCCCCGGGCCAGATCTGTGCTCGGAGGTTTGAGTAGGTTGGACAGGTTTGCAGAATGTGTTCTGGTGTCTGGATACCAAAGCCACAGGGACACTCATTTATGTGTAATATTTTGAGGCGAGTTCAGAGCACCAATACAGACACAAAGCTTCCATAAGTAAATATGAGACTTTTATGCAGAAATCTGTTCTAAAGCATTTACTAGATGTTGTTGTCATTTATGATGACAAAGAAAAGCTGAAATATATGCATTAAAAGTGTTGTCCAAATGTCATGTCATTCAGGCAAGAACCAGCTTGCCCGGACCAGGCTGGCCAGACTTCTAGACCTGATAAACGGCACCTTCGAGAGCCATCCAGAGCTGGCCACGCTGCTGAACCTGATGGGGCTGACAGAACAAAGAGGTGAGCACAGTTTTCCTCTTACTTTCTTGTCCCTCCTTATCTTGGCAAGTTTTAATATTGGGCTAAAGGAACAACAAAGTTTTCAAGGGCAGTAAATCAACGGTGGTGAAGAGCCTGTTTATCTCCCTGAGATGTTTTACATATACAATGTGGCGCTTCAACCAGGTCACCAAGATTGATATATAATGTGGCACTTCAACCAGGTCACCAAGATAACAAATGATATATAATGTGGCACTTCAAACAGGTCACCAAGATAACAATTGATATATAATGTGGCACTTCAACCAGATCACCAAGATAACAATTGATATCTTCTCTATGGTAGTGGAGCCTGTAATAAAGAAACCATTCTTTGTGCTTCAGAAGTTAAAACAGTTCAATGTATCACATTCCTCCTTATTTGATTCAATGCCTGTCTTTATAATCATCCCCTAGCAATGGCCATTATGAGCTCAAGTTCAAAGAACAAGAGATCATCAGCCAATCTGCTGGGCAGTAAACAATTCCTTCAACACACACATAAACAAAAGAACCAGTGTATAACCTTCCACAGAACAAACAACCACTATCTAAACCTTCCACACACAAAAAAACAAAAACAGTGTATAAACCTTCCACAGGAAGTCTGAAACTGATTTCTGGGTATAAATATTTTGTGGTGTGGAATCAAATCAGAAGCAGTACTAGTTTGTGCTAGAAGTAAATTTTTGGCAGATGAACTTTGCTGAAGAAAGAGCACATGAAATGCCCCATTCTTATTTGTTGTCTGTGAGAAGTTGTTTGGCTTGCTCTTATAAATGTAATACTTATTTAAACCCTTTAGTAACATTGCTTACAGTATTGAAGGAGCACAGAAAACTACAAGAAATGTGCAGTAAATAAAAACAAGTATTTAAACATAAAGTGACGATATACTGCAGTTAAGTTTTATTAGTTAATTCTTCTCCTATCATCAGTTGGTGAAATAAATTAAGAGTTCTCTCTCTTGGGTAAACTTGCTTTCTGTTAATGAAATGTACAAACTAGGAAAATCTTTTTTACTTAATTCTCAGTGTACTTGGGGTTTTTCCCTGAAGTGACCAATGGTCATCTCAATGGGGGTAAATTTCATAAAGTGAAAAGGATGGTTGTCACATTTAGAAGTATCACAAAGGCATAGTATGATTCACAGTATGCCATATTATACATTAATTTAAACAGGAAAAGTTGTATGTTGTTTTTCTAATAAAATTACTAGTAATTTATTAATATATAACAGAAAAAAAAGAGCTAAGAATTGAGAAGGAAAAAATGTAAAATTATGATGAAAATGTTCAGGCTTACCCCTCAGATTTGTCCGCTGTGCTGGTCCTTTTTATCCAACATGAATACAGTTTTACACAAACACCATTTCCTCATAGAAAATATACATTAATTATTTATTTACAGTTAATTTACAGCCTACAATACACTAATAACATGAAAACACCAGTGGGTGGTGGTCCATAAGCTTATAAATATTTTTTTTAAACATTTAAACATTTTTAAACATGGCTCTCAATTCACATGTGGGACCTCGTGTTGACGCTTGTATTGTGCTGGAAGTGATTTCTACAACTGGTTTTGGCCAGATTTTAAGTATAGTGAGATTAAATTCACAAAAATGAGACCATCCCACCACCAAATTAACACCATCGCCCTGTGCACTTCAGAGGTAAAAGACAACCCATTAATCATCGCACAGTGCATCAAGAAGTGTAAAAACAATTAATTAGCACACAGTTGTGATGTTGCAACATATGCAAGGTTCTGCTTCATGGCTATGGATGAGGATGTCCATAATGTTGGCACCAGAAAATGTAACTGCCCTCGCTATGTTCCTTGCCCTGTAGTCTGGGAAATGAAAACAGTCACCTTTCCCAAAACTATCCTCACTCTCCGTGAGGGATTCACATGTGAGTCATGTAATGTGATATATGTCATTGTATGCAAAAGATGCAGAATAACTTATATTGGTGAAACTGGTCTCAGATTAGGGGACTGCATGCAGAAACTTCTGTATGATATCACCCAGCTTGCTTCAAAACCAGTCCCTAATAATTTCAATGACCCCAACCACAGAGCAAATCTGATTTTCTGGCAACAGCCATCAGATAACATCATGCTAATGACAGAAGCTGTCTAGTGCTTGAGAACCACTACATCCAGAAATATGAGACACTGGAACCACATGGTTTAAACTTGCAATTCAGCTACACCTAACATTCGATTCTTTCAAAATCATATTCCCTCTGCACTGAGTTCCACTCCTTTCTCACTTGTAACACATAGTTCAGAACCTCCTCACAGCACCAGATTACAACCTCTTTACCCCAACTATAATCACCTATTTCACTTTCTCCCAGTTAGATTACCATTGTATCACTCTCTCCCCTTTCCACAGTTCCCCCCTCCTCCCCACTTTTGACCCACCTATCACACATCATATGTCTCCATTTAAACATTCTCTAGACTCCACCATGCGCACTTCTGAACACAGCCTCTTACAAGTCACAGCTAAGTGCTCCATTCATTTTATTTTATTCTGTTTTACCATTCCTATTTTTTACATAGCATTCATGTGAATTTATATTTTATCTTCTGTCTATTTCTTCATCCTTATGTTTTTGTATGATTAAGTTTCACACCGAAATGTCACAAATGTGTGCTCATTAAGTAATAAAGCTGTTCCTACTTGTTTCCTAGTTTATACATTTCATTACCACAGCTTTACTCAGAAGGTTCATGTATAGTTATATACTTAGTTTTATATACTTACACACTAATTATTCGTGTGTTACTTTCAGTTAACGAGGCCCGCAATTCGAGGCTCTTTCAGAGAGATAGTCTGTGAAGCTCTGGTGGGCATTTTAAAAGATGTTCTCCACAATCTGGGAGACCTGGTCATAGATATGTGGTTAGACCTGGTCATAGATATTTGCTTAGACCTGGTCATAGATATGTGGTTGGAAACCTCCTTAATGCTTAAATATTTTGGACACATTACACGTCATGATAATTTAGAGAAGACAGTCTTGGAAGGGTACATAATGAGAAAAAGAAAGAGGAAGACCAAGGCAAAGATGGCTGCAAGACATCGTTGATAATCTGCAAATGGATGCATCAGCAGCAGCAGGCCATCTTGCTCACAACCGAGAGGCCTACAGGAGTGCTGTTAGGGAGGCAAAGTTCCACAAGGGTCATGCAAATGACTGACTGTAGACTGTCTTGGAAATAGTTTTATTTGCAGTTTTGGACACTTAAGTAGGAAATGTTCAGTTGTTTCCTCCTCATTATAGCGTTGCCTGCAGTCTGAGTTGTGGTCGAGTGCTTGTTTAAACTGACATCATACTCTCCGTCTGAAAATGATGTTTTGGCTTTATATTTATCAGGTTTCCTCATGCAGGAAATGGATCTAAAAGGTCAAACTTAAGTTGTGTGTAAATGTGTCACAGAAGTTGAATGAGTCCACTTGTGAGATGAAAAATGTTGACTTATTTCTGGTCAGCAGATGATAATCTTCATGTTTTGTTACATGGTTCTTCTCTGTATTTTTATCACATGATTTTTCTCTGTATTTTTAGCATATTTTTTTTCTAGTAATGTTTGCCTGGGACATTTTCCTGCCATTCATCACAATGATAGATTCCCCTCCAATTTTTTAACCGGCTGCAAATTTTGTATACAAAATATTTCAGTTTGGATGCTTTTTTCTCTAAACAAAAAAAAAATATTTAAATGTTTGCTTGCAAATTTTCTTCCAGATAGTTGCATTTCTGTAAAATTTTTTTAAAAAATATGTTCTTGAACATTGGATTTCATTTTGTTTTCTCTTCTTCCTGACCTTCTTTCACTATCAGGCAACAAGGACTTGGAAAATGCTGTCAGATGGTACATACAGTCATACAAAGAGCGACTTTACCTGGCCAAGATGTGTCCAGAAACTCTGCTGGTAGTGCTCAACAATATCGGAGTGATCATGTTCAATCTTGGAAGAGCAGGTAAGTTTCAACAAAATGTGCTTTGTCACAGTTGTCATAGACCTTCACCTCTACTGTTTTACATTTTCTAAAATAAATCTTTTCATGATTCTTATGTCTTATATCCTTCCCATGCCATTAAACGTCACATAGGGCTCGCAAGGTAGTTCGCCAATTTTTCCTGTCTTCGGCGAGTCTTTCAACCTCATCAAGGGATTATATGCCTGTTAATTTTGCCTCTCTTAACAATGTCCTCTTCAGAGTCTCATGCGGTCTGCCTCTTTTTCTTTGGCCTGTTGTGTTCCACATGATAGCTTGTTTTGGGATTCTCTGATCATTTCTTCTCATCAAGTGACCAACATATGTCCATCTCCTTTTCCTGATCACCCATGAGAATGGTTGTTGTTCAGTCATCTGTCTTATCTCTGCATTGTTCTTGATTTTGTTCCACTTGATGCCGAGTATTTTCCTTAGGCATTTGTTTTCAAAAGAGTCTAATTTCTTGTCTATTTCTTTAGTTGTTTTCCAGCTTTCGCATGCATAAATGAGGGTGGATATTACATTTGAGTTGAATAGTCTTAACTTGGTTTTTGTGCTTATAACTTTTGAATTCCATATGTTCTCAAAATTCTTGAAGATCGATGCTGCTTTTGCAGTTCTGATTCTAACTTCCTTTCTGGTGTCACCATCCTGGTCTATGTAGCTGCCAAGGTATGCAGATTGATTGTCTTCTTCAATATCTGTCCCTTCTATGTGTATTTTTCCATTTTGATTAATGGGAATTTTCATTATTTTTATTTTGTCCGTGTTAATTTCAAGTCCTATTTTGCTAGCCAGTGAACACAGGCTATCTGTTTTTTTCTTGCATGGAACTCACATTGTTACTGATTTATTTCGTGATTAGTGAGTTTATAATGGCAGATCATGAAAACTTGGATTGTAATTCTGTAAATTATTCAGCATGGAACAGTGCAGGGGCTTGTCAGTGGTTGACAACAAAATGGAACAGCTACATCACACAACAAACAACAGACAAAATGGCGACATCACACAACAAACAACAGACAAAATGGCTACATCGCACAACAAACAACAGACAAAATCTAACCCACAACTAGCGAACCATCTTGTCCAGTCTAAAACTGACAAATTGAAAGTGTTAGATCATCTTTTCAGTTCACAACATCCCAACACAAATGAACATCTGGAGTCCAAATTTCATGATTTTTCAACGAGATAACCACAGAAACTTATACTCGTACAGAATCTGGAGAAAACTACAAACTTAACCATGGTGACAGAGATGCCAGATTTACCACAATCACAAACATGAAAGCCAGAATGGGAGAATTCAGCAGCAGATGTACAGTCTCTTTTTCTTCTTGTGAATTTGTTGCACTTGTGAGCTTGTTCTTTTTCTGGCTTGACTTACATAAATTTTACCCCTGTTTTGCAGACGAGTGCATGAAGTATCTGAACCAAGCGCTGGATATACGTCGGGAATGTGGCTGGGTACATTACTACACAGGACTTACCTTAGTCCACTTGGCTGAAATCAACATGAAAATGTAAGCTAAACATTATTTCACAGCTACAGAACTCCATTATCTTCTATAATATTATTTGTCATGCTTTGCTCATTATGATGCTAACAGAGAGGAACCTGTTTTCCTTCTGCAAAACTGAGCCTTAGAAGATGTTGATGAAAATCAGCTTAGGCAGTTCTGCCACTAATATATTCTTCAATAAAACATTCTTTTTTTTTTAAGACAACGAAAACAACAGGCCATGACCCTATGGTACTGCAAACCGGGTCCACCCGTAATGAGATGTGGACTATACCTCCAACATTCAATGTGCAGGGCAGGCATCATGCATCTCGTCTAGTTAAAAAATAACGACGCTTTTGCTTAAACCAAAGGGCATGGTGATCAGGGTACCTGCCAAGAGGACACTTTGACCTCAGCCACTTTGATCTTAGCCAAAAGGCCGAGAGCGATAAAACATTCAGAAGCATTTATCATCCACTCATAATCATCCCACGAAGGAAAACTGAAAACATTTCTTTTCAGAGTGAATTAGTTGTGGTAAAGAGGTAATTTACAAGTGAATATTTTTCATTTGAAACTGTAAAAAATGATGGATAATGTTAAAAATTTCATTACTAACTTATTTACTTAAAGATACGCTTACATTGAGAGTGTTTTCTTTTTTCTTTCAGTGGCAAGTTTGCAGAGGCTTTAAAGAACGCGCTGGAAGCAGAGAGAATCTTTGCAGCCACTGTTCAAGACCATGACATGAGACTGCGAGCAAACATCGTTTTGGCCCATGTGAGGCTTGCCCTCAGACAGGCACTAGATTCGGAAGATCAAGCTGCGGAACCGTCCAGACAAGGTTATTGTGCACAGCCTGAGCGCTCACCTAGAAATGCAGGAAGAAGATGCTCTGTTGTTAGTGAAAGACTTGGAGACTACAACATCCCCTTCTTGAGCCGGCTGGAAGAGACAGAAAGTGAGAGATCATCAGACAGTTTTGATTCTGTCTCAGTAAAGAGCTGTGAGTTGTTTGGTGCTGGCAGTGCCTCATCAAAGAAAGAAGCAAATTTATGGAACAGTGCAGACCAATGGGGACAGTTTTCATCTCAACATCCCAACAACATTCAAGCATCATCTCCCCTCGGCCCAGGCAATCTTTGTGCAACAATAACAGAAATTGAACCTTGTGACTTGCAAATGTCTGCAGAAGACTACATAGACAGACTTCTCAGTATAGCTAGCAAACTGAAAGGAACACTCAGTGATGATGGATATTCTGTGAAGTTGTGTGCACATGAACATGCAATGCTGCTTAACTGGGGAAATTCTAGAGAAAAATTTGAAGAGCACAGAAATATGCTGTTACAATTTAGCCATGATCATCCGTGGATTGAAGAGATCGTTTCTGATAACGAAGCTGAAATAGAGTCAAAGTACCGAAGTCTCGCTAAACACAAGCCTATTTTCTTATATATCATGAACACATCATACGAAAATCTTCAACTCTCAGAATTCATACGATATTTACAGAAAGCATGTTCAGTATGTCAGTTTTCAAAAAATGTTTTCACTAAAGGTGTATGGCAGACAGAGGCAGAACACTGCATGCAGGAGAGAAAGAAAAAACAGAGAAGGATGCAGATGCTTGACGCACTACGACTTAATCCTTTGCCAGCAGGGAGTAACAGTTCTGCATGTCCAACAGCTTTTGCCAGAACAGCTTTTGGAGAAGATGATGTATTTCAGAGTAATAACAATTTGGCTTGTGCAGTGGATAGTTTACATATGGGTTTGCCATCAAGAAACTTCAGTCTACTAAGAGATTCTGACATTGTTATGGACATAGCTTATACGTGCAACAAATTGTCTTCACAGCAGGCACCATCGACCCGAAATTTTGTTGACCTTCTGTCAGGTTCAAGCGCAGAAAACCAACCCATGCCAGGTCATCATGAGCATGTGGATAGATATGCCAGGATATCAAATACTTTTCATGATCATGTTGAACAGAAAAATACAACACATCATATTCAACAAAAGACAATGTCATCATCTAACAGTTCAGACTTTGTTATGCCAAGAATTGCTAATGATCAGAGAGAGATCTTTGATAAGATAAAGAGTTGCAGGACAAACTCCTCATCTTCACAGTCGCCAAGTGTGGAAAGAGGACACATTCTAATGGATGCTTCCACTAAATGGAGAAAGAGTTCTGGTGGCACAGATATGACATCTCTTGCTTGTCCTTCCATTTTAAGAGAACCAGTTGAGCAGAGTTACAATGGTGATGAAGATCCAAGCTGGCACCGTCCTGACAGTCATCTATCACTGGTTTACACTGGATCTCAAAGTGGGGCTCGGAATGAAATGCCAGTCTTTGATGAGGTCTACCAACAAACTTGTTGTGCGTCAGTTAGAGAATTTTCAGTTTGTGAGCAAAATACTCAGAGAAATAATGAGCAGTTGGGCATTGAGATGGATTATGTGAGTGAGCATTCTCACAATGATGACCTGGTGAAGTCCTTTCTTGTGTTACAAGAATGCAGAACGGGAAGCATGTCACATGAAGAGTCATCATACAGACGTTACCCAGTCTGTGACTTAGATACCCCAGGCAAGACTGACCTAAATAGCATATTGGATACTCAACCATCCAGTTCCCCAGCCAAGCATGAATCAAGAAGTGAAAAAGTTTTGGTTTCTGATTATATAGAGACAAATTGTCCCAGTATACTCAAAACTGAGGAATCTGAACTCAGATCTGATAAAAGTCTGGCCAGTGATTGGGAAGAAGGTTGGCTCAACTTAGCAAATTACGTTCTTGACGTACCACAGTTGCCATCTGAGAAGCATCACTTCTCTAGCATTAGTGGTACAAATGTCACTGACAGTAATGTTGGAATATGTCCAAATGGGACACCAGAATTGTTTCATACATATGAAAGTCCTCATCTACCCAGTCAGACACACATGCACCCAGTTGAAACATATGTGCAAAATGATTCACATTTTTCTCTTCCACATTATGGGCAAGATGTGCATGAAAGTGCAGGAGAGTTGAAAGTATCACCACAACAGCCACAAGAGATCAAGCCAAGAAAACCTACTGAAGATTCAGAATCCACTTTTGATAGTGGTCTCAATTCATTACCAAATGTAAGAGCTTCTGATGATGAAAATCATGACAGGAGATATTCTGGTTCAGAAAGTAGTGATATTTCAGCAAGGTCAAGGTCTGAGAGTGTATCTTCATCATCCTCATCAGCCTGTCATGTAAATGAAGTGGCACACATGCCAGAAAGTGGTTACTTATCTCACCAGCAAGTGGCTGGAACCAGACCAAAGACAAGTTCAACCAGAAACAGACGTCATCAAAGAGCAGCCCTTGTCAACTGTTGCAGTGCAGGAGGCAGAAGCGCAAGTGCAGATCACAGCCAAGGAATTAGTGAAATTCAGTTTAATGTGACCAACTTTTCACAGACTTCAAGTAACACCCATGATTCAAGAGAAGGACAGCACTTTTCTCATCCAGCAAGGCTATCTCACGATGATCAGCAGAGACTGGAAAACTTTCAGAAAAGACGTCCGGTGCACATGGACTCCACCTCATCAGCCCAGGTCATGGAAACCTTCAGTGGCCTGAAATCTGGAACTTCTGCGACAAAGAATCAGAACAATTTTACCAATGAATCAACAGAACAATCTTGGACTGAAACTCTGAAACCAGGTGAAACCAGATCTGAACAGGAAGGAAATCATTTGATTGAAACTGACGACAGAATTCGGCCAGAACTGTTGTGTCTTAGTGCTAGAGCAAGTCAAGGTCAGGTCATGTCCTCAGAACATAGTGAAGTGGAAAAACTGCTCAGTTCCTTAAATCTGTCTTCAAAATGAAAGATTTCAAGAACCTACTTCTGCCTTACCTCCCCAGCTTCTAGGGGGAAGGACATCATACAGTGTAATACATCACTGAGACATTGTGTTAGTAGACCATTAAATGGTCATATCTGTGGTTGAACTGTGTGGGAAACACTGTGTCACAGTGACATGGCTGTAGAGTACAAACACAAATGTAAACATCAATTAAATGTATGAGCAAGCCGTATATCTGATCTGATTTTTTTTAATGATTCAAAGAAGCAGACAGTAGCTGCTACTTTTTTTTACATTTGTCTGCCATATTTGTGGGCCATATATAAGTGTAAACTGACATGAGGTTTCTGAATGTTGACTTTCTGTTGTTATCTGCTTGATTTAAGGCTGGCCTTTGTGTGCTCACATGTTGATGATGCTCACTCTCTCTCTCTAGTGACCACAACTGTGTGGCTTTGTTTTTGTTCCTTTTGTTCTTTGTGGCCCTGGGATTCGTTTATAAGTTTACTTTATCTTGGTTTATATTTTAATTCTTGTTGTTTATGACTACACGACAGAATATTCCATCATCGTTTGGATGACTTTAACACCCAGCATATGAAATGATCCAAGTTTAAATCTTACATTTTTCAAGGAGGGTCAAGGAAACAGGTTTGATATCCTTATACTTTTCATTATCAAGGCTGTTATTATCAGGAGAAACAGAAGATATGGTAAAATTTGACTCATCTGCAGACAACATTCAGAACATTTTGCTAACTTTCTCGACATTGCCATTACTATTGGCCCTTCCGGGCTTACTACTTCTGTCCACTATAAACCTACAGACTCTCACAGCTATCTCTTGTACGCTTCCTTCCATCCCAGATCGTGTAAGGACTCTATTCCTTTCCCCCAGCTCCTGAGGTTGCGATGGTTGTGTACTCAGGATACTGGCTTCCATGATCAAGCCCACGAAATGCTAGATTTCTTCCGCCAACACGGCTATCCAGAACATGTTCTCTCGCCATCTTGAAACCACATCAGCCATATATCGCTGCAACAAGCCCTCACTCCTAAACCACACTGTAGCTCAGACAGAGTTAAACTGGTACTCACGCACCACCTTCATAGTTTAGCAGTGAAGAACATACTGTTTCGCCATCTCCATTTCCTCCAGATCGAGCTTGACACACGTGAACTTTTTGGGGAACCTCCATTGGTGGCCCACAGACGGGATAAGAACCTCAGGGACCTTTTAGTTTGTAGTCGCCTTAAGACAGATGACATTTTTTATGGTACCAGATGTTGCGGACATTGTAGATACAACACTTGCCCATTTGTTGTCGAGGCTAGCCAGATCTTCTTCCCTAAGTCCACGTTATCAGTTCAGGAGGGTTTCACCTGCACTTCACGCAATGTTATTTATGCTATTATGTGCAAATGTTGTGATATGAAGTATATAGGGGAAACCGGTTTACGCTTAGGAGATTGTTTTTGCCAACATCTTAACAACATTTCTAAGAGGGCTTGGACACCTGTGGCTAAACATTTTTGCTTTAGCAACCACAGGGGAAAACAGGACATTTCTGTTAATGTGATCCCTCTTGTTCTGCTGATGTACGATCTCGGAGGGTCCTAGAACAGCGCCTTATTTTCCAGGCTGACTGTCTCCACCAGCTGGAATTAACAATGTCTTCAGCTTTCTGTAACTTCTTCAGTTTTCCACTTTTTTTCTGCGATTTATACTCTACTTTCTTGTTTCTTTCTTCTAGCTTCCCTCCTTACTACCATCTTCTCTTTTTCTCTGACGGTCTATAGGTGTTTTTGCCCCTCCTGGTCTTGTCCTATTCACCAGTTTCATATTATCTCACTGTTTCCTTGCCCCTCCCCACAACCCCCCCTCCAAACCTGCTTTTCTAGCGAGTTACAGGTGTCTTTTGCCATTCTCTTTTTCTCCCCCTCCCCCAGCCTGTTTCTTCTTTCCGATTGGCTTCATCTGTTTTTTGTGCCCCCCTGTGTGGTCTCTGTTTCTCATACACGGGACACGCATTCTCGTGTTCCTACTTTCTGGAGGATGCCACTAAGATAAGTCTTTTGTTTAGTTATGTGTTTTGTCTTGTTTGTTTATGTAATCCTCAAAAAAGGCTCAACACCAAAATATTGGATGTTATATGCTTTTCATTTATACTTTATCATCTTATTTTCATACTTTCTGTTCGTTTTTTCTCACTTACTCACTCCTTCTGCCGCCTTGTAAAACTGCATCATATACCTCTATCAACCAAATGGTTGTAATGTCTGTATTAAAATAGATGTAATTGACATTGTTATCACTCTGTTTTCTGAAATGTTTGAGTTTTTTGCTAGAGAATCTGCATTCATTTAAAGTCTGAGTGATCATTAACAAGACATTTCATTCAATAATCATATTACCTTTTACCTACAATAATCTTATTATATTTTACCTAACTGAAACTTGAAATGATAATTCTTTTTAAATGTTAAATGTTTGTGAATGAGAAGAAAGTCTAAATGGCAACTATTTATTACATCCTTTGACTTCAGTGTAACTTCTTTTGCCATGACATCTTTTCTCTCATATTTTTTTTCATGTTTGTGTATTTTCTTCAGATCTGTTACAAGTTCGTGGCATTTTTTAATTTTACAATGGCATAGTTTCAAGGTAATAAAACTGCCATTTTTTAATTGAACAATGACATAGTTTCAAGGTCATGAAATGCCATTTTTTTTAAATTGAACAATGTCATAGTTACAGTGTAATCATTAGATAAAGGTGTGCTGTCTTGAACTATATGTATATCAAGTTATGTAAATTAAAATTATATTAATGTTTAAATCTTGTGTATCATAGCATTTCATATCATTTATATGTTGATATTAAAGCTTTTTCGTAATCAGAACTGATTAAATAGTGCTTCTCAACCATTAATCCCCTCCCGTCATCTCCTTGTTAGAGAGATCTCATGACATTCCTTCATCTCTTTGTTAGAGAGATCTCATGTCCTCCCATTATCTCCTTGTTAGAGAGATCTCATGTTCTCCCATTATATCCTTGTTAGAGAGATCTCATGACATTCCTTCATCTTCTTGTTAGAAAGATCTCATGTCCACTCTTCATCTCCTTATTAGAGAGATCTTATATCCTCTCTTCATCTTCTTATTAGAAAGATCTCATGTCCTCCCTTCATCATCTCCTTGCTAGAGAGATTTCATGTCATCTCTTCATCTTCTTGGTAGAAAAATCAGATGTCATCCTCTGTTAATGTGGCCTCTGATAATGTGATTATGTTTTTCTGCAAGGTATGATAACCCAGACTGATGTGTACACCGTTGTCAGTGTATCATGGGATAATAGACTGTTGTGTACACAGTTGTTAGTGTATCATGAGAAAGTAGATATTCACATAAACTTCATACTTTTACATATAAGATTAAGCCCTAGTTGTAAATGAACTTATAAGATTATGTCCTAGTTGTAAACAAACTTAAAAGATTATGTCCTAGTTGAAAAAAAGTGATCAAAAATATATTTCTGTGCTAATCATCCATGAAACTGCATCTCAAGCAAGCATGTATCTTCATTGCCAGTGTTTTTATTATGTCTTAATTATATTCTTAGTTATGCCATGTATATACATCTAGTTATTCTGCTACTTTTTCTGCTAGTTATTCTAGAGTGAATGGTTCCAGATTGAAACAGGCATGAAACAAGGATGTATACCGTCTCCTTTACTTTTTGGGATTACAACAGACTTCGTAATGAAAAAATGCTGCACGGGCAACACAGGTATTGACTGGGTACATGGGACCCAACTAGGAGATGTTGATTTTGCTGATGACATAACTATTATTAGTAACAATGTGAATTCCATGTAGGAAAAAACAGATATCCTGTCTTCACTGGCTACCAAAATAGGACTTGAAATTAACAAGGACAAAACAAAAATAATGAAACTTCCCATTAATCAGAATGGAAAAATACACATAGAGGGGACAGATGTTGAAGAAGTCAATCAGTTTGCATACCTTGGCAGCTACATAGACAGGATGGTGACACCAGAATGGAAGTTAGAATTAGAATTGCAAAAGCAGCATTGATCTTCAAGAATTTTGAGAACATATGACATTCAAAAGTTATAAGCACAAAAAAACCAAGTTAAGACTATTCAATTCAAATGTAATATCCACCCTCATTTATGCATGTGAAAGCTGGAAAACAACTAAAGAAATTGAAAGGAAATTAGACTCTTTTGAAAACAAATGCCTAAGGAAAATACTCGGCATCAAATGTAATGAATTCAAGAACAATGCAGAGATAAGACAGGTGACTGAACAACAACCAGTCTCATGGATGATCAGGAAAAGGAGATGGACATATGTTGGTCACTTGATGAGAAGAAATGATCAGAGAATCCCAAAACAAGCTATAAAGTGGAACACAACAGGCCAAAGAAAAAGAAGCAGACCGCGTGAAACTCTGAAGAGGTCATTGTTAAGAGAGGCCAAATTAACAGGCATAAAATCCCTTGATGGGGTTGAAAGACTCGCCGAAGACAGGAAAAATTGGCGAACTACTTTGTGAACCCTATGTGACGTTTAATGGCATGGGAAGGATATAAGATAAGATAAGATTCTGCTACAAATCTAGTTACACTAACTATACATCTAGTTATGCAACCTATACATCTTGTTACACCATATATACATCTAGTTATGCTTCCTGTACATCTAGTTAACTGCCTACATATCTAGTGATAGTACTTATACATCTAATTACACCATTTGTACATTTGGCTATGCTTCCTATACATCTAGTTACACTAATTACATATCTATTTACACAAACTACACTTCTGGTTAAATCATCTATACATCTATTTATGTTTTGTATACATTTAGTTAAACTGTCTATACATCTAGTTAAACCACTTTTACATCAATATAAATGATCTATACATCTATTTATGCTTCCTATACATCTGGTCACACCATCTATTTACAGCATCTATGCATCTAGTTATGCTACTATACATCTATTTACAGCATCTATACATCTAGTTATACTAACTTTCAGGATGTCAGAGAGGAATTTAATAAGGTGGTGCAAAACTCCACCCCCCAACCCTACTGTTTTCATTAACTGTTCACCCTCTTTTTGGCCACCCCCCCCCCTCCTTAAACAAGAGAAAACTTTCAGAGCCTGGACCAATACACCAGCTGGACCCCCCCCCCCTTTCTCATTGGACCTGATAACTAGACAAATAATTAAACCATCTATACATCTAGCTGTACTACCTACACACATAGTTATACTTCTAGACATTTAGTTACACCATCTATTCATCTTCTTGTACTACCAGCACATGTACAACTTGGTATATAGTTATACCATCTACACATCTACTCCTACTTCCTACACATCTAGTTATAATAACTAAACATCTAGTTTTACTACCTATGCATCTAATTACTATATATGCAATAATACTACAATTATACTGTCTTATACATCTAGTTGTACTATCTGTACATCTAGTTGTACCATCTGTACATCTAGTTGTACCAATTTTTAGTGACAGTTTTTTCTATTTTTGGGAACATTTTTTTCCCAGATAAAGATTTTCTGTGAAGAATTCTGTAAAAGTGGACCTGAGAAAGTTTTTTTTTTTTTTTTAGTATTGTGAGTATTAAGTTCAAAATTATTAATATTTATTACTGTATTTGTCACAAAGAATGATATTAAATATGTTAAAATGGATTATTTTATTCCTCGTCTATCACATCTCTCTTTCAGCCTTCTAATTGTTGTAATGGTTTGTTTTTTTCAAATGCTGACATAAAAAAGTCAAGTAAACAATAATTTTATTTTTTTTTTATAATATTCATCAATATTCCTGGTCATTTCTTGAGAAAATGTTGACACTTGGGGACATTCTGACACTTGTAAACCTGTCAATATTTTACTGCAATATCCCATCACTATAACTTTTCATGCTGTAGTTTCACAGACTCAGAGTGTCGAGTTGATAATGCTTAATGTTCTGTTTTGATTTCAGAATTTGTTTGTTCTTGCATATGGTGAGAAAAAATAAACAAATTAGACTCTTTTGCAAAACAGTGAAATTTATCCAAGAGACAGGACTGCAGGTATAGACAGACAATGCGAATGAAGAAGAAGAGTCTTTTGAAAACAAATGCCTAAGGAAAATACTCAATGCAGAGATAAGGCAGATGAGTGAACAACAACCTGTCTTGTGGGTGATCAGCAAAAGGAAGTGGACATATATTGGTCATGTGATGAGAAAAACAGTCAGAGAATCGTAAAACAAGCTATCAAGTGGAACACAACAGGCCGAAGAAAAAGAGGTTAACCAACGTGAAACTATAGAGAGGACATTGTTAAGAGAGGCCAAATTAGTAGGCATAAAATCCCTTGATGAGGTTGAAAAACTCACTGAAAACAGGAAAACTTGACAAACTACCATGCAAACCCTATGTGACATTTAACAGCATGGGAAGGATGTAAGTGAGATGGTGAGAAAATGGGAGAATGTCAAGTCTGACTGTTCAGTCCTGAAAATGGTTTATGAAACTTGCTTATATCAAAAATGATGACTTTCTTGTCCTCCAGTTGTAGCAGTCTCACTTCCAGATTCAAGACAGCTACCTTTCCTTCCCCCCCTCCCAATATTCACTTGTAAAAATGTATTATTTCTATGATCTTGTTGTTGTGTGACATGTTCTAGTCTTGTTGACCTTGTAAGATACTGGAGGAATCCAGACAACATTTGTATGTGCTAAACTGGATCAAGAAAGGAAATTCTTTGTTATTTTACCCTGTTAAAAAAAAATTAACTGGTTAAAATTTGATAGAACACATGAGCTACTGTTAAGAACTGGAAAAGGTAAAGTAAAATTACAGAACTCTTGTGTATTCATGGCAGTCCAACTTGTTTTCATATTGTACCATTTCTCTCTCTCTCTCTCTCTCTCATAAACACATTTTGCATTTTTCAATAAACTAGTTTTTATAGTTTCATATTTAGGTTTGTTTTGATTTCTTTCTTTCTTTGGGAACTGGAAAGTGGGGGGGGGGGGGGGGGTGGACCAAATCATGTACAAGATAATAAAAGGAAAGGCTGGGATAGGAGCAGTGAATGAAGGATATAAGGAGGAATGAATGATATAAGGAGGAGAAAGAAAAGAAGCAAGAAAAGAACAAAGGCTAAGATAGAAGCTAGAGAGAAAAAAAGAAGAGAAAGACAGAGGGGAAAATCAAAGAATGAAAGAAGAGAGAAACAAGGAAGAAAAGAGAAACTCGAGAAAAAGGAAGAGAGAGAGAGAGAGAGATGGTGATTGAAAGAAGTAGGGAGAGATCAAGGAATGAAAGAAGAGAGGCAACTAAAGAGGAAAAGAAAAGAGGGAGAGACAGGAACAAGTAATGAAAGAAGAGAGATCAAGTAATGAAAGAACAAAGAAATGAGAGAAATAGGGAGAGATCAAGGAATGAAAGAAGGAAGAAAATAGAAACTAGAGAGGAATGAAAGAGGGATAAACATGGAATGAAAGAAGTAGGGAGAGATCATGGAATGAAATAAAAGAGATAACCAAAGAGGAAAAGAGAATTTGGAGAGAAAGAAGAGGGAGATACAGGAACAAGTGATGAAAGAAGAGAGATCAAAGAATGAAAGAACAAAAAAATGAGGAATGAAAGAACAAAGAAACGAGGAATGAAAGAAATAGGGAGAGATCGAGGAATTAAAGAAGAGAAAGAATCAAGGAGGAAAAAATAAACTAGAGAGAAGAGGTGAGAGAGAGAGATGAGGAATGAAAAGAGGGAGAAACATGGAATGAAAGAACAAAGAAGAAAAAGGAAGGATAATAATGAAGAACGAACGAACATACTTTATTTTCAAAGGGTTACGAATTGGGCACGCAGGCCCGTCTAACATTCTGCCCTTCATCATACAGCTTTCACTCAGTCACTCAGAAGTAAGCTAAGAAGGAAAGAAAAGAGATGGAGAAAAACAGGGGGGGGGGGGGTGGTGGAAAGAGAGACGAGACCACCTTCTACGTTCCAACATGACACTGCCAGGTTCATCCTTATTGCATCACGTGATGAACAGCGCAAAATCTCGACTATTAATGATTGGTATCTAGACACTTTCATACACAGACCACCTAGTTTTACATGCAGAAATATTGGAAACTCAAGTATTATATTTTCAGTCTTGTTATCTATTTATTTATCTAGTTACTTATTTATGAACAAAACAAAGCAAAAAAAAAAAAAAACCAAGATTGCGAAAGGGGTCTAGGATCCAGCAGGGATCTGCTAGTGTTTAGCCAAAAGGCAGATGGAAGTAACCTCTTATCTATGCTTGGCTTGGACCTGCTACCCCTTTTTAAATCTTATCTACGTCGCCTGACTGACATTGCACAACCTTGGGGAAGTCCCTTGTTTCTAAATATAGGTAACTAGCGGGACGGTTCCGTTATAAGTATAATCTAAGTCCCGTAGCATTTGCGTACGGTAGGTGTGTGAAATGTTAGTGCCCTCACATTTCTAGGTCACTACAGCATTTGAGGTAGGGATCTTGCCCCTTTGCCTTTGTTTTCCTAGGTACTCATTTTTTTTTTTTTGGAGGCTGGGTTACCGGTCGGTCCGAAAAAAAAAATTCGCTCGGGTGCGGAATCGAAGCAGGGACCTTGTAACAGACAGGCAAGCGCATTAACCATTCACTACCGCGGCAACAATGAAGATAAGATACTGGAGGATCTCAGGAAGGTGAACACGCTGCTTTCGCTTCAGAACTACAGCTCTCCGATATTCCAATGGCACGGGACTTCTGCGCTGTCATTCGAGGTCAAGGCGAGTAAACATTTGAGTAGGAGTTTCTGGTCTGGGTCAACGTCAGTGTACTTCGGAGGTGACCAGACTACCCTTCCCCATCAACATACTCATCATCGAGTGCCTGCAGCCTTATTTTACCTTTAAATAGGAATGCTTGCTGCCAGTTACCTGTTAAATCTAGCACCTGTGTCCACCTTATGATGGCTTAGGGTTAACTCTGTACTGTCTCAGGATGATGATGCGACACTGTTGAAGAAATGAAACTTTGATGTTCTGGCTGCTATGCTCCTGAATATAGCTGGTTGTATAATAGGCTAGAGGATGGTATAGCTGGTTGTATCATAGGCTAGAGGATGGTATAGCTGGTTGTATCATAGGCTAGAGGATGGTATAGCTGGCTGTATCATAGGCTAGAGGATGGTATAGCTGTTGTATCATAGGCTAGAGGATGGTATAGCTGGTTGTATAATAGGCTAGAGGATGGTATAGCTGGTTGTATCATAGGCTAGAGGATGGTATAACTGGTTGTATCATAGGCTAGAGGATGGTATAGCTGGTTGTATCATAGGCTAGAGGATGGTATAGCTGGCTGTATCATAGGCTAGAGGATGGTATAGCTGGCTGTATCATAGGCTAGAGGATGGTACAGCTGGTTGTATCATAGGCTAGAGGATGGTATAGCTGGCTGTATCATAGTCTAGAGGATGGTATAGCTGGCTGTAACATAGGCTAGATGGTATAGCTGGCTGTATCATAGGCTAGAGGATGCTATAGCAATGTTTTTTACATCACAGGCTAGAGGATGATATGGCAGTGGCTACATCACAGGCTAGAGGATGATATAGCAATGTTTTTTACATCACAGGCTAGAGGATGATATGGCAGTGGCTACATCACAGGCTAGAGGATGATATAGCAGTGGCTACATCACAGGCTAGAGGATGGTATGGCAGTAGCTACATCACAGGCTAGAGGATGGTATAGCAGTGGCTACATCACAGGCTAAAGGATGGTATGGCAGTGGCTACATCACAGGCTAGAGGACGGTATGGCAGTGGCTACATCACAGGCTAGAGGATGGTATAGCAGTGGCTACATCATAGGCTAGAGAACAGTATGGCAGTGTTAAGAGATTAAACTGCAGTAAAATGCTGACACAAGTCTTAATTATGTCCTGCTGCTACAACACATTTTCAGAGAATTCAAGCTCTGATGGGTGGGGCAGAGAGGATTCAAAGATCCAGCAGACAAAGTGGAGGCAGAAATAGACTGATACATACTAGAACATGACACAACTTTTCAGCATAACTTGCCATCTGTCACTCTTGGCTCACAGACATATCAAGCTTTCACATAAAGAAAAACAAAAAATTTAAAAAGTTTTACATATAAATTTACCTTTTAATATACATTTAAAAACCAAAGAATCGGTAACAATGATCAGTAATAGTAATAGTAATCCAATGAGGAAAAAAATGTACTGAATTAATAATAACAACCAATACACGCGATTACCAAGGCAAGTTTGGAATACAAAGTTAAATGTTAAAAACTTTTCTAATGAACACAAAACAACAAGAATGAATCAAGCAACTGTAGGATATAAAAAAAGCAACTAAATTACAATCTGCTATCATAAACTATATCATATCAAAAGCACACACACACACACATACACAAAATCTAACATGAGAGACAGAGACATATTTATGTATTGATAATCATATGCTAGTGTGTTACAGGGATAATATAAACCACTTGTCAGTGTAGCAAGCAGTCACTTGGGTACAGTAACAATTGTGAGATAATAAGAACAATATTGTGTGGCTATATGTGACGAAGCAGCACCCCAGACACTGAACACACAGACAGAATAACGGGGAGGGAGGGGACAGGAAGGAACACGCGCACACACACACACACCACAAATGGTTGCTCATATTAAACACAGAAAACTCTCTCAAATAAACAACCGCTCTCACAGCAACAACTCTTCTGAAAATTGATTAGAGCCGAGTTTAGCCGGCCAAGGCAAGTACAATATACACAAACTCTGCTCTCACTTGTCTGGCCTTACCTCATAATACTCTACTGTGACTGAAAGAAAGGACTGTATAGCAGTAAACATGATTTATCTCATGAATGAAGACATTTTCTTTGCCATAACAATGAAGTCACCTACAGATTATATGCTCTGTTATAAATTAAAAGAAACATCAGGGCTTTCTACAGGACGACTACAATATTTTAATGCTGGCAAATCATCAGCATCATGTTACAGGCATGTTTGGACATGGGTGAAACAACAAACTTCTCATAATTTTGTTAAATATGGAATCATAAAAGCATACAAGACATAAGAACCGACCAGACGTTGGGAACTGGATGCCAGGAAAGCATGACAGAGCTGCTGACCTTGCCTGCTGCTGTCTGTAGCTTCTAACATAAACCCATCAACATATAATAACATCAACTACATCAAAGAAAAAAAAAATCAATGTTTGGTGGTGGAGACGCACAACAAAACAAAATGAAGGAAGCACGTGCTGGACAAGCTGGCAGCATCTAACATAACATTTTGGGGGAGGGAACAATATAGAATATGAGTATTAAATAACTAAGTGTACAGCACTATAATCATAAACTTATTTTGTCAATATCTGAGCAAATCTTAATTCTTCAAGTAGTCACAGTACAAGTGTTATCATCAAGGATTTTTTTATCAGTGAAACAAACAGGATTATCAATTTATTCAAACTATTCAAAAAACAAAAAAAAAAACAAAAAAAACAAAAGCATGAGATAAGGAGGCTGCACTGGTTGTCCTGGACACCAGCTGATCATCAACAACAGTTAATGTGACAAATTTTTGCAAGGAAAAGACACCATCACAGCTGGGCTAACAGACTTGCATTATTTTTATCAAATAATAATGAATAATTGAGAGAGCATGAATATTTATAAGAGCATCTGTTTTGTTAAAATGTTTCCAAGTTCGCCTGTTTTATACAGGTCTAAGACATTATGTCAAAATCTCAATACAACAAAAGCATTCATCAAAAGCATTTCAATAAATAGAAGAAAAATAAACTAGACAGCATGTATGGATATAAAAGCTACAAGGAATGATAAGTTTTTTTCATTTATTTCACTTTTTAAAAAATGGCACACAAATGAAAGATTCAATGTACTTTTATATGTTATCATTGGAAAGAAACATGCCAAGTTATGTATTCAAAAAAGATGGGTGAGTTACTTTTCAATATGAAAAAAAAATAACCTTAAGGAAGCCATCAATGTTCAACAAAAACTTCAGACAATAGTACCAATATGTTTGAAAACATAACACTAGAAGCATAAATACTAGAACAGGTTGATGATTCATTTGAATTTACTTGACGGAATGGCTATTCTCTACTGTTTGGACAGCAGGACATATACAAGTCTTGTTTCAGCCACCATACACATATAACAAGTGCATTTTTCAAAAGTTTATGGAGAACATTAAAAAAAAAAAAACCAGAGAAAAGATGCAAGTCAAAAAACATTGTTAACATGTGCAGCAGACAACTGCCAGGGTAATGTGGGAACATGAGGAAACAAGATGTCAGATTGTCACAAAATAAGCAAGAGAAAATAGAGCGCAGATGGAAACAATGTGTGTGGGCAAGAGCAGGGACATGCTCCTGCCACACTGGTTTAGAAAAAAAAAAACATTAACTAAAAACTGGGCATTTTCTTGAGAATTTGCCATTTAAAAACAACGGAAATGAAAATTTTTAAAAATGATAGTTTCAAACAAATATTGTAGCACCCGAATCACTGACTTCCTGGCCATAAATCATGGGCAGAAATACGATATGTCTAGTCATTGTTTATTACTGCGGTTCATTACGAGTACAAACCAAAAAGCACAAATGAACAGAAAAGTTCATAGTCAATAGATCAGATCATGGAGACTAACAATGGGTTCATCATTTTAATATCTGAGATGATGTAATAATACTGCCATATTGTTCTTCTATTTGCAAGTGAATGCTAGGATATATCTGCAAGGACATGAAAAGTGACAGATCATATATCATATCTAACAGGGAAATATTTCTCTTTGTACATATATAAATATGAAAACAGTATTTAGTATTACAATTCTGTCACATTAAAAAAAAATAAATAAATAAAATCATTATCATCATCATCATGGTTAAACTATTGATACTGTTATGCCAAGTACAGTTTTCAAGCAATGCATGGAGAAGAGAAGGGAAAAAAAAACAAACTACTAGTTTCCAAGTTATATGTATCCAACATTTCTATGTTAACATATTGTAAGTGTGTGTTTGATGATGTTTTTCTTAGTGCTAGCACACATTCTCACGTACACACATACAACATAAGCAACCATCAAATGTAACTGGGAAGGGATGGACAAGAAAACCACACATTACAGGACAAGAATATCATCTGACTCAAGTTTCATGAAAAAAAAAAAACAGCCAAAGATTCTCAATGAACGTACATGAACCAACAACGTAACTATCATACAAGAACATAGTACAAGGCAAGATTAAAACCACCATTTTGTGAGCTAAACTCCAGGTAGACTAAAAAACAAATCATGCACAGGTTCCCACATTAAGTGCGTGCCAGGACAAGTGAACTTACACACATCAGTCACCTGCCTACATGTGTAGGATATATTCTTACCTGACAGGTGCTACAAGATAATGGCCTGACTGTATTACAAATAGTCACAGCAATACAATCTTTCATTCTTTAGAGAAAAAAAAAATACTGCTTCATATATTCAAGTTGTATCATATGATGGAGGTTACAATTTTTCTGTTTAAACAAAAAGCTGACATACATAGTAAAAGACTGTGTGACGGCCACTTGATCCAGCAGCATTCATAATCCTCTCAAAATCCTGCTGCCGCTCAGACAAATCTGAGCACACAATGTCACATGACCAAAAACCCCTGCATCTGCAAAAGTCACTACTAATATGAGATACATGACAAAACATTCAGTGTGAATAAAATAAAATACACAATAGAATATACAAGACAATAAAATGCCATTCTTAAATCAACTCTGATCATGTTGTTGCTTGTATTAAGACATAAGAATTGCAACTATCATAATTTTACAATAATAAAAGTTGTAATTTAGAATAACAAACACATACATCACTATTTCCAATATGGCTCTGGTGAAAACATTATTTTCTTATTGAAATCTGCATGAATGCAATAACTTATTAAAATACTCGATAACCCGTAAAAAACATCAAAATAACAATCATGAAATTGAAACTTGACAAATAGGCATCAAATTCTTTCTGAACATTTCTAACATGATAAATACTCTGCAAGTTGTTTAAGAACCAAGATGAGAAACAAACTAAAACTGCAGTTATCAAAATACACAAAACCTGGCCTGGGAAGGGTTATCATTCTTTAAAATACATGTGCAGTAATAAATAAAAGCATGCACAATTTAGACAGAGTGATTTAATCTTGGCATTCATACAACAATGTACAATGAGAACCAAACAAAACACACACTGCCCATATACAAGTAATGTGGCTCTACAACACAAGAGAAGTCTGGGAAAATGACATGTACCCACATTAAAGAAGAAAAACAAGATGGTAAACCTCAGGACAGGCCAACCTTTCCTTGTTGACAAAAAAATATTTTTAAAAAATTGGGATTAAGATAAAAATAGATGGGGATTATAAAAAAAAAAAAAAAAAAACAGAATTCAGCACAAAATCCTTCCACTTCTTATATAAGCACATCCTGACAAAGCAGCTGCCATGGGGTAGCTCTGCTTTACAAGTCCTCAAGCTGGGTAAAGTGAGTTTTTCCATCATCTTCTGGTTAACTGTGAGTATAGCTGGTCTAATACAGCAAGCCCAAGTTACTGGGGAAACATTACAATTATATTATATGTAATGTGGAAACATTACAATCATATTTTACACAATGTGGAGACATTACATTCATATTATGCAGGATGTGGAAAGATTACAATCATGTTTTACACAATGTGGAAACATTACAATCATATTATACGCGATGTGGAAAGATTACAATTGTATTATACACAATGTTGAAAAATTACAATCATATTATACGCGATATGGAAATATTACATTCATATTATACACAATGTTGAAACATTACAATCGTATTATACATGATGTGGAAATATTACACTCATATTATACACGATGTGGAAACATTACATTCATACCATACGCGATGTGGAAACATTAATCTGCATGAATGTCTCAAGTACAGTCTCTAATACTTTGGATGGAAACACTGCAAGGTCTTTTAAAATCTCTTGTAGGTGCACGTTCTTGTAAACAGTAAAACTACAGATCTTTTTCATCACAAACCTTTTTATCATCGATAAGATACTGTCAAGAACATTATTCCCCATATGATATGGATAAAGTATGTAAAAGCTGCTGATTAACACTCTGTTGACCATTGTGAACTGAATTTTTGCTGCTGGTAAGTGCAAGCAATATCGCTCATCATTTTAATATTTACTCCTTATAGTTTCTAAAGCTGTATCATTTCATTTACTTTCACTGAGCATTTTATTATACATAACACCACCTTCTGGTCTCGTATCTGTGAACATGAAACTGTTCATTGCATTGCTGCATACAACTTACTTTTAGTTGTGTGGTCTTACACACCCCCCCCCCCCACCACCAAAAATACAACTGTGTCTGACCAGATTACAACAATATTAAGGAAGATATGTATGCTAAAACGCTACAAAATATTACAGAAGATAACTGACAATTACAGATGTAAAAGGTCTGAAAGTACAGAGAAACTTGGAGGGCAGGAAGTGGAAGATTATTGTTTACATAAAATGTTTGAGTACTGTCAGGCTGTAAAATGTGTATGAGTACATGATATCAATTGTAGTCAGTGCATGGACTGACAGCAGCAAACTGAGAGAGCAAAGTTTCATACAATTATCTGATGAAGAAAGCTGGTGTAAACTCTCCCAAATGGAGAATCAAAGCCTGCATAAAAGGATCACAGGAAGCAGCATCTAAACCATCTGTTTATCAGACACATGCCTGAAGTGATATTTACCAAACTCTATAAATAAGGGACCATAAGAAATAACATCTTATTGGCAGAAATGCAGATGAAGCCACTGACAACAATTATTGAGGAAAGACGCTGGCGATGGTTGGGACATGTGCTCCGAATGACTGACAACTCACTACCAAAAATAGCACTAAGATGGACACCACAGAGGAACAGAAGTTAGGGTAGACCAAAAGAGACATGGAGAAGAACAACAGAAAGGATGTTGAGCAACAGAGGGCTCACCTGGGCAAGAGCAGAAAAAAAGGCGAAGGACAGGCATTTGTGGAAAACCCTTGTGGAAGCCCCATGTGCCCTGGGCACTTAAGGTTCAGAGAAATAAGGGAGTTAAATTAACCATTATGCAGTTTTAGCAAAGTGAAGCTGTGATACTTACAAAGAAAGAACTGCAGGATACGGGTGGCCTCAACTCAAGGCTGCCCAGCTTGGCCACCCTGGGTGGCAGCCTGGTTCTGCACCTGCTGCATCACCATCTGTGCATGTTCAAACATGCCCTGAGACCTGTAATATTCGATCCAGGCTTGGCTGTAGTCAGGTTGTCCAGTTTGTGGGTTGATTGCTGCCAAAGAAGACAAAATCTTTCAATGTTTTAACCTCAAGTACTTGTGTAGAGTTACAAAAACAAAACACCCAGAGAGAAGTTACAAATGAAGTCTTTCAGCTGGATACATTCAGCGGTGTGCTGACTTTTATGCAACTGGTGAAGTACAACTATAAGAAGAAGAAAAAAAAAGGAAAAGTACAATAATTTCTACTTATAATAAAGATCAGCCGGAGCTGGTCAGCTGGTAAAGATAAACACTGTCATCTCTTATTCAGGTGGCACTGAATACACAAGATCACTCACCAAAAATAGGCCCTATATGAAGAGTTATAACAATGTTTAGACTGAATGATTTGACAGCAGCTCCACCTGGAGACAAGAGAGGGACAGTACAGCTACAGGAGAACAACTCTGTCAACTCCATATACACCACAGAAGCCCAACTTCTTGCTGCCATACACACATGGTACATGTTCTTATATGCACAGTATTCAATTAATTGTAACTCTGCTGGTACACACATACATACACACAATACCAAATCAATGCAACTTTGTTGTTAAGCATAGCACTAAATTAATCATTTCATTTCTCTGCTCCAGTAGCCATTTGAGGTTGTGCTCTTCGGGACTTGAAGCGATGGTAAAGGATCTGCAGCTCCTCTTTGAGTTTGTATATAATGTATTTTCAATGTTCAGGCAGGCAGTCCTGTCATAAATCTATGAGTGCTGGACATTCTAGTAGATGGTGTGTGACTGTTTCTTGGTTATTATCACAAAATGGGCATTTGATGGGGCTTTATCTGGTGTATAGGTGCCTTCAAGAGGATGGCCTGCTCTTGTCTATTTATGATGTTTATAGCACCTTTCAGACTCTGGGTGGTCATGTGCTAGAAAACTGCTCTGCCTGTGTTTCCTTGTTATTTAGCCATTCCTCCTTTTTGTTATTTCTGATTATTCTCTTTTACTGTTTGTAAAGTGACTGGATTATTGGGCTGGTTCAATGTTGCTCCTTTTCTGCCCTCATTCCCTTGAATGTTGATATGTCCTGGTATCTACTATAGTGTTATTTTAACATTGTGTGTCTCTGTTAAGGAGCTGACCGTACATGCTATTGATTGACATTTCTTGTCTTTCCATTTTCAGTGACCTAATGCTTCCAATACCGATTTAGCTTTGGTGAAGGTGATAGCATTCTCGGGTTTTTGAGGATTTTGTATAAAAAAAAGTATTCAGCACCTGGCTCTATGGCACTGACCAGTGCCTCACAGTTTGTACAATAGTCACTGCATGCCTCATAGTTTGTACAATAGTCACTGCTTGCCTCATAGTTTGTACAATAGTCACTGCTTGCCTTATAGTTTGTACAATAGTCACTGCATGCCTCATAGTTTGTACAATAGTCACTGCATGCCTCATAGTTTGTACAATAGTCACTGCATGCCTCATAGTTTGTACAATAGTCACTGCTTGCCTCATAGTTTGTACAATAGTCACTGCATGCCTCATAGTTTGTACAATAGTCAGTGCATGGACTGACAGCAGCAAACTGAGAGAGCCAAGTTTCATACAATTATCTGATGAAGAAAGCTGGTGTAAACTCTCCCAAATGGAGAATCAAAGCCTGCATAAAAGGATCACAGGAAGCAGCATCTAAACCATCTGTTTATCAGACACATGTCTGAAGTAATATTTACCAAACTCTATAAATAAGGGACCATAAGAAATAACATCTTATTGGCAGAAATGCAGATGAAGCTACTGACAGCAATTATTAAGGAAAGACACTGGTGATGGTTGGGACATGTGCTCCGAATGACTGACAACTCACTACCAAAAATAGCACTAAGATGGACACCACAGGGGAACAGAAGTATGGGTAGACCAAAAAAGACATGGAGAAGAACAACAGAAAGGATGTTGAGCAACAGAGGGCTCACCTGGGCAAGAGCAGAAAAAAAGGCGAAGGACAGGCATTTGTGGAAAACTCTTGCGGAAGCCCCATGTGCCCTGTGCACTTCAGGTTCAGAGAGAGAGAGATAAATAATGGAGTTAAATTAACCATTATGCAGTTTTAGCAAAGTGAAGCTGTGATACTTACAAAGAAAGAACTGCAGGATACGGGTGGCCTCAACTCAAGGCTGCCCAGCTTGGCCACCCTGGGTGGCAGCCTGGTTCTGCACCTGCTGCATCACCATCTGTGCATGTTCAAACATGCCCTGAGACCTGTAATACTCGATCCAGGCTTGGCTGTAGTCAGGTTGTCCAGTTTGTGGGTTGATTGCTGCCAAAGAAGACGAGACAATATCTTTCAATGTTTTAACCTCAAGTACTTGTGTAGAGTTACAAAAACAAAACACCCAGAGAGAAGTTACAAATGAAGTCTTTCAGCTGGATACATTCAGCGGTGTGCTGACATTTATGCAACTGGTGAAGTACAACTATAAGAAGAAGAAAAAGAAGGAAAACTACAATAATTTCTACTTATAATAAAGATCAGCCTGAGCTGGTCAGCTGGTAAAGATAAACACTGTCACCCCTTATTCAGGTGGCACTGAATACACAAGATCACTCACCAAAAATAGGCCCTATATGAAGAGTTATAACAATGTTTAGACTGAATGATTTGACAGCAGCTCCACCTGGAGACAAGAGAGGGACAGTACAGCTACAGGAGAACAACTCTGTCAACTCCATATACACCACAGAAGCCCAACTTCTTGCTTGCCATACACACATGGTACATGTTCTTATATGCACAGTATTCAATTAATTGTAACTCTGCTGGTACACACACACACAATACCAAATCAATGCAACTTTGTTGTTAAGCATAGCACTAAATTAATCATTTCATTTCTCTGCTCCAGTAGCCATTTGAGGTTGTGCTCTTCAGGACTTGAAGCGATGGTAAAGGATCTGCAGCTCCTCTTTGAGTTTGTATATAATGTATTTTCAATGTTCAGGCAGGCAGTCCTGTGGTAAATCTATGAGTGCTGGACATTCTAGTAGATGGTGTGTGACTGTTTCTTGGTTATTATCACAAAATGGGCATTTGATGGGGCTTTATCTGGTGTATGCGTGCCTTCAAGAGGATGGCCTGCTCTTGTCTATTTATGATGTTTATAGCACCTTTCAGACTCTGGGTGGTCATGTGCTAGAAAACTGCTCTGCCTGTGTTTCCTAGTTATTTAGCCATTCCTCCTTTTTGTTATTTCTGATTATTCTCTTTTACTGTTTGTAAAGAGACTGGATTATTGGGCTGGTTCAATGTTGCTCCTTTTCTGCCAATCTGACTGCTCTCATTCCCTTGAATGTTGGTATGTCCTGGTGTCTACTGTAGTGTTATTTTAACACTGTGTGTCTGTTAAGGAGCTGACCTTACATGCTATTGATTGACATTTCTTGTCTTTCTATTTTCAGTGACCTAATGCTTCCAATACCGGTTTAGCTTTGGTGAAAGTGATAGCATTCTCGGGTTTTTGAGGATTTTGTATAAAAAAAAAGTATTCAGCAGCTGGCGCTATGGCACTGACCAGTGCCTCATAGTGTGTACAATAGCCACTGCATGCCTCATAGTTTGTACAATAGCCACTGCATGCCTCATAGTTTGTACAATAGCCACTGCATGCCTCATAGTTTGTACAATAGCCACTGCATGCCTCATAGTTTGTACAATAGCCACTGCATGCCTCATAGTTTGTACAATAGTCACTGCATGCCTCATAGTTTGTACAATAGCCACTGCATGTCTCACAGTTTGTACAAGTCACTGCATGACTCATAGTTTGTACAATAGCCACTGCATGACTCATAGTTTGTACAATAGTCACTGCATGCCTCACAGTTTGTACAATAGTCAATGCATGACTCATAGTTTGTACAATAGTCAATGCATGACTCATAGTTTGTACAATAGTCACGGCATGTCTCACAGTTTGTACAATAGTCATTGCATGACTCATAGTTTGTACAACAGTCCCTGCATGCCTTGTGTAGTTCTTCATATTCTCCTTCTTGCATTCCATATCCTGCATTCTTTGCTCCTTTAAAGGCTGAACCATCTGTATATATATGTATCCATTCTTCTGGATATTTCTCAGTGGTTCTTTGTACAAAGGACATTAGTTCTACTGGGTCTACATCTTTCTTTTGGATTAATGAAAATTTTACACAGCACTCATTTTTGGTAAAATTTGCTAAAGCAAAACAACGCTGAATTTCCACACATGCAAACACATAGCTAGGAACGCACCAGGCATACAATGCTGTACTTTGAAAAAAAAACCAAGCTAATAATCTTTTCTTGTCACTTATTTGATATTCACATTTCTTAGTTATTGTCACGGACTTAATGTCTGCAAGTCCTTTCACAGACTATTCTCTGTGAGTAGAATTAGTCACATTAATGTTTGCAGTTGATATGTTGAAATCTAGTTCATGTGTGGTTGTCCACCTTCCTATTTCCATATCATCCTCAGTTTCACCTCCAAATCAGCCAGAACACATCTGCATCCTAAAAGCTCCTTTCCTTATTAAACCCAACATTCTATCTTCATCCCCAGAAATGGGAAGCTACTTCCTAGTCAAACCTAAACAGATATTACCCCCCCTTACCATACGTCCAAGCATCTGTCATTTCATACCGCCTGTCACAAGTAAACTCGGCATTCACTTATCCACGTTCGTTCATTCTTTTGTGTGTCCCTTGTGGAACTTTGCCTCCCTAACAGCGCTCCTGTAGGCCTCTCAGTTGCGAGCAAGATGCCCTGCTGCTGATGCATCCATTACTTGCCCACAGCGTCAAGTTAAAAACAATCACTGTAGCAGTAACGAATGATCACGTTGGGATTGTTCAAAACTGATACACTTGTATCTGTCTTTCACCCCGCACTAAGTAGTTTCCACAACAACAGTTTTGACATGTGCAACATTCAGTACTTTCTACTTTTTTAAAAAATCTAAAATTACACACATTTTACAACCAATGGAATTAAAGGTATGTATTAATCAATCCTTTTAAAAAAGTGGTCACAAAGTGACTCCAGAGAGCAGCAGACATCTTGACATCATGGACAAACAAATGGTGTGTAAGTATAAACACAGAGAAATCAAGTACCACTCTGTTCACTCTCTCATCTAAACAGAAAGCAGGTAAGATCTTTGTAAATGAAATATCCTTAAGGATGGACAATCAACCCACTTACTTAGTAGTGACTCTTGACTCAAAATTGACCTGGAAGCAACACATTAACAGTGCAGAAGCAAAAGCCAGAAGAAAACCAGCCATATTAAGGAAATTGAGTGGAACCACATGAGAAGCTAGTGAAAGAATCCTAGAAAATGTATATCAGCAAAGTATTCTACCACATTTAGAATATGGCTCAACATCTTGGTGCACAGCATCAAACACTACGCTGCATAATCTAGACAAGGTTCAAAATCAGTCACTACGGATTATCACAGGTGCCATGAGGTCCACACCAGTAGTAGAAATGCAGAAAATAGTTGGTGTTCAAGTGCTAAAAGAATGTAGAGACACAAAGGTCATGACCTTGGGAGAGAAATTCCTCAGCTCTGTAAGCCATCCCATCATCAGATGCAAGATCAGTACTGGAAGCTCTTCAGTGCAACAAACTACCAGACCTTAAGGATGCCTTGTCAAAAAGTGGCTTACAACATGGAGTCACTTTGCAACGGATTCCCTCCCACTGTGGGATACCAGGCAATGAGAAAGCTGACCATCTGGCCAAAGAGGGCACTGAAATGGAGCACCCAGATGTACCAATCACCTATAATCAGAAGAAAAGCATGATAAAAACCTACAGGAAGCCACAAGCACCACCACATGATGACTATCACATGCTAAACAGAAAGGAACAAGTCACCATCTTCCGTCTCCGAACAGGACACAGCCGACTCCGAAGTCATATGTATACAAAGTTTAAGGTTGGTACTACTAATCTATGTACATGTGCCCAGGTGCCACAAACTGTGGAACATTGCACCAAGTCTGAGACACTGAGAAATAATTACTCGGCCAGTGAAACCACTAAAGAAGATAAGCTCTGTGGTTCTATACATGAATTACAAAAAACAGCGAGAGGTCCAGAAACCAGAGATCATTCACACATATAACATGTGTATGAATGGATGTGACAGAGCTGACCAAAAGGTTTCATACTATGGCATGCATTCTAGAAAGACAATAAAGTGGTGGAAGAAAATATTCAACTGGATTTTGGAAATAACACAGGTGAATGCTCACACTTTATATTTGCTTTCAGAGAACCCTGGCAGGAGTAACAAATCTCTGGTCTTCTTCAAGAACCAGCTTATTGAGGGTTTGGTATCCTTGGCAGACAGCAGCTTCATTGCAGAAGTTAGTATGCCTGCTCCCAGGCAAACGGGAGCAGCAGCACATCCCCTTATCTCAGAACGCTACCAAAGTGTTCATCTGATTGACATGAAAGATTTCCGTAAACGGTGTTTATACTGTTCGAGGCCAAACAAGAAAGTCAGCACCTATTACTACTGCACTACGTGCTCGGACGAACCTCATCTGTGTCCAAAGAATTGTTTCCGGGCGTATCATACGTCACATCGAGCATGATACCACTGCGTTCTAGCACAAATACTTCATTTGCCTGTGCTTTCTACATTTACTGTCTGAGCCACCCTTGACATCTCTGTCTAACCTGACCATTTTTACTCTGTAGGTGACTGATTTCTTGACTGAAGACAGCAGAAGACTAGTGTTTTTATACCTGTGTTGTATATATTGAAGAATCTGTGGAGAGGAGCAGACAGAACCACAAAAATAAGATTTTTAAGGGCATGCATCTTTCCCATCGCAACATATGCCTGTGAGACCTGGACACTTAACAAAACAGCTGAGAAGCACATAAATGCCTTTGAATGTAAATGCTATAGAAGAGTTCTCCAAATATCGTGGACACAAAAACGAAAAAAAAATCAGAAGACTTAAAGGGTGGCGTGGGATCCGACGGTAAAACCGGAACTGGACTTAAAGGGTAGCGCATTACAGGAAGAGTTAAACTCTCTGCATTTCTCTATTATTAATCTTATATTGAATATATGATCTCTTGAACTTCTTCCTTGTCTAAAACCAGCTTGGACTATTTTGACTTTTTCTTCTATTTTCTTTCGAAGTCTACCCATTATGATTTTTAACAGAATTTTACTGGCATGACTAATCAGGGCAACAGTTCTGTAGTTGTTGCATAATTTCAGGTTACCCTTTTTTTTGGCAGTGGTATGAATACAGTTCTTTTCCATTCTTTTGGCCAAACACCTGAATGCCATATCTTTTTACATAGTGCGTGATAGATTGTTGCACACTCCTTTCCTCCTGCTTTAATAAATTCAGCTGTTATCTCATCACATCCTGGTGATTTACCATTTTCCAGATTCTTTATTGCCCATAAAACTTCTTCCATTGTCGGTTCGGGTTCTTTCTCCTCCAATAATAATTCACACTGTTGATTTCTGCTTCCACAGTCGGTTGTTTCATACATTCTTTTGCAATATTCCTTCCATCTTTCTAGAATTTCCTCTGTCTCTGTCAGAGTATTCGCAATCTCATCACAAATTACATTTAGCTTAGGTGTGACATTTCTCGTCAATGTCTTCATTTCTTTAAACATTTCACTATCTCTTCCACACTTCTGATGTTCTTCTATTCTTTCACAACAATCTTGTATGTATTGTTTTTTGTCTTTTCTTATGAAAAGTTGTTCTTATATGTGGTATCTACTCCACAAAAATTAAGCACCATTAATCTACCTGCTTGACTGTCCACTTGATTTAGCTGGGTAGCTTTTTATTTTATGCATGGACTGTGGTTATAAGTTGGTTATGGTAACTTAAAAGTCCAAAAGTTTTGCCTTTTCTCATTTTTAATTAGTATTCATTTCCATGTTCCTTGCGGAACTTTGCCTCCCCAACAGCACTCATGTAGGCGTCTCGGTTGTGAGAAAGATGGCCTGCTGCTGATGATCAGTAATTTACTTTAATTATTGGTTAACACACTCGCTTCGGAAGTTTTAAAAAAAAAACACCTAGGTCATTTTAGTTATGGTCTATGTTGTATGCAAGCAGTGGGAGACAAATACAACTGCTGCTAGGAATGTGAAAGTAAACTTTATTTGTCCTGTGTCATTTAGCAATACCTTTACCTCGTGAAAAGAAAAATGTATGTGTACAGCACTGTAGAGGAGCCAGGTGGTGCTGGTGAAGACACAGGAATGATAATCATTTGTACATAATTTATCTAACTATAATTAATTTGTTAAAATGTAGGTCAAATAGGAATGGTGTTAGCACACCCACCCATTCAGTGCCTAAAGGACATCTTTTCTATTATAGTGATGAGAATCTTGTAAGATTTATCTCCTGATTATAGTTATAAGAATCTTGTAAGATTTATCTCCTGATTATAGTTATAAGAATCTTGTAAGATTTATTTCCTGATTATAGTGATGAAAATCTTGTAAGATTTATCTCCTGATTATAGTGATGAGAATCTTGTAAGATTTATCTCCTGGCTACCTAACTTGGCCACTCTGGGCATCACATGCACTGATCTGGGTGAGCTTCATATGCACTTTCAACATTCCGCATATGTCATATGTGCTTTCTGTAAACTTTGTGTACAGAAATTTCTTACATAAGTACAACTTTACTTATGTTTAAAGATGTTATCTGCAAATGGAAAGATTCAACAAATTTGCAGTCTTTATGTTTACATCACAAAATATTGTGATACTTGTTCTCTCACCTAAAGTATTTCTTAGAGCATTCACCTCATGAGTTGCATCACACATTACATACCAGTTAACATTAAACCACAAGGAAGAATAAATTACCACGACGTCGCCATGCATTCATATCAGACTGTGGAGACAACTTTACTTTCACTAACCTACAAATAAAGCAATAAACATACAAAACACTTTCTGGCCTTCAGTAATTCTTAGAATCTAAAACAAAGTCTTCCCATGCCTAAGGACTAAAACTGGTCACTTCCAGTTTCTGCCTATAGTGAAGTGGGACTATATTTCGCTACAAGCATGTTTCAGTGCAACGTTTAGATTGTAAACATTTAGTGCGCATGCCCCGTGACCCTGCTCATCGTGCCGAAGAGTGCTCAGTAATGAGGGAGAAGATCAAAATGGTCGTCATGAATTTTCAATTTTTGGTGATGTAGATAGAGATATGAACATACCCTGTGACAAGACCACTGTTCTTGAATGTATTACAAGTAGATTTAGATATATTAGAAGTAGTCAGAAGGTTATTTCAGACATTATTTTAATGAGAATGGCCAATAGGATTACAAGACGAGACCGACAAGTAGTTCTGCATACATTTTTAGTTATTTTGAAACATAATAAATACACTCATCATGGAAATACTGTATTTTATTCACTTTTCCAAATATACCCCCCCCCCATACATATAAAGACCCGCGATTTTACTCAGGCACCAAAAGGAATGTCCGTGTTTCTTCCTGTAGCACAGGAAGAGCTAATATACAACAGATAAAAGCAAACGCAAAAAAAAAAAAAAAACATGCACAACATACCTAACTATTATCATGAAGTGTGAATCATGCACCCGATTGGTTAACTTAATGAACATACAATGAAGCTCATGCGTAGCCATTTTCAAGACGCGTAGATCACGCGGTTGATTGGTTTAACTGAGTGCATTTATGATGAAGTTAACGTATTTATGAGCTTATTTTTTCAAAGTTTTATGTTTGAATGGCATTTTGTCCTAACTTGTGGTCTAAGATCAAATCCAAGTATAAAATGTTAAAAGCAAATGAACTATCCCACAACAAAAATGAACTCCACAAACACATGCAACATCTACATACACACACAAATAAAAACAAATATTATTTAGACCTACAGTGACTGGTTCTCAACTCACTTGGTTGAGGGTAGGAACTTTGGGCTGGTTGCTGTTGCTGCATGGGCTGTTGCTGAGGAGCAGCAGGATGTTGTGGGGCTGCTGGTTGCTGTCCCGGCTGACCCTGACCGTACGTAGCGTAATAATAAGCAGCCCATGCTGCAGCGTTGGCATCATTTGGCTGCTTGTCTAGAGACGAGAAACCACATACAGCTTCTGAGACTGCAGACAAGTACACCTCCAAAATTTCTGGGAAATATTTGCTTTGTCAAATGAATCAATCCCACATTACACTGCGATGAACAAATCCCACATCCTCAAGCGTCGTCAACACTCCCAAGCAATAATCCCGCCCCAATCTGCAGTCAACAATCCCACCCCAAACCGCGGCTGACATTGCCACGGAAAAGTGCGCCAACAATCCCGCGCTAAAGCGTGCAAATGATCCCCACACTAATCTGCAGCCAACAATCCCACATTAAATGTATCAACAAATCCACAATAACCTGCGGTCACGGAACAAGGAAATGTGACACTACTTACTTGGCATGTTCTGCTGCTGCGGGTACTGATTACCGTAGGCATTCCAGCCCTGAGGAGCACCAGCATACTGCTGCTGTGGTGGCTGGCTGTGGAACAAATACAACACTCCTTAGTTTTGCCCACGCATCCATCCGTCTCATCACGTACATAAACAGGATACTTTTATCAATAAAGTGACGATTCTGTAAGCTGTCCACTCAAAAAATAAAATAACCACCCTGTACATTGTCCACTCAAAAAAAAATAAAATAACCATCTTGTACATTGTCCACTCGAGAATAAGGCGACCAATGCTGCAACAAATCTTTAGCTGAACACAAATCAAGAAACGCACATAAACATTCAAGAATCTTGTTATCTCTCCAGCCCACACAAACATTAATTCTCACCACTATGTGCCACATTATCAGTTAAAACAAAAAACTTTCACATCTAACATTATCACACAAACAAGAAAAAACATACTTAGGTTGTCCAAAATGACCTCCAAAGTGGTCATAGCCTGGTCCCTGAGGACCTGGCCCTCCAGGCCCACCTTGAGGTCCTGGTCCTCCAGGAGGTCCATTTGGTCCACCTGGACCTCCCATCATCCCACCAGGTCCACCTCCAGGTCCATGACCCTGTAGAATGATTAATATTTGATTATACAATATAACAGATAAGATCTTAAAATGCTCCCCTACACAATACAACAAAGACTCCCTACAAAATACTGTAATATTTAACACAAGGATAATTACCTATAAACTGCCCCCAACGCAACACCCCATAAACTACTCTGCTGACCAACACAACACAAACTCCCCATAAACTACTCTGCTGACCAACACAACACAAACTCCCCATAAACTACTCTGCTGACCAACACAACACAAACTCCCAATAAACTGCTGTTACTCAACACTGGTGCTGTCTTAACAAGCCCACGGAAATCTATGTATATGGCAGGTGTAGGTTAGATAGGAATGGTGGGTCCCCCAATGCTGTTAAGACAGGCCTGCTCAGAACAAAAAAAAACTCCCTATAAACTGCTTTACAACGCCATATATAACCAGAAAACATATCACAAACACTCGTCATTCTTGCAGATGAATCAACTTCAAACTGAAATATATAAACTAGGAAAAAAGTAGGAACAGCTTTATTACCTGCGTACAATGTGTATCTGTTAACTAATAAAGTTGTTCCTACTTTTCCCTAGTTTATACATTTTGTATCACAGCTTTACAGTAGTGGCTCCGTGTATAGTTATATGCTCGTACATTAATTATTATGTGTTACAACTTCAAATTGGTGTGCTGGAAATATCTTATCTTATATCTTATATCCTTCCCGTGCCGTTAGACGTCACATAGGGCTCGCAAAGTAGTTCGCCAATATTTCCTGTCTTCGGCGAGTCTTTCAACCTCAACAAAGGATTTTATGCCTGTTAACTTGGCCTCTCTTAATAATGTTCTCTTCAGAGTTTCACGCGGTCTGCCCCTTTTTCTTCGGCCTGTTATGTTCCACTTGATAGCTTGTTTGGGGATTCTCTGCTCATTTCTTCTCATCAAGTGGCCAACATATGTCCATCTCCTTTTCCTGATCACCCGTGAGACTGGTTGTTGTTCAGTCATCTGTCTTATCTCTGCATTGTTCTTGAATTCATTCCACTTGATGCCGAGTATTTTCCTTAGGCATTTGTTTTCAAAAGAGTCTAATTTCTTTTCTATTTCTTTAGTTGTTTTCCAGCTTTCGCATGCATAAATGAGGGTGGATATTACATTTGAATTGAATAGTCTTAACTTGGTTTTTGTGCTTATAACTTTTGAATTCCATATGTTCTCAAGATTCTTGAAGATTGATGCTGCTTTTGCAATTCTGATCCTAACTTCCTGTCTAGTGTCACCACCCTGGTCCATGTAGCTGCCAAGGTATGCAAATTGATTGACTTCTTCAATATCTGTCCCTTCTATGTGTATTTTTCCATTTTGATTGATGGGAATTTTCATTATTTTGTTTTGTCCTTGTTAATTTCAAGTCCTATTTTGCTAGCCAATGAAGACAGGCTATCTGTTTTTTCTTGCATGGAATTCACATTGTTACTGATAAGTGTTATGTCATCAGCAAAATCAAGATCTTCTAGTTGGGTCCCATGTACCCAGTCAATACCTGTGTTACCTGAGCAGCATTTTTCATTATGAAGTCTATTGTAATCCCAAAAAGTAAAGGAGACAGTATACATCCTTGTTTCACGCCTGTTTCAATCTGAAACCATTCACTCATCCCTTCTTCTGTCTTGACTGCACAACCATATCCATTGTATAAGTCCTTAATGATGTTGACAATTTTAGATGGTATTCCATATAGACATAGAATTCTCCATAATGAATCTCTGTGTATGCTATCAAATGCCTTCTTAAAATCTATGAAATTCAGTATTAATGGTTTCTGCTTTTCAATATGTTCTTCTGGAAATATGGATATACATTAACAATATTTTCTTTGAAAGCTAATATTCTTATTTCAAAGGCAGGTTATCTTAACCCTTTCACTGCTACATATGTTTAGACATTCTGTTGTATCACTGATAATAACATCTTAACACTACCCGGGCCAAAGACGGGGAAATCCGTTTTTCCGGTTTCTGTGCGTTGTTGGCCAAAAGGCGGATTTGCCGTTTTCGATGTTCGTCTTATTTAAACTGTTTCTAGTGTATTATTTAAAGTAATTTTTGGTTGTCTGTATTTTTACTGCAAAGTTAATATAACAAAATACTGTTTTTAATCATCGTAACTTTAAAAAAAAAGTAGAAATCTCGTGGTTTTAGCTGTCGGGAACACGTGTTTACGAGATCTCGCCAAGTCGACATTTTGTGCAAATGGCGGAGCATGTTACGCTCGATGATACTGCAATGTACAATGAATTATGCCCTGAATTAACCCTAGTGATGACTAAAAATCACTGTTTAATGATTCTAGTAATGAAATTGATGTGTTTCAAAGTGACTTCTGTGACGGCGATCGGATTAAAAATACGATAACTAGGCAGTGTTGCTGTGTCAGAAGTGAAAATTCAAGTGACAGAGTGAGTGTGATTCAATGTCAGGATATGATGCTTCAACAGTAAGTATTTCACATTGTGATATAGTTAGCAGTGATATAGGTGTGTGGAGTAACACTGATTCTACACCAGTTCTTGAAAAATTTACAGGAAATTCTCGTGTTTCAGTGAATGTAAACAAACCAGACAGCATGGAGGAAATTTTCAGTACAGTGTTTGGCAATGATTTTTTTTTAACTTGGGCCGTGGCCCATGGGTTGAGAAGCACTGCTGTAAGCTACTGTCTCTGTAGTTTAAAACAAAATGAAAGTAAGCATAGCATCTCTTAGAAAACTGTATGTGAACTCAGACCCTGAAGAAAGAAATTTTAAAAAGTCCTACCAATCGCATCTGATCATTGTGTCCGCCTTGTTGTCCCGTCTTCTCCTGGATAAGCTGGATGGCATGTTGGATTTGACCAGGGTTGCCTCGGATGTTAAACAGTTTCTCATTCATGTTTGGCGGAGGGTTGCGATCGAGCTCAACGTGGGCGCCAGACTGTCTGTTAATCTCTCGGATTGTCTCACCACCTGAAACGAAACAACGCACACACTGCCACATCTCTCTCACTAACAATACAATCAGTTGATATTTTGGGTGACCACTGACTAGCATCCCTCGTTGGCAGCACCTCTCAGCCCCTGATTTTACTGCCAACATTATGAGATGAAGGACAGGACAGCACTACAGTCATGAGATGAAGGACAGGACAGCACTACAGTCATGAGATGAAGGACAGGATATGACATGACATGATTAAGGAAGCCATAAATTAAGAAAAAAAAAATCACTTATAATTTACAAATGTTATCTCCGTCAATTAGTCTTAGAATCATTGGACCACTTTTCTATTGTAAATCCTGCTCTTAATTATACAAACAGTTTTGCTGTATCAAGTACATGTGTGTAGTGTGTTTGACTCTGTAGACATGTGTCTAAACAAAATGTCACCTGACTTGTGTTTAGAGGTGGGTTTCAACATTGTTCACCGTAAGCTGGCAGCCCATTGTGTGTTGATCTTGAGCAGCCAAGCTGTTCTTACACAGATCCTGGTACCAGCACTCAGCAAATCATCACTGACAGGTAACCTAACATAACTTACACTGTAACAAAACACAAGAGAGCTCCAACTACAAACTGGTTTAATGTTAAACATTGATGTTAGTGGTCTATGGTTTCTGAATCTCATATCAGTGACAGATCCTATAACTGTGGCTTGTAAAAATGTACAACAAAACTGACCACATAAGAAAATAGCTCAAACAGCACTAACCTTTCCCAATGACAAGACCACACTTGTCTGCAGGGACACTAAATGTAGTATGATCCTGGAAGTTTGGATCAAACCTGCCTCCCATTCCTCCGCGACCTGGACCTGGTGGTGAGAAGGGGCCATTACCTGGTCCACCACGCCCCATGTCATTTGCTAACCCTGGGCCCATTGGCCCACCAAAGTTATGCATGGGCTGTCCCTGTATATGGAGAAAGATTACATATTTACCGATTTCAATGCATATTTTTTTTCACATTAAACTGCTAGTCTCGTACAGTGAACTATGACACTCACTGTACAACCCAATGAACTATGACACTCACTGTACAACCCAATGAACTATGACACTCACTGTACAACCCAATGAACTATGACACACCACCACCACCACATCTTACTATGTATCATACTTCCAGGTACTGATCCTGCGTGATAATACTGAGGACACTTGAACAGACAAACCAAACAAACAACAAAAAAAAATATATATATATATATCAAATGATATCTCACTCACTCACTCTCTCTCTCTCTCACACACAAAAGAGGTATCTTACCCCCATAATGTTGGCTTTGGCCAGAAGATCCTGAATCATGTGCACTGCTGACTGTACCTTGTCTGGTGCACCAGTCACAGAACAAATTCTGTCCTGGCTTTGACCATCATCTGTAATGTAAAGGTAAAGGTGTTTCTGGAGATAGTGTTAGGCCCATACCTCCACATGAAAGTGTGATGTGGTCAGTATCACGCCTGGCCGCTTTACCTCCCCAGATTTCTCTGGTAACCATTTTTAGAGGCTGGGCAGACTGAGGGCCTTTTTTTTTTTTTGTATGTGTACCAGAAATAATCCCACTGCTGGGACTTGAACCTGTTAGCATTAGTAATGTTGGGGTTAGTAATGTTGGGGTTAGTGGGTTAGTAATGTTGGGGTTAGTAATGTTGGGATTAGTAATGTTGGGATTAGTAATGTTGGTATTAGTAATGTTGGGATTAGTAATGTTGGGATTAGTAATGTTGGGATTAGTAATATGTAAAACAAAAAAATGAGAGCATTACATGATGATACACAGTATCCTGCAGCTCTGCCACCACGACTGAGTTCAGTATCATTAGCTCTACACATCTGTCTCAAGTCTACTCCTTCAAAAGTTGTCTTTACTGCATATTTTTCTAAACTGCATTCTTGCCCCCTTACATAGACATTCACATGAAAGTTTGCAATGGCTAACCCACAGAAGACAATAATATGCTGATGCACTAGTAAGTGGTGGCTGTCTGTATTTAGAGTTTCTCCTGTGCTGCACCCTGGCAATGTCACACTGCCTATCTAAAGTTCTTCTGCTATCTATCTAGTGCACGCATCTTCCTGCTATACTTGAGAAAAAAAAAAAGCATCAACAGCGTCTCCATCCTTTGTGAAAACCTTGTCACCGCTCCTTTCTTATATTACATTCCAACAAACCACTACTGCTCTACATTTTGCTAAAAATACGATAACCATAACACAAGCAAGCAGATATTAAATTTATTACATGGAATGTTCATCTATTTCCAACTATCATATACATGTGACAGACTGTGAACATCTGCTCATATGCTCTATGCACCGAGAACCATGTATGGACTGTGTTGCGGTGTGACGTTTTAAAATTTGATAAGTTATTATATTATGTGTCTAGATACTTCATTCATTTGCATGTCCCTTGCGAAAATTTCCCTCAACAGTACTTGATTGTAAACCTCTCGGTTGTGCGAAAGATGACCTGCTACTGATGCATCCATTTGCTGATCATTGACGTCTTGCAGCCATCTTCGCCTTGGTCTTCTTCTTTCTTTTTCCCATTATGTACCCTTCCAAGACGGTCTTCTCTAAATTATCATGACGTTTAATGTGTCCAAAATATTATTAAGTTTTCTTTGTTAAATCCTCTTTACTAGACAGCCCTCTTCAATATTAAATTCTTGTAGTATAGATATATTTGTTCTTTTTTGTGTCCATGATGTTTGAAGAACTCTTCTGTAGCATTTACATTCAAAGGCATTTATGTGTTTCTCAGCTGTTTTGTTAAGCGTCCAGGTCTCACAGGCATATGTTGCGATGTGGAAGATGCATGCCCTTAAAAATCTTATTTTTGTGGTTCTGTCTGCTCCTCTCCACAGATTCTTTATTTGTTTTACTTTCTGAAGAGTGATAGATGTCCTCCTTTTAATTTCCCTCATTGTATCTCCATTATTAGTTAGTAGTGATCCAAGATATTAAAACTCTCCACTTCTTCCAGTTTTTCATTGATACAGTGGCCTCGTTTGTTATGTCAGTTGTCATCAATTTAGTTTTATTTGCATTAAGATAGAGGTTTTGCTCTTCACTGTTCTTACGGACTGACAAAATGAGTTTTTCCATTCCTTTTTGTGTTGTGGACAGTAATACTGTGTCATCAGTATATCTAATCTCTGGTATTTCATAACCTCCAATTGTTATGGCATATTATATTCTTTGTTTACATCTCTAACATTCCTCATTATATTTTAGGTATACAAGTTAAATAAATAAGGTGACAATATGCACTCCTGATGGACCCCTTGTTTTATGTCATACCAAGTTGTTTCACCATTTATTCTTACTGCTGCCTGTTGGTCTAGATACAGCAGTGATGTTAATTGTATCAAATGTGTTACAAATCCCATTTTTTCTCTCAAAGTTTCTGGGGTTGTACACAATCAAATGCTTTGAGTAGTCTATAAAAGATAAATATAGATTGACATTAAACTCTCTGCATTTCTCTATTATTAATCTTAGATTGAATATATGATCTCTTGATCCTCTTCCTAGCCTGAGACCAGCTTGGACCATACTGACTTCTTCTATTTTCTTATAAAGTCTCCCCATTATGATTGTGTAGATACTGCAGTTTGTTAACACGCCTTCAGGTTAGCTTCAGTGTACAGAATCCCTGCCTCAACTCACATGCCTATCCTGACCTACACACACACAAGATATGAAGCTGAACAACTGGTACTGGTACTACTATATCAATGACTTACCTGGTTTAAACTGGACTTTGGCCCCAGTGTCTGTCTGAATCTTTTTGATCATTTCACCACCTTTCCCGATGACCAGCCCTACCCCCTGACGGGGTACGCCGATATCTAAACCGTTGGGACCTCCACCGTGGCCCATTGGCCCCATGGGCGAACCAAAGTCATTGTAGCCGCCGCCTCCAGCGGGCCTGGGCATACCATCTTTTTCTGCCAGAAGGTCAAGGACCATCTCCTTGGCTCGCTGACATTTCCCAGGGTCACCAGTAATGCGAAGGGGTTTGTCATGCGCTGTTGGAGCATTACTGTCTTGAATCATGACCATTTTCACACCTGCCCTTTCCTGCAGTGGGAACAACACCGAAAGAAAAAGTGAACAAGTGATCGCTCAAAACATAATATACACATATAAAGGTTTGAAACAGCACTGATTGAATGATATTAGTCACCTCAGATATGTCCCTCACTAAATGGAACCTCCTATACCTGTATATATGGAATCCCCTGGATTGATGCAACAGTATACAAAAAATTTCCACAGCATTACACCAGGCTTAATGTTGAGTATTTATAATAAAAATTTATGATGTAAATAAATAATGTTCAAATAAATAAATAAATGTAAATAAATTATGTTCATAAACAGCCTGAGCTTTATGTTTTTCATATGGTAAAATACAATGGCAAACAATAATGTGGAAGTGTGAAAACTTGATGTTATGTTCTGGGTTAAGGTCTGTACAGTTATGGAAGTGTGAAAACTTGATGTTATGTTCTGGGTTAAGGTCTGTACAGTTATGGAAGTGTGAAAACTTGATGTTATGTTCTGTACAGTTATGGAAGTGTGAAAACTTGATATTATGTTCTGGGTTAAGGTCTGTACAGTTATGGAAGTGTGAAAACTTGATGTTATGTTCTGTACAGTTATGGAAGTGTGAAAACTTGATATTATGTTCTGGGTTAAGGTCTGTACAGTTATGGAAGTGTGAAAACTTGATGTTATGTTCTGTACAGTTATGGAAGTGTGAAAACTTGATATTATGTTCTGCACAGTTATGGAAGTGTGAAAACTTGATGTTATGTTCTGGGTTAAGGTCTGCACAGTTACGGAAGTGTGAAAACTCGATGTTATGTTCTGCACAGTTATGGAAGTGTGAAAACTTAATGTTATGTTCTGGGTTAAAGTCTGTACAGTTACGGAAGTGTGAAAACTTGATGTTATGTTCTGGGTTAAAGTCTGTACAGTTTCAGCTCATGTCAACAGAAGTTGTGTCACTGCAATGCTGAACAAAGAGTCTATCAAACTGCAGCGGTAAAGTGAGGACAGGGATTAATCTGTATAAAATGTCAAAGTATGGTAAAGTGTGAGGACAGGGATTAATCTGAATAAAATGTCAAAGTATGGTAAAGTGAGGACAGGGATTAATCTGTATAAAATGTCAAAGTATGGTAAAGTGTGAGGACAGGGATTAATCTGAATAAAATGTCAAAGTGTGGTAAAGTGTGATTTAGGAAAGGAAGATCATGCATAGACCACATATTTGTACTTAGAACAGGCAAATGAGTGGAATAGCACAACATATGCATTGTTTATAAGGACAGGCATTTGTGGAAAACCCTTCCGGAAGCCCCATGTGCCCTGGGCACGTAAGGTTCAGAGAGAGAAATGGTAAAGTGAGAGGACAGGAATTAATCTGTATAAAATGTTAAAGTGTGGTAAAATGTGAGGACAGGAATTAATCTGTATAAAATGTCAAAGTGTGGTAAAATGTGAGGGCAGGAATTAATCTGTATAAAATGTCAACTTCCCTTACAATGTGGATGTACAAAACAGTGTTGTATAACATAATGTTTTCATACTAAATGTATTCCATGTATGTACACATGTATGTTTTATTTTACTACTTCCTCTGGGCCAAGTTGGTTTACCTGAAGGTAGGCCTGTAGCAAGGTTTACTGTATATAAAACTTAGACAACATCAAGAAAGAAAAGCCATACCTGCAGCTGTCGTATTGTTTCTCCACCTTTACCGATGATGAGACCAACTTTGGAGCCTGGAATACTCATCTCAACAACTGTACCTCCTTCTCCCATTCCATCCATGCCACCCATATGTGGCATCCCTTGGCCTCTTTCAATGATCTGTTGCATGGCTTGCTTACATAGCCTATGAGGGAAAAAAAAATGCATGCTGTTAATACAGAAACTTGAAAATCTTGGACAACTGATGCTCTTGCCATCTTACAAGAACCAAAAACTTTAGAGAATAAATTCAGGTGGACACTCCTACTCGTCTATGAGTATCCCTAGCAAAATATGCCACTTTTCAGAATGATGGAACAAACACAGACCATTCCTATACTGATGGCTGACAGAGCTGACAAGATTTAAGTGCATCAAAAGCTATAAACACTTCCCACGCCGACTGGCAGCCTCAAGCATTTTAGAAAAAGCTTCATTATATTTGGAAGCTTCCCCAACATTCAACATCAAAATCTCCCAGGACAAGACAAATGATTACAGATGCTTCACCAACAAGAGTACAATGAACTAAAATTAAACATAATAACTCAGCAGACAGACAGTGTTCATACTCTTCCGTGTAGCTATGCTTGTATGAAAAAATGAATGTCTACATGAAAATCTGGGTGTCTGAGTGGTGAAGTGGTTAGTGCACTCGTCTCATGGTGAAGGTTGGGGGGTTCAAATCCGGCCGGAGGACCCTCAGTCACCCAGCTGTATAAATGGGTACCCTGCTTCTTCTGGGGTTGGGAAAGGAAAAGTGGGCCAGGCATGATAATGACCATATCACCCTCTAGTGTGCTGACAGGTCAAGGAAAATATGGGAGCTAACACCATATCCCTATGTGCCTCTAAGGCATGACAGGATTACCTTTACTTTTCTACTTTTACATGAAAATCTGGAAGCAGGGTGAACAATGCTAAATAAAAGTCCTGTAATCCCCCCTGCCATATAAGCACTTTTGTCTCCCTAAAAACCCATAAATAACCCCGTCTTCTATACTCCAATGGTTAGGTTTGGTGGGCCTTTAGCTATGTTACATCTAAACATCTAAAGACCAAGGCTATCCACACTCCAGAGTATGACCTACACTGACAATGCGCATGTCCTGCGGCCCTTGACCCTATACCAATAACATCGGACTTATCATCATCATCATCATGTGCCGTGCTGACTGGTGTTGGCTATTCTGCACAGTTATGGAAGTGTGAAAACTCGATGTTATGTTCTGGGTTAAGGTCTGCACAGTTATGGAAGTGTGAAAACTTGATGTTATGTTCTGCACAGTTCAAACTGCAGCGGTAAAGTGAGGACAGGGATTAGTCTGTATAAAATGTCAAAGTATGGTAAAGTGTGAGGTAAGGGATTAGTCTGTATAAAATGTCAAAGTATGGTAAAGTGTGAGGTAAGGGATTAGTCTGTATAAAATGTCAAAGTATGGTAAAGTGTGAGGTAAGGGATTAATCTGTATAAAATGTCAAAGTATGGTAAAGTGTGAGGTAAGGGATTAATCTGTATAAAATGTCAAAGTATGGTAAAGTGTGATTTAGGAAAGGAAGATCATGCATAGACCACATATTTGTACTTGGACAAATATTAGAACAGGCAAATGAGTGGCACAGCACAACATATGCATTGTTTATAAGGACAGGCATTTGTGGAAAACCCTTCTGGAAACCCCATGTTCCCTGGGCACGTAAGGTTCAGAGAGAGAAATGGTAAAGTGAGAGGACAGGAATTCATCTGTATAAAATGTTAAAGTGTGGTAAAATGTGAGGACAGGAATTAATCCGTATAAAATGTCAAAGTGTGGTAAAATGTGAGGACAGGAATTCATCTGTATAAAATGTGAGGACAGGAATTAATCTGTATAAAATGTCAACTTCCCTTACAATGTGGATGTACACAACAGTGTTGTATAACATAATGTTTTCATACTAAATGTATTCCATGTATGTACACATGTATGTTTTACTTTACTACTTCTTCTGGGCCAAGTTGGTTTACCTGAAGGTAGGCCTGTAGCAAGGTTTACTGTACATAAAACTTAGACAACATCAAGAAAGAAAAGCAATACCTGCAGCTGTCGTATTGTTTCTCCACCTTTACCGATGATGAGACCAACTTTGGAGCCTGGAATACTCATCTCAACAACTGTACCTCCTTCTCCCATTCCATCCATGCCACCCATATGTGGCATCCCTTGGCCTCTCTCAATGATCTGTTGCATGGCTTGCTTACATAGCCTATGAGGGAAAAAAAAAATGCATGCTGTTAATACAGAAACTTTAAAATCTTGGACAACTGATGCTCTTGCCGTCTTACAAGAGCCAAAAACTTTAGAGAATAAATTCAGGTAGAAACTCCTACTCGTCTTTGAGTATCCCTAGCAAAATATGCCACTTTTCAGAATGACGGAACAAACAGACCATTCCTATACTGATGGCTGACAGAGCTGACAAGATTTAAGTGCAGCAAAAGCTATAAACACTTCCCACGCTGACTGGCAGCCTCAAGCATTTTAGAAAAAGCTTCATTATATTTGGAAGCTTCCCCAACGTTCAACATCAAAATCTCCCAGGACAAGACAAATGCTTACAGATGCTTCACCAACAAGAGTACAATGAACTAAAATTAAACATAATAACTCAGCAGACAGACAGTGTTCATACTCTTCTGTGTAGCTATGCTTGTATGAAAAAATGAATGTCTACATGAAAGTCTGGGTGTCTGAGTGGCGAAGTGGTTAGTGCACTCGTCTCATGGCAAAGGTTGGGGGGTTCGAATCCGGCCGGAGAACCCCAGTCACCCAGCTGTATAAATGGGTACCCTGCTTCTTCTGGGGTTGGGGAAGGAAAAGTGGGCCAGGCATGATACTGACCATATCACCCTCTAGTGTGCTGACAGGTCAAGGAAAATATGGGCGCTAACACCATATCCCTATGTGCCTCTAAGGCATGACAGGATTACCTTTACTTTTCTACTTTTACATGAAAATCTGGAAGCAGGGTGAACAATGCTAAATAAAAGTCCTGTAAACCCCCCTGCCATATAAGCACTTTTGTCTCCCTAAAAACCCATAAATAACCCCGTCTTCTATACTCCAATGGTTAGGTTTGGTGGGCCTTTAGCTATGTTACATCTAAACATCTAAAGACCAAGGTTATCCACACTCCAGAGTATGACCTACAATGACACTGCGCATGTCCTGCGGCCTTTGACCCTATACCAATAACATCGGATTTATCATCATCAGGTGCCATGCTGACTGGTGTTGGCTATTATGCTCCTCCAGAGTACACAATCCTTCATGCAGTTCATCATCTCGGTGATCTCCTCTCAATCATCCCGTCGGACTGTTCAGTATAATTTCTCTTGGTCTTCCTCTTGATTTTCTTCCATTTTTCCTGTTGTTATAATATTTTCAATACCCCCTCTTCTCATTACATGTTTCTCATTGAATTTCTGGGGATAGTATTTCGTGCTCCCGAGTCGAGCCAGGACAGACAGTGGGGGCAGGGTCCTAACCGAATTTGGAATGTGACATTTACTCCTTCCAGAACAGATAGTCCAGCCAGGGTCCTAACCGTAATCAGGGTGGAATGTTTACTCCATCCAGGACAAATGGTCAGTGGGCATGCGAAATTGCATTTCTCTAAAATTTAAAAGTAAAATTTTTCTTAATAAAAAGACAAATAAACAGAGTCAAAATCTAACAAAGTCATAACTTTATGGCAACAGTCTGGTTCAAGCCCATATCCTCTATATTAATAGAATCATGCTCCTACTGACTGAGCTAACCAGATGGTTGACATATTTCTCATTTTGGGGTTGACATACTTCTCATTTTGTAGCATACAAGCAGACTCGATGCACAGTCAATGTAGGTCACAGACAGAGGGAGTGCGGATAGACTCAGCCACTGTATTTTATCTACAGTAACATTTTCTCTTTTTTTTACATCTCAGTACAAATAAATGTATATTAAACCAAAATTCTGATTTAAAATTATACTATGTTGATGCTGCAAAAATGAGACACCCATGTTATTCCAGTGTCAACACTTAACTTAGAGACAAAAAAATGACATTATCAATCATCATCGATGAATTTCCAGTGGTAAACTTCAGTAGAATATCCAGCAGCATACAATTTTGAACTAAAACCCTAGTGAGTTGAGGGATATGAATGAAGTTCATGGAAAATGTGGAGTTTTTAGCTTCTTTCCACCCCCTCCCCCATATTCTGTGCCAAATTATAGTTGCGTCTTATAAATGATGAGGGGTTGGCGGGGGAGAGAAAGGAGAGAGAAAGACACCCGATAAGCTAATCAGCGACCCATAGCTGATATGCCAGCATCAACCCATAGCTGACCAAGACCCTGCCCCTTCTCTCCGTGGTACCCCCAGTAACAGGCATAGTCTGGCTAATGAGGCAGGGATCACTACAGTCCCCATGGTGGTGGAGTCTGCTAAAGAAGCACTGCACACCTCCTGCTTTTTAGCCGTACTCCGGGACTGAAAAAATAGCCGCTATAACCCGCTCCAACATGATGTTGTGCCTCAACATCTCTACAGCGTCAGCTGCAAAGAACAACAGCTTGCAGTTACAGGGAGTTCGTACAAGCATAAATGATGAGAAGTATATTATTTGATGAAAACATTAAGAAACATGTCAAAACTAAGAATTCTAATAAACTATCGGATTACCCAGCATTGCTCGGGAATTTATTAATTATCAATAGTGCGGAGTGGATTTGAGATGGCCATGTTTCTCCCACGGACAACTTTATGTTGCTTGCTCAAGGGTGGGTTCACCCAAGAAATTATGTATTCTTGCTCCTGCAGGTGAAACTAAAAATGTATATAATCAAGTTTTGAGTTAAATTTTTGGCATGTCAAGGCTCTGTAGTAAAATAATTGGAGATCCCATCCTAATTCAAACCCTTATGCCAATGGGGGCTGAACTTGGATGTAAACGGCATCGGTAGTGTCATTATTCATTTTAGCGACCCCGAAAACTAGACTCAACACTAATATCTGTCGTATTCAATTACATTTACATGTCACCCCCACCCCTCTCTCACTCCCCATGCCGGTGGGGGCTGAGTAAGAGACCATCAAAATTATTTGGACTTATCATCATCATCATCACCTTTCACTCCCACAAGAGCATAGGCCATGGATAAAGACTCTCCAGTCATCTCTGTTCTTGGAATTATTCTCTCCTTACTTCCATGTGCATCCCTTGTCTCGGAGCCCTGTCATAATGTCTTTCTTGAAGTAAGCCTAGTTTTCTGTGGGAGAAACATGGTGATCTCAAATCTATCTCTCTCCCTCTCTTTATCTCTCTCCTTAATTTGAAAAGACATGAGAAAAAGGCACTGTTACCGAGCAATGCTGAGATGCCTGATGTTTTTGTTACCACTGCAAACAACAGTTCAGGATCTTGTGTTGGATCAGGCACCTCAGCAGATATAACGTCATCGATGGCCTATAACCCGATGCAGGCAGTGTGCATAAATATTTATAGTTACATCCCTTCCTTCACAGGGCTAGATTTACTTTTCTTGATTATTTGTACATGTCACCCCCAAATCTTAGGGGTGGTTGGAGTGTTCTTACCCCCCCCCCCCACACACACACACACAGTATTTTTTCCAAATTGTAAGTCAAATGTGTGCCAAGTTTGGTTGAAATTGATCCAGGCGTTCCAGAGTGATGTGTGATACATATATACATACATTTTTATAAATATATATTACTGTACACAAAACACATAAAACAGCAGAGGAGCACAGGAAGTGGAACCTGATCTTTCTATACAAACTTGAACACGCGTTTACCAAGTAAAATTTTATTAAAAAAGAAAAAAATTACACATCAATCAGAGAAAGAGGAAGTTGATAAACATCTGCACCAAACCTGGCAACTGAAGTATGTCAACGATTTTGTGGTTATCAACACTTTTAGAGAATGTGTAAGAAAAGATGAGGACATGGACAGAGAGAAGGACTTACATGATTGCGTGTGGTGGTCCTGTGAGGGTGCAAGGTCTTTCAGGCATCCCGCCACTATCTGTTCAGTACACAAACATCTCACTTTAGTCAAAACAATTTTTTTTGTCAACACTCACCTGCATTTTCATTTTAAAAAAAAACAACAGAAGTGTAACACAATGCATCTTAAATATCACAGCACTTCAGCTAAAACTTCCAACCATTCATGCATAAACTTATTCAGAAAGTTGACAGTCAACATTCAATGTTTAGACCGCCCGTCAACCGTTTCATCACATCAAAATCTCATTTGCTCATATCATACAATTCATTCAACAATCTGTCAGAACATGATAAAGAAAGAAAGAAAGCAGCAAATATACAGGCTCAGAAGTATGGTACAAATATCTAATAAAAACACTGTGAAAGTAACTCCCATCTCCTAGCAAGCATAGATTCTACATACCTGGAGCAATCTGCACCTTACACCCAGTCTCTGCCTGTAGTTTTGTGATCTGTTCACCACCTTTTCCAATAACTGAAACATATTAAAACCATATATATAACAAAAAACGCTCATATACTTATGGTCACAGATGTACTAAAGCAAAAGCAGTCACCATAATTAGCGTACCATGTAATACAAAATTTTCTTTCAATAAATCTAAAATTTCAATAGAAGCTTTGCTGTATGCAAGCAGCAATACATGCAGCTAATGAAACCATGTTTTGAACGAAGATGTATCAACTACAGCAGAGAGATATAACTTTCATGGAACATCCTTCATACTTTCACAAAGAGACTCAAAAATGGCCTCTTGTAACACTTCAGTAGTTGTGTATCAGCCAGATAAGTGGATAAGCTAAGTACTGTAGTACTGCAGCAAGACCTACTTTCAAACTGACAAGATGCAATCAGTGTTAGCAAAATCGTTGCAAAAATTATGTTGTAGAATGTGGGAATACCCTGTGACAAACAGTTGTCATCAATGGGCTCATAACTCCTGCACTGATAGCAAACTTATCACTGAGAACATCTTTCCTGGTTGGGTGGCGTGTGGAAAAGATCTCTTATCACACTTCACATTTTATCACAATAGTCACCTCACTTTCCCAGAAAAATAAAGATAACAGGAATGTAAAGTGTGATAAAATTATGTTTAAGTTTTACTTTTGCAAGCCCAAAAGTTAGACCATTTCCTCTGTGGCAAAGCGTTCAGTATGATAGTGATTTATGAGCGTACAGAATTTTGACAAAAGATCACAGAAGTGAGAGATGTACAAGCAACATTTGACTCACTCAGTCCAACCATCTTGTCAGGGACCCTGTGCTCTTCTGTGGTGACCACTCCCATAGACATGTGAGGGGCTGGCTTCTGCGACTGCATGCTGGGGTCCAGCTGTATGCCCAGTTGGCGGTTAATCCTGGCCGCTGCTTCTTGAGCGGCTCGTGCTGTGTCTGCTCCTTGGCCGAATCTGCAGAAGCAAATCTACATGTGGATGAATGAAGCAGGGCCTATTCAAAAAAACTTCTGTATGTGACTTTAATGTTCTAATGCAGAAATTCAAAATTCATGACCTTTTCAAATGTACAGATCCCTAATGGATTGCCCAGTATATCCATATGCCTTCACCAAAATCTCAAAATCATCATAAGCAGCGCTCTTAATAGTACAAATATGAATTCAAATGATGTGAATAGCTTGATTTTATGTTTCACATGCTGGCCATTAACATAAGTGAAAGAATACTCTAATCCGATGTTCCCTCTAAGCTGCGTGATAGCACATTAAAAAAAAAACAAAAAAAATTGATGTAAGTGCAGAAAAAAACATGGCACAGAAATAAAACTAAACATGCCATTTATATTTTTAAGTTTCTTGATGTTATTCTATGCTGAAGAAAAATTTGAGTTTTTTTCTCCTATGAGAAAATCTATGAGTACAATCTGGTATTCGATGCACACAAAATGTTTTTGAGAACATGTTTGCATGCTAACTACAAAGACTTAGAAGGAACATTGCTCCAATCTAATAATAATTTTATTTTTGTCAACTTTGAACTGCCAGTCCCCCCAGCTGTTAATAATGCCATGAGTAACTCTGCCTAGTAATGATAGTGATGGCTGAGTGGCACTGCAAGTCAGATGAGTAAGTGACAGGTCTGATAATAGTTATATGGTCTCAATCTCTCTGCATAGCACTGAGCACACATCTAGACAACTCATCATGGACATGGAAGTTATATGGTCTCAATCTCTCTGCATAGCACTGAGCACACATCTAGACAACTCATCATGGACATGGAAGTTATATGGTCTCAATCTCTCTGCATAGCACTGAGCACACATCTAGACAACTCATCATGGACATGGAAGTTATATGGTCTCAATCTCTCTGTGTAGTACTGAGTACACATCTAGACAATTCATCATGGACATGAAATGCAAGAAGAGAGTAAACTCAACTTTGGTAGGCCAAGCTCTGACCTCCATCAAAACAGTCCCATCTGCTCCCTGACCTTGGTAGTCACACCACATACATATAACACATACAACACAATTTCATCATATACACATAATACAAAAAAAAAACTCTGTGACCTACCCTTGATTGTCTGCAATGGCCCTTAACTGTGCCCCTATTGAAGCTGTAAAATAATGACAGCAAAATAACAGAAAATGTATTTTCTGAGCAAAGCTTCCTTTTCTTGTATACTTTCTTCTAGTTTTCCTTCTGTTCGCTACATCTGAACCCTTGCTCAGTTTGCTCTAACCTTTCACCCTAACCCATTTCAATGTTTTCATAGTTTAAATTCACATTTTATGTTGAACCATTTCTTAAAATCTATCTCAATGTCCACAAAAATTTCTTTTATTAATTGTTTTTTAAACTTAAAACAGGATTACTGTAAAAAGTAGTCAATTAATTGTAAACTAAGTAAACGGGAGGGGTGGTGGTGGTGGTGGTGTGAAGAGGAAGAGAGAAGCCAGTGAATCACTTAACATCATTATTCTGATATAAGAAGACAAAATGAGTCTATAATTAACAGCGGGTTGTGTGACAGGTTGTGTGACGGGTTGTGGGCATGGCTTCTGAGTAATCACACAAGAAAACCATGAGGACAACCAGCGTGCCTTCATTTTCCTGTTTCTATGTTCAGATCTGAGTGAGCTACACCACCACCATCAAACCCCCCCCCCCATGTCAGCAGTTCTAGTTTATTCCAAAGCATTGTTGGCCCAGTTATGTTGTAACAATCTCTTTGTATAATGCCATGCAGAGATTTTTACTATTTATTACAGACAAAGGCAGAGAACTGGATTATTCATTGTCAATAATTGGAGATTTCAACTGTTTATTATAAACTGAAGCAGATATATAAATAGCAGACATAGATTTTGTTATGGACAGAAGCTGGGATATGGCTATTTACTGTGAACAGAATCAGGGACCAGATAATTATTATAAGCAGAAGCAGTGATATTACCTATCATAAATAGAATCATAGATCTGGACTAATTATAAACAGGCAGCAACAGTCTGAACTGAGTAGCAACTACTGGAGTTGTGAGACACAGACCTGTCATGTTTGCAACACGAAAGCTCTATCATGTACCGCACACAATCTAGCCCAATATCTTGTCATGCTGGGGTTTGCACTAGTGTTCTAGCTTGTCACAACATTACTGGTAAGTGTTATATGAAGCTGATCCAAATGAAAACCTTAACATTAAGACAGAAATTCTAAGCACTGTCCCATGAATTAAGTTGACAGCATGATTACAAATGATGTAATAACCACCTTGCAAGTGGCAGGCAAAATGTCAACAAGCTACATGTAAATATGGCCATTCACAACAGTGGAACAGCATTCTCTCATACAAATTTTAGCACAGAAGGTAAGAAACCTATCAAGATTCAATGTCATAGGAAAATATTTTCAGATAATCTCAAAAAAAAAATCTAAACCTGCAATCTAAATTTAAACAATTTGGACTTTTTGAGTACAGGCATCTGCTGCAACATGAGAAAAATGAACCCCAAATTGCTAGTGCAACAGATGCAACCATTGCAGACCTGCACTTCAGTGTCTTGACATCTTCTAGATCTTGTTGTGAGTGAATTATCACATCCTGGACCACTCAAAGAGCCGCTGGACAGAACGACTTTCAGAAGGTACATAAGTTAGTGTGCGCACATGACCAAAACCCTCCCCCCCTCCAAGAGCGTCAAGCTGAAGCTCTTATGTAGCATAGTTCCCCGCTTGTATAGCTTCCACACATGACGGAGACTAGAGCAATGCTGCAACTACTTGGCACTTTTGCATCAATAAATTATGGATGGGAAAAAAATGCATGGTTTTCATTTGAATTATCCTCAAACTTGCCATATATAATTTGCTCCTATAAAGTCTGTGACGCACATTTTGTTGAAAAAAACAAAAAAAAAAAGACATTTGTTTTAAGAAAGAAAATGCAAAAATGTTTTAAACTGAACATAATATAAACCTATTTTTACACTGAAAGTTTGTTCTTTATAAAAGCAAGTGTTTAGCAAAAGAAAGCCTGCACATGTATCAATGAAATGGAGCATCCAGAATTTGGAACTAAAAGGGACACTTCAAACTGCAGCAGTGCTTTCAGTGAAAATACTGGTGTGAAGATATTCTATTGTGCTGTATAAAGAAAATGAATGGACTTACTATTACCAGTTAGTTTCTTTGAATCTGGCTCACCTGAAATCAGAGACAAAGCAAGACAAGATTAGCTAGGGTTAGTGTCTAACCTATTCTAAACATATCTTACTCTTCAGGACAGAAAAGACACTGTGACAAGTGCATGTCTGCTACTGTGCGTTCCAAACTGTGACTTACTTTCTTAAATTATTACACACCATGTATACACACACCCCACCCCAACCTTCACCTAGTTCATAATACATGGTTATTTCTAAGCCCATGAAGCATTTCAAAACTTTGCGACAAAGAATATACGTAGCAGATCATGATTACTCTTTTGCCAAGAGAGTTTTTTTTTAAAATAAAGCCCTTGCGCAGAGCTCCCACGGTTTGCCGCTAGGAAGCAGCAGTAGCAAATATGCCATTCATTAAGTATGAGTAGTCTGGGTCATAAAAGAAAAATGGTCCATACACCTTCTCTTCCAAAATAGTGCAGAAGACATCCAGCTTAGGTGAGTCTCACATGTTCCAGACAGATGGAAACTAGCTTCCTCACTACAGAAGAGCACGTCTGCAAAGCCATCCATTTCAAAACTCTCTTGCATTTCAATGCAGAAATTCAGAGACACATCTTTGTCATTTTCGCCGAGATACTAATGCTTGTAAGGCCTACACTTTAATCCCTTATGGAGAATTCGCCATACTGCTGATTGGGAGACTCCTATCTGTAAACTTACACGCTTCGTTGGTAAGCTTCTCTAACACCATTCAGTTTCTCTGCTTGGTCCTGGATGTCCCTGCCAAGGAGCTGTGCACAGACAGCCTTCATCCCGGAATTTCACATACCATTTCTTGATACTGTTGAAAATTGGTGCTGCCTTCTGGAATTCTGCACAAAATCAGTTACTATAGTCATAACGGATGAGGTTCTCGTGTATTCCAAAACGAACTGACAGCTCACATTTACTGAACGCCATATTTGTTACTGCTGCCTCCTAGCGGAAAACCATGGAAGCTCTGCGTGCTGGCTTTATTTTTCTCTCTCTTTATTAGTTTCTCTCTCTCTCTCTCTCTGCCTGCATGAGAATCATCATCTGTTACGTAGTTTCTTTACTGCGAAGTTTTGAAATGTTTCATGGATTTACGAATAACCCTGTATATCTGATCTTCTGATACTGTTCAAGGAAAGTGTAAGATCAAAATGTAAGGCTGGTATGCTAAAGAACATCCACAGTATGCCGTGTAGTGAGTCATGAGTACAGCGAGATGGATGTGCTTGTGTAGTTTCAATGTATCATCAACTCAGCCAAATCAGTCACAGCAAGCACACATGCATGCACGCGCACACACATAATATACCACAACAGTTACAACTCTTTCCTACTCAGATTTAGTGTACGCTTGCTGAGCAATCAACTTTTATTTCCAGATTCATCTGCCCATTTATCTATCATATTGTTTTTTTTAACTCATATTTTTATGGCAAGTGAATTCTATAGAAAATAACTTTATATTTTTCCAGCATGATAATAGTAAACTTTGTTCTTGAAGTTGAGCGCTAAGAAAACTTAAACATAGAAATGAAACCAATTTAACTTTCACCACATGGGCTATTATCAAAGAGAATTAAATTTTCACTGATAATGGCCACCAAAACAACAATCCAAACATAACACAAACCAACAAAACAAAACTTCATCTTTAACTCAAGTCAATTCAGAACTAGAACAAGCATCCAATGAAAAACGCTGTCAAGGCCTGACACCCAAACAAATGGCAAACAACTTTAGCTTCTTGATGACAAGTTTTAAAAATCAAATGCAAAACAAAATCAAATGTATAATAAAATGAAATACAACTCATGGTTAGTCTTATAGAACAGGCATGCAAATAACCATCAAGATAACAACAGAGTACAAATATGAAATGTCCAATGCTTCCCTAAAGGTAGTGGAGGCACTGACAGCAGCACAAAGGACAACAGAAACCACCACAACACGTGTAAAATATTTCCCTCAAACTAAATTTTTATATTAATGCATAGACAACCCCCCCACCCCCCCCCCAAACTGTTACTACAATATCTTATGGTTCATTTTTCACTCAAAAAAAAAATCTCAACGACTTTTGAGAATCCAACGAAAACTTAGTCTGTTTACTTTTAAATGTGATTTTATTTCTGCAAATAAAATGCAAGCACAGTTAAATGACAGGGACAGGCATGCATCAAAGAAAATGACTTTAATAAAGGAGCGAATAACACTAAAATACATGGTAAAACCTTGTAACACAAATCAAAGAATAACAATATAAATGAAAGTAACTAGAAAAGACCAACTAGACTGATGAGGCCCCCTTCTAGGTGAGGAAACACTACAAAACTGTTCAAAAGCTTCCATGATATTTTGTTGGGTTCATTTAAAATCTCCCATGACTGGATTTCCAGCTATAAACATGGCAGCCCATCAGGGCAACAACAACTACTGCCAACTAAGTAAATACTGCCAGACATTTATTTCAGAGAGGACTGTGACATGTCAATGGTGACGACTAAGAAGAGCAAGAACCAACTGTGGCTGGCATGACACGAATTTTGAAAATAAAATGTGCTACTGGCTGATGTTAGTTGACAAAAAGTAATTTTAAAATGCGAAATAAGCTTGTCATCATGCTACAAACACACCCAGGTTTGGACCTTCACAGAAAAAAAGTGAAGCTAAATGAGAATAAAGAAATAATGAAACTTCATTGTGTGAAACAATACTAGAAAGAAAATGCTAAAACGAGTGGTAAGACTATCTACTTATACTACACACACCAACCACATGCCTGAGATAAGTTTTTGGATCTGGAATCTGAAACCTAAGATCATGACGACACACACACACTGTATCTGTCACATTGTACTGGACAGCCTGTTCTGCTGGCCCTAACTGCATTTATAGTGAAGTTTTTTTGATTTTGTGATAAATGGTCTAGTTTATGAAAGGAGGCACCATCATCCAAAGGTCTCTTGATACCTTGTACTTGAGCATCCCCAGCTCCCGGTGAGATCTTGGCCGCTATCTACAGACGACCAACACACCAAACACAGAAGACAAATGTGGAGCGGGTTTGGGAGAAGGGAAAGAGAAAAAATATGGTTAACACACTGAAGACCACAGCCCTCTTTGCCCAGTGAATCACCCTGCTCCTTTACATTCTTTTTTTTTCTCATTTTAATAGAAAATTGAAAGCAAAAACAAAAAAAAAAAACTGTTCAGATTAAGTTACATTACATGTGCAAGCGCTATGCTTGTTTAACATGGCTGCCATATTTCTCTACACAAGCATCTGGTTATGTTGTTTCAGTTTTGTGTGACAGATAAATGTCTGTGTGATTATACTGTTTTACTCTTTTATGAAAAACAAATCTTGGTATGTTGTTTCACTTTTGCATTGAAGGTAAATGTTAGTGAAGTTCACAGATTCAAAATGATGAATATTTTCAGTGTCAGACATGTAAGATGTGTGACAGACATGTAAGATGTGTGACAGACATGTAAGATGTGTGTCAAGCATGTGTATAACAGAGACCATTTATATATGCTGTCAACAAACTGTCCACAAGATGACATGTGTCCTGTAAACCTAAGCACATGCTTCAAAATGAAAGTGATGACTACAGTCATGAAGTCAGAAACGTTCACAAAAACTTTAAGATGAAAAAGACAACAAATGTTGGTCTTTTAATAGTTTCATACTTCAAGACATGTCCAATAAAGAGAAAAATGCTTGTCTGCCACACAATCATGACCATGTACAGAACAGGGGAATCTAACTGCCTACAAAACAAAAAGTCAAAACTTGTGTCACACAACACTGTAGGGCAATAAATCTATATAACCTATAAGAAAGCTTGCACAATTGTATGTCTTCAGCTTCATGTGTGGGATGTGCTGATAAGAATTCACACAAGTAATATGGCCTCATCTACTAAATATGTTAGTGATAAAGAAAAAAAAACTTCCTTAACAATAATCAACACCTGAAAAGAAATGGCTGTAAGTAGGTGTGTAATTGTATAGCTATTTCAATATCTTGGCAGACAAGGCATCTCATAATATGAAAAAAAAAGAGAATGAAGAATCTTTCAACATGAGTCACAAATATAAATCTGTTCTTCACCCTTCTCAGTGCAACACTTGTGACAGATCTCAAGATATTCCAAAGTGACACAAAGGCTAAACATATGCAAACAGAGCATTAATTCTTTTCGCAAGGTTTCGGTAGTTCAGTCAGTAACTGAAATAGGAATCAATAATCTTCAGTAGACAGATCTATCATATTACACTGACTGAATTAGTGGGATAAAGTCATGGTATCTAAGTCCTATGCCAGAACATCATTATGAAGCTTGGAGTTGCCCATTTTTCTGAAGGGGGGAGGGGAGGGGGGAAGGCACGAACAAAAAAAAATGTAAGACGGCAAAAAACTGAAACAAACATGGTCTGAGAAGCCTTAGGCTTAAATTCTAATCATGTATAAACTCATGTTTGTCTTTAGCTTGTCACTGTGTCTTCCCTAACTCAATGTCTTTAGCTGGCCTCTGATGTTCACAAGTTGTTCACTCTATCTTTCCTAACCCAGTGCTTGTGTTCATAAGTTGTCCATTATCTATTTCCTGTTTGTAGCTGGCTTTTCACATTCACAAGCTGTCCACTCTATACTTCATAAGGATTACAGAATACACCCATGAGATATTAATCCACCAGAGAAAAAAAAAATCAGTTTAACCAGCAACAACAGAATGTGATCATCAATGGCCATCACTCTTATCTAACACTGACCAGTCTGAGCACAATCTCTATGATGCCAACAACGTAATATTCTTATCCTCAAAGTAGAACAAATAAACAAGATGGAAGTGTCCGTTGTATCAGCCTGAATAACTCCTAGTGAATTCTGTTAGCCTATATCACATCTGATCCCTTGTGGTCCTTTCGTGGATCTTGTGTGGTCTGTTTTGGACCACACAGGGGACCACGGGACCTAACGAGACCACAGGCATGAATTCAGTAGGTTCACAGTGCGGTTTTTGGTGGTAGAAGTGAACGAAGAAGATATCACATCTGATGAACTGTTATGTGCTCTCCTGCAGGCACAAAGCTCTTTATATTCCTACCAAAATTTAGTACAATGTGTATTCAAATGTTCATCTCTGCTTTCATGAAAACACTATGAACTTTTTCCTATGTGAACAGCCGACGTTCAGCGTCTTTTGCCAATGATTTTTTTTTCATTCTGATTTATTCTTTCATGCTTGTGGTATTCCGATTGTCTTGTGAAAAGATACATAATTAATCAAAATGATAACCAAGCCATATCGAAACTTTTATATTACACAAGAAAATTCAATTTCAAATCACTCAGCTGTTTCAAACACCCTGAATAACTGATTTATCTAAAAAATCTTGGGCAGAGGACAGAAAATTGTTTTATTTTAAAATTTTATCAAAATATCTCTAAAACCAAGCCTTGTTTTTCTTGTATATTTTACCAACAAACAAAATAAACACTCCAGATTAATAATAACTTGTTCTTGAGGAAATGCAGGATGGAAATTTGACATAAAAAGAACTGGGTGGATCAAATATAACAAAAACTAGGCAACTCATTCTGCAGATTCAATATAGCCAAGACTACTTAACTCATTATGTGGATCCAATACAGCCAAAACTACACAATTCATCCTGTGGACCCAATTTTGCCAAAACTACACAACTACCTGCGTGGATCCAATAAAGTCAAGATCATGATACATTCTGACATCAAGGAAATAGGACAAATTTGCTCACTCCACTTTTGTAGTAATTTGGAATCAAAAGTCTTGGCCTACTTAACATGCTTTCTTCAAATAATCTTATATAACTAGTGTTACTTTTCTACTTTTCTTGTACAAAATGTGTAATTTGTACTTATGGCATTTTATTCCCATTTCCCAACAGTCTTGGTTTTGCTTTACATTCTAAGTCACTAACTGTCAGTCTACTTGGTTAGCAACAAATGTTGCTTCATATGCGACTAATCTTGCTGAGATTTTACAGTGAAACAAGACATCGAGTTAGAGAACTTGTGTCATATTTTAGTTCTATGTTGTGAACAATAAATGACTCACATTTAGTGTTCCACATATGAAATGTAGTGCCAAAACACTATACACACTGGAACAGCAAGGGTAACCAAGCGTTACTTATGGCTGCGAGTAGTGGTGTGGATAAAATACCGCAAACAGCTGGCATACAGTCGATGTACTGTCAGTTCTAAACACATAAACTAGAGTCGGCGTTTTCATATGGGGAAGATGTCTTGGCTTTATCTTCTCAAAATCTTATGAAAATCTTGTCCATACCCCAAGACCGTTGATGGGTTGTCCTTGAACGTACAAATAAGACCTTTCAGAAATACCACAGCTAAAGTAAAAACTATGTGCGCAATGATGATCGCCAGTCCATGTATATAATTTCTTACTGTTTTAATTTCGGGATAAAAATATGACTAAAATAAGACGACCCGAGAAATGAAGAACGATAAATGATCAGAAATGTTCAAAGCTTTGAAAAATTCACCAAATCCACCACGTGTTTTGACCTGCCGCTGCCCCGCTTCCTCTTACTACAACCTTCTGCAATATCCTTTGCATAACTGCAAACACAAAATAAAGATACAAAATACTTGCCTGTCTAGCACGAGCTACAGCCGAGGCAAATGCGCTTGTCCCATCAAACTGAGCAGACCCAGAACTATCAGCCATGTTCAAGAAAAAAAATGGCGTTGTAAGAAGAAGGAAGTTTGACCTGAGAGGGAATCTTGGACGTATCCGACCACGCCATTGGCTGAGTCGATCAATGGTCCGACAGAAGCGACACCAAGCGGGAAACATTTGTGCAAGAGAAGATAATCTTTCTTCACACCAATCTTCTCCAATTTTCCATTTTCATGTCAGAGTGCTTTTGTACAAAAGTTTTTTCGAGAAAAATCTTGCCTAGTCTGTTCTCAGTCTTTGTGTGACACTTAAAAAAAAGTATCAATGAGAACTTTCAAAGATTGTCAGAATTTTCACCTGTATATGGTGATCTTTCTCTATAACCTCCAGTATGTATACCTATATCGAAGATCATGATAAATTATTGTAAACATAGCATCATATTATAAAGTGCTGATTGTGCCTCTCCTATTTTTGACTTGGCATTTGCCATTTGCTGTTATCGTTGTTTCAGGGTAAATGAATCTACATACGTTTATTAGTGCTTCTTTGTTGTCAAAAATGAGGTATTTTACACTTCTTTTTATATGAACATTGTTTTTGCCTTGTGGCTACTTAGTACCCCCCCCCCCCCAACATACACACACTTTGTTTGTTTGTTTGTTTGTTCTTGCTGTTATCGTGGCCGATTGTGTAAAATAAGTCCAACTTTGGTAGAATCTGCCATGATAGGAGTACGGAGGTGCTCGATAAATCCCACTGCTGCTTCTTTCAAAATCGACTTCTAAGACCAAACAAAAAAACAACAAAAAAATGTCATTATGCAACTTCTCCAAGGATTGATTCATTTCCTGTGGACCATGCCATCTTACTGAGAAAAATGTCCTCCATTGCTTGCTGGACTGGCTAGATAGATGTCCTCCATTGCTTGCTGGACTGGTTAGGGCAAAGAGCACAGTCGAACACTGGAGTTGGCTGAAAAGTGGAATCCAGTTTGTTGTTGTTGTTGCTTGAAATTACATTTTAGACGTTGAAAAAAATCCATGCGAAATCTCTCTCTCTCTCTCTCTCTCTCTCAAAGCTCCTGCCACAGGCGTAGGAGATCATGTCCTTCCATAACCCTCGATCCCTTGTGCATCTCAACAGGTTTGTCACTCAGTATTTCCAATGTCAGGATGCCCAAGCCATCAAACATATTTTCTCTCGAAATATAAATGCACGATAAATTGCGAAATATAAATAAACATAATAAGCCTTCCCGTTTCTGACGACTTATGTGTGTTCTGAGCCAGCGTTTTTAATTTATTCTAGCAGTTTAGATTTAGGAGTTGTACTAACTGCTCAACACAGGCGTCAATCAAGTATGTATATTATCTCCCTTGCTTTTTGGAATGGCCATAGACTTCATAATAAAAAAATGCTGCACAGGTATTGATTGGGTACATGGGACCCAACTAGAAGACCTTGATTTTGCTGATGACATAACTCTTATCAGTAACAATGTGAACTCCATGCAAGAAAAAACAGATACCCTGTCTTCAACGGCTAGTAAAATAGGACTTGAAATTAACAAGGTAAAAACAAACAAAAAAACAAAAAAACAATGAAACTTCCTATTAATCAAAAACGAAAAATATATGTAGAAAAGTCAGCTGTTGAAGAAGTCAATCAATTTGCATATTGTGGCAGCTACATAGACCAGGATGGTGACATCAGAAAGGAAGTTAGAATTCAATTTGCAAAAGCAGCATTGACCTTCAAGAATCTTGAAAACATACGGCACTCTAAAGTTATAAGCAAAAAAAAAAAAAAAGTTAAGATTATTAAATTCAAATGTAATATCCACCCTCATTTATGCATGTGAAAGCTGGAAAACAACTAAAGAAATGGACAAGAAATTAGACTTTTTGGGGAAAAAATGCATAAGGAAAATACTCCGTATAAAGTGGAATGAATTCAAGAACACCATAGAGATAATACAGACGAGTGAACAACCTGTCTCATGGGTGATCGGAAAAAGAAGATGGATATATATCAGTCATGTGATGAGAAGAAACAGCCAGAGAATCCCAAAAACAAGCTATCAAGTGGAACACTAGATGCCAAAGAAAAAAGAGGTCGACCACGTGAAAGAGGACATTGTCAAGAGAGGCTTATTTAGTGGGAATAACATCCCTTGATGAGGTTGAAAAGTTTGCCGGAAACAGGAAACGTTGGCGAACTAGCATGTGAGCCTTATGTGACGTTTAACGGCACGGGAAGGATGCAAGGTGTACGGAGAAACATTATATGATGTTCTGGAAGAGAGTGCCAATATTTTTGAACATCGCTGTGCGAGTGTGCTTTTCTTGGGTTTGCCTTGAGAGACGACAGATTGGTGGATACCGTGACAGACAAGATGAATGGAAAGAGAGAAGGAAACAGCTTCGGTAACGAGGCTGGACGAGACAGCAGCCAGTGACCTGTGTCTGACCGCTTGCGTCAACGTTGGCGAATCATAGCTTGTCAAAGACCTTATTCCACCTCCAAGTGGTGCCACTTGAAACAAGACCTTATTCTATTATTAGCCTCCAACACTCTAATATAGCCACCAACACTCTAACATGGGGTTAACCACCAACGCTCTGGTATATGCTTAGCCACCAGCACTCTAGTATATGATTAGCCACCAACACTCTAACATGAGGTTAACCACCAACACTCTGGTATATGGTTAGCCACCAGCACTCTAGTATATGATTAGCCACCAACACTCTAACATGAGGTTAACCACCAACGCTCTGGTATATGGTTAGCCACCAGCACTCTAGTATATGATTAGCCACCAACACTCTAACATGATGTTAACCACCAACGCTCTGGTATATGGTTAGCCACCAGCACTCTAGTATATGATTAGCCACCAACACTCTAACATGAGGTTAACCACCAACGCTCTGGTATATGGTTAGCCACCAGCACTCTAACATGAGGTTAACCACCAACGCTCTGGTATATGATTAGCCACCAACACTCTAACATGAGGTCTACCATTAACACACTAGTATGTGATTACAGTCCATGTAATTCAAGGGAGTCAACACATTCAGGGATTGAAATAAAGGATTAGTTCTAGGTCATGATCTAGGTATAAAAACGTTTCAGCACTAGACATAGATGATTAGTTCTAGGTCATGCTCTAGGTAGAAAAACTTTTCAGCACTAGAGATAGATGATTAGTTCTAGGTCATGCTCTAGGTAGAAAAAAACTTTTCAGCACTAGAGATAGAGATTAGTTCTAGGTCATTCTCTATGTAGAAAAAACTTTTCAGCACTAGAGATAGAGGATTAGTTCTAGGTCATGATCTAGGTAGAAAAACTTTTCAGTGCTAGAGATAGAGGATTAGTTCTAGGTCATGATCTAGGTAGAAAAAACTTTTCAGCACTAGAGATAAAGGATTAGTTCTAGGTCATGATCTAGGTAGAAAAACTTTTCAGTGCTAGAGATAGAGGATTAGTTCTAGGTCATGATCTAGGTAGAAAAAACTTTTCAGCACTAGAGATAAAGGATTAGTTCTAGGTCATGATCTAGGTAGAAAAAACTTTTCAGCACTAGAGATAAAGGATTAGTTCTAGGTCATGATCTAGGTAGAAAAACTTTTCAGCACTAGAGATAGAGGATTAGTTCTAGGTCATGCTCTAGGTAGAAAAAACTTTTTATCACTAGAGATAGAGGATTAGTTCTAGGTCATGATCTAGGTAGAAAAAACTTTTCAGCACTAGAGATAGAGGATTAGTTCTAGGTTAGGATCTAGGTAGAAAAAACTTTTTATCACTAGAGATAGAGGATTAGTTCTAGGTCATGCTCTGGGTAGAAAAACTCTGGACCTGGTGAACTGCCACAGCAACAGCAGCACCATCTCTAGAGAAAATATGGGCCGTATCATGAGGGATGCAGAAGTAAACATTGAATATGAAATATTTAATACAATACTGAGCAAAATACGTGAAAGAAATTCAACAACATGGCAGTTAACGATGTACTTTTATGTGAAGACAAAAGTCATGAATATTATTACTTTCATATTTGACTAGTATTCACATGATATTCACATCCATGACAAGATTCCATTCTGTTCTCTTTTCACTGTTTCATTCACAATATGACCACATGAAAGGATAAGTCATGATTACAGCAAGTCATCTATAGGTTTTGTTAACATTTCACCAATATCTGTTTACAAGTCATCTATAGATTTTGTTAACATTTCACCAATATCTGTTTACAAGTCATCTATAGGTTTTGTTAACATTTCACCAATATCTGTATCTCCCCTCCTATCACTCAAATATCATGTTAATGCTTTATCCACTGAGCTAACAAATGGACACTTTACTACAGTAATAATCAAACACTTCATAATGTTAATGGTTCATTTCTAAGTTTAACAATTAATCTTGAACATGTTAATAATTCACTTCTTAATTTAATGCCACTGCCTGATTCTGAGTAGTAGGATCTGCACTTATTACAGAGTTTCTGCCTCTTGGTAGTTTACTGGATGATTTGTTTGATGTTGATTGCTGCCAGCTTTGGATAGGGTGTTAGCTATTTCACAGTGGCATGGTACCCAATGTAGGGCCATAGTTGTTGACAGTGGAAGGTGCTTCAATTCTGTTGCGATTTCCTGTGGGTTGTTTGTTGTTTATAGAGAAAACAACTGAAATGCAACAACAAACCTGATGCAGTACATCAACTACAAGACATCAGCAAACCATCCTCTTTCACCTAAGGACAGGCCACTGCAGACTACTGAGCCACTTACATCAACTTAAAATGTCTCACACAGACGAGTGTCCATGTGGCAGTGGAGTCGACTTCAGAACATATCCTTCAAGAGTGCTCAAACCATGCAGACCTGAGGCGTGAGACATGGCCAGAGGACACAAGCCTGGGCCAAAAGCTTTGGGGGCTCCTATCAGGATCTGGAGAGGACTGCGAGCTTTGCCATGTTGACATGGATCAGGATCTCAAGTGACCAACAATCTCAGATGCAGAAGAGGAAGAAGAAGGAGAGATGTGGAGTCTTCAGCATTGTCAGGAGGTAGATTCTATGTTAGCTGTATGATACTAAGGACATCATCTAGCCATAAGTTGGCCATTTTCCAATGTCCATGAATGGGACACTGAAATTTCCAATGTCCAGAAGAGAAGGACATCAAACATATGGTTATGGTCATATATGCACGGGAGGGTCAAAAATTAACCTTAATTTTGAATAAAATGTACGGCTCATACCAGGGGTGAATCTTGAAGGCTATACATGTCACAGTACCTCTGCCCTAGAGGTCGGTCCCGTCCCAAACACGCCCATACTGGGATAATGCCTAAACCGGCTCAACCCAGGGGTAGAGGTCACTAGTGGCGAGGATTCGTCCTCCTGGACAAAAGCTCCATCCTGGTCACAACTAGGAAAGGTAGCGGCCACGACCGCAAAATGCTGAAGTCGGAGACACTGGACCAGTGAAGTCTAGATAGGCAACCACCTCTCACCCGGCGGGGATGTTTGCGTATCCTAATCACGTTGAGGTTTTCCGGTGAGAAAGTCCAACCCTGGACTGGATGGACAACCACTTCTCACCCGGCGGTGATACACAGGTATCTCAAAACACGTCGAGGTTTTCCGGTGAGAAAGTCCAACTCTGGCCTGGGTGGGATACCGCCTCTCACCCAGCGGGGATGCACTGATATCCTAAACACGTCGAGGTCTTCCGATGAGAAAGTCCAACCCTAGACTAAACTGGTGCAATGAAAACCACGGTGTCACGCAATCCCGCTTCCGAGACCCACCAAGAATACAGGCTAAAGCCCTGTGATACTCTGAACCCCTTGTAGTCCTCTCGTGGATCTCGTGTGGTCTATTTTGGACCACACAGGGGATCACGGGACCTAACGAGGACCACAGGCGTGAATTCAGTAGGTTCACGGTGCGGTTTTTGGTGGTAGAAGTGAACGAAGAAGAAGAAGAAGAATAAAATGTACAAATATGAATGAAAGCTTCCAACTGCTTTCCATCATGGTCACCACCACAGTCACTGAGAGTCTGCCATTGGTTTACTCATGCCTGGATTCCTTGAAAAAAAAACAACCCCAAAACAACTGACTCAATAGCCAGCTATGAATGGCCTCTTTAATCTCTTCATCCACACTGAAGTTCAGACAATCAAGTGCCTCCAACCATATGATAATCACATGGTGCGAGGGTGGGGTAAATATGAAGAATACAGAAGACATTCCAAATGCAGATTCTTAATTTTGTGAGCTGTTACATGAGCTATATGAAACGTTGTTTTATCACGCTGTAACAACTCACCAGAACTGAGCCACTTACATCAACTTAAAATGTCTCACACAGACGAGTGTCCATGTGGCAGTGGAGTCGACTTCAGAACATATCCTTCAAGAGTGCTCAAACCATGCAGACCTGAGGCGTGAGACATGGCCAGAGGACACAAGCTTGGGCCAAAAGCTTTGGGGGCTCCTATCAGGATCTGGAGAGGACTGCGAGCTTTGCCATGTTGACATGGATCAGGATCTCAAGTGACCAACAATCTCAGATGCAGAAGAAGAAGAAGAAGGAGAGATGTGGAGTCTTCAGCATTGTCAGGAGGTAGATTCTATGTTAGCTGTATGATATTAAGGACATCATCTAGCCATAAGTTGGCCATTTTCCAATGTCCATGAAGGGGACACTGAAATTTCCAATGTCCAGAAGAGAAGGACATCAAACATATGGTTATGGTCATATATGCACGGGAGGGTCAAAAATTAACCTTAATTTTGAATAAAATGTACGGCTCATACCAGGGGTGAATCTTGAAGGCTATACATGTCATAGTACCTCTGCCCTAGAGGTCGGTCCAGTCCCAAACACGCCCATACTGGGATAATGCCTAAACCGGCTCAACCCAGGGGTAGAAGTCACTAGTGGCGAGGATTCGTCCTCCTGGACAAAAGCTCCATCCTGGTCACAACTAGGAAAGGTAGCGGTCACGACCGCAAAATGCTGAAGTCGGAGACACTGGACCAGTGAAGTCTAGATAGGCAACCACCTCTCACCGGGCGGGGATGTTTGCGTATCCTAATCACGCTGAGGTTTTCCGGTGAGAAAGTCCAACCTTGGACTGGATGGACAACCACCTCTCACCCGGCGGTGATACACGGGTATCTCAAAACACGTCGAGGTTTTCCGGTGAGAAAGTCCAACTCTGGCCTGGGTGGGATACCGCCTCTCACCCAGCGGGGATGCACTGATATCCTAAACACGTCGAGGTCTTCCGATGAGAAAGTCCAACCCTAGACTAAACTGGTGCAATGAAAACCACAGTGTCACGCAATCCCGCTTCCGAGACCCACCAAGAATACAGGCTAAAGCCCTGTGATACTCTGAACCCCTTGTGGTCCTTTCGTGGATCTCGTGTGGTCTATTTTGGACCACACAGGGGACCACGGGACCTAACGAGGACCACAGGCGTGAATTCAGTAGGTTCACAGTGCGGTTTTTGGTGGTAGAAGTGAACGAAGAAGAAGAAGAATAAAATGTACAAATATGAATGAGAACTTCCAACTGCTTTCCATCATGGTCACCACCACAGTCACTGAGAGTCTGCCATTGGTTTACTCATGCCTGGATTCCTTGAAAAAAAAACAACCCCAAAACAACTGACTCAATAGCCAGCTATGAATGGCCTCTTTAATCTCTTCATCCACACTGAAGTTCAGACAACCAAGTGCCTCCAACCATATGATAATCACATGGTGCGAGGGTGGGTAAATATGAAGAATACAGAAGACATTCCAAATGCAGATTCTTAATTTTTTGAGCTGTTACATGAGCTATATGAAACGTTGTTTTATCACGCTGTAACAACTCACCAGAACTAAGCAAACTATCATGTTTTAACCTGACTGGAGGTTTCAAGTGGTTCTCATGCAGATCACAGTATGCTTCACTGTTGACAGTGGTTCCTCTGGGCATGTAATGTTCCAGGGTTGGGCCTTTGCAGTCCTAGAAGAGTGTGAATATCAATGCTCTGGCTAATGGAGTTATATGGAACTTATTTAGTTTTGGCAAGAAAAATGTCACCATTCTTTTCCATCTTGCTTTGTCTCTGGCTGGAAGTAATGTACCAAACATTCATCTCCAGTGACTAAATGTCATATAAAACCATCTTATTCAGCTCGTAAATGTTATAAAAGGGTTTTTACAAATATCCTCACATTCTTTCAGATCATGGGTCTTCTTCTTCTTCTTCGTTCGCATTGTCTGTCTATATCTGCAGTCCTGTCTCTTGGATAAATTTCACTGTTTTTTGTAACTCATGTATGGAACCGTAGAGCTTATCTTCTTTAGTGGTTTCACTGGGCCAGTAATTATTTCTCAGTGTCTCGTAGTTGATGCAGTTCTGGATGATATGTTCCACAGTTTGGGGCACCTGGGCACATGTACATAGATTAATAGTACCGACCTTAAACTTTGTATACATGACTTCGGAGTCGGGTGTGTCCTGTTCGGAGACGGAAGATGGTGACTTGTTCCTTTCTGTTTAGCATATGATAGTCATCATGTGGTGGTGTTTGTGGCTTCCTGTAGGTTTTTATCATGCTTTTCTTCTGATTATAGGTGATTGGTATGTCTGGTTGCTCCATTTCAGTGCCCTCTTTGGCCAGATGGTCAGCTTTCTCATTGCCTGGTATCCCACAGTGGGAGGGAATCCATTACAAAGTGACTCCATGTTGTAAGCCAATTTTTGACAAGGCATCCTTAAGGTCTGGTAGTTTGTTGCTCTGAAGAGCTTCCAGTACTGATCTTGCATCTTTGAGAATTACTACAGGACATGTATCAATTCTGGAGTCTGATAGTTTTTCAACTGCAGCAATAATTGCCCTAACTTCTGCATCAAAGTTGTTGCAGTATTTACCAGTGGGTATGGAAATCTTGTCAATGGTGTTGTTTGGATATTCAATATATGCTCCTGCCCCTCCATTCTTTACGGCATTATGTGCAGATCCATCTGTATACACACGTATCCAGGTGTCACATGGATATTTGTCAGCTAGAACACTAAGTGTGGCTGTTGATCTTACAAGACTGCTCTGCATCTCACCATTCTGCACACCTTTCACTTCAGTCTGAATAGTTATTTGTGTATAATCTGCTTCTTTCGATGGCGTATGCTCTGGTACAGATGATAATGGAGCAACTAAAGTTGGAAGGTCAGGTATCAGCTTACGCATACGCTTTGCCTGATGAATGAAGCTGCTTCTTTTAAGCCGTCCTAATGCCAAGTTATTGAATCTCTCCTTCAGGGGATGGCTTACAGAGCTAAGGAATTTTTCTCCCATGGTCATGACCTTTGTGTCTCTACGTTCCTTTAGCGCTTGAACACCAACTATTTTCTGCATTTCTACTATTGGTGTGGACGTCATGGCACCTGTGATAATCCGTAGTGACTGATTTTGAACCTTGTCTAGATTATGCAGTGTAGTGTTTGATGCTGTGCACCAAGATGTTGAGCCATATTCTAAATGTGGTAGAATACTTTGCTGATATACATTCTTGAGGATTCTTTCACTAGCTCCCCATGTGGTTCCACTCAATTTTCTTAATATGGCTAGTTTTCTTCTGGCTTTTGCTTCTGCACTGTTGATGTGTTGCTTCCACGTCAGTTTTGAGTCAAGAGTCACTCCTAAGTAAGTGGGTTGGTTGTCCATCCTTAAGGGTATTTCATTTACAAAGATCTTACCTGCTTTCTGTTTAGATGAGAGGGTGAACAGAGTGGTACTTGATTTCTCTGCGTTGATACTTACACACCATTTGTTTGTCCATGATGTCAAGATGTCTGCTGCTCTTTGGAGTCTCTGTGTAGCAACTGTCGCATATTCATCTGTACACCACATGACCAGATCATCTGCATACCGTGCCGCTTTGATTCCATAGGAAAGTTCCTTGACCAGGTCATTAATGAATACAAGGAATAGTGTAGGCGAAAGGACTCCTCCTTGTGGTACACCGTGTCGCAGAAGTACTTTCTGGCTTTTATGACCATCCATTACTACTCTAGCTCTTCTATTGTGTAAATAGGACTTTATCCAGTTGTATAGTCTTCCATTCACATTGCAAGATCATGGGTGAGTTGTTTTGGTATGAGGGATGATTGATATATTTGCGGCCTAAGGTACAAATACTTGAAAAACACAGTTGATATTATGTCCATTTGTAGATCAGGTTAATGTAAGATTAAACACCAAGTTTCAAGAAATTAACTGCAATCAGTTTTTTTTTATGGTTACTGAAGTGGTAAGGGGTGGCAGAAATTGAGAAAATGGATAACATTTCTCACCCAGCAGTCATTCGCTATCTCTGCATCAAGGGCTTATCATCGAAGGAGATCTATGAGGATATGGTAGAGACTCTAAGAGAGAGTGCCCCTTCTTACAGCACAGTGAAGAAATGGACAGCTCAATTCAAACATGGAAGGGAGAGTCTGGAAGATGATCCCGTCCAGGAAGACCAAGAACGGTAACCACCTATGAAACCACTGGCAGAATCCATGACATGATAATGGAGGATCGATGACTAACTGAGCGGTACATTGCTAAAGAGTCGGGCATCTCCCAGGAACGTGTTCATGCCATTATTCACAATGATCTTCAAATGACAAAGGTCTCTGCTTGATGGGTCCCGAAACTTCTTGGAGCTGATCACAAACAACAGCATCTCAACATGTCATGAGACAATCTTGGCCATTTTTCTGCAGATCCTGAAAAGTTTCTTCAGCAATTTGTGACTATGGATGAGAATTGGGTTCATCATTTTCAACCAGAAACCAAAGAACAGCCAAAGCAGTGGAAACATCATGGATCCCCACCTTCAAAGAAAGCAAGGGTGCTTCTGCCTGCAGGCAAAGTGATGGCTTCCATCTTTTGGGATTCAGAAGGTGTGTTATTGATAAACTATCTCCAAAAGGGCAGAACGGTCACCGGGACCTATTACGCTAATCTTGTGAAGCAACTGCAGGTCAAACTGAAGGAAAAGCGTCGAGGGAAATTGACGAGAGGAGTCATCTTTCAGCAAGACAATGCTCCAGTTCACAAGTCGGCGGTGGCAATGGCTGCCATTCATGAATGCGGCTTCCAGCTTCTTGAACATCCTCCTTATTCCCCAGATTTGGCCCCTTCGGACTGTTACCTGTTTACCAAATTCAAAAATGAGCTCAGTGGTCGCAAATTTGCTTCAGATGATGACGTCATTCACAGTGTAGACCACTTTCTACTGGCACAAGATGCTGACTTTTACAAAGAAGGGATCCGTATGCTCCAGGATCGCTGGACTAAGTACATACACTTGCAAAGGGGACTATGTTGAGAAATAACCCTAAAAAGTTGTCCACAAATAATACATTGTACCTTATGCTGAGAACTTACCAATCATCCCTCGTATCTACCTGGCAGAGACTGCAGCACTTCATGATTGATGTGGTGTGCTAAACCATGATTAATCTTAATTTCTGCATCAGTTGTTACCCACTGGTTTTCCTGTATCATTTGTTCCACTTCAGCATTAGCATCAGGCCTATTCACAGTGTGATCTGCTTCTGCCAGACTTGACACCCCAGTTTTAAAATTACTGTGCCATTCATTTATGTGCAGAAGTGACAAATATGTGTATTACCATATTGCCCCTTCATTCTACAGTAAATATCTATCAATTTCTCACATTCACTACCCAATAAACAAATAACTTCACTATTCTTCTCTTGTGCATGTTTCTAATTGAACAGCCATCTTTATTCTGGTCTGCTGTCATCATATTTCCAGAAGGGTTGATTTGCTTCTGCCTACATACATCTAGAGGATGACAACATTTCTGCTCCACTGTCTACTACTAGATTTAGATTTTTAGAGCAAGATTAGAGGTACTTTTCTTACTTGCCCTTGTTTGTTCAATGTCTTTATAGAGAAAAGCCTTTTATATTCCACCTGCGCTTGCTAATTGTTAATGTCACCTTCAGTACTACAATTCTGCATCTTTTGTAGAGGATGTAAGTCATTTTATATATTCCTCATCCTGCACCTTTGCTGTATATAAGTCATTTTGTGTATTACTCATCCTCTCTACAACTTTGTAGTGCAGCAGATGTGTTTCATCTTGTATACAACTCTTCCCTTCCTGTAGCTTTGTAGCATAGCAGATGTGTGTCATCTTGTACAGTATATTACTCATCCCTCCCTGCAACTTTGTAGTGTAGTAGATGTGTGTCATCTTGTATACAGTTAATCTCTCCCTACAACTTTGTAGTGTAGTAGATGTGTGTCATCTTGTATACAACTAATCCCTTCCTACAACTGTGTAGTGTAGTAGATGTGTGTAATCTTGTATACAACTAATTCCTCCCTACAGCTTTGTAGTGTAGTAGATGTGTGTCATCTTGTATACAGTTAATCCCTCCCTACAACTTTGTAGTGTGTGTCATCTTGTATACAGCTAATCCCTTCCTACAACTTTGTAGTGTAGTGGATGTGTGTCATCTTGTATACAGTTAATCCCTCCCTACAGCTTTGTAGTGTAGTAGATGTGTGTCATCTTGTATACAGCTAATCCCTCCCTACAACTTTGTAGTGTGTGTCATCTTGTATACAGCTAATCCCTTCCTACAACTTTGTAGTGTAGTAGATGTGTGTCATCTTGTATACGGCTAATCCCTCCCTACAACTTTGTAGTGTAGTGGATGTGTGTCATCTTGTATACAACTACATGACACATGATTGCAAAAAAAAAAAACGCGGAAGAGATACAAAGCTACGCAGATAGGAATAATACGAAAACGTTCCACGATGCACTAAAAACAATATATGGACCGAAATCCTCAAGATCTGCACTTCTATATAGCTCGGATGGGAACATGCTACTGACAGAAAAGAAAAAAAAAAACGAAATCCTGTAGCGTGGGCAGAGCACTTCAATACAGCCCTCAGTCGGTCATCGACCATCAATGACGAAACGATTGCTCGCCTACCTCATGTTGAAATTAAAAGTGAGCTAGATATACCACCAACCATCCAGGAAGTTAAGAACACCATCAACCAGTTATCAAGGGGGAAAGCTCCCAGCTCAGATGCCATCCCCACTGAGAGCTACAAAGTTGGGGGAACCCGCATGATACAGAGCCTCACTGATCTCTTCTGCTCAGCTTGGAGTTCGGGAACTCTACCACAAGATTTTAAAGATGCCCAAATGATCCACCTGTACATGAACAAGGGCAATCGCCACCATTGTGACAATCACAGAGCAATCTCGCTTCTATCAATCGCTGGCAAAGTACTGGCTCACGTTCTGCTAAACCGACTCAATGAGCATCTTGAAGATAATTTACTTCCCTAGAGTCTGTTTTCGAGCAGGAAGAGGGACAGTTGAGATGATCTTTGCTATCCGTCAACTACAGGAAAGGTGCCAGGAGCAGCACAGTGACCTATTAACTGTTTTTGTAGACTTAACCAAAGCCTTTGATACTGTCAACAGGGGCGGTCTTTGGCTAATAATAGCAAAATTTGGATGCCCAGCCAGGTTCATAGAAATAGTTCGTCAATTTCATGAGGGCATGAAAGTTTGTGTTCTTGATGATGGTGAGGTCTCCGAATCCTTTCCAGTTACCTGTCGGGTAAAGCAGGGATGTGTCCTTGCACCTGCACTGGGGTAAAGCAGGGATGTGTCATTGCACTTACACTGGGGTAAAGCAGGGATGTGTCCTTGCACTTACACTGGGGTAAAGCAGGAATGTGTCCTTGCACCTGCACTGGGGTAAAGCAGCGATGTGTCCTTGCACTTACACTGGGGTAAAGCAGGGATGTGTCCTTTCACCCACACTGGAATAAAGCAGGAATGTGTCCTTGCACCCACACTGGGATAAAGCAGGGATGTGTCCTTGCACCTACACTGTGATAAAGCAGGGATGTGTCCTTGCACCTACACTGGGATAAAGCAGGGATGTGTCCTTTCACCCACACTGAGGTAAAGCAGGGATGTGTCCTTTCACCCACACTGGGATAAAGCTGGGATGTGTCCTTGCACTTACACTGAGGTAAAGCAGGAATGTGTCCTTGCACCCACACTCTTCAGCACGGTGTTCTCGCCCATGCTCGTGTACGATTCCAGAAGCTCTAATGAAAACTGTTTTCTGTTAATTTCTAGAACAGACGGAAAGCTCTTCAATGTAAGGCGATTAAAAGCTGCCTCAAACGTTAGGAATGCGAAAATCAAAGACTTTCTGTTCGCCAATGAATATGCACTAAATGCTAACTCAACATCTAATATGCAAACCGTTACTGATAACTTCTCGGAGGCATGTGACAACTTTGGCCTTAGATCAACATCGGAAAAACAGAAGTTGTATGTCAACCCATCTCGAACAAAGAGTATACTGACCCGGAAATTATGATAAAGGGACAAGCTAAAATCCGTAGAAAAGTTCACTTATCTTGGCAGTACCCTTTCCGGGACAGTCAGTCTTGATGCTGAAATCAGCAACAGAATAGCTAAAGCCAGCGCAGCATTTGGGAGGCTACGAAAAAATGTATAGGAAAGAAGAGGACTCGGCCTTACCAGCAAGTTAAAGGTCTATAAAGCTGTTGATCTGACCACACTAATGTATGTAGCCACCAAGTTAAAGGTCTATAAAGCTGTCGTTCTGACCACACTAATGTATGCTACCACCAAGTTAAAGGTCTATAAAGCTGTCGTTCTGACCGCACTAATGTATGCTACCACCAAGTTAAAGGTCTATAAAGCTGTTGATCTGACCACACTAATGTATGCTACCACCAAGTTAAAGGTCTATAAAGCTGTTGATCTGACCACACTAATGTATGCAGCCACCAAGTTAAAGGTCTATAAAGCTGTTGATCTGACCACACTAATGTATGCTACCACCAAGTTAAAGGTCTATAAAGCTGTTGATCTGACCACACTAATGTATGCAGCCACCAAGTTAAAGGTCTATAAAGCTGTTGATCTGACCACACTAATGTATGCTACCGAAACATGGACAGTCTACAGTAGACATGCAAGACAACTACATCACTTCCATCTAGGCTGTCTCAGAAAAATACTGAACATCAAATGATACCTGATACTAAAGTCCTCACAAGAGCTAATATTCCAAGCATCTACACAATGCTTCAAAAGGCGCAAATTCAATGGACAGGGCACGTAGTCAGAATGAGTAACACTGGACTGCCCGAACAACTCCTTTATGGGGAACTTCTGAACGGAAAGCTAGAGGGGAAAAAAAAAAAAGCGATACACAGATACGCTCAAAACCTCACTCAAAGCCTTCGAGATAGACATAAACTCTTGGGAGGTCATAGCACAAGTCCAGCCATCATGGAGGACTATAACCAGCCTGGGTGCTCAGAGAGCAGAGCGCTCAAGAACTGAAAGTACCCAGCACAAACGAGCAATACTAAAAGCCAAGGCAGCACAAGCACCCACAACTGAATCTGGACATGTATGTTCCGTGTGTGGCAAAACTTTTAGAGCTCGTATATCATTGGAAGCAGCAGAAATGTGGTTTATTAGAAGAATGTTGCGAATCCCCTGGACAGCAAAAATAACTAATGAAGAATGTAGGAGAAGAGCTGGAGAGACAAAAAACCTTGTCAAAAAGATAAGAGAGAGATAATGTACTTTCATAGGACATGCAATGAGAAGAGGGGGCATTGAAAATATTATAACAACAGGAAAAATAGAAGGAAGAAGATCAAGAGGAAGACCAAGAGAAATGATACTGGACAGTCTGACGGGATGGTGTGAGAGGAGATCACCAACTGAGCTGATGGCATGCATGAAGGATCGCGTACTCTGGAGAAGCATAATAGCAAACGCCAGTCGGCACGGCACATGATGATGATGATATAGGGCTAGTTGGTCATGCATCTCCTTACTTTGACTAAGATGAATCTGCGGTCATCATCGAAGACGATGGACGAACAACAACAGATGTGTGTCACCTTCTATACAACTAATATCTCCCTACAACTTTGTAGTGTAGTGGATGTATACAACTAATATCTCCCTACAACTTTGTAGTGTAGTGGATGTATATAACTAATATCTCCCTACAACTTTGTAGTGTAGTGGATGTATACAACTAATATCTCCCTACAACTTTGTAGTGTAGTGGATGTATACAACTAATATCTCCCTACAACTTTGTAGTGTAGTGGATGTATACAACTAATATCTCCCTACAACTTTGTAGTGTAGTGGATGTATATAACTAAATCTACTGCATGTTTTTATCATGTTGTGGCAGACACTGAGCATCATACACTGTTATCTCATGCTATCTGTTGACATTATCTGACACTAAAGGTCACTTCTACATTCACAAAATGCAAAGACAACTCACTCTCTGTGACACAGTTACCAGAGACAACAAACGTAACTAGGACAATTCTACGTGGACTACTTTACTCAAGTATTTGACTGAGAAAGAAAACAGAGCCCTGTCATGCCATCGAGGCCCGTGTGGGTGATGCTGTTAGTGGCCACATTTTTCCTGACTTGTCGGCATACTACAGGGGGATGTAGACTTTTTCATGTAAAAGAAAAGCAGCAAGGCACCCATTTCTACAGCTGGGTTACTGGGGCACCTCTTGTGGAAGTATTCTGTTTTTTTTAACAACCTGACAACAACAACATATAACATAAACAAGCATAGACAAAATTGCTGACTGCCATGAGTTACATTCATTCATTCATTTGCATGTCCCTTGTGGAACTTTGCCTCCCTAACAGCTCTCCTGTAGGCCTTTCGGTTGTGAGAAAGATGGCCTGCTGCATCCATTTGCAGATCATCAACGATGTCTTGCAGCCATCTTCGACTTGGTCTTCCTCTCTTTCTTTTTCCCATTATGTACCCTTCCAAGACGGTTTTCTGTAGATATCATGACGTTTAATGTGTCCAAAATATTTAAGTTTTCTCTCTTTAATCCTCTTTACTAGCCAGCCTTCTATTAAGTTCTTGTAGTATAGACATATTTGTTCTTTTTTGTGTCCATGATATTTGAAGAACCATGAGTTACAAGAAGGAAAAATATATGTAGAAAGGATACTGTTGAAGAAATAAACTAGTCTGCATACCTTGGCAGCTACATAGACCAGGATGGTGACACCAGAAAGGAAGTTAGAATTCCAAAGCAGCATTGACCTTAAAAAATTTTGAGAACATACGGCACTCTAAAGTTATAAGCACAAAGACCAAGTTAAGATTATGCAATTCAAATGTAATATCAACCCTCATTTATGCGTACGAAAGCTGGAAAACAACTAATGAAATAGAGAAGAAATAAGACTCTTTTGAAAACAAATGCCTAAGGATATAAAGTGGAATGAATTCAAGAACAACGCAGAGATAAGGCAGATGAATGAACAACCTGTCTCATGGGTGATCACATAAAGATGGACATATACTTGCATCGGTCATGTGATGAGAAGAAACAATCAGAGAATCCCAAAACAAGCTATCAAGTGGAACACAAGTCGAAGAAAAAGAGCCTGCCCACGTGAAACTCTAAAGAGGACACTGTTAAGAGAGGCCAATTTAGTTGGCATAAAATCCCTTGATGAGGTTGAAAAGCTTGCCGAAAACAGGAAAATATGGCGAACTACCATGTGAGCCCTATGTGATGTTTAACGGAACGGGAAGGATGCAGATGTAGCCATGTAAGATTTACACATGACTGAGGTTCTAAGGACTGTTATTGCCGGAGGTAGGGTGGAGGATACGCTCTCCACTACAATGGCGTGCGTCTCAAATGGCCTCTGACAGTCAAGTCCAGCTCCTGGCAGAACTGATTAAACTGACAGGAGAAGGGGCGAAGGCGAATATCTAGCGCCTGAAAACCAGACGTTTCGGGTAGATGAGAGTCATGTTTGGTAGCTCATCTACTGCTGCTGGCGAGAATCTTCAGCTGCCGTGCGTGGAGTGGGGGCTCCTCCCAACAAGTGTAGAAAGGTGCAATCATGGGTTGCCGTGCGGCACTGTGGAAAAGGTGAAAGAAAGGAATAAGTGAAGTAATCAGCAGTCTCGAGGTCAGGACTGCTCAAATCACGGCACATCTGCTCTGGAGGTCGCCCACGTCCCATGCGAATTGCCTGAACCGGCTTAACCCAGGGGTTAAAACGCTGCTGGCGAGACTCTTCTGATGCCGCGCGTGGAGTGAAACTCCTCCCAGCCAATGAAGAAAATGAGGAAAAGCAATCAGGGTTGTCGTGCGGCGCCGATGTGAAAAGGATAAAGTGAAGCTTAATCGGTATGTCCAGTAGTCCCGCGGCGAGAGCTACTCATACCACGGCACCTCTGCTCTAGAGGCCGGCCACGTCCGTTCTACACCCATACTGGTGAAATATGCCTAAACCGGATTAAACCAGGGGTGAAACTCATTAGTGGCGAGGATTCATCCTACTGGACAAAAGCTCCGGTCTGGTCACAACTAGGAAGGATGGCGGCCACGACTACAAAATGCTGAAGTAGGAGACACTGGACCAGGGCAGTCTAGATAGGCAACCACCTCTCACCCGGCGGGGATGTATGCGTATCCTGATCACGCTGAGGTTTTCCGGTGAGAAAGTTCAACGTTGGACTAGTTGGGCAACCACCTCTCATCCGGCGGGGATACACGGGTATCCCAAAATACGTGGAGGTTTTCTGGAGAGAAAGTCCAACTCTAAACTGGTGCAACGAAAACCACGGTGTCACGCAATCCGCTTCAGAGACCCAAGAATACAGGCTCAAGCTCTGCGATACTCTGAACCTCTCGGGGATCTCATGTGGTCCTTTCGGTGACCACGGGACCTATTGAGGACTACGGGGCGGTCCTGGTGGTAGAAGCGAACAAAGAAGACATATTACTGACACATTTTGGAAGGTGTAAAAATAAAGAGAATGTGATACTGAATAAAACATGGAGAGGATGAGATGTTTTTTGACACAGCAAAGAACAATACTACCTCTTCTTCGTTTGCTTCTACTATCAAGATCGCCCCGTGATCCTACTGAGTTTACTCCAGCAGTTCTCGTGACAGTCTCATTAAGGATGGAGGCTCAGAGCATCGTGGGGCTTGGGGTTGTATTCTCGGTGGGTCACAGAAGCAGCACTGCATGACACTGTGGCTTTCGTTGCACCAGTTTAGAGTTGGACTTTCTCACTGGAAAACCTCAACGTGATTTGGATACGAATATATCCCTGTCGGGTGAGAGGTGGTTGCCTACCTAGACTGCACTGGTCCAGTGTCTCCAACTGCAGCATTTTGTGGTCGTGTTCGCTACCCTTCCTGGTTGTGACCAGGATGGAGCTTTTGTCCAGGATGATGAATCCTCGCCACTAGTAAGTTTCACCCCTGGGTTAAGCCAGTTTAGGCGTATTTTCCCAGTATGGGTGTATTTAGGACGTGACCGACCTCTACAGCGGAGGTACCGTGATATGAGTAGCCATCAAGTTTCACCCCTGGTGTGTGCCGATTTAGGTATATTTCACCAGTATGGGTGTAGAACGGACGTGGCCGGCCTCTAGAGCAAAGGTGCCGTGGTATAAGTAGCTCTCGCCGCGAGACTACTGGACATCCCAATTAAGCTTCACTTTATCCTTTCCATCACCTTTTCACATCGGCGCCGCACAGCAACCCTGACGGCTTTTTCTCATTTTCTTCATTGGCCGGTAGGAGTTTCACTTCACGCGCGGCATCCGAAGAATCTCGCCTGCAGTGTCTTAACCCCTAGGTTAAGCCAATTCGCCCGGTATGAGTGTACATGGGGTGTGGCCTACCTCCAGAGCAAAGGTGACGTGGTTTGTGCAGTCCTGACCTCGAGACTACTGATTATTTCACTTAATCCTTTCTTTCACCTTTTTCGGCAGCTGAGTAATCTCACCAGCAACGAACAATGATACAAAAAACACACACATCAAACAACAATTAAAAAAAACATGCTCAGAAGCGTGTATTTTAATAAAACTTATGGTCTCTTAGCTCACCTTCTTGTCTCTAGCATGACTTAAGTCACTCACTTCAGTCAGCTCACATTCATACATTCACTGAAATACTGACAATAAAAAGTGATCATACAATAGCCTGAGTTGTCTAGCTGGCTTGTCCTGTCACACAGAAAGTTGTGTGTTCATGCGTTTCTGCCAACAAAGAGTAGAATAAATAAAGCAAGAACAGCTTTCATTAATCTTAGAAACATCTGGAAGTCCTGCCAGTACAGTACTAGAACCAAAATAAAACTGTAGCAAAGTTGTGTGTTATCTGTGCTCCTCCATGGAGCAGAATGCTAGAGAGCAACTGACAAGAAAATGGGCAAATTATCCTCATTCCACACAACCTGCCTCAGAAAGATTTTAAATATTTACTGGCCACAGACAATAAATAATAGAGACCTACTTGCCCAGTGTCAACTAGAAGACATGCATGCCATAATAGCAAAAAAATGCTGGAAATGGATCTTTTATGTGCTCCGAAGAGACCCCAGCAACATCACTAGAACAGTCACGTGGTGGACGTCTGAGGGAGACAGAGAGGTCGACCCAAGATTGCCAGGCGGAGAACAGTAGAAGAAGAGCGCAGCACAATACAGAGGCTGCTCATGGACTCGGAGGTGGAGAGAATTTGTTGCTGTCCTGCAAGATGCCACAGGATGTAGTGGGCGGTGACTGGTCAGTCGATCGCTGACCAAGAACACGGATGGATGTCCTGCAAGATGCCACAGGATGTAGTGGGCGGTGACTGGTCAGTCGATCGCTGACCAAGAACACGGATGGATGTCCTGCAAGATGCCACAGGGTGTAGTGGGCGGTGATTGGTCAGTCAATTGCTGACCAAGAACATGGATGGATGTCTGTTTTGCAAGATGCCACAGGGTGTAGTGGGCGGTGACTGGTCAGTCGATTGCTGACCAAGAACATGGATGGATGTCCTGCTGCCAGCATCCTCCAGCAAATCTATCTGTAAAAATGGTTGCCCAACAAATTAGTTTGGAGGAAAATGACCTTTCAAAATCTGCTTGCATTGCCAAGGCACACCAGACGGCACCACATATGCACACAGGATTTCATGAAAAAGTCAGGTCCTATGAATAAGGGACTTCACAACAGATAAATGATGAAAGGGACAAAAAAAAAAGTTACCGTAAAACAGGCTTTTTTTTTCCATTCTCACAATCTGACAGATCACACTGTGTTAGCCACTGACATCACAATCCAACTGACCATCATATTTACATCTATGACTGATGTCTCATTTTTTCCTTCTATTTCATTACCATGACAGCAGTTATCTAAGTGTTTTGTTAACATTCACAAATATCTCTAACTCACTTTATATTCAGACATCATGTTAATGATTCATCTGTCAAGTTAATGATCAGATATTTAACTATGTTAACAATTCCCCTCTCAGTATAATAAGCAAACATTTCATCATGTTGATGATTCACTCTAAAATTTGGTCGGTTAATGAGGGTTAGTTTGTTGTCTGTCATCCAGGTCTTCTCTGAAAGACTGGATGACAGACAACACACACCAACTACAAAGACATCAGCAAACCATCCTCTTCCGCCTAAGGACAGATCACTGTGGACTACTAAGCCACCTGCATTGACTCAAAATGTCTCACACAGACGAGTGTCCATGTGGCAGTGGAGTCCAGACTCCAGAACATATCCTTCAAGAGTGCCCAAACCATGCAGACCTGAGGTGTGAGACATGGCCAGAGGACACAAGATTGGTGCAAAAGCTTTGGGGCTCCTATCAGGATCTGGAGAGGACTGCGGGCTTTGCATTGTCGCATGGATTAGGATCTGATGTGACCAACAATCTTGAACGCAGAAGAAGAATGAAATTTAACTCTTCCTGAGCTTGCGATCAGGATACTGACACTTCCGGTTTTCCCGTTGCGACCGTATGGTCAGGACCCTGACAATTGTTTGTTTCATTAAAACAAGCGGTGTAACATTTACATTGTACATATTTCGTCCGCGATTCCGGTGACACTTTCAAAACGGCGAATGCGTGCCTAGTTACGAGCGATGCTGAGCGAGAAAAAGGACGAGAAGCATGGAAATTTTTCAATTTTTGACGATGCTGATAGGGGTATGGACATAGCCTATGGCGACCCCGCTGCTCTTGAATGTTTTCTACGTAGATCTAGACATATTTAGATGACTGGAGAAGTAGTTAGGAGTTATTTCAGACTTTATTTAGCGAGAATGCAACATAGAATCAGAATACGAGATCGACAAGTAGATCTACACATCTCAGATGGTAAGTAGGTGTAAGAAGCGCGAATCTAGACCTAGCCGATGGTGAGCTGGCCACAATCAGTGTCTAAATACATCACGTTACTTCTTTTTTCCTAAAAAACTCTGCATTTCTGAAATTTTCATTCATTTAGCTACACGTTGACACATATTACGTATACGGAAGTAAATGGAAATACTGTTTTCCATCCCATTTTACAACTAGACCCCCTTACAGACAAGACCCGCGTTTTACTCCCGCATGCCACGACACGTCCGTGTTTCTTCCTCCAGCACGGAAAGAGTTAAAAACTAATCATTCCACCATGTCAACAATTCACCTCTCAGACTAATAACTACTCATTATTCACCTCTCAGACTAAGAAGTGCTCATTATTCACCTCTCAGACTAAGAAGTGCTCATTATTCACCACTCATATTAACGACTGTGTAACAATTACTTTCATTCAATGTGACCAATGTCCGGTCCAAGAAAAATTTAGGAACAGATTAGAGGAAGGAACTGGTAGTGATGTAACAATGTCACTAAACTGTGGTGATTAAGAGGGTTAATGATGGGACTGTCCACATGTTAATGCACCATCACTCAGGATCTGCTGTGGCCGTGGTTTAACTGGTCAGTAAATTTAGCTGCAGATTTAAATAATCAAAGGGTTAATCCTAGGTAGGAGTGAAGTGATCAGGAGGGCTGAAGAAGTGATCAGGAGGGCTAGATAAGTGATCAGGAGGGCTGAAGAAGTGATCAGGAGGGCTGAAGAAGTGATCAGGAGGGCTAGATAAGTGATCAGGAGGGCTAGATAAGTGATCAGGAGGGCTAGATAAGTGATCAGGAGGGCTAGATAAGTGATCAGGAGGGCTAAATAAGTGACCAGGAGGGCTAGATAAGTGATCAGGAGGGCTAGATAAGTGATCAGGAGGGCTAGATAAGTGACCAGGAGGGCTAGATAAGTAATCAGGAGGGCTGAAGAAGTGATCAGGAGGGCTAGATAAGTGATCAGGAGGGCTGAAGAAGTGATCAGGAGGGCTAGATAAGTGATCAGGAGGGCTGAAGAAGTGATCAGGAGGGCTGAAGAAGTGATCAGGAGGGCTAGATAAGTGACCAGGAGGGCTGAAGAGGTGATCAGGAGGGCTAGATAAGTGATCAGGAGGGCTAGATAAGTGATCAGGAGGGCTAGATAAGTGATCAGGAGGGCTGAAGAAGTGACCAGGAGGGCTAGATAAGTGATCAGGAGGGCTAGATAAGTGATCAGGAGGGCTAGATAAGTGATCAGGAGGGCTAGATAAGTGATCAGGAGGGCTAGATAAGTGACCAGGAGGGCTAGATAAGTGACCAGGAGGGCTAGATAAGTGACCAGGAGGGCTAGATAAGTGACCAGGAGGGCTAGATAAGTGATCAGGAGGGCTAGATAAGTGATCAGGAGGGCTAGATAAGTGATCAGGAGGGCTAGATAAGTGATCAGGAGGGCTGAAGAAGTGATCAGGAGGGCTAGATAAGTGATCAGGAGGGCTGAAGAAGATCTTTCAGTTCACTGTTACTTGTGTCTTCAGTATAAGCCATTCAGCCAAAGCAGTTCATACAGCAGAACTCATTTAACCCATACAACATAATCCATGTGGCCAAAGTGGTGGTTCATTCAACAAATGGGCAAAGTAGTGGTTCATTCAACATGTGGCCAAAGTAGTGGTTCATTCAACATGTGGCCAAAGTAGTGGTTCATTCAACATGTGGCCAAAGTAGTGGTTCATTCAAAAGGTGGCCAAAGTAGTGGCTCATTTAACATGTGGCCAAAGTAGTGGTTCATTCAAAAGGTGGCCAAAGTAGTGGTTCATTTAACATGTGGCCAAAGTAGTGGTTCATTCAACATGTGGCCAAAGTAGTGGTTCATTCAACATGTGGCCAAAATGGTGATTGACACAACATAACCAATGTGATCAGATTAGTGGTTCTACAACATAACCCTTGTGGCAATAACAGTAACTGACACAACCCACATGACCCAAGTAATGGTTCATTCTATATAACCCAAGAGATCCATGTAGTGGCTTGTATGAATATCTTCAGCTCTGGATGAAGCATTATTTTTGGCACTTGAAGAGATCTGAGTTGTCTGTGTCATCAGTCTGTCATATGTCAGTGTCCTGAGTCAAGAAACAAGGTCTCTGACACTCCACACTGTCCAATGATGAGTCAAGAAACAAGGTCTCTGGCACTCCACACTGTCCAATGATGTGTCAAGAAACAAGGTCTCTGGCACTCCACACTGTCCAATGATGTGTCAAGAAACAAGGTCTCTGGCACTCCACACTGTCCAATGATGTGTCAAGAAACAAGGTCTCTGGTCCAGTGATGAGTCAAGAAACAAGGTCTCTGGTTCAGTGATGAGTCAAGAAACAAGGTCTCTGGTCCAGTAATGAGTCAAGAAACAAGGTCTCTGGTCCAGTGATGTGTTACACTTGGCAGTGGAGCTTGGTGAAAGGTCTGTTCATGAGGTGACTACCAGAGCTCACTTGATCATCATCATCTTCACAATCACTACAACATCTTTCAACAGCAACCACAGTCTAGCCACAACTCCCATGTTATTTTCTCTTTCTTCTTCTTCTGTGTTATGTTTCAGTCATACTGAAACTGGAAACTTTGGCACTTGAAGAGATCTGAGTTGTCTGTGTCATCAGTCTGTCATATGTCAGTGTCCTGAGTCAAGAAACAAGGTCTCTGACACTCCACACTGTCCAATGATGAGTCAAGAAACAAGGTCTCTGGCACTCCACACTGTCCAATGATGTGTCAAGAAACAAGGTCTCTGGCACTCCACACTGTCCAATGATGTGTCAAGAAACAAGGTCTCTGGCACTCCACACTGTCCAATGATGTGTCAAGAAACAAGGTCTCTGGTCCAGTGATGAGTCAAGAAACAAGGTCTCTGGTTCAGTGATGAGTCAAGAAACAAGGTCTCTGGTCCAGTAATGAGTCAAGAAACAAGGTCTCTGGTCCAGTGATGTGTTACACTTGGCAGTGGAGCTTGGTGAAAGGTCTGTTCATGAGGTGACTACCAGAGCTCACTTGATCATCATCATCTTCACAATCACTACAACATCTTTCAACAGCAACCACAGTCTAGCCACAACTCCCATGTTATTTTCTCTTTCTTCTTCTTCTGTGTTATGTTTCAGTCATACTGAAACTGGAAACTGTGGCTCTGGGCAAGGTCAGAGCTTCTCTTCACATTTCTGTTTCAGATCTAATCTCTGCTGCCAAGTCCAGCGATACTAAAATGGTTGTGTATTCCTCTCTGACAAAGAGAGTCTGTGCATACTACTCTGACTCGGCCTGTGACAAAGGAATACATCAGCAAACTATTCCCAGGACAAATGTAAAAGCTGCTACTTATCACAGTTCAAATTCTCACTGATAAATGCTGGTAATAAAAATGATGTAAACTTCAATACTTTAAAAATTTCTTATTCCAAAATTATGACACTGAAAAGTAGACTGTCACTATAACTTGGACTGGGTATTTGTTGCCAGGAGTTTCTGCATGTCCTGCAGGGACTTGGTGAGGCTGACATAAAAAGTGTCCGAGCTGGTCTGAGGGCAGTCTTTGAAGGAAGTGACGGAGATAATCAGCTGGTCATCTTGAGGGTTGTAGCACAGTCCGTAACCATCAGGAACAACTGGTCCAAAACAGAGAAAGGCTTTGTATTTGGAGGCAACCTGTGGAGACAAAACCGCCAAAGACATGATCAGTCTGTCAAGACAGGATATATTTCAGACAAGTCATACTTAACTGATATACAGCAAATCCTTGTTATTCACAGACTCTGACCCCACTGATACCTGTTTCCACTTCTACAAAAAATGTAACCCATTCTGCCACACACAGGATCTGTTCATGGCCTTTAACTGACACAAGCTCCACCAAGGCAAGCTGTCTCTCCCTGCAGCTTCTGCTGTGTTGAGTAGGCCCCACATTGTTCTGATAACATTCCACAATGTTCTGATAACATTCCACACTGTTCTGATAACATTCCACACTGTTCTGATAACATTCCACACTGTTCTGATAACATTCCACACTGTTCTGATAACATTCCACATTGTTCTGATAACATTCCACATTGTTCTGATAACATTGCACATTGTTCTGATAACATTCCACACTGTTCTCAGTGTTTCACATGACTTTGGTGATTAATTTCAACAATGGCAGACCTCACTAGTAAATGCTGGAAGAACTATTACTGGTAGAACAACTATCACTGATAGTACAACTATCACTAGTAGAACAACTATCAACGGTAGTACAAGTATCAATGGTAGTACAACTATCACTGATAGAACAACTATCACTCACAACGCTGTGATCACTGACAAAACCACCACAAAATGGAAAGATAACTCTCTGTGGGAGAAATAACACAAACTTATCAGGGCTAACAAACTTAACCAGGACATGATCTTCTATGCAGACTACTTTCTATACAGACTACTTTCTCTGTGGACTATTTTATTCAAGTAAACAGGGTTGGACTGTAGTGGTGGTGGAGCTTGCTCAAAATTAAAAAAAGACAAGCTAAACCCACTTTTCATCTGACATGGTTCTAACATCATCATCACTGCAAGGATCAGGTTTGCAGCCAAGATAACATACAACATCACAGATTGCCACAATCCACAGCAAAAACAAAACAAATAAGATATACATATTGGTTCTAAATCACTCACACAAATGCTGACCTATGAATGGTTAAACTTCACCTTGAAATGACTTGTGAGTTGGCTAGAATTCACCCTGAAATTACCCATGAGTTGGCTAACATTCACTCTGCAATTACCAATGAGCTGACTTAAATTCACTTTGAAATTACCCATGAGTCAGCTAACATTCATCTTGTACCGACCTGTGAGAAGGTTAAATGTCACCTTGCACTAATTATGGAGACTAAATGGCCTTTGTTTTTTACAAACCCATAAATTTATTAACTTTGACTATGTACTGACCTGGCTTGTAGATATCTTGTAATGTGTGCTCTCCTTGAAAGCAAAATCTGTGAAAATTTCTGGAACATTCTTGCCATTTTCCTGTGCTGTAAGCCTAAGTCCCAGCAAATGTCTGTCTATTCCTTGCCCATTGATAGTCTGCATCAAGTATACAAATCACAAAATTATTGTCTGCATCATGTACACAAACCACAAAATGGAAAGATAACTCTCTGTGGGAGAAATAACACAAACTTATCAGGGCTAACAAACTTAACCAGGACATGATCTTCTATGCAGACTACTTTCTATACAGACTACTTTCTCTGTGGACTATTTTATTCAAGTAAACAGGGTTGGACTGTAGTGGTGGTGGAGCTTGCTCAAAATTAAAAAAAGACAAGCTAAACCCACTTTTCATCTGACATGGTTCTAACATCATCATCATCATCATCACTGCATCAACTGCAAGGATCAGGTTTGCAGCCAAGATAACATACAACATCACAGATTGCCACAATCCACAGCAAAAACAAAACAAATAAGATATACATATTGGTTCTAAATCACTCACACAAATGCTTCACCTTGAAATGACTTGTGAGTTGGCTAGAATTCACCCTGAAATTACCCACGAGTTGGCTAACATTCACTCTGCAATTACCAATGAGCTGACTTAAATTCACTTTGAAATTACCCATGAGTTGGCTAACATTCATCTTGTACCGACCTGTGAGAAGGTTAAATGTCACCTTGCACTAATTATGGGGACTAAATGGCCTTTGTTTTTTACAAACCCATAAATTTATTAACTTTGACTATGTACTGACCTGGCTTGTAGATATCTTGTAATGTGTGCTCTCCTTGAAAGCAAAATCTGTGAAAATTTCTGGAACATTCTTGCCATTTTCCTGCGCTGTAAGCCTAAGTCCCAGCAAATGTCTGTCTATTCCTTGCCCATTGATAGTCTGCATCAAGTATACAAATCACAAAATTATTGTCTGCATCATGTACACAAATCACAAAATTATTGTCTGCATCATGTACACAAATCACAAAATTATTGTCTGCATCATGTACACAAATCACAGGATTACTGTCTGCATTATGTACACAAATTACGGTCTGCATCATGTACACAAATCACAGGATTACTGTCTGCATTATGTACACAAATCACAGGATTACTGTCTGCAACATGTTCACAGAGTGTAATTATTGCCTGTAAATAGTGCAGACACGCACAAAACTATTATCTGCATCAAGTACAACACATGGACAGATAATTACAGACAGATACTTTAGACCAAGATCAAGCCCTGTTTGATAAACATGACAACCATGTGAAGCTTCACCGAACAAATGAACTGTGAAGTTTCATCAAACAAATGAACTGTGAAGCTTCACCAAACAAATGAACTGTGAAGCTTCACCAAACAAATGAATTGTGAAGTTTCACCAAACAAGTGAACTGTGAAGTTTCACCAAACAAATGAACTGTGAAGTTTCACCAAACAAGTGAACTGTGAAGTTTCATCAAACAAATGAACTGTGAAGCTTCACCAAACAAATGAACTGTGAAGTTTCACCAAACAAGTGAACTGTGAAGTTTCACCAAACAAGTGAACTGTGAAGTTTCACCAAACAAGTGAACTGTGAAGTTTCATCAAACAAATGAACTGTAAAACACAGATAACTCTGTTTAACCCTTACCTCTCCTGTGCCACAGATTTAGTAACCAGTACACACGGATGATAAAGATAAAATTTACATGAAAATAGACAGACTTTAGATAAGAACTCATGTTCAGAATTGACCGAAAGATTACATAAATGAAGAAAATAAATGAAATAGGCTATGGTTCCAATTTTTGCGAACATTCCAAAAATATAAAGTGCATTTGAACACTCTTACCAATCAGCATCAAACTTTTCTCACATTGGGGTTTTGTTCAAGAATGTAGCATTCATGACAGATTCTGCTGTTCCCAGTAGACATTTTCAAATGACAAACAACGATGCTTCCACACAACAAAGTGATTTAGCACAGCACTGTATGGTTAGTCTTCACTAAAATAGCTGACAAAGTCTTAGTTGATGTTGGAAGTGAAAATAGCTGACAAAGTCTTGGTTGATGCTGGAAGTGAAAATAGCTGACAAAGTCTTGGCTGATGTTGGAAGTGAAAATAGCTGATAAAATCTTGGCTGATGTTGGAAGTGAAAATAGCTGACAAAGTCTTGGTTGATGCTGGAAGTGAAAATAGCTGACAAAGTCTTGGCTGATGTTGGAAGTGAAAATAGCTGATAAAATCTTGGCTGATGTTGGAAGTGAAAATAGCTGACAAAGTCTTGGTTGATGCTGGAAGTGAAAATAGCTGACAAAGTCTTGGCTGATGTTGGAAGTGAAAATAGCTGATAAAATCTTGGCTGATGTTGGAAGTGAAAATAGCTGACAAAGTCTTGGTTGATGTTGGAAGTGAAAATAGCTGACAAAGTCTTGGCTGATGTTGGAAGTGAAAATAGCTGACAAAGTCTTGACTGACGTTGGAAGTGAAAATAGCTGACAAAGTCTTGACTGACGTTGGAAGTGAAAATAGCTGACAAAATCTTGACTGACGTTGGAAGTGAAAATAGCTGACAAAGTCTTGACTGACGTTGGAAGTGAAAATAGCTGACAAAATCTTGACTGACGTTGGAAGTGAAAATAGCTGACAAAGTCTTGACTGACGTTGGAAGTGAAAATAGCTGACAAAATCTTGGGTGATGCAGAAAGTGCTTCATCAATTATTCTTCAAAAGCTAACCATTCAACACTGTGCTAAATCATTCTGTTGTTCACTGTAGCAAAACTCTCTTCATTAGCTGTTACAACATCTTTCCCAGATAAAGAAGTCAGCATAAATGTGTCGTCTATCAACAGCTTCTGTAACAAAATCTCTGACATGTATCAACAGCCTTTATAACAAAATCTCTGAAGTTTTCTGTTCTCCACTTCAGCACATAAGCTGCAGCATCACTCTCTCCTGTCATCAATTCTCTAAAATCTATTAACATTTTTTTCTCTCATGCCATCAATTCTCTATAATTTATTGGCATTTTTTCTCTCTTGTCATTGATTCTCTTCTTCTTCTTCGTTCGCTTCTACCACCAAAACTGCACTGTGATCCTACTGAATTTACGACTGTGGTCCTCATTAGGTCCCGTGGTCTCCTGTGTGGCCCCTGAAAGTACTACACAAGATCCACGAGAGCACCACAAGGGGTTCAGAGTATCACAAGGCTTTAGCCTGTATTCTTGGTGGGTCTCAGAAGCGAGATTGCGTGACACCGTGGTTTTCATTGCACCAGTTTAGTCTAGGGTTGGACTTTCTCACCGGAAGACCTCGACGTGTTTAGGATATCAGTGCATCCCTGCTGGGTGAGAGGCGGTAGCCCATCCAGGCCAGAGTTGGACCTTCTCACCGGAAAACCTCGACGTGTTTTGAGATACCCGTGTATCACCGCTGGGTGAGAGGTGGTTGCCCATCCAGTCCAGAGTTGGACTTTCTCACCGGAAAACCTCAGCGTGATTAGGATACGCAAACATCACCGCTGGGTGAGAGGTGGTTGCCTATCTAGACTGCCCTGGTCCAGTGTCTCCGACTTCAGCATTTTGTGGTCGTTGCCGCTACCCTTCCTAGTTGTGACCAGGATGGAGCTTTTGTCCAGGAGGACGAATCCTCGCCACTAGTGACTTCTACCCTTGGGTTGAGTCGGTTTAGGCATATTATCCCAGTATGGGCGTGTTTGGGACGTGACCGACCTCTAGAGCAGAGATATTGTGACATGCATAGCCTTCAAGATTCAACCCTGGTATGAGCCGGTTTAGGCAAAATTCACCAGTATGGGTGTATACCAGGCGTGACCGACCTCTAGAGCGGAGGTAGCATGACATGTCTAGCCATCAAGTTTCACCCCTGGTGTGTGCCGGTTTAGGCATATTTCACCAGTGTAGGTGTATTTCGGATGTGGCCGGCCTCTAGAGCAAAGGTGCCGTGGTATGTGTAGCTCTCGCAGCGACACTACTGGACATACCGATTAAACTTCACTTTATCTTTTCCTTCACCTTTTCACATTGGTGCCGCACAGCAACCTTTATTTCTTTTCCGCATTTCTTCCTTGACCGGGAGGAGCTTCACTCCACGCGCGGCATTTAAAGAGTCTCGCCAGCAGTGTCTTAACCTCTGGGACAAGCCGGTTCATGCATTTCACCCGATATGACTGCACTCAGGACGTGGCCGACCTTCAGACCAGAGGTGCCGTGATTTGTCTGTTTGCTTCGCTTTATCCTCTCTACCACCTTTTCCGCAGTGATGCTGCGCGGCAACCTCATTTGCACCTTTCTTCATTGGCCAGGAGGAGCACCGCTCCATGCACGGCAACTGAAAAATCTCGCCAACAGCGGCAGATGAGCTACCAAACGTGCCACTCATCTACCCTAAGTTATCTGGTTTTCAGGCGCCAGTTCTGCCACGGGAAGGCCAGGAGCTGGACTTGACTGCCAGAGGCTGTTTGAGACGCATTTACAGTCCTTAGAACCATTGATTCTCTAAAATCTATTGGCATTTTTTCTCTCATGTCATCAGTTCTCTAAAATCTACTGGCATTTTTCTCTCACATCATCAGTTCTCTAAAATCTATTGGCATTTTCTCTCTCATGTTATCAATTCTCCATAATTTATTGGCACTTTTTCTCTCATGCCATCAATTCTCTATAATCTATTGGCATTTTGCCTCTCCTGTCATCAATTCTCTATAATCTATTGGCATTTTTTTCTCTTGTCATCAATTCTCTATAATCTATTTGGCATTTTCTCTCTCATGTTATCAATTCTCTATAATATATTGGCATTTTTCTCTCATGTCATCGGTTCTCTAAAATCTATTGGCATTTTTCTCTTGTCATCAATTCTCTATAATCTATTGGTAAATTACTTGCTTACCATTCAGGCCATCAACTATGGAGTTAAAATGAATTGGTATAAGTGAAATGGCACACGGATCTAAAACCTTGTAGTAGTTACTGATCTCCATGATGTCCTTACCTTAGCTCAGATAAAAGATTCTTACATCTTACATCCTTCCCTTGCTGTTAAACGTCACACAGAGCTCACATAGTTGTTTGCCAAACTTTCCTGTTCTCAGTGAGTCTTTCAACTTTATCAAGGGATGTTATGCCCACTAAACTGGCTTTTCTTAACAATTTCCTCTTTAGAGTTTCACGTGGTCGACCTATTTTTCTTCGGCCTGTTGTGCTCCACTTGATAGCTTGCTCAGGTATTATCTGTTTCTTCTCATCACATGGCCTTCTTTTTCTGATCACCCATGAGACAGGTTGTTTGCTCATCTGTCTTATCTCTGCATTGTATACCAAGTATTTTTCTTAGGCATTTGTTTTTGAAAAAGTAATCTCTTGTCTATTTCTTCAGTTGTTTTCCACATGCATAAATGAGGGTGGATATCACATTTGAACTGAATAGTCTTAACTTGGTTTTTGTGCTTATAACTTTTGAATTCCATATGTTCTCAAGATTCTTGAAGGTCGATGGTGCTTTTACAATTCTAACTTCCTTTCTAGTGTCATCATCCTGGTCTATGTAGCTGCCAAGGTATGCAAATTGGTTCACTTCATCAACAACTGTTCCTTCTACATACATTTTTCCTTCTTGGAAAAAGATAAAGGATTATGGGGTTAATATGTTTGTAAGGTAGAGGAGTCTGCAGAAAAACCTATTTCCTGAGTTCACCCTGATGTTGAAAACGTCATGGCCAACTCTCCATCTTTGTTTCAAGATCTTCACCACGATCATATGCAGAAGTCCGCAGTTAACAGGGAGATTATCCATGAATGTAGAAGGAACTTTAACTCTCACACAACAGTTAACAGGGAGATTATTCATAAATGCAGAAGAAACTTTAACTCTCTCACACAACAGTTAACAGGGAGATTATCCATGACCTCAGCAGGAACTTTAACTCTCTCATACATCCAACCAACAGTAGCTCCACCTACATCGTCTGTGTACTTCCTGTGTGACTGGATGGCCTGCTTCAATAACTCGACCTTCTTCGTGTCTGGCACTGCTGGCTCATCCATGGCCTTCGTGAATGCAAGGGAAGCAGCAGAACATGAGCGAATGGTATCTGTACGGCCCAGCTGGAATCTACGCAAGGAACCCGTCTCATACGTGGCACAAGGCTTCTTGTATATTCTAGAAAATAAATAAGATAATCATACGTTAAAACACCCAGAAAAGCAAAACAAAATATATCGTGAAAAATGGTAACAAACTGGGTTTAAACTTATCTTCTTGAAAAAATTAAACTACATATTTTTATTATAGACACTTGTTAACATTTCAAATACCTCCAACACTACTGCATGAAGCATACATGAATAAGTGAGACTTAATGGTGTATTTTACTAAAAGTGGAGACAGAACAAGCTTTATATGTCTTCTGTACTTTTAGAATAGACTTTCACCTGTAGTAGGTATGCTGAAAAATTTTTTCCCACTAAAAATACAATCTTTTGAATATTTACCTGTAGTAGGCCAGCTGGAAGGCTATCTGGATGAAAGCATCAGGACTTAGTTTTTGTTGCTTGATGAAATTCTTACCAAAGTCCTTGAAAAACAGGCCCCGCAGCACCAAATTGTCCACGCTTCTGGAAACAGAACAGCAAATGTGTTTGTATTCCTGCACCACAGAGGAGCACTGGGTACACATAACACCTGACAACACTCTTTAACTCATAGCATATTTGTTTTGTGGAAAAGACTTGCCTCATTTTGTTGAAATCAGATTTTGGAAAGCCTAGACTCAAAAAGGTTTCAAAAAAATGTTAAAGTCATCATCATCATCTCCATCAGATATTTCTTTTGCCCTACAGTTTTTTTCTATCTCTGAAAATATTTTAGACACAAGAGGGTCCATCTGTCTCCTTCCTCAATATTCTTTACATACACATCTGTAATGTCCAGCTATATGTGTTTCCTTCCTCAATATTCTTTACATACACGTCTGTAGTGTCCAGCTATATGTGTTTCCTTCCTCAATATTCTTTACATACACATCTGCAGTGTCCAGCTATAGTCACTGCTCTAATCCTCTGTATAATTTCTATTGTTAGCAAATGTAGCCTTCATAATGTTAGTTTTTCTGTTTTATCCTTGGTCAGGCCAGACAGCTCTCCCACTTACATGATGATCTCATGGCTCTCACACTTACATGGTGATCTCATGGCTCTCACACTTACATGGTGATCTCATGGCTCTCACACTTACATGGTGATCTCATGGCTCTCACACTTACATGGTGATCTCATGGCTCTCACACTTACATGGTGATCTCATGGCTCTCACACTTACATGGTGATCTCATGGCTCTCACACTTACATGGTGATCTCATGACTCTCACACTTACATGGTGATCTCATGGCTCTCACACTTACATGGTGATCTCATGACTCTCACACTTACATTGTGATCTCATGGCTCTCACACTTACATGGTGGTCTCATGGCTTTATAAGCACATAACTGATAGTGAGAAAGACAGCTCTCACACTTACATGGTGGTCTCATGGCTTTATAAGCACATAACTGATAGTGAGAAAGACAGCTCTCACACTTACATGGTGGTCTCATGGCTTTATAAGCACATAATTGATAGTGAGAAAGACAGATGTTTTTATGAGATGTAAACCAAAAGTGGAAAAGAAACGAAAGTTTCATGAGGAGTAAATGAAAATCAGAGAAAACAAAACTATACAAGATACATACAAGTCAATCTCCTGGCTGCCCTGGTCAATGGCTGCCCGTGTCTTATTGTCAATGTTGAACTGAAGCAACTCGGGTGGTGTGACATTCTGGAGGGCAACTCCCGTCTCTTGCTTCCTCTCACTGGGTACCAACAGTAACAGCAAACATAAATAAATAAACACTCGGAAGAATGGAAAGATTGGGTCAACTATAAATGAAACTGAAACTTTAAAATGTTGACTGTTCTGTATTGAATGTTGTTTGTAAATGACTTCAGTCAAGATTCACAGATTATCTTATGCTGTATTTTATGATCCTTTTGCAAGAACATGAGTAAAGGTTTTTTTTTTTTTTTTTTTGTTTGTTGAAATAATGAAGCTCAGGACAGAAGGTGCAACAAAATCTCAGACTGAAATATGTACTACAGAACTCATGTGTTCTTCACATGTATTCTTCAGTGTTGTGTCTCTTAATATCTGTGCTACATTATTTCAGAACTACATACCGCATAATCCATCATATTTTTTGCCTGTTTCCTTTATATGTTGTGTATAAGTTATGTTTATAAGAGTAAGCTGAGTTTAAGAGTTAACATTTATTAGTATCTTTGTACTTATTTTTCCTAAAAAGAGCAAATAAGACCTAGTTTGTAACATTTATTTTTTATTCTTATTTTTATTATATATTTATTTTTATATCTAAGACATCAGACATACTTTGTTGCTTTCTGCTTCCAGATAGACCAGGATAGTGACACCAGAAAGGAAGTTAGAATTGCAAAAGCAGTACTGACTTTTAAAATTCTTGAAAAAAAAAATATGGCAATCAAAAGTTATAAGTACAAAAACAATGTTAAGATTATTCAATTCAAATGTAATCTCTCTGAACCTTAAGTGCCCAGGGCACATGGGGCTTACGCAAGGGTTTTCCACAAATGCCTGTCCTTTGCCTTTTTTTCTGCTCTTGCCCAGGTGAGCCCTCTATTGCTCAACATCCTCTCTGTTGTTCTTCTCCATGTCTCTTTTGGTCTACCCTTACTTCTGTTCCTCTGTGGTGTCCATCTTAGTGCTATTTTTGGTAGTGAGTTGTCAGTCATTCGGAACACATGTCCCAACCATCACCAGCGTCTTTCCTCAATAATTGTTGTCAGTGGTTTCATCTGCATTTCTGCCAACAAGATGTTATTTCTTATGGTGTGTGGCAAAAATATTTTTCTAATTCTTCGTAAACATTTAGTCTGGAAAGAATTCAACTTGTTTTCTCTGGTTTTAGTGATTTTCCGCATTCACTTCCATAGAGTAGTACACTTAGAACATTACTCTTAAATATCCTGCTTTTCGTATTCATGTTTAGTTTTTTAGATTTCCATATAGTCTGCAGCACTGCAAAAGCTTGGTTTGCTCTAGTAAGTCTGCTGTTGATGTCCTCTGTGCTGTCTCCATTTTCTACTACTTTACTGCCAAGGTATACAAATTCACTGACTTCCTCCACTAACTTGCTATCTACTCTGAGTACATTTCTGTTGTTCACATTTTGCTTCATTAACTTTGTCTTTCCTACGTTGATCTTTAGTCCTATGTTGTTTGCATTCTGAGTTAGCTTGTTTATTTTATCTTGCTTATCTTTGTGACTGCTTGATAGAGCAGATAAATGTCGTCCGCAAAGTCAAGGTCCTCCAGCACTTTGTCAAGGGTCCATTGTAATCCTCTGTGTTTGTCTGATGTTGCCTCCTTCATTAACCAGTCTACTGCCAAGATAAATAATGTTGGTGATAGTACACATCCCTGCTACACTCCTGTTTGTACCCTAAAGCTGCTGGAGGTATGTTCTCCACTGATCACTGAAAACCCTCATATAGGGCTTTGATTACATTCACTGGGGGAGGCCATGCCATCTTAGGATTTTCCACAGTGCATCTCTGTTGACACTGTCAAAGGCTTTCTCAAAATCTATGAATAATGCATATGTTGTGCTTTGCCACTCATTTGCCTGTTCTAATATTTGTCTAAGTACAAATATGTGGTCTATGCATGATCTTCCTTTCCTAAATCCTGCCTGCTCTTTCCGAAGTTTTTCCTCAAGTGCTGGTACAATTCTGTTGATGATTATTCTACAAAATACTTTACTGGTGAGTGGCAGTAGGGTAATGCCTCTCCAGTTCCTGCAATCTCTGAGGTCACCCTTCTTTGGTAGTTTTACTATAAGCCCAGTTTCCCATTCCTCTGGGGCTTTTTCTAGATCCCAAATTTGTAGTAGTATCTGGCAAAGTTGTTTTGGTGTTTCTGTTTCATCTGCTTTCAACATCTCAGCAGTCACTTCATCTTCACCTGGTGCCCTGTCTAATTTTAGCTTCTTTATTGCCTCCTTTACTTCACTTATTGTTATTGGTCCTGTATTGATGTTTAGTTCCATTTTTGGTTCAGGTATGTCTATTGTTTGTACTGCTTGTGTTTTGTTTAGTAGTGTGTTAAAGTGTTCCCTCCATCTTTCAATTTTTTCTCTTTCTCCACTGACCAGTTGTCCCTTTAGTGTCCTTATTGCACTGTCACATCTTGTGCTGAAGTTACCTGTCATCTGCTTTGTGATTTTGTATATGGTTTTCATGTCATTTGCATATGCTGCTTTCTCTGCTGCTTCTGCTAAGTTGTCATAGTATTGATGTTTATCTTGACGGCATGATTCCTTCACTTCTTTGTCTTTTTGTGCATACTTACTTAAAACTTGTTCTTTTAGCCTTTGTGATTTGGTGTTCAGTAATTTTTTCTTGATTTCTTTTCTTTGCTCTATCTTTTCCCATGTGGTCTTGCTGATCCATTCCTCTTTTCTCCGTTTCCGATATCCCAGCACCTCTTTTGCTGTTTCCTGTAGTGTTTTATTGAGCTCTAGTATGGATATTTCTGCTCTGTCTTGTAGTTTTCCTGTATCAAAATGTATCTTTCTGTGTTCTCCGATTTTGGCTTTTCTTAATTTTAGTTTTATTTTTGCTACCAGAAGGTTGTGATCACTTCCTACATCTGCTCCTTTCCTTGCTCGCACATCTTGTAGTGACCGTTTCCATTTGTTATTTATTAGTATATGATCGATTTGGTTTTCTGTGGTTTTATCTGGGGACCTCCAAGTCACTTTATGGATGTTTTTATGTTGGAAAATTGTCCCTCCGATGGTCATCATGTTTTCTTCACAGAAACTGCACAGTTTTTCTCCATTTTCATTTATTTCTCCGATTCCTTCTTTTCCCATGATTCTTCTTCTATCTTCATTTCCTTTACCTACTTTTGCATTGAAGTCGCCCAAGATGAGTAGCATATCATGCTTGGGTATTGTTTCTACTGTGGCTTGGAGGCTGTTGTAAAAATCTTTTAATTCCTCTTCAGCTGCTTCTGTCAGTGCATAACAAACTATAACAGACAGCTTCGTGAATCTTGAGTTGAAGTGTGCACATAATAATCTCTCATTTATAGGGGTCCATTTCAGCAATGCTCTTGATGCTTCTTTTGTTATAATCAATGCTACTCCTCCTTCATGATGATCTTCTTTACCTGACCATATTATTGTATCTTCTGTATGCTGTGTTGTTAATTTCCTTCTGCCTTGTCCTGTCCATCTTGCTTCATGTATTCCTAGTATGTCTAGTTTGTATCTGTGCATTTCCTTGATGGTTTTTGCTAGTTTTCCAGTCTGGTTAAGTGTTCTTACATTCCAGCTGCCTATTTGCATCTTGTGTTTAGGTTCCAGGAGGTCTGCAGTCGGCCTGGGGACTTCCAGTGGCTGGCTCTCATCCACAACCTTCATGGGCTCAGTTTCCTGATAAGCATTTCTCCTTCCACCTGCATTTGTTTTTTCCCTTGCTTCCGTTTCTGTAGCAGTCTGATAGTTTTTTACCAGACAGGGTTGCTGGCTTTATGCCGAACCCTCCTTAGTCGCCTTTTACGATCTCAAATGTAATATCCACCCTCATTTATGCACATGAAAGCTAGAAAATACCTAAAGAAATAAATTACACTCTTGAAAACAAATGCCTAAGGAAAATACACAGTAAAAAGTGGAACGAACTCAAGAACAATGCTGAGATAAAACAGATGAGGAACAAAAACCTGTCTCATGGGTGATCAGAAAAAGAAGATGGACATATATCAGTCATGTGATTGGAAGAAATAATCAGAGAATCCCAAAACAAACTATCAAGTGGAACACAGGCCAAAGAAAAAGAGGTCAACTAAGTAAAACTCTAAAGAGGACACTGTTAAGAGGCCAAATTAATAAGCATAAAGTCCCTTGATGAGGCTGAAAAGCCCGCCAAAACCAGAAAACCCTGGTGAACCACTATGCAAGCCCAATGTGACGCTTAACGGCATGGGATGTAAAATTTCTTAAGAAAGTGAACTACTGGCATACTCTTTGCCTAGCCTACAATAAAGCATTTGTCATGCCCACACCCAACAGATATCTTCTGACTACATCACTTACAGGTAGTCCAGCACATAATCGCAGAGACCAATCACTGCAGGACCCTCGGCTGTTGTATGTTCATAGTTGAGACCAACAAACCCATCAGGGCTGAAGATAAACTAAACATAATAAATGTTAATGTAAACAAAGGCAAAACAATCTTGCAATAGCTAATTTATAATACATCATATGTGTACATATAACTTCTTAAGTCTGCTGGTCCGAATGTCACTCTTCACATCTATGTCACTGATTTGTTTTAAAGTATGCCTGTGTATCAGATGGTGTGCATATTCTGCAATGATCAGAAAAGAGATGTCACCATCCATCGGATGAAAAAAAAAAGACACGGCTGGTCCCAACGTGCAACAAAGCCAGCAGCAGAGGACATGTTTGTTTATTTTCTTTCTTGACCTGTCACCATATTACCAAAAGTGGACTAAAAATTCTGGTTCTGGAAACCTAGATGAAGACGAAGAGCACGAAAAATCCTTACCACAGTGAACTGTCAACACCGTCTGTATGATTCGAATACTTAATGACAAGCAGCAAATACTTGTAAATAAAAACTCTGGGCATGTAAACTTCCAGGACTGGCTCTTTACAGCTCCTAAAAGAGCCTGAGCACCAAACGGCCGATCGAGTTCTACACAAGTTCCCTGACTTCACACAGGAAAAATCTGGCTAATCCTTGCCTGGTTGCTTTGCCTCTGCCTGGAAGTACCCAGCATTCATTTTCAGTGACTGTATGTCACAGTAATCCATCTTATTCAGCTCCATAATGTCATAAAAGAGCTTCACAAACATCTTCATTATGTTCTTTCAGATCAGGAGCCAGTTGTTTTGGTATCCACCTGGGTAAAGACTTTTTGCAAATTGGACACACCACTTTTTAAACTTCCTGTGCCAGTCATATACCTGTTGAAGTCACACACACACGCACAGTCTCTTCATTCTGCAGTGAATCTCTGCAGGTTTCTCAGCCTTGCTGCCTAAAATATTAGTAAATGTGTGCTGTTCCTCTCTTGTGCATGCTTCCAAGGGTGCTGGTTTGCTGATATCATATTTTCAGAATGACCAACCTGCCTCTGCATATCTAATGAGGGAGGGCATAACATACCTGTACTACAACAGCCTACTACTCAAATTCAAATCTTTAGAGCAAAATTGTGGTTACTTTTTAATTTTACTTTTGAATACTGTTTCTTTCTTTGTGTGTGTGTGTATGCCTATAATCAATTCAGGTATAACAATGTGCTGACAATCATATCTATCATTAAAATCCAACACAATGGGACTATGTTAGAAAGCAATTGTGTCTCTCTGCTTCCAGTGAGTACTATTAGGACGAGGACTAGAATCCTGCTGGCTATGACTCATCAGCTCTGCTATAAGAGTGAACAGTTCAGCATCTCAGAAAATCTTTTACCAAAAAAATAAGAAATGTAAGAATCAGCCAAGACAAGTAACTGACCTGCATAGTCTTGTCATACCAGCGGTTGCTAGAGAACAGCTTGCTACCACCCCCATGAAGAATTATAGATGCTGCCAAGTCAACTGCTGCATCTTCATTTCTTGATGGCTGTGGCCCATCAAGGCAAACCACAAAAATGCTCCGCTGTATATTTTCTATGGAAGCTTTGTTGGTTTTGTCTGCCAAGAAAACAAAATAAATGAGTTAAAGGATACTTATCAACAGTAAAGACATAAACATATTATGGAATAAGGATACCTGGAGAGTAAAGGCAGGTTATAATTACAACATAAACATATTAAGTTATAAGGATACCTGGAGAGCAAAGGCAGATTAAAAAAAAATGATGGCAACAATGCATCATGATGACATCCAACTCTTATAACCTTTCTCATTTCCTGAGGGATTCATAAGAACTTGGGATGATGCACTCCCAGAACACTAATAACATTTTTCAGTAAGTTTCAGCAAGATCTGAACTCCATCAGATGACCATCTCATTCATCAGACTATTTTGACAACATGCTTCCCTTTAAGTTCCTCAAGAAAGTGGCACATGGTCTGGCCAGCCTTGACCTCAGACAATTTCTGATTACTACATCCATGAAATGGTATGAAGCCACCGTCTAAGCTAAAAACAATGGAGCACTCATGTGACATCAAGAAAAATGTCACGAGAAGCGTGCAATAAAATTAGAAAAGGCCATGCATTTAAAGACAGAGAATTCTGAATTCCAAACAATGAGAGAAGGGATGAAAGCAGGAGAGAATGGATGAACACAGACGAGGAGTGAGCCAGTCGGAAAATAAAGATATTGAAATGTACAGTCCGAGGCCAGGCTTCCTTGTTTGTCACTGCGCACCTGTCGGTTGGTGGCATCCATCAATCTATACCCTTGGTCAGCAATTGGCTAAGCAAGCACTATCCATTCTGTCCTATGGTGTACCGCAGGGCAGCAAGAAATTCTCTCCTTCTCTCATGGTCTGTGGCCAGTCTTTGTATTGTGTCCCAGCTGTTTATGGTCTGGGTTATGATCACTGCACACTGGACATGTCCATAGTTGTCAGACCCCCCCCCCCCTACATACCCATCAGAGCCCTGTGGCTGACAGTGGCTGTCCTGTATTGGTTGCAGGTGTGTCACACATCCAGTATGCCTCTCATTTCTGGATGTGCCAATTTGTAGTCCCAGCTCTTAACAGTCTGAGCAGTGGTGTAGATTCACAGCCCGTGAAGTCCTCCACTCTGCCTATCTCTCTGAGAGTGTTAACAATATCAGCTCCATCCAGTGATTGTCCATCTGCGATGATGTCAGAGCTGGCGAGTCTATCAGCTCTCTCATTTCCTTGGATTCCTGCATGCCTGGGAACATAGATGAAGGTGACTCTGTGAATCGTTGATTTCTGCAATGACTCAAGCCACTGCCTGCTTACAGAACCTGCCTTGACCTTCCGGATCATACTCACTAAATTACTTAGTATACAGACACGAGCGTAGTCTTGTGACTCCAGCCAGACGAATGCTTTCGTTACTGCCATCACCTCCATTGTCATACTGCTTGTGGTCATAGCGAAGGCACCGTTGGCTTGCTGGATTGTTCTGCCTGCCAAAAGTGCTGTCATTGCCTTTGATGTCATACAACGGACCCATCTGTGTAGATCACATCTGCTTCATTGGAGTTTTCGCTAATGAGGGCGTCGACCTCAGCATTCATAGCGAGTGGGTTCTGCTCCCTGGTTCTGTCATCGAGCCTGACAACGCAAGAGAAGGTGCCCCTGGACGCTGGAGGCACAAGTACCCACTCCTGGCTGGGGTTGATGTTGTTGGGGTCACAGACCTGATTGATGACATCTTCTGCATGACTCATCCAAGATTTCCCCCTCTTTAGCATGTCACAATTTTCTTTGAGTTCTTCGTGAAGTGGCTGCTCCTTGCCTGCACTTATCTTGAGGTAAGCACGCCCGACCCCCCTGATCTTGATCCTGTGATTCATGACATAGTTGTGCTGTACGCTATTTATTTTGTTTCAACAATTCTCTGCCAGGCAGCCCCTGATAGGCCTCTTTTTCTTACATACAAGGACGTTAATCACTAACACATGAAGATATCAAGATGCTGAAACACATATCACAGACGTGAAGACATCAAGACACAAATCACAGATGCATAGATCTCAAAACACAAAAGAGTCTGGTGAAAAACAAGTTACCTTTAATCATGTCTGCATACACCTTCCCCCAGGCTGTCCTCTCCATTGTAGTGAGAATCCCGACTGGTATCCCAGCATTCTTACTGCGGCTTACGCACTCATGTAAATGTTGAGAGAGCTGAGTAGTAGTTAGTGGCTTGCCTTGCTCCCCATAAACATTCACTGAAAATATCTGCAGAAACAAAAAAGTTACCCCATTTTAAACACAAAATTTATTGGTTAAAAAAGATGGACAATTCCAAGAAATTCACCACAACAAGAAGCAGGGTCCAGCCTCAGCTACCCTGCAGCTAACCTTCTTTTGAAAAACAGATTAGGACCAGAAAAGTTGGGAAAAAAAAAAACATTTTCAACACAAGTAAAAACCAGTTAAATCCTTACAGTAAAAATAAACCAATCTTGTATGCTGCTGGCAAAACAGATCTGAAGTAGGTCACTAGTTTAGTGTTTTTCAAAGTGGGTGATTAATACACTGAACAGGATTGGGGGTGGGGAGAGGAAAGGGAAAATGAAGCAGCAGACTGGGGGGAGGGTGGTGGTGGGCCAGTATTACCTCCCCTCAGAGCATTATTCAACCTGATATTGAGAAATTCATGTCCTGACATTAAAAGCTGAGAAAATAATGTAGCAGGTGAGTTATAAGTGTTCTCCTTCATGTTGCTGAATAAACTGGTGTGCCAGCTGCTGCTAGTTGTTTAATGCAAGTCCTCGTTTAACAGGTCACTGTACAAGTTCTACTTGGGGGGGGGGGGATGTGGACAGGGAGAAAAGGGGGCTACAGCCTAAACAAACCAAACACTTCTTTAGTTGCTCCACCTCTCTGTTAGTAGGATGTTCTCTGTTTTAGTTGTTCCATCTCTCTGTTAGTAGGATGTTCTCTGTTTTAGTTGCTCCACCTCTCCGTTTTAGTTGCTCCACCTCTCCGTTTTAGTTGCTCCACCTCTCCGTTTTAGTTGCTCCACCTCTCTGTTCTAGTTGTTCCATCTCTCTGTTAGTAGGATGTTCTGTGTTCTAGTTGTTCCATCTCTCTGTTAGTAGGATGTTCTCTGCTCTAGTTGCTCCATCTCTCTGTTAGTAGGATGTTCTCTGCTCAAATTGCTCCATATATATGACACTGTTAGCAGGATGTTCCCTGCTTGAATTGCTCCATCTCTCTGACACTGTTAGCAGGATGTTCCCTGCTCGAATTGCTCCATCTCTCTGACACTGTTAGCAGAATGTTCTCTGCCCTAATTGTTCCATCTCTCTGACACTGTTAGCAGGATGTTCCCTGCTCTAATTGCTCCATCTCTCTGACACTGTTAGCAGGATGTTCTCTGCTCGAATTGCTCCATCTCTCTGACACTGTTAGCAGGATGTTCCCTGCTCTAATTGCTCCATATATATGACACTGTTAGCAGGATGTTCTCTGCCCTAACTGCTCCATCTCTCTGACACTGTTAGCAGGATGTTCTCTGCCCTAATTGCTCCATCTCTCTGACACTGTTAGCAGAATGTTCTCTGCCCTAATTGTTCCATCTCTCTGACACTGTTAGCAGGATGTTCTCTGCTCGAATTGTTCCATCTCTCTGTTAGCAGGATGTTCTCTGCTGTAATTGCTCCATCTCTCTGACACTGTTAGCAGAATGTTCTCTGCCCTAATTGCTCCATCTCTCTGACACTGTTAGCAGGATGTTCCCTGCCCTAATTGCTCCATCTCTCTGACACTGTTAGCAGGATGTTCCCTGCTCGAATTGCTCCATCTCTCTGACACTGTTAGCAGGATGTTCTCTGCTCTAATTGCTCCATATATATGACACTGTTAGCAGGATGTTCTCTGCTCGAATTGCTCCATCTCTCTGACACTGTTAGCAGGATGTTCTCTGCCCTAATTGCTCCATCTCTCTGACACTGTTAGCAGGATGTTCTCTGCCCTAATTGCTCCATCTCTCTGACACTGTTAGCAGGATGTTCCCTGCTCAAATTGCTCCATCTCTCTGACACTGTTAGCAGGATGTTCTCTGCCCTAATTGCTCCATCTCTCTGACACTGTTAGTAGGATGTCTCTGCTCTAATTGCTCCATCTCTCGACACTGTTAGTAGGATGTTCTCTGCTCGAATTGCTCCATCTCTCTGACACTGTTAGCAGGATGTTCTCTGCCCTAATTGCTCCATCTCTCTGACACTGTTAGCAGGATGTTCCCTGCTTACGATGCCATGAAGATGTTAAGGCATAGCATCATGTTAAACTTGGAGGGATTAAAGCAGCTATTTCTTCAGGGATTAAAGCAGCTATTTCCTCAGGGATTAAAGCAGCTATTTCTTCAGGGATTAAAGCAGCTATTTCTTCAGGGATTAAAGCAGCTATTTCTTCAGCTCCTGGGTAAAGCCAGAAACCAGAGAATGTGAAATACTGCTTCAGCAACTCCACCACTATGGGAAGCTGACCCTGTTACTAAGGGTACCAACTCAGAAGTGGGATAGGGTCTCACTGGCTATGGTTTGCCAACCTTGCTTGACAAACTTTTCAGTTACATGTGGGTGGCTGATAGATCTTAAGGTCATTCTTAGGAACAGAAAGAGTGACATGACATTTTTTTAGGAACAGAAAGAGTGACATGACATTTTTTTAGGAACAGAAAGAGTGACATGACATTTTTTTAGGAACAGAAAAAGTGACAGGACATCTCTTAGAACAGAAAGAATGACAGGACATCTCTTAGGAACAGAAAGAGCGACAGGACATCTCTTAGGAACAGAAAGAGTGATAGGACATTTTTTTAGGAACAGAAAGAGTGACAGAAAATCTTCTGACAGCAAAATAGAATGGAAAAAAAACACATTTTATATTTGTTCCTTCTGTTAATCTACAAAGACTTGCATGAAGTCTCATATTCACTAAAGTGAGGTAAATAAGATTCTATTCTTTCCCTCACCCAATGACAGCTGTACGTGCAGTGTGATCTAGTGCACCTCACCTTACACCTGGTTCTAACTAAAAGATTCACGACAGATTACTTCAGCCAAACTTACATGGTTGTTGTGGATAACTGTGATGTGTCTGGGTTGGTTTGGGTCATTGGGTCCAACACACACATGGTCATCCTGCTCTAATTGCTCCATCTCTCTGACACTGTTAGCAGGATGTTCTCTGCTCGAATTGCTCCATCTCTCTGACACTGTTAGCAGGATGTTCTCTGCTGTAATTGCTCCATCTCTCTGACACTGTTAGCAGAATGTTCTCTGCCCTAATTGCTCCATCTCTCTGACACTGTTAGCAGGATGTTCCCTGCCCTAATTGCTCCATCTCTCTGACACTGTTAGCAGGATGTTCCCTGCTCGAATTGCTCCATCTCTCTGACACTGTTAGCAGGATGTTCTCTGCTCTAATTGCTCCATATATATGACACTGTTAGCAGGATGTTCTCTGCTCGAATTGCTCCATCTCTCTGACACTGTTAGCAGGATGTTCTCTGCCCTAATTGCTCCATCTCTCTGACACTGTTAGCAGGATGTTCTCTGCCCTAATTGCTCCATCTCTCTGACACTGTTAGCAGGATGTTCCCTGCTCAAATTGCTCCATCTCTCTGACACTGTTAGCAGGATGTTCTCTGCCCTAATTGCTCCATCTCTCTGACACTGTTAGTAGGATGTTCTCTGCTCTAATTGCTCCATCTCTCTGACACTGTTAGTAGGATGTTCTCTGCTCGAATTGCTCCATCTCTCTGACACTGTTAGCAGGATGTTCTCTGCTCTAATTGCTCCATCTCTCTGACACTGTTAGCAGGATGTTCCCTGCTTACGATGCCATGAAGATGTTAAGGCATAGCATCATGTTAAACTTGGAGGGATTAAAGCAGCTATTTCTTCAGGGATTAAAGCAGCTATTTCCTCAGGGATTAAAGCAGCTATTTCTTCAGGGATTAAAGCAGCTATTTCTTCAGGGATTAAAGCAGCTATTTCTTCAGCTCCTGGGTAAAGCCAGAAACCAGAGAATGTGAAATACTGCTTCAGCAACTCCACCACTATGGGAAGCTGACCCTGTTACTAAGGGTACCAACTCAGAAGTGGGATAGGGTCTCACTGGCTATGGTTTGCCAACCTTGCTTGACAAACTTTTCAGTTACATGTGGGTGGCTGATAGATCTTAAGGTCATTCTTAGGAACAGAAAGAGTGACATGACATTTTTTTAGGAACAGAAAGAGTGACATGACATTTTTTTAGGAACAGAAAGAGTGACATGACATTTTTTTAGGAACAGAAAAAGTGACAGGACATCTCTTAGAACAGAAAGAATGACAGGACATCTCTTAGGAACAGAAAGAGCGACAGGACATCTCTTAGGAACAGAAAGAGTGATAGGACATTTTTTTAGGAACAGAAAGAGTGACAGAAAATCTTCTGACAGCAAAATAGAATGGAAAAAAAACCATTTTATATTTGTTCCTTCTGTTAATCTACAAAGACTTGCATGAAGTCTCATATTCACTAAAGTGAGGTAAATAAGATTCTATTCTTTCCCTCACCCAATGACAGCTGTACGTGCAGTGTGATCTAGTGCACCTCACCTTACACCTGGTTCTAACTAAAAGATTCACGACAGATTACTTCAGCCAAACTTACATGGTTGTTGTGGATAACTGTGATGTGTCTGGGTTGGTTTGGGTCATTGGGTCCAACACACACATGGTCATCCTTCTCAATGCCGGGGACCCTGCAGGCATTCAGCAGCTGGTAATACTGAACCATGCAGAGCGGCTTCCCTCCGAGCGTGTCTACAGGTATCGTCTGTCTGAGGAAACGTAGCAGTGAGCAGGGCAAATTAGCTTGTCTGTTCATCTGTTACTCAGATTTTCTTTCTTTTAAACTTTCAAATAAATATTCAAGCTCTTGATGATACATGTAAAAAGTTAATGACCAAATATGAAGTTCTGTAGATGATTTGTATTAAAAAAAAAATTAATGACCAAATATGAATTCTGTAGGTGACATGAAGAAAAAAAGCACCCAGAATTCACCATACACTTCTGAATGTTAAAATCATTCAACTACAGCCATTTGTCACAGCTCCATGTTAGTCACCACCATCATCATTATCATGTTAGTCACCATCATCACCATGTTAGTCATCATCATCTTCATTATCATGTAAGTCACCATCATCATCATGTTAGTCACCATCATCAACATCTTAGTCATCATCATCAACATGTTAGTCACCATCATCAACATCTTAGTCATCATCATCAACATGTTAGTCACCATCATAACCATCATGTTAGTCACTGCCATCATCATCATCATGTTAGTCACCATCATAATCATCATGTTAGTCACTGCCATCATCATCATGTTAGTCACCATCATAACCATCATGTTAGTCACTGCCATCATCATCATCATGTTAGTCACCATCATAATCATCATGTTAGTCACCATCATAACCATCATGTTAGTCACTGCCATCATCATCATCATGTTAGTCATCACCATCATAATCATCATGTTAGTCACTGCCATCATCATCATGTTAGTCACCATCATAATCATCATGTTAGTCACTGCCATCATCATCATCATGTTAGCACAACCAGGGAAACAGGATAGGAATCTGACGGTCACTTACTGGTCTAACATGACCTTGTAATCCAGGATTCCTGAGATGAACCTGGCAGCAAATCTGGGTGAGACAGAAAAAAACAAAAATATAACAAGAAACAAAATTATAACAAGAAATGTTTATTATTATTTCACTGTTGGTAATATAGGGTCCGGCATAATGCATAGCTGGATTTAACTGACTTAGCAGAAGCAATACGTGTGGAAAAAAAACATGACGTCAAAGATGAAGCAGGCAAAGGTCGTTTTTTTGTAATGGTTTCTTGGCAAACACAACGCATTCACAGGTGAAACTTATTTTAAAAGTGGAGAATCGTCTATTACTGTACAGCAAAAGTCTTGTCGCCATTTTGAGTTGCATCCCCATGATAATGTTCCCGATCGGAGAACACTTCTGTGGTGGGTCAAAAAATTAAAGAAACCGCTAATTGCTGTAATAACAAGTCTATTGGTCGTCCAAGAACTCAACAGACACCTGAAAGAATTCAAGAAGTCCGCAATGCATTGCTGAGTAGCCCTCGGCGATCAGCTTTTAGAAACGCTTTGGCACCTGGCATCCTCTTACTGTTAATAGAGATCTTTATGATGCTAACTGAATACTTCATTTCAGACTTGGCCAACAGAAATAAGAGACTAACATAATTTCAACAAGACAGAGCAACTGCCCACACAGCCTGTCAGTCCATGGCCATGCTGCGACAAGCATTTCCCAATCATCTTATTTCCAGATTTGGGGATATTCATTGGCCGGCAAGGTCACCGGATTTATCAGCCGCAGACTTCTTTTTGTGGGGGTATCTCAAGAACACAATGTATGCTAGCTGACCAGTCAATTGCAGACCTAAAAGATCGAATCCGACACTGCATTCAAAATATCCCTTTGAACATGTTAAATGGTGTTATGCAGGAATTTTCCAGACGCTTGGCTGAATGTATTAAATGTAATGGTGGTCATCTAACCGGTGTAATTTTCAAAACCTAAATATGAATGTCAGTAATAATAAAAATACCCACTTTTCTGAGTTTCATTTCACTTTTCTTTTACCAAAAACATGTATAGCATTTATTTATTTTCCATTTTTAAAACCTAGCTATGCTTTATGCCAGACCCTGTATATAAAAACACAGAGCAGAATTAAATGTAGGCCAGGTAAATTTGTTGCCTGAAACATCAAGAAATCTTCAACAAAACATGTCCTGGTTTTTTAAAAAGATGAACCAAAGTTTTTTTTTCAGCTTCTTTTTTCACATAAGCACTCCAATCTGCGCCAGGTTTCTCAGTTCATGTGCTCCAATCTGTGCCAGGTTTCTCAGTTCATGTGCTTCAATCTGCCAGGTTTCTCAGTTCATATGCTTCAATCTGCCAGATTTCTCAGTTCATGTGCTCCAGTTCTGTGTCTTTGTGGATAAGGTAAAGGTAAAATTCCTGTTTCCATAACATTACTGCATACTGGGGATACGGTGTTAGGCCCTATTTCCATGACCTCCGGCACATGAAAGTGTGATGTGGTCATTATCATGCCCGGCCACATTTACCTTCTCAGATTTCTCTGGTACCCATTTTAGATGATAGGTCAACCCCAGGGCCTTTTTGTGTGTGTGTGTGTGTGCGTACCAGAAAAAAATCCCACTGGTGGGACTGAACCTGGTATCACTGGATTAGTAAACTGAGCGCCTATCCACTCAGCTAACCAGGCCGCCATTTTTGTGGATAAATGGTTAAAGTTTTATTATTCAATGTATAAATGAAACATTTCACTCACATTTTTATTTCATTTGAAAAATTTCACGCAACAGCCAAAATACAGTGATACCTCGGGTCACGAACACAATTTCCAAACAAACTTTGACTCAACCCACGAACAATGCCTAAGCGTGTGAATGCACAAACATGGCTTTGACACCGTGTTTTCGGCTCGTGAACAGCATCAGTTGTACTCAGGTTTGCGTGCTGTGAACACTGTTTGTGGTTACGTTGTTTTTGATACAATTTTTTTTTGTTTGCTTTTTGCATTAAATTAACCCTCATTATGGGTCCAAAGAAAGTGAAAAGTGTTAGTGACAGCGGTGTCAAGAAGCTTAAGCGTATGACAGCAGAAAAGAAGAAGGAAATAATAACTAAACATGAGAATGGTGTTCGAATTTCTGATCTCGCCAAGCAATACGACATGGCTAAATCTACAATCTGTACGATCTTAAAGAACAAAGATGCACTAAAGACGGCTGATGTGGCTGAAGGAGTGACTATGTTAACGAAGCAAAGGTCTCAAGTGTCAGAAGAAGTTGAAAAATTGTTAGTTTGGATTAATGAAAAGCACTTGGTGGAGACAGTGTTAGCAAGACCCTAATATGTGAGAAGGCTTTACTTTTGCACGGTGATTTAGCGGGGAAAACGCCGAATACAAATGATGCTAGCAAGTAGAAGCGGGTTCGAGAAACTTCGTCGACGAACTAGAATTTATAGTGTTGTTAGGCATGGAGAGGCAGCTAGTTCGGACAAAAAAGCAGCAGATGCCTAAAGCATCAAGTTTTTAATTGCGATGAAACGGGACTTTTTGGAAAAAATTGTCAAGATGGATCTACATAACACAAAAAGAAAATTCGCTGCCAATGAAGGACAGACTTGCACTTTTATTGTGCGCTAATGCACGTGGGGATTGTAAGATTAAGCCTCTTTTAGTTTACCATTCTGAAAACCCACGCACTTTTAAACGCAATAAAATGCTAAAGGGTAAACTTCTGGTATTGTGGAGAGCAAATAGAGAGGCTTGGGTAACAAGATTACTTTTTATGGAGTGGCTGACTGAAGTTTTTGTGCCAACTGTCAAGAAAAATACCTTGAGGGAAATACGGACAATGGTCCTGCCCATCCTCCAAGTATGGAAGAAGACATTGATGTTGAATACAACTTCATAAAAGTCAGATTTCTGCCTCCTAACAGCACCCCTCTCATCCAGCCCACAGACCAGCAAGTAATTTCCAGCTTCAAGAACTTATATACAAAGGCTCCTTTTCCCAGGTGTTTCCAGGTGACTAAGCACATGGACCTGACCCTGTGTGATTTCTGGAAGGATCACTTTCATATCCTCCACCGCATAAACCTCACTGACAAGACGTGGAACAATGTCTCTAACCGCACATTTCAATCTGCCCGGAGGAGACTTTGGCCAGCTTGTGTGCCTGACAGAGACTTCAAGGAGACAGATGTAACTCTAGTAAATGAGATTGTGACCACTGGCAAAAGTTTGGGCTTGGAGGTCAATGAGGAGGATGTGGTGGAGCTGGAGGAGGACCACAGACAAGAACTCAACACAGAAGAAGATGAGCTGCAATGTGAACAGATGAAAGTTTTGTAGGAGGAGCACTCAGGAGAGGATGAGGAAGAGGTGGTCCATGTCTCAAGTGCTGAGATCAAAGAGGTTGTCCATGTCTCAAGTGCTGAGATCAAAGAAATTTGTAGCAAGTGCAGTGCAGGTTTTCAATGAGAAGCATCACCCTAACAAAACTGACACCAGCAGAGCAGCGGACATTTTAAATGACAATGTCACGTCCTATTTTCAGAAAATTATCCAACAAAGAAAAAGACAAATGGCTCTGGATCGTTATCTTGTGAAAAAACCAGCCACCGAGCCAGCAATCGAACCACTGCCCAGGATACAAACAAGAGAAAAAAACACCAGAAAAACCTACGCAGTTGCCCGACATTATTATAGAATGGGACTCTCCTTCGAAGGAGTAGTCTTCCTCCTCCTCCTCTACCATCTCCCTGTGCCAGCAACTATCAACCACAAAGCTAAAGTTATACTGTATTTTATATTACATATTTTTGCCACATATAAATTCATAAAAAAGTTAAAAAAAAACAATATGTTTCTGGGGCAGGCAAACGGATTAATTGGATTTGCATTAATTTCAAGTGGAAAAATTGTTTCAGTTCAACAGAGTCAAAGAATGAATTAAGTTCGTTATCCAAGGTACTACTGTATATGATAAGTGAAAAAAAGTATCTTGATGGTTGAAAACTGATAAATACTAGCATAAATTACTTGTAATTCTTCATTTTTTAAAATTTAAAGTTCAAAGAGCATAAGACAGTTCCAATGTCTAAGATTTTTTGCGTAATATTGGTGAAGGGACTTACTCAATCTGCTCCTTCTGTCCTCTGTAGTTCTGCCTGGGCAGAAAAATCCCTGGGCTGACATTAACAACAACTGGCACTCGAACATCCAGGTAAGCCCAGTACTTCCACCAATCTGAAAGCTGATTGGTCATTTCAGAAGAAATAAAACTATGAAAATATGTTGCAAACAAGCAGAAAGAAATGCTAGAACATCAGTATTAATGATCTCAGAGAACGAATTCCTCATTGCTACAGTTATTTAACAATACAGAGTCAAAGTCTAAGCTCAAAATAAAGGAGCACCCATGTGACGGTCGTCATGAAAGATGTCACGTGACATGGAGAGCATGACAAAATCAAAATAGGAAGGCCTAGAAAAGGACATACACTTTACAGACTCAGAATTCTGAATCCCAACAGAACAAGAGAATGGGAGAGAGAACAGACAAAAACAGGCAAGAATGGATGAAAGCAGATTTTGAAATGTACAGCCCAAGTTCTGACTTCCTTGTCTATGTCACCATGCACTTGGTGGCATAAACCAAGTTTGGGCTTCCTTGTCTATGTCACCATGCACTTGGTGGCATAAACCAAGTTTGGGCTTCCTTGTCTATGTCACCATGGCTTCCTTGTCTATGTCACCATGGCTTCCTCGTCTATGTCACCATGCACTTGGTGGCATAAACCAAGTTTGGGCTTCCTTGTCTATGTCACCATGGCTTCCTTGTCTATGTCACCATGGCTTCCTTGTCTATGTCACCATGCACTTGGTGGTATAAACCAAGTTTGGGCTTCCCTGTCTATGTCACCATGCACCTGGTGGTGTAAACCAAGTTTGGGCTTCGTTGTCTATGTCACCATGCACCTGGTTGTATGTACCACATTTGGGCTTACTTGTCTATGTCACCATGGCTTCCTTGTCTATGTCACCATGCACTTGGTGGTATGAACCAAGTTTGGGCTTCCTTGTCTATGTCACCATGCACTTGGTGGTATAAACCAAGTTTGGGCTTCCTTGTCTATGTCACCATGGCTTCCTTGTCTATGTCACCATGCACTTGGTGGTATGAACCAAACTCCCTTTCATGGTTCAATGCCATGGGCAACCATGTCCACCCTTAACGGTTCCAGTGCTTTTGTTTGGAAGTCGCTCAGCCTACTGGCATAGGATATGGGGCTTGCATCAGCCCAGCTTTGCTGTGGGTGTCAGGATCTACATCAGGCTTCATCTCTCACTCTAGGACTATTAGTGTCAATACAAATGTCAGAATCTGTAACCACTGGAATACTGCCACTAAAGATCATCAAGAGATCCACGTGAAGGTTATAAATAACTACACTCTGCCTCTTAAGGAAAAGTTAAGCTGGCTGTAGAAGCAAGGTTCTGAGAAAACAAGTGTTAAGAAAATAAATGATTCAGTTTGTAAAGTGAATTTTAAACCACGTGACCCTCAGTTAACATAAAAGCAATACGAACAAAGTTATCATGTTCTTTGACAGCCACAGCAGTGGAAGTTTTCCTTTCTTGGAACAACCAGAGAGACTTAGACAGTACTGTCGTGTCAGAATGATCAGTGAACTGTTACACTTGCATAAAAAAAAAAAAATTGCAGTCTTCCATGGAACAAATGAAATTGTTACATGGAACATTCTGTCTGTAGATGATGATAATGATACCAAACCATTCAAACTGGCCATAGAACAATAAGCAAGAACAAACACATTGGCAAACAATAAGCAAGAACAAACACATTGGCAAACAATGACTAAGACCAGCGGTTTCCAAACTCACAGAAAAGAATCACAGAGACGTGAACCAGTCACTCCATGACAAAATACAAACTGTTCTGTACATGACAGTCAAAACTCTCTCCTCCTTTCATACAGACAAAATCCGCTTCAAAACTCTCTCCTCCTTTCATACAGACAAAATCAGCTTCAGAACTCTCTCCTTCTTTCATACAGACAAAATCAGCTTCAAAACTCTCTCCTCCTTTCATACAGACAAAATCAGCTTCAAAACTCTCTCCTCCTTTCATACAGACAAAATCAGCTTCAAAACTCTCTCCTCCTTTCATACAGACAAAATCAGCTTCAAAACTCTCTCCTTCTTTCATACAGACAAAATCAGCTTCAGAACTCTCTCCTTCTTTCATATAGACAAAATCAGCTTCAGAATCCTCTCCTTCTTTCATATAGACAAAATCAGCTTCAGAACTTTCCTGACAATCCCCATGCCCCTAAGAATACATTCACTACCACGTGATTTTGTGAATCTCAAAGCTTTTGCATAAACTCGGGGGAAGGGGAACTCACTCAAAACTATGAACATGACAAGGACATTAACCTCTCACAACTAACAGCGGTGGAAGCAATCCCTTACAAACTAATCAACATTCACTTGTAATACTTGTTAAAAGTGGAAAAAAAAAAAAATTCTCAGTGTAATTCTAAAAAACCAGTGGCCTCTTCTTTCAAACCCTGAAGTGGTAAGTCTAATCTGGGAACTTTTTCTTTCTTTTGGTGCTCACACAGCAAATTGTGTTTCTTGTGTGAAAACTTGTCATTACAGAATGATTTCACAAGTCATTTTCTGCCCTGTGAATTGAGAGTAGTGCATTGAAGGAAAAAAAAAAAACAAACAAACAAACCAAAACATTCAGACTCAAGCAGATATGAACAAACATAAAAATGTTAAGCTAATATACCAACAAAATGAAATCATCTTTGCCTCATAAATCACTCAGGTAAATGAAATGCAAGACGGTTATTAAAAATGTACATGGACCAGATGTCATAGATGTTCAACTTCTGTTACCTGATTCATAAACTTTTATGTCTGAAGATCAATAATCAACAGTCATTACAGGAAGGCAAAGAGCAGTACAGTAAATAATCAACTGCCTTCTCATGTACATGCTGTAGAGTGTCTTCTACTCAACTATAAAATACAGATACATGACACTCGTGTTCATGAGAGAAGTGAGGAAAATAACAGTACTCAACCAAACATTTCTGTACTCAACCAAACATGACTAAGTGTGAATGATAAAAATAAGTTGAGATGAGAGGGGGAAAAACAACAATTGTAAGAATGTGGGCTATTATCTTACATGGTGAAGCATATTAGACTACACTGTACACGCAGCAGACAGTGCATAATGAAGAATACTAGACTACACTGTACACACAGCAGACAGTGCATAATGAAGAATACTAGACTACACTGTACACACAGCAGACAGTGCATGATGAAGAATACTAGACTACACTGTACACACAGCAGACAGTGCATGATGAAGAATACTAGACTACACTGTACACACAGCAGACAGTGCATGATGAAGAATACTAGACTACACTGTACACACAGCAGACAGTGCATGATGAAGAATGCTAGAACTCTCACTGAATGAATAAATAAATACGACCTACCCAGTTGACTTCTCTCTGAGCTTTTTCCTCCAGAAGTTTCTGTAAGCTGGGACCTTCATCAAGTAAAAATTTTTTTGCAATCTGTCACAGGCAAAAGGTGAACAAAATATGAAAACACAATGTGTAAAACTAGAGGTGAGAATGGAACAATACATGAAAACATAATGTGTAAAACTAGAGATGAGAGTGGAACAATATATGAAAACATAATGTGTAAAACCAGAGATGAGAGTGGAACAATACATGAAAACATAATGTGTAAAACCAGAGGTGAGAGTGGAACAATACATGAAAACATAATGTGTAAAACTAGAGATGAGAGTGGAACAATACATGAAAACATAATGTGTAAAACTAGAGATGAGAGTGGAACAATACATGAAAACATAATGTGTAAAACTAGAGAGGAGAGTGGAACAAAACAATGTGTAAAACTAGAGATGAGAGTGGAACAAAACATAATGTGTAAAACTACAGGTGAGAGTGGAACAAAACAATGTGTAAAACTACAGGTGAGAGTGGAACAAAACAATGTGTAAGACTAGAGATGAGAGTGGAACAAAACATGAAAACATAATGTGTCGAACCAGAGGCAAAAGAAACAGAGTAGATGGTAGAATTTCCTCCACATTAAAATGTAGCCCATGTTTATCCTGAAACAGAAGTGATCTATGTGAAAAAAAAAAAAAATTATGTTTGAAATAAATAATGGCTGACTGGCACATACACACGTGATCCATGTACAAACTGAGAGACAGATTCAAAGGAGCTAATCATCATCATCATCATCATCTCATGCTGCCAGTACACAGAAGATTGGCTGCAATGAATCTCCACTCTGCTGTCTGTCCTAGAACACTGGGCCAAGCTTGTTTCAGTCCATCTAATGATGTTGTCCACCCATCTATATCGCTGTTGTCCTCTTGTTTTTTCCCCTTCAATCTTGCCTTCAAGAAGGGTCTTCAGTAGAGCAGCGTGCCTCTTGACATGTCCAAAATATCTTTCTTGTTTTTTATGACTTTCAATATTTCTCTTTTCTCTTCTTGTTGGTTTAGCACTTCATTGTTTCTTTTCTTTTCTATCCATGGGATACACCCTAATCTTCTGTGTGTCCACATTTCTTTTCTGTCCATGGTATACGCCCTATTCTTCTGTGTGTCCATATTTCTTTTCTGTCCATGGTATATGCTCTAATCTCCTGTATGTCCACATTTCTTTTCTGTCCAGGGTATACACCCTATTCTTCTGTATGTCCATATTTCTTTTCTGTCCATGGTATATGATCTAATCTCCTGTATGTCCACATTTCTGACCATGGTATACTCCTTAATCTTCTGTATGTCCACATTTCGGTCAATGGTATACACCCCATTCTTCTGTATGTCCACATTTCTTTTCTGTCCATCGTATACACCCTATTCTTCTGTATGTCCACATTTCAAGGGTATCAATTTTCTCTCACCTTTACTCATGGCCCAGACTTCTGCACCATAAAGGAAAATTGATGATATGTAGCATTTTATGATATCTAATCTCAGTTGCTGTGATATTTGATAAGGATCTTACTCATTCTGCTGAGAGTGTTTTTTTTTTTTGGAAACCTATTCTTTCATTAATTTCTGTTTCACATTTTCCATCCTCTGTTATCATGTGCCCCAGATATCTGAAGCTTTTCACTTGCTCCAGTAATTTTCCATTTATTTTTATATTCACTGCTGGCTTTCTTCTCTGTGGATTACCACGGCATTTGTCTTTCACAGCAGACAGTGCATGATGAAGAATACTAGACTACACTGTACACACAGCAGACAGTGCATAACGAAGCATACTAGACTACACTGTACACACAGTAAGTGCATGATGAAGAATACTAGACTACACTGTACACACAGCAGACAGTGCATAATGAAGAATACTAGACTACACTGTACACACAGCAGACAGTGCATGATGAAGAATGCTAGAACTCTCACTGAATGAATAAATAAGACCTACCCAGTTGACTTCTCTCTGAGCTTTTTCCTCCAGAAGTTTCTGTAAGCTGGGACCTTCATCAAGTAAAAATTTTTTTGCAATCTGTCACAGGCAAAAGGTGAACAAAATATGAAAACACAATGTGTAAAACTAGAGGTGAGAATGGAACAATACATGAAAACATAATGTGTAAAACTAGAGGTGAGAATGGAACAATACATGAAAACATAATGTGTAAAACTAGAGGTGAGAGTGGAACAATACATGAAAACATAATGTGTAAAACTAGAGAGGAGAGTGGAACAAAACAATGTGTAAAACTACAGGTGAGAGTGGAACAAAACAATGTGTAAAACTAGAGAGGAGAGTGGAACAAAACATGAAAACATAATGTGTCAAACCAGAGGCAAAAGAAACAGAGTAGATGGTAGAATTTCCTCCGCATTAAAATGTAGCCCATGTTTATCCTGAAACAGAAGTGATCTATGTGAAAAAAAAAAAAAAAAATTATGTTTGAAATAAATAATGGCTGACTGGCACATACACACGTGATCCATGTACAAACTGAGAGACAGATTCAAAGGAGCTAATCATCATCATCATCATCTCATGCTGCCAGTACACAGAAGATTGGCTGCAATGAATCTCCACTCTGCTGACTGTCATAGAACACTGGGCCAAGCTTGTCCCAGTCCATCTAATGATGTTGTCCACCCATCTATATCGCTGTTGTCCTCTTGTTTTTTTCCCCTTCAATCTTGCCTTCAAGAAGGGTCTTCAGTAGAGCAGCGTGCCTCTTGACATGTCCAAAATATCTTTCTTGTTTTTTATGACTTTCAATATTTCTCTTTTCTCTTCTTGTTGGTTTAGCACTTCATTGTTTCTTTTCTTTTCTATCCATGGGATACACCCTAATCTTCTGTGTGTCCACATTTCTTTTCTGTCCATGGTATACGCCCTATTCTTCTGTGTGTCCACATTTCTTTTCTGTCCATGGTATATGCTCTAATCTTCTGTATGTCCACATTTCTTTTCTGTCCAGGGTATACACCCTAATCTTCTGTATGTCCACATTTCTTTTCTGTCCATGGTATATGCTCTAATCTTCTGTATGTCCACATTTCTGACCATGGTATACTCCTTAATCTTCTGTATGTCCACATTTCGGTCAATGGTATACACCCCATTCTTCTGTATGTCCACATTTCTTTTCTGTCCATCGTATACACCCTATTCTTCTGTATGTCCACATTTCAAGGGTATCAATTTTCTCTCACCTTTACTCATGGCCCAGACTTCTGCACCATAAAGGAAAATTGATGATATGTAGCATTTTATGATATCTAATCTCAGTTGCTGTGATATTTGATAAGGATCTTACTCATTCTGCTGAGAGTGTTTTTTTTTTTTTGGAAACCTATTCTTTCATTAATTTCTGTTTCACATTTTCCATCCTCTGTTATCATGTGCCCCAGATATCTGAAGCTTTTCACTTGCTCCAGTAATTTTCCATTTATTTTTATATTCACTGCTGGCTTTCTTCTCTGTGGATTACCACGGCATTTGTCTTTCTGATATTTATTTCCAGTCCGTACTTTTGACTTTCGTCGTTTATTTGTATCACTAGATTCTGGAGGACATTTTGGTTCTCTGCCATCAGCACGGTGTCATCCACATATCTTATGTTAGTGACTGCTGGTCTATCAATGTTTTAATCCAAGCATCTCACTAGTTTCTTCAACTGCCTTCTCTGTATAAAGGTTAACCAGACATGGAGAAAGGCCACATCCTTGTCTGACTCCTCTCTTTATATCTACTGGTGCTGAGTAGTTTGCGTTGGACTGCACAACTGCTGTCTGTTCCCAACATAGTTTGCTTATTATTCTGATGTCTTTGCCATCAACATTAATCTCTTTCAGACATTCCATCAGCTGTTCGTGCCTGTCTCTGTCAAAGGCCATTATGTAATCTATAAAACAAGTATAGATATTCTTTTTAACTTCCATGTACTTCTCAGTTATCATACTAATGCTGAATATTGTTTCTCTTGTTCTGCTATTTCTTCTAAATCCTAAACTTTCTCAGCCTTCCACCAAGAACTGTCCCTGGTGGCTTTTAACACAGTCTCCATGATTCACTTTCTGAGCCTTCCACCCTGGTGGCTTTTAAACACAGTCTCCATGATTCACTTTCTGAGCCTTCCACCAAGAGCTGTCCCTGGTGGCTTTTAACAGTCTCCATGATTCACTTTCTGAGCCTTCCACCAAGAGCTGTCCCTGGTGGCTTTTAACACAGTCTCCATGATCCACTTTCTGAGCCTTCCACCAAGAGCTGTCCCTGGTGGCTTTTAACACAGTCTCCATGATCCACTTTCTGAGCCTTTCACCAAGAACTGTCCCTGGTGGCTTTTAACACAGTCTCCATGATCCACTTTCTGGGCCTTCCACCAAGAACTGTCCCTGGTGGCTTTTAACAGTCTCCATGATTCACTTTCTGGGCCTTCCACCAAGAACTGTCCCTGGTGGCTTTTAACACAGTCTCCATGATCCACTTTCTGGGCCTTTCACCAAGAACTGTCCCTGGTGGCTTTTAACAGTCTCCATGATTCACTTTCTGGGCCTTCCACCAAGAGCTGTCCCTGGTGGCTTTTAACAGTCTCCATGATCCACTTTCTGGGCCTTTCACCAAGAACTGTCCCTGGTGGCTTTTAACAGTCTCCATGATCCACTTTCTGGGCCTTTCACCAAGAACTGTCCCTGGTGGCTTTTAACAGTCTCCATGATTCACTTTCTGATTCATGCCTGGGAGTTTCCCCATCTCTTAATTTATCTCTCTTGTCTTCTCTTGTTTCCCCATCTCTTAATTTATCTCTCTTGTCTTCTCTTGTTTCCCCATCTCTTAATTTATCTCTCTTGTCTTCTCTTGTTTCCCCATCTCTTCATACATCTCTCTTGTCTTCTGTTGTTTCCCCATCTCTTCATACGTCTCTCTTGTCTTCTGTTGTTTCCCCATCTCTTCATGCATCTCTCTTGTCTTGTTTCTCCATCTCTTCTATCTATCTCCAGCTGTTATCCAGCCATCTCTTCTTTTCCTTGCGGCACATCCTGCATATTTCTTTGTCTATACTATCATAATCTGTAGTGTTTTTTCCTCGCTTTCTTTCTTCCATTGCTCATCCAGTTTATGTTTGGCCTTCTCTTCTTTCTCTGGTAGGATATTTTTGGCCATCTCCATACTTGATTTTAAACATTCCCATTTGTTGTCTATTTTCTCTCTTCGGTTTTCTCCTCTATATTGCTCTACGCTCTCTTCTAGAAGGCACTCATTTTTGCTCTTCACTTCCACTGAAAATTTTTGCTTTAAGTCTGTATTTCTTGGGGCTGTAATGTCTATTTTTTAATGTCTGTACTTCTTACTTTGCTTACTGTTCTTTAGTTTCATTTTCATCACTACCTGGTTGTGATCTGAATTTATATCTGCCCATGGGTAGGTTTTTGATTTATAAATCTACCTTTGATCATTACAAAATTTCTTCTTAAATCTCCACGTATATAGCTTCCTCTTCTCTTGCTTGTAAAATGTCTTACAGATGATGGTCTGGTTTTCCCTCACAGAACTATGCCAGCCTGTCCCCACCTCTTTTCTTTTAGCAAGTCCATATTTTCCTACGATGTTCTTGTAACTTCCTTCTCCTACTTGTACCCTCATGTCCCCCATTGCTATTAGAATATCTGTTGATCTGACGCATTTTAAAACTTCTTGAAATTCTTCACAGTAAGCCTCTACCTCTTCTTCTCCGTATTCTTTTGTTGGCGCGTACGTCTAGGATGGTGATGTTGAAGGGTTCTGCTCTTAGCTTTAATAACATCTTTCTGTTGTTGTGCATCCACCATCCACATATGATTTTGTCCAGTGATCTTCTTATTAGCTGCCTATGCCTCTTTGATGTTCCTCTCGAGTAGATTCTTTTCCTTGATACACCCCCCCTCCCCACCATCCTTCCATCTAGTCTCAGCTACTCCTACTTACAGGAACTCTCTGTAACTGCCAGCTGTTGTTATTTCCAGCTGATGCTGTAGAGATGTTGAGGCACAGCATCGTAACAGCGTGGGAGCGGGTTATGGTGGCTACTTTTTCAGTCCCAGAGTACAGCTAAAATGCAGGGGGGTGTGCAATGCTTCTTTAGTAGACTCCACCACCGTGGGGACTACAGTGATACCTGCCCCATTAGCCAGGCTAAGCCTGTTACTGGGGGTACCACAGAGAGGTGGGACAGGGTCTTGGTCAGCTCAGGGTTGCTAACCCTGACGCTGGCACATCAGCTATGGGTCACTAACCCTGACGCTGGCACATCAGCTATGGGTCACTAACCCTGACACTGGCACATCAGCTATGGGTCACTAACCCTGACGCTGGCACATCAGCTATGGGTCACTAACCCTGACGCTGGCACATCAGCTATGGGTCACTAACCCTGACACTGGCACATCAGCTATGGGTCACTAACCCTGACGCTGGCACATCAGCTATGGGTCACTAACCCTGACGCTGGCACATCAGCTATGGGTCACTAACCCTGACACTGGCACATCAGCTAAGGGGTAACTAACCCTGACGCTGGCACATCAGCTATGGGTCACTAACCCTGACGCTGGCACATCAGCTATGGGCCGCTAGTTGCTCAGCTATAATAAGCTAATAAAAGGTTTTTTTAATGTGTGTGTGTACGTATGTGAGAGAGAGATTGATTGATCTTTATTTAGAGAGAGAGAGAAAGAGAGTGACAAAGACAGTGAGTGAGAGAGTGTGTGAGAAAGAGAGAGATATAGAGAGTGAGAGAGAAAGAGAGTTTGGTTGAAAAAAAAAAAACAGACACTGACAATTCTGCCTATATAGGGTGAAGATAAATGGTAGAGCATCTGTGACTGAACGAACACAGTGAAAGTGTACACAGAGTATGTCTGAAAGCATTCTACAGACAATAAAATAATCAAAACCAAATCCCTGGTACTAGACGGAAACAACAGCACACAGAACTAGATAGAAACAACAACAGAACACAGAACTAGATAGAAACAGCAGCAGCACACAGAACTAGACAGAAACAACAGCATACAGAACTAGATAGAAACAACAGCAGCATACAGAACTAGACAGAAACAACAGCATACAGAACTAGATAGAAACAGCAACAGCACACAGAACTAGATAGAAACAACAGCATACAGAACTAGATAGAAACAACAACAGCATACAGAATTGGATAGAAACAACAACAGCACACAGAGCTAGATAAAAACAACACCAGCACACAGAACTAGATAGAAACAACAACAGCACACATAACTAGATAGAAACAACAACAAAACACAGAACTAGATAGAAACAACAACAGCACACATAACTAGATAGAAACAATAGCATACATAACCAGAAAGAAACAATAGCATACATAACCAGACAGAAACATCAGCATGCATAACCAGACAGAAACAACAGCATACATAACTAGACAGAAACAATAGCATGCAGAACCAGACAGAAACAACAGCATACATAACCAGACAGAAACAATACCATGCATAACCAGGCAGAAACAATAGCATACATAACCAGGCAGAAACAATAGCATGCATAACCAGACAGAAACAATAGCATGCATAACCAGACAGAAAAAATACCATGCAGAACCAGACAGAAACAACAGCATGCATGCAGAACCAGATACAAACAATGGCATACAGAACAAGACAGAAACAACGGCATAAATAACAAGACAGAAACAACAGCATACAGCACCAGGTACAAAAAACAGCATATAGTACCCACCTCTCCTGTGGTCTTGTACTGTTCATCACTCAACAGCGGACGGCAAGTATCCAAGTATTTTTTCAGCGTCTGTTCTAGTGGAGGTACTGGCAGCTTTGGGAGGGAGTACTGCACAGAGAAAGTCCGACCCTTTGGGATGATGCGGTCATGTCCTTCCACCACCATTCTGTTGAAAGTGCTGGTAGCCCAAAGCTGAAAACAACAAAACTGAGACATTTATCTAGTAAGTAACAAGAATGTTGGTGAGGATGCATAAAATGTGATTAAGAAATATAAACATACAACAAGAGTGCTAGTCACATGACTCACTTCACTCACAGAGTGTGACACACAAAACAATAATTATTCACCAGCTCTATGAGACAGTGTGAAGTTTGGTTTTTATAAGAAAGAGAACAAAATTCACCAAATGTTTGGGAACTTCTATTCAGAAATGAAAGAGAAAGCTAGACAGACCGACCTGTTCTTCCTCTCACTCAATCTTACTGGCAACAAGAGGTCAATGTATGAACATCTTCAGGCGTGAGCATAGCTCCAAACTCAGGAGCTACACACAACACAAGACTGAAGATCAGGCCAGACAAGTCCAGTAGATGTCAAAAACATAAGGTGGTGTTTACTGGTCTTCGTATGATATACAAAGTTGACAGTTAAAACAGCTACACTCGTCACAACAGACACTTCAGCAACGGCTAACAAACCACCCAAGTCTTTCATCATGGCCAAGCGTACAGCAAGGTCTGCAGAATCTTCTTCTTGGCCATGCTTCCAAGTCATCGCTACCCTTCTGCGTTCATGTATCATGCTGGTTTTGTACTCAATGCCCTGTGGTGCGGAGTCATTCTGGTATATGGGCTAAAAATATTTTTGGAGGAGAATATGTTGCTACACCGTGTAGGTGGAGAAAGTGACACTTTGTTATAGATCATCAACAGATGTCCACGTGGAAAACCAACAATGTAGTGTAGAACACAGAGACATACATTAGCACACACATTTCATACGAGACATCATACATTACACACACCAGAAGGACTGCCAGTCGTCAGCTCTTTCCTTAGATCAGGAGAAAGCCTTCGACAGAGTGTCACACCAATACTTACACAAGACATTACTCCACTGTAACATAGGGAACTACTTTAGAGAATGGATTCAGATTCTCTACTCCAAACCTGAGAGCAAAGTCTTAGTAAACCACATGCTTACAGAGACTTTCAGGCTAACTAGATCTGTGAGACAGGGCTGCCCCTCTCTCTTTTACTGTACATACTTATTCTAGAACCACTTCTAGACAAGATCAGACAAGACACAACAATCCAGGGAACTTTCCTACCTGGCAGGGGAGAGAGGAAGTTGCTTGCGTACGCAGACGATGCTATCTTCTTCCCACCAACAGACAGATCAGTAGCTCCCTCACCCACCCACCCTCCCTCCCTCATTCACTCACCCAGACAGATCAGTAGCTCCCTCACCCACCCACCCTCCCTCCCTCATTCACTCACCCACCCACCCACCCTCACCCACCCACCCTCCCTCACTCACGCACCCACCCTCCCTCACCCACACCCTCCCTCACTCACCCACCCACACTCACTCACCCACCCTCCCTCACTCACTCACCCACCCTCCCTCCCTCACCCACTCACTCACCGGCATCACTCTCCCGTCACACCCAAATAAAACACACTTACCGACATGGGACAAACTTGCAGCACAAACCACACACATGCTAAACAGGTACAAATATAAAGCTACAATGACATTCGGTAGAAACACAGTAGTGAGCACGTACATTATTCCACAAATAATCTACACAGCCATAGTACTAGTCCCTCCACAACAGACAGTCCACAAAATCAACAAACAGATCCCGACACAAACATCACACTCTCATACAGGACAAACTGCAGGAGGAATCGCCCTACAAGACCTACAAAGACCCAAGCACTCAGGATCAGTCACGTGGGCTGCATCATCAAACATCCAAAACAGCCCGCGCTAGCTCACTACTACATTGGACTCAGACTATCAGACCTGCTTCCACCAAACAACTCACAGCCACACCATTTTGGTACACTCCCAGCATTGCACAAAACCTGCACTCAAGCCATCCACTGAAACGAAACACTCATACACTAAAACAAATCGCATCTACAAACATCTAATCAGAAAACAGGTTCCTCTATTACATCTCAGGATCAAAAGAGGCTGGAGATACGGCCTCTTCGACTTTAAGGAAACGTTCACAAACCTTTCATATTAGAAAAAGCGAGAGAAATTACATTTAGACCTACAACATGACAGCCACCTTACAGAGAGCAGTACACAGATCCAAACAGACAGCACCATGTCAACTATGCTGGAACAACATATGAGACACAGAAGAGCACATATTTTACGAATGCAGTACAATCACAGCCAGTACAGCAACACTACGGAACATAACAGAAACACACGCAGCACAAAGCCATCGTGCTAAATATTATTCCTAGAACTCCTCGCCCTGCTGGCAGAGTTCACGTACCTGGTGTAGAAGTGCAGAAACAGCTAGGTTTATGTTCTGCACGTTTAGTCCTAGAATTTTCTCACATCTCTTTCCACAAAGGCAATTGAAAATTATGACGTGCTATAACCTTACAAGAAATAAAGTCTTGACGTCAACAAGCGTATGTGAGAGAGAGGAGAGAGAGAGGAGGAAGATGAGAGAGAGAGGGAGAGCGAGAGAGGAGAGGAGAGTCATGAAATGTATGTAACCCCTTTTCTTTGTCAAGAATGTACAACTTATGTATAATTAAAATTTCTTTAAACAAAAAAGATTAACTCAAGCTCTAGATGACTGCACTGCAAGAAGGCCAAGTCATAGAAGAATGACTGCAGCGTGAGGAAAACCTGCAACCTTCACCCAGATTTCTGCGGGACACGATCAAAGACATTCGTCAGACGCCTGGACTGAACACGAGAATAAGCAACCAATAACCAGATGACAAGGTGCTGATGGCAGACAACCAACAAAACCTACACAGTTTTGTGACGGAAATAAAAGTCAAAAGTACAAGCTAGAAATAAATATCAGAAAGACAAATGTGATGGTAATCAGCAGAGAAGAAACAAAGATAATCAGCAGAGAAGAAACAAAGATAATCAGCAGAGAAGAAACAAAGGTAATCAGCAGAGAAGAAACAAAGGTAATCAGCAGAGAAGAAACAAAGATAATCAGCAGAGAAGAAACAAAGATAATCAGCAGAGAAGAAACAAAGATAATCAGCAGAGAAGAAACAAAGATAATCAGCAGAGAAGAAACAAAGATAATCAGCAGAGAAGAAACAAAGACAGCCGTGATGAGAGATTAATCTTGGCCAAAAAAAAACACAGAATCATTCACCACAAACTCCTCAGGTGTGATGTATTGCTATATAGCAGGTGAATGGCCTTATCACGTGTTCGGAAGTATGCGGAGAGCCAGGTGAAATATATCTACTCCAAGCTGATATAAGACACTATTCAAACAAAACATCAGTTCCTTACAACAACCCTCCTAACAATACTTACACCAGAGTGATAGGCTTCTACATACAAGCTACGACAGAAAACAAACTGCGGGCTACTGAAGCCTTGTTGTTACCTGCGCCCAGATACACCTTCACGCGGTAAATAAAATTGGTCGAGCGAGGACCCCTCCCCCCCACATTAATGATGTCACACTCAAACACACACACACACACACACACACACAGTGCCACGACCTGGCCACTGGCTGTTAAAAGAGCTTAATGGTTAGAACCACGCGATCTGCCGAGGTCAAAAGGTCAAGGGTGCAACTAAAAGTTGAGTGAATGGAGCCCATACCGGGTTTCTCAAATCAGGAAGATGAACCCTGCTAGCAATGCCACCTTGCTTGGTCACGGGTCTCCTCTACAACGTGTCTCAACTCATTTTTGCCCAGAGCAACAGCTCTCAACCTCTGTACACTCATGGACCACTTTTGCAAACTGCATACAGTTTTTTTGAGTAAAAGTACATAAGACTAAAAACATACACGAGAAAGCTGACACCAGCAGAACAAGACAGGCACTGACATGGAAGCCCGAGGGGAACAGAAACCAAGAAAGAGAAGAGAGATTATGACAGTTCTCAGAGACACGGGATACACATGGAATAATTCCAAGAACAGGGATATTACCCAGCATGCTTCGAACCTAGTCCCAAATCATTTCAATGGCCCCAACCACAGAGGCAAATCTGAGGTAACAGCCATCAAACAATTTCACACAGATGGCACAAGCCGCCTACGCTTGAGAACCGCTACGTTCAGGATTATGGGACGCTGGAACCACAAGGGTTAAACTCTCTATTCAGCTACACCTAACATCCTCCTCTTCAACAATTATAATCCCTCTCTACTAAGCTCCAGTCCCTTCTCACTTGTTACACATAGTTCAGAACTTCCTCACAACATCATATTACAACCCCTCTACCCTAACTATAATCATATATTTCACATTCTCCTGGCTAGGTTAGCATTGTACCACTCTCTCTCCCCTCCACGGTTTCCCCACCCACCACCCCCAGTTACGGCCCACCGACCACACATCACAGGTCTCCATTCAAACAGTCTCTACGCCCTACCATGCTCATTTCTGACACACAGCGTGGAACAAGTCACATCTTACAGTTACAGCTAAGTGCTCTATTCATTATTAATTTTCAAAAAAATAGCATTCATGTGAATCTATACTTTATCTCCTTCTTCGTCCTGTATGTTTTAGTATGATTAAGGTTCGCGCTGAAACGTCACAACTTTGTAAACGTTAAGTAATAAAGCTGCTCCTACTTTGTTTCATAGTTTATATATTTTGGTATCACAGCTTTAATGCAGTGGCTCCCTGTATATTCCTATACATTAATTATTGTGTGTACTAAATCATACATCAACATACACCGTGACGACCAGGGCACACAGCTTTACTGCAGTGCCTAGTGTATATTCCTGTACATTAATTATTGTGTGTACTAAATCATACATCAACATACACCGTGACGACCAGGGCACACAACTCTCTTGACGACCAGGGCACACAACTCTCTTGATGACCAGGGCATACAACTCTCTTGACGACCAGGGCACACAACTCTCTTGACGACCAGGGCACACAGCTCTCTTGACGACCAGGGCACACAACTCTCTTGACGACCAGGGCACACAACTCTCTTGACGACCAGGGCATACAACTCCCTTGACGACCAGGGCACACAACTCTCGTGAGGACCAGCGGGCACGTAGGCGATGTATCACATCACTGCGGCTTACACTACCAGCCCCCAACAAAACTTCCGTCACAGATGGCACATAATAACCAAATACTGTAATGACTGTTTATGATACTAAAGGTGGTGGATATCTGAGCTAGTCATATCCAGCTTTTTCTTCATCATCATCATCATCATTTCTCTCACTGCTGAATGGAAAGCGTCTCATTTAACCTTTCTGTTTTCTCATCTTGTCGTGTTTACCTGCCTGGACTTTCACTGTATCGGCTCCGTCTAATCCACCCCACCACCAAACTCCACCCCATAAACTGTCCAGACTTTAGGCGCCGACAGAAACAGAATACCTACTGGTATTTTACACTTGCCTAAGCCAGATCAGCATATAAACCAGTCCAAGTAAACATTAGATTCATACCCAATTTCACAACTTCAATTGTAAAGGCCGAAACTCAGCATGAAAAAAGAATCGACTCTGCCACGTAGATGTCATCTTGCCTTGTCTTGTGCTATCTCCCTGTAACAGATATCTGGTGTTCTGTGTGTGTGTGTGTGTGTGTGCGTGTGGTGTTGGGGCACAGCATCGTATCGGCGTGGGAGCGGGCTATGGCAGTTAAGTTTTCAGCCCCAGAGCACAGATAAAAAAGCAGGAGGTGTGCAATAATTCTTTAACAGACTCCACCACCATGGGGACTATGACGATCACTGCCCCGTTAGCCAGGCTAGGTCTGTTATTGGTGGTAAAAACGGAGAGGTGGGACAGTCTTAGTCAGCTATGGATCGCTAACCCTGACGCTAGCATGTCAGATACGGATCGCTAACCCTGACGCTAGCATGTCAGCTATGGATCGCTGGTTGCCTAATCGAACAGGATCTCTGTATCTAGACTAGGACATTCTTCTCTAGAGCACTGGCCACTAACTTCAGCAGAAAGTCTGCCCTGCCTGCCCCCTCTAACCGTGTCAGACACAAAGTACGTGTTTTCACGTTATGCAGGAAGCTCCCTACCGTAGACAGCGGAACAACACAACTCATTCAGATCATCAGAAGTAGTACCCCCCCCCCCGACATATGTTTCGGCAATACTAAACTCCTGACACTCTAATAGGGTGGGCTGGGCCATGACTCACAGAGGTCTTGTGAGTTGTTGCTTTTGTTTGTTTGTGTGTCTACCCCCCCCCCCCGTCCCAGAATTGAACCGACGATCTTGCAGTTGGCACTGCACTTTGAAGTGCATCTTAGCGATTTAGCTACGGAGGACTGGTATTGGTTGTGGCAAATGAAATTACTTATGTTCCCAATGCTTGTTTCTCATACTCCACAGCCAACATGAGGCCTTTTCTGCTGTTTCTGAAAGGCTTCTCAATGCCCTTGCTCTTGCTTGTCCCTTTATGCCCAGTTGCTTACATAGGTCATATGCTGATGTTGCTACGAATCCTCTTGCTCCCACTTCTACAGCTATCACTTTTGTCCTGATTCCTGCCCCCTGCCTCAGTTGCTTGACCAGGTCATTGTACTTCTCACATTTGAATAGATGTTGCTCCTCTATTCTTGTTTCGTACGGAACCGTAAGCTCGATCATTATTAGCTCCATTGGATAATCGTACCAAGTAGACTGAAGATGCTCTGTTTGTATGGAGGATAATCGGATGATGTTCTGTTTGTATGGAGGATAATCGGATGATGCTTTGTTTGTATGGAAGATAATCGGATGATGCTCTGTTTGTATGGAGGATAATCGGATGATGCTCTGTTTGTATGGAAGATAATCGGATGATGCTCTGTTTGTATGGAGGATAATCGGATGATGCTCTGTTTGTATGGAGGATAGTCGGATGATGCTGTTTGTATGGAAGATAATCGGATGATGCTGTTTGTATGGAAGATAATCGGATGATGCTCTGTTTGTATGGAGGATAATCGAATGATGCTCTGTTTGTATGGAGGGGAATCAGTCAGGTTTGACTGCAGTTCAACATGCATGCATTTTGTAAAGATTATATCTCAATGCAAATTACCCGTGATGTTTGTAAAGTATGTTTAATTTTAAAGTTGAAAAAAAAGGTATGCACGAATGTTGAACTGACAAAACCGGTATTTCAGAAAGTTATTTCACGCAAGGTCAAAGACAAGTACAGTTGTACCGGTTTCAAAAAATCCTAGCGCGATTATTTTATAAAACTTGCCTAAGGATTAAAATTTTGGGTTAAAATTAAAATCCTGATTTTAAACATATTTTTCACTAACTTGACCTACTCCCCAGCCCTTTGCTGGAGTACCCATTTTCAAATAGGTCCCACAGAAGTCATTCATTCATTCATTTGCACGTCACTTGCGGAACTTTGCCTCCCTAACAGCTCTCCTGTAGTCCTCTCGGTTGTGAGCAAGATGGCCTGCTGCTGGTGCATCTATTTGCAGATCATCAACGACGTCTTGCAGCCATCTTCGCCTTGATCTTCCTCTCCTTCTTTTTCCCATTATGTACCCCTTCCAAGACTGTCTTCTCTAGATTATCATGACAGAAGTCAGGGGAGATAACTGCTGCCAGGCGTGATACTGGCCACGTGACACTTTCATGTGGTGAAACTCGTGGAACACCCCATCTTCAACATGTCTTAATGGCATGGAAGAGAGGATTTTGGTTATTTTTAAAACCATTTTCCTCCTCCGCCTGAGTGTCCCGTATCTGGGACTTAAAGGACGAAAACAGAACGGCTACTCAACAAGGTAAACAGTGGAGAAGGGAGTTTTGTAGCCCCTTACAGCATGCTTCTGGGGGGGGGGCCTGGCCAGTGTGCAGGGGGCCCTGCCAGTGTGTAGGGGCCCCTGCTTGTGTGTCATGTACAGTAAGTCACCAAGCTTCAGTAATTTACGCAGAAATATATGGAAGCTTTTATGTTACTATACAGCGATTGTTCACATTATTTGTTATAAGTTACTTCTCAACTTTACGACAGCGTTTGTTCACGTTATTTGTTATAAGTTACTTCTCAACTTTACGACAGTGACTGTCCGTTACTCTTTGAACTTTTGCTGACATATAAAGAACATACAACGCCGCCTATCTAAATACCAGAGTTCTCTCTCTCTCTGATGGACTGCAGGCTACGCCCCTGGAGTTATACGAGTATCTAAGTGGATGTGGGGAAAGCGGGAAATATGGCCGGGGGGGGGGGGGGGGTGTGGGGGCTGTCTGGTTCACTAGCTTAAATTACAGATTCACCGGTGGTTGGAACAAATGTAACAAAACGTGTCATGGCATTCTCTCGGAGGTAGCAACTAATTGGTGGCTCTGATCAGTAGATAAAATTCTCAGTCTTCACGTCGTTTTAAGGGAACTGTAACATTGTAACTGTGAGGGAAAAGTAACTAATTCCAGTCAAAATCCTAGTTTTACTTCTTCTCCTGTCACTCTATGACGGGTTTACAGCTTACACAGACCGCGTCTAGTCCAAGCTATGGTAGTTTTCTCGTCTGGTGGAAAGCTATGGTAGTTTTCTCGTCTGGTGGAAAGCTATGGTAGTTTTCTCGTCTGGTGGAAAGCTATGGTAGTTTTCTCGTCTGGTGGAAAGCTATGGCAGTTTTCTCGTCTGGTGGAAAGCTATGGTAGTTTTCTCGTCTGGTGGAAAGCTATGGTAGTTTTCTCGTCTGGTGGAAAGCTATAGCAGTTTTCTCGTCTGGTGGAAAGCTATAGCAGTTTTCTCGTCTGGTGGAAGCTAACCATTTTCCTTGATTCCCGTGGGGTGGTGCATCACGAGTACGAACCAAAAGGCCGCCAAAGGATGACCAAACATTACTACCTGGAGGCAATCCGTGGCCTTCATGATGCTGTGCGACACACAAGACCGAAACTGTGGACAAAGGGTACTTGGCGGCTCCGTCATGACAACACACCAGCCCATTCTTGACATCTGATTCAGACTTTCCTGGCCAAACACAGCATTCCTCTGGTAGTCAAGCTTCATATTCTGCCAACATGGCTCCCTGCGACATGTTCCCCAAACTGGTTTTCCATTAATAGCGGCCTGACGATGTTGAAGACCTTACTTATCAATCGCCCCTCGAACTTGGAGGAGTTGTCTGCATTTACTAAGGAGAGAAGGAGAGTGGTTAATGTTTGGGTGTAGACAGCCTGGGTTGACTGGAAACATGAGATGTGGATGTGAAGTAAATGAAGAGAAGAACTGGTTATAGGAGGTCTCTGGTATGACAGAAAGCCTGGGTTGACTGGAAACATGGGATGTGGATGTGAAGTAAGTGAAAAGAAGAATTAGTTATAGGAGGTCTCTGGTATGCTAGATAGGCTCGGGAGCATAACAACATAAAACAAAAGTTTCTGATAGTACATGAAGATAAAACCAAGATACTCCCGGCATAGAAAGTCAGACATTGATTGATCTTTATTTCAAAAGGGTTAAGAATTGGGCACGCAGGCCCGTCTGACATTCTGCCCTTTATCATACATCTTTCACTCTATTCCAGACATTCTACAAATATGCTGTTCATGTAACAAACATAACTAACACTGAAGCTGAGAAACATAAAATAAAATATAACATTTACATTTCGCTCTTAAACATTCACTCAGTACAGAAGTACATACATATATACATGACTATCTACTAAATTGTTTGTACAGGAGGAGATGACACCAGATGATTTGGCTACACAGGCCAGAGATATCTTAATAACAACAGCTACAGACAAGGTTCCAGTAAAGAAAACACAAAAGAATGGATGGATTACAGCAGGCACACTAGAACTGATAAAACAACGTAGAGAAATGAAGACGCAATGGAAAGTGACAAACAAGAACAAAGAGAAAGATAAACATATAACAAAAGAAGTACGAAGAAACATAAGAAAAGAAAAAAAAACAATACATACAAGATTGTTGTGAAAGAATAGAAGGACATCAGAAGTATGGAAGAGATAGTGAAATGTTTAAAGAAATGAAGACATTGACGAGAAATGTCACACTTAAGCTAAATGTAATTTGTGACAAGATGGGGAATACCTTGACAGAGACAGAGGAAATTCTAGAAAGATGGAAGGAATATTGCAGAGGAATGTATGAAACAGTGTGAATTATTATTGGAGGAGAAAGAACTCCAACTGACAACAGAAGAAGTTTTATGGGCAATAAAGAATGTGAAAAATGGTAAATCACCAGGATGTGATGAGATAACAGCTGAACTTATTAAAGCAGGAGGAAAGGAATGTGCAACAATCTATCATGCAATATGTAAAAAGATATGGCATTCAGGTGTTTGGCCAAAAGAATGCAAAAGAACTGTATTCATACCACTGCCACAAAAGGATAACCTGAAATTATGTACAAACCACAGAACTGTTGCCCTGATTAGTCATGCCAGTAAAATTCTGTTAAAAATCATAATGGGTAGACTTCGTAAGAAAATAAAAGAAGTCAATACGGTCCAAGCTGGTGTCAGGCAAGGAAGAGGATCAGGAGATCATATATTCAATATAATATTAATAACAGAGAGTTTAATGTGAATCTATATTTATCCTTTATAGACTACTCAAAGGCATTTGATTGTGTACAACACCAGAAACTTTGGGAAATAATGAGAAAAAATGGGATTTTCAACACATCTGATACAATTAACATCACTGCTGTATCTAGACCAACAAGCAGCAGTAAGAATAAATGGTGAAACAACAACTTGGTTTGACATAAAACAAGGGGTCTGTCAGGAGTGCATATTGTTGCCTTAACTATTTAACTTGTAACAAACAAGGCAGCTGATATATGTATCAATGAGGAAAAACTGGAAGAAGTGGAGAGTTTTGAACATCTTGGATCACTGCTAACTAATAATGGAGATACAATGAGGGAAATTAAAAGGAGGATATCTATCGCTCTTCAGTAAGTAAAACAACTAAAGAATCTGTGGAGAGGAACAGACAGAACTACAAAAATAAGATTTTTAAGGGCATGCATCTTTCCCATCGCAACATATGCCTGTGAGACCTGGACACTTAACAAAACAGCTGAGAAACACATAAATGCCTTTGAATGTAAATGCTACAGAATAGTTCTTCAAATATCATGGACATAAAAAAGAACAAATATATCCATAGTACAAGAACTTAATATTGAAGAAGGCTGGCTAGTAAAGAGGATTAAACAGAGAAAACTTGGACACATTAAATGTCATGAAGCGTACATAATGGGAAAAAGAAAGAGAGGAAGACAAAGGGGAAGATGGCTGCAATACATCATTGATGATCTGCAAATGGATGCATCAGGAGCAGGCCATCTTGCTCACAACCATCAGGCCTACAGGAGTGCTGTTAGGGAGGCAAATTTCCGCAAGGGACATGCAAATGAATGAATGAATGAATCTGCTAAACAAAAATTTCAGGAATATTCAGAATAAACAATTACAGTAACTGTATTCGGTGTCTGTAAGAGCAGTCTAAAATAACTTTTAAGCGTTATGACTCATGGAGGCATGTAGTCGACATCAAATAGATATTGGGAAAGTTTGTAGTTGTAGGAAGGAGTATAATTTTTTATACAGGATGAGAGGGTATTCCAAAGATGAGAAGCAGAATAACTAAAGTTTTTCTTGTAAAGATCAAGTCTAGGTTTTGGAAGACATATGTTGTTTAAGCATTGGCTGCACTTTGGGCTAAATTTAAACAGCTTCCATAGATAAGGCGGGGCATGCCGTGAAAGAATTTGATGTACTAACTTGGCTTTGTTGAAGAGGAACCTTTCTTAAGAGGCAGTACTTTGATATGTTTGTGCTGGTTAGTTGTTTGTGCTTGATCTTTGTCACTAATAAGCTTTACTGCTCGCTTTTGGAGTGAACAAAGCCTCTTTGTATTTGACACTGAGCAACCATCCCGAACTTTTGAGCAATAGTCTAAATGTGTTTGTGTATGTGATATGCAGTATGTCTTCTTTGTGTCTTGATCAATGAAGTGCTTAATTTTAGCTTATTAGTATACTTTTTGTGCAATGAGTTATGTTAGATCTTGCACATGAGAGTTCCAGGTCAGGTGTTGTCAATAATAAGACCTAGTGTTTTGTGCTCGCTAACGTTTTCTATCTGTGATGTTTCCGCGCTGAACCGAAGTGTTGTTTTCGTTGCGTTTTGTAGTCTCTGTCTCGTTGTTATGAGTATTGATTTGGTTTTATCAGTATTTATAATCATGCCATTGTTTTTGCTCCATCTAATTAAATTGTATAACTCGACTTGAAGAGTTGATTCTAGATTAACACACTCGTAGTCACTGGTGTCAATTGTGCAATCATCTGCAAAAATGTCACAAGAAGAGTGTTTAAGATGAAGTGGAAGATCATTGATATAGATAGCAAAGAGCAACGGGCCTAGAATAGAACCTTGCGGAACACCAGTGTCAACTGCAGCAGAATTTGACAGAGATGTCGTTATTTATGTTTACTAATCAGTTTTCTGTTATTTTGGTAAGAGCTGTGTGGCAGGAATGACTGGGTCTAAAGCCTGACTGACTGCCTATGAGTAAATTGTTCTCTTGCATGTGTTGTAGAGTTATTTTGTGTATGTGTTTTTCGAGTGGTTTTGATAATGACGATAGTATGGATATTGGTCTATAGTTGGTAAGATTGTTGGATGAGCCAGATTTAAAGCGAGGATACACCTTAGCAGTTTTAAAAGTCTCAGGGAAATAACATTTTGCAATGCACTGGTTGTAAATGTATGTTATTGTATGTGAAATGACAGGTGCAGCATAACGTAAGATCTTATTACTAATATCATCAAGCCCAGCTGTATTGTTGTTTTTTTAAGGTTAAGAGATAACTATGAACTTCACTGACTGTTAAGAATGGAATGTGTAACTGTTAAAAATCAGTACATCTGCTGTCCAGGAATGTTTGTAGTTAGATAGACATACAGACAGATTGACTGACTGATTGATATTTATTTCCAAAGGGTTAAGAATTGGGCATGCAGGCCCGTCTGACATTCGCCCTTTTATCATACAATTTTCACTCTCTTCTAGACATTCTACAAATATGCTGCTTATATAACAAACATAATTAACAACAAAGTAACTACATACACATAAAAATAACTACATAGGCATATGAATCTGCCAAACAAAAATTTCATTACTATTCAGAATAATGAGTTTGGTGTTTGTAAGAGCAGTCTAAAATAACTTTTTATGAGAGAGAGAGAGAGACAGAGAGAGAAATAACTCCAAACTCTACCATATCCAGTAAGTATGAAGTATTAGGTATTAACCTCTGAACATATACCACAATATTAGACAGTATAGAGAAAGTATTAGAACTGAAAGTATAACCGCTGACAAATTCTCTTAGAAATACCATAAAAAAAAAATCATGTATGTATGTGCATATATATAGTGTATGCATGTGTATGCTTGTACGTGTGTGTATGTGTTTGCATGTGTTTATGCATGTGTGTGTATGTGTTTGCATGTGTGTGTGTATGTACATGTGACATGAATAAATACGGAAATAAATGATGAATCTGTTATAGGCATATAATGTACATTATTAAATCAACAAAGACTACATTTGTATTTATTAAGTGTTAGTTTACAAAGCTCAACAACAGATGATATGTTAATATACAAGAGGATCATGTCTCTTGGTAGTTGGTATCTATAATCTGATCACTTGTTGTGACATTTGGCCTCTCAGTCTCCCCTTTCTTTCTTGTGACTTCACTTTTCTGTGAGCAGTTAACTAACACTTAAAATACTCACACAAAATACTGAGCAGGTTATATAAACACTGCGTAAGAGGAACAAATAAACGTATAAAGTCTAATGATCAGATGGTTGTGCCAACCATGGGAAGTAAGCTTTGTGCTGGGTGATTTAAACGCAAAGTAGGGACTGAACAAGGCAATGAAGCTACTGGCAAGTATGGACTAGGTATAAGAAATACAAGAGGAGAGATGTTGATTGAGTGTGCAGAAAAGAATAAAATGATAATAGGAAATACTTTGTTTCAACAACACCCAAGGCGAATATGGACATGGAATTGCACAAATAATAACACACATAACCAGATAGATTACATTATGATCAACAGAACATTCAGGAACTCACTGATATCTGTGAAAACAAGACCAAGCGCAGATTGCAACCGTGACTACATCCCAGTCGTAGGAAAAGTGAGAATCAGGCTAATGAGGTTAAAGGTAGCAGCTAAAAACAAAGAACTAGACAGAGAGCTGTTATAGAAAGATACGGCAATACAAGAACAATACGGGACCATAGTACATAATAGGTATCTCTCTCTCTCTGAACCTTAAGTGCCCAGGGCACATGGGGCTTCCGCAAGGGTTTTCCACAAATGCCTGTCTTTCGCCTTTTTTTCTGCTCTTGCCCAGGTGAGCCCTCTATTGCTCAACATCCTTTCTGTTGTTCTTCTCCATGTCTCCTTTGGTCTACCCTTACTTCTGCTCCCCTGTGGTGTCCATCTCAGTGCTATTTTTGGTAGTGAGTTGTCAGTCATTCGGAGCACATGTCCCAACCATCGCCAGCGTCTTTCCTCAATAATTGTTGTCAGTGGTTTCATCTGCATTTCTGCCAATAAGATGTTATTTCTTATGGTGTTTGGCCAAAATATTTTTTTAATTCTACGTAAACATTTAACATAATAGGTATAATGCTATAGAAAAGATTGAAATGATTGATGAACAATGGAATATGCTTAAAGACTCTATTCAGCAAACATCTATCGAAATCCTACCTCCAAATAAAAGACACACTAAACAGGGGTGGATGACAGAAGAAATTTTGCAACTAATGGATCAGAGAAGAAGTCTTAAGGAAGATAAAGATGAAAATGACAAAATAAATAAAGAAATAAGACACACCAGCATGGAAACACACAAGATATGTACAAACAAATAAAAGAGTTAACAAACAAAAGGACGTACCACAAGACTGGTTGTCTGAAATCAAAGGAGGGGCATACAATAACAGACAGAGATGAAATAATGGCAAGATGGAGCGAATACATTAGAGAACTCTATGAGGACAATAGAGATGAAACAGATATATGAAATAATGAAGGGCTTTCCATATTACAAGCAGAAGTGGAAGAGGCCATCAAACAAATGAAGAACAACAAAGCACCAGGACCAGATAAAATCACCAAGGAAGAATTGGAACCATTAGGAGAGCCTGGCATAGAAATAATTACCCGATTGCTGAATAACATCTATAACGGTAACTATGTCCCATCAGACCTTTTGCAATCAGTTTTCACTGCCCTACAAAAGAAACAAGGTGCACCTGAATGTGAAGACCATCGAACCATTAGTCTTATGTGCCATGTTACTAAAATCCTGCTTCGTATTGTCATGAGAAGAATCAGGGGCAAAACAAAACCAGAAATTGCTGAAGAACAGCGTGGCTTCGTCGAAGGAAAAGGCACAAGTAATGCCATATATATATATTGAGAGCATTGATGGAAAGATCAACAGAAGTAAAGACAGACCTATACTTATGCTTCATAGATTACTGTAAAGCATTCAATAAAGTGAGACACACAGAAATTATAAGAATGCTGGAAGACATCAACATAGATGGGAAAGATCTGAAACTCATCAAAAACATATACTGGCAGCAATCAGCAGCAATGAAGGTTGAGAACCAAATAGGAGCATTCCAAGACATAAAATTGGGAGTGAGACAAGGATGTGTTCTATTTCCTGACCTCTTCTCCCTATACAGCGAAAACATAATGAGAAATATAGAGAGCTTGCCAGGAATATCAATTGGCGGGTACAGCCGTAACAAGATATGCAGACGACACAATTCTGATTGCTAAAAGTGAAGGGGAGCTACAGGCTCTTCTGGACGTCGTGGTTCGTGAAAGTAAAAGTAAAGGTCTCAGCCTGAATAAAAAGAGGACTGAAGTGATGGTCATCTCAAAGAAAAGAATACCACCAAAATGTAGCATTACCATCCATGGCACATAACTGAAACAAGTTGACAGATTCAAGTACTTAGGAACAATCATAACAGCTGATGGGAAATGTCATGACAAAATAAAAAGCAAATGTGCTCAGGCCAAGTCAGCATTCCAGAAAATGAAAAACATCTTGTGCAACAGATCCATATCAATGGAAATAAGATTCTGAGTACTTAAATATTACACTGAGTCAATTTTATGGATGTGAAGCATGGTCCATGAATAAGAGAGTACAGTGAGAAATGGAGCCCATGGAAATGTGGTTCATAAGAAGGATGTTGAAGGTACCATGGACAGCCAAGAAAACCAATGAAGAAGAGAGTCTGGAGTTAAAAGGCAAATTACAGCAAAGATCAGAGGCAGACAAGCGAGATTTATAGGACATTTTATGAGAAGATGAAAATTGGAACACATTGTGGCAACTGGAAAAATTGAGGGCAAAAGAGACAGAGGAAGACGGAGAGAGAAGTTATTGGATGAGCTGTCAGTGTGGCTAGGAAGAAAGTCACCGTCAGATCTCATAATCAAGTCTAAGGACAGGGAATTGTGGAGAGAAATGATTGCCTACGCCACATGGCACGGCACTTGATTGATCAGGTGGTTACCAACCACTATATGGTCATGTGGTTGGTAAAGTACAGAGTACAGTACATGGTCATATGCTTGGTACAGTGCACAGTAAAATACATTAATGTGTGTATAAATATTTTGCATGAGGCACAAGGAAAGTATGTGGTACAATTAATGATCTGTACAAGGAAAGTATAGGGTACAATTTATGATTTTCGAAAGTAGATGACATAATTCAACATTACTAAAGAATTACTTGTAGGATATTATTAAGCACAATTCATCTCTAATACATAAGAAATCACTGATCAGTTATCACACACCACTAACTATATAATACCACTGACCAGTTATCACACACTACAAACTGTATTACACCACTGACCAGTTATCACACACCACTAACTACACCACTGACCAGTTATCACACATCACTAACTGTATAACACCAGTGGCCAGTTATCACACATCACTAACTGTATAACACCAGTGGCCAGTTATCATGCACCACTAACTATAACACCAGTGGCCAGTTATCATGCACCACTAACTATAACACCAGTGGCCAGTTATCATGCACCACTAACTATAACACCAGTGGCCAGTTATCATGCACCACTAACTATAACACCAGTGGCCAGTTATTATGCACCACTAACTATAACACCAGTGGCCAGTTATCATGCACCACTAACTATAACACCAGTGGCCAGTTATCATGCACCACTAACTATAACACCAGTAGCCAGTTACCATCTACTACTATCTATGTAGCAATACACCACTACCTGCATAACAAACTGGCAGCAAAAATATGAAAAAAAGACAACTTTCAAAACCAGGATCTTATATGAAGATAGCAAATGTTTGTAAACGTACAAGTTGTATGAGCCACCACTTATTTGTACTAAGTGTATAAGCCATGGGTTATATGTACTAATTGTATGAGCCATAACTTACACAAACTGTATAAGCCACCACTTCCACATATAAATTTTACGAGTCACCACTTACACGTACAAGTTATATGTGCTGTCACTTGCATGTACTATGCTGTCTGTGCCCACATTATATATGTCTAGTCCAGACCAAAGTCCAAAGACATGGACTTAGAGATACTGACACAAGACCTAAGTCTATGACCCAGTTAGTAGCACAGTGTTAGCCAAACATCACCTGTCTACACTGGCAAGTTTGATGTGCCTGACAGAGCAGTGCTGAATGGAGGCAGTGTTAGGGATGTGCTTACAGGAAGAAGATTTAGGATGGGAGCTGGCAGAATCCGACCCACTTGCCCCTCCAAAACAATGCATCCAACCACCCCATGTTGATTCTTAAACAAAAGTTACAGCCAAAACTGCTGTTGCATTGTTGCATTTGTAACAGATTACTAGCCAAAAGATAGTAACAATTTTATATAAACATAAGTGATGAATTTAATCAATATTTTGTAAATATAAGCACATATTACTCAATGTTTACTACATTTTTGTTATCATCTACAGAGATGATTGTAGCTTGACATCCACTTACAGACACAGCAAGTGGCTCCCATGACAGGATGGGTTGGCCAACTCGTCATGTAGCAGAATTATGGTGGAGCTTTCATTTTCATCAAATTCCCCTCATGTTTCTGGTTTTATCTTCTTAACTCTTTCCCCAGAACTCACCATCAACATTTTACCCAGGCCCAGCAGTGCCGAAAGCAAACAAAAAAAAACTCTCACCAGGTTAGTTCTCTTTTATTTCCTATCCTGTCTTTCTCATATTCTGGAGACCTCCATGAAAACAGTTATGTCCATGTGCTTCTGTATCAGAATTCTATATCAGTTATTCCAGTCTGACATCAGATTTCATAATCATCATTTGGAATGAAAAAGACAAGGCAATGGCCTTTATTTTATTTTTTGTTTAAATTTCCTTACAGAAGTTAACTTTTCCCTACACACATTACTGTTTTCTCAAATGCCTTATTGTTTCCTCATACATCTAAATGTTTCTTCACATGCTCAGCTGTTTTCTCACATGGTCAACTGTTTTCTCAAATGCTCAGCCGTTTTATCACATGCTCAGCTGCTTTCTCACATGCTCATCTTTTCCTCATAACTGCTTTCTTGCATGCTCAGCTGTTTACTCATATGCTCACCTGTTTTCTCACATGCTTTTTCATGTGCTCAACTGTTTTCTCATGTGCTCAACTGTTTTCTCATGTGGTTAACAATTTTCTCAAGTGCTCAACTGTTTTCTCATGTGTCCAACCCTCAACAATATCCTTTGTCTTATGTATCATGACAATAAATGTGAAACTACATAAACCCCTACTTCAGAATCACAACTAAGTATTACTGCAACTATTCTAGAAGGATAGTGATGTTTGAATGGCTGAAGGCAACTATTTAAGAAGTAAACAGTGATGTTAGCATTGCTGGAGGCAACTATTCTAGAAGGACAGTGATGTTAGCATGGCTGGAGGTAACTATTCTAGACGGATAATGATGTTACCATGGCTGGAGACAACTATTCTAGAAGGATAATGATGTTAGCATGGCTGGAGACAACTATTCTAGAAGGATAATGATGTTAGCATGGCTGGAGACAACTATTCTAGAAGGATAGTGATGTTAGCATGGCTGGAGGTAACTATTCTAGAAGGATAATGATGTTAGTATGGCTGGAGGCAACTATTCTAGAAGAACAGTGATGTCAGCATGGCTGGAGGCAACTATTCTAGAAGGATAATGATGTTAGCATGGCTGGAGACAACTATTCTAGAAGGATAATGATGTTAGCATGGCTGGAGGCAACTATTCTAGAAGGATAATGATGTTAGCACAGCCGGAGGCAACTATTCTAGGACAGTGATGTTAGCACGGCTGGAGGCAACTATTCTAGGACAGTGATGTTAGCACAGCCGGAGGCAACTATTCTAGGACAGTGATGTTAGCACAGCTGGAGGCAACTATTCTAGGACAGTGATGTTAGCACGGCTGGAGGCAACTATTCTAGGACAGTGATGTTAGCACAGCCGGAGGCAACTATTCTAGGACAGTGATGTTAGCACAGCCGGAGGCAACTATTCTAGGACAGTGATGTTAGCACAGCTGGAGGCAACTATTCTAGGACAGTGATGTTAGCACAGCCGGAGGCAACTATTCTAGGACAGTGATGTTAGCACGGCTGGAGAACTTGAGTTGACTGTTATCATATTTTACTTGTCCATAGTCTTAGCTGTGCCAATTCAGCCTTTCCTCAGTTCTGAACTCGTTCACTGAAAGAAATGGAATTTGTGACAGAGAATCTGTTACAAAGTAGACCACATCTCCAGAATATTCTGCATTTTCCTGTGTCAGACACCTAGTTATCAATGATGGCAGAACGGAGAACAAATGAATAAACTTTACTCTCACAGGACAAGGAACTAGACATCTATTCTTAGATCTAGAAGCAACAGCTTCAAAGAAATAGAAGTAAAATATGAATAAAAACTCAACACCGCAGGAAAGTAAAACATATACAAACACAGCTCTTCAATAAATATGAAACTCTCAGTTCTGTCACTGGCAAACCTAAGAAACACAAGCGCCTTCAACAGCCAAACAGTGGACATTTTAGTGCTGGCTACAAACAGTGGACATTTTAGTGCTGGCTACAAACAGTGGACATTTTAGTGCTGGCTACAAACAGTGGACATTTTAGCGCTGGCTACAAACAGTTTAAATTTCTCAAATGTCAGGATAAACAACAGCAAAAATAAGCGATCAGATTTTCCATCGGGATCTCTTTGCTAGCATGGATATCAACAAAATCTACTTCATGACATTCGCATCATTACATCGCCTTATTCAGACATGTTTTAATGTATAAAAAATGTAACTTTCAGCTTGTTGTTGACCTATTTAGCCCTTAGATTAACTCTGGACCACAAGACAGAAGAAAGGCCGCTAATTGTGACATCAACAGGCAAGGAGAGACATTTGACAAGACAACACGTTCACAAGTGACGGACTGTCAACTTACCACAGGTCTCTTCAGATAACGAATCATACCAAGCTCGTGTGTGGCACCAAACTTATGTGGGGCTGGTCTGGGTATAGGGCTCAAAGTTCAGGCCATTGAACAACTTCCCCGTCCTAGTGGAGTCCGTCGAGCAATATCTGTAACACTTCTAACCTGCCTTGCCGCCCTCTCCACAGGGCCAGTCACTCCAGGCAACTCATAGGTCAAAGTTCGCTTCCTGGCCGTACGGTGCTGAGTTAGCAGTGTATACCCACAGTAGTAAACTCAAAAGCGGGTACACAACTGACCTGTAGGAGTACTTGGTCATAGTTGAGCGGAGGGTAATAACTGCAGAAACTGTCGTGAACAGAATAAAGCGATGGCGAAATAGAAAGTCATCACATGAGGTGAGGTATATGAACAATCATGCAGGAAAAGACCTGATAATGAGGTACAAATACTAGACATAGAGACAACCTGTCAAGGTTAGAAGGAGGGTGATAAAAGAGACAGCTACAACCCCGAGATTTAGAGACAACCGGTCATGATTGAGCGAAGGGTGATAAAAGAGACAGCTACAACCCCGAGATTTAGAGACAACCGGTCATGATTGAGCGAAGGGTGATAAAAGAGACAGCTACAACCCCGAGATTTAGAGACAACCGGTCATGATTGAGCGAAGGGTGATAAAAGAGACAGCTACAATCCTGAGATGTAGAGACAACCGGTCAAGGCTGGAAGGAGGGTGATAAAAGATGCAACTACAACCCTGAGGTGCAGAGACAACCGGTCATGATTGAGTAGATGGTGATAAAAGAGACAGCTACAACCCTGAGGTGTAGAGACAACCGGTCATAATTGAGTAGATGGTGATAAAAGAGACAGCTACAACCCTGAGATTTAGAGACAACCGGTCATAATTGAGTGGGGGGGATGATAAAAGAGGCAGCTACAACCCTGAGATGTAGAGACCATCTGTCATGATTGATTGGAGGGTGATAAAAGATACAGCTACAACCCTAAAATGTAGACATCATCTGTCATGATTGATTTGAGGGTGATAAAAGATACAGCTACAACCCTAAGATGTAGACATCATCTGTCATGATTGATTGGAGGGTGATAAAAGATACAGCTACAACCCTAAGATGTAGAGACCATCTGTCATGATTGATTGGAGGGTGATAAAAGAGACAGCTACAACCCTAAGATGTAGAGACCATCTGTCATGATTGATTGGAGGGTGATAAAAGAGACAGCTACAACCCTAAGATGTAGACATCATCTGTCATGATTGATTGGAGGGTGATAAAAGAGACAGCTACAACCCTAAGATGTAGACATCATCTGTCATGATTGAGTGGAGGGTGATAAAAGAGACAGCTACAACCCTAAGATGTAAACATCATCTGTCATTATTGACTGGAGGGTGATAAACGAGACAGCTACAACCATAAGATGTAGACATCATCTGTCGTGATTGAGTGGAGGGTAATAAAAGATACAGCTACAACCATAAAATGTAGACATCATCTGTCATGATTGAGTGGAGGGTTAAGGGGTCATGATTGAGTGGAGGGTTAAGGGGCATTGAGAGAAATTGTGTAAAGTGGTTCTAAACTATTTCTCTCTTGATTAGTTGTTTAGCTGTGATCGAAGAACAGTCTGGGTATAAGTATTTATAAAACTAAACTTATACAAATACATAAACCCACATATATATAGTATATATGCAATGTTGAGATTTAATATGCTGTTTATAACAAGGCTTGCTATGTTTTAGTGTTTATGATAAAAATGTTATGAGGGCCCTCTGATAACACTTTACTTGTGTGTGCAGGAAACTCTCTACTGTAGAGAGCGGAACAACAACACAAGTGTTTCTGCCCTTTAAACTCCTGACACTCCAGAGGTCTTGTGAGTTGTTGCTTTTTTTTTTTCCTTTCCTGGTCCTGGGATTGAACCCGTGATCTTCCAGTTGGCACTGCACTTTTGAAGTGCGTCTTTAGCGATTTAGCTACGGAGGACTGGTATTGGTTGTGGCAAATGAAATTACTTATGTTCCCAATGCTTGTTTCGCATACTCTACAACCAGCATGAGGCCTTTTCTGCTGTTTATGAAAGGCTTTTCAATGCCATTGCTCTTGCTTGTCCCTTTATGCCCAGTTGTTTACATAGGTCATATGCTGATGTTGCTACGAATCCTCTCGCTCACACTTCTACAGCTATCACTTTTGCCCTGATTCCTGCCCCCTGCCTCAGTTGCTTGACCAGATCATTGTACTTCTCACATTTGAATAAATGCTGTTCCTCTATTATAGTTTCGTACGGGACCGTAAGCTCGATCATTATTAATTCCTGTTTTTCTGTGGAGTACACTACAATGTCCGGTCGCATTCCTGTGTTCTTGATGGCAGTCGGGTATTCTCTTCTTTCTGGAAGGTCCGCTGTCACGTCTCAGTCATTTGTACCATCTAGCAGTGATGGTAAGGGAATGTCCCTGATTTCAATATTTGATGTCGTACCAGCACCTATGAAGTATTTAGGTGGGACCTCAACTCTTTTGCTGTTATTTGCTCTATCGTTTGCCCTGTCTACGATGGCTACTAGTTCCTGCAGCACTCTGTTGTGCCGCCAGGTGTACCGTCCTTGCCCTAAAGACACTCTACATGCTGACAGCACATGTTCCAATGTTTGCCTTTCGTTGCAGAGAGGGCACTTTGTATCTTCTGATACACCCCATTTGTATAGGTTGGAGCCTGTAGGCAGAAGGTCATAAGTAGCTCTGATGATGAAGCTGAGCCTCAAGGGTGCCATTTTCCAGATGGCATTCCATGTTAGTGATCTCTGCAGGAATTCCTCCCATGTTGTCCATTGCCTTGTTGTGATTGTTGGACTGCCTTCTGGACCCGCTTGTCATCCTCTGAATTCCTTACTTCGCTGATGATCATATCCATTCTTTCCTTGCAGGAGGCCTTTGACCACCATTTGATTTCACCATGACCAAATCCCCTTCTGTTGGTCTGGGTGTACCCTATTACTTCTTTCAGCTCCTACGTTTCCCTGGCTGTGGTCACTTCCTCACCTGCTTTCCATTTTCGTCCAGTTTTAAGTGTTGGCTGCACTTCTCGTACTACTGGATCTGTAGATTCTTGTAGCATCATTGCAAGTCTTGTTTTTCCTACCGTGTATTCTTCAACCACAGATTTGAATGGCAGCTGCAGTTTGCTCTTCTTGCAGTACAGCGCTACGTCAGTTAATCCTGGTGGTACGCCCAACCACTTTCTTATGGCTTTATTTATCTTTCTTTCGACTGCCTCTACTGTGCTGGTACTTACTTCGTAGATGAGTAGTGGCCACATCAGTTTTGGAATCAGCCTGAACTGGAGGCACCATATTTTGAACTTACCCAGTAGCCTGCTTTTGTCTATGATGCTCAGTCCATTCTGCGCCATTTCTATAACCTGCTTCACATCGTTTGAGTCCTTCATGGATGCATCATATACTCTGCCAAGGCTCTTCACTGGCTCTTTCCCTACAGTCGGGATTATTTGATTTGCCACTGTGTACGATCTTTCTATCACTTTCCCTTTCATGAGTGACAGGCTTCTTGACTTCTTTGGCTTGAAGCTCATACAGCACCATATGATAAGGCTGTCCAAACGCTCTAACATCTTTCGTGCCTGTGCTTCACTGGTTGTTATTACTGTTGTGTCATCCATGAATGCTTTTAGTGGTGGCATCTGGCATCCATTTCTGAATCTTGGGCCTTCTGCTGCTCCTTCTGCTGCTCTCAGGATTACTTGCATGGCTAGTACGAACAGTATGGGAGATATTGTACAACCCATTGCAATTCCTACCTGGTGCTCGATCCATCTTGTAGTATATCCTGATGTTCCAAATCTCATGAGGAACCCTTTGAAGTACCTTTTCAGTATATTTGTAATTTCTTTTGGCACATGATACATTGCTAGCCATATCATCTGGTGCGGTACTGAGCCATACGCATTGGCTAGGTCAAGCCATATTACCTGTAGATCTTGCTTTCCAGATTTTGCCTGCTGAATAGCTTCCCAAATCATGGGGTTAATATTCAATGCATTGATTAATATATGCATGTATATATATTGATGTATTTAGTGCTGAAACTTCTTATGACACCGAAGGTTAATTTACTGAGGATTACTGACTTGCATATTTTGGTTCAGTGATGCATTGCTATGCCATTGCTTTCTACGTATATATATATACACACACGCGCGCACACACACACACACACATTCTGAGGTCCTTGTGTGTATGATGTGACTGAAACGTTATTGGTATTGTGTGTGTTCATGATGAGTGTCTTGATTTTGTCATAATAAACTTATTTAGTTGGTTGTTTTTATACATTGAGATATTTGTTTTGTATTTGGTATAGCAGACGATGAGAAGGCGGAGTAGTTCCTGATATCTGTAGGTAGCCGTGAGCGAGATTGCTGACGAGTTTATGACATTTACTTGTAGAATATTCTCTTTATCCGGTGTAAGGGATATTTCGTCGTCTAACTGCACAAGGTCAAGGGGGGTCACAAGTGGAGAAAACATGTCTGCTACTTTTTGTTCTCCTGGTACATGTTGAATATCTGTGGGGTGTGAATAAATGAACTGCCTCCAGTTTTGTATCTTTCTATTTTTGTGACTTGAGTTCAGCAGGTTTAAGAGACCTTTACTGTCCGTACGCACAATCAGTTTGGAGTGTAGAACATAATTATGTAATTTCTGTAGAGGAAAAAAAAAGATTGCATAACACTCCTTCTCGTTTGTGTTCCACTTTTCCTAAGATTTGCTTAATCGACGTGACACGAAATATATGGGACGTAGGTTTTCCTTGCTCCTAGCTTTATTTTGTCAGGCCTCCGACATAAGAACTGCCCCTAATGTGGTTGACGCTGCGTCACAAAGCAGTGCCATTGGTTTGGACAAATTTGGGTAAGCCAACATTGTCAGCTTTTGTAAACCTTCTTTCAGTCGCATGAAAGCTTCCTGACAACTGGTTGTCCACTTGAATCTGGCATTCTTTCTAGTCAGACCAATCGAAGGCTCAGATTTCTGAGAGAAATGATTGATAAATCAACGGTAGGAGGACAAGGTTCATGTGAAGCTCCTTATCTGACGTATCGACTTTGGTGGTTGTATGTCAGGAACTGCTTTTACCTTGTCTGAATCTGGTGTTATGCCCTTCTGGCTGATCCTGTGCCTTAGGAAATTTATTTCGGTATGAGGAAAATGACCGGCATTCTTCCTCGGTAGTCTGTTTTCAGCATGGAGTCTAGTAGTCTAACTATGAGAGTCTGTTTTCAGCATAGAGTCTATTAGTCTAACTATGAGAGTCTGTTTTCAGCATGGAGTCTATTAGTCTAACTATGAGAATCTGTTTTCAGCATGGAGTCTATTAGTCTAACTATGAGAATCTGTTTTCAGCATGGAGTCTATTAGTCTAACTATGAGAGTCTGTTTTCAGCATGTAGTCTATTAGTCTAACTATGAGAGTCTGTTTTCAGCATGGAGTCTATTAGTCTAACTATGAGAGTCTGTTTTCAGCATGGAGTCTATTAGTCTAACTATGAGAGTCTGTTTTCAGCATAGAGTCTAGTAGTCTAACTATGAGAGTTTGTTTTCAGCATGGAGTCTATTAGTCTAACTATGAGAGTCTGTTTTCAGCATAGAGTCTATTAGTCTAACTGTGAGAGTCTGTTTTAAGCATGGAGTCTAATAGTCTAACTATGAGAGTCTGTTTTCAGCATGGAGTCTAGTAGTCCAACTATGAGAGTCTGTTTTCAGCATGGAGTCTAGTAGTCCAACTATGAGAGTCTGTTTTCAGCATATAGTCTATTAGTCTAACTGTGAGAGTCTATTTTAAGCATGGAGTCTAATAGTCTAACTATGAGAGTCTGTTTTCAGCATGGAGTCTAGTAGTCCAACTATGAGAGTCTGTTTTCACCATGGAGTCTAATAGTTCAACCGGAGGCTCTTCTTGAATTGCACTTAACTTTCGCGTTGAAATCAACATTTCATTGTCATTTATACCAGGCAAATGTCTTTGGAGGTGTGATGGAATAACATTCAACGTGTGTGGTTTCATAACCTGTCGACTGCACTTCTGATTGTTAAACTAATTTCGTTTTCGCCCTTCATGGTTATAATTTATTTATTTATTTGTTTAGTTAAAGTCTTTTTCTCGAAATCAAGTGTGGCTCTATTATCTTGTAGAAAGGGTCTGCCCAGGATAATAGGGCGGTTAATTTCAACTACAAAGTACACAGTGTGTGAAAACTGCTGGTTCCAATAGTGAACTGCAGCCTTGATTCTCCAGCTGTAGCATAGTCCCTTGTATACTGCTCCAAGTGATGTTGTCTGTGACCTTATTGCTCCAAGTGATGTTGTCTGTGACCTTATTGCTCCAAGTGATGTTGTCAACCATACATCTGTGACCTTATTGCTCCAAGTGATGTTGTCAAACATACATCTGTGACCTTATTGCTCCAAGTGATGTTGTCAAACATATATCTGTGACCTTATTGCTCCAAGTGATGTTGTCAAACATACTTCTGTGACCTTATTGCTCCAAGTGATGTTGTCAAACATACATCTGTGACCTTAGTGCTCCAAGTGATGTTGTCAAACATACATCTGTGACCTTATTGTTCCAAGTGATGTTGTCAAACATACATCTGTGACCTTATTGCTCCAAGTGATGTTGTCAAACATACATCTGTGACCTTATTGTTCCAAGTGATGTTGTCAAACATACATCTGTGACCTTATTGTTTCAAGTGATATTGTCAACCATACATCTGTGACCTTATTGTTTCAAGTGATGTTGTCAAACATGCATCTGTGACTTTATTGTTTCAAGTGATGTTGTTTGTCAACCATACATCTGTGACCTTAATATTCCAAGTGATGTTGTCAACCATACATGTGTGATCTTACTTGTCAGAATTAAATGGATTCAGTGAACTTTTTAGCAGGTTTAGTCAAGTGAATGTTGTAATATTTGTGAAAGCTATCCTAAACCACAGAAATCTGAATTGTGTTTGAAGATAATGTCCAATAACGGCTAACGAAGATTGGAGTATAATACAAGGCTTTCATTGCTAGAAAGAAGTCAAATGCAGTGGAAGTCACAACGTGTTAACAAGGCTGTATGAAAGTGCATTAGGTTGATGTTGATAACCTTTAAACTAAAGTGTGCTGCTATACGTGACAATCTCCACCACTCAAGAGTCCTGCGATAGCACTGAAAGATGCTGAAGATCAGTGCAACTGAAAGTATTCAAACAGAAAAGGCAACATCACAGTTTTATCAAATTCTCATCATCATAACGGACGGCATAAATCAGAACTTCTTCAGTAATATAATAATACACAACCCTAAATGTGTTATACAGCCTCATTATGTCTTTTGTTATTTACCAATAGCAAAGTTCGAGAATGGCACTGCATCGGGTATATGTGTCGCATAAGAAACCATAAACCTTTATTATTAAGCACACACTACAGCCTGTACCAGTGAGAATATGAAGAGTTCAATGTCCTGCTTCTACCGCCTGTACCAGTGAGAATATGAAGAGTTCAATATCCTGCTTCTACCGCCTGTACCAATGAGAGTGTGAAGAGTTCAATGTCCTGCTTCTACCGCCTGTACCAGTGAGAATATGAAGAGTTCAATGTCCTGCTTCTACCGCCTGTACCAATGAGAGTGTGAAGAGTTCTATGTTTTGCTTCCACCGCCTGTACCAGTGAGAGTGTGAAGAGTTCTATGTTTTGCTTCCACCGCCTGTACCAGTGAGAGTGTGAAGAGTTCTATGTTCTGCTTCTACCGCCTGTACCAATGAGAGTGTGAAGAGTTCTATGTCCTGCTTCCACCGCCTGTACCAGTGATAGTGTGAAGAGTTCTATGTTCTGCTTCTATCGCCTGTACCAGTGAGAGTGTGAAGAGTTCTACGTTCTGCTTCTACCGCCTGTACCAATGAGAGTGTGAAGAGTTCTATGTCCTGCTTCTACCGCCTGTACCAGTGAGAGTGTGAAGAGTTCTATGTTCTGCTTCTATCGCCTGTACCAGTGAGAGTGTGAAGAGTTCTATGTTCTGCTTCTACCGCCTGTACCAATGAGAGTGTGAAGAGTTCTATGTTCTGCTTCTACCGGAGTGGTACAAACTGCGCCTCGTGAGTTTTTTAAAAAAAATTTATATTAAAATGTCGCTCTCTTCGACCCGTGTAAGTCACTGGAGGCTTGGTGGGCCGAGAAACAGACCCCCGCTTTAGTTTTCCTGAATACCCCGACGATTTGAAGGCCCAGGTGTTTGAAACTTGGATGAAGCAAACTCACTGGTTCTTGTTTTCTTAAAGTCTCTTTGTTCACTGTTTGGTTTAACAGATTTGAACCAACATTGTCTTGTGTGTAATATGATTGTTTCTTCTGCAATTGAAACACCTTACACTGTTTAGGTCTGTGTGTATCACACTTTTGGAATTCGTAAATGTCTTTGGAGCCAGTACAAACTGTCTCTATGTCTGTGCGCTGACTGTGTGATCCTTAAAGCTTGATCTCAGCTTTATCCTTTGTCGAAATTTCTCTTCTGTAGTAGCTTCTTCTTCTTCTTCTTCTTCGTTCGCACTGTCTGTCTATATCTGCAGTCCTGTCTCTTGGATAAATTTCACTGTTTTTTGTAATTCGTGTATGGAACCATAGAGCTTATCTTCTTTAGTGGTTTCACTAGGCCAGTAATTATTTCTCAGTGACTCATAGTTGATGCAGTTCTGGAGGATATGTTCCACAGTTTGGGGCACCTGGGCACATGTACACAGATTAGTAATATCAACCTTAAACTTTGTATACATATGACTTCGGAGTCGGCTGTGTCCTGTTCGGAGACGGAAGATAGTGACTTGTTCCTTTCTGTTTAGCACGTGATAGTCATCATGTGGTGGTGTTTGTGGCTTCCTGTAGGTTTTTATCATGCTTTTCTTCTGATTATAAGTGATTGGTATGTCTGGTTGCTCCATTTCAGTGCCCTCTTTGGCCAGTTGGTCAGCTTTCTCATTGCCTGGTATCCCACAGTGGGAGGGAATCCATTGCAAAGTGACTCCATGTTGTAAGCCAATTTTTGACAAGGCATCCTTAAGGTCTGGTAGTGTGTTGCACTGAAGAGCCTCCAGTACTGATCTTGCATCTGTGAGAATTACTACAGGACATGTATCAATTCTGGAGTCTGATAGTTTTTCAACTGCAGCAATAATTGCCCTAACTTCTGCATCAAAGTTGTTGCAGTATTTACCAGTGGGTATGGAAATCTTGTCAATGGTGTTGTTTGGATATTCAATATATGCTCCTGCCCCTCCATTCTTTATGGCATTATGTGCAGATCCATCTGTATACACACGTATCCAGGTGTCACATGGATATTTGTCATCTAGAACACTAAGTGTGGCTGTTGATCTTACAAGACTGCTCTGCATCTCACCATTCTGCACACCTTTCACTTCAGTCTGAATAGATATTTGTGTATAATCTGCTTCTTTCCATGGTGTATGCTCTGGTACAGATGATAATGGAGCGACTACAGTTGGAAGGTTAGGTATCAGCTTACGCATACGCTTGGCCTGATGAATGAAGCTGCTTCTTTTAAGCCGTCCTAATGCCAAGTTGTTATTGAATCTCTCCTTCAGGGGATGGCTTACAGAGCTAAGGAATTTTTCTACCATGGTCATGACCTTTGTGTCTCTACGTTCCTTTAGCGGTTGAACACCAACTATTTTCTGCATTTCTACTATTGGTGTGGATCTCATGGCACCTGTGATAATCCGTAGTGACTGATTTTGAACCTTGTCTAGATTATGCAGCGTAGTGTTTGATGCTGTGCACCAAGATGTTGAGCCATATTCTAAATGTGGTAGAATACTTTGCTGATATACATTCTTGAGGATTCTTTCACTAGCTCCCCATGTGGTTCCACTCAATTTTCTTAATATGGCTAGTTTTCTTCTGGCTTTTGCTTCTGCACTGTTGATGTGTTGCTTCCACGTCAGTTTTGAGTCAAGAGTCACTCCTAAGTAAGTGGGTTGGTTGTCCATCCTTAAGGGTATTTCATTTACAAAGATCTTACCTGCTTTCTGTTTAGATGAGAGGGTGAACAGAGTGGTACTTGATTTCTCTGTGTTGATACTTACACACCATTTGTTTGTCCATGATGTCAAGATGTCTGCTGCTCTTTGGAGTCTCTGTGTAGCAACTGTCGCATATTCATCTGTACACCACATGACCAGATCATCTGCATACAGTGCCGCTTTGATTCCATAGGGAAGTTCCTTGACCAGGTCATTAATGAATACAAGGAATAGTGTAGACGAAAGGACTCCTCCTTGTGGTACACCGTGTCGCAGAAGTACTTTCTGGCTGTTGTGTCCATCCATTACTACTCTAGCTCTTCTATTGTGTAAATAGGACTTTATCCAGTTGTACAGTCTTCCATTCACATTGCAGTTTCTTAGTTTCCACAGCAGACCTTTTTTCCATACTTTATCAAAGGCTTTCTTCAGGTCTATCCACGCTGCTAGTACAAGGTTTTTCTCTTGGAATGCATCCTCAATCTCTTGAGAGAGATAGGTCACTTGATCTTCCGTACTGTAGTACTGCCTAAATCCTGCTTGTTGTGGAACGAGAAGGTTTTCACTTTCTAGGTACCATTTTAGCCTCAGGTCAATGATGCGTTCCATCGTTTTGCATAGGCAGCTAGTGAGACTGATTGGCCTGTAGCTGGAGGCAGTATCACTGTTTTTCCCTGGTTTTAGCAGTGGTACCATGCTTGCTTCCTTCCAGATTTGAGGTAACTTACCTGTGCTCCAGCACATATTGAAAATATCCAACAGCTTTCCCATTGCTGCCATTCCCAGGTTCTTGATCATTTCATTGGACACTCCATCTGGTCCTGGTGATTTCCTTGGTTTCATTTTACTGACTGCTAGGTCTAACTCACTGCGTGTGATTGGTGCATCCATGACCTCCACTTTTCTGACTTGTTCCTCCTCTTTCTGTGGCTCGATGCGCACTGTACGCTCCTTCTCTGGATGGATATCAATGTTGCAGTCCTGTGCAAAAATGCGAGCAAAGTGATCTGCTACCTGCTTACCTGTCTGTAGTAGCTGTATCACAGGTCTCCTCCAAATTCTTGGAACCTTATCATAATAGCTTTGCTTTTATTGAGTTGTTTACAACCGCGTGGATAGAATAATTGACACATTGAGATTGTACGTAGCAGGACTTCAGTTCGTCATGGAACGCTTTCAATGTAATTTTCATGTCTTTATACCAGCTTCTGTATTGTTTCACCCTCCTTTTGGCAAAGAGTATGTACACGTTTTAAGAGATAAAAGGGATGGCGACTGCAGTAAAACTGGTTTAAATAAATAAGGTAGATAGAGGTGTATGGTGCAGTTTTATAAAGTGAGGGAGGAAGTGAGCAAGGTGAGAAAAAAACGAATAGAAAGTATGAGAATGTATAAATGAAAAACATACAACATCCAATATTTCGGCGTGAGCCTTATTCGAGGATACATACACAACGAAATACAAACACATATAATTTATCTGAAGTGTCTTGCTCCGAGTGAGAAGCAGAAATGTGTGTGGAAGAAGGAGGAGGAAAAAAAAACCCACGCTGCCTACAGACAAAAGATTCCCGATAGAGCCAATCATAACGAAGAAGCGGAGAGAGAGGAGGAGAACAAGTGGGAGAAAGGGGTTGGAGGAAGGCAATAGAAACATGATAGCCGCTAGAGGTGTCGGGGGGGGGGGGGAGAGGAGGGAGGGAAAAGGGGACGCGGAGAGATAATGAACGAAGAACTTAAACACCTACAGGGAGAAAATGTGAAACTGGGAATAGGACAAGACCAATATGTTGGCAGAGAAGGAAATAGGATGGTGGTAGGGAGGGGTAGCATAGAGAAAGAAAGTAGAGTATAAAAAAGGCCAGTGGAAAAATAAAGAAGTTACAGAAAGCTGAAGACATTGTTAATTCCAGCTGGGTGGAGACAAGCCAGTCTGGAAAATAAGGCGCTGTTCTAGGACCCTCCGAGATCGTACATCAGCAGAACAAGAGCGGATCGCACTAACAGAAATGTCCTGTTTGCCCCTGTGGTTACCAAGGCAAAAATGTTTAGCCACAGGTGTCCAGGCCCTCTTGGAAATATCACTGAGATGCTGGCGAAATCGACCTCCTAACCGTAAGCCAGTTTCCCCTATGTACTTCAAACCGCAACGTTTGCACATGATAACATAAATGACATTTCGTGAAGTACAAGTGAAACCCTCCTGTAATGATAACGTGGATTTAGGGAAGGAGATCTGGCTGGCCTCGACAACAAACGGACAAGTGTTACATCTACGGCGTCCGCAACGTCTAGTACCATAAAAAGTGTCATCTGTCTTAAGATGACTACGAATTAAAAGGTCCCTGAGGTTCTTGTCCCGCCTGTAGGCCACCAATGGGGGTTCCCCAAAAAGTTCACGTGTCTCAGGCTCGGTCTGGAGGAGGTGGAGATGGCGAAACAGTATGTTTTTAACTGCCAAGCTATGAGGGTGGTACGTGAGTACTAGTTTCACTCTGTCCAAGCTACAATACGGTTTAGGAGTGAGGGCTTGTTGCCGCGATATATGGCTAATGCGGTTCCAAGATGACGAGAGAACGTGGTCTGGATAGCCGCGTTGACGGAAGAAATCTAGCAATTTGTGGCCTTGATCCTGGAAATCCAAATCCTCCTTACACAAACGTCGCAACCTAAGAAGCTGGGAAAAAGGAATAGAGTCCTTACACGATCTGGGATGGGAGGAAGAGTACAGGAGGTAGCTGTGAGAGTCTGTAGGTTTATAGTGGATAGAAGTAGTAAGCCCAGAAGGGCCGATAGTGATGGCAATGTCAAGAAAGTTAGCGGAAGTAGCAGAGATATGGGAGGTGAAAGCACACATTTCTGCTTCTCACTCGGAGCAAGACACTTCAGACAAGTTATAAACGTTTGAAGGCATCATGAGCGTTTACAAAGTTCCCAAAAGGTTGTAAAAGTTATTTTCTGAGTGTTGAATACGCCAAGTCTTTACACTTCAGAAACTGTCCTTGAATAAAGTCTGACACTGCACTTGAAGATGCTTGTGACAGTGTTCATTTCTTTGCTTGATCGCCACGGCAAATGACAGCAAATTTCTCCACCTCCTCTAGCCATGACCGAATCTTCTCAGGATTACCATCAAAAGAGAAAATAAATGCTTTTGTATTCTGACTACACCCTGAGATATGCATCTTACTAAATAAATCCTTCAGTTTTAGTAATATATTTATATCCATGTTTGGATCAACTGTCTCTGTGGATTGATATACGACTGAAGCACTAGCTTTAGTATTCACATTGTTACGAAGACATTTTTGTAATAATCCACAAGAATGAATTGATCACATATTAATCCAAATGAATTATTTGATTTTACTACACACTAACCCACCAAATGATTGCAGACGGCATACGAGTTCGTGATGATTCTGATGGCGAACCGCAGTTTTGCGCGTGTCAAGTTTCTTAGAACAGTCTGACCGTCTCCTTCACGGACCAAACCCCCCTCCCCCCCACCCCCCAAATATTCCTGTTTACTTGTCCAAGCCCGGCTTGTCTAGTTTCTTTGTTGCTCTGAACTTTTGTTCCTTGGGCTTGTCCAGTTTCTTTTTTGCTCTGAACTTCCGTTCCCTGGGCTGTCCAGTTTCTTTGTTGCTCTGAACTTCCGTTCCCTGGGCTGTCCAGTTTCTTTTTTGCTCTGAACTTCCGTTCCCTGGGCTGTCCAGTTTCTTTGTTGCTTTGAACTTTCGTTCCATGGGCTGTCCAGTTTCTTTGTTGCTCTGAACTTCCGTTCCCTGGGCTGTCCAGTTTCTTTGTTGCTCTGAACTTCCGTTTCCTGGGCTGTCCAGGACTTGGTGGAACACAATATATATATATTCTTGTTAGTTCAGAAATGTTAAGGGATTGTACAGCGGATAATGAAGCAGTGAACTTTTAGCTTGATCAAGAGAAAACTTAAATATTTTGGACACATTACGTAAACGTCATGAGGATTTAGAGAAGACTGTCTTGGAAGGGTACATAATAGTTAAAAGAAATAGAGGAAGACCAAGGCGAAGATGGCTGCAAGACATCGTTGACTATCTGCGGATGGGCGCATCAGCAGCAGAGCATCTTGCTCACAACAGAGAGGCCTATAAGAGAGCTGTTAGGGAGGCAAAGTTCCGCAAGGAACATGCAAATGACTGACTGACTGACACAAAGCCATTGCAGTAAAGCTGTGATAATGAATGTTAAAACTTTTTTAATAGGAACCATTTCCTTTATTAACCAGCACACAGTTGTAACGTGTCGGTTTTACATCTTCATCATACAAAAATACACAGGACAAAGAAAAATGAAAAAAAAAATTACGTGACTGCTTTACAACAAATCATCATCATTTAGTAGCATGTTCCTTGCTTAACTTTGCCTCCCAAACTGCTCTCTTGAAGGCTTCTCATTTGCAAACGTGCTGCCCTGCTGCTGGTACATCCATTCGCAATTCATCATCAATGTTAACCTTCCTGTCTTTTTCCCACTATGTACCCTTCCAGTATTCCAGGAATACTTCAGTTTTGTCTGTTTAATCCTCTTTACTAGCTAGCCTTAGTTTTGTCTGTTTAATCCTCTTTACTAGCCAGCCTTCTTCAATTCTAAACTCTTGTAGTATAGATATATTTGTTCTTTTTTTCTGTGTTCATGATATTTGAAGAACTCTTCTGTAGCATTTACATTCAAAGGCATTTATGTGTTTCTCGGCTGTTTTGTTAAGTGTCCAGGTCTCACAGGCATATGTTGCGATGGGAAAGATGCATGCCCTTAAAAATCTTAATTTTGTAGTTCTGTCTGTTCCTCTCCACATCTACTTTAGTTGTTTTGCGATTGATGGCCTACTTTTAATTTTCCTCATTGTATCTCCATTATTAATTATTAGTGATCCAAGATATTAAAAACTCTCCACCTCTTCCAATTTTTCCTCATTGATACATATTTCAGCTGCCTTGTTTGTTTTGTTGGTTGTCATCAATTTAGTTTTATTTCTACTGAGGTAAAGGTTTTGCTCTTCACTATTCTTACGGACTGATATAATTAGTTTTTCCATTCCTTTTTGTGTTGTGGACAGTAACACTGTGTCATTAGCGTGTCTGATCTCTGGTGTTTCATAACCTCCAGCATTTATAGTCTCGTGTAGGTCTGCAAGAAGGAGGCACTTGAAAGAAGCTGTGTCCAGGAAGTCCTCGTGAAAGAGAATTGTGAATGTTTAAATACAGACTTGGGATGTGTGATAGTTTGGCAGCAAAGTAGGGGTGGGGAAAGCGGAAAGTAGTATGAGTGAATGAGTGAGAAGAGAGGGAGAGAGAGGGAGAGAGAGGGAGAGAGAGGGAGGGAGAGAGAGGGAGGGAGAGAGAGGGAGAGAGAGAGGGGGAGAGAGAGGGAGAGAGAGAGAGGGAGAGAGAGAGAGGGAGAGAGAGGGAGGGAGAGAGAGGAGAGAGAGAGAGAGAGAGGGAGGGAGAGAGAGAGGGAGGGAGAGAGAGAGAAAAGGATGCAATAGTATTATAGCCTAGATAAGGGTGGGTGGAATAGGGAAATGTGGCTGGAGCGAAAAGGGAGAAGCTGTCTCGACCAGATCTTTACTCTCAGAATAATACTTGAAGAACATATTGAAAAGCAGAAACCATTAATCCTGAACTTCATAGACTTTTAAAAAGAAATTTGATAGCATACACGGAGATTCACTGTGGAGAATTTTAAGTCTATATGGAATACCATCTAAAATTGTCAACATCATTAAGGACTTCTACAATGGATATGTTTGTGCAGTCAAGACAGAAGAAGGGATGAGTGAATGGTTCCAGATTGAAACAGGCATGAAACAAGGATGTATACTGTCTCCTTTGATTTTTGGAATTACAATAGACTTCATAATGAAAAATGCTACACAGGTAATACAGGTATTGACTGGGTACATGGGACCCAACTAGAAGATCTTGATTTTGCTGATGACATAACTCTTATCAGTGAATTCCATGCAAGAAAAAAACAAATATCCTGTCTTCACTGACTACCAAAATAAGACTTGAAATTAACAAGGACAAAATAAAAATAATGAAACTTCCCATTAATCAAAATGGAAAAATACACATAGAAGGGACAGATGTTGAAGAAGTTAATCAGTTTGCATACCTTGGCAGCTACATAGACCAGGATGGTAACACCAGAAGGGAAATTAGAATTAGAATTGCAAAAGCAGCATCGATCTTCAAGAATCTTGAGAACATATGGCATTCAAAAGTTATAAGCACAAAAACCAAGTTAAAACTATTCAGTTCAAATGTAATATCCACCCTCATTTATGCACGCGAAAGCTGGAAAACAACTAAAGAAATTAGACTCTTTTGAAAACAAATGTCTAAGGAAAATACTTGGCATCAGGTGGAACGAATTCAAGAACAATGCAGAGATAAAACAGATGACTGAACAACAACCAGTCTCACGGGTGGTCAGAAAAAGGAGATGTTGGTCACTTGATGAGAATAAATGATCAGAGAATCCCAAAACAAGCTATCAAGTGGAACACAACAGGCCAAAGAAAAAGAGACAGACGACGTTAAACTCTAAAGAGTATACGGTTAAAAGAGACCAAATTAACAGACATAAAATCCCTTGATGATGGTGAAAAACTCTCCGAAAATAGGAAAAATTGGCGAACTACATTGCGAGCCCTATGTGACGTTTAACGGCACGGGAAGGATATAAGATATAAGAAGAAGATAAGATGGGGTTCTGGAATATAAATTACAGATGAGGACAGAATAGAACTTAGTAGAGAGGGAATATGATTGCAGAGAAAGGGAATGTTAAGCATAGCTGAATTTCGACTTTAAACCATATGGTTCCATTGTCCCATATTCCTGAATGCAGCGATTCTCAAGTGGCAGGTGACTTCTTACTTTTGTTTTAATTATGTTTTTATCCACCAGTATGCATACTATATCAACGGAAAAAAAGCATTCCCTAACGAGGCTTTGCTCGCTGCCTAGACACTTTACCTACTGGACTAAGGTTTTGTTTTTTTTTAGACGACGAAAACAACAGGCCGTGACCTGGTGGTAGTGCAAACTAAGTCCACCCGTAACGAGATGTGGACCTTACCCCCGGCATTCAATGTGCAGGGCAGGCCTCAAGCACCTTGTTTGTTCCAAAATAACAAAGTGTACATTATACATAGCGCAGATCTACACTTTGATCTTAGCCAAAAGGCCGACAAGCGACTAAGTACTGGACTAAGACACTGGACTAAGTACTTCACACAAATCTCAGCCAACACTAGAATTTTAATCGAAAAAAAACAACAAATCATTTACAAAAAAAAAAGCCAAACACTAACTGGAAGAAAAAAATACGCATACATTTATAAACGGAAAATTTACTTGCTCCCATACTCCTTTCGAGTGTCGGGAGTTTAACAGGGCCTAAACACTTGTCTGAGGGACGGGTGGTACTTCTTCTGATGATCTAAGGAGTTGTGATCAGCTCTCTACGGTAGTTTCATTCCTACAGAGCACGTTATCACTTCAGTACAGCTCTTAGTACAGTCATTTATGATTATTTCCCTTTGATCTTCCCCAAGTCCGGGCAAAGCGAGAGAACAATATTTATCATAAGATAACAGATTTTCGTTGTTTGTAACGCAAATATAGCACAGTATTCTCAGAGATGACTTACCCTCTTTGTTGTTAGACGCAAGAAAAATGTCAAGAATAGCATCACTTTGGAAAATGATAAAACTTCGTTATCAAGAGGAAGTAGGTGAAGACGCTGTCCTATGAGGCAATCAGCGACCCATAGTTGACATACTAGCGTCAGAGTTAGCGACCCATAGTTGACATACTAGCGTCAGGGTTAGCGACCCATAGTTGACATACTAGCGTCAGAGTTAGCGACCCATAGTTGACATGCTAGCGTCAGAGTTAGCGACCCATAGTTGACATACTAGCGTCAGAGTTAGCGACCCATAGTTGACATACTAGCGTCAGAGTTAGCGACCCATAGTTGACATACTAGCGTCAGGGTTAGCGACCCATAGTTGACATACTAGCGTCAGAGTTAGCGACCCATAGTTGACATGCTAGCGTCAGGGTTAGCGACCCAGAGTTGACATGCTAGCGCCAGGGTTAGCGAACCATAGCTGACCAAGACCCTGTCCCGTCCCTCTGTGGTACCCCCAGCAACAGGCCTAGTGTAAACTTTTTATGATTATTGGTATTTTATTTTTGTGATTATCCTTGTTTCTTATGATATAATTGGTTCTTATGATGTAATAAAGTCCTTCGCGTATTATGTAGGTCCTCTCTATACCTGTGTCAGACTTGTCATATTGGGACGGCAATCATTATTTAAGATGTTAATTATCCATGTACACCACACATAGAAACATTATCCATGTACACCACACATAGAAACATTATCCACGTACACCACACATAGAAACATTATCCATGTACACCACACATAGAAACATTATCCACGTACACCACACATAGAAACATTATCCACGTACACCACACATAGAAACATTATCCACGTACACCACACATAGAAACATTATCCATGTACACCACACATAGAAACATTATCCATGTACACCACACATAGAAACATTATCCATGTACACCACACATAGAAACATTATCCATGTACACCACACATAGAAACATTATCCACGTACACCACACATAGAAACATTATCCATGTACACCACACATAGAAACATTATCCACGTACACCACACATAGAAACAGCTGAATATATATCACATGAAAACCCAGAGCTAAAAGTTCAAAACAAGTTCCAGCTCCCGCTGTTTAATACACGAGAATGACAGGACAGGACAACAACACAGAGTACATGACACAACATAAATGCCAATGATCAATACCAATACTAGCATGGTTCCTTAATATCAACAGTCTGATTGTCTCAATCATGAGTTCCATTTCTACTAGTTCCCTATATACATCAGCTGTTTCTTGGGTTCATACCATTCTTCTAGTCCCACCTCTTCTCCCTCTATCCTCTACCTTTCTTCTAGTCCCACCTCTTCTCCCTCTATCCTCTACCTTTCTTCTAGTCCACCTCTTCTCCCTCTATCCTCTACCTTTCTTCTAGTCCCACCTCTTCTCCTCTATCCTCTACCTTTCTTCTAGTCCCACCTTCTCCCTCTACCTTTCTTCTAGTCCCACCTCTTCTCCCTCTATCCTCTACCTTTCTTCTAGTCCCACCTCTTCTCCCTCTCTATCCTCTACCTTTCTTCTAGTCCCACCTCTTCTCCCTCTCTACCTTTTTCTAGTCCCACTCTTCTCTCTCTATCCTCTACCTTTCTTCTAGTCCCACTTCTTCTCCCTCTATCCTCTACCTTTCTTCTAGTCTCACCTCTTCTCCCTCTATCCTCTACCTTTCTTCTAGTCCCACCTCTTCTCCCTCTATCCTCTACCTTTCTTCTAGTCCCACCTCTTCTCCCTCTCTACCTTTCTTCTAGTCCCACCTCTTCTCTCTCTATCCTCTACCTTTCTTCTAGTCCCACCTCTTCTCCCTCTATCCTCTACCTTTCTTCTAGTCTCACCTCTTCTCCCTCTATCCTCTACCTTTCTTCTAGTCCCACCTCTTCCTCTCTATCCTCTACCTTTCTTCTAGTCCCACCTCTTCTCCCTCTATCATCTACCTTTCTTCTAGTCCCACCTCTTCTCCCTCTATCATCTACCTTTCTTCCAGTCCCACCTCTTCTCTCTCTATCCTCTACCTTTCTTCTAGTCCCACCTCTTCTCCTCTATCCTCTACCTTTCTTCTAGTCCACCTCTTCTCCCTCTCTACCTTTCTTCTAGTCCCACCTCTTCTCCCTCTATCTTCTACCTTTCTTCTAGTCCCACCTCTTCTCTCTCTATCCTCTACCTTTCTTCTAGTCCCACCTCTTCTCCCTCTATCCTCTACCTTTCTTCTAGTCCCACCTCTTCTCCCCTATCCTCTACCTTCTTCTAGTCCCACCTCTTCTCCCTCTCTATCCTCTACCTTTCTTCTAGTCCCACCTCTTCTCCCTCTATCCTCTACCTTTCTTCTAGTCCCACCTCTTCTCCCTCTATCCTCTACCTTTCTTCTAGTCCCACCTCTTCTCCCTCTATCCTCTACCTTTCTTCTAGTCCAACCTCTTCTCCCTCTATCCTCTACCTTTCTTCTAGTCCCCCCTTCTCTCCCTGTATCCTCTACCTTTCTTCTAGTCCCACCTCTTCTCCCTCTCTATCCTCTACCTTTCTTCTAGTCCCACCTCTTCTCTCTCTCTCTATCCTCTACCTTTCTTCTAGTCCCACCTCTTCTCCCTCTCTATCCTCTACCTTTCTTCTAGTCCCACCTCTTCTCCCTCTCTATCCTCTACCTTTCTTCTAGTCCCACCTCTTCTCCCTCTCTATCCTCTACCTTTCTTCTAGTCCCACCTCTTCTCCCTCTCTATCCTCTACCTTTCTTCTAGTCCCACCTCTTCTCCCTCTCTATCCTCTACCTTTCTTCTAGTCCCACATCTTCTCCCTCTCTATCCTCTACCTTTCTTCTAGTCCCCCTCTTCTCTCTCTCCTCTACCTTTCTTCTAGTCCCACCTCTTCTCCCTCTCTATCCTCTACCTTTCTTCTAGTCCCACCTCTTCTCCCTCTCTATCCTCTACCTTTCTTCTAGTCCCACCTCTTCTCCCTCTATCCTCTACCTTTCTTCTAGTCCCACCTCTTCTCCCTCTCTATCCTCTACCTTTCTTCTAGTCCCACCTCTTCTCTCTCTATCCTCTACCTTTCTTCTAGTCCCACCTCTTCTCCCTCTATCCTCTACCTTTCTTCTAGTCCCACCTCTTCTCTCTCTATCCTCTACCTTATGACTTTGGTCATCTGTGCCCGTGCACCTGGTAGCTCATTCTGTCTCTCCCTTCTCTACTTTCCTCGCACTCTCTATCATACGACTTTGGTCGTCGGTGCATTCTGCACCTGGTAGCCACCTATCTTAATTCAATACTAATCTGTTGCCTGCGCAACCGTCTCCTTTCTTCTCTAATTCCTTCCTCCCTTCTTCCATAGCTCCTTATCACGCTCAAACTCACTATACATGCACGTAATCATCAGTGTAATCATCATTTAATCAATACAATAAAAATGATGCTCACATAATCAATGAACATATGCAGTGCCCCTCTAAGTGCACTCGATACCTCTAATGAAGGAATACAGTTCTAACCAACAATCGCTATCCATTTCCTATTACTCATGTGCATAATGATAATATCCTTCATCTACACGCAGAAACCTTACGAAAACAACATTACAGAGGTGGAGCGATAACTTTGATTTATAACACAAAACTACAACTATATCCCGATTAGGCACATGTACACAGTATATACTAAGAACGGCACACATTTTAAATTCGCGCCTTACCTCACGAAAACAAGTGACAAGACTAACGTGAAATCGTTCACTCTCTTTTTTTTTCTTCCAGGCTTGCCTCTCTCTCTCTCTCTCTCTCTCTCTCTCTCTCTCTCTCTCTCTACTCGCGATGAGTTGGAATCCGCTCGCTGGCTGGCCGAGCCAGGAAGTCTGCATCCCACCTTTTCTTACAGTAGCCTTGGAAACGGAGCAGGGATCGCCATAGTCCCCATGGTGGCGGAGTCTACTAAAGAAGCATTGCACACCCCACGCTTTTTAGGTGTAATCTGGGACTGAAAAAATAGCCGCCATAACCCGCTCCCACGCCGATACGATGCTGTACCTCAAAACCTCCACAGCATCGGCTGCAAAGAACACCAGCTCGTAGTTACAGGGAGATAACACAAGACAAGAGAAGACAAGTATCAAATGAAAACCTCATTATTTCAGAGTAAATGCTACTTACTTTATTTGGTACTTACTGCTGTCTTTATAGCACATATTTGAAACAAAAGAAGATTTTGGAGAAGAACTATAATCGCCTTTGGATGTGACCTATTGTGTTCTCAATCATCTCAGTCTTCACGCACCATACACAGCACTTTTGCTGCAGGCAAAGAGGGCTTGTCATCTCCACCAGCTTTTGTAGGCCATCTTTACGGGATTTTCTGATTAGATGCCATTAAAAAAAAAAGTTGTTTCCAAGTACCTTTTTGCTCCAGATAAGAGAGAGCGCTGGGGAAGACGTTCATAAACCATCTTGTCTTGATCTTGATATTGTATGTTGTGATGTCTTTTATTCTCTCTTCATCATAGCTGATAAAGATCTCATCATTTCAGAAATATGATCTACCAAACATACTTAAGGTGCTGGAAATCTTTCTCTCTCTCTTTCTCTTTTTTCATTCTCTCTTTCTTTCTCTCTATCTCTTTCTTTCTCTCTCTCGCTCTTCCGCTCTCTCTCTCTCTCTCTCTTTTTCACTCAAATGCAACAAAATCTTCACTACAGCTTTGTGCTGGGACTAAGGCAATAGAAAATGTTCATGAACATAAAACCCTAGGACTCATAATTGATCAGCATTTAACTTGGAATTCTCACGTACATAACCTAACAAATTTGACTGCACAGAAAGTTTACCAATTAGCCAAAATTAAACACTTTATCGACAAAGACACAAGAAAGATATACTACATATAACACCTACAAACACACTTAGATTACTGTTCCACAATCTGGGATGGATGCTCAGTTTCAAACACAAAAAGGTTCCACTCAATTCACAAGCGAGCATTAAATCTTATTTGTGACAAACACCCAGTACAGACTGTAGATCAACACAAACAACTCAAAATTCTACCCCTCAAAAATAGAATCATTTTTAACAAAGTTAAGTTTGTTCACAGAATTCTGTCGCACAATGCTCCGCCTTACTTGTGGTCACTGTTTACGTATAACACTAAACATAGCCATCGTTTAAAAAACTGTCTTCTTCCTAAACCCAGGATTGATCTAAGAAAAGCCTTGCATACTCTGCAGTACAGCTCTGGAACACCCTCCCCTACAATTTAAAATCCATACTTCATCCTTTAACTCAAACCTGTTTCATTATTTAAAAGTAAAGTAAAGGTAACCCTGTCATGCCTTAGAGGCACATAGGGATATGGTGTTAATGCCCATATTTTCCTTGACCTGTCAGCACACTAGAGGGTGATATGGTCAGTATCACGCCTGGCTGCCTTTCCTTCCCCAACTCCAGAAGAAGTCGGGTACCCATTTCTACAGCTGGGTGACTGGGGTGCCGCCGGCCGGATTCGAACCCCCGACCTTCGCCATGAGAGACCAGTGCACTAACCACTTCGCCACCCGTTTCATTATTTACTTGCTTGTAATTATATGCCTCCATAAAATAACCAGCACTCTATCAACACATGGCTCGTAAACCATCAAGTACTTCAATGATATAGTTAGAAAAGTAACTTGTTAGCTATTGTTAGAAATTATTTTAATGTTTGTTAAAAAAAACATATGTTAGAAGATCTGTATTTACAATGTATTTTTATTTATGTATATGTCTGCGTGTGTATGTGTGCTTGAGTGCTAATTTATTAGGTTAATTACTTCTCCTCTTTTACTTTGAATGTAGTAGTTAAATCTTACACTCTTTTGATATGTTTTTCCTAATTTAATTTGTATTTTTGTACTAAATCAAGTGTGTGGGAAGAATGAAAGATGGAGTGATAAAGGGCAGGATGTGAGACGGGCCTGCGTGCCCAATTCTTTACCCTTTAAAAATAAAGATTATTCATTCATTCATTCTCTCTTTCTTTATCTCTATCTCCTTCTCTCTCTCTCTCACTCTTCCTCTCTCTCGCTCTTCCTCTCTCTCCCCCTCTCTCTCTGTCGCTCTCGCTCTTCATCTCTCTTCCTCTCTCTCTCTTCCTCTCTTTCTCTCTGTCGCTCTCGCTCTTCCTCTCTCTCCCCCTCTCTCTCTGTCGCTCTCGCTCTTCCTCTCTTTCTCTCTCTCTTCTTCTCTCTCTCTCTCTCTCTGCCGCTGTCACTCTTCCTCTCTCTCCCTCTCTCTCTTCCTCTCTCTGTGTTTCTCTCGCTCTTCCTATCTCTCTCGCGCTTCCTCTCTCTCCCTCTTTCTCTCCCTCTCTTTCTCCCCCTCTCTCTCTTCCTCTCTCTCTCTCTCTGTGTCTCTCTCCCTCTCTCTCTTATTCTTCTCTTTCTCTGTCACTCTCCCTTCTTCCTCTCTCTCCCTCTCTCTCCTTCTCTTTCTCCCCCTCTCTCTCTTCCTGCAGTTTGTGAGTTGTATCTGTTTGTGTGTGAGAACTATGTACTTAAATACTCAACTTGTTAGTAAATTCACACATTTCAGCGTTTAATTATTCAGTAGTTAGACGCGTCTCTCTTTCAGCTTCCAGTTATTTCAGCTAGTGAGTTGTGTACCAGTTGAAAGTTTAATATATAGAGTGTGTCTCTGTGTAGTATTTAAAAGTTTATTTACTTCAGTATTAAGTATCATAATAGGAATTATTTTCAAACTATTGTCACCAAACCTACCAGAGTAACAGAAGTATCATCCACATTATTAGATCATATATATGTAGCCCAACCAGAAAACATCATTGAATGTAACATCCCTCATATTTCGTTAATTGACATTACCCAGTCTGCTGTACGTGGACAAGAAAGGGGTATAAACTTCCTAAACACAATCACATCAGTATGAAATTTAGAAGCTTCAGAAAATTTAACCTAGAATTATTCCTTAATTATTTGCAAGAATCTTCACTTACACGCGTGTACCAACTAACTGACCCTGATGAGGCAATAGAATATTGGCTAAAGATCTTCAGAGATATATTAGACAAACATGTCCACATGAAAGAGGTGAGAGTAAAACACCAGACAATGTCACTTTGGATAACACCTGAAATATTACATGACATGAGAGAACGTGACCGGGCACACAAAATCAAGGACTTTATGACCTACCGTTCACTTAGAAACAAAGTTCAATACTTAATAAGACAAGAGAAAAAAATTACTTCAGGAATCTAATACAGAATAAATCAGACAGTAAATCAATTTGGAAAGCCATAAAAACCCTATCAAATAAAAGCAAAGAATTTGATTCTCAAGCCATCAATCGTGCATACTCTAGCGCACATATCAGTACACATTTCAGAGAAGAAATCAACGTTCTTAAATCATCAATATCAGCTCCTGTATGCGACTTACATGAACTACAAACATTCCTGGGCAGCAGATGTACTGATTTTAAATAGTTACACATTCCATTCTTAACAGTCAGTGAAGTTCACAGTTATCTCTTAACCTTAAAAAACAACAATACAGCTGGGCTTGATGATATTAGTAATAAGATCTTACGTTATGCTGCACCTGTCATTTCGCATACATTAACATATATTTACAACCAGTGCATTGCAAAATGTTATTTCCCTGAGGCTTTTAAAACTGCTAAGGTGTATCTTCGCTTTAAATCTGTCTCATCAAACAATCTTACCAACTATAGACCAATATCCATACTATCGTCGTTATCAAAACCACTCGAAAAACACATGCACAAAATAACTCTATGACACATGCAAGAGAACAATTTACTCATAGACAGTCAGTCAGGCTTTAGACTCAATCATTACTGCCACACAGCTCTTACCAAAATGAAAGAAAACTGATTAGTAAACATAAATGACGACATACTATGTGGTGCCATCTTTGTCGACTTTAAAAAGGCATTTGATATGACTGACCACGATATTCTTGTAAGAAAAATAAAGACTTATAAATTCCACCCTAACCTAATAAAATGAATTGCATCGTTTCTTTCAGACAGACAACAGGTAGTATTCTTCAACAATTCTCTATCAAATTCTGCTAAAGTTGACACTGGTGTTCCGCAAGGTTCTATTCTAGGCCCGTTGCTCTTTGCTATCTATATCAATGATCTTCCACTTCATCTTAAACACTCTTCTTGTGACATTTTTGCCGATGATTGCACAGTCTACACAAATGACTACGACTGTATTAATCTAGAATCAACTCTTCAGGTCGAGTTATACAATTTAATTAGATGGAGCAAAAATAATGGCATGATTATAAACACCGATAAAACAAAATCAATGCTCATAACAACAAGACAGAAACTACAAAACGCAACAAAAACAACACTTCGGCTCTGTACAGAAACATCACAGATAGAAAACGTTAGCGAGCACAAAACACTAGGTCTTATTATCGACCAACATCTGACCTGGAACTCTAATGTGCAATGTCTAACAAAACTCATCGCACAAAAAGTATACCAATTAGCTAAAATTAAGCACTTCATTGATCAAGACACTAGGAAGACATACTATATATCTCATATACAAACACATTTAGACTATTGCTCAACAGTTTGGGATGGTTGCTCAGTGTCAAATACAAAGAGGCTTTGCTCACTCCAAAAGCAAGCAGTAAAGCTTATTAGTGACAAAGATCAAGCACAAACAACTAATCACCACAAACGTATCAAAATACTACCTCTTAAGAACAGGTTCCTCTTCAACAAAGCCACGTTAGTACATCAAATTCTTTCACGGCATGCCACGCCTTATCTATGGACCCTATTTAAATTTAGCCCAAAGTGCAACCAACGCTTAAACAACATATGTCTTCCAAAACCTACACTTGATCTTTACAAGAAAAGCCTTCTGCTGCTCATCTTTGGAATACCCTCACATCCTATATAAAAAATATAAACTATACTCCTTCCTACAGCTACAAGCTTTCCCAATATCTATTTGATGTCGACTACATGCCTCCATGAATTATAAAACTTAAAAGTTATCTTAAACTGCTCTTACAGACACCGAATACAATTAATTGTTTTCTGAATAGTCCCGAAAATTTTGTTTAGTAGATAGTCATTTATAATGTATGTAGTTACTTCTGTACTGGGTGAATGTTTAAGAGCGAAACGTAAATGTTATATTTTATAACAGCTTCTCAGCTTCAATGTTAATTATGTTTGTTATATGAACAGCACATTTGTAGAATGTCTGGAGTAGAGTGAAAGATGTATGATAAAGGGCAGAATGTCAGACTGGCCTGCGTGCCCAATTCTTAACCCTTTTGAAATAAAGATCAATCAATCAATCAATCTCTCTGTCCCTCTCCCTCTCTCTCTTCCTCTGTCACTCTCCCTTCTTCTTCTCTCTCCCTCTCTCTCTCTCTTCCTCTCTCTCTCTCTCTCGCTCTTCCTCTCTCTCCCTCCCTCTCTCTTCCTCTCTCTCTCTCTCTCTCTCTCGCTCTTCCTCTCTCTCTATCTATTGTATGTGGCGCATTTTTTATTTGCGCAGATGCATTGCTGAAATTAAACGACACATCGAGTCATGTTTTTGTTAGGAGTTAGCAAACTAAGGCTGGCCAAGACCCTGTTCTTGTGCTCAGTAGGTACTCATGAAGAATGTTTGATAGTCTGAGTGAATACATAGAGTGTGGCTGAGTGAATACAGATAGTACAGCTGAGTGAATACAGATGGTATAGCCGAGTGAATACAGATAGTATAGCTGAGTAAATACAGACAGTATAGTTTAGTTAATACATATAGTATAGCTGAGTCAATACAGATAGTATAGCTGAGTAAATACAGATAGTATAGCTTAGAGAATACATATAGCATAGCTGAGTCAATATAGATAGTATAGATGAGTCAATACAGATAGCATAGCTGAGTCAATACAGATAGTACAGTTTAACGAACATATGTAGATAAATGAGAAGAGAAAGCTATAAAAATGGGCCATATCAAAGCATCTAAGGGCGTAAATATCACAGCCTAGCTGCACATTTCACGGCGTAACTAATACCCGTACACAAAAATGTGCTGTCTCTTGTCATCTCGTAACCGTCAGGTGGGGCATGGCTAGATAAAACTGAAATCAATGTCAGAATCAAGATGTCTGGTAGCAAGGAAAGGACAACGTTGTACACAGGTGACCAGAGTTCATTAGAGAGCTATATCATGATGTAAGAGATGATCACATTACATTTAGGTAGTTATATCATGATGTAAGAGATGATCACATTACAAACAGAGAGAATTATATAACGATGTAAGAGATGACCACACTACAATTAGAGAATCATATCATGATGTAAGAACTGATAACATTACAATTAGGGAGTTATATCATAATGTAAGAGATGATCACATCACAATTAGAGAGTTAAATAATGGTGTAAGAGATGACCACATTTCAATTTTGGAGTTATATCATGATGTAAGAAATGATCATATTATAATTAGAGATTTGTGTAAAAGTAAAAGTGATTCCATTACAATTAGAGAGTTGTATCATGATGTACGAAATGATCACATTATAATTAGAGAGTTATATCATGATGAAAGAGATAATCACAATGCAATTAGAGAATTATATCCTGATGTAAGAGATGTTCACATCATAATTAGAGAATTATTTAATAATATAAGAGGTGTTCACATTAGAATTAGAGACCTTGTCATGATGTAAAAGATGATGACATTACTATGAGGGAGTTACATCATGATGTAAGAGATGATCACATTATAACTAGAAGAAAGAATGAAAGCCCACTAATCTTGATGGATGAAGTCAGAAATCCCCTGAGGTCAACGAAAACGGTAAAGTTGCAAGACCAGATAAGATCTGCAGGAAAGCTGTAGGACCAGATAAGATCTGCAGGAAAGCTGTAGGACCAGATAAGATTTGCAGGAAAGCTGCAGGATCAGATAAGATCTGCAGGAAACCTGCAAGACCAGATAAGATCTGCAGGAAAGCTGTAGGATCAGATAACATCTACAGGAAAACTGTAGGATCAGATAACATCTACAGGAAAGCTGTAGGATCAGATAAGATTTGCAGGAAAGCTGCAAGACCAGATAATATTTGCAGGAAAGCTGCAAGACCAGATAATATTTGCAGGAAAGCTGCAAGACCAGATAATATTTGCAGGAAAGCTGCAAGACCAGATAATATTTCCAGGAAAGCTGCAGGATCAGATAACATCTGCAGGGAAACTGCAGGACCAGATAACATTTGCAGGAAAGCTGCAAGACCAGATAATATTTACAGGAAAGCTACAAGACCATATAACACCCGCAGGAAAGCTGCAAGACCAGATAATATTTGCAGGAAAGCTGTGGGACCAGATAACATCTGCAGGAAAGCTACAGGACAAGATAAGATCTACAGGAAAGATGTAGGACCAGATAAGATCTGCAGGAAAGCTGTGGGACCAGATAACATCTGCAGGAAAGCTACAGGACCAGATAAGATCTACAGGAAAGATGTAGGACCAGATAAGATCTGCAGGAAAGCTGTGGGACCAGATAACATCTGCAGGAAAGCTACAGGACCAGATAAGATCTACAGGAAAGATGTAGGACCAGATAAGATTTGCAGGAAAGCTGTAGGACCAGATAACATCTGCAGGAAAGCTGTAGGACCAGATAACATCTGCAGGAAAGATGGAGGACCAGATAAGATTTGCAGGAAAGTTGCAGGATCAGATAAGATCTGCAGGAAACCTGCAAGACCAGATAAGATCTGCAGGAAAGCTGTAGGATCAGATAACATCTACAGGAAAACTGTAGGATCAGATAACATCTACAGGAAAGCTGTAGGATCAGATAAGATTTGCAGGAAAGCTACAGGACCAGATAATATTTGCAGGAAAGCTGCAAGACCAGATAATATTTGCAGGAAAGCTGCAAGACCAGATAATATTTGCAGGAAAGCTGCAAGACCAGATAATATTTCCAGGAAAGCTGCAGGATCAGATAACATCTGCAGGGAAACTGCAGGACCAGATAACATTTGCAGGAAAGCTGCAAGACCAGATAATATTTGCAGGAAAGCTACAAGACCATATAACACCCGCAGGAAAGCTGCAAGACCAGATAATATTTGCAGGAAAGCTACAAGACCATATAACACCCGCAGGAAAGCTGCAAGACCAGATAATATTTGCAGGAAGGCTGTGGGACCAGATAACATCTGCAGGAAAGTTGTAGGACCAGATAAGATTTGCAGGAAAGCTGTAGGACCAGATAACATCTGCAGGAAAGATGTAGGACCAGATAAGATTTGCAGGAAAGCTGTAGGACCAGATAACATCTGCAGGAAAGTTGTAGGACCAGATAAGATTTGCAGGAAAGCTGTAGGACCAGATAACATCTGCAGGAAAGATGTAGGACCAGATAAGATTTGCAGGAAAGCTGTAGGACCAGACAACATCACTACAGAAATGATAAAGCTGTGGAAGATTTGGGAACTGAAAAAAGTCACAGAACTCTTGAACGCAGTATATCACACAGGAGAAATAAAAACAGACTTAACTAAGTCAGTCTTCATTACACTTCCAGAAAAAGTAGGAGCTGTTCAATGTGGTCAGCACCTTAGGATCAGTCTTATGAGACACATCACAAAGATACTTCTAAGAATTATAATGACGAGGATAAGAAACAAGATTAAACCAGAAATATCTGAAGAACAATGTAGATCTGTAGTGGCAAAAAAGGACAACAAACGCAATTTCCATATCTCTCTGAACCTTAAGTGCCCAGGGCACATGGGGCTTCCGCAAGGGTTTTCCACAAATGCCTGTCTTTCGCCTTTTTTTCTGCTCTTGCCCAGGTGAGCCCTCTATTGCTCAACATCCTTTCTGTTGTTCTTCTCCATGTCTCTTTTGGTCTACCCTTACTTCTGCTCCCCTGTGGTGTCCATCTTAGTGCTATTTTTGGTAGTGAGTTGTCAGTCATTCGGAGCACATGTCCCAACCATCGCCAGCGTCTTTCCTCAATAATTGTTGTCAGTGGTTTCATCTGCATTTCTGCCAATAAGATGTTATTTCTTATGGTGTTTGGCCAAAATATTTTCTTAATTCTACGTAAACATTTAGTCTGGAAAGAATTCAACTTGTTTTCTATGGTTTTGGTGATTTTCCAGCATTCACTTCCATAGAGTAGTACACTTAGAACATTACTCTTAAATATCCTGATTTTCATATTTATGCTTAGTTTATTTGATTTCCATATATTCTGTAGCATTGCAAAAGCCTGGTTTGCTCTAGTAAGTCTGCTGTTGATGTCCTCTGTGCTGTCTCCATTTTCTACTACTCTGCTGCCAAGGTATACAAATTCGTTGACCTCCTCCACTAACTTGTTATCTACTCTGAGTACATTTCTGTTGTTCACATTTTGCTTCATTAACTTTGTCTTTCCTACGTTGATCTTTAGTCCTATGTTGTTTGCATTCTGAGTTAGCTTGTTTATTTTATCTTGCATATCTTTGTGACCGCTTGATAATAGACAAATGTCGTCCGCAAAGTCAAGGTCCTCCAGCACTGTGTTAAGGGTCCATTGTAATCCTCTGCGTTTGTCTGATGTTGCCTCCTTCATTAACCAGTCTACTGCCAAGATAAATAATGTTGGTGATAGTACACATCCCTGTTTCACTCCTGTTTGTACCCTAAAGCTGCTGGAGGTATGTTCTCCACAGATAACTTTGCACTGAAAACCCTCGTATAGGGCTTTGATTACATTAACTATTTTATGGGGGAGGCCATGCCATCTTAGGATTTTCCACAGTGCATCTCTGTTGACACTGTCAAAGGCTTTCTCAAAATCTATGAATAATGCATATGTTGTGCTATGCCATTCATTTGCCTGTTCTAATATTTGTCTAAGTACAAATATATGGTCTATGCATGATCTTCCTTTCCTAAATCCTGCCTGCTCTTTCCGAAGTTTTTCCTCAAGTGTTGGTACAATTCTGTTGATGATTATTCTGCAAAATACTTTACTAGTGAGTGGCAGTAGGGTAATGCCTCTCCAGTTCCCGCAATCTCTGAGGTCACCCTTCTTTGGTAGTTTTACTATAAGACCAGTTTTCCACTCCTCTGGGGCTTTTTCTAAATCCCAAATTTGTTGTAATATCCGGCAAAGTTGTTTTGGTGTTTCTGTTTCTTCTGCTTTCAACATCTCAGCAGTCACTTCATCTTCACCTGGTGCCCTGTCTGATTTTAGCATCTTTATCGCCTCTTTACTTCATTTATTGTTATTGGTCCTGTATTGATGTTTAGTTCCGCTTTTGCTTCAGGTATATCTATTGCTTGTGCTGCTTGTGTTCTGTTTAGTAGGGTGTTAAAGTGTTCCCTCCATCTTTCAATTTTTTCTCTTTCTCCACTGACCAGTTGTCCATTTTGTGTTCTTACTGCACTTTCACATCTTGTATTGAAGTTACCTGTCATCTGCTTTGTGATTTTATATATGGTTTTCATGTCATTTGTATATGCTGCTTTCTCTGCTGTCTCTGCTAAGTTGTCATAATACTGACGTTTATCTTGACGGCATGATTCCTTCACTTCTTTGTCTTTTTGTGCATAATTACTTAAAACTCGTTCTTTAAGCCGTTGTGATTTGGTGTTCAGTAATTTTTCTTGATTTCTTTCCATATGAAGGATGTTAATAGAACGATCTCTAGAAGTGAACGGAGATTTTGATGTGTGCGTCACAGATTGCACTAAAGCATTCGATAGAGTAAGACATGAAGGAATTTTTAAGATGTTTGATAAACTGGGACTTGACGGGAGTCGGCCTACAGATAGTAGACAACACACACTGGCAATAAACGGCTGCAGTAAGTGTGGAGAATACCATCAGCGAGTTCCAACAGATAAACAGATAAAGACAGGCGTGAGACAAGGATGTGTTGTCTCCAAAATGTACAGACTAGGAAAAAAGTGGGAAAACTTTACTTCTTACGAGCACACAGCTGTGACGTTTCAGTGTCAACCTTAATCATACCAAAACATACAGGACAAATAAATAGTGAGAAAATAAAACATAAATTCACACGAATGCTGTGAAAAAAAAAACAGGAATGGAAAAAAACAATAAAATTAAACGAACTGAGTACTTAGCTGTGACTTGTAAGAGGCTGTGTTCTGAAGTGAGCATGGTGGAGTGTAGAGAATGTTTAAATAGAGAATTGTGATGTGTGAAAGGTGGGTGGTAATTATGAGTAACAGTGGAAAGGTTAGAGTGATACAATGATAATTTAGTGGCGAGAAGGTGGAATAGGTGATTATAGTTTGGATAGAGGGGTTGTAGTCTGATAGTGGGAAGAGGGTTTGAACTATGTGTTACAAGTAAGAAAGTAGTAGAGCTTAGTGCATAGGGAATATGATTATGTAAGAGTGGAATGTTAGATGTAGCTGAATAGCGAGTTCAAACCATATGGTTCCAGTGTCTCATATTCCTGTATGTAGTGGTTCTCAAGGGCTATGCTGTTTCTATCATCAGCGTGACATTGTTTGATGGCTGTTACCAGAAAATCAGATTTGCCTCTGTGGTTGGGGCCACTGAATGATTAGAGACTGGTTTCAAAGCATTCTGGGTGATATCATACAGATGTTTCTGCATCATCATCATCATCATCATCATCATCATCATCATCGTCATCGTCGTCGTCGTCGTCGCCTTTCACTCCCTTGAGAGCATAGGCCACGGATAAAGGCTCTCTAGTCATCCCTGTTCTTGGAATTATTCTCTGGCTTCCTTCCATGTGTATCCCTTGTCTCTGAGCACTGTCACAATTTCTCTTCTCCAAGTAAGTCTATGTCTTCATCGTTTTCTATTTCCTTGAAGATTTCATGTCAGTGCCCGTCTTGCTATGTTGGTGTCGGGTTTCCTCAGAATGCGTCCAATCCACCTCCACTTCCTAGACATGTTTTGTAGGTTCATAGGTTCTTGTCCTGCCCTTTCCCAGACTTCCTCGTTCCTGATCTTGTCCTGTCATTTAATGTTTAAAATCCTCCTCAAGCAGTAGTTCATGAATGTTTGTATCCTCTGTTGTATTGTCTTGGTCATAACCCATGTCTCCGAACCATATAGCAGGGCAGCCTTTCCACTTTCATACATTGTTCTAACATTCCAACATGCAGTGGTAAAAGGTGTCCTGGTACTCATTTGGGATGTCGGAGCAGCTTCCTTTCAGCTTTGACTGCACAACGCCATGCGCTCTGTTATCAGAGTCCCTTCCTTTTCCAAGACAAAGTTTCCTGGTTTTCCTCTTTTCTGTAATGCTCCGGTTTTTCTTAAAACAGAGAACAGATCGTTGGCCTATCCCCCAACCTTCTTAGTCGCCTCTTACGACATGCGTGGAAGGTGGCAGTGGTTCTATTCTCTCCGGGGTACCCGGCGACCTCACGGTCGATGTTTCTGCGTGGGGTCACATAACCTGAGACCAGTTTCATCAATATAGGTTATCCGGCATCTTTTGCATTAGATAGCATATTTCACATTACGGGACTCGCATGTGAATCCCTTATGGAGAGTGAGGATAGTTTTGAGAAAGGTGATCGTTTTCTTTTCCCAGACTACAGGGAAGGTAGCACAGCGAGGGGGGTTACATTTTCTAGTGCCAACATATGCAAGGTTCTGCTTCAGGTGGCTATGGACGAGGATGTCTTTAAGATTTGGTTCCCGTTTGTCTGCTAATAGGGGTGGATCTGAGAAAATGTCACGAGTATCGGGGTCAAGTTGGATCAGTGGCAAATGACGATAAAGAATTTTCTTAACCATCTGACCATGTGGGTGAAAAGGAAGTACTAATTTAACTCTGTCGGATGAGGCAACAGGTTTTTTTCCCTGATTGCCTCGTCGCAGCTCACTTTTTGGATACGGTTAAATGCTTTCCGAAGGAGATTTTCAGGATAGTAGCGATGACAGAAAAAGTCTAATCACTTGCTGGACTGATCTATAAAGTCCAAATTATCCTGACATAGGCGGCTAAGACGGAGGAGTTGGGAGTTCTTACAAGTTTCAGGATGAGATGAGGTGTAAACAGGTGTGGCTGTCGGTGGGCTTGTAAAATACAGAGGTGACAAGACTGGCGGTGTCTGGAGATATTTTGACGCCTAAAAAGTTGACAGACTTGTCAGAAATTTGAAGCGGCCAGCTTGTAGTTTGGAAAAAAAATTTTACATTTTGAGGAATGAATGTGCCAAATCAGTAACATAAAATTCTATGTCCCACGAAAAAAACGATTGTACCCGCTCCGACAACGACAAATCGGAAGCAACCATCAGAGACGTGATTACAGAAGGTGTCCTCCCAGCTCAAGCTGATTCTCTTCACATCAAGGACGGCTGTTTAGGCAAACCTACATTCTGTCTTCTTCCTAAAATCCATAAACACAGGTAATCCTGGACGTCCCATTGTATCAGCGTGTTCATGTCCCACTAAGCACATTTCTGTCTTGATGGACAGCATTTTCCAGCCGTTAGTACACAAACTGCCCTCTTACTTGAAATCACGCCTATTGCGGTCACACTGTCTCAGCACTACACCTATCGCATATTTCTACTTGATGTCTGCTCTCTTTACACCTCTATGCTCCACGAGGACGGACTCTTAGCACTCCGCTATTTTCCTGATAAAGACCCTCACCCTGCACTAACACTGACACCATAATAAGACTCGCAGAGCTGGTACTCGACCTAAATTCCTTTGAATTCAACGGCGAATACAAATCACTGGTGTCGCCATGGGAACGAAAATGGGTCCCAGTTATGCACGCTTATTTCTGGGTTTTCTGGAAGTCAAATTATGGGAAACCTACTCTGGCAGACTCCCAGAATTCTATAAAAGGTACATCGATGATGACATTGGAGTCACCAGTATGCCGAAGGACGAGCTAGAAGATTTTGAGAACATCAAATTCACATGAAATTTCTGACAAGTCTGTCAACATTTTAGACATCAAAATATCTATTGACACAGGCAGTCTTGTTACCTCTGTACTTTACAAGTCCACTGACAGAGACAAATTTACTTTACACCTCCTCTCATTCTGAAGCTTGTAAGAACTCCATCCCATACTCCCATCTCCTACGTCTTCCCCGCCCATGTCATGATAAAGTAAAGCTTGTTGGTGCACGCTTACATGTTATCAGAATCCTAGGTCTTCCCCGCCCATGTCAGGATAAAGTAAAGCTTGTTGGTGCACGCTTACATGTTATCAGAATCCTAGGTCTTCCCCGCCCATGTCATGATAAAGTAAAGCTTGTTGGTGCACGCTTACATGTTATCAGAATCCTAGGTCTTCCCCGCCCATGTCAGGATAAGTAAAGCTTGTTGGTGCACGCTTACATGTTATCAGAATCCTAGGTCTTCCCCGCCCATGTCAGGATAAAGTAAAGCTTGTTGGTGCACGCTTACATGTTATCAGAATCCTAGGTCTTCCCCGCCCATGTCAGGATAAGGTAAAGCTTGTTGGTGCACGCTTACATGTTATCAGAATCCTAGGTCTTCCCCGCCCATGTCAGGATAAGGTAAAGCTTGTTGGTGCACGCTTACATGTTATCAGAATCCTAGGTCTTCCCCGCCCATGTCAGGATAAGGTAAAGCTTGTTGGTGCACGCTTACATGTTATCAGAACTGGGGGGAATATTTTATGAAAGTGGTTCACAGACCAATATTCCCCTTCACGTACAACAGTACCAGAGGACAGATTCTGTCTCCCCATCACACCACCAACCTTAGTTCTACAGTACCAGAGGACAGATTCTGTCTCCCCTATCACACTACCAACCTTAGTTCTACAGTACCAGAGGACAGATTCTGTCTCCCCTATCACACTACCAACCTTAGTTCTACAGTACCAGAGGACAGATTCTGTCTCCCCTATTATGCCATTAACCCAGGTTCTCCCTTCCTTGGCCTGTTGTATGCCAGTAATGATTAAATTGTGCACAAGTATCTGACATTGCAATACAACAACACACATAACATGCAATACAACAATACACATGATATGCAATACAACAATACACATGACATGCAATACAACAATATACATGACATGCAATACAACAATAGACATGATATATAAAACAAATCACCAAGTCTGAGATCAATAATACACCAAATTTAATCTCATAATTAACCACAACACAACATACAACTGGCACTGACAATCAACATGACAATAAGACATTATTAAATCAATAATGGCATAGCAATGGATGAACAATCGATGACAAGGCAAAATAATTCAATCATAATAACATAATAATAACGAAACTTCATAAGTCTGTAATATTAATATTATGAACTTTATGGACCTAATGCCCTGGAACATATGGCCTCCGTATGAATATGTGTGCAACTGCGTTTTGATCTACGCAGCCATAGCTGCCAATGACATACATTAATATAACCTGTACTGCAGCAGTCACATAGTCAATATGCATGAATGGCATATATAAATCATGCATGTTACCAATCCAATATGCATAGTACTCACAATGAAATCATACACACAAATTACACCACTACACGTAATGACTCACAGCTTATTTCACGCTACACAATCTACACCACAAGAAGGTGAGCACGGGTAGAATATAACTAAACAATCAGTCGGCCCTATCACAGTAATATACAAGAAATTACAGCACAAACCATAAGCACAACGACAACACGACATCGCCTGCTCATGCCTCGACAATCTTCAATCCTACACTAACTCCGGAACCACTATCAAGTCAAGTGGACGATTACGCTTTGGTCAAGGTCATACACCCCTCGACCCAAGCGCAGATCGTCCATAATAACTTTTACTTCATGGATCATTCCAATAAATTATTAGAATTTTTCTGTCATCGCCACTATCCAGAAAATGTCCTTCGGAAAGCATTTAACCGTATCCAAAAAGTGAGTTGCGACGAGGCAATCAGGAAAAAAAAACCTGTTGCCTCATCCAACAGAGTTAAATTAGTACTTCCTTCTCACCCACATGGTCAGATGGTTAAGAAAATTCTTTATCGCCATTTGCCTCTAATCCATACTTAACCCCGATACTCGCGACGTTTTCTCAGATCCACCCCATTTAGCGTAAAAACGGGAACCAAATCTTAAAGACATCCTCGTCCATAGCCACCTAAAGCAGAGCTTTACATATGTTGGCACCAGAAAATGTAACCGACCTCGCTGTGTTACCTGCCCTGTAGTCTGGGAAAAGAAAACGATCACCTTTCCTAAAACTATCCTCACTCTCCACGAGGGATTCACACGCGAGTCACGTAGTGTGATATATGCCACTACACCCAAAAGATGCGGGATAACTTACATTGGTGAATTCAGGTGAAAAGAATCTTTTTTTTTTATTCATGTATCTGGTTTTAGTGGAAGTGCAACAGAATAAGAAATGACTTGAACAGAAGACATGTGTAGATTCTTTTCTTAAAACAACTGGAAATTTGCTGATAGTTCCATATCATACGTAATACCGAAGAGTGTTAACCCAAAACCTTAATTTGCTTATCGGTTTTAGTCTTAAATAGATGAGTTAAAAACTGAATTAGTTTCACAGACAGTGAGAACACATTAAGAAGTTAGTATCGAGAGTTGCTAGCAAAAAAGAGGGAATGAATGAATGAATAATCTTTATTTTTAAAGGGTAAAGAATTGGGCACGCAGGCCCGTCTTACATTCTGCCCTTCATCACTCCATCTTTCATTCTTCCCACACACTCGATTTAATTCAAATATACAAATTAAATTAGGGAAAAAAACATATCAAAAGAGTGTAAGATTTAACTATTACATTCAAAGTAAAAGAGAAGAAGTAATTAACCTAATAAAATAGCTCTCACACACAGACATATGCATAAACAAAAATATATTGTAAATACAGATCTTCTAACATATGTTTTTTTAACAACCATTAAAATAATTTCTAACAATATCTAACAAGTTACTTTTCGAACTATGTCATTTTAGTACTTGATGGCTGGTGAGTCATGGGTTGAGAGATTGCTGGTTATTCTATGGAGGCATATAATTGCAAGCAAGTAAATAATGAAACAGTTTTGAGTTAAAGGATGAAGTATTACTAATGGATTTTAAATGGTAGGGGAGGGTGTTCCAGAGCTGTACAACAGAGTATGCAAGGCTTTTCTTGTACAGATCAATCCTGGGTTTAGGAAGAAGACAGTTTTTTAAACGCTGGTTATGTTTAGTGTTATACGTAAACAGTGAATGAATGAATAATCTTTATTTTTCAAGGGTAAAGAATTGGGCACGCAGGCCCGTCTCACATCCTGCCCTTTATCACTCCATCTTTCATTCTTCCCACACACTTGATTTAGTACAAAAATACAAATTAAATTAGTAAAAACATATCAAAAGAGTGTAAGATTTAACTACTACATTCAAGGTAAAAGAGAAGAAGTAATTAACCTAATAAAATAGCACTCACGCACACATACACCCGCAGACATATACATAAATAAAAATACATTGTAAATACAGATCTTCTAACATATGTTTTTTTTAAAACAAACATTAAAATAATTTCTAACAATAGCTAACAAGTTGCTTTTCTAACTATGTCACTGAAGTACTTGATGGTTTACGAGCCATGTGTTGAGAGAGTGCTGGCTATTTTATGGAGGCATATAATTACAAGCAAGTAAATAATGAAACAGGTTTGAGTTAAAGGATGAAGTATTACCAATGGATTTTAAATTGTAGGGGAGGGTGTTCCAGAGCTGTACTGCAGAGTATGCAAGGCTTTTCTTGTACATATCAATTCTGGGTTTAGGAAGAAGACAGTTTTTTAAACGCTGGCTATGTTTAGTATTATACGTAAACAGTGGCCACAAGTAAGGCGGAGCATTGTGCGACAGAATTCTGTGAACAAACTTTGTTAAAAATGATTCTATTTTTGAGGGGTAGAATTTTGAGTTGTTTGTGTTGATCTACAGTCTGTACTGGGTGTTTGTCACAAATAAAATTTAATGCTCGCTTGTGAAGTGAGTGGAGCCTTTTTGTGTTTGAAACTGAGCATCCATCCCAGATTGTGGAACAGTAATCTAAGTGTGTTTGTATGTGTGATATGTAGTATATTTTTCTTGTGTTCTTGTCGATAAAGTGTTTAATTTTGGCTAATTGGTAAACTTTCTGTGCAATCAAATTTGTTAGGTTATGTACGTGAGAATTCCAAGTTAAATGCTGATCAATGATGAGTCCTAGGGTTTTATGTTCATGAACATTTTCTATTGCCTTAGTCCCAGCACAAAGCTGTAGTGAAGTTTTAGTTGCGTTTTGCAGTTTCTGTCTTGTAGTGATGAGCATGGATTTTGTTTTATTGGTGTTTATCAACATACCATTTTTATTACTCCATTTAATCAAACTGTTTATATCATTTTGGAGCGTTGTCTGTAGGTTATTGATGTCATATTCACTATTGTAAACAGTACAGTCGTCAGCGAAAAGATCACATGAAGAGTGCTTTAAATGTAGTGGTAGGTCGTTAATATAGATAGCAAAGAGAAGAGGACCTAGAATGGAGCCTTGAGGAATACCGGTATCAACCACAGACGAGCCAGATATTTTGTTTCTAAAGCAAACTACATGTTTTCTACCTGAGAGAAAAGATGTAATACATTTTGTTAGGTCAGGATGTAATCTATAGCCTTCTAGTTTTTTTGCAAGAATTTCATGATCAATCATATCGAAGGCTTTCTTAAAATCAACAAAGACAGCACCACACAATTTGTCATCATTTATATTAGACAGCCAGCTTTCTGTCATTTTAGTTAATGCTGTGTGGCAGGAGTAATTTGGTCTAAAACCTGACTGACTGTCTATTAGTAGACTGTTTTCTTGCATGTGGAGCAGAGTTAACTTTTGTATATGTTTTTCAAGAGGTTTAGATAGTTATGACAGAATGGATATGGGTCTATAGTTTGAGAGGTCACTAGTCTGTCCAGATTTAAAAAGAGGAAAAACTTTGACGAGTTTAAAAGCGTCAGGGAAATATTTTTTGTCAATACACAAGTTGTATAAGTATGTTAGTGTGTCTGTGATAACTGGTGCAGCGTAGCGTAGTATCTTGTTACTAATGTCATCACATCCTGCTGAGTTAGTGTTCTTTAAGGACCGGATGTAGTTATAAACCTCACCGACTGTGAGGAAAGGAATATTAATTTGTTTTAGCTTTACACATTTACTGTCGCTGAAAGTTTTCAACACGCTCAGGTCGCAATTAGGGGTCGGTAATGAAGATTTTAGAGTACTAATTTCTTCCCTAAAATGTTTACTGAAGTTAGTGCAAGTATGTTCACCATTAAGTGTTTGTGGGTCAGTTTGCTTCCTTTTATTTACAAGAGTATTAATCGCTTTCCAGATTGATTTACTATCAGTTTTGTCTTTCACTAAATTTCTGAAGTAATTTTTCTTTTCCTGCCTAATTAAATACTGCACCTTATTCCTAAGTGAACGATAGCTACTGAAATTTCTGCTTTTGTGAGCTTCATCCCGTTTCCTCATGAGTTGCAATATATCGGGAGTTATCCACGAGGATTTTGTTACGTGTTTTACTCTCATTTCTTTGATGGGGACATGCTTGTCAAAAATATTTCGAAATATCTTGATCCAGTATTCGATAGACTCATCTGGATTTGTTAACTGGAAAACATACGCAAGAGGCGAAGCTTTTAGATCAGTTAAAAATAATTCCAATTTAAAGTTTTTAAATTTTCTATATTTGATGCTGATATGTTTGTGTTTTGGTATTTTATACCCCTTATGTGACCACGTACAGCAGACCGGGTAGTGATCACTCAGCGACACATGAGGGACAGTACATTCAGTAATGTTTCCTGGATCAGCTACATAAATATGATCTATTAGTGTTGATGATGATTCAGCAACTCTAGTAGGTTTGTTAACAATTTGGGAGAAGTTGTAAGATGTTAAAATGTTCTTCCATGTAGGATTTGGCTGATTAAGATCTATATTGAAGTCGCCTAGAATGATTATGTCCTTGAATTTATGAGTTACAGCATCATCCATCATGGTCGCAAAGTGATCATACCACTCGGCTGAAGCATTTGGATTTCGGTATATAAAACTAATTAGAATTGGACTAAGATTTGATATTTTGATTTCTAACATAATACATTCAACCTCTGATGTTTCCAGGTCTTCTCTTCTACAAAATTTAATTGTGTTAGAAATGTAAACGACTAAACCTGTCTCTAGCTTCCTAGTTGGGTCACGCCTGATCAAATTAAAACCATCTATTCTTATATCATTGTCTGTGATGTTCTTATGTAATCTGCTTTCAGAGAAACCAAAAATATGAAAATGTTGTTGAAGTATATGTGTAACCTCAGGGAGTTTTCCTAACAAATGATAAACATTTAAGTGGCCAACACGTAGGCCATCGTGTCGCAGCCACTCCTCCATTTTCTGAGTCACTATAACAATGTTAGAAATATTATATTTCAGTAAAAATAAAATAACTGGTCAGACTTCAATCATACAATTATAGGTATATGTTAAAGCTAGTAGAGATAATGAATCTAACTAAGTTTATAATATACTGACAAATAATGGAAAAAAGTAAAAAAATCAACAATGCAATGAACGTTATGTAAGTGTAAATTGTAAAAGACTTGATAACAATATTAGCTGTAAGCTAGCACTAAGAAATGTCTGTTCTGCTGTATGACCACAAGTAAGGCGGAGCATTGTGCGACAGAATTCTGTGAACAAACTTAACTTTGTTAAAAATGATTCTATTTTTGAGGGGTAGAATTTTGAGTTGTTTGCGCTGATCTACAGTCTGTATTGGGTGTTTGTCACAAATAAGATTTAATGCTCGCTTGTGAAGTGAGTGGAGCCTTTTTGTGTTTGAGACTGAGCATCCATCCCAGATTGTGGAACAGTAATCTAAGGGAGATTTGCAGAGAATATGAAAACATTGAAGAATGTACATCTATTTTCAACAAAAAATGTGCTATAATCATCAAAAATTGTCTTTTTTAACATTTAAAGTAATGAAATATTTAAGTAAAGGTAAAAGGTAAAACTGTCAAGTAGAACACAACAGGCCAAAGAAAAAGAGGCAGACCGCATGAAACTCTGAAGAGGACATTGTTAAGAGAGGCCAAATTAACAGGCATAAAATCCCTTGATGAGGTTGAAAGACTCGCCGAAGACAGGAAAAACTGGCGAACTACTTTGCGAGCCCTATGTACGTTTAACGGCACGGGAAGGATATAAGATAAGATATAAGATAAGATATAAGATAAGATAAGATATAAGATAAAAGGTAAAATTCCCATTTCATGCCATTAAGACATACTGCGTATACAGTTTATTTCCAAAAAAGCTTTTGATGTGACTGATCATGAAATCTTAGTTAGAAAGCTTAAGACTTATAGATTACACCTGACTTGACAACATTTATTACATCTTTTCTTTCCAACAGACAACAGGTAGTTTCCCTCAAAAACTCTAACTCAAGTTCATCTGTGGTTGATAATGGCGTTCCACAGGGATCTATTCTTGGTCCTCTCCTTTTCACCATCTATATCAATGATCTTCCACTTCATCTAAAAAAATCATCTTGTGACCTTTTTGCTGATGACTGCACAGTTTACACTAGTGACAATGACTGTATTAACCTTGAGTCAACTCTTCAAATTGAAATAAACAGTCTAATTAACTGGAGCAACAACAACAGATTGCTCATAAACACCAGCAAAACTAAATCCATGCTCATTACAACAAGACAGAAATTAACAAATTCACCAACAACAACACTACAGCTCCATGCTGGAACTTCACAGATAGAGAATGTTGGTGAACATAAAACTCTAGGTCTCATGATTGACCACCACCTCAGCTGGAATCATCATGTAGACAATCTAACCAAACTCATTGCATAAGAAGTTTACCAGTTTACTAAAATTAAACATTTTCTTGACACAGACAGCAGACAAATATACTACATATCACAGATACAAACACACTTGGACTACTGCTCCACAGTTTGGGATGGTTGTTCCATGTCAAACATGAAAAGAATTGTTTTCACTTCAAAAACGAGCAGTAAAGCTTATAGATGACAAACATGTAGCATGTATTACAAATAAGGACAAACATCTTGATATTCTATCCCTCAAGAAGATATTTCTTTTCAACAAGGCCAAGTTAATTCATAAAATTCTTTCTGTGGTCATTGTTCAAATCCAACCTGAAACACAGTCAACGCTCAAACAATTGTATTCTCCCAAACCCAAGGCTAGGCATGTTTAAAAAAAAAGCTTCTCTTACTCAGCTGCCTACTTTTGGAAAGCCCTACCAACTCACGTAAAACTTGTAAGTAATGTTCGTCATTATAACTTCAAACTTTGTCAACATCTGTTTGATATGGACTATATGCCTCCCTAAGCATAGTCTAAAGTATTTTAAAGTATGGCTTGATTGTTGTGATTTTTATTTCTACTGCTTTTCTATAAATTTGTTAGATTTGAATGAGCGTAACAATGAAAGTTTATTTCATGCGTTGCATAAATCAGAGTGCGGAGTGTACGGACAAGAGATAAGTTTATTATTTATTTATGTAATCATTTAATTGTGTATTCATGATTATTATGCTCATTAACAAATGCTGAATGACTGACTGAGTGAAAGCTGTATGATCAAGAGCATAACCCTTTGAAAATAAAGTATGTTCGTTCATTCCAAGACCTTTGGCACGTGAAAGTGTGTTGTGGTCAGTATCACATCTGGCTGCATTTACTTTCTCAGATTTCTCTAGTACCCATCTTTACAGGCTGGGTGTACCTTCGGACCTTTTTAATATTAAAAAAAGTCCCTACTGCTGGGACTTGAACCAGGTACCACCAGATTAGACCGAGCACCTAACCACTCAGTCAGTTAGGCGTTTATGTGTATCTGAAAATACATTCAGTCATACAGAATATAAATTTTCTCTCTTTAATCCTCTTTATTAGCCAGCCTTCTTCAATATTAAGTTCTTGTAGTATGGATATATTTGTTATTTTTTGTGTCCATGATATCTGAAGAACTCTTCTGTAGCATTTACATTCAAAGGCATTTATGTGTTTGTCAGCTGTTTTGTTAATTTTCCAGGTCTCATAGGCATATGTTCTGATGGGAAAAATGCATGCCCTTAAGAATCTTATTTTTGTAGTTCTGTCTGTTCCTCTCCACAGATTCTTTAGTTGTTTTACTTTCTGAAGAGCAACAGATGTCCTCCTTTTAATTTCCCTCATTGTATCTCCATTATTAGTTAGTAGTGATCCAAGATATTCAAAACTCTCCATCTCTTCCTATTTTTCCTCATTGTTATATATTTCAGCTGACTTATTTGTTTTGTCATTTGTCATCAATTTAGTTTTCTTTGCATTAAGTTAGAGGTTTTCATATGGTAAAGTAAGAGAACACAGTTTTGCAGAATTGGACCTTGAAAAAATCGTAGAAAATGCAGGGCATCTTGCTTACAACTGAGAGGCCTACAGGAGAGCTAGCTGTTAAAGAGGCAAAGTTCTGCAAATGACTGACTGACAGAATTAAAAAAAAAAAAGATACAAAATGTCTTCTGGAGGGAAGTGAAACAACACAGAGATGCCTCAAGATTTAATAGATTTCAACAACTTCATGAATGGGGCACCTTATATGCATTTCTACCACATGCAAATGCTGACACTGACATCTCGTCATGAATCTGGTCAGATTGAAGCTTAGGGTCAAATTAAGGTTATCACAGCACAGAAAAGGCTGCTGATACGAGAAGAATGATGGACATCTTATCAAAACAATCCGCACAATATGATGTTTCTGCATCATTTTACCAAACAGGTTGTTCAGATGATGATGATGATGATGATGATCTTATTCAGAAATTTGTTTGACAATGTCAAGTAATTATGACCACTAAAAGTATTTTAGTATTACCCAATTAAAATTTCACATTAATTTTCATTTATAAAATTTTTAAAAATAAAATATTTCCTAAATATTGTAAAAAAAAATCTAGATAATTCTAGATATACTTTGAAGCAGTTCTAGATATTTTCTTGAGAATAATAAGTTGGCAGCACTAGTTTTTTCCTGAAATATTGGCCTTGACAGACACAAGTCCAGGCAACCAAATTTAAAGTCAGATATCAGAACTGTCTGTCTACTTTCCAGTCTGGGTTTGTGTTGGTGGCCTGTCTAACTTGGACAACCCGCTGGTGAAGGTTCTGATATCTGGTCATGGTGTCATCTACGATGGTGTCGGGCTCACAGTTGGCCCACACGTGAGGGCAGCGCCTGTAGTGGTGGATGACTGCTTCGTCAGAACTCAGCTTATATCTGTGGAGGAGATTATCCGAGGATAAGATAACTTTATCTAAGAATATTTTGTTTTGGAGGATATAAAATGTGCATCAGAGAACATGGTGATACACATCCAAGGATAAATGACATGTATCTCGGGTAAAAGATATTATCTCAGATAAGACGGCATATATCCAAGGATAAGAAATGTGTCCTAGAGTGAGAATGTCTGATAAAGGTGTTTCTAAATGTAGAAGTCCATGACTAAAACTATGAAATTCACCGTCGTATATCAACGAAATAAAATAATTACGAACAAGCCAAAGAAGGGAATCAAGCGCGATTGGGCGAGATGTAACTTCCATCTGTTTCACGCGCCTAAGGCCAGGTGATTTCAGATCAAGGGTGACGTTTCACTTCCAGTCCACTCGTCAGAGCTTCAGGGAGACATTAATTTGTTCTTACCGACACATACAAGAAAATGTGACAAGAGACTGGCTTGTTTCCATATCACTTCTATATACAAGAAAATGTGACAAGAGACTGGCTTGTTTCCATATCACTTCTATATACAAGAAAATGTGACAAGAGACTGGTTTGATCTCATCACCTCTATATACAAGAAAATGCGACAAGAGACTGGTTTGATCTCATCACCTCTATATACAAGAAAATGCGACAAGAGACTGGTTTGATCTCATCACCTCTATATACAAGAAAATGTGACAAGAGACTGCTTGTTTTCATCACTTCTGTATACAAGAAAATGTGACAAGGGACTGGTTTGATCTCATCACTTCTATATACAAGAAAATGCGGCAAGAGACTGGTTTGATCTCATATCACTCACTCACACACACACACACACGCACATATAAGAAAATGGGACAAGAGACTGGTTTGATCTCATCACTTCTATATACAAGAAAATGCGACAAGAGACTGGTTTGATCTCATCACTTCTATATACAAGAAAATGCGACAAGAGACTGGTTTGATCTCATCACCTCTATATACAAGAAAATGCGACAAGAGACTGGTTTGATCTCATCACCTCTATATACAAGAAAATGCGACAAGAGACTGGTTTGATCTCATCACTTCTATATACAAGAAAATGTGACAAGGGACTGGTTTGATCTCATCACCTCTATATACAAGAAAATGCGACAAGAGACTGGTTTGATCTCATCACCTCTATATACAAGAAAATGCGACAAGAGACTGGTTTGATCTCATCACCTCTATATACAAGAAAATGTGACAAGAGACTGCTTGTTTTCATCACTTCTGTATACAAGAAAATGCGGCAAGAGACTGGTTTGATCTCATATCACTCACTCACACACACACACACACACGCACATATAAGAAAATGGGACAAGAGACTGGTTTGATCTCATCACCTCTATATACAAGAAAATGCGACAAGAGACTGGTTTGATTTCATCACCTCTATATACAAAAAAATGTGACAAGAGACTGGTTTGATTTCATCACTTCTATATACAAAAAATGGGACAAGAGACTGGTTTGATTTCATCACCTCTATATACAAAAAAATGTGACAAGAGACTGGTTTGATTTCATCACCTCTATATACAAAAAAATGTGACAAGAGACTGGTTTGATTTCATCACCTCTATATACAAAAAAATGTGACAAGAGACTGGTTTGATCTCATCACCTCTATATATAAGAAAATGTGACAAGAGACTGGTTTGATCTCATCACCTCTATATACAAGAAAATGTGACAAGAGACTGATTTGATTTCATCACTTCTATATACAAAAAATGGGACAAGAGACTGGTTTGATTTCATCACCTCTATATATATAAAAAATGGGACAAGAGACTGGTTTGATCTCATCACCTCTATATACAAGAAAATGGGACAAGAGATTGGTTTATTCTCATCACTTCTATATACAAGAACTTGGGAAGCAAAGGGTGTCATCCAAGACAGTTTGAGAACCATTATTATAGATGAATATAAATTCCTGTAGCGGCAGAAGACCTGCACTTTCATCAACACTAGACACACTACTGGCGAGATTCTTCGGCTGCCGCGGGTGGGGTGAAACTCCCGGCCAATGAAGAAAATGCAAAAATGCAATTAGGGTTGCCGTGCGGATATGCTGTGAAAAGGTGATGGAAAGGATAAAGTGAAGTTTAATCGGTATGTCCAGTAGTTCCACGGCGAGAGCTACTCATATCACGGCACCTCTGCTCTAGACGCCGGCCACGTCCTATATACACTCATACTGGTGAAATATATCTAAACCAGTTAACCCATGGGTGAAACTTGATGATTACTCATGTCACGGTACCTCCGCTCTAGAGGCAGGAAACGTCCTAAACACACCCATATTGGGATAATACGCCTAAACTGGCTTAACCCAGGGGTGAAACTTGCATGTCACGGTACCTCCGCTCTAGAGGTCGGTCATGTCGTAAGTACGCCTAAATCGGCTTAACCCGGTAGTTAAACTTACTAGTAACGAGGATTCGTCCTCGTGACAGAAGCTCCGTCCTGGTCACAACTAGGAAGGGTAGCGACCACAAAATGCTAAAGTCGGAGACACTTGACCAGGGCAGTCTAGATAGGCAACCACCTCTCACCCGACGGGGATATACTGATATCCAAAACATGTCGAGGTTTTCTGGTGGGGAAAGTCCAACTCTAGATTAAACTGGTGCAACGAAAACCACGGTTTCGCACAATCCCGCTTTTGCGACCCACCAAGCCCCGCGATACTCTGAATATCTTGTGATCCTCTCGGTGATCTCGTGTGGTCCTCTCGGAGACCACAGGACTTCTTGTGGTCCTATGAAATTCAGTAGGATCATGGGGCGGTCTTGGTGGTAGAAGCGAACGAAGAAGAAGAAGAAGGTCAACACTAGACAAAACAACAATTACTAGAGCCCCAAAAAGCTGCCAAGAAGAGACTCACGCTTTGAAGGGCGACCTCGGGAAGAAGTGGTGTGTGATGGTAGACACGGTCCTGTGTGGGAGGAACATGTATTTCTTGCACTCCCAGTGAGGCCTCGTGCTTCTTCTGTAGCGAGTCACCATCAGGTCTTCGCTCGGGTTAGTGGCGCCCCACTGATACACGAAAAACTGGGCCTCGAAGTAGAACCCGGCTCCATCCTGGTACATCTCCATTTTCTCCTGTAAGAGAGGGAAGATAGAGGAGAATGATGGATGTGGTTTGGTGGATGTGGTTAAGTGGATGTGGTTTGGTGGTGACGATGGTTGTGGTTGTGCCTGACCTGGTAGTGGTTTAGGTTGTGTTGATAGTTTTGAGGTGGTTGGGTGGTTGGCAGAATTTCATATGTGCTGTAGTGGCACGGGAAACAATGTGGATGTTCTATTTGTGCATACTGTATGTGTTTGTAAGTTGCTTGTGCACACTGTATGTGGTTGTAAGTTGCTTGTGCATACTGTATGTGTTTGTAAGTTGCTTGTGCATACTGTATGTGGTTGCAAGTTGCTTGTGCATATTGTATGTGGTTGCAAGTTGCTTATACAAAAAAATGTGACAAGAGACTGGTTTGATTTCATCACCTCTATATACAAAAAAATGTGACAAGAGACTGGTTTGATTTCATCACCTCTATATACAAAAAAATGTGACAAGAGACTGGTTTGATTTCTTCACCTCTATATACAAAAAAATGTGACAAGAGACTGGTTTGATTTCATCACCTCTATATACAAAAAAATGTGACAAGAGACTGGTTTGATCTCATCACCTCTATATATAAGAAAATGTGACAAGAGACTGGTTTGATCTCATCACCTCTATATACAAGAAAATGGGACAAGAGACTGATTTATTCTCATCACTTCTATATACAAGAACTTGGGAAGCAAAGGGTGTCATCCAAGACAGTTTGAGAACCATTATTATAGATGAATATAAATTCCTGTAGCAGCAGAAGACCTGCACTTTCATCAACACTAGACACACTACTGGCGAGATTCTTCGGCTGCCGCGGGTGGGGTGAAACTCCCGGCCAATGAAGAAAATGCAAAAATGCGATTAGGGTTGCCGTGCGGATATGCTGTGAAAAGGTGATGGAAAGGATAAAGTGAAGTTTAATCGGTATGTCCACTAGTTTCGCGGCGAGAGCTACTCATATCACGGCACCTCTGCTCTAGACGCCGGCCACGTCCTATATACACTCATACTGGTGAAATATATCTAAACCAGTTAACCCATGGGTGAAACTTGATGATTACTCATGTCACGGTACCTCCGCTCTAGAGGTAGGAAACGTCCTAAACACACCCATATTGGGATAATACGCCTAAACTGGCTTAACCCAGGGGTGAAACTTGCATGTCACGGTACCTCCGCTCTAGAGGTCGGTCATGTCCTAAGTACGCCTAAATCGGCTTAACCCGGTAGTTAAACTTACTAGTAACGAGGATTCGTCCTCGTGACAGAAGCTCCGTCCTGGTCACAACTAGGAAGGGTAGCGACCACAAAATGCTAAAGTCGGAGACACTTGACCAGGGCAGTCTAGATAGGCAACCACCTCTCACCCGACGGGGATATACTGATATCCAAAACACGTAGAGGTTTTCTGGTGGGGAAAGTCCAACTCTAGATTAAACTGGTGCAACGAAAACCACGGTTTCGCACAATCCCGCTTTTGCGACCCACCAAGCCCCGCGATACTCTGAATATCTTGTGATCCTCTCGGTGATCTCGTGTGGTCCTCTCGGAGACCACAGGACTTCTTGTGGTCCTATGAAATTCAGTAGGATCATGGGGCGGTCTTGGTGGTAGAAGCGAACGAAGAAGAAGAAGAAGGTCAACACTAGACAAAACAACAATTACTAGAACCCCAAAAAGCTGCCAAGAAGAGACTCACGCTTTGAAGGGCGACCTCGGGAAGAAGTCGTGTGTGATGGTAGACACGGTCCTGTGTGGGAGGAACATGTACTTCCTGCACTCCCAGTGAGGCCTCGTGCTTCTTCTGTAGCGAGTCACCATCAGGTCTTCGCTCGGGTTAGTGGCGCCCCACTGATACACGAAAAACTGGGCCTCGAAGTAGAACCCGGCCCCATCCTGGTACATCTCCATTTTCTCCTGTAAGAGAGGGAAGATAGAGGAGAATGATGGATGTGGTTTGGTGGATGTGGTTTGGTGGATGTGGTTAAGTGGATGTGGTTTGGTGGTGACAATGGTTGTGGTTGTGCCTGACCTGGTAGTGGTTTAGGTTGTTTTGATAGTTTTGAGGTGGTTGGCAGAATTTCATATGTGCTGTAGTGGCACGGGAAACAATGTGGATGTTCTATTTGTGCATACTGTATGTGTTTGTAAGTTGCTTGTGCACACTGTATGTGGTTGTAAGTTGCTTGTGCATACTGTATGTGTTTGTAAGTTGCTTGTGCATACTGTATGTGGTTGCAAGTTGCTTGTGCATACTGTATGTGGTTGCAAGTTGCTTGTGCATACTGTACGTGGTTGTATGTTGCTTGTGCATGCTGTATGTGGTTGCAAGTTGCTTGTGCATACTGTATGTGGTTGCAAGTTGCTTGTGCATAATGTACGTGGTTGTATGTTGCTTGTGAGTGCTGTATGTGGTTGCAAGTTGCTTGTGCATACTGTACGTGGTTGTATGTTGCTTGTGCATGCTGTATGTGGTTGCAAGTTGCTTGTGCATACTGTACGTGGTTGCATGTTGCTTGTGCATGATGGTTGCTTCAATGTATAAGTGACATATACAATATAGTGGCAATAGCTGTGACTGTGACTTTAACGGTGAACATATTGAAAACTCTGACTGTGATATACTACACCATACTAAAAGAACTTAATATTGAAGAAGGCTGGCTAGTAAAGAGGATTAAGCAAAGAAAACTTAAATATTTTGGACACATTAAACGTCATGATAATCTAGAGAAGACCGTCTTGTAAGGGTACATAATGGGAAAAAGAAAGAGAGGAAGACCAAGGCGAGGATGGATGCAAGACATCGTTGATAATCTGCAAATGGATGCATCAGCAGCAGGGCATCTTGCTCACAACCGAGAGGCCTACAGGAGTGCTGTTAGGGAGGCAAAGTTCCGCAAGGGACATGCAAAGGAATGAATGAATGAGTGACTATGATATTCATCATTGATGGTTATCACTACCTTTATCGTAAAAAAAACCAAACAAATCACAGTCAAAGTTATCATTTACCCTCAGAAATCAGAACACTACTTTACTGGGCACCAAAATCCGTAAAATTAGGTTAGCGGGGTGAGTCAGGAGCAGCAGGGAAATCTCCATTGACGAGTACGATGATAAAAAATAAAGATAATATGAAGGAAGCAAGATAGAGGGAAGAAGTGGACAGATAAATAAACGGGAAATATTTTACAGCTGCGCTGTTTCATTTGACTGCTGTTTTTAAAGAGAGCATCTACTCTGTCATTCCCTGCTAAGCAACAATGAGATGGGAGGGGGGCATTCGTAGGGCCACTTCTGTTGATGTTAAGAGGCTGTTTAATTGTAGGGCCACTACTGTTGATGTTAAGAGACTGTTTAATTGTAGGGCCACTACTGTTGATGTTAAGAGGCTGTTTAATTATAGGGCCACTTCTGTTGATGTTAAGAGGCTGTTTAATTGTAGGGCCACTACTGTTGATGTTAAGAGGCTGTTTAATTGTAGGGCCACTACTGTTGATGTTAAGAGGCTGTTTAATTGTAGGGCCACTACTGTTGATGTTAAGAGGCTGTTTAATTGTAGGGCCACTACTGTTGATGTTAAGAGGCTGTTTAATTATAGGGCCACTACTGTTGATGTTAAGAGGCTGTTTAATTGTAGGGCCACTACCGTTGATGTTAAGAAGCTGTTTAATTGTAGGAAAACTTTTGTTGATGTTGAGAAGTTGTTTAATTGTAGGGCCAATTCTGTTGATGTTGAGAAGCTGTTTAATTGTAGGAAAACTTTTGTTGATGTTGAGAAGCTGTTTAATTGTAGGGCCAATTCTGTTGATGTTGAGAAGCTGTTTAATTGTAGGAAAACTTTTGTTGATGTTGAGAAGCTGTTTAATTCCGAGGTAATTTCCTGTAGGATTTTCTTCTTCTCTGTGTCTGTTAGTGAATTTATGTGAAATAGACTGAGTGTAGATTGGGATAGAGTGTAATAGACTGATCATAGATTGAGATAGAGTGTAACAGATTGAGTGTAGATTAAGATAGAGTGTAATAGATTGAGTTTAGAATGAGATAGAATGTAATAGACTGAGTGTAGATTGAGATAAATTGTAATATACTGAATGTAAATTGACATTGTGTAATAGACTGAGTGTAGATTAAGACAGAGCACAATAGATTGAGTTCAGATTGAGACAGAGTGTAACAGATTGAGTGTAGATTGAGACAGAATGTAACAGATTGGGTATAGATTGAGATAGAGTGTAATAGATTGAGTGCAGATTTAGATAGAGTATCATATATGGACAATAGGCAAGTCTGCACAAAAATCATTGGAAGCAGCAGAAATGTGGTTTATTAGAAGAATGTTGCGAATCCCCTGGACAGCAAAAATAACTAATGAAGAATGTAGGAGAAGAGCTGGAGAGACAAAAAACCTTGTCAAAAAGATAAGAGAGAGACAATGTACTTTCATAGGGCATGCAATGAGAAGAGGGGGCATTGAAAATATTATAACAACAGGAAAAATAGAAGGAAGAAGATCAAGAGGAAGACCAAGAGAAATGATACTGTACAGTCTGACGGGATGGTGTGAGAGGAGATCACCAACTGAACTGATGGCCTGCATGAAGGATCGGGTACTCTGGAGAAGCATAATAGCCAACGCCAGTCGGCATGGCACATGATGATGATGATGATCATATATTGAGTGCAGATTGAGATGGAGTGTAATAGATTGAGTGTAGATTAAGATTGAGTGTAATAGAATGAGTGCAGATTGATATAGACTGTAATATATTCCAGGATTTACAGTCTGTGAGGAAAACTATCTTTGTTGATCTTTGTCTGTTGCTTTTTGTGAGACATTTTGGAACTTGAAGTATTGCTGTTGCTTCTGTTCTGGTTTATGGGTTTAACAACTGATAACAGCACCACTATAGTGTAATAGATACCACAGCTTCATGGTGACCTAGTGTAATAGATACAACAGCTTCATGGTGACCTAGTGTAATAGATACCACAGCTTCATCTATCTATCTATCTATGCCTCTGACCCCTCTTGGAGCATAGGCCGCCAACAAGAGCTCGCCAGGCAGTTCGGTCCTGGGCCACTCTTTCCAACTGTCTCCATGTCTGGTTCATTATTTTGATGTCCGTGTCCAGACTTCGGCGCCAGGAGTTCCTTGGTCTCCCTCTCCTCCTTTTACCCTGTGGGTTCCATGTTAGGGCTTGCCTTGTAGTGCTGGATGTGGATTTCCGTAGGGTGTGTCCGATCCATTCCCATCTTCTTCGTAGGATGTCATCTTCCACTGGTTGCTGGCCTGTTCGCTGCTGCAGTTCTTGGTTACTTATGGTATCTGGCCATCGTATTTGTAGAATCCTTCTAAGGCATGTGTTAATAAATGTCTGGATTCGTTTCATGATCGTAACAGTAGTTCTCCAAGTTTCTGAACCGTATAGCAGAATGGGCTTTATCATGGTGTTAAATACTCTGATCTTCAATTTAATTGACAAGGCTGAAGTTCCCCATATTTTCTTCATCTGATGGAATTTTACTCTTGCCTTGCCCATTCTTGCTTTTACATCAGCTTCTGTTCCTCCCTGCTTGTCTATCACACTTCCCAGATAAGTAAACTTTTCAACCTCTTCCAGTTCCTCTCCTTCCAATATAATGGGCATTTCGTTGACCTCATTTACTCTAAGAACTTTACTCTTTCCCTTGTGGATGGTAAGGCCTAGTCTTGAAGAAGTTTCTGCCACTAATATGGTTTTCTCTTGCATCTGTTGCTTAGTCTGGGAGAGAAGTGCCAGGTCGTCAGCAAAGTCTAGGTCGTCAAGTTGAGTCCAGAGCGTCCACTGAATACCATTTCTCCTATTTTCTGTTGATTTTCTCATAATCCAGTCTATGGCCAGGATAAATAGAAATGGTGACAGCAGGCATCCCTATCTCACTCCGGTGTTAACTTGAAAGGCATCTGTTAGTTGTTGTCCATGGATTACCCTATATGTCATCCCTTCATAGGAGTTTTTAATGATGGTGGTAATCTTCTCCGGTACTCCGTAGTGTCTCAACAGCTTCCATAGGGTCTGTCTGTTGACGCTGTCGAAAGCCTTCTCATAGTCAATAAAACTGACATAGAGAGGTGAGTTCCACTCCAGTGATTGTTCTACGATGATACGTAATGTTGCTATTTGGTCTGTACAGGATCTGTTCTTCCGGAATCCTGCTTGCTGGTCCCTGAGTTGTGGATCTACCGCGTCCTTTATCCTATTTAGAAGAACTCGGTTGAGTACCTTTCCTGGTATTGATAGCAGTGTTATACCTCTGTAGTTGGAGCAGGAGCTCAAGTCACCTTTCTTTGGTAGCTTGACAAGGTAACCTTCTTTCCACTCTGTGGGCACTTGCTCCTCTTCCCAGATCTTCCTGAAGAGGGGGTGAAGAATGTCTACGCTTGTCTCAATATCTGTTTTCAGTGCTTCTGCCGGGATGTTATCAGGTCCTGCTGCCTTGCCATGCTTCAGCTGTTTTATGGCTTTACAAATCTCTTCCCTTGTTGGTATACCACAATCTATTCGTAGATCTCTATCGGCTGGTTCAATATTCGGTGGGTTATGAGGGGCTGGTCTATTCAACAATTCTTCAAAGTGCTGCATCCATCTGTCTCTCTGTCCCCAGTCATTGGGTATTGTTTTTCCGTTCTTGTCTTTCACTGGCCTCATCGGCACACTATAATTTCCAGTCATCTTCTTAATTGTGGAGTATAGATCCTGTATATTTCCCTGCCGGGCAGCTCCTTCTGCCTCTGTTGCCAGTGTTTCTATGTAGTTCCTTTTGTCTGTCCTGATGCTCCTCTTTGTTTTCCTACATGCTTCCCTATACTCTTCTTGTACAATAATTTTACTGGCTCTTGTGCGGCTGTTGTTGAGTGCTGCTTTTTTTCCTCTTTCTCTCCTCTATTCTCCTTATGGATTCTGCAGAGATCCACTCCTTGTGGCACAGCTTCCTGGGGCCAAGCACTTCTTGACATGATGAGGTAAATGCTTCTTTCACTCCTTGCCATCTCTTATCAATTGAGTCTTCTTCTGGTAGATCTTGTAGAATCTGAAACTTATTGGCGAGTGCGATCTTAAATTCTTCCTGCTTAGTTCTATCTTTTAGAACTGTGGTGTTGTATCTCTGGCGTTGTCTACTGTTGCCTCCTATCCCAGTCCTCTTTAGTTTTAACTTCAATCTGGCCACAATTAGATGGTGGTCTGATGCAACATCGGCTCCTCTTTTGCCCCTCACGTCCTGAAGAGATGTTCTGTATTTCTTCCCAATGCATATATGGTCGATCTGATTCTCTGTTACCTGATCCGGAGAAACCCATGTAACCTTGTGTATCCTTTTATGATGGAAGAAACTCCCTCCAATGACCAAATTGCTTGTGGCACAAAAGTCAGCAAATCTCTCTCCGTTGTCATTCATTACACCCAATCCTTGCTGCCCCATGATATCTTCGTATCCCCTATTGTCACTTCCGATCTTGGCATTGAAATCACCCATGGCGATAACCATGTTCCGCTCTGGACGACTCTGCACAATACCCAGCAATCTCTCATAGAATTCCTCCTTAGTACCATCGCTGCTTTCATTTGTTGGTGCATAACACTGAATGACATCCATATTTATCCTTCTCTTTTGGGTTTTGAAGGTGGCTATAATAATCCGTGGGCCATGCGCCTCCCATCCAATTAGCGCTCCCTGAGCTGTCTTTGACAGCATCAGGGCCACCCCATACGTGTGTGGTGCGGTGTCCTCCTCGTGTCCTGAGTACAACAAAAGCTCTCCCGTGCTAATCCTTGTTTGCCCAGTTCCAGTCCATCTTGTTTCGCTGATTCCCAGGATGGTGATGTTGTATTTCCTCATTTCCGCTGCAACCTGCATTGATTTCCCTGCTTCAAACATAGTTCTAACGTTCCATGATCCTATAATAATGGTGGTCCTGGTGGAGATGGCGGTTGTCGGTCTGACAGCTTCCTGGTTTCCCTGGCTTTCACTGTCCGGCTTCATGCTTCCTCCAGCTGGAGGCCCGTCCTCCCCCAGGGCCGAAATATCTCTTGAATCTCTTTTTGGCGTTTCTGTAGCAAAGTTCTTTTTATAGGATAAGGTTGCTGGCCTTAAGCCAACCCTCCCCCTTTTTCCTGACTTGGGACAGGCAATGATCTAGTGTAATAGATAACACAGCTTCACAGTGACACAGTGTAATAAATACTACAGCTTCACGTTGACCTAAGTGTAATAGATAACACAGCTTCATGGTGACCTAGTGTAATAGATAACACAGCTTCATGGTGACCTAGTGTAATAGATATCACAGCTTCATGGCGACCTAGTGTAATAGATACCACAGCTTCACAGTGACCTAGTGTAATAGATACCACAGCTTCATGGTGACCTAGTGTAATAGATACCACAGCATCAGTGACCTAGTTAATAGATACCACAGCTTCCCGGTGACCTAGTGTAATAGATACCACAGCATCAGTGACCTAGTGTAATAGATACACAGCTTCCCGGTGACCTAGTGTAATAGATACCACAGGTTCATGGTGACCTAGTGTAATAGACACCACAGTTTCATGGTGACCTAGTGTAATAGATGCCACAGGTTCATGGTGACCTACTGTAATAGATACTACAGCTTCATGGTGACCTAGTGTAATAGATACCACAGCATCAGTGACCTAATGTAACAGATACCACAGTTTCATGGTGACCTAGTGTAATAGATACTACAGGTTAATGGTGACCTACTGTAATAGATACTACAGCTTCATGGTGACTTAGTTTAATAAATATCACAGCTTCATGGTGATCTAGTGTAATATATATCATAGCTTCATGGTGATCTAGTGTAATATATACTATAGCTTCATGATGATCTAGTGTAATATATACCATAGCTTCATGATGATCTAATGTAATATATACCATAGCTTCATGATGATCTAGTGTAATATATACTATAGCTTCATGATGACCTAGTGTAATAGATACCACAGCTTCATGATGACCTAGTGTAATATATACCATAGCTTCATGATGATCTAGTGTAATATATACAATAGCTTCATGGTGACCTAGTGTAATAGATACCACAGCTTCATAGTGACCTAGTGTAATAATTACCACATTTTCATGTTGACCCAGTGTAATAGATACACATCTTCTCAGTGACCTAATGTAATAAATACCACATCGTCATGGTGACCTAGTGTAATAGATACCACAGCTTTATGGTGACCTAGTGTAATAGATACATAGCTTCACGGTGACCTAGTGTAATAGATAACACAGCTTCATGGTGACCTAGTGTAATTGATACATAGCTTCACGGTGACCTAGTGTAATAGATAACACAGCTTCATGGTGACCTAGTGTAATAGATACCACAGCTTCCTGGTGACCTAATGTAATAGATACCACAGCTTTATGGTGACCTAAGCATACCGAAAGTTGTTAATATTGTATCCTCCAATTTTTATGCCTGGTTCTGTGATGATTGTTCCTAGAATATTCTCACTGTACAGAGAAAAAAGGTCTGGAGATAGTACACATCCTTGTCGCACCCCTTGTTTTATAAGGTGATATTTTCCAATTCTATTTTCAACTCGAATTGCTGCTTCTTGCTGCCAGTATAGATGTTTTACAATCCTCAGATCTTTGCCGTCTATACTGATGTCTTCAAGCATTTTAATAATTTCATTATGTTTCACCTTGTCGAATGCCTTGGTGTAATCAATGAAGCATAAGTAGAGGTCTCTCTGTACTTCTAAAGCTCTTTCTGTTAGTGTTCGCAAAAGCATAAATGATCCATTTCCTTCAACAAATCCAAACTGTTCATCTGCTATTTCCATTTTTATCTTTTTCCGTGTTCTAAAAATAATATATCTCAGAAGTAGCTTTGTAACGTAACATGAGAGGTTGATAGTCCTGTGGTCCTCACATTCCTTTGCACCTGGTTTCTTTGGTAGTGCTATAAACGTGGATTTAATCAGGTCACTGGGCATATAACCACTGTTGTAAATGTCATTCAGTAACTTGGTTATTATTTTTATTCCTATCTCCTCTAGCGCAGTCATATTACCGTCATATTTATCATAAATATCAATATCGGAAAATAGCTAAATTAAAAAAAATTACATGTGATGATAGGCTGATACGCTGTTTTTTCAAACTGCGATATATATATATATATATATATATATATATATATATATATATATATATATATATATATATATAACTGTACGGTTATGTCATCCTTTGAAAGCAAAGTGATAACACATTGGGAAATGTTTATGTATTTACATTAAATGTGACTTACATTATGTCTTTGTAAGGTTAGGCTGTCCACTTACTCAACACACAAGTCTTGCACAGGAGTTATACACGATGAATACTCGGGGATTATTATTATTATTGTCTTCAGATTGTTCCAAAAAGTGTATATTTACTAACAAAAGTCCGCGAGCGAGTGAGAACAGGCACATCACACTAATGATGTCCAAGTGTCAGCTGTCATTTTATAGGTCATTCTGTAGCCTACATCAAACAGTTGTCTTACATAACGCACACTGAGTGAGTGAGTGAGTGAATGAGTGAATGAGCGAGTGAATGAGTGAGACTATTACCTTAAAAAACTGTTTGAGGCTGATATCCCTTCTGGGTATAATGTACTCGTCCATGTCATGGCTCATGACATAAGTATATCCTGACATCCTCTGCCGACACTCCAGGACAGCCATGGACTCGTCGTGGTGGAACTGGGCAGTGTCAGTGTAAACCCCCAGCAGTGTCCGGTTGACCGGTGTTCCGGGCAGCTCGTACGGCTGAAGATCTAAAAGTCCGGTATTTTGGTAGTACTTGAACACCCTAGTCACATTCTCGGTGTTCCCGAGGTCAAAGATCAGAATCTTGTCAACCCCTAATATTTGCTGAACTTCGAACCACTCGATGATCTTCTCGGGGTCAAGGCCTCCATCGTAGGCTATTTTTGCGCACAAGGCGAGTCCACCTGGAACTTTCGGGGGATACAAGATAGGTACATAATCTCTGATGTCAGGTGAACAGTCTGATGATGTCAAGGTCACGTACTGGGCAGAATGTCCCGTATCCGGGACAGAGCAAGAGTATTGGCGAGCATAGTAGATATCCTCACTGAAGTATTCCCAAATTTTAGCGATGAAAGCCACATCGATTGTATGATATTGGAAATATTCGTCCGCAGCTGTCACGAACAGCTGCCTCCCGTCCATCAATACACAACAGTCTAGCGAAGATCTGGATGCTGACAGCGTGGTGATGATGATGCTGAGTTCGTCGTTCACAAGATGATGATAGTTGGCTGTAGCTGAGTACATGTATATTTCCTGAGTTCGAGCAAGAACAAAGTGTCTCGCAGACATGTGTCTTCTTGTTAGCGAGGCTGGGAGCCATTGAGTATACCTGCCGATCTAGACAAGATGATAAGAGAAGAGTGGTGGAGCTAACATAGTAGAAGAATTATAGAGACTTGACCTAGATGTGGTTAAGAAAATAGAAGAATTATAGAGACCTGACCTACTAAGAGAGATATATTTAAGAGAATAGAAGAATTATAGAGATCTGGCCTACTAAAGATAGAATAAAAGTTGTATAAAACTGAACTATTTAAGAGACGAGAAGAATTAGATAGGACTGACTTAGTTAAGAGACGAGAAGAATTAGATAGGGTAGAGTTAATTAAGAGAGGAGAAGAATTAGATAGGGCAGGGTTAATTAAGAGAGGAGAAGAATTAGATAGGGCAGGGTTAATTAAGAGAGGAGAAGAATTAGATAGATCTAAACTATTTAAGCGACAGAAGAATGTTAGAGACCCGATGTACATAATAGCAAACAAGGATGTTAGTTACCTGACCTAGTTAAGAGAAGAGAAGAATAATAGACTCACACACAGTAAACATTAGAATAATAGCAGGCTGATACAGTAAACATTAGAATAACAGTGAGCTCACACATAATAAACATTAGAATAATAGCGTGTTTACATTAAACATTTGAATAATAGTGGGCTCACATACAATAAACATTAGAATAATAGTGGACTCACATATAGTAAACATTCGAATAATAGTGGGCTCACATACAGTAAACGTTAGAATAATAGTGGGCTCACATACAGTAAACGTTAGAATAATAGTGGGATCACATACAATAAACATTAGAATAATAGTGGACTCACATATAGTAAACATTCGAATAATAGTGGGATCACATACAGTAAACGTTAGAATAATAGTGGGCTCACATACAGTAAACGTTAGAATAATAGTGGGATCACATACAGTAAACGTTAGAATAATAGTGGGATCACATACAGTAAACGTTAGAATAATAGTGGGATCACATACAGTAAACGTTAGAATAATAGTGGGATCACATACAGTAAACGTTAGAATAATAGTGGGATCACATACAGTAAACATTAGAATAATAGTGGGATCACATACAGTAAACGTTAGAATAATAGTGGGATCACATACAGTAAACGTTAGAATAATAGTGGGATCACATACAGTAAACATTAGAATAATAGTGGGATCACATACAGTAAACACTAGAATAATAGTGTTGGCAAGACCCAGCGCACTGCTCTTCTAGCAACACTGTAGCGTTAGAAACAGCACAAGCTTGTCAGAACAATCTGTTCATGAAGGCAACATCTGAAGGCAGAATAGGTTCTCCCCTGACACAAGCAGCAGAGGCCCCTTCCTACCCATAATGGCCTCTTTCACCACAGAAAGTCCTCCCAACCCATAGTGGCCTCTTTACTATAAAAAGCCCTACCTATTAACAGTGGCCTATTTACCATAGAAAGCCCTACCTACTAACAGTGGCCTCTTTCATGGCAGAAGGCCCTCCTTACTAACATTGGCCTCTTTTCCATAGAAAGCCCTCTGTACTAACAGTAGCCTCTTTACCATAGAAAGCTCTCCCTACTAATAGTGACCTTTTTACCACTGAAAGTTCTCCTTATTAACAGTGCTCTCTTTACCATAGAAAGCCCTACCTACTAACAGTGTCATCTTTACCATAGAAAGTCCTCCCTGCTAAAAGTGTCCTCTTTACCATAGAAAGCCCTCTCTGCTAAAAGTGTCCTCTTTACCACTGAAAGTCCTCCCTACTTACAGTGCCCTCTTTACCATAGAAAGTCCTCCCTACTAACAGTGTCATCTTTACCATAGAAAGTCCTCCCTGCTAAAAGTGTCCTCTTTACAACTGAAAGTCCTCCCTACTAATAGTGTCCTCTTTACCATAGAAAGTCTCCCTACTAACAGTGCCCTCTTTACCATAGAAAGTCCTCCTACTAACAGTGTCATCTTTACCATAGAAAGCTCTCCCTACTAACAGTGCCCTCTTTACCACTGAAAGTTCTCCTTATTAACAGTGCTCTCTTTACCATAGAAAGCCCTACCTACTAACAGTGTCATCTTTACCATAGAAAGTCCTCCCTGCTAAAAGTGTCCTCTTTACCATAGAAAGCCCTCTCTGCTAAAAGTGTCCTCTTTACCACTGAAAGTCCTCCCTACTTACAGTGCCCTCTTTACCATAGAAAGTCCTCCCTACTAACAGTGTCATCTTTACCATAGAAAGTCCTCCCTGCTAAAAGTGTCCTCTTTACAACTGAAAGTCCTCCCTACTAATAGTGTCCTCTTTACCATAGAAAGTCCTCCCTACTAACAGTGCCCTCTTTACCATAGAAAGTCCTCCTACTAACAGTGTCATCTTTACCATAGAAAGCCCTCTCTGCTAAAAGTGTCCTCTTTACCACTGAAAGTTCTCCCTACTAACAGTGGTCTCTTTACCATAGAAAGCCCTCCCTACTAACAGTGTCCTCTTTACCATAGAAAGTCCTCCCTGCTAAAAATGTCCTCTTTACCATAGAAAGCCCTCTCTGCTAAAAGTGTCCTCTTTACCACTGAAAGTCCTCCCTACAAACAGTGGCCTCTTTCACCACAGAAAGCGCCCCTACTAACAGTGGTCTCTTAACCATAGAAAGTCCTCCCTACTAACAGTGGCCTCTTTACCACTAAAAGTCCTCCCTACTAACAGTGGCTTCTTTACCACTAAAAGTCCTCCCTACTAATAGTGGCTTCTTTACCATAGAAAGTCCTCCCAACAGTGGCTTCTTTACCACAGAAAGCACTTCCTACAAACAGTGGCTTCTTTACCACAGAAAGTGCCCCCTACTAACAGTGGCCTCTTTGCCACTGAAAATCCTCCCTGCTACCAATGGCCTCTTTACTATAAAAAGCCCATCCTACTAACAGTGGAATCTTTAACAACATTGACCTCTCTTTATCATCAGACGTCCCTCACTTGCAACAGTGGCTCCTCAACAACGGGCTCTTTCTAAAATACAGGCTGTACAAACAGCAGTGGCACCTCTCTAACAAAAGTGACCACTTTAACAAAAAAAAGTAGCTTCTCTCTACGAATCTCTCCATACCAACAGTTGCCTTTCCCCACTTACGCTGCCCCACCCTACCTACTACTTATGCTCTCTAAAACAATAAATGGTAGCCCCACAGAAAATGTCAGGGGGATGAAGCGATAGAGACCTCATTATGCTGGGCCTTCAGTGTATCCGCTATCTCTCTCTCTCTCTCTCTCTCTCTCTCTGAACCTTAAGTGCCCAGGGCACATGGGGCTTCCGCAAGGGTTTTCCACAAATGCCTGTCCTTTGCCTTTTTTTCTGCTCTTGCCCAGGTGAGCCCTCTATTGCTCAACATCCTTTCTGTTGTTCTTCTCCATGTCTCTTTTGGTCTACCCTTACTTCTGTTCCTCTGTGGTATCCGCTATATAAGGTAAAGGTGACCCTGTCATGCCTTGGAGGCACATAGGGATATGGTGTTAGTGCCCATATTTTCCTTGACCTGTCAGCACACTAGAGGGTGATATGGTCAGTATCACGCCTGGCTGCCTTTCCTTCCCCAACTCCAGAAGAAGTCGGGTACCCATTTCTACAGCTGGGTGACTGGGGTGCCGCCGGCCGGATTCGAACCCCCGACCTTCGCCATGAGAGACCAGTGCACTAACCACTTCGCCACTCAGACACCCATATCCGCTATATACACAACAGTTATTCCTTCTAACAAAAGTTCTCTCTCTCTCTCCATCACTCTCTCTCTCTCTCTCTCTCTCTCTCATTCACTCATTCATTTGGTCAAGACACTTGGTAAACTCACCCAAGATGCTTGGCAAACTCAGTCAAGATGCTTGGCAAACTCATTCAAGATGCTTGGTAAACTCTGTCAAGATGCTTGGTAAACTCAGTCAAGATGCTTGGTAAACTCAGTCAAGATGCTTGGCAAACTCAGTCAAGACGCTTGGTAAACTCAGTCAAGACGCTTGGTAAACTCAGTCAAGATGCTTGGCAAACTCAGTCAAGATGCTTGGTAAACTCAGTCAAGATGCTTGGTAAACTCAGTCAGCGACTCGGTGAACTCAGTCAAACCACGTGGTAAACTCAATCACTCCACCTGGCGAATCAATCATTACACTTGGGGAACTTAATCATTCCACTTGCTGAATCAATCACTCAACTTGCGGAATCAATCACTCCATTTGCTGAATCAATCACTCCACTTAGTGAATCAATCACGTCGCTTTGGGAATCAATCATTCCACTTGGTGAATCAATCACTCCACTTGGTGAATCAATCATTGCACTTGGTGAACTCAATCACTCCACTTGGCGAATCAGTCACTCCGCTTGGGGAACTCAATCACTCCACTTGGGGAATCAATCACTCCACTTGATGAACTCAAACACTCCACTTGGTGAATCAATCACTCCACTTAGTGAATCAGTCACTTCTTTTGGTGAATCAATGGCTCCACTAAACTCTAGAAAGTCATTACCACAAGTACCGATGCCAGCTTCTCGTTATAGAAGGCAAGCCACAGCTGCACGTAGAGCCCGCTCTCTCCTCAAAATAACTAATTTGTATAAAACTATCAGCAAGTGATGTGACTGATCTGTGCCCACCTGAGATCTGACCCCCAGACGTCTGCCTCGCTGGCGGAGTGGTAGCACTTATCTTGATTCTAACCCGGTGCTCCAGCACACCGATACGCCCCAAGACAGCCAGAGATAATCCACATTTTCGTTGTAGAAATAATGTGGTTCAAACTACACTACGCTCAGCTTAATCTTACATCTTACATCCTTCCCGTGCCGTTAAATGTCACATAGGGCTCGCATGGTAGTTCGTCAAGTTTTTCTGTCCTCGGCGAGCTTTTCAACCTCGTCAAGGGATTTTATGCCTGTTAATTTGGCCTCTCTTAACAGTGACCTCTTCAGAGTTTCACGTGGTCGACCTCTTTTTATTTGGCCTGTTGTGCTCCACTTGATAGCTTGTTTTGGGATTCTCTGATCATTTCTTCTCATCAAGTGACCAACATATGTCCATCTCCTTTTCCTGATCACCTATGAGACTGGTTTTTGTTGTTCAGTCATCTGTCTTATCTCTGCATTGTTCTTGAATTCGTTCCACTTGATGCCGACTATTTTCCTTGGGCATTTGTTTTCAAAAGAGTCTAATTTCTTGTCTATTTCTTTAGATGTTTTCCAGCTTTCACATGCATAAATGAGAGTGGACATTACATTTGAATTGAATAATCTTAACTTGGTTTTTGTGCTTATAACTTTTGAATGCCATATGTTCTCAAGGTTCTTGAAGACTGATGCTGCTTTTGCAATTCTAAATTCCTTTCTGGTGTCACCATCGTGATTTATGTAGCTGCCAAGGTATGCAAAGTGGTTTAATTCTTCAACAGCTGTTCCTTCTACTTATATTTTTCCTTCTTGAAAGTTTCATTATTTATGTTTTATCAACAAAAGTAAAATTTACTTATATTAAGTAAATTTACTGTTAACATGAACATAGGTGTTGCGCCACAGAAATTTGCCTGGTAGAAGTGTGTCAAAGTATGCGAATTACTTTAACTGACTCACTCCAGTCTCTCTTTTAGATGATTTAAAATCGCAGCACTGCTCAGACGAAGAACAAAACAACATAACAGAAACACAAGCAACAACATAACAGAAACACAAGCAACAACATAACAGAAACACAAGCAACAACATAACAGAAACACAAGCAACAACATAACAGAAACACAAGCAACAACATAACAAGAGACCGCAAGGACAGTAATATCACGAATAACAATGACAGTGACTCGAATAAGGACGGTAACAAGAACATCAGCTGTAATAAGAATATCGGTTGTAATAAGAACATCAGCTGTAATAAGAATATCGGTTGTAATAAGAACATCAGCTGTAATAAGAATATCGGTTGTAATAAGAACATCAGCTGTAATAAGAATATCGGTTGTAATAAGAACATCAGCTGTAATAAGAATATCGGTTGTAATAAGAACATCAGCTGTAATAAGAATATCGGTTGTAATAAGAACATCAGCTGTAATAAGAATATCGGTTGTAATAAGAATATCAGCTGCAATAAGAACATCGGTTGTAATAAGAACATCGGTTGCAAATAAGAACATCATTTGTAATAAGAACATAATGTTGCAATAAGAACATCAGGTATAATAAGAACATCAGGTGTAATAAGAACATCAGTTGTAATAAGAACATCAGTTGTAATAAGAACAGCAGCTGCAATAAGAACATCGGTTGCAATAAGAAGATCAGTTGTAATAAGAACATCAGTTGTAATAAGAGCATCAGGTGTAATAAGAACATCAGTTGTAAAAAGAACATCAGTTGTAATAAGAACATCAGCTGCAATAAGAACATCAGTTGTAATAAGAACATCGGTTGTAATAAGAACATCAGCTGCAATAAGAACATCAGTTGTAATAAGAACATCAGTTGTAATAAGAACATCAGTTGTAATAAGAACAGCAAAAGTAACATCACAGTTCAGGAAAACAAAAAAGCCAGCAGCATTACATGCAACTATAGTGACCTCGCTGTTGACATCAAGAGCTGTAGCATTACTAGCAATGGCATTAATATAAACAGTAATGATAATGTAGTATCTGGTGTTTATACAAATATTAATATTTTATATTTGCTTTCACTGACGAGAATTATTATTCAATCTTTTATTCTGTCTGGCCGCCGTCGTACTGAGTGGTGGAAGGCTGACTACACCAACGTTCACACCTTACATGTAAATAACAGGAACACGAAACAACAATCCTTTTTCTTAAAATCAACGATCAATGTATTTACAAAGTTCTCATCCACAAGGCAATGCGAATCAAAATAAATCCTATGCGCACGAAGTCCATATGTTTATATATTTCCACACGCGTTATTGATTCATAAAAAAAGGTTCCTTGAATAATATGATTTCGACCCTGATTACAAATGCACACAACTAAACTATACACGTCAGCCTCCATCTATCGAATGACCCTCCTTTTTTTTTTTTAATAACTTTATTTTCATTCAACAATCAACAATCAACAATTTCATGTTCAACTGAAGTGATGTGAAATGGGGATGATTGCCCGTGAGGTGAAATAATGAGATGGTGGGCTTTTACAAACCATGAGGTGATAGCGTGGAGTATATAAAGTTAATACTTTATACATAAAATGTGAAAACAAAGGTTACAGTAATAATATCACACACGCACGCACACACACACACCGACACTCTCTCTCTCTCTCTCTCTCTCTTACCTAGGCTTGTTATAGCGTCAGGGGTTTGTTCTGTACCGTGGGAAGGGTGATAAAAAGCGTCGTGGGCTTGTTTATCTTCAAACTTGGCTGACATGTTCTCTTAAACCCCCTCGAGGGTAGAGATGTCTGCTGGTCAGTTTGTCGCGTCAAGAGTTAATCCTGTCTGGCGGTCATTGTCTGGTCAGTTTGTTGCTTCAAGGCTAATCCCGTCTAATAACATTTGTTGAAGGAAACAGGTGTAACATTGTAGAAATATACATAAGAGATTCACAAGGAGTGTAAAGTTGTACCAGTAACAATGGAGCGGTGAATATTAGAGCATTTGCAGTTCACCCTCCCTCTCTCTCTCTCCCTCCCTCTCTCTCTCTCTCTCTCTCTCTCTCTCTCTCTCTCTCTCATGCTCTCGCTACTGTCAAAGTTTTATTTCATGTCAGTTTACAGCACGTCATGATTTTCATTTCCCGTTGTGGAAACAGATCCCTGAAAATGTTGGGACTAAACGTGCAGAACTCAAATCTAGCTTTGTTCCTGCACGTCCACACCAAGTGCCTGAACTCTGCGAGCAGGGTCAGTAACTTGGTGTGTGTGTCCAACTGAGTCGCAGGGATAATATTTAGCATAATTGCTTTATATATGTCTATCTTTCGTGCTGTGTGTGCTTCTAGTGTTTTCTGTAGTGTTGCTATACTGGGTGTGATTGTGCTGCATGTGTAAAATATGTGCTCTTCTGTTTCTTGTATGTTGTTGTTGCACAGTTGACATGGTACGGTCTGTTTGGATCTGTGTGCTGCTCTCTGTATGGTGGGTGTCATGTTGTAAATAAGCCTAAATGTAACTTCTCTTGCTTTCGGTGTGATGTTCTTCACGTGTAGATTCGTAAATGTTTCTTTGAAGTCAAAGATGGCGTATCTCTGACTTCTCTTGATTCTGAGGTGTAGTGGGGATGCTTGATTTCTGACTAAATGTTTGTAGATGCTGTTTGTTTTATGGTGTATGAGTGTTTCGTTTCCTTGGATGGCCTGAATACAGGTTTTGTAGAATGCTGGCAGCGTGCCGAAGTGGTGTGGCTGTGAGTTGTTTGGTGGTAGTAGATTTGATATTCTGAGTCCCACATAATAGTGGGCTAGTGCGGGCTGTTTTGGGTGTTTGATGATGCGGCCCACGTGACTGACCCTGAGTGCTTGGATCTTTGTTTGTATGTCTTGGAGGGCGATTCCTCCGTGCAGTTTGTCTTGTATGAGAGTTGTATGTTTAATGCTGCGTATAATGTTTATAAAGATGAAATGTCTGATCTGTTTGTTGAATTCGTGCATTATCTGTTGTGGAGGGTCTAGTACTGTGGCTATGTATATTATTTTTGGAATGATGTAAGTGTTCACTACTATGCTTCTACCGAATATCGTGGTGGTTTTATATTTGTACCTGTTCAACATGTCTGTGATTTGTGCGACAAGTTTGTCCCATGTGGGTTTGTGTGTTTTATTTGGGTGTGACGAGAAAGTGATGCCGTAAAGTGTTATGTTGTCTGTGTGTGTGAGGCAGAAGGGAAAATCTTTTTTATTCCGCCATTTGCCTACCCCCATTATTACTGATTTCTGTATGTTTAGTTTGGCTCCGCTAGCTTTGCCAAACTCTGTGAATGTCTCTAGAATGTTCGCTATTGATCTGTCTGTTTTTGGAAAGAAGACAGTGTCGTCTGCATACGCAAGCAGCTTCCTATCTCCCTTCCCAGGTATGAAAGTTCCTTGGATTGTTTTATCCTGTCTGATTTTCTCTAGAAGTGGTTCTAGAGTGAGTACATACAGTAAAGGAGAGAGGGGGCAGCCTTGCCTAACAGATCTAGTTAGCCTGAAGGTCTCTGTAAGCGTATGGTTTACTAAGACCTTGCTTTCAGGCTTGAAATAGAGAATGTTGATCCATTCTCTAAAGTAATTCCCTATGTTACAGTGGAGTAGTGTCTTGTGTAAGTATTGATGTGACACTCTATCAAAGGCTTTCTCTTGATCCAGAGAAAGAATTGACGACTGGCAGTCTTTTATGTGCGTGTAGTGTATGAAGTCTCGTATGAAATGTGTGTGTTGATGTATATTTCTGTTTTCTACACTACATTGTTGGTCTTCGTGTATGAGTTTGGCCATGAATGGTTTTAGTTTGTTGGTTAGTGCTTTTGTAAGGATCTTGTAGTCTACATTAAGCAGAGATATAGGTCGATAACTTTGGGGTTGTGTCCTGTCTGAGTTGTCTTTTGGTATGAGTGTAACATATGATAGGTTCAGGCTGGGTGGGAGTTTTTTGCGTTCGAAAGTTTCTGTGAAAACAAGTAAGAGGAGAGGACCTAAGATAGGAAAGAAGTGTTGGTAGAACTCTGCTGTGAGACCATCTGGTCCTGGTGACTTGTCTTTGTGCAACCCTTGCACTGCGTGTGTTAAATTTTCTAATGTAAGTGGTGTATCAAGTGCCTGTCTGTCCGTGTCACAGAGTTTGTTAGTATATTGCATGTATTTGTCTTGTGTATGAGTTTCTGTTTTTTCCTTAGTGTATAGATTTTTGTAATATTCTCTGAAGACTTGCGCTATGTTTTGTGTGTCCGTTTGTCTGTTGCCATTTAGATCTATTATCTCGTCTATTTGTCTGTTGCGTTGAATGTTTTGTTCTATCCCTAAGTACTGTTTGGTAGGTGTTTCTTGCGTGATAGTGTTGAGCCTAGTTCTCATCAGTGCGCCTTGAAATCTGTGCTGTCTATGTTTGTCTAGTTCTTCTTGTAGTGCTAGTATATTTGGTGAGTTTTTGTCTACCTGCTTTGTTAGTCTGATTGCGTCTTCAATTATTTTCTCCTGTTGCAGTCTTTCTCTGTATATCTGGGTTGAGAGTATCTGTGCTCTTTCTCTTATTGTGATCTTCAGCATTTCCCAGTGTTGTTGAATGTCGTGTGTGGGTATGTCGTCTGTGAAAGCGTGGATAATCTGTGTTATGCTGTCTACAAATTGTTGATTTTGGAGAAGTGTATTGTTAAAACTTCCAGTGTGGCGATCGTTTAAAGGGTCTATTTGACAGTGTAATGTTTATTGTTGTGACTATTGCTTTATGATCCGTGAACTGCAATGTTTCCGTGAGATGCCTGGTTCGTGTTATGTGATGTGTTGAAGGTGCATAGATTCTATCTAGTCTAGTAGATCTGTTTTGGGCGTTGTTTTTGTATGTGGTGTCTCTGCCTTGGGGATGAGTGTGTCTATATGTGTCTACTAAGCTATGTGTATCTAGTATGCCTTGTAATGTTTCTAGTTGGTTTTTATCTTCTCTGCATGTTCTAGCAATCTCAGCTCTGACTTGACCTCCTATAATGTCTGCGTCTGACAGAACACAATTAAAATCTCCCCCCAATATGATGTTGTGTCCTCTATACATTCTAGTGAGTAAGGAATCTAAATCTTCATAGAATAAGGGTTGGTGAATGCGGTTGGGTGGAGCATGTATGTTGACTATAATGTATGCTTGTGTGTTGTTCGTTACCTCAGCTATGGCTATTCTTCCCCTGCTGTCTCTGTTTGTTCTAGTAAACTCCCATCTGTCTGAGGTCTGTAAGATTGCTACTCCAGACCCCGAGTTTTGTTTGGCTAGGCTAAAACATGAATGTCTAAGGCCTAACTGAGTGGTGATTTGCGATGCGTGCCAATCTGTTTGTATATTTGTTTCTTGTATAAAAATGAAATCTGGCTTGTGTGTTTGTATCAGTGAGGCAATGTGGTGTAGTTTTGTTCGTATGCCTCTAGTGTTAAGATTCTAATTTCCTTATCCATTTCTTTAAAAAAAAATTATATTAAAAACCTGCCGTGATCTGTTTAAACAATGGGAAAAAAAAGTTCTACATACTTTTGGTTTGTAATCCAAGCTGGTGCTTTTGACTTGTCACACTAATGAAATCCATGTGGAGGTTTGGTCCTATTCGCACAGATTGTTTGTTTGTTTGTTTGTTTGTTTCACAATAGTTCATCTGTATCGATGATCAGAGGGGAATCCTCTTCGTCTCTATGAGCTTCTTCAATGTGTTGGGCCCATGAGACTGGAATGTCCGTTGGTCTGGTTGTGGAGTCCATGCTGTCTTTGTTGAGGGAGACACTTCTTCCATGTTGGCATTTCTTGCATCTGTTTCTTGGTGCCGAGGGTCTGTTGTTCTGCCTTTCATCGGCTGTTTCTTCGGTGTACACGGAGATGTTTTCCCCGTCACAGTCGTTGGAGACATCTGTAGCAGTCTTCTTCTTTTCCTGCTGTAATCGACTATTTTAAAGCCGTCATCTTCAGTGTCTTGATGTGGAGCGAATGACCCTCCTGGTCCACGTCTGCCGCTGGACTTACACGTGCTCAACTTCTCCCCTTTTTTCTATTCTCGTCTTATATACCTGACCAGCGCCGGACTCGAAGACCTGGGGATTTTCCATTCAAAACCGGGTCACTGCTTGCTTATTTTTCCACTCCTTACATACTCCCCCTGGTTTTGTTTACAAAATTTTTGTATGGAATACAATAAATTTTACATATACGTTGTAGCATAGCTACATATCTTGAACTCAAAGTCTTTATGTTCTCCTTTTGGAACCAGCACACATGTTGCTGTAGTTGCGTGTCGTCTTCCTCCGGTTAGCCTGTTGGTGTGTTTGTCTGGCCTATTTTTTGTAATTTTGTGTGCCTTGCAGTATTTCTCATATACTGTATTTGGTCGTGTAATGTGGGCAAGGGTGCTACTCGTTGTTCGACGCTCTGCTCTGTAGCTCCGTCTTCTGATTCGGCGGGTGGTTGGTTTTCATGTACTAGTAAGGATGTACTTGTTGGAGTGCTACTGTCTTCGCTGTCTACTGCTACCTGTGGGGTGGATGCGACTTCTTCCTCCGTTATTTCTACCTGTGTGCTGTCAGGTTCGGTCTCTGATTCCGACGAGTCTACTACTATCTCATCGTCGGTGTCGTCATCGTTGTTGGGTGCTATACTGAGTGTAGCCTGTCTGCGCTGATTGTTTCTGTCGTCTGTAGGGATGTTCCAATCTTGTTTGGCCTTTCTCAAATGGTTTGCGTGGACTCGTTGCATTTTTCCTGTCAGTTGGTTCTTTATTATAGATGATACTGGAGATAACTTCTTTAGAACAAAGAATCCCGTTTTCCATTTGCTGTCGTGTTTTGATGTCATATGGTGGTTTAATAAGTATACTGGATCGCCTATAGAAATGTCCTCAGTTGTGCTTTGTTCGTCGTACTTTTGCTTTCGTGCGTCTTTGGTTCTGTTTATGTGGTTTATCACTTGTATAAAAGCCTTATGTTGTCTCATTAGCGTGTGTTCTATAGAATCATTTTCACTGTAGCAGTGTGTTCGTAGTCTCAGGATGGCGTCCAGGGGTAGAATGGGGTGTCTCCCGTACATGAGGAAAAATGGGGAGTATCCTGTTCGTTTAGAAATGTTCATATTCATCGCTGCCACCGCCTGGGTCAAGTACTCGTCCCATTTACTGACCTCCGTGTTTACCAGTTTGGCAACAATATCATTTAGTGTGCGATGCTGTCTCTCGTTTGTCCCGTTGGCCTGCGGATGGTATGGTGTTGTGAAGATATGGTGAATGTTATAGCGTTTCACCATAGTTTGGAATTGTTCTCCGCAAAACTCGGGACCGTTGTCTGTGACTATAGTAATTGGTACTCCATGTCTTGGGACGATATTGTTGATTACCAAGTCAGCTACTGTTTTACTTTGGATGTTTGGCGTTGGAAAACACTCCGTCCATGCGGAATATTCGTCTGTTACATGCACGATGTACTTGTTGCCTGATGTGGTGACCGGATAAGGTCCTGAACAGTCGATACTTAATTTCAGCATGCATGCCGGTGGGGTATCGGATATTTCTAGCGGATTTTTTAGAGGTAACAAGTTTCTTGTTTTGCACGTTTGGCACTGCTCTATGTGCTGGTTTACGTCCTGTCTCATGTTTTTCCAATAGTATCCTATTTGTATGGCTTTCAACGTTTTTTCCGTCCCCATATGCCCGTTATTATAGTTGTATTGTGATAACACCTGTTGTTGTAGATGTTGGGGCGTGACGGTTCTCAACCTGTATTCGTCGTCGTCTTCTTCTACTTTGTATAGTACGTTATTCACTATTCTGAACTTTTCACTGGTTTTCCTTGGTAATCGCTTGTGCTTCATATCTGCTTTTAATTGCCTTATCTCCTCGTCCAGGTCTTGCTCATCTGCCATGATGGGAGGGGTGGGTAACTGTTCGGTGGGGGCTGGTAGGACTTCGGATATTGGTTGTGATTGTGGGAAGGGATCGTATATGGGGAAATCAGTTGGCAGAAAGATGAAGAGTTGATGGTGTTTATTTCAAGCATGTTATCCTGTTTGTTGACAGTTTCTGCTGTCTGGTGATTGTTGTCCTTACACTGTTCTGTTCCTGGCCGAGAAAACTGGTCGGCTAGGTTCCGTGCTCCTGCGATATGACGAATGTCTGCAGTGTAGGCTTGGATGAAGTGACTCCATCGTTGTATTTTGAAGTTCTTGTGCTTGGCGTTCATTAGGTTTATAAGTCCGATACTGTCTGTTCGGATGCTTAATTGGCTGTGTAACACATATTTGTGGAGTTTCTGTAACGCGTACACTATGGCGTATGCCTCCTTCTCGTTGATGTGCCATTTGCTTTGTGACTCACTTAGTCTATGGGATAGAAAGTAGATTGGCTTTAGATTTTCCTCTCTCTGTCTTGCGCTGTTGTCTTGTAGCAACACAGCGCTTACTGTTGTTGCTGATGCGTCTGTGTAAAGTACCATCGGTTTATTTAAATCTGGGAATGCGAGCATGGTCTGTCGCATGAGGTCATTTTTTAGTGTGTCGAATGCCCTTTGACATTCTGGCGACCAGGAGAATCGGCTATATTTTCTTGTGAGCGCGATTAAGGGCTCTGCCTTGTGGGAAAAATTGTCTATAAACCTTCTGTAGTATGATATTGTTCCTATAAAACTTCGTATTTGTTTTATTGTCCTTGGTGTGGCTATCTCTGCCATCGCCTTTACTTTCTCTTTATCTGGTGTGATCCCTTGGCTACTCATGGTAAAGCCTAAATAATTGATTCTGTTCTGTGCGAAGTTGTACTTGGCCATTTTCAACTTGACGTCATGTTGTCTTAGCCTGTCAAACACAGATTGTATGTGTTTGATGTGGTCCTGAATCGACGTCTTAGTAAAAATCAGGATGTCATCTATGTACGCTATGGCGTGGTCTGATAATCCGTACAGTACTTCATCCATTAATGCCATGAATGCTGCTGCAGCGTTGGCGACGCCAAATGGAGTTCTGGTAAACATAAACTTTCCAAAACTGGACGTGAAACTGGTCTTCACTTTAGAGTCATCTGTTAGGGATATACTCCAATATCCTGATCTAGCGTCCAGTGTGGTAAAGTATTTTGCGCCGTTGAGCACTGACATAATTTCTTCTACGTTGGGCATCTGGTATGTGATGGGAGTCGTGATTTTGTTTAGTCCTCTAAAATCGCAGCAAAAGCGATGTGATCCGTCCTTTTTTCTTACTATAACTATCGGTGAGTTCCACTTGGACAGTGGTGCTCGTTCTATGATCTTTGCCTCTAGCATATCCTTGATTGCTTTCTCTATAATGCCTCTGTGTTTGAGTGGCGTAGGGTATGGTTTTGTGTATGCTGGTGGGTTGGATCCAATGTCTATGTGCAGATGGACGGTATTAGTTCTGCCCAATTCTAAGTCGGTATTTGCGAAAATGTCTTGGTTCTTGTCTATTATCGTTTTGATAGCTGCTTCGTGTTTTGGATTTACCTGCATTTGTGTAAGCAGTTGTTGGATTCTATCAGTAGATCTGGTGGTATTTGCGTTGTTCTATGTTTGTTCTTTATTTATATTATTTATGTCGAGGCCGAACTCTGCTTTTGCTATGATTTGTCCTTTTTTTATTCTAAAATGCCTGTTGGAGTTATTGGCTATAGTCACGAGGCATTTTCCTTGTTTATCGGGGTTAACGATACTGTCTATAGTTTCAGCACAAGGTTCGTGAAGTAATACACTGTTCTGGTGAATAGTGATCATTAACTCCGTGTCCTTAAGTGCCGGTAAAAGTCTTTGCAATTTTGCTGGTACGATGGTTATTGTTTGTGGTTTAATTGCGACGTCACAAGTAGCTCTGATCGTTGAGCAAATCTCGTATTCGTTTTTCATAGGTACTTTGGTATTTCCAATCGATAGTTGCATGCTTCCGAAATCCACTGTTGCTTTTGTGTGAGATAGAAAATCTCTGCCTAGTATTGCGGGTCTGCACATTCTGTCTACAACTATAAACTTTTGTTTATGAGTTTGTCCTCCTATGCATATTTTTATCCACGTGATTCCTTTTGCCCTTAATTCTTAATTGTCGACAGTCCAGAGTTTGCCTTCGCTGGGCAGTAATACCGTGTTTGAGCGAATAGTTTCCCATACGTTTTGTCTGATCAGACTGACTTCGCTGCCAGTGTCGACGAGTGTGTGGATGATGGTGTTGTTTATCTGCATGGGAATGGTGGAAGTTGCGTTTGTGCCGTTTTCCAGTGCTGTGATACGGCCCGTTGCTACTTGTAGAGGTGGGGTGGACCGTTTACCATACCTCCGTTGAAGTTTTCCGAGTTTTCTCTGTTGATTATAGACTCTGTATCTTGGTGCAGATTCTCGTGGTGTTCTGTATCGGTCCTCATGTGGTCTGGTGAATCTGCGTGGTGTATACTCCTGGTTAGTCTGCGTGCTCCTCCATGAACTTCTGTTTGATACGGGTGTAGATTCATATCTGCATTGGGGAGCTATGTGCCCATGAATACCGCAGTTGAAACATGGTTTATATCTTATGTTTGTCTGCGTGTCCTGATAAGAGACCTGGGCCACGGTGGCCGTGCTTTGACTTGCGCTTTCCGAGGCAGCTTGTCTTTGTGTAGCACTGTCGTTGCGTAAAGAAGAAGTCATTGGTTCAGTTGTCGGGCATGGGGTCTCCACGTTGGCCATGCGGGATGTTAGTCTTTTTGTGAACTGCTCCATTTCGATAGCTGTATTGATCGCCGAGTTTAATGTCTGTGGGTCTTTCTTGATTAACTTTGTTTTGATTGCTTTGTCATACACAGCCTCTATAAAAAAATTTGCCAGCAAATTCTGTGTGGCCGGTTGAAGTATCTTGTCGTTGTCGAAGGCTTGTTTTGCCAGTTTAATCATTGTTTCTGCCATGTTTTGGATTGGTTCTTCTTTGTGTTGCTTCAAATTGCTTATTTGTCTCAAGGCTGCGTGAGGATCGATGCCTTTGCTGAAACCTTTAGCTAGTTCTTTCTTAAAATCCACATATGTTTCGTCAGAGTTCTCTTGAATTCGCCTGGAGACAAAGTCTGACACACTCCCCTTGGCTGTAATAAGGAATATGTTTTTCTTTTGCGAATCCTGTAGGTTATGTACAAGCGCATATTTTTCCGTCTGTTCTATCCATTGTTGGAATCTCTGTGGATCGCCATCGTAGGTATCGCTGTGGCAGGGTAAACCTTGAGTGGCGAAGGTTAGCTTTAATTGTCTCAAGGCTTCGGTCATTATGGTGACCGGGTCAGCTTCTGGTTTGGGGTCACTATTTGTTGCAGACTCCATGGTTCTTGGCTTTTAGACGAAGTTTATCGGTTGAATATTTGTAGAAACATTTTCCAAAAAAAATTTTTTTTAATACACTGTGTGCATCTTCACACTGCACCACAATGCTTGATTCTCCGTACTGAATTAATGACCGGCCTGCCTGTTCCGAGACTAACTCACATTTCTTCCGCCTAGGACTGCTTCACTCTAACTGGAGATTCCCGCGGGGTTTTCCTCACACGAGAATTTTCTTCAAAGCACAGACTAGATGGAGCCTCTGTCCGATGTGACGTAACACGCACGTGGGCGCTGAGCTTTGACCTTTTCGTGGTGGAATTTCCCATGCGCAGTCGCTAAAATCTAACTCTGGCTGACCTCTTTTCATCGATGTTTGTGCAATCGGTGACCTCCTTTGTTCCAGCCAAATGGTTTGTAACAAGGTCAGCTGACATATTAAACATATCGTATATGCAACAAAGATTCGTTGGGCCACGGTACCATGTGTAGTATTTGTCGTTATTACAAATATTAATATTTTATATTTGCCTTCACTGACGAGAATTATTATTCAATCTTTTATTCTGTCTGGCCGCCGTCGTACTGAGTGGTGGGAGGCTGACTACACCAACGTTCACATCTTACATGTAAATAACAGGAACACGAAACAACAATCCTTTTTCTTAAAATCAACGATCAATGTATTTACAAAGTTCTCATCCACAAGGCAATGCGAATCAAAATAAAACCTATGCGCACGAAGTCCATATGTTTATATATTTCCACACGCGTTATTGATTCATAAAAAAAGGTTCCTTGAATAATATGATTTCAATCCTGATTACAAATGCACACAACTAAACTATACACGTCAGCCTCCATCTATCGAATGACCCTCCTTGTCCAGGTCTGCCGCTCGACTTACACGTGCTCAGCTTATCCCCCTTCTCTTCTCGTCTTATATACCTGGTCAGCGCCGGACTCGAAGACCTGGGGATTTTCCATTCAAAACCGGGTCACTGCTTGCTTATTTTTCCACTCCTTACAATAATAGAAACACCAGTAATGGCAACAACAATAACAACAAAGGTAGCATTTCTTGCGATAACAGCAAAACAAATACAACGACAGTAACAACACTAGTGTCAAAGAAAACAATGATAGTAACAACACTAGTGTAAAAGAAAACAATGATAGTAACATCACTAGTATCAAAGAAAACAATGATAGTAACATCACTAGTATCAAAGAAAACAATGATAGTAACATCACTAGTGTAAAAGAAAACAATGATAGTAACATCACTAGTGTAAAAGAAAACAATGATAGTAACAACACTAGTATCAAAGAAAACAATGATAGTAACATCACTAGTACCAAAGAAAACAATGATAGTAACAACACTAGTGTAAAAGAAAACAATGATAGTAACATCACTAGTATCAAAGAAAACAATGATAGTAACATCACTAGTATCAAAGAAAACAATGATAGTAACATCACTAGTGTAAAAGAAAACAATGATAGTAACATCACTAGTGTAAAAGAAAACAATGATAGTAACAACACTAGTATCAAAGAAAACAATGATAGTAACATCACTAGTACCAAAGAAAACAATGATAGTAACATCACTAGTATCAAAGAAAACAATGATAGTAACATCACTAGTATCAAAGAAAACAATGATAGTAACATCACTAGTATCAAAGAAAACAATGATAGTAACATCACTAGTATCAAAGAAAACAATGATAGTAACAACACTAGTGTAAAAGAAAACAATGATAGTAACAACACTAGTGTCAAAGAAAACAACAACAGTAACAACACTAGTGTCACAAACAACAGCAGCAAGCAAACATAACAACAGCAGCAAGCAAACATAACAACAATAGCAGTAGGAGCATACACAATACAAGAAGGTTAATGAAGAAATATCGCTCTTACCAAAGGAAAATGTTTGACAAACAGCGGAAGAAGTATAAAAAACCCAAGAGGTCAGATAACAATAGAAGAAGATGAAATAGCAAAAAGATTGGCAGAATATATGAGACTTGTCTGAAGATAACATATGACAAAAAGCCAGCTCTAAGAAACACAGACGGTCCACCAATAATGAAACCAGTGGCTGAAAGAGCCATAAACAAGATGAGAGTAGGTGAAGCTGTGGAACCAGATGGCATTACCATAGAAATGATAAAAGCGCTGAAGGAATTTGGAATCGAAAAAAAAATGTAATAATATACAGTCTGGGACATACACCTCAAGAAGTGAAACATTCAGAGTTTGTGGCACTACCGAAGAAAGCAAAAGCCACAGACTGATCTGATTTTAGAACTACAAGTCTGGTGAGTCACGTGACTAAATTTCTAAGTCATCCTTGAAAGAATAAAACACAAAACAATTTGATTTCAGACAGAATGGCTGAACAAGTGAGATTTTTAACATAAGAAAGCTAATAGAGAAATATATGGAAGTTCACAAAGACATATATACTCCTATTGGCACTGACACCATATCCCTATGTGCTTCTAAGGCATGACAGGATTACCTTTACTTTACTTTACTTATGTTATAGGCTATACTAAAGCGTATGGCATGCTTGACTTGTATGTTCATAATGAATAATATATTTTTACGTATCAATCTGTTTTTTTTTTTTTTTTTGCATTCAAACATTCAGACTATTTGTGCTGGTCTGTCAGAAAATGTCACTTGTCCAGGAAAAGAATTCCGAGAAATATAAAAGAAAGGGGACCAAAGCCTGAAGAAATAAATACGATAATTATTCGCCAACGAAATGTAATGAAACAAACCATGAATAAAAAGAAATATCAGGTTGATATTGACGATAAAGAGAGAAGAGCAGTGAACAAATCAACACTCACATTCAACTGTATAATAGTGACTGTTTTGTCTGTTCTGAATTGGTCTCAATGAATTGAAACTTATTCTCTGATTACATCTGCACTATTTCTTCCTTCCTACAACTTCTGGGCAATTATTCACACATTTCCCAGCGGGCCAACAGAAGTTGCGTCTGTTAGATCTTGGACGGCCCGCTAGAAAACGGTCAGAATTTCTCAGGATGTAACCCCAAGACGTCCGACGTTTTCTCTAGCAAGGCTACAAACACGTCTTAGTGCTGGCTATGTAACAAGGCCTTGTAAGTAATGATTATAGTTATTATTATTATTAATTAATATGATTATGAAATTATACTGTAAACAGAATAGAAACAACGAATAGCGACATAGAAAAATAGATAGGAAAAAAAGGAACAGAAAGGTATAAAAATTCCATGACACGGGAACAAGACGCGGACAAAAATAAACAGTGGAAACAGTGAATAGAAAAGGACGAGAATCAGTGACGCTGAGATTTAGGTAATACAAAGGAAGGATGCCAGAAAGTAAGATGGTCCAGTGATAACAAAGCGCTGACACCAAATAGAAAAGGCAGACACAATGAAAAGCGAGGACACAATAAAATCTCCAACACGAAAGTGCAAGATAATGATTTAGGTAAATAACAATTGTATAGACGGAACTGACGCAGACTGACACGCCTTAGGAAGCTACTGCACACGGTGTTTAAATAAAGCAGCGACCAACTCGATCAGCTGATCAATTAAATATTTAGAAGAGTGGCTTATTGGACAACTGACTTACGAGAGATAAGTCACGGGGCAGTTTGAATGACGGACAATCAAAACGCTCATGGGAACCAGTGGGCATCTGAAGGGTTGAGCCAAAATACTTATTGGTTAATCCATCATGCTGCACTTGGAGATAAAAGGGAGAGAGAAGAGGCAGGCGTGACCAAGAAAGAAGTACGGAAGTAGAAGAGGAGACGAGACAGAGGAGGGAGCCCGAAGACGGAAGAACAGACAATCTAGAACCAAGAAGACGGAAGAACAGACAATCTAGAACCAAGAAGACGGAAGAACAGACAATCTAGAACCAAGAAGACGGAAGAACAGACAATCTAGAACCAAGAAGACGGAAGAACAGACAATCTAGAACCAAGAAGATGGAAGAACAGACAATCTAGAACCAAGAAGACGGAAGAACAGACTATCTAGAACCAAGAAGATGGAAGAACAGACAATCTAGAACCAAGAAGACGGAAGAACAGACAATCTAGAACCAAGAAGACGGAAGAACAGACAATCTAGAACCAAGAAGACGGAAGAACAGACAATCTAGAACCAAGAAGGAAGAAGAAGTAGAGGAGAGAGGAGACAGAGGAGGGAGATCGTCAGAACACCCTCGGTCCGACAATTAGCGACTGACCAGAACTGAAAAAAAGGATAGCCAGTGCACGTGGACAGTCAAGAGTGAAGAAAGAAGGTCCGACCAGAACAGCCGAGAAGCCATCAGATGAGAGATAAGAACAAAAGTCCAGAGAAGAGACAAGTAGACATTGCTCGTTAGTACACTGCGACTGAGTGACGGCCGAGGAAATTAGAAGACAGATAAGAGAAGAAAGAAGTAGTGTTAGACGGAAGATGGTTTTCAAGTGATTAAGAAGAATTGACACTTTTGAAACTTTGAATACAATGATTTTAGACGAGAAAATAGTTGACCACGCGTTGCACAACTGATATAATACTGAGATGGGAAATGTTCTCGTATCAAGTGTAGTATATTGTGAACTTGAATGCTGCATGTAGAATATGATAGAGTTCGATATTATGAACAAATTATTAAGTGATTCAGTCCAAGGGATGTTATCGACTATACATCTTGATCTTATTAATCAGAATTAAATAAGAGGAGCATTTCATGGGGCTTGCTCTGATTAGTGAAGTGGCAATGTTTGTGAAACCTATCTAAACAACAGAAAACTGGATGTGTGTGAAGATAAAGTCCGTGTTAATCAACAATATCTTCTTTAATCAGAAATATATAATTCACAATCTTCAGTGTTATCATTGCTCTACTAAATGTGGTAATGCGTGTGAAGCCTCGATACATTATCATCAATATAATAAGAACAAAGAACTTCAGACAAACAAGAATATGATAGTTCACACCTTTCAACATTATAGCTGTCCACTTTTTAATATATAGGTAGACTTAGTTATACACTATTCTAATTCTGCTCATTGCTGCAGAGAGATGCTGCACAGGTAACACAGGTATTGACTGGGTACATGGGACCCAACTAGAAGATCTTGATTTTGCTGATGACATAACTCTTATCAGTGACAATGTGAATTCCATGCAAGAAAAAACAGATAGCCTGTCTTCACTGGCTAGCAAAATAGTACTTGAAATTAACAAGGACAAAACAAAAAATAATGAAACTTCCCATTAATCAAAATGGAAAAATACACGTAGAAAGGACAGATACTGAACAAGTCAATCAATTTGCACACCTTGGCAGCTACATAGACCAGGATGGTGACACCAGAAAGGAAGTCAGAATTAGAATTGCAAAAGCAGCATCGATCTTCAAGAATCTTGAGAACATATGGCATTCAAAACCAAGTTAAGATTATTCAGTTCAAATGTAATATTCACCCTCATTTATGCATGTGAATGCTGGAAATCAACTAAAGAAACAGACAAGAAATTAGACTCTTTTGAAAACAAATGCTTAAGAAAAATACTCGGCTTCAAGTGGAACGAATTCAAGAACAATGCAGAGATAAGACAGATGACTGAACAACAACCAGTCTCATGGGTAATCAGGAAAAGGAGATGGACATATGTTGGTCACGTGATGAAAAGTAACAGTCAGAGAATCCCAAAACAAGCTATCAAGTGGAACACAACAGGCCGAAGAAAAAGAGGCAGACCGCGTGAAACTCTGAAGAGGACATTGTTAAGATAGGCCAAATTAATATGGATAAAATCCCTTGATGAGGTTGAAAGACTCGCCGAAGACAGGAAAAATTGGCGAACTACTTTGCGAGCCCTATGTGACGTTTAACAGATTGCTTGTTTCGTATATCTGACTTCTCAGCCCTACATTTCACTTGTATTATGCCTTCGTGACTCTGAGCTTAAACCTTCACTGTAATCTGACTCCATAGTATTAACCAGCGCATCAACGATAGATAGCCAAAATTTCTCTCTTTCAAACACTCGAGGTCCTTCTCTTTCGTCGTTGCTTCCGTGTCGGCTTTAGTGCCTGCTTGGAGTCTGGTGGGTGTCTGTTGGTGTCTACTTGGTGTCTGCTTACTTTAGGCTTACAGACTAACTCTCCCAGGTAGGGCAATCGCTCAACGGCATCGCAAATATCAGCTGTGTAGATTATGATGGCTTTAATTTGGTGCAAGTTGTGACATAATGTCGACGACGATGAGTGGAAAACAGCGGCAGTGACAATTCTAAATAACACGACATGACGTCACTATTGCAAGACAACATATATGATTCCAGGCGTCTACAAACGTCAAGAAGACTTCGACGCCAACAGAATCCTACTATAAACTAGGTTCACTATTCTATACTACACAAACCACTGCCGACAACTAAGACACAGACTAAGTTCCCGCTCTACAAAACCAGCTCTCTCTCTCTCTCTATCTCTCTCTCTCTCTCTCTCTCTCTCTCTCTCTCCTTCTTCCGTGCAGGACGTGTATTTTCCAGCTTGTGATGTATCCCCTGTTTTATGTGTTATTTCAAACTCTGATATTTATGTTGGTAAACTTCTGATATTTATGTTGGTAAACTTCTGATATTTATGTTGGTAAACTTCTGATATTTATGTTGGTAAACTTCTGATATTTATGTTGGTAAACTTCTGATATTTATATTGGCAAACTTCTGATATTTATATTGGTAGACTTCTGAGGTTGTGTTTCTAGAGGAATACGAAATCTCTTCGAAATATGCAAATTTGTGAATATATTCAGGAAACTGCGGTAAGACATTCTTTTTTTTTTCACTGTTCATACTAGACTCCACCTTTTTTCCGATAAGTCACGTGGTGTGCCCACTTGTAAGTACAGCCAAAATGTGTTATCTATGTGTTATCCGGACATTCTGCCGCCATGATCGAATGCGGGACAGAAGGTGCCGGCTGTGAGGTGGCGAACACGCCCAGCCGGTGGTATGGTTTCCGGTCCACCACCACAAAGAACTTTATCTTAAACAAACAAAAGCCGTGGGAACATAACTAAATAAATGCGATAACCCACCAGGCCTAACGATAAAATACACCAACGAGGGACTGTGTGTCGTTGTGACATGCCAAGGATGAGTCCCTGAGGCAAGCCCTTAGAAAGCGCTATCAAACAGAAAGAGAGGAGAGATACGACAAGCCAGGCTGCCCAGGACGTCATAAAAACATCAGTCGTCACAGTACATCTTTACCACACCAAGAACAAAGTGATGATACAAGGTCAGGCTGAGATCTTTGAATCCTGGGTAACAAAACAGTTTATGGGGCCGGAAAATGTAAGCTTAAACACATTCAAGGAAGTGATACTCAGCCAACTACCACGACTCTCTTAAGCAAACAATCCAGACTGCAGCTCTTAAGCAACCAACGACAGGGTTCTTCCACAGTTGCTCTCTGCTACAACATTGGAAGACTTCAACACGCACAACTCACAAGCAAGGCCCATGCAACAGCCTCAAAGGAATCTAAAGTAAGAGAACAAATTGTGTAGGATTAGACCTCGAATCTAGAGCTGCAGTATTTGTTGCAGTTTAGCCCTGCAGTCTTGAGTCATGCGTGTACGTTATCTGTACACAATGCGCGTGGGATGCTGCCCTACAGACCCCACGTGTCATAGACTGATGGCAGTATCATCGTGATTCATCACAAACTGTGGATGATGCCCTACAGATCCCACGTGTCATAGACTGATGGTAGTATCATCGTGATTCATCAAAAACTGTGGATGATGCCCTACAGACCCCACGTGTCATAGACTGATGGCAGTATCATCGTGATTCATCACAAACTGTGGATGATGCCCTACAGACCCCACGTGTCATAGACTGATGGCAGTATCATTGTAATTCATCATAAACTGAAGCCTTCAACCCGCAGTGCCAAGTAAAACTGTTATTCGTTAGGACATACAGGACATAATGACTGATCTTTCTTTTTTCATAAGTTTATTATTCGTTGCGTTTTATGATTGCATTTTACTTCTTGCTTGCGTTTCTTTTACTTACTTGTCTAATTCTTGTAACTTTTACTTTAGATATTTCAAGTTTGTAAGTTATATTTGTCTGTGTGTGAGAACTGAATACTTGGTTGTTTCACCCGCTAGTGAAATCTCGCGATTCCTTGATTTGCTTGATTGTGTGATTCCTGTTGTGTAATTATAGTTATTGCTATAATCTTAGCACAAATTTTTCTAATTTGTAGAAAATGTTAGTTGATAAGTGGCTACAGAATGACGGCCTCAGAATTGGACATCTAAAAATTTATCATCTGTTAGGCAAACTTCCTGAGGCATCAAACATAGTCAGTCACTTCCACATCTGTGGCTTTTCAGACAATCGTCTAAATAAAAACATAACTGACTATGACATTAGGACAGACGGTTATAATTTACTTCGACATGATCCTACTAGGAAGCTTGAGACAGGATTTGTTGTATATGTTACCACTGCCATACACTCTTGCCGTAGTACAGACCTTGAGACAGGATTAGTTGTATATGTTACCACAGCCATACACTCTTGCCGTAGAACAGATCTTGAGACAGGATTAGTTGTATATGTTACCACAGCCATACACTCTTGCCGTAGAACAGACCTTGAAACAGGATTAGTTGTATATGTTACCACAGCCATACACTCTTGCCGTAGAACAGAGACAGGATTAGTTGTATATGTTACCACAGCCATACACTCTTGCCGTAGAACAGAGACAGGATTAGTTGTATATGTTACCACAGCCATACACTCTTGCCGTAGAACAGACCTTGATTCACCAGATACTGAATTTATATGGTTGGAAATCAAACTTCCACAGCAGAGCCCAGTCTTAATCTGGTTTCTATATCGTAATTCAAATGCAACAGCGTTGTGGTATTATAATATTTTCAATTGTTAATTATATATTTCTGACCAAAGAAGATGTTCTTTATTAACACCGACTTTATCTTCTCATACATCCAGATTTCTGTTGTTTAGATTAGGTTTCACAAACATTGCCACTTCTATAATCAGAGGAAGTCCGATGAAATTTTCTCTACAGAATTCATTTAATTCTGAAAAATAAGATATTCAACTTGGAATTCACAACATCAATGTACTAAGATGCAATATGACATAATCTTCGTTAGTTTCATGGTTGAAGCACATCAATATCAAACTATCATATTCTACATGCAGCAATCCTCAATGTTTCCCTATTTCACAATATTCTACACATTTGAGAAGAGGAGAATTCTAAACTCTGTACTTATATTCCATCTGAAACACGTGGTCAATCAATTACGCGAGTAAATCACTGTACTCGAAGTTTCAAAGTAACAACTATTCATATCACTTGAATCACTTGAATCACATCTTCAATCTGTCCTAAAACTACTTCTGCAAGACTGCTTTTCCTGAGTATCTATTGCTCTAAGTGTCCATCTGTTTCATCTGTCGTTACTTACGTCTTCTTTCTCTCTCGTGTCTTCTCTGGATTGTGTCTGTCCTTCTCTTCTTCTCTTGTCTGCTTTCTGATTTCTTCTGACGGTCTTCCTCCGCCGTCTCTTCTTCTTCCTCGTTCTCCTTCCTGTCTATCCTCCCCCCCCCCTTTTATCTTCAAGTGCAGCTTGATGGATTAACCAATAAGTATTTTGGCTCCGTCTTTCAGATGTCCACTGGTTCCCATGAGAGTTCTGATTGTCCGTCATTCAAACTGCCCCGTTACTTATATGTCGTAAGTCAATTGTCCAATAGGCCACACCTCTAAATATTTAATTGGTCAGTTGGCCCAGTTGGTCACTCCTTTATTTAAAAACCGTGTGCAGTCGCGTTCTAATGCGTGTCACTTAACAGGTGTCAAGTGTCAACTCCGTCTATACAATTGTTATTTACCTAAATCATTATCTTGCTATTTCATGTCGGAGGTTCTATTGTGTCCTCGCTTTTCATTGTGACTACCTTTTCTATTCGTCTTTTCTATTTTGTTTACTCGTATCAACGTCCAGTCACTGCTTTGTTATCACTGGACCATCCTACTTTCTGGGGTCCTTCCTTTGTATTACCTAAATCTCAGCGTCACTGAGTCTCGTCTTTTCCTATTCACTGTTTCCACTGTTTACTTTTGTCCGCGTCTTGTTCTAATGTCATGGAAGTTCTATACCTTTCTCTTCCTTTCCTACCTACTTTTCTCTGTCGCTGTTCGATGTTACTACTTTGTTTACAGTATTTTTCATAATCATATTCATTAATAATAATAATAATAACCACAATAATCATTACCTACAAGGCTATGCTACAGTATGATCACTTTATAGGTATGATGGCTTATGTAATGTCATTTAAGTTGAAAGATATGATTGTTCTTGGAGATTTTATTATTGATTACAGACAATCAAATGCTACATGGAATGAAACTGTTTTATCACAGAACTTATCACAAATTATCACTAAACCCATCAGAGTAACTGAAAGATCATCCACACTACTAGATCACTTATAAGTAGCTCATCATCCACACTAACAGATCACATATAAGTAGCTCATCAACCACACTAATAGATCACATATAAATAGCTCATCACCCACACTAATAGATCACATATAAATAGCTCATCATCCGCACTAATAGATCACATAGATGTAGCTCATATGCCATACTAATAGATCACATTTATGTAGCTCATATGCCATACTAATAGATCACATAGATGTAGCTCATATGCCATACTAATAGATCACATAGATGTAGCTCATATGCCATACTAATAGATCACATTTATGTAGCTCATCATGCATACTAATAGATCACATTTATGTAGCTCATCATGCACACTAATAGATCACATTTATGTAGCTCATCATGAAAACATAGAATGTAAAGTTCCCTCACACTTCACCGAGTGATCACTATCCGGTCTGTTGCACATGGACGCGAAATGGATTTAAAGCTCTCAAAAATAGCCACATCATCATCATCATGTGTCATGCCGACTGGCGTTGGCTATTATGCTTCTCCAGAGTATCCGATCCTTCATGCTGGCCATCAGTTCAGTTGGTGATCTCCTCTCACACCATCCCGTCAGACTGTCCAGTATCATTTCTCTTGGTCTTCCTCTTGATCTTCTTCCTTCTATTTTTCCTGTTGTTATAATATTTTCTATGCCCCCTCTTCTCATTGCATGCCCTATAAAAGTACATTGTCTCTCTCTTATCTTTTTGACAAGGTTTTTTTGTCTCTCCAGCTCTTCTCCTACATTCTTCATTAGTTATTTTTGCTGTCCAGGGGATTCGCAACATTCTTCTAATAAACCACATTTCTGCTGCTTCCAATGATTTTTGTGCAGACTTGCCTATTGTCCACGATTCACTTCCATATAACAAGATAGGTTCAATATAGCATTTTAGGACTCGTTTTCTAACATTCATTGATAAAGATGTGTTAGCTAATATGTTTCTCATTCTCTGAAATGCAGTCTTTGCTTGACCTATTCTGTTCCTAATTTCTGTTCTGCATTTCCCATCTGAAGTTATTACTGCTCCAAGGTATTTGAATTTCTGCATCTGCTTTAGAATAGTTCCGTTTAATTTAATACTGCATGCTGGTGGATTCTGTTTCTTAGATATAACCATAGTCTCTGTCTTTTTGATGTTCAAAGTAAGGCCTTTCTGTTCACTTTCTTTGGCGACTTTATCCAAGAGATTTTGCAGGTCTTGTTGGTTCTCAGTTATCAGTACTGTGTCGTCAGCATACCGAAGGTTGTTAATATTGTATCTTCCTATTTTTATGCCTGGTTCTGTGATGATTGTTCTTAGAGTATTCTCGCTATACAGAGAAAAAAGGTCTGGAGATAGTACACATCCTTGTCGCACCCCTTGTTTTATAGGTTGATATTTTCCAGTTCTATTTTCATCTCGAACTGCTGCTTCTTGCTGCCAGTATAGATATTTTACAATCCTCAGGTCTTTGCCGTCTATATTGATGTCTTCAAGCATTTTAATAATTTCATTATGTTTCACCTTGTCAAATGCCTTGGTGTAATCAATGAAGCATAAGTAGAGATCTTTCTGTACTTCTAAAGCTCTTTCTGTTAGTGTTCGTAAAGCATAAATGGCATTGTGTGTTCCCTTTCCTTCAAAAATAGCCACATCAGCGTTAAATTTAGGTATTTTTTCAACATATTCCGCTTAGAATCATTCCTGAAAGAAAGAATGAATGAATGAATCTTTATTTTTCAAGGGTAAAGAATTGGGCACGCAGGCCCGTCTTACATTCACCTGTTGCATACCTTGCAAGCAGCACCTCTAGATCATATGTACCAACTGATCAACCTCAAATAAGGCCTTGGAATATTGGATAAAGATCTTTCGGAATATATTTGACAAACATGTTCCCATTAAAGAAGTGAGAGTTAAACATCAAGTGAAGTCCCCATGGATAACACATGAGATATTGCAAGTCATGAGGGAAAGAGATGTTTCATTCTCTCTCTCTAAACCTTAAGTGCCAAGGGCACATGGGGCTTCCGCAAGGGTTTTCCACAAATGCTTGTCCTTTGCCTTTTTTTCTGCTCTTGCCCAGGTGAGACCTCTATTGCTCAACATCCTCTCTGTTGTTCTTCTCCATGTCTCTTTTGGTCTACCCTTACTTCTGTTCCCCTGTGGTGTCCATCTTAGTGCTATTTTTGGTAGTGAGTTGTCAGTCATTCGGAGCACATGTCCCAACCATCGCCAGCGTCTTTCCTCAATAATTGCTGTCAGTGGCTTCATCTGAATTTCTGCCAATAAGATGCTATTTCTTAAGGTGTTTGGCAAAAATATTTTTCTAATTCTTCGTAAACATTTAGTCTGGAAAGAATTCAACTTGTTTTCTATGGTTTTGGTGAGTTTCCAGCATTCACTTCCATAGAGTAGTACACTTAGAACATTACTCTTAAATATCCTGATTTTCATATTTATGCTTAGTTTTTTTTTTAAATTTCCATATAGTCTGCAGCATTGCAAAAGCCTAGTTTGCTCTAGTAAGTCTGCAGTTGATGTCCTCTGTGCTGTCTCCATTTTCTACTACTCTGCTGCCAAGGTATACAAATTCGCTGACCTCCTCCACTAACTTGCTATCTACTCTGAGTACATTTCTGTTGTTCACATTTTGCTTCATTAACTTTGTCTTTCCTACGTTGATCTTTAGTCCTATGTTGTTTGCATTCTGAGTTAGCTTGTTTATTTTATCTTGCATATCTTTGTGGCTGCTTGATAATAGACAAATGTCGTCCGCAAAGTCAAGGTCCTCCAGCACTGTGTCAAGGGTCCATTGTAATCCTCTGCGTTTGTCTGATGTTGCCTCCTTCATTAACCAGTCTACTGCCAAGATAAATAATGTTGGTGATAGTACACATCCATGCTTCACTCCTGTTTGTACCCTAAAGCTGCTGGAGGTATGTTCTCCACAGATCACTTTGCACTGAAAACCCTCATATAGGGCTTTTATTACATTCACTATCTTATGGGGGAGGCCATCCCATCTTAGGATTTTCCACAGTGGATCTCTGTTGACACTGTCAAAGGCTTTCTCAGAATCTATAAATAATGCATATGTTGTGCTATGCCACTCATTTGCCTGTTCTAATATTTGTCTAAGTACAAATATGTGGTCTATGCATGATCTTCCTTTCCTAAATCCGCCTGCTTTTTCCGCAGTTTTTCCTCAAGTGTTGGTACAATTCTGTTGATGATTATTCTGCAAAATACTTTACTGGTGAGTGGCAGTAGGGTGATGCCTCTCCAGTTCCCGCAATCTCTGAGGTCACCCTTCTTTGGTAGTTTTACTATAAGGCCAGTTTTCCACTCCTCTGGAGCTTTTTCTAGATCCAAAATTTGTAGTAGTATCCGGCAAAGTTGTTTTGGTGTTTCTGTTTCTTCTGCTTTCAACATCTCAGCAGTCACTTCATCTTCACCTGGTACCCTGTCTGATTTTAGCTTCTTTATCGCCTCCTTTACTTCATTTATTGTTATTGGTCCTGTATTGATGTTTAGTTCCGTTTTTGCTTCAGGTATGTCTATTGTTTGTACTGCTTGTGTTCTGTTTAGTAGGGTGTTAAAGTGTTCCCTCTATCTTTCAGTTTTTTCTCTTTCTCCACTGACCAGTTGTCCCTTATGTGTCCTTACTGCACTCTCACATCTTGTGCTGAAGTTACCTGTCATCTGCTTTGTGATTTTTGTACATGGTTTTTATGTCATTTGCATATGCTGCTTTCTCTGCTGCTTCTATTAAGTTGTCATAGTATTGACGTTTATCTTGACCTCAAACTATAGACCAATTTCCATTCTATCAACTTTGTCAAAACCCCTAGAAAAACACATATTAAAAAAAAACAACCTTACAACACATAAAAGAAAATGATTTGATTGTTGACTGTCAGTCAGGTTTTAGGCCAAAACATTCCTGCTACACAGCTCTCACAAAAATGACAGAATGTAGGTTATCTAATATAAATGATGATAAATTATGTGGTGCTGTCTTTGTTGACTTTAAAAAAAAAGCATTTGACATGACTGATCATGTAATTCTAGTTAGAAAGCTTGAGACTTATAAACTATACCCGAACTTAACAACATTTATTACATCTTTTCTTTCTAATAGACAGCAGATAGTTTGCCTCCAAAACTCGAAGTCCAGTCCATCTGTGGTTGATGATGGCGTTCCACAGGGATATATTCTTGGTCCTCTCCTGTTTACCATCTACATCAATGATCTTCCACTTCTGTTTACCATCTACATCAATGATCTTCCACTTCTGTTTACCATCTACATCAATGATCTTCCACTTCTGTTTACCATCTACATCAATGATCTTCCACTTCTGTTTACCATCTACATCAATGATCTTCCACTTCTGTTTACCATCTACATCAATGATCTTCCACTTCTGTTTACCATCATCAATGATCTTCCACTTCTGTTTACCATCTACATCAATGATCTTCCACTTCTGTTTACCATCTACATCAATGATCTTCCACTTCTGTTTACCATCTACATCAATGATCTTCCACTTCTGTTTACCATCTACATCAATGATCTTCCACTTCTGTTTACCATCCACATCAATGATCTTCCACTTCTGTTTACCATCTACATCAATGATCTTCCATTTCATCTAAAAAAATCGTCTTGTGATCTTTGTGCTGATGACTCCACAGTTTACACTAGTGACAATGACTATTAATCTTCAGTCAGCTCTTCAATTTGAAGTAAACAGTCTAATCATAGACTTTTAAAAAGGCATTTGATAGCATATACAGAGATTCATTATGGAGAATTTGAAATCTATATGGAATACCATCTAAAATTGTTAACATCATTAAGGGCCTCTACAATGGACATGTTTGTGCAGTCAAAACAGAAGAAAGAATGAGCGAAGTGTTCCAGATTGAAACAGGTGTGAAACAAGGATGTATACTGTCTCCTTTGCTTTTTGGAATTGCAATAGACTTCATAATGAAAAATGCTGCACAGGTAACACATATATTGAATGGGTACATGGGACCCAACTAGAAGATCTTGATTTTGCTGATGAAATAATTCTTATCAGTAACAATGTGAATTCCATGCAAGAAAAAACAGATATCCTGTCTTCACTGACTAGAAAAATTGGACTTGAAATTAACAAGGACAAAACAAAAATAATGAAACTTCCCATTAATCAAAATGGAAAAATACACGTAGAAGGGGCAGATGTTGAAGAAGTCAATCAATTTGCACATCTTGGCAGCTACATAGACCAGGATGGTGACACCAGAAAGGAAGTTAGAATTATAAACAAAAGCAGCATCGATCTTTAAGAATCTTGAGAACATATGGCATTCAAAAGTTATAAGAACAAAAACCAAGTTAAGATTATTCAGTTCAAATGTAATATTCACCCTCATTTATGCACGTGAAAGCTGGAAAACAACTAAAGAAATAGAAAATAAATTGAAAACAAATGCCTAAGGAAAATACTCGGCATCAAGTGGAACGAATTCAAGAACAATACAGAGATAAGACAGATGACTGAACAACAACCAGTCTCGTCGGTGATCAGGAAAAGGAGATGGACATATGTTGGTCACGTGATGAGAAGAAACGATCAGAGAATCCCAAAACAAGCTATAAAATGGAACACAACAGGCCGAAGAAAAAGAAGTCGACTACGGGAAACTTTAAAGAGGACATTGTTAAGAGAGGCCAAATTAACAGGCATAAAATCTCTTGATGAGGTTGAAAAGCTCGCCGAAAACAGGAGAAATTGGCGAACTAACTTACGAGACCTATGTGACATTTAACCGCATGGGAATGATATAAAATAAGTCTAATTAACTGGAACAACAACAACAGAATGCTAATAAACACCAGCAAAACAAAATCCATGCTCATTACAACAAGACAGTAATTGACAAATTCACCACCAACAACACTACAGCTCCATGCTGGAACTTCACAGATAGAGAATGTTAGCGAACATAAAACTCTAGGTCTGACGATTGACCACTACCTAAGCTGGAACTGTCATATAGACAATCTAACTAATCTCACTGCACAAAAAGTTTACCAGTTTGCCAAAATTAAACACTTTCTTGACACAGACACTAGGAAAATATACTACATATCACAAATACAAACACATTTGGACTATTGTTCCACAATCTTTGATGGTTGTTCCGTGTTAAACATGAAAAGACTTTACTCACTCCAAAAAATGAGCAGTAAAGTTTACAGACAACAAACATGTAGCACATATTGTAAATAAGAAAAAATGTCTTGACATTCTACTCCTCAAGAAGAGATTTCTATTCAACAAGGCCAAGTTAATTTATAAAATTCTATCACACAGTGCTCCACTTTATGGTCATTATTCAAATTTAACCAAAAACACAGTCAACGCTTAAGCAATTGTATTGTCTCAAAACCAAGACTTGACATGTTAAAAAAAAAACAACTTCTCTTACTCAGCTGCCCACCTTTGGAATACCCTGCCAACTCATGTAAAACTTATAAGTAATATTCATTCTTATAACTTCAAACTTTATCTGTTTCAGATGGACTATAACTATATGCCTCCCTAATATGTATATGTGTTTGTGCATAACTTATATACACGTATGAATAGTGTAGGTATGTATATGTGTATGCGTATATGGCTATGTGTGTATGTGTATATATGTATATCGGTATGTATGTTTGTATGAACATATATGTAGGTGTGTATGCATGTGTCTTTATGTGTACATACATATATGTGTGTGCACATATCTATGTGTATACTTAAGAATGTATGTGTGTATATGTGCATGTGTGGATGTGTTTGTTTATATGTGGTATGTGTGTGTGTGAATAAATGCATCGCTATGTATTTGCTTTAAGAACAGTATAGGCATATGTACTATCAAAGTCTACGTTAGTTTAATCTAAAGTATGACTTGATTGTTGTATTTATTATATTGCTGTTCCAAAAATGCGTGAGTTAAAATGAATGTGAGCCTGTAATAAAGTTTATTTCATGTAGTTGCATAAAGCAGAATATGGAGTGTATGGAAAGAAAGGGTGTATTAATTATTTACTTTTTCATTTTATGTTTTTTTTCATGCATATTATGTTCAATAACAAATGCTGAATATCTGTGACTGAATGAAAGTTTTATGATGAAGGCCAGAATGGTAGACGGGCCTGCATGCCCAGTTCTTAACTCTTAGAAGATAAAGTCTGATCGTTCGTTCGCTCTTAACTCTTAGAAGATAAAGTCTGCTCGTTCGTTCGCTCTTAACTCTTAGAAGATAAAGTCTGCTCGTTCGTTCGCTCTTAACTCTTAGAAGATAAAGTCTGCTCGTTCGTTCGCTCTTAACTCTTAGAAGATAAAGTCTGCTCGTTCGTTCGCTCTTAACTCTTAGAAGATAAAGTCTGCTCGTTCGTTCACTCGTCCTACCATAACAAAGGCAAACAGAGGCGTATGGTGCAGTTTTACAAAGCCACAGAGGGAGTGAGGATAGTGAGAACAAACAAATAGCAGAAACTATGAGAGTAAAATGAGAATATATCAATGAAAAACATACAACATCCAATATTTCGGCTTGAGCCTTTTTCAAGGATTACATACACAAACACTGGAAGAAAGAGGCCACGAGCCAGCTGAGTAACACTAAATTCTGTGCCCCTCGCCTTCAAGATCTGACTCTGGCTAACAGTCACCAGCTTCGTGACACAATCAACAAACTCATCCATGAGACGGGTCTTTCTCCCTCTTCTGCTCATCTACACGTCCGGGACAGCTGTTTAGGGAAGCCATACTTTTATCTACTCCCTAAGATACACAAACCAGGGAACCCAGGAAGGCCCATAGTTTCAGCTTGTTCCTGCCCTACAGAACAAATCTCTGACTTTCTGGATAGTATCTTTCATCCTCATGTCATTAGTCTGCCTACTTATCTGAAGGACAAAAATCACACTCTCACTGCTTTTGAGACCCTTACACTCCTGCCTGGTCACGCCTACCACATCTTCACTCTTGATGTAGTGTCCTTGTACACATCCATCCCTCATAATCAGGGACTTCAGTCTGTCATGTTCTTTCTGAATAAAAGACACCATCCCTCTTTTCCTGCATCTACTATTCTGCATCTTACATACTTGTTCTCGAAATCAACTCATTTGAATTCAGTGGCCTGTACTTCGACCAGAGTAGTGATGTGGCCATGGGCACTAAAATGAGCCCTACCTATGCATATCTATTCATGGGTCATTTTGAACTCAAGGTTTTGGAATCCGTCTTGGCACTATAGAGATGATGGCATCCAGGTCACATCAGTACCAGAGGAAGACCTTGACAACTTCATCAGTTTTGTTAAGAAGTTCAGTCATGTTATTTCTTTCACCTCCTATGTCTCTGTAACTTCTGTAAACTTTCTTGACGTTGCTGTCACTATTGGTCCTTCCAGACTTACCACTTCTGTCCACTATAAATGTATGGACTCTCACAGCTATCTCTTGTACTCTTCCTCCTACCCCAGATCATGTAAGGACTCTATTCCCTTCTGTCAGCTTCTTAGGTTGCGACGTTTGTGTACTGAGGATGCTGATTTCCATGATCAAGCCCACAGGATGTTAGATTTCTTCCGCCAACGTGGTTATCAAGAACATGTTCTCACGTCGTTTTGTAACAGCATCAGCCATATATCCCGGCAACAAGCCCTCACTCCTAAACTGCACTGTAGCTTGGAGAGAGTTAAACTGGTACTCACGCACCACCCTCATAGCTTGGCAGTTAAATACATACTGTTTCGCTTACTCCATCTCCTCCAGACCGAGCCTGATACACGTGAACTCTTTGGGAAACCCCCATTGGTGGCATACAGACGTGACAAAAACCTCAGGGACTTTTTGGTAGGAATATGCTATTTTCTCTTAGTTTCAAGTGGGATGTTGGAGTATGTAAGCAGCGGGGATAGGCATTGGCCCTTTGTGTTCTAACATCAGTTTCTTGATCAAGCTTCCTATCTCCTGTAAACATGCATCAAAGATACCTGAATTCTTTTACTTGTTGCATTTTGCTGTCTTCAGCATATATATTCAATGTGCTAACTTTCGTGGTCTCTGTTTTGGCAGTGTTGATTTTCAAATCACAATGTTGACAGCTCTGGTGGAAATTACTTATATGATCTTGTAAGCAATTGGGCCCTTGTGTGCCGTCTGTAAACATTAGTTCGTTCAGTTCCAGAAGGTCTGGGTTTGATTCTTTCGTCATTCTGTTCATATGGATTATAAATAGTGATGATCCCAATACGCGGCCCCGTCTGATTCCCGCTGTTGTGACACTGAACCAGTCTGTACTGCCTGCTGTTGTCCTTACTGCACTTTGCTATTTGAATATAATGACACTATGTTTTCCAGTAGATATCCCGGTACACCATGTTTTCCAGTAGATATCCTAGAACACCATGTTTTCCAGTAGATATCCCGGTACACCATGTTTTCCAGTAGATATCCCGGTACACCATGTTTTCCAGTAGATATCCCGGTACACCATGTTTTCCAGTAGATATACCGGTACACCATGTTTTCCTGTAGATATCACAGAACACTATGTTTTCCAGTAGATATCACAGAACACCATGTTTTCCAGTAGATATCCCAGAACACTATGTTTTCCAGTAGATATCCCAGAACACCATGTTTTCCAGTAGATATCCCGGTACACCATGTTTTCCAGTAGATATCCCAGAACACTATGTTTTCCAGTAGATATCCCAGAACACCATGTTTTCCAGTAGATATCCCGGTACACCATGTTTTCCAGTAGATATCCCAGAACACTATGTTTTCCAGTAGATATCCCAGAACACCATGTTTTCCAGTAGATATCCCGGTACACCATTTGCCTGTAATACTGCCCACAACTTGTTTTTGTTAACCATGTCAAAAGCTTTTTCTTAGTACACAAAGATGATCTTAAGTTCTTGGTCATAATTAATGGCTGCTTGTCGAAGTGCAAATATTGAATTAGTGTAACTTCTTCCTTTCCTGAATCCAAATCGCGTTTCGCTCATTTGAGTTTCTATAACCTGTCTTGTTCTGCTTTCTAAAATCTTTGCATACATCTTCCCCCCACAAGACTGAGCAAGAAAATCTATCTGTATGATCAGCAATCTCTTTTGTCTCCTTTATTCTTCCAGAGAGGTACCACTATAGATCTTTGCCAATCTTCTTGGACCTTCTTTTTTCAGACCACACTTTATTAAAAATTCTTCTCAGCCATTTTAACCTAGTTTCTCTACATACTTGTACGGGTTCTGCTGTCAGTCCACCGACTCCTTGTTCTTTGTTTCTTGGACTTTTCTAATCGCTTCTTTGACTTCACACTTTAGTATTGATGGCTCAAGTTCCTTGCTAGATTTTGGTTGATAGATATTTTTTTGTTCTGTTTCTTCAGGTTGGCTGAGAAGCGCCTTCAAGTAAAGTATTCTTCTCATCTTTGTTTGATAGAAGTATTTTTCCCATCTTTGTTTGACAGAAGTATTCTTCCTATCTTTGGTTATTAGAAGTATTCTTCCCATCTTTGTTTGATAGAAGTATTCTTCCCATCTTTATTTGATAGAAGTATTCTTCCCATCTTTGTTTAATAGAAGTATTCTTCCCATCTTTGTTTGATAGAAGTATTCTTCCCATTTTTTTATAGAAATATTCTTCCCATCTTTGTTTGATAGAAGTATTCTTCCCATCTTTGTTTTACAGAAGTATTCTTCCCATCTTTGGTTGATGACTTTTTTTACTAAAGATGGGCTTCTTACTTTTATCTTTGTTGTGTTTGTTGGGTTGTGATGTTCATCTCAGAGCCTCATGCTCTTCTTACTTTTCTAGAACTTTCAAGGTGACCTTGTGCATAACTGTGTAAGATGTTCCCTATAGTTCTTCCAAGATTCATCTTTAGCTGTTTGTTAGTTCTCTTCTTCTTTTGCTATACATAATGTAGTTTTCTTTTGCCATACATAATGTAGTCTTCTTTTGTTATACATAATGTAGTCTTCTTTTGCTATACATAATGTAGTCTTCTTTTGCCATACATAATGTAGTCTTCTTCTGAACTGAGGTTCAACCATTTCTTGAATGTCTCCTCCTTGTGTTGTATAGCTTGTTTTACCGCGTTGTTCCACCAGAAGGTGGCTCTCTTTCTCCCTTTCCCAACTTTCTTCATACCCCGTCTGTTTTTGAGCACTTTTTTTTTCAGATTTAAAGTTTTCCAACTCTTCAGTTATGTTACCGATCCCTGCTGGCAGACATTTTTGCAATTCCTCCGTATCTAAGTGCACTGTTTCTTGTGTTGAAGTGTCTTCCATTTTTTTAGAGTGATGATTGATGGCATTAACGGTTACCAGCTAAATAAACTTCACCACAAACATAATTTATAATAAAATGAGAAAGTTCGTTTCGTCACAGTTTGGATTAGTTCGCTAACTGTGACATATGCAAGGATGTAGATTATTTTCTCGCCTGCTGTCCCACCCACCCCTGCTGTCCCACCCACCCGTTAGAGAAAAGATTTTTCAGCCCTGGAAAGCTGGACTGTCTACAGCAGCTCCAGAATAACGCCACCGCTAGATGTCACGTGACCTGCTACGTTGTGTGAGAATTATAACAAATACATTTCAGTTTATGCTTAAGTTCATCACTGAAACGAATAAGAAATAATCAACATCTACAAAACTGAAAACCTAACGCTGCAAAGCAAGCTACCATTTAAGGGGGGGGGGGGGGGAAGCTGGATAATTTCATAAACAAAATGAAAAAAAAACTACTTCCGATCCAGACTGTTCTCAAGCTGACAATCATCAAATCTGTTTTTATTGAATGGACATGAAACTATTTTGACAATCATCAAATCTGTTTTTAATGAATGGATATGAAACTATTTTGACAATCATCAAATCTGTTTTTATCGAATGGACATGAAACTATGCTGACAATCATCAAATCTGTTTTTATCAAATGGACATGAAACTATTTTGACAATCATCAAATCTGTTTTTATCGAATGGACATGAAACTATGTTGACAATCATCAAAGCTGTTTTTATCTAAAACACGATTCTGAGAACACGCAGAGAAAGAGTTAAATACATGCAACTGTCATTAGAAAATGCCACACACAGATAGAAATACTTGCCAGCACATTATAAGATAAACGTTTGGGCAGAGACTTCAAGAAGTGCAAATGAACACCCAGGACATAGTTCCTTTATATTTAATTTGCTTCCTTGTCAGTGTTGCTTGGATGTAGTGCCTTGATATTTCATTTCCCTGCTTGGTGTGGCAAATCTGATGTAAAAATTCGTTCACTGGCTTTGAAGTGTGGGTATCTTCATTTAAAAAAAAAGTTCTTTCTAACATTCTGGTGTTCGGCTAGAACTTGAAGAACGGCCATGCTCTGCTGCTGTCCTAGAGATGACCCTCCTTACACTCAGAACACTCCCATTTGTGCTCAGCCTTTAACCTCAGTGTTGTTCTAGTGTGTGTTGGCTGATAGTGTGAAAGGTTGGTGCTCTGTAGGTTAAGTTAAAGAACTTCTGACTTTGTATTACAGTACTAAAAAATGTAGAAGTTATATGCTATTTCCTCCCTTAAATAAGAGATGTACTAACAATCCCCAGGTTCTCACAATTCCTCCCTTAGTAGAGAAAATCTAGAGGTTACCTTGGCGGCATGGTTATGTTAACTCCATTATTTCTCTCCTTGATTTCTTGGACAGTTTAGTTAAACTTGACAGAAAAATGTACACTTCTGGACAAAAGAACAAAATTGACTTTTCGTTACACTGAAATACAACAACCCCAAAATCAGTTTTACATTTTCAAATCATACACGAATATGTGAGGTTTTAATGACCAGTAACATACATGAATGCCCAGACAATTTAACGCAAAGAACGCACATGCACTTAAAAAAATGGTTGTCCATGACTTGGTTAACACAATATGCAATGTCATGATTATGGCGCAGGCAACCACAAAACACAAAGGGTGAAAATAAATGAAAAAAAAAACACTGTTCCAATCAGGGATCATGCCACGCCCCGTACATCTAAGGGACGTTCAACATTTAGCACACAGAACTCACAGTTCTATCACAACTGCAGCCCGTATAACCAACTGCAAAACAAGAAGAAGCCACACATGACTTTAAACATAACAAACATTGTGACTCCGTAAACACAGCATAAATATTTTCCTTCTGCTAAAATGACAACAAATATGATTTCACGTATTACGTGCACGCAAGAACAAACAGGAACCACAGACAAATAATGGCTGCTACTTGGGGAGCTCCGAGAATGATGAGTGACTTACTCTGAAAACACATCAGTGTGCTTACTTTAGTTCCCTTACACACTCAACATATATTTCAACATTTAACACAACATTGAACTTACACGACTCGGCTGGGACGTGGGGATCATTGGCAAGGGTTTGACCCCATAAATCATAGCATAAGACTGCACTTGGTTAGTTACTTTACTTCACAACTCTATCACGGCACTTACAATAGCCTAGAACTAATACCCGGACCAAAGGAAACAAAGCATAGGACTCGACTGACATTTATTCTTTTTTTTTATTGTATATATGATTGTATTATTTGTAACACTGTTGTTTACAATATATTCTTTCAGCCAATATTTCTTACATGTTGCTAGGTATGCCTTGTTTCCTAGTTATCCTGCTAGAACTCTTGAAGGTTTCCTTGCCTTCACCGTGTCCCCTACACACTCCGCGTGTTTGAACAAAAACTCTTGGCTACGACAAACACCCGCGGCTCGGGACGCGTTCCTTGGCTCAGAGAACGTACATTTTGTCCAATCTTCGTCGACTGATATAACGGCTTTGGGAGTGGCCTTACACACTTCTTCTGTTTTATATAAACACATTATACAATCCAGCCAACACTGTTATCTTTACTCTTATCAGACACATTATACGTCAGCCAACCTTGCTCTTTTATTCTTATCACATTATACTTGTCACAAACCACCAGCTGTAGGTAAATATCTCGTGTAAAGAACACACCTCAGTCAACTCCAGTCTCCTGTACTTTCCAACTCCAGTCTCCTGTACTTTTCAACTCCAGTCTCCTGCACTTTCCAACTCCAGTCTCCTGTACTTTTCAACTCCAGTCTCCTGTACTTTTCAACTCCAGTCTCCTGTACTTTTCAACTCCAGTCTCCTGCACTTTCCAACTCCAGTCTCCTGTACTTTTCAACTCCAGTCTCCTGTACTTTTCAACTCCAGTCTCCTGTACTTTCCAACTCCAGTCTCCTGTACTTTTCAACTCCAGTCTCCTGTACTTTTCAACTCCAGTCTCCTGTACTTTTCAACTCCAGTCTCCTGTACTTTTCAACTCCAGTCTCCTGCACTTTCCTCCCTACAACAAAATTCTCTTCTGTTACACCTGGGCATCAGGCCTTTTGAACACTCAGCCAGACCTTTTCTTCCACTCCTCCCAGTCAGCCCTCTTCTTTCACTCCTCCCAGTCATCCCTCTTCTTTCACTCCTCCCAGTCGTCCCTCTTCTTTCACTCCTCCCAGTCATCCCTCTTCTTCCACTCCTCCCAGTCATCCCTCTTCTTTCACTCCTCCCAGTCATCCCTCTTCTTCCACTCCTCCCAGTCAGCCCTCTTCTTTCACTCCTCCCAGTAAATCCACTTCTTCCACTCTTCCCAGTCAACCCACTTCTTCCACTCCTCCCAGTCAACCCACTTCTTCCACTCTTCCCAGTCAACCCACTTCTTCCACTCCTCCCAGTCAACCCACTTCTTCCACTCCTCCCAGTCAGCCCTCTTCTTTCACTCCTCCCAGTCATCCCTCTTCTTTCACTCCTCCCAGTCATCCCTCTTCTTTCACTCCTCCCAGTCATCCCTCTTCTTTCACTCCTCCCAGTCATCCCTCTTCTTTCACTCCTCCCAGTCATCCCTCTTCTTTCACTCCTCCCAGTCAGCCTCTCCTTTTACTCCTCCCAGTCAACACACTTCTTCCACTCTTCCCAGTCAACCCTATTCTTCCACTCCTCCCAGTCAACCCTCTTCTTCCACTCTTCCCAGTCAGCCCTCTTCTTCCACTCCTCCCAACCTGCCCTCTTCTTCCACTCCTCCCAGTCAACCCACTTCTTCCACTCCTCCCAGTCAGTCCTCCCAAGCTGCCTTCTTCTTCCTCCACTCCTCACAGTAAGCCCTCACGACATGCCTTCTTCTTTCACTCCTCCCAGTCATCACTCCCAACCTGCCCTCTTCTTTCACTCCTCCCAGTCATCACTCCCAACCTGCCCTCTTCTTCCATTCCTCCCAGCCAGCCCTCTCAGCCAACACAGTATAGAACAACCACACCTGCACTTGACTAAATATAAGAACTCTTTACCACAGAACTTCACTGGACTAAATATAAGAACCCTTTACCACAGAACTTCATTGGACTAAATATAAGAACCCTTTACCACAGAACTTCACTGGACTAAATATAAGAACCCTTTACCACAGAACTTCAATGGACTAAATATAAGAACCCTTTACCACAGAACTTCAATGGACTAAATATAAGAACCCTTTACCACAGAACTTCACTGGACTAAATATAAGAACCCTTTACCACAGAACTTCAATGGACTAAATATAAGAACCATTTACCACAGAACTTCACTGGACTAAATATAAGAACCATTTACTACAGAACTTCACTGGACTAAATATAAGAACCCTTTACCACAGAACTTCAATGGACTAAATATAAGAACCCTTTACCACAGAACTTCACTGGACTAAATATAAGAACCCTTTACCACAGAACTTCACTGGACTAAATATAAGAACCCTTTACCACAGAACTTCATTGGACTAAATATAAGAACCCTTTACCACAGAATTTCATTGGACTAAATATAAGAACCCTTTACTACAGAACTTCATTGGACTAAATATAATAACCATTTACTACAGAACTTCACTGGACTAAATATAAGAACCCTTTACCACAGAACTTCATTGGACTAAATATAAGAACCATTTACTACAGAACTTCACTGGACTAAATATAAGAACCATTTACTACAGAACTTCACTGGACTAAATATAAAAACACTTTACCACAGACATGGTCATTGTATCCAATCTTTTCTTGGCTTGACAGACAGTGTATCTATCTATCTATCTATCTATCTATCTATCTATCTATCTATCTATCTATCTATCTATCTATCTATCTATCTATCTATCTATCTATCTATCTATCTATCTATCTATCTATCTATCTATCCTTTCCCCACCCTCTTTTTATCTACAAACCTGTCAAGGTGACATCACACATCATAGATATACGTTTCACAATTAACAATACTCCAGCTAGGCTCACCTCTAGACACAACATTGGTCTTGTATGATGAAGACGTGAATCGAAACATTATAACTGTGTACTCGTTAATTAATAAAGCTGTTTCTACTTTTGTTGTACATAGTCTTAGCAAGACACAGACATGAGACAGTCTTAACAAGACACAGACATGAGACACATAGCCTTAACAAGACACAGACATGAGAAGTCTTAACAAGACACAGACATGAGACAAGTAGTCTTAACAAGACACAGACATGAGACACATAGTCTTAACAAGACACAGACATGTGACAAGTAGTCTTAACAAGACACAGATATGAGACAGTCTTAACAAGACACAGACATGAGACAGTCTTAACAAGACAAAGACATGAGACACATAGTCTTAACAAGACACAGACATGAGACAGTCTTAACCAGACATAGACATGAGACAAGTAGTCTTAACAAGACACAGACATGAGACACATAGTCTTAACAAGACACAGACATGTGACAAGTAGTCTTAACAAGACACAGACGTGAGACAGTCTTAACAAGACACAGACATGAGACACATAGTCTTAACAAGACACAGACATGAGACACATAGTCTTAACAAGACATAGACATGAGACACATAATCTTAACAAGACACAGACATGGGACACATAATTTTAACAAGACACAGACATGAGATAGTCTTAACAAGACACAGACATGAGACAGTCTTAACAAGACAAAGACATGAGACACATAGTCTTAACAAGACACAGACATGAGACAGTCTTAACCAGACATAGACATGAGACAAGTAGTCTTAACAAGACACAGACATGAGACACATAGTCTTAACAAGACACAGACATGTGACAAGTAGTCTTAACAAGACACAGACGTGAGACAGTCTTAACAAGACACAGACATGAGACACATAGTCTTAACAAGACACAGACATGAGACACATAGTCTTAACAAGACATAGACATGAGACACATAATCTTAACAAGACACAGACATGGGACACATAATTTTAACAAGACACAGACATGAGATAGTCTTAACAAGACACAGACATGAGACAGTCTTAACAAGACACAGACATGAGACACATAGTCTTAACAAGACACAGACATGAGAAGTCTTAACAAGAAATAGACATGAGACAAATAGTCTTAACAAGACACAGACATGAGACACATAGCCTTAACAAGACACAGACATGAGACAGTCTTAACAAGACATAGACATGAGACAAGTAGTCTTAACAAGACACAGACATGAGACACATAGTCTTAACAAGACACAGACATGTAATCTTAACAAGACACAGACATGAGACAGTCTTAACAAGACACAGACATGAGACAGTCTTAACAAGACACAGACACGAGACACATAGTCTTAACAAGACACAGACATGTGACAAGTAGTCTTAACAAGACACAGACATGAGACAGTCTTAACAAGACACGGACATGAGACACATAGTCTTAACAAGACACAGACATGTGACAAGTAGTCTTAACAAGACACAGACGTGAGACAGTCTTAGCAAGACACAGATATGAGACACATAGTCTTAACAAGACATAGACATGAGCATATTTTGAAATAGCCATAAAAACCTATCTGAAACATTACAGAAACATGAAACATATATGAAATAATTGTCACACACAAAGCATATATGAAATGATTGTCAGACACAAAGCATATATGAAGTGATTGTCACACACAAAGCATATATGAAGTGATTGTCACACACAAAGCATATATGAAGTGATTGTCACACACACACACACACACAAAACATATATGAAGTGATTGTCAGACACACACACACAAAACATATATGAAGTGATTGTCAGACACACATACACACAAAACATATATGAAGTGATTGTCAGACACACATACACACAAAACATATATTGAATGACTTAAACGCGGCAGTTCATGGATGGCTGAGGCCGAAACATCTCTTAGTGCTGTGTAAGCCGTGGAGGATATTTCAAAAGTAGCGGAGTAGAGGTGAGAGATGTGAGAGATGTGAGAGAGGTGAGAGATGTGAGAGATGTGAGAGAGGTGAGAGATGTGAGAGATGATACAGACTAACCAGAGTAGTCATCTCTGTCTTTATGTAGAGAATGTAGAGGAGGTGAGAGATGTGAGAGATGATACAGACTAACCAGAGTAGTCATCTCTGTCTTTATGTAGAGAATGTAGAGGAGGTGAGAGATGTGAGAGATGATACAGACTAACCAGAGTAGTCATCTCTGTCTTTATGTAGAGAATGTAGAGGAGGTGAGAGATGTGAGAGATGATACAGACTAACCAGAGTAGTCATCTCTGTCTTTATGTAGAGAATGTAGAGGAGGTGAGAGATGTGAGAGATGATACAGACTAACCAGAGTAGTCATCTCTGTCTTTATGTAGAGAATGTAGAGGAGTGAGAGATGTGAGAGATGATACAGACTAACCAGAGTAGTCATCTCTGTCTTTATGTAGAGAATGTAGAGGAGGTGAGAGATGTGAGAGATGATACAGACTAACCAGAGTAGTCATCTCTGTCTTTATGTAGAGAATGTAGAGGAGGTGGGGGAGGGCTTCTTTGTCTATAGGCTGGGCAGACTGGGGGGGGGGGGGGAATTCGTTGTCTATAGGCTGGGCAGACTGGGGGGGGGGGGGGGAGAAATTCGTTGTCTATAGGCTGGGCAGACTGGGGGGGGGGAATTCGTTGTGTATAGGCTGGGCAGACTGGGGGGGAGAAATTCGTTGTCTATAGGCTGGGCAGACTGGGGGGGAGGGGAGAAATTCGTTGTCTATAGGCTGGGCAGACTGGGGGGGGGGGGAGAAATTCGTTGTCTATAGGCTGGGCAGACTGGGGGGGGGGGGAGAAATTCGTTGTCTATAGGCTGGGCAGACTGGGGGGGGGGGGGAATTCGTTGTCTATAGGCTGGGCAGATGGGGGGGGGGGGAATTCGTTGTCTATAGGCTGGGCAGACTGGGGGGGAGAAATTCGTTGTCTATAGGCTGGGCAGACTGGGGGGGGGGGGAGAAATTCGTTGTCTATAGGCTGGGCAGACTGGGGGGGGGGGGGAATTCGTTGTCTATAGGCTGGGCAGACTGGGGGGGAGAAATTCGTTGTCTATAGGCTGGGCAGACTGGGGGGGGGGGGAATTCGTTGTCTATAGGCTGGGCAGACTGGGGGGGGGGGAATTCGTTGTCTATAGGCTGGGCAGACTGGGGGGGAGAAATTCGTTGTCTATAGGCTGGGCAGACGGGGGGGGGGGGGAATTCGTTGTCTATAGGCTGGGCAGACTGGGGGGGGGGGGGGAATTCGTTGTCTATAGGCTGGGCAGACTGGGGGGGAGAAATTCGTTGTCTATAGGCTGGGCAGACTGGGGGGGAGAAATCGTTGTCTATAGGCTGGGCAGACTGGGGGGGGGGGGGGGAATTCGTTGTCTATAGGCTGGGCAGACTGGGGGGGAGAAATTCGTTGTCTATAGGCTGGGCAGACTGGGGGGGGGGGGAATTCGTTGTCTATAGGCTGGGCAGACTGGGGGGGAGAAATTCGTTGTCTATAGGCTGGGCAGATGGGGGGGGGGGGAATTCGTTGTCTATAGGCTGGGCAGACTGGGGGGGGGAGAAATTCGTTGTCTATAGGCTGGGCAGACTGGGGGGGGGGGGAATTCGTTGTGTATAGGCTGGGCAGACTGGGGGGGGGGGGAATTCGTTGTGTATAGGGGGCAGACTGGGGGGGGGGGGATTCGTTGTGTATAGGATGATACACACGGTGGGGTGGTGACAGGTAGGATGATACACACGGTGTGGTGGTGACAGGTAGGATGATACACACGGTGGGGTGGTGACAGGTAGGATGATACACACGGTGTGGTGGTGACAGGTAGGATGATACACACGGTGGTGGTGACAGGTAGGATGATACACACGGTGTGGTGGTGACAGGTAGGATGATACACACGGTGGGGTGGTGACAGGTAGGATGATACACACGGTGTGGTGGTGACAGGTAGGATGATACACACGGTGGGGTGGTGACAGGTAGGATGATACACATGGTGTGGTGGTGACAGGTAGGATGATACACACGGTGGGGTGGTGACAGGTAGGATGATACACATGGTGTGGTGGTGACAGGTAGGATGATACACACGGTGGGGTGGTGACAGGTAGGATGATACACATGGTGTGGTGGTGACAGGTAGGATGATACACATGGTGTGGTGGTGACAGGGAGGATGATACACACGGTGTGGTGGTGACAGGTAGGATGATACACACGGTGGGGTGGTGACAGGTAGGATGATACACATGGTGTGGTGGTGACAGGTAGGATGATACACACGGTGGGGTGGTGACAGGTAGGATGATACACACGGTGTGGTGGTGACAGGTAGGATGATACACACGGTGGGGTGGTGACAGGTAGGATGATACACATGGTGTGGTGGTGACAGGGAGGATGATACACACGGTGGGGTGGTGACAGGTAGGATGATACACATGGTGTGGTGGTGACAGGTAGGATGATACACACGGTGGGGTGGTGACAGGTAGGATGATACACATGGTGTGGTGGTGACAGGTAGGATGATACACACGGTGGGGTGGTGACAGGTAGGATGATACACACGGTGTGGTGGTGACAGAGAGGATGATACACATGGTGTGGTGGTGACAGAGAGGATGATACACACGGTGTGGTGATGACAGAGAGGATGATACACATGGTGTGGTGGTGACAGAGAGGATGATACACATGGTGTGGTGGTGACAGAGAGGATGATACACACGATGTGGTGGTGACAGGGAGGATGATACACACGGTGGGGTGGTGACAGGTAGGATGATACACACGGTGGGGTGGTGACAGGTAGGATGATACACACGGTGTGGTGGTGGCAGGTAGGGTGACACACAAGTTATGGTGGTGACATGCAAGATGATACACACTGTGTTGTGGTGACTTGTAGGATGATAAATACGGTGTGGTGAGGATGATACACGAGTTGTGGTGGTGACAGGCAGGATGATACACACGGTGTGGTGGTGACAGACAGGATGATACACACGGTGTGGTGGTGACAGGTAGGATGATACACATGGTGTGGTGGTGACAGGGAGGATGATACACACAGTGTGGTTGTGACAGGTAGGATGATACACACGGTGTGGTGGTGACAGGTAGGATGATACACATGGTGTGGTGGTAACAGGTAGGATGATACACACAGTGTGGTGGTGACAGGTAAGTTGATACACACGGTGTGTTGGTGACAGGTAGGATGATACACACGGTGTTGTGGTGACAGGTAGGATGATACACACAGTGTGTTGGTGACAGGTAGGATGATACACATGGTGTGGTGGTGACAGGTAGGGTGATACACATGGTGTGGTGGTGACAGGCAGGATGATACACATGGTGTGGTGATGACAGGTAGGGTGATACACATGGTGTGGTTGTGACAGGTAGGATGATACACATGGTGTTGTGGTGACACGCAGGATAATACACATGGCGTGGTGGTGACAGGTAGGATGATACACACGGTGTGGTGGTGACAGGCAGGATGATACACACGGTGTGGTGGTGGCAGGTAGGGTGACACACAAGTTATGGTGGTGACAGGCAAGATGATACACACTGTGTTGTGGTGACTTATAGGATGATAAATACAGTGTGCTGATGACAGGATGATACACGGGTTGTGGTGGTGACAGGCAGGATGATACACACAGTGTGGTGGTGACAGGCAAGATGATACATAAACTGTGGTGATGACAGGATCTCAAAGTTTACTTTCGGAGACAGAGAGGGGCGCCATGAATGGGCTCAGCTTTTGCGACAATCCAGGGTCACCCAGACTGAGGTGGATATATTACCCAGGGCATGCTGGGATCAGAGTCAGTGAGGTGGATATATTACCCAGGGCATGCTGGGATCAGAGTCAGTGAGGTGGATATATTACCCAGGGCATGCTGGGATCAGAGCCAGTGAGGTAGCCCGCCATGTTGCCTGTAACGCTATAGCAACAGGTATGATTCCTGTCGAGAGGAGAGGTGGCAGAGGAACTGGTGCAGGAGTAGGAAAGGGCATATGTTGATTATATATAGAGAGGGGAGGAAAGACAGAGGTGTGAGGAGGGGAGAAGGAAGAGCAGGGTGGCTGGCTGGTAGAGTTCGAGGTTGTCAGAACCAACAGCTGACTGTCACAAGTAGTGTTCATACTCTTTGGTGGTTACTGAAACAGAGAGCGGAACATGTAAGGTATGAGTGTGGTGATGCTAATTTCTAGATTCAAAAGTCAGTCGACAGTGTTCGCCTGCTGTGATCTTTCTGTCTCACCGTGATACATCACACCAGACATAAGGAACAAGCTTGCCTTAGGACGGGTGACCCAGTTCACAACCAAAGATCGGCCGGGACAAGTTCACAGGTATACAGCAGTCGGGACAAGTTCACAGGTATACAGCAGTCGGGACAAATTCACAGTCATACAACAGTCGGGACAAATTCACAGTCATACAACAGTCGGATAAAGTACACAGCCATACAACGGCCGGTACAACTTCACAGCCACATAAGTCGGGTCAAGTACACAGCCATACAACGGCCAGAACAAATTCAAAGCCACACAACAGCCGGGACAAGTTCACAGCTATACAGCAGTCGGAACAAGTTCACAGCCACACAACATTCGAGACAAGTTCGCAGACAAACAACACTCAGGACAACATTAATGTCTTAAGACCCTGAACTGGCTAGTTTACCAGGATGATACACACGATGTGGTGGTGACAGGGAGGATGATACACACGGTGGGGTGGTGACAGGTAGGATGATACACACGGTGGGGTGGTGACAGGTAGGATGATACACACGGTGTGGTGGTGGCAGGTAGGGTGACACACAAGTTATGGTGGTGACATGCAAGATGATACACACTGTGTTGTGGTGACTTGTAGGATGATAAATACGGTGTGGTGAGGATGATACACGGGTTGTGGTGGTGACAGGCAGGATGATACACACAGTGTGGTGGTGACAGACAGGATGATACACACGGTGTGGTGGTGACAGGTAGGATGATACACATGGTGTGGTGGTGACAGGGAGGATGATACACACAGTGTGGTTGTGACAGGTAGGATGATACACACGGTGTGGTGGTGACAGGTAGGATGATACACATGGTGTGGTGGTGACAGGTAGGATGATACACACAGTGTGGTGGTGACAGGTAGGATGATACACACGGTGTGTTGGTGACAGGTAGGATGATACACACGGTGTGGTGGTGACAGGTAGGATGATACACATGGTGTGGTGGTGACAGGTAGGATGATACACATGGTGTGGTGGTGACAGGTAGGGTGATACACATGGTGTGGTGGTGACAGGCAGGATGATACACATGGTGTGGTGATGACAGGTAGGGTGATACACATGGTGTGGTTGTGACAGGTAGGATGATACACATGGTGTTGTGGTGACACGCAGGATAATACACATGGCGTGGTGGTGACAGGTAGGATGATACACACGGTGTGGTGGTGACAGGCAGGATGATACACACGGTGTGGTGGTGGCAGGTAGGGTGACACACAAGTTATGGTGGTGACAGGCAAGATGATACACACCGTGTTGTGGTGACTTATAGGATGATAAATACAGTGTGCTGATGACAGGATGATACACGGGTTGTGGTGGTGACAGGCAGGATGATACACACAGTGTGGTGGTGACAGGCAAGATGATACATAAACTGTGGTGATGACAGGATCTCAAAGTTTACTTTCGGAGACAGAGAGGGGCGCCATGAATGGGCTCAGCTTTTGCGACAATCCAGGGTCACCCAGACTGAGGTGGATATATTACCCAGGGCATGCTGGGATCAGAGTCAGTGAGGTGGATATATTACCCAGGACATGCTGGGATCAGAGTCAGTGAGGTGGATATATTACCCAGGGCATGCTGGGATCAGAGCCAGTGAGGTAGCCCGCCATGTTGCCTGTAACGCTATAGCAACAGGTATGATTCCTGTCGAGAGGAGAGGTGGCAGAGGAACTGGTGCAGGAGTAGGAAAGGGCATATGTTGATTATATATAGAGAGGGGAGGAAAGACAGAGGTGTGAGGAGGGGAGAAGGAAGAGCAGGGTGGCTGGCTGGTAGAGTTCGAGGTTGTCAGAACCAACAGCTGACTGTCACAAGTAGTGTTCATACTCTTTGGTGGTTACTGAAACAGAGAGCGGAACATGTAAGGTATGAGTGTGGTGATGCTAATTTCTAGATTCAAAAGTCAGTCGACAGTGTTCGCCTGCTGTGATCTTTCTGTCTCACCGTGATACATCACACCAGACATAAGGAACAAGCTTGCCTTAGGACGGGTGACCCAGTTCACAACCAAAGATCGGCCGGGACAAGTTCACAGGTATACAGCAGTCGGGACAAGTTCACAGGTATACAGCAGTCGGGACAAATTCACAGTCATACAACAGTCGGGACAAATTCACAGTCATACAACAGTCGTTGTGTATAGGCTGGGCAGACTGGGGGGGGGGAGAAATTCGTTGTCTATAGGCTGGGCAGACTGGGGGGGGGGGGGAGAGAAATTCGTTGTGTATAGGCTGGGCAGACTGGGGGGGGGGATTCGTTGTGTATAGGCTGGACAGACTGGGGGGGAGAAATTCGTTGTCTATAGGCTGGGCAGACTGGGGGGGGGGGGAATTCGTTGTGTATAGGCTGGACAGACTGGGGGGGGATTCGTTGTGTATAGGCTGGGCAGACTGGGGGGGGATTCGTTGTGTATAGGCTGGGCAGACTGGGGGGGGATTCGTTGTGTATAGGCTGGGCAGACTGGGGGGGGGGATTCGTTGTGTATAGGCTGGGCAGACTGGGGGGGGGGAGAAATTCGTTGTCTATAGGCTGGGCAGACTGGGGGGGGGGGAGAAATTCGTTGTCTATAGGCTGGGCAGACTGGGGGGGGGGGAGAAATTCGTTGTCTATAGGCGGGCAGACTGGGGGGGGGGGGAGAAATTCGTTGTCTATAGGCTGGGCAGACTGGGGGGGGGGAGAAATTCGTTGTCTATAGGCTGGGCAGATGGGGGGGGGGGGGAGAAATTCGTTGTCTATAGGCTGGGCAGACTGGGGGGGGGGAATTCGTTGTGTATAAGCTGGGCAGACTGGGGGGGGGGATTCGTTGTGTATAGGCTGGGCAGACTGGGGGGGGGGGATTCGTGTGTATAAGCTGGGCAGACTGGGGGGGGATTCGTGTGTATAAGCTGGGCAGACTGGGGGGGGGGGGGATTCGTTGTGTATAAGCTGGGCAGACTGGGGGGGGGGGAATTCGTTGTGTATAAGCTGGGCAGACTGGGGGGGGGGAATTCGTTGTGTATAAGCTGGGCAGACTGGGGGGGGGGATTCGTGTGTATAAGCTGGGCAGATGGGGGGGGGGGAATTCGTTGTGTATAAGCTGGGCAGACTGGGGGGGGGGATTCGTTGTGTATAGGCTGGGCAGACGGGGGGGGGATTCGTTGTGTATAGGCTGGGCAGCCTGGGGGGGGGGATTCGTTGTGTATAGGCTGGGCAGACTGGGGGGGGGGATTCGTTGTGTATAGGCTGGGCAGACGGGGGGGGGGGATTCGTTGTGTATAAGCTGGGCAGACTGGGGGGGGGGATTCGTGTGTATAAGCTGGGCAGACTGGGGGGGGGGATTCGTTGTGTATAAGCTGGGCAGACTGGGGGGGGGGATTCGTTGTGTATAGGCTGGGCAGACTGGGGGGGGGGGATTCGTTGTGTATAGGCTGGGCAGATGGGGGGGGGGGATTCGTTGTGTATAAGCTGGGCAGACTGGGGGGGGATTCGTTGTGTATAGGCTGGGCAGACTGGGGGGGGGGATTCGTTGTGTATAGGCTGGGCAGACTGGGGGGGGGGATTCGTTGTGTATAGGCTGGGCAGACTGGGGGGGGATCGTTGTGTATAGGCTGGGCAGACTGGGGGGGGGGATTCGTTGTGTATAAGCTGGGCAGACTGGGGGGGGATTCGTTGTGTATAGGCTGGGCAGACTGGGGGGGGGGGATTCGTTGTGTATAAGCTGGCAGACTGGGGGGGGGGGGATTCGTGTGTATAGGCTGGGCAGACTGGGGGGGGGGAGAAATTCGTTGTCTATAGGCTGGGCAGACTGGGGGGGGGGAATTCGTTGTGTATAGGCTGGGCAGACTGGGGGGGGGGAGAAATCGTTGTCTATAGGCTGGGCAGACTGGGGGGGGGGGGGAGAAATTCGTTGTGTATAGGCTGGGCAGACTGGGGGGGGGGGAATTCCTTGTGTATAGGCTGGGCAGACTGGGGGGGGGGGAATTCGTTGTCTATAGGCTGGGCAGACTGGGGGGGGGGGAATTCGTTGTCTATAGGCTGGGCAGACTGGGGGGGGGGGGGAATTCGTTGTCTATAGGCTGGGCAGACGGGGGGGGGGGGGAATTCGTTGTCTATAGGCTGGGCAGACTGGGGGGGGGAGGGGCACAGAAAGCAAGGGGCCTCCTGTACGACGACATCCAGCATATGGATGGAAAATGAGAATGTGACCAAGACCCTGAACTGGCTAGTTTACCAGGATGATACACACGATGTGGTGGTGACAGGGAGGATGATACACACGGTGGGGTGGTGACAGGTAGGATGATACACACGGTGGGGTGGTGACAGGTAGGATGATACACACGGTGTGGTGGTGGCAGGTAGGGTGACACACAAGTTATGGTGGTGACATGCAAGATGATACACACTGTGTTGTGGTGACTTGTAGGATGATAAATACGGTGTGGTGAGGATGATACACGAGTTGTGGTGGTGACAGGCAGGATGATACACACAGTGTGGTGGTGACAGACAGGATGATACACACGGTGTGGTGGTGACAGGTAGGATGATACACATGGTGTGGTGGTGACAGGGAGGATGATACACACAGTGTGGTTGTGACAGGTAGGATGATACACACGGTGTTGTGGTGACTTGTAGGATGATAAATACGGTGTGGTGAGGATGATACACATGGTGTGGTGATGACAGGTAGGATGATACACACAGTGTGGTGGTGACAGGTAAGTTGATACACACGGTGTGTTGGTGACAGGTAGGATGATACACACGGTGTTGTGGTGACAGGTAGGATGATACACACAGTGTGTTGGTGACAGGTAGGATGATACACATGGTGTGGTGGTGACAGGTAGGGTGATACACATGGTGTGGTGGTGACAGGCAGGATGATACACATGGTGTGGTGATGACAGGTAGGGTGATACACATGGTGTGGTTGTGACAGGTAGGATGATACACATGGTGTTGTGGTGACACGCAGGATAATACACATGGCGTGGTGGTGACAGGTAGGATGATACACACGGTGTGGTGGTGACAGGCAGGATGATACACACGGTGTGGTGGTGACAGGCAGGGTGACACACAAGTTATGGTGGTGACAGGCAAGATGATACACACCGTGTTGTGGTGACTTATAGGATGATAAATACAGTGTGCTGATGACAGGATGATACACGGGTTGTGGTGGTGACAGGCAGGATGATACACACAGTGTGGTGGTGACAGGCAAGATGATACATAAACTGTGGTGATGACAGGATCTCAAAGTTTACTTTCGGAGACAGAGAGGGGCGCCATGAATGGGCTCAGCTTTTGCGACAATCCAGGGTCACCCAGACTGAGGTGGATATATTACCCAGGGCATGCTGGGATCAGAGTCAGTGAGGTGGATATATTACCCAGGACATGCTGGGATCAGAGTCAGTGAGGTGGATATATTACCCAGGGCATGCTGGGATCAGAGCCAGTGAGGTAGCCCGCCATGTTGCCTGTAACGCTATAGCAACAGGTATGATTCCTGTCGAGAGGAGAGGTGGCAGAGGAACTGGTGCAGGAGTAGGAAAGGGCATATGTTGATTATATATAGAGAGGGGAGGAAAGACAGAGGTGTGAGGAGGGGAGAAGGAAGAGCAGGGTGGCTGGCTGGTAGAGTTCGAGGTTGTCAGAACCAACAGCTGACTGTCACAAGTAGTGTTCATACTCTTTGGTGGTTACTGAAACAGAGAGCGGAACATGTAAGGTATGAGTGTGGTGATGCTAATTTCTAGATTCAAAAGTCAGTCGACAGTGTTCGCCTGCTGTGATCTTTCTGTCTCACCGTGATACATCACACCAGACATAAGGAACAAGCTTGCCTTAGGACGGGTGACCCAGTTCACAACCAAAGATCGGCCGGGACAAGTTCACAGGTATACAGCAGTCGGGACAAGTTCACAGGTATACAGCAGTCGGGACAAATTCACAGTCATACAACAGTCGGGACAAATTCACAGTCATACAACAGTCGGATAAAGTACACAGCCATACAACGGCCGGTACAACTTCACAGCCACATAAGTCGGGTCAAGTACACAGCCATACAACGGCCAGAACAAATTCAAAGCCACACAACAGCCGGGACAAGTTCACAGCTATACAGCAGTCGGAACAAGTTCACAGCCACACAACATTCGTTGTCTATAGGCTGGGCAGACTGGGGGGGGGGGGGGAGAAATTCGTTGTCTATAGGCTGGACAGACTGGGGGGGAGAAATTCGTTGTGTATAGGCTGGGCAGACTGGGGGGGGGGGGAATTCCTTGTGTATAGGCTGGGCAGACTGGGGGGGGGGGGAATTCGTTGTCTATAGGCTGGGCAGACTGGGGGGGGGGGGAATTCGTTGTCTATAGGCTGGGCAGACTGGGGGGGGGGGGGAAATTCGTTGTCTATAGGCTGGGCAGACGGGGGGGGGGGGGGAAATTCGTTGTCTATAGGCTGGGCAGACTGGGGGGGGGAGGGGCACAGAAAGCAAGGGGCCTCCTGTACGACGACATCCAGCATATGGATGGAAAATGAGAATGTGACCAAGACCCTGAACTGGCTAGTTTACCAGGATGATACACACGATGTGGTGGTGACAGGGAGGATGATACACACGGTGGGGTGGTGACAGGTAGGATGATACACACGGTGGGGTGGTGACAGGTAGGATGATACACACGGTGTGGTGGTGGCAGGTAGGGTGACACACAAGTTATGGTGGTGACATGCAAGATGATACACACTGTGTTGTGGTGACTTGTAGGATGATAAATACGGTGTGGTGAGGATGATACACGAGTTGTGGTGGTGACAGGCAGGATGATACACACAGTGTGGTGGTGACAGACAGGATGATACACACGGTGTGGTGGTGACAGGTAGGATGATACACATGGTGTGGTGGTGACAGGGAGGATGATACACACAGTGTGGTTGTGACAGGTAGGATGATACACACGGTGTGGTGGTGACAGGTAGGATGATACACATGGTGTGGTGGTAACAGGTAGGATGATACACACAGTGTGGTGGTGACAGGTAAGTTGATACACACGGTGTGTTGGTGACAGGTAGGATGATACACACGGTGTTGTGGTGACAGGTAGGATGATACACACAGTGTGTTGGTGACAGGTAGGATGATACACATGGTGTGGTGGTGACAGGTAGGGTGATACACATGGTGTGGTGGTGACAGGTAGGATGATACACATGGTGTGGTGATGACAGGTAGGGTGATACACATGGTGTGGTTGTGACAGGTAGGATGATACACATGGTGTTGTGGTGACACGCAGGATAATACACATGGCGTGGTGGTGACAGGTAGGATGATACACACGGTGTGGTGGTGACAGGCAGGGTGACACACAAGTTATGGTGGTGACAGGCAAGATGATACACACCGTGTTGTGGTGACTTATAGGATGATAAATACAGTGTGCTGATGACAGGATGATACACGGGTTGTGGTGGTGACAGGCAGGATGATACACACAGTGTGGTGGTGACAGGCAAGATGATACATAAACTGTGGTGATGACAGGATCTCAAAGTTTACTTTCGGAGACAGAGAGGGGCGCCATGAATGGGCTCAGCTTTTGCGACAATCCAGGGTCACCCAGACTGAGGTGGATATATTACCCAGGGCATGCTGGGATCAGAGTCAGTGAGGTGGATATATTACCCAGGACATGCTGGGATCAGAGTCAGTGAGGTGGATATATTACCCAGGGCATGCTGGGATCAGAGCCAGTGAGGTAGCCCGCCATGTTGCCTGTAACGCTATAGCAACAGGTATGATTCCTGTCGAGAGGAGAGGTGGCAGAGGAACTGGTGCAGGAGTAGGAAAGGGCATATGTTGATTATATATAGAGAGGGGAGGAAAGACAGAGGTGTGAGGAGGGGAGAAGGAAGAGCAGGGTGGCTGGCTGGTAGAGTTCGAGGTTGTCAGAACCAACAGCTGACTGTCACAAGTAGTGTTCATACTCTTGGTGGTTACTGAAACAGAGAGCGGAACATGTAAGGTATGAGTGTGGTGATGCTAATTTCTAGATTCAAAAGTCAGTCGACAGTGTTCGTCTGCTGTGATCTTTCTGTCTCACCGTGATACATCACACCAGACATAAGGAACAAGCTTGCCTTAGGACGGGTGACCCAGTTCACAACCAAAGATCGGCCGGGACAAGTTCACAGGTATACAGCAGTCGGGACAAGTTCACAGGTATACAGCAGTCGGGACAAATTCACAGTCATACAACAGTCGGGACAAATTCACAGTCATACAACAGTCGGATAAAGTACACAGCCATACAACGGCCGGTACAACTTCACAGCCACATAAGTCGGGTCAAGTACACAGCCATACAACGGCCAGAACAAATTCAAAGCCACACAACAGCCGGGACAAGTTCACAGCTATACAGCAGTCGGAACAAGTTCACAGCCACACAACATTCGAGACAAGTTCGCAGACAAACAACACTCAGGACAACATTAATGTCTTAATATCTGGCTGCTCGTTCTAGCAGTGATTTGTTGAGTTTTACTACACTGATAGATGCCAGGAAGCTACAGTTATATTGGATAACAGGATCTTGACTATAGCATCAGATGCCAGGATATTACAATGATATTTGATAACAAAATCTTGACTATAGCATCAGATGCCAGGATATTACAGTGATATTTAATAACAAGATCTTGACTCTAGCATCAGATGCCGTTTATATTGTTGGACTGAACATATACAGTATGCGATAACACTAAACAGTTTACTGATCTCAGACATATATAGTATGTGCATACACAAAACAGTTACACATACTGATCTCAGACATATATAGTATGCGCATACACAAAACAGTTATAAATACTGATCTCAGACATATATAGTATGTGCATACACAAAACAGTTATAAATACTGATCTCAGACATATATAATATGTGCATACACAAAACAGTTATAAATACTGATCTCAGACATATATAGTATGCGCATACACAAAACAGTTACACATACTGATCTCAGACATACACAGTATGCACATACACGACACATACTGGACTCAGACATATACACGTTGTCTGAGATAATAAACAAAGTATCCAGAATCTAGCAGAATAATAATAAAAAATACACCATTAATAATATGTTTCTTATCGTGCTCTTAATCAGATTATAAAAAATGGCACCAGGTAACTAGTTTAAAACCATGTACGAGTATGTCACACTAATGTCACAAGTTCTTAGATAATTTCTATGCCAGCAAAAACATAGGGTTAAGCAAGGCCACTAGACTCACTGTTTCAGTCACACAAATTCGCCAAGATCTAGGTCATACATACACCGTCGATGCAGCCGGGCTAATGTTGTCATCATAACACATTAACTGAAACAATACAGCGGCAATTCGTTCAATAACTGGAAAATATTGATGGCACAAGATCAATCATCGGGATAGTAAACCTTGGATATCGATACAGATATTTGATTTTTCCAGCAAGTACAATAAATTCACGAGGATAAATTTAACTTCGTCTTTTCATGTATTAACTATCTGTAGCTTCCATTAATATTGAAACGTTCCTAGTTGTAGATGTGTGTAACTGTGTCGGAGATTATTTATTAACCTCACAGAAAACTAAAAATACAGGCATCATATGTCGCTCACCTGTTACATGTGTTTACCTGTGCACACCTGTGTCTTTAGACAACAAAAATAACAAAGAGGGGAGAACTTTGGACATCAAATATAATAAAGAGGGAAGAACTTTGGATAACAAAGATAAGACTAAACAACTTTAGACAAGAAAGAGAATAGAGAACAAAGAACTTTGGATAACAAAGATAAGACGAAGCAACTTTAGACAACAAAGATAACACAAAACAGTTATATATACTGATCTCTGACATACACAGTGTGCACATACAGAAAACAGTTTACTGATTTCAGACATATATAATATGCACATACACAAAACAGTTACACATACTGATCTCAGACATACACAGTATGCACATACACGACACATACTGGACTCAGACATATACACGTTGTCTGAGATAATAAACAAAGTATCCAGAATCTAGCAGAATAATAATAAAAAATACACCATTAATAATATGTTTCTTATCGTGCTCTTAATCAGATTATAAAAAATGGCACCAGGTAACTAGTTTAAAACCATGTAAGAGTATGTCACACTAATGTCACAAGTTCTTAGATAATTTCTATGCCAGCAAAAACATAGGGTTAAGCAAGGCCACTAGACTCACTGTTTCAGTCACACAAATTCGCCAAGATCTAGGTCATACATACACCGTCGATGCAGCCGGGCTAATGTTGTCATCATAACACATTAACTGAAACAATACAGCGGCAATTCGTTCAATAACTGGAAAATATTGATGGCACAAGATCAATCATCGGGATAGTAAACCTTGGATATCGATACAGATATTTGATTTTTCCAGCAAGTACAATAAATTCACGAGGATAAATTTAACTTCGTCTTTTCATGTATTAACTATCTGTAGCTTCCATTAATATTGAAACGTTCCTAGTTGTAGATGTGTGTAACTGTGTCGGAGATTATTTATTAACCTCACAGAAAACTAAAAATACAGGCATCATATGTCGCTCACCTGTTACATGTGTTTACCTGTGCACACCTGTGTCTTTAGACAACAAAAATAACAAAGAGGGGAGAACTTTGGACATCAAATATAATAAAGAGGGAAGAACTTTGGATAACAAAGATAAGACTAAACAACTTTAGACAAGAAAGAGAATAGAGAACAAAGAACTTTGGATAACAAAGATAAGACGAAGCAACTTTAGACAACAAAGATAACACAGAACAAATAACTTTGGATAACAAATATAAGAGTAAATAAATTTAGACAACAAAGAAAAACACAGAACAAAGAACTTTAGACAACAAAGATAACACAGAACGAATAGCTTTAGAAAACAAAGATAACACAGAACAAAGAACTTTAGACAACTAAGATAACACAGAACAAATAACTTTAGACAACAAAGATAACACAAAACAAAGAACTTTAGACAACAAAAATAACACAGAACAAAGATATGTAAATTCGTTTCTAGTTTTCTTGATTGCTGCTGTAGACAGTTCTAATCTAATCTAAGTACCGTGCCGTGTGGCGTAGGCGATCATTTCTCTCCACAATTCCCTGTCTTTAGACTTGATTATGAGATCCGCCGGTGACTTTCTTCCTAGCCACACTGACAGCCCATCCAGTAACTTCTCTCTCTGTCTTCCTCTGTTTCTTCTTTCCTCAATTTTTCCAGTTGCCATAGTGTGTTCCAATTTTCCTCTTCTCAGGAAATGTCCTAGAAATCTCACTTATCTGCCTCTGATCTTTGCTATGATTTGCTTTTTAACTCCAGCCTATCTTAAGACTCCATCACTGATTTTTTTGGCTGTCCATGGTACCTTCAACATCCTTCTTATGAACTATATCTTCATGGCCTCCATTTCTCGCTGTACTCTCTTATTCATGGACCATGCTTCACATCCATAAAACAAAATTGGCTCGATGTAACATTTAAGTACTCGGAATCTTGTTTCCATTGATATGGATCTGTTGCACAAGATGTTTCTCATTTTCAGGAATGCTGACTTGGCTTGGTCGTCTGCTTTTTATTTCGTTGTGACATTTCCCATCAGTAGTTATAATCGTTCCTAAGTACTTGAATCATCATCATCGTCATCATCATCATCATCATCGTCATCAATCGTCATTATCATCATGTGCCGTGCCGACTGGCATTGGCTATTATGCTTCTCCAGAGTACACTATCCTTCATGCAGGCCATCAGTTCAGTTGGTGATCTCTTCTCACACCATCCCGTCAGACTGTCCAGTATCATTTCTCTTGGTCTTCCTCTTGATCTTCTTCTTTCTATTTTTCCTGTTGTTATAATATTATAATACAAATGCCTAAGGAAAATACTCGGCATCAAGTGGAACGAATTCAAGAACAATGCAGAGATAAGACAGACGACTGAACAACAACCAGTCTCATGGGTGATCAGGAAAAGGAGATGGACATATGTTGGTCACGTGTTGAGAAGAAACAGTCAGAAAATCACAAAACAAGCTATAAAATAGAATACAACAGGCCAAAGAAAAAGAGGCAGATCGCGTGAAACTCTGAAGATGACATTGTTAAGAGAGGCCAAATTAATAGGCATAACATCCCTTGATGAGGTTGAAAGACTCGACGAAGACAGGGAAAATTGACGAACTATATAGCTTGCGAGCCCTATGTGGCGTCTAACGGCACGGGAAGGATATAAGATATAATATTTTCAATGCTCCCACTTCTCATTGCATGTCCTATGAAAGTATATTGTTTCTCTCTTATTTTCTTGACAAGAGTTTTTGTCTCTCCAGCTATTCTTATACATTCTTCATTAGTTATTTTTGCTATCCAGGGGATTCGCAACATTCTTCTAATAAACCACATTTCTGCTGCTTACAATGATTTTTGTGCAGATCTGCTTATTGTCCATGATTCACTTCCATATAACAAGATAGGTTCAATATATAATTTTAGGACTTGTTTTCTAACATTCACTGATAAGAATGTGTTGCATAATGTGTTTCTCATTCTCTGAAATGTAGTCTTCGCTTGGCCTATTCTGTTCCTAATTTCTGTTCTGCATTTCCCATCTGAAGTTATTACTGCTCCAAGGTATTTGAATTTCTGCACCTGCTTTAGAATAATTCCGTTTTATTTTATACTGCATGTTGGTGGATTCTGTTTCTTAGATATAACCATAGTCTCTGTCTTTTTTATATTCAAAGTAAGGCCTTTCTGTTCACTTTCTTTGGCGACTTTATCCAAGATATTTTGCAGGTCTTGTTGGTTCTCAGCTATCAGTACTGTGTCGTCAGCATACCGAAGGTTGTTAATATTGTATCCTCCAATTTTTATGCCTGGTTCTGTGATGATTGTTCTTAGAATATTCTCGCTGTACATAGAAAAAAGTCTGGAGATAGTACACATCCTTGTCGCACCCCTTGTTTTATAGGTTGATATTTTCCAGTTCTATTTTCAACTCGAATTGCAGCTTCTTGCTCCCAGTATAAATGTTTTACAATCCTCAAGTCTTTGCCATTTATACTGACGTCTTCAAGCATTTTAATAATTTCATTCGTTTCACCTTGTCGAATGACTTGGTGTAATCAATGAAGCATAAGTAGAGATCTTTCTAAACTTCTAAAGTTCTTAGTGTTAGTAAAGCATAACTGGCATTGTGTGTTCCATTTCCTTCAACAAATCCAAATTGTTCATCTGCTATTTCCATTTTTATCTTTTTCCTTGTTCTTCTCAAAATGATTCTCAGAAGTAGCTTCGTTATGTGACATGAGAGGCTGATAGTCCGGTAGGCATCACATTCCTTTGCACTTGATTTCTTTGGTAGTGCTATAAACGTGGATTTAAGCAAGTCACTGGGAATATAACCACTGCTGTATATGTCATTCAGTAACTTGGTTATTATTTTTATTCCTATCTCCTCTAGTGCCTCTATTTCTTCTATTGTTATATTATCAGGCCCAGTCACTTTTCCTTTCTTCATGTGTTTGATGGCATCTATGATTTCATCTTCAAGTATTGGTGGTCCATCACAGTTTTCAGTATCTGGTGTTAATTCTGGTCTTTCTCCTCCATATAGCTCACCGATATACTCTGTCCACCTGTCCACAATGTCTTCTTTTCAAATTAACATTTTACCTTCTTTTGATTTCAGGCATCCTGTGGTATATTTTGTTTTTCTGCCTGTGAGTTCATTAATTCGTTTGTGCATGTTTTTGCTGTTTTTATTGTAAGAATCCTCTATTTGTCTGCACTGTTCATTTAACCACACTTTTTTTGTTTCTCTGCATTGGCGTCTTATTTCTTTATTTCTTCTTCTTCTTCTTTCGCTTCTACCACCAAAACCGCACTGTGATACTACTGAATTTACGCCTGTGGTCCTCGTTAGGTCCCGTGGTCTCCTGTGTGGTCCCCGAAAGGACCACGCGAGATCCACGAGAGGACCACAATGGGTTCAGAGTATCGCAGGGCTTTAGCCTGTGTTCTTGGTGGGTCTCTGAAGCGGATTGCGTGACACCGTGGTTTTCGTTGCACCAATTTAGTCTAGAGTTGGACTTTCTCATCGGAAGACCTCGACGTGTTTAGGATATCAGTGCATCCCCGCTGGGTGAGAGGCGGTAGCCCACCCAGGCCAGAGTTGGACCTTCTCACCGGAAAACCTCGACGTGTTTTGAGATACCCGTGTATCACCGCCGGGTGAGAGGTGGTTGCCCATCCAGTCCAGAGTTGGACTTTCTCACCGGAAAACCTCAGCGTGATTAGGATACGCAAACATCCCCGCCGGGTGAGAGGTGGTTGCCTATCTAGATTGCCTTGGTCCAGTGTCTCCGACTTCAGCATATTGCGGTCGTGGCCGCTACCCTTCCTAGTTGTGACCAGGATGGAGCTTTGTCCAGGAGGACGAATCCTCGCCACTAGTGACTTCCACCCCTGGGTTGAGCCGGTTTAGACATATTATCACAGTATGGGCGTGTTTGGGACGTGACCGACCTCTAGATCAGAGGTACTGTGACATGCATAGCCTTCAAGACTCATCCCTGGTATGAGCCGGTTTAGGCATAATTCACCAGTATGGGTGTTTATCAGGCGTGACCGACCTCTAGAGCGGAGGTGGCATGGCATGTCTAGCCATCAAGTTCCACCCCTGGTGTGTGCCGGTTTAGGCATATTTCACCAGTGTAGGTGTATTTCGGACGTGGCCGGCCTCTAGAGCAGAGGCGCCTTGGTATGTGTAGCTCTCGCAGCGATACTATTGGACATACCGATTAAACTTCACTTTATCCTTTCCACCATCTTTTCACATCGGCACAGCACAGCAACCTTTATTTCTTTTCCGCATTTTCTTCATTGACCGGGAGGAGCTTCACTCCACGCGCGGCATTTGAAGAGTCTCGCCATCAGTGTCTTAACCTCTGGGACAAGCCGGTTCATGCATTTCACCCGATAGGACTGCACTCAGGACGTGGCCGACCTCCAGACCAGAGGTGGCGTGATTTGGCTGTTTGCTTCGCTTTATCCTTTCTACCACCTTTTCGCAGTGATGCTGCGGGGCAACCCCATTTGCACCTTTCTTCATTGGCCAGGAGGAGCACCGCTCCACGCACGGCAGCCGAAGAATATCGGCAACAGCGATTTCTTTATTTATCTTGCTATATTTTTCTTGGTCATTTTTACTCCTCCTCTTGTCCATCAGTCCTAAGATGTCATCTGTCAATCATTTATTTTTAGGGGTTTTTTTCGGTGGTATTATCTCCTTAACAGTTTGGTGGATAGAATCTCCTAACACTGCCCATTGTTCATCTATACTATTTATCTTTGCTATTGCATTGTATCTATTTGTTATAATAACTTTGTATTGTTCTCGCAGTTCTTGGTCATTTTTAAGAAGTTCTGTATTCAGTTTGATGTTTCTCACTTTTCTGCCTGCTTTCTGTAGTTTTATTCTAATTTTTCCACAGAGTGGATCATGGTCACTATTGCAGTCAGCTCCTGGCATGGTTTTTGTTGTCAGTAATGCATTCTGGAATCGTTTGTTGATTAATACGTAGTCTATCTGGTTAAAAGTCTTTTTGTCTGGGCTGCACCACGTTGCCAGTCTTCGAGGATGTTGTTTAAACCATGTGTTTCCTACAACCATGCTGCGTATTCTTGCCCATTCAGTTAATTTATAACCTCTGTCGCTCCTCTACCCCAGTCCATAGTCACCAACGATGTCTGAAGTTCTTCCTTTACCAACTTTGGCATTAAAATCTGCCATCACTATAGTAACTTCACGTGACTTTGTGTGTTTTAGGGCACTTGTAGACAGTTATTCTCGTTTAATATCTGAGAAATCAAGGTGTCTATTTTTAGCTCTATGTGACCTATTTTCACGCACTGAAACCGGCCATATATATGGAATGTGTCGTTTTTAGTAGTTGATGGGTGCAGACCTATTTTCTACACGCATTGTGTACCTTGGTAACGTGGGCGGTGTACACTCTAAAAATACCCTTACACTGCTTCTTTTTGTATGTATGTGGTATTTAATATTTTATACAGATTTGTTATTGTGATATTGTTAGATAGATCAGTGGTCCCAATTGGTGGTCCGCGGACCCTGCCGTGATAAAAACTCAGTGTCCTTTTTTTATTACAGCAAATAGGAATATTAACTTATGCTTATTTTCTTTTCTTAACTACATTATTGTTGTTTTGAAAATTCACAACGTTTATACCGTGGTTTTTTTTTTTTAGTGTAGTGTAACGTTTACTCTTTAAAGGTTACCCACATTTTCTGAAAAAAATTCTTTTGCATTTAGAGCACATAGCTAGCAAAGAGATGAGAAACTTTTCCAAAGTATGGGGGTCCGTGGCCTGGATTTTGAAACAGCAGGGGGTCCGCGGACTTTCGTTAATTTGGAAACCACTGAGATAGATTATACCCGAAGTTAGAGACAGGGGGTCCGCGGACTTTCGTTAATTTGGAAACCACTGAGATAGATTATACCCCAAGTTAGAGACAGGGGGAAACAGCAGCTCGTCTGTCATTGCTCTGTGCTGTAATCGTTTCCTCTATTTTCACACACGCCCAGTTTCTGGAGTCGACTTATTAAATGTTAGGACAAGCGTCGAATGGATAAATCGACCACTTGTTGCTTGGTTAGACGAAAACGGTGAGAATAAACATTTTGTTTTGCTGTCTTTTTGTTTGATTCTATATAACAATGCTTGTGAAGAAATAAATGTGTTATGAGCTATACAGTGTGACTTAAATGAGACGAGAGTGGAAGAATCAAAGTTACAATATGTTTATATTTTCTGGTGATAAAATGTTATCAGCACCGCCTTAGATTTTGAGACCATTCAATCATTTGCATGTCCCTTGCGGAACTTTGCCTCCATAATAGTTCTCATGTAGGCTCCTGGGTTGTGAGCAAGATGGCCTTGCTGCTGATGCAAACATTTGCAGATCATCAACGATGTCTTGCAGCCATCTTCGCCTTGGTCTTCCTCTCTTTCTTTTCCCCATTATGCACCTTTCCAAGACAGTTTTCTCTAGATTATCATGGCGTTAAATGTGTCCAAAATATTTAAGTTTTCTCTCTTTAATCCTCTTTACTAGCCAGCCTTCTTCAATATTAAGTTCTTGTAGTATGGATATCTTTGTTCTTTTTTTTTATCCATGATATTTGAAGAACACGTCTGTAGCATTTACATTCAAAAGCATTTATGTGTTTCTCAGCTGTTTTGTTAAGTGTCCAAGTCTCACGGCATATGTTGCGAGGGGAAAGATGCATGCCCTTAAAAATCTTATTTTTGTGGTTCTGTCTGTTCCTCTCCACAAATTCTTTAGTTGTTTTACTTTCTGAAGAGTGATAGATGTCCTCCTTTTAATTTCTCTCATTGTATCACCATTATTAGTTAGCAGTGATCCAAGATATTCAAAACTCTCCACTTCTTCCAGTTTTTCATCACTGATACATATTTCAGCTGCCTTGTTTGTTTTGTCCGTTATTATCAATTTAGTTTTCTTCGCATTAAGATGGTGGTTTTGTTCTTCACTATTCTTACGGACTGACATAATTAGTTTTTTTTCATTCTCTTTGTGTTGTGGATAGTAATACTGTGTCATCAGCATATCTAATCTCTGGTATTTCATAACCTCCAATTGTTACGGCATCGTAATATTCTTTGTCTACATCTTCTCTAACATTCCTCATTATATTTTCAGTATATAAGTTAAAAAAGTAAGGCGACAATATGCACCCTGATGGACACCTTGTTTTATGTCAAAGCAAGTTGTTGTTTCACCATTTATTCTTACTGCTGCTTGTTGGTCAAGACACAGCAGTGATGTTAACTGTATCAAATGTGTTGGAAATCCCATTTTTTTCCATTATTTCCAGAAGTTTCTGGTGTTGTACACAATCAAATGCCTGTGAGAAGTCTATAAAGAATAAATATAGATTCACATTAAACTCTCTGCATTTCTCTATTATTAATCTTATATTGAACATATTATCTCTTGATCCTCTTCCTTGCCTAAAACCAGCTTGGACCATATTAGACTTCTTCTATTTTCTTACGAAGTCTACCCATTATGATTTTTAACAGAATTTTATTGGCATGACTAATCAGGGCAACAGTTCTGTGGTTTGTGCATAATTTTAGGCTACCCTTTTTTTGGCAGTGGTATGAATACAGTTATTTTCCATTCTTTTGGCCAAATACCTGAATGCCATAACTTTTTACATAGTGCATGATAGATTGTTGCACATTCCTTTCCTCTTGCTTTAATAAGTTCAGCTGTTATCTCATCACATCACATCATGGAGATTTACTATTTTTCAGATTCTTTATTGCCCATAAAACTTCTTCTATTGTCGGTTCGGGTTCTTTCTCCTCCAATAATAATTCACGCTGTTGATTTCTACATTCACAGTCGGTTGTTTCATATATTCCTTGCAATATTCCTTCCATCTTTCTAGAATTTCCTCTGCCTCTGTCAAGGTATTCCCCATCTCATCACAAATTACATTTAGCTTAGGTGTGACATTTCTCGTCAATGTCTTCATTTCTTTAAACATTTCACTATCTCTTCCACACTTCTGGTGTCCTTCTATTCTTTCACAACAATCTTGTATGTATTGTTTTTTGTCTTTTCTTATGTTTCTTCGTACTTCTTTTGTTAAAGATTTATATTTCTCTTTGTTGTTGTTTGTCACTTTCCATTGCGTCTTCATTTCTCTACGTTGTTTTATCAGTTCTAGTCTGTCTGTTGTAATCCATCCATTCTTTTATGGTTTCTTTACTGGAACCATGTCTTTAGCTATTGTTATTAAGATATCTCTGGCCTGTGTAGCCAAATCATCTGGTGTCATCTCCTCCTGTACAGCCATCAGGATTTCGAAACGGTTCTTCACTTCTATACCGTATTGTTCTGGTATTTTTGTAAGATCAAAGCGGAGTGGTCTTGATCCTCTAACTGTCTTTTTTTATCTTTATCTTCATGTCTGCTATTAATAGCTCATGGTCAGCGTCACAGTCAGCATCTGGTAAAGTTTTTGCTGATGTTTATACTTGACCTCCAGCTTCTTTGCACTAAAATGTAATCTATTTGATTCTTGGGTTTCCCATCAGGTGATGTCCATGTGTAAAGTCTTCTTAGACGTTGTTTAAAAAATGTGTTAGTGATCATGGTTAGCCGTCTAACCGTGTGTATGTTTGTCTAGTCGGTAGCTGCTAGAGAGACTGAATCTAAGCTACGGAATTTCTGTGTCACGACCTTGTTTCTTTCCGGGTGTCACGATCCCTTGTCTGCTGAACAGTTACTAAAGACTTTGTCAGCAAAACACCTTTTTTTCAGGGTGCTAGTTGGCTAAGTCGATAGTACGCTGTTCTCTCGTGGCTAGACGGCTGCTCGTCCTACCAGAGTCCGTGTTCGAATCCCAGGTAATTCTCTTGTGATTTTTCTTTCTCTCACGTCTCACTAAAGTCTACGATTTTTTCGATGTCTAATCCTACAAAATTTGTTCTCTTACTTTACCGTACCAAAGCCTCGTAGTTTCCTATTTATAAAAAAAATTATTCCTAGCAATCATTAGCTCATTTTCCATGCAAAACGCCATTAGACTGTCGCCTGCCTCATTTCTATGTCCTATGCTAAATTTCCCTACAACATGCCCTTCATCTTCTGCTCTTTCTGTACCAATCTTTGCATTAAAATCCCCCATTATTAATACAATATTATTAATATTTTTCCGTACCTGGTCTATCATCGTTTACAGTGTGTTATAAATATCTTCTACCTCCTCTTCTTCTGCTGCTGATGTAGGTGCATATATCTGGATGATTGTTACATTTCTAGGAGTGCCCTTAAGTCTGATAGTGAGGATTATCACTTACTGGATTGTAACCTAGTAATGCTTTTGATGTTGATTTGTCCAAGTAAAAACCCACTCCATTCGTTCCTCCTACTTCTCCACCAGAGTATATAAAGATATTATCATTCTCGCTCTTGAAGTGTCCTGATCCTTTCCATCGATGCTCGCAGATTCCCAAAATGTGTATCCCCATTCTTTTCATCTTGTCACTTATTATTTGATACTTTCCCTCATACATACTTCTTACATTCCATGTTCCTACTCTTATTTTTCTTTTTAGTTTGATGCAGGGGTTTTCCTTGGTAACACCGTCAGGATTTTGTCCATCATCACAATTACTAGTACTGACCTCTGTCTCACACTCTTCCCCAGTGTTAAAATTAGATCTATCTGGCCTGGGGGGCTCACCATCAGATCTTTTTCCTATTTGACTTTCCATGATTGCTGTTTGGGTTTCTTGGTATATTTCCAGAAGATAGTTTACCATTGCTTTCCTTCCGGGCAGTGACTGTACTAGTCAGTGATCATAGCCATTGTCCCTACATTGAGGTCATCTGCCTACCATCATAGAATGGTGACCATAACCAACATTATTTGTCGGCTGCTCTCTCATTCCATCCACCACCTGCTCCCATGGCCTCACGTCACCCTGATCGGGGTGGGGGTGGGGGTATACGGGTACTCCACCTTTCCCAAGGGTGTCCCGTAGACTGAAAGTTGTCCAGCGAAGTATTCAGCTCAGCGAGGATCGCCCCTCGAGCAGTATGTTGCAGCGTAAAGGTTCATTAAAATCACCGCAAATGATCGATCTTTTATCAACAATATTTTCCAGTTGTTGAAGGAATTGCCACTGTATTGTTTCAGTTAATGTGGTATTCCCCACGTATAAATTATGAATACACCATGTTTCCTCTACGAGATCTAGCATTATTGCTGGAATCTCGTGTCCATTGTTTTGGAAATGGCTGTGTACTGATTACTGAGTGAGTTACTCGGGGATCTGTAATAACTGCTGACCCGGTGACCCGCGCTGACTGTCGGTCACTGGGTTGACATCGCATATACCAGAACAGGTTGTCACACACGACTGGACCGTGTTTCTTATAATAATAATAATAGTAATACACCAAAGCCACTGACCAAGCCTTCCAATTTCGCCCCCGCGCCCCCCCCCCCCCCACAGCTGGACCCTCTTACAGTTCCAGCAGTCTTTATTATAATGCTTTTGTTTCAGTCTTTCCATCTTGGATCTTGTTGCTCGGTTGCCTGTTCTTCTGTTGCTAGAGCGTTTACACTTTGGTGGTTTCCGCCGTAAGATGCAACCAGTTTGAGATTTGTTTTGTTTCTGGTATTATAATGTTATCTTTGAAAGAATCGTGTTGTATTGTCTGGTTTGTTTTGTTTCTGGTATTATAATGTTATCTTTGAAAGAATCGTGTTGTATTGTCTGGTTTGTTTTGTTTCTGGTATTATAATGTTATCTTTGAAAGAATCGTGTTGTATTGTCTGGTTTGTTTGTTCCCCATGTCGAGGCGGATTCTCCTGTACGTTCTCCGTAGAGCAGAACAATCCCCTTTCCGACTTGGCTTAGTGGCGTAGATTGTTAGATGTGTCTCTTATTTCGGTGTTTCCTCGTCGTACAAGCCACCGATAAATATATAGCTCTAAAACATGGGGAAAAAAATAGAAGATGGACTGAATTTTTTCAACAAATAAAATCTGACAAAGCGTTACAGACATTCTGGAAATTCTATAGAACCACGAATAATCATAGCAGACAAGACATGCACTCAATGCACGATGAAACAGGTACAATCCTAAACACAGATGAAGACAAGATACCTGTAACAAGCTGACCAATGGAATAGCCAACATTGCACGAGAGCTAAACATCACAGACTACAGAAGCAAATATAAACTCACAAGATGAGGTCCAGAGAGTTATCTTGACCCTGGTGACCTGTGCTACTTCCACATTAAGCGGGCAACTCAAAGGCACACAGCACCAACCACCAGAGACTTCAACCACAGTGCCATCGCCAGCACAGTTCCAGGTCAGTGACTCCGTGGTTATCTCAGACCAGATCCCAAACCGGGAAAGAATAGGAACTTATTAGAAGAGCCCCCCCCCCCCCCTTTGGAATGTCAGAAGTTTGATAGGGCCGAGGCACATGTCTGGGGGGGGGGGGGGGTTGCTTCCTCTGATGATCTGAGTGAGTTGTTGTTCCGCTCTCTACAGTAGAGAGTTTCCTGTATAATATCTTACCGCATCATCACCATGCAAAACATACGGCACAATAATGACGAAGATAAGAGCGGAAAGACTTGCATGGGAATTATGGAGAAGATAACAGCGAAAAGACTTGCGTGGGAATTATGGAGAAGATAACAGCGAAAAGACTTGCGTGGGAATTAGAAAACAAGAATTTGCTTCCCCAAATAACGAGGTGTTTTCTCCCAAACGGAAAAAAATCAGATATTGTTGCCATGGCAACCTTCAAAACGTGTGAGACATTTCAGAGACAGGAGGAGACACTGATGGTGGCGCTATACCTCGAGGAGGCAGACAGTCTTGCCCAAGACACAACTCTCCTAACGATAATTCTAGACCTTGAGGAGGCAGACAGTCTTATCCAAGATAAAACTCTCCTAAAAATAATTCTAGATCTTGAGGAGTCATACACTCTTGTCCAAGATAAAACTCTCATAACAATAATTATAGATCTTGAGGAAGCATGCAGTCTTATCCAAGATAAAACTCTCCTAACAATAATTCTAGACCTTGAGAAGTCATACACTCTTGTCCAAGATAAAACTCTCCTAACAATAATTCTAGACCTTGAGAAGTCATACACTCTTGTCCAAGATAAAACTCTCCTAACAATAATTCTAGAACTTGAGGAGGCAGACAGTCTTGCCCAAGACACAACTCTCCTAACAATAATTCTAGACCTTGAGGAGGCATACAGTCTTGCCCAAGACACAACTCTCCTAACAATAATTCTAGATCTTGAGGAGTCATACACTCTTGTCCAAGATAAAACTCTCCTAACAATAATTCTAGACCTTGAGAAGTCATACACTCTTGTCCAAGATAAAACTCTCCTAACAATAATTCTAGACCTTGAGAAGTCATACACTCTTGTCCAAGATAAAACTCTCCTAACAATAATTCTAGACCTTGAGAAGTCATACACTCTTGTCCAAGATAAAACTCTCCTAACAATAATTCTAGACCTTGAGAAGTCATACACTCTTGTCCAAGATAAAACTCTCCTAACAATAATTCTGGACCTTGAGGAGGCAGACAGTCTTGCCCAAGATACAACTCTCCTAACAATAATTCTAGATCTTGGAGGCAGACAGTCTTGCCCAAGATAAAACTCTCCTAACAATAATTCTAGACCTTGAGGAGTCATACAGTCTTGCCCAAGACATAACTCTCCTAACAATAATTCTAGAACTTGAGGAGTCATACAGTCTTGCCCAAGATACAACTCTCCTAACAATAATGCTAGAACTTGAGGAAGCATACAGTCTTGCCCAAGATACAACTCTCCTAACAATAATGCTAGAACTTGAGGAAGCATACAGTCTTGCCCAAGATACAACTCTCCTAACAATAATTCTAGACCTTGAGGAGGCAGACAGTCTTGCCCAAGACACAACTCTCCTAACAATAGTTCTAGATCTTGAGAAGGCAGACAGTCTTGCCCAAGACACAACTCTCCTAACAATAATTCTAGACCTCGAGGAGGCAGGCAGTCTTGCGCAAGACACAACTCTCCTAACAATAATGCTGGAGCTAGGGATAGAACTGTGGATTATAAAGTTTACAGCTATTGCACTATTTAGCCGAACCATAGCGCTTAAACGTAAATTGTGGACATCTCAACCAAGACAAATATTCCCAGGGCTGCCTCAGGGATCCCCATTACCAGCAGTACTATTTAACATTACAGAGCTGGCCTAGACAAATTACATCAGCCATCCGCTTGCAAACTACTTACATTTGTAAATAATATCCCCATGTACGCACATGGGGAAAAATCGACAGATCATCGCGTCAAAGAATCCAACAACAGATTAATAATGTAACCAAATTGTGTCAGGAACAAGAGGTAGTTATCAATCCAAAAAAACCTCCCTGGTTCTTAAACAACAGAACTGTCAAAAACATCAATATCACTCTCACTCACTCACTCACTCACTCACTCACTCACTCACTCACTCACTCACTCACTCACTCACTCACTCACTCACACACACAGACACACACATACAGGTATATCCTGATCCTGTTGAGAGAAGCCAAAACTTAAAGTACTTACAAATAAACCTGGACAAAACATTGACTTTCAGCAAACATGTTGAAGAAATGGTATATAAGACTAGACAAGGGCTCTCAGGCGTCAAGACCAGCTTCATAGCTTCACTTACCCTAACGAAAACTATTTACCAGTATGCAAACACACACACACTCTCTCATTCTCTCTCTCATTCTCTCTCTCTTTCTTTCTCTCTCTTTCTTTCTCTCTGAACCTTAAGTCCCCAAGACACATGGGGCTTCCGCAAGGGTTTTCCACAAATGCCTGTCCTTTGCCTTTTTTCCGCTCTTGCCCAAATGAGCCCTCTATTGCTCAACATCCTTTCTGTTGTTCTTCTCCATGTCTCTTTTGGTCTACCCTTACTTCTGTTCCCCTGTGGTGTCCATCTTAGTGCTATTTTTGGTAGTGAGTTTTCAGTCATTCGGAGCACATGTCCCAACCATCGCCAGCGTCTTTCCTCAATAATTGCTGTCAGTGGCTTCATCTGCGTTTCTGCCAATAAGATGTTAGTGAAAAGAAAAGTTCTATCCAACACAGATTATGGCCTTGGTTTGTTGACTCTGTCAAATACACAAGTTGCCAAGTTGGACTTGGTAGAGAATACGGCAATGAGGCTCGCACTGGGATGCACCAGAAGATCATCAACGGCTTCTATGAGAGACATCCTGGGTCTCACAGACTTGATGGGCTCACCAAAAGTGTGCACAAGTTAAGGAATACCTTAAGATTAGTAATAACAAAACCCATCCACTCCATAAATACAATTAAATGTATTATTATTATTAGTTAAATAATAAATTATTTATTAAATCCATAAATTGTATTTACACATTAGGAAAGGGGCTAGATTAAAGAGTGAAATCATGGACGGCGGATGTAGATGATTCATAACGGACAGTAACTGACTATTAACATATATCACCAGACCCTGATTGGATTCAGCGCAAGAGTTTATACTGTAGCAAAATCTAACCAAAATACACATCACACTGACCAGAGAACGCCGGAACTGGCCAGCAGGAAGATGAAATCAATGAATTAGTTCAGAAAATCCCATAATAATTCTCACAGATGCAAGATCAGTACTTGAAGTTCTTCATTGCAACAAACTACCAGACCTTAAGGATGCCTTGTCAAAAACTGGCCCACAACACAGAGTCAACTTGCAATGGATTCCCTCCCACTGTGGGATACCAGGCAAATAGAAAGCTGACCGTCTGGCCAAAGAGGGCACTAAAATGGAGCAACCAGACATATCGACCACCTTTAATCAGAAGAAAAGCATGATAAAAACCTACAGGAAGCCACAAACACCAACACATGATGACTATCACATGCTAAACAGAAAGGAATAAGTCACCATTTTCCGTTTCCGAACAGGATACAGCCGGACTCTAAAGTCATATGTATACAAAGTTCAAAGCTGGTACTACTACTCTTTGTATATGTGCCCAGGTGCCCCAAACTGTGGAACATATCCTCCAAAACAGGCACCAACTATGAGACACTGAGAAATAATTATTGGCCCAGTGAAACCACTAAAGAAAATAAGCTGTACGGTTCTATACATGAATTTTAAAAAAACAGTGAAATTTATACAAGAGACAGGACTGCAGATATAGACAAACAATGCGTACGAAGAAGAAGAAGCAGTTAAGAAAATGTCCAGCCCTGAAGACATCATCTACACGGGTGGGTCGGTACACAGAAGTGTACAAATAAAAGCGGATGGGGTTTGGCAGCAGATTCCGAAGGTAAAGTACTCAATATCATGCCAGGAGCTTACAGCGCCACCTTCTCCAGCGTGGGGGTGGAAACTGAAGCTGCCACACAAGCTCTGACATGCCTGATGCCCCAGGAAGTACAACGAGCTACAGACATCACGGACGCTCTAATAAGAAAAAATAGAACAATGCACTGTAAGAAGGGAGTGCTTGCACATAATATCCAAATCTCATATCCAAAACATCACATGGCAACATCAAAACATCACATAGCAACATCAAAACATCACATGGCAACATCAAAACATCACATGGCAATATCAAAATATCACATGGCAACATCAAAACATCACATGCAACATCAAAACATCACGTGGCAACATCAAAATATCACATGGCTAATACTGTCCGGGGCATTCAGAAGTTGCTGGCAACGAAAAGGCTGACCAACTAGCAGCACTGGTTAACCCACATGGCAACATCAAAGTGGACAAACAAGACATATATCAATCTTTCAAACAGTAAATCGAAGATCAACTCAAAAAACCTTCCCCGAAAGCTCATATCATGCACGCCTCACTGCCTGTCAGGTGACTAGAGGAAGCGGAAGTAAATCCCTGCTGTGGGCCAGAACACGGCACTTTATAACCAGCACATTATTGTAATCATAGCAGCAATAACACTACAGGACATTCTGATGTTATAAGGAGAACAGTTATGGGCATGTCCCGGGTGTAATGAAGCAACTCTCCAGAACCAGCAGCAGAGCTTGGCCTTATCTGGCACCAGAGTGTGAGTTGTAAAAGGGGGCTGATTTGATGTGATTATCTGGTTGTGAGTTGTAAAGTGTTGCTGATTTGATGTGATTATCTGGTTGTGAGGATGATTTGATGTGATTATCTGGTTGTGAGGATGATTTGATGTGATTATCTGGTTGTGAGGATGATTTGATGTGATTATCTGGTTGTGAGCTAGAAAGTGAGACTGATTTGATGTGATTATCTGGTTGTGAGCTGGAAAATGAGACTGATTTGATATGATTATCTGGTTGTGAGCTAGAAAGTTGTTTCCAACTTGCTAACACTTTGTCTAAAGACTTCTGATTATTTACATCTTGCTGACATCATCATCATCATCATCATCATCATCATCATCGTCATCATCATCATGTGCCGTGCCGACTGGCGTTGGCTATTATGCTTCTCCAGAGTATCCGATCCTTCATGCAGGCCATCATTTCAGTTGGTGATCTCCTCTCACACAATCCCGTCAGACTGTCCAGTATCATTTCTCTTGGTCTTCCTCTTGATCTTCTTCCTTCTATTTTTCCTGTTGTTATAATATTTTCAATGCCCCCTCTTCTCATTGCATGTCCTATGAAAGTACATTGTCTCTCTCTTAACTTTTTGACAAGGTTTTTTGTCTCTCCAGCTCTTCTCATACATTCTTCATTAGTTATTTTTGCTGTCTAGGGGATTCGCAACATTCTTCTAATAAACCACATTTCTGCTGCTTCCAATGATTTTTGTGCAGACTTGCATATTGTCCATGATTCACTTCCATATAACAAGATAGGTTCAATATAGCATTTTAGGACTCGTTTTCTAACATTCATTGATAAAGATGTGTTAGCTAATATGTTTCTCATTCTCTGAAATGCAGTCTTTGCTTGGTCTATTCTGTTCCTAATTTCTGTTCTGCATTTCCCATCTGAAGTTATTACTGCTCCAAGGTATTTGAATTTCTGCACCTGCTTTAGAACAGTTCCGTTTAATTTAATACTGCATGCTGGTGGATTCTGTTTCTTAGATATAACCATAGTCTCCGTCTTTTTTATGTTCAAAGTAAGGTCTTTCTGTTCACTTTCTTTGGCGACTTTATCCAAGAGATTTTGCAGGTCTTGTTGGTTCTCAGCTATCGGTACTGTGTCATTAGCATACAGAAGATTGTTAATATTGTATCCTCCAATTTTTATGCCTGGTTCTGTGTTGATTGTTCTTAGAATATTCTCGCTATACAGAGAAAAAAGGTCTGGAGATAGTACACATCCTTGTCGCACCCCTTGTTTTATAGGTTGATATTTTCCAGTTCTATTTTCAACTCGAACTGCTGCTTCTTGCTGCCAGTATAGATATTTTACAATCCTCAGGTCTTTGCCGTCTATATTGATGTCTTCAAGCATTTTAATAATTTCATTATGTTTCACCTTGTCAAATGCCTTGGTGTAATCAATGAAGCATAAGTAGAGATCTTTCTGTACTTCTAAAGCTCTTTCTGTTAGTGTTCGTAAAGCATAAATGGCATTGTGTGTTCCATTTCCTTCAACAAATCCAAATTGTTCATCTGCTATTTCCATTTTTATCTTTTTCCTTGTTCTTCTCAAAATGATTCTCAGAAGTAGCTTCGTTATGTGACATGAGAGGCTGATAGTCCGATGGTCGTCACATTCCTTTGCACCTGGTTTCTTTGGTAGTGCTATAAACGTGGATTTAATCAGGTCACTAGGAATATAACCACTGTTGTAAATGTCATTCAGTGACTTGGTTATTATTTTTATTCCTGTCTCCTCTAGTGCCTCTATTTCTTCTATTGTTATATTATCAGGCCCAGTCGCTTTTCCTTTCTTCATGTGTTTGATGGCATCTATGATTTCATCTTCAAGTATTGGCGGTCCATCACAGTTTTCAGTATCTGGTGTTAATTCTGGTCTTTCTCCTCCATATAGCTCACCGATATACTCTGTCCACCTGTCCACAATGTCTTCTTTTCCCATTAACATTTTACCTTCTTTTGATTTCAGGCATCCTGTGGTATATTTTGTTTTCCTGCCTGTGAGTTCACTAATTCGTTTGTGCATGTTTTTGCTGTCTTTATTATGAGCGTCCTCTATCTGTCTGCACTGCTCATTTAACCACACTTCTTTTGCTTCTCTGCATTTGCGTCTTATTTCTTTATTTATCTTGCTATATTTTTCCTCGTTATTTTTACTCCTCCTCCTCTTGTCCATCAGTCCTAAGATGCCGTCTGTCATCCATTTATTTTTAGGGACTTTTTGTTGTTGTGGTATTATCTCCTTACATATGTTGGTCACTTGATGAGAAGAAATGATCAGAGAATCCCAAAACAAGCTATCAAGTGGAACACAACAGGCCGAAGAAAAAGGGGCAGACCGCGTGAAACTCTGAAGAGGACATTATTAAGAGAGGCCAAGTTAACAGGCATAAAATCCTTTGTTGAGGTTGAAAGACTCGCCGAAGACAGGAAAAATTGGCGAACTACTTTGCGAGCCCTATGTGACGTCTAACGGCACGGGAAGGATATAAGATATAAGATATAAGATTATCTCCTTAACAGTTTGGTGGATAGAATCTCTCAACATTTCCCATTGTTCATCTATACTATTTATCTTTGCTATTGCATTGTATCTATTTGTTATAATAACTTTGTATTGTTCTCGCAGTTCTTGGTCATTTTTAAGAAGTTCTGTATTCAGTTTGATGTTTCTCACTTTTCTGCCTGCTTTCTGTAGTTTTATTCTAATTTTTCCACCGAGTGGATCATGGTCACTATTGCAGTCAGCTCCTGGCATGGTTTTTGTTGTCAGTAATGCATTCTGGAATCGTTTGTTGATTAATACGTAGTCTATCTGGTTAAAAGTCTTTTTGTCTGGGCTGCACCACGTTGCCAGTCTTCGAGGATGTTGTTTAAACCAGGTGTTTCCTACAACCATGCTGCGTATTCTTGCCCATTCAGTTAATTTATAACCTCTGTCGTTCCTCTCCCCCAGTCCATAGTCACCAACGATGTCTGAAGTTCTTTCTTTACCAACTTTGGCATTAAAATCTCTCATGACTATGGTAACTTCATGTGACTTTGTGTGTTTTAGTGCTGTCTCTATGTCATTATAAAATAGCTGTACATCTTCTTCAGAGCTTTCAGATGTTGTAGCGTACACTTGTATAATATTTATGTTTATTGGTTGTCCTTTCAGTTGGGCTAGCAGGACTCGGTCCGAGATATCCAAATATCCTACAATTGTCCTTGCCGTTTGTTCATCAAATATAATTCCTACTCTTCGTTCATGTTTCTCACTTCCTGAATATATTATTGTATATTTATCTGAGTTTATCTTCCCTGCACCTGTCCATCTAACTTCACTCATTCCTAATATGTTGATCTTCATCCTTTCCATTTCCATCTTTACATTTTCTACTTTTCCAGCCTGGAATAAAGTTCTAACATTCCATGTTGCTATTTTGAACTTGTTAGTTTTTTCACCAGTAGCTTGATGACGATCTGGCCTCACCTGTGGCTCGTGAGCTGCCCTACCGGACGAAGCTGTTCTAGAGGAACATCCATTAACGTCGTTCATGATGAATCGATTATTCTGCTCAAGCATAACTATTTTTGGGAACTACAACAGTGGTTTCCCGTTGCCTTCTGTCGGTTTGTGTACGGACTCTCCGCTAGCCTTTGGACTCCCTGTCCTACCCGCAAGGCAGCGGGAGCGAGGGGTTTTAAGGCGCCTCTGACCCGCCTGGTATTCCCTTCACTGAGCACCTGAGGCACTTTATAGGAGTAGTAGAGCCACCTACTACCCCACCTTGCTCTCTGAGTCTACCGCCAGTTGGTCTGCGCCTGCTTATCTGGACAACTCCTTACTCACAGGGATCCTCCATATCTGGACGACTTTCACCATCCGCCACCTGTGACGCGCTGGGTTGGGGATGATCTTGCTAACACTTTGTCTAAACATTTTGTTTTAGGAAACTCATCTTTTTAAACCCATGTAAAAATGCAATGTACATTTTTTTGGGTATTTTTATAGTAGATAAACAACACACCCATACTACAAGAACTTGATATTGAAGAAGGCTGGCTAGTAAAGATTATTAAACAGAGAGAACTTAAATATTTTTGTCACATTAAACGTTATGAGAATTTAGAGAAGACCGTCTTGGAAGGGTACTTAATGGGAAAAAAAAGAAAGGAAGACCAAGGTGAAGATGGCTGCAAGACATCGTTGACAATATGCATATGGATGCATCAGCAGCAGGGCATCTTGCTTACAACCGAGAGGTCTACAGGAGACAAAGTTCGGCAAGGGACATGCAAATGACTGACTGACTGAATCAACACAACGGTGATATTTTTTTCCTTGTTTATGATTTCAAAGTTTAAACTGACATGAAGGTTTTTGAAATACAGTCGCAGACGTAATTTCTCGAAGAAAGGCAACGCTCCTCTGTTTATTTTGAAGTATTTGTGTGACCGTAAAGGTTTAAAATTTGACAAATTTGAATACATCTCAAACTAAACTGCAACGTAGTGCTGTTTATTATACTCCGATTGCACTTATAAAGTATGCCCAAAAAAATTGTAAAAAGAAACCGGCTTTTATTTTACCAGTTGACATCTAATTTAATTGCATCTAATTTTTAATAATCACAGCTCAATTATGTTTTCAAACTCCTTCATTTCTTCAGTGAATTATATATAAAATGCATATATCGTAGCACCTGTATGCATCTGTAGGTGTGTGAAGTGTAATACTTCAACATTTCTAGGCCACTACAACATTTGAGATAGGTGTATGCTTCACATTTCTAGGTCACCACAACATTTGATGTAGGCGTGTGAAGTGTAATACCTTCATATTTCTAGGCCACTACAACATTTGAGATAGGTGTGTGAAGTACTGGTACTTTCACATTTCTAGGCCACTGCAACATTTAAGGTAGGTGTGTGAAGTGTTAGTACCTTCACATTTCTAGGCCACTACAACATTTAAAGTAGGTATGTGAAGTATTGGTACCTTCACATTTCTAAGCCACTACAATATGTAAAGTAGGTGTGTGAAGTATTGGTACCTTCACATTTCTAGGCCACTACAACATTTAAGGTAGGTGTGTGAAGTGTTAGTACCTTCACATTTCTAGGCCACTACAACATTTAAGGTAGGTGTGTGAAGTGTTAGTACCTTCATATTTCTAGGCCACTACAACATTTAAGGTAGGTGTGTGAAGTGTTAGTACCTTCACATTTCTAGGCCACTACAACATTTAAGGTAGGTGTGTGAAGTGTTAGTACCTTCACATTTCTAGGCCACTACAACATTTAAGGTAGGTGTGTGAAGTGTTAGTACCTTCACATTTCTAGGCCACTACAACATTTAAGGTAGGTGTGTGAAGTGTTAGTACCTTCACATTTCTAGGCCACTACAACATTTAAGGTAGGTGTGTGAAGTGTTAGTACCTTCACATTTCTAGGCCACTACAACATTTAAGGTAGGTGTGTGAAGTGTTAGTACCTTCACATTTCTAGGCCACTACAACATTTAAGGTAGGTGTGTGAAGTGTTAGTACCTTCATATTTCTAGGCCACTACAACATTTAAAGTAGGTGTGTGAAGTGTTAGTACACGTCTCACTAAAGTGCTTTGTCTACGATTTTTTCGAGGTTTAATCCTACAATATTTGTTCTCTTACTTTACCGTACCAAAACCTCGTAGTTTCCTATTTATAAAAAATTGTTCCTTAAAAAACTATACCTGAAACTAACTTCATGTAGTAAGTATTCGTTCGTTTGTTATTGTTGTTCAAGTTTGCACCAGACATGACAGGAGACCGTGTGTATGTTTGTCTAGTTGGTACCTGCTAGAGAGAATGAATCTAAGCTACGGAATTTCTGTGTGTCACGACCTCGTTTCTTTCCGGGTGTCACGATCTCTCATGTCTGCTGAGCAGTTACTAAAGACTATGTCAACAAAACACCTTTTTTGTGGTGTTAGTTGGCTAAGTCAATAGTGCGCTGTTCTCTCGTGGCTAGACGGCTGCTTGTCCTACCGGAGTCCGTGTTCGAGTCCCAGGTAATTCTCTTGTGATTTTTCTTTCTCTCACGTCTCACTAAAGTGCTTTGTCTACGATTTTTTCGAGGTTTAATCCTACAATATTTGGTCTCTTACTTTAACATTTAAAGTAGGTGTGTGAAGTGTTAGTACCTTCACATTTCTCGGCCACTACAACATTTAAAGTAGGTGTGTGAAGTGTTAGTACCTTCACATTTCTAGGCCACCTCAACATTTGAGGCAAGGATGCCACCACCTGTCCTCTTTGCTTTTGTTTTCCCAGGAAAACCGCAGGTACCAGGTACCTATTTTTTGTAGGCTAGGTTGACCCCGGTGCCGGCCAGTCCGAAAAATTTCCGTCCAAGTGTGAAATCGAACCAAGAAGCTTCAGATCGGAAGGCGAATGCACTAACCACCACCACCACCACCACCACTTAGCGAGCTATGGATACTCTTAATATTTAAAAAAAGAAGCATTATCACACGATAAAGCTGAAACACTCAAGGAAGTCACACGCAGTAAAATAGGTCGGCCAGGTTATCAGAAGAGCCACTACACATATGAAAGTAGGCCATCACAAACACAGATCTAGACACAGCCATATCAGTATGTCGACAAACTTAGACGTACTGCTGCGTTCTTAAAAGACATTCAGATAATTCATCTAAGAAGCAGAAGAAGAAGAAGAAGAAGAAGAATGAGCATTTCTGAACCGCCAACTAAAGTCAGAAAAGGAAAGCGGAGGAGGCATTTTAAACAAAAGGGACCCTTCCTGAGAGACTTACTTATGTATAAAACATATCCTTCCTGTGAGACTTTGGACCCTTCCTGAGAGACTTACTTATGTATAAAACATATCCTTCCTGTGAGACTTACTTATGTATAAAACATATCCTTCCTGTGAGACTCACTTGTGTATAAAACATATCCTTCCTGTGAGACTTACTTGTGTATAAAACATATCCTTCCTGTGAGACTCACTTGTGTATAAAACATATCCTTCCTGTGAGACTTACTTGTGTATAAAACATAACCTTCCTGTGAGACTCACTTGTGTATAAAACATATCCTTCCTGTGAGACTTATTTGTGTATAAAACATATCTTTCCTGTGAAACTTACTTGTGTATAAAACATAACCTTCCTGTGAGACTCACTTGTGTATAAAACATATCCTTCCTGTGAGACTTACTTGTGTATAAAACATATCCTTATTGTGAGACTTACTTGTGTATAAAACATATCCTTCCTGAGAGACTTACTTGTGTATAAAACATATCCTTCCTGAGAGACTTACTTGTGTATAAAACATATCCATCCTGAGAGACTTACTTGTGTATAAAACATATCCTTCCTGAGAGACTTACTTGTGTATAAAACATATCCATCCTGAGAGACTTACTTGTGTATAAAACATATCCTTCCTGAGAGACTTACTTGTGTATAAAACATATCCTTCCTGAGAGACTTACTTGTGTATAAAACATATCCTTCCTGAGAGACTTACTTGTGTATAAAACATATCCTTCCTGAGATACTTACTTGTGTATAAAACATATCCTTCCTGAGATACTTACTTGTGTATAAAACATATCCTTCCTGAGATACTTACTTGTGTATAAAACATATCCTTCCTGAGATACTTACTTGTGTATAAAACATATCCTTCCTAAGATACTTACTTGTGTATAAAACATACCCTTCCTGAGAGACTTACGTGTGTATAAAACAGACCTTTCCTGAGATACCTACTTGTGTATAAAACATATCCTTCCCGAGATACTTATTTGTGTATAAACATATCCTTCCTGAGAGACTTACGTGTGTATAAAACAGATGACAGCGACTACATCTGTGTTGAAACTAGCACCCAGGCTGCACGAAGTGCTGCTTCTACTGCATGTTGGTACTAATTGTGGTTCTAAGGACTGTAATAGCTGGAGGTGGGGTGAAGGTTACGCTCTTCTCTCCAATGAAATGTCTCCAAGGCGTGCGTCTCAAATAGCCTCTGACAGTCCAAATCCAGCTCCTAGCCTTCTCGTGACGGAATTGTTTAAACTGACAGGAAAAGGGGCGAAAAGCAAATATCTGGCGCATGAAAACCAGATGCTTTCGGGTAAATGACATTCATTAGTCTTGGTTGGTAGCTCATCTAGAAGAAGGAAAACTCCTGCTGCTGGCGAGATTCTTCAGCTGAAACTCCTCCGGGCCAATGACGAAAAATTGCTATTAGGGTTGCCGCGCGGGGCTGTCGTGGAAAATATGATGGTAAGGATTAAGTGAAGCAGCCAGTAGTCTCGTGGCCAAGGCTACTCATATCACGGCACCTCTGCTTTAGAGGTCGGCCACGTCCTATATACACCCATATTGGCTCAAATGCCTAAACCGGCTTAACCCAGTTTTAACTAAGACTCTGCTGGCGATATTCTTCGGCTGCCGCCCGTGGGATGAAATTCCTCCCAGCCAATGAAGGAAAATGCGATTAGGGTTGCCGCGCGGCGCCGTTGTGAAAAAAAGATGATGGAAAGGATTAAGTGAAGTTTAATCGGTATGGCCAGTAGACTCGCGATGAGGGCTACTCATACCATGGCACCTCTGCTCTAGAGGCCGGCCATGTCCTATATACACCCATACTGGGGCAATATGCCTAAACCAGCTTAACCCAGGGGTGAAACTTGATGGCTACGCATGTCACAGTACCTCCGCTCTAGAGGTCGTTCACGTCCTAAACACGCCTATACTGGGATAACATGCCTAAACCGGCTCAACCCAGGGGTGAAACTTACTAGTGGCGAGGATTCGTCCTCCTGGACAAAAGCTTCGTCCTGGTCACAACTAGGAAGGGTAGCGGCCACGACCACAAAATGCTGAAGTCGGAGACACTGGACCAAGGCAGTCTATATAGGCAACCACCTCTCACCCGAGGGGGATATATTATATCCAAATCACATTGAGGTTTTCCGTTGATGAAGTTCAACGCTTGAATGGATGAGCAACCACCTCTCAACTGGCGGTGGTACATGGGTATCTCAAAACATGTTGAGGTTTTCCAGCAAGAAAGTCCAACGCTGGACTGGATGAGCAACCACCTCTCAACTGGCGGTGATACATGGGTATCTCAAAACATGTTGAGGTTTTCCGGCAAGAAAGTCCAACTCTAGCCTGGATGGGCAACCACTCATCACCCAGCAGGGATATACTGATATCCACAACACGCCGAGGTTTTCTGGTGAGGAAGTCCAGCTCTAGACTAAACTGGTGCAATGAAAACCACAGTGTCACGCTATGCCGCTTCTGTGACCCACTGAGAATATAGGCCCAAGCCCCAAGATGCTCTGAGCCTCTATCCTAAATGAGACCATCGCGAGAACCACAGGAGTAAATTCAGTAGGATCACGGGGCGATCTTGATGGTGGTAGAAGAAGAAGAAGAAGGAGGAGAAGAAGAAGAAGAAGAAGAAGAAGAAGAAAATGTACTAATTTTAAAACAGAAATTTATTTTTTTTTATTTTTGAAGACCACAGGAGAAAACAAACAAACAAAAAAACAGTACGCCAGTAAAGTGAGAGTACAGCAAAAGGCTGTGTAAAGTAGAGTACAGCGAAAGTCTGGGACAAGTAAAGTGAGAGTACAGCAAAAGGCTGTGTAAAGTAAAGTGAGAGTACAGCAAAAGGCTGTGTAAAGTAAAGTGAGAGTACAGCAAAAGGCTGTGTAAAGTAAAGTGAGAGTACAGCAAAAGGCTGTGTAAAGTAAAATGAGAGTACAGCGAAAGTCTGTGGCAAGTAAAATGAGTACAAGAAAAGTCTGTGTCAAGTAATGTGAGTACAGCAAAACTCTGTGTCAAGTAATGTTAGTACAGCAAAACTCTGTGTCAAGTAATGTGAGTACAGCAAAACTCTGTGTCAAGTAATGTGAGTACAGCAAAACTCTGTGTCAAGTAATGTAAGAGTACAGCATAATCTGGAGAGGAAAAAAAAGATGTCTGCGAGCCTGACTTGAATTACAGAACACTTCCGACTATCACATTCAGGAAAAGTTCCATCTATCACATGCGGGAACGCTTCCATTTATCACATAAGAAACATTGCCAACTATCACATATAGTAATGACTTCCAACATGGGCACACAGTTTCGGGCTGTGTGCTTTTCTACTATGGGACTTCAGTTGTTGAAAAAAAAAACAAGAGAGAGAGAGAGAGAGAGAAGATGTGTTGTTAGCCTTGCTTAGAGCACAGAATATCCTGAGCCAGTGTTGACATACAAATAGAAATATCTAAATATGTTCCTACTTTATGAGACAGGCATGGCTCATTTTAGCCTCGTTTTCAACATCTGTTCACAAGTTGGCACTTGCCAAATGTTGAAGGTTTCTGTTGATGCTCGAGTCTGAATATTGCCTCAGCGAGTCTGTGTCACTTTTCACAAATATTTTAACAAGATCTGTGTCACTTTTCAAAGATGTTTTAACAAGATTTGTGTCACTTTCAAAGATGCTTTAGCGAGATTTGTGTCACTTTTGAAAGATGTTTTAACAAGATTTGTGTCACTTTTCAAAGATGTTTTAACAAGATTTGTGTCACTTTTCAAAGATGTTTTAACAAGATCTGTGTCACTTTTCAAAGATGTTTTAACAAGATTTGTGTCACTTTTCAGAGATGTTTCAGAGAGATTTGTGTCACTTTTCAAAGATGTTTTAACAAGATTTGTGTCACTTTCAAAGACGTTTTAACAAGATTTGTGTCACTTTTCAGAGTTGTTTCAGAGAGATTTGTGTCACTTTTCAAAGATGTTTCTGATTCGTGACAAAAACAAAGATAAGAATAAGACAGTAAAACAACCACTTGTCCTGCACCTAAAAGCCTAAGTACATAGGCGTATCTTTCAGTTACTTCTCACCACAGATTACACGTCATATTATGGAGGAAAGTCTTCCGTATAGGTTTCGTCCATTTATTCGATTAAGTTTTGCTTTATTTGATGGGTTATTTTTTTCTTTACCTTTTCTGAGTTGGCTACTCCAGATGTTTCTACTTCAAAAGAGAACAGCACAGTTCTCCCATGGTAAAGTAAGAGAACAGCACAGTTCTCCCATGGTAAAGTAAGAGAACAGCACAGTTCTCCCATGGTAAAGTAAGAGAACAGCACAGTTCTCCCATGGTAAAGTAAGAGAACAGCACAGTTCTCCCATGGTAAAGTAAGAGAACAGCACAGTTCTCCCATGGTAAAGTAAGAGACAGCACAGTTCTCCCATGGTAAAGTAAGAGAACAGCACAGTTCTCCCATGGTAAAGTAAGAGAACAGCACAGTTCTCCCATGGTAAAGTAAGAGAACACCACAGTTCTCCCATGATAAAGTAAGAGAACAGCACAGTTCTCCCATGATAAAGTAAGAGAACACCACAGTTCTCCCATGGTAAAGTAAGAGAACACCAGAGTTCTCCCATGATAAATTAAGAGAACACCACAGTTCTCCCATGATAAATTAAGAGAACACCACAGTTCTCCCATGATAAATTAAGAGAACACAGTTTTGTAGAATTAGACCTTGAAAAAATCGTAGACAGTTCTCCCATGATGTTTATGTGTCACGGTGATATGTCTGAATTGTAGTTGTCACTGGCCAGTCTGGGGGTTTTTTGTGGGGGGGGGGGGACACTTACTTGAAATATTCATTGATAGTGTGCTCACACTGACCTTGTATTAATATGACAGGTCAAAATAACCACATTTGGCTTCCTCCAGACAACATGGATAATCTACATCCATTTTAAAATATCATAATTTGAAAAACGAAGAAACAGACGCACCAGTGAAGGACAGGTACTGAATTAAAGCACAATTAGATTGTAATGTTTAGAAATGACTGGGAAAAAATAATTACCTGAAATAAAATTCCTTGCTGAAATATGGTGTCGGTGAAATTCCAGGATGAAATCTCTCTTTACTGTTGTTTATTTAAATCTTTACAACGTAACTTTCAGAACCGAAACGATCTTATAATGTGCATCTACTCCAACACACGATCTCAGACTATAACTTGTTCCCAACGCCCAGGTAGATTTAGCAGGTACATCATCCGCTCCTGACCTAGCCAGCAGTTCTGATAATAATTTTTACAAAAAGAAAACGAGACTTTCTCACAGTAAAAGAAGAGAACATCAGTTTTGTACGGTCCCTTATAGCAACAGTCATACCCGCTTGCGCATGCGCAGTAATTTATTAAGGCATTGTTTGCAAAGCAGCAAGGGGCGGCCACTCACAGCTCAGGTGTTCCAGAAACTGTGTAGGTATAGCAGATGTTTTTTCGAACTCTTTGTTGGCTGTGATATTAGAAGACTGGAGGAAAATTTGGCACAGCTTAGCCTAATGTTGTGGGTACTGTGCTAACAAGTTTCTTTAATAAAATAATAAATTAAGATAATATGACCGCAAGTTGGATTCATGACAGCACTCTGATCACCGTACCGATAATCTGGGCAGAAGAAGAACATATTGCCTAATGTGACAACAAAGTGGGGGTAATGTGATAAATTATTGATATAAAGTAGCAAAAAAAAAGTGTGTGTGTGTGGGGGGGGGGGTAATGTGGGGTTTAATATTACGGTGAGTAAAAAATTCGTCACGTTTTTCAATACCCTGATTTCAGTCAATCGCGTCGTTGCCACTATCCAGAAAGTGTCCTTCGGAAAGCATTCAACCGCATCCTTTTTAGACGACGAAAACAACAGGCCGTGACCCGGTGGTACTGCAAACCAGGTCCACCCGTAACAAGATGTGGACCATATCCCCGGCATTCAATGTGCAGGGCAGGCCTCATGCATCTCGTTTAGTTAAAAAATAACGACACTTTTGTTTAACCAAAGGGCATGCTGATCAGGGTACCTGCCAAGAGGACACTTTGACCTCAGTCTCTTTGATCTTAGCCAAAAGGCATCCAGCTAGTGAGCCGCGAAGAAGTATTCAGGAAAAAAAAACTTGTTACCCCATTTGGCAGAGTTAAATTAGTACTTACTTTTCACCAACATGGTCAAGTTAAATTAGTACTTACTTTTCACCAACATGGTCAAGTTAAATTAGTACTTACTTTTCACCAACATGGTCAAGTTAAATTAGTACTTACTTTTCACCAACATGGTCAAGTTAAATTAGTACTTACTTTTCACCAACATGGTCAAGTTAAATTAGTACTTACTTTTCACCAACATGGTCAAGTTAAATTAGTACTTACTTTTCACCAACATGGTCAAGTTAATTAGTACTTACTTTTCACCAACATGGTCAAGTTAAATTAGTACTTACTTTTCACCAACATGGTCAAGTTAAATTAGTACTTACTTTTCACCAACATGGTCAAGTTAAATTAGTACTTACTTTTCACCAACATGGTCAAGTTAAATTAGTACTTACTTTTCACCAACATGGTCAAGTTAAATTAGTACTTACTTTTCACCAACATGGTCAAGTTAAATTAGTACTTACTTTTCACCAACATGGTCAAGTTAAATTAGTACTTACTTTTCACCAACATGGTCAAGTTAAATTAGTACTTACTTTTCACCAACATGGTCAAGTTAAATTAGTACTTACTTTTCACCAACATGGTCAAGTTAAATTAGTACTTACTTTTCACCAACATGGTCAAGTTAAATTAGTACTTACTTTTCACCAACATGGTCAAGTTAAATTAGTACTTACTTTTCACCAACATGGTCAAGTTAAATTAGTACTTACTTTTCACCAACATGGTCAAGTTAATTAGTACTTACTTTTCACCAACATGGTCAAGTTAAATTAGTACTTACTTTTCACCAACATGGTCAAGTTAAATTAGTACTTACTTTTCACCAACATGGTCAAGTTAAATTAGTACTTACTTTTCACCAACATGGTCAAGTTAAATTAGTACTTACTTTTCACCAACATGGTCAAGTTAAATTAGTACTTACTTTTCACCAACATGGTCAAGTTAAATTAGTACTTACTTTTCACCAACATGGTCAAGTTAAATTAGTACTTACTTTTCACCAACATGGTCAAGTTAAATTAGTACTTACTTTTCACCAACATGGTCAAGTTAAATTAGTACTTACTTTTCACCAACATGGTCAAGTTAAATTAGTACTTACTTTTCACCAACATGGTCAAGTTAAATTAGTACTTACTTTTCACCAACATGGTCAAGTTAAATTAGTACTTACTTTTCACCAACATGGTCAAGTTAAATTAGTACTTACTTTTCACCAACATGGTCAGATAGTTAAGAAAATTCTTTATCTGCCACTAATCCACCTCGCAGCGAGGAAAGGAACTGGTCACCCTACCTCATACGCTGATGACCCAGCATAATGAGGTCTCTAACGCTTCACCCCCTACGGCATTTGCTATGGGACTATCTTTACTTTTAATCCACCTCGACCCCGACACTCGCGACATTTTTTCTGACCCACCCCTGTTGTCATACAAACATAAGCCAAACCATAAGAACATTTCGTGTCCACAGCCACTTGAAGCGGAACCTTGCATATGTTGGCACTAGAAAATGTAACCGCTATAGCAGTATATTGAATGTTAGTATGCAAGATAGATAACTCATCTGAGAATTGTAAAAATTAATATAAAATGAGTTATCTTCTAAAGTAATCAGATGTTTGTGAGTAGAGTCCATCAGCTTTGTCTCGGGTTGCACGAGGGTCACGGTTAAGGTATGACAGGAAAAAGGTAAGGTGAGAGAGAAATCATATGACTGAGGGACAGTCGTCTTTTGTGTACCGTCTGAGATAGACGTAGATTAGTCTGTTAGAAATGTTGTTGTTTAGTGAAATAGATGTAGAATAGAGTGTATTAGGATGTTCTGATGGTGACAGCAGTCTGCCGGGAACATATATCGCGGAGATGTCCAGTCTTGTGTCCATGGATTTTGTTGATGCATTTGTCATTCTGGTCATATCGCTCATCGACTCATCGTCACCCAGTGCATCATTAAAGTCATTTCAGCTGTAAAGTTGCTGCTTCTGTATTACTATTTCCACTGAGAGAGAATGAACCTGGGAGCAAGTACGTCTGTGAAGTGAGTAACAAAACAGACGCAAAACAACACAGAATAGTCATAGATTAAATGAGATAAAATATTAACAGTAATTGATAAAGTCAACACTTGTCGTTGCAAACAGAAAAACATTATTCCAGTGGACAGTGGTGGAAGTTTACAGAGAGATGAGCAACAAGTTTATATTATACATTTTACACATAGAAGAGCAGAAGATAGAATCAAGCAGAGGATCCTGCTTTACCACTCTCGCTGCCTTACTTCCTCTGTAGTCTGGGAAACGAAAACGATCACCTTTCCCAAAACTATTCTCACTCTCCATGAGGGATTCACAAGCGAGTCCCGCAATGTGATATCTGTTATTGTATGCAAAAGATGCAGAATAACTTATATTGGTGAAAATGGCCTTAGATTAGGGGACAGCGTGCAGAAACATCTGTACGATATCACCCAGCATGCTTCGAAACCAGTCCCAAATCATTTCAGTGGCCCCAACTACAGAGGCAAATCTAAATTTCTGGTAACAGCCATCAAACAGTGTCACGCAGATGACACAAGCCGCCTAGCTCTTGAGAACAGCTACATTCCGGAATATGGGACTCTGGAACCACATGGTTTGAACTCGTTATTCAGCTACACCTAATATTCTCCTCTTCCACAATCATAATCCCTCCCCACTAAGTTCCACTCCCTTCTCACTTGGTACACAGCTCAGAACCTCCTCACAGCATCACATTATAACCCCTCTACCCCAACTATAATCACATATTTCACCTTCACCCGGCTAGATTAACAATGTATCACTCTCTTTCCCCTCCATGGTTTCCCTACCCATCACCCTCAGTTATAACCCACCTACCACACATCTCAAGTCTCCATTTAAATACTCTCTACACTCCACCATGCGCATTTCTGACACACAGCGTTGTACAAGCCACAGCTTCTTACAAGTTACAGCTAAGTTCTCTATTCATTTTATTTAATTTAAAAAATTTAACACATCATTCATGTGATTTCATACTTTATCTCCTCTCTCTATTTCTTCGTCCTGTGTGTTTTTGTATGACTAAGGCTCACGCGGAAACGTCACAGCTGTGTACTTGTTAAGTAATAGAGATGTCCTACTTTTTTTTCCCTGGTTTATAGACTTCAGTCACTGTTCCCGTCTTAGACTGGCAGTTGTAGAGTCATGTCGAGGTTCTGTGTTGCGTCATTCTGAAAACGTCCATACCCATTTTTAGGCACTGAATCGGAAGACAAGTGATCAACATAAGGAAATATGGCGGACTGCAAGGTTGTCGTTCGCGTCCTACAGATGTATGACAGGAAAAAGGTAAGGTGAGAGAGAAATTATATGACTGAGGGACAGTTGTGTTTTGTGTATCGTCTGAGACAGACGTAGATTAGGCTGTTAGAAATGTTGTTGTTTAGTGAAATAGACGTAGAATAGAGTGTATTAGGTTGTTCTGATGGTGACAGCAGTCTGCCGGGAACATATATCGCGGAGATGTCCAGTCTTGTGTCCATGGATTTTGTTGATGCATTTGTCATTCTGGTCATATCGCTCATCGACTCATCGTCACCCAGTGCATCATTAAAGTCATTTCAGCTGTAAAGTTGCTGCTTCTGTATTACTATTTCCACTGAGAGAGAATGAACCTGGGAGCAAGTACGTCTGTGAAGTGAGTAACAAAACAGACGCAAAACAACGCAGAATAGTCATAGATTAAATGAGATAAAATATTAACAGTAACTGATAAAGTCAGCACTTGTCGTTGCAAACAGAAAAACATTATTCCAGTGGACAGTGGTGGAAATTTACAGAGAGATGAGCAACAAGTTTATATTATACATTTTACACATAGAAGAGCAGAAGATAGAATCACGCAGAGGATCCTGCTTTACCACTCTCGCTGCCTTACTTCCTCTGTAGTCTGGGAAATGAAAACGATCACCTTTCCCAAAACTATTCTCACTCTCCATGAGGGATTCATAAGCGAGTCCCGCAATGTGATATCTGTTATTGTATGCAAAAGATGCAGAATAAGTTATATTGGTGAAAATGGCCTTAGATTAGGGGACAGCATGCAGAAACATCTGTACGATATCACCCAGCATGCTTCGAAACCAGTCCCAAATCATTTCAGTGGCCCCAACCACAGAGGCAAATCTAACTTTCTGGTAACAGCCATCAAACAGTGTCACGCAGATGACACAAGCCGCCTAGCTCTTGAGAACCGCTACATTCATGAATATGGGACTCTGGAACCACATGGTTTGAACTCGTTATTCGGCTACACCTAATATTCTCCTCTTCCACAATCATAATCCCTCCCCACTAAGTTCCACTCCCTTCTCACTTGGTACACAGCTCAGAACCTCCTCACAGCATCACATTATAACCCCTCTACCCCAACTATAATCACATATTTCACCTTCACCCGGTTAGATTAACAATGTATCACTCTCTTTCCCCTCCATGGTTTCCCTACCCATCACCCTCAGTTATAACCCACCTACCACACATCTCAAGTCTCCATTTAAATACTCTCTACACTCCACCATGCGCATTTCTGACACACAGCGTTGTACAAGCCACAGCTTCTTACAAGTTACAGCTAAGTTCTCTATTCATTTTATTTAATTTTAAAAAATTTAACACATCATTCATGTGAATTCATATTTTATATCCTCTCTCTATTTCTTCGTCCTGTGTGTTTTTGTATGACTAAGGCTCACGCGGAAACGTCACAGCTGTGTACTTGTTAAGTAATAGAGATGTCCTACTTTTTTTTTCCTGGTTTATAGACTTCAGTCACTGTTCCCGTCTTAGACTGGCAGTTGTAGAGTCATGTCGAGGTTCTGTGTTGCGTCATTCTGAAAACGTGCATACCCATTTTTAGGCACTGAATCGGAAGACAAGTGATCAACATAAGGAAATATGGCGGACTGCAAGGTTGTCGTTCGCGTCCTACAGATGTATTATTGGAAGAAAGGGCTGAACGCCTCAACACCTGTCCGAGAAATTTGCGATGTGGAAGGGCAAGGAGCAGTTGGTGACAGCACTGCAAAAAAAAAATAAATAAATAAATAAAATGTCCAAAGGTTCAGGTCTGGGGAAACCAACTTCAAAGACAAGTCCAGGTCAGTATGCCCCTCAACCACCAATAATGAAGCCTGCGCCAAGCTGTTGAAGTCAATCCTAGTACCAGTACTTGGGATTTGTCAGCGCAGATGGGCCTTTCTCAAATTACCATAGTTCAGCAATTGCAAGAGCTCGGCTTAAGCAGCAGACAGCCTCGACGTGTCCGTTATGATCTCACTCCTCGGCAAGCGCAGAGACGTGCTGACGTCCGTCGCCAGCTGTTGACAAACTCACACGACAAAAGCTTTCTCCGCCGTATCATCGAATCACCCGATACCCAGCACCCTTCAAGAGGAAGAGGGTACTTCTCCGCACGACAATGTGCCAGCTCACACTTTCAACATGGTCCGTAGACAACTCACGGAAGTGGAGGGAATCGAGATCCTGTCCCATACAGTCCCCATTCCACGCGATGGCACACTTCCTTCAAGAGCTTGAATTCAGTTCACTAGAAGAAGTCGAAGCCGGCCTGAGAGAAACTCAACAAGTTTTTGTGTGTGTAATCTGATATCGTTTTGCAGAATTATTTATAAGTTTAGGTTATAAAGTGTGTAGAACGTGATTTTGTATCGAATGTGAAGTTTTCTGTGAACTGTCAATTTTCTGCGGAGTGTCAAGTTTTCAGTGTGTTACATATATGCATTAAATGTGGGTCATTGATCACTATTGTTGATATTGCTGTACTGGGGTTTCTTATTCACAGTTCTTGTTGTACTGGGGTTTGTCATTCCTAGTTCTTGTTGTACTGGGGTTTGTCATTCCTAGTTCTTGTTGTAATAGGGTTTGTCATTCCTAGTTCTTGTTGTACTGGGGTTTGTCATTCCTAGTTCTTGTTGTACTGGGGTTTGTCATTCATAGTTCTTTTTGCACTGGGGTTTGTCATTCCTAGTTCTTGTTGTACTGAGATTTGTTATTCGCAGTTGTTGTGCTGGGATTTGTTATTCACAGTTGTTGTTGTGCTGGGATTTGTTATTCGCAGTTGTTGTTGTGCTGGGATTTGTTATTCGCAGTTGTTGTTGTGCTGGGATTTGTTATTCGCACTTGTTGTACTGAGATTTGTTATTCGCAGTTGTTGTACTGAGATTTGTTATTCGCAGCTGTTGTTGTGCTGAGATTTGTTATTCCCACTTGTTGCTGTGCTGAGGTTTGTTATTCCTATTTCTTGTTGTACTGCTGGCTAGTAAAGAGTATTAATTAAACAGAGAAAACTTAAATATTTTGGACACATTAAACGTCATGATAATCTAGAGAAAACCATCTTGGAAGGGTACATAATGGGAAAAAGAAAGAGAGGAAGATCAAGGCGAAGATGGCTACAAGACATCGTTGATGATCTGCAAATGGATGCATCAACAGCAGGCCATCTTGCTCACAACCGAAAGGCCTACAGGACAGCTGTTAGGGAGGCAACGTTCCACAAGGGACATGCAAATGAATGAATGATTTGTACTGGGGTTCGTTATTCCCAGTTGTTGATCACGAGTCACTGAAGTATTTTGCTCATGTTATGTTAGTAATATGCTGAATGTCAGGTGATACTTCTTTTTACATTAAAATTCACGCTGATAGCATATTAGAACCAATGAAGGCCGAACCGGGCATTAAAGGGGTGCTAATTTGTCCCATTAGTACGACTGTACATATAAAATGGGGAAATATATTGATTTGATTTAAAACCAGGCACAAATGATATTGTTATAATATACAACTGTAATAGATAATGTTGGTTATGGTCACCATTCTATGATGGTAGGCAGATGATCTCAATGTAGGGACAATGGCTACGATCACTGACTAGTACAGTCACTGCCAGGAAGGAAAGCAATGGTAAACTACCTTCTGGAAACATACCAAGAAACCCAAGCAGCAATCATGGAAAGTCAAATGTCATCCAGGTATATGCACCTACATCAGCAGCAGAAGAAGATGAAGTAGAACATTTTTATAACACACTGCAGACGACAATGGACCAGGTACAGAAAAATGATATTGTATTTATAATGGGTGATTTTAATGCAAAAATTGGTACAGAAAGAGCAGAAGATGAAGGACATGTTGTAGGGAAATTTAGCATAGGACACAGAAATGAGGCAGGTGACAATCTAATGGCGTTTTGTATGGAAAATGAGCTAATGATCGCTAACACACTTTTTAAACAACATCCAAGAAGACTTTACACATGGACATCACCTGATGGGAAAACCAGGAATCAAATAGATTACATTTTAGTGCAGAGAAGGTGGAGGTCAAGCATAACATCAGCAAAAACTTTACCAGGTGCTTATTGTGACACGGACCATGAGTTATTAATAGCAGACATGAAGATAAAGATAAAAAAGATAGTTATGGGATCAAGACCACTCCGCTTTGACCTTACAAATATACCAGAACAATACGGTATAGAAGTGAAGAACCGTTTCGAAATCCTGATGGCTGTACAGGAAGAGATGACACCAGATGAATTGGCTACGCAGGCCAAAGATATCTTAGTAACAACAGCTAAAGACATGGTTCCAGTAAAGAAAACACAAAAGAATAGATGGATCACAGCAGGTACACTAGAACTGATAAAACAATGTAGAGAAATGAAGACGCAATGGAGAGTGACAAACAACAACAAAGATAAATATAAATCTTTAACAAAAGAAGTACGAAGAAACATAAGAAAAGACAAAAACAATACATACAAGATTGTTGTGAAAGAATAGAAGAACATCAGAGGTGTGGAAGAGATAGTGAAATGTTTAAAGAAATGAAGACATTGACGAGAAATGTCACACCTAAGCTAAATGTAATTTGTGATGAGATGGGGAATACCTTGACAGAGACAGAGGAAATTCTGGAAAGATGGAAGGAATATTGCAAAAGAATGTATGAAACAACCGACTGTGGAAGCAGAAATCAACAGTGTGAATTATTATTGGAGGAGAAAGAACCCGAGCCGACAATGGAAGAAGTTTTATGGGCAATAAAGAGTCTGAAAAATGGTAAATCACCAGGATGTGATGAGATAACCGCTGAATTTATTAAAGCAGGAGGAAAGGAGTGTGCAACAATCTATCATGCACTATGTAAAAAGATATGGCATTCAGGTATTTGGCCAAAAGAATGGAAAAGAACTGTATTCATACCACTGCCAAAAAAGGGTAACCTGAAATTATGCACAAACTACAGAACTGTTGCCCTGATTAGTCATGCCAGTAAAATTCTGTTAAAAATCATAATGGGTAGACTTCGAAAGAAAATAGAAGAAGAAGTCAATATGGTCCAAGCTGGTTTCAGGCAAGGAAGAGGATCAAGAGATCATATATTCAATCTAAGATTAATAATAGAGAAATGCAGGAGTTTAATGTGAATCTATATTTATCCTTTATAGACTACTCAAAGGCATTTGATTGTGTACAACACCAGAAACTTTGGGAAATAATGGAAAAAATGGGATTTCCAACACATTTGATACAATTAACATCACTGCTGTATTCAGACCAACAAGCAGCAGTAAGAATAAATGGTGAAACAACAAGTTGGTTTGACATAAAACAAGGGGTCCGTCAGGGGTGCATATTGTCACCCTACTTATTTAACTTGTATACTGAAAATATAATGAGGAATGTTAGAGAAGATGTAGACAAAGAATATTACGATGCCATAACAGTTGGAGGTTATGAAATACCAGAGATTAGATATGCTGATGACACAGTATTGCTGTCCACAACACAAGAAGGAATGGAAAAACTAATTATGTCAGTCCGCAAGAACAGCGAAGAGCAGAACCTCTATCTTAATGCAAAGAAAACTAAAGTGATGACAACTGACAAAACAAACAAGGCAACTGAAATATGTATCAATGAGGAAAAACTGGAAGAAGTGGAGAGTTTTGAATATCTTGGATCACTACTAACTAATAATGGAGATACAATGAGGGAAATTAAAAGGAGGACATCTATTGCTCTTCAGAAAGTAAAACAAATGAAGAATCTGTGGAGAGGAGCAGACAGAACCACAAAAATAAGATTTTTAAGGGCATGCATCTTTCCTATCGCAACATATGCCTGTGAGACCTGGACACTTAACAAAACAGCTGAGAAGCACATAAATGCCTTTGAATGTAAATGCTATAGAAGAGTTCTCCAAATATCGTGGACACAAAAAAGAACAAATATATCTATACTACAAGAGCTTAATATTGAAGAAGGCTGGCTAGTAAAGAGGATTAAAGAGAGAAAACTTAAATATTTTGGACACATTAAACGTCATGATAATTTAGAGAAGACCGTATTGGAAGGATACATAATGGGAAAAAGAAAAAGAGGAAGACCGAAACGAAGATGGCTGCAAGACATCGTTGATGATCTGGAAATGGATGCAGCAGCAGCAGGCCATCTTGCTCACAACCGAGAGGCCTACAGGAGTGCTGTTTGGGAGGCAAAGTTCCGCAAGGGACAAGCAAAGGAATGAATGAATGAATAGTATATCGTTTTTTGTGTGGCTTAATTACAATTAAAGGGAAGTAAATCAAATTGATAGTAAGGTTGGCAGAGCTAAGTCCTGCTTTAATTCACCTTTTTACGTAATGTAGATGTACTCAGCTTGGCCTTGACGTCTGGTATATCTCATGTGATATTTAGGAAAGTCGTGATGTGTCAAAAAGTGTAATGTCTGGGTTGACATAACCAGACGAAAGGAGAATCATTAGTAATTTATATGCAGGAAACTCTCTACCGTAGAGAGCGGAACAACAACACAACTCCTTCAGATCATCAGAGGAAGTACCCCCCCCCCTCAGACAAGTGTTTCGGCCCTTTAAACTCCTGACACTCTAAGGGGGGTGGGCCCCTCTGGGTCATGACTCCCAGAGGTCTTGTGAGTTGTTGCTTTTTTTCGGTCCCGGGATCGAACCCATGATCTTCCAGTTGCCACGCGTCTTTAGCGATTTAGCTATGGAGGACTGGTATTGGTTGTGGCAAATGAAATTACTTATGCTCCCAATGCTTGTTTCGCATACTCCACAGCCAGCATGAGGCCTTTTCTGCTGTTTCTGAAAGGCTTCTCAATGCTCTTGCTCTTGCTTGTCCCTTTATGCCCAGTTGCTTACATAGGTCATATGCTGATGTTGCTACGAATCTTCTTGCTCCCACTTCTACAGCTATCACTTTTGCCCTGATGCCTGCCCCCTGCCTCAGTTGCTTGACCAGATCATTGTACTTCAATGTGTCTAGAATGGCTGAATTTAGTACGGAAAATTTAGGCCTTGGAATGTTTTTTTTTTTCACTCAAGGTCAGTTATGACATGTTATCTCCATGAGACTTTGTGAGCTGTCTAGAGACATTGTGAGCTGTCTAGAATAGTTATATTTAGTAAGAAAATATTTAAACTTTGGAAGTTTTTTTTTTTTACTCAAGGTTAACTTTAACACTTTATTACCCAAGGTCAGTAGACAGACGTCACATGAAGGCGAGAGTTGTCCAGACAGAAGTTTCTAAATTGGGGCTGGGAAAATTCCAGTCATATAAAAGAGGCAGAGCTGGCCAAGAATTAGGATTATGAGACAGAAATTAGATTAGATCAAGAAGTCATTTTTTGAGTAGAAGTTGGTAGTGAGTTTTAGGCATGCCTTAGTTTTGTTGCAGTAACATTTGTCCTTTTTTAGGACAAACTTTTGCCTAGCGTAGAATGTAGATAGTTTTGTAGCATTGTCCTGGTTAGGACGGAAAATGTGATGTAGTGATTCATCTTTTGGAAGATGTGTACACTGTTTGGAATTCTGTAATATTGTAAGTAGAAGTTTTTTTTTTTTTGTAACATTCATGATTGTAATAATTCATACTGCTCAGTTGTTAGATTCACTTCCCCATGGCATTGACTTCATGCCTGGAAAGTTTTATTGTATATTTTTCTGGTCTCTGCCATGTGGCAGCAGTTTTCAAGCCATTTGGCTTCATCACATCACTCATCAGTTCAACACTCATTTTCTCCATCAATAAAACTTATCAATGTTAAATTTAGCTGGAGTTCTTGAGTTGTTGGAACTTCTTCTGTTAGTCTTGTTGAGTAGGTGAGAGTCCTGTACAAGTTTTCATTATGTGACATTGTTTTTGTTGTGGCAGTTGTGAACCTGGCATTGTTGTTGTGTCACTTGGGTTATACCACAGTGACAAGTTTGCCTTTTTGGTGAAGTAGTATTACCAACTCTTACAGGCAACAACAGCATGTGAGTTTTTCTAATACAGTTAAAGCCCGCAAAAAGTCAATATCTTTGACTCTCTGTGTACTGCACAGAAGCATACGCCTATAGCTTTTGCCGTGTTGGCACAGTTAGTAATATTTCATTCTTGAAGAAATCCTTTTACACAACCTTACACACGCATTTATGAAAAAAAAATGTATATAATCTTACACATCCAGTTATGAAAAAATCCTTTATTATTATAATATACAATCTTTACACATTCAGTTATGGAAAAAAAGCCCAATAATTTGAGAAAAGTGCCTCACCAAAAGAGAAAAGAGGAGACAAAAATTTATAAAATATCTCCATCACCATGTTGTTAATACATATAGAAAACAAAAAAAATAATGAGCAAATATTTTAAATCTCCAAAATTATTTCTCTCTTCCATGTCATAGCGGGGTAGGGGTATCCCCTATCAAAGGAGAAGTAACACGCCTCCTTACCTCTGTCAGTCTATGGGACACCCTCAGGCAAGGTGGAGTACCTGTATAGCTCCCCCCCCCCCCCACCAGTCAGGATGACGTGGATGGAATGGGAGAGCAGCTGACAGATAATGTTGGTTATGGTCGCCATTCTATGATGGTAGGCAGATGACCTCAATGTAGGGACAATGGCTATGATCACTGACTAGTACAGTCACTGCCCGGAAGGAAAGCAATGGTAAACTATCTTCTGGAAATATACCAAGAAACCCAAACAGCAACACGGAAAATCAAATAGGAGAAAGATCTGGTGGTGAGGCTCCCAGGCCAGATAGATCTAATTTTAACACTGGGGAAGAGTGTGAGACAGAGGTCAGTACTAGTAATTGTGATGACGGACAAAATCCTGACAGTGTTACTAAGGAAAGCCCCTGCATCAAACTAAAAAGAAAAATAAGAGTAGGAGAAGTATGCACGAGAGAAAGTATCAAATAATAAGTGATGAGATGAAAAGAACGGGGATACACATTTTGGGAATCTGCAAACATCGATGGAAAGGATCAGGATACTTCAAGAGTGAGAATGATAATATCTTTATATACTCTGGTGGAGAATTAGGAGGAAAGAATGGAGTGGCTTTTTACTTGAACAAATCAATATCATTACTAGGTTACAATCCAGTAAGTGATAGAATCCTCACAATCAGACTTAAGGGCACTCCTAGAAATGCAACAATCATCTAGATATATGCACCTACATCAGCAGCAGAAGAAGAGGAAATAGAAGACTTTTATAACACACTGCAAACAACAATAGACCAGGTATGGAAAAATGCTATTGTATTAATAATGGGGGTTTTAATGCGAAGGTTGGTACAGAAAGACCAGAAGATGAAGGACATGTTATTGGGAAATTTAGCATAGGACATAGAAATGAGGCAGGTGACAATCTAATGGCTTTTTGCATGGAAAATGAGCTAATGGTTGCTATAACACACTTTTTAAACAACATCCAAGAAGACTTTACACATGGACATCACCTGATGGGAAAACCAGGAATCAAATAGATTACATTTTAGTGCAGAGAAGGTGGAGGTCAAGCATAACATCAGCAAAAACTTTACCAGGTGCTGACTGTGATACGGATCATGAGCTATTAATAGCAGACATGAAGATAAAGATAAAAAAGAAGTCAATATGGTTCAAGCTGGTTTCAGGCAAGGAAGAGGATCAATAGATCATATATTCAATATAATATTAATAACAGAGAGTTTAATGTGAATCTATATTTATTCTTTATAAACTACTTTTGGAATTAATGGAAAAAATTGGATTTTCAACACATTTTATACAATTAACATCACTGCTGTATCTAGACCAACAAGAAGCAGTAAGAATAAATGGTGAAACAACAACTTGGGTTGACATAAAACAAGGGGTCCGTCAGGGGTGCACATTGTCACCCTACTTATTTAACTTGTATACTGAAAATATAATGAGGAATGTTAGAGAAGATACAGACAAAGAATATTATGATGCCATAACAATTGGAGGTTATGAAATACCAGAGATTAGATATGCTGATGACACAGTATTACTCTCCACAACACAAAAAGGAATGGAAAAACTAATTATGTCAGTCCGTAAGAATAGTGAAGAGCAAAACCTCTATCTTAATGCAAAGAAAACTAAATTGATGACAACTGACAAAACAAACAAGGCAGCTGAAATATGTATCAATGAGGAAAAACTGGAAGAAGTGGAGAGTTTTGAATATATTGGATCACTGCTAACTAATAATGGTGATAGAATGAGGGAAATTAAAAGGAGGACATCTATCGCTCTTCAGAAAGTAAAACAACTAAAGAATCTGTGGAGAGGAACAGACAGAACTACAAAAATAAGATTTTTAAGGGCATGCATCTTTCCCCTCGCAACATATGCCTGTGAGATCTGGACACTTACCATAACAGCTGAGAAACACATAAATGCCTTTGAATGTAAATGCTACAGAAGAGTCCTTCAAATATCATGGACACAAAAAAGAACAAATATATCCATACTACAAGAACTTAATATTGAAGAAGGCTGGCTAGTAAAGAGGATTAAAGAGAGAAAACATAAATATTTTGGACACATTAAACGTCATGATAATCTAGAGAAGACCGTCTTGGAAGGGTACATAATGGGAAAAAAAAAATAGGGGAAGATAGCTGCAAGACATCGGTGATAATGTGCAAATGAATGCATGAGTGGTGGGCCACTTTGCTCACAACCGAGAGGCCTACAGGAGTGCTGTTAGAGAGGCAAAGTTCCGTAAGGGAATGTCATAGCAGAAATGTTCAAGATCAAATTCTCAAAATCATGTTGTCAATATCTGACATTTACTTTCTTCTGTCTAACAATGTTTATTTTCTTATATCTGACAATGTTTACTTTCTTATGTTCAACAATGTTTACTTTCTTATGTCTGACAATGTTTACTTTCTTATGTTCGACAATGTTTACTTTCTTATGTCTGACATTGTTTACTTCCTTATGTCTGACAATGTTTACTTTCTTATGTCTGACAATGTTTACTTTCTTATGTTCAACAATGTTTACTTTCTTATGTCTGACAATGTTTACTTTCTTATGTTCGACAATGTTTACTTTCTTATGTCTGACATTGTTTACTTCCTTATGTCTGACAATGTTTACTTTCTTATGTCTGACAATGTTTACTTTCTTATGTTCAACAATGTTTACTTTCTTATGTTTGACAATGTTTACTTTCTTATGTCTGACAATGTTTACTTTCTTATATCTGACAATGTTTACCTTCTTATGTCTGACAATGTTTACTTTCTTATATCTGACAATGTTTACTTTCTTATGTTCAACAATGTTTACTTTCTTATGTCTGACAATGTTTACTTTCTTATGTCTGACAATGTTTACTTTCTTATGTCTGACAATGTTTACTTTCTTATGCAGTTGGTGACAGCACTGCAAAAAAAAAAATAATAATAAATAAAATTTCCAAAGGTTCAGGTCTGGGGAAACCAACTTCAAAGACAAGTCCAGGTCAGTATGCCCCTCAACCACCAATAATGAAGCCTGCGCCAAGCTGTTGAAGTCAGTTCTAGTACCAGTACTTGGGACTTGTCAGCGCAGATGGGCCATAGTTCAGCAATTGCAAGAGCTCGGCTTAAGCAGCAGACAGCCTCGACGTGACCGTTATGATCTCACTCCTCAGCAAGCGTAGAGACGTGCTGACGTCCGTCGCCAGCTGTTGACAAACTCACACGACAAAAGCTTTCTCCGCCGTATCATCGTATCACCCGATACCCAGCACCCTTCAAGAGGAAGAGGGTACTTCTCCGCACGACAATGTGCCAGCTCACAATTTCAACATGGTCCGTGGACAACTCACGGAAGTGGAGGGAATCGAGATCCTGTCCCATACAGTCCCCATTCCACGCGATGGCACACTTCCTTCAAGAGCTTGAATTCAGTTCACTAGAAGAAGTCGAAGCCGGCCTGAGAGAAACTCAACAAGTTTTTGTGTGTGTAATCTGATATCGTTTTTCAGAATTCTTGTTGTACTGGGGTTTGTCATTCCTAGTTCTTGTTGTGCTGAGATTTGTTATTCGCAGTTGTTGTTGTGCTGGGATTTGTTATTCGCAGTTGCTGTTGTGCTGGGATTTGTTATTCCCAGTTGTTGATCACGAGTCACTGAAGTATTTTGCTCATGTTATGTTAGTAATATGCTGAATGTCAGGTGATACTTCTTTTTACATTAAAATTCACGCTGATAGCATATTAGAAACAATGAAGGCCGAACCGGGCATTAAAGGGGTGCTAATTTGTCCCATTAGTACGACTGTACATATAAAATGGGGAAATATATTGATTTGATTTAAAACCAGGCACAAATGATATTATTATAATATACAACTGTAATAGTATATCGTTTTTTTTTTTTGCTTAATTAGAATTAAAGGGAAATAAATCAAACTGATAGTAAGGTTGGCAGAGCTAAGTCCTGCTTTAATTCACCTCTTTACGTAATGTAGATAGTACTCAGCTTGGCCTTGATGTGTGGTATATCTCATGTGATATTTAGGAAAGTCGTGAAGTGTCAAAAAGTGTAATGTCTGGGTTGACATAACCAGACGAAAGGAGAATCATTAATATTTTAAAAAATTGTGTCTAGAATGGCTGAATTTAGTACAGAAAATTTAGGCCTTGGAATGTTTTTTTTTTTTTTTCACTAAAGGTCAGTTATGACATGTTATCTTCATGAGACATTGTGAGCTGTCTAGAATAGTTATATTTAGTAAGAAAATATTTAAATTTTGGAAGTTTTTTTTTTTTTTTTACTCAAGGTTAACTTTAACACTTTATTACCCAAAGTCAGTAGACAGACGTCACATGAAGGCGAGAGTTGTCCAGACAGAAGTTTCTAAATTGGGGCTGGGAAAATTCCAGTCATATAAAAGAGGCAGAGCTGGCCAAGAATTAGGATTATGAGACAGAAATTAGATTAGATCAAGAAGTCATTTTTTGAGTAGAAGTTGGTAGTGAGTTTTAGGCATACCTTAGTTTTGTTGCAGTAACATTTGTCCTTTTTTAGGACAAACTTTTGCCTAGCGTAGAATGTAGATAGTTTTGTAGCATTGTCCTGGTTAGGACGGAAAATGTGATGTAGTGATTCATCTTTTGGAAGATGTGTACACTGTTTGGAATTCTGTAATATTGTAAGTAGAAGTTTGTTTTTTTTTGTAACATTCATGATTGTAATAATTCATACTGCTCGGTTGTTAGATTCACTTCCCCATGGCATTGACTTCATGCCTGGAAAGTTTTATTGTATATTTTTCTGGTCTCTGCCATGTGGCAGCAGTTTTCAAGCCATTTGGCTTCATCACATCACTCATCAGTTCAACACTCATTTTCTCCATCAATAAAACTTATCAATGTTAAATTTAGCTGGAGTTCTTGAGTTGTTGGAACTTCTTCTGTTAGTCTTGTTGAGTAGGTGAGAGTCCTGTACAAGTTTTCATTATGTGACATTGTTTTTGTTGTGGCAGTTGTGAACCTGGCATTGTTGTTGTGTCACTTGATTATACCAGTGACAAGTTTGCCTTTTTGGTGAAGTAGTATTACCAACTCTTACAGGCAACAACAGCATGTGAGTTTTTCTAATACAGTTAAAGCCCGCAAAAAGTCAATATCTTTGACTCTGTGTACTGCACAGAAGCATACGCCTATAGCTTTTGCCGTGTTGGCACAGTTAGTAATATTTCATTCTTGAAGAAATCCTTTTACACAACCTTACACACGCATTTATGAAAAAAAATCTATACAATCTTACACATCCAGTTATGAAAAAATCCTTTATTATTATAATATACAATCTTTACACATTCAGTTATGGAAAAAAAGCCCAATAATTTGAGAAAAGTGCCTCACCAAAAGAGAAAAGAGGAGACAAAAATGTATAAAATATCTCCATCACCATGTTGTTAATACATATAGAAAAAAAAAATAATGAGCAAATATTTTAAATCTCCAAAATTATTTATCTCTTCCATGTCATAGCGGGGTAGGGGTATCCCCTATCAAAGGAGAAGTAAGACGCCTCCTTACCTCTGTCGGTCTATGGGACACCCTCGGGCAAGGTGGAGTACCTGTATAGCTCCCCCCCCCCCAAGTCAGGATGACGTGGATGGAATGAGAGAGCAGCCTACAGATAATGTTGGTTATGGTCACCATTCTATGATGGTAGGCAGATGACCTCAATGTAGGGACAATGGCTATGATCACTGACTAGTACAGTCACTGCCAGGAAGGAAAGCAATGGTAAACTATCTTCTGGAAATATACCAAGAAACCCAAACAGCAACACGGAAAATCAAATAGGAAAAAGATCTGGTGGTGAGGCTCCCAGGCCAGATAGATCTAATTTTAACACTGGGGAAGAGTGTGAGACAGAGGTCAGTACTAGTAATTGTGATGACAGACAAAATCCTGACAGTGTTACTAAGGAAAGCCCCTGCATCAAACTAAAAAGAAAAATAAGAGTAGGAGAAGTATGCACGAGAGAAAGTATCAAATATAAGTGATGAGATGAAAATAATGGGTTTATACTAAATCAAATAATACAATGGAATGATGGATTTTAGACAGAATAATGACTTTCATTAAATATTGCAATGGAATGATGGATTTCAGACAGAATAATGGTTTTTTTAAAATTAAATTTTACATCTTACATCCTTCCCATGTCATTAAATGTCACATATGGCTCACATTGGGCATTGATTGGGTACATGGGACCCAAATAGAAGATCTTGATTTTACAGATGACATAACTCTTATCAGTGACAATGTGAAATCGATGCAGGAAAAAACAGATTCCCTGTCTTCCTTGGCTAGCAAAATAGGTCTTGAAATTAACAAAGACAAAACAGAAATAATGAAACTTCTCTTTAATCAAGAAGGAAAAATATATGAAGAAGGAACAGTTGTTGATGAAATAAACCAATATGCATACCTTGGCAGCTACACAGACCAGGATGGTGACACCGGGAAGGAAGTTAGAATTTGAATTGCAAAAGCAGCATTGTCCTTCATAAATCTTGAGAACATATGGAATTCAAAAGTTATAAGCACAAAAACCAAGTTAAGATTATTCAATCCAAATGTGATATCCACCCTTATTTATGGTAAAGTAAGAGAACAAATTTTGTATGATTAGATCTCGAAAAAATCGTACACAAAGCACTTCAGTGAGACGTGAGAGAAAGAAAAATCACAAGAGAATTACCTGGGATTCGAACACGGACTCCGGTAGGACGAGCAGCCGTCTAGCCACGAGAGAACAGCTTACTATCGACTTAGCCAACTAGCACTAAGTCGATAGTAAGCTGTTCTCTCGTGGCTAGACGGCTGCTCGTCCTACCGGAGTCCGTGTTCGAATCCCAGGTAATTCTCTTGTGATTTTCTTTCTCTCACGTCTCACTGAAGTGCTTTGTGTACGATTTTTTCGAGATCTAATCATACAAAATTTGTTCTCTTACTTTACTATACCAAAGCCTCGTAGTTTCCTATTTATAAAAAATTATAAAAAATTGTTCACTAAACCCTTATTTATGCATACGAAAGCAGGAAATCAGCTAAGAAATAGACTAGAAAATTAGACTCTTTTGAAAACATATGCCTAAGGAAAATACTTGGTATAAAGTGGAACAAATTCAAGAACAACGCAGAGATAAGACAGATGAGCAAACAACAACCTGTCTCATGGGTGATCAGAAAAAGAAGATGGAAATATGTAGGCCATGTGATGAGAAGAAACAATCAGAGAATACCAAACAAGCTATGAAGTGGAGAACAACAGGCCAAAGAAAAAGAGGTCGACCATGTTAAACTCTAAAGAGGACATTGTTAAGAGAAGCCAGTTTAGTGGGCATAACATCCCTTGATGAAGGTGAAAGACTCACCAGGAACAGGAAAACTTGCCAAACAACTATGCAAGCCCTATGCAATGTTTAATGGCACAGGAAGGATGTAAGATGCAAGATATTGTAAATTAAAGATATTATATCTTATATCCTTCCCGTGCCATTAAACATTACACAGGGCTCGCAAAGTAGTTCACCAATTTTTCATGTCTTCGGTGAGTCTTTCAGCCTCATCAAAGATTTTATACCTGTTAATTTGGCCTCTCTTAACAATGCCCTCTTCAGAGTTTCACATTGTCTGCCTCTTTTTCTTCAGCCTGTTGTGTTCCACTTGATAGCTTGTTTTGGGATTCTCTGATCATTTCTTCTCATCAAGTGACCAACATATGTCCATCTTTTTCTGATCAGCCATGAGACTGGTTGTTGTTCAGTCATCTGTTTTATCTCTGCACTGTTCTTGAATTCATTCCACTTGATGCCGAGTATTTTCCTCAGGCATTTGTTTTCAAAAGAGTCTAATTTCTTGTCTATTTCTTTAGTTGTTCTCCAGCTTTTGCATGCATAAATGAGGGTGGATATTACATTTGAATTGAATAGTCTTAACTTGGTTTTTGTGCTTATAACTTTTGAATTCCATATGTTCTCAAGATTCTTGAAGATTGATGCTGCTTTTGCAATTCTAACCTCCTTTCTCATGTCACCATCCTGGTCTATGTAGCTGCCAAGGTATGCAAATTGACTGACTTCTTCAATATCTGTCCCTTCTATGTGTATTTTTCCATTTTGATTGAGGGGAATTTTCATTATTTTTGTTTTGTCCTTGTTAATTTCAAGTCCTATTTGCTAGCCAGTGAAGACAGGCTATCTGTTTTTTCTTGCATGGAACTCACAATATTACTGATAAGAGTTATGTCATCAACAAAATCAAGGTCTTCTAGTTGGGTCCCATGTACCCAGTTGGTACCTGTTTTACCTGTGCAGCATTTGTTCATTATGATGTCTATTGTAAATTAAATGTCTATTGTAATTAAAGATAACATTATATTAATTTTACATAAGTAATGGGTTTATACTAAATCAAATAATACAATGGAATGATGGATTTTAGACAGAATAATGACTTTCATTAAATATTGCAATGGAATGATGGATTTCAGACAGAATAATGGTTTTTTAAAATTAAATTTTACATCTTACATCCTTCCCATGTCATTAAATGTCACATATGGCTCATATTGGGCATTGATTGGGTACATGGGACCCAAATAGAAGATCTTGATTTTACAGATGACATAACTCTTATCAGTGACAATGTGAAATTGATGCAGGAAAAAACAGATTCCCTGTCTTCCTTGGCTAGCAAAATAGGTCTTGAAATTAACAAAGACAAAACAGAAATAATGAAACTTCTCTTTAATCAAGAAGGAAAAATATATGAAGAAGGAACAGTTGTTGATGAAATAAACCAATATGCATACCTTGGCAGCTACACAGACCAGGATGGTGACACCGGGAAGGAAGTTAGAATTTGAATTGCAAAAGCAGCATTGTCCTTCATAAATCTTGAGAACATATGGAATTCAAAAGTTATAAGCACAAAAACCAAGTTAAGATTATTCAATCCAAATGTGATATCCACCCTTATTTATGGTAAAGTAAGAGAACAAATTTTGTATGATTAGATCTCGAAAAAATCGTACACAAAGCACTTCAGTGAGACGTGAGAGAAAGAAAAATCACAAGAGAATTACCTGGGATTCGAACACGGACTCCGGTAGGACGAGCAGCCGTCTAGCCACGAGAGAACAGCTTACTATCGACTTAGCCAACTAGCACTAAGTCGATAGTAAGCTGTTCTCTCGTGGCTAGACGGCTGCTCGTCCTACCGGAGTCCGTGTTCGAATCCCAGGTAATTCTCTTGTGATTTTCTTTCTCTCACGTCTCACTGAAGTGCTTTGTGTACGATTTTTTCGAGATCTAATCATACAAAATTTGTTCTCTTACTTTACTATACCAAAGCCTCGTAGTTTCCTATTTATAAAAAATTATAAAAAATTGTTCACTAAACCCTTATTTATGCATACGAAAGCAGGAAATCAGCTAAGAAATAGACTAGAAAATTAGACTCTTTTGAAAACAAATGCCTAAGGAAAATACTTGGTATAAAGTGGAACAAATTCAAGAACAAGGCAGAGATAAGACAGATGAGCAAACAACAACCTGTCTCATGGGTGATCAGAAAAAGAAGATGGAAATATGTAGGCCATGTGATGAGAAGAAACAATCAGAGAATACCAAACAAGCTATGAAGTGGAGAACAACAGGCCAAAGAAAAAGAGGTCGACCATGTTAAACTCTAAAGAGGACATTGTTAAGAGAAGCCAGTTTAGTGGGCATAACATCCCTTGATGAAGGTGAAAGACTCACCAGGAACAGGAAAACTTGCCAAACAACAATGCAAGCCCTATGCAATGTTTAATGGCACAGGAAGGATGTAAGATGCAAGATATTCTAAATTAAAGATATTATATCTTATATCTTATATCCTTCCCATGCCATTAAACATTACACAGGGCTCGCAAAGTAGTTCACCAATTTTTCATGTCTTCGGTGAGTCTTTCAGCCTCATCAAAGATTTTATACTGTTAATTTGGCCTCTCTTAACAATGCCCGCTTCAGAGTTTCACATGGTCTGCCTCTTTTTCTTCAGCCTGTTGTGTTCCACTTGATAGCTTGTTCTGGGATTCTCTGATCATTTCTTCTCATCAAGTGACCAACATATGTCCATCTTTTTCTGATCACCCATGAGACTGGTTGTTGTTCAGTCATCTGTCTTATCTCTGCATTGTTCTTGAATTCATTCCACTTGATGCCGAGTATTTTCCTCAAGCATCTGCAAGCATGTACCCAAGTTCTTCATGGCAAACTCAAGTCTCAAGCTTCTGCAAGCATGTACCCAAGTTCTTCATGGCAAACTCAAGTCTCAAGCTTCTGCAAGCATGTACCCAAGTTCCTCATGACAAACTCAAGTCTCAAGCTTCTGCAAGCACCTTCAACACAGAGTAAAAGTAAAAAAAAACAATATTAAATATTAAATTCAATGATGGATTTTAGACAAAATAATGGGTTTATACTAAATCAAATAATACAATGGAATGATGGATTTTAGACAGAATAATGACTTTCATTAAATATTGCAATGGAATGATGGATTTCAGACAGAATAATGGTTTTTTAAAATTAAATTTTACATCTTACATCCTTCCCATGTCATTAAATGTCACATATGGCTCACATTGGGCATTGATTGGGTACATGGGACCCAAATAGAAGATCTTGATTTTACAGATGACATAACTCTTATCAGTGACAATGTGAAATCGATGCAGGAAAAAACAGATTCCCTGTCTTCCTTGGCTAGCAAAATAGGTCTTGAAATTAACAAAGACAAAACAGAAATAATGAAACTTCTCTTTAATCAAGAAGGAAAAATATATGAAGAAGGAACAGTTGTTGATGAAATAAACCAATATGCATACCTTGGCAGCTACACAGACCAGGATGGTGACACCAGGAAGGAAGTTAGAATTTGAATTGCAAAAGCAGCATTGTCCTTCATAAATCTTGAGAACATATGGAATTCAAAAGTTATAAGCACAAAAACCAAGTTAAGATAATTCAATCCAAATGTGATATCCACCCTTATTTATGGTAAAGTAAGAGAACAAATTTTGTATGATTAGATCTCGAAAAAATCGTACACAAAGCACTTCAGTGAGACGTGAGAGAAAGAAAAATCACAAGAGAATTACCTGGGATTCGAACACGGACTCCGGTAGGACGAGCAGCCGTCTAGCCACGAGAGAACAGCTTACTATCGACTTAGCCAACTAGCACTAAGTCGATAGTAAGCTGTTCTCTCGTGGCTAGACGGCTGCTCGTCCTACCGGAGTCCGTGTTCGAATCCCAGGTAATTCTCTTGTGATTTTTCTTTCTCTCACGTCTCACTGAAGTGCTTTGTGTACGATTTTTTCGAGATCTAATCATACAAAATTTGTTCTCTTACTTTACTATACCAAAGCCTCGTAGTTTCCTATTTATAAAAATTATAAAAAATTGTTCACTAAACCCTTATTTATGCATACGAAAGCAGGAAATCAGCTAAGAAATAGACTAGAAAATTAGACTCTTTTGAAAACAAATGCCTAAGGAAAATACTTGGTATAAAGTGGAACAAATTCAAGAACAAGGCAGAGATAAGACAGATGAGCAAACAACAACCTGTCTCATGGGTGATCAGAAAAAGAAGATGGAAATATGTAGGCCATGTGATGAGAAGAAACAATCAGAGAATACCAAACAAGCTATGAAGTGGAGAACAACAGGCCAAAGAAAAAGAGGTCGACCATGTTAAACTCTAAAGAGGACATTGTTAAGAGAAGCCAGTTTAGTGGGCATAACATCCCTTGATGAAGGTGAAAGACTCACCAGGAACAGGAAAACTTGCCAAACAACAATGCAAGCCCTATGCAATGTTTAATGGCACAGGAAGGATGTAAGATGCAAGATATTCTAAATTAAAGATATTATATCTTATATCTTATATCCTTCCCATGCCATTAAACATTACACAGGGCTCGCAAAGTAGTTCACCAATTTTTCATGTCTTCGGTGAGTCTTTCAGCCTCATCAAAGATTTTATACTGTTAATTTGGCCTCTCTTAACAATGCCCGCTTCAGAGTTTCACATGGTCTGCCTCTTTTTCTTCAGCCTGTTGTGTTCCACTTGATAGCTTGTTCTGGGATTCTCTGATCATTTCTTCTCATCAAGTGACCAACATATGTCCATCTTTTTCTGATCACCCATGAGACTGGTTGTTGTTCAGTCATCTGTCTTATCTCTGCATTGTTCTTGAATTCATTCCACTTGATGCCGAGTATTTTCCTCAAGCATTTGTTTTCAAAAGAGTCTAATTTCTTGTCTATTTCTTTAGTTGTTCTCCAGCTTTTGCATGCATAAATGAGGGTGGATATTACATTTTAATTGAATAATCTTAACTTGGTTTTTGTGCTTATAACTTTTGAATTCCATATGTTCTCAAGATTCTTGAAGATCGATGCTGCTTTTGCAATTCTAACCTCCTTTCTCATGTCACATCCTGGTCTATGTAGCTGCCAAGGTATGCAAATTGACTGACTTCTTCAATATCTGTCCCTTCTATGTGTATTTTTCCATTTTGATTGAGGGGAATTTTCATTATTTTTGTTTTGTCCTTGTTAATTTCAAGTCCTATTTGCTAGCCAATGAAGACAGGCTCTCTGTTTTTTCTTGCATGGAACTCACAATATTACTGATAAGAGTTATGTCATCAACAAAATCAAGGTCTTCTAGTTGGGTCCCATGTACCCAGTTGGTACCTGTTTTACCTGTGCAGCATTTGTTCATTATGAAGTCTATTGTAAATTAAATGTCTATTGTAATTAAAGATAACATTATATTAATTTTACATAAGTAATAGGTTGAAAAAGAAGCTAAAATTACATTAGAATAACTGTCAAAATTTGTAATATGTTATAATATCTATTACTGCTTAGTATAATAACTAAAGACAGGAATTTTGTAGAGGTCTTTGCTTTTTTTTTTTTTTGTTGTTACTGAAATTCAAAATTTGTCAACCCTAGAAAAATAAACAAATACCAGAACTTCCCCCATCTGGTGCAAATACAGAATGTGTCTACACTAAATACAGACTTTCTCCCAGCTGGTGTAAGTACAGAATGTGTCTGCACTAAATACAGTTTTCTGCAGCTGGGCTGCATACAAACCTTCTCTAGCTGGTCCAGATATAGAATGTCTTTTGCCATACAAACTTTCTCTAACCGGGCTACACAAAGACATTCTCTAACTGGGCCATACACAAGCTGTCTCTAACTGGGCTAAACACAAAATTTCTCTAACTGGGCTATATACAAACTTTCTCTAACTGGTCTACATACAAACTTTCTCTAACTGGGCTACATACAAACTTTCTTTAACTGGTCTACTACAAACTTTCTCTAACTGGGCTACATACACACTTTCTCTAACTGGTCTACATACAAACTTTCTCTAACTGCTCTACATACAAACTTTCTCTGACTTTCCTTTGCTAGCAAAAATAAACAGTCACACAGGTATTCTTCACATAAAAACTCTATCTGTTCAATATTTAGATTCTTATGAATAATGTGAAATTATATAATCTCTAACAAATTCTTCAAGTTGTACAATTTCTAACTCATTCTTTAAGTTGTACAAACTCTAACTCATTCTTCAAGTTGTACAATCTCTAATATAACAGTACAAAATGTTCACTCCAAATCCTATTTCTCTCTCTCACTCAGTGAAAAGTTGGGTGTACGATGTCATAATAAAAAAAAGTACAAGGATGTGTACAATATCGTGACTGATAAAAAGTACAAAAATTAGTATAATATCAGAACAAAAATGTACAAGGGTGTAAAAAAACTGAGTATAACAATGTGACTGAACTTTGGAAGTTTTAGTTGAGATCAAAGTACGTGGAGACAAACTCTGAATGCAAAAAATCAGCAGCCATAAGTTATTAGGAATGAACGTACATAATACAAGTACAGGTGTGAATGAACATATTACAAGTACAGGTGTGAATGAACATATTACAAGTACAGGTGTGAATGAACATAATACAAGTACAGGTGTGAATGAACATAATACGAGCACAGGTGGAATTTAACGTTTAAAAGATAACAAGACTGATAATGGATGTTTATAGTAAAAGTAATAATAATATTAACACTTTACATCAGATAAAAGTAAGAGAAATGCTAATACTGTACATCTGCTTTGAAAATCAAATTTCAATAGAAAAAATGTCAGAGCTGTGATGGACATCAATTTCTAAAATTACTTTCAGAACATTATCCGAACAAAATGTAGCAAAATTTCATTGTAAAATTATTTTAGTACTGAACTATGTTTTCACATTATGAACAGAGTTAGATGTTAACACATGACGGAAGGTGATATCTGCAAAATAATGAAACAAAAAAAAAAAAAACGTAATCTACTTCTTAAAGAATTTCACCTGATTCCTAAACATAAAAGTGCAAAAAAGTTGACAATAAAAAAAAGCATATAAATGATAAAAAGACCAGGCATAAACATCACTGAAACACCCTGCATCATGAACAGAATATAAATGACTGATGATGTACATCTTACCTATAGTCATGTCATGTCAGAGTAAATTAAAGAATGAAATGTTTTCATGCCAAAGTTAAAAGGTGAGATGATTACACACCATGACCAAGTGAGATGTTTTTTATGAAATCAAAGTATGAGATGTTTTCATGCCATCCTTTAAAGCGTGAGATGTTTTCATGCCATCCTTTAAAGAGTGAGATGTTTTCACAAAATAAGTTTAAAAGTGTGATGTTTTCATAGAATGAGTTACAGTGAGATTTTTTTCTTGCTAGAGTTAGAAAGTGAGATGTTTTCACAGAATTAGTGAAAAGTTTGAAAAATGTAATTCACTACACTGGAAGTGGCTTCATTGCTTCAACAATTATAACATTCTCAGTTATAATGTTAGGACACCATGTCTACAGGTAACCTTTAAGATACTATGTCTACAGGTAACCTTTAAGATACCATGTCTGCAGGTAACCTAACTCACACTTCATACAGGTCAAAATGTAGATTATCATGTCTGCAGGTAACTTAACCCATACTTCAAACAGGTCAAAATGTAGATTATCATGTCCTCAGGTAACTTAACCCACACTTCAAACAGGTCAAAATGTAGATTATCATGTCTGCAGGTAACCTAACTCACGTTTCAGAAAAAAGTGGAAATAAAATAAATCACAGTTTCAATGCTGTGAAAGTTAATCACTAAGAGGTAAGCTTTTTTTTTTTTTAAAATAGCCACAGATTTCATTTCAGTTATTCACAAAATGTAATTAACTCTGAAACGATTCAAACTTGCCAAAACATTTTTTGCATCAAAATCTCTTGAACATATTCTGCACTTCACTACACAAAAAGAAGCTTCTGAGATTCTAGACATGTCACATCCTGGTTATAAAACACAAACACAACATCTAGACATGTCACATCTTACCTGAAAGCACTAACAGTATACGATACTTATATGGAAGAGTGTATGCACAAAAAGACACATCAGATTGAGCTGCCTCTTTGATATACATAGCATGGATTTCATCTGAACATCTCATCTACATCTTACCTTCATGCTGATCTACTACAACCATGTAATATAATGTAATACTTACTGTTTACAAAATCAATATTTCATTTTAAAGCTCATGTTTGTTTGCTCTCTCTCTCTCTCTCTGGCATATCCCACCTACAATCATATTCCCTCTCTATTAGGTTCTACACTTTCCTCACCTGTACTTTATATTCCAGAACCCCCTCACTGTACAATATTACAAACCCAGCCACTTTCATCTATTTCATCCACCCTTTTCTCAGCTAGATTACCACTGTATCTCTCTCTTTCTTTCTCTCTCTCTCCCTATCTTTTCCATCTTCTTCACCCCATCTTCACTCCCAACTTTCCACACTTCACACATATTTTTTGTTAAATTCACATACTCCAGCACACATACTCTCAGATTCAGTTTGTTGCAAGTCACAGATATGTGCTCCTCTTTTATCCTGCTATTTTTTTTTACATTCCTATTTGTTGTGCACCACTCATGTGAATTTGTATTTTTCCTATTTCTCTGTCCTTTATATTTTTGTATTATTAAGGTGTCAAACAAAATGTTACAACTATATGCTCATTATTAACTAATAATGCTGTTCCTACTTTTGTTTTAGTTTTAATATTTTGTTATCACAGCTTTACTCCAATGGTTTTGTGCATGTGTATATATTTAGTCTTACATACACTTATACCTAAAAAAATTCTTGTCCCATCAGTGCCCAAAACATAAGAGGCTGCTGGTAGCAATAGATTTCCACTTGTATCAGTCCTTTGATGTCTTCTTAGCTGTCAGAACTTTGTTCACCTGCATTTTCTGTGCTGTAAGTCTCCATGTCTCTTTTACCCTCTCAAGTCCATTTCAAAGCTGTTTGTGGTAAAGATTCGTCTGTCACTCTCATACTGTGACCAATCCACTGCCACCTCCTTTTCAATCACTGTTGACAGTGGTGTCATGTCTGTCTCTCTTAACTAGAGTTCATTACTTTTAGTATCTGACAAGAACACCTCTTTTATCTTACACAGACACTTGGTTTGGAAGGTGTCAAGTGTACTTGCAGTTGTTTGTGTCATTTTCCAGCTTTCACTCCCATACAGTAGGGCACTTAAAACATCGCTTTTGAATATTCTGTATTTGATTTTCTGGCTTTTTAAAAAATTTCCAGATATGGTTGAGTATAGCCCAAGTTTGTTTGGTTTTTATTATTCTTGCTTCAATTTCTTTACTACTGTCCTCATCTGCTGTTACTGTGCTACCAAGGTATGTGAAGTTCTTGACTTCTTTACTACTGTCTTCATCTGCTGCTACTGTACTACCAAGGTATGTGAAGTTCTTGACTTCTTTACTACTGTCTTCATCTGCTGTTACTGTACTACCAAGGAGTGTGAATTCTTTGACTTTCTGATTGGCAGAATGGTTCACTGTGATTGGTCTAATGATTTCAGCATTTTGTTTTGATAGTTTTGTCTTCTTTGTTTTCACTGGTAGCCCTGTACTGCTTGCTTTAGTTGTCAGTCTGTCTTTTCTTATGCTGCTTTTTGGGAGTAATGTTATGTTATGCACCAAGTTCAGGTCCTCTAGTGTTGTTGTTAATGGCTGCTGGGTGCCTCTGTGTCGGTCTGCTGTTGTTTCTCTCACCATCCAATCAGTGACAAGGACAAACAGTGCTGGCGAAAAATGCATCCCTGTTTCACTCCAGTGCTCTTGTTCTAGATGACTTCAATCACCCAAATCAAATATCTTCTTGTTCTAGATGACTTCAATCGCCCAAATCAAATATCTTCTTGTTCTAGATGACTTCAATCACCCAAATCAAATATCTTCTTGTTCTAGATGACTTCAATCACCCAAATCAAATATCTTCTTGTTCTAGATGACTTCAATCACCCAAATCTCAAATCTTCTTGTACAAGGTAAACTCAGTCATCAAAATCTCATGCCTTCTTGTTATTTCTATGAGCTTTAGTCAACCAAATCTCATGTGTTTTGTTCCAGGTGTTCTTGGTTTTTGATGAGGATGTTTTCCTACTTGTCACTTATCTGAATTACTCAAGAAAATGTGACAACAAACTTGCAGCTGCTACACTGTTCAGCCTCTCAACAAGCTCCCCACAAATGGATTTTGCCCAATGGTCAACAAGTTTTTTACCAGACTGATTTTTTTATGACATAATCTGCTTCTCATCTCCAGCAAGCAGATTACAATCTTCTCAGGGCTATCTCCAGCAAGTAGATTACAATCTTCTCAGGACTATCTCCAGCAAGTAGATTACAATCTTCTCAGGGCTATCTCCAGCAAATAGGTTACAATCTTCTCAGGACTATCTCCAGCAAGTAGATTACAATCTTCTCAGGGCTATCTCCAGCAAGTAGATTTCAATCTTCTCAGGACTATCTCCAGCAAGTAGATTACAATCTTCTCAGGACTATCTCCAGCAAGTAGATTTCAATCTTCTCAGGACTATCTCCAGCAAGTAGACTGCAATCTTCTCAGGACTATCTCCAGCAAGTAGGTTGCAATCTTCTCAGGACTATCTCCAGCAAGTAGATTTCAATCTTCTCAGGACTATCTCCAGCAAGTAGACTGCAATCTTCTCAGGACTATCTCCAGCAAGTAGATTACAATCTTCTCAGGACTATCTCCAGCAAGTAGATTACAATCTTCTCAGGGCTATCTCCAGCAAATAGGTTACAATCTTCTCAGGACTATCTCCAGCAAGTAGATTACAATCTTCTCAGGGCTATCTCCAGCAAGTAGATTTCAATCTTCTCAGGACTATCTCCAGCAAGTAGATTACAATCTTCTCAGGACTATCTCCAGCAAGTAGATTTCAATCTTCTCAGGACTATCTCCAGCAAGTAGACTGCAATCTTCTCAGGACTATCTCCAGCAAGTAGGTTGCAATCTTCTCAGGACTATCTCCAGCAAGTAGATTTCAATCTTCTCAGGACTATCTCCAGCAAGTAGACTGCAATCTTCTCAGGACTATCTCCAGCAAGTAGATTTCAATCTTCTCAGGACTATCTCCAGCAAGTAGATTACAATCTTCTCAGGACTATCTCTAGCAAGTAGATTGCAATCTTCTCAGGACTATCTCCAGCAAGTAGATTGCAATCTTCTCAGGACTATCTCCAGCAAGTAGATTGCAATCTTCTCAGGACTATCTACAGCAAGTAGATTGCAATCTTCTGAGGACTATCTACAGCAAGTAGATTGCAGTCTTGGCCAGTGATACAGTGAGCACCTCTGCTAGCCAGCATGACCACCATTTGTCACAGAAAGAATATCTCTGTTGTGCAGTGTCACAAGGACTTGTGATAGTGTGAATAATTTGGATAGCCGGACCCTTAAACATGCGTTACTTAACTTCATAGACCTCAGCTCATTATTTAAAATATAACTCAATTCTTTGAAAGCTACAAAATGAAACACTGGATTTTTACCAATCTCTCTCTCAAGGGTTTTGTAGTGTATGTCTGATGGATTTTTACCAGTCTCTCTCTCTCTCTCTCAAGGATTTTGTAGTGTATGTCTGATGGATTTTTACCAGTCTCTCTCTCTCTCTCAAGGGTTTTGTAGTGTATGTTTGATGGATTTTTAACAGTCTCTCTCTCTCTCTCTTTCTCAAGGGTTTTGTAGTGTATGTTTGATGGATTTTTAACAGTCTCTCTCTCTCTCTCTTTCTCAAGGGTTTTGTAGTGTATGTTTGATGGATTTTTACCAGTCTTTCTCTCTCTCTCAAGGATTTTGTGGTGTATGTTTGATGGATTTTTACCAGTCTTTCTCTCTCTCTCAAGGATTTTGTAGTGTATGTTTGATGGATTTTTACCAATCTCTCTCTCAAGGATTTTGTAGTGTATGTTTGATGGATTTTTACCAGTCTCTCTCTCTCTCTCTCAAGGATTTTGTAGTGTATGTTTGATGGATTTTTAACCAGTCTTTCTCTCTCTCTCTCTCTCTCAAGGGTTTTGTAGTGTATGTTTGATGGATTTTTACCAATCTCTCTCTCTCAAGGATTTTGAAGTGCTTGTTTGAATCACATCATATACAAAATCAAGGGAGATAAACATGGATTTTAAAAAAACAGATTACATGTCATGCTTCATTTTGAAAGGTTCCTTGTTCTTACTGAACCTCCCCCCAACACTAAATGTAACCATGGACTTCATCCCAATATTAATTATAATCCCAAATCTCATCCTAAACTAAAGTTAACCCCTAACCTTCTCCTAACACTAAATGTAACTCAGAACCTTCTCCTAACACTAAATGTAACTCAGAACCTTCTCCTAACATTAAATGTAACTCAGAACCTTCTCCTAAAATGTAACTCAGAACCTTCTCCTAACACTAAATGTAACTCAGAACCTTCTCCTAAAATGTAACTCAGAACCTTCTCCTAAAATGTAACTCAGAACCTTCTCCTAACACTAAAATGTAACTCAGAACCTTCTCCTAACACTAAAATGTAACTCAGAACCTTCTCCTAAAATGTAACTTAGAACTTTCTCCTAACATTAAATGTAACTCAGAACCTTCTCTCAGCACAGAACAATTGTTCATATTTCTGCGCAGTAAATGTTCTTTTCCTTTGCTTGTGTTCATATTGTTTTCAAAGCAACCACATTACTTTTACAAATAAAGATTTATGTGTGTTTTTATCTTAAGTTTGTGTGGCCATGTGTGTTTATGTACGTGGTTGGCTAACCTGTTCTGCTATTTATCTTGGTTTTATCATAGAACTGTGACTCTCACTTCAGTGTTTCTTTCTGTCAATTTAATTATGTGTGTGTGTATATATATATATATATATATATATATATATACACACACACACACAAGGTGTGTCTGGTAGGTAATGAGACATTTTATTCAGCCAATCAGCAGGCCCAGGGAGTGGATTCTCCGGGCCTGAAGGTTAGTGGGGGATGTTAGGTAAAGGGTTGATATCTCGTCATTTGGCTCTGAGCTTTTACAGAGTGCGGATCGCTTGTGAAGAGGACAGCTGTTTAAGCGTCGCATAACAGTCAAAATGCAGAGGAATGTCGAGCAATGATAGGTGATAAAGTTTTGTGCTAACTTGAAAAATCCGCGACCGAGACGCTTGCTATGATACAGAAAGCCTACGAGAAGGATGCTTTATCGAAAGCACAAGTGTTTCGGTGGCACAAAACGTTCAACGAAGGAAGAGAGAGCATCCAGGATGAACAACGCACAAGGCGGCCATTAACGTTACACACTTCCCACAATGCTGATAAGGTGAAAGCGGTTTTGGACTCTGACCGACGTCTGAGTCTTAGATTGATAGCAGATCAAATGGGACTTCCAAAATCTACTGTGCAAGAAATCGTCACAAAAGACGAAAGAATTCCACATGCGGAAAATTTGTGCCAAAGTGATTCCTAAGGTTTTGAGCGACGAACAGAAGAAAAACTGTGTGTCGATTTCTCGTGAGCTTTGGGCTGTGTGAGGAGTGAACCTGACTTTTTGGAGAAAGTGATAACCAGTGATGAAACGTGGGTCTTTGAGTACGATCTGGAGACGAAATGACAGAGCTCTGAGTGGCACACTACCGAGTCTCTTCGATCAAAGAAGGGCTCAAATGTGCAAATCGAAGATGAAATCGATGCTTATTGTCTTTTTTTTTTTACTTTAAAGGTGTTGTCCATAAGGATTTAGTACCACCCAGACAAATGGTCGACGCAGCATCGTACGTGGAAGTGTTTAAACAGCTGAAGAATAGAGTCGTGTGCGTCCGCCCGGAGATCGCCAACACCTGGGTTTTTCACCACAACAATCCGCCGAACCATGTGTCGCTGCTAGTGAGAGAATTTCTGACGACATAAACCGTGGCAACGCTGTGCCAACATCCCTACAGCCCGGACTTGGCTCTGGCTGACTTTTTTGTTTATCCGGCTCAAATCAAGTTGAAAGGCCACCATTTTGGGACTGCTAATGACGTGTAAGTTGCCGTGATGAGTGCTTTGAAGGAGATCCCTGTTCAAGACTTCCAGAAGAGTTATGACACGCGGCAGAACCACATGTATTGATGGTCAAGGATGTTATTTCGAGGCACAACATAAGTATATCTTGAACAAATTGAATTTTATGGAATCAGTCTCATTCTTACCGGACACACTTTGTCCCACATATATACATACATACAAATGGCATGTCATATTAATTATATTACAGCTGACATGATACATGACTACTACATTCATCCAGCTCATAAAATACACACTGATATTCTTCCTGAATTCTTAACATAAAAAAATGTAATGCAGACATTCTGTATCAATTTTCTAACACAAATATATGACACAAGCAAACTGAGCTTGTGTCACTGAGACTAAATGTATGACACAAATAACATGAGATTCTGTCATTGAGGCTAAATTATGACACAAACAACATGAGATTCTGTCATTGAGGCTCAATGTAGACACAAATAACATGAGATTCTCTCACTGAGGCTAAATGTATGACACAAACAACATAAGATTCTCTCACTGAGGCTAAATGCATGACACAAACAACATAAGATTCTGTCATTGAGGCTAAATGTATGACACAAACAACATAAGATTCTGCCACAGAGACTAAATGCATGACACAAACAACATAAGATTCTCTCACTGAGGTACAAGTCTGAACGTGGTTCAGGACAGAATAACTAGGATACGCTCAAAGAATGAATACTACATGTGATTAGCCGCGGAATTCCAATTTGGTCGTGTATTGGTTGCATTCCTGACCTTGAGAACCCGTTCATGAAGATCATGATAACGGGTCATTATGTGATCAAAGATGGTCTCTGGGAAACACGTAGGCCATACATCATCTGGGCAGCGTCGGTAATGGTGGAGCACAGCCTCATCTGCTCCGATAATATACCTGGGTTACACAAAGTTACATTTTGTTACATGAAGCAGGAAAGTAACATATTTTTACACAAGAAATGAAAATAACATTTGTTACCATGAAATTTAAAAATAACATTTTTTTAATGAGATGTGAAACTGGCACTTTTTACATTTGAAATGAAAGTAGGATTTTTAAAAAAAATAAAAGTAAGAACTTTTTAACATAATAAATGACAGTAACATTCTTTATATGAGATATGAAAGTGATATAATTTTATCTGAGAAATAAAAGTACACATCTTTTTCCACTGTTACTGAAAAATATTACAGAACAATTATTTATGGTGATGTTTCTAGAAAGAAAAAGAAGTGACGTCTGGGAAACTCAGATATCGAAAAATTATTTAGAGGTATATTTAGAGTCAGCAGAGAGGTCAAAAGGAAGTGATGGCTTGAGAAACCTACATATAGAACAATTATTTGGAGGGATGTTTCTAGCCAGTAGAGAGGTGAAAAGGAAGTGATGGCTTTAGAAACTCAGATATAGAACAATTATTTAGGGTGATGTTTCTTGTCAGCAGAGAGGTGACAAAGAAGTGACGGCTTTAGAAATTTAGACATAGAACAATTATTTAGGACAATGTTTCCAGTCACCAGAAAGGTGACAAGAAAGTGATGACCTGAGAAGCTCAGATATAGAACAATTAATTAGGGTGATGTTTCTTGCCAGAAAAGGAAGTGATGGGTCGAGAAACCCATATATGGAACAATTACTTAGGGTGATGTTTCTAGCCAGTAGAGAGGTGAAAAGGAAATGATGGCTTGAGAAACTCAGATATAGAATAATTATTTAGGTGATGTTTCTAGCTAGTAGAGAGGTGAAAAGGAAATGATGGTGGCTTCAGAAACTCAAATATAGTACAATCGCTAGATATGGGTTGAGAAACTCAGATACAGAACTATCACTAGAGATGGGTTTAGAAACTCAAATATAGAATAATGATAAGAGATGGGTTGAGAAACTCAGATACAGAACAATAACAAGAGATGGGTTGAGAAACTTATATATAGAACAATAACAGAAGATGGGTTGAGAAACTCAGATATACAACAATGACAAGAGATGGTTTGAGAAATTCAGATATAGAACAATAACAAGAGATGAGTTTAGAAACTCAGATATAGAACAATGACAATGCTGGTGCTGAAGTTAACATTCTTTCTGTTTGCTCGCTCTGTGTGAAGTTTATTATAGTCCCACAAACACAGCAGGCCATCTTGCTCACAACCGAGAGGCTTACAGGAGAGCTGTTAAGGAGGCAAAGTTCCGCAAGGGACATGCAAATGAATGAATGAATGAGGTTATAGGGCACAATGATATTTGTAGATGAGGCTACAGGGCACAATGATACTTGTAGATGAAGTCATAGGGCACAATGATACTTGTAGATGAGGCTATATGGTACAATGATAAATTTGGCTAGAGGGCACTATGATAGATTTGGCTAGAGGGCACTATGACAGATTTGGCTAGAGGGCACTATGATAGATTTGGCTAGAGTGGACTATGATAGATTTGGCTAGAGTGGACTATGGTAGATTTGGCTAGAGTGGACTATGACAGATTTGGCTAGAGTGGACTATGATAGATTTGGCTAGAGTGGACTATGACAGATTTGGCTAGAATGGACTATGATAGATTTGGCTAGAGTGGACTATGATAGATTTGGCTAGAGTGGACTATGACAGATTTGGCTAGAATGGACTATGATAGATTTGGCTAGAGTGGACTATGATAGATTTGGCTAGAGGGCACTATGATAGATTTGGCTAGAGTGGACTATGACAGATTTGGCTAGAGTGGACTATGATAGATGCTGAGAGATGGGAAATACTAAGGAAGGACGCTCGGAAGTAAATTACTCCAGTACTAACAACGCGATATCACTCAAACACTCGAGCAACTAGCCGAGGTGGAAAAATTAGACAGACACTTGACGGTTGTAGGAAAGGTCAAGGGTCTGGTCGACGACAGATGTAAAGAATGGGCTAATCCCTGAAGCATAAGCCATGAAAGAGATAGACTTAATTAGAGAGAGACTTAATTAAAAATATCAATTAGATAGACGGAATTGACGCGACCAACACGTAGGGCACTGTTACTAATTTTAGAACGCAAATTTTCATACGGTTTTGAAACAAAGGAGTAGACCGACTAGGTCCGATGACCAATTAAATATTTAGAGGTGGGGCCTATTGGACACTTGACTTAAGACATATAAGTCAGTGAAATAGTTTTAGTGGGATAACGAAAGAAGGAAAACGGCAGAACACCAGGGGGGACACGAAAGGGGAACACAAGAAGACAAGTAGAAGAATAAGAAAGAGAACGAGAAGTAGTGCTAGACTGAATATGTGTTTCAAGCGACTTTGAAGATTTGTAACTTTGAAACTTCGAGTACAGAGATTTAGTCGAGGAATTAGGTGATAACGAGTGGCAGATCTGATATAGTACTGAGTTAGGAAATGTTAACGTATCAAGTGTAGAATACTGTGAAGTTGAAAATATTGCTGAAATGCTGTATGTAGAATATGATAGAGTGTAATATGATATGAACAAAAGGTTATGTGCTTCAACGACGAAACGAACGAAGTTTATTACATCTTATTCCAAGTGATGTTGTCGACGATACTTCTTGATCTTATTTGTTAGAATAAATTAATTCAGTGAAAGTTTCCTCGGACTTGATCTAGCTAAAGTGGTAATGTTTGTGAAACCTCGACGTGTGATGTGTTAATTAGAATACACTTCTTCTTGACTTCATCAATATAATAAGAACTTCAGACAAGCAATATTTGAATCACAGTATCACACTCTAAAATGGTAGAGAGATCAAAAACTTAAAATGTTATACATTGAGTCAAACTTTATGTGTGGATCAAACAACCAAAAAGTTTACATACAACCTAAACATTTATTTACACTTTTTTTGTGAGGATAACATTTTAAAAGCTTAGCTAACACTGTTGTAGTTGAGTATGACAGTTCAAAGACAACGCTGACAGATTTTAAAATGTATGATATTTATATGACTGTCAGACATGACATTTAGATGGTTCTGTCAGACATGACATTTAAGTGATTCTGACAGACATGACATTTAGATGGTTCTGTCAGACATGACACTTAGGTGGTTCTGTCAGGCATGACATTTTGTTGATTTTGTCATATATGACATTCAAATGGCTCTGTCAGATATGACATTCAGATGATTCTGTAAATATGACATTTTGATGATTCTGTCAGATATGATATTTAAATGATTCTGTCAGTTCTGAATAAATGCTACAGCCGTAGAGAATTTTAATGTCAGAATAAAATACAAAGTTGATATCTGTGTTTGTATGCACAAGTAGTTTATTTAGTGACATATTTCAAGTTTTTTTATAAAAAAAATCCACATACAGTCAGTCAGTCAATTAGTCATTTGCATGTCCCTTACGGAAATTTGCCTCCCTAACAGCACTCCTGTAGACCTCTCTGTTGTAAGCAAGATGGCCTGCTGCTGATGCATCCATTTGCAGATTTTCAACGATGTCTTGCAGCCATCTTCGCCTTGGTCTTCCTCTTTCTTTTTCCTATTGTATATCCTTCTAATACGGTCCTGTCTAAATTCTCATAACGTTTTTAATATGTCCAAAATATTTAAGTTTTCTCTGTTTAATTCTCTTTACTATCCAATCTTCTTCGATACTAAATTTTTGTAGTGTGGATATTTTTTTCCACACAGTACTCTTATTCTTCAAACACACTTGGACTACTGTTCCACAGTCTGGGATGGTTGTTCTATGTCAAACATGAAAAGACTTTACTCACTTCAAAAACGAGCAGTAAAGCTTAATAGATGACAAACATGCAGCAGGTATTACAAATAAGGACAAACATTTTGATATTCTACCCCTCAAGAAGAGGTTTCTTTTCAACAAGGCCAAGTTAATTCATAAAATTTTATCACACAATGCACCACCCTATCTGTGGTCGTTGCTCAAATCCAACCCAAAACACAGTCAACGCTTAAGCAATTGTATTCTCCCAAAACCAAGACTTGACATGTTTAAAAAAAAAAGCTTCTCTTACTCAGCTGCGCACCTTTGGAATGCCCTACCAATTTATGTAAAACGTATAAGTAATATTCGTTCTTATAACTTTAAACTTTGTCAACATCTGTTTGATATGGACTATATGCCTCTCTAAGCATAGTTTAAAGTATGGCTTGAGTAATGTAATTTTTAAAAAATACTGTTGTTTTATAAATTTGTTAGTTTTGAATGAATGTAAGAATGCAAGTTTATTTCATGTCGTTGCATAAATCAGAGTTTAGAGTGTATGGACATGAGACAAGTTTATTTTTATTTATTTATTTATGTAATCATTTAATGTGTCTTCATGATTATTATGCTCATTAACAAATGCTGAATGACTGTGACTGAGTGAAAGCTGTATGATGAAGGGCAGAATGTTAGATGGGCCTGCGTGCCCAATTCTTAACCCTTTGAAAATAAAGTATGTTCGTTCGTTCTTCTTCTTCTTCGTTCGCTTCTACCTCCGAGACCGCCCAGTGATCCTACTGAATTTACTCCTGTGGTCCTCCTGTGGTGCCCGAGAGGACCACAAGAGATCCCCGAGAGGACCACAAAAGGTTAAGAGTATCGCGGGGCTTGAGCCTGTATTCTCGGTGGGTCTCAGAAGCGGGATTGCGTGACACCGTGGTTTTAGTTGCACCAGTTTAGTCTAGAGTTGGACTTTCTCACCGGAAAACCTCGACGTGGTTTGGATATCAGCATATTCACGCCTGTTGAGAGATGGTTACCCATCCAGCCTATAGTTGAACCTTCTCGCAGGAAAACCTCAGCGTGATTAGAATACGCATTTATCCCCGTCGGTTGAGAGGTGGTTGCCTATCTAGACTTCACTGGTCCAGTGTCTCAGACTTCAGCATTTTGTGGTCATGGCCAGGACGAAACTTTTGTCCAGGAGGACGAATCCAAGTTTCGCCCCTGGGTTAAGCCAGTTTAGGCGTATTATCCCAGTATGAGTGTATTTAGGACGTGACCGACTTCTAGAGCGGAGGCACCGTGACATGAGTAATCATCAAGTTTCACCCTCGGGTTAAGCCGGTTTAGGCATATTTCACCAATATGGATGTATATAGGACGTGGCCGGCCTCTAGAGCAGAGGTGCCGTGATTTGAGTAGCCCTGACCGCGAGACTTTCTGGTTACTTTAATTAATCCTTTCCATCACCTTTTCCACAGCGGCGCTACACGGCAACTCTAATCGCGTTTTTCTTCATTGGCCGGGAGGAGTTTTACCCCACGCACGGCAGCTGAAGGATCTTGCCAGCAGCGAAGTACCTGTTAAAGCAGATGCTGAAGTAGATGGTGATTGAAAGATGAACTATTGATGTATACTCACGTGGTGTATGAAGATAAAGGGAAGATATGATGTGTAGTGATGGACAGTGTACGGGACGGCAAGTACACATATTTGGTACACTCCCAATGTGGTCTGGTTGCCTTCCTGTATCGAGTAAGAGCGAGGTCTTCCTCCGGGTTGCTTGGCCCCCAGTTATAAATAAAAAACTCGGCGTAGAAGAAGAACCCAGCGCTGTCTTGCTTGTCCTCCATCTTCTCCTGCAAGATGTCAAAGAGTAACTAAAACTGCTGGCGAGTTCATTTATGGCACTTATGTACCACAAGACAAAGAGTAACTAAAACTACTGACTGGTTAGTTTATGAGACTTATGTACCACAAGACAAAGAGTAACTAAAACTACTGACTGGTTAGTTTATGACACTTATGTACCACAAGACAAAGAGTAACTAAAACTACTGACTGGTTAGTTTATGACACTTATGTACCACAAGACCAAGAATAAGTAAAACTGCTGACTAGATAGTTTGTGACACTTGTAGACCAGAGGCCAATATGAATTTTACATGTCTTCATGTTTTATGATTTTGATATGTCTTCATGTTTTATGATTTTGATATGTCTTCATGTTTTATGATTTTGATATGTCAGGTGGCTGAAGAGCAACACTTTGTGTGACTGAAGTTTGAAACATCACACATTTATTTCGAATTCTTCATGCTTATTTGAAATATCATACATTTATCTCGAATTCTTCATGCTTACTTGAAATATCACACATTTATCTCGAATTCTTCATGCTTGCTTGAAATATCACAAATTTATATCAAATTCATCATGCTTGCTTGAAATATTACACAGCAATATCAAATTCATCATGCTTGCTTGAAATATCACACAGCAATATCAAATTCATCATGCTTGCTTGAAATATCACACAGCAATACCAAATTCATCATGCTTGTTTGAAATATCACACATTTACATCACATTCTTCATGCTTGCTTGAACTATCACACATCAATATCAAATTATTCATGCTTGCTTGAACTATCACACATCAATATCAAATTCTTCATGCTTGCTTGAACTATCACACATCAATATCAAATTATTCATGCTTGCTTGAACTATCACACATCAATATCAAATTCTTCATGCTTGCTTGAAATCTGTCAAACTATTTTCAAGTCAGTCCGGAAGTCTATGTACAAGTCTGAAATGTTGTGCCCTTGTTCAGTATGTCTGTCTGCAACTCGAAATGTTTATATTGTTTTTTTTTAATGTTATGTTGCTCGAGTCTGCATTTAATCTTATATGAGATATAATCTGTACGGACATATGAGATATAATCTGTACGGACATATGAGATATAATCTGTACGGACATATGAGATATAATCTCTACGGACATATGAGATATAATCTCTACGGACATATGAGATATAATCTCTACGGACACAGAAGAGACAGATAAAATCTGGCCGTGTGTCAAAATGCCACGAATCATCAAAATGCCACCAATCATCAAAATGCCACCAATCATCAAAATGCCACGAATCATTAACATGCCACGAATCATCAAAATGCCACGAATCATCAAAACGCCACGAATCATCAAATTGTCACGCACCGTCAAAATGTCACGTATCGTCTAAACATCACACCGTAAAAAGGGAGTGTGCGAGTGTCAGCCAGTCTCTTGTTTATGACTGTGCTAGTATCAATATCTCGCCACGCATAATAACTCTCTCCACCTCCCCCCCCCCCGTTTTGGTTAGATATTAGCCGCCATTAAAACCAGTTTATCGATCCCCCTGCTACCTGCCACGCGTCACCACAGCCTTTCAGCAGGAAGATGACGGACTTAACACATAAAACAACCATTTCAATCATGTCTTTCAAGTATCTCAGAACATAACTTTATCATGAACAAATACAACCTTCCCTCACAACAGATATAAAGCACAAAACAGAATAATAAACAAGCCAGCATGTCAAAATAATTTTTTTAAAACATGAAAATAAGACAATAAAAGCCATTTTCTCTGTGTGGCTGTAACATATATACGTTGTTATTATTATCAGTTCTCCCGTGTGGTACCCGGGATCTGCAAAGAATAGGACCACTGTACCCTACCATGCATGATCGTAAAAGGCAACTAAGGAGGGTTCTGCATAGGGCCAGCAACCCTATCTGGTAAAAGAACTATCAGACTGCTACAGAAACGGAAGCAAGGGAAAAAGCAAATGCAGGTGGAAGGAGAAATGCTTGTCAGGAAACTGAGCCCATGAAGGTTGTGGATGAAAGCCAGCCACTGGAAGTCCCCAGCCCGACTGCAGACCTCCTGGAACCTAAACACAAGATGCAAATAGGCAGCTGGAATGTAAGAACACTAAATCAGACTGGAAAACTAGCACAAACCACCAAGGAAATGCACAGATACAAACTAGACATACTAGGAATACAAGAAGCAAGATGGACAGGACAAGGCAGAAGGAAATTAACAACACAGCACACAGAAGATACAATAATATGGTCAGGTAAAGATCATCATGAAGGAGGAGTAGCATTGATTATAACAAAAGAAGCATCAAGAGCACTGCTGAAATGGACCCCTATAAATGAGAGATTATTATAATCACGCTTCAACTCAAGATTCATGAAACTGTCTATCATAGTTTGTTATGCACCAGCAGAAGCAGCTGAAGAGGAATTAAAAGAAGATTTTTACAACAGCCTCCAAGCAACAGTAGAAACAATACCCAAGCATGATATGCTACTCATCTTGGGCGACTTCAATGCAAAAGTAAGTGAAGGAAATGAAGATAGAAGAAGAATCATGGGAAAAGAAGGAATCTGAGAAATAAATGAAAATGGAGAAAGACTGTGCAGTTTTTGTGAAGAAAACATGATGACCATCGGAGGGACAATTTTCCAACATAAAAACATCCATAAAGTGACGTGGAGGTCCCCAGATAAAACCACAGAAAACCAAATCGATCACATACTAATAAACAACAAGTGGAAACGGTCACTACAAGATGTGCGAGCAAAAAAAGGAGCAGATGTAGGAAGTGATCACAACCTTCTGGTAGCAAAAATAAAACTAAAATTAAGGAAAGCCAAAATCGGAGAACACAGAAAGATACATTTTGATACAGGGAAACTGAAAGACCAGCAAACAAGGAACGAATTCTCAATAGTACTTAAGAACCGCTTCAGTGTCTTACAAGATGAAGCAGAAATGTCTATACTAGAGTTCAATAAAACACTACAGGAAACAGCAAAAGAGGTGCTGGGATATCGGAAACGGAGAAAAGAGGAATAGATAAGCAAGACCACATGGGAAAAGATAGACCAAAGAAAAGAAATCAAGAAAAAATTACTGAACACCAAATCACAAAGGATAAAAGAACAAGTTTTAAGTAATTATGCACAAAAAGACACAGAAGTGAAGGAATCATGCCGTCAAGATAAACGTCAATACTTTGACAACTTAGCAGAAGCAGCAGAGAAAGCAGCATATGCAAATGATATGAAAACCATATACAAAATCACAAAGCAGATGACAGGTAATTTCAGCACATGATGTGAGAGTGCAATAAGGACACATAAGGGACAACTGGTCAGTGGAGAAAGAGAAAAAATTGAAAGATGGAGGGAACACTTTAACACCCTACTAAACAGAACACAAGCAGCACAAACAATAGACATACCTGAAGCAAAAACGGAACTAAACATCAATACAGGACCAATAACAATAAGTGAAGTAAAGGAGGCAATAAAGAAGCTAAAATCAGACAGGACACCAGGTGAAGATGAAGTGACTGCTGAGATGTTGAAAGCAGAAGAAACAGAAACACCAAAACAAATTTGCCGGATATTACAACAAATTTGGGATCTAGAAAAAGCTACAGAGGAGTGGAAAACTGGCCTTATAATAAAACTACCAAAGAAGGGTGACCTTGGAGATTGCAGAAACTGGAGATGCATTAACCTCCTGCCACTCACCAGTAAAGTATTTTGCAGAATAACCATCAACAGAATTGTACCAGCACTTGAGGGAAAACTTCGGAAAGAGCAGGCAGGATTTAGGAAAGGAAGATCATGCATAGACCACATATTTGTACTTAGACAAATATTAGAACAGGCAAATGAGTGGCATAGTACAAAATATGCATTGTTTATAGATTTTGAGAAAGCCTTTAACAGTGTCAACAGAGCTGCACTCTGGAAAATCCTAAGATGGCATGGCCTCCCCTAATAAGATAGTGAATGTAATCAAAGCCCTATACGAGGGTTTTCAGTGCAAAGTTATCTGTGGAGAACATACCTCCAGCAGCTTTAGGGTACAAACAGGAGTGAAACAGGGATGTGTACTATCACCAACATTATTTATCTTGGCAGTAGACTGGTTAATGAAGGAGGCAACATCAGACAAACGCAGAGGATTACAATGGACCCTTGACACAGTGCTGGAGGACCTTGACTTTGCGGATGACATTTGTCTACTATCAAACAGGCACAAAGATATGCAAGACAAAATAAACAAACTAACCCAGAATGCAAACAACATAGGACTAAAGATCAACGTATGAAAGACAAAGTTAATGAACCAAAATGTGAACAACAGAAATGTACTCAGAGTAGATAGTAAGTTAGTGGAGGAAGTCAATGAATTTGTATACTTTGGCAGTAGAGTAGTAGAAAATGGAGACAGCACAGAGGACATCAACAGCAGACTTACTAGAGCAAACCTGGCTTTTGCAGTACTGCAGACTATATGGAAATCTAAAAAACTAAGCATGAATACGAAAATCAGGATATTTAAGAGTAATGTTCTAAGTGTACTACTCTATGGAAGTGAATGCTGGAAAATCACCAAAACCATAGAAAACAAGTTGAATTCTTTCCAGACTAAATGTTTACGAAGAATAAAAAAAAAATATTTTGGCCAAACACCATAAGAAATAACATCTTGTTGGCAGAAACGCAGATGAAGCCACTGACAACAATTATTGAGGAAAGACACTGGCGATGGTTGGGACATGTGCTCCGAATGACTGACAACTCACTACAAAAAACAGCACTGAGATGGACACCACAGGGGAACAGAAGTAAGGGTAGACCAAAAGAGACATGGAGAAGAATAACAGAGAGGATGTTGAGCAATAGAGGGCTCACCTGGGCAAGAGCAGAAAAAAGGCAAAGGACAGGCATTTGTGGAAAACCCTTGCGGAAGCCCCATGTGCCCTGGGCACTTAAGGTTCAGAGAGAGGGAGAGAGAGAGAGAGAAAGAGAGAGAGAGAGAGAGAGAGTATTATCAGTTAACATGAGCACTGCAATATAAGGAAAATCTATCATAAACTATCATCAATATATGGCGGCTTCTTGTCTCCGTCGAATATTTCAAATAATATAAAAATACTCTCCTAACAAATCTCGATAGAAACCATCTTAATAAACATAAAACGTAGACCAAATCAAAACGATCTTAACAAACATAAAACACAGATCAAATCAAAACCGTTTTACCAAACATAAAACATAGACCAAATCAAAACCATCTTAACAGACACAAAACGTAGACCAAATCAAAACCATTTTACCAAACATAAAACATAGACCAAATCAAAACTATCTTAACAGAAAACGTAGACCAAATCAAAACCATTTTACCAAACATAAAACATAGACCAAATCAAAACTATCTCAATAAACATAAAACATACACCAAATCAAAACCATTTTAACAAACATAAAACATAGACCAAATCAAAACCATCTTAACAGACACAAAACGTAGACCAAATCAAAACCATCTTAACAAACACAAAACGTAGACCAAATCAGAACCATCTTAACAAACACAAAACGTAGACCAAATCAAAACCATCTTAACAAACACAAAACGTAGACCAAATCAAAACCATCTTAACAAACACAAAACGTAGACCAAATCAAAACTATCTTAACAGAAAACGTAGACCAAATCAAAACTATCTTAACAAACACAAAACGTAGACCAAATCAAAACTATCTTAATAAACACAAAACGTAGACCACATCAAAACTATCTTAACAAACACAAAACGTAGACTAAACCATTTCATGGTACAGGAACCAAATCATCTGTGCGACGACAGAATATAATTCATTGCAATAAAAATATTCACACAAATCTGCACACAACATCACATAAATCTATACACAACAACACAAAAATATGTGCACAACATCTTCCCACATAATTCACATCTTCCCGCATCATTCACAAAATCTTCCCGCATCAATCACGACATCTTCCCATAGCGTCCACAACATCTTACCACAGCGTCCACAACATCTTACCACAGCGTCCACAACATCTTACCACAGCGTCCACAACATCTTACCACAGCGTCCACAACATCTTACCACAGCGTCCACAACATCTTACCACAGCGTCCACAACATCTTACCACAGCGTCCACAACATCTTACCACAGCGTCCACAATATCATTCACATCTTCCCACATCGTTCACAACATGTTCCCACATCATTCACAACACCTTCATACATCATTCACAACATCTTCCCACATCTCACTTCGGCCCCCCCCCCCACATTTGTGCCAACCACAACACAAAAAACTCTGCCCCCCCCCCAATCCCCCTCTTACAACTCTAACAGGCTACTAGAGAACATGTACACCAGACAACGGATGACCACAGACCACAGACCACAGCTGGGCAGGAGCCGTTCTTTCGATTCTCCCAGTAAAAGCGTGTATCCGGTTCCGACAAAGCAAGCGGTACCTACACGCAGCAAAAACCTACGCAGTTCCGAGTACGAGAAGAACTCGCACGCTGACCGGCCACAGAAGTAGACGGGACGGCCGGGGAGTCTGTCTAAGGTCAACACATCAAAACGACAACATCAGAAAGAGTGTATCAGTCAAACATGGACTAACGTAAACCCTCACCTGAACGGGACCTAATATAATGGATAACGGATGTAAACTGATCGAATAGTTTTTTTTTTAATCTTAAACACCATCTCGTGCATATCAAATCGCACTTGTTTTGGACACACGAATAATTAGTGCGTAGGTATATAAAACTAAATATATAGCTATGCACGAAGCCACCATGCACTTGAGTCAGGCTACATTCAGGAATATGGGATACTAGAACCACATAGTTTGAACTCGCAATTCAGCCACATCCAACATTCCACTCTTCCACAATCATATTCCCTCTACACTAAGTTCTATTCCTTTCTCATTTGTAACACATAGTTCAGAACCTCCTCACAGCATCAGATTACAACCCCTCCACCTCAACTACAATCACCTATTTCATCCTATCCCGGCTAGATTACCATTGTATCACTCTCTCCTTTCCATGTCCACCCACCCCCGCCTTTTTCGACCCACCTATCACACATTACAAGTCTTCATTTAAACAATCTCTACACTCTACCATACACACTTCTGGACACAGCCTCTTATAAGTACCAGTTTTCTTTCAAGTCACAGCTTCTCACAAGTCACAGCTTCTCACAAGTCACAACTTCTCATAAGTCACAGCTTCTCATAAGTCACAGCTTCTCACAAGTCACAGCTTCTTACACAGTCACAGCTTCTCACAAGTCACAGCTTCTCATAAGTCACAACAAACTGCTCCATTTATTCTAGTTTTTTCCATTCTTATTTTTTACACAGCATTCATGTGAATTTATACTTTATCTCTTCTCTCTATTTCTTCATCCTGTGTGTTTTTGTATGATTAAGGTTCACACCGAAACATCACAACTGGGTGCTGTTAAATAATAAAGCTGTTCTTACTATTTTCCTAGTTTACATATTTAGTTAAATAATAAAGTTTTTCATACTTTTTCCCTAGTTTATCTCTCTCTCTCTCTCTCTCTCTCTCTCTCTCACTCACTCTCTCTCTCTCTCTCTCTCTCTGAACCTTAAGTGCCCAGGGCACATGGGGCTTCTGCAAGGGTTTTCCACAAATGCCTGTCCTTTGCCTTTTTTTCTGCTCTTGCCCAGGTGAGCCCTCTATTGCTCAACATCCTTTCTGTTGTTCTTCTCCATGTCTCTTTTGGTCTACCCTTACTTCTGTTCCCCTATGGTGTCCATCTTAGTGCTATTTTTGGTAGTGAGTTATCAGTCATTCGTAGCACATGTCCCAACCATCGCCAGCGTCTTTCCTCAATAATTGTTGACAGTGGCTTCATCTGCATTTCTGCCAACAAGATGTTATTTCTTATGGTGCTTGGCCAAAATATTTTTTTAATTCTTCGTAAACATTTAGTCTGGAAAGAATTCAGCTTGTTTTCTATGGTTTTGGTGATTTTCCAGCATTCACTTCCACAGAGTAGTACACTTAGAACATTACTCTTAAATATCCTTCTTCTTCTTCTTCTTCGTTCGCTTCTACCACCAAAACCCCGCACTGTGATCCTACTGAATTTACGCCTGTGGTCCTCGTTAGGTCCCGTGGTCTCCTGTGTGGGACCACACGAAATCCATGAGAGGACCACAAGGGGTTCAGAGTATCGCAGGGCTTTAGCCTGTATTCTTGGTGGGTCTCTGAAGCGGATTGCGTGACACCGTGGTTTTCGTTGCACCAGTTTAATCTAGAGTTGGACGTTCTCACCGGAAGACCTCGACGTGTTTAGGATATCAATGCATCCCCGCTGGTAGCCCACCCAGGCCAGAATTGGACCTTCTCACCGGAAAACCTCGACGTGTTTTGAGATACCCGTGTATCACCGCCGGGTGAGAGGTGGTTGCCCATCCAGTCCAGAGTTGGACTTTCTCACCGGAAAACCTCAGCGTGATTAGGATACGCAAACATCCAAGCCGGGTGAGAGGTGGATGCCTATCTAGACTGCCCTGGTCCAGTGTCTCCGACTTCAGCATTTTGCGGTTGTGGCCGCTACCCTTCCTAGTTGTGACCAGGATGGAGCTTTTGTCCAGGAGAACGAATCCTCGCCACTAGTGACTTCCATCCCTGGGTTGAGCCAGTTTAGGCATATTATCCCAGTATGGGCGTGTTCGGGATGTGACCGACCTCTAGACCAGAGGTACTGTGACATGCACAGCCTTCAAGATTCACCCCTGGTGTGAGCCGGTTTAGGCAAAATTCACCAGTGTAGGTGTATTTCGGACGTGGGCGGCCTCTAAAGCGGAGGTGGCATGACATGTCTAGCCATCAAGTTCCACCCCTGGTGTGTGCCGGTTTAGGCACATTTCACCAGTGTAGGGGTATTTCGGACGTGGCCGGCCTCTAGAGCAGAGGCGCCGTGGTATGTGTAGCTTTCGCAGCGATACTACTGGACATACCGATTAAACTTCACTTTATCCTTTCCACCACCTTTCCCATAGGCGCCGCACAGCAACCTTTATTTCTTTTCCGCATTTTCTTCATTGACTGGGAGGAGCTTCACTCCACGCGCGGCATCCAAAGAGTCTCGCCAGCAGTGTCTTAACCTCTGGGACAAGCCGGTTCATGCATTTCACCCGATATGACTGCACTCAGGACGTGGCCGACCTCCAGACCAGAGGTGCCGTGATTTGACTGTTTGATTCGCTTTATCCTTTCTACCACCTTTTCCGCAGTGATGCTGCGCGGCAACCCCATTTGCACCTTTCTTCATTGGCCGGGAGGAGCACCGCTCCACGCACGGCAGCTGAATAATCTCGCCAGCAGCGGTGTACTCATTCCAATTACGGGGCCTCGAAAGAGTCCCGTATTGTTATTTTTCGTCACTACCTCCCCGTGCCGGGAGTGGGTAAGTTGCGCGCCTGCTGCCTTCCTTGGATGTGGTAGCCATTTCTCATGCTCCCTCTCCGGAATCGAACCCTGATTCCCCGTTACCCGTTACAAACATGGTAGGCATGTCACGTACCATCGACATTTGATATGGCAGACATTTGAAAGATGCGTCGCCGGCACAGAAGGCCATGCGATCAGCACAAAGTTATCCAGAGTCACCAGTTGGGACGCCGCGCCCCGCGAAAAGCAACGACGATTGGTTTTGAACTAATAAAAGCGCTCTTTCCACGACGGTCGGAGCTTGGTATTAGCTCTAGAATTGCCACAGTTATCCAAGTAGGATCGTGTCATCTAAGGAACCTCGACTGATTTAATGAGCCATTCGCGGTTTCACCGTGAGAGAGTGTGAACTTAGACATGCATGGCTTAATCTTTGAGACAAGCATATGACTACTGGCAGGATCAACCAGATAGCTTTCTTCACCGAACCTTTGTCGGATATCTGCCGACAGACCGACGCGGGGCAAGGGAGACAGCGCTCTGCTCAGAGCGGATCCCTTTCGACCCCGGCGGCGTTTCATTTCCTTTAACCGGCGGGGGCGGCTCTCTCTGCTCTAACGAGCGAGAAGAAAGCCTCGTCACTCACAAACAACACACGTTACATACTGCAGACCCGATACTCTTTGCTAGAGATGGGCCAATTTCGAGACCATCGGTCGACAAAAATGTACTACACCGTTAGCACGAACCTGGCTGGCTAGCCGTTTACGTGCTTCGCTCGACGGACAAACCACTCGCTTCTGCATCGAAACACCTTAACTCTCGCCGTCCGGGAAGGGAGCGAAAGCCTGTCTCCCCACGCACGGAACTCGAGAGCGCTTTTTCGCCAAAAGAACGGTCGGCCTGCGCAACAGCAGCAGCCCGCGCTGTGCAGCTCGGCGCGGCTCTGCGCGGCTGACATTAAATATCCTGATTTTTGTACTCATGTTTAGTTTTTTTAGATTCCTATTTTATACATTTAGTTAAATAATAAAGCTTTTCATACCTTTTCCCAGTTTATACATTTTGTCTTGGACAGTGTGGGAATATACACGTTTTATTTCGGTTTCAGTCTGCTTCAAGCTATCATGCAGTCAGACTTTATATAAAGTCTGTTTCAAGCTTCATGTAGTCAGACAGTATATAAAGTCTGCTTCAAGCTATCATGCGGTCAGACTGTATATAAAGTCTGTTTCAAGCTATCATGCGGTCAGACTGTATATAAAGTCTGTTTTAAGCTATCATGCAGTCAGACTGTAGATAAAGTCTGTTTTAAGCTTCATGTGATCAGACTGTATATAGAGTCTGTTTTAAGCTTCATGTGATCAGAGTGTATATAGAGTCTGTTTCAAGCTATCATGTGGTCAGACTGTATATAAGGCCTGTTTCAAGCTTCAAGTGGTCATAGTGTATATAAAGTCTGTTTCAAGCTATCATATGGACAGACTGTATATAGAGTCTGTTTTAAGCTTAAAGCAGTCAGATTCTATATAAAATTTGTATCAAGCTATTATGCGGTCAGACTGTATAGAGTCTGTTTTAAGCTTAATGTGGTCAGACCATATATAGAGTCTGTTTTAAGCTTCATGTGGTCAGACCATATATAGAGTCTGTTTTAAGCTTCATGTGGTTAGACCATATATAGAGTCTGTTTTAAGCTTGATGTGGTCAGACCATATATAGTCTGTTTTAAGCTTCATGTGGTCAGACCATATATAGAGTCTGCTTCAAGTATCAAGCTATTACGTGGTCAGACTGTATAAAAAGTCTGTTTCAAACTATTATGCAATCAGACTGTATATAGAGTTTGTTTTAAGCTTCAAGCCATCGTATTGTATATAATCTGTTTCAATCTTCATGCGGTCATACTGTATACAAAGTTTGTTTTAAGCTTCAAGCTCTCAGATTGTATATAAAGTCTGTTTCAAGCTATCATGTGGTCAGATTGTATAAAAAGTCTGTTTCAAGGTATCATGCGATCAGACTGTATATAGAGTCTGTTTCAAGATATCATGTGGTCTGACTGTATATAAAGTCTGTTTTAAGCTATCATACAATCAGATTGTACATAAAATCTGTTTCAAGCTTTGTACAGTCAGATTGTATATAGATTCTGTTTCAAGCTTCATGCGGTCAGACTGTATATAAAGTCTGTTTCAAGCTATCATGCGGCAAGACTGTACATAAAGTCTGTTTCAAGCTATTATGCTGTCATACTGTATATAAAGTCTGTTTCAAGCTATCATGTGATCAGATTGTATATAAAGTCTGTTTCAAGCTATCATATGATCAGACTGTATATAAAGTCTGTTTCAAGCTATCATGTGATCATACTATATATAAAGTCTGCTTCAAGCTACCATGTGGTCAGACTGTATATAGTCTGTTTCAAGCTATCATATGATCAGACTGTATATAAAGTCTGTTTCAAGCTATCATGTGATCATACTATATATAAAGTCTGCTTCAAGCTACCATGTGGTCAGACTGTATATAGTCTGTTTCAAGCTACCATGTGATCAGACTGTATATAGTCTGTTTCAAGCTATCATGTGATCATACTGTATATAAAGTCTGTTTCAAGCTATCATGTGATCATACTGTATATAAAGTCTGCTTCAAGCTATCATGTGGTCAGACTGTATATAATGTCTGCTTCAAGCTACCATGTGGTCAGAATGTATATAAAGTCTGCTTCAAGCTACCATGTGGTCAGACTGTATGTAGAATCTCATGGACATCACTATAGGGACATTTTCTGACCCTGAAACTGTATCGTCCTATGAATATTTTCAACAGTTCAGGAGAAACACAATGAAGAAACGTCAGGTTCTGATAAAACGTCAGCTTCTTGTAAGATAAAACGTCAGCTTCTTATAAGATAAAATGTCAGCTTCTTGTATGTTAGAATGTTAGCTTCATGTAAGATAAAACGTCAGGTTCTTGTAAGTTAAAACGTCAGCTTCTTGTAAGTTAAAACGTCAGCTTCTTGTAAGATAAAACGTCAGCTTCTTGTAAGACAAAACGTCAGTTTCTTGTAAGATAGAACATCAGGTTCTGAAAAAACGTCAGGTTCTGATAAAACGTCAGCTTCTTGTAAGTTAAAACGTCAGCTTCTTGTAAGATAAAACGTCAGCTTCTTGTAAGTTAAAACGTCAGCTTCTTGTAAGATAAAACGTCAGCTTCTTGTAAGATAAAACGTCAGCTTCTTGTAAGATAAAACGTCAGCTTCTTGTAAGTTAAAACGTCAGCTTCTTGTAAGATAAAATGTCAGCTTCTTGTAAGTTAAAACGTCAGCTTCTTGTAAGATAAAATGTCAGGTTCTTGTAAGATAAAACGTCAGGTTCTTGTAAGATAAAATGTCAGCTTCTTGTAAGATAAAACGTCAGGTTCTCGAAAGATAAAACGTCCAGCTCCAGAAAGATAAAACAGATTAAAACAAGAACAACAAGAATTGGTCTCTCTCATGGCAACCATCTTCATACTATCACAAAACTGAACCATACACTTCTATCTACCTTTATTACTAGAACCAGTTTTAACACAGTCATTTCTATCTTATTTGTCTCTACAACCACCCTCATACAGTTCATCTCATAATCTACTAAAGTAATCCTGCCACACCTTAGAGCCACATAAGGATGTGGTGTGAGTGATGATATTTTCCTTGACCTGCCAGCACATTAGAGGCTGATATGGTCAGTATCACGCCTGGCCGCCTTTCCTTCCCCAACTCCAGAAGAAGTCAGGTACCCATTTCTACAGCTGGGTGATTGGGTGCCTCCGGTTGGATTCGAAGCTCCGACCTTCGCCATGAGAAACAAGTGCACTAACCACTTCAAAACTCAGACATCCTATTACCTCTAAAACCATTCTCATACAGCTCACTTCATAATCTACTATTAATTAAATCACTGGGGTTTTTTTCAACAGACTATATCAATAATGGGTTTTTATCAGTCTACATCAAATCATGGGTTTTCGTTCAATATCCTACATCACATGATGGGTTCTCTTTCAACAGTCTACATCACATCATGGGTTCTCTTTCAGATGCCTTTATCATATCATGAGTTTTCTTTTAAGCTGAAATGGGTCATGAAATTAAGCAGCTCTTGATGGCCGAAACAGCAAAAAACATAAATATCAGAAAAAAATACAGAAAAACACACAAAAACCACAAATATCAGAAGTAATAACAAAAAACATAAATAACACAAATATAAGAAATAACGCACAAAAAATAGACACAACAAATATGAGAAATAACACAAAAAAACATAAACACAACAAATATGAGAAATAACACAGAAAACATAAACACAACAAATATGTGAAATAACACAAAAATTATAAACAAAACAAATATGTGAAATAACACAAAAAATAAACATAACAAATATGAGAAATAACACAAAAAAACATAAACACAACAGATATCCGAAATAATAAAAAGAACATAAACAACACAAATATTAGAAACAGTACCAAAAAAAAACATAAACAACAAAAATAGAATTAATACAAAAAAACATAACACAAATATCAGATATAATACAAACAACACAGACATCACAAACATTACAATGCATACAAGCATCACCAACAATACAAACAACACAAACATCATCATCATCATCAGGTGGCGTGCCGACTGGTGTTGAATATTATGCTTCTCCAGAGTACCCGATCCTTCATGCAGGCCATCAGCTCAGTTGGTGATCTCCTCTCACACCATCCTGTCAGACTGTCCAGTATCATTTCTCTTGGTCTTACTCTTGATCTTCTTCCTTCTTATTTTTCCTGTTGTTATAATATTTTCAATGCCCCCTCTTCTCATTGCATGTCCTATGAAAGTACATTGTCTCTCTCTTATCTTTTTGACAAGGTTTTTTGTCTCTCCAGCTCTTCTCATATATTCTTCATTAGTTATTTTTGCTGTCCAGGGGATTCGCAACATTCTTCTAATAAACCACATTTCTGCTGCTTCCAATGATTTTTGTGCAGACTTGCCTATTGTCCATGATTCACTTCCATATAACAAGATAGGTTCAATACAGCATTTTAGGACTCGTTTTCTAACATTCATTGATAAGGATGTGTTGGTTAATATGTTTCTCATTCTTTGAAATGCAGTCTTTGCTTGGCCTATTCTGTTCCTAATTTCTGTTCTGCATTTCCCATCTGAAGTTATTACTGCTCCAAGGTATTTGAATTTCTGCACCTGCTTTAGAATAGTTCCGTTTAATTTAATACTGCATGCTGGTGGATTCTGTTTCTTAGATATAACCATAGTCTCTGTCTTTTTGATGTTCAAAGTAAGGCCTTTCTGTTCACTTTCTTTGGCGACTTTATCCAAGAGATTTTGCAGGTCTTGCTGGTTCTCAGCTATCAGTACTGTGTCGTCAGCATACCGAAGGTTGTTAATAATGTATCCTCCAATTTTTATGCCTGGTTCTGTGATGATTGTTCTTAGAATATTCTCGCTATACAGAGAGAAAAGGTCTGGAGATAGTACACATCCTTGTCGCATCCCTTGATATTTTCCAATTCTATTTTCAACTCGAATTGCTGCTTCTTGCTGCCAGTATAGATGTTTTACTATCCTCAGGTCTTTGCCGTCTATATTGATGTCTTCAAGCATTTTAATAATTTCATTATGTTTCACCTTGTCAAATGCCTTGGTGTAATCAATGAAGCATAAGTAGAGATCTTTCTGTACTTCTAAGGCTCTTTCTGTTAGTGTTCGTAAAGCATAAACGGCATTGTGTGTTCCCTTTCCTTCAACAAATCCAAACTGTTCATCTGCTATTTCCATTTTTATCTTTTTCCTTGCTCTTCTCATAATGATTCTCAGAAGTAGCTTCGTTATGTGACATGAGAGGCTGATAGTCTGGTGGTGGTCACATTCCTTTGCACTTGGTTTCTTTGGTAGTGCTATAAACGTGGATTTAATCAGGTCACTGGGAATATAACCACTGTTGTAAATGTCATTCAGTAACTTGGTTATTATTTTTATTCCTGTCTCCTCTAGTGCCTCTATTTCTTCTATTGTTATATTATCAGGCCCAGTTGCTTTTCCTTTCTTCATGTGTTTGATGGCATCTATGATTTCATCTTCAAGTGTTGGTGGTCCATCACAGTTTTCAGTATCTGGTGTTAATTCTGGTCTTTCTCCTCCATATAGCTCACCGATATACTCTGTCCACCTGTCCACAATGTCTTCTTTTCCCATTAACATTTTACCTTCTTTTGATTTCAGGCATCCTGTGGCATATTTTGTTTTCCTGCCTGTGAGTTCATTAATTCGTTTGTGCATGTTTTTGCTGTCTTTATTATGAGAGTCCTCTATCTGTCTGCACTGTTCATTTAACCACACTTCTTTTGCTTCTCTGCATTTGCGTCTTATTTCTTTATTTATCTTGCTATATTTTTCTTGGTTATTTTTACTCCTCCTCCTCTTGTCCATCAGTCCTAAGATGCCATCTGTCATCCATTTATTTTTAGAGGCTTCTTTTTTTGGTGGTATTATCTCCTTAACAGTTTGGTGGATAGAATCTCTTAACATTTCCCATTGTTCATCTATACTATTTATCTTTGCTATTGCATTGTATCTATTTGTTATAATAACTTTGTATTGTTCTCGCAGTTCTTGGTCATTTTTAAGAAGTTCTGTATTCAGTTTGATGTTTCTCACTTTTCTGGCTGCTTTCTTTAGCTTTATTCTAACTTTTCCACAGAGTGGATCATGGTCACTATTGCAGTCAGCTCCTGGCATGGTTTTTGTTGTCAGTAATGCATTGCGGAATCGTTTGTTGAATAATATGAAGTCTATCTGGTTAAACGTCTTTTTGTCTGGGCTGCACCACATTGCCAGTCTTCGAGGATGTTGTTTAAACCAGTTGTTTCCAACAACCATGCTATGTATTCTTGCCAATTCAATTAATTTATAACCTCTATCATTCCTCTCCCCCAGTCCATAGTCACAAACGATGTCTGAAGTTCTTCCTTTACCAACTTTGGCATTAAAATCTCCCATGACTATGGTAGCTTCATGTGACTTTGTGTGTTTTAGTGCTGTCTCTATGTATTATAAAACAGCTGTATATCTTCTTCAGAACTTTCAGATGTTGGAGCGTACACTTGTATAATATTTATGTTTATTGTTTGTCCTTTCAGTTGGGCTAGCAGGACTTGGTCCGAGATGTTCAAATATCCTACAACTGTCCTTGCCGTTTGTTCATCAAATATAATTCCTACTCCTCGTTCATGTTTCTCACTTCCTGAATATATTATTGTATATTTATCTGAGTTTATCTTCCCTGCACCTGTCCATCTAACTTCACTCACTCCTAATATGTTGATCTTCATCCTTTCCATTTCCATCTTTACATTTTCTAATTTTCCAGCCTGGAATAAAGTTCTAACATTCCATGTTGCTATTTTGAACTTGTTACTTTTGCCACCAGTAGCCTGATGACGATCTGGCCTCACCTGTGGTTCATGAGCTGCCCTACCGGACGAGGCTGTTCTAGAGGAACATCCATTAACGTCGTTCATTATGAATGGATTATTCTGTTCAAGCATAACTATTCTTGTGAACTACAACAGTGGTTTCCCGTTGCCTTCTGTCGTTTTGTGTACGGACTCTCCGCTAGCCTTTGGACTCCCTGTCCTACCCGCAAGGCAGCGGGAGCGAGAGGTTTTAAGGCGCCTCTGACCCGCCTGGTATTCCCTTCACTGAGCACCTGAGGCACTTTATAGGAGTAGTAGAGCCGCCTACTACCCCACCTCGCTCTCTGAGTCTACCGCCAGTTGGACCGCGCCTGCTTATTTGGACAACTCCTTATTCACAGGGATCCTCCATATTTGGAGGACTTTCACCATCCGCCACCTGTGACGCGCTGGGTTGGAGATGGTCGCCCCAGCTTTACACAAACATCACACTCAAATAAAAAAAACAAACTTCACAAACAATGCACAAAACACAAACAATACAAAGAACACAAACATCACAATCAAATATAGAAAACAAATATGACAAACAATATACAGAGCACAAATAAAACAAAAAATACAAATATCACAAACAATATAAAGAACACATATATAACATATGATACAAAGAACACAAATATCACAAACAATACATAGAACACAAACAATACAAAAAATACTACCATCACAATCAAATAAAGAAAACAAATACCACAAACAATATACAGAATGCAAACAATAAAAAAATACTAATATCACAAATAATACAAAGAACACATATATCACATATGATACAAAGAACACAACTATCACTCATAACACAAGGAACATAAATATTGTAAACAACATAACCCACATAAACATCACAAACAACACAAAGAACACAAATATCACAAATAAAATAACACTCAACAAACAGTGCAAAGAATAAAAACATGACAAACAAACAACAGGAAAGCAACAGAACAACAATGGTACTTTAACTGACCTTAAAAAACTGTTTGAGGCTGATATCCCTCCTGGGTATAATGTACTCGTCCAAGTCATGGCTCATGACATAAGTATATCCTGACATCCTCTGCCGACACTCCAGGACAGCCATGGACTCGTCGTGGTGGAACTGTTCCGTATGCTTGTTCCTCTCCATCAAAGTTCTGTTTGCTGGGTCTCCAGGCAGCTCATAAGGCTGGAGGTCAAGGACGCCAATCTCCTGATAATACCTGAAAACCCTGTTAAGACTCTCTGAGTTCTCCAAGTTGAACATCAGGACCTTATCCACACCCAGAATCCGCTGAAGTTCAAACCATTCAATGACCTTCTCCGGGTCACGGCCGCCACTGTGAGCTATTTTGGCGCAGACAGCGAGTCCACCAGGAACCGTGGGTGGATAATGGACCGGAAGATAATCTCTGATGTCTGAAGAACATGATAATGATGTCAGTGTCACGTGACTGGCGTGGTAACCTATATCAGGCACGGGACAGGCGAACTGGTGGGCCATGTGTACTCTGGGATAGAAGTACTCCACAATCTTTGCCAGAAACGTCAAGTCTATTGTGTGGTAAAAGAAGTAGGGTTGCGCTGATGTGACGAACAAGGTGCTGTTATCCAGCAACACGCAACATTGTAAAGAAGTCCTGCTTGCGTCAAGTGTGGTGACGATGATGTTGATGAAGCCACTGACCGGCACATGGTGGTTGGCTATGGCGGAGTACATGAAGATGTCGTCGTCCGGTGCCTGTATAAAATATTTTGTGATCCTTCGAGGTCTGTCTTGGGTTCGGCTGTTCCACTGCGTGTACCATCCAACCTGTAGTGTGAGGATCAAAGGAATGCTTTTGATGATCCTTAACAGATAAACCTTTCACACTTTTGATGATCTCTAAAAGGTAAACTCTGAATGCTTTTGATGATCCTTAATAGGTAAATCTCACACTTGTGATGATCCCTAATAGGTAAATCTCACACTTTTGATGATCCCTAACAAGTAAACATCTCACACTTTTGATGATCCCTAACAAGTAAACATCTCACACTTTTGATGATCCCTAACAAGTAAACTTCTCACATTTTGATTATCCCTAAAAAGTAGACTTCTCATGCTTTTGATGATCCCTAACAAGTAAATTTCTCACACAACACCGAGGGTAAATGGTGTGTGTGTGTGGGGGGGGGGGGGGGCAGGGTTCTGGGGTCTGTGTTAGGGAGCCCTGTTTTGAGAAATTTTCATTTCAGCTTTTCTACCTTCAGTGTTACTGCAGCCGTCCATCCTTTTTCATGACACGCGTTTTGTCTTTAGCTCTGTCCAGATCTGTTGTTTTGTCTTTAGCTCTGTCAAGGTCTGTTGTTCTGTCTTTAGCTCTGTCCACGTCTGTTGTTTTGTTAAGCTCTGTCCACGTAAGTTGTTTTGTTAAGCTCTGTCCACGTCTGTTGTTTTGTTAAGCTCTGTCCACGTCTGTTGTTTTGTTAAGCTCTGTCCACGTCTGTTGTTTTGTCTTTAGCTCTGTCCACGTCTGTTGTTTTGTTAAGCTCTGTCCACGTCTGTTGTTTTGTTAAGCTCTGTCCACGTCTGTTGTTTTGTTAAGCTCTGTCCACGTCTGTTGTTTTGTTAAGCTCTGTCCACGTCTGTTGTTTTGTTAAGCTCTGTCCACGTCTGTTGTTTTGTTAAGCTCTGTCCACGTCTGTTGTTTTGTTAAGCTCTGTCCACGTCTGTTGTTTTGTTAAGCTCTGTCCACGTCTGTTGTTTTGTTAAGCTCTGTCCACGTCTGTTGTTTTGTTAAGCTCTGTCCACGTCTGTTATATGCTTGCAGTGGTTTGCGATGGGACAAATCCAAACAAATAATCCAGTAATAAAGGAAATATTAGACAAATTCTTCTCTAACCTATTACACAAGCTGACAATGTCTACTCTACTAAAAAAAAAAAAGTTGACAATCTCTACTCTATTTTAAAAAAGCTGACAATCTCTACTCTATTAAAAAAGCAGACAATCTCTACTCTATTAAAAAAGCAGACAATCTCTACTCTATTAAAAAAGCTGACAATCCCCAACCATCTCTTCTCTGTCATGCTGGAAATCCAAACCCGTGTACAAGAATATCGGACATCTAGGACATACACACACGCACTCACACACAAAGTAATTTTTAAAAAAAGGGCGGCAGATATAAAACATTTGCACTATGTGGTCCTTTCATAGGACATGCAATGAGAAGAGGGGGCATTGAAAATATTATAACAACAGGAAAAATAGAAGGAAGAAGATGAAGGGGAAGACCAAGAGAAATGATACTGGACAGTCTGACGGGATCTTGTTGAGAGGAGATCACCAACTGAGCTGATGGCCTGCATGAAGGATCGCGTACTCTGGAGAAGCATAACAGCCAACGCCAGTCGGCACGGCACATGATGATGATGATGGAAACTTAACACTACACTTGATGATGATGATGATGATGATGATGATGATGGAAACTTAACACTACACTTGATGATGATGTTGATGGAAACTTGACAATACACTTGATGATGATGGTGGAAATATAACACAAGTGTCTTTATTATTGTTCAAAAAGATGTTCTTGGTCCTGTCTTATTATTCAAGCAGTTACTCTTTCCTCCTCACATCTCACATTGAAGTTTCATATAAATGGCAATAGAAGATTTCTCATGAACATTTCACTGATTCATTTTAATTTGACAAATAATATCAATATGATCAATACGTATAGCTGATAACTCACTTGTAATAATAGGCATAGGCAAGATTATACACATTTCATTATTTTCATCATAGTAGTACGAAATCTCACAAAATCACAGTATCATAATTCTCATAATTCTACAAGCAGTATTTAAGCAGCGTTCACAATATTCAGTAATACAAAAGCTCTTGGTAACAATTACTGTACGATCTCTTGCTACACTAGTTCAATCTAACTCTATTGTCTCTATCTACATCTCTCTTGCTGAACCCTCTCTCTACCTGCAGCTGAGTCTTAATCGGTCTACCTGCAGCTGCCTGCACCTCCCCCTGCCTCCTGAATCCTCATCTGCTCTCCTCTCTCTATCAGCACCCCATCTGCTCTCCGTCGGCCCTTCCTTTTTTCCACCTGTCTACCTCTCCTTTTATATTCGTAAATTCCGTTCCATAGACCACGCCTCCAATTGTTGTATCGGTCATTGGGTCATTGGGTCATCCTTTGTTGCCCAAAACCAGTCGCACCATCTCTTTCATGTTATCTGCTTCGGGACCTAGTCCGTTCTCTGTTCAGTCTTTGATCTACTGGTCAATTGTTCCCCCTGGGCTACTGCATGTGCGCGCGAAGTCGCACCTCTAGAACTGGACCACTCTCACGATCTATCAGATCTATCGATACGGTTTTACCTTTGATCAGGTCTTTGAAGTACCGAGTATCCGTTCCTCGCTCCTCTAACTATAACTTCTCTGCCCCCCAATACATTCTTTATTCCTGATCATGTCACTAATAATAATAATAATAATAATAATAATTATAATAACTATAATCATTACTTACAAGGCTATGCTACATACCTCCCCTCGTTTAAGTCATATTGTTAACATTATGACTACACACAAAAAAAAACTAGCAAAGTGCCTTGTAAGTAATGAACTACCAAAATATATTTCCATGTGGACCACAGTACCAACAAAAATCACTTTGCGGTCACCTCCCCTTGTTTAAGTCAGAATGTTAACTGTCAGCTATATCGACTGCTTTAAGCAATTACATGGTAGTTACATTCTCTCAATCACTCTGAACCATCATAGAAAAATATGTAAAATAATAGTTACATCTTGTTACACATGCCCATAAAACATAAATTCATTCTTCTTCTTTAGATTATACATATTCTGCATCAAAGTGTATTCCCATACATACGCAAGAAAAATAAAAACATACATTCTTTCAAATGACCAAAATAATTTGTCATTACATTTGAGGCCCAACCTCAAAACAAATCACTTTATTGACCTTATGATGAATTTTCATTCGACAAACCTCCCGTTTCTCATCATCAGCGGCAACCATAGGATATCTCATACACATTCCCTGATACATACTCAGTGTGAAATGTGATGTACTGGTTCCTGAAAGACCTTAACACTACACTTGATGATGACGATGATGATGATGATGATGATGGAAACTTAACACTACACTTGATGATGATGATGGAAACTTAACACTACACTTGATGATGATGTTGATGGAAACTTGACAATACACTTGATGATGATGGTGGAAATATAACACAAGTGTCTTTATTATTGTTCAAAAAGATGTTCTTGGTCCTGTCTTATTATTCAAGCAGTTACTCTTTCCTCCTCACATCTCACATTGAAGTTTCATATAAATGGCAATAGAAGATTTCTCATGAACATTTCACTGATTCATTTTAATTTGACAAATAATATCAATATGATCAATACGTATAGCTGATAACTCACTTGTAATAATAGGCATAGGCAAGATTATACACATTTCATTATTTTCATCATAGTAGTACGAAATCTCACAAAATCACAGTATCATAATTCTCATAATTCTACAAGCAGTATTTAAGCAGCGTTCACAATATTCAGTAATACAAAAGCTCTTGGTAACAATTACTGTACGATCTCTTGCTACACTAGTTCAATCTAACTCTATTGTCTCTATCTACATCTCTCTTGCTGAACCCTCTCTCTACCTGCAGCTGAGTCTTAATCGGTCTACCTGCAGCTGCCTGCACCTCCCCCTGCCTCCTGAATCCTCATCTGCTCTCCTCTCTCTATCAGCACCCCATCTGCTCTCCGTCGGCCCTTCCTTTTTTCCACCTGTCTACCTCTCCTTTTATATTCGTAAATTCCGTTCCATAGACCACGCCTCCAATTGTTGTATCGGTCATTGGGTCATTGGGTCATCCTTTGTTGCCCAAAACCAGTCGCACCATCTCTTTCATGTTATCTGCTTCGGGACCTAGTCCGTTCTCTGTTCAGTCTTTGATCTACTGGTCAATTGTTCCCCCTGGGCTACTGCATGTGCGCGCGAAGTCGCACCTCTAGAACTGGACCACTCTCACGATCTATCAGATCTATCGATACGGTTTTACCTTTGATCAGGTCTTTGAAGTACCGAGTATCCGTTCCTCGCTCCTCTAACTATAACTTCTCTGCCCCCCAATACATTCTTTATTCCTGATCATGTCACTAATAATAATAATAATAATAATAATAATTATAATAACTATAATCATTACTTACAAGGCTATGCTACATACCTCCCCTCGTTTAAGTCATATTGTTAACATTATGACTACACACAAAAAAAAACTAGCAAAGTGCCTTGTAAGTAATGAACTACCAAAATATATTTCCATGTGGACCACAGTACCAACAAAAATCACTTTGCGGTCACCTCCCCTTGTTTAAGTCAGAATGTTAACTGTCAGCTATATCGACTGCTTTAAGCAATTACATGGTAGTTACATTCTCTCAATCACTCTGAACCATCATAGAAAAATATGTAAAATAATAGTTACATCTTGTTACACATGCCCATAAAACATAAATTCATTCTTCTTCTTTAGATTATACATATTCTGCATCAAAGTGTATTCCCATACATACGCAAGAAAAATAAAAACATACATTCTTTCAAATGACCAAAAATAATTTGTCATTACATTTGAGGCCCAACCTCAAAACAAATCACTTTATTGACCTTATGATGAATTTTCATTCGACAAACCTCCCGTTTCTCATCATCAGCGGCAACCATAGGATATCTCATACACATTCCCTGATACATACTCAGTGTGAAATGTGATGTACTGGTTCCTGAAAGACCAGAATACTCCCATCGTATTCTCACGAAATTTGTTCCACTGACTTCAATTATTTTACCCCCCAAGTACTCCTCTATCATGATAACTCCTGGGTCTCCATCCTCTATGCCAACCATTTTTAGTGGTGAGGGTATCCTCGTATTGATAATCACAACACAACCTTCTCGGTTCCACTAAACAATCTGGCAACACCCAAACATCTCACCCTACTCTTCTTAATACAAATGAAAAGTTTGTTTCCATATCTCAAAAAAATATTGTGTATGCACTTCATTCATCATACAAAAAATATGCAATATTACATTATTATTCACCATACAAAAGATACATAGAGTGTTATACTACTAACACTCTCAATTTCTGAGCATTTCAACATTAAAAATACCCTAGTAGCAATGTAAAAAAATGTACATCATCAATGCGAGCCATATTAGTCTCGTCTCATAAACATAAAAAAATTAAGTCACATTATCATCGAAAAAAAAGAATGACCACCTGTATATTTATATACATGTAGGCACGCCAAACTGAACCCGTAAAATAACATTAGAGATCTCTCACTAGTATCGCCTTCTATTTCCTCTCGTTCCTCTGCCCCAGTAACTATTATCTCTGTTTCCTCTGGGGTTACTATATCCCCTCTCATACCTTCTCTCATCATTAAAAATTCTCTTGTTCTGACCTGACATAAAACTATTTTCTCTGTATCCTGTAGTAGTAGTATTATTATAACCTCTCTCATAGAGTTTCTCATCATTAAAAGCTGTCCTGTTCTGGCCTGACATAAAACTATTTTCTCTGTATCCTGTAGTAGTATTATTATATCCTCTCTCATAGATTCTCTCATCTTTATGAATATTCTTGTTCTGATCCTCCCTGCAAGTTATTGATTTACATGTCTCTATAATGTTAGAAATTTGTTCTTCCATGTATGCTAACAGAGCCTCTGGTATTTCCTCATCATCTGAGGATGCCTCCACATCATCATTAAAATCAGGTGACACCATTTCTTCATTCATATTAATTTCAGCAACATCTACTGCACCTAATGTACCTTGTGAGCCCTCTGTACTATCTAGTATTCTCTGACTATTGTTGCAGTCTCTTACATGATCCTCTTTCAAATTAATCCTCGCCTCTGACATACATGTATAACTATCTCTTAATACTACATCTACCGTAATTGTTTCTTCATCCTTAGTCATATAACCTGACTGCGTAGCTACGTCCTTTAACACGATGCTGTCTGTTTCTATGGTAATATCACATGTTTCTGTGGGTAAAGTGTTTGTGGCTACATCACTCTTTCTTACCAAACAATCTTCGCTCACCCCCACACTTACATCAACCATTGTGTGAGCTAATCTGCCTAGTTCTGTGTTTGTTGACCTGTCTTTTCTGTCATTAACTGTCTGGCTACTAGCCTCCACTAATTCTACTCTAGTTTTATTCCTCTTCGTCTCATAGTTATTTCGTCTATCTGTGTCTAATATCGTACGCACTACAGAATTTCTTTCTTTCTTCATATTCTTATCAAACCTTTCGGTGTTATGTGACATATATCTGCAGTCGTTTCGTTTAAAAGAGTTGTGCTGGTAGTTGTCTCTAAACCTTGTGTCGTTGTAGTCTGGTTGTCTGGTTATGTATCTCATGTCTGTATAGTGTCCCTGGTTTTGATATTTGTTTCTTCTTCCAACTCTCTCATTTCTATAACAAGAGTTGTGTGTCTGTCCAACATCTATTCTGGGATAAAAATTGTAATGTATTATTATTATTATTATTAGTGACATGATCAGGAATAAAGAATGTATTGGGGGGCAGAGAAGTTATAGTTAGAGGAGCGAGGAACGGATACTCGGTACTTCAAAGACCTGATCAAAGGTAAAACCGTATCGATAGATCTGATAGATCGTGAGAGTGGTCCAGTTCTAGAGGTGCGACTTCACGCACACCTGCAGTAGCCGAGGGGGAACAATTGACCAGTAGATCAAAGACTGAACAGAGAACGGACTAGGTCCCGAAGCAGGGAACATGAAAGAGATGGTGGACTTGTTAATGGGAGGTAACAATTAGACGACGGAGAAGAAAGCGAAGACGCTAGTTGCGACCGGTTTTGGCGTGGTCAGAACTTACGAATATAAAGAAGGGAGGAGGATTCAGAAGGGCCGGCGGAGAGCAGATAGGGGTTCTGATAGAGGAGGAGAGAGAGAGACGCAGAGAGGAGGGGAAGAGGCATTCAGCAAGAGAAATGTAGAGATAGAGACATAGTGTTAGATTGAACTAGTGTAGCAAGAGATCGTACAGTAATTGTTACCAAGAGCTTCTGTATTACTGAATATTGTGAACGCTGCTTAAATACTGCTTGTAGAATTATGAGAATTATGATATTGTGATTTTGTGAGATTTCGTGCTACTATGATGAAAATAATGAAATGTGTATAATCTTGCCTATGCCTATTATTACAAGTGAGTTATCAGCTATACGTATTGATCATATTGATATTATTTGTCAAATTAAAATGAATCAGTGAAATGTTCATGAGAAATCTTCTATTGCCATGTATGTGAAACTTCGACGTGTGATGTACCAAGGTGAGATGTGATGATAATAGAACATTCAATAATAACAATAATAATGAACAATATAAATGAACTAAAACAGTATTATAATGGTGCCCGTGCCTATTCCCGACATTTGGGAGGAGACGACCTGGCGTAGAAGCGGCCACAATGAGAAGTATTGACTACTAGCGATCACGTGCAAGACTGTTGAACTGATGTGATTTAGGCGAAGAACATTTGTTTATCATAGCTACAATAGATCGTATGCTAAATGATTTTGCTTATTCAGAGCTATGGCCACTTTAAGAAAAACGAGAAATGTACTGAGCAGATGAAATTTCAAGATAAGAAATATAACAGAAGAAGCGACAGAGTAAAATGATCATTAATATTCTTTTTACTGATGTGAGGATTCAAGAGGATGTGTGCTTTCTTTTTATTTATCATAAGGGTTTATTAACTTTACATCTTATAAATGCTGGTAGGTTGACGGGAGCACAATTACGAGGTTGCTACATTTTTTTTGGGGGGATGCAAAGGTTTCAAACTGATGTACGTACAAGTATACATATCTTGAGGATAATGTGACATATTTTTATATATATGAGACGAGACTAATATGGCTCGCATTGATGATGTAATTTTTTTTGCATTTGCTACTATGGTATTATTAATGTGAAATGCTCAGAAATTGAGAGTGTTAGTAGCCTACCACTCTATGTATTTTTGTATGGTGAATAATAATGTAATATTGCATATTTTTGTATGATGAATGAAGTGCATACACAATATTTTTTTGAGATATGGAAACAAACTTTTCATTTGTATTAAGAAGAGTAGGGTGAGATGTTTGGGTGTTGCCAGATTGTTTAGTGGAACCGAGAAGGTTGTGTTGTGATTATCAATACGAGGATACCCTCACCACTAAAAATGGTTGGCATAGAGGATGGAGACCCAAGTGAAAGAATGTATGTTTTTATTTTTCTTGAGTATGTATGGGAATACACTTTGATGCAGAATATGTATAATCTAAAGAAGAAGAATGAATTTATGTTTTATGGGCATGTGTAACAAGATGTAACTATTATTTTACATATTTTTCTATGATGGTTCAGAGTTATTGAGAGAATGTAACTACCATGTAATTGCTTAAAGCAGTCGATATAGCTGACAGTTAACATTCTGACTTAAACAAGGGGAGGTGACCGCAAAGTGATTTTTGTTGGTACTGTGGTCCACATGGAAATATATTTTGGTAGCTCATTACTTACAAGGCACTTTGCTAGTTTTTTTTTGTGTAGTCATAATGTTAACAATATGACTTAAACGAGGGGAGGTATGTAGCATAGCCTTGTAAGTAATGATTATAGTTATTATAATTATTATTATTATTATTATTATTATTAGTGACATGATCAGGAATAAAGAATGTATTGGGGGCAGAGAAGTTATAGTTAGAGGAGCGAGGAACGGATACTCGGTACTTCAAAGACCTGATCAAAGGTAAAACCGTATCGATAGATCTGATAGATCGTGAGAGTGGTCCAGTTCTAGAGGTGCGACTTCACGCACACCTGCAGTAGCCGAGGGGGAACAATTGACCAGTAGATCAAAGACTGAACAGAGAACGGACTAGGTCCCGAAGCAGGGAACATGAAAGAGATGGTGGACTTGTTAATGGGAGGTAACAATTAGACGACGGAGAAGAAAGCGAAGACGCCAGTTGCGACCGGTTTTGGCGTGGTCAGAACTTACGAATATAAAGAAGGGAGGAGGATTCAGAAGGGCCGGCGGAGAGCAGATAGGGGTTCTGATAGAGGAGGAGAGAGAGAGACGCAGAGAGGAGGGGAAGAGGCATTCAGCAAGAGAAATGTAGAGATAGAGACATAGTGTTAGATTGAACTAGTGTAGCAAGAGATCGTACAGTAATTGTTACCAAGAGCTTCTGTATTACTGAATATTGTGAACGCTGCTTAAATACTGCTTGTAGAATTATGAGAATTATGATATTGTGATTTTGTGAGATTTCGTGCTACTATGATGAAAATAATGAAATGTGTATAATCTTGCCTATGCCTATTATTACAAGTGAGTTATCAGCTATACGTATTGATCATATTGATATTATTTGTCAAATTAAAATGAATCAGTGAAATGTTCATGAGAAATCTTCTATTGCCATGTATGTGAAACTTCGACGTGTGATGTACCAAGGTGAGATGTGATGATAATAGAACATTCAATAATAACAATAATAATGAACAATATAAATGAACTAAAACAGTATTATAACACTACACTTGATGATGATGATGGAAACTTAACACTACACTTGATGATGATGATGATGATAATGATGATGATGATGATGATGATGGAAACTTAACACTACATTTGATGATGATGATGATAGAAACTTAACACTACACTTGATGATGATGATGGAAACTGGACACTACACTTGATGATGATGATGATGATGATGATGATGGAAACTTAACACTAAACTTGATGATTATGATGGAAACTTGACACTACACTTGATGATGATGATGATGATGATGATGATGATGGAAACTTGACACTACACTTGATGATGATGGAAACTTGACACTACACTTGATGATGATGATGATGACAATGATGATGATGGAAACTTGACACTACACTTGATGATGATGATGGAAACTTGACACTACACTTTACCTTTCTGACTCCGTGTCCTGCCGACCACCATATCAACAATGAGATCACTACAGCAACAAGACACATCCGCTTGCGCCTAGTGTTGGTCACGTGACTTGCGAAGCGCCACAAACTGTCCATCACACACTTCTGGTCATGACTAAAACGTGGACACATCCTCCAGCTGATGGTTGTCATTGTTACCGCCTGTCAGGTGTGTCTAGCACGTGTTGCAGGCTGTTTTCATGTAACTAACGTTCACAGCCTGTTTTGATGTAGGGACTGTAAGATCTGCAGAAAGAGAACACATCAACGTTCATGACAAATGATTTATATGTTCGCTGCTTCTCCTTCTTCTACAGAGTCCCTGGTAGTTGTTTAGTGTGTCAGTGTTTCGTAGTTCTGTGGTTAGTGTTTCGTGTTCTGTGGTTAGTGTGTCAGTGTTTCGTAGTTCTGTGGTTAGTGTTTCGTGTTCTGTGGTTAGTGTGTCAGTGTTTCGTAGTTCTGTGGTTAGTGTGTCAGTGTTTCGTAGTTCTGTGGTTAGTGTGTCAGTGTTTCGTAGTTCTGTGGTTAGTGTGTCAGTGTTTCGTAGTTCTGTGGTTAGTGTGTCAGTGTTTCGTAGTTCTGTGGTTAGTGTTTCGTGTTCTGTGGTTAGTGTGTCAGTGTTTCGTAGTTCTGTGGTTAGTGTGTCAGTGTTTCGTAGTTCTGTGGTTAGTGTGTCAGTGTTTCATAGTTCTGTGGTTAGTGTTTCGTGTTCTGTGGTTAGTGTGTCAGTGGTTCGTAGTTCTGTGGTTAGTGTTTCATAGTTCTGTGGTTAGTGTTTCGTGTTCTGTGGTTAGTGTGTCAGTGTTTCGTAGTTCTGTGGTTAGTGTGTCAGTGTTTCATAGTTCTGTGGTTAGTGTGTCAGTGTTTCGTAGTTCTGTGGTTAGTGTGTCAGTGTTTCGTAGTTCTGTGGTTAGTGTGTCAGTGTTTCGTAGTTCTGTGGTTAGTGTGTCAGTGTTTCGTAGTTCTGTGGTTAGTGTGTCAGTGTTTCGTAGTTCTGTGGTTAGTGTGTCAGTGTTTCGTAGTTCTGTGGTTAGTGTTTCGTGTTCTGTGGTTAGTGTGTCAGTGTTTCGTAGTTCTGTGGTTAGTGTTTCGTGTTCTGTGGTTAGTGTCAGTGTTTCGTAGTTCTGTGGTTAGTGTGTCAGTGGTTCGTAGTTCTGTGGTTAGTGTGTCAGTGTTTCATAGTTCTGTGGTTAGTGTGTCAGTGTTTCGTAGTTCTGTGGTTAGTGTGTCAGTGTTTCGTAGTTCTGTGGTTAGTGTGTCAGTGTTTCATAGTTCTGTGGTTAGTGTGTCAGTGTTTCATAGTTCTGTGGTTAGTGTGTCAGTGTTTCGTAGTTCTGTGGTTAGTGTGTCAGTGTTTCATAGTTCTGTGGTTAGTGTGTCAGTGTTTCGTAGTTCTGTGGTTAGTGTGTCAGTGTTTCGTAGTTCTGTGGTTAGTGTGTCAGTGTTTCGTAGTTCTGTGGTTAGTGTGTCACATTCCCATGCGTTGATGCGTGATCCTCCTCCTGTAGTGTGAGGTTTGATCTTCTTTCATTCACTAGATGAGCTCTCTCCCTCCTTTCTTCTCTCACATGTGCCCCTATGTGCCCCTAAGGCATGACAATGTTACCTTTACCTACCTTTACGTACCGTTGCCTTGCTGGAAAATCTGGGAAGTGAAGAAGAAAATCCCAGAGAGAGAGAGAGCAGTGTTAAACTGACAACCATTTGAAAAGTTTCTCACCTGAACGATCAATGGTTATCTTACCTGTTATAAACAGCTGCCAACAACTTTTTAAAAAATCTATACACACCTGTCAAAGTGAGAAAACTGCAATTTAATGCCGGTAACCTTGGCAACGAGAGAACACTCACAAAATAATGAGATTACCCATTTATCGCTCTTGTACAACTCTCCATTTGTGAAAATTATCTCTCTGATTGAACGTGTTGTCTCTTGTTTCTCTCCTTCAGTACTCAGGCCTGTAGTAGGAGTGGGAGGACCGAGTGTCCTGTCTGTGTCAGCACTAAGAGTGGGAGGACCGAGTGTCTTGTCTGTGTCAGCACTAAGAGTGGGAGGACCAAGTGTCCTGTCTCTGTCAGCACTAAGAGTGAGAGGACTGAGTGTCCTGTCTCTGTCAGCACTAAGAGTGGGAGGACCAAGTGTCCTGTCTCTGTCAGCACTAAGAGTGAGAGGACCGAGTGTCCTGTCTGTGTCAGCACTAAGAGTGGGAGGACCGAGTGTCCTGTCTGTGTCAGTAGTTGGAGTATTGTGTTGTCTGTGTCTATAGTTGGAGTATTATGTGTTGTCTGTGTCTATAGTTGGAGTATTATGTGTTGTCTGTATCTATAGTTGGAGTATTATGTGTTGTCTGTGTCTGTAGTTGGAGTATTATGTGTTGTCTGTGTCTATAGTTGGAGTATTGTGTGTTGTCTGTGTCTATAGTTGGAGTATTATGTGTTGTCTGTGTCTGTAGTTGGAGTATTATGTGTTGTCTGTGTCTGTAGTTGGAGTATTATGTGTTGTCTGTATCTGTAGTTGGAGTATTATGTGTTGTCTGTATCTATAGTTGAAGTATTATGTGTTGTCTGTATCTATAGTTGAAGTATTATGTGTTGTCTGTGTCTATAGTTGGAGTATTATGTGTTGTCTGTGTCAGTAGTTGGTGTATTTTGCATTGTCTGTGTCTGTAGTTGGGGTATTATGTGTTGTCTGTGTCTATAGTTGGAGTATTATGTGTTGTCTGTGTCTATAGTTGGAATATTATGTGTTGTCTGTGTCTATAGTTGGAGTATTATGTGTTGTCTGTGTCCATAGTTGGAATATTATGCGTTGTCTGTGTCTATAGTTGTAGTATTATGTGGTGTCTATAGTTGGAGTATTATGTGTTGTCTGTGTCTATAGTTGGAGTACTGTGTGTTGTCTGTGTCTATAGTTGGATTACTGTGTGTTGTCTGTGTCTATAGTTGGAGTATTATGTGTCTATAGTTGGAATATTATGTGTTGTCTGTGTCTATAGTTGGAGTATTATGTGTTGTCTGTGTCAGTAGTTGGTGTATTTTGCATTGTCTGTGTCTGTAGTTGGGGTATTATGTGTTGTCTGTGTCTATAGTTGGAGTATTATGTGTTGTCTGTGTCTATAGTTGGAGTATTATGTGTTGTCTGTGTCTATAGTTGGAGTATTATGTGTTGTCTGTGTCTATAGTTGGAGTATTGTGTGTTCTCTGTGTCTGCAGTTGGAGTATTGTGTGTTGTCCGTGTCTGTAGTTGGAGTATTATGGAGTAAAGACTGAGACAAGACAAACTGGCTAATTCTCCTCTATATAGACTGAGACAAAACAAACTGGCTAATTCTCCTCCATACAGACTGGGACAACACAAACTAGCTAATTCTCCTCCACACAGACTGGGACAACACAAACTAGCTAATTCTCCTCCACACAGACTGGGACAACACAAACTAGCTAATTCTCCTCCACACAGACTGAGCATTATTAGTCTACTGGCCCGGATATCCTCCAACAGCTTGTGTGTGATTGGCCCGGATATCCTCCAACCGCTTGCGTGTGATTGCCCCCCCCCCCCCCCATTTCTGATCACATAAACCGGTTACGGTAATCGGTGGACCTTCACAAGTTTTGGTTTATCTCTTTTATAATCGGTACTTTACCAATAATTGCCGGTTAACGCGATAACTGAATTGGAAACTGCGTGTGATACGCGGTCGAATGTGTGGGCTGTATGATCACATCTGAGCTTATACAATTCCTGGCTGTGGCTTGAAGGTATGTATTATTTTTCCCTGCACCAGTTTGTCACTTATTTTCTCTGTACAGTATGTTTGTCACGGAGGACTTTGTAACATATGTTATAGATGAGAAATGCCGTGACCCCCCCCCCCCCTACAGGCACCAGACAGTTACAGCAGGTTACAACTTAACGTTATCTTTTAATGTTGTGCAACGCGAACAAGATCTTAGAACGGCGATGATTATGCGTTCTACATCCACAGTCACAGATAGAACCAAATATCCCTCATCCATCTGGTGGATTCATGCTAGTGTGTTGATACACACAAGTCCTTCCTTGTATTTTTTGTAGTAAACTTGTGTATTAAGATCACAAATTTATAAAAGTATGACCTCTTTATAAAATAACTAAATTTGTCATTGTTTGACATAATCAGAAGGATGACAACATTTTTATAAAATAACTAAATTTGTCATTGTTTGATATAATCAGAAGGATGACAACATTTTTATAAAATAACTAAATTTGTCTTTGTTTGATATAATCAGAAGGATGACAACATTTTTACAAAATAACTAAATTTGTCATTGTTTGATATTATCGTAAGGATGATAACATTCTAATTTTTTTTAAAAACTAAATTTGTCCTTGTGTGATATTATCAGAGGTATGATAACATTTTTACACAATAACTAAACTTATCCTTGTTTGACGATATCGGAAGGATGATAACTTTCTTATAAAATAACTAAACTTGTTCTTATTTGATTTTATCAGAAAGATGATAACATTCTTATAAAATAACTAAACTTGTCTTTCTTTGATATTAGCAGAAGGATGACACCATTCTTATAACATAACTATAAAGACAATAACATTCTTATAAAATTACTAAACTTGTCCTTGTTTGATATTATCAGAAGGGTGATAACATTCTTACTTCCAGCCAATGTTCTTTTATTTGTATAACGTGCTCCAGTTAAACGTTTCGTCTAAACGTGTCCCTGGTTGACTTCTTTTTTTTTTTATGACGACGAAAACAACAGGCCGTGACCCGGACGAAAACAACAGGCCGTGACCCGGTGGTAGTGCAAAATATAATAATAATAAATAAATAATCAAATAATCAAAAATAATATAACAGTAACTATGTCCCATCAGACCTTGTGCAATCAGTTTTAATTGCCCTACCAAAGAAGCAAGGTGCAGTTGAATGTGAAGACCACCGAATCATTAGTCTTATGAGCCAGTTGCCAAAATCCTGCTTCATATTGTCATGAGAAGAGTCAGGGGCAAAATAAAACCAGAAATCGCTGAAGAACAGTGTGGCTTCGTCGAAGGAAAAGGTACAAGTAATGCCATATATATTTACTGAGAACATTGATGGAAAGATCAATAGATGTAAAGACGGACCTATACTTATGCTTCATAGACTACTGTAAAGCATTCAATAAAATAAGACACACAGAAATTATAAGAATGCTGGAAGACATCATCATAGATGAGAAAGAACTTAAACTTATCAAAAACATATATTGGCAGCAATGAGGGTTGAGAACCAAATAGGAGAATTACAAGACAAAACTGGGAGTGAGACAAGGATGTGTTCTATCTCCTGACCTTTTCTCTTTGTACAGCGAAAACATAATGAGAAATATAGAGAGCTTGCCAGGAATATCAATATTAAAGTACAACCATAAAAACTTAAGATATGAAGACGACACAGTTCTGATTGACAAAAGTGAAGGGGAGCTACAAGCTCTTCTGGACATCATGGTTCGTGAAAGTAAAAGTAAAGGTCTCAGCCTGAACAAAAAGAAGACTGAAGTGATGGTCATCTCAAAGAAATGAATACCACCAAAATGTAGCTTTACCACCGATGCCAATCTGAAACAAGTTGGTAGAGATTCAAGTACTTAGGAACGATTATAACGACTGATGGGAAATGTCACAACGAAATAAAAAGCAGACGTGGCCAGGCCAAGTCAGCATTCCGAGTACTTAAATGTTACATCGAATCAATTCTGTTGTATGGGTGTGAAGCATTGTCTATGAATAAGAGAGTATAGCGAGAAATGGAGGTCACGGAAATGTGGTTTATAAGAATGATGCTGAAGGTACCATGGATAGCCAAGAAAACCAACGAAGAAGTCTTAAGAGAGGCTGGAGTTAAAAGCAAATTATAGCAAAGATCAGAGGCAGACAAACGAGATTTGTACGACATTTTCCGAGAAGAGGAAAATTGGAACATATTGTGGCAACTGGAAAAATTGAGCGAAGAAGAGAAAGAGAGAGACACAGAGAGAAGTTACTGGATGGGCTGTCAGTGTGGCTAGGAAGAAAGTCACCGGCGCATGTCATAATCAACGGAAAATACGGAATTGTAGAGAGAAATGATCGCCTACGCCACGCGGCACGGCACTTAGAACACCGTCGTGCAGATAAGAACAGACAGTTACACACAGTCATAGTAGGAGATTTAGAGAGATAGATTTAGTTGAAGTGCACCTTGAGAAATAGATAGAGAGATCTAGAATCAGATAGCCACGCTGATGTGATGAAACTACGAGCTAGATTGATAAGCAGATACTTAGGAGAGCTAGTGAATAGATATCGAGATCATGTGAATGTGAAGAGAAAGAACTCGACTTATGTCTCGTCGAAGATTCACGAGACAGACAGAGACAGGCCTACAGAGGCTCGTGTAGTCCAGTTGATATGCACCTTAAGAATGAGTTCTCCGTTGTTTATGCCTTTTCTATTGAAGTATTGGAAATTCTACAGCCATTTTTACTACGCGAGACAACTGGTATAAACAAGCATGTAATTCTTGATCCGGAAGAATGGAGATTACCTGTACAAGACTTTTCTGTGTGACAGTATTTAAGATCCAACATAATAGAACATAACAGTATTATATGTTGTTTATAAGGAGTAAACATTATATTGTATGCATTAATATGTTTCGTACACGTGACGTTCAAGCGGTTTTGTTTTTTTTTTTTGTGTGTGTGTTGGTTTGTTAAAAAATTTCGCTTGCCCATAAGATACATTATTGGAAAACTAAATGTAATGAAATTGATAATAAGAAATATCAGCCTCATACTGACGGTAAGGAAATAAGAACAATGAAAGCGCGCATGGACGCACACTCACACACATACACAGGTTTATAACCATAATGATATTGTTTTAATCTGTTCCGAGCGGGCGCAAATAATCTGAAACATTTTCTCTAATTTCAGATGTTTTGTTTCTCGTTTGTTTCTTCCAAAACGTGCCAACCCACGAAGTTGCGTCCGCTAGATCTGGACAGCACGCTAGATAACGGACCATTTTTCAGGATGTAAAGCGCTAGAAAACAGACCATTTTTCAGGATGTAAAGAGCTAGAAAACGGACCATTTTTCAGGATGTAAAGAGCTAGAAAACGGACCATTTTTCAGGATGTAAAGAGCTAGAAAACGGACCATTTTTCAGGATGTAAAGAGCTAGAAAACGGACCATTTTTCAGGATGTAAAGCGCTAGAAAACGGACCATTTTTCAGGATGTAAAGAGCTAGAAAACGGACCATTTTTCAGGATGTAAAGTGGGAAATTTTCCCCGCTAAAGTCTTGCCCGACTTTCAAAACGCTGGTTCGTTCGAACTGACCAGAACAATTTACCAAACTTGTAACATACCAGGGTGAACTGGTGGTTTCCGAGTTTAACCATGAAGCCAAAATCGTGACTTTTCCAAGATCTGAGACACAAGTATATCTGCCACGTGGCTTCGTAAGAGTTAATGAAAGACTGAACGGGTCATTTTTACCCGGAGACCACTTCTTTCGCCAGTGATCCATCGATCTTTCACAGCAGTGGTTTTCAAGCCAGTGATCCATCGATCTTTCACAGTAGTGGTTTTCAAGCCAGTGTTCTATTGATCTTTTACTGCAGTGGTTTTCAAGCCAGTGATCCATCGATCTTTCACAGCAGTGGTTTTCAAGCCAGTGTTCTATTGATCTTTTACTGCAGTGGTTTTCAAGCCAGTGATCCATCGATCTTTCACAGCAGTGGTTTTCAAGCCAGTGATCCATCGATCTTTCACAGCAGTGGTTTTCAAGCCAGTGATCCATCGATCTTTCACAGCAGTGGTTTTCAAGCCAGTGTTCTATTGATCTTTTACTGCAGTGGTTTTCAAGCCAGTGTTCTATTGATCTTTTACTGAAGTGGTTTTCAAGCCAGTGTTCCATCAATCTTTCATAGCAATTGTTTTCAAGCTGGTGTTTCATGGATCTTTTACAGCAGTGGTTTCCAAACCCGTGATGAGAACATTACTGCTGCCCGTCAGAGCAAAACTTTTCATTTCATTTAATGCAGCAACCATGTTTTTACACTGAAACTGTAAAACAAAATTGAAATGAATAGATTTAATACTAGCTATAATTAAAGAAAAGTCTTGAAATGGGCAGGAAAGACTGTCTACACATCATCTACATCTAGCTATAATTAAAGAAAACAGTCTTGAAATGGGCAGGAAAGACTGTCTACACATTATCTACATCTAGTTACAATTAACTGGGTCTTCCTAGGCAGCGTCAACCCAGCCTCAAAAATGGGTACCTGGGTCTCTCTAGGCAGCGTCAACCCAGCCTTAAAAATGGGTAACTGGGTCTCCCTAGGCAGCGTCAACCCAGCCTAAAAATGGGTACCTGGGTCTCCCTAGGCAGCGTCAACCCAGCCTAAAAAATGGATACCTGGGTCTCCCTAGGCAGCGTCAACCCAGCCTCAAAAAATGGGTACCTGGGTCCCCCTAGGCAGCGTCAACCCAGCCTCAAAAAATGGGTACCTGGGTCTCCCTAGGCAGCGTCAAACCAGCCTAAAAAAATTGGTACCTGGGTCTCCCTAGGCAGCGTCAACCCAGCCTCAAAAAATGGGTACCTGGGTCTCCCTATGGAGCGTCAACCCAGTCTCGTGGGTACCTGGGTCTCCCTAGGCAGCGAGGACAGGTGGTGGCATCCCTGCCTCAAATGCTGCAGGCATCAACACTTCACACCTCTAGGGCATGCAATGCTACGGGATACAGGTGAATAAACTGCTCTGTGTACAGAAAGTTATACTTGTGTTCATTTGGTACAAAAATGTTATAGTTGTATTCGTGTTCTTTCGTTTATTTAATAAAACTGATGACTTTCAATCCCAGTTTAAAAAAAAAAACACGAAACATTCTGGAAGCGGCGTGGACACAAACTACAAAGATGGACACTTAAATCGCTAGACAAGAGGGTGACAGGATCTTTTCAATGTTGACGAGGTCAGTTTGACAAAACAGTAACGATGCGGCCACATTGTAGTTAACATAACCACTACTTTAACATCGGCACCATATCGTTTGTTTTAAAAAAAGGAAAGGAGGGGGAGGGGATTATTCTCTGTTTCCCCCCTCAAGTAATAAAATTTTTCCCAAAACCTGTTTGTGGTCCAGGATAACAGGGACATGTCCTGATTTGCACGTTTAGTTATATCAAAGTTAAAGTAGATGAGAAATCACTGAAACCAGGATAATATCTAGGAATGGCGCCAGATGATGACTGGTCGCATAAAACGATGTGAAGAATGCTGGGTCAGGTGAAAGATGGAAGTACATACAAAGCCGAAAGTTAATGACCGGGAGAAGTTGTGTAGCTAACAGAACACGCCACTGGCTGTGCTCGCAGCTTACATGTGTTGTGTGCGTGAGACCCACTGTAGTTTACTTACGTAATAGAAGGGTGGACTCGTCCATCTTCGCTTCCATTCAGATATAATCCACATAAGAACACGTGCATTTATAGTTACAACAGCAAACCATCCCTTGTGAACTGACAGGTTTTACGATGAATATAGGTCAGGCCTGAGCGTGCACAGGACAACAACAGCTTCAGTTGCTAGCACGGAGAGAGGTGGGTTTGTCGATCCTGCCAGAGGAGAGGACTGTATCGATTCTTCCGTGAGAGACGTGACTGTATTGATTTGATTCTCCCACGACAGGTGAGTGTATCGATTCTGCCATAGGCGATAGCGTTTGATCGTTTCACAGCGGGTGTGTGGGTACAGTCATACAGGACTGAGCCCTGTGTGTTCTATGTTCGAGTGCCTTACTTCCAAAACCTGGTGTAGACACAGGTAACCAGGTAACATTAGATATAAAGTTTAAAAAAAAATAACGAGAAAATTGAACCACGGACTCTGGTAGAACGAACAACCGCCTAGTCACGAGAGTACAGTGCTGTTAAAAAAAATATTTCTGTCTACCACCCCCTCCCCTCCCCCAGGTGGTTGATAGCGAAGCCATCAATGCCTGTCCGGTCGAAATTCTTGACACCTGGAAAGGGAAGGTGGTCATGACACAGAAATTCCGTGGCTTATCTCCCCCAGGTAGCAAATTTTGTACACACGAACATCGACACCTGGTCTCATGCACATGTGTAGTACTAGTGTCAGTAACATGTGGAACGAGTTCGTGTTTCAGCTAAAGGAAGTGATTTTCTGGCCAGAGCAGCTCCATTCATTTTACTTTACACATGTATTGCGGGAAGGGCCATTATCAGTTTTTTTTTTTAAACTCACACGTACAAGAGCTTACACATCACTTTCAGCGTGACAAGGTCAGCGATGTGTGACTGCCTGCTCTGACCACGTGTAATATTTGCATTAAAGTCCTGACAAGCTGGAGATCTGATTTCTTGTCAACAGATTTATGTTGTAGCTGTCTTCTGATTCTCAACTGGTGTATAAGTATACAACTATACAGGGAGCCACTGCAGTAAAGCTGTGTGCCGTGGTCGTCACGGTGTATGTTGATGTATGATTTAGTACACACAATAATTAATGTATAGGAATATACACTAGGCACTGCAGTAAAGCTGTGATACTAAAATTTATAAACTAGGAAACAAAGTAGGAGCAGCTTTATTACTTAACGTTTACAAAGTTGTGACGTTTCAGCGTGAACCTTAATCATACTAAAACATACAGGACGAAGAAGGAGATAAAGTATAGATTCACATGAATGCTATTTTTTTTTGAAAATTAATAATGAATAGAGCACTTAGCTGTAACTGTAAGACGTGGGTTGTTCGACGCTGTGTGTTAGAAATGAGCATGGTAGGGCGTAGAGACTGTTTGAATGGAGACCTGTGTTGTGTGGTCGGTGGGTCATAACTGGGGGTGGTGGGTGGTGAAACCGTGGAGGGGAGAGAGAGAATGGTACAATGTTAACCTAGCCAGGAGAAGGTGAAATAGATGATTATAGTTAGGGTAGAGGGGTTGTAATGTGACATCAAGGAGAAAGATGTGATAGGTGTTAAGAGAGTGTGATCGTATCAAATAAAAGGGATGGCGACAGCAGTAAAACTGGACCTGCATTCTTGATGGGTCTCAGAAACGGGACTGCGTGACACCGTGGTTTTCGTTGCAGTAGTTTAATCTAGAGTTGGACTTTCTCACCGGAAAACCTCGACGTGTTTTGGATATCAGTATATGCCCGCTGGGTGAGAGGTGGTAGCCCATCCACCTTAGAGTTGGACTTTTTCACCAGAAAACCTCAACGTGTTTTGGGATATCCGTGTATCCCCGCCAGGTGAGAGGCGGTTGCCTATCTAGACTGCCCTGGTCCAGTGTCTCCGACTTCAGCATTTTGTTGTCGTGGCCGCTACCCTTCCTAGTTGTGACCAGGACGGAGCTTTTGTCCAGGAGGACGAATCCTCGCCACTAGTAAGTTTCACCCCTGGATTGAGCCGGTTTAGGTATATTATCCCAGTATGGGCGTGTTTAGGACATGACCGACCTCTAGAGCGGAGGTACTGTGACATGAGTAGTCATCAAGTTTCACTCCATGGGTTAAGCGGGTTTAGGCATAGTTCACCAGTATGGGTGTATATCGGACGTGGCAGGTCTCTAGAGCAGAGATGCCGTGGTATGAGTAGCTCTCGGCGCGAGACTACTGGACATACAAATTAAACTTCACTTTATCCTTTCCATCACCTTTTCACAGTGGCGCCGCACGGCAACCCTAATCTCATTTTAGCATTGTCTTCATTGGCCGGGAAACGTTTCACTCCACGCGCGGCAGCCGAAGATCTTCGTCAGCAATGTGGGAGTGAGTTAAGTGAGAAAAAACAAACATAAAGTATGAGGGCGAGATGAGAATGTATAAATGAAAAACACACAACATCCGATATTTCGGCGTGAGCCTTTTTCGAGGATTACATACATAAACGAGACCCAAAAAAAAAAGCTAAACGAAAAAACGTATCTTAATGTGACATCCTCCAAAAGTAGGGAACCACAGAAATGTGTGTTCACTAGATGAGACATAAAGACCACGCGGGGCCACACAAAGGATAAGCCGATAGGACCAATCGTAAAGAAGAGGCGGAGAGAGGGAGAGAAACGGGGGGGGGGGTGTGGAGGGCAATAAAACAGCCGCTAGAGGAGGTGTAGGAGGGGGGAGGGAGAGATAATGAAAAACATTTAAAAAATCTGCAGTGAGAAAATGTGAAACTGGTGAATAGGACAAGACCCTATCATAAAAAGGGGGTGGAAAACTAAAGAAGTTAAAGGAAGCTGAAGACATTGTTAATTCCCGCTGGGTGGAGACAGCCAGCCTGGAAAATAAGGCGTTGTTCTATGACCCTCCTAGATCATACATCAGTAGAACAAGAGCGGATCGCACTAACAGAAATGTTCTGTTTTCCTCTGTGATTGCTAAGGCAAAAATGTTTAGCCACAGGTGTCCAGGCACTCTTAGAAATATCGTTAAGATATTGGCGAAAACGATCTTCTAAGCGTAAACCGATCTCATCTATATACTTCATACCACAACGTTTGCACATAATAGCATAAATAAAATTGCGTGAAGTGCAAGTGAAACCCTCCTGAACTGATAACGTGGACTTAGGGAAGGAGATCTGGCTAGTCTGGACAACAAATGGACAAGTGTTGCATCTACGTCGTCCGCAACGTCTGGTACCACAAAAAGTGTCATCTGTCTTAAAGCAACTTTGAACAAGAAGGTCCTTAAGGATCTTGTCCCGTCTGTAGGCCACCAATGGGGGTTCCCCAAAGATTTCACGTGTATCAGGCTCGGTCTGGAGGAGATGGAGATGGCGAAACAGTATGTTTTTAACTGCCAAACTGTGAGGATGGTGCGTGAGTACCAGTTTAACTCTGTCCGAGCTACAGTGCTGTTTAGGAGTGAGGAGTTGTTGGCTGATACGGTTCCAATATGACGACAGAACATGTTCTGGATAGCCGCGTTGACGGAGAAAATCAAGCATTTTATGGCTTTGATCCTGGAAATCAACATCCTCAGTACACAAACGTCGCAACCTAAGAAGCTGGGGGAAAGGAATAGAGTCCTTACACGAGCTGGGATGGGAGGAAGAGTACAGGAGGTAGCTGTGAGAGTCTGTAGGTTTATAGTGGATAGAAGTAGTAACCCCGGTAGGGCCTATAGTGACGGCAATGTCGAGAAAGTTAGCGGAAGTTGTAGAGACATGGGAGGTGAAAGAAATGACATGATTGTATCCCTTAATAAAATGGATAAAATTGCCAAGGTCTTCCTCTGGCATTGATGTGACCCCAATGATGTCATCTATGTAGCGTCTATAGAATGTTGGAAAGGGGCCTCTATAGGCTCTTAGAACCTTGTGTTTGAAGTGGCCCATGAACAGACTTTCTTTAGTTTTCCACCCCCTTTTTGTGATAGGGTCTTGTCCTATTCACCAGTTTCACGTTTTCTCACTGCAGGTTTTTATGTTTTTCATTATCTCTCCCTTCCTCCTCCCCCCCCCCCCGACACCTTATCCTCTAGCGGCTGTTTTATTGCCCTCCACCCCCCCCCCCATTTCCCTCCCTCTCTCTGTCTCTTCTTTACGATTGGTCCTATCGGCTTATCCTTTGTGTGGCCCCGCGTGGTCTCTATGCCTCGTCTAGTGGACACACATTTCTGTGGTTCCCTACTTTTGGAGAATGTCACATTAAGATAAGTTTTTCGTTTAGTTTTTTAAGTCTCGTTTGTGTATGTAATCCTCGAGAAAGGCTCACGCCGAAATATCGGATGTCGTATGTTTTAAATCTATATATTCTCATCTCACTTTCATACTTTCTATTTGTTTTTTCTCACTTGACTTACTCCTTCTGCCACCTTGTAAAACTGTACCATACACCTATCTACCGTTATTATTTGATCGTATCAAAAGATTTTAAGGCGTGGTTTGTATCTTTAAAACAAAAAGAGGGTAGTTTGTGTACTAGCGGCTGGAAAATGCAGTCCAAAAAGTCAGAAATGTGCTCAGTGGGGCATGAGCATGCTGATACAGTAGGACATCCAGGATAACCGGGTTTGTGGATTTTAGGAAGAAGATAGAAGGTGTGGTTGCCTAAACAGCTGTCCTTAATGTGCAGAGAAACAGCTTGGGGTGGGAGGCCATTTTCTATAATCAGGTCTTGAATGGCTGCTTCCACTTTATCATTATTGGAAGGGGTAGCATCGCTCCCTTCCCGGACGGCGAGAGTTAAGGTGTTTCGATGCAGAAGCGAGTGGTTTGTCCGTCGAGCGAAGCATGTAAACGGCTATCCAGCCAGGTTCGTGCTAACGATGTACTACGGTTTTGTCGACCGATGGTCTCGAAATTTAGCCCATCTCTCGCAAAGAGTATCGGGTCTGCAGTATGTAATGTGCGTTTGTTGTGGGTGGCTGGGCTCTCTTCTCGTTCGCTAGAGCAGAGAGAGCCGCCGGCCACCCCCGCCGGTTAAAGGAAATGAAACGCTGTCAAGGTCGAAAGGGATCCGCTCTGAGCAGAGTGCTGTCTCCCTTACCCCGCGTCGGTCTGTCGGCAGATATCCGACTAAGGTTCGAAAGCTATCTGGTTGATCCTGCCAGTAGTTATATGCTTGTCTCAAAGATTAAACCATGCATCATACCAGGGGTGAAACTTGAAGGCTACGCATATCGCGGTACCTCTGCTCTAGAGGTCGGTCACGTCCCAAACACGCCCATACTGGGATAATATGCCTAAACCGGCTCAACTCAGGGGTGGAAATCACTAGTGGCGAGGATCCATCCTCCTGTACAAAAGCTCCATCCTGGTCACAACTAGGAAAGGTAGCGACCACGACCACAAAATGCTGAAGTCGGAGACACTGGACCAAGGCAGTCTATATAGGCAACCACCTCTCACCCGGCGGGGATGTATGCGTATCCTAATCACGCTGAGGTTTTCCGGTGAGAAAGTCCAACACTGGACTGGATGGGCAACCATCTCTCACCCGGCGGTGATACACGGGTATCTCAAAACACGTCGAGGTTTTCCGGTGAGAAAGTCCAACTCTGGCCTGGGTGGGCTACCACCTCTCACCCAGCGGGGATATACTGATATCCAAAACACGTCGAGGTTTTCCGGTGAGAAAGTCCAACTCTAGACTAAACTGGTGCAACGAAAACCACGGTGTCACGCAATCCCGCTTCTGAGACCCATCAAGAATACAGGCTCAAGCCCTGAAATACTCTGAATCTCTTGTGGTCCTCTAGGGGATCTCGTGTGCTCCTTTCGGGGACCACGGGACTTAATGAGGACCACAGGCGTAAATTTCAGCAGGATCACAGTGCGGTCTTGGTGGTAGAAGCGAACGAAGAAGAAGAAGAAGAAGAAGGTGAGATAACACAACATTTTTATAGTGAGAACAGAGCTAGTGAGACGACACAACTTGGTGCGATAGCACAACATTTTTATAGTGAGAACAGAGCTAGTGAGACGACACAACCTGGTGAGATGGTAGGAAAATATGATATGAAACTGATAGGGAGAATGTTGTTCCTACACCTTATATTGACGTTGTACCGTCTATTTTATTAGTATAGCTGGAAGAGTGATTATACTATACATTTACACATTACGTATTGACACCTTACACCAATGAATAGAAACACTAAATAAACAATCCTTCATATAATCACGATCTTTGTATTACACAACATTGATGTACAAGATAGCAAAATCAAACGAATCTTATGTACGTGATGTTAATTATCATGCTGCAATGCATTATCAAATCATTAAACCTTTTCCTTGAACAATATGGGTTAGCTCTGATTGTAAACACACATAATCTACTGGTAAGAAAATATATATATATATATATATTTACGTGCAGCTATGACCATATTTCCCATACATAAGGGAATATCGAAGTCTTATATTGAAACATCTGCACATACATCTGTGGTGAGTGATGATTTATCCATGATCACACATGATACAATCCTAACTACATATTTTATCTAAATGGTCGATCGGGATTTGATCGAGGAAGCCCACAGTACAACTTGCATTCATCCACGTTACATATTATATTAAAGGGCCATACTGAACTACACACACTGTCCCTATCTAACCACTGACTTCTCTCATTCACGCCTGAACAATGACGCGGCTCCCTACGGCCGTTGGCCTCTAGCGTGATCAGCTTATGGAATCCCGACCTCTTAAACTTCTATCTTCTCGTCTTATATACCTGATCAGCGACGGACTCTCAGGACTGCGTATTTCCGTAAAGTCCGTCTCTGGACAGTGGGGTTGCCAATCAAACCAGGCAACTACTTGCTTTGTTATCCACTCCCTACAAGATAACACATTTTCCTATAGTGAGAACAGAGCTAGTGAAAGGACACAACATTTTCTTATAGTGATAGCAGCGCTAGCGAGAGATACAACCTTTTCTTATAGTGAGAACAGAGTTAATGAGAGGACACAACCTGGTGAGAGGACACAATCTTGTCTTATAGTGAGAACAGATCTGGCGAGAGAACACATCCTAGTCTTATAGTGAGAACAGATCTAGTGAGAGGTCACAGTCTAGTCTTATAGTGAGAACAGATCTGGTGAGAGGACAAAACCTGGAGTGAGAACAATCTGGTGAGAGGACAACTTGGTGAGAAGACGCAACCTGTGAGAGGACACAACCTTGTCTTATAGAGAGAACAGATCTGATGAGAGGACACAACCTCGTCTTATAGTGAGAACAAATCTGATGAGAAGACACAACCTTGTCTTATAGTGAGAACAGATCTGATGAGAGGACACAACCTTTTCTTATAGTAGAACAGATCTGATGAGAGGACAAAACCTGGTGAGATGACGCAACCTTCTATAACAGTGAAGACTGATCTGGTGAGAGGACACAACCTTGTGAAAGGACACAACATTGTCTTATAGTGAAAACATATCTAGTGAGAGGAGATAACCTTTTCTTATAGTGAGAACAGATCTGGTGAAAGGAGATAACCTTGTTATCTATAGCTTCTTCTTCTTCTTCTTCGTTCGCCTTTACCACCAAAACCGCACTGTGATCCTACTGAATTTACGCCTGTGGTCCTCGTTAGGTCCCGTGGTCTCCTGTGTGAGGACCACACGAGATCCACGAGAGGACCACAAGGGGTTCAGAGTATCGCAGGGCTTTAGCCTGAATTCTTGGTGGGTCTCGGAAGCGGGATTGCGTGACACCGTGGTTTTCGTTGCACCAGTTTAGTCTAGGGTTGGACTTTCTCACCGGAAGACCTCGACGTGTTTAGGATATCAGTGCATCCTCGCTGGGTGAGAGATGGTAGCCCACCCAGGCCAGAGTTGGACCTTCTCACCGGAAAACCTCGACGTGTTTTGAGATACCCGTGTATCACCGCCGGGTGAGAGGTGGTTACCCATCCAGTCCAGAGTTGAACTTTCTCACCGGAAAACCTCAGCGTGATTAGGATACGCAAACATCCTCGCCGGGTGAGAGGTGGTTGCCTATATAGACTGCCCTGGTCCAGTGTCTCCGACTTCAGCATTTTGTGGTCGTGGCCGCTACCCTTCCTAGTTGTGACCAGGATGGATCTTTTGTTCAGGAGGACGAATCCTCGCCACTAGTGACTTCCACCCCTAGGTTGAGCCGGTTTAGGCATATTATCCCAGTATGGGCGTGTTTGGGACGTGACCGACCTCTAGAGCAGGGGTACTGTGACATGCATAGCCTTCAAGATTCACCCCTGGTGTGAGCCGGTTTAAGCAAAATTCACCAGTATGGGTGTATATCAGGCGTGACCGACCTCTAGAGCGGAGGTGGCATGACATGTCTAGCCATCAAGTTCCAGCCCTGGTGTGTGCCGGTTTAGGCATATTTCACCAGTGTAGGTGTATTTCGGACGTGACCGGCCTCTAGAGCAGAGGTGCCGTGGTATGTGTAGCTCTCGCAGCGATACTACTGGACATACCGATTAAACTTCACTTTATCCTTTCCACCACCTTTTCACATCGGCGCCGCACAGCAACCTTTATTTCTTTTCCGCATTTACTTCCTTGACCGGGAGGAGCTTCACTCCACGCGCGGCATTCGAAGAATCTCGCCAGCAGTGGTTATCTATAGCAATATATTGAATGTTAGGATGTAATTAGGATAACTCATCCGAGAATTGGAACAGTTGTATAAAATGAATTATCTTCTAAAGTAATCAGCTGTTTGTGAGTAGAGTCCATCTTCTTTGTCCCGGGTTGCACGAGGGTCACGGATGGGGAATGAGAGGACAAAACCTGGAGTGAGAACAATCTGGTGAGAGGACAACTTGGTGAGAAGACGCAACCTGTGAGAGGACACAACCTTGTCTTATAGAGAGAACAGATCTGATGAGAGGACACAACCTCGTCTTATAGTGAGAACAGATCTGATGAGAGGACACAACCTTGTCTTATAGTGAGAACAGATCTGATGAGAGGACACAACCTTTTCTTATAGTAGAACAGATCTGATGAGAGGACAAAACCTGGTGAGATGACGCAACCTTCTATAACAGTGAAGACTGATCTGGTGAGAGGACACAACCTTGTGAAAGGACACAACATTGTCTTATAGTGAAAACATATCTAGTGAGAGGAGATAACCTTTTCTTATAGTGAGAACAGATCTGGTGAAAGGAGATAACCTTGTTATCTATAGCTTCTTCTTCTTCTTCTTCGTTCGCCTTTACTACCAAAACCGCACTGTGATCCTACTGAATTTACGCCTGTGGTCCTCGTTAGGTCCCGTGGTCTCCTGTGTGGTCCCCTAAATGACCACACGAGATCCACGAGAGGACCACAAGGGGTTCAGAGTATCGCAGGGCTTTAGCCTGAATTCTTGGTGGGTCTCGGAAGCGGGATTGCGTGACACCGTGGTTTTCGTTGCACTAGTTTAGTCTAGGGTTGGACTTTCTCACCGGAAGACCTCGACGTGTTTAGGATATTCAGTGCATCCCCGCTGGGTGAGAGGTGGTTACCCATCCAGTCCAGAGTTGAACTTTCTCACCGGAAAACCTCAGCGTGATTAGGATACGCAAACATCCTCGCCGGGTGAGAGGTGGTTGCCTATCTAGACTGCCCTGGTCCAGTGTCTCCGACTTCAGCATTTTGTTGTCGTGGCCGCTACCCTTCCTAGTTGTGACCAGGATGGATCTTTTGTCCAGGAGGACGAATCCTCGCCACTAGTGACTTCCACCCCTAGGTTGAGCCGGTTTAGGCATATTATCCCAGTATGGGCGTGTTTGGGACGTGACCGACCTCTAGAGCAGGGGTACTGTGACATGCATAGCCTTCTAGATTCACCCCTGGTGTGAGCCGGTTTAGGCAAAATTCACCAGTATGGGTGTATATCAGGCGTGACCGACCTCTAGAGCGGAGGTGGCATGACATGTCTAGCCATCAAGTTCCACCCCTGGTGTGTGCCGGTTTAGGCATATTTCACCAGTGTAGGTGTATTTCGGACGTGACCGGCCTCTAGAGCAGAGGTGCCGTGGTATGTGTAGCTCTCGCAGCGATACTACTGGACATACCAATTAAACTTCACTTTATCCTTTCCACCACCTTTTCACATCGGCGCCGCACAGCAACCTTTATTTCTTTTCTGCATTTACTTCCTTGACCGGGAGGAGCTTCACTCCACGCGCGGCATTCGAAGAATCTCGCCAGCAGTGGTTATCTATAGCAATATATTGAATGTTAGGATGTAATTAGGATAACTCATCCGAGAATTGGAACAGTTGTATAAAATGAATTATCTTCTAAAGTAATCAGCTGTTTGTGAGTAGAGTCCATCTTCTTTGTCCCGGGTTGCACGAGGGTCACGGATGGGGAATGACAGGAAAAAGGTCAGGTGAGAGAGAAATCATATGACTGAGGGACAGTTGTGTTTTGTGTATCGTCTGAGATAGACGTAGATTAGGCTGTTAAAAATGTTGTTTAAGAAATAGATGTAGAATAGAGTGTATTAGGATGTTCCGATGGCGACAGCAGTCTGCCGGAACATATATCGTGGAGATGTCCAGTCTTGTGTCCATGAATTTTGTTGATGCCTTTGTCGTCCTCGTCATATCGCTCATCGACTCATCGTCACCCCATGCATCATTAAAGTCATTTCAACTGTAAAGTTGCTGCTTCTGTATTACCATTTCCACTGAGAGAGAATGAACCTGGGAGCAAGTAAGTAGGAGAAGTGAGTAACAAAACAGACGCAGAACAATGTAGAATAGTAATGTAAGAAAGAACATTATTCCAGTGGACAGTAGTGGAAATATACACAGAGAGATGAGCAACACGTTCTACATTTCACTTAGAAGAGCAGAAGATAGAATCACACGAGTAACCTGCATTACTTATAGTGAGAACAGATCTGGTGAGAGGAGATAACATTTTCTTTTAGTGAGAACAGATCTGGTGAGAGGACATAACCTGATGAGAGGACACAATCTTGTCTTATAAGTGAGACGAGATCTGATGAGAGGACACAACCTCGTCTTATAGTGAGAACAGATCTGATGAGAGGACACAACCTTGTCTTATAGTGAGAACAGATCTGATGAGAGGACACAACCTTTTCTTATAGTAGAACAGATCTGATGAGAGGACAAAACCTGGTGAGATGACGCAACCTTCTATAACAGTGAAGACTGATCTGGTGAGAGGACACAACCTTGTGAAAGGACACAACATTGTCTTATAGTGAAAACATATCTAGTGAGAGGAGATAACCTTTTCTTATAGTGAGAACAGATCTGGTGAAAGGAGATAACCTTGTTATCTATAGCTTCTTCTTCTTCTTCTTCGTTCGCCTTTACTACCAAAACCGCACTGTGATCCTACTGAATTTACGCCTGTGGTCCTCGTTAGGTCCCGTGGTCTCCTGTGTGGTCCCCTAAATGACCACACGAGATCCACGAGAGGACCACAAGGGGTTCAGAGTATCGCAGGGCTTTAGCCTGAATTCTTGGTGGGTCTCGGAAGCGGGATTGCGTGACACCGTGGTTTTCGTTGCACTAGTTTAGTCTAGGGTTGGACTTTCTCACCGGAAGACCTCGACGTGTTTAGGATATTCAGTGCATCCCCGCTGGGTGAGAGGTGGTTACCCATCCAGTCCAGAGTTGAACTTTCTCACCGGAAAACCTCAGCGTGATTAGGATACGCAAACATCCTCGCCGGGTGAGAGGTGGTTGCCTATCTAGACTGCCCTGGTCCAGTGTCTCCGACTTCAGCATTTTGTTGTCGTGGCCGCTACCCTTCCTAGTTGTGACCAGGATGGATCTTTTGTCCAGGAGGACGAATCCTCGCCACTAGTGACTTCCACCCCTAGGTTGAGCCGGTTTAGGCATATTATCCCAGTATGGGCGTGTTTGGGACGTGACCGACCTCTAGAGCAGGGGTACTGTGACATGCATAGCCTTCTAGATTCACCCCTGGTGTGAGCCGGTTTAGGCAAAATTCACCAGTATGGGTGTATATCAGGCGTGACCGACCTCTAGAGCGGAGGTGGCATGACATGTCTAGCCATCAAGTTCCACCCCTGGTGTGTGCCGGTTTAGGCATATTTCACCAGTGTAGGTGTATTTCGGACGTGACCGGCCTCTAGAGCAGAGGTGCCGTGGTATGTGTAGCTCTCGCAGCGATACTACTGGACATACCAATTAAACTTCACTTTATCCTTTCCACCACCTTTTCACATCGGCGCCGCACAGCAACCTTTATTTCTTTTCTGCATTTACTTCCTTGACCGGGAGGAGCTTCACTCCACGCGCGGCATTCGAAGAATCTCGCCAGCAGTGGTTATCTATAGCAATATATTGAATGTTAGGATGTAATTAGGATAACTCATCCGAGAATTGGAACAGTTGTATAAAATGAATTATCTTCTAAAGTAATCAGCTGTTTGTGAGTAGAGTCCATCTTCTTTGTCCCGGGTTGCACGAGGGTCACGGATGGGGAATGACAGGAAAAAGGTCAGGTGAGAGAGAAATCATATGACTGAGGGACAGTTGTGTTTTGTGTATCGTCTGAGATAGACGTAGATTAGGCTGTTAAAAATGTTGTTTAAGAAATAGATGTAGAATAGAGTGTATTAGGATGTTCCGATGGCGACAGCAGTCTGCCGGAACATATATCGTGGAGATGTCCAGTCTTGTGTCCATGAATTTTGTTGATGCCTTTGTCGTCCTCGTCATATCGCTCATCGACTCATCGTCACCCCATGCATCATTAAAGTCATTTCAACTGTAAAGTTGCTGCTTCTGTATTACCATTTCCACTGAGAGAGAATGAACCTGGGAGCAAGTAAGTAGGAGAAGTGAGTAACAAAACAGACGCAGAACAATGTAGAATAGTAATGTAAGAAAGAACATTATTCCAGTGGACAGTAGTGGAAATATACACAGAGAGATGAGCAACACGTTCTACATTTCACTTAGAAGAGCAGAAGATAGAATCACACGAGTAACCTGCATTACTTATAGTGAGAACAGATCTGGTGAGAGGAGATAACATTTTCTTTTAGTGAGAACAGATCTGATGAGAGGACACAATCTTGTCTTATAAGTGAGACGAGATCTGGTGAGAGGACACAACCTAGTCTTATAGTGAGAACAGATCTGGTGAGAGGACACAACCTCGTCTTATAGTGAGAACAGATCTGATGAGAGGACACAACTTCGTCTAATGTTGAGAACAGATCTGGTGAGAGGACACAACCTTGTCTTATAGTGAGAACAGATCTGATGAGAGGACACAACCTCGTCTTATAGTGAGAACAGATCTGGTGAGAGGACATAACCTGATGAGAGGACACAACCTTGTATTATAGTGAGAACAGATCTGGTGAGAGGACACAACCTTGTGAAAGGACACAACCTTGTCTTATAGTGAGAACAGATCTAGTGAGAGGACACAACCTTGTCTTATAGTGAGAACAGATCTGGTGAGAGGAGATAACCTTGTTATCTATAGCTTCTTCTTCTTCTTCTTCGTTCGCCTTTACTACCAAAACCGCACTGTGATCCTACTGAATTTACGCCTGTGGTCCTCGTTAGGTCCCGTGGTCTCCTGTGTGGTCCCCTAAATGACCACACGAGATCCACGAGAGGACCACAAGGGGTTCAGAGTATCGCAGGGCTTTAGCCTGAATTCTTGGTGGGTCTCGGAAGCGGGATTGCGTGACACCGTGGTTTTCGTTGCACTAGTTTAGTCTAGGGTTGGACTTTCTCACCGGAAGACCTCGACGTGTTTAGGATATTCAGTGCATCCCCGCTGGGTGAGAGGTGGTTACCCATCCAGTCCAGAGTTGAACTTTCTCACCGGAAAACCTCAGCGTGATTAGGATACGCAAACATCCTCGCCGGGTGAGAGGTGGTTGCCTATCTAGACTGCCCTGGTCCAGTGTCTCCGACTTCAGCATTTTGTTGTCGTGGCCGCTACCCTTCCTAGTTGTGACCAGGATGGATCTTTTGTCCAGGAGGACGAATCCTCGCCACTAGTGACTTCCACCCCTAGGTTGAGCCGGTTTAGGCATATTATCCCAGTATGGGCGTGTTTGGGACGTGACCGACCTCTAGAGCAGGGGTACTGTGACATGCATAGCCTTCTAGATTCACCCCTGGTGTGTGCCGGTTTAGGCAAAATTCACCAGTATGGGTGTATATCAGGCGTGACCGACCTCTAGAGCGGAGGTGGCATGACATGTCTAGCCATCAAGTTCCACCCCTGGTGTGTGCCGGTTTAGGCATATTTCACCAGTGTAGGTGTATTTCGGACGTGACCGGCCTCTAGAGCAGAGGTGCCGTGGTATGTGTAGCTCTCGCAGCGATACTACTGGACATACCAATTAAACTTCACTTTATCCTTTCCACCACCTTTTCACATCGGCGCCGCACAGCAACCTTTATTTCTTTTCTGCATTTACTTCCTTGACCGGGAGGAGCTTCACTCCACGCGCGGCATTCGAAGAATCTCGCCAGCAGTGGTTATCTATAGCAATATATTGAATGTTAGGATGTAATTAGGATAACTCATCCGAGAATTGGAACAGTTGTATAAAATGAATTATCTTCTAAAGTAATCAGCTGTTTGTGAGTAGAGTCCATCTTCTTTGTCCCGGGTTGCACGAGGGTCACGGATGGGGAATGACAGGAAAAAGGTCAGGTGAGAGAGAAATCATATGACTGAGGGACAGTTGTGTTTTGTGTATCGTCTGAGATAGACGTAGATTAGGCTGTTAAAAATGTTGTTTAAGAAATAGATGTAGAATAGAGTGTATTAGGATGTTCCGATGGCGACAGCAGTCTGCCGGAACATATATCGTGGAGATGTCCAGTCTTGTGTCCATGAATTTTGTTGATGCCTTTGTCGTCCTCGTCATATCGCTCATCGACTCATCGTCACCCCATGCATCATTAAAGTCATTTCAACTGTAAAGTTGCTGCTTCTGTATTACCATTTCCACTGAGAGAGAATGAACCTGGGAGCAAGTAAGTAGGAGAAGTGAGTAACAAAACAGACGCAGAACAATGTAGAATAGTAATGTAAGAAAGAACATTATTCCAGTGGACAGTAGTGGAAATATACACAGAGAGATGAGCAACACGTTCTACATTTCACTTAGAAGAGCAGAAGATAGAATCACACGAGTAACCTGCATTACTTATAGTGAGAACAGATCTGGTGAGAGGAGATAACATTTTCTTTTAGTGAGAACAGATCTGATGAGAGGACACAATCTTGTCTTATAAGTGAGACGAGATCTGGTGAGAGGACACAACCTAGTCTTATAGTGAGAACAGATCTGGTGAGAGGACACAACCTAGTCTTATAGTGAGAACAGATCTGGTGAGAGGACACAACCTAGTCTTATAGTGAGAACAGATCTGGTGAGAGGACACAACTTCGTCTTAAAGTGAGAACAGATTTGGTGAGAGGACACAGCCTAGTCTTATAGTGAGAACAGATTTGGTGAGAGGACACAACTTCGTCTTAAAGTGAGAACAGATTTGGTGAGAGGACACAACCTAGTCTTATAGTGAGAACAGATTTGGTGAGAGGACACAACCTAGTCTTATAGTGAGAACAGATTTGGTGAGAGGACACAACCTAGTCTTATAGTGAGAACAGATTTGGTGAGAGGACACAACTTCGTCTTAAAGTGAGAACAGATTTGGTGAGAGGACACAGCCTAGTCTTATAGTGAGAACAGATCTGGTGAGAGGACACAACTTCGTCTTGCTAAGTAAACAGGGCGAAGGTCTAAGCAGTCCTCAGATGTTCACGACAGTGCGCCTGCGGCAACAGACAAGAGGAACAAGGGGGGGGGGGGGTGTCTGCGGCTGGGGCAGAGACATGTCTGTAGTGGTCGCGTTTTGAATGGGAGATCTTCAGTGTCTGCATTATCATGATGCACTTCATCACTCTGTGAACAAGTCATTATTGCCACCATGTTGGGATTAAACGGCACCTCTTGTAAGTGATCGCCTGCCTCGTTTGGTTTGAAAGTTGTTCTGTAGTAAAAGCTGTTCCGGTGTGTTGCATGGCTGCACAAGCGAAGAGACTTTATTGTACTACACTTCGGTCACGACCAGTCAACAAGTCTTATAAAGTACAGACTTCAGCAGACAACCAACCTTTAACCTCCACTCACTATAGTGAAGGCTCTATTAAATGATGAGAATTTAATTTGATTCGTTGTAATATAGAAGTCATCAGAGAACTGGAAAGTTTGAATAAAAAGGGTTATGTCCCATATTAAATACATATGCTGTGTGCATATAGTAGGTTTGAGTTTAGAATTACCATTTTTCACGTGGGAGTGCAGGAGAAAGGAATGTCGTGAGACAGAAGGTTCTGTTATAGCCGGAGGTGGGGTGGGGTATACGCTCTCCACTCCAGTGAAATGTCTCCAAGGCGTGCCTCTCAAATAGCCTCTGACAGTCAGGTCCAGCTCCTAGCTTTCTCGTGGCAGAACTGTTAAACTGCCAGGAGAAGGGGTGAAGGCGAATATCTGGCGTCTGAAAACCAGACGCTTCGGGTAGATGAGAGTTATGTCTGGTAGCTTATCTACCTCTGCTGGCGAGATTCTTCAACTGCCGTGCGTGGAGTAGAGCTCCTCCCGGCCAGTGAAGGTAGGTGCGAATGGGGTTGTCGCGCGGCGCCACTGTGGAAAAGGTGAAAGAAAGAATTAAGTGAAGTGATCATTAGTCTCGAGCTCAGGACTGCTCAAATCCCGGCACCTTTGGTATGCAGGTCGGCCACGTCCTATGTGCACTCATACCGGGCGAACTGCCTGAACCGGCTTAACACAGGGGTTAAGACACTGCTGGCAGATTCTTCGGATGCCGCGCGTGGAGTGAAACTCTTCCCGGCCAATGAAGAAAATGCGAAAATGCAATTAGGGTTGCCATGCCGCGTCGATGTGAAAAGGTGATCGAAAGGATTAAGTGAAGTTTAATCGGTATATCCAGTAGTCTCGCGGCGAGAGCTACTCGTACCATGGCATCTCTGCTCTAGAGGCCGGCCACGTCCGATATACACCCATACTGGTGAAATATGCCTAAACTAGCTTAAACCAGGGGTGAAACTTGATGGCTACTCATGTCACAGTGCCTCCGCTCTAGAGGTCGTTCACGTCCCAAACACGCCCATACTGGGATAATACGCCTAAACCGGCTCAACCCAGGGGTGGAAGTCACTAGTGGCGAGGATTCGTCCTCCTGGACAAAAGCTCCGTCCTGGTCACAACTAGGAAGGGTAGCGGCCACGACCACAAATGCTGAAGTCGGAGACACTGGACCAGGGCAGTCTAGATAGGCAACCACCTCTCACCCGACGGGGATGTATGCGTATCTTAAATACGCTGAGGTTTTCCGGTGAGAAAGTTTAGCTCTAACCTGGATGGGCAACCACTTCTCACCCAGCAGGGATATACTGATATCCAAAACACGCTGAGATTTTCCGGTGAGAAAGTCCAACTCTAGATTAAACTACTGCAACGAAAACCACGGTGTCACGACAGTGCGCCTGCGGCAACAGACAAGAGGAACAAGGGGAGGGGTGTCTGCGGCTGGGGCAGAGACATGTCTGTAGTGGTCGCGTTTTGAATGGGAGATCTTCAGTGTCTGCATTATCATGATGCACTTCATCACTCTGTGAACAAGTCATTATTGCCACCATGTTGGGATTAAACGGCACCTCTTGTAAGTGATCAGCCTGCCTCGTTTGGTTTGAAAGTTGTTCTGTAGTAAAAGCTGTTCCGGTGTGTTGCATGGCTGCACAAGCGAAGAGACTTTATTGTACTACACTTCGGTCACGACCAGTCAACAAGTCTTATAAAGTACAGACTTCAGCAGACAACCAACCTTTAACCTCAACTCACTATAGTGAAGGCTCTATTAAATGATGAGAATTTAATTTGATTCGTTGTAATATAGAAGTCATCAGAGAACTGGAAAGTTTGAATAAAAAGGGTTATGTCCCATATTAAATACATATGCTGTGTGCATATAGTAGGTTTGAGTTTAGAATTACCATTTTTCACGTGGGAGTGCAGGAGAAAGGAATGTCGTGAGACAGAAGGTTCTGTTATAGCCGGAGGTGGGGTGGGGTATACGCTCTCCACTCCAGTGAAATGTCTCCAAGGCGTGCCTCTCAAATAGCCTCTGACAGTCAGGTCCAGCTCCTAGCTTTCTCGTGGCAGAACTGTTAAACTGCCAGGAGAAGGGGTGAAGGCGAATATCTGGCGTCTGAAAACCAGACGCTTCGGGTAGATGAGAGTTATGTCTGGTAGCTTATCTACCTCTGCTGGCGAGATTCTTCAACTGCCGTGCGTGGAGTAGAGCTCCTCCCGGCCAGTGAAGGTAGGTGCGAATGGGGTTGTCGCGCGGCGCCACTGTGGAAAAGGTGAAAGAAAGAATTAAGTGAAGTGATCATTAGTCTCGAGCTCAGGACTGCTCAAATCCCGGCACCTTTGGTATGCAGGTCGGCCACGTCCTATGTGCACTCATACCGGGCGAACTGCCTGAACCGGCTTAACACAGGGGTTAAGACACTGCTGGCAGATTCTTCGGATGCCGCGCGTGGAGTGAAACTCTTCCCGGCCAATGAAGAAAATGCGAAAATGCAATTAGGGTTGCCATGCCGCGTCGATGTGAAAAGGTGATCGAAAGGATTAAGTGAAGTTTAATCGGTATATCCAGTAGTCTCGCGGCGAGAGCTACTCGTACCATGGCATCTCTGCTCTAGAGGCCGGCCACGTCCGATATACACACATACTGGTGAAATATGCCTAAACTAGCTTAAACCAGGGGTGAAACTTGATGGCTACTCATGTCACAATGCCTCCGCTCTAGAGGTCGTTCACGTCCCAAACACGCCCATACTGGGATAATACGCCTAAACCGGCTCAACCCAGGGGTGGAAGTCACTAGTGGCGAGGATTCGTCCTCCTGGACAAAAGCTCCGTCCTGGTCACAACTAGGAAGGGTAGCGGCCACGACCACAAATGCTGAAGTCGGAGACACTGGACCAGGGCAGTCTAGATAGGCAACCACCTCTCACCCGACGGGGATGTATGCGTATCTTAAATACGCTGAGGTTTTCCGGTGAGAAAGTTCAGCTCTAACCTGGTTGGGCAACCACTTCTCACCCAGCAGGGATATACTGATATCCAAAACACGCTGAGATTTTCCGGTGAGAAAGTCCAACTCTAGATTAAACTACTGCAACGAAAACCACGGTGTCACGCAGTCCCGTTTCTGAGACCCACCGAGAATACAGGCTCAAGCCCTGCGATACTCTGAACCTCTTGTGGTCCTTTCGAGGACCAGAGGGGGACCACAGGACCTATCGAGGACCACAGGAGTAAATTCAGTAAGATCACTGGGCGGCCTTGGTAGTAGAAGCAAAGAAGAAGAAGAAGAAGAAGAAATGGGAATCAGAAGATTTAGAAACAAGTGAAGCTTTAGTTCCCACAGAGTAGGTCAGGTTAGCTTGTCTGTGACACAATGTAGTTTTTGTGTACTGTGTTCGATTAGCAGAGATTTAGAAATGTAGCTAGAAGTTATGATGGCAACGAACGTCTGCTGACGGCTGTAGTTGCCTGTAATTTATTCTGTATGTTGTCTGAGCAGAGTTTCGTTCTTTCATGTGTTTTGGAAATTGTATTACGTGAGAATGACGTTTGTGCACGTCAACATCGTTCATCGTCATCGTCACCCTGTGCGTGAATAGTCTCTAAAACGTGATATTGCTGCTACTATGCTGCTACTGTGCTGGTACTATGCTGCTGCTGTTGTGCTGCTACTGTGCTGCTACTATGCTGCTACTGTGCTGCTGTTGTGCTGCTACTATGCTGCTGTTGTGCAGCTGTTGTGCTGCTATTATGCTGCTACTATGCAGCTGTTGTGCAGCTACTGTGCTACTGTTGTGCTGCTACTGTGCTGCTACTATGCTGCTACTGTGCTGCTACTATGCTGGTAGCTTATCTACCTCTGCTGGCGAGATTCTTCAACTGCCGTGCGTGGAGTAGAGCTCCTCCCGGCCAGTGAAGGTAGGTGCGAATGGGGTTGTCGCGCGGCGCCACTGTGGAAAAGGTGAAAGAAAGAATTAAGTGAAGTGATCATTAGTCTCGAGCTCAGGACTGCTCAAATCCCGGCACCTTTGGTATGCAGGTCGGCCACGTCCTATGTGCACTCATACCGGGCGAATTGCCTGAACCGGCTTAGCACAGGGGTTAAGACACTGCTGGCAGATTCTTCGGATGCCGCTCGTGGAGTGAAACTCTTCCCGGCCAATGAAGAAAATGCGAAAATGCAATTAGGGTTGCCATGCGGCGTCGATGTGAAAAGGTGATCGAAAGGATTAAGTGAAGTTTAATCGGTATATCCAGTAGTCTCGCGGCGAGAGCTACTCATACCATGGCATCTCTGCTCTAGAGGCCGGCCACGTCCGATATACACCCATACTGGTGAAATATGCCTAAACTAGCTTAAACCAGGGGTGAAACTTGATGGCTACTCATGTCACAGTGCCTCCGCTCTAGAGGTCGTTCACGTCCCAAACACGCCCATACTGGGATAATACGCCTAAACCGGCTCAACCCAGGGGTGGAAGTCACTAGTGGCGAGGATTCGTCCTCCTGGACAAAAGCTCCGTCCTGGTCACAACTAGGAAGGGTAGCGGCCACGACCACAAATGCTGAAGTCGGAGACACTGGACCAGGGCAGTCTAGATAGGCAACCACCTCTCACCCGACGGGGATGTATGCGTATCTTAAATACGCTGAGGTTTTCCGGTGAGAAAGTTTAGCTCTAACCTGGATGGGCAACCACTTCTCACCCAGCAGGGATATACTGATATCCAAAACACGCTGAGATTTTCCGGTGAGAAAGTCCAACTCTAGATTAAACTACTGCAACGAAAACCACGGTGTCACGCAGTCCCGTTTCTGAGACCCACCGAGAATACAGGCTCAAGCCCTGCGATACTCTGAACCTCTTGTGGTCCTTTCGAGGACCAGAGGGGGACCACAGGACCTATCGAGGACCACAGGAGTAAATTCAGTAAGATCACTGGGAGGCCTTGGTAGTAGAAGCGAAGAAGAAGAAGAAGAAACGGGAATCAGAAGATTTAGAAACAAGTGAAGCTTTAGTTCCCACAGAGTAGGTCAGGTTAGCTTGTCTGTGACACAATGTAGTTTTTGTGTACTGTGTTAGATTAGCAGAGATTTAGAAATGTAGCTAGAAGTTCTGATGGCAACGAACGTCTGCTGACGGCTGTAGTTGCCTGTAATTTATTCTGTATGTTGTCTGAGCAGAGTTTCGTTCTTTCATGTGTTTTGGAAATTGTATTACGTGAGAATGACGTTTGTGCACGTCAACATCGTTCATCGTCATCGTCACCCTGTGCGTGAATAGTCTCTAAAACGTGATATTGCTGCTACTATGCTGCTACTGTGCTGGTACTATGCTGCTGCTGTTGTGCTGCTACTGTGCTGCTACTATGCTGCTAATGTGCTGCTGTTGTGCTGCTACTATGCTGCTGTTGTGCAGCTATTGTGCTGCTACTGTGCAGCTGTTGTGCTGCTACTGTTGTGCTGCTACTGTGCAGCTGTTGTGATGCTACTGTTGTGCTGCTACTGTGCAGCTACTGTGCAGCTGTTGTACTGCTACTGTGGTACTCTTGTGCTGCTACTGTGCTGCTACTGTGCTGCTGTTGTGCAGCTGTTGTGCTGCTGTTGTGCAGCTGTTGTGCTGCTACTGTGCTATTGTTGTGCTGCTACTGTGCTACTGTTGTGCTGCTACTGTGCTGTTTCACATTAGATATCCAGACTCAGTCAGATGTGAAGTTGTAATGGCACGTGAATGCATTAAATAATCACTAAAACACGAAGTGTCTTGGCGATATCCATATGCGCCATACTAGTTTATTATCATATATGTTCTTGTTGACCCTAACTGCTTTAAAAGAGACGATAAGGAAGCGCTCAAAACGTCGGTTCTTGTTATATGTTTGCTAAACAAACCAGTGCCGCGGTGGTGTAGGAGTTAGTGCGCTGGTCTACCGACTGGAAGGCACAACGTTCTATTCAGCACTTGGAAGTACTCGTAAATTCTTTTCTGACCGACTACCCTTAAGATACAGGTCCCTGGAGTTTCCCTGGGAAAAGACAGGCAGCAAGAACAGATGCTGGCCTCCTTGCTTCTTAAGGCCATAGGCCTAGAATTGTGAGGGCTTTAACGCGTTGGAACATTTTAAAGGACTTATTTTTTTAATTTAGGAAATAATGTTTGTCTATCTTTTTTTTCAAATCAAATTATATTATTATTAATATTTTGCGTAAATTGTAAGCGGCGTTAATTCATACACAAACATGCTGTGTCATGTTAGAATCTAGCCACGTGGCCACACTGAGTTCGATTTTGTTGATCTCGTGAATGTGTGATGGGCTGGCTGAATGTTGTATGGTGGACTGTCTGAATGTTGTATGGTGGACTGGCTGAATGTTGTATGATGGTCTGTCTGAATGTTGTATGGTGGTCTGGCTGAATGTTGTATGGTGGACTGGCTGAATGTTGTATGGTGGACTGGCTGAATGTTGTGTGGTGGACTGGCTGAATGTTGTATGGTGGACTGGCTGAATGTTGTATGATGGTCTGTCTGAATGTTGTATGGTGGTCTGTCTGAATGTTGTATGGTGGACTGGCTGAATGTTGTATGGTGGACTGGCTGAATGTTGTATGGTGGACTGGCTGAATGTTGTATGGTGGACTGGCTGAATGTTGTATGATGGTCTGTCTGAATGTTGTGTGGTGGTCTGGCTGAATGTTGTATGGTGGACTGGCTGAATGTTGTATGGTGGTCTGTCTGAATGTTGTGTGGTGGTCTGGCTGAATGTTGTATGGTGGACTGGCTGAATGTTGTATGGTGGACTGGCTGAATGTTGTAACTTGGCATTAGGACGGCTTAAAAGAAGCAGCTTCATTCATCAAGCCAAGCGTATGCGTAAGCTGATACCTGACCTTCCAACTGTAGTCGCTCCATTATCATCTGTACCAGAGCATACACCATGGAAAGAAGCAGATTATACACAAATAACTATTCAGACTGAAGTGAAAGGTGTGCAGAATGGTGAGATGCAGAGCAGTCTTGTAAGATCAACAGCCACACTTAGTGTTCTAGATGACAAATATCCATGTGACACCTGGATACGTGTGTATACAGATGGATCTGCACATAATGCCATAAAGAATGGAGGGGCATGAGCATATATTGAATATCCAAACAACACCATTGACAAGATTTCCATACCCACTGGTAAATACTGCAACAACTTTGATGCAGAAGTTAGAGCAATTATTGCTGCAGTTGAAAAACTATCAGACTCCAGAATTGATACATGTCCTGTAGTAATTCTCACAGATGCGAGATCAGTACTGGAAGCTCTTCAGTGCAACAATCTACCAGACCTTAAAGATGCCTTGTCAAAAATTGGCTTACAACATGGAGTCACTTTGCAATGGATTCCCTCCCACTGTGGGATACCAGGCAATGAGAAAGCTGACTATCTGGCCAAAGAGGGCACTGAAATGGAGCAACCAGACATACCAATCACCTATAATCAGAAGAAAAGCATGATAAAAACCTACAGGAAGCCACAAACACCACCACATGATGACTATCACATGCTAAACAGAAAGGAACAAGTCACCATCTTCCGTCTCCGAACAGGACACAGCCGACTCCGAAGTCATATGTATACAAAGTTTAAGGTTGGTACTACTAATCTGTGTACATGTGCCCAGGTGCCCCAAACTGTGGAACATATCCTCCAGAACTGCATCAACTACGAGACACTGAGAAATAATTACTGGCCCAGTGAAACCACTAAAGAAGATAAGCTCTATGGTTCCATACATGAGTTACAAAAAACAGTGAAATTTATCCAAGAAACAGGACAATGCGAACGAAGAAGAAGAAGCTGAATGTTGTATGGTGGACTGGCTGAATGTTGTGTGGAGGACTGGCTGAATGTTGTATGGTGGACTGGCTGAATGTTGTATGGTGGACTGGCTGAATGTTGTATGGTGGACTGGCTGAATGTTGTGTGGTGGACTGGCTGGTATAAGATGATATAAGAAACTAAGCTCTCTCTCTCTCTCTCTCTCTCTCTCTCTCTCTCTCTCTCTCTCTCTCTCTCAATGTAAGACGGACCTCCGGGCCCAAATATTCCCCCTTCGAAAATAAAGATAATTTTTTCGTTCACTCTACATGTACAATTATCTGCCATGTTTGCTGTATCATTGTCACTGTTATCTCCCTTAGATCGACTTTTTCCTTCTAGCCACGGCAACGTTGGTACTTAACGCGTGGGTATGGCTGGATTTAGGTGGATTTGGCCGAACTGGGACCCCCCTCTCCCCCTTCTCCACTGAAGAAATGGACACATATATTCTCATTATACTCATTCCTTACTATAGTGCCACGTATTTGAAGATGCGGCTAAACTGGCCTGCCATCTACCAGAAAGCCACAATCAGTCACATAGTGATAGCAAAGAGAAAGTTGAATATAACTGGGAGAATCTGTAGCCACAGCTAAGTTCTTGACTGGCTCCTTCCCTCATCTCGCCCCTGTAGGTTGTCCCCGTCTGCTTTATCTTCGCGTCACAACCACGTGATCACCTGATCACTCCAAGCATTTTTAGTGTCCAGTAAATAACATACAGAATTTCATGGCTAAGAGAGAAGGTTAATCGTTAGCAAAGAGAGAAAGTTAATCGTTAGCAAAGAGAGAAGGTTAATCGTTAGCAAAGAGAGAAGGTTAATCTTTAGCAAAGAGGAAGGTTAATCGTTAGCAAAGAGAGAAGGTTAATCTTTAGCAAAGAGGAAGGTTAATCGTTACCAAAGAAGTTAAACGTTAGCAAAGAGAGAATGTTAATATTTAGCAAAGAGAGAATGTTAATCTTTAGCAAAGAGGAAGGTTAATCGTTAGCAAAGAAGTTAAACGTTAGCAAAGAGAGAATGTTAATAGTTAGCAAAGAGAGAATGTTAATCGTTAGCAAAGAAGTTAATCGTTAGCAAAGAGAGAATGTTAATCGTTAGCAAAGAAGTTAAACGTTAGCAAAGAGAGAATGTTAATCGTTAGCAAAGAGAGAATGTTAATCGTTAGCAAAGAGAGAAGGTTAATCGTTACCAAAGAAGTTAAACGTTAGCAAAGAGAGAATGTTAATATTTAGCAAAGAGAGAATGTTAATCTTTAGCAAAGAGGAAGGTTAATCGTTAGCAAAGAAGTTAAACGTTAGCAAAGAGAGAATGTTAATAGTTAGCAAAGAGAGAATGTTAATCGTTAGCAAAGAAGTTAATCGTTAGCAAAGAGAGAATGTTAATCGTTAGCAAAGAAGTTAAACGTTAGCAAAGAGAGAATGTTAATCGTTAGCAAAGAGAGAATGTTAATCGTTAGCAAAGAGAGAATGTTAATCGTTAGCAAAGAAGTTAAACGTTAGCAAAGAGAGAATGTTAATCGTTAGCAAAAAGAGAAGGTTAATCGTTAGCAAAGAGAGAATGTTAATCGTTAGCAAAAAGAGAAGGTTAATCGTTAGCAAAGAGAGAAGATTAATCGTTAGCAAAGTAACTGACAAATTGCTGGTCTCTGTCGTCTTTTTTATACGAGCTGCTGTACCAAGCACATTTTGTAAGCAGAGAGCTTTAGAATGCTATAGCTCTGTAGCTGTGGCATGATTTGAAAGGTCTTAAGTTGGTTGAGCGCTGACAATGTTTTAGTCAGCGTGAATGAGCTCTCTCTCTCTCTTACATTAGAAATAACCCTGGTTTTTTAAAAAAATGCTTGTGAAAAAGAAAAAAAAGTTGTACAGTTACCAGACGTCCGAAGATTGTCTGTCTCACTCATGTCCACAAAATGCACTAAGACAGAATATTTTTACCAAAGTCCTGAACACAGACAAGATATGTATAGATGAACGATTCACATCCTTGAACAACTATTGAAGTATCTTTGCTGCTTTTTTAAATGAATATTTCTAAGCTCCACACCACACAGTAGAAAAACATGCAGAAAAAAATAAACTCGGAAATCACTTTGAAAACGTTAACTTCAGCGAGGAAAACGAAACTGTACTCTTTATCACTTTAACAGATTTTGATAGTTAAATGTTAGTTTTGAAAGTGGAAGCACAGTAAGAGATTCATCCAATGTCGTATCACGGAGAACCAAGAAAAATATGTGAGTAACTGTAGGAGATTCTTCCAATGTCGTATCACGGAGAACCAAGAAAAATATGTGAGTTTCTTAGTAAAACTGTAGGAGATTCTTCCAATGTCGTATCACGGAGAACCAAGAAAAATATGTGAGTTTCTTAGTAAAACTGTAGGAGATTCTTCCAATGTCGTATCACGGAGAACCAAGAAAAATATGTGAGTAACTGTAGGAGATTCTTCCAATGTCGTATCACGGAGAACCAAGAAAAAAAAAAACGTGAGTTTCTTAGTAAAACTAGCTCAGCTACTTTACTTCTCACTGCAGGTGACCCCCGACTTACGACGACCCACAGTTACGACCGTCTGTTACCGTGGGACATGTCGTGTCCACCGTGTCCAGGAATGTCCACATTTTCTGCTACCATTCTGTCTGATCAGAGACCCTGGACACATTCATTTGGCATTTGACCTAAAAAGATTTTATAAAGCGAAAAATAAACTTGGGGGGTCCCGGTTTTAAAGGGAAAGGCTTGTGAAGAAGATGGGAGAGCTTCCAAGTGGAAGTTGAGGGAAGATGGTACCATAACACGTGCGGGATAGTTGCAAGCGCTGGGCTAAACCCAAAACTGCTATTCTAGTTTTATACGAATTTTATGCTTGTTTTCTGTTCAAATCACTTGAAATTCCACACTATTCTAGTTTTATACGAATTTTATGCTTGTTTTCTGTTCAGATCACTTGACATTCCACACTATTTTAGTTTTATACGAATGTTACGCTTGTTTTCTGTTCAGATCACTTGACATTCCACACTATTCTAGTTTTATACGAATTTTATGCTTGTTTTCTGTTCAAATCACTTGAAATTCCACACTATTCTAGTTTTATACGAATTTTATGCTTGTTTTCTGTTCAAATCACTTGAAATTCCACACTATTCTAGTTTTATACGAATTTTATGCTTGTTTTCTGTTCAAATCACTTGAAATCCCACACTGTTTGAGGGTACAGTTTTGTGTTAATTGCCTGGCATTTCGTGTTTTCTAACTAACCTGGGCAAACAAAGAGACTATAAAAACATATTTTATCTATTGTCTTATAAGGAGATGACTTAATCATCTATCGTCCCATAAAAAAAAAGATGAGTTAATGCTATTTTTGTCTATTGTCTTATAAAGAGAAGACGTAGTCATAAATCGTCCCACAGAAAAAGGTGATTTAACATTACTTTGTCTATTGTCTTATAAAGAGATGACTTAATCATCGGTCATCCCATAAAAAAGATGATTTAATGTTATTTTGTTCATTGTTTTGTAAAGAGATGACTTAATCATCTATCGTGCCATAATAAAATATGATTTAATTTTATTGTGTTCATTGACTATAAAGAGATGATTTAATCATCTATCGTTCCATAAAAAAGAAGATTTAATGTTATTTTGTCTATTGTCTTGTAAAGAGGTGACTTAATCATCTATCGTCCCATAAAAAAAGATGATTCAGTATTATTTTGTCTATTGAATTACAAAAAGATATTTAATTATCTATCGTAATATTTAAAAAGGATGATTTAATTATCTATCGTAATATTAAAAAAGGATGATTTAATTATCTATCGTAATATTAAAAAAGGATGATTTAATATTATTTTGTCTATTGTCTTATAAACAGATGACTTAATTATCTATCGTAATATTTTTTAAAAATTGATTTAATGTTATTTTGCCTTTTTTCTTCTAAAGAGATGACTTAATCGTCTATCGTCCCGTAAAAAAGATGATTTAATGTTATTTTCTCTATTGTCTTATGAAGAGATGACTTAATCATCTGTAGTCCCATAAAAATAAGATTTAATGTTATTTTGTCTATTGTCTTGTGAAGAGATGAGATAATCATCTATCGTAATGTACGAAAAGATGATTTAATGTTATTTTGTCCATTACTTGTAAAGAGTTGACTTAATCATCTAGTGTCCAACAAAAAAGATGACTTAATGTTATTTTGTCTATTATCTTGAGGTTGGAATGACAGTATCTGATGATGGCCCTGATATCTTGATGGTAGAATGACAGCTTCTGATGAAGACCCTGTCATCACAGTAAGTGTTAGGGATATGTTTTCCCTAGGGATATGTTTTCCCCTAGCCTCACGTTGCAAACTGAACGATAGACTCTGGTAGATGAGAACTGGATCTGAGCTGATCTTCCTTTAAAAAATCTTAAATGCTTGTCAAAGTAAAAGAAATCGAGGATAAGCAAGACTTGATAGTTCTTCTGGAAAATTCTGACCACTTTAATAATGATCAAGACACAGCAGAAAAACCATCCGGAAAGAAAATTCGAATGCACGGACTGTCACCAGACTCTGAAGAAGAACCACTGCTATCTCTCTCCTCCTACAAGAAAACAGTTGTTGAGCGACACAGACTTGGGCAACAAACTGACGCTTGAATCCGCTACACTGCTAGAAGCTACAGAGTACAAATACCAAGTTCTGGTTAAGTTAGCTAGAAAATATATTTAGCATCCCTAGTCACTACTTGTGAATGTGCATGTTTGTTTTCTGTATCTGGATATGTTGTTAATAATAATAATAATACATGAGAGGAAGTCCTGCAGAGATCACTAACATGGAATGACATTTGGAAAAATGGCACCCTTGAGACTTAGCTTCATCATCAGAGCTACTTATGACCTTCTGCCTACAGGCTCCAACCTATACAAATGGGGTTTATCAGAAGACACAAAGTGCCCTCTCTGCAACGAAAGGCAAACATTGGAACATGTGCTGTCAGCATATAGAGTGTCTTTAGGGCAAGGACGGTACACCTGGCGGCACAACAGAGTGCTGCAGGAACTAGTAGCCATCGTAGACAGGGCAAAAGATAAAGCAAATAACAGCAAAAGAGCTGAGGTCCCACCTAAATACTTCATAAGCGCTGGTACAACATCAAATATTGAAATCAGGGACATTCCCTTACCATCACTGCTAGATGGTGGAAATGACTGGGATGTGATAGCGGACCTACCAGGAAGAAGAGAATACCTGACTGCCATTAAGAACAGGAATTCGTCCAGACATAGTAGTGTACTCCATAGAAAAACAGGAACTAATAATGATTGAGCTCACCGTTCCGTACGAAACTAGAATAGAGGAGCAACATCTATTCAAATGTGAGAAGTACGATGACCTGGTCAAGCAACTGAGGCAGGGGTCAAGAATCAGGGCAAAAGTGATAGCTGTAGAAGTGGGAGCAAGAGGATTCGTAATAACATCAGCATACGACCTATGTAAGCAACTGGGCATAAAGGGACAAGCAAGAGCAAGGGCATTGAAAAGCCTTTCAGAAACAGCAGAAAAGGCCTCATGCTGGCTGTGGAGTATGCGAAACAAGCATTGAGAACATAAATAATTTCGCTTGTCGCGGCCAGTCCTCTGTAGCTAAATGGCTAAAGACGCACTTCAAAAGTGCAGTGCCAACTCAATCCCGGGACAAAAAGCAACAACTCACAAGACCTCTGGGAGTCATGACCCAGAGGGGCCCACCCCCCTTAGAGTGTCAGGAGTTTAATAGGGCCGAAACACTTGTCGGGGGGGGGGGGGTAACTTCCTCTGATGATCTGAAGGAGTTGTGTTGTTGTTCCGCTCTCTATAGTAGAGAGTTTCCTGCATAATAATAAAAGGGCATTTCTTGAACAGGCCAGTGTAAATTAACTGTTCTGCCTAAACAATTTGCTGAAAAAATAATTTAATATTCAGAAAACCAATGTTTTTTTTTATGTTCATGTTATTTTAAAGACCGATCAAACGTTTTATTAATTTGTGTTGTGATGCGATTCAAAATAATCAGTAACGAAATCTTACTTTGGGCAGCTGACTGAGTGGTGTTTCATTTTTTGTTCCAATGTTTATGTTGCACAAAATTATTCTTAAACTAACTGGAAATAATGTTTATGTTGCACAAAATTGTTCTTAAATAACTGGAATAATTTAATGTTAGTGGGCATTACTCATTAAACGACATGATAATCTAGAGAAGACAGTCTTGGAAGGGTACATAATGGGAAAAAGAAAGAGAGGAAAACCAAGGCGAAGATGGCTGCAAGACATCGTTGATGATCTATAAATGGATGAATCAGCAGCATGCCATCTTGCTCACAACCGATAAGCCTACAGGAGAGCTGTTAGGGAGGCAAAGTTCAGCAACGAACATGCAAATGTATGAATGAAAGGTTATTATTACTTTATATTAGAAATTATCCCTGAGCTGTTTCTGCTTTATGCAACAAAATTAAGTTGCTTGAAGGAAATATACAAAATTTCGTTTAATACGCAGTTAATTTTGATTAATATTTTAATCCTGAGATTAGTTGCGATTAAAGTTATAAAGTATCTAACAACACCTATGTTTTTAATTGATCTCATTCAGACAGTTAATAGATTTGATTATGCAATAATTTTTAATCGACAGTTTTTCGTGGCGTGGCGAATTTACTTTTTATTCGCCGTACTTCGCCATACTCGTGGTGAAAAGCTAAAATAGTATTGGTTACTATTGGCATAGAGCAGTACTGGCGTCACGTGATCGTAGCATTTCAGACTTAACGATAGAACCGTAAGGGGAGAAGAATGGCGCCCACTCTTGGCCTATTTAGACTTCATTCCCTAAAGTAAAAGGGGAGAAGAATGGCGCCCACTCTTGGCCTATTTAGACTTCATTCCCTAAAGTAAGTGCCAGGTGATCTTATTCCGTGGTGTTGTACGGGGTGGGGTCTGGTGTCATGAGAGAATTCAGTTCTTTTTTTCCCCCATAAGAAAGCCCAACTTGTCTACGAGCAACAGAAACTTAGCGCTAAAATAAATGCAGAGATGGACGTCATCTTCCTGAGTGAAATCGGCTCATGGACAACATGCAGACAAATGCAAAAATCACTGGAAACATCAACAACAACAAACACAACAACAACAATAGCAACAACAACAACAACAGAGTGCTTTCTTCTCTTAAAATCAGGTTAAGCGTACAAGAAAAGTCAAAATTCTCACAAAAGTAAAACGAGAAAGTAACCGAATCGATCTAAATAATACTTAAAAAAGAAAAGAAAAGAAAAGAAAAGAACTCTCTCGTTGGTACATAAAAAAAGACGAATATTCTCGATCTAAGGTAAAGTTATTTTTATAAAGGAAAAAAAAAGTCCATTTCTTTCTCTGTATTTTATTATTATTTGTTTTTAATTCGTTCCGAAATGTTTGCTGTGGAATAAAACCAAAGTGGAAATATTACATTGTTCTTTTACCGTGCATTAAAATTTGCTTGTACATGTTTTTATGAACTACAAAAATAAGATTTTTAAGGGCATGCATCTTTCCCATCGCAACATATGCCTGTGAGACCTGGACACTTAAAAAAAAACAGCTGAGAAACACGTATGTGTCTTTGAATGTAAATGTTACACAAGAGTTATTCAAATATCATGGACACAAAAAAAAAAAGAACAAATATATCCATACTACAAGAACTTAATACTGAAGAAGGCTGGCTAGTAAACAAGATTAAAGAGAGAAAACTTAAATATTTTAGACACATTAAACGTCATGATAATTTAGAGAAGACCATCTTGGAAGGGTACATAATGGGAAAAAGAAAGAGAGGAAGACCAAGGCGAAGGTGACTGCAAGACATCGTTGATAATCTGCAAATGGATGCATCAGCAGCAGGCCATCTTGCTTACAACCGAGAGACCTACAGGAGTGCTGTTAGGGAGGCAAAGTTCCACAAGGGGCATGCAAATGACTGACAGACATGTTTTGTCCTTATTTATCACTGTTTTCGGCTCGGTAATACAGCAACTCTACTTTTTACTGTCTTTTTCTAAATGTTGAAACACAGAACAATAGCTTGGGTGCAGCTGTGTATTTAGAGACGTGACACTTCAACAGCTGACAAGAAAACTCCCCGTGTAGGTTATTATACAAGATCTTCAGTTGCCCAGCACTGAATTCAGATCTTCAATATGTTCTTGACGATGGATATTTATAGTTCAGTCGCAAACAAACAATGACACAAATTGTGTAGGCAGGTGCGACGAAAAGTTTGATGAGGTTGCAGATTTGGCTTCATTACTGTGTCTTTGTGGCTGTCAGCGCGAGTAGAAAAGTGAATGCATTAGTTAAAGTGTCCATTCTTGTTACAGAACAAACTGACAGTAAGTTTCTTGTAAGTTAGTTTGGATTATCTTCACCTCAGTCTGGACATATGTGCTCCAGTCTCTCCCCCCCCTCCCGACAGCGTGCGATGACATCTGTCCGATGTTGACTGACCAAACATCCTGTATCGTGCCGAAATACATCACCTTTAGCAATTTCAGGTACAATAATTCTTGATAAACTGCTAGAGCAACCAGTTTTCTGCAGAAAACTTTCACCTCTCGGCATTTTGTCATAACAAGTATAGTGTCAGCTCTGTCCATTGTATGTCCCTCCACTATGACATATGAACGCTAAACTGGCAAGTACATCAGGTCCTGAGAGGACATCAGAGCACCCATGGACATGTCTTGACCGAGTGAAGATAGTCCGAAGTAACTTATAAGAAAGCATGGCCGGGAACAAAAATGACAGCTGACAAATCTGCCACATGTGAAGCAGTTCACATCATTGTTGTCAGATGAGTCCAGCTTGAATCATTTTTTTTTCTTTAGTATGTTCACGGAGTCACTCAGTATAATACCTGTCTGTTCTTCTCTGTTGCCAGCCATTCCAGAGCTTTTGTAGCTGCCATGATCTCCATTATGAGGTTACTTGCGGTAGCACCCTAATCTTCTTCATTGATTGTTTTACTATGGAATGTCGCAATAAAAGCACATGAACATCGCTCACCATAATTCACAGACCCATCTGTGTGATGGCATCATCAGGGCTGTTATCATAACGCAGTGACTTCAGCGTCCACTGCAATTGGATTTGTTCCCTTTAAAATAACACTTAGAAATAGCGTGCTGTCTTGCAAGACCCATACGGGCATTAAAAAGCGACCATTCAAGTTCTCTTAAGTTTCTCATTTGTCATAGACCATAATCGCAGATGTTGCATAACGTGACACACTCCAGCTTCCCCACCAGACAGCATTAGGACCACCCACCCCCTTTCCCAAACGTTTAATATTCTTATCTTATATCCTTCCCGTGCCGCTAATGTCACATAGGGCTTGTCAGTTTTGTCTGTTTTCGGCGAGCTTTTCAACCTCATCAAGGGATTTTATGCCTATTAATTTGGCTTCTCTTCACAATGTCCTCTTTAGAGTTTCCCATGGCCTGGCCTCTTTCTTCGGCCTGTTGTGTTCCACCTGATAGCTTGTTTTGGGATTCTTTGTTTCTTCTCATCACGTGATCGACATATGTCCATTTCCTTTTCCTGATCGCCCATGAGACTGGTTGTTGTTCAGTCATCTGTCTTATCTTTGCAATGTTCTTGAATTCGTTCCACTTGATGCCGACTATTTCCCTAGGCATTTGTTTTCAAAAGAGTCTAATTTATTATCTATTTCTTTAGTTGTTTTCCAGCTTTCACATGCATAAATAAGGGTGGATATTACATTTGAATTGAATAGTCTTAACTTGGTTTTTTTGCTTATAACTTTTGAATGCCAAATGTTCTCAAGGTTCTTGAAGATCGATGCTGCTTTTACAATTCAGATTCTAACTTCCTTTCTGGTGTCACCATCATCGTCTATGTAACTGCCAAGGAATGCAAATTGATTAACTTCTTCAACATCTGTCCCTTCTATGTGTATGTTTCCATTTTGATTAATGGTAAGTTTCATTATTTTTGTTTTGTCCTTGTTAATTTCAAGTCCTATTATGCTAGCCAGTGAAGACAGGCTATCTGTTTTTTCTTGCATGAAATTCACATTATTACTGATAAGAGTTATGCCATCAGCAAAATCAAGATCTTCTAGTTGGGTCCCATCTATCCAATCAATACCTGCGTTACATGTGCAGCATTTTTTCGTTATGAAGTCTATTGCGATTCCAAAAAGCAAAGGAGACAGTATACATCCTTGTTTCACGCCTGTTTCAATCTGGAACCATTCATTCATCCTTTCTTCTGTTTTGATTGCACAAACATATCCATTGTAGAGGTCCTTAATGATGTTGACAATTTTAGTTGGTATTCCATATAGACTTAAAATTCTCCACAGTGAATCTCTGTGTATGCTGTCAAATGCCTTTTTAAAGTCTATGAAGTTCAGTATTAATGGTTTCTGCTTTTCAATATGTTCTTCAAGTATTATTCTGAGAGTAAAGATCTGGTCGAGACAGCTTCTCCCTTTTCGAAATCCCGCTTGTTCTTCTCTCATTATAGTATCCACTATATCTTTAAGTCTATTCAAAATGATCTTGCAAAATACTTTTGACACAACTGATACTAAGGTTCCTTCTCTTCAGTTGTTACAGTCACTAAAGTTGCCTTTTTTTGGTATTTTAACATTTATTCCTTTTTTCCATTTAGAAGGGATCTTTTCATCTTTCCAAATCTTATTAAACATTCTCTGTAGTTGTCTCATGTTGTCACTATTGATAGCTTTTAACATTTCAGCTGTTATTTCATCTTCACCTGCAGCTTTGTTGTTAGCCATTAAATTTATCGCTGTTTCAGTTTTATGCAAAGTAATTTCGTCTAAGCTGACATTTAGTTGTGGGGGTGGTAAGTCGGTTTCGTGATTTATGAATTCTTTTGGGTGTGATCGATTAAGTATTTCTTGGAAGTGTTCGGTTCATCTTTGCTTTTGGTCTTTACTTGATGTTAATAGGGTTTCAGTTTTGCAAAGGATTGTTCTTTCTTTAGATGTAATAATAGTGTTAGCCTCTTTTGTATGTTATATAAAGTTTTGCTGTCTCCTGTTTTTGCTGCTTTCTCTGTCTTTTTCGCCATATTGTTTATGTATTCTCTTTTATCCCTTATAGCTGAAGTTTTTACTTTATTGTCTATTTCTTTGTATGTTGCTTTTGCCTAATCTCTTCCAATCTCTGTCATTCAACATGTCTAATTTGGCTGCTCGTCTTTCATGTATGTACTTCCATGTGTTTTCTGATATCCATGCCTTCCTATTTGATTTTTTTTTCAGTCCAGTGCTTGCTTTGCACCTGATGATGATGATGATGATGATGATGCTTGCTTGCTTTTGCTGCTGTGATTATGGCTGTGCTGTAAGAATTCCATAATTCATCTGTACCTATCTCCTCTATTTCACTTAGTGTTGTGGAATGATTGGCAAGTTTCTGATCGAAATTACTGTTAGTATTTTCTTTTTGTAGGCTGTGGCTGGTTTATCTTTTTGTGTACTGATTTCTTGTGTTGGCATTTCAGTTTTAGTTTTATTTTCTCTATACACAGATTGTGATCACTGTTGACATCTGCATTTCTATATGCCATTACATCAATCAGGGATGTTCTGTATTGCTTTCTAATAAAAAAAAACAATGATGTATTTGGTTTCTAGTTCTATCGTTTGGAGATATCCACGTTGTTTTATGTATCTCTTTGTATAGAAATATTGTGGCTCCAATGACCATGCCCTTTGTTAGACATATTTCAGTTGATCTTTCCCCATTACTTTTTCGACGTCGGTATTATCTTTCCCTACCTTAGCGTTGAAAGAACCCCCCCCCCCCCCCCCCCAATATTGTTTAATATTACAAAAGTATTATTTGCTTCGTATTTTGTTTCTTGCTATTTCGTGAGGTTCAACTTTTCAATATTGGCAGGACGGGGAATGAACCAATCGTATGCAATATATGTTTAAATCTTTGTTCCCTAACCTGCGTTGAAAAGACAAGTTTCATTGGATAAAAACCATCACATGACCAGATAATGTCGGCCTTCAATGGGACATTGAGATGAGGAGATTTTCGAAACTAGAATGAAATGATGCCTGGGAGTGTGTGTAGTTGGCTGGAGCATCATTAACGTTACATTTGTGAAGAGTCGTATCAAACTAAATCGATTTGGGTACGGAGTTCATAACAGTTTCTGCAGAGAACACGATTTGGGAGCCCGAAGAGCGGTCAAAAATGGCGTATGAAAGTGGCACCTCCTACAGTCAGGTACGTAGTGGAAAGTGTACAATTTGTACAGTTTCTTGTTCGCATTCATTCTGTACTTGTTAGCTATGTACAAGCAAATATATCCGCAGTGAACATTACATAAAAGTTTGCGAACAGCCAGGTATGTTTGGTTTTGAGACATAAACATTTGATAAGAGGATGAACCGGAAGACTTTGTGTTTACTTACACGGGCTGGTCAGATTATGTTCGCATGATCTTCCTGGTTTTATGTTTAAATACGCCACAGAAATAAAGTCAGTCATAAAGCAGAGCCTCATAAAATAATAAAATCTAGAAATATTAAATTCGGAAACCAGGTTGGAAAAAACGCAATCATTGATAAAATGCATACATAATGCGGTAAAGAATCACACAGTGCACACATCTTGAGTCGCTGAGAATTTATAAAGGAGCGGGAAGGATGTGCCTTTTATTTCATGTGTTCTATATGTGTTATTGGTTTGTTGCAAGTCTGTGTGCTTTTATTATGTTCCATGTGTGTCAGCTGTTGTGTGGTGTATATCAAGAGTCATGTATAATGAGGTTAGTTTGTTAGATGTGTGTGATATATAGGCTGTTTTTAGGACTTAAAGAGCGTGCATCATGTAAACTGTAGATGGTATATTAACTATAAGAGATATGTAAACAGGAGGTAGTGCATGAAGTATAGTGTGTGACCTGTATGTACTGCATGTAGCATATGGATTGTAGGTAGTGTGTCAGATGTCGTATGTAACAACTGTATGTACTGCATGAGCTGTATGTAGTGTGTAAACTGTATGTAATGCATGAGTTGTATGTAGTGTCTAAACTGTATGTAATGCATGAGCTGTATGTAGCATGTGTGTAGTGTGTGAATTTCATGTAGTGCATGGGCTGTAGTGTGTGAGCTGAGTTTAAATGTAGTGCATGAACTGTAGTGTGTGAGCTTTATGTAGTGTGTGGACTGTAGTTTGTGAGCTTTGTGTATTATGAGGACTAGTATAAGAGCTTTATCTAGTGCATGGACTGTAGTGTGTGAGCTTTATGTAGTGCATGTGGACTGTAGCGTGTGAGCTTTATGCAGTGTGTGGACTGTAGCGTGTGAGCTTTATGCAGTGAAACTGATGTGTGTAGACAGAAGATAAATGTAAAATTCAGTGTTAATAATATTTATAGGCATGTGACTGTGAGTTGGTAGTAAACATTATGGTGTTCTATGTCTGCAGATGTTAAACTCTTATATGATCCTAGCTATAGAAATTGCTAGTTAACATTATGGTGTGTTATGTCTGTCGGGGATAAAGCATCTTGAGGTTCCATAGAGGAGAGAGAATATGTTTTAAACATCAGTAGACATGCTTTTTTCATCATCCGTATGTGCATTGAATGAATTAGTGGATCAGCGTTTTTGTGTTAGGGTTGTGTGCCAGAAGCAGCAATGCTTTTCTTCGTCACGTGCCGCCAATAGTTTTCTTGTACAATTTTCAAGTGTGAAATTTTCAGCTTTTTCATGCGCTCAAAAATGTTGCATCGTGTCACGTTTGTCTGGGCGCCTTGTGTTCGTAGCTAGCTAGTACACAGTTTATCAGCCAGTAGGTTGTTTTGTTTTCATGTAAAGTGCAGGTGTCAAGTTGTTGCAAGTATTGTCCTTGTGAATCAATACATAACTTGTCTGGTCACTGAGTTTGAGAAATATAGAGAAGGGTGTAGTCTAGTTACTTCATGTGTAGACAACACATAGAAGGGGGTGGTCAGGATATATCATGCAGAATTAGAACAGCATAGGGAAGGGGGTGGTCTGATTATATCAAGTTATATCATGCAGAATTAGAACAGCATAAGGAAGGGCGTGGTCAAGTTATATCATGCAGAATTAGAACAGCATAGGGAAGGGCGTGGTCAAGTTATATCATGCAGAATTAGAACAGCATAGGGAAGGGGGTGGTCTGATTCTCTCTCTCTCTGAACCTTAGGTGCCCAGGGCACATGGGGCTTCCGCAAGGGTTTTCCACAAATGCCTGTCTTTCGCCTTTTTTTCTGCTCTTGCCCAGGTGAGCCCTCTATTGCTCAACATCCTTTCTGTTGTTCTTCTCCATGTCTCTTTTGGTCTACCCTTACTTCTGCTCCCCTGTGGTGTCCATCTTAGTGCTATTTTTGGTAGTGAGTTGTCAGTCATTCGGAGCACATGTCCCAACCATCGCCATCATCTTTCCTCAATAATTGTTGTCAGTGGTTTCATCTGCATTTCTGCCAATAAGATGTTATTTCTTATGGTGTTTGGCCAAAATATTTTTTTAATTCTTCATAAACATTTAGTCTGGAAAGAATTCAACTTGTTTTCTATGGTTTTGGTGATTTTCCAGCATTCACTTCCATAGAGTAGTACACTTAGAACATTACTCTTAAATATCCTGATTTTCATATTTATGCTTAGTTTATTTGATTTCCATATATTCTGTAGCATTGCAAAAGCCTGGTTTGCTCTAGTAAGTCTGCTGTTGATGTCCTCTGTGCTGTCTCCATTTTCTACTACTCTGCTGCCAAGGTATACAAATTCGTTGACCTCCTCCACTAACTTGTTATCTACTCTGAGTACATTTCTGTTGTTCACATTTTGCTTCATTAACTTTGTCTTTCCTACGTTGATCTTTAGTCCTATGTTGTTTGCATTCTGGGTTAACTTGTTTATTTTATCTTGCATATCTTTGTGGGTGGTCTGATTATATCAAGTTATATCATGCAGAATTAGAACATCATAGGGAAGGGGTGGTCTGATTATATCAAGTTATATCATGCAGAAAGAAATGATTAGAGAATCCCAAAACAAGCTATCAAGTGGAACACAACAGGTCGAAGAAAAAGAGGCAGACCGTGTGAAACTCTGAAGAGGACATTATTAAGAGAGGCCAAATTAACAGGCATAAAATCCTTTGATGAGGTTGAAAGACTCGCTCAAGACAGGAAAAATTGGCGAACTACTTTGCGAGCCCTATGTGACGTTTAACGACACGGGAAGCATATAAGATATAAGATATAATGCAGAATTAGAATAGCACAGGGAAGGGTGTGGTCTAGTTATATTATGTAGAGTTAGAACAATACAGAGAATAGTGTAGTCCATCATGAAGAGTTAAAACAATATAGAGAAGTGTGAGGTATTTCTGTCTAAATTAAAGTCAGAAGAAAATAGAAGAGTGAGTGGTGTAGTTCTAGCATAAACCTTAGCTGTATATATACACACAGAGAAATCACCACATCAGGCCACTAATCACAACTTTGTGCTGTAGATTATCGTTTGTGACTTTGCTTCCAGCATCTTGTGTCATCACAAAACTTCGCCCTCATCTCGCTTAGGCTAACGATCATTTGTAGGTGGTAGAAACTGAAATCTGTTTGTTTACATTGTTTGTTGTTACCAGTTGTCAGGATGAGCTTGAAATTTGCTATGAGCTCTTTCTTTCTGAAGTTACCACTCCCAGATGACTGGACAGTGAGAAACATGGTGAAGATGGTGTCACGGGATAGTGTAAATAAGATGTTTTCTTGCAGAACTGTCTACATCTTCAAGCTACAGTTACTTCTATATCAGTAGCAACTGTTTTAATTGTAGTCTGCAGTTTATCATCACCCTGGAAACAACTTGCTATTGTAGTGTGCATCTTATCATCACCCTGGAAACAACTTGTCATTGTAGCCTGTAGCTTATCATCACTCCAGAAACAACTTGTTATTGTAGCCTACAGCTTATCATCACTACAGAAACAAATTGTTATTGTAGCCTGCATCTTAAAATCACCCCAGAAACAGCTTGTTATTTTAGCCTTTAGCTTATCATCACCCCAGAAACAACTAGTCATTGTAGCCTGTAGCTTATCATCACCCAGAAACAACTTCTTTTAGCTTTTAGCTTATCATCACTCCAGAAGCAATTTGTTACAGTGGCCTGTAGCTCATCATCACTCCAGAAACAATTTGTTACAGTGGCCTGTAGCTCATTATCACTCCAGAAACAATTTGTTACAGTGGCCTGTAGCTTATCATCACACCAGAAACAATTTGTTACAGTGGCCTGTAGCTTATCATCACTCCAGAAGCAATGGGTCTACCGCACCCCCTCCCCCTCCAGCAAGTCATCAACTGAATCCCTGGCTCTCTCTACCTCTGTGTCTCTGTCTCTGCCTGTCAGGGACTTGGTGAGAGACTTCAGACGAAAATAAAATGATATTTGTGAGGCAGTATCCATATCTGTAACGTATTGCAGCAGCAGAATGGTGAGTATACGTACGTACGTACGTACGCGCGCGCACACACAGAGTGTCTTCCGCTGTGTTCAAGTGATTTGTCAGGACAAATTTGCTTCAGGAAATTTGTCAAGTTTTTATCAAGATTTTCTGCATGTCAAGTCTCAGAGTTGGCTAGATCTGTGTAGGCAGTGAGCTGTTGTAGTCGACCTAGGAGTATGTAGTTTCTGTAGTTGGCTAGGTCTGTGTTGGCATGAGTTGTTGTAGTCTACCCAGGAGTCTGTTGAACACTTTGCTGTTGAACACGTACTTGTGTCAAGCTCGATGCCCCATAGTTGAACACTTAATTCAAGGAAAGCGTACTTGTGTCAAGCTTGATGCCCCATAGTTGAACACTTAATTCAAGGAAAGCGTACTTGTGTCAAGCTCGATGCTCTGTAGTTGAACACTTTGCTTCAAGGAAAGCATGCTTGTGTCACATTTGATAGTTGAACACTTTGCTTCAAGGAAAGCATGCTTGTGTCACATTTGATAGTTGAACACTTAATTCAAGGAAAGCGTACTTGTGTCAAGCTTGATGCCCCATAGTTGAACACTTAATTCAAGGAAAGCATGCTTGTGTCACATTTGATAGTTAAACACTTTGATTCAAGGAAAGCATGCTTGTGTCATGCTTGATGCTCCGTAGTTGAACATTTTAATTCAAGGAAAGCATGCTTGTGTCACGCTTGATGCTCCATACAGTAAAGATTTTGCTGCTAGCACTATGAGAACCAGATCAGTACAGATTGGACATACCAAGATCACCACACATCTAACATTGTAGAGATACCAGAATCACCACACACCTAACTTTGTACAGATACTAAAATCACCACAAATCCAACAGTGTAGAGATACCATAATCATCACAATCCAGCATTGTAGAGACACCAGAATCACCACACATCCAACATTGTAGAGATATTAGAATCAACACACATCTGACTTTGTAGACATACTAGAATCACCACACATCCAACATTATAGACATACCAGAATCATCACACACATCCAACATTGTAGAGATATTAGAATCAACACACATCTGACTTTGTAGACATACCAGAATCACCACACATCCAACATTGTAGACATAGCAGAATCACCACACATCCAACTTTGTATATGTCTACAATACCTTCATCAGTGTTATAGATACTTGTAACAGTCACCGAACTGGCTTCGCCCAGGAAACGAAAGGTCCAGACTCTAGGGACAATTAACTCTAGTACAGTACTTGTGCAGTTTTCCTGTTTCTAGTGCTCTCGCTGCGTCCACAAAACCTGCACTGGCTAAGTATTTCCTTGTTGTCTGTGCTATCTTCCCTGCCATCTTATTCTGTCTCCCTTGAATTGCTGGTGTACTTTACAACCCATGTGGTGATGATGTTAGTGCAGATTATTTTGGCATTTTTTGTTCATTGAGTGGAGCAGGGGCTATGCAGTACTTCTCTAGCAGACTCCACTACCATGGGGCTATGACGATCCCTAGAAGACTGTCATCTCAAAGCTGATTCCCCCAGCGATGTGCTAGAAGACTGTCATCTCATAGCTGATTCCCCCAGCGACATGCTAGAAGACTGTCATCTCATAGCTGATTCTCCCAGCGACGTGCTAGAAGACTGTCATCTCATAGCTGATTCCCCCAGCGACGTGCTAGAAGACTGTTATCTCATAGCTGATTCCCCCAGTGACGTGCTAGAAGACTGTCATCTCATAGCTGATTCTCCCAGCGATGTGCTAGAAGACTGTCATCTCATAGCTGATTCCCCCAGCGACGTGCTAGAAGACTGTCATCTCATAGCTGATTCCCCCAGCGATGTGCTAGAAGACTGTCATCTCATAGCTGATTCCCCCAGCGACGTGCTAGAAGACTGTCATCTCATAGCTGATTCCCCCAGTGACGTGCTAGAAGACTGTCATATATCATTTCATTCTGTCATCCTCAGTGCCTATAACCTCTGGTTTACTACTTTCAAAGCTTATCGTTTTGTGGGACACTTACATGGCTTTGTCAAAATTTGTAACAAAAACGTGTTTGGAGAATGACATTTTTATTTTGGAGAATGAAGTTTCTGAGCTATAAAATAAATTATAGCCAACCCCCTTCTCTAGGAAAAAAATGGCGATTGTGTTGATTGTAAAGTGTTTATGTGGTTCTTGGATTTTTTTTTTTTTTTTTTAGGAAAAGGGGAAAATTTATGACCAGTAATGACATAACTGGAGTAACCAATATGACAGCCTGTAACGATAATGATCAAAGTTATCACAAGATGTATCGGTAACTGAACATGTCTATATTTAGCAGTCAAAGGTTACAAGAAACTTGCTAGACATTCACCTGCTCGTTACTCATCATTCACAACTTTCGCTCAGAGAGTGAAGAATCCACTCGTGACTTTTTTGTTGGTGGGAGGAGGGGGGGGGAGTGTTGTCTAAGGTGTAGTCAGTAATCTGCAGCATTCAGTGACTGGTCGTGTGTTGGTTGTGTAAAAGGGTTTTCTTCGCGGATGATATGTTACTAATTGTGCCAACGCGGCATCAACTATAGGCGTATGTCTCTGTGGCAGTACACAGAGAGTCAGAGATATTGACTTTTTGTGGACTTTAACTGTAGTAGAAAGACTTACATGTTGTTGTTGCCTGTAAGAGTTGGTAACACTACTTTACCATAAAGGCAAAATCGTCACTATGGTATACCCCGAGTGACACAACAACAATGCCAGGTTGGCAACTGCCACAACAAAAACGTCACATAATGAAAACTTATACAGGACTCCCACTTGCTCAGCAGGACTGACAGATAAGAACTCCATGTAGGTAGTGAATAGACTAAGTTCCAAGATACACATCAAACATTTATTGAATGAAAAAATGAATGGTGGAAGATGGAGATGAGGAAGGAAGACAAACTGCCACCTTGGCAGGCTGATTTAACAAACAATACAAGAGCTTCCCAAGTGCGTAGTCAGCGCCATGGGGAAGAAAAGCCTGACAACAATAAGCAAGTAAAAACAATTACTTACAATGCCGTGAACTTCCAACACATCTCCCGAGCATACAAATCTGTCCTGACAAGGACAACACTCCTAACATCTACATATCAATACAAGGTAAAAGAACATTGTCCTGAAGGACAATATACTGGCTAAAACTATTAAATTACTAAAACTGGCTTGCAACTACTCCACTGGGAAAAATGACCACTCAGCAAAACATTCTACACAAAACCCCCCCTAACAAAAATTGCTGAAGCTTAAATATTCCCTAAAAATTTACCTTGAACTTTATCTAAAAGTTCACGAGGCGTCTGACCCTAGTGAAATTGTCTGTCTACTGACCTTTAGTAATAAGGTGTCAAACATTTCCAAATTTAATTTGTTACTAAATATAACTAGCCTAGACAGACGGCTCACCAAATACATTAATAATTCTTGTGATGTTAACATGTCAAAACTGACCTTGAGTAAAAAAAAAAACCAAAACATTCCAAGGCTTACATTTTCTGTTACTCCTTTCGTCAGGTCATGTCGACCCAGACATTCTTTTTTGACAGTTTCAGTTTTTTCCAACTATCAGTGAGATTTACAAATCTTAAACAACATAACCTTGAACTATGTCATAATTAAGTAGGGGCTTTAAAAATTTAGTCTAAGAACTAAATCTGTTTTTGATTATGTCCCTTCGATATTAAAAATGTCTAACAAATGCAGTATTTAAAAATACTGCCACAGTGGGCCGACACAGCTGCCTACATCTTACTTAACTTGCTCGTGTTTTGTGACGCTTTCCCAGTTTCTTCTCAAACCACGGTGATGTCATGATCATATCATCATCATCATCATGCCGAGTTTAACATCCTTCTGTTGGTGGCCGATCCTGCAGGAACGTAACAGACAGAATAGTAAAACAAATATGGATCGCCACACCTAGTCATTGTGACAGAAACAAGCCGAGATATCAGGTCACTCTGACACCTCCCCCCTCCCACGTCTGTCTGTCTACTTACGCGCCAGGAGATCATGTGCGCACCAACATCTTATTTCTCTTGTGTGTGTCCTGAACTGTGAACTCAGTAGTTCTGTCTGTCAGAGGACCTACTTGGGCTGGTCGTGTCAGCGGGACATTTGTGTGAAGAAGATATGTCATGGAATCGTGGTAATCAAGAAAGTATCAACATTACAGGCACTCATCAGATTTTAACATACATAAATAATACCAACACACAAGCTGAATCGGTCACATAGTAGTTCAGACGTGAAAGTGTGTGGATGTGCCAGGAAAGTGGTTCAGATATGAAAGTGTGTGGCTGTGCTAGGAGAATGGTTCAGATATGAAGGTGTGTGGCTGTGCTAGGAGAGTATCACTTTTAGCATTGTTTTTATGAGGTTGGGCGCGGCTTTTCCGTGTAGGGCTAAGGTGAGACACAGGAAACTTACTACATGGCGGCTACGTTATGACCATATAATGGTGCTCCAGGAAACCTAGTACATGACGTCTACGTTATGACCATATAATGGTGCTCCAGGAAACCTAGTACATGACGTCTACGTTATGACCACATAATAGTGCTCCAGGAAACCTAGTACATGACGTCTACGTTATGACCGTATAATGTTGGTCCAGGAAACCTAGTACATGACGTCTACGTTATGAGCACATCAAACATTTATTGAATTAAAAAATGAATGATGGAAGATGGAGATGAGGAAGGAAGACAAACTGCCACCTTGGCAGGCTGATTTAACAAACAATACAAGAGCTTCCCAAGTGCGTAGTCAGCGCCATGGGGAAGAAAAGCCTGACAACAGTAAGCAAGTAAAAACAATTACTTACAATGCCGTGAACTTCCAACACATCTCCCGAGCATACAAATCTGTCCTGACAAGGACAACACTCCTAACATCTACATATCAGTACAAGGTAAAAGAACATTGTCCTGAAGGACAATATACTGGCTAAAACTATTAAATTACTAAAACTGGCTTGCAACTACTCCACTGGGAAAAATGACCACTCAGCAAAACATTCTACACAAAACCCCCCCTAACAAAAATTGCTGAAGCTTAAATATTCCCTAAAAATTTACCTTGAACTTTATCTAAAAGTTCACGAGGCGTCTGACCCTAGTGAAATTGTCTGTCTACTGACCTTTAGTAATAAGGTGTCAAACATTTCCAAATTTAACTTTGTTACTAAATATAACTAGCCTAGACAGACGGCTCACCAAATACATTAATAATTCTTGTGATGTTAACATGTCAAAACTGACCTTGAGTAAAAAAAAAAACCAAAACATTCCAAGGCTTACATTTTCTGTTACTCCTTTCGTCAGGTCATGTCGACCCAGACATTCTTTTTTGACAGTTTCAGTTTTTTCCAACTATCAGTGAGATTTACAAATCTTAAACAACATAACCTTGAACTATGTCATAATTAAGTAGGGGCTTTAAAAATTTAGCCTAAGAACTAAATCTGTTTTTGATTATGTCCCTTCGATATTAAAAATGTCTAACAAATGCAGTATTTAAAAATACTGCCACAGTGGGCCGACACAGCTGCCTACATCTTACTTAACTTGCTCGTGTTTTGTGACGCTTTCCCAGTTTCTTCTCAAACCACGGTGATGTCATGATCATATCATCATCATCATCATGCCGAGTTTAACATCCTTCTGTTGGTGGCCGATCCTGCAGGAACGTAACAGACAGAATAGTAAAACAAAAATGGATCGCCACACCTAGTCATTGTGACAGAAACAAGCCGAGATATCAGGTCACTCTGACACCTCCCCCCTCCCACGTCTGTCTGTCTACTTACGCGCCAGGAGATCATGTGCGCACCAACATCTTATTTCTCTTGTGTGTGTCCTGAACTGTGAACTCAGTAGTTCTGTCTGTCAGAGGACCTACTTGGGCTGGTCGTGTCAGCGGGACATTTGTGTGAAGAAGATATGTCATGGAATCGTGGTAATCAAGAAAGTATCAACATTACAGGCATTCATCAGATTTTAACATACATAATAATACCAACACACAAGCTGAATCGGTCACATAGTAGTTCAGACGTGAAAGTGTGTGGATGTGCCAGGAGAGTGGTTCAGATATGAAAGTGTGTGGCTGTGCTAGGAGAATGGTTCAGATATGAAGGCGTGTGGCTGTGCTAGGAGAGTATCACTTTTAGCATTGTTTTTATGAGGTTGGGCGCGGCTTTTCCGTGTAGGGCTAAGGTGAGACACAGGAAACTTACTACATGGCCGCTACGTTATGACCATATAATGGTGCTCCAGGAAACCTAGTACATGACGTCTACGTTATGACCATATAATGGTGCTCCAGGAAACCTAGTACATGACGTCTACGTTATGACCATATAATGGTGCTCCAGGAAACCTAGTACATGACGTCTACGTTATGAGCACATAATAGTGCTCCAGGAAACCTAGTACATGACGTCTACGTTATGAGCACATAATAGTGCTCCAGGAAACCTAGTACATGACGTCTACGTTATGAGCACATAATAGTGCTCCAGGAAACCTAGTACATGACGTCTACGTTATGAGCACATAATAGTGCTCCAGGAAACCTAGTACATGACGTCTACGTTATGACCACATAATAGTGCTCCTGTGGTGGCTTAGCTGTGACAAACTCCGAGGAACAAAGAGGGCACGGTCATGTCCCTCCAAGCCCCTGCCCCGCAAAGAACAGGACGGGGTTATTGTTCATAAATTAGCGAATATTCCCACAGGTTTTCTAGGAAGCTTTGCCGGAAGATAGAGACATTATCAGCAGTTACCTCCAGAAGTGATGGCCTTCTGGGTCACTCATGTGACAGTACTCGATGATAAACATCAGCTGGTGAATTACCTAGGTACAGCTGATGACACGGCTATATTTAGAACCTGCCAGTGCACAGTGACCGACCACGCGGTTGTTGGATCGTCCAGGTACTGAGATGTTTAAGACAAACTCCCAGCAGGTGGTCTTGTTCTCAGTTTGAGTGACGCTTATTATGTTCTTTATCTAAAAGTTCACGAGGCGTCTGACCCTAGTGAAATTGTCTGTCTACTGACCTTTAGTAATAAGGTGTCAAACATTTCCAAATTTAACTTTGTTACTAAAATAACTAGCCTAGACAGACGGCTCACCAAATACATTAATAATTCTTGTGATGTTAACATGTCAAAACTGACCTTGAGTAAAAAAAAAAACCAAAACATTCCAAGGCTTACATTTTCTGTTACTCCTTTCGTCAGGTCATGTCGACCCAGACATTCTTTTTTGACAGTTTCAGTTTTTTCCAACTATCAGTGAGATTTACAAATCTTAAACAACATAACCTTGAACTATGTCATAATTAAGTAGGGGCTTTAAAAATTTAGCCTAAGAACTAAATCTGTTTTGATTATGTCCCTTCGATATTAAAAATGTCTAACAAATGCAGTATTTAAAAATACTGCCACAGTGGGCCGACACAGCTGCCTACATCTTACTTAACTTGCTCGTGTTTTGTGACGCTTTCCCAGTTTCTTCTCAAACCACGGTGATGTCATGATCATATCATCATCATCATCATGCCGAGTTTAACATCCTTCTGTTGGTGGCCGATCCTGCAGGAACGTAACAGACAGAATAGTAAAACAAAAATGGATCGCCACACCTAGTCATTGTGACAGAAACAAGCCGAGATATCAGGTCACTCTGACACCTCCCCCCCTCCCACGTCTGTCTGTCTACTTACGCGCCAGGAGATCATGTGCGCACCAACATCTTATTTCTCTTGTGTGTGTCCTGAACTGTGAACTCAGTAGTTCTGTCTGTCAGAGGACCTACTTGGGCTGGTCGTGTCAGCGGGACATTTGTGTGAAGAAGATATGTCATGGAATCGTGGTAATCAAGAAAGTATCAACATTACAGGCATTCATCAGATTTTAACATACATAAATAATACCAACACACAAGCTGAATCGGTCACATAGTAGTTCAGACGTGAAAGTGTGTGGATGTGCCAGGAGAGTGGTTCAGATATGAAAGTGTGTGGCTGTGCTAGGAGAATGGTTCAGATATGAAGGCGTGTGGCTGTGCTAGGAGAGTATCACTTTTAGCATTGTTTTTATGAGGTTGGGCGCGGCTTTTCCGTGTAGGGCTAAGGTGAGACACAGGAAACTTACTACATGGCCGCTACGTTATGACCATATAATGGTGCTCCAGGAAACCTAGTACATGACGTCTACGTTATGACCATATAATGGTGCTCCAGGAAACCTAGTACATGACGTCTACGTTATGACCATATAATGGTGCTCCAGGAAACCTAGTACATGACGTCTACGTTATGAGCACATAATAGTGCTCCAGGAAACCTAGTACATGACGTCTACGTTATGAGCACATAATAGTGCTCCAGGAAACCTAGTACATGACGTCTACGTTATGAGCACATAATAGTGCTCCAGGAAACCTAGTACATGACGTCTACGTTATGAGCACATAATAGTGCTCCAGGAAACCTAGTACATGACGTCTACGTTATGACCACATAATAGTGCTCCTGTGGTGGCTTAGCTGTGACAAACTCCGAGGAACAAAGAGGGCACGGTCATGTCCCTCCAAGCCCCTGCCCCGCAAAGAACAGGACGGGGTTATTGTTCATAAATTAGCCAATATTCCCACAGGTGTTCTAGGAAGCTTTGCCGGAAGATAGAGACATTATCAGCAGTTACCTCCAGAAGTGATGGCCTTCTGGGTCACTCATGTGACAGTACTCGATGATAAACATCAGCTGGTGAATTACCTAGGTACAGCTGATGACACGGCTATATTTAGAACCTGCCAGTGCACAGTGACCGACCACGGTTGTTGGATCGTCCAGGTACTGAGATGTTTAAGACAAACTCCCAGCAGGTGGTCTTGTTCTCAGTTTGAGTGACGCTTATTATGTTCTTTATGCTACAACAATTTCTCTACAGAGTCGCCGGGTTAGATATAGTAAGAGAGTCGCCGGGTTAAATATAGTAAGAGAGTCGCCGGATTAAATATAGTAAGAGAGTCGCCGGGTTAAATATAGTAAGAGAGTCGCCGGGTTAAATATAGTAAGAGAGTCGCCGGGTTAAATGTAGTAAGAGAGTCGCCGGGTTTAAGGGAGTCGCCGGGTTAAATATAGTAAGAGAGTCGCCGGGTTAAATATAGTAAGAGAGTCGCCGGGTTAAATGTAGTAAGAGAGTCGCCGGGTTAAATGTAGTAAGAGAGTCGCCGGGTTAAATATAGTAAGAGAGTCGCCGGGTTAAATGTAGTAAGAGAGTCGGCGGGTTAAATGTAGTAAGAGAGTCGCCGGGTTAAATGTAGTAAGAGAGTCGCCGGGTTAAATGTAGTAAGAGAGTCGCCGGGTTAAATGTAGTAAGAGAGTCACCGGGTTAAATGTAGTAAGAGAGTCACCGGGTTAAATGTAGTAAGAGAGTCGCCGGGTTAAATGTAGTAACAGAGTCGCCGGGTTAAATGTAGTAAGAGCTTGAGAGTGAATGTGAATGTTCCAGTAAGTAAAGAAGAGAGCAGTGTGTTGTCCTGGCACTGATAACAATGGTGACAGTGTTGGCTGGTTGCCCTCTTACTTCTGGTTGTTAGCTGAGACGGCGCTCGGTTTACTAACCCGCTGGTACTGGGTTCGAGTCCCAGCACTGGGGCTTCTTTCTGCTGCACACCAACAAGGCCAGGTGTCCACCCAGACTCTAAAATATGGCTACCAGAGAAATCTGGGACGGTAAGAGCGGCCAGGCGTGATGCTGACTACATCAGACTTCCATGTGCCGAAGGTCGTGTAAATACGGGCCTAACATTGTATCTCCAGTATATGTTAATGGCACGAAAATGAGGATTTTACCTTTTAGTTGTGACTTCTCGGAGTTCTCTCTCTCTCTCTCTCTATATATATATATATATATATATATATATAGTGAAGTTTACTAAGCAGGTATGTGAAGTCTACTAAACTGGTATGTGAAGTTTACAAAGCTGGGTGTTATTGTTGCCGGCCAGTGTATGTGGGCCTTGTATGAGGCGCGCACTGTTGGAAGCTTGCCTGGCTGGCTACAGAGCTGTGCTGCTGCAGCAGACATGACTTTGCTTGTACCGATCACTCAAGTAGCAGTGTTATTGCTGGGCATGATAGTTACGTATACAGGCTACAGGGCAGTGTAAACATGATACTCTGCTCTCCCTAATTAACTGCAGCAGCAATAACATCATGCTCATAAACACCAGCAAAACAAAATTCATGCTCATTACAACAAGACAGAAATTCACCACCAACAACAACAACACTACAGCTCCACTCTGGAACTTCACAGATACAGAATGTTAGTGAACATAAAACTCTAGGTCTCATGTGACCACCACCTCACCTGGAATCATCATGTAGACAATCTAACCAAACTCAGCATACAGAAGCTTTACCAACTTGCCACAATTAAACACTTTCTTGGCACAGACACTAGGCAAGTATACTACATATCACAAATACAAACACACTTGGGCTACTGTTCCACTGTCTGGGATGGTTGTTCCCTGTCAAACATGAAAAGACTTTACTCATTCCAGAAACAAGCAGTAAAGCTTATAGACAACAAACATGTAGCACATGTTACAAATAAGGACAAACATCTTGGCATTCTACCCCTAAAGAAGAAATTTCTGTTAAGCAAAGCCAAGTTAATTCATAAAATGCTATCACACAATGCTCCACGTCGTTGTTCAAATCCAACCCAAAACACAGTCAACGCTTAAGTAATTCTATTCTCCCAAAGCCAAGGCTTGACATGTTTTAAAAAAACCACCTCTTACTCAGCTGTCCACCTTTGGAATGCCCTACCAACTCATGTACAACTTATAAGTAATATTCGTTCTTATAACTTCAGGCTTTGTCAGTATCTGTTTGAGATGAACCATATGCCCGTCTAATATGTCACTGTGTATACTTTATATATGTGTATGAATAGGAGTAGGTGTGTGTGCATGTATATGTGTATGTGTGTATATATCTGTGTTTGTAAATACATATGTGTATATATGCAGACCCTTATGTGCATGCATGTTAATGTATATGTGTATATGGCCATGTGTGGATGTGGTGGTATATATGTGTGTGTGAATATATGCATCTGTATGTATTTGCTTATATGAAAAGTATAGTTGTATGTACTATCAAAGTCTAAATTAGTTTAAAGTATGTCTTGATTGTTGTATTTTCGAGTATTATACTGCTGTTATATAAATGTGTTAGTTTATAATGAACGTTAACATGTAATTAAGTTTATATCGTGTAGTTACAAATGCAGAATGCGGAGTGTATGGAAAGAAAGGGTTTATTAATTATTTAATTTGTTTTTGTTTTTCATGCATATTGTGTTTGATAAATGCTGAATGTCTGTGACCGAGTGAAAGTTGTATGATGAAGGGCAGAATGGTAGACGGGCCTGCGTGCCCAGTTTTTACCCTGTAAAAATAAATATTCTTTCTCTCTCTCTCTCTTCTCTCTCTCTCTCTCTCTCTCTCTCTCTGTGCATGGAACTAGGAAAGATGGGCATGAAATATTCTGATTGTCCAGTTTATTGCCAACAAGAGTAATTTGTATTCACAAGGAGTACATGTACATAGACAGACTGTAGATCATTGTCAGGCCAGGCTAGAGTTGTGGTTATGTTGTACATAGACAGAATGTAGATAATTGATTTGTGTCTAGGCTAGACAGACTATTGGCTTGTGTCTAAGCCAGGCTGACTTTGTGTCTAAATTGGACTGACTTTTGGTTTGTACGTAAGCTAGGCTAGAGATGTTCGTATAATATTGTAGATTGCGAATCCTATATTTCTTACTAAAGAATTGATGTTCTTAATTAACACCGACTTTATCTTCTCACATATCCAGATTTCTGTTGTTTAGATTAAGTTTCACAAACATTGCCACTTCTATAATCAGAGGAAGTCCGATTAAATGTTCTCTACAGAATTCATTTAATTCTGACAAATAAGATATTCGACTTGGAATTCACATCACTTGTACTGAGATGCAGTATAACATAACCTTCTTTAGTTTCGTCGTTGAAGCACATCAGCATCAGACTCATATTCTACATGCAGCATTTCTCAGTGTTCTCCTATTTTACAATATTCTACACATTTGATAAGAGGACAGTTCTAAACTTTGTACTATATTCCATCTGAAACACGTGGCCAATCAGTTACGCGAGTAAATCACTGTACTCGAAGTTTCAGAGTCATACATTATTCACAGATTCAATCTGTCCTAAAACTACTTCTGCAAGACTGCTTTTCCTGAGTATCTATTGCTCTAAGTGTCCATCTGTTTTATCTGTCGTTACTTACGTTTTCTTTCTCTCTCGTGTCTTCTCTGGTGTGTGTTCTCCTTCTGCTGTTCTTCTCTGACTATTTGTCTTTCTCTTCTCTTGTCTGGACTGGTCTCAGTTCACTGACTGTCCTTTTTTCCTCCGTCTTCGGGGCTCCGTCCTCTTTCTCCTCTCCTCTACTTCTTTTTTCTTCTTGATTCTTCAGTTCTTCTGTCTTCGGGACCCCTCCTCTATCTCTTCTTCTTCCTCGTTCCCTCCTGTACTTGGTTCCTATTCGTTCTCTCCGCTCACCTTTTTTATCTTCAAGTCCAGCTTGATGGATTAACCAGTAAGTATTTTGCCTCCACTCATCAGATGTCCACTGGTTCCCATGAGCGTTCTGATTGTCCGTCATTCAAACTGCCCCGTTACTTATATGTCGTAAGTCAAATGTCCAATAGGCCACGCCTCTAAATATTTAATTGGTCAGTTGGTCACTCTTTTATTTAAAAAACCGTGTGCAATCGCGTCACAACGCGTGTCAAAAATGTCAACTCCGTCTATACAATTGTCATTTACCTAAGACATTATCTTGCTCTTTCATGTCGGAGGTTTTATTGTGTCCTCTCTTTTCACTGTGTCTGCCTTTTCTATTCGTCTTTTCTATTTTGTTTACTCGTGTCAACGTCCAGTTACTGCTTTGTTATCACTGGACTATCCTACTTTCTGGCGTTCTACCTTTGTCTTTCCTACATGTCAGCGTCACTGAGTCTCGTCTTTTTCTATTCACTGTTTCCACTACATACTTTGTCCGCGTCTTGTTCTGGTGTCATGGAAGTTTTATATCTTTCTCTTTCTTTTTCGACCTTCTTTTCTCTGTCACTGTTCGATGTTACTATTTTGTTTACAGTATTTTTTCATAATCATATTCATTAATAATAACAATAACCACAACAATCATTACTTACAAGGCTGTGCTACATTCATATTACAGGAAACCTTTGTGATGTGGTTGTATTGAGGTTTTCAGTTCCATCCTGTTAAATGAACACGTGACTTTAAGCATGTTCTAAACTAATGGACGGCTAGCGTAGTGGTTAGAATACGCGTCTAGCAACCGAATAGTCGATGGTTCGAATCCCCAGATGAGCGGGACTCCCCCCCCCCCCCCCCTACCAATACGGCCCCGAGATCTATCCGGTCTGGTAAAATGGGTAGCAGAGAAAATCTGAGGAGGAAAGGAACTGGCCACCCTATCTCGTACGCTGATGGCCCAGCATAATGAGATCTCTAACGCTTCATCCCCTACGGCAGAGGTCAGAGGTGACATGTTCATGTATTATTCTGGTAAATTACCTTCCTGATTCTGTTTATATCCATGAGAGAAGTAGAACAATGCAGCTACATCCTCATTAGTTATCATGCTGGCTTGTTATTGTTATAGACATCTTTCCATATCTTAATTTAGGTCATACAGTGTACACAGGTCCTCAATCAATCAATCAAGTGCCGTGCCGCGTGGCGTAGACGATCATTTCTCTCCACAATTCCCTGTCTTTAGACTTGATTATGAGACCCACCGGTGATTTTCTTCCTAGCCACACTGACAGCTCATCTAGTAACTTCTCTCTCTCTGTCTTCCTCTGTCTCTTCATCCCTCAATTTTTCCAGTTGCTACAGTGTGTTCCAATTTTCCTCTTCTCAGAAAATGTCCTACAAATCTCGCTTGTTTGCCTCTAATCTTTGCTGTAATTTGCCTTTTAACTTCATCCTCTCTTAAGACTTCTTCGTTGGTTTTATTAGCTGTCCATGGTACCTTCAACATACTTCTTAAGAATCACATGTCCATGGCCCCCATTTCTCGCTGTACTCGCTTACTCATGGACCATGCTTCACATCCATAAAACAAAATTGGCTCGATGTAACATTTAAGTACTGGGAATCTTGTTTCCGTTGATATGGATCTGTTGCACAAGATGTGTCTCATTGTCTGGAATGCTGTGTGTCCTGGGCAGACAAATGATTGTGTGACATGTTGGTCAGCTACCACGTTGACGTCACTGGTGTCAGGGTTTGACAAGTTAAAGAAACAAATGATTGTGTGACATGTTGGCCAGCTACCACGTTGACGTCACTGGTGTCAGGGTTTGGCAAGTTAAAGAAACAAATGATTGTGTGACATGTTGGCCAGCTACCACGTTGACGTCACTGGTGTCAGGGTTTGACAAGTTAAAGAAACAAATGATTGTGTGACATGTTGGTCAGCTACCACTTTGACGTCACTGGTGTCAGGGTTTGATAAGTTAAAGAAACAAATGATTGTGTGACATGTTGGCCAGCTACCACGTTGACGTCACTGGTGTCAGGGTTTGACAAGTTAAAGAAACAAATGATTGTGTGACATGTTAGTCAGCTACCACGTTGACGTCACTGGTGTCAAGGTTTGACAAGTTAAAGAAACAAATGATTGTGTGACATGTTGGTCAGCTACCACGTTGACGTCACTGGTGTAAGGGTTTGGCAAGTTAAAGAAACAAATGATTGTGTGACATGTTGGTCAGCTACCACTTTGACGTCACTGGTGTCAGGGTTTGACAAGTTAAAGAAACAAATGATTGTGTGACATGTTGGCCAGCTACCACGTTGACGTCACTGGTGTCAGGGTTTGACAAGTTAAAGAAACAAATGATTGTGTGACATGTTGGTCAGCTACCACGTTGACGTCACTGGTGTCAGGGTTTGACAAGTTAAAGAAACAAATGATGGCATGGTTGTGTGATCTGTCCGTCAAGAATATAAAGATATGTTACAGCTCCTCTTTCTTTAAAAGCTCTTTATTTGTTTGATCACGATATTGCAGTAGTTTGCTTTCTTCTCACATAGACCGCTATCTGATCTCAGCATTTTCTCATCTTGTTGGCGGCCAGAGCTTGTAAATGTTGGTACTAGAGAGAGTGGACACGTGACTTGGGCTTGCTTTGTAAGGATGACTCAGCGTGAGTGACGCTCAAGGACCGGGCAAGAATCGATGATGAGTTCTTCACGGATTAGACCGTCCATCTCTCTCTCTCCCTCCCGTTCACTCACTCTGTGTGTGTGAGAGAGTACACATTTTCCTGCAGTTTTTAATGTTATATTTGATCATGAGGTTATAAATGGAGGAGTCTGGTAGAGTGTTGTGTGGAAGTGGAACATGTTGTACACGAAGTACATGTTGGTCTTGTTGTTGTGTCTCTTCTAACAGCACTAGCAGAGCACGTATATACCCCGCGCCTGACATCCGGTGTGTGAGCTGAAGATTCCACATTAAGATGTGCCATGTGTGGATGACATTACAGCAGTCACTGGCAAAACTCGGGGGTGGTGGGCCGGTGATAGAAATATGTAGATAAGTTGACCAAATGGCACTGGGAAAACTCGGGGGTGGGGGGCCGGTGATAGAAATATGTAGATAAGTTGACCAAATGGCACTGGGAAAACTCGGGGGTGGTGGGCCGGTGATAGAAATATGTAGATAAGTTGACCAAATGGCACTGGGAAAACTCGGGGGTGGGGGCCGGTGATAGAAATATGTAGATACGTTGACCAAATGGCACTGGCAAAACTCGGGGGTGGGGGGCCGGTGATAGAAATATGTAGATAAGTTGACCAAATGGCACTGGGAAAACTCGGGGGGGGGGGGCCGCGAAACGATGATAGAAATATCTAGATAAGTTGACCAAATGGCACTGGGAAAGAAAATGTGATATTATTAGAGATGTCAGTGGCAGAGTAGATGTCACAATGAACTGGGCTTGTGGGCACATGATGATGATGGCGGCACGCTGATTGATTAGTCGTTGACCGTAAGTACAAGATACATACATGTAAGATGTTATCTTGCTAGGGACAGATTATCATAAACATGTTATCTGGCTAGGGACACATTATCATGTAAGATGTTATCTGGTTAAAGTCAGTGGCCGAGTCGTCACGTTGATAGTTTGGTGTCTGGAATAGCCAGGCTGACGTTGTGTGGCACGAGACAACGTCGGTAGCCAGCCCGCAGAGCTGCCTAGAAAACCAGACAGTGATACTAACAGCGCTGGGCAGACACACAAGCTGTCAGTCAGTCATGTTTCTGAAGTGTGCTGGCGATGTCGCTGTTGTCATAAATATACAGGAGAATAGCAGGAAGTTGTGAACATTTAGCAGGCCTGTGTTGAGCTGTGACGGTTAGCCGTATCCAGGATCTGCTGTAACATTCATCGTTGCTTGAACGGTCCGTGTATATTTCTGAGTTTGGATAACTGTAGCAGTCTATACCGGAGCTTGAGTGGCCACAAGACGGGAACATTTGCTTCTAATACAGTCAAGACATCCGTTCGCAGTCATGTTATTATAAGTGGCAGCACATTTCACACAGCTTGATGCTGTCAGAGAACTGTCGTTGTCTCTCCGCCTGGTGAGGATCTTTGCCTGGCAGTGCTCCTCGCGGTGTAGGAAGCTCGGACTTGACAGGCTAGAACTGGTAGTTTCACATGTTACAGACACTGAGCTGACTAGTCAGATAATCTTGTTGTGGCGAGGTTTACTGTACTTTCTGACTGTTATTGTTGGTGCTTGAGTCATCCTATCTGGGCTAGTGTAGTCGAACTAAACTACTCGGGGTCAGGTGTGCAGCGATTAGTTCATAGATTGTTTATAACCTGCCTGTGTCTCGGTCACGTGATTGTTCATCTAGTTAGCGGAAGTGCTTGAGATAAAGACAGATATTGTGCCACCGTGTCGGCGTGTAACCTGCCTGTCATTCTAGAATATAGGAGTTTAGGTTGTCAGGATGTTTGAATGTTTGAGCAGTACTGATGATGATGAGCTGGATGGCGGTGGCGAGGACTGGAGCTACCAGGTATAATCTCCTATGTTATTCTCCTAACATTCACCTTTCTTCTGCTGGCTTCTTGGTTTCCCCGTTCACCGGAGTCTCACAACATGTCTTTTGTTTTGTTTTTATGACTAGATACTGTCCTTTATATGCTTTGATGCCTGTTAGTTTTTTTTCTGTGATTATATACTTGTGTATTTGAAAGTTCACCATCCTTGCCTGCTAGCCATGTTGTGGACATTGTGGCCAGCGTTTCGGTGACTACATGCCAGTGATGTGTTTGACTTGGTCTTCATATCTTGAACAAAGTGCTTCTTTATGTACGTGCTAGTGACTAGTACATTCCCACGCATGTACACACACATAAACATGTACGGCACACACATAAACATGTACACACACATAAACATGTACGGCACACACATAAACATGTACGGCACACATAAACATGTACATACACACATAAACATGTACGGCACACACACATAAACATGTAGAGAAATGAACACAGACTAAAACTAAAAATAGAGCATGACTAATAAGAGCAATTGATAGCTGCCAACAATCCAGCATCATATTTCACTGAACAGATACATTTATTGAGCTACAAGATGCAGCAGTTTTTATACATGTCATACGAGAATACCAGTTCCCTGTTCTGATTCTCTTCCCTGCCAGTATGTCTGCGTTGTGTTGTGTAGGTTCCACATTCTCGTAAATTTCAAGCAGAACTCCCTAGTCTCCCTGCTTGCCAGAAACCGACTAGCCTAGATCAGTGTTTCCCAGCTTTTTACACGCAGGGACCACAGAGGTTGTACACTTCCAGCGTGTACGCAGTATAATAATATTTTTTTTCCCAGCATATACACTTTCTGTTGTGAGCGTGTGTGTGATGTGAGGGAGACGGTACATACACTTTCTGTTGTGAGCGTGTGTGTGATGTGAGGGAGACAGTACATACACTTTCTGTTGTGAGCGTGTGTGTGATGTGAGGGAGACTAGTAGCAGGCTGTATACGTCCGCTGACCATGTTCAGGAGGAAACATGTCAGACAGAGAAAGGACAGTAATAAATTATACTTGGTTTAGTGTGTGTGTGTGGGGAGAGATCACTTGCAAGATTTTATGGCGTCATTGTGAAAAAAAAACCAAAAAAAAAAATACAGAGAGAGAGAGAGAGATATTGACTGCTCCAGGTAGCGCGAGCGTCTGTCTGTTTTAGCAAGTCTGTTGTTAGTTCTCTTTCTCTTACAGGTGAGTGCTTCTCGCCTCTTTGTTAGTTCTCTTTCTTTTGCTTTTAAGTGCTTCTCGCGTGTTGTTAGTTCTCTCTCTTTTGCTTTTAAGTGCTTCTCGCGTGTTGTTAGTTCTCTCTCTTTTGCCTTTAAGTGGTTCTCGCGTTTTGTTAGTTCTCTTTCTGTTGCTGGTGAGTTCTTGTGGCGTCTTGTAACTGTTACTGTGCGTGTATGTGTGTTAGAGCTGTTCCATGCTTGTGTGAATGCCTCATATCATCGCGCATGTATCTGGCCAGTAACGGTGAATTGTTTCCATCTGTAACTAATTTTAGAAAATGTCATTCCCAGTTGCCAGCGACTGGCGGCGCTTTTGGTGTTGAAAATATAGGTAAATGTCACAACAGTCAGGTCATTCCGTCATACAGGTAATTCCGTCACAACAGTCAGGTCATTCACTTGCTGTTTTGTTTCTCATTAGTGGAAGCTGCTTGATGAGATAGTGGAAGTTGTTTGATGAGATAGTAGAAACTGCTTGATGAGATAGTGGAAGTTGTTGAAAGAAGCAACTTGCACTACAAATGTAGTGTCATTGTTCGCGCAGGTGATAAACTTAGGGTTGCTCACCTGAATGCTATTCTGTTGTTGTGATAAACGCGTCAAGGTTGTACCCACTGACTGCATACCAGGAATGCTCTCAGAGATCCTGCTTGACCAACAAAACAGAATATCGCTCACCTACGCGTCTTGTATGCGCTTTCTTCATACCCCAGATAGAAAGGATTGCCAGTGGCGTCTTGATTGAGCTTGGCGGGCTTGAGTTTCATCCCAAACCCCAGGAATTTAGTGGAGTTGTTGTTTGTGAGTCAGGAATTTAGTGGAGTTGTTGTTTGTGAGTCAGGAATTTAGTGGAGTTGTTGTTTGTGAGTCAGGAATTTAGTGGAGTTGTTGTTTGTGAGTCAGGAATTTAGTGGAGTTGTTGTTTGTGAGTCAGGAATTTAGTGCAGTTGTTGTTTGTGAGTCAGGAATTTAGTGGAGTTGTTGTTTGTGAGCTCTTACTTCTCACGACACACATCCTGGTCAGTGACAATAAGCCACTTGTAGAATGTTGAAATTATGTGCCTGGCTCTCAGTTTCTCTATATGTTTGTTTCGTTCCTACGTATACTCAACAAAACAGAATGTCTAGTTCCTAACTGCTGTGACGTATACCCGTGTATATCTAGTTTCAAACTGCCGTGACGCATACCCATATATATCTAGTTCCTAACTGTCGTGACATATACCAGGTATGAGTATAGCTAGTTCCAAATTGTAGTGACATATACCATGCATGAGTATAGCTAGTTCCAAATTGTAGTGACATATACCATGCATGAGTATAGCTGGTTCCAAACTGTCGTGACATATACCATGTATGAGTATAGCTAGTTCCAAACTGCCGTGGCATATACTCGTGTATATCTAGTTCCTAACTGCTGTGACGTATACCCATGTATGAGTATATCTAGTTCCTAACTGCTGTGACGTATACCCATGTATGAGTATATCTAGTTCCTAACTGCTGTGACGTATACCCATGTATGAGTATATCTAGTTCCTAACTGCTGTGACGTATACCCATGTATGAGTATAGCTGGTTTCTAATAGCTGCCATGGCGTGCACTTGTGTACGGGACTGCTGTATTGTGTGTATGTTTGTGGAGCAACATACGAAATACTGTGTACGAGAGTTCTGTATTGTGTGTATGTTTGTGGAGCAACATACGAAATATACGGCAGGAGGTTAAAGAGAGCTTGTAGTTTTGGCAAGCCTGTAGCCAGTGCAGGTAACCTGGTTATTGTGGGTGGTGCAGGAACCCGTGTGCTGGCTCATCTGGCCTATATAGGCGGGGCTGTGGTTTAGTCATGTGTGTGAGCAGGTGTAGGACAACTTGCATGTGCTCTTGTGTAGCATAGATTCTCATTATGTTGGATACGTTCCTGCCGGTACGTTCATGTGTATGTATGATGTACCATCGCGGACATGGACAACTTATTACTTTACTCACTCACACAAATCCTGTTGTCATAAATACAGAAATATAAATCACTTTCACATATAACTACCTGCTTACAGTGTAAGTTTGTTTTAGTTGATTTAATACATACATCTACTTGCTTACAGTGTAAGTTTGTTTTAGTTGATTTAATACATACATCTACTTGCTTACAGTGTAAGTTTGTTTTAGTTGATTTAATACATACATCTACTTGCTTACAGTGTAAGTTTGTTTTAGTTGATTTAATACATACATCTACTTGCTTACAGTGTAAGTTTGTTTTAGTTGATTTAATACATACATCTACTTGCTTACAGTGTAAGTTTGTTTTAGTTGATTTAATACATACATCTACTTGCTTACAGTGTAAGTTTGTTTTAGTTGATTTAATACATACATCTACTTGCTTACAGTGTAAGTTTGTTTTAGTTGATTTAATACATACATCTACTTGCTTACAGTGTAAGTTTGTTTTAGTGATTTAATACATACATCTACTTGCTTACAGTGTAAGTTTGTTTTAGTTGATTTAATACATACATCTACTTGCTTACAGTGTAAGTTTGTTTTAGTTGATTTAATACATACATCTACTTGCTTACAGTGTAAGTTTGTAATTAATCGTGGATATGTTAGTGATCTTCCGCGATAGTCAGATGAGAACCTGGCGTAGATGGTGCTAGAGATATATCATGATAGTGTAAGAGGTCATCAGATGGTGACATTGCTTAGATAGAGTTACAGAAGGCAGTCATAGTGTAACAAGTCGTTATATAATAACATATGGCTCAGGGGCGAAGATTTGCCAGTCAGCGAGGTGCTAGCCTCGGGGTCGGGCAACCAAGTCTGACCAAGGTCTGTCTCACATCTCCGTTGGTAGTCTAGCAACAGGCTTAGCCTAGCTAACGGAGCAGGGATCGCCATAGGCCCCATGGTGGTGGAGCCTGGTAAAGACGTATTGCATGCGCCCTCCTTTCTTTTTAAGCTGTAGTCGAGGATTGAACAAATATCTGCCATGAGCTCATCTGAAGCCGACGAAGCTGTGCCTTAGCATCTTCCCCGGCACGGATAGAAGGAGCACCAGGTCTCACTTCCACAGAGAATGAAGAAGAAGAAGACAAGCCGACTTATTCTTACAGATATACCATGCCAGTGTAACAGACCATTGCTTGATAAGCTGGCTGTGTGATGACCTGATATAAGTATGTTATAGAAGCATGATAAGATGACATGTGACTGATGTGAAACAAACCTCATCTTGTCGTTTCAGTACCGCAAGCTGGTCCTGTTTCGTGTGGTAAATCTTTCTTGTCATTCGTTTGTTTACCGCTTTAGTTTGACCTAGTTTCTTCGTGCTGTTGTTTGGCGTGCAGCGAGATCCCAGGCACAAACACGTGACCCAGAGGTCAGCAATGGACGCATTTCTGGGTCATAGTGGGAGAGCTTAGTGTAAGGCAAGGCTAGTGTAGTATACTTGGGAGTATAGCCGGTCCTGGTATTGTTGTAGTTCTTCTGACCAGACAGTGCTTGTGCTAGCACACACACGGGCAGGCTGTAGTAGTGCTGATACTTCCCAACTGGTTGTAGTAATACTACAAAAGTAGTCTGTACCCTCTCCCCATGGAAGGTTCTCATTAGTGGTCTCCCAACTTGTTCTTTCTATCATTTACAGTGTGCCCTGCCTTTCTTTGTTGACCTCTTGCCTTTTTTCCCTTATACTTTTCCCTGTCATATGGTTTTCATAGAATAAGTAATAATCTATCTAAGTGATATAATCCTAACAATCAGACTTAAGGGCATTCGTAGAAATGTAACAGTCATCCAGATATATGCATCTACATCAGCAGCAGAAGAAGAGGAAGTAGAAAACTTATAACACACCGCAAACGATGATAGACCAGGTACGGAAAAATGATATTGTATTAATAATTAATAATGGGTGATTTTAATGCAAAGATTGGTACAGAAAGAGCAGAAGATGAAGGACATGTTGTAGGGAAATGAGGCAGATGACAATCTAATGGGCGTTTTGCATGGAAAATGAGCTAATGATCGCTAACACACTTTTTAAACAACATCCAAGAAGACTTTACACATGGACGTCACGTGATGGGAAAACCAAGAATCAAGTAGATTACATTTTAGTGCAAAGAAGATGGAGAACAAGTATAACATCAGCAAAAATGTTACCAGGTGCTGATTGTGACACAGACCTTGAGTTATTAATAGCAGACATGAAGATAAAGACCACTCCGCTTTGACCTTACAAATATACCAGAACAATACGGTATAGAAGTGAAGAACCCTTTCAAAATCCTGATGGCTGTACAGGAGGAGATGACACCAGATGAATTGGCTACGCAGGCCAAAGATATCTTAATAACAACAGCTAAAGACATGGCTCCAGTAAAGAAAACACAAAAGAATGGATGGATTACAGCAGGTACACTAGAACTAATAAAACAACATAGAGAAATGAAGACGCAATGGAAAGTGACAAACAACAACAAAGAGAAATATAAAACTTTAACAAAAGAAGTACGAAGAAACATAAGAAAAGACAAAAAAAACAGTGCATACAAGATTGTTGTGAAAGAATAGAAGGATATCAGAAGTGTGGAAGAGACAGTGAAATGTTTAAATAAATGAAGACATTGACGAGAAATGTCACACCTAAGCTAAATGTAATTTGTGATGAGATGGGGAGTACCTTGACAGAGACAGAGGAAATTCTAGAAAGATGGAAGGAATATTGCAGAGGAATGTATGAAACAGTGTGAATTATTACTGGAGGAGAAAGAACAAGAACTGACAATAGAAGAAGTTTTATGGGCAATAAAGAATCTGAAAAATGGTAAATCACCAGGATGTGATGAGATAACAGTTGAATTTATTAAAGCAGGAGGAAAGGAATGTGCAACAATCTATCATGCGCTATGTAAAAAGATACGGCATTCAGGTATTTGGCCAAAAGAATGGAAAAGAACTGTATTCATACCACTGCCAAAAAAGGGTAACCTGAAATTATGCAAAAACTACAGAACTGTTGCCCTGATTAGCCATGCCAGTAAAATTCTGTTAAAAATCATAATGGGTAGACTTCGAAAGAAAATAGAAGAAAAAGTCAAAATAGTCCAAGCTGGTTTTAGACAAGGAAGAGGATCAAGAGATCATATATTCAGTATAAGATTAATAATAGAGAAATGCAGAGAGTTTAATGTGAATCTATATTTATCCTTTATAGACTACTCAAAGGCATTTGATTGTGTACAACACCAGAAACTTTGGGAAATAATGGAAAAAATGAGATTTCCAACACATTTGATACAATTAACATCACTGCTGTATCTAGACCAACAAGCAGCAGTAAGAATAAATGATGAAACAACAACTTGGTTTTACATAAAACAAGGGGTCTGTCAGGGGTGCATATTGTCGCCTTACTTATTTAACTTGTATAATAAAAATATAATGAGGAATGTTAGAGAAGATATAGACAAAGAATATTATGATGCCATAACAATTGGAGGTTATGAAATACCAGAGATAGATATGCTGATGACACAGTATTACTATCCACAACACAAAAAGGAATGGAAAAACTAATTATGTCAGTCTGTAAGAACAGCGAAGAGCAGAACCTGTATCTTAATGCAAAGAAAACTAAATTGATGACAAGTGACAAAACAAACAAGGCAGCTGAAATATGTATCAATGAGGAAAAACTGGAAGAAGTGGAGAGTTTTGAATATCTTGGATCGCTATTAACTAATAATGGAGATACAATGAGGGAAATTAAAAGGAGGACATCTATCACTCTTCAGAAAGAAATACAACTAAAGAATCCATGGAGAGGAGCAGATGGAACCACAGAAATAAGATTTTTAAAGGCATGCATCTTTCTCATCACAACATATGCCTGTGAGACCTGGACACTTAACAAAACAGCTGAGAAACACATAAATGCCTTTGAATGTAAATGCTACAGAAGAGTTCTCTAGATATCGTGGACACAAAAAAAGAACAAATATATCTGTACTACAAGAGCTTGATATTGAAGAAGGCAGGCTAGTAAAGAGGATTAAAGAGAGAAAACTTAAATATTTTGGACACATTAAACGTCATGATAATTTAGAAAAGACCGTACTGGAAGGATACATAATGGGAAAAAGAAAGAGAGGAAGACCAAAACGAAGATGGCTGCAAGACATCATTGATGATGATGATGATGATGATGCAGCGGCAGGCCATATTGCTCACAACCGAGAGGCCTACAGGAGTGCTGTTTGGGAGGCAAAGTTCAACAAGGGACATGCAAATGAATGAATGAATGAATGAATGAATGGTTTTCATTACTGTATTATGTCTGTTGATATGGCTGAAATGTCAGATTCTAGTTTCTTTCGCTATTTCTCTTTTCAGATTTCGGATTATTTAGTGCTTCTTTGTTTTCTTTTCTGTCCATCGAATTCGTCATATTCTTCTGCATGTCCAGATTTAAGGTAGTTCTTGGGTTTTCTTGTCCTTTTTATTATTTAATGACCCTGCTTATATACCAGCATACCGTAGTGTGGGGGAGTACATGCAGGTACACATAGGACCAGTCCTAGCTGACCTCTACAGTGTAACATTTGTAGTAGGTCTACATGTAGTACTAATTACAGTAGGAGTAGTTGTAGTGTGCTTACATGAATTAGTCATTGTAGAAGAACTGCACACACAATATCTGTAGTGGACCCATATTACCCATGTGAGTGTTAGAACCGCACACACAATATCTGTAGTGGACCCATATTACCTATGTGAGTGTTAGAACCACACACACAATATCTGTAGTGGACCCATATTACCTATGTGAGTGTTAGAACCACACACACAATATCTGTAGTGGACCCATATTACCCATGTGAGTGTTAGAACCACACACAATATCTGTAGTGGACCCATATTACCCATGTGAGTGTTAGAACCACACACACATATCTGTAGTGGACCCATATTACCTATGTGAGTGTTAGAACCACACACACAATATCTGTAGTGGACCCATATTACCCATGTGAGTGTTAGAACCACACACACAATATCTGTAGTGAACCCATATTACCCATGTGAGTGTTAGAACCGCACACACAATATCTGTAGTGGACCCATATTACCTATGTGAGTGTTAGAACCACACACACAATATCTGTAGTGGACCTATATTACCTATGTGAGTGTTAGAACCACACACACAATATCTGTAGTGGACCCATATTACCCATGTGAGTGTTAGAACCACACACACAATATCTGTAGTGGACCCATATTACCCATGTGAGTGTTAGAACCACACACACAATATCTGTAGTGGACCCATATTACCTATGTGAGTGTTAGAACCACACACACAATATCTGTAGTGGACCCATATTACCCATGTGAGTGTTAGAACCACACACACAATATCTGTAGTGGACCCATATTACCCATGTGAGTATTAGAACTGCACAATGCTACAGTACAAAGCTTTTTTTCTTCTTCGTTGTTATATTTAGATTTTATTTAGTTATTTGATGTACGTTGTTGCTAGAGCTTTATGTCGGAGTGTATATGTGAGGAGGAGGAGATCGCTTGCGTGAGGCATGCATCATCATCATCAGTTGCATGTCTCAGTGACGCAGCTGTCCGATTGTCTAAGTGACACAGCTGTATGAGTGTGTGTGTGTGTGTATGAATCTGTGTCACAGGTAGCAAGTTTCTCACTAGCTGTTGTGTGGCTATACTCTGCTCTGACACATTGAGCTACATGTAACAGCCTAAATATGGTCCGGCTTTATTTTTCTGTTACAACAGCTTGTCATTTGTTAAACTTTCAATACTGGAAATATATAGTTGTTTGTATCCTAGCAAATATAGCAGAAATTTGATAGTGTCATCAGCAGTCATTTATATCCTAGCAAATATAGCAGAGATTTGATAGTGTCTTCAGCAGTTACTTATATCCTAGCAAATATAGCAGAGATTTATCAGTATCATCAATTCATTTATATCCATTCAGTGACAGAATGTTTAATAGCCCACAACCTGCTGTCATATTATTTAGTGACATATGTGGTAGCTCACAGCCTGCTATTATATTATTTAGTGACATATGTGGTAGCTCACAACCTGCTATAAGTACAATATTTAATGCTAGCTTACAGACAGTAAAGACATAATATCTTGTCTTCCCGTATTATTTTCTGTCTTTATATTTCTGTCAACTTTCAGCTTTTCGCTTGTTATCTTTTTTTTTGCAACATTGTTCAGTAATGTTATATGTTAGTGTTTTATAGACTTTTCTTTACATAATGTTGTATTTTCATATTATTGCCTACTATCAGAAAGTTCCCAGACTGTATCATTTGACTGACACATGAAAGTCATGACTGCTGAGTCAGTCTGCCACCTGATATCATTCTGTGTACAAGTGTACCTTTTGTAAATTGGCTCACAGTTCTAGGGAGCTCACAGTTCTAGGGAGCTCACAGTTCTAGGGAGCTCAGTTTTAGGGAGCTCACAGTTCCAGGGAGCTCACAGTTCTAGGGAGCTCAGTTTTAGGGAGCTCACAGTTCTAGGGAGCTCAGTTTTAGGGAGCTCACAGTTCTAGGGAGACCACAGTTCCAGGGAGCTCACAGTTCTAGGGAGCTCACAGTTCCAGGGAGCTCACAGTTCTAGGGAGCTCACAGTTCCAGGGAGCTCAGTTTTAGGGAGCTCACAGTTCTAGGGAGATCACAGTTCTAGGGAGATCACAGTTCTAGGGAGATCACAGTTCTAGGGAGCTCACAGTTCCAGGGAGCTCACAGTTCTAGGGAGACCACAGTTCCAGGGAGCTCACAGTTCTAGGGCGCTCACAGTTCTAGGGAGCTCACAGTTCTAGGGAGCTCACAGTTCCAGGGAGCTCATAGTTCCAGGGAGCTCACAGTTCCAGGGAGATTGCAGAAGAAGACACTCTTTTTGAACCATGTGTTAGAACTAATTTCCAATCTTTAAGATGGTTGACAAATTTGAGCAAAACTCCTACATCAGATTTGCTAGTGAGACTCTCCATATCCTTTCTCAAGCTTTGTGAGAACATTGTGTTATGTCAGACACAGATTTTGAGTGGCACACATGTCTGGCATCCATTCATGGTCATGAGCATTTCAAGCAGTTAGTTACAAACAAAATGCCAGAAAATGTGGACAGAATTCTGGAACTCACCCATAAGGAGTGTCAGTAGACATTCAATCAGCTGTCTGACATGGCTGGAATCAGTTACAGAGTCTGACAAGAGATCCTCATAGAAAATTTGAACATACATCATGTTGCTTAGAAGTTTGCCCTTCGCATCTTGTCACACAGTCAGAAGCAGCATTGTCTTGGTGTGTACCTTGAGTTTTGTAAGATGATTAACAATGTTCCACACTCAAAGAACTGGCCTGATGTAGCTCCCTGTGTTAACAATGTTCCACACTCAAAGAACTGGCCTGATGTAGCTCCCTGTGTTAACAATGTTCCACACTCAAAGAACTGGCCTGACATAGCTCCAAGTAGCTATGCTGTGTGCCCCAAAATGTAATTGAACCTGAGGGAGCACCACTTTGAGGCAGTACATGAAACCCAAATGGTGCAGCTGAGGCGTGGCAGTGTACATTCTCATAGGAACTATTTGGAAGGGGATGGTGACAAAGCATGTACCAGCCAGGACATTTTCTCATAACACCTCCTAGCTGCTGCTTTACTTGTAATGAAAGTGTTTACATGTACAAATATTTCATTTAGTCACTGAGACAAATTGAAGCATGCAGGTGTTTGTTTCTGGTACAGATTAGTTTGTTACTTATATCCTAGCAAATATAGCAGAGATTTATCAGTATCATCAATTCATTTATATCCATTCAGTGACAGAATGTTTAATAGCCCACAACCTGCTGTCATATTATTTAGTGACATATGTGGTAGCTCACAGCCTGCTATTATATTATTTAGTGACATATGTGGTAGCTCACAACCTGCTATAAGTACAATATTTAATGCTAGCTTACAGACAGTAAAGACATAATATCTTGTCTTCCCGTATTATTTTCTGTCTTTATATTTCTGTCAACTTTCAGCTTTTCGCTTGTTATCTTTTTTTTTGCAACATTGTTCAGTAATGTTATATGTTAGTGTTTTATAGACTTTTCTTTACATAATGTTGTATTTTCATATTATTGCCTACTATCAGAAAGTTCCCAGACTGTATCATTTGACTGACACATGAAAGTCATGACTGCTGAGTCAGTCTGCCACCTGATATCATTCTGTGTACAAGTGTACCTTTTGTAAATTGGCTCACAGTTCTAGGGAGCTCACAGTTCTAGGGAGCTCACAGTTCTAGGGAGCTCAGTTTTAGGGAGCTCACAGTTCCAGGGAGCTCACAGTTCTAGGGAGCTCAGTTTTAGGGAGCTCACAGTTCTAGGGAGCTCACAGTTCTAGGGAGACCACAGTTCTAGGGAGACCACAGTTCCAGGGAGCTCACAGTTCTAGGGAGCTCACAGTTCCAGGGAGCTCACAGTTCTAGGGAGCTCACAGTTCCAAGGAGCTCAGTTTTAGGGAGCTCACAGTTCTAGGGAGATCACAGTTCTAGGGAGATCACAGTTCTAGGGAGACCACAGTTCTAGGGAGCTCACAGTTCCAGGGAGCTCACAGTTCTAGGGAGATCACAGTTCCAGGGAGCTCACAGTTCTAGGGAGCTCACAGTTCTAGGGAGCTCACAGTTCTAGGGAGCTCACAGTTCCAGGGAGCTCACAGTTCCAGGGAGCTCACAGTTCCATGGAGATTGCAGAAGAAGACACGCTTTTTGAACCATGTGTTAGAACTAATTTCCAATCTTTAAGATGGTTGACAAATTTGAGCAAAACTCCTACATCAGATTTGCTAGTGAGACTCTCCATATCCTTTCTCAAGCTTTGTGAGAACATTGTGTTATGTCAGACACAGATTTTGAGTGGCACACATGTCTGGCATCCATTCATGGTCATGAGCATTTCAAGCAGTTAGTTACAAACAAAATGCCAGAAAATGTGGACAGAATTCTGGAACTCACCCATAAGGAGTGTCAGTAGACATTCAATCAGCTGTCTGACATGGCTGGAATCAGTTACAGAGTCTGACAAGAGATCCTCATAGAAAATTTGAACATACATCATGTTGCTTAGAAGTTTGCCCTTCGCATCTTGTCACACAGTCAGAAGCAGCATTGTCTTGGTGTGTACCTTGAGTTTTGTCAGATGATTAACAATGTTCCACACTCAAAGAACTGGCCTGATGTAGCTCCCTGTGTTAACAATGTTCCACACTCAAAGAACTGGCCTGATGTAGCTCCCTGTGTTAACAATGTTCCACACTCAAAGAACTGGCCTGATGTAGCTCCCTGTGTTAACAATGTTCCACACTCAAAGAACTGGCCTGACATAGCTCCAAGTAGCTATGCTGTGTGCCCCAAAATGTAATTGAACCTGAGGGAGCACCACTTTGAGGCAGTACATGAAACCCAAATGGTGCAGCTGAGGTGTGGCAGTGTACATTCTCATAGGAACTATTTGGAAGGGGATGGTGACAAAGCATGTACCAGCCAGGACATTTTCTCATAACACCTCCTAGCTGCTGCTTTACTTGTAATGAAAGTGTTTACATGTACAAATATTTCATTTAGTCACTGAGACAAATTGAAGCATGCAGGTGTTTGTTTCTGGTACAGATTAGTTTGTTAGTTATAACACAATCTTACAGTGTTATTTTTAGTTACCAGCACATCTTACAATGTTATTATTAGTTACCAGCACATATTACAATGTTATTATTAGTTACCAGCACATCTTACAATGTTATTATTAGTTACCAGCACATCTTACAATGTTATTATTAGTTACCAGCACATCTTCCAGTGTTATTATTAGTTACCAGCACATCTTACAATGTTATTATTAGTTACCAGCACATCTTACAATGTTATTATTAGTTACCAGCACATCTTACAATGTTATTATTAGTTACCAGCACATCTTACAATGTTATTATTAGTTACCAGCACATCTTACAATGTTATTATTAGTTACCAGCACATCTTACAATGTTATTATTAGTTACCAGCACTGTATTGGCTCATGTTGTGTATCTTGTAATGTCTCATGTTATGTGACTTGTAATGCCTGGTGTTATGTAACTTACTGATGCGTATGACTTGTACTGATTGATGTTGTGGCACCGGCATATGATCTGCAGGGAGGTGCCGGCAACAACTTGTAATGCCTGGTGTTATGTAACTTACTGATGCGTATGACTTGTACTGATTGATATGATCTGCAGGGAGGTGCCGGCAACAACTTGTAATGCCTGGTGTTATGTAACTTACTGATGCGTATGACTTGTACTGAATGATATGATCTGCAGGGAGGTGCCGGCAACAACTTGTAATGCCTGGTGTTATGTAACTTACTGATGCGTATGACTTGTACTGAATGATATGATCTGCAGGGAGGTGCCGGCAACAACTTGTAATGCCTGGTGTTATGTAACTTACTGATACGTATGACTTGTACTGATCTGCAGGGAGGTGCTGGCAACAACTTGTAGTGCCTGGTGTTATGTAACTTACTGATGGGTATGATATGATCTGCAGGGAGGTGCCGGCAACAACTTGTAATGCCTGGTGTTATGTAACTTACTGATGGGTATGATATGATCTGCAGGGAGGTGCCGGCAACAACTCTTACCATGAGCTGAGCCAGAGACTGGGGCTGGAGGGGGACATCTCTGAGGCTGGCATGCAGCAAAAGCTGGAGGAGATCAAGGAGTACCTCAAGAAGGAGATCAGGAAGGAGATGAAGATCAAGGTATTATCATGACCTGGGTCAGATTGTTACTAGGCTTTGTTTCAGTTTCCAGACTTGAGTGTTTGTGTAGGATGATGTCAAGTGTCCTGCTAGCCTGGCAGATTTTGAAGTTTTCCTTACTAGCTTGTGTCTGAATGGTCAAGTTCTTGGAGTTGCTACTTTCCTGATTGGTTATTTGCCTTAATTGAAGCTTTGGTTCCATGGCAATTGATGTGGATGGTTTGTTTTATTGGTATGCTGTGTGTATCTGTGATACAGAGTTTGGTTTGCCGCAGTAAGTTAAATATCTGTAAGGAATTGTAGAGTATTACAGAATTTCAGAGTTTTCTGTCTGCCCGTGTTATTCAGTGCTGTCAGCTATGTGATGTCTAGGAACCAAAGAATTTATTCTGTGATGTCTTCTATATGATATTTAGGAACCAAAGCAGTTATTTTGTAATGTCTGCTATATGATGTTTAGGAACCAAAAAATTTATTCTGTGATGTCTTCTATATGATGTTTAGGAACCAAAGCAGTTATTCTGTAATGTCTGCTATATGATGTTTAGGAACCAAAGAATTTATTCTGTGATGTCTGCTATATGATATTTAGGAACCAGAGAAGTTATTTGTGATGTCTGCTCTATGATGTTTAGGAAAAAAGCAGTTATTATGTGATGTCTGCTATATGATGTTTGGGAACCAAAGAATTTATTCTGTGATGTCTGCCATATGATGCTCATTTGATAAAGTCAAGTACGCAGTGAACCTGATGACAAATGAGGGGAATTATATTTTAGTTCAGAACTGGTTACTGCGGGCAGATAAATCATCTGTACTGACACACATGGAAGTCCCCGTATGACCAGAATAGTGTGTCCTAACATAATCAGACTCTCATAGGCAGCCAGACAAGGGTCATATCATCTAGATCAGAGACAGAACCATTGGAGCTTGCATCACATCATGGGGAACAGTCACCGCAGCCTGGGGAACTGTCAGTGCAGCCTGGGAAACTGTCAGCTCAGCCTGGGGAACTGTCAGCTCTTGCTTGTGGTGACAGGAGTTTATTTTACTTTAGCTCTTGCAGAAGCATCTAGAAAAGTTGTGTATGTAATGCTGTGATAAGAATGTCCATGAAATGTGACATTTCTGAGACACTGAGTTTGAGGAATAAGACTAGTACATATCTTGGCAGGAAGGAGCAGAGAAGCTGAGAGAAGCTTCCACAGACAAGAAAGCTCTTCAGAATGTCAACAGCATCGTGAAGAAAGCAAACAGTAAACTTCAGGAACTTCAGCAAGAGCTGCAGGAGCTGAATGCTTACTTCCTGGTCACCAACGCTGGGGCTCTGGACACAGACGTTGCTCGTCATGGTTAGTTAAGATTTTCTCTGTGCTGTGTTTGCTGTCTACTTGCATACACTTATGTTTTCTCTGTGTTGTGTTTGCTGTCTACACTTGCATACACTTATGTTTTCTCTGTGCTGTGTTTGCTGTCTACTTGCATACACTTATGTTTTCTCTGTGCTGTGTTTGCTGTCTACTTGCATACACTTATGTTTTCTCTGTGCTGTGTTTGCTGTCTACACTTGCATACATTTATGTTTTCTCTGTGCTGTGTTTGCTGTCTACACTTGCATACACTTATGTTTTCTCTGTGCTGTGTTTGCTGTCTACACTTGCATACACTTATGTTTTCTCTGTGCTGCGTTTGCTGTTTACTTGTATACACTTATGTTTTCTCTGCTTTTCTGCATCATACTTGTCCTTTTTCTAGATTATACTGTGACCATATGGCTTGTACTTGTCAGTATCTGGCTACTTGTAACTGATGTCTATTGGTAACAAACATCTGTCCATGATGTATAGTTTCCATGATATATGTCAGTGATCTGCTGGACTGGTGCTTTAACCACAGCTGTCCATAGTCTGTAATTGCCAGTATCCGTGTCAGTGTAACTGGTGTCTGTATCTGCTGGATTGTGACAGCATAGGTTCTAAGGACTGTTATAGCCAGAGGTGGGGTAGGGGATATGCTCTCCACTCCAACTAAATGTCTCCAAGGCGTGCATCTCAAATAGCCTCTGACAGTCAAGTCCAGCTCCTAGTCTTCTCATGGCAGAACTGTTCAAACTGACAGGAGAATGGGTGAAGGCGAATATCTGGCACCTGAAAACCAGACATTTTAGGTAGATGAGAGTAATGTTTAGTAGCTCATCTACTGTTGCTGGCAAGATCCTTCGGCTGCCGTGCATGGGGTGAAACTCCTCCTGGCCAATGAAGAAAAATGCGATTAGGGTTACTGCAGACAGGATTAAGTGAAATGACCAGTAGTCTTGAGGTCAGGACTACTCAAACCACGGCACCTCTGCTCTAGAGGCCGGCCACGTCCTATATACGCCCATACGGGATTGTCTAAACCGGCTTAACCCAGGGGTTAAACTAAGACATTGCTGGCAAGATTCTTCATGTGGAGTGAAACTCCTCCCGACCAAAGAAGAAAATGCGGAAATGTGGCTAGGGTTGCTGGGCGGCGCTGCTGTGAAAAGATGATGGAAAGTATAAAGTGAAGCTTAATCGGTAAGTCCAGTAGTCTCATGGCGAGAGCTACTCATACCACGGCACTTCTGCTCTAGAGGCCGGCCACGCCCGATATACACCCATACTGGTGAAATATGCCTAAACTGGCTTAACCCAGGGGTGAAACTTGATGACTACTCATGACACAGTACCACCACTCTAGAGGTCGGTCACGTCCTAAACACACCCATGCTGGGATAATATGCCTAAACCAGCTTAACTCAGGGGTGAAACATACTAGGGGCGAGGATTCGTCCTCCTGGACCAAAGCTCCGTTCTGGTCACAACTAGGAAGGTAGCGGCCACGACCACAAAATTCTGAAGTCAGAGACACTGGACCAGGGCAGTCTAGATAGGCAACCACCTCTCACCCAACGGGGATGTATGTGTATCCTAAACACGCTGAGGTTTTCCTGTGAGAAAGTCCAACTCTAGGCTGGATGGGCAACCGCCTCTCACCCAGTGGGGATGTACTGATATCCAAAACATGTTGAGGTTTTCTGGTGAGAGTCCAATTCTAGATTAAACTGGTGTAATTAAAACCACAGTATCACGCAATCCTACTTCTGAGACCCACCGAGAATACAAGCTCAAGCCATGCAATACTTCTCAAGGATCTTGTGTGGTCCTTTCGGGAACCACAGGGGGACCACGGGACCTATCGAGGACCACAGGAGCAAATTCAATAGGATCATGGGGAGGTCTTGGTGGTAGAAGCAAACGAAAAAGAAGAAGAAATGACAGCATGGTCTGTAGTTGCCAGTATCTGTGTCAGTGTAACTGGTGTCTGTATCTGCTGGATTGTGACAGCATGGTCTGTAGTTGCCAGTATCTGTGTCAGTGTAACTGGTGTCTGTATCTGCTGGATTGTGACAGCATAGTCTGTAGTTGCCAGCATCTGTGTCAGTGTAACTGGTGTCTGTATCTGCTGGATTGTGACAGCATAGTCTGTAGTTGCCAGTATCTGTGTCAGTGTAACTGGTGTCTGTATTTGCTGGATTGTGACAGCATAGTCTGTAGTTGCCAGCATCTCACTGTAAGTGCTGTTTGTGCCTGTCTGCTCATGTTTTTATTAGAATGCTCAGGTAATGATGATTTACACCTGGACCTGCTTTCTTCTTGTTCTGAAGTGATGACTATTTCTGCTCATGGTATCTGGAAAATGTGGTAGGCATCAGACTGGTTGTTGACTGCACTGACTTTCCCAGATTCTGGGTTTATGGCACTGACTTTCTAGATGGACAGTTGACTACACTGACTTTCCCAGATTCTGGGTTGATGGCACTGACTTTCTAGATGGATAGTTGACTGCACTGACTTTCCCAGATTGTGAGTTTATGGCACTGACTTTCCTAGATGGACAGTTGACTACACTGACTTTCCCATATTGGGAATTGTCTACCTGGACTCATTCAGTACCCCGCCAAAAAACACGGATTTTACTTTTGTACAGACGCGGACGTTACATTATCAAGTGGGTGTTGTGATATTTTTGGGGTCCCGTTCAGAAAGTCATTGTAACAAACTAACTCTATGTTCAAGATAAGTGTATCACATATCAAATTAAATGGAAATGAATGAGGATTTCATAAATTAAGATGTTTGTAAAAAAAAAAACACAAAACGCCAGTGAGAAAAAATGGAAAGGTTTGTGAGCAATACAAAAAATAAAATTATCTTTTACTTACTGTCACTCTGAGTATATTCCAACTGCACATAAATCCAACTGAATGTGAACATTTTGTATAGAAATCCAAATTAAACACGTGTTATATACGTTATTTTTTGCCCACGCAAAAAAAAAAAAAAGTATACAACAGCTTGCATAAAAAACATGAATAAACAATGCAATCAGTAGTATAAAATTGTCAGTTTGTGGTCTCTACACAATATATCTTACAAGGAAAAAAAAAGTAAAAAATGAGAATTCAGCTGTCAATATATACAATGCAAGCACAAAACACAATAGTCTTCTGCGATCCTCAGTCAAGGAATCGGTCACCTAAAGAATAAAATTGATCTGAAGAACAGTTGATAGAGAGAGATGTGTTGGCTCAGACAGTAAATGCAGGCAGCACAGGCAAATAAAGTATTTGTGCTAGAATGCAGTAGTATCATGTTCAGTGTGGCTCATGATGGCGCCTGAAACATTGGTTTGGTCACAGACGAGGTCTGTCCAAGCATTTACGGCAGTAGAACTGAGTTTGGACTACCTTGCCAGGCCTAAAACAGTGTACAAAGTCAGCCAGGTGATTGCCATAGTAGCAGAGACTGGAGGATGTGCTGTAGCTCCCTTTTGCCTGGGAGCAGGCATGCTAATCTCAGGAATGATGCTGCTGTCTGCCAAGGATCTCAAACCTTGAATAAGCTGGTTCTTGAAGAAGACCAGAGATCTGTTGCTCTTGGCAGGCTCCTCTGACAACAGATATAAAGTTTGAGCATTCACTTGCATAATCTCAAAAATCCAAGTGAATATCTTCCTCCACCACTATACTTTCTAGCATGGAAACCATAGTATGAGACCTTTTGATCAGCTCTGTCACATCCATTCATACACATGTTATATGTGTGAATGATCTCTGGTTTCTGGACCTCTCGCTGTCCTTCCATAAGGGGAACAATGACAACTTTTCCATGTGTTGTGACCACATGGACAGGATTCTTTGGCTTTCTGTCTGTCTATGAAACACAGAGAATCTTACCATCATCTCTGACATGGTAAACAGCATATTTCTGTCTGTCCATGAAACACAGAGAATTTTACCATCATCTCTGACATGGTAAACAGCCTATTTCTGTCTGTCCATGAAACACAGAGAATCTTACCATCATCTCTGACATGGTAAACAGCCTGTTTCTGTCTGTCCATGAAACACAGAGAATCTTACCATCATCTCTTACATGGTAAACAGCATATTTCTGTCTGTCTATGAAACACAGAGAATCTTACCATCATCTCTGACATGGTAAACAGCCTATTTCTGTCTGTCTATGAAACACAGAGTCTTACCATCATCTCTTACATGGTAAACAGCCTATTTCTGTCTGTCTATGAAACACAGAGAATCTTACCATCATCTCTTACATGGTAAACAGCATATTTCTGTCTGTCTGTGAAACACAGAGAATCTTACCATCATCTCTGACATGGTAAACAGCATATTTCTGTCTGTCTATGAAACACAGAGAATCTTACCATCATCTCTGACATGGTAAACAGCATATTTCTGTCTGTCTATGAAACACAGAGTGATTGACATTCAAGGTCCCAGTGTAATTGTGACCTTTTGACAGCAGATATTCAACTAGGGGAAGACTGGTATAATCATCATCATCATCATCAGGTGCCATGCCGACTGGCGTTGGCTGTTATGCTTCTCCAGAGTACACGATCCTTCATGCAGGCCATCAGCCCATTTGGTGATCTCCTCTCACACCATCCCGTCAGACTGTCCAGTATCATTTCTCTTGGTCTTCCTTCTTCTATTTTTCCTGTTGTTATAATATTTTCAATGCCCCCTCTTCTCATTGCATGTCCTATGAAAGTACATTGTTATAATACCTGTCTTCTAAAATATGAGAAGCCTTCACTGGCTGCAAAAATGTCTGAAAGACTTGTACAGCTTGACTTGGACTGTCAGCAGTGGTAGGGTCATCCCTCCCAGAATATATCAGCAGGTTGAACACATATGTAACCTGTGATGGAGTCACAAAGGCCAAATGTCTTGATGTGATATTTGGCAGGCTTGCTAGCATTATGTTGTTTGTGACTCCAGCGTCCCTTGTAGCCAGTTACCATTTCATCAAGACGTAGTTCTTTAAAAGGGTAAAAGGTTGGCTGAAAGGATGCCAGCAGCTGGTTGACAACAGGTTCAATTTTTGCTTTACCTTCACTGTCAGCTTCATTGGCATGCATCATGGTGCTGTATATCATCTGAAACTGATTCCTAGAAAACAGCTGCCTAAAAAATGGTGAGTGCAGATGGTATGTGGTGCTCCAGTGGTCACTGATTTTTGTTTTTTGTTGCATACTCATGGACAAGAAAAATGTCCATAAACTTATACATTTCATGGCAGCCAACAGGTGTCCATACAGAAGCTCTACTGCCATCATCTGCTTGACTAAGTTTATCAGCTGCATAAGCACTTATGCTGGCTATGAGACTGTCCAAAATATCTGTTGTGAACAGTGCAAAGAAAAACCTCAGTGGTTTCTGGTCATGGCAACATCAAACTGAATATCACTACCATCATAACTGCTGGCAGGAGTTCCTACCTCTTCATTCACCCGTGCTGCTCCCTAGGTGGAAAACTGGTTCTGTATTTCCTCTCTGAGCTGCAGAAGAACTAGTCCCAGCACGTTTTACAGGAGGAGGACTTGTCCGGTCAGTCTGTCCACTTACAGAACTAGTCCCAGCACGTTTTACAGGAGGAGGACTTGTCCGGTCAGTCTGTCCACCTACAGAACTAGTCCCAGCCTGTTTTATAGGAGGAGGGTCCAGTCAGTCTGTCCACCTACAGAACTAGTCCCAGCACGTTTTACAGGAGGAGGACTTGTCTGGTCAGTCTGTCTACCTACAGAACTAGTCCCTGCACGTTTTACAGTAGGAGGGTCTGGTCAGTCTGTCTACCTACAGAACTAGTCCCTGCACGTTTTACAGGAGGAGGGTCCGGTCAGTCTATCCACCTACAGAACTAGTCCCTGCACGTTTTACAGTAGGAGGGTCCGGTCAGTCTGTCTACCTACAGAACTAGTCCCTGCACGTTTTACAGGAGGAGGGTCCGGTCAGTCTGTCTACCTACAGAACTAGTCCCTGCACGTTTTACAGGAGGAGGGTCCGGTCAGTCTGTCTACCTACAGAACTAGTCAAAGGGCAACTGTAAATGTCAGTATCACTATCGCTGTCAGTTGAATAATCTACAGGTGCCTCCTGGTCAGAACTTGAATGGCTGAATGCCTGCCTGTCACCTAAGGTTCTACAAAAACCTTCTAGCAGAGTCTGCAGTTTGTCTAACAGGTCTTCCACTACCTGAAGCACATGCAGTAACATTTGTTGAGTCTCTGGGTGTGGCCGTTTTCAGTCAGAAAAAAAAATTGGAAAACACAGAAAAATTGCTCAAAAACAGCATGTCTTCTCTCACATGGCATGGGCGAAAGAGCCATAAATGGGCGCGCGGTTAAGAATACGTCGACCGGAAACAGCCGTAAATGGATGTATGGTATTGAATGAGTTTAATGAAGAGACAGTTTCTGAAAGGATTAAAGATGGTCTTAGTGAACAGTGGCTTCCCTGCCTTGATGTCTTAGTTCCACATGCAGATCAGAACATGGAGATAGTTGAGAACTTGTCTTTTCTGCTTAATAAATGTTTTCTACAATAAATGGTGTTGAGGGAGTATATGGAGTCCCATTGATGGTGATATGGGATGTGCGAGGAAGGAGGAAATGTTTGTCAGTTTACTCCCAAACTTTAAAACACGTGCTTCAGTATCTGAACAATCCAGTCTAAGCTCTGCTCAGATTTAGTCAGGGAGTTGGAGCTGAAATAGAAGCAGTTGGGTTGCAGCAAAAATAGCTAGAGAGCTGCTGTAGTTAACAGGATCCAGGTATAGAGTGATCTTTGCCTTGAACATTGACAGAAAGAGCCAAGACTATTTTAGACCTGTTATTGTCTGTAAATGTGATTAAAAGACACAGATTTGGTTGTCTCTATCCAAGTTACAGCTGCAGTTTTTGCAGATAAATGCAGGTGTTGCAGGTAAATGCAGGTGTGAAGCTTCTCATTTCAGATGGCATCAGATCTCCAGATAAAGGCAGCAATGAGGGAGTGGATGGAAGTTCCATCAACCCACGGCTAAAATCTCTGCAGAAACAGATGGACATAGAGCTGAAGGTAAGAAGTTAACCTGAAGTGTGGAGCCCACACACAGTATATGCTTGAGAGAAAGGAATATACGGTTTCATTACTCCTTTGTTGTAGAAGCTTGAAAGTCAGTCCTGCTGTAAGTGACTTGTTTTGTGCCACCCAGGCAGTTTTTGTATAAACCAGATGTGATAGGGGCTGTCTGTAACCCTGTGATTTTACCTGTGTTTAGAACTGAAGTAATCTCACTGTGTAAGCTGTTTGAGTTCACCTGATTATCTGTCTTTATAATTTGTTGATATTGTCTGCTGGTGTGGCTATGTGAGGTGACTGATAAACACAAGTTTTTGAGTTACAGTTATTATCAGTTTTCTACAGTCACATGGTTTTATCTCAGCATGTAGTAGTCAGTGTCTGTGATTGAAGTCAGCATCAGTATCTGTGTGATTGTGTGACTGAAGTCAGCATCTGTGTCTGTGTGATTGTGTGACTGAAGTCAGCATCTGTGTCTGTGTGATTGTGTGACTGAAGTCAGCATCTGTGTGATTGTGTGACTGAAGTCAGCATCTGTGTCTGTGTGATTGTGTGACTGAAGTCAGCATCAGTACCTGTGTGACTGAAGTCAGCATTAATATCTGTGTGACTGAAATCAGTATCTGTGATTGAAGTCAGCATCAGTATTCATATGATTGGAGCTTGAAGTAATGGAGGTGATATTTGATGCGTGCAACATTAACTTGTACCTGTGACTGGCAGGTAAAGAACGGAGCAGAGAACATGATCTCCATGTACAGCACAGGCTCATCTCGTGACAAGAAGATGTTAGCTGAGGCTCAGCAGATGTTGAGTGATGCCAAGAACAAGATTGAGATTATCCGCATGCAGATGCTCATGCTCAGAGCCAGTCAGGAGATTGCTGATGCTAATTCTAAAGATGGTAACATATACTTGTAGTTTGTTATTTCATTACAGACTCTATTAGTATGCTGCTTGTAAAGACAGTAGTAAATGTCTGACTGATATTTTGCTAAACTATGGAGATGGTTATTTGGTGTTAGCATGAGAGTCTAGCTTGCTTGATGCTAGTACAGTTGTCTGGGTAACCTAGTGCATGTGTCTCTTTCTTTGAGACAGAAGTCAGTCAGTCAGTCATTTGCATGTTCCTTGCAGGACATTGCCTCCCTAACAGCTCTCCCATAAGCCTCTCAGTTGTAAGCAAGATGCCCTGCTGCTGATGCATCCATTTGCAGATTATCAACGATGTCTTGCAGCCATCTTTGCCTTGGTCTTCCTCTTTCTTTTTCTCATTATGTATCCTTCCAAGACAGTCTTCTCTAGATTATCATGACGTTTAATGTGTCCAAAATATTTAAGTTTTATCTCTTTAATCTTGTTTACTAGCCAGCCTTCTTCAATATTAAGTTCTTGTAGTATGGATATATTTCTTTTTTTTGTGTCCATGATATTTGAATAACTCTTGTGTAACATTTACATTCAAAGATGTTTATGTGTTTCTCAGCTGTTTTGTTAAGTGTCCAGGTCTCACAGGCATGTGTTGCGATGGGAAAGATGCATGCCCTTAAAAATCTTATTTTTTTAGTTCTGTCTGTTCCTCTCCACGGATTCTTTAGTTGTTTTATTTCTGAAGAGTGATAGATGTCCTCCTTTTAATTTCCCTCATTGTATCTCCATTATTAGTTAGTAGTGATCCAAGATATTAAAAACTCTCCACTTCTTCCAATTTTTCCTCATTGATACATATATCAGCTGCTTTGTTTGTTTGTCAGTTGTCATCAATTTAGTTTTCTTTGCATTAAGATTTTTGTGTTGTGGACAGTAATACTGTGTCATCAGCATATCTAATCTCTTGTATTTCATAACCTCCAATTTTTATGGCATCATAATATTCTTTATCTACATCTTGTAACATTCCTCATTATATTTTCAGTATACAAGTTAAATAAGTAAGGCGATAATATCCACCCCTGACGGACCCCTTGTTTTATGTCAAACCAAGTTGTTGTTTCAACATTTATTCTTACTGCTGCCTGTTCATCTAGATACAGCAGTGATGTTAATTGTATCAGATGTGTTGGAAATCCCATTTTTTCCCCAAAGTTTCTGGTTTTTTACACTTTTTTTGCCCTTGAGTAGTCTATAATATGACATTCATATATCAATGAATGTTAGAAAACGAGTCCTAAAATGCTATATTGAACCTATCTTGTTATATGGAAGTAAATCATGGACAATAGGCAAGTCTGCACAAAAATCATTGGAAGCAGCAGAAATGTGGTTTATTAGAAGAATGTTGCGAATCCCCTGGACAGCAAAAATAACTAATGAAGAATGTGTGAGAAGAGCTGGAGAGACAAAAAACCTTGTCAAAAAGTTAAGAGATAGACAATGTACTTTTATAGGACATGCAATGAGAAGAGGGGGCATTGAAAATATTATAACAACAGGAAAAATAGAAGGAAGAAGATCAAGAGGAAGACCAAGAGAAATGATACTGGACAGTCTGACGGGATGGTGTGAGAGGAGATCACCAACTGAACTGATGGCCTGCATGAAGGATCGGGTGCTCTGGAGAAGCATAATAGCCAACGCCAGTCGGCACGGCACATGATGATGATGAGTAGTCTATAAAAGATAAATATAGATTCACATTAAACTCTCTGCATTTCTCTATTATTAATCTTATATTGAATATATGATCTCTTGATCCTCTTCCTTGTCTAAAACCAGCTTGGACCATATTGACTTCTATTTTCTTATGAAGTCTATCCATTATGATTTTTAATAGAATTTTACTGGCATAACTAATCAGAGCGACGGTTCTGTAGTTTTTGCATAATTTCAAGTTACTCCTTTTTTGACAGTAGTATGAATATAATTGTTTTCCATTCTTTTGGCCAAATACCTGAATGCCATATCTTTTTGCACAGTGCATGATAGATTGTTGCACATTCCTTTCCTCCTGCTTTAATAAGTTCAGCTTTTATCTCATCACATCCTGGTGATTTACCATTTTTCAGATTCTTTATTTGGCCATAAAACTTCTTCTATTGTCGGTTCTTGTTCTTTCTCCTCCAGTAATAATTCACACTGTTGATTTCTGCTTTCACAGTCAGTTGTTTCATACATACCTCTGCAATATTCCTTCCATCTTTCTAGAATTTCCTCTGTCTCTGTCAAGGTATTCCCCATCTTGTCACAAATTACATTTAGCTTAGGTGTGACATTTTTCATCAATGTCTTCATTTCTTTAAACATTTCACTATCTCTTCCACACTTCTGATGTCCTTCTGTTCTTTCACAACAATCTTGTATGTATTGTTTTTTTTCTTTTCTTATGTTTCTTCGTACTTCATTGTTAAAGATTTATATTCCTCTTTGTTGTTGTTTGTCACTTTCCATTTCATCTTCATTTCTCTATGTTGTTTTATCAGTTCTAGTGTGCCTGCTGTAATCCATCCATTCTTTTGTGGTTTTTTTTTTTTAAACTGTAACTGTCTTTAGCTATTGTTATTAAGATATCTCTGGCCTGCATAGTCAGTTCATCAGGTGTCATCTCCTCCTGTACAGCCATCAAGAATTCAACAGTTCTTCACTTCTATTGTTCTGGTATTTTTGTAAGATCAAAGCGGAATGATCTTGATCTCCTATCTTTTTTTATATTTATCTCCATATCTGCTATTAATAACTCGTCTATGTCACAGTCAGAACCTGGTAAAGTTTTTGCTGATGTTATATTTGATCTCCACCTTCTTTTCATTAAAATGTGATCTGTCTGATTCTTGGTTTTCTCATCAGGTGATGTCCATGTGTAAATTCTTCTTGGATGTTGTCTTAAAAAGTGTGTTAGCAATTATTAGCTGTTTTTCCATACAAAACGCCATTATATTGTCACCTGCCTCATTTCTATGTCCTATGCTAAATTTCCCTACAACATATCCTTCGTCTTCTGCTCTTTCTGTACCAACCTTCGCATTAAAAACCCCCATTATTAATACAATATCATTTTTCCGTACTTGGTCTATCGTCATTTACAGTGTGTTATAAAAGTTTTCTACTTCCTCTTCTTCTGCTGCTGATGTAGGTGCATGTATCTGGATGATTGTTACATTTCTAGGAGTGCCCTTAAGTCTGATAGTGAGGATTATCACTTACTGGATTGTAACCTAGTAATGCTTTTGATGTTTATTTGTCCAAGTAAAAGGCCATTCCGTTCTTTCATCCTAATTCTCCACCAGAGTATATAAAGATATTATCATTCTCGCTCTTGAAGTGTCCTGATCCTTTCCATCGATGTTCACAGATTCCTAAAATGTGTATCCCCGTTCTTTTCATCTCATCACTTATTATTTGATACTTTCCCTCATACATACTTCTTACATTCCATGTTCCTACTCTTATTTTTCTTTTTAGTTTGATGCAGGGGTTTTCCTTAGTAACACTGTCAGGATTTTGTCTGTCATCACAATTACTAGTACTGACCTCTGTCTCACACTCTTCCCCAGTGTTAAAATTAGATCTATCTGGCTTGGGGGACTTGCCACCAGATCTTGTTCCTATTTGACTTTCCATGATTGCCGTTTGGATTTCTTGGTATATTTCCAGAAGATAGTTTACCATTGCTTTCCTTCCTGGCAGTGACTGTACGAGTCAGTGATCATAGCCATTGTCCCTACATTGAGATCATCTGCCTACCATCATAGAATGGTGACCATAACCAACATTGTTGGCTGCTCTTCCATTCCATCCACCACCTGCTCCCATGGCTTCATGTCACCCTGATCGGGGGTTATATGGGTACTCCACCTTGCCCAAGGGTGCCCCGTAGCTGATGGAGGTAAGGAGGTCGTCTTACTTCTCCCTTCATAGGTTTTACCCCTATCCTGCTAACCAGTGAGACAGAAGGTCTTAGTTTAAATCTCATATATACCTGGATTCCCCCCCCCCCCAAATTTTTTTTTAAATAACAGTGGTGGGATTTAGGTATTGACAGATCCAAACAGTGGGATTTTGTCTCCCTTAACTCAGTGTATACCAAGTGAGGTTTTGTCTCCCTTAACTCAGTGTATACCAAGTGAGGTTTTGTCTCCCTTAACTCAGTGTATACCAAGTGAGGTTTTGTCTCTCTTAACTCAGTGTATACCAAGTGAGGTTTTGTCTCCCTTAACTCAGTGTATACCAAGTGAGGTTTTGTCTCTCTTAACTCAGTGTATACCAAGTGAGGTTTTGTTGCTCTTAACTCAGTGTATACCAAGTGAGGTTTTGTCTCTCTTAACTCAGTGTATACCAAGTGAGGTTTTGTCTCTCTTAACTCAGTGTATACCAAATGAGGTTTTGTCTCTCTTAACTCAATGTATACCAAGTGAGGTTTTGTCTCTCTTAACTCTGTGTATACCAAGTGAGGTTTTGTCTCTCTTAACTCGAAGCATACCAAGTCAGATTTTGTCTCCATTAATTCAGTGCAACCAAGTCAGATTTTGTCTTTCTTAACTCTATGTATACCAAGTTCCAGACTGAGATTTTGTCTCCCGTAACTCTATGTAAACCATGTTCCAGTCAGTGAGATTTTGTCTCCCCTAACTCTGTATATACCAAGTTCCAAACAGTGGGATTTTGTCTCGCTTAACTCTATGTATACCAGGTTCTAAACAGTAGGATTTTTGTCATTCTTAAATCTTACATATTGCTACAAATCCAAACAGTGAGATTTTGTCGCTGTAAAGTTTTCATATTCCTTAGGTGTCCAAACAATGAGATTTTGTCCCTCTAAAGTTTGTGTATTCTTACAGGTCCAAACAGTGAGATTTTGTCGCCCTTGGAACTGAGGATAGAAGAACTTCGACATCATCTGAGAATAGAATCAGCTGTTGCTGACGGTGCCAAAAATGTGATTAGGACTTTACAAAATTCCAAGTCTGAGGACAAAAAAGCTCTTAAAGAGGTCAGTCCTGTATTTTTTATTTAGACAGTATCTAGAACAAAACAAAATATACTTTTTATTTTTTTCTTTGTTTATAGTCTGTATGATATATATGGTTGTGAAAGTGAATTGTGTAATGTTTTGTGTGTCAGACTGGATTATGTAATGGTTTTTTTATGGGATACTGAACTCTGTAATGTGTTTTGTGTGTGTATGGCCAAGCAGCAGAAGAAGATGAAGTAGAACATTTTTATAACACACTGCAGACGACAATGGACCAGGTACGGAAAAATGATATTGTATTTATAATGGGTGATTTTAATGCAAAAATTGGTACAGAAAGAGCAGATGATGAAGGACATGTTGTAGGGAAATTTAGCATAGGACACAGAAATGAGGCAGGTGACAATCTAATGGCGTTTTGTATGGAAAATGAGCTAATGATCGCTAACACACTTTTTAAACAACATCCAAGAAGACTTTACACATGGACATCACCTGATGGGAAAACCAGGAATCAAATAGATTACATTTTAGTGCAGAGAAGGTGGAGGTCAAGCATAACATCAGCAAAAACTTTACCAAGTGCTTATTGTGCCACGGACCATGAGTTGTTAATAGCAGACATGAAGATAAAGATAAAAAAGATAGTTATGGGATCAAGACCACTCCGCTTTGACCTTACAAATATACCAGAACAATACGGTATAGAAGTGAAGAACCGTTTCGAAATCCTGATGGCTGTACAGGAAGAGATGACACCAGATGAATTGGCTACGCAGGCCAAAGATATCTTAGTAACAACAGCTAAAGACATGGTTCCAGTAAAGAAAACACAAAGGAATAGATGGATCACAGCAGGTACACTAGAACTGATAAAACAATGTAGAGAAATGAAGACGCAATGGAGAGTGACAAACAACAACAAAGATAAATATAAAACTTTAACAAAAGAAGTACGAAGAAACATAAGAAAAGACAAAAAACAATACATACAAGATTGTTGTGAAAGAATAGAAGAACATCAGAGGTGTGGAAGAGATAGTGAAATGTTTAAAGAAATGAAGACACTGACGAGAAATGTCACACCTAAGCTAAATGTAATTTGTGATGAGATGGGGAATACCCTGACAGAGACAGAGGAAATTCTGGAAAGATGGAAGGAATATTGCAAAAGAATGTATGATACAACCGACTGTGGAAGCAGAAATCAACAGTGTGAATTATTATTGGAGGAGAAAGAACCCGAGCCGACAATGGAAGAAGTTTTATGGGCAATAAAGAGTCTGAAAAATGGTAAATCACCAGGATGTGATGAGATAACCGCTGAATTTATTAAAGCAGGAGGAAAGGAGTGTGCAACAATCTATCATGCACTATGTAAAAAGATATGGCATTCAGGTATTTGGCCAAAAGAATGGAAAAGAACTGTATTCATACCACTGCCAAAAAAGGGTAACCTGAAATTATGCACCAACTACAGAACTGTTGCCCTGATTAGTCATGCCAGTAAAATTCTGTTAAAAATCATAATGGGTAGACTTCGAAAGAAAATAGAAGAAGAAGTCAATATGGTCCAAGCTGGCTTCAGGCAAGGAAGAGGATCAAGAGATCATATATTCAATCTAAGATTAATCATAGAGAAATGCAGGGAGTTTAATGTGAATCTATATTTATCCTTTATAGACTACTCAAAGGCATTTGATTGTGTACAACACCAGAAACTTTGGGAAATAATGGAAAAAATGGGATTTCCAACACATTTGATACAATTAACATCACTGCTGTATTTAGACCAACAAGCAGCAGTAAGAATAAATGGTGAAACAACAAGTTGGTTTGACATAAAACAAGGGGTCCGTCAGGGGTGCATATTGTCACCCTACTTATTTAACTTGTATACTGAAAATATAATGAGGAATGTTAGAGAAGATGTAGACAAAGAATATTACGATGCCATAACAGTTGGAGGTTATGAAATACCAGAGATTAGATATGCTGATGACACAGTATTGCTGTCCACAACACAAGAAGGAATGGAAAAACTAATTATGTCAGTCCGCAAGAACAGCGAAGAGCAGAACCTCTATCTTAATGCAAAGAAAACTAAAGTGATGACAACTGACAAAACAAACAAGGCAACTGAAATATGTATCAATGAGGAAAAACTGGAAGAAGTGGAGAGTTTTGAATATCTTGGATCACTACTAACTAATAATGGAGATACAATGAGGGAAATTAAAAGGAGGACATCTATTGCTCTTCAGAAAGTAAAACAAATAAAGAATCTGTGGAGAGGAGCAGACAGAACCACAAAAACAAGATTTTTAAGGGCATGCATCTTTCCTATCGCAACATATGCCTGTGAGACCTGGACACTTAACAAAACAGCTGAGAAGCACATAAATGACTTCGAAAGAAAATAGAAGAAGAAGTCAATATGGTCCAAGCTGGCTTCAGGCAAGGAAGAGGATCAAGAGATCATATATTCAATCTAAGATTAATCATAGAGAAATGCAGGGAGTTTAATGTGAATCTATATTTATCCTTTATAGACTACTCAAAGGCATTTGATTGTGTACAACACCAGAAACTTTGGGAAATAATGGAAAAAATGGGATTTCCAACACATTTGATACAATTAACATCACTGCTGTATTTAGACCAACAAGCAGCAGTAAGAATAAATGGTGAAACAACAAGTTGGTTTGACATAAAACAAGGGGTCCGTCAGGGGTGCATATTGTCACCCTACTTATTTAACTTGTATACTGAAAATATAATGAGGAATGTTAGAGAAGATGTAGACAAAGAATATTACGATGCCATAACAGTTGGAGGTTATGAAATACCAGAGATTAGATATGCTGATGACACAGTATTGCTGTCCACAACACAAGAAGGAATGGAAAAACTAATTATGTCAGTCCGCAAGAACAGCGAAGAGCAGAACCTCTATCTTAATGCAAAGAAAACTAAAGTGATGACAACTGACAAAACAAACAAGGCAACTGAAATATGTATCAATGAGGAAAAACTGGAAGAAGTGGAGAGTTTTGAATATCTTGGATCACTACTAACTAATAATGGAGATACAATGAGGGAAATTAAAAGGAGGACATCTATTGCTCTTCAGAAAGTAAAACAAATAAAGAATCTGTGGAGAGGAGCAGACAGAACCACAAAAACAAGATTTTTAAGGGCATGCATCTTTCCTATCGCAACATATGCCTGTGAGACCTGGACACTTAACAAAACAGCTGAGAAGCACATAAATGCCTTTGAATGTAAATGCTATAGAAGAGTTCTCCAAATATCGTGGACACAAAAAAGAACAAATATATCTATACTACAAGAGCTTAATATTGAAGAAGGCTGGCTAGTAAAGAGGATTAAAGAGAGAAAACTTAAATATTTTGGCCACATTAAACGTCATGATAATTTAGAGAAGACCGTATTGGAAGGATACATAATGGGAAAAAGAAAAAGAGGAAGACCGAAACGAAGATGGCTGCAAGACATCGTTGATGATCTGGAAATGGATGCAGCAGCAGCAGGCCATCTTGCTCACAACCGAGAGGCCTACAGGAGTGCTGTTTGGGAGGCAAAGTTCCGCAAGGGACATGCAAAGGAATGAATGAATGGCCAAAATATGTGATGTTTTGTATATGAGGCTGAATTATGTGATGTTTTTGATACATGAGACTGGTTTGTATGATGTGTTTAGTTGATAAAACAAGATGAGGTGGGTGGTGTTTTTGATTATTTGAGATTGGTCTGTGTGATGTTGATGAAACAAGATGAGGTGGGTGGTGTTTTTGATTATTTGAGATTGGTCTGTGTGATGTTGATGAAACAAGATGAGGTGGGTGGTGTTTTTGATTATTTGAGATTGGTCTGTGTGATGTTGATGAAACAAGATGAGGTGGGTGGTGTTTTTGATTATTTGAGATTGGTCTGTGTGATGTGATGAAACAAGATGAGGTGGGTGGTGTTTTGATTATTTGAGATTGGTCTGTGTGATGTTGATGAACAAGATGAGGTGGGTGGTGTTTTTGATTATTTGAGATTGGTCTGTGTGATGTTGATGAAACAAGATGAGGTGGGTGGTGTTTTTGATTATTGAGATTGGTCTGTGTGATGTTGATGAAACAAGATGAGGTGGGTGGTTTTTGATTATTGAGATTGGTCTGTGTGATGTTGATGAAACAAGATGAGGTGGGTGGTGTTTTTGATTATTTGAGATTGGTCTGTGTGGTGTTGATGAAACAAGATGAGGTGGGTGGTGTTTTTGATTATTTGAGATTGGTCTGTGTGATGTTGATGAAACAAGATGAGGTGGGTGGTGTTTTTGATTATTGAGATTGGTCTGTGTGATGTTGATGAAACAAGATGAGGTGGGTGGTGTTTTTGATTATTTGAGATTGGTCTGTGTGATGTTGATGAAACAAGATGAGGTGGGTGGTGTTTTTGATTATTTGAGATTGGTCTGTGTGATGTTGATGAAACAAGATGAGGTGGGTGGTGTTTTTGATTATTTGAGATTGGTCTGTGTGATGTTGATGAAACAAGATGAGGTGGGTGGTGTTTTGATTATTTGAGATTGGTCTGTGTGATGTTGATGAAACAAGATGAGGTGGGTGGTGTTTTTGATTATTTGAGATTGGTCTGTGTGATGTTGATGAAACAAGATGAGGTGGTGTTTCTGTTTATCCAGGCTCAGACTCGACTGGGAGACTCCAGCATGAAGCAGGAACTCATGAGAATGTCCCTAGAGGCCAGGCTTAATGAGCTGGACCCAGTCTCCAGCAAGGCAAAAGCTCTGAAAGAAGAACTGGATGAGCTTCTAAACCCTAGCTTTGTCACACCATCTCGTTTGTCTTCCGGCAGCCAGCGAAACAAAAACACCTCTTATTTTAACAAGCCAGCGGCACTGACAGGCAAACTTGAAGTTAGGTATGTCAGCTTTTCAGAGATGTTGGTGCATGTTGTATATTGTGTTGTAATCTTGGTATGTCACGTCACTGACACAAAAACAGATCCTATTTTAACATGCCAGTTGCACTGACAGGCAAACTTGAAGTCAACTTCTGAAGGGCTTGCTTTTGTTAATTTGTAACGTTGGTATATTTTGTGTTGGCTTGTGCACTGGCCAGTTTGTTTCCTGCAAATGAAGGAATGGAGAGGTTTATTAGACTGAGAAAGGTGATGTGAGAAAAGAAGAGAGCGACAAGGAGTGCAATGAATTATTATAGCAGGAACTAGATCATCACAGTCACAGGACTTTTGTTAGAACTGTTTCAGACAAAAAAAAAAAACTAGCAACAGCTTCATTAATGAGCAAACAGTTAGTTTGGCTTGCACCTTGATCATACAAAAACACACAGGACAAAGAAATAGGGAAAGAAAATTTTTTTTAAAGTTGCGTGAATGTTGTACAACAAATAGGAATGGAAAAAATGGAGTAAATGGAGCACTTGGTTGTGATTCGTAAGAAGCTGTGCCCAGGAGAGTGTGTTGAGATTTGCGATGTGTGACGGGAAGGTAGTAATGAGTGGGGACTGCAGAAAGGAGATAGAGTGATACCTAGCCATGAGAAGTCTTGGTGGAGTAGGGGAATGTGGTTGGAGTAGAGGGTTAGTAATCTAATGCAGTGAGGAGGTTCTGAAATATGTGCTTCCACATGGTTTGAATTCAGAATTCAGCTACATTCAACTTTCCTTTTCTCCACAATCATATTCCCTGTGTAGGCTCAGCTCCTTCCTCACCTGCAACACACCTGTCATCGGTGGCAGAAACATGTAAGCCCAGGGGCTGGGAGGACAGAGGGTTGGATGTCAAGGAAAGAAAGAATTCTGCACCTAAACACTGTTGTTATTTCATGAGTGTTATGTTAGGAGATGAATGGTATATTAGGAGGTGAATGTTATGTTAGTAGATGAATGGTATATTAGGAGGTGAATGGTATATTAGGAGGTGAATGGTATGTTAGGAGGTGAATGGTATGTTAGGAGGTGAATGGTATGTTAGGAGGTGAATGGTATGTTAGGAGGTGAATGGTATATTAGGAGGTGAATGTTATATTAGGAGGTGAATGGTATGTTAGGAGGTGAATGGTATATTAGGAGGTGAATGTTATATTAGGAGGTGAATGGTATGTTAGGAGGTGAATGGTATGTTAGGAGGTGAATGGTATATTAGGAGGTGAATGGTATATTAGGAGGTGAATGTTATATTAGGAGGTGAATGGTAGGAGATGAATGGTATATTAGGAGGTGAATGTTATATTAGGAGATTTATATTAGGAGGTGAATGTTATATTAGGAAATGAATATTAGGAGGTGAATGTTATATTAGGAGATGAATATTAGGAGGTGAATGTTATATTAGGAGATGAATATTAGGAGGTGAATGTTATGTTAGGAGGTGAATGTTATGTTAGGAGATGAATGGTATGTTAGGAGATGAATGGTATGTTAGGAGGTGAATGTTATAGTAGGAGATAAATGGTATATTAGGAGGTGAATGTTATGTTAGGAGATGAATTATATATTAGGAGGTGAATGTTATATTAGGAGATGAATATTAGGAGGTGAATGGTATGTTAGGAGGTAAATGGTATATTAGGAGGTGAATGGTATATTAGGAGGTGATTGGTGTATCTGGAGATGAATGGTGTATCAGGAGATGAATGGTGTATCAGGAGATGAATGTTGTATCATGAGATGAATGGTGTATTAGGAGATGAATGGTGTATCAGGAGATGAATGGTATAGATCATTTGGGAGGGGGAGGCGCTTACCAAGTGAAGCCTAGAAATCTTGGTGATAGTTAATGTGTGAGTGTTTTCATCTTTGACTAAAGTATGAGCGTGGTACACTGACGGCTTGATTTGACCTGACAGGTTGGTTGGTGTGCAGGACCTGTTGGAGGACATGCCCACACGTAGGAAGGACAGTCTGCAGCTGCTGATGTCCAGTCCCGGGGAGAGCAGAAGTTTGTTGAGGAGAGGCAGCAGTAAGATGTACAACATCAAGGACGAGATTTCTAGTAAGAGTACTGCGCTAGAGTCATCATCATCAGCAACTACTGGACTTTTCACCTGTTACTTGCTCACCCATTCTTCCATTCTCTGCTAATAATGTAGATGATCACGTGAAAGATATCTTACAGAATAAGATCAGTTTTATTGTAGTTTGTCCCCTGGGAGCAGCTGTCTTAAGAACACACTTATCTTAACATAGTCTTTGTGTTAAGAACACACTTATCTTAACATAGTCTTTGTGTTAAGAACACACTTATCTTAACATAGTCTTTGTGTTAAGAACACACATATCTTAACATAGTCTTTGTGTTAAGAACACACTTATCTTAACATAGTCTTTGTGTTAAGAACACACATATCTTAACATAGTCTTTGTGTTAAGAACACACTTATCTTAACATAGTCTTTGTGTTAAGAACACACTTATCTTAACATAGTCTTTGTGTTAAGAACGCACATATCTTAACATAGTCTTTGTGAAACAGGGAACAACTGTGTTAAGAACACACATATCTTAACATAGTCTTTGTGAAACAGGGAACAACTGTGTTAAGAACAAGGGAACAACTGTGTTATGAACACACATATCTTAACATAGTCTTTGTGAAACAGGGAACAACTGTGTTAAGAACACACTTATCTTAACATAGTCTTTGTGAAACAGGGAACAACTGTGTTAAGAACACACTTATCTTAATATAGTCTTTGTGAAACAGGGACAACTGTATTAAGAACACACTTATCTTAACATAGTCTTTGTGAAACAGGGAACATTAGATCTAATTGCTTAAAAAACTGACCTACTCCTGTAGCCCAGAAACCTGTAGCAGTCAACACTATTTGTTATTGTTATAAAATATAATGTCACCCTCTTATAAGGCAGAATTTTTATGGAACAGAACTTTCTGTAAAATAAAGAGGGAACATAGAACTGAGAAATCTGCTAGTAGCCTCTTGTTTATTACAGGAGTGTCGGATAACTCAGACAAAATGCTATGTACGCTAAGAAAACCCACTCGTCTGTGGGAAAAATGACAAGCACAAATACCCCTCCTAGGATAGAAGGCCCTCCAGCTTTTGACATTGCACATTTGTCAATAGGTGGAGCTGAGATCTTGGACTGGGGCAGCGCTGGGCTGTTTGGGATGGTGGATGGATGGGGACACAGAGGATTGAGAAAGCCTGATGGAAATCGACGACTCCAGGACGTGACAAGTCCATGGGTTGTTACAACAATGGCTATCAGAATGAGGCAAACAAAGCAGCCAGCAGACTATTGGTGGTGGGGAATTAGACATCACTGAAGCACCATCAGATCCCTCATCCCAAAGTCGGATTATCTCTGTGAAACTGTCTCAATGCCATTGGATGGGCCGGTGTTGCACTTCAGGCCTGATCTCAGATTCTCAATGGAAAGGCCTCCTGGGTATGAAAGAAAGACTTGGGACAAAAACCCAAATATGAAAATGTCAGAAACAAAAAGAAAACCATTAGAGCAAGGATGTCGCCTCATAAAAGTCCACAGATTCTTCAAATCAACATTTCTGGACTTATGCCAAAGGCCTCAGAATTAAGCAGACAGCTGAAAAAAGTCAATATCCATATTGCGATCATACAAGAAACCCTTCTATATGGAAAAGATCACTCAGTGCCTGGATACACCATGTATAAATGTGAATGTGGTAAATGCAGGGGTACTGCCACACTCTTGAGAAATGACATCCAAGGACAGAAAGTGCAATGAGAATGATATCCAAGAGATAACAGTATGGCATGATGGACTCTGTATGTTTATTGTCCCCCAAATTCTAAAAATCAAATCAACATACACAGCACAGACATGCAGAAAACTATCATTGCAGGAGATTTTAATGCACATCTACCATCACTAGGATACAAAGACTGAAACCCTATGGGAAAGAGCTATACAACACCAGCAACATGATAATATTGCAAGACGTACAAGTTGATGGGGATTATGCTGAATAATACCGATGTTTACATGACTTATCCATGTATGTGTATAAATGTCATGCTTTCTGAATAAACAGCTCCTAAGAAAAACGATGTGGGGCATTACTTTGTGAACACCCCTTGTAGATTACAACCTCCCCCTACAAGTATCAGCATCAAAGAGCTCTCATACATAAGAAGACAGAATCAGAACAAAGCTGTTCATTTTATTTGTGGGGCAATGAGATCAACACCCATAGCTGCATGTGAAATTGATGCAAACATACAGCCATTAGATATAAGACGCGAAAAGTCACCCATTGAGGCAGTAGAAAGATATAAACGCATGCCCCCACACCATCCTAAGAGAGCAGTGGTTGATAAATGGAGGCATAATAATAGACTGAAACCAAAAACTCCAGTGCACATAGCAGAACAGTTAAACACAAGACACAAGCTCCCTGAAGACGGAGAAGAACTTACAAAAGCACCAGACATCTCACCAAACACAAACTACACACTTCCTCAAACTAACACCAGACTCAAAAACAAATTAGTGAACAAATCATCAGATCCCAACACCCTAAAGCTGTGTGTGCTGGAGACCACAGAATCCCACCCCAAGGACTGGATCCATGCATACACTGATGGGTCAGCATTCAAGGAAACAGACAATGCAGGATATGGGGTACGCATAATGTTTCCAGACAAGACAAGAAGCCACATTTCTGCTCCTTGTGGATCTCACTGCTCCAATTATGATGCAGGCAATATTAGCAGCCCTGGCAGCCACCACCACCAAATATAAAAATAGTGCCTCCCACCCAAAAAACCTTGTTATTTTCTCAGACACCCAGTCTGCTCTCCAGGCCCTTGAAAACTGGATACCATCAGCTGATCACATTACAACTGACATACTCAGTGCAATAAACCAACTCGCCTCCTATGACATCAAGACCACCCTACAGTGGATACCAGGGCACACAGATATCAGAGGAAATGAACGTGCTGACAGACTGGTAAAGAGTGGAGCCACCAAGTCACAGCCCCAAATCTTCACCAACATGAGAACAGCTAAACACATTGTATAAACTAGGAAAAAAAGTAGGAACAGCTTTATTATTTAATGATAACATGATTGTGATGTTTCAGCGCGAGCCTTCTTCAAACAAAAACATACGGGATGAAGATTCAGAGAGGGGAGACAAAGTATAGATTCACATCAAGCTTATGTAAACGAAATTTAAAAAAAATGAAAAAAATTAATGAAAATCTGTAACTGAATGAAACTTATCTCAGTCTTTGTAAATGCACAAAAGTATCGCTTGTATGTTTTCAGGACCATAAACAATATGTGTCCGGTACCAGCGTTAGTAGATGATGGTAGGGAATGAAACATCACTTTCCACTCCCTTAAGAGCATTGTCCATGGATATTGACTCTCCAGTCATCCCTGTTCTTTGTATAATTCTCTGCTCCTTCTATGCGCATCCCTTGTCTCTTAACATTTTCTACACTCAACCATGCACTATCTTACACCTTTCAGCACAAACGTGTTATAACCATGGTAACGGACACATATTGTTTATGTTCCTGAATACACACAAGTGATACTTTTGTGCCTTTACAAAGACTGAGATAAGTTTTCATTCAGTTACAGTTTTTCATTAATTTTTTCATTAAATTTGTTCAGTTTTTGTTATTTCATTTACATAAACTTGATGTGAATCCATATGTCCTCTCTCTGATTCTTCATCCTGTTTGTTTTTGTTTGAAGATGGCTCGCGCCAAAACGTCACGAGCGTGTTATCATTAAATAATAAAGCTGTTCCTACTTTTTTCCTAGTTTATACATTTTAGTATCACAGTTTTACTGCAGTGCTTTGTGTACAGTTGTATACCTATACGCTAATTAATGTGTGTAGCTAAACACATTATATGCAACTGCAAGCAGCAGTGGATGGACAGCTGGGCCAGTAATCCAGCTGGAAGATCCCTATATACACACCTGCCAAAGTCTAACCCCAGAGACCACATCAACAGCTTATGTCGTAGAGACCAAAGCACAATTTTCAGGTTGAGAACAGGACACACTACCCTCAGTAAGCACTTACACAGAGTGACCGCTGACCACACACCATACTGCATGCACTGCAACAGATGAGAAGAAGAAACTGTTAAACACCACCTGGTGGACTGCATTGCATTGAAAACCTGATACCACCAAACACCTCAACTACCGACATTCTGTATGGAGATGTAGAACAGCTGAAGAGGACCTGTACGTTTCATTATCTGACACAAGGGAAAAAGAGTGAAAACTCGTAAACCCGGGGATCAGAAAAGTCAAAGAAAGTCATTGTAGTTTGATGTTGTCAGCATGAACTGTGGGGTCTCAACACCTGATAATATTTGTTCCAAAGTTGCTGTTGTGTTTTGAAAATTCCAGCCAGACTAAAATAGTCTAAATGTCAGTAGTGAGAGAGATTGTATCAGTGACAGTTGTCTTGTGTTAGTCTGGTAGGTTCAGTTTCTCCACACTCCTCAGTCTTTCTCTGCTTGTGTTGGTCTGGTAGGTTCAGTTTCTCCACACCCCTCCGTCTTTCTGCTGCTTGTGTTGGTCAGTCTTGTGTTGGTCTGGTAGGTTCAGTAGAGTTTCTCTACACTCCTCAGTCTTTCTGCTGCTTGTGTTGGTCTGGTAGGTTCAGTTTCTCTACACTCCTCAATCTTTCTGCTGCTTGTGTTGGTCTGGTAGGTTCAGTTTCTCCACACTCCACAGTCTTTCTGCTGCTTGTGTTGGTCTGGTAGGTTCAGTTTCTTCACACTCCCCAGTCTTTCTGCTGCTTGTGTTGGTCTGGTAGGTTCAGTTTCTTCACACTCCCCAGTCTTTCTGCTGCTTGTGTTGGTCTGGTAGGTTCAGTGTCTCCACACTCCCCAGTCTTTCTGCTGCTTGTGTTGGTCTGTATTTAGCCTGAACACTAAGAAATAGCATAGATATTGATGAGGTTTGACTGAAAAAACAAAACAGAATACTTGGACTAGCAACATTTATTCAGAAGTCATACTAGTAAAGAGGAGTATCCATCATCAAGTTTTCAGACATACAGATTCACTGACTCACATAACTGCTTCATTCTCACTGACTCACATAACTGCTTCATTCTCACTGACTCCATTCTCACTGACTCCATAACTGCTTCATTCTCACTGATTCTCATAACTGCTTCATTCTCATTGACACACATAACTGCTCAATTCTCACTGACTATAAAACTGCTTCATTCTCACTGATTCTCATAACTGCTTCATTCTCATTGACTCTCATAACTGCTTCGTTCTCACTGACTCCATAACTGCTTCATTCTCACTGACTCACATAACTGCTTCATTCTCACTGACTCCATAACAGCTTCATTCTCACTGACTCACATAACTGCTTCATTCTCACTCACTCACATAATTGCTTCATTCTCACTGACTCACATAACTGCTTCATTCTCACTGACTCACATAACTGCTTCATTCTCACTGACTCACATAACTACTCAATTCTCACAGAATCCTATAACTACTTCAGAACCTCAGTACAAAAAAATGTACTTTACTTTTTTACCTCTTGGTAGACAATTCACTTGAACTGCTAACTCCAGTCCTGTTTGTGGACATTTTGGTTCTTTTGTTTTTCTTATCTTTGAAAGCCTTAAGATAGTCATAACATCAGTCACTGGTCTTTGAAAATGAAAGCAGTTATGAAAATCATGTCAATTCGTGACAACACAATATATGTAGGACAGCATCAGAAGTTGAAGCTCCACTCTAGTGTTGAGTTTGCCATGAATGTGCTTGCCAGTTGCCTTGTTTGATAGTAGTGTTGTCCTGTATTGTGCTTGCAGACGAAGTGATGTGCTGTCTGAAGCTAGACAATCAGCAGGTTGTCCAGACATCCTGGAAACCTTGTAGTCAGCAGTGCTGGGATCACCGCTCCTCTATAGATCTAGACAGGGTAAGTTGGACTTGCTTGTCTCCCAACTGCTACTGTCTCTCATGTATAAACTGGGACAGGGTAAGTTGGACTTGCTTGTCTCCTAACTGCTACTGTCTCTCATGTATAAACTGGGACAGGGTAAGTTGGACTTGCTTGTCTCCCAACTGCTACTGTCTCTCATGTATAAACTGGGACAGGGTAAGTTGGACTTGCTTGTCTCCCAACTGCTACTGTCTCTCATGTATAAACTGGGACAGGGTAAGTTGGACTTGCTTGTCTCCTAACTGCTACTGTCTCTCATGTATAAACTGGGACAGGGTAAGTTGGACTTGCTTGTCTCCCAACTGCTACTGTCTCTCATGTATAAACTGGGACAGGGTAAGTTGGACTTGCTTGTCTCCTAACTGCTACTGTCTCTCATGTATAAACTGGGACAGGGTAAGTAGGACTTGCTTGTCTCCTAACTACCACTGTCTCTCATGTATAGACTGGGACAGGGTAAGTAGGACTTGCTTGTCTCCTAACTACTACTGTCTCTCATGTATAAACTGGGACAAGGTAAGTAGGACTTGCTTGTCTCCTAACTACTACTGTCTCTCATGTATAGACTGGGACAGGGTAAGTTGGACTTGCTTGTCTCCCAACTGCTACTGTCTCTCATGTATAAACTGGGACAGGGTAAGTAGGACTTGCTTGTCTCCTAACTGCTACTGTCTCTCATGATAAACTGGGACAGGGTAAGTAGGACTTGCTTGTCTCCTAACTACTACTGTCTCATGTATAAACTGGGACAGGGTAAGTTGGACTTGCTTGTCTCCCAACTGCTACTGTCTCTCATGTATAAACTGGGACAGGGTAAGTTGGACTTGCTTGTCTCCTAACTGCTACTGTCTCTCATGTATAAACTGGGACAGGGTAAGTTGGACTTGCTTGTCTCCCAACTGCTACTGTCTCTCATGTATAAACTGGGACAGGGTAAGTTGGACTTGCTTGTCTCCTAACTGCTACTGTCTCTCATGTATAAACTGGGACAGGGTAAGTAGGACTTGCTTGTCTCCTAACTACCACTGTCTCTCATGTATAGACTGGGACAGGGTAAGTAGGACTTGCTTGTCTCCTAACTACTACTGTCTCTCATGTATAAACTGGGACAAGGTAAGTAGGACTTGCTTGTCTCCTAACTACTACTGTCTCTCATGTATAGACTGGGACAGGGTAAGTTGGACTTGCTTGTCTCCCAACTGCTACTGTCTCTCATGTATAAACTGGGACAGGGTAAGTAGGACTTGCTTGTCTCCTAACTGCTACTGTCTCTCATGATAAACTGGGACAGGGTAAGTAGGACTTGCTTGTCTCCTAACTACTACTGTCTCTCATGTATAAACTGGGACAGGGTAAGTTGGACTTGCTTGTCTCCTAACTGCTACTGTCTCTCATGTATAAACTGGGACAGGGTAAGTAGGACTTGCTTGTCTCCTAACTACCACTGTCTCTCATGTATAGACTGGGACAGGGTAAGTAGGACTTGCTTGTCTCCCAACTGCTACTGTCTCTCATGTATAAACTGGGACAGGGTAAGTAGGACTTGCTTGTCTCCTAACTGCCACTGTCTCTCATGTATAAACTGGGACAGGGTAAGTAGGACTTGCTTGTCTCCTAACTACCACTGTCTCTCATGTATAAACTGGGACAGGGTAAGTAGGACTTGCTTGTCTCCTAACTACTACTGTCTCTCATGTACAGACTGGGACAGGGTAAGTAGGACTTGCTTGTCTCCTAACTACTACTATCTCTCATGTATAGACTGGGACAGGGTAAGTAGGACTTGCTTGTCTCCTAACTACTACTGTCTCTCATGTATAAACTGGGACAGGGTAAGTAGGACTTGCTTGTCTCCTAACTACTATTATCTCTCATGTATAAACTGGGACAGGGTAAGTAAGACTTGCTTGTCTCCTAACTACTACTATCTCTCATGTATAAACTGGGACAGGGTAAGTAGGACTTGCTTGTCTCCTAACTACTACTGTCTCTCATGTATAAACTGGGACAGGGTAAGTAGGACTTGCTTGTCTCCTAACTACTACTGTCTCTCATGTATAGACTGGGACAGGGTAAGTAGGACTTGCTTGTCTCCTAACTACTACTGTCTCTCATGTATAAACTGGGACAGGGTAAGTAGGACTTGCTTGTCTCCTAACTACTACTGTCTCTCATGTATAAACTGGGACAGGGTAAGTAGGACTTGCTTGTCTCCTAACTACTACTGTCTCTCATGTATAGACTGGGACAGGGTAAGTAGGACTTGCTTGTCTCCTAACTACTACTGTCTCTCATGTATAAACTGGGACAGGGTAAGTAGGACTTGCTTGTCTCCTAACTACTACTATCTCTCATGTATAGACTGGGACAGGGTAAGTAGGACTTGCTTGTCTCCTAACTACTACTGTCTCTCATGTACAGACTGGGACAGCAGAGTGTTTGTGCTGGTGCAGTCTAGAGCTTTGCTTCCAGTCAAGCATGTGCAGACTTTGTCTTTCTCACGTCTGACCTGCTCCGCCCTCACTTTCTAGGCACTTCAGCGTTTAGGATGCTAGATAAATTCTACAAGATATAGGCTATCATAACCGATAGCAGTGTGGTGTATATTAATCTTTTGCATGAAACTTGTCATTTAAATGTATGAATAGTTAATAGCAGCGCGTGGCATGATCCATTATGTGAATCTTGGCACCGGTTTTGTCTTGTTGTCTTCGTCAGTCACGAGAGCTGGAGGTTGCTGTTTACTGGCGGGACTGGAGGCAGATGTGCGCTGTCAAGTTCCTGAGACTGGAAGACTTCCTAGACAACCAGAGACACGGGATCACCCTGCACCTGGAGCCGCGGGGCATCTTGTTTTGTGAGGTACAACCCGCCCTTCTTCTCTCCCCAGCCTTTCTTAGTCAGATATCATCTGGAAAAGACGGGCGGTGGATGTGATTAGAGACAGAATGTTTGCCTGCGCCGTCGGCGTGATCGTGATGATGACTGTGATGTTATCATATTTTAAATGTCTTTTCCTCTTTGTTGGTTGAAGATGAGTAGCCGGCTGCTGAATGAGAAAGTGATGTGCGTGTGGCGTGACCTAACATTCTGGATTAGTGCTTGTTACCCTGGGCTCTAGGGAAGGATTTTTGGGGGCGCGTGGAGCAGGAAATGGATTGGTTCAAGTAAAAAAATCTTAGCACTGTCTGGGTTCTCTTTATTTTTTAATGAGGGGTCCATTTTTGTTCTCAGGCTGGAAAAGATTCCATGGCTAAAAAAAGGTTGAGAAGCACTGTTGTAGGCTTGTGTGTTGTAGTATGAGGGTAACTGTCTTATAGATTCTGAGATGAGAGGTAGTGCTTTGCCTTGATGAGATTCTCAAGTTCTTGTTTTCCTGTGCTAATTTTAGACACATGAGGAGACTTTTTTTTCAGTATAGGAAGCTCTTATTGTTCACATCTTGGGGTATTTGAATCATTTTGTTGCTGGATCACTTTATAGTGGATTTTGTTATACATATCTATTAGTAATGTTTTGTTACTTTATCGCTTTATAGTGCTCTTTGTGATACATATGTATGAGTAAGATTTTGTTGCTTTGTCACTTTATAGTGCACTTTGAGATAAATATTTAGTGAGTAAGATTTTTTTGCTGGATCACTTTATAGTACACTTTGTGATACATATTTAATTGGTAAGATTTTTTTGCTGGATCACTGAACTAGTATACCTTTCTTTGAATGGTGCACTGTACTATTTTAAGCGATTACTGGCTTAACTGCAACACTAAGACTCACATACGTTACATAGATATACACTGTGTAACTGTATACTAACAACAACCCAAGCGAACATTAAAAAGACCACTACATTATCACCAGCACAAACATGAGCAGTCTAACATAAATGGCAACTCAACCATGATAAATGACAGTGGCAACTCAACCATGATAAATGACAAACGGCACACTTAACGTTGAGTCCAGATATCACATAAGTCGGAATTTGCAATAACATCGAAAAGTTTTAATGGGAAACCAAGTGTGAGTATGAATGGTTGAAAAATGGAAGTACGAGAATAGAAACTGAGATGAAGAAGTCAACGGATGTACACAGAGAATTGTCTTGCCAGAGGAATCTAACACAGTGAAACGATGGAAAGCATTGTCTGAAAAGTAACAAACTTACTAAAACAGTACATAATGATTTCTCAACATTTGTCCTTAAAATAACAATCAAACTTACTAAAACACTACATAATGATTTCTCAACATTTGTCCTAAAAATAACAACCAGACTTACTAACACACTACATAATGATTTCTCAACATTTATCTTAAAAAGAACAACAAACTTAACTAAAACACTACATAATGATATGAAGAACCATCCGAGCCCAAAAAACCAAAACTTCTTCTCACATTTCAAACAGAAGTCCTGTCATGTTAAAAGAACCCCAGACCCCATGACCAAGTGGCCAATGGGAACATGGAGATATGTTTTGCTCCATACTTGCAAAATTGCCTAAGCGGTGGTCAACACCTTTGATCACAAATAGCTGAGTTACAACCACTATTCTGTTATAACCTTATATCACTTTGTGATACATATTTCTGATTAAGATTTTGTTGTTATCTGGTTCAGATTTCTCACCTTACATAAGACATGAATCGCCAACTTGTGTATGCCTTAGCTTATATAGGAGCACCTTGTAGAGCAAGGTTGTGAAGACACTGTCCAGTTTGGTAACAGCAACCCATAACTGACACGCTAGCATTAGGGTTGGTGGACAATAGCTTCTCTGTTGGTACCTCCAGTAGCATGCCCAGACTAGCTAATAGGGCAGGGATCACCATAGTTCCTATGACAGTGAATCTGTTAAAAACGCATTCCACATCCCCTGCTTTTTAGCTCTACTTAGGGACTGAAAAAAAAAAGTAGCTGTTGTAACCCATTCCCATGCAGACACAGCGCTGTGCCTCCACACTTTCACATCATTGTCTACAAAGAAACCAGCTCATTCTGGATTAGTGCTTGTTACCCTGGGCTCTAGGGAAGGATTTTTGGGGGCGCGTGGAGCAGGAAATGGATTGGTTCAAGTAAAAAAATCTTAGCACTGTCTGGGTTCTCTTTATTTTTAATGAGGGGTCCATTTTTGTTCTCAGGCTGGAAAAGGTTCCATGGCTAAAAAAAGGTTGAGAAGCACTGTTGTAGGCTTGTGTGTTGTAGTATGAGGGTAACTGTCTTATAGATTCTGAGATGAGAGGTAGTGCTTTGCCTTGATGAGATTCTCAAGTTCTTGTTTTCCTGTGCTAATTTTAGACACATGAGGAGACTTTTTTTTCAGTATAGGAAGCTCTTATTGTTCACATCTTGGGGTATTTGAATCATTTTGTTGCTGGATCACTTTATAGTGGATTTTGTTATACATATCTATTAGTAATGTTTTGTTACTTTATCGCTTTATAGTGCTCTTTGTGATACATATGTATGAGTAAGATTTTGTTGCTTTGTCACTTTATAGTGCACTTTGAGATAAATATTTAGTGAGTAAGATTTTTTTGCTGGATCACTTTATAGTACACTTTGTGATACATATTTAATTGGTAAGATTTTTTTGCTGGATCACTGAATGGTGCACTGTACTATTTTAAGCGATTACTGGCTTAACTGCAACACTAAGACTCACATACGTTACATAGATATACACTGTGTAACTGTATACTAACAACAACCCAAGCGAACATTAAAAAGACCACTACATTATCACCAGCACAAACATGAGCAGTCTAACATAAATGGCAACTCAACCATGATAAATGACAGTGGCAACTCAACCATGATAAATGACAAACGGCACACTTAACGTTGAGTCCAGATATCACATAAGTCGGAATTTGCAATAACATCGAAAAGTTTTAATGGGAAACCAAGTGTGAGTATGAATGGTTGAAAAATGGAAGTACGAGAATAGAAACTGAGATGAAGAAGTCAACGGATGTACACAGAGAATTGTCTTGCCAGAGGAATCTAACACAGTGAAACAATGGAAAGCATTGTCTGAAAAGTAACAAACTTACTAAAACACTACATAATGATTTCTCAACATTTGTCCTTAAAATAACAATCAAACTTACTAAAACACTACATAATGATTTCTCAACATTTGTCCTAAAAATAACAACCAGACTTACTAACACACTACATAATGATTTCTCAACATTTATCTTAAAAAGAACAACAAACTTAACTAAAACACTACATAATGATATGAAGAACCATCCGAGCCCAAAAAACCAAAACTTCTTCTCACATTTCAAACAGAAGTCCTGTCATGTTAAAAGAACCCCAGACCCCATGACCAAGTGGCCAATGGGAACATGGAGATATGTTTTGCTCCATACTTGCAAAATTGCCTAAGCGGTGGTCAACACCTTTGATCACAAATAGCTGAGTTATAACCACTATTCTGTTATAACCTTATATCACTTTGTGATACATATTTCTGATTAAGATTTTGTTGTTATCTGGTTCAGATTTCTCACCTTACATAAGACATGAATCGCCAACTTGTGTATGCCTTAGCTTATATAGGAGCACCTTGTAGAGCAAGGTTGTGAAGACACTGTCCAGTTTGGTAACAGCAACCCATAACTGACACGCTAGCATTAGGGTTGGTGGACAATAGCTTCTCTGTTGGTACCTCCAGTAGCATGCCCAGACTAGCTAATAGGGCAGGGATCACCATAGTTCCTATGACAGTGAATCTGTTAAAAACGCATTCCACATCCCCTGCTTTTTAGCTCTACTTAGGGACTGAAAAAAAAAAGTAGCTGTTGTAACCCATTCCCATGCAGACACAGCGCTGTGCCTCCACACTTTCACATCATTGTCTACAAAGAAACCAGCTCACAGCCTCCACACTTTCACATCATTGTCTACAAAGAAACCAGCTCACAGCCTCCACACTTTCACATCATTGTCTACAAAGAAACCAGCTCACAGCCTCCACACTTTCACATCATTGTCTACAAAGAAACCAGCTCACAGCCTCCACACTTTCACATCATTGTCTACAAAGAAACCAGCTCACAGCCTCCACACTTTCACATCATTGTCTACAAAGAAACCAGCTCACAGCCTCCACACTTTCACATCATTGTCTACAAAGAAACCAGCTCAGAGCCTCCACACTTTCACATCATTGTCTACAAAGAAATCAGCTCACAGCCTCCACACTTTCACATCATTGTCTACAAAGAAACCAGCTCACAGCCTCCACACTTTCACATCATTGTCTACAAAGAAACAGCTCTCAGCCTCCACACTTTCACATCATTGTCTACAAAGAAACCAGCTCACAGCCTCCACACTTTCACATCATTGTCTACAAAGAAACCAGCTCACAGCCTCCACACTTTCACATCATTGTCTACAAAGAAACCAGCTCACAGCCTCCACACTTTCACATCATTGTCTACAAAGAAATCAGCTCACAGCCTCCACACTTTCACATCATTGTCTACAAAGAAACAAGCTCACAACCTAAACACTTTCGCATCATTGTCTACAAAGAAACCAGCTCACAGCCTCCATGTTTTCACAACATTGTCTACAAAGAAACAAGCTCACAACCTAAACACTTTCACAGCATTGTCTACAAAGAAACAAGCTCACAGCCTCCACACTTTCACATCATTGTCTACAAAGAAACCAGCTCACAGCCTCCACACTTTCACATCATTGTCTACAAAGAAACCAGCTCACAGCCTCCACACTTTCACATCATTGTCTACAAGAAACCAGCTCACAGCCTCCACACTTTCACATCATTGTCTACAAAGAAACCAGCTCACAGCCTCCACACTTTCACATCATTGTCTACAAAGAAACCAGCTCACAGCCTCCACACTTTCACATCATTGTCTACAAAGAAACAAGCTCACAACCTCCACACCATCACAGCATTGTCTACAGAGAAATCAGCTCACACTTCTAGGGAGGTAGATGACAAGATTTTGGGTGTTTGTAGCTAACTTCATTTTGAAAAACAGTGAACTTGTGTGGAAGATGGACTCTTTGCTTTCATGACCAAGATTGTGTTCCAAACAGTTTCTTCCCATTTGATAAATACCTCACACAAGATCTAGACAACACCTCACTCACACTATCATATTTGTTTAATATCTGGACAACATATCACACACACTATCATATTTGTTTAATATCTAGACAATAACTTCCTCACGCTATCATATTTGTTTAATCTCTAGACAACACCTCACTCACACTATCATATTTGTTTAATATCAGGACAATACCTCCTTCACACTGTCTTATTTAAGATCTGGACAATACCTCCTTCACACTGTCTTATTTAAGATCTGGACAATACCTCCGTCACAATGTCTTATTTAAGATCTAGACAATACCTCCGTCACAATGTCTTATTTAAGATCTGGACAATACCTCCTTCACAATGTCTTATTTAAGATCTGGACAATACCTCCGTCACAATGTCTTATTTAAGATATGGACAATACCTCCATCACAATGTCTTATTTAAGATCTGGACAATACCTCCGTCACAATGTCTTATTTAAGATCTGGACAATACCTCCGTCACAATGTCTTATTTAAGATCTGGACAATACCTCCGTCACAATGTCTTATTTAAGATCTGGACAATACCTCCGTCACAATGTCTTATTATTTACAGATAACCTTCCTGAACCCAACCTTGTCCAGGAAACCCAAACTGCAGAGACAGAGAAAAATATTCCCCAAACATAAAGGTTAGTATAGGCAGCTTTGTTGTGCATAAGTTCTGATCATAAACACTTAAGTCTTATCCATAAACAGATTTATTCCATACATGAAAGCTGTGTGTTAGTGGATCTGATCATTTATTCCATACATGAGAACTATGACAAAAAGGAAAGGAAAGGAAAAACTAATTATGTCAGTCCATAAGAACAGTGAAGAGCAAAACCTCTATCTTAATGCGAAGAAAACTAAATTGATGACAACTGACAAAACAAACAAGGCAGCTGAAATATGTATCAATGAGGAAAAACTGGAAGAAGTGGAGAGTTTTGAATATCTTAGATCACTGCTAACTAATGGAGATACAATGAGGGAAATTAAAAGGAGGACATCTATCACTCTTCAAAAAGTAAAACAAAAGAGTCTGTGGAGAGGAGCAGACAGAACTACAAAAATAAGACTTTTAAGGGCATGCATCTTTCTCATCACAACATATGCCTGTGAGACCTGGACACTTAACAAAACAGCTGAGAAACACATAAATGCCTTTGAATGTAAATGCTACAGAAGAGTTCTTCATATATAATGGACACAAAAAAGAACAAATATATCCATACTACAAGAACTTAATATTGAAGAAGGCTGACTAGTAAAGAGAATTAAAGAGAGAAAACTTAAATATTTTGGACACTTTAAACGTCATGATAATCTAGAGAAGACTGTCTTGGAAGGGTACATAATGGGAAAAAGAAAGAGAGGAAGACCAAGGCGAAGATGGCTGCAAGACATCATTGATGATCTGCAAATGTATGCATCAGCTGCAGGCCATCTTACTCACAACCGAGAGGCCTACAGGAGTGCTGTTAGGGAGGCAAAGTTCCACAAGGGACATGCAAATGAATGAATGAGAACTATGTGTTAGTGGATCTGATAATTTATTCCATACATGAGAGCTATGTGTTAGTGGATCTGATAATTTATTCCATACATGAGAGCTATGTGTTAGTGGATCTGATAATTTATTCCATACATGAGAGCTGTGTGTTAGTGGATCAGATAAACACATCTGTCTAGTTTAGAAACCAGCAGTTCATAATAGGGAGGCAGTTGGATCCCTAGTGAGGAATTTCATGTCATATTCTGTACATTTCAATAATTACCACTGTAACAGAATGTACAGGTGGCAGTCAGAAAGTAACTTTCAGTTTTGTCCTGAAAATTTTGAATCCAGTAGTAGACAGCTGTAGTTCAGATATGTTACAACATCCCCTTCTAGATGTATGTGAGCATAGACACATCAGTCACTTTTGAAATATGACATCAGCAGACCAGATTGAAGATGACAACTCCCTTGGAAGCATGCACAAGAGAAGAACAGCAAGCAGTTCTTAGTTTCCTGGGTAGTGATGGTGATAGACCTGCAGATATTTATCACAGAATAAAGAGGCAGTATAGGGACACGCATGTGTCATTTCAGTGGATATATGGATGGCATAGGAAGTTTAAAACTAGGGTGTCACATTTAGCAGGTGCAGCTCACTCTGGCTGGCCTCACATTGAGAATAGGCCTGACACTAACACTGAAGTGGAACAGATAATACGAGACCAGTAGGTAACAATCAGTGAGGCGGCAGGAGAACTGAAGATTAGGCATGGCTTGGCACACCACATAATTCATGAATTGCTTGCAGTACTGAAAAGCCTTCACCAGGTGAATACTAAAACAGCTTGCCTCTAATCTGAAATGTGAGGATGTTTTGAAACAGAAGGAGATAGCTTTCTGTGCTGTTTAGTTACTAGAGAGGAATGATGGGTAAATTACTTCCGGCAAGAGACAGTGAGCCAGCAAGGAGTGGCCACATTGTCAAAACCAAAGAAGTTCTGTACAGCTCCATAACTGGAAAATTGGACCTCGTGCACTTCTAGGACTCTAAAAGCCAAATCCTGGAATGTTACATGCTAGAGGACCCACTATCAGCAGCAGAGTGTACTGTGATCTGCTTCAGTACTAGCTGGAACTTGCAACCAGGTCAGAACATTGTGGTTTGCTCAGTTCTGGTGGGTTGTTATAGCATGATAGTTTTTGGTCCCACACAACTCACCAACAGCTCAATTAATTGCAAATCTGCATTTGGAGTGTCTTTGTCACGTCCCAGACACCCTCATACTGGGATAATATGCCTAAACTGGCTCGACCCAGGGGTAGAAGTCACTAGTGGCGAGGATTCCTTCTCCTGGACAAAAGCTCCGTCCTGGTCACAACTAGGAAGGGTAGCGGCCACGACAACAAAAATGCTGAAGTCGGAGACACTGGACCAGGGCAGTCCAGATAGGCAACCATCTCTCACCTGGCGGGGATGTATGCGTATCCTAATCACACTGAGGTTTTCCGGTGAGAAAGTCCAACACTGGACTGGATGGGCAACCACCTCTCACCCGGCGGTGATACACGGGTATCTCAAAACATGTCGAGGTTTTCCGGTGAGAAAGTCTAACTCTGGCTTGGGTGGGCTACTACCTCTCACCCAGCAGGGATGCACTGATAACAAAAACACGTCGAGGTCTTCCGGTGAGAAAGTCCAACTCTAGACTAAACTGGTGCAACGAAAACCACGGTGTCGCGCAATCCCGCTTCTGAGACCCACCAAGAATACAGGCTCAAGGCCTGCAATACTCTGAACTTCTTGTGGTCCTCTCGGGGATCTCGTGTGGACCTTTCGGGGACCACATGGGGCACCACGGGACTTAACGAGGACCACAGGCGTAAATCCAGTAGGATCACAGGGCGGTCTTGGTGGTAGAAGCGAATGAAGAAGAAGGAGTGTCTTTCACATTACATATTCACCTGACCTCACACCATGTGATTATCATGTGTTTGGACCCCTCAAGGAGGTGTCAGATAGAAAAAAGTTCAGTACAGATGAACAGACTAAAGAGGCTGTGCATAGTTGGCTACAGGGTCTAGTGCACAAATAGAGCTGTGTAGTGCATAAAGAGGACTAGTGCTTAAACAGAGCCTTCTAGTGCATAAACTGACTAGTGCGCATAAACAGCAATGTAGTGCATAAAGAGGACTGTCTAGTGCTTAAACAGAGCCTTCTAGTGCATAAACTGACTAGTGCATAAAGAGGACTGTCTAGTGCTTAAACAGAGCCTTCTAGTGCATGTAGAATAAAGAAAGCAGAGCGAGCATAATGCTGAACTATGTTGCATTTTATGTTCCTTTTAAAAAGTTGATAGTTGTTGCAGAGCTACCAAAGTGAGATGGAACATAAAAAAAAACCCTGCAACCTTGATCATGTTTAGTAGATTTTGCAGGAGCCAGCAGGTGCGTGCTGAGCAAGAAGAATTGTGTCTTATATTTCATGTGTGCTTCGTGTGCTGCACTGATGACTGTCATAGTGGTAGGCATGCATGGAAGACTGGAGAAGTTGTGTAGTCTGACTTGTACTTGAAAGCTGCTGTCACTTGTTGGAAACTGTTGTCAGTGTTCTTTGATTTGTTCTTTGTGCTCTTATTTGCAGGCAAGAACTTCCTGCGGCCACCTCAGATGAACATTAATGTAGCTACTTGGGGTCGTCTTATGAAGAGAGCCCTTCCACCCAGTCAGGATTCCCAGGTCATGGCACCAGCAGGTACTTTGTTGTGTGTTGTGTTGCTGGAAGTTGTGTTACCAGCAGGTACTTTGTTGTGTGTTGTGTTGCTGGAAGTTGTGTTACCAGCAGGTACTTTGTTGTGTGTTGTGTTGCTGGAAGTTGTGTTACCAGCAGGTACTTTGTTGTGTTGTGTTGCTGGAATTTGTGTTACCAGCAGGTACTTTGTTGTGTGTTGTGTTGCTGGAAGTTGTGTTACCAGCAGGTACTTTGTTGTGTGTTGTGTTGCTGGAATTTGTACCACAAGGTACTTTGTGGTTCATCCAATTTTTATGTATATTACTGAATGAAGTAATGACTTTGCTCTCTCCTGATTTTATTACTGAAGACAAAATTGACCATGATGTCTCATTATTTTATTCCTGAAGACATTAATGACCATGATGTCTCATTATTTTATTACTGAAGACATTAATGACAGTCATGTCTCATTATTTTATTGCTGAAGACAAAAATGAGGTGATGTCTCCTTACTTTATTACTAAAGATAGTAATGGCCTTGCTCCGTCCTGGTCACAACTAGGAAGGGTAGCGGCCACGACAACAAAAATGCTGAAGTCGGAGACACTGGACCAGGGCAGTCCAGATAGGCAACCATCTCTCACCTGGCGGGGATGTATGCGTATCCTAATCACACTGAGGTTTTCCGGTGAGAAAGTCCAACACTGGACTGGATGGGCAACCACCTCTCACCCGGCGGTGATACACGGGTATCTCAAAACATGTCGAGGTTTTCCGGTGAGAAAGTCTAACTCTGGCTTGGGTGGGCTACTACCTCTCACCCAGCAGGGATGCACTGATAACAAAAACACGTCAAGGTCTTCCGGTGAGAAAGTCCAACTCTAGACTAAACTGGTGCAACGAAAACCACGGTGTCGCGCAATCCCGCTTCTGAGACCCACCAAGAATACAGGCTCAAGGCCTGCAATACTCTGAACTTCTTGTGGTCCTCTCGGGGATCTCGTGTGGACCTTTCGGGGACCACATGGGGCACCACGGGACTTAACGAGGACCACAGGCGTAAATCCAGTAGGATCACAGGGCGGTCTTGGTGGTAGAAGCGAATGAAGAAGAAGGAGTGTCTTTCACATTACATATTCACCTGACCTCACACCATGTGATTATCATGTGTTTGGACCCCTCAAGGAGGTGTCAGATAGAAAAAAGTTCAGTACAGATGAACAGACTAAAGAGGCTGTGCATAGTTGGCTACAGGGTCTAGTGCACAAATAGAGCTGTGTAGTGCATAAAGAGGACTAGTGCTTAAACAGAGCCTTCTAGTGCATAAACTGACTAGTGCGCATAAACAGCAATGTAGTGCATAAAGAGGACTGTCTAGTGCTTAAACAGAGCCTTCTAGTGCATAAACTGACTAGTGCATAAAGAGGACTGTCTAGTGCTTAAACAGAGCCTTCTAGTGCATGTAGAATAAAGAAAGCAGAGCGAGCATAATGCTGAACTATGTTGCATTTTATGTTCCTTTTAAAAAGTTGATAGTTGTTGCAGAGCTACCAAAGTGAGATGGAACATAAAAAAAAACCCTGCAACCTTGATCATGTTTAGTAGATTTTGCAGGAGCCAGCAGGTGCGTGCTGAGCAAGAAGAATTGTGTCTTATATTTCATGTGTGCTTCGTGTGCTGCACTGATGACTGTCATAGTGGTAGGCATGCATGGAAGACTGGAGAAGTTGTGTAGTCTGACTTGTACTTGAAAGCTGCTGTCACTTGTTGGAAACTGTTGTCAGTGTTCTTTGATTTGTTCTTTGTGCTCTTATTTGCAGGCAAGAACTTCCTGCGGCCACCTCAGATGAACATTAATGTAGCTACTTGGGGTCGTCTTATGAAGAGAGCCCTTCCACCCAGTCAGGATTCCCAGGTCATGGCACCAGCAGGTACTTTGTTGTGTGTTGTGTTGCTGGAAGTTGTGTTACCAGCAGGTACTTTGTTGTGTGTTGTGTTGCTGGAAGTTGTGTTACCAGCAGGTACTTTGTTGTGTGTTGTGTTGCTGGAAGTTGTGTTACCAGCAGGTACTTTGTTGTGTGTTGTGTTGCTGGAATTTGTGTTACCAGCAGGTACTTTGTTGTGTGTTGTGTTGCTGGAAGTTGTGTTACCAGCAGGTACTTTGTTGTGTGTTGTGTTGCTGGAATTTGTACCACAAGGTACTTTGTGGTTCATCCAATTTTTATGTATATTACTGAATGAAGTAATGACTTTGCTCTCTCCTGATTTTATTACTGAAGACAAAATTGACCATGATGTCTCATTATTTTATTCCTGAAGACATTAATGACCATGATGTCTCATTATTTTATTACTGAAGACATTAATGACAGTCATGTCTCATTATTTTATTGCTGAAGACAAAAATGAGGTGATGTCTCCTTACTTTATTACTAAAGATAGTAATGGCCTTGCTCTCTCCTTACTTTATTACTAAAGATAGTAATGGCCATGCTCTCTCCTTACTTTATTACTAAAGATAGTAATGGCCATGCTCTCTCCTTACCTTATTACTAAAGATCGTAATGGCCATGCTCTCTCCTTACTTTATTACTAAAGATAGTAATGGCCATGCTCTCTCCTTACTTTATTACTAAAGATAGTAATGGCCATGCTCTCTCCTTACTTTATTACTAAAGATAGTAATGGCCATGCTCTCTCCTTACATTATTACTAAAGATAGTAATGACAGTTCTCTCTCCTGACTTTATTACTATAGATAATAATGGCCATTCTCTCTTGAATTTAGTAATAAATTACGAAAGATAATAATGGCCGTGCTCTCTCCTGACTTTATTACTAAAGATAATAATGGCTGTGCTCTCTCCTGACTTTATTACTAAAAACAGTAATGACCGTTCTCTCTCTTGACTTTATTACTAAAAACAGTAATGACCTTTCTCTCTCCCGACTCTATTACTAAAAACAGTAATGACCGTTCTCTCTCCTGACTTTATTACTAAAAACAGTAATGACCATGCTCTCTCCTTACTTTATTACTAAAGATAGTAATGGCCATTCTCTCTCCTTACTTTATTACTAAAGATAATAATGGCCGTGCTCTCTCCTGACTTTATTACTAAAAACAATAATGACCTTTCTCTCTCCTGACTTTATTACTAAAAACAGTAATGAGCTTTCTCTCTCCTGACTTTATTACTAAAAACAGTAATGACCGTTCTCTCTCCTGACTTTATTACTAAAAACAGTAATGACCATGCTCTCTCCTTACTTTATTACTAAAGATAGTAATGGCCATTTTCTCTCCTTACTTTATTACTAAAGATAATAATGGCCGTGCTCTCTCCAGACTTTATTACTAAAAACAGTAATGACCTTTCTCTCTCCTGACTTTATTACTAAAAACAGTAATGAGCTTTCTCTCTCCTGACTTTATTACTAAAAACAGTAATGACCGTTCTCTCTCCTGACTTTATTACTAAAAACAGTAATGACCGTTCACTCTCCTGACTTTATTACTAAAAACAGTAATGGCCATTCTCTTTCCTGACTTTATTACTAAAGACAATAATGGCCATTCTCTCTCCTGACTTTATTACTAAAAGCAGTAATGAGCTTTCTCTCTCCTGACTTTATTACTAAAAACAGTAATGACCTTTCTCTCTCCTGACTTTATTACTAAAAACAGTAATGACCTTTCTCTCTCCTGACTTTATTACTAAAAACAGTAATGGCCTTTCTCTCTCCTGACTTTATTACTAAAAACAGTAATGACCGTTCTCTCTCCTGACTTTATTACTAAAAACAGTAATGACCGTTCTCTCTCCTGACTTTATTACTAAAGATAGTAATGACCATGCTCTCTCCTTACTTTATTACTAAAGATAGTAATGGCCATTCTGTCTCCTTACTTTATTACTAAAGATAATAATGGCAGTGCTCTCTCCTGACTTTATTACTAAAAACAGTAATGACCGTTCTCTCTCATGACTTTATTACTAAAAACAGTAATGACCGTTCTTTCTCCTGACTTTATTACTAAAAACAATAATGACCTTTCTCCCCCCTGACTTTATTACTAAAAACAGTAATGACCTTTCTCTCCCCTGACTTTATTACTAAAAACAGTAATGACCTTTCTCTCCCTTGACTTTAGTACTAAAAACAGTAATGACCTTTCTCTCTCCTGACTTTATTACTAAAAACAGTAATGACCTTTCTCTCCCCTGACTTTGTTACTAAAAACAGTAATGACCGTTCTCTCTCCTGACTTTATTACTAAAAACAGTAATGAGCTTTCTCTCTCCTGACTTTATTACTAAAAACAGTAATGACCTTTCTCTCCCCTGACTCTAGGGATCCTGTCTCCTGACCGTGGCCCACCAGTCTCACGGATGGACTTTGAACCTCCTGAAGCTACAAAAACAGAGAAGATCAAAGAGGAGGACAAAGAAAATGAAGGAAGGAGAGAACAGTTACCTACTGCACTCCGTCACTCGCACTCTTACTCATCCCACAAGCATTCACCAGAGAAGGAGGATGTTAATGTTAGTTTACATACATACATTGATAGAAGGAGGATGTTAATGTTAGTTTACATACATACATTGATAGAAGGAGGATGTTAATGTTAGTTTACATACACACATTGATAGAAGGAAGATGTTAATGTTAGTTTACATACATACATTGATAGAAGGAGGATGTTAGTGTTAGTTTACGTACACACATTGATAGAAGGAGGATGTTAATGTTAGTTTACATACATACATTGATAGAAGGAAGATGTTAATGTTAGTTTACATACATACATTGATAGAAGGAGGATGTTAGTGTTAGTTTACATACACACATTGATAGAAGGAGGATGTTAGTTTACATACACACATTGATAGAAGGAGGATGTTAATGTTAGTTTACATACACACATTGATAGAAGGAGGATGTTAATGTTAGTTTACATACACACATTGATAGAAGGAGGATGTTAATGTTAGTTTACATACACACATTGATAGAAGGAGGATGTTAATTTGCGTACACACATTGATAGAAGGAGGATGTTAATGTTAGTTTACATACACACATTAATAAAAGAGGATATTAATGTTAGTTTACATACACATTAATAGAAGAGGATGTTAATGTTCCCCCGTGTGGTACCCGGGATCTGCAAAGAATAGGACCACTGTACCCTACCATGCATGATCGTAAAAGGCGACTAAGGAGGGTTCAGCATAGGGCCAGCAACCCTATCTGGTAAAAAACTATCAGACTGCTACAGAAACAGAAGCAAGGGAAAAAGCAAATGCAGGTGGAAGGAGAAATGCGTATCAGGAAACTGAGCCCATGAAGGTTGTGGATGAAAGCCAGCCACTGGAAGTCCCCAGCCCGACTGCAGACCTCCTGGAACCTAAACAAAAGATGCAAATAGGCAGCTGGAATGTAAGAACACTAAACCAGACTGGAAAACTAGCACAAACCATCAAGGAAATGCACAGATACAAACTAGACATACTAGGAATACAAGAAGCAAGATGGACAGGACAAGGCAGAAGGAAATTAACAACACAGCACACAGAAGATACAATAATATGGTCAGGTAAAGAAGATCTTCATGAAGGAGGAGTAGCATTGATTATAACAAAAGAAGCATCAAGAGCATTGCTGAAATGGACCCCAATAAATGAGAGATTATTATATGCACGGTTCAACTCAAGATTCACGAAGCTGTCTATTATAGTTTGTTATGCACCAACAGAAGCAGCTGAAGAGGAATTAAAAGAAGATTTTTACAACAGCCTCCAAGCCACAGTAGAAACAATACCCAAGCATGATATGCTACTCATCTTGGGCGACTTCAATGCAAAAGTAGGTGAAGGAAATGAAGATAGAAGAAGAATCATGGGAAGAGAAGGAATCGGAGAAATAAATGAAAATGGAGAAAGACTGTGCAGTTTCTGTGAAGAAAACATGATGACCATCGGAGGGACAATTTTCCAACACAAAAACATCCATAAGGTGACTTGGAGGTCACCAGATAAAACCACAGAAAACCAAATCGATCACATACTAATAAACAACAAGTGGAAACGGTCACTACAAGATGTGCGAGCAAGGAAAGGAGCAGATATAGGAAGTGATCACAACCTTCTGGTAGCAAAAATAAAACTAAAATTAAGGAAAGCCAGAATCGGAGAACACAGAAAGATACATTTTGATACAAGAAAACTGATAGACCAGCAAACAAGAAATGAATTCTCAATAATACTTAAGAACCGCTTCAGTGTCCTACAAGACGAAGCAGAAATGTCCATATTAGAGTTCAATAAAACACTACAGGAAACAGCAAAAGAGGTGCTGGGATATCGGAAAAGGAGAAAAGAGGAATGGATAAGTGAGACCACATGGGAAAAGATAGAGCAAAGAAAAGAAATCAAGAAAAAATTACTGAACACCAAATCACAACAGCTTAAAGAACGAGTTTTAAGTAATTATGCACAAAAAGACAAAGAAGTGAAGGAATCATGCCGTCAAGATAAACGTCAGTATTATGACAACTTAGCAGAGACAGCAGAGAAAGCAGCATATACAAATGACATGAAAACCATATATAAAATCACAAAGCAGATGACAGGTAACTTCAATACAAGATGTGAAAGTGCAGTAAGAACACAAAATGGACAACTGGTCAGTGGAGAAAGAGAAAAAATTGAAAGATGGAGGGAACACTTTAACACCCTACTAAACAGAACACAAGCAGCACAAGCAATAGATATACCTGAAGCAAAAGCGGAACTAAACATCAATACAGGACCAATAACGATAAATGAAGTAAAAGAGGCGATAAAGATGCTAAAATCAGACAGGGCACCAGGTGAAGATGAAGTGACTGCTGAGATGTTGAAAGCAGAAGAAACAGAAACACCAAAACAACTTTGCCGGATATTACAACAAATTTGGGATTTAGAAAAAGCCCCAGAGGAGTGGAAAACTGGTCTTATAGTAAAACTACCAAAGAAGGGTGACCTCAGAGATTGCGGGAACTGGAGAGGCATTACCCTACTGCCACTCACTAGTAAAGTATTTTGCAGAATAATCATCAACAGAATTGTACCAATACTTGAGGAAAAACTTCGGAAAGAGCAGGCAGGATTTAGGAAAGGAAGATCATGCATAGACCATATATTTGTACTTAGACAAATATTAGAACAGGCAAATGAGTGGCATAGCACAACATATGCATTATTCATAGATTTTGAGAAAGCCTTTGACAGTGTCAACAGAGATGCACTGTGGAAAATCCTAAGATGGCATGGCCTCCCCCATAAAATAGTTAATGTAATCAAAGCCCTATACGAGGGTTTTCAGTGCAAAGTTATCTGTGGAGAACATACCTCCAGCAGCTTTAGGGTACAAACAGGAGTGAAACAGGGATGTGTACTATCACCAACATTATTTATCTTGGCAGTAGACTGGTTAATGAAGGAGGCAACATCAGACAAACGCAGAGGATTACAATGGACCCTTAACACAGTGCTGGAGGACCTTGACTTTGCGGACGACATTTGTCTATTATCAAGCAGTCACAAAGATATGCAAGATAAAATAAACAAGTTAACCCAGAATGCAAACAACATAGGACTAAAGATCAACGTAGGAAAGACAAAATTAATGAAGCAAAATGTGAACAACAGAAATGTACTCAGAGTAGATAACAAGTTAGTGGAGGAGGTCAACGAATTTGTATACCTTGGCAGCAGAGTAGTAGAAAATGGAGACAGCACAGAGGACATCAACAGCAGACTTACTAGAGCAAACCAGGCTTTTGCAATGCTACAGAATATATGGAAATCAAATAAACTAAGCATAAATATGAAAATCAGGATATTTAAGAGTAATGTTCTAAGTGTACTACTCTATGGTAGTGAATGCTGGAAAATCACCAAAACCATAGAAAACAAGTTGAATTCTTTCCAGACTAAATGTTTACGTAGAATTAAAAAAATATTTTGGCCAAACACCATAAGAAATAACATCTTATTGGCAGAAATGCAGATGAAACCACTGACAACAATTATTGAGGAAAGACGCTGGCGATGGTTGGGACATGTGCTCAGAATGACTGACAACTCACTACCAAAAATAGCACTAAGATGGACACCACAGGGGAACAGAAGTAAGGGTAGACCAAAAGAGACATGGAGAAGAACAACAGAAAGGATGTTGAGCAATAGAGGGCTCACCTGGGCAAGAGCAGAAAAAAAGGCGAAAGACAGGCATTTGTGGAAAACCCTTGCGGAAGCCCCATGTGCCCTGGGCACTTAAGGTTCAGAGAGAGAGAGAGATGTTAATGTTAGTTTACACACATTAATAGAAGAGGATGTTAATGTTAGTTTAAATACACACATTAATAGAAGAGGATATTAATGTTAGTTTACATACACAATGCTAGTATCATGTTGATAAAAACACGCTAATATCACATTGATAGACACACTAATCAATGTTGACAGACACACCATGGTGGACACACTGACAGTGAGTCTGTGGCTGTCTGTGTGTTTATTGTGGTGTAAACAGTGTGACCGGTTTGATAGCAGTTTATCAACAGTGTCTGATGTAAAGATGGAAACAGAAAAGTTGACCATGCTTCAGCTGGTGTAATAAGATAGAAACAGAAGAGTTGACTGTGTCTCATCTGGTGTAATAAGATAGAAACAGAAGAGTTGACTGTGTCTCATCTGGTGTAATAAGATAGAAACAGAAGAGTTGACTGTGTCTCATCTGGTGTAATAAGATAGAAACAGAAGAGTTGACTGTGTCTCATCTGGTGTAATAAGATAGAAACAGAAGAGTTGACTGTGTCTCATCTGGTGTAATAAGATAGAAACAGAAGAGTTGACTGTGTCTCATCTGGTGTAATAAGATAGAAACAGAAGAGTTGACTGTGTCTCATCTGGTGTAATAAGATAGAAACAGAAGAGTTGACTGTGTCTCATCTGGTGTAATAAGATAGAAACAGAAGAGTTGACTGTGTCTCATCTGGTGTAATAAGATAGAAACAGAAGAGTTGACTGTGTCTCATCTGGTGTAATAAGATAGAAACAGAAGAGTTGACTGTGTCTCATCTGGTGTAATAAGATAGAAACAGAAGAGTTGACTGTGTCTCATCTGGTGTAATAAGATAGAAACAGAAGAGTTGACCATGTCTCAGCTGAATTAATAAAATAGAAAGAGAAATGTTGACCATGTCTTGGCTGGAATATTAAGATAAAAACAGAAGAGTTGACCATGTCTTAGTTGTTGTAACCTGTTTTTCTACAACCTACTTGACCACTTTTAGTCAGTAACCCCAGGAACCATCACCATCATAACATTTTTGTAACAGTACTTGTGAGTGGTGCATGATGATGATGATATGCATTTGATGGTTGGAAAATTAGCTGACACATGGTGGGTTGAGTATGTTTGGCTACTGAGGTTGTTTGACTGATTCATCCAGTCTTATGTGTTGTTTTGTACACGAAAGTTTGTCAGTGTGACTGGTTCTTCCAGTTTTATGTGTTTTATACATGAAGGTTTGCCTGATTCGTCCAGCCTCTTATGTGTTTTATACACAAAGGTTTGCTTATTTGTGCAGTTGTATGTGTTTTATACATGAAAGTTTATCAGTGTGACTGGTTCTTCCAGTTTTAGGTGTTTTATACATGAAAGTTTGCCTGATTCGTCCAGCCTTATGATGTTGTTTTATACACGAAAGTATGCTTATTCGTCCAGTCATATGTGTTGTTTTATACATGAAGGTTTGTCAGTGTGACTGGTTCTTCCAGTTTTATGTGTTTTATACATGAAAGTTTGCCTGATTCGTCCAGTCTTATGTGTTGTTTTATACACGAAGGTTTGCTTATTCGTCCCATCTTATGTGTTTTATACATGAGGGTTTGCTTATTCATCCAGTCTTATGTGTTGTTTTATACACAAAAGTTCATTAGTGTGACTGATTCGTTCATTCTTACGTGTTATTTTATACATGAGGGTTTGTCTGTTTGACTGATTCATTCATTCTTACGTGTTATTTTATGCATGAAGGTTTGACTGATTCATTCATTCTTACGTGTTATTTTATACTTGAAGATTTGTCAATATCTCTCCCCAGCAAGCCTTGTCAAACTTTGACTTTTTAGGGGAAGCAACTCCCAACACTTCCATTGAATTATCAGCTGAAGAGTCACTTGAACCTCCACCCCTTCCCAAGACTGGTCCTCCACTTCCACCAACTCTACCTTCAATCATTCCATCACAGAAAACTCGGCCAGCACCATCACATCCTCAGGTACCTGAGCCAGAGTAAGTATCTAGCCAGATAAATGAACCACAATAAGTGGTTAGCCAGATACCTGAACCAGAGTAAGTAGTTAGCTGGTTGCCTGAACTACAATAAGTGGTTAGCCAGATACCTGAACCAGAGTAAGTAGTTAGCTGGTTGCCTGAACTACAATAAGTGGTTAGCCAGATACCTGAACCAGAGTAAGTAGTTAGCTGGTTGCCTGAACTACAGTAAGTGGTTAGCCATATACCTGAACCAGAGCAAGTGGTTAGCCAGATACCTGAACCAGAGTAAGTAGTTAGCTGGTTGCCTGAACTACAGTAAGTGGTTAGCCAGATACCTGAACCTGGAGAGAGGAAATGATAGAAATTGTAAATATCTACTGATGTGAAGTAAACAGGTGTATGGTTCAGTTTTACAAAAAGATGAAAGTGAGTAAAATGGACAGGTATGAAGATAGCAGAAGGTAAGATGAGCATGAGTAACATAAAACAATCCAGTATTTTGACACATACCTTCTTCAGAGACCACATACAAAAACAGCACAACAGATAAAAGCATGGAAAAAAAATAGATGAAAAAAATAAACACATAAGAAAGACAGGTATAAAATGTGCCCAGGTAGATGTAGGTGATTGATTGAGTGAAGAGATGATAGCAAAGGACACTGGATGGCAAACAACATGTTATGCCCCAGATGGCCCCATCTTGCTCGCTTTGGCCTACACAAAAGCCACCCAAATGACAGATAATAGAATGAGAGGGCTGGGAATCTAGCCCACTTTCCTCATTCTTTCTTCTTTTTTTTTTTTTTGTGGGTAAAACTGAACCATACACCTGTGTCTGCCTTTATTATTAGAACCAGTTTTAGCACAGTCCTTATTTCTCTTACCTCTCACTGTTATATGAAGTAAGCCACATAACCCTGTCCACATGTCTGTCCCCTCAACACTGAAAGGTCTATGAAGAAACAGACAAGAGTAAGCAAACTTTGAGAGAAAAAAAATTGTAGCACTATCCTGAGTCAGTATTACTTTATGCTTGTAGAACTGAGACATTAAGCAGACATTCATTCATTCATTCATTTGCATGTCCCTTGAGGAACTTTGCCTCCCTAACAGCTCTCCTGTAGGCCTCTCAGTTGTGAGCAAGATGGCCTGCTGCTGATGCATCCATTTGCAGATCATCAACGATGTCTTGCAGCCATCTTCGCCTTGGTCTTCCTCTCTTTCTTTTTCCCATTATGTACCCTTCCAAGACAGTCTTCTCTAGATTATCATGACATTTAATGTGTCCAAAATATTTAAGTTTTCTCTCTTTAATCCAGTCCTCTTTACTAGCCAGCCTTTTTCAATATTAAAATGTATAAAACAGGAAAAAGTAGGAGCAGCTTTATTACTTAACGATTACAAAGTTGTGACGTTTCGGCGTGAGCCTTAATCATACAAAAAATTTTTTTTTCTTAAAGAGTACTTAGCTGTAAATTGTAAGGTGTGGCTTGTCCGGCGATGTGTGTCAAGAATGGATTTAGTAGAACGTGGAGACCATCACCTTTCCCAAAACTATCCTCACCCTTCATGAGGGATTCACTTGCGAGTCCCATAATGTGATATATGTCATCGTTTGCAAAAGATACAGGATAACATATATCGGTGAGACTGGCCTCAGATTGGGGGGCCGCATGCAAAAACATCTGTACGACATTGCCCAGCATGCTTCGAAACCAGTCCCAAATCATTTCAGTGGCCCCAACCACAGAGGCAAATCTGATTTTCTGGTAACAGCCATCAAACAATGTCATACAGATGACACAAGCCGCCTGGCACTTGAGAACTGCTGCATTCAAAATTATGGGACGCTGGAACCACATGGGTTAAACTTGCTGTTTAATTACACGTAACATTCTCTTTAATCATTATAGTACCTCTCCACAAAGTCCACCCCTTCTTACTTTTCAAACTTCCACACAGCATCACTCTGCAACCCCTCTTCCCCAATCATCTGTTTCAACTTCTCCTAGCTAGGTCAATATTGCATCACACACTCTCTCTCCCTTCCCCGGTACCCCATCCACCACCCCCAGTTACAACCCACCGACTACATATCACAGGTCTCTATTTAAAGTCTCCACGTTCTACTAAATCTATTCCTGACACACACCACCGGACAAGCCACACCTTACAATTTACAGCTAAGTACTCTTTAAGAAAAAAAAATTATTTTTTTTTTAATAGCATTCATGTGAATCTATACTCTATCTCCTCTCTCTACTTCTTCGTCCTGTATGTTTTTGTATGATTAAGGCTCACGCCGAAACGTCACAACTTTGTAATCGTTAAGTAATAAAGCTGCTCCTACTTTTTCCTGTTTTATACATTCTAGTATCACAGCTTTACTGCAGTGCTTCGTGTATAGTTATATACTTACACACTAATTATTGTGTTTTCAATATTAAGTTCTTGTAATATGGATATATTCTTTTTTTGTGTCTATGATATTTGAAGAACTCTTCTGTAGCATTTACATTCAAAGGCATTTATGTGGTTCTCAGCTGTTTTGTTAAGTGTCCAGGTCTCACAGGCATATGTTGCAATGGGAAAGATGCATGCCCTTAAAAATCTTATTTTTATAGTTCTGTCAGTTCCTCTCCATAGATTCTTTAGTTGTTTTACTTTCTAAAGAGCTATAGACGTCCTCCTTTTAATTCCCCTCATTGTATCTCCATTATTAATTAGTAGTGATCCAAAATATTCAAAACTCTCCACTTCTTACAGTTTTTCCTCATTGATACATATATCAGCTACTTTTTTGTCAATTGTCATCAGTTTAGTTTTCTTGGCATTAAGATAGAGGTTTTACTCTTCACTATTCTTATGGACTGACATAATTAGTTTTTCCATTCCTTTTTGTGTTGTGGATAGTAATACTGTGTCATCAGCATATCTAATCTCTGGTATTTCATAACCTCCAGTTTTTGTGGCATCATAATAGTCTTTGTCTACATCTTCTAACATTCCTCATTATATTTTCAGTATACAAGTTAAATAAGTAAGGCGACAATATGCACCCCTGATGGACCCCTTGTTTTATGTCAGATCAGGTTGTTGTTTCACCATTTAGTCTTACTGCTGCCTGTTAGTCTAGATACAGCAGTGATGTTAAATGTATCAAAGGTGTTGGAAATCCCATTATTTCCGTTATTTCCCAAAGTTTCTGGTGTTATACACAATCAAATACCGTTGAGTAGTCTATAACAGATAAATATAGATTCACGTTAAACTCTTGTAAGCATTCATTGAGAGAAAAAAACATATTGTAGCACTATCCTGAGTCAATATTACTTTATGCTTGCAGAACTGGGATGAAACAAACTAAAAACAGTCCTCATAAAAGACTCACACTGACTCTGACTTCCTTCATATGCTACTTGCAATTAATTGAAGCTGTAAAAAAAGACATTCAAATTCCTTAGATGTATCATAGAAGACAAAAGTTCGAGAACATGGACAATGTCATGAGAAGACAGAAATTAGAGGACTTGTATATGTCATGAGAAGACAGAAGTTAGAGGACTTGGATATGTCATGAGAAGACAGAAGTTAGAGGACTTGGATATGTCATGAGAAGACAGAAGTTAGAGGACTTGGACATGTCATGAGAAGACAGAGAACTATGACATGTCATGAGAAGACAGAATTAGAGGACTTGGACATGTCATGAGAAGACAGAAGTTAGAGAACTATGACATGTCATGAGAAGACAGAAGTTAGAGGACTTGGATATGTCATGAGAAGACAGAAGTTAGAGGACTTGGATATGTCATGAGAAGTCAGAAGTTAGAAGACTTGGACATGTCATGAGAAGACAGAAGTTAGAGGACTTGGATATGTCATGAGAAGACAGAAGTTAGAGAACTATGACATGTCATGAGAAGACAGAAGTTAGAGGACTTGGATATGTCATGAGAAGACAGAAGTTAGAGGACTTGGACATGTCATGAGAAGACAGAGAACTATGACATGTCATGAGAAGACAGAAGTTAGAGGACTTGGATATGTCATGAGAAGTCAGAAGTTAGTGGACTTGGACATGTCATGAGAAGACAGAAGTTAGAGAACTATGACATGTCATGAGAAGACAGAAATTAGAGGACTTGGACATGTCATGAGAAGACTTAGAGGACTTGGACATGTCATGAGAAGACAGACGATAAGAGAACCTGATAATCACTAGCAAAACTCAGGAAAAAAAGAGAGACCATGAGAAAAGTACTTTTATAAACTGACCAAGTGACATGGCAGAATAAAAGGTAACCGGTTAATAGCAAGAACAAGCTAAATTAGAGAAGCGTGGTCCCTAGTACATATTGGCAAGGCATCGTAATGAGAGAATGGGCTTCTGCAGAAAGATGATGTGTTGTGAGTGATTGACCAAAGAGTCGCAGATCACCTCCCTGATATGGATGACTGGCCAGGACAGGCAGGTATCAAAGCTAATGAAATGACAGATCAACTGGCAAACAAAGCAGCAACCCTGGCCAGCCTACGCACGGACAAAGAAGACATTATAACAGCCATCCTATCAAAGTTAAGTGAGGTGAACAAAAGATTTTTTAATTCAGAACCTATCACCAAAGACTATGTGAAAGAGGAATAACAAAGGGCGGTGGCAGACGTTCAGAACTTTGCGGAAAAGATTGAGCTATGTACAAGCAGTATGCCATTGGCACTATCACCCAACACGCACTAGGAACGACACTGAGGTTAAAGGTCGAGCACATATGGGAGTGTCCTGAGTGCAAGGAGGGTCATCTCTAGGCCAGCAGCAGAGCATGGCCGTTTTTCAAGTTCAGGTGTTGTCTTGACTGTTTGACATGTTGATGTATAACTAAAGAAACTTGACTGTGATGAATAACTAGAGAAAGTTGTCATGGCATTGTGTCTTAATCATACATAACCAGAGAAATGTCATGTCATTGTGCCTTAATGATACATAACCAGAAGATGTCAAGACTGTATGGACTGATGGTGTATGACCAAAAATATTGTCTTGACTATGTGGGCAAATGATATGTAACTAGAGAGTGTCTTGGCTATGTGGGCTAATGACATGTAACTAGAGAATGTTGTCTTGGCTATATGGGCTAATATGTAACTAGAGAGTGTCTTGGCTATGTGGGCTAATGACATGTAACTAGAGAATGTTGTCTTGGCTATATGGGCTAATATGTAACTAGAGAATGTTGTCTTGGCTATGTGGGCTAATGATATGTAACTAGAGAATGTTGTCTTGGCTATGTGGGCTAATGATATGTAACTAGAGAATGTTGTCTTGGCTATGTGGGCTAATGATATGTAACTAGAGAATGTTGTCTTGGCTATATGGGCTAATGATATGTAACTAGAGAATGTTGTCTTGGCTATGTGGGCTAATGATATGTAACTAGAGAATGTTGTCTTGACTATGTGGGTTAATGATGTCTAACCAAGGAATGTGGTTTTGACTAGATGGACAGTAATTACATTGATACTCTGACAGGTTTTCAGGTCAGACAATGAGGATGGATGACTTTAGGCCCATCAGTGTTCTTGGCAGAGGTCATTTTGGAAAGGTATGGTGATGTGATAAGAGGTGAAAGTAAAGTGTGGTTGTGACTGATCTGGAAAGGATTTCTAACAGTAGTATACCTGGCAAGAAGAATAAGCGTTTGCCAGTAGGGGCAGGTAGCACATAAAAGTAATATCTACAAGTAGTGTACCTGGCAATAAGAATAAGCGTTTACCAGTAGGGGCAGGTACCACTTAAAAGTAATATCTACAAGTAGTGTACCTGGCAAGAAGTGTAGCTGAAGTGTTTGATAGTGGGAGGGGGAGGTACCACTTAAAAGTAATATCTACAAGTAGTATACCTGGCAATAAGAATAAGCGTTTGCCAGTAGGGGCAGGTAGCACATAAAAGTAATATCTACAAGTAGTGTACCTGGCAATAAGAATAAGCGTTTGCCAGTAGGGGCAGGTACCACTTAAAAGTAATATCTACAAGTAGTGTACCTGGCAAGAAGTGTAGCTGAAGTGTTTGATAGTGGGAGGGGGAGGTACCACTTAAAAGTAATATCTACAAGTAGTGTACCTGGCAAGAAGTGTAGCTGAAGTGTTTGATAGTGGGAGGGGGAGGTACCACTTAAAGGTAGATATTTGGCCATCAAATATCTCCAACAAAAAATTACTAACTTTTACAGAAAACTCTCCAAAAAAAAATTAATCAAACTAATCACTATCCAATACAACCCTAATTCTACCCACAAGGTGTACCAAGGTGTACAATATTCAAATAACTACCTACTCTTATGTGTATATTCAACGATATGAGTAGTAAAGTATAACATATACAATCTCCATAACAACCTATCCTATATCTGGCGCATGAGACTGTCCGCAACATGGACATAACAGGAAAATGAGTAAAAGGCAATCCGCCTTACAATAAGTCCTATACACATGAAATCATACTCACAACATTCCACCTAAAACCTCAGCCATCAAGAAACCTAATTCCTCCAACTACCAACAAATTTCCACTGCTAGAAACTCTTCCTAAACGAGATTCCATCTACATCAAAATGACAAAAATTCTTCCTACAACAAAACAAGTAAGGCTCTTGCTACACAAAACAAGTAAGGCTCTTGCCTTTAGACTAATCGTGAGTGGTATTTATACTATTCCTACCCACTCAGTTTTCTCCATGCTGCAAGCTTTTCCCAAGACCCCCGCTCAATGGTTTCAACCAACCTACCTCTCAAACAAGGGTACTCACTCTAGTAATTATTTCCTAAATACCAATCCTGGGTATAATCCCCAGCCTATGCTGCTATAATATTCCCCTATCCCAAAAAGTAGAGTTGTGCCTGTCAAAACTTTCAAAAAACCAATCTACTTATCTAAATTATAACTCCAGGCTAATTCAAAGATAATAATCGACTCTCAACATAGAACATCATACTCTGACTATACCCATAAACTGTTCGTGTGACCTTCGGCCATACTCAGCCCATGTCCACTTCATATACAATCATCTATTTCTATTATGTGTGACTCCTCAATACACATACATAGAATAGGTAAACTCTGGTACCATATATAATCTGCTATTACTGACAAATGCAGCTATATGCTGTACATACGCAGAATAGGTTCATCTGGGTTACAATTATTAATCATCCATTCTTAACACATGTAATCATCCATTAAACATATGCAGAATAGGCAAATCTTTAGGTATCATATATAATCATCCATTCTTAACATATGTAATCATCCATTAAACATATGCAGAATAGGCAAATCTTTAGGTAGCACATAAAAGTAATATCTACAAGTAGTGTACCTGGCAAGAAGAATAAGCGTTTGCCAGTAGGGGCAGGTACCACTTAAAAGTAATATCTACAAGCAGTGTACCTGGCAAGAAGTGTAGCTGAAGTGTTTGATAGTGGGAGGGGGAGGTGCCACTTAAAAGTAATATCTACAAGCAGTGTACCTGCCAAGAAGTGTAGCTGAAGTTTTTCACAGTTAAGGGGTGGGGGAGATTTGTTAATTGTAACTGATAAAATAGCCTGGATTTTTTTTTTTCTTATTTTTGTAAAACTAGCAGATAGTGCACAGATACACAAAGTTAGATTGTATGTATGATCAAGCCATTACATTGTACACATCAGTGGTATTCTCATATGAGATCCCTATGTAGAATACAGAACAGTACTTTGTGCAGCCATACTTCCACACTCATATCACATGTACATGCAGTGTGCTCCCATACTTCCACACTAAGATTTATATCACATGTAGACACACTGTACTGTCATACTTCCACACTCAGACTTGTATCACATGTAGACACACTGTACTGTCATACTTCAACACTCAGACTTGTATCACATGTAGACACACTGTACTGTCATACTTCCACACTCAGACTTGTATCACATGTAGACACACTGTACTGTCATACTTCCACACTCAGACTTGTATCACATGTAGACACACTGTACTGTCATACTTCAACACTCAGACTTGTATCACATGTAGACACACTGTACTGTCATACTTTCATACTCAGTTTTATATCACCTGTAGAGCCATATTTCCCATTGTTCAGGTCCTGCTATCTCAGTACAAGAAGACAGGAGAGTACTATGCCATCAAAGCGCTCAAGAAAGGTGACATCATTGCCCGAGATGAGGTTGAGAGTTTAATGTCTGAGAAACGGATATTTGAAGTAATCAACACTATAAGACATCCATTCTTAGTCAACTTGTTCGCCTGCTTCCAGACTTCAGTAAGTGATTCATCAGTGACTGTATGTGGGTGTGTTGTTACAGATGTTAAGTCATATATCTGTTATTTGTCTGTGGTGTAATCTGCTATATCTGTTGTCAGTAAGTATCATAGTTATGTGTAGTGAAGTCCTGCATTGTTGCTGTCTTCAGTATTCTAGTCCAATTACACTTGTTTAGTTATGTGTTTTGTATGATTTCTGTTAAGCCCAGTGTTTGTATTGTCCAGCATGTATCTTTTTGTTTTGTAATATAACAACTGTGCTAGTACACAGCCAAAGGTGTGATCTTTGTATTATTGTTCTGTCAATCAGGAGCATGTTTGCTTTGTGATGGAGTATGCCTGTGGTGGCGATCTCATGATGCACATTCACAATGACGTATTCTCAGAACCTCGAACTGTGTTCTATGCAGGCTGTGTGGTCCTGGGTTTACAGTACTTGCATGAAAACAAGATTGTCTACAGGTAAGTCAGTCTCAGCATGTACACTTCATGCTTGTCTACAGGTAAGTCAGTCTCAGCATGTACACTTTGTACACTTCATGCTTGTCTACAGGTAAGTCAGTCTCAGCATGTACACTTCATGCTTGTCTACAGGTAAGTCAGTCTCAGCATGTACACTTCATGCTTGTCTACAGGTAAGTCAGTCTCAGCATGTACACTTCATGCTTGTCTACAGGTAAGTCAGTCTCAGCATGTACACTTCATGCTTGTCTACAGGTAAGTCAGTCTCAGCATGTACACTTTGTACACTTCATGCTTGTCTACAGGTAAGTCAGTCTCAGCATGTACACTTCATCTTATGTACCATTATGTGTACATTTCAGGCATGTGTACAAATGCTGGTAATTTAGGCATTGGAACAACACTTGTGCTGTAAACTGCAAAACTGCAGTGAGTATTCTAGGTGGAAGATGATGTGTTGAAGATTGTACTGACCAGCTTTATGTAAAAGTTACAGACCTAACCAAGAAGGGAATCAGCTACAGCTATGAAACTTGCTTGCTATTCCACATGTTCCTCCCAGAGTTCAGTTCACTTGGCACATTGTTTCTCAAGGTTCTTAACACTTACACACACACACACAAAATTGTTGTTTGATCTTGAAAATGCTGCTCTGTTGTTGCTATCATCTCTGAATAATTTGATCATTTTCACTTTGTAAGGTTGAGAAGCAGGAAATCTTCAGATGGAGCAAGATCTGGTGAGTTGGGTTGATAATCTCAGAGCAAGAATTCTTGAGACAGCCAACATTTTGTGAGCCTTATGATAGGTAGACAGACTGTCCTGGTTTGTTCAGCATCCATTGCTCTGTCTCTTTCTTCCTCTCATTGACATAGCTGGTCACAGCGGTATCCTGCCCGGTCACAGCAGTATCCTGCCTGGTCACAGCAGTATCCTGCCCGGTCACAGCAGTATCCTGCCTGGTCACAGCAGTATCCTGCCTGGTCACAGCAGTCGCCGCCTTGAGTAGACGCCACCAAGTCTCGTCAACACACCCCTGACGCCAATTCGAAGGAAGAAAAGGACGCCAATGCAACTCAACCCTTTTCCTAATCTAGACTCCTTTTCTTCTCCGGCAGAAGATGTCGGGAAGCCAATGCTGACAGAACTACCAACCGAAATTCGAACGCTAGCTAGCTAACCAACTCCAATCTTGACTCCTTAACTAACTACAAACCTATCAACTCCTAATCTATCTACAGTCAGCTTCCGAAACTTAAGCTAGCTATCTTACTCTACAACATATTTGCTGATGACCAAAACAGCAATCTGCCATATTTGAGAGCCGAAAACGAGGCCGAGGCAAACAGGTCATCGATCGATAATCGTAATCTAGGGCATGGCACAATAGACAAAACTTTGTGTGTACTACACAACTGGAGACAAAAATACTACAACCTGGAGACTTGCCAAGACTTCACAATTAGAAGTATGAGCCGTGCATGAAACCAGCAGCCCACGAGCAACAACTAAAACACTTTGTGCCAGACCGTGAAAGAAAGCGCTGGTCACGGCGCCAACTAAAGCAGGATTCCCCTTACAAGGAGACTACTGGTTTGATTGATTCTTCCTGTGGAGTGCAGTTTCAACTTATAAGTTTCTTCTTGTTGCTGGTGTTCTAACCATCACCTAATTTTCTGTATTATACACTAAGAAAATACAACAAGACACCCAGGCTTTCAACTCCACAAAAGATAGTACAAATGCAACAACTTGAACATAACTTGGCAGTCTTCCGACCAAAACAAACTGGTCAACAATGAGAATTTCCACAAAGCCAATTGGTGTAGTTTATCAACAGACACACACATTTATTACAGAAATTTACAGCAACAAATGCCCGGCGTGAAATATCTACGCCACATGGGCAAGGAAAACCTTACAAATGATTTATTCATACCGAAAACCATACTTACAGGCTAACCAAGGACTGCAGCCACACAGAAAAAAACAAACTAAACTAATTCTGACAACAAGACTCGCTCTACCCCATTCTCGTTCGCCCAAACACGTCCTTCCCCTTCAACGTTCACTCAAAGACTGCCTCACGACCGGCTTTTTTCCACACGGACCTTTCTAACGACTTTTTGCACACGGGCCTTCCTAATGACGTAGTCTACGCAACACAATTTATTAGCGCTACACAATTAATCTCTGAACAGAATTGCTATTCTGTTACACAGAAAAAAAGAAAAAAAATTAGGACTATGATCCCGCAAAGTGGCACTTAACTCTTTCCAGCTACAGTGACAAAATGACACTCAGATTTTGGTAACTTTCAGCACCCTCTCATGCCTGTAGCATAATAGCTTTTGTAGCCAATGCCTGTTGTTATGATTGCTGATAATTGTTGACACTAGATGATGTCCATTGTAAGTGTAGATTTGTGTTCATGTTTGTTACAGAGATCTGAAACTGGACAATCTTCTACTGGATGCTGAAGGTTACCTCAAAATGGCTGACTTTGGTCTGTGTAAGGAAGGCATGGGTTATCAGGACAGAACCAGCACTTTCTGTGGCACGCCAGAGTTCTTGGCACCAGAAGTTCTCACAGAAACCTCCTACTCCAGGGCTGTAGACTGGTGGGGGCTGGGCGTACTCATCTATGAGATGCTGGTAGGAGAGGTAAGTTCTCATCCATAAAGTTAGATCTGTCCGCCAACACCTTCCAGCCACCAGTTGTACACTTTTCTGTCATCCATCAATACCCTCCATCACCAGCTGTACACTTGTATGTCATCCACTGCCTTCCAGCCACCAGCTGTACACTTGTATGTCATCCATCAACACCTTCCAGCTGTACATTTATAAGTCATCCATCAACGCCTTCCAGCCACCAGCTGTACACTTGTATGTCATCCATCAATGCCTTCCATCACCAGCTGTACACTTTTATGTCATCCGTCAATTCCTTCCATCACCAGCTGTACACTTGTATGTCATCCGTCATTGCCTTCCATCACCAGTTGTACACTTGTATGTCATCCATCAATGCCTTCCATCACCAGCTGTACACTTTTATGTCATCCATCAGTGCCTTCCATCACCAGCTGTACACTTGTATGTCATCCATCAATGCCTTCCATCACCAGTTGTACACTTGTATGTCATCCATCAACACCTTCCAGTCACCAGCTGTACACTTGTATGTCATCCATCAATGCCTTCCAGCCACCAGCTGTACATTTGTATGTCATCCACCACTGTCCAGCCACCAGCTGTACACTTGTATGTCATCCATCAATGCCTTCCAGCCACCAGCTGTACACTTGTATGTCATCCATCAATGGCTTCCTGCCACCAGCTGTACACTTATATGTCATCCATCAAAGCCTTCCAGCTGTACATTTATATGTCATCCATGAATGCCTTCCATCACCATCTGTACACTTGTATGTCATCTATCAATGCCTTCCATCACCAGTTGTACACTTGTATGTCATCCATCAATGCCTTCCATCACCAGCTGTACACTTTTATGTCATCCATCAATGCCTTCCATCACCAGCTGTACACTTGTATGTCATCCATCAATGCCTTCCATCACCAGTTGTACACTTGTATGTCATCCATCAATGCCTTCCATCACCAGCTGTACACTTATATGTCATCCACCAATGCCTTCCAGCCACCAGCTGTACACTTGTATGTCATCCATCAACGCCTTCCAGTCACCAGCTGTACACTTGTATGTCATCCATCAACGCCTTCCAGTCACCAGCTGTACATTTGTATGTCATCCATCAACACCTTCCAGCTGTACATTTATAAGTCATCCATCAATGCCTTCCAGCCACCAGCTGTACACTTGTATGTCATCCATCAAAGCCTTCCAGCTGTACATTTATATGTCATCCATGAATGCCTTCCATCACCATCTGTACACTTGTATGTCATCTATCAATGCCTTCCATCACCAGTTGTACACTTATATGTCATCCATCAACACCTTCCAGCTGTACATTTATATGTCATCCATCAACGCCTTCCAGCCACCAGTTGTACACTTGTATGTCATCCACTGCCTTCCAGCCACCAGCTGTACACTTGTATGTCATCCACCACTGTCCAACCACCAGCTGTACACTTGTATGTCATCCACCACTGTCCAGCCACCAGCTGTACATGTGTATGTCATCCACCAATGCCTTCTGCCACCAGCTGTACACTTATATATCATCCATCAAAGCCTTCCACCACCAGCTGTACACTTATATATCATCCATCAAAGCCTTCCACCACCAGCTGTACACTTATATGTCATCCATCAACACCTTCCAGCCACCAGTTGTACACTTGTATGTCATTCACCACTGTCCAGCCATTATTCCCCTATTTCTCAACGTAATCGCCACCAACATTGATACATTTGTCTCATCATGGAAATAAGTGATGCAATACCCATGGCGTAAAAATCGATAGTCCGATTTCTGAACCATTTTTTTACTTCTGTTTCCATCTCTTCGTCACTCAAGAATTTTCTCCTGCCAAAGTGGTTTTTCAATGGACCAAACAGGTGAAAATCACTTGGAGCTAAGTCAGGACTATAGGGTGGATGTTCAAGAACTTCCCAACCCAACTGGCTAATTTTGCCATATGTCATGAAGGAGAAGCACGCTTCTAGTCAGCAGACCAGGATGTTTTCTTCGAATTGCATCCCGTAGCATCGACAGAACTTCATAGTACGATACAGAATTCACTATGTTACTATACTTCTGGAACTTCTATCAGCTCTGATAATCTCATTCACACATTGCACAGTCGCTTCTGTTGCAGTCTGAACAGGATGGCCAAGTCGGACTTTGTCAACAAATTCTGTGCGTCCCTGAGAAAATTCTTTTACCTGGTTATAGACCGCTTTACATCATAAACACTTTTCAGCATAAACTGTAATCACTTCCTTATGAATGTCCTCAACTGAGTGCCCTTTAGCCCACAAAAATCACGCTACACTTCTCTGTTCTTCTTTAGTATACACTAACAGTTGGGTAGCCATTTTGTTATTGCTTTGCGCATGCGCGCATAGCTCCCAGCGCTCCCTACATACAACTATTATAAAGTTGGATAATGGTACTATCTAAGGATATATTTAAATGCTACCTGATAACTGCCACTGATAAAATATTTCAATTTGCAAGTTACCTAGTGACATCCCCTCGTATGTAGTTGAGTGATGTCTTCCAGCCACCAGTTGTACACTTGTATGTCATTCACCACTGTCCAGCCATTATTCCCCTATTTCTCAACGTAATCGCCATCAACATTGATACATTTGTCTCATCATGGAAATAAGTGATGCAATACCCATGGCGTAAAAATCGATAGTCCGATTTCTGAACCATTTTTTTACTTCTGTTTCCATCTCTTCGTCACTCAAGAATTTTCTCCTGCCAAGGTGGTTTTTCAATGGACCAAACAGGTGAAAATCACTTGGAGCTAAGTCAGGACTATAGGGTGGATGTTCAAGAACTTCCCAACCCAACTGGCTAATTTTGCCATATGTCATGAAGGAGAAGCACGCTTCTAGTCAGCAGACCAGGATGTTTTCTTCGAATTGCATCCCGTAGCATCGACAGAACTTCATAGTACGATACAGAATTCACTATGTTACTATACTTCTGGAACTTCTATCAGCTCTGATAATCTCATTCACACATTGCACAGTCGCTTCTGTTGCAGTCTGAACAGGATGGCCAAGTCGGACTTTGTCAACAAATTCTGTGCGTCCCTGAGAAAATTCTTTTACCTGGTTATAGACCGCTTTACATCATAAACACTTTTCAGCATAAACTGTAATCACTTCCTTATGAATGTCCTCAACTGAGTGCCCTTTAGCCCACAAAAATCACGCTACACTTCTCTGTTCTTCTTTAGTATACACTAACAGTTGGGTAGCCATTTTGTTATTGCTTTGCGCATGCGCGCATAGCTCCCAGCGCTCCCTACATACAACTATTATAAAGTTGGATGATGGTACTATCTAAGGATATATTTAAATGCTACCTGATAACTGCCACTGATAAAATATTTCAATTTGCAAGTTACCTAGTGACATCCCCTCGTATGTAGTTGAGTGATGTCTTCCATCCACCAGTTGTAAACTTATCTGTAGTTTCTTAACACCTTTCATCCAAGAATTACAGATTTATCAGTAGTTGAGTAAAGCTTGCAAACATAAACACTAACTTGTGTATACATGTAGCATTTGTAAAGCACCAACAGTAAACTTGCCAATAAGTTGTCAATGTTTTCTCACTTGTTTCTATGTGTGGACTGCAATGTTTGAGGAGGACAGTTTGACAGTGATGGGAGTCTATGATGTGTCTAGTTTTGTGTTTGTTTATCCAGAGCCCATTCCCTGGAGATGACGAAGAGGAAGTGTTTGACAGCATTGTCAATGAAGAAGTCCGCTACCCCAGGTTTTTGTCTACAGAATCTATTGCCATCATGAGACGGGTACAACTTTGTGTGTGTTTTTTCTATGTGTTGATTGTGTTTTCATGTAACTAATTCATGTGATTATGGAGCTTGTTGAGAGTTGGAGAAAGCCATGACAGTTCATCATCTGTAGATGACTCAACACTGGATACAAGAGCAAGTTGCCCTGTACACCAGCATTCAGCTCAACATCTGGAGAATAGTTGTAGAGTTAAGTTAGAGCTACACACTTTATAATACATTTCTACTCCAGCATTTGGCTCAACATCTGGAGAATAGTTGTAGAGTTAAGATGTAACAGTACAGGGTTTGCCTAACAGAAGTTTTATCTTGTTAGTTTAGTGCTTTCTACTATATATATATGGTATGAAGAAATCAGCTTTGACCATTTCTTGTCTGTTGTAAATGACTACATGACTAACCTGTCCTGTCTGTCTGACAGCTATCCATTCTAGAAGTACTTCATGCAAAGTGAAAGACTGGTATAACTACCAGTTTCAAAAAATCCTAGCATGATCACTGGTGAAAGCTTTCCTCTTTGGGTGACAGTTGTCCTGTTTGGGTGACAGCCAACCTGTCTTGGGGACAGTTATCATGTTTGGGTGACAGCCAACCTGTCTTGGGGACAGTTATCATGTTTGGGTGACAGCCAACCTGTCTTGGGGACAGTTATCATGTTTGGGTGACAGCCAACCTATCTTGGGGACAGTTATCATGTTTGGGTTCAGCCACGTCTGAGTCAAGAACACCCTGTTGGCAGTGGATCCTCTGTCTGGGTGATGTCAGCTCTGAGGGACACTTGTCCTGTCTGGGTGACAGTGGATCCTCTGTCTGGGTGATGTCAGCTCTGAGGGACACTTGTCCTGTCTGGGTGACAGTGGATCCTCTGTCTGGGTGATGTCAGCTCTGAGGGACAGTGTCTGGGTGACAGTGGATCCTCTGTCTGGGTGATGTCAGCTCTGAGGGACAGTGTCTGGGTGACAGTGGATCCTCTGTCTGGGTGATGTCTGCTCTGAGGGACAGTGTCTGGGTGACAGTGGATCCTCTGTCTGGGTGATGTCAGCTCTGAGGGACACTTGTCCTGTCTGGGTGACAGTGGATCCTCTGTCTGGGTGATGTCAGCTCTGAGGGACACTTGTCCTGTCTGGGTGACAGTGGATCCTCTGTCTGGGTGATGTCAGCTCTGAGGGACAGTGTCTGGGTGACAGTGGATCCTCTGTCTGGGTGATGTCAGCTCTGAGGGACAGTGTCTGGGTGACAGTGGATCCTCTGTCTGGGTGATGTCAGCTCTGAGGGACAGTGTCTGGGTGACAGTGGATCCTCTGTCTGGGTGATGTCAGCTCTGAGGGACAGTGTCTGGGTGACAGTGGATCCTCTGTCTGGGTGATGTCAGCTCTGAGGGACACTGTCTGGGTGACAGTGGATCCTCTGTCTGGGTGATGTCAGCTCTGAGGGACACTGTCTGGGTGACAGTGGATCCTCTGTCTGGGTGATGTCTGCTCTGAGGGACACTGTCTGGGTGACAGTGGATCCTCTGTCTGGGTGATGTCAGCTCTGAGGGACACTTGTCCTGTCTGGGTGACAGTGGATCCTCTGTCTGGGTGATGTCAGCTCTGAGGGACAGTGTCTGGGTGACAGTGGATCCTCTGTCTGGGTGATGTCTGCTCCGAGGGACAGTGTTATCTTGAACTTCCAAGATCCGACATATAAAATACATCATTGTGGTAGTCTTGCTGTCTCTCATCTGTGTCCTGGCCGACTTGATAAAAATCTGCTCTTGTTTATCTAATTTTGTTAGAAACTTTGAAAGTCTGGCTTAAGTACCGCATGCACAAATTGTTTTTAATTTCTCAAGCTTCTTCGACGAAATCCTGACCGTCGTCTTGGTTCCAGCGAGAGGGATGCAGAAGATGTGAAGAAGCAAGCATTTTTCAGGGTAATGATAGAGCACATGATGATAGTGTGAATAGTGTGGCTTGTTGTATCTGTGTTATTCCCTGAGCTGTCTGCTAACTGTTCATGTTTGCTATGGTCTCCTGTAGCTGATGAGACGCAACCCGGACAAACGTTTGGGTTCCAGCGAACGAGATGCTGAGGATGTCAGGCGCCAGACATTCTTCCGGGTAAAAGTTGGCATGCTTTACAAGTGTGCACCCCACTTTCTTTTGCTGACTTGGAATGAGTAATAACCCAAGTAGTTGCTTCCATGCTAGTGTTGTCACGGTCATTTTGTTTCTCAAAGTTTGAGCTGAGAGCTTCGTAGATAGTGTCGCACTTATCACACCTAGTGTAGTGGATGCATGTCATCTTCTGTGTTGAAAATAATTCATTCTACAGTTTTGTAGTGTAGTGGATGTATGTCATCTTGCTTACATCTCATCCTGTAACTTTGTAGTGTAGTGGATGTATGTCATCTCATATGAGCATCCTACAACTTTGTAATGGATGTATGTCATCTCATATGAGGATCCTACACCTTTGTAGTATAGTGGATGTATGTCATCCTGTATCAGCTTCCTACAACTTTGTGATGTAGTGGTTGTATGTCATCCTGTATCAGCTTCCTACAAGTTTGTGATGTAGTGGTTGTATGTCATCCTGTATCAGCTTCCTACAACTTTGTGATGTAGTGGTTGTATGTCATCCTGTATCAGCTTCCTGCAACTCTGTGATGTAGTGGTTGTATGTCATCCTGTATCAGCTTCCTACAACTCTGTGATGTAGTGGTTGTATGTCATCCTGCATCAGCTTCCTCCAAGTTTGTGATGTAGTGGTTGTATGTCATCCTGTATCAGCTTCCTACAAGTTTGTGATGTAGTGGTTGTATGTCATCCTGTATCAGCTTCCTACAACTTTGTGATGTAGTGGTTGTATGTCATCCTGTATCAGCTTCCTGCAATTCTGTGATGTAGTGGTTGTATGTCATCCTGTATCAGCTTCCTACAACTCTGTGATGTAGTGGTTGTATGTCATCCTGCATCAGCTTCCTCCAAGTTTGTGATGTAGTGGTTGTATGTCATCCTGTATCAGCTTCCTACAACTTTGTGATGTAGTGGTTGTATGTCATCCTGTATCAGCTTCCTACAAGTTTGTGATGTAGTGGTTGTATGTCATCCTGTATCAGCTTTCTACAAGTTTGTGATGTAGTGGATGTATGTCATCCTGTATCAGCTTTCTACAAGTTTGTGATGTAGTGGTTGTATGTCACCCTGTTTCAGCTTTCTACAAGTTTGTGATGTAGTGGTTGTATGTCATCCTGTATCAGCATCCTACAAGTTTGTGATGTAGTGGATGTATATAATTCAGTCTACCTATTTGTGCATGTTGTGGTAGATATTGAACATCATATGCCAGAATTATCCTCAGAAATGTCTCATAGAAGAGGCCACTTTTACAGTCATAGATAGCAAGTTTACAGAAAAATTATATTCCTGTAATATCATAGAGACACTTAAAAGATGTAATGCTAGTGGCTATATTCCTGTCATATCATAGAGACACCTGGAGGATGTGATGTTAGTGGCTACGTTCTCCTTGACCTGTTGACATATTACTGTATATCATAGAGGCACCTAGAGGATGTGATGCTAGTACCTACATTCTCTTTGACCTGTTGGCATACTGCTGTAAAGGGTGATGTGCTTCCTCCACCTGACTAGAACTAAGGCTACAGCTGGGTGACTGGGGCGCCCTCTATCTGATTGCAAGTCTTATGGAAGTCTTCCAGATTTTGTTTCTGTGACATTAGCTGGCAACCGCTTGTAGTGTTGCATGAAGATTCTTAGTCATGTCATCTACCCAACCTCTTATACATAGTGATCTCTGCACTCATGATTATGGTGTTAGATGCATGAAACATTACTGCCTTTCTGCTCATGTGTGGAATAAAGTCTCTTGTCGTGTCCATGTATGGAATGAAGTCTGTTGTCCTGGCCATATAATAGAATGAAATCTGTTGTTCTGGTCATGTATGGAATGAACTCTTGTCCTGGCCATATAATGGAATGAAATCTGTTGTTCTGGTCATGTATGGAATGAAATCTGTTGTTCTGGCCATGTATGGAATGAAGTCTCTTGTCCTGGCCATATAATGGAATGAAATCTGTTGTTCTGGTCATGTATGGAATGAAGTCTGTTGTCCTGGCCATATAATGGAGTGAAATCTGTTGTTTTGGTCATGTATAGAATGAATTCTGTTGTCATGTCCATGTATGGAATGAAGTCTGTTGTCCTGGCCATATAATGGAGTGAAATCTGTTGTTTTGGTCATGTATAGAATGAATTCTGTTGTCATGTCCATGTATGGAATGAATTCTGTTGTCATGTCCGTGCATGGAATGAAATCTGTTGTCCTGCTAATGGAGAGGGATAACAGCTACGTTTGATATTTTCTTGGTCTTTTTTTTCACAGAATTTGAACTGGAATGATTTGTTAACAAAGAAGGTCAAACCACCATTCTCACCCACAGTTGTAAGTATAATCATTTCTGTTCACACCCACATTTGTAAATACATTGATCTCCGTTCACACCCACATTCGTAAATATGAGGGGTGTTCAGAAAGTAATGTGCCACAGCATTTTTTTTTTCAGTTAGTAATGAAGATGGAAGCGTGAAATTTTGCGCTCTTTAAATATGGCATGTGGTAGTTGTGTGAACCAAATTGCACCTCAACTGGCCAAAGAATATGGCTGCCCTAACTGTTGAAATGTAGTGTGTTAGCAGCTTGCGGTATAAGCAGCGAATTGTGATAGAATTTCTCGTTGTAGAGAAGGAAACTTGTGAACATTCTGTGTGATGTGTATGGAAGTTTTGCAGTCAACAGGAGTACAGTCAGTCACTGGGTTCAGAGAATCAAAGAATCAATAAGTGGAGACAAGGAGTTGCATGATCAGCCGCACTTTGGACGTCCTGCCACAGCCACCCAGGCAGAAATGTTGAAATGTGCTGAGGCCATTATTCTTACTGATAGGCGTATCACTACTCAACAGTTAGCCTTAGAGCTGTCAGTCAGCAATGGTAGTGCAAATGCAGTTATAAAAGCTCTTGGATTTTCTAAGGTTTGCAGAAGATAGGTTCCTCAAAGTCTCACAAATGACCATAGATTGCAAAGGAAAGCAATTTCCTTCTGAATTGTTGGAGTGTTTCAATGCTGAGGGAGAGAACTTTTTGGCTAAGATCGTAACAGTTGATGAAACCTAGGCACATCATTTTGAACCTGAGACAAAAAGACAGTCATTGGAATGACATCATCCGCAATCACCACTTTTTGGGGAGCCCCCATTGGTGGCCTAAAGTCAGGACAATAACCTCAGGGACCTTTTAGTTCGTAGTCGCCTTAAGACAGATAACACTTATTATGGTACCAGACATTGCGGACACCGTAGATGCAACACTTGTCCATTTGTGGTCTCAATGCATCTTCTGTTGGACACACATTTCTCTGTTTCCTACTTCTGGAGGAGGCCACATTAAGATAAGTTCTTCCTTTAGCTTTTTGTATTTGTTTTTGTCTCGTCTGTGCTTGTAATCCTCAAAAAAGGGTAATGCCGAAATATCGGATGTTGTATGTTTTTCATTTATACATTCTCATACTTTCTATTCATTTTTTTCTCACTTCACTCACTTCATCTGCCACTTTGTTAAACTACACCATACACCTCTATCTACCTTGTAAAAGCACAAAAGTATCGCTTTTGTGTATTCAGGAACATAAACAATATGTGTCCGTTACCAGGGTTATAACTCTTTCATGCTGAAAGGTGCAAAATAGTGCATGGTTGATATGCTGATTATATTTATACATTTTGTAAATACATTGATCTCCGTTCATACCCACATTTGTAAATACATTGATCTCCGTTCATACCCACATTTGTAAATACATTGATCTCCATTCACACCCACATTTGTAAATACATTGATCTCCATTCACACCCACATTTGTAAATACATTGATCTCCATTCACACCCACATTTGTAAATACATTGATCTCCATTCACACCCACATTTGTAAATACATTGATCTCCATTCACACCCACATTTGTAAATACATTGATCTCCATTCAGACTTAGTTTTAGCGTTCAGCGGAGGCTAGCCACCAACAGTCCAGGCTTAGAATTTTTAAGTTTTATGAAAGGCATATTCATGTCAAGTTGTTAATTGTGACATGTATTTGGGTTTTCAGATTCAGTTGTTCTTTATCTTGATTTAGTCATACAGAACGTTTGGGTCACATCCTACAAGAGGGGATATTCCAAGCTGTTTGCTTTCTTTCTGTGGTTTGGGTCACATCCTACAAGAGGGGGTATTCCAAGCTGTTTGCTTTCTTTCTGTGGTTTGGGTCACATCCTACAAGAGGGGATATTCCAAGCTGTTTGCTTTCTTTCTGTGGTTTGGGTCACATCCTACAAGAGGGGATATTCCAAGCTGTTTGCTTTCTTTCTGTGGTTTGGGTCACATCCTACAAGAGGGGATATTCCAAGTTGTTTGTATTATTTCTGTGGTTTGGGGGTGGGGAGGGTGTTTTTATTATTCAGGGTAGCATCATATCTGTTCTTGTGTGTCCTAGTTGCTGGCTGGCTCATACATGTTCTTGTGTGTCCTAGTTGCTGGCTGGCTCATACATGTTCTTGTGTGTCCTAGTTGCTGGCTGGCTCATACATGTTCTTGTGTGTCCTAGTTGCTGGCTGGCTCATACATGTACTTGTTTGTCCTAGTTGCTAGCTGGCTCATACATGTTCTTGTGTGTCCTAGTTGCTGGCTGGCTCATACATGTTCTTGTGTGTCCTAGTTGCTGGCTGGCTCATACATGTTCTTGTGCTGGATAACAAATATAATGTTTTTATTGGCATGTGGCATAACCCTTGTTTCCATGGCAACTGTTTGAAAACTAGTATGTGTTGTTAAGCTAAGATTTATTTTGTTCTCTCTCTCAGATAAAATTCTTACTCTTCACACTCATAAAATATTTTGTTCTCTCTCTCAGCTAAAATTCTTCTTAGTCTCTTCACACACATAAATAGTTTGTCAGAGTTTTGATTTCATGTTTACCTAGACTTTAATTTTGTTCATGATTTTAGTCATGCTTTTTATTTTTTTTTTTCATGGTTTTTTAACAAATTCTCACTTCATAAATCACTGATGGAGCAATCTGATACATTTTTTATCACTGACAGAGTAATATGACATGTTTGTTGCATTTTGTTGGGTCTCCATAATAAATGCAAACATGATTTGTATGCATCATCACAAATATGTAAAATGTCACTCTGTGTACATTTAGACACTCATATATACCATATTTATATATATATTATTATATTTTATATACACACAAAATTACTGATGTGTTTCACAGCACAGCAGAAAATCTCTTCATTTCAGAATATGTCTGTCTTGTATTCAAACAAGATATTCTGTTTCCTGAAGTCCTGTGTTGTTGTCTGCAGTATTGTGTATGTTGTGGCTGTGTGAACATTTGCTTGTTGTGTGAATGATGAATTAATAAAAGTTTTGCTAAGCTTTGTTTTAGTGTGGGGGAGAGAAATTCCTTAGCTCTGTAAGCCATCCCCTGAAGGAGAGATTCAATAACTTGCCACTAAGACGGCTTAAAAGAAGCAGCTTCATTCATCAGGCCAAGCGTATGTGTAAGCTGATACCTGACCTTCCAACTGTAGTCGCTTCATTATCATCTGTACCAGAGCATACACCATGGAAAGAAGCAGATTATACACAAATAACTATTCAAACTGAAGTGAAAGGTGTGCAGAATGGTGAGATGCAGAGCAGTCTTGTAAGATCAACAGCCACACTTAGTGTTCTAGATGACAAATATCCATGTGACACCTGGATACGTGTGTATACAGATGGATCTGCACATAATGCCATAAAGAATGGAGGGGCAGGAACATATATAGAATATCCAAACAACACCATTGACAAGATTTCCATACCCACTGGAAAATACTGCAGCAACTATGATGCAGAAGTTAGGGCAATTATTGCTACAGTTGGAAAAACTATCCGACTCCAGAATTGATACGTGCCCCATAGTAATTCTCACAGATGCAAGATCAGTACTGGAAGCTCTTCAGTGCAACAAACTACCAGACCTTAAGGATGCCTTGTCAAAAATTGGCTTACATCACAGAGTCACTTTGCAGTGGATTCCCTCCCACTGTGGGATACCAGGCAATGAGAAAGCTGACCATCTGGCCAAAGAGGGCACTGAAATGGAACAACCAGACATACCAGTCACCTATAATCAGAAGAAAAGCATGATAAAAACCTACAGGAAGCCACAAACACCACCACATGATGACTATCACATGCTAAACAGAAAGGAACAAGTCACCATTTTCCGTCTCCGAACAGGACACAGTCGACTCCGAAGTCATATGTATACAAAGTTTAAGGTTGGTACTACTAATCTATGTACAGGTGCCCCAAACTGTGGAACATATCCTCCAGAACTGCACCAACTATGAGACACTGAGAAATAATTACTGGCCCAGTGAAACCACTAAAGAAGATAAGCTCTACGGTTCCATACATGAATTACAAAAAACAGTGAAATTTGTCCGGGAGACAAGACTGCAGATATAGACAAACAATGCGAACGAAGAAGAAGAAGAAGTTTTAGTGTGGACAGGTTTATGGCTAAAAATACAAGTATTTTGATGTCTGCATTTTTCTTATGTTTGTGACTTTAAGTCGATGTGTTTTTTGTCCTGGACTGAATGTGGAGTCATGTTTTCTGTCTTAGGCTTAATGTGAAGTCATTGTTTTTTTACCTGGACTGAATGTGGAGTCATGTTTTCTGTCTTAGGCGTAATGTGAAGTCATTGTTTTTTTTACCTGGACTGAATGTGGAGTCATGTTTTCTGTCCGAGGCAGAATGTAGAGCCATTGTTGCCTGTTTTGAGCTGAATGTGTTGTTGTTGTTTTCTGTCCTAGACTGAATGTGGAATCATGTTTTCTGTCCTAGACTGAATGTGGAATCATGTTTTCTGTCCTAGTCTGAATGTGGAATCATGTTTTTTGTCCTAGGCTGAATGTGGAATCATGTTTTCTGTCCTAGGCTGAATGTGGAGTCGTGTTTTCTGTCCTAGGCTGAATGTGGAGTCATTGTTTTCTGTCCTAGGCTGAATGTGGAGTCGTGTTTTCTGTCCTAGGCTGAATGTGGAGTCATTGTTTTCTGTCCTAGGCTGAATGTGGAGTCGTGTTTTCTGTCCTAGGCTGAGTGTGGAGTCATGTTTTCTGTCCTAGGCTGAATGTGGAGTCATTATTTTCTGTCCTAGGCTGAATGTGGAGTCATGTTTTCTGTCCTAGGCTGAGTGTGGAGTCATGTTTTCTGTCCTAGGCTGAATGTGGAGTCATGTTTTCTGTCCTAGGCTGAATGTGGAGTCATGTTTTCTGTCCTAGGCTGAATGTGAAGTCTGTGTTTTCTATCCTGGACTGAATGTGGAGCCATTGTTGCCTGTTTTGAGCTGAATATGGAGTCATTGTTGCCTGTTTTGAGCTGAATGTGGAGTCATTGTTGCCTGTTTTGAGCTGAATGTGGAGTCATTGTTGCCTGTTTTGAGCTGAATGTGGAGTCATTGTTGCCTGTTTTGAGCTGAATGTGGAGCCACTGTTGCATATTTTAAGCTGAATGTGGAGCCCTTGTTGCCTGTTTTGAGCTGAATGTGGAGTTAGTATTTTCCATCCAGACATGAAAGTGCAATCAGTATTTATGGTAACATTTGTCAGGAAATTTCAAACACGTGAGTATTGTCCTGTGTTCTGAACTGGAAGCAATGATCAGATAGTTTTGTAATTGTCTCTTAGTACTGTATTGTGGCAAGAGGACACATGCTAGCAATGTTTGTGAGTTCTTCTGTTAGCGTAGATATAGACTGACATGCTAGCAATGTTTTTAAGAATTTTGTCCAAGGGATATTAAGAATACTGTCAGAATTGTACATTATATCAAATTTGTGTACACGGTTACAGAAGATCATGTCTTCTTCATTGTGTCAGAGACAGGATCAACATGTCCAGATTTAGTTGATGTAGATTGTTTGTTGCCAAATTTTACTGCTTTATCTTTCATCTATATTTTGCTTGAGTGTCGGCTGACTGGCCAGGTTTCATTGTGGGCTCAGTTAATATCAGTGTCAAGCAGCACAGTAGATTTTACTTACATTGCTCATCCTGTCACATCACATTAAGGCTTCACCATAATCTTGTTTCTCTGAATATGTTTGAATATCTCAGAATTTTCCACCATTCTCTTGTTGTATGGGCATTTTAAAGCAATATATGTTTTGTATGTAGAAAAAATTTGTTCTGGTTTGGATGTTTGTGTTGTATGTAAGCAGCATTTGTATTGCCAATTAGTATTTTGTGTAAGGTTTAGTTTGGCCGTGAACATAGTACTATGCAGATAACCTGGCACAGCCCAGCAGAAGCAAGGGGTGTCAAGGTCAGAAGTTGATTGTGCTGTGTAGTGTGAGAATTTGACAGCAGGTTGGTCAAGTGAAGATGTGTGTTCTGTAGCCAGGATTAGTTGCCAAACTTGACAAGTTTCTGAGTGTAAGCTCTTTCCTGTAGTTGGTTTTTTACTTTGATGATAATTCTGTCTTCCATTTGTTGTCACTAACATCACTACATGATATTTTATATGAAAGGTAATCATTTCTAGCACTTGCCAGCAGTGGACTCAACTATAGCATTACAGAAAAAAGAACAAAGAAGATTTCTGAGTTAGAATGTGAGGCCTGTGAAAGTACAGAATGTGTCAGAGTCACAAGATAGCAGGGAATATGTGGGAGTCACATGATATCTGGGAATATGTGAGAGTCACAAGATAGGAGAGAATGTGGGGGAGTTGCAGGATAGCAGGGAATAGTGAGAGTCACAAGATAGCAGGGAATAGTGAGAATCACAAGATAGAATGTGTGTGAGTTGTCACAAGATAGAAGAGAATGTGTGGGAGTCGTCACAAGATAGAAGAGAATGTGTGGGAGTTGCAGGATAGCAGGGAATAGTGAGAGTCACAAGATAGAATGTGTGTGAGTTGTCACAAGATAGAAGAGAATGTGTGTGTCACAAGATAACAGGGAGTGCCTGATTGTCACAAGATAGGAGTGAATGCCTAAGTGTCACAAGAGTGAAATGGAGGATGTTCTTCCTAATATGCTGACACTTGTCAGAACTTGTCTTGTCTCATGACACTTGTCAGAACCTGAGAGAGAGAACTAGAGAAACACAATGTCAGGTTCTGAAATAGAGACACAGTCAAGACCAGAAAGAGAAATAGAGAGACACAGTATCTTGACGTGAAAGAGAGAGAAATAGAGAAACACACTGTCGGGTTCTGAAATAGAGATGCGGCCAGGACCTGAGAGAGAGAAATAAACACAATGTCAGGATTTGAGAGGGAGAGATAGAGGCACATTGTCAAGATTTGAGAGAGAAATAGACACACTGGCAGGACCTGAGAGAGAGAGAAATAGACACAATGTCAGGATTTGAGAGGGAGAGATAGAGGCACATTGTCAAGATTTGAGAGAGAAATAGACACACTGGCAGGACCTGAGAGAGAGAGAGAGAAATTAAGAGGCATACTGTGAGGATTTGAGAGAGAGAAATAGAAACACTGACAGGACCTGAGAGAGAGAGAGAGAAATAGACACACTGACAGGACCTGAGAGAGAGAGAGAGAGAAATAGACACACTGACAGGACCTTAGAGAGAGAGAGAGAAATAGACACACTGACAGGACCTTAGAGAGAGAGAGAGAGAGAGAGAAATAGACACACTGACAGGACCTTAGAGAGAGAGAGAGAGAAATAGACACACTGACAGGACCTTAGAGAGAGAGAGAAATTGAGAGGCATACTGTCAAGACATGAAAGAGAAATAGAAATACTGCAATACCAGAGAGAGAAATATAGGCACACTGTCAGGATTTGAGAGAGAAATAGAAACACTGACAGGACCTGAGAGAGAGAGAGAGAAATTGAGAGGCATACTGTCAGGACATGAAAGAGAAATAGACTCACTGGCAGGACCTTAGAGAGGAAAATAGAGACACTGAGAGAAAGAGAGGAGGTGATGATGATGATGATGATGATGATGATGATGATGTACTTACTCTATGTCACTGCATGTGCTTGTCCTGTAGCTGTCACTGACATATAAGTGGCTCATGTTTCCTGCAGCTGTCACTGACATATGTGGCTCATATTTCCTGCAGCTGTCACTGACATATGTGGCTCATATTTCCTGTAGCTGTCATTGATATTTTTTTACGTAGAAAAAAAAAAACTCTTAAATTCACCAACATCACCTGCTATTTGATGCAGCATATCCAGTTTGTAAGCTTGAAACTGTTACTTAAGCAAAAACTCTTACCACTCCTGCTGCAGGCATAAAAGTCTTATCACAATCTACTACAGAAAAAAAAAACATTCTTACCACTCCTGCTACAGAAAAAAAAACATTCTTACCACTTCTGCTACAGGAAACAAAACATTCTTATCACTCCTGCTACAGGAAACAAAACATTCTTACCACTTCTGCTACAAAAAAAAAAAAACATTCTTACCACTGCTGCTACAAAAAAAAACATTCTTACCACTCCTGCTACAGAAAATAAAACATTCTTACCACTCCTGCTACAGGAAACAAAACATTCTTACCACTTCGTCTACAGGAAACAAAACATTCTTACCACTCCTGCTACAGGAAACAAAACATTCTTACCACTCCTGCTACAGAAAACAAAACATTCTTACCACTCCTGCTACAGAAAACAAAACATTCTTACCACTTCTGCTACAGAAAACAAAACATTCTTACCACTCCTCCTACAGGCATAAAAGTCTTACCAAAAACAAACTGGACACGTAGTCCTCACACTCTTATTACAATCATAAATAATATACAGTCTTCCCACTCTTACTACAAACTCAGACAAGAAACACAATTCCCACTTTTACAACTGGCACACATTTCACAGTTCTCCCACTCTTATTTTAGTCATAGGCATGAGACGGTCTTCACATTCTTATTACAGTTACACACAAGATAGTCCTCTCTATCTTAATACAGACATAAGCAAGATACATGGATCTTCCATGCTTACTTCAGGCATATACAAAACACACCATCCTCCCACTCTTATTGCAAGAATAGACAAGACGCATGGTCTTACTACAAGCACATACAAGACACATCATCCTCCCACTCTTATTGCAAGAATAGACAAGACACATGATCTTACTACAAGCACATACAAGACACACCAGTCCTCCCACTCTTATTGCAAGAATAGATAAGACACATGGTCTTACTACAAACACATACAAGACAATCAGTCCTCACACTCTTATTGCAAGAATAGATAAGACGCATGGTCTTACTACAAGCACATACAAGACACACCATCCTTCCACTCTTATTGCAAGAATAGATAAGACGCATGGTCTTAATACATGCACATACAAGACACCATCCTTCCACTCTTATTGCAAGAATAGATAAGACGCATGGTCTTAATACAAGCACGTACAAGACACCATCCTCCCACTCTTGTTGCAAGAATAGATAAGACGCATGGTCTTAATACATGCACATACAAGACACCATCCTCCCACTCTTATTGCAAGAATACACAAGACGCATGGTCTTAATACAAGCACGTACAAGACACCATCCTCCCACTCTTATTGCAAGAATAGACAAGACGCATGGTCTTAATACAAGCACATACAAGACACACCATCCTCCCACTTTTTTTACTAGAGCAGAAATCGGAGAATTATATATATATTATATATATATATATATATATATATATATATATATATATATTACAAAAAATGTAGACAGAAAAAAAATAAGGAGATAAAGAAACAGGCAAAAATGGAAGAAAACGTCCAATATTTCGGCTTCGTCGAGGACAACAGACAGTCATACAAAACACCTTATCTGACAATATGTTCTTGGGATGAAAGTAGGGCACGTGTACCTCTAAGACAGAGCGAAGAAGTAGCTGTCACAGGTAAAGAGTAACTGATGAGCGGTGAGAGAGTAATAACCCAAGCCTAGCTGTGCAACTTGATTCGCACATTTGATGATGATGATTAGATGAAAAAATGAAGAGAGTGAATGAATGATCTATATTTTCAAAGGGTGAAGAATTTGGTGCGCAGCTCGTCTTATATTCTGAGAGAGAGAGAGATGAGGGTTGGATAGCAAGCTCATAATGAAGCCCGCCCAAGTGTGGACATCCTACCTGGCAAGCCGCTGTTTGCTTCTCAGATAAATGTGGAACAAATGGCCTGTTTGATCCGCTGATTGTAATGCAAGGTACAGATCTGAACGCCTTTAACTTTAACATATCATTCATGTGTTGGCGGGATTGCTGGGCCATAGACGCAGTACTCGAACTTAATGAGATAATTGCCAGAGAGCAAGTTGACTGCTTGTCTCAGAGCTGACAAACCCTGTTCTGTTATGTCAGTGGTCTAGGCTGGTAGAAGTATTTTGCTCTGGCCGAATGAGTGGAGACAGAAGGAGAAGCTGAACTCGCTCCCTGAAATAAGCAATGCCAAGGACAGATGTCAGGGCGGCTGGAAGGTGAACAAGAGCATTGGTCATCGTGGCCTAACCTAACCTGACATGATTGACATCAGGTTGTCTTGTAATACAAAAGTAACAGCATTTATTAGTTTATGCAGGTAAACTAGAACACAAATAAAGATGTAAATAAAAACGTACACACAGAACATACACACTTTTGAAAAAAAACACTTACATACATTCATAAGATATAGAGAAGAGATTGAAACTATTGATGAACAATGGAATATGCTTAAAGATTATATTCAGCAAACATCTATCGAAATCCTACCTCCAAATAAAAGACACGCTAAACAGGGGTGGATGACAGAAGAAATTTTGCAACTAATGGATCGGAGAAGAAGTCTGAAGGAAGATAAAGATGAATATGACAAAATGAATAAAGAAATAAGATACAAATGCAATACAGCTAAAAAAGAGTGGCTAAATAAGAAATGTAATAAAATAGAGACACACCAGCATGGAAACACAAGAGATATGTACAGACAAATAAAGGAGTTAACAAACAAAAGGGCATACCACAAGGCTGGTTGCCTGAAGTCAAAGGAGGGGCATACAATAATGGACAGAGATGAAATAATGGCACGATGGTGCGAATACATTAGAGAACTCTATGAGGACAATAGAAGCGAAATAGATATACGAAATAATAATGAAGGGCCTCCCATATTAAAAGCAGAAGTGGAAGAAGCCATCAAACACACGAAGAACAACAAAGCTGGAAGAATTGAAATAATTAGGAGAGCTTGGCATAGAAATAATTACCAGATTGCTGAATGACATCTGTAACAGTAACTATGTCCCATCAGACCTTTTGCAATCAGTTTCCATTGTCCTACCAAAGAAACAAGGTGCACCTGAATGTGAAGACCATCGAACCATTAGTCTTATGAGCCTTGTTACCAAAATCCTGCTTCGTATTGTCATGAGAAGAGTCAGGGGTAAAATAAAACCAGAAATCACTGAAGAACAGTGTGGCTTCGTCGAAGGAAAGACACAAGTAATGTCATATATATATATGAACCTTAAGTGCCCAGGGCACATGGGGCTTCCGCAAGGGTTTTCCACAAATGCCTGTCCTTCGCCTTTTTTTCTGCTCTTGCCCAGGTGAGCCCTCTATTGCTCAGCATCCTTTCTGTTGTTCTTATATATATATATATATATATATATATATATATATATATATATATATTGAAAACATTGATGGAAAGATCAATAGAAGTAAAAACGGGCCTATACTTATGCTTCATATACTACTGTAAAGCATTCGATAAAGTGAGACACACAGAAATTATAAGAATCCTGGAAGACATCAACATAGATGAGAAAGATCTGAAACTCATTAAAAATATATACTGGTAGCAATCAGCAGCAATGAAGGTTGAGAACCAAATAGGAGCATTCCAAGACATAAAATTGGGAGTGAGACAAGGATGCGTTTTATCTGCTGACATCTTCTCCTTGTACAGCGAAAACATGATGAGAAATATAGAGAGCTTGCCAGGAATATCAATTGGCGGGTACAACCTTAACAATTTAAGATATGCAGACGACAAAGTTCTGATTGCTAAAAGTGAAGGGGAGCTACAGGCTTTTCTGAACATCGTGGTTCGTGAAAGTAAAACTAAAGGTATCAGTCTGAATAAAACAAGACTGAAGTGATGGTTCATCCATCCATTCATTCATTCATTCATTCATTTGCATGTCCCTTGCGGAACTTTGTCTCCCAAACAGCAGTCCTGTAGGCCTCTCAATTGTGAGCAAGATGGCCTGCTGTTGATGCATCCATTTGCAGACCATCAACGATGTCTTGCAGCCATATTCGCCTTGGTCTTCCTCTCTTTCTTTTTCCTACTATGTACTCTTGCAAGACGGTCTTCTCTAGATTATCATGTGTGTCCAAAATATTTAAGTTTTCTCTCTTTAATCCTCTTTACTAGCCAGCCTTCTTCATTATTAAGTTCTTGTAGTATGGATATATTTGTTCTTTTTTTGTGTCCATGATATTTGAAGAACTCTTCTGTAGCATTTACATTGAAATGCATTTATGTGTTTCTCAGCTGTTTTGTTAAGTGTCCAGGTCTCACAAGCATATGATGCGATGGGAAAGATGCATGGCCTTAACAATCTTTTTTTTTTTTTTATGGTTCTGTCTGTTCCTCTCCACATATTCTTTAGTTGTTTTACTTTCTGAAGAGCGATAGATGTCCTCATTTTAATTACCTCATTGTATCTCCATTATTAGTTAGCAGTGATCCAAGATATTCAAAACTCTCAACTTCTTCCAGTTTTTCCTCATTGATACATATATCAGCTGCCTTGTTTGTTTTGTCAGTTGTCATCAATTTAGTTTTCTTCGCATTAACATAGAGGTTTTGCTCTTCGCTGTTCTTACGGACTGACATAATTAGTTTTTCCATACCTTTTTGTGTTGTGGACAAACAAAAAAGTGATGGTTGTCTCAAAGAAAAGAATACCACCAAAATGTAGTATTACCATAGATGGCACAGAACTGAAACAAGTTGACAGATTCAAGTGCTTAGGAACAATTATAACAGCTGATGGGAAATGTCACAATGAAATAAAAATCAGACGTGCTCAGGCCAAGTCAGCATTCCAGAAAATGAGAAACATCTTGTGCTACAGATCCATATTAATGGAAACAAGATTCCGAGTTCTTAAATGTTACATCGAGCCAATTTGTTTTATGCATGTGAAGCATGCTCCATGAATAAGCGAGTATAGCAAGAAATGGAGGCCATGGAAATGTGATTCATAAGAAGGATGTTGAAAGTACCATGGACAGCTAAGAAAACCAATGAAGAAGTCTTAAGAGAGGCTGGAGCTAAAAGGCGAATTACAGCAAAGATCAGAGGCAGACAAGTGAGATTTGTAGGTCATTTTCTGAGAAGAGGAAAATTTGAACGCATTGTGGCAACTGGAAAAATTGAGGAAGAAGAAGAAGAAGAGAGAGAAGTTACTGGATGGGCTATCAGTGTGGCTAGGAAGAAAGTCACCGGCGGATCTCATAATCAAGTCTAAAGACAGGGAATTGTGGAGAGAAATGATCGCCTATGCCACGCGGCACGGCACTTGATTGATTTTTTTCCCTCCCAATTCTCCTTTTTGTATATCGCTGATGTGAATTTATGTTTCTTCTTCTTTTTCTATTGATTTATCCTTTATGTTTGATCAGGGTGTAAACAGAAACATGAAAACTGCGTGCCCACTTTTTTTTTTTAATGAAGTTTATTTGTCTGACAGTTACAAATACAAATCGTATGCAAATGACGTGAGGTGAGGGTGATGGCCCGTGAAGTGAAATAATGAAATGGTGGGCTTTAACAAAACATGAGATGATAGTGATTTGGATGATAGGTACATCTGAGTGCATGTGTATATAAAAACATGGTTATATAATACCCAACGTTTTGAAACTAAAACTGTGTCGTTGTCAAAACCTTCATACACACACACACACACACACAAAACAAACAAACAAAAAGGACTTCAGTATTCCAAGTAGTTGTTAAAAACTACCGGAAAGCCTTAACAATTTGTTTTGGAAGATGGTCAGAAAAATTTCTGGTGTAAAAACTTTGTTATCAAACATGGCCTTATTCCGACATGACCAGATAAGAGATCTAAATTCTGCTAGGAGGATGATGGACTGTTCATGGCTGTCTGCTACTGTTCGAGGGATGGTGTTCAACATGACTGCTCTATACATGTCTACTGTCTGTGTTGTTCTTGTTGTTATCTCGTGAGTCAACAGTTTAAAAGCTAAAGAAACAGTTTTGCACTCAAAGAAGATGTGCTCTTCTGTTTCCTGTGTTTTTGTTCTACATAGTCTACATCTGATCAGTCTATTGGATCTGCGGGCGATCCCTTGTGTGGTCGGTGTTATGCTGAACAATAGTCTGTATGTTATCTCTCGTGCACTTGGCGTGATTCCTTTCTGGTGTAGGTTTTGAAATGGTTGTGTGTAGTCAGTAATGAAGTATTTGTATCCTCTCTTTATTCTGTCCTGTAATGGTGGCTCCTGTTTTCTGACCAGATATTTGTATATACCTGATGTTTTCATGTGTATTAAATGTTCATGTCCAGTGACACTTTGTATGCATTGTCTGTAGAAGAGCGGTATAGTGCCAAAGTGATGGGGATATGCATTGTTTAATTTACAAAGTTTGATTAGCCTTAGCCCTACGTAGTAGTGGGCTAGTGTGTGTTTGTGTGGCTGTTGGATGATTTGTCCCACATATTTAATTCTGAGTGCCTGGATCTTTGTTGATATGTCTTGTAGGGAGATGCCTCCTCTGTTCTTATCTTGCATCAAGGTTTTCCGTTGAATGCTGTGTACTGTGTGTCGGAAAATAAAGTCGCTAATCATGGAATTGACTTCCCTAAGTGACTGTCTAGGCAAGGGAAAGATATTTGCGATGTATATGAGCTGTGGTATGACGCAGGTGTTGACTGCGACACTTCTGCCGAATATGGTGGTAGTTTTATATTTGTATAGTTCCAGTCGGTTTTTTATTTTTCCAATGATATTTTGCCATCTTGCGGTGGTGGTATTGGAAGGCGTAGCTGTAAATATTATTCCGTATAGTTTGATTTTGTTGACCTGAATTAATGTGAATGGGAAGTCTGTTTTGTTTACCCATTTGCCTAAACCCATTATGTGTGATTTTTGAATGTTTATTTTGGCCCCGCTGCCTTGTCCGAACTCTGTAATTATGTCTAGAATATTCTGAATAGAGGATATATTGGAGGGGAAGAAGATTGTGTCGTCAGCGTAGGCCAACGATTTTCTCTCTCCTATGCCAGGAATAAAGATTCCTTTGACTAGTGTCTCCTGTCTGATTTTCTCCAGGAGTGGCTCTAGAGTTAGCACATACAGCAGGGGTGAGAGTGGGCAACCCTGACGTACAGATCTGGTTAACCGGAATGGTTCACTTAGGGTGTGGTTTATTAACTTTTGTCTTGATATCTTGTTATCTTGAGATAACCTGACTGAAGAATGCATTGTCGTACATTAGTAAGCTGTAATAAAGTCATCGAGTCAACTGTCTTTAAAAAATGTAAAGTCGCAAGCAGAGACTAAGTCAAAACTGTACATCTTCTAGTAGAGTCTATAAAGCAAATATTCATACTTCGTTCATTTTGTCCTGCATCCTCCTGCTCTTTTATCTTTATTGCAGACCAGAACGAAGGAAGCTAACAAACTGTAGTTTTCTTGTTACGGTTGTTTCCCTTACATCAAGTTATGATCTCTCCATGAATGGTCAAAACATAAAAATATTGACCAATCGTGAACGAGTTGACATTCTGCCCGGCTCAGCGACATGTCCCACTCCTAGAAATAGCTGAAAACATCCACCACCGACAGAAGCAACTGTCACAACACCGTATTGCAGTCATGGCATCAGACGAAGTTGAAGTTTCGCCAGACGAGGAGAAGACCCTGCACGATCTGTTCCTGAAACTTGACATGAACAAAGATGGTAAAATCGACATGCTGGACCTGACGAAGGCAATGGAGACTATGCAACTACCTCAAGTTCCTGGTCACGCTAAGGTAAACCTGTCGCCCACTCACTGCATGCATAAACTTGTTACACTTCCCCACGTTCTGCTAGTCATCAGGGAAATATTTGACAAAATGCTCGCTTTTCACGACTTTGGTGGAGATTTAGAAGTTTGAGAATCGCAATATATTTGAGAGAAAATGGCTTCTGCAGTACCTGCGTAAAGTTTTGAGTTTCTTGGCGTGCAGTTGTGGATAACTTCATAAACTCAAAACTTACAGGAAATATGGAGTTATCTGTAACTAGCAGGGGTTAAAAAAAACTATTTTTTGGTGGTCCTTCACGGTAAATTCTAAGAGATCGAACTAAGCAAGCCAGCACAGCCCCATCCACCACCTCGGGACATACATCACTTGCCATATCCATTCATCACTTTGAGATAGCATAAAGGTGTATACGCGCGTGGCGGTGGTGAAGTGGCTAGTGCACTCGTCAGCCGATCAGATGGTCCTTGGTTCGATTTCACACTCGGCAGAATTTTTTTCGAAGCGACCGGCACAGGGGTCAACCCAGCAGCCTCAAAAACTGGGTACCTGGTACCTAGAGTTTCTTTGGAAAAATAAAAATAGTGAGGACAGGTTCTGGCATCCCTAGCTCACTTGCTGTAGTGGCCTAGAAATGTGAAGCTACTAACTATGGCATGCAAAATGTTATAGGACTTAAATTTTATATATTCAACATAAATTCAACAACTGGCTACAGGTAGCTGTAAACAGAAGAAGGGACAGCAGGGGAGGAATATACACAAAAAGTGTAGATGTTTTCAGTGGGGAAAATGGTTTAGTATACATCATGACTGTGATTGTAGTGCTGCTGCAACAGGAATAATGATGGAGACATTATTAACTCTTTCCACCTGGGAAAAAAAAAACATGGACGTTACCGGCGTATGGGCGGACGTTATATTATCGAGCGGGTGTTGCGATAATTTTTGGGTCCCTCTCTAAAATTAATTTTAACAAACTAATTCAGGGTTCAACATAAGTGTATCATATATCAAAATAAGTAGAAATGAATGAGGATTTCATAAATGTAGTTATTTGTCAAAGAAAGAGAACTGTTGAGAAAAAATTGAAACGTCTGTGAGCAAAAAAAAAAGATTATTTAGGGCTGAGAAAAAAAAAAGTATGTTCAACTTACCCTCAATCTGAATATATTCCAACTGAATATAAATCCAACTTTGGCACATTTTGTTGTGAAATCCAAATGAATCACATCTAATATACACTATATCTCTTTTCAGCCCAAAAAAGAATTATGACACACAAATAAAATTGTTTTCTACTTCCATTACAGCTGTCAATATCCAGTTGAAAAACACAATATGAAGATAAATGTAATTCCTCACATGAAGTGTAAAAACTGTGGACAAATTTGCAGACCTACAAACTAACAAAAACACCAACACAACAGAAAACATTGTGGACTCATTTTGCACACACCTAGTGCTTGTCGATTGTGAAAATTTGGATGGCCCTGAAAAGGGCTGTTACAGAGCTGCTGTTGGCTGAGGTGGAGGCTCCTCTTTCCTGAGCAATTGCCAGTCTTGAAAATTTGGATGGCCCTGAAAAGGTTCATCCACGTGAGAACTTGATTCAGTTATGGTCTTTCCTTTACCTATACACTTAAATAAATTCAAAGCTGCCTTTGCACTGTTTCTAACAGGCCTACCACTACCTGAATAACATGCAGTCACATTTGTCGAGTCGATGGGTGTGTTCATTTTTTGAGTCAGTCTCGAAAATGTCACTGGAAGACACACAAACACTTGATAATATTTGAAGAATTCCTTTCGAACGGCGTGTAGGGAAGTAAAGGAAGATTTTGGCATGCGCAGATAGTGGTTAACTAAAAAGTTAATTTCACATGTGAACGAAACAAAACACCATAGGGTACTTTCGATTGTTCACGTAAACCGGACATAGTCCCTGCAGGGTCCAGACGGGTGGAAAGAGTTAAGAAAGTAATGGTAGAATTTGCACCATTATGTAAATGTTATTGATTATGATAAAATATGAACAGTTACTTAACCCTTTGCTGGCCATATCATGTACAACATTCATTGTTACATTTCATAGGTCTCATACTTGATCTTGTAGTGTCAAATATAGGAGGGATTTACTGTGTTATAGAGCTAGTCTGAGGTCAGTTTGTTTCTGCTGCAGTGCTGTAATGTGTGGAGTTGTGTGTTAAGTGTTGACTGGAGTCTGACAGTGGTATATTGTGTGGAGTTGTGTGTTAAGTGTTGACTGGAGTCTGACAGTGGTATATTGTGTGGAGTTGTAAGTGTTGACTGGAATCTGACAGTGGTATATTGTGTGGAGTTGTGTGTAAGTGTTGACTGGAGTCTGACAGTGGTATATTGTGTGGAGTTGTGTGTTAAGTGTTGACTGGAGTCTGACAGTGGTATATTGTGTGGAGTTGTAAGTGTTGACTGGAGTCTGACAGTGGTATATTGTGTGGAGTTGTGTGTTAAGTGTTGACTGGAGTCTGACAGTGGTATATTGTGTGGAGTTGTGTGTTAAGTGTTGACTGGAGTCTGACAGTGGTATATTGTGTGGAGTTGTGTTAAGTGTGACTGGAGTCTGACAGTGGTATATGTGTGGAGTTGTGTGCAAGTGTTGACTGGAGTCTGACAGTGGTATATTGTGTGGAGTTGTGTGTAAGTGTTGACTGGAGTCTGACAGTGGTATATTGTGTGGAGTTGTGTGTAAGTGTTGACTGGAGTCTGACAGTGGTATATTGTGTGGATTGTGTGTTAAGTGTTGACTGGAGTCTGACAGTGGTATATTGTGTGGATTGTGTGTAAGCATTGACTGGAGGTATGTAGGTACGGAGTTTGAATCAAGCAGCCTAGAGTGTAGAAATGTTATCTGCAACATTTTCTTGACTAAGATCTGAAGCGTGACATTTTTTTAACTGAACACACTTATAACTGTTTATTCCCTGTTTATATTAGTGTCAACTTGTGGCTGCTGTTTTCTCTTTCATCAACAGCAATTTTTTGAGAAGTATGACAAAGATTCTGATGGGCAGATCAACTTTCAGGAGTTTGTCAAGTATGTGAAGGAGCATGAGAAGGACTTGATGTCCTACTTTAGGAATATTGATACAAACTCAGATGGTACGTCATGTTCTTTTTGAACTTTAACGGGTGAATGAATGTCTGTTCTAGTTGTTTGTCTGTTCATGTAATGAACATTTTTATTGGGTTGCCTGTGTGATCTGCCCACCTGTCACCACACACTAAGCATAGTTAATGTACTTTCTGTGTGGTTTAACTGTCTGTCTGTCCATATACTAAACATAGTTAATGTACTTTCTGTGTGGTTTAACTGTCTGTCTTTTCATCCATACACTAAGCATAGTTAGTGTACTTTCTGTATGGTTTAACTGTCTATCTGTCCATATACTGAACATAGTTAATGTATTGTCTGTGTAGTCTACTGTCTGTCTACCTGTCCATATACTGAACATAGTTAATGTTGTAGTCTACTGTCTGTCTGCCTGTCCATATACTGAACATAGTTAATGTATTGTCTGTGTAGTCTAGCTGTCTGTCTGTCTATCCATATACTGAATATAGCTAACGTATTGTCTGTGTACTCTAGTCGATTTGACTCCTTATTTAGATGATGCTGCAGTGTCAACCAGAAAATGCATGGTAAACAACCAACATTTGACTAGTAGCAAACATACTCTTGTATGGATGCTGCAGCATGTGGTGGTGCATCGTAAACAACCAACATTTGACTAGTAGCAAACATACTCTTGTATGGATGCTGCAGCATGTGGCGGTGCATCGTAAACAACCAACATTTGACTATTAGCAAATATACTCTTGTATGGATGCTGCAGCATGTGGCGGTGCATCGTAAACAACCAACATTTGACTGGTAGCAAACATACTCTTGTATGGATGCTGCAGCATGTGGCGATGCATATTTGGGATTGGCCCAAATGCAGTGAATCTTTGAATCTGTGCAGTCTAAATGTCCGTCTACGTGTCCATATACTGAACATAGTTAACATTACAATTATGCACTTACTAATCATTTCTTGACACTACTAGAGCAAGGACAGTGTTGAGAAACAAAATTTATTTCCATCTTTAAAATAATAATTTCTTAAGAAAGAAAGAAAAGGAAACTAAGAATGAAATATTAATTTTCTATCTTTTGGTTTCGTCATGTGATGTTACTGCATTATAAATAGAACACTGTGTCATGTGATGTTCTTACATCTTACATCCTTCCTGTGCCATTACACGTCACATAGGGCTCGCATAGTTGTTTGCCAAGTTTTCTTGTTCTTGGCAAGTCTTTCAGCTTCATCAAGGGATGTTATGCCCACTAAACTGGCTTCTCTTAACAATGTCCTCAGTTTCACGTGGTCGACTTCTTTTTCTTCAGCCTGTAGTGCTCCACTTGATAGCTTGTTTTGGTATTCTCTGATTGTTTCTTCTCACCATATGGCCTACATATGTCCATCTTCTTTTTCTGATCACCCATGAGACAGGTTGTTGTTTGCTCATCTGTCTTATCTCAGTGTTGTTCTTGAATTTGTTCCACTTTATACCAAGTATTTTCCTTAGGCATTTGTTTTCAAAAGAGTCTAATTTCTTGTCTATTTCTTTAGTTGATTTCCAGCTTTCGCATGCATAAATGAGGGTGGATATCACATTTGAATTGAACAATCTTAACTTGTTTTTTTTTTGCTTATAACTTTTGAATTCCATATGTTCTCAAGATTTTTGAAGGACAATGCTGCTTTTGCAATTTGAATTCTAACTTCCTTCTTTGTGTCACCTTCCTGGTCTATGTAGCTGCCAAGATATGCAAGTTTGTTCACTTCATCAACAACTGTTCCTCCACGTATATTTTTCCTTCTTGATTAATGAGAGGTTTCATTATTTTTGTTTTGTCTTTGTTAATTTAGACCTATTTTGCTAGCCAGAGAACACAAGGAATCTGTTTTTTCCTGCATCGATTTCACATTGTCACTGATAAGAGTTATCTGTAAAATCAAGATCTTCTATTTGGTTACCATATACCCAATCAATGCCCGTTTTACCTGTACAGCATCTTTTCATTATAAACTCTATGGCAAGTCCAAAAAGCAATGGAGATAATATACATCCTTGTTTACGCCTGTTTCAGTTTGAAACCATTTGCTCATTCTTTCTTCTGTCTTGACTGCACAAACATATCCGTTGTAAAGATCTCTAATGATGTTGACAATTTTAGATGGTATTCGATATAATCTTAAAATTCTCCGCAATGAGTCTCTGTGTATGCTATCAAATCCTTTTGTTTAAAGTCTATGAAGTTCAGGATTAATGGTTTCTGGTTTTCAATATGTTCTTTAAGTATTATTCTTAGAGTAAAGATCTGGTCGAGACAGCTTCTCCCTTTTTGAAATCCTGCCTGTTCTTCTCTCATTGCAGTATCCACTACATCCTTAATTCTATTCAGAATTTTGTGAAAACACCTTTGACACAACTGATAGTAAGGTTACACCCCTCCAGTTACTGCAGTCATTGAGGTTGCCTTTTTTGGGTATTTTAACAATGATTCCCTTTTTTCCATTAGAAGGGACCTTTTCTTCTTTCTAAATTTTATTAAATATTCTTTGTAGTTGGCTCATGTTGTCACTGTTAATAGCTTTTAATATTTTGACTGTTATTTCATCTTCACCTGCAGCTTTGTTGTTAGCATTTGGATTCACAGCTGTTTCAATTTCATTCAGTGTAACTTTATTTAAGTTGACATTTAGCTGTGGGACTGGTAAATCAGTTTCAAGATTTATTAATTCATTTGAGTGTGATCAATTAAGTATTTCTGGAAGTGTTTGGCCCATCTTTGCTTTTGGTCTTTATTTAATGTTAATAGGTTGCCTGTTTTGCTAAAGACTGGTTTTCTCTGGAGGTAATAGCACCTGTTAGCTTCTTCTGTATGTTATATAGAGTTTTGCTGTTATATAGAGTTTTGCTGTCTCCTGTTTTTGCTGCTTCTTTTGCCATATTGTCCATATATTCTCTTTTGTCTCTTCTAGCTGAATTTTTTTACTTTATTGTCTAGTTCTTTGTATGTTGCTTTTGCCAAACTTTTCCGAGATCTGTCTTTACATTCAACATGGCTAATTTGGCTGCTCTTCTTTCATGTGTGTATTTCCATGTGTTACCTGATATCCATGCTTTTCTACTTGTTGATTGCAGTCCAGCACTTGCTTTTGTTGCCATGATTGTGGCTGTGCTGTATGAATTCCATAATTCATATATATCTGTCTCGTCTACCTCTCTGAATGCTGCGAAATGTTTGGTAAGTTCCAGAATGAAATCGCTGTTGGTGGTTTCTTCTTGTAGGCTATGACTGTTTATCTTACCGATTAATGGTTTCTGGTTTTCAATATGTTCTTTAAGTATTATTCTTAGAGTAAAGATCTGGTCGAGACAGCTTCTCCCTTTTTGAAATCCTGCCTGTTCTTCTCTCATTGCAGTATCCACTACATCCTTAATTCTATTCAGAATTTTGTGAAAACACCTTTGACACAACTGATAGTAAGGTTACACCCCTCCAGTTACTGCAGTCATTGAGGTTGCCTTTTTTGGGTATTTTAACAATGATTCCCTTTTTTCCATTAGAAGGGACCTTTTCTTCTTTCTAAATTTTATTAAATATTCTTTGTAGTTGGCTCATGTTGTCACTGTTAATAGCTTTTAATATTTTGACTGTTATTTCATCTTCACCTGCAGCTTTGTTGTTAGCATTTGGATTCACAGCTGTTTCAATTTCATTCAGTGTAACTTTATTTAAGTTGACATTTAGCTGTGGGACTGGTAAATCAGTTTCAAGATTTATTAATTCATTTGAGTGTGATCAATTAAGTATTTCTGGAAGTGTTTGGCCCATCTTTGCTTTTGGTCTTTATTTAATGTTAATAGGTTGCCTGTTTTGCTAAAGACTGGTTTTCTCTGGAGGTAATAGCACCTGTTAGCTTCTTCTGTATGTTATATAGAGTTTTGCTGTTATATAGAGTTTTGCTGTCTCCTGTTTTTGCTGCTTCTTTTGCCATATTGTCCATATATTCTCTTTTGTCTCTTCTAGCTGAATTTTTTTACTTTATTGTCTAGTTCTTTGTATGTTGCTTTTGCCAAACTTTTCCGAGATCTGTCTTTACATTCAACATGGCTAATTTGGCTGCTCTTCTTTCATGTGTGTATTTCCATGTGTTACCTGATATCCATGCTTTTCTACTTGTTGATTGCAGTCCAGCACTTGCTTTTGTTGCCATGATTGTGGCTGTGCTGTATGAATTCCATAATTCATATATATCTGTCTCGTCTACCTCTCTGAATGCTGCGAAATGTTTGGTAAGTTCCAGAATGAAATCGCTGTTGGTGGTTTCTTCTTGTAGGCTATGACTGTTTATCTTACCGATTATTGATTTCTTGTGTTGGCTTTTCAGTTTAAGTCTTATCCTCTGTATACACAGGTTGTAATCACTGTTGACATCTGCACCCCTATATGCTCTTACATCTATCAGAGATGTCCTGAATTGTTTCCTAATATGTTACTGCATTATAAATAGAACACTGTGTCATGTGATGTTCTTACATCTTACATCCTTCCTGTGCCATTACACGTCACATAGGGCTCGCATAGTTGTTTGCCAAGTTTTCTTGTTCTTGGCAAGTCTTTCAGCTTCATCAAGGGATGTTATGCCCACTAAACTGGCTTCTCTTAACAATGTCCTCAGTTTCACGTGGTCGACTTCTTTTTCTTCAGCCTGTAGTGCTCCACTTGATAGCTTGTTTTGGTATTCTCTGATTGTTTCTTCTCACCATATGGCCTACATATGTCCATCTTCTTTTTCTGATCACCCATGAGACAGGTTGTTGTTTGCTCATCTGTCTTATCTCAGTGTTGTTCTTGAATTTGTTCCACTTTATACCAAGTATTTTCCTTAGGCATTTGTTTTCAAAAGAGTCTAATTTCTTGTCTATTTCTTTAGTTGATTTCCAGCTTTTGCATGCATAAATGAGGGTGGATATCACATTTGAATTGAACAATCTTAACTTGTTTTTTTTTTGCTTATAACTTTTGAATTCCATATGTTCTCAAGATTTTTGAAGGACAATGCTGCTTTTGCAATTTGAATTCTAACTTCCTTCTTTGTGTCACCTTCCTGGTCTATGTAGCTGCCAAGATATGCAAGTTTGTTCACTTCATCAACAACTGTTCCTCCACGTATATTTTTCCTTCTTGATTAATGAGAGGTTTCATTATTTTTGTTTTGTCTTTGTTAATTTAGACCTATTTTGCTAGCCAGAGAACACAAGGAATCTGTTTTTTCCTGCATCGATTTCACATTGTCACTGATAAGAGTTATCTGTAAAATCAAGATCTTCTATTTGGTTACCATATACCCAATCAATGCCCGTTTTACCTGTACAGCATCTTTTCATTATAAACTCTATGGCAAGTCCAAAAAGCAATGGAGATAATATACATCCTTGTTTACGCCTGTTTCAGTTTGAAACCATTTGCTCATTCTTTCTTCTGTCTTGACTGCACAAACATATCCGTTGTAAAGATCTCTAATGATGTTGACAATTTTAGATGGTATTCGATATAATCTTAAAATTCTCCGCAATGAGTCTCTGTGTATGCTATCAAATCCTTTTGTTTAAAGTCTATGAAGTTCAGGATTAATGGTTTCTGGTTTTCAATATGTTCTTTAAGTATTATTCTTAGAGTAAAGATCTGGTCGAGACAGCTTCTCCCTTTTTGACATCCTTCCTGTGCCATTACACGTCACATAGGGCTCGCATAGTTGTTTGCCAAGTTTTCTTGTTCTTGGCAAGTCTTTCAGCTTCATCAAGGGATGTTATGCCCACTAAACTGGCTTCTCTTAACAATGTCCTCAGTTTCACGTGGTCGACTTCTTTTTCTTCAGCCTGTAGTGCTCCACTTGATAGCTTGTTTTGGTATTCTCTGATTGTTTCTTCTCACCATATGGCCTACATATGTCCATCTTCTTTTTCTGATCACCCATGAGACAGGTTGTTGTTTGCTCATCTGTCTTATCTCAGTGTTGTTCTTGAATTTGTTCCACTTTATACCAAGTATTTTCCTTAGGCATTTGTTTTCAAAAGAGTCTAATTTCTTGTCTATTTCTTTAGTTGATTTCCAGCTTTTGCATGCATAAATGAGGGTGGATATCACATTTGAATTGAACAATCTTAACTTGTTTTTTTTTTGCTTATAACTTTTGAATTCCATATGTTCTCAAGATTTTTGAAGGACAATGCTGCTTTTGCAATTTGAATTCTAACTTCCTTCTTTGTGTCACCTTCCTGGTCTATGTAGCTGCCAAGATATGCAAGTTTGTTCACTTCATCAACAACTGTTCCTCCACGTATATTTTTCCTTCTTGATTAATGAGAGGTTTCATTATTTTTGTTTTGTCTTTGTTAATTTAGACCTATTTTGCTAGCCAGAGAACACAAGGAATCTGTTTTTTCCTGCATCGATTTCACATTGTCACTGATAAGAGTTATCTGTAAAATCAAGATCTTCTATTTGGTTACCATATACCCAATCAATGCCCGTTTTACCTGTACAGCATCTTTTCATTATAAACTCTATGGCAAGTCCAAAAAGCAATGGAGATAATATACATCCTTGTTTACGCCTGTTTCAGTTTGAAACCATTTGCTCATTCTTTCTTCTGTCTTGACTGCACAAACATATCCGTTGTAAAGATCTCTAATGATGTTGACAATTTTAGATGGTATTCGATATAATCTTAAAATTCTCCGCAATGAGTCTCTGTGTATGCTATCAAATCCTTTTGTTTAAAGTCTATGAAGTTCAGGATTAATGGTTTCTGGTTTTCAATATGTTCTTTAAGTATTATTCTTAGAGTAAAGATCTGGTCGAGACAGCTTCTCCCTTTTTGAAATCCTGCCTGTTCTTCTCTCATTGCAGTATCCACTACATCCTTAATTCTATTCAGAATTTTGTGAAAACACCTTTGACACAACTGATAGTAAGGTTACACCCCTCCAGTTACTGCAGTCATTGAGGTTGCCTTTTTTGGGTATTTTAACAATGATTCCCTTTTTTCCATTAGAAGGGACCTTTTCTTCTTTCTAAATTTTATTAAATATTCTTTGTAGTTGGCTCATGTTGTCACTGTTAATAGCTTTTAATATTTTGACTGTTATTTCATCTTCACCTGCAGCTTTGTTGTTAGCATTTGGATTCACAGCTGTTTCAATTTCATTCAGTGTAACTTTATTTAAGTTGACATTTAGCTGTGGGACTGGTAAATCAGTTTCAAGATTTATTAATTCATTTGAGTGTGATCAATTAAGTATTTCTGGAAGTGTTTGGCCCATCTTTGCTTTTGGTCTTTATTTAATGTTAATAGGTTGCCTGTTTTGCTAAAGACTGGTTTTCTCTGGAGGTAATAGCACCTGTTAGCTTCTTCTGTATGTTATATAGAGTTTTGCTGTTATATAGAGTTTTGCTGTCTCCTGTTTTTGCTGCTTCTTTTGCCATATTGTCCATATATTCTCTTTTGTCTCTTCTAGCTGAATTTTTTTACTTTATTGTCTAGTTCTTTGTATGTTGCTTTTGCCAAACTTTTCCGAGATCTGTCTTTACATTCAACATGGCTAATTTGGCTGCTCTTCTTTCATGTGTGTATTTCCATGTGTTACCTGATATCCATGCTTTTCTACTTGTTGATTGCAGTCCAGCACTTGCTTTTGTTGCCATGATTGTGGCTGTGCTGTATGAATTCCATAATTCATATATATCTGTCTCGTCTACCTCTCTGAATGCTGCGAAATGTTTGGTAAGTTCCAGAATGAAATCGCTGTTGGTGGTTTCTTCTTGTAGGCTATGACTGTTTATCTTACCGATTATTGATTTCTTGTGTTGGCTTTTCAGTTTAAGTCTTATCCTCTGTATACATAGCTTTTAATATTTTGACTGTTATTTCATCTTCACCTGCAGCTTTGTTGTTAGCATTTGGATTCACAGCTGTTTCAATTTCATTCAGTGTAACTTTATTTAAGTTGACATTTAGCTGTGGGACTGGTAAATCAGTTTCAAGATTTATTAATTCATTTGAGTGTGATCAATTAAGTATTTCTGGAAGTGTTTGGCCCATCTTTGCTTTTGGTCTTTATTTAATGTTAATAGGTTGCCTGTTTTGCTAAAGACTGGTTTTCTCTGGAGGTAATAGCACCTGTTAGCTTCTTCTGTATGTTATATAGAGTTTTGCTGTTATATAGAGTTTTGCTGTCTCCTGTTTTTGCTGCTTCTTTTGCCATATTGTCCATATATTCTCTTTTGTCTCTTCTAGCTGAATTTTTTTACTTTATTGTCTAGTTCTTTGTATGTTGCTTTTGCCAAACTTTTCCGAGATCTGTCTTTACATTCAACATGGCTAATTTGGCTGCTCTTCTTTCATGTGTGTATTTCCATGTGTTACCTGATATCCATGCTTTTCTACTTGTTGATTGCAGTCCAGCACTTGCTTTTGTTGCCATGATTGTGGCTGTGCTGTATGAATTCCATAATTCATATATATATCTGTCTCGTCTACCTCTCTGAATGCTGCGAAATGTTTGGTAAGTTCCAGAATGAAATCGCTGTTGGTGGTTTCTTCTTGTAGGCTATGACTGTTTATCTTACCGATTATTGATTTCTTGTGTTGGCTTTTCAGTTTAAGTCTTATCCTCTGTATACACAGGTTGTAATCACTGTTGACATCTGCACCCCTATATGCTCTTACATCTATCAGAGATGTCCTGAATTGTTTCCTAATATGTTACTGCATTATAAATAGCACACTGTGTCATTTGAGTTCACTGCTCACTCATTCTGCTTCTCAGAATTCTCTAATTTTGCCAAGAATGTTCTAAAAAAACTCATGTATGAAGGTAAGGCCATGTTCATGGGAAGAGAGAGTGAGTTTTTGGGTGAACTTCAGGCCATGGCCATGTATTATTCAAAGTGTCTGTGTTTCTTCTTATATGGTGATTTTGTAAATTGTGTCAGGGAGTAAAAGCGTCTTGTTATTTCCAGGCAAAGCAACTTTTCAGTTTTATCCCGGTGAATTTCTTCTCGGTAGATTCTGGATAGATTCTGGATGAGGCCAAGATGGATCACTCACTTAATTTGAAAGTGCTAATGATGTTGATGAGGTTGCTTCACGTTCAGAGAAAAATAAGCTTTTCTAGTCATCTTAAAAAGTGCTGCCATTATAGCACAGAGTATATATTGGTTGGCTTCACATATAAAGACCTAGAAGATGGGCAGCAACCACAGCAGTGTATGTTATAACCACAACAGTGTATGTTATGTTATGATTTATTGGTCCTCAAGACCATGAAAACATCAAAACTGCCAAGATAATTTGATGCTAAATGTAAAGAACATCAGTTTCTTTTTTCAGAAGTAAGGACCAGGAGCTTCAGGAAAGCAAGAAAATGTTTTAGTTGCAGATGATTGTAGCAGTGAAAGTCTAGTGGCTAGTTCATTTGAAGTTTCTTAACCAGTTGTAAAAACTGGAAAACCATACAACAGCTGAAGAACTTGTATTACCTGCTGTAAAAATCATGGTTTCTGTACTGATCAGTGAGAAACCTGCCAAGAACTTTTCCTTACTACATTTGTCATGTGACACAGGTATAAAGCGGTGAACAGTTTGTCAGCCAATGTTGAGGAACAGAAAGTCAGCCAATGTTGAGGAACAGAAAGTCAGCCAATGTTGAGGAACATTTATTAGAAAGAATTTGCATGTCCCTGTATTTTGCTCAGCAGCTGGATGAAAATACAGATATAACAAACAAAGCAACCTTACATCTGATATGGGATGAAAATACAGATATAACAAACAAAGCAACCTTACATCTGATATGGGATGAAAGTGCAGATATAACAAACAGCAACCTTACAGCTGATATGGGATGAAAGTGCAGATATAACAAACAAAGCACCTTACATCTGATATGGATGAAAATACAGATATAACAAACAGCAACCTTACATCTGATATGGATGAAAATACATATATAACAAACAAACAACCTTACATCTGATATGGGATGAAAATACAGATATAACAAACACAGCTACCTTACATCTGATATGGGATGAAAGTACAGATATAACAAACAAAGCTACCTTACATCTGATATGGGATGAAAATGCAGATATAACAAACAAGCTACCTTACATCTGATATGGGATGAAAATTCAGATATAACAAACAGCAACCTTACAGCTGATATGGGATGAAAATTCAGATATAACAAACAGCAACCTTACATCTGATATGGGAAGAAAATACAGATATAACAAACAGCAACCTTACATCTGATATGGGATGAAAGTGCAGATATAACAAACAGCAACCTTACAGCTGATATGGGATGAAATGCAGATATAACAAACACAGCAACCTTACAGCTGATATGGGATGAAATGCAGATATAACAAACAGCAACCTTACATCTGATATGGGATGAAAGTACAGATATAACAAACAGCAACCTTACAGCTGATATGGGATGAAAACAGATATAACAAACAGCAACCTTACAGCTGATATGGGATGAAATGCAGATATAACAAACAAAGCAACCTAACATCTGATACGAGATGAAAGTACAGATAAACAAAGCAACCTTACATCTGATACGAGCATGAGAGAAATCATAATGTTGACATACTGTGTTTGACAGACATCATTTTGATATGCTCTTTGTGTGACAGATAATATAGCGTTGACATACTTTTTGTGCGACTAACAGATATAATGTTGTCATGTTTGTTGCATCATTGACAAATACAATGCCATATTCTTTATGTCACTAAGAAATATTTTGATATACTGATTATATTGTTGACAGATAGTGTACTTTTGATATGCTGTTTATGTGACTTATGTATATGCTGATATTTTAGGCTATGTGGATGTTGGAGAGATTGTGGAGACATTCAAGAAACTGGGGGTCCATGTTGACAAAGCTGAAGCAGAGAAACTTTTGAAAAGGTATCTTGTTATTAGACGTATGGTGTGTGTATACTTTCAGATATATGGTGTGTGTGTGCTTTCAGACATAGTGTTTGTGTACTTTCAGACATATGTTATGTGTACATATACTGTCAGTCATAACAGATTCCTGATGGTTGTCAGATGTTGTAAATTGCTATTTTCTGTGTATGTATGTAAAGTGTCCCCCGTGTGGTACCCGGGATCTGCACTGTACCCTACCACGCATGATCATAAAAGGCGACTAAGGAGGGTTCGGCATAGGGCCAGCAACCCTGTCTGGTAAAAAAAACTATCAGACTGCAACAGAAACGGAAGCAAGGGAAAAAACAAATGCAGATGGAAGGAGAAATGCGTATCAGGAAACTGAGCCCATGAAGGTTGTGGATGAAAGCCAGCCACTGGAAGTCCCCAGCCCGACTGCAGACCTCCTGGAACCTAAACACAAGATGCAAATAGGCAGCTGGAATGTATGAACACTAAACCAGACTGGAAAACTAGCACAAACCATCAAGGAAATGCACAGATACAAACTAGACATACTAGGAATACAAGAAGCAAGATGGACAGGACAGGGCAGAGGGAAATTAACAACACAGCACACAGAAGATACAATAATATGGTCAGGTAAAGAAGATCTTCATGAAGGAGGAGTAGCATTGATTATAACAAAAGAAGCATCAAGAGCATTGCTGAAATGGACCCCAATAAATGAGAGATTATTATATGCACGATTCAACTAAAGATTCACGAAGCTGTCTATTATAGTTTGTTATGCACCAACAGAAGCAGCTGAAGAGGAATTAAAAGAAGATTTTTACAACAGCCTCCAAGCAACAGTAGAAACAATACCCAAGCATGATATGCTACTCATCTTGGGCGACTTCAATGCAAAAGTAGGTGAAGGAAATGAAGATAGAAGAAGAATCATGGGAAGAGAAGGAATCGGAGAAATAAATGAAAATGGAGAAAGACTGCAGTTTCTGTGAAGAAAACATGATGACCATCGGAGGGACAATTTTCCAACACAAAAACATCCATAAGGTGACTTGGAGGTCACCAGATATAACAAACAAAGCAACCTAACATCTGATACGAGATGAAAGTACAGATATAACAAACAAGCAACCTTACATCTGATACGAGCATGAGAGAAATCATAATGTTGACATACTGTGTTTGACAGACATCATTTTGATATGCTCTTTGTGTGACAGATAATATAGCGTTGACATACTTTTTGTGCGACTAACAGATATAATGTTGTCATGTTTGTTGCATCATTGACAAATACAATGCCATATTCTTTATGTCACTAAGAAATATTTTGATATACTGATTATATTGTTGACAGATAGTGTACTTTTGATATGCTGTTTATGTGACTTATGATATGCTGATATTTTAGGCTATGTGGATGTTGGAGAGATTGTGGAGACATTCAAGAAACTGGGGGTCCATGTTGACAAAGCTGAAGCAGAGAAACTTTTGAAAAGGTATCTTGTTATTAGACGTATGGTGTGTGTATACTTTCAGATATATGGTGTGTGTGTGCTTTCAGACATAGTGTTTGTGTACTTTCAGACATATGTTATGTGTACATATACTGTCAGTCATAACAGATTCCTGATGGTTGTCAGATGTTGTAAATTGCTATTTTCTGTGTATGTATGTAAAGTGTCCCCCGTGTGGTACCCGGGATCTGCACTGTACCCTACCACGCATGATCATAAAAGGCGACTAAGGAGGGTTCGGCATAGGGCCAGCAACCCTGTCTGGTAAAAAAAACTATCAGACTGCAACAGAAACGGAAGCAAGGGAAAAAACAAATGCAGATGGAAGGAGAAATGCGTATCAGGAAACTGAGCCCATGAAGGTTGTGGATGAAAGCCAGCCACTGGAAGTCCCCAGCCCGACTGCAGACCTCCTGGAACCTAAACACAAGATGCAAATAGGCAGCTGGAATGTATGAACACTAAACCAGACTGGAAAACTAGCACAAACCATCAAGGAAATGCACAGATACAAACTAGACATACTAGGAATACAAGAAGCAAGATGGACAGGACAGGGCAGAGGGAAATTAACAACACAGCACACAGAAGATACAATAATATGGTCAGGTAAAGAAGATCTTCATGAAGGAGGAGTAGCATTGATTATAACAAAAGAAGCATCAAGAGCATTGCTGAAATGGACCCCAATAAATGAGAGATTATTATATGCACGATTCAACTAAAGATTCACGAAGCTGTCTATTATAGTTTGTTATGCACCAACAGAAGCAGCTGAAGAGGAATTAAAAGAAGATTTTTACAACAGCCTCCAAGCAACAGTAGAAACAATACCCAAGCATGATATGCTACTCATCTTGGGCGACTTCAATGCAAAAGTAGGTGAAGGAAATGAAGATAGAAGAAGAATCATGGGAAGAGAAGGAATCGGAGAAATAAATGAAAATGGAGAAAGACTGCAGTTTCTGTGAAGAAAACATGATGACCATCGGAGGGACAATTTTCCAACACAAAAACATCCATAAGGTGACTTGGAGGTCACCAGATATAACAAACAAAGCAACCTTACATCTGATATGGGATGAAAATACAGATATAACAAACAAAGCAACCTTACATCTGATATGGGATGAAAATACAGATATAACAAACAAAGCAACCTTACATCTGATATGGGATGAAAGTGCAGATATAACAAACAAAGCAACCTTACATCTGATACGAGATGAAAGTACAGATAAACAAAGCAACCTTACATCTGATACGAGCATGAGAGAAATCATAATGTTGACATACTGTGTTTGACAGACATCATTTTGATATGCTCTTTGTGTGACAGATAATATAGCGTTGACATACTTTTTGTGCGACTAACAGATATAATGTTGTCATGTTTGTTGCATCATTGACAAATACAATGCCATATTCTTTATGTCACTAAGAAATATTTTGATATACTGATTATATTGTTGACAGATAGTGTACTTTTGATATGCTGTTTATGTGACTTATGTATATGCTGATATTTTAGGCTATGTGGATGTTGGAGAGATTGTGGAGACATTCAAGAAACTGGGGGTCCATGTTGACAAAGCTGAAGCAGAGAAACTTTTGAAAAGGTATCTTGTTATTAGACGTATGGTGTGTGTATACTTTCAGATATATGGTGTGTGTGTGCTTTCAGACATAGTGTTTGTGTACTTTCAGACATATGTTATGTGTACATATACTGTCAGTCATAACAGATTCCTGATGGTTGTCAGATGTTGTAAATTGCTATTTTCTGTGTATGTATGTAAAGTGTCCCCCGTGTGGTACCCGGGATCTGCACTGTACCCTACCACGCATGATCATAAAAGGCGACTAAGGAGGGTTCGGCATAGGGCCAGCAACCCTGTCTGGTAAAAAAAACTATCAGACTGCAACAGAAACGGAAGCAAGGGAAAAAACAAATGCAGATGGAAGGAGAAATGCGTATCAGGAAACTGAGCCCATGAAGGTTGTGGATGAAAGCCAGCCACTGGAAGTCCCCAGCCCGACTGCAGACCTCCTGGAACCTAAACACAAGATGCAAATAGGCAGCTGGAATGTATGAACACTAAACCAGACTGGAAAACTAGCACAAACCATCAAGGAAATGCACAGATACAAACTAGACATACTAGGAATACAAGAAGCAAGATGGACAGGACAGGGCAGAGGGAAATTAACAACACAGCACACAGAAGATACAATAATATGGTCAGGTAAAGAAGATCTTCATGAAGGAGGAGTAGCATTGATTATAACAAAAGAAGCATCAAGAGCATTGCTGAAATGGACCCCAATAAATGAGAGATTATTATATGCACGATTCAACTAAAGATTCACGAAGCTGTCTATTATAGTTTGTTATGCACCAACAGAAGCAGCTGAAGAGGAATTAAAAGAAGATTTTTACAACAGCCTCCAAGCAACAGTAGAAACAATACCCAAGCATGATATGCTACTCATCTTGGGCGACTTCAATGCAAAAGTAGGTGAAGGAAATGAAGATAGAAGAAGAATCATGGGAAGAGAAGGAATCGGAGAAATAAATGAAAATGGAGAAAGACTGCAGTTTCTGTGAAGAAAACATGATGACCATCGGAGGGACAATTTTCCAACACAAAAACATCCATAAGGTGACTTGGAGGTCACCAGATATAACAAACAAAGCAACCTAACATCTGATACGAGATGAAAGTACAGATAAACAAAGCAACCTTACATCTGATACGAGCATGAGAGAAATCATAATGTTGACATACTGTGTTTGACAGACATCATTTTGATATGCTCTTTGTGTGACAGATAATATAGCGTTGACATACTTTTTGTGCGACTAACAGATATAATGTTGTCATGTTTGTTGCATCATTGACAAATACAATGCCATATTCTTTATGTCACTAAGAAATATTTTGATATACTGATTATATTGTTGACAGATAGTGTACTTTTGATATGCTGTTTATGTGACTTATGTATATGCTGATATTTTAGGCTATGTGGATGTTGGAGAGATTGTGGAGACATTCAAGAAACTGGGGGTCCATGTTGACAAAGCTGAAGCAGAGAAACTTTTGAAAAGGTATCTTGTTATTAGACGTATGGTGTGTGTATACTTTCAGATATATGGTGTGTGTGTGCTTTCAGACATAGTGTTTGTGTACTTTCAGACATATGTTATGTGTACATATACTGTCAGTCATAACAGATTCCTGATGGTTGTCAGATGTTGTAAATTGCTATTTTCTGTGTATGTATGTAAAGTGTCCCCCGTGTGGTACCCGGGATCTGCACTGTACCCTACCACGCATGATCATAAAAGGCGACTAAGGAGGGTTCGGCATAGGGCCAGCAACCCTGTCTGGTAAAAAAAACTATCAGACTGCAACAGAAACGGAAGCAAGGGAAAAAACAAATGCAGATGGAAGGAGAAATGCGTATCAGGAAACTGAGCCCATGAAGGTTGTGGATGAAAGCCAGCCACTGGAAGTCCCCAGCCCGACTGCAGACCTCCTGGAACCTAAACACAAGATGCAAATAGGCAGCTGGAATGTATGAACACTAAACCAGACTGGAAAACTAGCACAAACCATCAAGGAAATGCACAGATACAAACTAGACATACTAGGAATACAAGAAGCAAGATGGACAGGACAGGGCAGAGGGAAATTAACAACACAGCACACAGAAGATACAATAATATGGTCAGGTAAAGAAGATCTTCATGAAGGAGGAGTAGCATTGATTATAACAAAAGAAGCATCAAGAGCATTGCTGAAATGGACCCCAATAAATGAGAGATTATTATATGCACGATTCAACTAAAGATTCACGAAGCTGTCTATTATAGTTTGTTATGCACCAACAGAAGCAGCTGAAGAGGAATTAAAAGAAGATTTTTACAACAGCCTCCAAGCAACAGTAGAAACAATACCCAAGCATGATATGCTACTCATCTTGGGCGACTTCAATGCAAAAGTAGGTGAAGGAAATGAAGATAGAAGAAGAATCATGGGAAGAGAAGGAATCGGAGAAATAAATGAAAATGGAGAAAGACTGCAGTTTCTGTGAAGAAAACATGATGACCATCGGAGGGACAATTTTCCAACACAAAAACATCCATAAGGTGACTTGGAGGTCACCAGATAAAACCACAGAAAACCAAATCGATCACATACTAATAAACAACAAGTGGAAACGGTCACTACAAGATGTGCGAGCAAGGAAAGGAGCAGATGTAGGAAGTGATCACAACTTTCTGGTAGCAAAAATAAAACTAAAATTAAGGAAAGCCAAAATCAGAGAACACAAAAAGATACGTTTTGATACAAGAAAATTGATAGACCACCAAACAAGAAATGAATTCTCAATAGTAATTAAGAACTGCTTCAGTGTCCTACAAGACGAAGCTGAAATGTCTATATTAGAGTTCAATAAAACACTACAGGAAACAGCAAAAGAGGTGCTGGGATATTGGAAAAGGAGGAAAGAGAAATGGATAAGCGAGACCACATGGGAAAAGATAGAGCAGAGAAAAGAAATCAAGAAAAAATTACTGAACACCAAATCACAACGGCTTAAAGAACGAGTTTTAAGTAATTATGCACAAAAAGACAAAGAAGTGAAGGAATCATGCCGTCAAGATAAACGTCAATATTATGACAACTTAGCAGAAACAGCAGAGAAAGCAGCATATACAAATGACATGAAAACCATATATAAAATCACAAAGCAGATGACAGGTAACTTCAACACAAGATGTGAAAGTGCAGTAAGAACACAAAATGGACAACTGGTCAGCGGAGAAAGAGAAAAATTGAAAGATGGAGGGAACACTTTAACACCCTACTAAACAGAACACAAGCAGCACAAACAATAGACATACCTGAAGCAAAAACAGAACTAAACATCAATACAGGACCAATAACAATAAATGAAGTAAAGGAGGCGATAAAGAAGCTAAAATCAGACAGGGTACCAGGTGAAGATGAAGTGACTGCTGAGATGTTGAAAGCAGAGGAAACAGAAACACCAAAACAACTTTGCCGGATATTACAACAAATTTGGGATCTAGAAAAAGCCCCAGAGGAGAGGAAAACTGGGCTTATAGTAAAACTACCAAAGAAGGGTGACCTCAGAGATTGCGGGAACTGGAGAGGCATTACCCTACTGCCACTCACCAGTAAAGTATTTTGCAGAATAATCATCAACAGAATTGTACCAACACTTGAGGAAAAACTTCGGAAAGAGCAGGCAGGATTTAGGAAAGGAAGATCATGCATAGACCACATATTTGTACTTAGACAAATATTAGAACATGCAAATGAGTGGCATAGCACAACATATGCATTGTTTATAGATTCTGAGAAAGCCTTTGACAGTGTCAACAGAGATGCACTGTGGAAAATCCTAAGATGTCATGGCCTCCCCCATAAAATAGTTAATGTAATCAAAGCCCTATATGAGGGTTTTCAGTGCAAAGTTATCTGTGGAGAACATACCTCCAGCAGCTTTAGGGTACAAACAGGAGTGAAACAGGGATGTGTACTATCACCAACATTATTTATCTTGGCAGTAGACTGGTTAATGAAGGAGGCAACATCAGACAAATGCAGAGGATTACAATGGACCCTTGACACAGTGCTGGAGGACCTTGACTTTGCGGACGACATTTGTCTATTATCAAGCAGTCACAAAGATATGCAAGATAAAATAAACAAGCTAACTCAGAATGCAAACAACATAGGACTAAAGATCAACGTAGGAAAGACAAAGTTAATGAAGCAAAATGTGAACAACAGAAATGTACTCAGAGTAGATAACAAGTTAGTGGAGGAGGTCAACGAATTTGTATACCTTGGCAGCAGAGTAGTAGAAAATGGAGACAGCACAGAGGACATCAACAGCAGACTTACTAGACCAAACCGGGCTGTTGCAATGCTGCAGACTATATGGAAATAAAAAAAACTAAGCATAAATATGAAAATCAAGATATTTAAGAGTAATGTTCTAAGTGTACTACTCTATGGAAGTGAATGCTGGAAAATCACCAAAACAATAGAAAACAAGTTGAATTCTTTCCAGACTAAATGTTTACGAAGAATTAGAAAAATATTTTGGCCAAACACCATAAGAAATAACATTTTATTAGCAGAAATGCAGATGAAACCACTGATAACAATTATTGAGGAAAGACGCTGGCGATGGTTGGGACATGTGCTCCGAATGACTGACAACTCACTACCAAAAATAGCACTAAGATGGACACCACAGGGGAACAGAAGTAAGGGTAGACCAAAAGAGACATGGAGAAGAACAACAGAAAGGATGTTGAGCAATAGAGGGCTCACCTGGGCAAGAGCAGAAAAAAAGGCGAAGGACAGGCATTTGTGGAAAACCCTTGCGTAAGCCCCATGTGCCCTGGGCACTTAAGGTTCAGAGAGAGAGAGAGATATAAAGTGTCATATTAGACATAAACATAATTTATGTAAGCTGTTGTTTATCTGACCATTTTCTTTTTCTAAGCTGAGTTTGCATAACAAGTGTTGGATTTAGTGTTAGAGGGTGGGGTTATGTAACAAGTGTTACATCTAGAGTCTGGTTTTATGTAACAGGTTTTGCATCAAGTGTTGCAACATCAAGTGTTAGAGTCTGGTTTTATGTAACAAAGTAGATAGAGGTGTATGGTTCTAGTAACAAGGTAGATAGAGGTGTATGGTTTTAGTAACAAAGAGGTGTATGGTTCTAGTAACAAGGTAGATAGAGGTGTATGGTTCTAGTAACAAGGTAGATAGAGGTGTATGGTTCTAGTAACAAGGTAGATAGAGGTGTATGGTTCTAGTAACAAAGTAGATAGAGGTGTATGGTTCTAGTAACAAGGTAGATAGAGGTGTATGGTTCAGTTTTACAAAGCAACAAAGGAAATGAAGAAACAGAGCAGAAACACAAATGACAGAGAATAAGGAAATAAGATGGTAACTTATAAATGAAGAACATACAACATCCAATATTTTGGCGTGAGCCTTTTTCAAGGATTACAAGCAAGGACAACACAACACAAAAGACGAGTATAAATGGCCCTCGTATATATGAAACTGTAGGGTGGAAACTAAGAGAATGACATAGGATAACAACATCAAAACTTCAGCTAATCAGAAACCTTAGGCAGCATTGATAGAAAAGAGGACATAGCGGGGAGGAAGTGTTTTCTTGTGGTATGTGTATTATCTGCTTGTGGTCTCCCTTTATCATGTGTTGGGTGTCTTCCCAAGAATGGACCGGGATGGAACCCTGAAAATTGACTGGAATGAGTGGAGAGAGTATTTGATATTGACCCCAAGTCAAAGCATTCATGACATCCTGCATTACTGGAGACATTCTTCTGTGAGTAGATCATGTGTCTTGTTTGGTATTCTCCAACACATGTCTTTCACTTGTCTGGCTTTTTCATTTGTATGTCAGTGTCTCTTGTCTGGCTTTCTCACCTCTATGTCTGTTTCTTGTCTGGCTTTCTCACTTGTATATCAGTCTCTTGTCTGGCTTTCTCACCTGTATGTCTGTTTCTTGTCTGGCTTTCTCACCTCTATGTCTGTTTCTTGTCTGGCTTTCTCTTATCTGGCTTTCTCAATCTCTAGTCTGTATCTTGCCTGGGTTTCTCACATGTGTATCTGTCTTTTTGTGGTGGAATGGAATGGAGTAGAATGCGTAATGAGGGAGAGAGAGATGCTGATGATGATGTTATACTATATTGTCTCAGACAGTGGTGTGGTACCAAGGAGCATGTGGTTGTATTTGTTGTGGGGCCAGTGAGTGGTGTCTGTGGCTTTGGGAACTTTGTAGATAGACAAGACGGGTAGCAGGACGAGGACTGACGATTTGTAACTTCAACCAGAAGCTGGGGGATTTTGACCCATTTAATCGAGTCCATTGCCTAACCTTAACCAGGGGAACTCGGGTGTGTAACCTATTCGTTCCTGCCACGTCCTAGCCCAAAGTGATCTCATATTCTGCATGTGCTCCACTACCACCACAAAAATAATAAAGAACATAAAAACTAGAGTAAAATGAACGGGTCACTGCCAGGGGCAACAGGGTTTGTTGTGATTTAACACAGATGTGCACCCTGTTTAACCAGAACTCTTAATGAAACAATAACTGTTTAATAGCTCTGAATGATTTCTAAATGATGATCAGTCCTCATGAAGCCAAACATTACCTCCTTGCAACTCTCAAACAGGGTATCTTCTCCTTTTAATTAAACATAGTTCCTCATGAAACTAAACATGACGATCTTCTCCTGAAGCTTAACACAATTTTATCATTCCATCCAAACAAGGGCTGCCTCCTCATTAGCTAAACATTATTTCTTCATACATTTATACATTATTTTATCCTGAAGCCATACACTTAGGACATATAATTTGTGCGCGCATTAAGCAGGGTACATCATGCAGATTATGTTGTATCCTAGCAGAGATCAGCTTCTCATCTGGCCACTGGGCTAACTCGGACCTGTGCCCACCTGAGACACTTTTGTACCAGCGATCTGGCAAAAAATTAATCTATTATTCCCGATTGGAAATCACGTGATCCCAAGTCTCGTGAGAGTTCGTATCGACTGATCATGTATTTCACCCAATTCGGCTTTCTTCGTTCGTCTTCAGGTTTCTCTCTGTATGGACAGTAATTGGGAAATTTCCTACTCATGATGTAATTGAAACAGCCTCCAGACTGTCACATTTTAGCAGCAGCATCCTCTATATTTATCTCTCTGAAGAGACCTCATTACCATCAGTAGAGAATAGTAGACATAATACTGCAGAAGTGAATGCAGTTATGACTTTCACATATGTTTATAGAAATACTAAAACCAGGGTACTGCCATTTTGTTCAGTAGTCTCTGTACTTATAAACGGCCAAGATAGTTCAGAGATATCCTGGAATGTGTTAGAGATATCAAGGATATATTGAAGATGTGCAGATATAAACAGTAGATTCTGTGATTGTGGATGCAGACACTGTTAGTTTGTGGATATTTAAGAGATGTTCTGAAGTTTGATATTTGGACAGTGAAGAGATGTTCTGAAGTTTGTCAGGTCTTGCTATGTATACACTCATAGACTGGGCACTCTTCCAGTATTTTATCTTAATTCTACAGCTCAGTGGACATTCATATCTTGTGTAAAGTATTATACAGGAACATAGAGGAACCGTAAGTGGTGGTTATTAGCTAGATCAGATAGGATGCCGGTTTGTTTTAGGTTCATATTTCCTGCCTAGCATTCGGTTTCATCATATTTTGTACATGGAACCAGTTAGAAGCTTCAGGTGAAAGAAAAGATACAAAATTTTATAAGGATTGTTGGGGTTAAGACTTTCTATGGCACATGAATGAACTCAACAAAGGATGGCTGATATTACAGTAAGGATAAATATTTTGTGAGTTTTTTTCCATGAGAACTTTTCTAAGTGGTATTATACTTGAGTCTGTGACCAGTGTGGAGGTAAGCATCTTAGCTGTGCCTTGTGTGAAGTGTAAGCATCTTATCTGTGCCTTGTGTGAAGTGTAAGAATCTTAGGTGTGCCTTGTGTGAGTGTAAGCATCTTATCTGTGCCTTGTGTGAAGTGTAAGCATCTTAGCTGTGCCTTGTGTGAAGTGTAAGAAACTTTGTAATCTGAGAGTCAGCATCATGATCATGCAATAGTGATCAACGTGGCAGACACAAGGCTGAAAGGATGGCTAGACTGAGAGCAAGAAATTCTGTGAACTTTGTGGATTAAGATTCAGCTCAGGCTGACAGCTCTGGACAAGATTGTGTCCAAGATTTTCATCTGTAACATGTTGGAGACAAGATCATGTCCAAGATTTTCATCTATAATGTGCTGGAGACAAGATTATATCCAAGATTTTCATCTATAACATGTTGGAAACAAGATCATGTCCAAGATTTTCATCTGTAACATGTTGGAGTCAAGATTATGTCCTAGATTTTCATCTGTAACATGGTGAAGACAAGATTATGTCCAAGATTTTCATCTATACCATGTTGGAAACAAGATCATGTCCAAGATTTTCATCTATAACGTGCTGGAGACAAGATTATGTCCAAGATTTTCATCTATAACATGTTGGAAACAAGATCATGACCAAGATTTTCATCTGTAACATGTTGGAGACAAATTTCCAAGATTTTCATCTATAAGGTGCTGGAGACAAGATTATGTCCAAGATTTTCATCTATAACATGTTGGAAACAAGATCATGTCCAAGATTTTCATCTGTAACATGCTGAAGACAAGATTATGTCTAAGATTTTCATCTATACCATGTTGGAGACAAGATTATGTCCAAGATTTTCATCTGTAACATGCTGGAAACAAGATCATGTCCAAGATTTTTATCTAACATGTTGGAGACAAGATTATGTCCAAGATTTTCATCTATAACATGCTGAAGACAAGATTATGTCCAAGATTTTCATCTGTAACATGTTGGAGACAAGATTATGTCCAAGATTTTCATCTGTAATGTGCTTGATTGTGTACAACACCACTACAACTTTGGGAAATAATGAAAAAAATGGGATTTCCAACACATTTGATACAATTAACATCACTGCTGTATCTAAACCAACAGGTAGCAGTGAGAATAAATGGTGAAACAACAACTTGGTTTGACATAAAACAAGGGGTCCGTCAGGGGTGCATATTGTCACCCTACTTTATTTAACTTGTATACTGAAAATATAATGAGGGATGTTAGAGAAGATGTAGACAAAGAATATTACGATGCCATAACAATTGGAGGTTATGAAATACCAGAGATTAGATATGCTGATGACACAGTATTACTGTCCACAACACAAAAAGGAATGGAAAAACTAAATGTCAGTCCGTAAGGATAGAGAAGAGCACAACCTATCTTAATGTGAAGAAAACTAAGTTGATGACATCTGACAAAACAAATAAGGCAGCTGAAATATGTATTATCAATGAGGAAAAACTGGAAGAGGTGGAGAGTTTTGAATATCATGGATCACTGCTAACTAATAATGGAGATACAACGAGGGAAATTAAAAGTAGGACGTTTATTGCTCTTCAGAGACTAAAACAACTAAAGAATCTGTGGAGAGGAACAGACAGAACTACAAAAATAAGATTTTTAAGGACATACATCTTTCCCATTGTAACATATGGCTGTGAGACCTGGACACTTAACAAAACAGCTGAGAAACACATAAATGCCTTTGAATGTAAATGCTACAGAAGAGTTCTTCAAATATCATGGACACAAAAAAGATCAAATATATCCATACTACAAGATCTTAATATTGAAGAAGGCTGGCTAGTAAAGAGGATTAAACAGAGAAAACTTATATATATTTTGGACACATTGAACGTCATGATAATCTAGAGAAAACTGTCCTGGAAGGGTACATAATAGGAAAAAGAGGAAGACCAAGGTGAAGATGGCTGCAAGACATCGTTGATGATCTGCAAATGGATGCATCAGCAGCAGGCCATCTTGCTCGCAACCGAGAGGCCCACAGGAGTGCTGTTAGGGAGACAAAGTTCCGCAAGGGACATGCAAATGAATCAGTGAATGTGCTGGATTATCTTGACCTTCCTCACATCTCATATTTACCAATATACACATTTTACTCATATACACATTTTACCAATATACACATTTTACCTATATATACATTTTACCCATATACACACTTTACACATACACACTTTGTACATAAACTTGTTAACAGTAGTCCACAGAATTTCTAGTAAGAAAAATAATGGTAGTAGCATCCCTTAGATACATCATTTAATTACCTTTAGCCTGTGTGAAAGTTTCAGTTAATTCTCTCATTGTTTTTTATGAATTTTTTTTTCAATTTGTGGTCAAGACCATATGTGAAATTTCCCAGTAACTGTGATTCTGTTCTCACTCTCACACATGCATACATGTACATACACTTACATGTATCCACATCTGCACGTTATGCATACATGTACATGCACATACATATATCCACACTTGCACGTTATGCATACATGTACATGCACATACATATATCCACATCTGCATGTTATGCATACATGTACATACACATACTTATATCCACACCTGCACGTTATGCATACGTGCACAATATACACTTTTTTTTAAACAGGAAAATGAATTTTCTGCATGTGTACATTATGTGTTTTATATGCATGAAAATATGGTAAATATATGCAGTTTTTTTCACGAAGAATTAGAAGAATATTTTGGCCAAACACCATAAGAAATAACATCTTGTTGGCAGAAATGCAGGTGAAGCCACTGACAACAATTATTGAGGAAAGACGCTGGCGATGGTTGGGACATGTGCTCCGAATTACTGAAACTCACTACCAAAAATAGCATTAAGATGGACACCACAGGGGAACAGAAGTAAAGGTAGACCAAAAGAGACACGGAGAAGAACAACAAAGAGAATGTTGAGCAATAGAGGGCTCACCTGGGCAAGAGCTGAAGAAAAGGCATTTGTGGAAAACCCTTGCAGAAGCCCCATGTGCCCTGGGCACTTAAGGTTCAGAGAGAGAGAGTTCTTTTCACATTCTCACACATAAATCATTTCAGTGGGTAAAATGAAATAACATTTTAATAGAATGACTGCAGCCATACCGTAAACATATCCTCATTGCTAGGAAATCCTAACACGTAAGGGCATGCCCCAGGTGTAGTGAGGCCGCTTCCCAATACTGGCAACAGAGCTAGGCTGACTGTGAGGTTTAAGCATGAAGGTCTCACGTGCTGACTGTGAGGTTTAAGCATGAAGATCTTGCTGTGCTGACTGTGAGGTTTAAGCATGAAGATCTTGTTGTGCTGACTGTGAGGTTTAAGCATGAAGATCTTGTTGTGCTGACTGTGAGGTTTAAGCATGATGATCTTGTTGTGCTGACTGTGAGGTTTAAGCATGAAGATCTTGTTGTGCTGACTGTGAGGTTTAAGCATGAAGATCTTGTTGTGCTGACTGTGAGGTTTAAGCATGAAGGTCTCGCTGTGCTGACTGTGAGGTTTAAGCATGAAGATCTTGTTGTGCTGACTGTGAGGTTTAAGCATGAAGGTCTCGCTGTGCTGACTGTGAGGTTTAAGCATGAAGATCTTGTTGTGCTGACTGTGAGGTTTAAGCATGAAGGTCTCGCTGTGCTGACTGTGAGGTTTAAGCATGAAGATCTTGTTGTGCTGACTGTGAGGTTTAAGCATGAAGGTCTCGCTGTGCTGACTGTGAGGTTTAAGCATGAAGGTCTCGCTGTGCTGACTGTGAGGTTTAAGCATGAAGATCTTGCTGTGCTGACTGTGAGGTTTAAGCATGAAGGTCTCGCTGTGCTGGCTGTGAGGTTTAAGCATGAAGGTCTCGCTGTGCTGACTGTGAGGTTTAAGCATGAAGGTCTCACTGTGCTGACTGTGAGGTTTAAGCACGAAGGTCTTGCTGTGCTGACTGTGAAGTTTAAGCATGAAGGTCTTGTGCTGACTGTGAGCATGTTATAGATTGAGTGGTCATCATAAACATTCCTTTTTTACAGTTATGGTTACTCATAGTAGGCAAGTTTAAACTGTAGGGAAAGTAAATATGTGGACATGTAATAAATTCAAGTAAATCTTGACTGTGTCAGGTGTTGGTAGAAGAAATATTATTTATCGCTTTAAAACTAGTAAGCTAGGCTATTCCAAGGGTAAGTGCCAGAGTGAGCTAGGCCTTTCTAGTGCAAGTCAAGTCCTTCTTGTGCAGGTCAAGTCTTTCTTGTGTAGGTCAAGTCTTTTTATGCAGGTCAAGTCATTCTGTAGGTCAAGTCCTTGTGTAGGTCAAATCTTTCTTGTGCAGGTCAAGCCTTTCTTGTGCAAATCAAGCCTTTCTTGTGCAAGTCAAGCAAAGGTTTTGGGAGAAGACAAGACAGTTATTTAGATGTTTTAGATTAGATGTGATGTTCAGTCTTGTAAAAAAAGATGAATGTTGTAAGTGCTAGGATCTTGTAAAAAGTTGAATGTTATAAGTGGCTAGGATCTTGTAAAAAGATGAATGTTGTGGCAAGGATCTTGTGAGAATTTTAGATTTTCAGTAATGGAAAAGGAATAAAACATGGAAATATGGATTTTTAAAAAAAAGTGATTTGTGAGCAAGAGCAAAGATTTGTTTAAGTAGTAGTACTTCTTGTGTATGTGTGAGAGAGAGACTATATGAAGTAATACAGTGGACAGAAAGTGATGAAAGTCTGATGTCTTACAGCAGTGAAGGTAAGAATTCTTTTGTGAGAGAGAGAGAGAGGGAGGGAGAGACTACTTGAAGTAATTCAGTGAGCAGAAAATGATGAAAGTCTGATGTCTTACAGCAGTGAATGTAAGAATTCTTTTGTGAGAGAGAGAGGGGGAGGGAGAGACTACTTGAAGTAATTCGGTGAGCAGAAAATGATGAAAGTCTGATGTCTTACAGCAGTGAAGGTAAAAATTCTTTTGTGAGAGAGAGAAGGAGGGAGAGACTACTTAAAGTAATTCAGTGAGCAGAAAATTATTAAGTCCATAATCATTCATTCATTTGCATGTCCCTTGCGGAACTTTGCCTCCCAAAAAGCACTCCTGTAGGCCACTCGGTTGTGAGCAAGATGGCCTGCTGCTGATGCATCCATTTGCATATCATCAACGATGTCTTGCAGCCATCTTCGTTTTGGTCTTCCTCTTTTTCTTTTTCCCATTATGTATCCTTCCAATACGGTCTTCTCTAAATTATCATGACGTTTAATGTGTCCAGAATATTTAAGTTTTCTCTGTTTAATCCTCTTTACTAGCCAGCTTTCTTCAATATTAAGCTCTTGTAGTATAGATATATTTGTTCTTTTTTGTGTCCACGATATTTGAAGAACTCTTCTGTAGCATTTACATTCAAAGGCATTTATGTGTTTCTCAGCTGTTTTGTTAAGTGTCCAGGTCTCACAAGCATATGTTGCGATGAGAAAGATGTATGTCCTTAAAAATCTTATTTTTGTGGTTCTGTCTGCTCCTCTCCACAGATTCTTTAGTTGTTTTACTTTCTGAAGAGCGATAGATGTCCTCCTTTTAATTTCCCTCATTGTATCTCCATTATTAGTTAGTAGTGATCCAAGATATTCAAAACTCTCCACTTCTTCCAGTTTTTCCTCATTGATAATACATATTTCAGCTGCCTTATTTGTTTTGTCAGTAGTCATCAATTTAGTTTTCTTTGCATTAAGATAGAGTTTCTGCTCTTCCGCTGTTCTTACGGACTGACATAATTAGTTTTTCCATTCCTTTTTGTGTTGTGAACAGTAACGCTGTGTCATCAGCATATCTAATCTCTGGTATTTCATAACCTCCAATTGTTACGGCATCATAATATTCTTTGTCTACATCTTCTGTAACATTCCTCATTATATTTTCAGTATACAAGTTAAATAAGTAGGGTGACAATATGCACCCATAAGTCCATAATGCACATAAAAAATGTTGGAATGTGTCTTTGAGCAGAGAGGTGACTGTCTTGTAAAACTGTTTGCTTATACTAGCCAGGATAGAGAGGCATCTTTTATCTGGATCAGGTGTTGCCCTATAGAATCAAGTGTAAAGTAACTGAAGCATGAAGATCTGGCTATGCTGACTGTGAGGTTTAAGCATGAAGGTCTCGCTGTGCTGACTGTGAGGTTTAAGCATGAAGGTCTCGCTGTGCTGGCTGTGAGGTTTAAGCATGAAGGTCTCGCTGTGCTGACTGTGAGGTTTAAGCATGAAGATCTGGCTGTGCTGACTGTGAGGTTTAAGCATGAAGGACTTGCTGTGCTGACTGTGAGGTTTAAGCATGAAGGTCTCACTGTGCTGACTGTGAGGTTTACATAGATGAAATCTTGCACAACATAGAAGCTTCTATAAAGATCTGTAAATGACATTTCTGTTTTGTATTTATTTGTGAAGAGCTAAACAGGTGAAGAGTTTGTGAAGTAACATGCATTACTTGTAGGGTTTGCTTCACCTTCATATGTCCATCAATATTCAGTAGCCAAACTGTTGTTAACAAGTTACACTTGGAGGTAGAATAGGATCTTAGTCATTTGTGCTTTGCTAACCCTGATGAAAGCATTGATTGATTGATTGGTAGGTTGATTGTTTGGTTGATTGAACTTTATTTACAAAAGGTAAAAAATTGGGCACACAGGCCAGTCTGACATTCTGGCCTTCATCTCTTAAAACTTTCTCTATCACAGATGTTCAGTTAGTACATTAGATACATAATAAAGGTAAATGGTAAAATCCTCCTTTAGTACGTTAGATACATTATAAAGTTAAGTGGTAAAATCCTCAGTTAGTACGTTAGATACATTATAAAGTTAAGTGGTAAAATCCTCATTTCCATGCCATTTAGACATAATGGGGATACGATGTTAGGCCCATATTTTCAAGACCATCGAAACATGAAAGTGTGATGTGGTCAGTTTAATGCCAGGCGGCCTCTGTGTATACCAGGAAAAAAAATCCCACTGACCTGAACCTGGCACCACCGGAGTGACACCGAGGTAAGATACATCATAAACATGAATAAAGTGACCGTGTGTTGACATAAAATCTCGCATGAAGACAGCCACTTATATAAAGGAATTAACTGTGTGCTATGTCTAACACATTCATTATAGTCAGTTAGATACATGTGGTGTATGCCTTGGAGACTGGCCTGTCTGAGGTCTGTGTCTTGGGTTGTGTCCGTCCCCCCCCCTTCCCTCATATCAAAAGACGATGTGTTAGGCTGTGCCAACAAGGTAAGAGATTGCAGACAGAATGAGCATATACGAGGGGTGATTGATAAGTTTGCGGCATGAGGTACAACGGAATGTTTGTGGACAACTTTTTTGGGTTATTTCTCAACATAGTCCCCTTGCAAGTTTATACACTTAGTCCAGCGATCCTGGAGCATACGGATCCCTTCTTTGTAAAAGTCAGCATCTTGTGCCAGTAGAAAGTGGTCTACAGCATGAATGACGTCATCATCTGAAGCAAATTTGCGACCACTGAGCTCATTTTTGAGTTTGGTAAACAGGTAATAGTCCGAAGGGGCCAAATCTGGGGAATAAGGAGGATATTCAAGAAGCTGGAAAAAAAAAATTCATGAATGGCAGCCATTGTCACCACCGACTTGTGAAGTGGAGCATTGTCTTGCTGAAAGATGACCCCTCTCGTCAATTTCCCTCGACGTTTTTCCTTCAGTTTGACCCGCAGTTGCTTCACAAGATTAGCGTAATAGGCCCTGGTGACCGTTGTGGCCTTTTGAAGATAGTTTATCAATAACACACCTTCTGAAAACCAAAAGATGGAAGCCATCACTTTGCCTGCAGACAGAACCACCCTTGCTTTCTTTGGAGATGGGGATCCATGATGTTTTCACTGTTTTGACTATTCTTTGGTTTCTGGTTGAAAATGATGAACCCAAGTCTCATTCATAGTCACAAATTGCTGAAGAAACTTTTCGGGATCTGCAGAAAAATGGCCAATATTGTCTTTTGACATGTTGAGACGCTGTCGTTTGTGATCAGCTCCAAGAGGTTTTGGGACCCATTTAGCAGAGACCTTTGTCATTTGAAGATCATTGTGAATAATGGCATGAACATGTTCCTGGGAGATGCCCAACTCAGTAGCAATGTACCGCTCAGTTAGTCATCGTTCCTCCGTTATCATGTCACGGTTTTTGCCGGCGGTTTCATCGGTGGTTACTGTTCTTGGTTTTCTTGGACGGGGATAATCTTCCAGACTCTCCCTTCCGTGTTTGAATTATTTGCCCATTACTTCATTGTGCTGTAAGAAGGGGCACTCTCCCCTAGAGTCTCTACCATGTCCTCATGGATCTCCTTCAATGATAAGTCCTTGATGCAGAGATAGTGAATGATTGCTAGATGAAATTTTATCAATTTTCTCAATTTCTGCCACCCCTTACCACTTCAATAGCCTGTAAAAAAAAATGATTTCAATTAATTTCTTGAAACTTGGTGTTTAATCTTACATTAACCTGATCTACAAATGCACGTAATATCAACTGTGTGTTTCAAGTATTTGTACCTTAGGCCGTGAATTTATCAATCAAACCTCATAGATCATTACATTTTCATTTTGGACATGGCACAGGATGATGTTAAATCAGTATTACTTTCCACATAAATGTCACATGTGTGATTGTGTGGGAATAAAGTGTGATAGCTAGCAAAAGTTAGAGAGAAACACAGTGGAGAATGATGAAAAATTGTGCCTGGCGTGTCTGCTGCCTGGAACTGGCAAACTAAATGAAAGCCAGGTTTTGTCCCGACTTGGATGTCACATCTTCATTCTGTTATTAACATGAATGTTACGCTTGAGAACTGACAACTTTGTAAGACAAATATTTCTGTCATTCATTTTAAATTTCCCCATTCATGAAAGCAAGCGGGTGTGCTGACTTCAAGTAGTGGACAGTAAAAACCTACATGGAAACATAATTCTTGTTAGCTGCTACAGCATATTGTATTATTGCTGTGTAGTAGTTGTTCGTACAGCTGTTACTGGTCATTGTACCTCACTTAATGCTCAGAATGACAGTCAGATTTAACTGGTGATGTATGAAGCTTGGATGTCGTCACCATTTGCTGTCACAGACGCAGTTCTGCAACAAGAATTTCTTGTTCTCCAAGTTCTGCCCAGTCTGTGCCGACCTGAGATAGGATGTTGTCTGTGCCAACCTGAGATAGCATGTTGTTTGTGCCGACCTGAGATAGGATGTTGTCTGTGCCAACCTGAGATAGCATATTGTCTGTGCTGACCTGAGATAGCATATTGTCTGTGCTGACCTGAGATAGCATATTGTCTGTGCTGACCTGAGATAGCATATTGTCTGTGCTGACCTGAGATAGCATGTTGTCTGTGCTGACCTGAGATAGCATATTGTCTGTGCTGACCTGAGATAGCATATTGTCTGTGCTGACCTGAGATAGCATATTGTCTGTGCTGACCTGAGATAGCATATTGTCTGTGCTGACCTGAGATAGCATATTGTCTGTGCTGACCTGAGATAGCATATTGTCTGTGCTGACCTGAGATAGCATGTTGTCTGTGCTGACCTGAGATAGCATGTTGTCTGTGCCGACCTGAGATAGCATGTTGTCTGTGCTGACCTGAGATAGCATGTTGTCTGTGCCGACCTGATAGCATGTTGTCTGTGCTGACCTGAGATAGCATATTGTCTGAGGTAAAGGTAAGATTACTGTTTCCCTGCCATTAAGGCATATTGGAGAATACACTGTTAGGCCCATATTTTCCATGACCTTCGACACATGAAAGTGTGATGTGGTCAGTATCACGCCTGGCCGCTTTACCTTCCCAGATTTCTCTGGTACCCGCTTTTAGAGGCTGGGTGACCCCCGGGGCCTTTTCGGTGTGTGCCAGAAAAAACTCCCACTGCAGGGCCTGAACCTGGTACCAAGGGATTAAGAAAAAGAAATGCCTACAACACCCAAGCCGTCACCCATCTAAGTATTAATCATGCCCAGCATTGCTTGACTTTGGTGATCAGATGAGAACTGGTATTTTCAGTGTGGTATATTTAAGTAATTTGTGTTCTCTAGATGTTGTCGCAGACTTTAGGTAAATTGTGTGTGTTCTCTAGATGTTGTCTCAGACTTTAGGTAAATTGTGTGTGTTCTCTAGATGTTGTCGCAGACTTTAGGTAAATTGTGTGTGTTCTCTAGATGTTGTCTCAGACTTTAGGTAAATTGTGTGTGTTCTCTAGATGTTGTCTCAGACTTTAGGTAAATTGTGTGTGTTCTCTAGATGTTGTCTCAGACTTTAGGTAAATTGTGTGTGTTCTCTAGATGTTGTCTCAGACTTTAGGTAAATTGTGTGTGTTCTCTAGATGTTGTCTCAGACTTTAGGTAAATTGTGTGTGTTCTCTAGATGTTGTCTCAGACTTTAGGTAAATTGTGTGTGTTCTCTAGATGTTGTCTCAGACTTTAGGTAAATTGTGTGTGTTCTCTAGATGTTGTCTCAGATTTTAGGTAAATTGTGTGTGTTCTCTAGATGTTGTCTCAGATTTTAGGTAAATTGTGTGTGTTCTCTAGATGTTGTCTCAGACTTTAGGTAAATTGTGTGTGTTCTCTAGATGTTGTCTCAGACTTTAGGTAAATTGTGTGTGTTCTCTAGATGTTGTCTCAGACTTTAGGTAAATTGTGTGTGTTCTCTAGATGTTGTCTCAGATTTTAGGTAAATTGTGTGTGTTCTGTATATGCTGTATGTTCTCAGGATGTTGTGTCAGACTATTGGTATATTGTGTATGATTTCAGGTTGTTATCGCTTGAAATAATCTCTCATATGTTTTAACCTTGCGAGCCCTATGTGGCGTTTAATGGCACGGGAAGGATATAAGATAAGATGTTTTAACAGTACTTGTAGATTTAGTGAATAATTTTGTCAAACTCGACTGGGGGAGGGGATGATTGAGAGAATGACTGGAAATAGTTTAGAGAAGACAGAGAGATAGCTGTAATCCACTTGTCAAACTGGACTTGGAGAAAGAGGGCTGTCAGCTTTGATACACACTGGGCTGAACTCAAGAGAGAGAAGAAAGGGCAGTCAACCATGACAAACACTGGGCTGAACTCAAGAGAGAGAAAGAGGGCAGTCAGCCATGACACACAGTGAGCTGAACTCAAGAGAGAGAAAGAGGGCAGTCAGCCATGACAAATACTGGGCTGAATTCGAGAGAGAAAGCGGGCAGTCAACCATGACAAATACTGGGCTGAACTCAAGAGAGAGAAAGAGGGGAGTCAACTATGACAAATATTGGGCTGAACTCAAGAGAGAGAAAGAGGGGAGTCAACCATGACAAACACTGGACTGAACTCAAGAGAGAGAAAGAAGGCAGTCAGCCATGACACACAGTGAGCTGAACTCAAGAGAGAGAAAGAGGGCAGTCAGCCATGACAAACACTGGGCTGAACTCAAGAGAGATAAGAAAAGGCAGTCAGCCATGACAAACACTGGGCTGAACTCAAAAGAGAGAAGAAAGGGCAGTCAGCCATGACAAACACTGGGCTGAACTCGAGAGCAGAAAGGGCAGTCAACCATGACAAACACTGGGCTGAATTCAAGAGAGAGAAGAAAGGGCAGTAAACCATGACAAACACTGGGCTGAACTCAAGAGAGAGAAAGAGGGCAGTCAGCCATGACACACAGCTGAACTCAAGAGAGAGAAACAGGACAGTCAGCCATGACAAACACTGGGCTGAACTCAAGAGAGAGAAAGAGGGCAATCAACCATGACAAACACTGGGCTGAACTCAAGAGAGAGAAAGAGGGCAGTCAACTGTGACAAACATTGGGCTGAACTCAACAGAGAAAGAGGGCAGTCAGCCATGAAGGAAAATAGCAGAGTGAAAGGAGAATGAAATGTTAGTAGTTTTCTGCTGACTGACGTGACACTATCAGCCGTAATGAGAACGTCAGAACAGAACTAGGTCAGGGATTTGTTGAAGTTCTATAGCCTGGAAAAGTGTCATTACATAGAGTTGGAAGAGGACTTGTGTTTTCTCTCTCACAGTCATACATTCTCTGTGTGTGTGTGTGTCTCTCTCTCTCTCTCTCTCTCTCACTGCTTCCTCTCTCCTCTTACTCCGGACAACACTTCTATTAACTCTTGTTGGATAAGCTAAAGGACAAACCTCTGGTGCTTCTACGAAGACCTGCAGACAGCAGGATTGATGGAGCCGAGCCGAGCCGACCCCCTGACTAGGATGCCGACTATGTGAAACTGAACGAAGAACTAATTCATGTAAATGATTGTGGAATTTCCCGGATATTGTTTGACATAACAGATGCCGTACTGCTCCCCCTCCCCCAACTTGTTGTGTACCTGTTGGTTCAGTCTTATAGTGTACACTAAAACTAATGAGATAATGACTGCTAATTATAGTGCGTGAGATCATGACCCGTTTATTTCAGTAATAACTCAGACAGTGGCCGCTTATGTTTTTTAAACCATAAGCTGGAACTTTGGAACATTTTAACCTTGTTCTGTTATCAGTAAGTGCGGACTTTGCTCGTGGCTAGTGATATATTTGTGCAAGCTAAATCTAGATCACTCGTGTCTGTGAGTGACTTTCTTTTCTAGGATTATCTCCAGCCGCCAGTCTTTTCCTTACTGACAAAACCTGGACCGTATACCGTTTTGATTGTGTATACGGTAAACCGCAGCAGTAGTACACATGCAATGCTTGTTTACTCAGCAGTAGCAGTATTACAAATGTAGTGCTTGTTTAGTCAGCTGTAGCAATATTACAAATGTAATGCTTGTTTACTGAGCAGTAGCAGTGTTACAAATGTAATTTTTTTCTTACTAATTGAGCATGAGTATTATAAATAAGGTTTGGTGAAGCTATTTAAAATAAAGGTAGGAGCACACACTTGTAAATAACGTTTGTTTTCCAGTTATCTCGCGCTTGCTTTGTCTGTTTATAGCAAACTCGTGAACATTTTGAGGAGTTTCTTGTCCTGGCACAAAACTATGCGTTATGGGGAATTGAGTATTTAGAACTTGGCCCTGGTTTTGGTTCTCTTTGCTTGAACTAACTGTCCTGGACGGCTGGTTTTCTCAACGTTCTCAGTTATAAAATATGCCAGCTTGGAGCGATTTTCCTGACTTCCTAGTGCCCGGGGTACAGTAACACTACAGTGTGTTACTTGTTACACAGCCCTTAATACAGTAACACTACAGTGTCTTACTTGTTACACAGCCCTTAATACAGTAACACTACAGTGTGTTACTTGTTACACAGCCCTTAATACAGTAACACTACAGTGTGTTATTTGTTACACAATCCTTAATACAGTAACACTACAGTGTGTTACTTGTTACACAATCCTTAATACAGTAACACTACAGTGTGTTACTTGTTACACAATCCTTAATACAGTAACACTGTGTTACTTGTTACAGAGCTCTGAATGTCAGAATATTCGACATACTGATTTCTGGCTGTCGTGATGCATAGTTACGCCAGTTCTCGGATATTTGTTTCTGGCCAGGTTCAGATTTAAGTCTCATATGAAACTCGAACTAGCGAAAACAAGAAAACCTGATCAGCAGTGTAATTTTAACACATTTTTTTCTTCTTCCTTTTTTTTTTAAAAAATCAAGTCATAAAGATTTAAGATATATGAGGAAGATTATTCCTCTCAGTGAGATCCGGGCTTTTACTTTGTTCATTGTTGCCAACTCTTATCAATAAAAATCGTTTAAAAAAAAAGTTGTCGAAACGAAAGGCCTTAAAGTTTAACACCAGTTTTCCGGCAGCTTCGGTTGCTGAGCCTTGTGGATTAACGATTTTTCTGAGTTAAAAGATGCTGGCAGAAATGGCCTCTAGAAGCTTTTAAAACTGATTGCTTGAAATAAGCACAAATAATTATAAATTAATGGATGCTCCAATAACTTATCTTATATCTTATATCCTTCCCGTGCCGTTAGACGTCACATAGGGCTCGCAAAATAGTTCGCCAATTTTTCCTGTCTTCGGCGAGTCTTTCAACCTCATCAAAGGATTTTATGCCTGTTAACTTGGCCTCTCTTAATAATGTTCTCTTCAGAGTTTCACGCGGTCTGCCCCTTTTTCTTCGGCCTGTTGTGTTCCACTTGATAGCTTGTTTTGGGATTCTCTGCTCATTTCTTCTCATCAAGTGGCCAACCTATGTCCATCTCCTTTTCCTGATCACCCGTGAGACTGGTTGTTGTTCAGTCATCTGTCTTATCTCTGCATTGTTCTTGAATTCATTCCACTTGATGCCGAGTATTTTCCTTAGGCATTTGTTTTCAAAAGAGTCTAATTTCTTTTCTATTTCTTTAGTTGTTTTCCAGCTTTCGCATGCATAAATGAGGGTGGATATTACATTTGAATTGAATAGTCTTAACTTGGTTTTTGTGCTTATAACTTTTGAATTCCATATGTTCTCAAGATTCTTGAAGATTGATGCTGCTTTTGCAATTCTGATCCTAACTTCCTTTCTAGTGTCACCATCCTGGTCTATGTAGCTTCCAAGGTATGCAAATTGATTGACTTCTTCAATATCTGTCCCTTCTATGTGTATTTTTCCATTTTGATTGATGGGAATTTTCATTATTTTTGTTTTGTCCTTGTTAATTTCAAGTCCTATTTTGCTAGCCAGTGAAGATAGGCTATCTGTTTTTTCATGCATGGAATTCACATTATTACTGATAAGAGTTAACATCAGCAAAATCAAGATCTTCTAGTTGGGTCCCATGTACCCAGTCAATACCTGTGTTACCTGTGCAGCATTTTTTCATTATGAAGTCTATTGTAATCCCAAAAAGTAAAGGAGACAGTATACATCCTTGTTTCACGCCTGTTTCAATCTGGAACCATTCACTCATCCCTTCTTCTGTCTTGACTGCACAACCATATCCATTGTATAAGTCCTTAATGATGTTGACAATTTTAGATGGTATTCCATATAGACATAAAATTCTCCATAATGAATCTCTGTGTATGCTATCAAATGCCTTCTTAAAATCTGTGAAATTCAGTATTAATGGTTTCTGCTTTTCAATATGTTCTTCAAGTATTATTCTGAGAGTAAAGATCTGGTCGAGACAGCTTCTCCCTTTTCGAAATCCTGCTTGTTCTTCTCTCATTGCAGTATCCACTATATCTTTGAGTCTATTCAAAATGACCTTGCAAAATACTTTTCACACAACTGATATTAAGGTTACTCCTCTCCAGTTGTTACAGTCACTAAGGTTGCCCTTTTTTGGTATTTTCACAATGATTCCCTTCTTCCAATTAGAAGGGACCTTTTCTTCTTTCCAAATCTTGTTAAACATTCTCTGTAGTTGTCTCATGTTGTCACTATTGATAGCTTTTAGCAATATTGATAGCTCCAATAACTGCAGTATAAATAATATAAACAGGCTCTTTGTCACATGTGGTGTAGTGACAGAAAGCACATTTAGCGGCCTCCCAGCAAACTGCGTGTAGTAGTTTAGCCAGAATTAAAAGATGTATTAATCGGTAACCAACATGATTTTTTTGTTCAGTTCGCAAGTGTTTTCGCTACACTGATGACACTTTGACTTTTGTCATATCAAAATTGTCACTCTGCCGGCACAAGATTTGCTATTACAACACAGAAAACCTCTTGGAGATCGGATCTTGAAACACAAACATTGCTGGCTGTTAATGTGGTCGAATAAGCGGATCAAATATCGTTTGAATCAGTCTTGAGAAAGCTGCTGGGTATAGTGATGCTGGGCAGTGTCACTATAATCGATACAAAACTCTCAGCTACCACAACGTTCCCCCAATTGGCATCTCCGTTAATATTAAAGTAGGTCACATGGATGTAGCGTTTCCGGGAGGGAGATAAGCGGTGCTGACCATCACAGCAGACGTTCCTACGGTTGTCGGTGTGTATCAGTGATATGGCCATCTTTGTCAAGTAGTGTAGATATCTCACACGCTTTACATCGTTTTATTCTTGTTGTGCATATGTAAGAATTTCGGAAGTGAGCATATATCGCAGATAGGAGTCGATCAGAAAGACAAGGACATTGCGGGCGACAAAGTTGTAGAGGCCCCCATGTGGCGGAAAGTCTGGCTCTAATGAACACGCGTTTTGTGTATGATGCAATAGAAGATTCACTCATTTCTTTGATGAGATTTTTGTGAAAAACTGGACAGAGTTACGTGTATTTATTGGAGTATAATGAACATGGGCTTTTTGCTTGATATCAGTGTTTTTTTAATTGCTGAATACGAGATGGGCACAACTTGCAGTGAATCAATAATTCAAAGATCAATGGTTCAATCAACATTGTTATTGCTTTGACAAATTTGTCACTTCAATCAGAAGTCATTGTCTGGTAAAATGAAATTGTTATTATTCCAGTTTTTGTTTCCACATTCATATACATTGGATGTCAGATTTGATCAGTGTGTTCTGATCAGTTTACAAATCTCTTTGTAATCTGGTGTGGTTGTGACTAAACTAAAATTCAGATCTAAAAGTGACCAAAACAAGTTTATATTTCTGCATAATTTGGCATTTTATGATAGAATGTAAAGTTGAGGGGGGAGGAAAAGTATGTGCTTACCCCAAATGTCAAGAATTGATTGTACTTTGGTCCAATGTAAGACAAACCAAACACAGAGCATCTAGTCAACATTGAACATTAGCTTTGATGATCTGCAGGAAATAATGCACAAGTTCAATATCAGTAATAATCTGTTAATGTTTTCTGTGTTAGTTTTCACAGATAATGATTAAAGTGGCTATCCCAGTTACTTCACAGGTTTATAGATTGTCCTTTTAGAAGTGGAATAAGTTTTTTCATCATATATGTAGTGGTTGCTGTTCATGAGAGCTAGAGAAATAATGTATCTGAATTTACCATTATCACATTCTGTAGTTAGATCTATGACGCAGTGATACCAGCCAGTCAGACTTGTGTATTGAGTAAATCAAAACTGCCTCTATCTTCAAGCTTGAAACCAGCAGTTCAGAAAATAATTTTATAGTAAGTGGATGAAATAACTCAGTTTTAATTAATCTTATAGTAAGTGAAAGAAATAGTTTAGTCCTAGTCTTGTAGTAAGTGAAAAAAAGCAGTTTAGTTCTAGTATTGTAGTAAGTAAAAGGAATAGTTCAGTCTAAGTCTTATAGTAAGTGAAATAAATAGCTCAGTTTTAACATTGTAATAAGTGAAACAAATAGCTCAGTTTTAGCATTGTAGTAAGTAAAAGAAATAGTTTAGTTTTAGTCTTGTAGTAACTAAAAGAAATAGTTTGGTTTTAGTTTTGTAGTAAGTAAAAGAAATAGTTTAGTTTTAGTCTTGTAGTAACTAAAAGAAATAGTTTGGTTTTAGTCTTGTAGTAAGTAAGAGAAATAGTTTAGTTTTAGTATTGTAGTAACTAAAAGAAATAGTTTGGTTTTAGTCTTGTAGTAAGTAAGAGAAATAGTTTCGTTTTAGTCTTGTAGTAAGTAAGAGAAATAGTTCAGTTCTAGTCTTGTGGTAAGTGAAAGAAACAGTTCAGACTTTGAATTTTGGTTTATTTGAATATATTGGTCTAGATCCAGAGTTGACACCATTCTTTTTTTGTGTTTGCCAGGTCCAAAGTTCACAGTATCAAACAACAATCATAGTTTGGGTTAGGTTAACCTGTTGCTATTTTTGCTCTTTCATACAACAGAAATTTGAATGAATAGTGATGACAATAAAAAGGTCTTCTAGAGTGAATTTGCTGCAGAAATGTCATAAATACAGTTTGGTAATAACAAATATTGCAAGTCTGTTGTGTAACAAGGCTCTGTAACACAAATGTTCAGACTGATATGTGTGTGGTGATGGTGGTAGTGGGGTGTGTCTACAGGGCAAAGAAGAACAACTTTTATTGTCACAAAATAGATCAAAGGAGACCCAGACTGAGTTAGTGAACAGTAGATAAAAGACTGGGAGAATCTAAGGGGAAGGACATTAATAAGCTAATGTCTAGGAAAACTTGGACCATTAGTCATATTAAGTTATTAACTTAAACACATGCAGCACACCTCTTGTACTTACACTAATGGCAGGCTAGCAGAAAGCTAAATCTACAGTGCTGTTCATGTATATTTTGGTAGTTTTGTGGAACGCTTATTTTAGTTGTTCATCATGACATGCTCTTCTTCTTCCTGCAGTGTTCATGTGGAGAGAAGCTGCCTTAAGCAAACAGTGCTGTTTTCTCTTAGACGGTTCCAAAAAGTGGATTTGTGTGTGTTAAGAAAGTTAGAGAACACTACGTGAGTTAGATAAGAAAGTTAGAGAACACTACGTGAGTTCGAAAAAAGTTAGAGAACACTACTTGAGTTAGAAGAAAGTTAGAGAACATTACGTGAGTTAGAGAATGTACTGGATGATTTGTGAGCCATCATTGAGCTCCTAGTGACCATGTGCTTGTTCAGGAAGCACAAGTTTCACACTTTTGTAGAAAAACTGCGAACAAATTCTCATCAAGAACCTCCGGCTGCCGTGACTATACAACGTGGTCAAGCTAACTGCCTGCTTGTCAGGGCCAGATACTGCAGCGGCATAGTTGGAGACTGAAATATAGTTTGAGGTGATGTCTGTGCTGTTCATATAGTCCAGACTACAAGTCTTTCACAGAATGTACATCTTATGACAATTATTTATCACAAGTAACTTTACTCAGCCACTACATCAAATGTCAGCCATCTGTGTATGTTTGCATGTGGACACTTGCAAATCCAACACTTCATCACATTTGTGTACAGTTACCATGATTTGCTAAGTTCTTCGAGGAACAGTACACACTTTCTGTACTTCACCTTGGCCACTCAAAAATTCTGCACCATTCCCTGGATGTAATTTTGCCGACTTGTGGTTTGGTGTGTGCCGTGTAGGTGTTTGTATTGTGGATATTGTTTTAGTGGGGAAAGTGCTGGTTGTCCAGCGCCGCAGACCTGGAGATGCTGAGTAACTGAGATGTTTGTAGACCTCAACTTCATGGATGACACCTCTGACACCGAGCAGAGACAGAGACATTTCAATAAAAACTTGGGTCTCATTTCAGAAGAGGTACATAATATGCTTTATTTATGTCATCCTTGTTGTTGTTGTATCAGCTTTTATCAGGTCTTGTCATTTTTTTTTCCCTCAGTAACTTTTAGTAACTCTTAGAAACTCTCCCCCTCTCTCCCTCCTCTCTCTCTTTCTCCCTCTCTCTCTCTCTCTGGTGTTTGTCTCTGTGTGTTTTTGTCTTTTTTTTTTCCTTGTGTGTAAATTAGAATGTTTTGTCTCCAGATCATTGATATTGGTGAGAACGGCTTGGTGCCAGATGATTTCACCGAGACAGAGCTTAAGACGGGCATATGGTGGCGCCACCTGGTGGCTGGCGGAGTGGCTGGTGCTGTTTCCAGAACATGCACTGCCCCACTGGATAGGTTGAAAGTTTTGTTCCAGGTATGACATGTCAAGTTATCTTCCAACTACATCACATAGTTCATGTAAACAGTACGGCAATACTGACATGATATACACAGTACAGCAATACTGATGTGATGACACGCAATACTGACATAATGACATACAATACTGATGTGATGATGCACAATACTGATATGATACTAATGTGATAATACACAATACTGAGTGATGACACACAATACTGATGTGGTGATGTATGATACTGATGTGATGACACGCAATACTGGCATAATGTCAGATGGATGGGAAGTCAATCTTTCATTTGTAAAACATGCCAAAGCAAGCTGGTGTGATATTGTATGTTCTCTTATTGTTAACAGAAGGAACTGGATGAATGGATGTGGAGACGAACTACATAGTGATAAAACTAGTATTTGAAATAGGGATGTTCACAGTACAGTGTTTCCCCAGTGAGCGGTATATGTATAGCAATGTCACACTCACATGAACACAATTTGGCTCCTTCTGTTGTGTCCACTGTACAGATGCTTCTATCAAGCAACAAACTGCCACTGTTTTGGCTGTCCATCATACCCCAGAGCCACACCTTTTTTTGTGACCTGACAAATGCAGAATGTTATGACTACCAAGAAAACTGCTGAAAAATTTGTACAAATATTAATACATGTTACTGGGACCAGTGTTTCAAATCTACACAGCAGTGCAGACATACGCACAAAAAAAGTCATTTCCCTGATCAGAATTTCATATACTGTGCATAAATAAATAAATAAATAAAGGTGTTATTTTAATATATCATTTCCTGGTGCTGTTCTTTGGTACAGTAGTGCTGAAGAAAAAGAAAATAGTAGCGATACTTGAGTTTGTTTTTATGATTTCTTTACTCTTAGTATCTTTTATCAGAACTTTAAGTTATAGTTTTGGCATTACAGCTCATTATTTTCACATATAATTTTTGTTTTGAAAAATATTTGCATAGTTTGAAAATTCTGTGTATGAACCAAAAACCTGACAGGACGAGCACAGTCAGTTGCATTGTTTACAGCAAGAACATATCCCTAATTAGTTTCATACATGATAGACTGCTGTCTGAAGCTGTGTTGTAAACACAGGACTGCTGTGTAAACTGTTTCATAAACACAGGCCTAGTCTGAGGCTGTTTTTCATAAGCACTATACTGCTATGTAAAGCTCTTTCATAAGCTCTATACTGCTGTGTGAAGGTCTTTCATAAGCACTATACTGCTGTGTAAAGCTCTTTCATAAGCACTATACTGCTGTTAAAGCTCTTTCATAAGCACTATACTGCTGTGTAAAGCTCTTTCATAAGCTCTATACTGCTGTGTGAAGGTCTTTCATAAGCACTATACTGCTGTGTAGCATAAGCTCTTTCATACATCCTAGATTACTATGTGAAGCTCTTCTGCAGACTTATCTTGAAGGCTGTGCATGATGTTTCTTGAAAACAACCTTGGTCCTAGTGTGTCACAGCAAATGTTTGTTGTACAGAGGAGAGAATGAAAGTTGATATGCGTAGTTGATGGCATGTAAGGTGCTGGCTCTGTGTTGAATGACCGGCCCATGTTTTCACTGTCAGGTTCATGGCTCCAGCAAGAAAAACATGACCATCATGTCCGGCTTCAAACATATGCTTGAAGAAGGTGGAGTCACTTCCTTGTGGAGGGGAAATGGGATCAATGTTATCAAAATTGCGCCGGAATCAGCCCTGAAGTTCATGGCCTATGAACAGGTAGGATATAGTTTGTGTGTGACGTGCTTGAAAGATTTGTCGTGTTTCTGAACAATATCTAGGATGGGAGTAACCCACCAAAGTCCGTAGCTCGTTTAACTGAAGACTGCGGATTCTGCCAGAAGGATTCTTTCTAGTAATATGGAGTTTGTGCACAGTGCTAAGATTTAACTGGTGGTTAGCAGATGAGAGAATCAGTAGATTGGTCTGGAGTGTATGGTGATGATTCAAAGCTTTACTGGGGACAGAGGACTGACTTGGTCATTTTATGGGGATTTTAAAGGTATGATTTGTTCATTTTTGTGGAAGATGTGATATGACATGTTGATATTTTGATCTTGCTAGTTTTGCTACCAGTAGCTTGATGACGATCTTCCCTCGCCTGTGGCTCGTGAGCTGCCCTGCGGGATGAGGCTGTTCCATTAATGTCGTTCATGATGAATCTGTTACTTTGTTTAAGCATACTGTTCTTGGGAGCTACAACAGTGGTTTCCTGTTGCCTTCTTTTGGTGTGTGTACAGAGTCTCTGCTAGCTTTTGTATTCTTTGACCTACCCGCAAGGCAGTGGAAGCTAGAGGTTTTAAGGTGCCTCTTACCTGCCTGGTATTCTCTTCACTGAGCACATAAGGCACTTTATCTTAGAGCCCACCTACTACCCCACCTCGCTGTCTGAGACTACCTCCAGTTGATCCATACTTGTTTATTTAGGTAAAAACCCTTATTCACAGGGATCCTCCATATTTGGATGGCTTTCACCATCCACCATCTGTGACACGCTGGCTTAGGGATGGTCGCCCCAGGTAATAAAATTAAACGGAACTATTCTAAAACAGGTGCAGAAATTCAAATACCTTGGAGCAGTAATAACTTCAGGCGGGAAATGCAGAACAGAAGTTAGGAACAGAAAAGACCAGGCAAAGACTGCATTTCAGAGAATGAGAAACATATCATGAACTCATCCTTATCAATGAATGTTAGAAAACAAGTCCTAAAATGCTATATTGAACTTACCTTGTTATATGGAAGTGAATCATGGACAGTAGGCAGATCTGCACAAAAATCATTGGAAGCAGCAAAAATTTAGTTTATTAGAAGAATGTTGCGAATCCCCTGGACAGCAAAAAAAAAAACCTAATGAATATTGTATGAGAAGAGCTGGAGAGACAAAAAAATCTTGTCAAAAAAATAAGAGAGAGACAATGTACTTTCATAGGACATGCAGTGAGAAGAGGGGACATTGAAAATATAACCACAGGAAAAATAGAGGGAAGAAGAGCCATGGGAAGACCAAGAGAAATGATACTGGACAGTCTGACAAGATGGTGTGAGAGGAAATAACTGAGCTAATGGCCTGCATGACTTTGACTTTTCCGATTCCCAGTTTTACAAGTTTTTACTCATTTTCCCTTGTGTCAGATAATGAAACGTACAGGTCCGCTTCAGCTGTTCTATATCTCCATACAGAATGTCGATGATAGAGGAGTTTGGTGATATTAGGTTCTTCTGAAGGTCCTTCAACGCACTGCAGTCCAGCAGATGCTGTTTAACAGTTTCTTCTTCTTGTCTGTTGCAGTACATGCAGTACGGTGTGTGGTCAGGGTCACTCTGTGTAATTGCATATTGAGGATGATGTGTGCTGTTCTCAGTCTGAAAATTGTGCTTTGGTCTCTACAACATAAGCTGTTGACGTGGTCTCCGGGGTTAGGCTTTGGCAGGTGTGTATATAGGGATCTTCCAGTTGGATTACTGGCCCAGCTGTCCATCCATTGCTGCTTGTAGTTGTTGTGTATAATGTGTTTAGCTGTTCTCATGTTGGTGGAGATTTGGGGCTGTGACTTGGTGGCTCACTCTTTACCAGTCTGTCAGCACGTTCATTTCCTCTGATATCTGTGTGCCCTGGTATCCACTGTAGGGTGGTCTTGATGTCATAGGAGGTGAGTTGGTTTATTGCACTGAGTATGTCAGTTGTAATGTGATCAGCTGATGGTATCCAGTTTTCAAGGGCCTGGAGAGCAGACTGGGTGTCTGAGAAAATAACAAGGTTTTTTGGGTGAGAGGCACTGTTTGTGAATTTGGTGGCGGTGGCTGCCAGGGCTGCTAATATTGTCTGCATCTCTGCATCATAATTGGAGCAGTGAGATCCACAAGGAGCAGAAATGTGGCTTGTTGTCTTGTCTGGAAACATGCGTACCCCATATCCTGCATTGTCTGTTTCCTTGAATGCTGACCCATCAGTGTATGCATGGATCCAGTCCTTGGGGTGGGATTCTATGGTCTCCAGCACACACAGCTTTAGGGTGTTGGGATCTGATGATTTGTTAACTAATTTGTTTTTGAGTCTGGTGTTAGTTTGAGGAAGTGTGTAGTTTGTGTTTGGTGAGATGTCTGGTGCTTTTGTAAGTTCTTCTCTGTCTTCAGGGAGCTTGTGTTTAACTGTTCTGCTATGTGCACTGGAGTTTTTGGTTTCAGTCTATTATTATGCCTCCATTTATCAACCACTGCTCTCTTAGGATGGTGTGGGGGCATGCGTTTATATCTTTCTACTGCCTCAATGGTTGACTTTTCGCGTCTTATATCTAACGGCTCTATGTTTGCATCAATTTCACATGCAGCTGTGGGTGTTGATCTCATTGCCTGACAAATAAAATGAACAGCTTTGTTCTGATTCTGTCTTCTTGTGTATGACAGCTCTTTGATGCTGATACTTGTAGGGGGAGGTTGTAATCTACAAGGGGTGTTCACAAAGTAATGCCCCACATCGTTTTTCTTAGGAGCTGTTTATTCAGAAAGCATGACATTTATACACATGCACGGATAAGTCATATAAACATTGGTATTATTCAGCATAATCCCCATCAACTTGTACGTCTTGCAATATTATCATGTTGCTGGTGTTGTATAGCTCTTTCCCATAGGGTTTCAGTCTTTGTATCCTAGTGATGGTAGATGTGCATTAAAATCTCCTGCAATGATAGTTTTCTGCATGTCTGTGCTGTGTATGTTGATTTGATTTTTAGAATTTGGGGGACAATAAACATACAGAGTCCATCATGCCATACTGTTATCTCTTGGATATCATTCCCATTGCACTTTCTGTCCTTGGATGTCATTTCTCAAGAGTGTGGCAGTACCCCTGCATTTACCACATTCACATTTATACATGATGTATCCAGGCACTGAGTGATCTTTTCCATATAGAAGGGTTTCTTGTATGATGGCAATATGGATATTGACTTTTTTCAGCTGTCTGCTTAATTCTGAGGCCTTTGGCATAAGTCCAGAAATGTTGATTTGAAGAATCTGTGGACTTTTATGAGGCGACATCCTTGCTCTAATGGTTTTCTTTTTGTTTCTGACATTTTCATATTTGGGTTTTTGTCCCAAGTCTTTCTTTCATACCCAGGAGGCCTTTCCATTGAGAATCTGAGATCAGGCCTGAAGTGCAACACCGGCCCATCCAATGGCATTGAGACAGTTTCACAGAGATAATCCGACTTTGGATGAGGGATCTGATGGTGCTTCAGTGATGTCTAATTCCCCACCACCTATAGTCTGCTGGCTACTTTGTTTGCCTCATTCTTATAGCCATTGTTGTAACAACCCATGGACTTGTCACGTCCTGGAGTCGTCGATTTCCATCAGGCTTTCTCAATCCTCTGTGTCCCCATCCATCCACCATCCCGAACAGCCCAGCACGGCTCCAGGCCAAGATCTCAGCTCCACCTATTGACGGGTGTGCAATGTCAAAAGTTGGAGGGCCTTCTATCCTAGGAGGGGTATTTGTGCTTGTCATTTTTCCCACAGACGAGTGGGTTTTCTTAGCGTACATAGCATTTTGTCTGAGTTATCCGACACTCCTGTAATAAACAAGAGGCTACTAGCAGATTTCTCAGTTCTATGTTCCCTCTTTCTTTTACAGAAAGTTCTGTTCCATAAAAATTCTGCCTTATAAGAGAGTGGCATTATATTTTATAACAATAACATTGTTGCTACAGGCTTCTGGGCTACAGAAGTAGGTCAGAGTTTTTTAAGCAGTCAGATCTAATGTTCCCTGTTTCATAAAGACTATGTTAAGATAAGTGTGTTCTTAACACAGGTGTTCCCAGGGGAATAGCCTGCATGAAGAATCAGGTATTCAGGAGAAGTAAAATAATTGACGCCAGTCGGCACAGCACATGATGATGATGATATGACATGATCATTTCCTCCTTGGAACAAATGGCCAATTGTGCTACTTGTAGAAAGATATTCAAATACCAGTTCTTAATTGATTTATGATGTGTATTGTCTCCATTTGAGTTTATTGTATCCATAAGTTTTTTTTGTTTTTTTTGACATAGCAAACAGCACAGCAGCAGTTGGATGTTAACAGTTGCATTTCAGAAATTTTTGCAAATAAGGTCCACAATGCAGCAAGGAATAGACATGTCATTCTAAGGAACTAAACTGTCAACCATCCCAAGTGAGAGATGGCATCCTAGGAGAACTGAGCTGTCAGCCATCTTGAATGAGTCACAACATCCTAGGAGAATTGAGCTGTCAGCCATCCTACGTGAAAATCATCGATGAGGCTTAAACCAGTAAAGACACGATAAAAGGCAATACCAGACAAAATATGCATGAAAAATTGATGTTTATTGAAGGGCTCAGCAGTCCATATTGAGAAGTGAAGGGATCTGGTTAATTACTGTAGTTGAAAAGTTAGGTAGCTTTTCTTATTGTAGTGATTAAAGGCAGAATTGAGCCAATGTCACAAATGATATAAAAGAAGCTGGTAAAAGCACAGGATCACCTGTTGAAGAAGTAAACCAGTGTGCTACATAGACCGGAATAGTGACACCAGAAAGGAAGTTAGAATTGTAAAAGCAGCATTGATCTTCAAGAATCTTGAGAACACACGGCACTCAAAAGTTACAAGCACAAAAACAAAGCTAAGATTATTCAGTTCAACTGTAATATCCACTCTCATTTATGCATGTGAAAGCTGGAAAACAACTAAAGCAGATTAGACTCTTTTGAAAACAAATGCCTAAGGAAAATATTTAATGCAGAGATAAGGCAATTGAGTGAACAACAATAACCTGTCTCGTGGGTGATCTGAAAATGGAGATGGACATATATCGGCCACGTGATGAGAAGAAACAGAATCCTAAAACAAGCTTTCTAGTGGAACACAACAGGTCAGAGAAAAACACGTCCGTCACATGAAACTCTAAAGAGGACATTTGTTAAGAGAGGCCAAATTAGCATGCATAAAATCACTTGATGAGGTTGAAAAGTTCACAGAAAAATTTGGTGAGCTACCGAGCCCTATGTGATGTTTAACATCACGGGAAGGATGATCAGTCAGCATAGGTAAGGAATTATCAGACACTGCACGCTGATTGAGATGTCGAAAGGTGTGAGCATCTATAAAAATGTTCGGAGAACAAGATTCTTCCTATCTGTCTGTCTGTGAGCCTGCCTGCCTGTCTGATGGATGAAAGATGAAAATTTGTTATATTGAATTTTGCTCTTCTCAGATTAAAGCTCTTTTCAAAGGAGACAGCAACAAAGAGCTGGGTGTTATAGAAAGACTTTTGTCAGGATCAGCAGCTGGAGCAATCTCACAGACCATCATCTATCCCATGGAGGTGAGTTAACATTTGCTGAATTACTTCATCAGTCCCATGGAGGTGAGTTAACATTTGCTGAATTACTTATCTTTTTCCTTGAGTTAAGTTATATAGTCATTTGCAAAAGTTTAAGACTGCCTTTCATTATCTTTAAAATCCAGTTTTGAAGATCAAAACTGACACAGTGGATAATACAGTGGTACCTTGTACTTAATTTGTTCTTTGACTCTGTTCACGAACCGAAACAATTTTTCCCATTGAAATTAATGCAGATCCAATTAATCCGTTCGCCAGCCCCAAAAACATTGTTCTTTTTACTTTTTTATGAATTTATATGTGGCAAAAATATGTAATATAAAATACAGTATAACTTTATCTTTGTGGCTGATAGTTACTGGCACAGGTAGATGGTAGAGGAGGAGGAAGACTACTCCTTGGAAGGAGAGTCCCACACCATAATAATGTCGGGCAACTGCATAGGTTTTTCTGGTGTTTTTTCTCTTGTTTGTATCCTGGGCAGTGGTTCGATTGCTGGCTCGGTGGCTGGTTTTTTCACAAGATAACGATCCAGAGCCATTTGTCTTTTTCTTTGTTGGATAATTTTCTGAAAATAGGACGTGACATTGTCATTTAAAATGTCCACTGCTCTGCTGGTGTCAGTTTTGTTAGGGTGATGCTTCTCAATGAAAACCTGCACTGCACTTGCTACAAATTTCTTTGATCTCAGCACTTGAGACATGGACCACCTCTTTGATCTCAGCACTTGAGACATGGACCACCTCTTTGATCTCAGCACTTGAGACATGGACCACCTCTTCCTCATCCTCTCCTGAGTGCTCCTCCTACAAAACTTTCATCTGTTCACATTGCAGCTCATCTTCTTCTTTGTTGAGTTCTTGTCTGTGGTCCTCCGCCAGCTCCACAACATCCTCCTCATTGACCTCCAATCCCAAGCTTTTGCCAGTGGTCACAATCTCATTTACTAGAGTTACATCTGTCTCCTTGAAGTCTCTGTCAGGCACACAAGCTGGCCAAAGTCTCCTCCGGGCAGATTGAAATGTGCGGTTAGAGACATTGTTCCACGTCTTATCAGTGAGGTTTATGTGGTGGAGGATATGAAAGTGATCCTTCCAGAAATCACACAGGGTCAGGTCCATGTGCTTAGTCACCTGGAAACACCTGGAAAAAGGAGCCTTTGTATATAAGTTCTTGAAGTTCTCGTTCGCTGAGGCATTGTTCACGGGTCAAGTCAGAATTTGTTCGGAAATTGTGTTCGTGGGGCAGTTTGTTCATGACTAGAGCTGTTCATGACCCGAGGTACCACTGTATTTACACTCTTTTTTATACAAGGCCACTGATATTCTGTACTTGGTATGGGGTCCTTTGTTTTTTTTATTACAAGTAGAATATGGTGTGGCACACTGTCAGTTAGAGATTTGCAGTAATCACATGGAAGGTCACTGCACCAAACCTCCTATTTATTGCTTTAATCAGAGCTTGGGAATTTGATGGCTGTGTGCACCCTTATTTTTTTTTTAAGAGGGTCCAGAAATTCTATATGGGGTTGAGGTTGGGACATTTGCCCAGCCAGTCAAGCTCGGTAATTTTGCTCCATGTCAGCTAGTCCTTCACATCCTTGGGTTTGTGGCATGGAATCCTTCATGCATGAAAACTGATGTCATATGAGTTACCAGATTGTCTTTTAACATTTCCACATAATGAGGACCAGTCATTACAGTTCCCTTTGGCAAAAAGTGTAATGAGCAGTACTGGATTTTGACATTGCGCCTCATATCATCTGACTTTGAGGGTTTATCATGGTGCTAACCATGTATTTGCCATGAAATCTTTTACCTTTTGGTCATTGAACTTGTGACACACATGAGGCAAATTGCCATACTGTTGAAATTCATAAGAAAAAAAAGAACATGACTCCAGTTCTAAACAGTCCATGAATGATGACACTTAGCAAACTGAAGTATTTTCATTAATGGGGTTAGACTATTCTTGTATGTGCGTTTTTTTGTTTTTTTTTGCAGGTTTATAAGATTTTAATGCAATTGTTTGCTGAAATGTTGGGAAACAGTACTGGTATTAATATGTGTCCCTGCTGATTGTAGAAGTGCCCTGATTTTCCTGTACGAAATCCTTGGGGAACACATAACAGATCACTGCATGGTATTGTCCTCATCTCCAGTATCTCCATGTTTTGTGATTGTGTTATGAACTGCAGTCTTGTTAACATGCAATTTTCTGCTTATTTCATGTTTAGAGTATTCTTTATGACATAAACTCACTATTGCTGTCATTTGAATTACACTTAATGGTGGTTTTCTTTTTTGTCCATTTTACATAAAATATAGACACAACCTCTCAGCGTGAAAACCAGAGTTGGTTGCTTGCCCTTACTCTATAAATAGCTGCTAATGTAATAGGATGCAGATTCAACACTTAGTTGCACGATATGGGGAAGATATAATACATTTGGCTGAAATCTCATTAAAAACAAGTGGTCTTAAACTTTGCAAATGACTGTAATTTGCTAGAATGCTTCATTTCTTTCATGTAGATAAACTAGAAGTTGCCACATTACTTCATCTTTCTCATGTAAATAAACTAGAAGTTGTCACATTGCTTTGTGTCTCTCTCGTGTAAATAAACTAGAAGTCACTACATTACTTTATCTTTCTCATGTAAATAAACTAGAAGTTCTCACATTGCTTTGTGTCTCTCTCGTGTAAATAAACTAGAAGTTGCCACATTACTTCATCTTTCTCATGTAAATGGAGATGTAGAACAGCTGAAGGGACCTGTACATTTCTTTATCTGGTACAAGGGAAAAGTCAAAGTCTCATGTAAATAAATTAGAAGTCGCTACATTACTTCATCTCTCTCATATAGGTAAGCTGTAAACTGCTGTAGTGCTTGAAGTGTTGTTGTGTACATGCTGTTTGATGTGTGTAAAAATTCCATTAAACAAGACTGTATGTTGATGTAAGCAGGGAGACACATTGCCTTCCTCAGGTGCTGAAAACCAGGTTAGCCCTCAGGAAAACAGGCCAGTATAGTGGCATCTTCGACTGTGCCAGGAAAGTGGCAAAACATGAGGGACTGAGTAGTTTCTACCGTGGCTATGTGCCCAACTTGTTGGGGATTATTCCATATGCTGGCATAGATCTGGCAATCTATGAGGTAAGAGTGGCTAGGATTGTTCTACTTGGTTTAGTCCTACCATCTCTGTGACTCACTCTCTGTAATGTAAGTGCCTGCTTGTGTTCATATCATCAGATCCACGTCAGTCCTCTCCACACATCTTAATGCTTGCCTTTTTTTTTTTTTTAACACTTTGTGAACCACAGTTATTTACACTGAAAAACCCCCCATTCCCAGCCATTTTTCTGAAAAATGAAGTTTTTTGGGTGGACTTAGAAAAACATACATATCTCTGCTCACCATTAAGGTAATGTAATCCAATTTTGTAGACAGACTCACAGGACCCTGTAGTACTTCTTGAGTGTGTGATATCTTGTGAAACAATTATCTGGATGCAGTGGGACTTGACAACTTTTACAAATAAATCTTGTTTCACTTCTTTTCCCATTGACCAAGCACACTCTGCACTTCCTAGATGGCGCTTTCTTAGTGCCTTACATCAAGCTTCACCAGGACATGATCCTTTACTATTCCAGATAATCTTCCTGGAGGATTCTTGCTTGGAGCCCTTTTGAGCGGTTTGGCAAGGGGTTCATTCTCATCACCTGCTTCCAAGATTTCTTGAACAGTAGAGTTGGTTTCAGAGAGCCAGAATCTTGTCACTTCAATGAAATACTGATTATAGGTCTTCTTGTTCTTATTTAAGGCTCTATAGATTATGTATGAGTTAAATAATGCACGATTGATAAGATAGAATCCTACTTTTTTGTTCCATTTCACTGATTTCCTCAAGATGTTGTAGTATGAAAGATGCTGATTAGCCCTGTCTACTCCCTTCATGTACTTGTTGTAATCAACAATGCAAATTGATTTCATTTTTGGCTGTCCAGTTTTCCTATCAGTCTTCCCAGTAGCAACTATTCTTGAATTGTGCATTGATGATATCATACGGACAACTCTTTTGTCTTTTCAGACCTGAAGAAGTGTTTGGTCTTTCTGACAAAATGTGCTTACACTTTTCTTTATTCCTTTGGAAGCTTTCAGACTTTTTGGCAGTCCTCTGTTTTCCCTAATTGTTCCACAGACTGGTTTTGTTCTGCAGTAGAACTTCAGCCACTGACACACTGTTGTAATATTTGTCTTGATATACATGGTGCCACATTCCAAGATAGGGGCTCAGAACTGGCAGGACTGTTTCTTCTGGCTTCTTCTTTCTTTCATCTGTGTATATTTTCAAGTTTAGTATGTTTCCTATGTTACTCTCACACACCAGGCTCACAAGGATGTAACTGTTAACTTTGAAGGATTATACGTCCTAAATTTCAGTCTTCCTTTCCAAGGTATCATTCCTTCATCAAGTGAAAACTGCTGTTTTGGTTTATACAACTGGTGAAACTAAGGCAAAAAAATAATCCAGCAGAGGTTTTATTTTGCTAATTCTGCCTGTTTCTGGAAATGTCTGAGAGTTGTCAGAGAAATGGAGAAATGTCAGAAGATGCTTAAATTTAGCTCTGCTCATTCTTGTCTTGTCCATCCTCATTTACTATTAGTTGTAGAGGTGAAGTGCAGTTGTCTTCCAATAGCTTGCCTGTTGGCTTCGTACATTGAGATGTTCAGGGACTCTGCTATACCAAATCGGTCCATCGTTACTCATTGTTTTCGAAAATATTTGTGTTTCCAGAAAAGAGTCTGTTGTCCAGTACTCTTTCCAGTGTGGCTTCCTATTTGGCCCATCAAAATTATCAGCCCAAAGAATCTGCAGGTGTTATATTTTCAGACAAAAAGGCAGTAGGTTTGTGCATATGCTGGGTCTCTGCACTGTATACATTTTCATGATGAGCTAACAGTTTAAAAAAAAATAATTGCCAAATATTATACTGCAAATTTCCTCTATGCTGTCTGGTTTGTTTACATTCACTGAAACACCAGGATTTCCTAGAAATTTTTCAAGAATTGGCGTAGAATCAAGTGTTACTCCACACACCTATATCACTGCCAACTATATCACATGAAAAATGTGAAATACTTACTGTTGATGCATCATATCCTGACATTGAATCACTGTCACTTGAACTTTCACTTTCTGACACAGCAAACCTGTGCCTAGTTATCGTAGGTCTTCTCTGATCGCTGTCACAGGAATCACTTTGAAACACGTGAATATCATTACAAGAATCATTAAACAGTGATTTTTCATCATCACTAGGCCAGTCTGACAACAAATCATAGCATAACTCAGCGCCAACAGCAGTGTCATCGAGAGAAGCATGCTCCACCATTTAGAGAAAATGTCGACTTTTGAAATCTTGTAAACACGTGTTCCCGACAGCTCAGAATGCGAAAATACTTTTTTTTTTTTTAAGTTACGACGATTGAAAACAATGTTTTATTATATTAACTTTGCAGTAAAAATACAGACAACCAAAAATTACTTTAAATAACAAGCTAGAAACAGTTTGAATAAGACCGCCATCGAAAACGGCAAATCCGCCTTTCAGCCAACAACGCATGGAAACCCGGAAAACAGATTTTCTCATCTTTGGCCCGGGAAGTGTTAAGTATGTCATTCTAACACAAGCACCCTACTATACATATGCCTTCTCTGACTGCATGTATATGCATGTATACATGGTTGTGTAAGTCATCATGAAAAGTCCTTCGTCAGTTGTGGTCATGCATGCAACAACTACAGGAATAGTCTCCATGCAGAATACTTGAAGGCAGATAAGAACGCTGGTTGCTGAGAACTTGTTTACTGCAGGACAAAGAAGACAAATGATAAACAAATTCTCATGAAACATTATACTCGTAATACTTCAGTGATAGATAATGGTCTACTTATGTCACAGTCAAATATGCCATATTCATAGCAGCACACTCCAGCCATCCATTTGAAGTCATCCATCTTAGCATCATTCACACTCATTCTTTCACTAAGCTGGCTACCTTCTTAACTTTCTCCCCAGCATTCACTTCTGAACATTTCACTCACAAAACATAGTGAGCAGTGCTGTCATTGATTGTTCATTAAGTTTTGTAATCATGCAGCAGCCCATACCGCTATACCATCACTTTAAACTGTCCATAGTTTTTGCTTTTGGCTTTTTTGTGCCTCTGTTCCCATTTAGCTTTCCTGTTGTTACATTTTTCTCAAGTCCTTCACTTCTCATTATATACAGTTTAAAAAAAATAAATGCAGCAGATAATGATGTTGCGATTTAAACTGAAGTTTGCTTATCAGACAAGGGCAAATTGCCTGAAATGTTCACTTGGACATCATCTTCACGTGCTGACCTGAATTGTACTCAGTAGATGATTCATGAACACAGAAAGGCGACGCTAATCAAAACAGCATTTTTGACAATAACTCATGACAGTTTCACGAGAATCCCGTGAAACTTACTGAACACAAAACTTACTGACCATGTTATTGAATGCCATTAAAAGATTGATGCTCCTCGAATCAGTGCATTTGAAAATTCAATGCACAGGTATGACTCATCTCACAACAGAACAATGGTTCATCTCGCAAAAGAACAGCGACTCATCTCACAACAGAACAACTCATCATCATTGGACGTTTACAGACTGGACAGTCACAAAGTGTAGTGGCCAGACAATTTAATGTGGTTAGAAGCACCATTAGTCACCTTTGGAGATGATTTCAAGAAACTGGCTGAGTTGCAGACTGGCTGCACAGGACCCATGGTCACAACTCCTGCTGAAGACCACTTCATATGGCTGCATCACCTCAAGAATTGATTTGCATTTGTGTCCTCAACAATCCAGTCAATGACAGCAGGTTGACGAATTTCAGATCAAACGATCAGAAACCTCCTGCACGACACTGGTCTTTGAGCTAGAAGACCCTACATAGGTCTTGTTCTTATGGACCAGCATCGTCAGTGGACTGTTGCGAATGATTGGATAAGGGTTTGGTTTAGTGATGAATCATTCTTTCTGCTCCAGCGACATGATAGACGGATAAGAGTTTAGAATCCATGAGTGCTACACCCAGAACTGCGTGGATGAGGCTCCTCCACATGGTGGTGGAGATGTACTGGTGTGGGGGACGATCAATTTCATGGGAAGAAGTAACCTGGTGCAAATTGAAGGACGCCTGAATGCCCAATGATACGTCACTGAAATTCTTCGTCTTCACTTCCTTCCACTTTTGGCTGCACCAGGGTTGATTTTTCAGCAGGATAACGCTCGACCTCATGTGGCACAACTCACCACCCAGTTCCTCGCTGACAACGTCCAGACCATTCCGTGGCCATCTATGTCATCAGACATGAATCCAGTAGAACACTTATGTGATGAACTCAACAGACAAGTCTGCCAGCGAGACGTGGCACCAACCAATCTCTGATGGTACCTGCCACACTTGTTGTGTGGAAACCATGAAGTTGAAGTATATCTTATTACAAGGCAAACAATTCTGAAATATGCTGTAATCTCAGCTGTCAGTCAGAAGATATCAGCAGTTGGTGCAGGATAGTGAACATAAAGCCAGGCCAAGTACTGATCTGACCTACAGCTTGTCTGCTGGCAGGGACTGGTTTGATGTGTGCTACCCTGTACATGAATAGAAGCTTTGTTTGAGGTGTGCTACCTTGTACATGAATAGAAGCTTTGTTTGATGTGTGCTGCCTTGTACATGAATAGAAGCTTTGTTTGAGGTGTGCTGCCTTGTACATGAATAGAAGCTTTGTTTGAGGTGTGCTGCCTTGTACATGAATAGAAGCTTTGTTTGAGGTGTGCTGCCTTGTACATGAATGGAAGCTTTTGTTTGATGTGTGCTGCCTTGTACATGAATGGAAGCTTTTGTTTGATGTGTGCTGCCTTGTACATGAATAGAAGCTTTGTTTGAGGTGTGCTGCCTTGTACATGAATAGAAGCTTTGTTTGAGGTGTGCTGCCTTGTACATGAATGGAAGCTTTTGTTTGATGGTAACATAAATATTAGTCACATAAACACAGGATTGTTTAATACCTGTAGAATCAGTACTGCAGAATGCTACACAACTTCAACATGCCCACCTTTCAGGGCACTCAGGATGTCCAAGCGATATTAGTTTCCCTCCAGGTATTCATGAGCATTTGTGGTGTAACTTTTTCAATGGCATAACAATTTGAGCTTATGTTCACTGAGGGAGATAAAGTGTCTAGTAAATAATGCACACATTTCCACAAGAAGCTTCCTATTGTCAGGTGAGCACAGAAGTCATGAAATTATTCCAGCACATCAAACGCAGAGCTTGTCAAGTTCTAAGATAGTCCAAAGCTTGTCAAGTTCTCAGATAATCCAAAGCTTGTCAAGTTCTCAGATAATCCAAAGCTTGTAAAGTTCTCAGATAATCCAAAGCTTGTCAAGTTCTCAGATAATCCAAAGCTTGTCAAGCTCTCAAATAGTCCAAAGCTTGTCAAGAAGTTCTCAGATAATGCAAGCACAATGTGGACGTGTGCACCATCTTACATTTGGTTGGTTATCTTTAGTCTGGGGTAACAGATACAGCCCTAACATGTCATCATAACCTGCGCGTGTTCCACACAGAAAAAGGGCCCCAAAACTTTTTAACATGACAAAGCACACCAGGCATTCACCTTTGTGCTCCCTTTTTTTAAAAAATTTCTTTAATGTCATGAGGGTTTTCTGATCCCATATTCTGTACTTATGACCATTTACCTGAACTAATATATAACAACCTTGCTTCATCATACACATTCATTTCTGAAGGTAATTTGACATTTTGAAAAAAATGTTTTTGGCAAATTGGAAATGGCGGGGGCTTTTTGTCTGGCTTGAAAGCATATGATAGGTGTGGAGGTGAAGGTGGATATAAACAAGCCTCCAGTCAGTCATTTCTGCTGTACCTAACTGCAGAGAAACTTGTCTAGTTGTGGGCATAGATCAAGTGCTCTGTCTTTACTGATCCTTTCAGTGAAGAGCACTACCAGTTTCTTGAAATTGCTTTGACTAATGTCACATAAAGGTGCATCTTTTCCATACTGAACCCTGTAAAGATGTTATGTTTTGATAACAAACTTTCTGAGGTGGATTGACAGTGAAAATGTCATCTTGAAGAGGAATGGTGTGACAGTATTATATACTTTAGAGGGGAAACCCACAAAATATTTGCAATGCATAACAGCACAAAACAGATATATTTTTCAGTATGTATTTTTTTTTTCCTGATCCAAGTTTGTATATGTGAAACAGGAAATCTTTAGGTTATTGCTATCTGTGTGTTCTGCTTTCTGTTTAAGACCTTGAAGAAACTGTACATGCAGAGAAACAAGAACAAAGATCCTGGCATTATAGCTTTGTTAGTATGTGGAACAGTCAGCAGTACATGTGGGCAGCTTGCCAGCTATCCCCTAGCCTTAGTCAGAACAAGGTTACAGGCCCACTGTAAGTAGATAATTTCTTGTCAGTTTTGGTTCTAAGTGATAGCTCTTCAACATTCAGGGGGACGGCTTTGTCAATTTGTGTGTGTGGGTAGGTAGGGAGGGAGTGGAGTGAAGACAGACAATGAATATACTGAATGAAGAATCTTGAGAAATGATGAATAAAAATATGACAGGAGAGTTGTCGGGCAGATATTCAGTCATATTACCTGTGGCATGAGAGAATATGTGAAAATGTTAGTGAATGGAGCAGTGAATGTTTCCCCAGTACACCAAATAGACAAGAATTAGAGTTATGTTATCTGTGTTAGTGTATGTTTCCCAAGTGTGCCAAATAGACAGGAATTAGAGTTATATTATCCTGTGTTAGTGGATGTTTCTCCAGTGTGCCAAATAGACAAGAATTAGAGTTATGTTATCTGTGTTAGTGGATGTTTCTCCAGTGTGCCAAATAGACAAGAATTAGAGTTATGTTATCTGTGTTAGTGAATGTTTCCCCAATGTGCCAAATAGACAAGAATTAGAGTTGTGTTGTCCTATGCTAACAGATGACAAGAGTTAGAGTTGTGTTGTCCTATGCTAACAGATGACAAGAATTTGAGTTGTGTTGTCCTATGCTAACAGATGACAAGATTTAGAGTTGTGTTGTCCTATGCTAACAGATGACAAGAATTAGAGTTGTGTTGTCCTATGCTAACAGATGACAAGATTTAGAGTTGTGTTGTCCTATGCTAACAAATGACAAGATTTAGAGTTGTGTTGTCCTATGCTAAAAGATGACAAGATTTAGAGTTGTGTTGTCTTATGCTAACAGATGACAAGAACCAGAGTTGTGTTGTCCTATGCTAACAGATGACAAGATTTAGAACTGTGTTGTTTTTTTTTTCTCAGCTCAGGCAGGCACCAAGGACACAATGAGTGGAATCTTCAAACACATCCTCAGAAATGATGGTCCCAAGGGTCTGTACAGAGGGATAGCACCAAACTTCCTAAAGGTGGCCCCAGCTGTTAGTATAAGCTACGTGGTCTATGAACAAATGAGGACGGCCCTGGGGATTAAAAGCTCTTAAAACTCACTTTATTTTCTCTATTTTATGCTAACAGATATTGATAACTAATGGAACCTCAGATCTATACCTAATGTGCAACGTGGAAATCTTTTCAGAAACTCGGCACCAGCTTTCATTATTTCTCAGTTTTACATCTTCAGGTAAACTTGTTCATAAATCAGGTGTAAGAAAACAATGTTTGTTTCTATGGGAATTTGTTTTTGGTCAGGTGAATTATCTTTGTGTTGCAAGTATTTCCATCATAAATGTAATAGTTCCAGTATCTGCTAGCTACAGCATACGCCATAGCACACTCAGCGTATGCTTAGTTTAAGTCTACTAGCAAATATATATACATTATATAAGGGAGCTTTTTTATATGTAGCACAAACTTATTTTTCTTGCTGTGGTATGAAACCTACATTATTGTTGTTGTTAGTGTGTGGATGGTGGTATGGGGACAGGTACGTTGTCAGGCTGTGAGCACCATCAAGACATGTTGAATGTTGGCATGTCATAGAATTTTGGAACAAAACAACATGTGGAAATGACAAGTTATGTGGGGCCAGGGTTCTCAGTGTATGGCATCAGAATATGATCTTTGGCATGACGGTAGCTCAGAAGTGCACAGTGTCGTGCTACTCACAAACTTTCATAGTGGGGATTATTTTTAAACCAGCATGAAGGTAGTTTCTGCAGTGTTCTTGAAACTTGCTGGCATATGGTAGTTTGTATGAAATGTTGCTGTATATTGTATGATGTTTTCAGTGTTTTATGATGATATGTATGAAATGTTGCTCCTGGTTCTGTAACAGAGTAATAGTCTGTCTTATGTTTCATGTCAGTATTTATAGTTTATTTGTAAACATAATATGTACTACACCCATTATTTCTGTAGTTTGTTGTTATCAGAAATGTATTCATTAATGTTAATTTAGTTTTTTACTTCAAGGGTAGTTTGCATTAGTTTCTATACCCCAGAATATAATTGATTTCATCATTTGTACTAACAACAATTTTATGTATTGTTAGTGAGAAAGAGAGAGAGAGAGAGAGAAGAAAGGTAGGCAGGCAGGCTGATAGTAAGTTGTGACACGTAGAAAGTTGAACTAGCAGAAGTGGATGTGGCATAGGGAAGATTTATACAGGCTAACAGCACTTGCACAAAATGTCTTCATCTTCTTTTCTGTGCCCTAGAACAGCTTAGAGTCTATACATTCTTTGTTGTTGTTTTTAAAAATTAAGCACAGTGATTAGAGGCAACATCTGACAAATGGTGATATCTTGTCGTTTGGTTTAGTTAAAGTCAAAAAATCTAAATCTGGTATGTATATAGTACAGCCAGACAGATGGAGCCAGAAACTAGTGAGCTGGAGCTGTTATCTTAGTGGACAGATATCTTACATCTGTCAGTGTTTCGTTTTGTGTAAGAGTTTGTGATAGTATAGATGACAGAGTTGAGCTCGTTCAGCAAGTGATGCAGATAATCATTTGGCTCTCTGAGATTTTTTTTCCTTTCCTAACACTGTGTTTCAGGCAGGAAGCAGTATCAGATGTTTGCTATGCTTGGTATGTGAGGTATGTGATGATTTCTTCAAATCTCTGTTCATGTTGATGTTCTCCACACACCAAAATCTCTTACTTTGATAGAAACTGTTGTTTGTGCTGTCTTCACTCTGATCTTGTTCGCATGAATTAGCTGTCAGTTATATAAGATTTTTCAGTGAATAGTTTGGATAAACTTATTTGACATAGTGAATGACTTGGCTGGCTAAACTTCCGTGTAAGTGCTGGACATTTTTTGTTGACCTGGTTGTAAGAATTGGTACCTAACAAATGTGACAGATAAAAACTTGTCTCTAAAACTGAAAAATGGTCACCTATAATATGAGACACACCAGAATAAATTGTACACAAATTTACTGGCACATAAAAAAGCAAAAAGGCTTGCTCAGATCAACAGTAACATGACATCTTGGTACTGTAGGCAGTGAGGTAAGTGTGCCCCCTACCCCCCCACACCCACACACAAGGTTGACCTATGTGTGTATGAATGGTGGCTCATCTCTTGAGCTACACTATTTGCCTACACAGCGCAGCTTACTGGATTTACATTGCACAAGCTGCCAGGGGTTCTAACTTCCTTCCTGTTGCACCATCCTGGTCTGTGTAGCTGCCAAGATATGCAAAATGACATGACAACAGCACAGTTTAAAAAAAAAATGGAGATTCACAGAAATAGTCATGAGCACATTCAAATCCATTGTAGTTATGTATAGATCTACATTCAAGTCTGTTGTAGATATGTATGTCTACCTTCAAGTCTGCTGTATATGTATGCAGGTCTGCATTCAAGTCCACTGTAGATATGCATAGGTCTGATTTCAAGTTTGATGTAGATATGTGCAGGTCTACATTCAGGTCTGCTGTAGGTGTGTGTATATCTACATTCTAGTTTCCCATGAGGAAAAAGAAAAAATATTCAAAACTTTTTTTTTTAAGTATGTACTTTAAAGAAGTGTAAATGAGTCTAGTAAGACTTGTACTGGAGTACAGAACAGCAGCTACAAAACTAAACTTTGACAAAATTCACCAGCTCCATAAGCTAGCCATGGAAGTCATCACAGCATGAAAACCACACCAAGAACAGAGGTGAAAGCTACCACTCTTGTAGGAACTACAGAGGATAAAAGAGACAAAAATGCAGAAAGTTGAAAAGATCACCAAATGTTCTGAAAGATGAATGGCAGGGGGAGGGGAAGACTTGAAGAACATTACTGCAGGATTGATCAAAACAATGATGCGTGAAGATCAGACAGATGATGGACTACAACAGCCAGGATTACTTAAACCAACACAAAGTTCCCACATGGAGAAAACAAAAGTTCCTGGAACTAAAAAATAAACATCCTAGAAGGAAATAAAAACTTCACTACAAAAGTTCATAGACCGGCTCAATCCAAACAGTTTCTTGGGTCCATGGATACACAGATGTATCAGTAAACAGAAGCACTTCTCACACAGTTCCTGGATCCATGGATACACATATGTATCAGTAAACAGAAGCACTTCTCACACAGTTCCTGGATCCATGGATACACATATGTATCAGTAAACAGAAGCACTTCTCACACAGTTCTTGGATCCATGGATACACAGATGTATCAGTAAACAGAAGCACTTCTCACACAGCTACTGGACCAATACACAGACTGTTCAGTGATCAGTGCAAAATCAAATGGCAACAGGTGTCTTTCTGAAGTTAGAATAAAACCTAAGTCAAAATGACAGAGGCCGCTGGAAAGTTCTCCAGCAAACTCAGAGTTGAGGCAGATGCACTAAACATAGCAACAGAAACTCTGATGGCAGGTGAGCATGTTGGCAACAACGTTGTTTTTCTCACAGATGCTTTATCACTTGTAGCAGTACTGACGAACCAATAAAGAAAGAAATGTATGAGGCTATCACCAAACTGTATGAAGCATCTGTGAGAAAAACCTGTTCAGCGAATGCTACCTCAAGCAACATCACAGGGAACAGACGCCAAATCACTGACAAGGAAGACCAGAGAACTCCCACAACTGGACTTGAGCTTATCATACAAAGAAACCAAAATGCTGATCAGAGCCAAATATAAAACCAAGCAGGAAAGAGAGGATCTTGGTTGTCAGAGGAATGACCACTATTACTATCTATATAGATATGGACAGGTCAAGATCTCCATGCAGGCTACAGCAGACAGATGTGTACCACAGACCACAACAGACTGAGATATATGTACCATAGACCACAACAGACAGATATCACAATGTACCACAGACCACAACAGACTGAGATATATGTACCATGTACCACAACAGACTGAGATATCACAATGTACCACAACAGACAGATATCAGATGCATAACAAGCTGAAGATCAGCACAACTGATGAGTGCACCTGTAGAACTGGAAAAATGGCGCCCAAGCAGGAGGTGGAGATGTGTTTCTACACACAAGGTCATCACCAATACTAGTCCAGATCAAGCTGTATGACAATGTCAGCAACCTAAAGCAAATTGCTGTTTTCTTCCAGGATATCCAGCATAACATTTGAGACTTCTTCAAAGAAGAAGATATCTGTTCTGAGCCACAGCTGACTCCTATCATCCAGAAGACTAATGGCCATGTTTTTATTCTGCAAATGCCCATGTTCAAAAACTTAATAAACAAATATACCCCATGCCTGGAAGACATGGCTCACCTGAACTGAATACTTGACATTCAGGTAACCATATTCCTCCAAATATCATGATCAATGATGTTTTTTTATCTGTACATAACACTCCACAAACTGAACTATACATGACATTTGAGAACAAAACTGACTGAAATGCTTGTCTGTATGTTGTAACATGACATGAAAATGTTTTAATGATAAATGCTGGCCATTCCTCTTCATACATCATTCAGTCCCCACACGAGTTCACTGTTTTAATCTTTTGCTTCTGTTGATTTATTCTTTCATCTGTTCAACTCTCAAACTGCAACTTGATAGAAGAACAGACATCTTGATGGCCGCTGCCGTCCTTCCACGGCCCCCAGGCCTTTTTTTTCGGATGAACTTTTTCATTGATAGGGTAACATGGCGGAACTGAGGTTATGTAGAACTCTTGCAATTTGTCCAACATCTTACGAACAATGTTTGGCTGTTTTCTTGATATATTGTGCTTCTCTAATGGATCTTTGCGGATATTGTACAGCTGCACCAAAGTTGCTGGACTTCTCAATTTCTCTTTGATAAGTTTGGCGTATTTCCTGTTTAGCAGTTGTTTCCTTTTGTGCCGCGGTTTACGTCGGCGTTTATGTTTCCTTCTTTGTCTGCTTCTGTTTCGTGATATCATAAACTTGTTTGGTTTGTTGATCCTTCGCTTGCATTTTCTTTCTGAAAGCAAACAGAAAAGTTAGGTTAGCTAATGCTTGCAAAGGCTTGAATTTAATTTAAAAATTGACAAGTGTTTTTTTAGTACTAGGGTTGCCTAACTTTGGAGTAGGGCATTGTTCTGTTTTCTCCATGTTTCTGTGGCATCTTCTACTTAACATGCAGCCTCTGGTCAGACACACAGGCTAGGGTACCTTATCTTATTCTGTCAGGTTACTCAGCCATAAGATGCCTAGATGGGTTCTTGCCTATGAAGTCTTTTAAAGATAGAAGGGTGACACTGATGAACTGATGTATGATCAGCACTTGTCAGTGTTTGTGTCTTCTATTGTTTTCAGCACTTCTCAGTGTTGTTTTTCACAGTTTTCAGCACCTGTCAGTGTTTGTGTCTTCACTGTATTCAGCACCTGTCAGTGTTTGTGTCTTCATTGTTTTTAGCACCTGTCAGTGTTTGTGTCTTCACTGTTTTCAGCACCTGTCATTGTTTGTGTCTTCAATGTTTTCAGCACCTGTCAGTGTTTGTGTCTTCAATGTTTTCAGCACCTGTCAGTGTTTGTGTCTTCATTGTTTTGACTTGACACTGAACTCCATCTCTAGTGAGTAGGACAACTATCTGGTTGTAGCCAGGGATGTAGTTCTTGTGATTTACAAAGTACTTTACTACTGTAATGTTCTCATTTCTGTACCTACTACTAAGACAGTACCTTCTAAGATGCACCTGGCAAGACTGTACCTGCCAAGACACTACCTGCTAAGATGTACCTGCCAAGACACTACCTCCTAAGATGTACCTGCCATATGACTAGGACAGTATAATGCTTGAAGCAGACAGTTTAAACAGGTGTAGTACTAGTTGTTGGATCACAAATTCAGCAGTGACATCACATACCAGCACAAGGTCCTGTGACAAGCTTGTAGTCTCCGATTCTTAGAGCAGCACTGATTCTAACATCAAATATGCTGGAGTATCTGCAATGAAATAAACAGCTACTGTACAAATGAATATATTTAATAATTCATGGCAGGTTCTAACATGGATTTTCACAGAACTTGCTTCTTCTTTCATCCTCCAATGAAGATTCTGCCATCCAAAAACATAAAGAAATTTTGAAATTGTATAAAGCAAATTTCATTTGTTTAATAACACATCAAGGATTTCTCCAGACATACGATCAACAATTTTCTGTCTAATCAGTTTCATTAAGCTATCAAGTGGAACACAGCAGGCTGAAGAAAAAGAAGTAGATCATGTGAAACTCTAAAGAGGATGTTAAGAGAGGCCATATTAGCAGGCATAAAATCCCTTGATGAAGTTGAAAAACTCTCTGAGGACAGGAAAACTTGGGGAACTACTTTGTCAGGCCCATGTGATGTCTAATGGCACAGGAAGGATGTAAGAATCAGTTTCATAATAAACATTTTCTATGTCTGTTAATTACTTTTCTTCTACCCCCCCCCCCCCCCCCCAATCTCTCTCTTGCTCTTGATGAATGTTATACTGATCTCTTGGCGAATGTTCTGCTAACTGCTCTCTTGATGAATGTTATACTGATCTCTTGGCGAATGTTCTGCTAGCTGCTCTCTTGATGAACGTTCTGCTAACTGCTCTCTTGATGAATGTTTTGTTAACTGCTCTCTTGATGAATGTTCTGCTAATTGCTCTCTCAATGAATGTTCTGTTAACTGCTCTCTCGATGAATGTTCTGTTAACTGCTCTCTTGATGAATGTTCTGTTAACTGATCTCATGATGAATGTTCTGCTAACTGCTATCTTGATGAATGTTCTGTTAGCTGATTTCATGATGAATGTTCTGTTAGCTGATTTCATGATGAATGTTCTGTTAGCTGATTTCATGATGAATGTTCTGTTAACTGATTTCTTGATGAGTTCTGCTTTACTAACATGAATTGTTTTTTCCTGTCAAAATTTTGATATTTGTGTTTATCAGAAGTTTTGTAAAAATGCATTTCTGTGAGTGCTATACTTACTTTCCTGCTGGAGCGTTTGATTTAGTCAGCGGGTCGATGCCATGAAGGATCATAATCTTTTTGGAATGGGCGTTTTTGCTGATGACATCCCACTGGTCAACACCGGCCATATCATAAGTACCATTCAGATTACCACTGGCCAGTCTGATGAACGTTGGGAACCAGTCTGCTACATGAATAAGACCTTTGTTGGTATATCTCTGAAAAAAGAAGTCAATGTTTGTATATATCTATGTTCACGCCATACCTGTACTGCAGAGTTGTAAAATAAAAATATCCCACTGACGTAAAGTATCAAGCGTTCCCCCCCCCCCGTATCTCTGCAGACTCTGATAAAGATTCAGATACATTTTTTTTAAAATCCATAATGCACTGACAGACACATGTAATTTAAGTCAGTGTCCTCACTCAGCACATAAACTCTCTTTTGTCTGAGACACATTTTCATAGGTTGATCAAGCTGAGGTCATTATCAGCAGATGAACTTTCAACTTTGAGCTGAGAAGACTCTTCACTATCAGCTGGTCTGCTTGTATGTCAACAGCCTGTTTGTCAGGAAGTCTGCTGAAGTCTCCCTGGTACCTTGTGCTTTCATTAGTACACACATCTTTTACTTATGCAGAAAATGACTTCAGAACAATGTCTGCACAAATAAGAAGTATGAATACTGACATAAAACATGTTCACAATGAAAGGTATGAATAGTGACAAAAAATATCTTTGCAATAAAAAGTTATGAATACTTACATGAAAAATATCTCTGCAATAAAAAGTATGAATACTAACACTATGTAAGTTCTCTGCAAAATCTTTTCTTGCTTTATGACATTCTTCATAAAAGTACAGTTTTGGAAATCGAAAGCCTCACAAACTATGAAAGCTGGCTAAGGTCAACAAAGATGAAATAAGACACCCCATGGCAGTTAGTGAGCTAATCAATGCACTTTCACAGCACATCATCATCATCAGGTGCCGTGCTGACTGGCATTGGCTATTATGCTTCTCCAGAGTACCCGATCCTTCATGCACGCCATCAGCTTAGTTGGTGATTTCCTCTCACACCATCCTGTCAGACTGTCCAGTATCATTTCTCTTGGTCTTCCTCTTGATCTTCTTCCTTCTATTTTTCCTGTTGGTATAATATTTTCAATGCCCCATCTTCTCATTGCATGTCCTGTGAAAGTACATTGTCTCTCTCTTATCTTTTTGACAAGGTTTTTTGTCTCTCCAGCTCTTCTCATACATTCTTCATTAGTTATTTTTGCTGTCCAGGGGATTCGCAACATTCTTCTAATAAACCACATTTCTGCTGCTTACAGTGATTTTTGTGCAGACTTGCCTATTGTCCATGATTCACTTCCATATAACAAGATAGGTTCAATATAGCATTTTAAGACTCGTTTTCTAACATTCAATGATAAAGATGTGTTAGCTAATATGTTTCTCATTCTTTGAAATGCGGTCTTTGCTTGGCCTATTCTGTTCCTAATTTCTGTTCTGCATTTCCCATCTGAAGTTATTACTGCTCCAAGGTATTTGAATTTCTGCATCTGCTTTAGAATAGTTCCGTTTAATTTTATACTGCATGTTGGTGGGTTCTGTTTCTTAGATATAACCATAGTCTCTGTCTTTTTGATGTTCAAAGTAAGGCCTTTCTGTTCACTTTCTTTGGCGACTTTATCCAAGAGATTTCACAGGTATTGTTGGTTCTCAGCTATCTGTGTTGTCTGCATACTGAAGGTTGTTAATATTGTATCCTCCAATTGATATGCCTGATTCTGTGATGATCGTTCTTAGAATATTCTCTCTGTACAGAGAAAAAAGGTCTGGAGATAGTACACATCCTTGTCGAATCCCTTATTTTATAGGTTGATATTTTCCAGTTCTATTTTAAACTCGAACTGCTGCTTCTTGCTGCCAGTATGGATGTTTTACAATCCTCAGGTCTTTTCCATCCATACTGATGTCTTCAAGCATTTTAATAATTTCATTATGTTTCACCTTGTCAAATGCCTTGGTGTAATCAATGAAGCATAAGTAGAGATATTTCTGTACTTCTAAAGCTCTTTCTGTTAGTGTTCGTAAAGCATAAATGGCATTGTGTGTTCCCTTTCCTTCAACAAATCCAAACTGTTCATTTGCTATTTTCTATTTCCATTTTTATCTTTTTCCTTGTTCTTCTCATAATTATTCTCAGAAGTAGCTTCGTTATGTGACATGAGAGGCTGATAGTCCGGTGGTCATCACATTCCTTTGCACCTGGTTTCTGTGGTAGTGCTTATAAACGTGGATTTAATCAGGTCACTGGGAATATAACCACTGTTGTAAATGTCGTTCAGTAACTTGGTTATTATTTTTATTCCTGTCTCCTCTAGTGTCTCTATTTCTTCTATTGTTATATTATCAGGCCCAGTCACTTTTCCTTTCTTCATGTGTTTGATGGCATCTATGATTTCATCTTCAAGTTTTGGTGGTCCATCACAGTTTTCAGTATCTGGTGTTAATTCTGGTCTTTCTCCTCCATATAGCTCACCGATGTACTCTGTCCACCTGTCCATAATGTCTTCTTTTCCCATTAACATTTTACCTTCTTTTGATTTCAGGCACCCTGTGGTTTATTTTGTTTTCCTGCCTGTGAGTTCACTAATTCATTTGTGCATGTTTTTGCTGTCTTTACATCACATCTAAAAAGTAAACCACGTACTTTCACAGCACATCTGAAAAGTAAACCATGTACTTTCACAGCACATCTGAAAAGTAAACCATGTACTTTCACAGCACACCTAAAAAGTAAACCATGTACTTTCACAGCACATCTAAAAAGTAAACCATGTACTTTCACAGCACATCTAAAAAGTAAACCATGTACTTTCACAGCACATCTAAAAAAAAAAAGTTCACCACTCAGCTCTTGTCCTCTTTTTATCTGTGCCTACAGCCAGTGACAGAAACATGGCAGCTTTGTCTGTGCCTACAGCCAGTGACAGAAACATGGCAGCTTTGTCTGTGCCTACAGCCAGTGACAGAAGTATGGCAGCTTTGTCTGTGCCTACAGCCAGTGACAGAAACATGGCAGCTTTATCTGTGCCTACAGCCAGTGACAGAAACATGGCAGCTTTGTCTGTGCCTACAGCCAGTGACAGAAACATGGCAGCTTTGTCTGTGCCTACAGCCAGTGACAGAAACATGGCAGCTTTGTCTGTGCCTACAGCCAGTGACAGAAGTATGGCAGCTTTGTCTGTGCCTACAGCCAGTGACAGAAACATGGCAGCTTTATCTGTGCCTACAGCCAGTGACAGAAACATGGCAGCTTTGTCTGTGCCTACAGCCAGTGACAGAAACATGGCAGCTTTATCTGTGCCTACAGCCAGTGACAGAAACATGGCAGCTTTATCTGTGCCTACAGCCAGTGACAGAAACATGGCAGCTTTGTCTGTGCCTACAGCCAGTGACAGAAACATGGCAGCTTTGTCTGTGCCTACAGCCAGTGACAGAAACATGGCAGCTTTGTCTGTGCCTACAGCCAGTGACAGAAACATGGCAGCTTTGTCTGTGCCTACAGCCAGTGACAGAAACATGGCAGCTTTATCTGTGCCTACAGCCAGTGACAGAAGTATGGCAGCTTTGTCTGTGCCTACAGCCAATGACAGAAACATGGCAGCTTTGTCTGTGCCTACAGCCAGTGACAGAAACATGGCAGCTTTGTCTGTGCCTACAGCCAGTGACAGAAACATGGCAGCTTTGTCTGTGCCTACAGCCAGTGACAGAAGTATGGCAGCTTTGTCTGTGCCTACAGCCAGTGACAGAAGTATGGCAACTTTGTGCCTACAGCCAGTGACAAAAGTATGGCAGCTTTGTCTGTGCCTACAGCAAGTGACAGAAGTATGGCAACTTTGTGCCTACAGCCAGTGACATAAACATGGCAGCTTTGTCTGTGCCTACAGGCAGTGACAGAAGTATGGCAACTTTGTGCCTACAGCCAGTGACAGAAATCTGGTAGAAACTATTCCCATAGCAGATGCAGATAACAAAGAGAATGTGCCTTAGATTTCATGGAAGATGCCCTCTTGCTTACACTTTGTTTCTTGTGTTCTGATGGGCCTGGTCACACAAGCTACCAGTTATTGCAGTATATTATAGGTTCTTATCTGATAATACGCTATTCAGACATACCAAGCTCTTTTGTATGTATATGTGGGACAATATCATGTTGCATTATAAAGGCAACCAAGTACAGTATACGTTGTTATATGCACTGACAACACATATAGATGTTTTAATACATGAAGACAGTAGCTGAAAAAGCAGGCATGAATGATGAGAGTTATATATCAAAACTGAACATTATTGGTGAATATCCCACTGAACAGAGCATTTGAATCATTAAAAAAAAAGATGATGGATCCAGCCCACTGTAGAACTAAACCATCACAGTAAGTCAAGTGGTTCGATGGTCCATCAACTCAGGAAGGTGCTCTCTAGTCCCTTGTACAATAAGGAATGATGGTAACACATGAGACACAGGGCCAGCTGGTCTTCAAGACTCTACATCATGTCTTTCCGATATCTTGACCCTTTCTTAAATGGTTACTCCAAATTTGTGTACCAAGTCACATCTTTCTGACATCCTGACCCTTTCTTAAATGGTTACTCCAGATTTGTGTACCAAGTCACATCTTTCTGACATCCTGACCCTTTCTTAAATGGTTACTCCAAATTTGTGTACCAAGTCACATCTTTCTGACATCCTGACCCTTTCTTAAATGGTTACTCCAGATTTGTGTACCAAGTCACATCTTTCTGACATCTTGACCCCTTCTCTAACCATCAGTCAGTCATTTCCATGTCCCTTGAGGAGCTTTGCCTCTATAACAGCTCTCCTGTAGGTCTCTTCGTTGTAAGCAAAATGCCCTGCTGCTGATGCATCCATTTGCAGATCTTCAACTATGTCTTGCAGCTATCTTCGTCTTTGTCTTCAATCTTTTTCTTTTTTCCCATTATGTACTCTTCCAAGACGGTCTTCTCTAAATTCTCATGACATTTAATATCTCCAGAATATTTACGTTTTCTCTATTTAATCTTCTTTACTAGCCAACCTTCTTCAATATTAAGTCCTTGTAGTATGGATATATTTGTTCTTTTTTTGTGTCCATGATATTTGAAGAACTCTTCTGTAGCATTTACATTCAAAGGCATTTATGTGTTTCTCAGCTGTTTTGTTAAGTGTCCAGGTCTCACAGGCATATGTTGTGATGGGAAAGATGCATGCCCTTAAAAATCTTATTTTTGTAGTTCTGTCTGTTCTTCTCCACAGATTCTTTAGTTGTTTTACTTTCTGAAGAGTGATAGATGTCCTCCTTTTAATTTCCCTCATTGTATCTCTATTATTAGTTAGTAGTAATCCAAGATATTCAAAACTCTCCACTTCTTCCAATTTTTCTTCATTGATGCATATTTCAACTGCCTTGTTTGTTTTGTCAGTTGTCAACAATTTAGTTTTCTTCACCTTAAGTTTTGCTCTTCATTATTCTTACGGACTGACATAAATAGTTTTTCCATCCCTTTTTGTGTTTGTTTAAACTTGTTGACGCATAAGTCTATCTTGAGTTTAAAAATAAAATTAGTCTGTATTTAGAACAGCACCTAGAAGAATTCACCTCTAAGCCTCTTCACATACGTGTTTATAAAAGCAAAGTTTGTTCAAAGTTAGAATTATAACTCTTCTTATATCTTATATCCTTCCTGTGTCGTTAAACATCACATAGGGCTCACATGGTAGTTCGCCAATTTTTATTGGATTTGGTGAGCTTTTCAACCTCATCAAGGGATTTTATGCCTAATTTGGCCTCTCTTAACAATGTCCTCTTTAAGTTTCCCCATGGTCAACCTCTTTTTTCTTCGGCCTGTTGTGTTCCATTTGGTAGCTTGTTTGGGGATTCTCTGATTGTTTCTTTTCATCACATGACCAACATATGTCCATCTTCTTTTTCTGATCAACCATGAGATAGGTTGTTGTTTGCTCATCTGTCTTATCTCTATGTTCTTGAATTCATTCCACTTTATACCAAGTATTTTCCTTAGGCATTTGTTTTCAAGAGAGTCTAATTTCTTGTCTGTTTCTTTAGTTGTTTTCCAGCTTTCACATGCATAAATGAGGGTGGATATTACATTTGAACTGAATAGTCTTAACTTGGTTTTTGTGCTCATAACTTTTGAATGCCATATGTTCTCAGGATTCTTGAAGGTCAATGCTGCTTTGGCAATTCAAATTCTGACTTCTTCTCTGGCATCACCATTGTGGTCTATATAGCTACTGAGATATTCTCTAACCAGCTACTAAAAATTGTGTACCAAGTCATGTCTTTCTGACATCTTGACCCCTTCTCTAACCAGCTACTAACAATTGTGTACCCATGCTCTCTTTTTTCAGTCCCTTTCAGCATTATCTGGTACACATATGCACAAGCCAAAAAGGAAATTTCCAACTGAAATTACTATACTGTTATATGTTGATGTATATTAGTTTTGTAATCACATCAGTAACTTAGATCTGACTTCTAGTGACTAATTGATTGATCTTTATTTCTAAAAGGTTAAGAATTGGGCATGCAGGCCCGTCTGACATTCTGTCTTTTATCATACATCTTTCACTCTGTTCCAGACATTCTACAAATATGCTGTTCATGTAACAAGCATAATTAACACTGAAAAGCTGAGAGACATACAATAAAGTAACATTTACATTTTGATCTTATCCATGCACTCTGTACAGAAAGTAAATACATACACATATAAATGACTATCTACCAAGCAAAATTTCAGTACTATTCAGAATAAACAATTAATTGAATTCGATGTCTGTAAGAGCAGTTTAAAATAACTTTTAAATTTTATGAATCATGGAAGCATGTAGGTGACATCAAACAGATGTTTGGAAAAGCTTGTAGTTGTAAGAAGGAGTATAGTTTATATTTTTTATACAGGATAGGAGGGTATTCCATAGATTAGCAGCAGAATAACTAAAGTTTTTCTTGTAAAGATCAAGTCTAGGTTTTGGAAGACATATGTTGTTTAAGCATTGGTTACACTTTGGGCTAAATTTAAATATGTTCCATAGATAAAGCAGTGTAGGAGATGTAGGATGATAGGATGACATAGGACAACAGGATGATGTAGGAGACAGCTCACCTGTTTCTCCAGCAGTGGGCTGGCCACAAACCCCACACCTTTAATTCCACCTTCAAACCATTCACCTTTCCTGCCTCGGAAAGGCCAGTTTGATCCACCATTTTTTGGGTCCGCACCGTTGTCCGTGGAGAAGACCAGAACTAGAGAGTGGAAATTGCGTAGAAGGATGATGATTCTGAAATGTCTTTCTGTGCGTGTTTGTTTTACAGTGATTGTCTTGTTTTTGCTTCATCCTTGTATTAAATTCACATCAACACAATATGTATTAACCCTGACATGTATTATGTATTTGGAATGAATACTACTCATTTGTAATGTACTATCAGTCAAATGAAATGTGATTGTTCAAGTTTTGGTATTTTGGCTTTCAAATCATATTTATGTTAAAAATGTAAGGAAAAAAAAAGGTCAAAAGACAGATTTAAAATTGTTTATATGTGAAATAACTAAAATATGTACTGGTATATTTGTAGATTTATAAAACAAATAGTTCATTTCAGTAGTTCATAAAACATTTGAATAGTCCATAAAACAAATAGTTCATAAGAATAATGAAGAGCAAAACCTCTATCGTAATGCGAAGAAAACTAAATTGATGACAACTGACAAAACAAACAAGGCAGCTGAAATATGTATCAATGAGGAAAAATTGGAAGAAGTGGAGAGTTTTGAATATCTTGGATCACTACTAACTAATAATGGAGATACAATGAGGGAAATTAAAAGGAGGACATCTATTGCTCTTCAGAAAGTAAAACAACTAAAGAATCTGTGGAGAGGAACTGACAGAACTACAAAAATAAGATTTTTAAGGGTTTGCATTTTCCCATCGCAACATATGCCCGTGAGACTTGGACGCTTAACAAAACAGCTGAGAAACACATAAATGCCTTTGAATGTAAATGCTACAGAAGAGTTCTTCAAATATCATGGACACAAAAAAGAACAAATATATCTATACTACAAGAGCTTAATATTGAAGAAGGCTGGCTAGTAAAGAGGATTAAAGAGAGAAAACTTAAATACTTTGGACACATTAAATGTCATGATAATCTAGAGAAAACCGTATTGGAAGGATATATAATGGGAAAAAAAAGAGAGGAAGTCAAAGACGAAGATGGCTGCAAGACATCGTTGATGATCTGTGAATGGATGCATCAGCAGCAGGACGTCTTGCTTACAACTGAGAGGCCTACAGGAGTGCTATTAAGGAGGCAAAGTTCCAAAAGGGACATGCAAATGAATAAATGAATGAGTTCATTTTTATATTTCCACATCATGTAAGGACATGATTTTCATATGAGCGCTATCTATACACAGACCGCAGTGAGACTGGTTTACTCTCAGCGTCACTGTTTATGTCACTAGTTTTCTCCTGCAGGGACTCGAGTGCATGGCCTATGTGTTGGTGTTAGCTAGTGGACATGTTGCTGCATGTCAACTTACACATCTTATGTCCAGACAGCAGGCTGCATGAAAAAAGGATATTATTTTCATGTAGAAATTCTTGTACAGCACAAGCAGCAAGTGTCCCAGACTTGCCTGGCAGCAGATGTCGTGTAAGAGTTATTAAACAAAGCCATACAAATATCAGTTTTGGCACCATTTTCTTGTGATATTTTGAAAGACTGCAGCTACAGTTGCTAGATTAATTCAGGATATGTCACAAGCATCATGCTATTATCTCTAAATTCTGAGTTTGGTATGATGCCGAGTCACAGTCATTCTGCAAACCATCTTTAGACATGCAGATGAGCATCACACACTGCACTCATTTGAGAGGCAACTGTTATTCACACGATGTCGTGATCCTAGTGGAGTTTCTAAGAAGACAGTCATTGCAGATCACCAGGAAGAAGACAGTCATTGCAGATCACCAGGAAGAAGACAGTCATTGCAGCTCACCAGGAAGAAGACAATCATTGCCGATCACCAGGAAGAAGACAATCATTGCAGATTACCAGGAAGAAGACAATCATTGCAGATCACCAGGAAGAAGACAATCATTGCAGATCACCAGGAAGAAGACAATCATTGCAGATCACCAGGAAGAAGACAGTCACTGGAGATCACCAGGAAGAAGACAATCATTGCAGATCACCAGGAAGAAAACAATCATTGCCAATCACCAGGAAGAAGACAGTCACTGGAGATCACCAGGAATAAGACAATCATTGCAGATCACCAGGAAGAAGGCAATCATTGCAGATCACCAGGAAGAAGACAATCATTGCAGATCACCAGGAAGAAGACAGTCATTGCAGATTACCAGGAAGAAGACAGTCATTGCAGATTACCAGGAAGAAGACAGTCATTGCAGATTACCAGGAAGAAGACAATCATTGCAGATCACCAGGAAGAAGACAGTCATTGCAGATCACCAGGAAGAAGACAGTCACTGCAGATCACCAGGAAGAAGACAGTCATTGCATATCACCAGGAAGAAGACAATCATTGCCGATCACCAGGAAGAAGACAATCATTGCAGATCACCAGGAAGAAAACAATCATTGCAGATCACCAGGAAGAAGACAATCACTGCAGATCACCAGGAAGAAGACAATCATTGCAGATCACCAGGAAGAAGACAATCATTGCAGATCACCAGGAAGAAGACAATCATTGCAGATCACCAGGAAGACATTCCATCTTCTTGTCAATATCCTGGGAATGATAAAAAAGCAATGACAATCAGCTACTCCGGGGGGTTGTTTTTCAGTAATAATATCATCATCATCGTCATCAAATGGAAGAGCAAATCATTTAGCCATAATTAGGGAGAAAAAATCATTTTCATAAAACTTTTGGTCTGTCTACACATACTGGACACAACAGCATAATATGGTAATCACTTGCTGCTGATGTAATCCTTGCTCTAATTAGAACATACCTGTATTGTTCCAGACACCTTTTTCCTTAAGAGCATTCACTACCTTCCCCACCCCTTCATCCATGGCAGATGTCATTGCAGCAAACGTCCTTCTGTCAGGGTCTGGTATGTGTAGATATTTCTGTCTGTAGCTGTGGGGCACCTTATGAGGACCATCCATGAGATGATCAGAATACAGAAGTAGGTGGACACATACTCTCAAAATACAACAATATAACAATCTTTATACAAACTTATACAATAAGCATACATACATGATCAACAGGTTTGATCAAAAATAGACTAGTACTATAAAATCAGACTAAATAAAAAAATGATTCAAACTTAAAATATACTGTTCAAAAAAAGAAACGCAGTAGATATGATGTTGCGATTTAAACTGAAGTTTGCTGATCAGACAAGGGCAAATTGCCTGAAATGTTTACTTGGACATCAACATCATGTGCTGACCTGAATTGTACTCAGCAGATGATTCATGAGCACAGAAAAGCGACACTAGTCAAAACAGCATCTTTGACAATAACTCATGACAAGTTCACGAGAATCCCATGAAACTTACAGAAAACAAAACTCACTGATTGTGTTATTGAATGTCTATAAAAGATTGATGCTCCTTGAATCAATTCATTTGAAAATTCAATGCGCAAGTATGACTCATCTCACTACAGAACAACAACTCATCATCACTGGATGTTTACAAAGTGTAGTGGCCAGACAATGTGGTTAGAAGCAACATTAGTCACCTTTGGTGATGATTTCCAGTTGCAGACCGGCCGCACATTGCAAGACCCATAGTCACAACTCCCACCGAAGACTGCTTCATACAGCTGCGTCACCTCAGGAATTGATTTGCATCTGCGTCCTCAACAATCCAGTCAATGACAGCAGCTCGTCGAATTTCAGATCAAACGGTCAGGAACGGGCTGCACGACGCTGGTCTTTGGGCTAAAAGATCCTACAGAGGTCCTGTTCACACGGACCAGCATCACCAAAACCGACTGCACTGGGCGAACCAGCATCATCAATGGACCATTGTGAATGATTGGAGAAGGTTTGGTTTAGTGATGAATCATTCTTTCTGCTTCAGCAACATGATAGAAGGAGAAGAGTTTACCACTGAGTCCATGAGCGCTACGCCCAGAACTGTGTGGATGAGGCTCATCCACATGGTATTGGAGGTGTACTGGTGTGAGGGATGATCAACTTCATGGGAAGAAGTGACCTGGTGCAAACTGAAGGAGACCTGAATGCCCAACGATATGTCGCTGAAATTCTTTGTCTTCGCGTCCTTCCACTTCTGGCTGCATCAAGGTCAATTTTTCAGCAGGATAATTCTCGACCTCATGTGGCACAACTCACCACCCAGTTCCTCACTGACAGCAACGTCCAGACCACTTATGGGATGAACTCAACAGACAAGTCTGCCAGTGAGATGGCACCAACTGATCTCCAACTGCGGGAAATGTGGGCAGCCATCCCACAACAACAGATCTAATGGCTAACAGGATCCATGTCAAAGAGATGTTCTCTGATACAGGCCAGAGGAGGCCATGCACCTTACTGAAACGGAGGCTTCAGTTGCAAAGAATAAAAGTCCAAACCAAATTTAATGAATGTCATTTCATTGTTAAAGTCTTAGTTTCTTCATTCCAAGATTGAAACATTAATTCCTTAAAATAAAATTTTGATACAAATTTGAAATTTTGTGTCCATTACGACTACAGTAGTGTTGTGTTTCTTTTTTTGATCAGCATACTTCCCTTCAGCAGCTGCACATTGTATTCAAGTTTGATGGAGTTGAAGCTAGCATAGTCCATCTTTCCAGATTCCTTGTTATGAATCTTCAAAACATCTTGTGATACAGCGAAACATCTTGTGACATACAGCAAAATGTCTTGTGACATACAGCAAAACATCTTGTGACATACAGCAAAACGTCTTGTGACATACAGCAAAACGTCTTGTGACATACAGCAAGTTTGTTTCTTCTCATGATCAAAGGATCAAGAATAAAAGGAGGTAAACCCTGGATGGCTGAAGCAGAAGACTCAAAAAGCACAGTTACTGGTCCTCAACACATCTCAGCACATCTCAACACATCTCAGCACATCTCAACACATCTCAGCACATCTCAACACATCTCAACCGAACCTGAACCGATTGCTTGCAGCCAGGCCCACCAAAACCTCACTAAAGTACACGTAAACCTTACAGGAAACTGTCCAAAATGGGCAGAGGGAAAAACACAATAGGAAATAAATGAACTCATTAGCAAACGTACAACTCCCAATGACATAATCATTTACACAGACAGATCAGCCAGCAGGGAACTAGAAGCAGTTGAGGTTTTGCAGCAGACCGAGGAGGTAAAACACTCAAACTCATGGTTGAAAGGAACAATTTTTTATAAATAGGAAACTACGAGGTTTTGGTACGGTAAAGTAAGAGAACAAATATTGTAGGATTAAACCTCGAAAAAATCGTAGACAAAGCACTTTAGTGAGACGTGAGAGAAAGAAAAATCACAAGAGAATTACCTGGGATTCGAACACGGACTCCGGTAGGACGAGCAGCCGTCTAGCCACGAGAGAACAGCGTACTATCGACTTAGCCAACTAGCACCCCAAAAAAGGTGTTTTGTTGACATAGTCTTTAGTAACTGCTCAGCAGACATGAGAGATCGTGACACCCGGAAAGAATCGAGGTCGTGACACACAGAAATTCCGTAGCTTAGATTCATTCTCTCTAGCAGGTACCAACTAGACAAACATACACACGGTCTCCTGCCATGTCTGGTGCAAACTTGAACAACAATAACAAACGAACGAATATGTGTATGTTTGTCTAGCTGGTTAGGCGGCAGCTCGTCCTACCGGAGTCCGTGTTCGAATCCCAGGTAATTCTCTTGTGATTTTTCTTTCTCTCACGTCTCACTAAAGTGCTTTGTCTACGATTTTTTCGAGGTTTAATCCTACAATATTTGTTCTCTTACTTTACCGTACCAAAACCTCGTAGTTTCCTATTTATAAAAAACTGTTCCTTAAAACTATACCTGAAACTAACTTCATGTAATAAGTATTCGTTCGTTTGTTATTGTTGTTCAAGTTTGCACCAGACATGGCAGGAGACCATGTGTATGTTTGTCTAGTTGGTACCTGCTAGAGAGAATGAATCTAAGCTACGGAATTTCTGTGTGTCACGACCTCGATTCTTTCAAGGTGTCACGATCTCTCATGTCTGCTGAGCAGTTACTAAAGACTATGTCAACAAAACACCTTTTTTGGGGTGCTAGCAGGCTAAGTCGATAGTACGCTGTTCTCTCGTGGCTAGACGGCTGCTCGTCCTACCGGAGTCCGTGTTCGAATCCCAGGTAATTCTCTTGTGATTTTTCTTTCTCTCACGTCTCACTAAAGTGCTTTGTCTACGATTTTTTCGAGGTTTAATCCTACAATATTTGTTCTCTTACTTTACCAAACTCATGGTTGAGGCCTGTACAAACACCCGCTCAAATATAAGCATGGAAACAGAGGTCGTCACACAAGCATTAGAACAGGTAGTGACAGGGAAACAACACCGCATCACCAGCATTACCAGCTCTCAGAATTGATTAAGGAAAGTGGGACAAAAAGCCAGTACAAGTGAATCTTATATCCTTCCTGTGCCGTTAAACGTCACATAGGGCTCACAAGGTAGTTTGCCAATTTTTCCTGTTTTTGGTGAAAACATCAAGGGATTTTATGCCTGTTAATTTGGCCTCTCTTAACAATGTCCTCTTTAGAGCTTCCCCATGCTCAGCCTCTTTTTCTTCGACCTGTTGTGTTCCACTTGATAGCTTGTTTGGGGATTCTCTGATCATTTCTTCTCATCACTTGACCAACATAATCCATCTCATTTTCCTGATCACCCATGAGACTGGTTGTTGTTTGCTCATCTGTCTTATCTCTGCATTGTTCCTGAATTCGTTCCACTTGATGCCAAGTATTTTCCTTAGGCATTTGTTTTCAAAAGAGTCTAATTTCTTGTCCATTTCTTTAGTTGTTTTCCAGCTTTCACATGCATAAATGAGGGTGCATATTACATTCGAACTGAATAGTCTTAACTTAGTTTTTGAACCTTTGAATGCCATATGTTCTTAAAATTCTTGAAGATCAATGCTGTTTTTGCAATTCTAATTCTAACTTCCTTTCTGGTGTCACCATCCTAGTCTATGTAGCTGCCAAGGTATGCAAATTAACTGACTTCTTTATCAGCTGTCCCTTCTACGTGTATTTTTCCATTTTGATTAATGGGAAGTTTCATTATTTTTATTTTGTCCTTGTTAATTTCAAGTCCTATTTGCTAGCCAGTGAAGACAGGCCATCTGTTTTTTCTTGCATGGAATTCACATTGTTACTGATAAGAGTTTGAATGGCAAGAAATAATTAATAAATCCCACATCAAAAAACATCACATGTATGTACTGTCCAGGCCAAGCTGAAGTGGATGGATGCAACAAAGCCGACTTGCTACCCAGCAAGGGCCAGACCAGAAGGCCTCATCAAAATAGACAAATTTGACCTATACAAATCCATCAAGCAACACCATGATGAACAAATGCAAAGAAACTTCCTCAAAGTATCTGTCACACACGACTCAATGCATTATATGAAGCCAAAGGGCAGTGGCTGCAAATCCCAACTAAACGCTAGATCACAAGCAACACACAATCAACACAACATTGGAGTCATCTCCCTAAAAACACTGAAGAAAATCCTGATGCCAAAGGCTGAACATGAACAGGCATGCCCCTCCCCAGGACCAGAAACAGAGCTAGGGTCTTTTTTTAACAGTTACAACTACAGTTTCTTGTCTTCTTGCGTGCCAACTTCTGCAGATGGTGACTTATCATTCCTTTACACAGACTTCCATCTTTCCTTCACGTTCCTTTGTTTCAACAGTTAATGTTAAAGTTTGGTGTAGGTCTGCTGTGATAAGAAAACCTTCACTGTGATGGCAGTGATACTCCTCCAGGTGTTACCACATTTACAATCACTGCCAAAATTTTTTTCACTTTTGAAAGTTTTCCTTGCAGACAGTATACAGAATCAGTCTTAAATCAATCTCCTAGTTTTCTCTTCAGTGTTCTGTTTATACTCATAACATCTTCTCATATACAGAAACACTTCTGTTTATGCTTGTAGCATCTTCTCATATAGACATACTTCTGATTTTCTGTTACATCTTCTCATATACAGACTTACTTCTCTGATGGTCTTTTTATACCTGTATTATCTTCCCATATCCCATATATACATAAACACTTCTCTGATGGTCTGTTTATACTCTTAGTGTCTAGATTGTATACATAAACACTTCTCTGATGGTCTGTTTATACTCAGATTGTGCCACCCATACTCATAAACAGTTCTCTGATGGTCTGTTTATACTCATAGTGTCTTCTCATACAAAAACACTTCTCTGATGGTCTATTTATACCTGTATTATCTTCCCTATATACCATATATACATAAACACTTCTCTGATGGTCTGTTTATACTCTTAGGGTCTTCTCATATTAAAAAAAACACTTCTCTGATGTTATGCTCAGTTACCCTAGTGATCTGCACTTGTATTTTTGCCCTACATTCTGTTATGAGCAAAGAGCAGAACCTCTATCTTAATGCAAAGAAAACTAAATTGATGACAACTGACAAAACAAATAAGGCAGCTGAAAAATGTATCAATGAGGAAAAACTGGAAGAAGTTAAGAGTTTTGAATATCTTGGATCACTACTAACTAATAATGGAGATACAATGAGGGAAATTAAAAGGAGGACATCTATCGCTCTTCAGAAAGTAAAACAACTAAAGAATCTGCGGAGAGGAACAGACAGAACCATAAAAATAAGATTTTTAAGGGCATGCATCTTTCCCGTCGCAACATATGCCTGTGAGACCTGGACACTTAACAAAACAGCTGAGAAACACATAAATGCCTTTGAATGTAAATGCTGTATGCAGGAGACTCTCTACTGTAGAGAGCGGAACAACAACACAACTCCTTCAGATCATCAGAGGAAGTACCCCCCCTCAGACAAGTGTTTCGGCCCTTTAAACTTCTGACACTCTAAGGGGGGTGGGCCCCTTTGGGTCATGACTCCCAGAGATCTTGTGAGTTGTTGCTTTTTTTTTTCTTTCCTTTCCTGGTCCTGGGATTGAACCCGTGATCTTCCAGTTGGCACTGCACTTTTGAAGTGCGTCTTCAGCGATTTAGCTACAGAGGACTGGTATTGGTTGTGGCAAATGAAATTACTTATGTTCCCAATGCTTGTTTCACATACTCTACAACCAGCATGAGGCCTTTTCTGCTGTTTATGAAAGGCTTTTCCATGCCCTTGCTCTTGCTTGTCCCTTTATGCCCAGTTGCTTACATAGGTCGTATGCTGATGTTGCTATGAATCCTCTTGCTCCCACTTCTACAGCTATCACTTTTGCCCTGATTCCTGCCCCCTGCCTCAGTTGCTTGACCAGGTCATTGTACTTCTCAAATATGAATAAATGCTGTTCCTCTATTATAGTTTCGTACGGGACCGTAAGCTCGATCATTATTAATTCTTGTTTTTCTGTGGAGTACACTACAATGTCCGGTTGCATTCCTGTGTTCTTGATGGCAGTCGGGTATTCTCTTCTTCTTGGAAGGTCCGCTATCACATCCTAGTCATTTGTACCACCTATCAGTGATGGTAAAGGAATGTCCCTGATTTCAATATTTGATGTCGTACCAGCACCTATGAAGTATTTAGGTGGGACCTCAACTCTTTTGCTGTTATTTGGTTTATCTTTTGCCCTGTCTATGATGGCTACTAGTTCCTGCAGCACTCTGTTGTGCCGCCAGGTGTACCGTCCTTGCCCTAAAGACACTCTACATGCTGACAGCACATGTTCCAATGTTTGCCTTTCGTTGCAGAGAGGGCACTTTGTATCTTCTGATACACCCCATTTGTATAGGTTGGAGCCTGTAGGCAGAAGGTCATAAGTAGCTCTGATGATGAAGCTGAGCCTCAAGGGTGCCATTTTCAAGATGTCATTCCATGTTAGTGATCTCTGCAGGACTTCCTCCCATGTTGTCCACTGCCCTTGTTGTGATTGTTGGACTGCCTTCTGGACCCGCTTGTCATTCTCTGTATTCCTTACTTCGCTGATGATCATATCCCTTCTTTCCTTGCAGGAGGCCTTTGACCACCATTTGATTTCACCATGACCAAATCCCCTTCTGTTGGTCTGGGTGTACCCTATTACTTCTTTCAGCTCCTGCGTTTCCCTGGCTGTGGTCACTTCCTCACCTACTTTCCATTTTCGTCCAGTTTTAAGTGTTGGCTGCACTTCTCGTACCACCGGATCTGTAGATTCTTGTAGCATCATTGCAAGTCTTGAATGTATAAATTAGGAAAAAAGTAGGAGCAGCTTTATTACTTAACGATTACAAAGTTGTGACGTTTCAGCGTGAGCCTTAATCATACAAAAACATACAGGACAAAGAAATAGATAGAGGAGATAAAGTATAGATTCACATGAATACTAAAAAAAAAAAAATTTTTTTAAAAAGAGTACTTAACTGTAAATTGCAAGGTGTGGCTTGTCCGGCGGTGTGTGTCAGGAATGGATCTAGTGGGACATGGAGACTGTTTAAATAGAGACCTGTGACATGTGGTCAGTGGGTTGTAACTGGGGGTGGTGGATGGGGAACCGGGGAGGGGAGAGAGAGTGACGCAATACCGACCTAGCTAGGAGAAATTGAAACAGATGATTGGGGAAGAGGGGTTGCAGAGAAAATAGCGGGGTTGCAGAGTGATGCTGTGAGGAAGTTTGAAAAGTAAGAAGGGGTGGATTTAGTGAATAGGTACTATAATGATTGAAGAAGATGATGTTACATGTAACTAAACAGCAAGTTTAACCCATGTGGTTCCAGCGTCCCATAATTTTGAATGCAGCGGTTCTCAAGTGCCAGGCGGCTTGTGTCATCTGCATGACACTGTTTAATGGCTGTTACCAGAAAATCAGATTTGCCTCTGTGGTTGGGGCCAAGCTATCTTCTCTGCAACTCCTCTTCCCCAATCATCTGTTTCAATTTCTCCTAGCTAGGTCGGTATTGCGTCACTTTCTCTCCCCTCCCCAGTTCCCCATCCACCACCCCCAGTTACAATCCACTGACCACATGTCACAGGTCTCTATTTAAACAGTATCCACGTCCCACTAGATCCATTCCTGACACACACCGCCGGACAAGCCACACCTTGCAATTTACAGCTAAGTACTCTTTTAAAAAAAATTTTTTTTTTTTTAGTATTCATGTGAATCTATACTTTATCTCCTCTCTCTATTTCTTCATCCTGAATGTTTTTGTATGATTAAGGCTCACGCTGAAACGTCACAACTTTGTAATCATTAAGTAATAAAGCCGCTCCGACTTTTTTCCTATTTTATACATTCTGGTATCACAGCTTTACTGCAGTGTTTCGTGTATAGTTGTATACTTATACACTAATCATTGCAAGTCTTGTTTTTCCTACCTTGTATTCTTCAACCACAGATTTGAATGGCAGCTGCAGTTTGCTCTTCTTGCAGTACAGTGCTACATCAGTTAATCCTGGTGGTACGCCCAGCCACTTTCTTATGGATTTATTTATCTTTCTTTCGACTGCCTCTACTGTGCTGGTACTTACTTCGTAAATGAGTAGTGGCCACATCAGTTTTGGAATAAGCATGAACTGGAGGCACCATATTTTGAACTTACCCAGTAGCTCTATGATGCTCAGTCCATTCTGCGCCATTTCTATAACCTGCTTCACAGCACTTGAGTCCTTCATGAATACATCATATACTCTGCCAAGGCTCTTCACTGGCTCTTCCCCTACAGTTGGGATTATTTGATTTGCCACTGTGTACAATCTTTCTATCACTTTCCCTTTCATGAGTGACAGGCTTCTTGACTTCTTTGGCTTGAAGCTCATGCGGCACCATATGATAAGGCTGTCCAAACGCTCTAACATCTTTCGTGCCTGTGCTTCACTGGTTGTTATTACTGTTGTGTCATCCATGAATGCTTTTAGTGGTGGCATTTGACATCCATTTCTGAATCTTGGGCCTTCTGCTGCTCTCAGGATTACTTGCATGGCTAGTACGAACAGTATGGGAGATATTGTACAACCCATTGCAATTCCTACCTGGAGCTCGATCCATCTTGTAATACATCCTGATGTTCCAAATCTCATGAAGAACCCTGTGAAGTACCTTTTCAGCATATTTGTGATTTCTTTTGGCACATGATACATGTCTAGTGCTAGCCATATCATCTGGTGCGGTACTGAGCCATACGCATTGGCTAGGTCAAGCCATATTACCTCACGGTAATGCTACAGAAGAGTTCTCCAAATATCGTGGACACAAAAAAGAACAAATATATCTATACTACAAGAGCTTAATATTGAAGACGGCTGGCTAGTAAAGAGGATTAAAGAGAGAAAACTTAAATATTTTGGACACATTAAACGTCATGATAATTTAGAGAGACCGTATTGGAAGGATACATAATGGGAAAAAGAAAAAGAGGAAGACCAAAATGAAGATGGCTGCAAGACATCATTGACGATCTGCAAATGGATGCATCAGTGGCAGGCCATCTTGCTCACAACTGAGAGGCCTACAGGAGTGTTGTTAGGGAGGCAAAGTTCCGCAAGGGACATGCAAATGAATGAATGAATGAATGATGTTCTTGTTTAATCCTGTTTTTCTGTAGCCTTTGGGCCATCTTGGCTGTGCTTCTTGAATGAAAAAAGATGTAAAGTGAGTGTGCATTCATAGATACTTTTATGTATCTATATGCGTTTTTTCTAAAAATCACTATTTATGCACTGACAAAATTTTTATTAATCATCTAACTCCCAAGACTTACCTGTAGAGGCCCATGCACAGCCTGATATGCCAGGTAGAGAAAGAATGGTTTACGTGTGTCATGAGCTTCGATCAGATCAATTGCTTTGTTCGTGTACAAGTTTGTTGAATACGTCCCACTTTCATTGTATACATTCAAGAAAGTATCTCTGGTGTCATCATGGAGATCCACACCACACCCACCCTTCAAGCAGCGACTGGTGAAACATAAACATAGAGGGCGCTACTTTTATACAAGCTTCTTTCACCATATCTTTAAAATCTCACTATCTTACATTCTTCCCGTGCCGTTAAATGTCACACCGAGCTCAAATGCTCATTAGCCAAGTTTTCCTGTTGTCTGTGAACTTTTCAACCTCATCAAGGGATTTTATGCCTACTAATTTGGCCTTTTTTAACAATGTCCTTCTCTAGAGTTTTACATGATTGACCTCTTTTTAATGATCAATAATGATATAAATATTAAATAATACCATTTACCATATATTTTCCCATGAAATTTCAATTAATTGTTTATTGTCTAGTGTGTCACTGTAAAGCAATGATGATTCTAGAGTCACTGGTACCCAGTCATAATAGAAGATGTCAGGGGAGAGCAGTTCATTGTGGACCCAGTCAGAATGGAAGATGTCAGGGGAGAGCAGCTCATTGTGGACCCAGTCAGAACAGAAGATGTCAGGGGAAACTAGCTTATTGTGGACCCAGTCATAATGGAAGATGTCAGGGGAGAGCAGCTCATTGTGGACCCAGTTATAATGGATGATGTTAGGGGAAAGCAGCTCATTGTGGACCCAGTCAGAATGAAGATGTTAGGGGAGAGCAGCTCATTGTGGACCCAGTTAGAATGGAAGATGTCAGGGGAGAGCAGCTCATTGTGGACCCAGTCATAATGGAAGATGTCAGGGGAGAGCAGCTCATTGTGAACCAAGTTAAAATGGAAGATATCAGGGGAGAGCAGCTCGTTGTGGACCCAGTCAGAATGGAAGATGTCAGGGGAGAGCAACTTACTGTGGACCCAGTCAGAATGGAAGATGTCAGGGGAGAGCAGCTTACTGTGGACCCAGTCAGAATGGAAGATGTCAGGGGAGAGCAGCTCATTGTGGACCCAGTTAGAATGTAAGATGTCAAGGGAGACTAGTATCATGATGATGTCTTTGGCCTTTCTTTGGCCTGTTGTGTCCCACTTGATAGCTTGTTTTGGGATTCTCTGATTGTTTCCTCTCATCACATGACCAATATATGTCCATCTTCTTTTTCTGATCACCCATGAGACAAGTTGTTAGCTCATCTGTCTTATCTCTGTGTTGTTCTTTCATTCATTCCACTTTATACCGAGTATTTTCCTTAGGCATTTGTTTTCAAAAGAGTCTATTTTCTTATCTATTTCTTTAACTGTTTTCCAGCTTAGTTTTTCTTTAGTTGATTAAATGAGGGTGGATATTACATTTGAGTTGAATAATCTTAGCTTATAATCCCACTATAATGAAGTAAAATTACATTACCCGTGGATGTTACATGCTACTTAGTTGTTTGTGTAAGGGAGTGTGAAGAATAGGATGTAATCTTAGTTGTGTGTGTAAGGGAGTGTGAAGACTAGGATGTAATTTTAGCTGTTTGTGTAAGGGAGTGTGAAGAATAGGATGTAATCTTAGTTGTGTGTGTAAGGGTGAAGCGTAGGAAATAATCTTCCATAAAGGGTCAGGGAAGAGAACGAATTTCTTACTTGTGTCTAAAATAGTCTCCAGCACCGGTGTAGAAACCATAAAATCTGTCAAAACCTCTTCTTGTAGGGAGATACTTTTTTTTGTAAAACCCCAAGTGCCACTTCCCAACAGCATATGTGGAGTATCCAGCTTCACTGAGTTTGTCTGCCAGAGTGGCTGATCCAACAGGTAGTGCCATGGCCTGGTTTGGGCCAATAACTCCATGTTGTAGTCCTGGATATAATGAAGGACACATAAGAACTTCATGACAGACATGTACATTAGGATATATAAATACATCAGAGAGAGAGAGAGAGAGAGAGATATAGCTAAATATAAAAGTATACTATGCAAATGTACTTTAGAAGGATAGAAGAATGTATAACTACAGCTGGATGTAGATTAACATATACTACATATATTAAGATGTGAATGTGCAATAGATTAACATATACTACATATATTAAGATGTGAATGTGCAATAGATTAACATATACTATATACATTACAATGTAAAAGTGCAATAGATTAACATATACTACACACATTAAGATGTGAATGTGCAATAGATTAACACATACTACATATATATATTAGGATGTGAACATGCTGTAGATAAACATACACGTCTACTAGGATGTGCATGTAGTGTGTGAAAACTATGTTAACCAAACTGCACAGCAACTGGCCAAAGAATATGACTGCCCTAACTGTTGAAATGGAGCACGTTAGCAACTTGCGTTATAAACAGCGAATTGTGATAGAATTTCTCATTGCAGAGAAGGAAACTGTTGTGAATTTTCACAAGCGTTTATGTGACATGTATGGAAGTTTTGCAGTCGACAGAAGTACACTCATTCACTGGGTTTAGAGAATCAAAGAATCAATAAATGGAGATAAGGAGTTGTATGATCAGCTGCGCTGTGGACGTCCTGCCACAGCCACCAAGGCAGAATTATTGAAATGTGCTGAAGGCATTATCCTTACTGTTAGGCATATCACTACTCAACAATTGGCCTTAAAGCTGTCAGTCAGCAATGGTAGTGCAAATGCAGTTATAAAAGCTCTTGGATTTTCTAAGGTTTGCACAAAATGGGTTCCTCAAAGTCTCACAAATGACCATCGATTGCAAAGGAAAGCAATTTCTTCTGAATTGTTGGAGAGTTTAAATGCTGAAGGAGATAACCTTTTTGGCTAAGATCATAACAGGTGACGAAACCTGGGCACATCATTTTGAACCTGAGACAAAAAGACAGTCAATGGAGTGGCATCATCCACAGTCACCACGAAGAAAGAAATTCAAGACAAGTCCTTCAGCTGGAAAGGTCATGATCACTGTCTTTTGGGACACTGAAGGTGTAATTCTTGTGGATGTTATGCCAAGAGGAGAGACAATCAGTTCGCAAGCTTACATTAAGACACTGAAAAAACTCAATCAATGTTTTTGCAGAGTTCGGCTGCACAAGAATCCAGCAGACCTGCTTCTCCCTCACGACAATGCGCGCCCTCACACAAGTCTGGCAACACAGGAAGCAATCACCAAACTGGGTTGGATTGTACTACCCCATCCACGCTTTAGTCCCGATTAGGCATTTGTTTTCAAAAGAGTCTATTTTCTTATCTATTTCTTTAACTGTTTTCCAGCTTAGTTTTTCTTTAGTTGATTAAATGAGGGTGGATATTACATTTGAGTTGAATAATCTTAGCTTATAATCCCACTATAATGAAGTAAAATTACATTACCCGTGGATGTTACATGCTACTTAGTTGTTTGTGTAAGGGAGTGTGAAGAATAGGATGTAATCTTAGTTGTGTGTGTAAGGGAGTGTGAAGACTAGGATGTAATTTTAGCTGTTTGTGTAAGGGAGTGTGAAGAATAGGATGTAATCTTAGTTGTGTGTGTAAGGGTGAAGCGTAGGAAATAATCTTCCATAAAGGGTCAGGGAAGAGAACGAATTTCTTACTTGTGTCTAAAATAGTCTCCAGCACCGGTGTAGAAACCATAAAATCTGTCAAAACCTCTTCTTGTAGGGAGATACTTTTTTTTGTAAAACCCCAAGTGCCACTTCCCAACAGCATATGTGGAGTATCCAGCTTCACTGAGTTTGTCTGCCAGAGTGGCTGATCCAACAGGTAGTGCCATGGCCTGGTTTGGGCCAATAACTCCATGTTGTAGTCCTGGATATAATGAAGGACACATAAGAACTTCATGACAGACATGTACATTAGGATATATAAATACATCAGAGAGAGAGAGAGAGAGAGAGATATAGCTAAATATAAAAGTATACTATGCAAATGTACTTTAGAAGGATAGAAGAATGTATAACTACAGCTGGATGTAGATTAACATATACTACATATATTAAGATGTGAATGTGCAATAGATTAACATATACTACATATATTAAGATGTGAATGTGCAATAGATTAACATATACTATATACATTACAATGTAAAAGTGCAATAGATTAACATATACTACACACATTAAGATGTGAATGTGCAATAGATTAACACATACTACATATATATATTAGGATGTGAACATGCTGTAGATAAACATACACGTCTACTAGGATGTGCATGTAGTGTGTGAAAACTATGTTAACCAAACTGCACAGCAACTGGCCAAAGAATATGACTGCCCTAACTGTTGAAATGGAGCACGTTAGCAACTTGCGTTATAAACAGCGAATTGTGATAGAATTTCTCATTGCAGAGAAGGAAACTGTTGTGAATTTTCACAAGCGTTTATGTGACATGTATGGAAGTTTTGCAGTCGACAGAAGTACACTCATTCACTGGGTTTAGAGAATCAAAGAATCAATAAATGGAGATAAGGAGTTGTATGATCAGCTGCGCTGTGGACGTCCTGCCACAGCCACCAAGGCAGAATTATTGAAATGTGCTGAAGGCATTATCCTTACTGTTAGGCATATCACTACTCAACAATTGGCCTTAAAGCTGTCAGTCAGCAATGGTAGTGCAAATGCAGTTATAAAAGCTCTTGGATTTTCTAAGGTTTGCACAAAATGGGTTCCTCAAAGTCTCACAAATGACCATCGATTGCAAAGGAAAGCAATTTCTTCTGAATTGTTGGAGAGTTTCAATGCTGAAGGAGATAACCTTTTTGGCTAAGATCATAACAGGTGACGAAACCTGGGCACATCATTTTTAACCTGAGACAAAAAGATAGTCAATGGAGTGATATCATCCACAATCACCACGAAGAAAGAAATTCAAGACAACTCCTTCAGCTGGAAAGGTCATGATCACTGTCTTTTGGGACACTGAAGGTGTAATTCTTGTGGATGTTATGCCAAGAGGAGAGACAATCAGTTCGCAAGCTTACATTAAGACATTGAAAAAACTCAATCAATGTTTTTGCAGAGTTCGGCTGCACAAGAATCCAGCAGACCTGCTTCTCCCTCACGACAATGCGCACCCTCACACAAGTCTGGCAACACAGGAAGCAATCACCAAATTGGGTTGGATTGTACTACCCCATCCACGCTTTAGTCCCGATTTGGCACCCTCTGATTTCCATCTGTTTGGTCCACTTAAAACACACTCTGAGGGGTAAGATTTGAAGATGACGAAGGAGTGACTCATTCAGCAAAGAAATGGCTACATAATCAAGAGAAAATCTGTTACAGGCTAGGAATTCATGTACTTGTTTCGCACTGGCGTAAAGCTGTACAAGTTGATGAGGATTATGTTGAATAATACCGGTTTTTATGTGACATATCCATGTATATTGTTTATAAATTTCATGCTTTTTGAATAAACAGCTCCTGAGAAAAATGATGTGGTGTATTACTTTATGAACGCCCCTCGTGTGGGTGTATTTATATATATATATATAGAGAGAGAGAGAGAATGTGGAGTGTGTGAGTGAGTGTAAGTGAGAGTGTGCATGTGAGAGAGAGAGAGAGAGGAACTCTATGATGGCCTTCGTTATGAAGAAAATCACTGTAGCTTTACCTGTGTGGATCTGATATCGTCCAGACATGAACACGCTACGTGTGGGGGTACATATAGGCTGCACATAGTAGCTCTCTAGTCTGACTCCCTCCTTTGACAGTTTGTCTATCTCTGGAGTCCTACAATAGGTTAAGACAGCACTGTAAACCAGGTTAAGACAGCACTGTAAACCAGGTTAAGACAGCACTGTAAACCAGGTTAAGACAGCACTGTAAACCAGGTTAAGACAGCACTGTAGACCAGGTTAAGACAGTATTGTATATCAGGTTAAGACAGTATTGTATATCAGGTTAAGACAGTATTGTATATCAGGTTAAGACAGTATTGTATATCAGGTTAAGACATCATTATATATCAGGTTAAGACAGTATTGTATATCAGGTTAAGACAGTATTGTATATCAGGTTAAGACAGTATTGTATATCAGGTTAAGACAGTATTGTATTCAGGTTAAGACAGCATTGTATATCAGATTAAGACAGCATTGTATATCAGATTAAGACAGCATTGTATATCAGGTTAAGACAGTATTGTATATCAGGTTAAGACAGTATTGTATTCAGGTTAAGACAGTATTGTAGGCCAAGTGAAGACAGCATTGTAGACCAGGTTAAGACAGTATTGTATTCAGGTTAAGACAGTATTGTATATCAGGCTAAGACAGCATTGTAGGCCAAGTGAAGACAGCATTGTAGACCAGGTTAAGACAGCAAGGCTGAATGCATACAGAATATCAGACCAAAACATTTTAAGTTTGCTTTGCAAGTGAAAACATTCATTTCTTATATAATTTGGAATGATGAACTGGAAACTAGAAGTAACAATGTTTCACTAACTCGGTTTTTGGAACTCTGCATCATTTCAATCCTGCCACGTGCTTGTGGATCTAATGTATTTTTGCCTCTCTTAGTGTTTGTGTATTATAAATATGGTGAACCAACTGTGACAATCCAACAATGAATCTTTGATATCTTATCTTAAGATGTCGTGATATCTTGCCTTATGATTTGAGATGTCTTTGATACCTTGTCTTGTGACTTGAGATGTCTTGATATCTTGTCTTGTGACTTGAGATGTCTTGATATTTTGAGATGCCCTTGACACCTTATGCTGAGATGTCATGATATCTTGTCTTATGACTTGTCTTTGGTAAAATATCCTCCATGCTCCACCTCTAGATATTTTCCGGAAATCCAAAACAGAACATTCAAAAGTTGCTTTTCCCAGATATAGTCTTACATTTTACATCCTTCCCGTGCCGTTAAATGTCACAAAGGGCCTGCATGGTAGTTCGCCAAGATGTCCTGTCTTCGGTGAGTTTTTCAATCTTATCAAGGGATGTTATGCCCACTGAATTGACTTTTCTTAACAATGTCCTCTTTAGAGTTTCACGTGGTCAACCTCTTTTTCTTCAGCCTATTGTGTTCCATTTGATAGCTTGTTTGGGGATTCTCTGATTGTTTCTTCTCATAACATGACTGATATATGTCCATCTTTTTCTGATCACCCATGAGATAGGTTGTTGTTTGCTCATCTGTCTGATCTCTGTGTTGTTCTTGAAATCATTCCATTGTATACCAAGTATTTTCATTAAGCATTTGTTTTCAAAAGAGTCTAATTTCTTGTCTATTTCTTTAGTTGTTTTCCAGCTTTCACATGCATAAATGAGGGTGGATATTACATTTGAATTGAATAATCTTAACTTGGTTTTCATGCTTATAACTTTTGAATGCCATATGTTCTCAAGATTCTTGAAGGTCAATGCTGCTTTGGCAATTCGAATTCTAACTTCTTTTCTGGTGTCACCACTGTGGTCTATATAGCTGCCAAGATATGCACAAAAAAAAAAAAAAAATATATATATATATACACACACTACATCCCAGACATAGTACATCCCAGATATACTACATCCCAGAAAACTGAGTGGCGAAGTGGTTAGTGCACTGGTCTCTCATGGCGAAGGTCGGGGGTTCGAATCCGGCCGGCGGCACCCCAGTCACCCAGCTGTAGAAATGGGTACCTGACTTCTTCTGAAGTTGGGGAAGTAAAAGGCAGCCAGGTGTGATACTGACCATATCACCCTCTAGTATGCTGACAGGTCAAGGAAAATATGGGCCACTAACACCATATCCCTATGTGCCTCTAAGGCATGACAGGGTTATCTTTACTTTTTTTTTTTTTAGACATAGTATATACCAGACAGAGTACATCCAAGGCAGATAGCACATCCTGGATATACTACATCCCAGACATAGTACACCCCAGATATACTACAACCCAAACATACTACATCCCAGACATATCACATCCCAGACATAGTACATCCCAGATATACTACATCCCAGACATAGTACATACCATGCATACTACATCCCAGATATACTACATCTTAGACATACTACTTCCCAGACACAGTACATCCCAGATATACTACATCCCAGATCTGGTATATGCCAAACATGGTACATTCCAGATATACTATATCCCAGACATAGTACATCCCAGTGTGTGATCCGAAACCAGAAAATCTTCCACAAGGTCTATTTAATTTTCTACTTTCACATTCAGAAATAGTTTTCTCACTTATATGTCTCCATCTTTCCTCACTTATATGTTCTAATCTTTTCTCTCTTAAATGCTCTAATCTTTTCTCTCTTAAATGTTCTGATCTTTTCTCTCTTAAATTTTCTGATCTTTCCTTTCTTAAATGTTCTGATCTTTCCTCTTTTAAATGTCCTGACATTTCCACGCTTAAATATTTAGAATCTTTTCTCACCAAAATTTTTCCATGTTATCTCACTTTAATGTCTCTAACTTTCCTCACTTTAATGCCTCCATCTTTCCTCACTTTAATGTCTCTAACTTTCCTCACTTTAATGTCTCTAACTTCCTCACTTTAATGTCTCTAACTTTCCTCACTTTAATGTCTCTAACTTTCCTCACTTTAATGTCTCTAATTTTCCTCACTTTAATGTCTCTAACTTTCCTCACTTTAATGTCTCCAACTTTCCTAACTTTAATGTCTCAACTTTCCTCACTTTAATGTCTCCATTTGTAATCACTTTAATATCTCCAACTTTCTTCACTTTAATGTCTCCATTTGTCCTCACTTTAATGTCTCAACTTTCCTCACTTTAATGTCTCCAACTTTCCTCACTTTAATGTCTCTAACTTTCATCACTTTAATGTCTCCATTTGTCCTCACTTTAATGTCCCAACTTTCATCACTTTAATGTCTCCATTTGTCCTCACTTTAATGTCTCAATTTTCCTCACTTTAATGTCTCCATTTGTCCTCACTTTAATGTCTCAATTTTCCTCACTTTAATGTCTCCATTTGTCCTCACTTTAATGTCTCAATTTTCCTCACTTTAATGTCTCCATTTGTCCTCACTTTAATGTCTCAATTTTCCTCACTTTAATGTCTCCATTTGTCCTCACTTTAATGTCTCAATTTTCCTCACTTTAATGTCTCCATTTGTAATCACTTTAATATCTCCAACTTTCTTCACTTTAATGTCTCCATTTGTCCTCACTTTAATGTCTCAACTTTCCTCACTTTAATGTCTCTAACTTTCCTCACTTTAATGTCTCCAACTTTCCTCACTTTAATGTCTCTAACTTTCATCACTTTAATGTCTCCATTTGTCCTCACTTTAATGTCCCAACTTTCATCACTTTGTCTCCATTTGTCCTCACTTTAATGTCTCAATTTTCCTCACTTTAATGTCTCTAACTTTCCTCACTTTAATGTCTCTAACTTTCCTAACTTTAATGTCTCAACTTTCTCACTTTAATGTCTCCATTTGTCCTCACTTTAATATCTCCAACTTTCCTCACTTTAATGTCTCCATTTGTCCTCACTTTAATGTCTCAACTTTCCTCACTTTAATATCTCTAACTTTCCTCACTTTAATGTCTCCAACTTTCCTCACTTTAATGTCTCTAACTTTCCTCACTTTAATGTCTCCATTTGTCCTCACTTTAATGTCCCAACTTTCATCACTTTAATGTCTCCATTTGTCCTCACTTTAATGTCTCAATTTTCCTCACTTTAATGTCTCTAACTTTCCTCACTTTAATGTCTCCAACTTTCCTCACTTTAATGTCTCCAACTTTCCTCACTTTAATGTCTCCATTTGTCCTCACTTTAATGTCTCAACTTTCCTCACTTTAATATGTCCAACTTTCCTCACCTGAATGTCTCTAAATGTCCTCACTTAAGCTTCTTGATCTGCCCAGCCTCACTACATCCCTGGCATCCACATGGCATTAGACAACACTGGGTGCAGCACAAAGAATCTTGAAGTTTTATTGGAATGAAATGGAGGAAAGTGTGAAATGGCAGAGTGACAGGATGATATTAATGAAGATAATGATGAAAGCAAAAAAAAAAAAGAAACGATGAGATTTCTGCAGAAAGTTCTGTTTTACCTGATATGTGACCTATGGTAACCAACATCATTATAGCCCAAGTCATCCACCATGATAAACACAATATTTGGCTGGCTGGTTCCAGAGATGTAGGATGAGCCAAGAAACAGGACGGCAGTGCAAGTGATGACTGACAGGATGCTCATCATAATTTATGAGATCTGATTGGTTGATAAATAAATGTTATTCAATATTCCTTTTAATGATCATCTATTGTGTAAATCTTTCTCACTACAATATAATAATTCTACATTTTTTAAAATGTAATCTATGAATAATTTGACATAACATAACATATGTTTACTATGATGTAATATACCTCTTCTTTTCACTGTAGAAGATGGTTACGAAGAAAGTAGATGTCAGCTGTTTGTGGAAGTTATGAATATAGCTGTCAGCTGTTTGTGGAAGTTGTGAACTTAGACAGATGTCAGCTGTTTGTGGAAGTTGTGAAAACAGACAGATGTCAGCTGTTTGTGGAAGTTATGAACATAGACAGACGTCAGCTGTTTGTGGAAGTTGTGAAAATAGACAGATGTCAGCTGTTTGTGGAAGTTGTGAACATAGACAGATGTCAGCTGTTTGTAGACATTGTGAAAATAGACAGATGTCAGCTGTTTGTGGAAGTTGTGAACATAGACAGATGTCAGCTGTTTGTGGAAGTTGTGAAAATAGACAGATGTCAGCTGTTTGTGGAAGTTATGAACATAGACAGATGTCAGCTGTTTGTGGAAGTTGTGAACATAGACAGATGTCAGCTGTTTGTGGAAGTTGTGAAAATAGACAGATGTCAGCTGTTTGTGGAAGTTGTGAAAATAGACAGATGTCAGCTGTTTGTAGACGTGAAAATAGACAGATGTCAGCTGTTTGTGGAAGCTGTGAACATAGACAGATATCAGCTGTTTATGGAAGTTGTGAACATCATTTTGTTGGTCATCTTCTTTCATGGTCAGTTCTATCAATTTTTAATCAACATAATCAGTCATTGTAGCAACTAATCACATTTTGTGTTGTAAGGTCCAGTCTGTTTGTGATTACATTGTCTACCTTCAGATTTGACTTCTCTCTTTTCTCATGTGAACAGTCAGTTATCAGTTATAATCTTTCTAGTGTATGAGTGAGTGAGTGAGTGAGTGAGTGAGTGAGTGAGTGATGTGTCAGTCAGTCACATGAAGAAAACATTGATCATCATCATCTGCCAAATTATGTTATCATACGTTCTGTTCAGGTCAGCATGACAGTTTTGACAGGGTTTTCACAGCGAGTGTCAGCTAGTAAGTGATGTCTGTCTGATGGTGTGTGTCTTGATCTGCTAGTGTCAGCTAGTAAGTGATGTCTGTCTGATGGTGTGTGTCTTGATCTGCTAGTGTCAGATAGTAAGTGATGTCTGTCTGATGGCAAGTTAGTGTCTTGATCTGCTAGTGTCAGCTAGTAAGTGATGTCTGTCTGATGGTGTGTGTCTTGATCTGCTAGTGTTAGCTAGTAAGTGATGTCTGTCTGATGGTGTGTGTCTTGATCTGCTAGTGTCAGATAGTAAGTGATGTCTGTCTGATGGCAAGTTAGTGTCTTGATCTGCTAGTGTCAGCTAGTAAGTTATGTCTGTCTGATGGTAAGTTAGTGTCTTGATCTGCTAGTGTCAGCTAGTAAGTGATGTCTGTCTGATGGTAAGTTAGTGTCTTGATCTGCTAGTGTCAGCTAGTAAGTGATGTCTGTCTGATGGTGTGTGTCTTGATCTGCTAGTGTCAGCTAGTAAGTGATGTCTGTCTGATGGTGTGTGTCTTGATCTGCTAGTGTCAGCTTGTAAGTGATGTCTGTCTGATGGTAAGTTAGTGTCTTGATCTGCTAGTGTTAGCTAGTAAGTGATGTCTGTCTGATGGTAAGTTAGTGTCTTGATCTGCTAGTGTCAGCTAGTAAGTGATGTCTGTCTGATGGTAAGTTAGTGTCTTGATCTGCTAGTGTCAGCTAGTAAGTGATGTCTGTCTGATGGTAAGTTAGTGTCTTGATCTGCTAGTGTCAGCTAGTAAGTGATGTCTGTCTGATGGTGTGTGTCTTGATCTGCTAGTGTCAGCTAGTAAGTGATGTCTGTCTGATGGTAAGTTAGTGTCTTGATCTGCTAGTGTTAAATAGTAAATGATGTCTGTCTGATGGCAAGTTAGTGTCTTGATCTGGTAGTGTTAAATAGTAAGTGATGTCTGTCTGATGGTAAGTTAGTGTCTTGATCTGCTAGTGTCAGCTAGTAAGTTATGTCTGTCTGATGACAAGTTAGTGTCTTGATCTGCTAGTGTCAGCTAGTAAGTTATGTCTATCTGATAGTAAGTTAATGTCTTGATTTGCTAGTGTTAAATAGTAAGTGATGTCTGTCTGATGGTAAGTTAGTGTCTTGACCTGCTAGTGTCAGCTAGTAAGTTATGTCTGTCTGATGACAAGTTAGTGTCTTGATCTGCTAGTGTCAGCTAGTAAGTTATGTCTGTCTGATGACAAGTTAGTGTCTTGATCTGCTAGTGTCAGCTAGTAAGTTATGTCTGTCTGATAGTAAGTTAGTGTCTTGATTTGCTAGTGTTAAATAGTAAGTGATGTCTGTCTGATGGTAAGTTAGTGTCTTGATCTGCTAGTGTTAAATAGTAAGTGATGTCTGTCTGATGGTAAGTTAGTGTCTTGATCTGCTAGTGTCAGCTAGTAAGTGATGTCTGTCTGATGGTAAGTGTATGTCTTGATCTGCTAGTGTTAGACACTGATGTCTACTTTGTGGTAAATTATTGTCTTTAATTTACTAACATATTTATAAATGAGTGTCTTTAATTTGGGTAATGACCTGAAGGTGAGAAGCACCAGTCTAGACAGTCCCTGTATTAATCTGGTTCTAGCTGATTGTTACACTGGTTCTAGCTGGTTTATACACTGATTCTAGCTGGTTGCTACGCTGATTCTACCTGGTTGCTACACTGATTCTACCTGGATGCTACAGTGATTCTATCTTGTTGGTACACTGATTCTAGCTGGTGCTACACTGGTTCTAACTGGTTGCTACACTGGTTCTAGCTGGTTGCTACACTGGATAGTTGCTACACTGGATAGTTGCTACACTGGTTTAGCTGATTGCTTACTGGATGGATAGTACACTGGTTCTAGCTGGTTGTTCATTGAATAGATGCTACACTGGTTTAGCTGATTGCTCATTGGATGGTTACCACACTGGTTCTAGTTGGTTGCTTACTGAATGGTTGTTACACTGGTTTAGCTGGTTGCTTACTGGGTGGCAGATCGTAGAGGAGGCAGGACAGCCACTAGCATCACAGCCAACAGCAGCCTAGCACATAGCTCTATACCCACAACTGTGAGCAGCCTAGCACACAGCTCTATACCCACAGCCGTGAGCAGCCTAGCACACAGCTCTATACCCACAGCTGTGAGCAGCCTAGCACACAGCTCTATACCCACAGCCGTGAGCAGCCTAGCACACAGCTCTATACCCACAGCCGTGAGCAGCCTAGCACACAGCTCGATGGTCTGATCACGAAGTTTGCTCCATGCTGGGGCTGTTAGGATTAAAAAGAAAATTACTCGTGAATAACAGGCAGGACTCTTTCAGGCACGGCCGTGAGAACAACCTGAACCAGGTAATTGTAGAGTGGGGCTGTGAGAACAACCTGAAATACATTATTGTAAAGTGGGGCTATGAGAACAACCTGAATCAGATAATTGTAGAGTGGGGCTGTGAGACAAACCTAAACTAGATAATTGTAGAGTGGGGCTGTGAGAACAACCTGAACTAGATAATTGTAGAGTGGAGTTGTGAGAACAACCTGAACTGGATTATTGTAGAGTGGGGCTGTGAGAACAACCTGAACTACATTATTGTAAAGTGAGGCTATGAGAACAACCTTAACTAGATAATTGTAGAGTGGGGCTGTACGAACAACCTGAACCAGATAAGTGTAGAGTGGGGTTGTGAGAACAACCTGAACTAGATAACTGTAGAATGGGGCTGTGAGAACAACCTGTACCAGATTATTGTAGAGTGTGGCTATAAGAACAACCTGAACCACTTGTAAAGTGGGGCTATGAGAACAACCTGAATCAGATAATTGTAGAGTGGGGCTGTGAGACAAACCTAAACTAGATAATTGTAGAGTGGGGCTGTGAGAACAACCTGAACTAGATAATTGTAGAGTGGAGTTGTGAGAACAACCTGAACTGGATTATTGTAGAGTGGGGCTGTGAGAACAACCTGAACTACATTATTGTAAAGTGAGGCTATGAGAACAACCTTAACTAGATAATTGTAGAGTGGGGCTGTACGAACAACCTGAACCAGATAAGTGTAGAGTGGGGTTGTGAGAACAACCTGAACTAGATAACTGTAGAATGGGGCTGTGAGAACAACCTGTACCAGATAATTGTAGAGTGTGGCTATAAGAACAACCTGAACCACTTGTAGAGTGGGGCTGTGACAACAACCTGAACCAGATAACTGTAGAGTGGGGCTGTGAGACAAACCTAAACTAGATAATTGTAGAGTGGGGCTGTGAGAACAACCTGAACTAGATAATTGTAGAGTGGGGTTGTGAGAACAACCTGAACTAGATTAGAGTGGGGCTGTGAGAACAACCTGAACTACACTATTATAAAGTGAGGCTATGAGAACAACCTGGACTAGATAATTGTAGAGTGGGGCTGTAAGAACAACCTGAACCAGATAATTGTAGAGTGGGATTGTGAGAACAACCTGAATTAGATAATTGTAGAGTGGGGTTGTGAGAACAATCTGAACTAGATAATTGTAGAATGAGGCTATGAGAACAACCTGGACTAGATAATTGTAGAGTGGGGTTGTGAGAACAACCTGAACTAGATTAGAGTGGGGCTGTGAGAACAACCTGAACTACACTATTATAAAGTGAGGCTATGAGAACAACCTTAACTAGATAATTGTAGAGTGGGGCTGTAAGAACAATCTGAACTAGATAATTGTAGAGTGGGGTTGTGAGAACAACCTGAACTAGATAATTGTAGAGTGTGGCTATAAGAACAACCTGAACCACTTGTAAAGCGGGGCTGTGACAACAACCTGAACCAGATAATTGTAGAGTGGGGCTATGCAAACAACCTAAACTAGATAATTGTAGAGTGGGGCTGTGAGAACAACCTGAACTAGATAATTGTAGAGTGGGGCTATATGAACAACCTAAACTAGATAATTGTAGAATGGGGCTGTGAGAACAACCTGAACTAGATTATTGTAGAATGGGGCTATAAGAACAACCTGAACCACTTGTAGAGAGGGGCTGTGAGAACAACCTAAACTAGATAATTGTAGAGTGGGGCTATAAGAACAACCTGAACTAGATAATTGTAGCGTGGGAGTGTGATAGGACTGTGGACTTGACTGTTCTGAGAGTGTGACGGAGTGGAGTGTGTCACTCAGGGAAGGAGTGGAGTGTGTCATTCTGGGAAGGAGTGGAGTGAGTCATTAAGGGAAGGAGTGGAGTGTGTCATTAAGGGAATGAGTGGAGTGAGTCATTCAGGGAAGGAGTGGAGTGAGTCACTCATGGAAGGAGTGGAGTGAGTCACTCATGGAAGGAGTGGAGTGTGTCACTCAGGGAAGGAGTGGAGTGTGTCACTCAGGGAAGGAGTGGAGTGAGTCACTCATGGAAGGAGTGGAGTGTGTCACTCAGGGAAGGAGTGGAGTGTGTCACTCAGGGAAGGAGTGGAGTGAGTCACTCAGGGAAGGAGTGGAGTGTGTCACTCAGGGAAGGAGTGGAAAGTGACGTCATTAAAACGACAAACCTGGGATCGTGGAAAAAAATATGTCTGTTAGTTTTATTATACTTTTATTGGGACCTGAAACGTCATTATCACGTGTAAGCCTTGCGGAATAAACCATGTACATTTGCTGTAAAGTTAGGCAGAAATTCTTTCTCTCCCCTACCCTGGACATCGACGGAAAAAAAAACCAAAAAAACATTCGACGTCTAAGACAAGTACTACCACAAAAAGTGATTTTTTTTTTTTCCTTTATCACATTTCAACAAATATCCTTGACTGGCAGAAAAACACATGAAGAGGTCCTCGAAGAATATTTTTAAAACGGAAACTAAATAAAATTATAAGAAAAAGACACACAATTTCTTGGACATATAACGAGAAGACAGAAATTAGAAAATTTAGTACTGACTAAAAATTAGAGGGAAAAAGAAAGAGAGGAAGGTCAAGAGTAAACTATCTGAGTGAACCGGCCAAGAGAGGAAGGTCAAGAGTAAACTATCTGAGTGGACAGACCAAGAGAGGAAAGTCAAGAGTAAACTATCTGAACGGACCGACCAAGAGAGGAAGGTCAAGAGTAAACTATCTGAGTGGACCGACCAAGAGAGGAAGGTCAAGAGTAAACTATTTGAGTGGACTGACGAAGCAGCGTGGAGAAATGGAAAGAATTTGATTGACCGGAGTACCAAGTGAAGCATGATCACCAACTCTATCCGGCACCCAACATAATCTTCTTCTTCTTCTTCGTTCACTTCTACCACCAAAAACCGCACTGTGATCCTACTGAATTCACGCCTGTGGTCCTCGTTAGGTCCCATGGTCCCCTGTGTGGTCCAAAATAGACCACACGAGATCCACGAAAGGACCACAAGGGGTTCAGAGTATCACAGTGCTTTAGCCTGTATTCTTGGTGGGTCTCGGAAGCGGGATTGCGTGACACCGTGGTTTTCATTGCACCAGTTTAGTCTAGGGTTGGACTTTCTCACCGGAAGACCTCGACGTGTTTAGGATATCAGTGCATCCCCGCTGGGTGAGAGGCGGTAGCCCACCCAGGCCAGAGTTGGACTTTCTCACCGGAAAACCTCGACGTGTTTTGAGATACCCGTGTATCACCGCCGGGTGAGAGGTGGTTGCCCATCCAGTCCAGGGTTGGACTTTCTCACCGGAAAACCTCAGCGTGATTAGGATACGCAGACATCCCCGCCGACCCAACATTATAATAATAATAGTAATAGCAGTAGTAGTAGTAGTAGTAGTAGCAATAGCAGCAGCAGTAGTAGTAGTAGTAGTAGCAGTAGTAGTAGTAGTAGTTCATCTTAAGTGTACTCCTATCATCTTAAGTGTAGTTTCGCTACACTCAAGTGTAGTCTCATCATTTTATGTGTAGTTTCGCATCTCAAGTGTAGTCCCATCATCTTAAGTATAGTCCAATCATCTTAAGTGTAGTCCCATCATCTTAAGTACAGTCCCATCATCTTAAGTGTAGTCCCATCATCTTAAGTATAGTTCCATCATCTTAAGTGTAGTCCCATCATCTTAAGTATAGTCCCATCATCTTAAGTGTAGTCCCATCATCTTAAGTATAGTCCCATCATCTTAAGTGTGGTCCCATCATCTTAAGTATATTCTCATCATCTTAAGTGTAGTCCCATCATCTTAAGTATAGTCCAATCATCTTAAGTGTAGTCCCATCATCTTAAGTATAGTCTCATCATCTTAAGTGTAGTCCCATCATCTTAAGTATAGTCTCATCATCTTAAGTGTAGTCCCATCATCTTAAGTATAGTCCCATCATCTTAAGTATAGTCCCATCATCTTAAGTGTAGTCCCATCATCTTAAGTGTAGTCTCATCATCTTAAGTGTAGTCTCATCATCTTAAGTGTGGTTTCGTCATCTTAAGTGTAGTCCCATCATCTTAAGTGTAGTCCCATCATCTTAAGTGTAGTCTCATCATCTTAAGTGTGGTTTCGTCATTAAAACGACAAACCTGGGATCGTGGAAAAAATATGTCTGTTAGTTTTATTATACTTTTATTGGGACCTGAAACATCATTATCACGTGTAAACCTTGCGGAATAAACCATGTACATTTGCTGTAAAGTTAGGCAGAAATTCTCTCTCTCCCCTACCCTGGACATCGACGGAAAAAAAAACCCAAAAAACATTCGACGTCTAAGACAAGTACTACCACAAAAAGTGATTTTTTTTTTTTCCTTTATCACATTTCAACAAATATCCTTGACTGGCAGAAAAACACATGAAGAGGTCCTCGAAGAATATTTTTAAAACGGAAACTAAATAAAATTATAAGAAAAAGACACACAATTTCTTGGACATATAACGAGAAGACAGAAATTAGAAAATTTAGTACTGACTAAAAATTAGAGGGAAAAAGAAAGAGAGGAAGGTCAAGAGTAAACTATCTGAGTGAACCGGCCAAGAGAGGAAGGTCAAGAGTAAACTATCTGAGTGGACAGACCAAGAGAGGAAGGTCAAGAGTAAACTATTTGAGTGGACCGACCAAGAGAGGAAGGTCAAGAGTAAACTATCTGAGTGGACAGACCAAGAGAGGAAGGTCAAGAGTAAACTATCTGAATGGACCGACCAAGAGAGGAAGGTCAAGAGTAAACTATCTGAGTGGACAGACCAAGAGAGGAAGGTCAAGAGTAAACTATTTGAGTGGACCGACCAAGAGAGGAAGGTCAAGAGTAAACTATCTGAGTGGACAGACCAAGAGAGGAAAGTCAAGAGTAAACTATCTGAATGGACCGACCAAGAGAGGAAGGTCAAGAGTAAACTATCTGAGTGGACCGACCAAGACAGGAAGGTCAAGAGTAAACTATCTGAGTGGAGTGACGAAGCAGCGTGGAGAAATGGAAAGAATTTGATTGACCGGAGTACCAAGTGAAGCATGATCACCAACTCTATCCGGCACCCAACATAATCTTCTTCTTCTTCTTCGTTCACTTCTACCACCAAAAACCGCACTGTGATCCTACTGAATTCACGCCTGTGGTCCTCGTTAGGTCCCATGGTCCCCTGTGTGGTCCAAAATAGACCACACGAGATCCACGAAAGGACCACAAGGGGTTCAGAGTATCACAGTGCTTTAGCCTGTATTCTTGGTGGGTCTCGGAAGCGGGATTGCGTGACACCGTGGTTTTCATTGCACCAGTTTAGTCTAGGGTTGGACTTTCTCACCGGAAGACCTCGACGTGTTTAGGATATCAGTGCATCCCCGCTGGGTGAGAGGCGGTAGCCCACCCAGGCCAGAGTTGGACTTTCTCACCGGAAAACCTCGACGTGTTTTGAGATACCCGTGTATCACCGCCGGGTGAGAGGTGGTTGCCCATCCAGTCCAGGGTTGGACTTTCTCACCGGAAAACCTCAGCGTGATTAGGATACGCAGACATCCCCGCCGACCCAACATTATAATAATAATAGTAATAGCAGTAGTAGTAGTAGTAGTAGTAGTAGCAATAGCAGCAGCAGCAGTAGTAGTAGTAGTAGCAGTAGTAGTAGTAGTAGTTCATCTTAAGTGTACTCCTATCATCTTAAGTGTAGTTTCGCTACACTCAAGTGTAGTCTCATCATTTTATGTGTAGTTTCGCATCTCAAGTGTAGTCCCATCATCTTAAGTATAGTCCAATCATCTTAAGTGTAGTCCCATCATCTTAAGTATAGTTCCATCATCTTAAGTGTAGTCCAACCATCTTAAGTATAGTCCAATCATCTTAAGTGTAGTCCCATCATCTTAAGTATAGTCCCATCATCTTAAGTGTGGTCCCATCATCTTAAGTATATTCTCATCATCTTAAGTGTAGTCCCATCATCTTAAGTATAGTCTCATCATCTTAAGTGTAGTCCCATCATCTTAAGTATAGTCTCATCATCTTAAGTGTAGTCCCATCATCTTAAGTATAGTCTCATCATCTTAAGTGTAGTCCCATCATCTTAAGTATAGTCCCATCATCTTAAGTATAGTCCCATCATCTTAAGTGTAGTCCCATCATCTTAAGTGTAGTCTCATCATCTTAAGTGTAGTCTCATCATCTTAAGTGTGGTTTCGACATCTTAAGTGTGGTCCCATCATCTTAAGTATAGTCCCATCATCTTAAGTGTAGTCTCATCATCTTAAGTGTGGTTTCGTCATCTTAAGTGTGGTTTCGTCATCCTAAGTGTGGTCTTATCATCTTAAGTGTGGTTTCGTCATCCTAATTGTGGTCTTATCGTCTTAAGTGTGGTTCCATCATCCTAAGTGTGGTCTTATCATCTTAAGTGTGGTTTCGTCATCTTAAGTGTGGTCTTTTCACCTTAAGTGTGGTTTCGTCATCTTAAGTGTAGTTTCGTCATCTTAAGTGTGGTTTCGTCATCTTAAGTGTGGTTTCGTCATCTTAAGTGTGGTCTTACCATCTTAAGTGTGGTTTCGTCATCTTAAGTGTGCGCCTAGATAGATTTCGGTGAACACAAAATGCGCCTAGATAGATTTCGGTGAACACAAAATGCGCCTAGATAGATTTCGGTGAACACAAAATGCGCCTAGATAGATTTCGGTGAACACAAAATGCGCCTAGATAGATTTCGGTGAACACAAAATGCGCCTAGATAGATTTCGGTGAACACAAAATGCGCCTAGATAGATTTCGGTGAACACAAAATGCGCCTAGATAGATTTCGGTGAACACAAAATGCGCCTAGATAGATTTCGGTGAACACAAAATGCGCCTAGATAGATTTCGGTGAACACAAAATGCGCCTAGATAGATTTCGGTGAACACAAAATGCGCCTAGATAGATTTCGGTGAACACAAAATGCGCCTAGATAGATTTCGGTGAACACAAAATGCGCCTAGATAGATTTCGGTGAACACAAAATGCGCCTAGATAGATTTCGGTGAACACAAAATGCGCCTAGATAGATTTCGGTGAACACAAAATGCGCCTAGATAGATTTCGGTGAACACAAAATGCGCCTAGATAGATTTCGGTGAACACAAAATGCGCCTAGATAGATTTCGGTGAACACAAAATGCGCCTAGATAGATTTCGGTGAACACAAAATGCGCCTAGATAGATTTCGGTGAACACAAAATGCGCCTAGATAGATTTCGGTGAACACAAAATGCGCCTAGATAGATTTCGGTGAACACAAAATGCGCCTAGATAGATTTCGGTGAACACAAAATGCGCCTAGATAGATTTCGGTGAACACAAAATGCGCCTAGATAGATTTCGGTGAACACAAAATGCGCCTAGATAGATTTCGGTGAACACAAAATGCGCCTAGATAGATTTCGGTGAACACAAAATGCGCCTAGATAGATTTCGGTGAACACAAAATGCGCCTAGATAGATTTCGGTGAACACAAAATGCGCCTAGATAGATTTCGGTGAACACAAAATGCGCCTAGATAGATTTCGGTGAACACAAAATGCGCCTAGATAGATTTCGGTGAACACAAAATGCGCCTAGATAGATTTCGGTGAACACAAAATGCGCCTAGATAGATTTCGGTGAACACAAAATGCGCCTAGATAGATTTCGGTGAACACAAAATGCGCCTAGATAGATTTCGGTGAACACAAAATGCGCCTAGATAGATTTCGGTGAACACAAAATGCGCCTAGATAGATTTCGGTGAACACAAAATGCGCCTAGATAGATTTCGGTGAACACAAAATGCGCCTAGATAGATTTCGGTGAACACAAAATGCGCCTAGATAGATTTCGGTGAACACAAAATGCGCCTAGATAGATTTCGGTGAACACAAAATGCGCCTAGATAGATTTCGGTGAACACAAAATGCGCCTAGATAGATTTCGGTGAACACAAAATGCGCCTAGATAGATTTCGGTGAACACAAAATGCGCCTAGATAGATTTCGGTGAACACAAAATGCGCCTAGATAGATTTCGGTGAACACAAAATGCGCCTAGATAGATTTCGGTGAACACAAAATGCGCCTAGATAGATTTCGGTGAACACAAAATGCGCCTAGATAGATTTCGGTGAACACAAAATGCGCCTAGATAGATTTCGGTGAACACAAAATGCGCCTAGATAGATTTCGGTGAACACAAAATGCGCCTAGATAGATTTCGGTGAACACAAAATGCGCCTAGATAGATTTCGGTGAACACAAAATGCGCCTAGATAGATTTCGGTGAACACAAAATGCGCCTAGATAGATTTCGGTGAACACAAAATGCGCCTAGATAGATTTCGGTGAACACAAAATGCGCCTAGATAGATTTCGGTGAACACAAAATGCGCCTAGATAGATTTCGGTGAACACAAAATGCGCCTAGATAGATTTCGGTGAACACAAAATGCGATCATCTTAAGAGTAGTCGCATCATTTTAAGTGTAGTCCCATCATCTTAAGTGCAGTCCCGTCATCTTAAGTTTAGTCCCATTATCTTAAGTGTAGTCCCATCATCTTAAGTGTGGTCCCATCATCTTAAGTGTGGTCCCATCATCTTAAGTGTGGTCCCATCATCGTATGTGTAGTTTTGTCATTTCAAGTGTGGTCCCATCATCTTAAGTGTGGTCCCATCATCTTAAGTGTGGTCCCATCATCGTATGTGTAGTTTTGTCATTTCAAGTGTGGTCCCATCATCTTAAGTGTGGTCCCATCATCTTAAGTGTGGTCCCATCATCTTAAATGTGGTCCCATCATCGTATGTGTATTTTCGTCATCTTAAGTGTAGTCCCACCATCTTAAGTGTAGCCCCATCTTCTTTAGTATAGCCCCATCATCTTAAGTGTAGTCCCATCATCTTAAGTGTGGTCCCATCATCTTAAGTGTGGTCCCATCATCTTAAGTGTGGTCCCATCATCTTAAGTGTGGTCCCATCATCTTAAGTGTGGTCCCATCATCGTATGTGTAGTTTCGTCATCTCAAGTGTAGTTTTACGGACACGAAACCATATTTTTATTTTGTCGATAGCTCCCTACTTATCCCTAATAAACTGACAGTAAAATGTGTACAGTGTAATCTGGCATGACTCGACTTACGTGTACACATTTTATCCTTCTGATGCAATTTCTTAACACAAGTGCCAGGTATTCATTTTACCAGCTTCAGTGTGACAGTGTTCTGTTAAGGCTACTTGGCCGACTGCACTACACCAACGCTCGGACAAAAATGATGTAGAAACCACGATGACAGTTATTTAGTTGTCACTCTACTAGCGCTTTCTTTGTTGCCATATTACGTTGTTCATGTCTATAAAAGGTAACAGACAGAGAGACATACAGACAAAAAGACAGACTTGGTCCTTATAAAACCAGTGCACAGACTGAAATCACGCGCCACTTCTCCTGTAGTCTGGGAGACACAAACGGTTTTCTCCATCAGAACGGTGAGACCTCAGCCATTTCCACGCCATTGTCACATATCTGACATGGGTCATGTCAGTTTTTTTTTCTTCATCATCTGTTTAAGGCACACATCAAACATGAACGATTGATCTGTTTTCGATAGACCGACAGACTAACGGGTAGGCAGACAGACAAACAGTATCAGTAGGTAAAGGCTATCACCAACGAGCAAACTACCAAGATCTTCACTGTCGCGACAGCAGCCAAATGTTTCTGAGCAAATACAAGAAATGTTACCACCTCCAGTAAGGAAGACAGAGGTGTATGGTTCAGTTTAACGATAAATAAATAAATAAATATAGAAACAGTGAGAAATGTGGGCAGAAACAAGAATAGTAGAAAGTAAGAGGACACACATAAATGAAGAACATACAACAATCCAATATTTCGGCAAATGCCTTTTTCAAGGATCACAAACAAAACCAACACAAATGAAAAACACGAACAATAAATGAAAAAAAAAATACTTAGCTTTTTCGGTCTCCTCCTTGTAGGAAAGATGGCCACAAAATGCGCCTATATTGATTTCGGTGAACACAAAATGCGCCTATATTGATTTCGGTGAACACAAAATGCGCCTAGATAGATTTCGGTGAACACAAAATGCGCCTAGATAGATTTCGGTGAACACAAAATGCGCCTAGATAGATTTCGGTGAACACAAAATGCGCCTAGATAGATGTCGGTGAACACAAAATGGAAGTAGGCGAGTGAGTGAGAAATGTGAGACTCACCTCAGACTGTCCTCATCACCGGACAAGGGAAGCAATAAGCTCTCCATCAAGTTTATATTGCCGGTTTGTGTGCTCGTTAAAATACGTTTTCAAAAATGTTCGTATTAATAGGAAAGTTCACAACCTGATGAAACTCCTGCTTTTAGTTAAATACATGAAAAGCAGTCTGAAATCTTACCTTAAACTGTTCAGTTTGAATTGCCACTTTACACTTTTAACCTTGAAATCTTGCTCTAAACTGCTGATTTTGAAATCTTAACCGAAAATGCAAATCTTTGTCCGTACTGAACTTCTAATGAACAGTCCACATCGTCACCTGTCGCATCGCACAAGAAAATAAATTGGCATAAACTGTTTAAAAATCTGGAAATTGTTTCATTAAAATGCTCATCCTCTCACAAATATAAGTCTACCCCTTAAACTAAATAAGACAGACAGAGAGACATACAGACAAAAAGACAGACTTGGTCCTTATAAAACCAGTGCACAGACTGAAATCACGCGCCACTTCTCCTGTAGTCTGGGAGACACAAACGGTTTTCTCCATCAGAACGGTGAGACCTCAGCCATTTCCACGCCATTGTCACATATCTGACATGGGTCATGTCAGTTTTTTTTTCTTCATCATCTGTTTAAGGCACACATCAAACATGAACGATTGATCTGTTTTCGATAGACCGACAGACTAACGGGTAGGCAGACAGACAAACAGTATCAGTAGGTAAAGGCTATCACCAACGAGCAAACTACCAAGATCTTCACTGTCGCGACAGCAGCCAAATGTTTCTGAGCAAATACAAGAAATGTTACCACCTCCAGTAAGGAAGACAGAGGTGTATGGTTCAGTTTAACGATAAATAAATAAATAAATATAGAAACAGTGAGAAATGTGGGCAGAAACAAGAATAGTAGAAAGTAAGAGGACACACATAAATGAAGAACATACAACAATCCAATATTTCGGCAAATGCCTTTTTCAAGGATCACAAACAAAACCAACACAAATGAAAAACACGAACAATAAATGAAAAAAAAAATACTTAGCTTTTTCGGTCTCCTCCTTGTAGGAAAGATGGCCACAAAATGCGCCTAGATAGATTTCGGTGAACACAAAATGCGCCTAGATAGATGTCGGTGAACACAAAATGCGCCTAGATAGATTTCGGTGAACACAAAATGCGCCTAGATAGATTTCGGTGAACACAAAATGCGCCTAGATAGATTTCGGTGAACACAAAATGCGCCTAGACAGATGTCGGTGAACACAAAATGGAAGTAGGCGAGTGAGTGAGAAATGTGAGACTCACCTCAGACTGTCCTCATCACCGGACAAGGGAAGCAATAAGCTCGCCATCAAGTTTATATTGCCGGTTTGTGTGCTCGTTAAAATACGTTTTCAAAAATGTTGGTATTAATAGGAAAGTTCACAACCTGATGAAACTCCTGCTTTTAGTTAAATACGTGAAAAGCAGTCTGAAATCTTACCTTAAACTGTTCAGTTTGAATTGCCACTTTACACTTTTAACCTTGAAATCTTGCTCTAAACTACTGATTTTGAAATCTTAACCGAAAATGCAAATCTTTGTCCGTACTGAACTTCTAATGAACAGTCCACATCGTCAGCTGTCGCATCGCACAAGAAAATAAATTGGCATAAACTGTTTAAAAATCTGGAAATTGTTTCATTAAAATGCTCATCCTCTCACAAATATAAGTCTACCCCTTAAACTAAATAAGACAGACAGACACGACACACAGACAGACAGACAGACCATGTCAGATGTTCCCGAGCTAGCCTCCTACAAGAGGTCCTGGCCTCACGTCGGAAGTTCTCAGACTTTCTCTTTTAACCACAACCACAAGCCCGCTCCACTTGTCTGGGACCGGCACGTGAAGTATCAGCCTCCAGTCCACCCCCACCCCCCGGTATTGTCGTCAGGCGCTCTAGATAAAACTAATTCGGTTACCGGAACTGTAGACATGTCTGCCGGTAGTCTGAGAGTTGACCTCGTGCTTCTCGCACATTCCTACCCCCCCCCCCCCAACCCCCACAAGCAGCCCCGGCAAATGGCCAGCACATGTTGGTGTGGGTGACTCGACTTACGTGTACACATTTTATCCTTCTGATGCAATTTCTTAACACAAGTGCCAGGTATTCATTTTACCAGCTTCAGTGTGACAGTGTTCTGTTAAGGCTACTTGGCCGACTGCACTACACCAACGCTCGGACAAAAATGATGTAGAAACCACGATGACAGTTATTTAGTTGTCACTCTACTAGCGCTTTCTTTGTTGCCATATTACGTTGTTCATGTCTATAAAAGGTAACAGACAGAGAGACATACAGACAAAAAGACAGACTTGGTCCTTATAAAACCAGTGCACAGACTGAAATCACGCGCCACTTCTCCTGTAGTCTGGGAGACAGAAACGGTTTTCTCCATCAGAATGGTGAGACCTCAGCCATTTCCACGCCATTGTCACATATCTGACACGGGTCATGTCAGTTTTTTTTTCTTCATCATCTGTTTAAGGCACACATCAAACATGAACGATTGATCTGTTTTCGATAGACCGACAGACTAACGGGTAGGCAGACAGACAAACAGTATCAGTAGGTAAAGGCTATCACCAACGAGCAAACTACCAAGATCTTCACTGTCGCGACAGCAGCCAAATGTTTCTGAGCAAATACAAGAAATGTTACCACCTCCGGTAAGGAAGACAGAGGTGTATGGTTCAGTTTAACGATAAATAAATAAATATAGAAACAGTGAGAAATGTAGGCAGAAACAAGAATAGTAGAAAGTAAGAGGACACACATAAATGAAGAACATACAACAATCCAATATTTCGGCAAATGCCTTTTTCAAGGATCACAAACAAAACCAACACAAATGAAAAACACGAACAATAAATGAAAAAAAAAATACTTAGCTTTTTCGGTCTCCTCCTTGTAGGAAAGATGGCCACAAAATGCGCCTAGATAGATTTCGGTGAACACAAAATGCGCCTAGATAGATGTCGGTGAACACAAAATGCGCCTAGATAGATTTCGGTGAACACAAAATGCGCCTAGATAGATTTCGGTGAACACAAAATGCGCCTAGATAGATTTCGGTGAACACAAAATGCGCCTAGACAGATGTCGGTGAACACAAAATGGAAGTAGGCGAGTGAGTGAGAAATGTGAGACTCACCTCAGACTGTCCTCATCACCGGACAAGGGAAGCAATAAGCTCGCCATCAAGTTTATATTGCCGGTTTGTGTGCTCGTTAAAATACGTTTTCAAAAATGTTGGTATTAATAGGAAAGTTCACAACCTGATGAAACTCCTGCTTTTAGTTAAATACGTGAAAAGCAGTCTGAAATCTTACCTTAAACTGTTCAGTTTGAATTGCCACTTTACACTTTTAACCTTGAAATCTTGCTCTAAACTACTGATTTTGAAATCTTAACCGAAAATGCAAATCTTTGTCCGTACTGAACTTCTAATGAACAGTCCACATCGTCAGCTGTCGCATCGCACAAGAAAATAAATTGGCATAAACTGTTTAAAAATCTGGAAATTGTTTCATTAAAATGCTCATCCTCTCACAAATATAAGTCTACCCCTTAAACTAAATAAGACAGACAGACACGACACACAGACAGACAGACAGACCATGTCAGATGTTCCCGAGCTAGCCTCCTACAAGAGGTCCTGGCCTCACGTCGGAAGTTCTCAGACTTTCTCTTTTAACCACAACCACAAGCCCGCTCCACTTGTCTGGGACCGGCACGTGAAGTATCAGCCTCCAGTCCACCCCCACCCCCCGGTATTGTCGTCAGGCGCTCTAGATAAAACTAATTCGGTTACCGGAACTGTAGACATGTCTGCCGGTAGTCTGAGAGTTGACCTCGTGCTTCTCGCACATTCCTACCCCCCCCCCCCCAACCCCCACAAGCAGCCCCGGCAAATGGCCAGCACATGTTGGTGTGGGTGATTCATAAGCAGGCCTGTCTGCCTGTCTGTGTGTTCCATGTTAGTGCCCAGCCTTCTTATATATTGCTACATCTAGCCACTCCTCCGACCCCGCTACAAGTTACTGTGACCTGTATCCTGGGTTATTACTTACCATCCGCTCCCTACTCCAGGTCCCCAGGGTCTTGCACTCATCTTTCTCTCCCTCCCCCCCCCCCCACCACCGCCCATTTTACTTCATCCTTTATGGGGGAATCCTGGTGTTGTGTACTGACCTGTACATCTTAGACAACTGTGTACGGTCATGTACAAAATGTTAGTATTTGTGCATGATAGGATAAAGCTGGAGGCTAGGCAGGGCCCCGTGTGGGCTCAGCTCTGAAATCCTGTCAGAAACAACAACAAAAAATGAAAAGCACAAATCGGAAACTGTTAAGTTTAAACACGACTATAGCCACAAACTGTCAAGTTTAAATACGACTATAGCCACAAACTGTCAAGTTTAAATACGACTATAGCCACAAACTGTCAAGTTTAAACACGACTACAGCCACAAACTGTCAAGTTTAAACACGACTATAGCCACAAACGGTCAAGTTTAAACACGACTACAGCCACAAACTGTCAAGTTTAAATACGAATATAGTCACAAACTGAAGTTTAAACACAACTATAGCCACAAACTGTCAAGTTTAAATACGAATATAGTCACAAACTGAAGTTTAAACACAACTATAGCCACAAACTGTCAAGTTTAAATACGAATATAGCCACAAACTGTCAAGTTTAAACACAGCTATAGCCACAAACTGTCAAGTTTAAATACGAATATAGCCACAAACGGTCAAGTTTAAACACGACTACAGCCACAAACTGTCAAGTTTAAATACGAATATAGTCACAAACTGAAGTTTAAACACAACTATAGCCACAAACTGTCAAGTTTAAATACGAATATAGTCACAAACTGAAGTTTAAACACAACTATAGCCACAAACTGTCAAGTTTAAATACGAATATAGCCACAAACTGTCAAGTTTAAACACGACTATAGCCACAAACTGTCAAGTTTAAATACGAATATAGTCACAAACTGAAGTTTAAACACAACTATAGCCACAAACTGTCAAGTTTAAATACGAATATAGTCACAAACTGTCAAGTTTAAATACGAATATAGTCACAAACTGAAGTTTAAACACGACTACAGCCACAAACTGTCAAGTTTAAATGCGAATATAGTCACAAACTGAAGTTTAAACACAACTATAGCCACAAACTGTCAAGTTTAAATACGAATATAGTCACAAACTGTCAAGTTTAAATACGAATATAGTCACAAACTGAAGTTTAAACACGACTACAGCCACAAACTGTCAAGTTTAAATACGAATATAGTCACAAACTGAAGTTTAAACACGACTATAGCCACATTTTGTCAAGTTTAAACACAACTATAGCCACAAACTGTCAAGTACACGATTATAGCCATATATTTCTTCTTGTTTTCTTCTATATGCATATGAAGTATATCACGCGCCATAAGTTGTATGTGACTAAAAGAAATGTTTTGTTACCTACAAGATGTCAGCCTACTCTGCTCACATTCTACCAGACACACTGGCTAGTACTCAAAATCTAGTCCGGACTGCACAGTTCAGATATTTTATTTTTAAAAAAACACCTCTATAGCAGTGTTTCTCACACTTCTTTGGCTCCAGGTATCCTTTTTCACCAAATGTCAGAATGTCATTTACCTCTACCAACCCCTGGTTTAATAACAACGTCCAAATACCTTACATTCAAGACCACACAAAAACTTTGAAATAAATAAACCCGTCTTACGTTTTCCTGGTAAAAATCACTTGCTACTTTTTTTTCGTTTTAAACAGTTAAAATACCACATGGCAAACTATGGCAATGTGGCTCCTGTTATATAAATGGCGGAACTTGAACCTCCACATCAAGTTAGAATGAACCTAAACTTTCACATCACGTTAGAATGCAACTAAACTTTCACATCACGTTAGAATGAACCAAAAAGCTCACATCAAGTTAGAGTGAACCTAAACTTTCACACAATTTAGAGTGAACCCAAACCTTCATATTAAGTTAGAGTGAACCCAAACCTTCATATTAAGTTAGAGTGAACCCAAACCTTCATATTAAGTTAGAGTGAACCCAAACCTTCATATTAAGTTAGAGTGAACCCAAACCTTCATATTAAGTTAGAGTGAACCCAAACCTTCATATAAGTTAGAGTGAACCTAAACCTTCAAATCAAGTTAGAATGAACCCAAACCTTCACATCAGGTTAGAGTGAACCTAAACCTTCACATCAAGTTAGAGTGAACCTAAACCTTCACATCAAGTCAGAGTGAACCTAAATCTTCACATCAAGTTAGAGTGAACCTAAACCTTCACATCACACAATAAATGAACAAATCGCATTACAGATTAAACAAATCACAGTAAAATGAAACGTTATAGATGAGCCTAAACCTATAAACACCAAGTCATAGATGAACCTACGCCTAATAACACGTAAACATGTGCGTAATTCTATAAATCATTTTATACCTAAACCTACAGATCACGTATTAGATGAACCTAAACCTTCACGTTATATACATCACGTTATAGAGGAACCTAATCCTATACACATCAAGTTATAGAGGAACATAAACCTATATACATCATAGAGGAACTTAAACCTATATACATCACGTTATAGAAGAACCTAAATCTATATAAATCACGTTATAGAGGAACTTAAACCTATATACATCACGTTATATAGGAATCTAAACCTATATACATCACGTATTAGATTAATGTAAACCTATATACGTCACGTATTAGAGGAACCTAAACCTATATATGCCACGTTAAAGAGGAACCTAAACCTATATACATCACGTTATAGATGAACTTAAACCTATATACATCACGTTATAGAGGAACTTTAAACCTATATGCATCACGTTATAGAGGAACTTAAACCTATATACATCAAGTTATAGAGGAACCTAAACCTATATACATCACGTTATAGAGGAACCTAAACCTATATACATCACGTTATAGAGGAACCTAATCCTATATACATCAAGTTATAGAGGAACCTAAACCTATATACATCAAGTTATAGAGGAACCTAAACCTATATACATCACGTTATAGAGGAACCTAATCCTATATACATCAAGTTATAGAGGAACCTAAAGCTATACCCATCAAAGATCCTATTTCACCTAGATTTAGTTGTGTAAAATGGGTGGGGAAATATTCCAGAAGCAGAGAGAGAGAGAGAGAGAGAGAGAGAGAGAGAGCAAACGTTAAGTGAGTGTTTGATTAAGTGTGGAAGGGTTCTGGCTGTCTGCCTGTTCTAGCATGTACAGACAGACCATGATAGATTTTTCCTGGGATGGAGAGACTGCTGTAAGTGAACGGACGGTGGAGGAGGGTCTGGCCGGGAGACGGTGGCTCATAGAACACGTGTGAACTAAGTGTAGGCTTCACAAAGAGGCGGTGCTTGAAGTGCCGACCAGATGTCTTGTGCAGCTTGTCAGAAAATGAAAGGAAATACTTGAAGGTGTGGAATTACAGAAAACATCTGAATTAGCACTGTGGAAACATCATCGAGACCAGAATGTAGTGAACATTATCAACAATAGAAATGTAGTGAACATTACCAAAATCAGAAATATAATAAACATAACACCAGAAATGTAGTAAACATCAACACCAGAAATGTAATAAGCATCACCACCAAAAATAAACATTATCAACACAAGAAATACAGCAACAAATATAATACTAGACAAATAGAACTACAAACACTGTAATGGTAACATCACTAGCTAGAACTCTGCAAAAAACTATATAGCATTTTACTATGTATCAATGAGGAACAATTGGAAGAAGTGGAGAATTTTGAATATCTTGGATCATTACTAACCAATAATGGAGATACAATGAGGGAAATTAAAAGGAGGACATCTATTGCTCTTCAGAAAGTAAAACAACTAAAGAATCTGTGGAGAGGAACAGACAGAACTACAAAAATAAGATTTTTAAGGGCTTGCATCTTTCCCATCGCAACATATGCCTGTGAGACCTGGACACTTAACAAAACAGCTGAGAAACACATAAACGCCTTTGAATGTAAAAGCTACAGAAGAGTTCTTCAAATATCGTGAACACAAAAAAGAACAAATATATCTATACTACAAGAACTTAATATTGAAGAAGGCTGGGCTAGTAAAGAAAAAAACTTAAATATTTTGGACACATTAAGCGTCACGATAATCTAGAGAAGACCGTCTTGGAGGGGTACATAATGGGAAAAAGAAAGAGAGGAAGACCAAAGCGAAGATGACTGCAAGACATCGTTGATAATCTCCTAATGGATGCATCAGTAACATGGCATCTTGCTTACAACCGAGAGGCCTACAGGAGAGCTGTTAGGGAGGCAAAGTTTCGTAAGGGACATGGAAATGAATGATCACTTTACTGTCAGCTTTTTCATGTATTTATATATCCAGTCTATTACTGTCAAAGTCCTCTTTATATATTTATATATCCAGTCTATTACTGTCAAAGTCCTCTTTATATATGTATATATCCAGTCTATTACTGTCAAAGTCCTCTTTATATATTTATATATCCAGTCTATTACTGTCAAAGTTATCTTTATATAATTATATACCCAGTCTAAGTTTTCTTTATATATTTATATATCCAGCCGTATTCTTCATGTGATGTTGTCCCCTCACAGCTTCCCTAAATACAAAGCGGTCTTGCGCAAGCTGACCAGTCTTGCAGTGGCATATTCAGAGTCAGTGATGTCCTTAGTCCGTTCACCTACGGACAGGTCATCCCTTTTCTCGTGTGCCTGGCACTATGCCTTCTAGTACCAACCTCTCCAAACCCTTGTGTCTCTTGATGTGGCCGAAGTATCTCAGCTTTCCAATAGTGATAACATCCAGCTGTCAAATTTATCTTTGTACGACGGTGGTCTAAAAGTAAGTTTACAAGGGTTATTACTTCCAACATTTATTTGGACACAACACACTGTGCGCTGTGTTTTCATGATGGGCACCTTTTTTTTACGTAGTCACCATGGCGACTGTGCCATTTGTGTTAAGTGTAGGACAAGTTCTTCCATGTTCATCTCATAAAGTCTGGTGTCCTGGACATACAGCCACTGTGCCACCGTTGTTTCCACATCTTCGTCACTCTGAAATCTGGGACCAGTAAGATGTTCCTTGGGAGCTGGGAAGAAATCTGGGGCCAGCAAGATGTTCCTTGGGAGCTGGGAAGAAATCTGGGGCCAGCAAGATGTTCCTTGGGAGCTGGGAAGAAATCTGGGGCCAGCAAGATGTTCCTTGGGAGCTGGGAAGAAATCTGGGGTCAGCAAGATGTTCCTTGGGAGCTGGGAAGAAATCTGGGGTCAGCAAGATGTTCCTTGGGAGCTGGGAAGAAATCTGGGACCAGTAAGATGTTCCTTGGGAGCTGGGAAGAAATCTGGGGCCAGCAAGATGTTCCTTGGGAGCTGGGAAGAAATCTGGGGTCAGCAAGATGTTCCTTGGGAGCTGGGAAGAAATCTGGGGCCAGCACGATGTTCCTTGGGAGCTGGGGAGAAATCTGGGACCAGCAAGATGTTCCTTGGGAGCTGGGAATAAATATGGGGCCAGCAAGATGTTCCTTGGGAGCTGGGAATAAATATGGGGTCAGCAAGATGTTCCTTGGGAGCTGGGAAGAAATCTGGGACCAGCAAGATGTTCCTTGGGAGCTGGGGAGAAATCTGGGACCAGCAAGATGTTCCTTGGGAGCTGGGGAGAAATCTGGGACCAGCAAGATGTTCCTTGGGAGCTGGGGAGAAATCTGGGACCAGGAAGATGTTCCTTGGGAGCTGGGAAGAAATTTGACGGCGGACCGGGACCTTATTATCCCATAGAAAATGTCGCAAGAATCCCTAATGAACCGGCATTGCGTGGGCCAGCGTTGTCATGGAGGAGCAGCATACCTTCTGTTAACAGGCTAGGACAACCACGTCTGACAGCAGTTCGTAAACCTTCCAGTGCTGCGTGGTCAAAGCAGCATTAACTGTTGCTTCCCTTTCCGGGAAATGGACAAACAACAAACTTTCTCATCCAAAAACACGAGAAACATCTCTTCACCATCAGACTTTGAACTTCCTGGTTCGAGAGGAGAAGCCTAGAAGTTTTCATTCTATTCCTGCACGTTTAGATTCTGGGGTGCTATGGTGAACCAACGTCTCGTCACAGGTGACAATGCGCTCCAGAAAGTCTTAGCCGTGAATGGCATATTGCTGCAGGAATGACAGGGAATATGCCATTCTCTTTGCCTTGTGGTCGTCGGAAAGGACTCGCAGGACCCATCGTAGCACACTTTATGAAATCCCAACAGCTCAATTATTATGGACACCGTTCCACGTGACTGACTCAGGTTATGCATCAGTTCGTTCACAATCGCTCGTCTATTCTCCAATATCACAGTTTCGGCTCGCGTTTTGTTCCTTGCCGTACCTGCTGCCGTGGGGTTGCCATTCCATGCTACGTCACTGGTTGTCACTGGCCGATTTCGAAATTGTGAACATTATTTTGACAGACGCTGTCGACTCATCACACTCTCTCCACAGACATCTACAAATTGGCGATTAATTACTATAGCTGGCACCTCGCTTTCAAACCTTTTGTAAACTTTTTGAACGATACTTATATATCCAACGTATTACTGATAAACCTAAAAAAAAAAAAAAATCTAAAACTGCCACAATCATAAGAAAAAGCATTATCTATTTAGCCTATCTGATGTTGTCAGGTCATTGCACGTGACTCCCAAAGCTTCAGCTTTGCTGCGTCTAAAAAAAGAGTAACATTTCCTGGCACGGGAAGGATATAAGATATAACATATAACATATAAGAGTAAAAGCAAACCAGGCTTTTGCAATGCTACAGAATATATGGAAATCAAATAAACTAAGCATAAATATGAAAATCAAGATATTTAAGAGTAATGTTCTAAGTGTACTACTCTATGGAAGTGAATGCTGGAAAATCACCAAAACCATAGAAAACAAGTTGAATTCTTTCCAGACTAAATGTTTACGTAGAATTAAAAAAATATTTTGGCCAAACACCATAAGAAATAACATCTTATTGGCAGAAATGCAGATGAAACCACTGACAACAATTATTGAGGAAAGACGCTGGCGATGGTTGGGACATGTGCTCCGAATGACTGACAACTCACTACCAAAAACAGCACTAAGATGGACACCACAGGGGAACAGAAGTAAGGGTAGACCAAAAGAGACATGGAGAAGAACAACAGAAAGGATGTTGAGCAATAGAGGGCTCACCTGGGCAAGAGCAGAAAAAAAGGCGAAAGACAGGCATTTGTGGAAAACCCTTGCGGAAGCCCCATGTGCCCTGGGCACTTAAGGTTCAGAGAGAGAGAGATATAAGAGTAATATGTAGAAGAGGTTACCAGCAGAACTGAAACACGCACGCAGAAATCTAGAAAAACGCACACATAAATGGTTCTAAGGACTGCAAAACGCGCCACAAACAGCCTCTGACAGTCAAGTCCAGCTCCTGGCCTTCCCGTGGCAGAACTGTTTAAACTGACAGGAGAAGGGGCGAGGACGAATATCTGGCGCCTGAAAACCAGTTACTTAGGTTAGATGAGTGGCACGTTTGGTAGCTCATCTGCCGCTGTTGGCGAGATCTTCAGCTGCCGTGCGTGGAGCGGTGCTCCTCCCGGCCAATGAAAAAATTTGCAAAATGAGGTTGCCGCGCATCATCACTGCGGGAAAGGTGGTAGAAAGGATAAAGCGAAGCAAACAGTCAAATCACGGCACCTCTGGTCTGGAGGTCGGCCACGTCCTGAGTGCAGTCATATCGGGTGAAATGCATGAACCGGCTTGTCCCAGAGGTTAAGACACTGCTGGCGAGACTCTTCAAATGCCGCGCGTGGAGTGAAGCTCCTCCCGGTTAAGGAAGTAAATGCGGAAAAGAAATAAAGGTTGCTGTGCGGCGCCGATGGGAAAAGGTGATGGAAAGTGAAGTTTAACCGGTATGTCCAGTAGTATCGCTACGAGAGCTATACCACGGCACCTCTGCTCTAGAGGCCGCCTACGTCCGAAATACACCTACACTGGTGAAATATGCCTAAACCGGCACACACCAGAGGTGGAACCCGATGGCTAGACATGTCATGCCACCTCCGCTCTAGAGGTCGGTAACGCCTGATAAACACCCATACTGGTGAATTTTGCCTAAACCGGCTCACACCAGGGGTGAATCTTGAAGGCCATGCATGTCACAGTACCTCTGCCCTAGAGGTCGGTCCCGTCCCAAACACGCCCATACTGGGAAATGCCTAAACCGGCTCAACCCAGGTGTAGAAGTCACTAGTGGCGAGGATTCGTCCTCCTGGACAAAAGCTCCATCCTGGTCACAACTAGGAAGGGTAGCGGCCACGACCGCAAAATGCTGAAGTTGGAGACACTGGACCAGGGAAGTCTAGATAGGCAACCACCTCTCACCCGGCGGGGATGTTTGCGTATCCTAATCACGTCGAGGTTTTCCGGTGAGAAAGTCCAACTCTGGCCTGGGTGGGCTACCGCCTCTCACCCAGCGGGGATGCACTGATATCCTAAACACGTCGAGGTCTTCCGGTGAGAAAGTCCAACCCTAGACTAAACTGGTGCAATGAAAACCACGATGTCACGCAATCCCGCTTCCGAGACGCACCAAGAATATAGGCTAAAGCACTGTGATACTCTGAACCCCTTGTGGTCCTTTCGTGGATCTCGTGTGGTCTATTCTGGACCACACAGGGGACCACGGGACCTAACGAGGACCACAGGCGTGAATTCAGTAGGTTCACAGTGCGGTTTTTGGTGGTAGAAGTGAACGAAGAAGAAGAAGAAGAAGAAGGAGAAGAAGAAGGAGAAGAAGAAGAAGAAGCACATATAAATCTATAATTTGCTACGTCTGTACAAGTAGAATCAATTTTAGTACTACATCCTACACCAAAGTAATGGTATCTGTACCCATAACTTGCACTCTGAATAATGGTTTTTGTATTTATACCCATCTCTTGCACCATGAATAGTATCATTTGTACCCATATCTTGCACTATGAATAGTATCATTTGTACCTATATCTTGCACTATGAATAGTATCATTTGTACTCATATCTTGTACCTTGAAAAATGGATTGAAACATATGAGTTTTTTTAAAGTAACCTAATTTTTCTTTTACTTTAATAAAATGTACACGCATGATGACTGAAAGCTCTTTTATCACTTTTCAACATAGTCCCCGCCATGTTCACTGTGGGTCTGCCACAACTTCACTAATACTTGGATTGCTTGAGAAAAAAAAATTATTCTGATTGACCCTGTAGGCAGCTATACATAATCTCTTTAATCTCTTCATCTGTACTGAACTTCTTCCCACCTAGCACTTCATTGAGGGGTCCAAATACATGACAATCATATGGTGCGTGATCATATGAATATGCAGGATGTGGAAGATGCTACAGTCACAGATTCATGATTTGTGAGGCCGCACGTTATCATGCTGGCACAACACACCAGATCTGAGCAAACCCCTATGTTTTCACCAGATTACAGGTTTATTTAAGTGGTTCTCAAGCAGATCACAGTATGCCTCACTGATGACAGTGGTTCCTTTGTACATGCAATGTTCCAGAATTTGACCTTTACGGTCTCAAAAAGCGTGAGTATCAATTTTATGGCCCACTGAGTTGTACAGAACTTCTTTGGTTCGGCAAGGAAGAATATCGTCACTCCTTGCTAGCTCGCTTTGTCTCTGGCTGGAAGTAATGTATCCAGCACTGGTCTCCAGTGACTGTACGTTGTAGAAAGTTATCTTCTTCTGCTTCAGAACGTCAGACACCCTAGACGCAAATAACTGGGTGCTGTTCTTCTCTCGTGCATGCTTCCAAGGGAGCGACCATCTTTGATCTGGTCTCCTGACGTCATTTTTTAAAAAAAATGGCCGACGTGCTTCCGCAAACATACATCTAAAGAGAGATGGATAACATATATGTAGTGCAGCTATCTACTAATCCATTTAGATTTGTTACAGCAAAATTGAATGTTAGAAAACGAATGAATGTTGTCATTCATTCTCCAATGAATGTTAGAAAACGAGTCCTAAAATGCTATATTGAACCTATCTTGTTATATGGAAGTGAATCATGGACAATAGGCAAGTCTGCACAAAAATCATTGGAAGCAGCAGAAATATGATTTATTAGAAGAATGTTGCGAATCCCCTGGACAGCAAAAATAACTAATGAAGAATGTATGAGAAGAGCTGGAGAGACAAAAAACCTTGTCAGAAAGATAAGAGAGAGACAATGTACTTTCATAGGACATGCAATGAGAAGAGGGGGCATTGAAAATATTATAACAACAGGAAAAATAGAAGGAAGAAGATCAAGAGGAAGACCAAGAGAAATGATACTGGACAGTCTGACGGGATGGTGTGAGAGGAGATCACCAACTGAACTGATGGCCTGCATGAAGGATCGGGTACTCTGGAGAAGCATAATAGCCAACGCCAGTCGGCACGGCACCTGATGATGATGACAGCAAAATTAAGGTTACTTTTTTACTCGCTCTCGTATCTTGCACCCTGGATAATACAAATTATACTTATATTCTGCATCCTGGATGATACAAATTATACTTATTATATTCTGCATCCTGGATGATACAAATCGTATTTATGTTCTTGGTCAACAGGCAGGAGTAAGAATAAATGGTGAAACAACAATTTGGTTTGACATCAAATAAGGGGTCCATCAGAGGTGCATACTGTCGCCGTAATTATTATTTAACTTGTATACTGCAAATATAATGAGGAATGTTAGAGAAGATGTAGACAAAGAATTACGATGCTTTACAAATTGGAGTACCAGAAATACTAGAGATTAAACATGCTGATGACACAGCATTACCGTCCACAACACAAACAGAAATGGAAAAAAAAAACGAATTATGTCAGTTCGTAAGAACAGTTAAGAGCAAAACTTTTCTTAATGAAAAGGAAACTATTACTCACGGAAAAAAGTAAGTGTGCACTGGTGTAAAGCGTATCAATTACGTTGTCATGAGTGAAATGAAATCAAATCTGGCACGAAGTTTTGTCTGAGTGTTGTCCACTTCCCCGTGCTGCACGAAGTTTTGTCTGAGTGTTGTCCACTTCCCCGTGCTGCACGAAGTTTTGTCTGAGTGTTGTCCACTTCCCCGTGCTGCACGAAGTTTTGTCTGAGTGTTGTCCACTTCCCCGTGCTGCACGAAGTTTTGTCTGAGTGTTGTCCACTTCCCCGTGCTGCACGAAGTTTTGTCTGAGTGTTGTCCACTTCCCCGTGCTGCACGAAGTTGATCGCACTATTCATGGGGAGATAACCACAGCTCCAGTGAAATCACGTGCAGTGATCCATGATTGGTTACTGACCACGGACAGAATGAGGGTAAGTGTGTAATTCTGTTCTCAGAGATCTCTTCATGTAATCATTGAAGAAATGAGTAGTGAAATTCCAACATAAACATTTTTTTTTTAATCATGTCAAGATTGAACGAACATCAACGAGAAATAGCTGCTGGTATGCTAATTGCTGGATCAACAGTAGCAGCAGTATCTCGACATTTTAATGTTCACAGAAACACAATATCACGCCTTCAAAGTCGTTTTAACCAAAATATTTCCGTTGCTGACCGCCGTAGAAACGACAGACCACGAGTTACCACCCTTGCACAAGACCGCTACATCCACCTCATGCACCTTCGTAACAGGTTTCTCCAGGCAACATGGACTGCCAGCAACATTCCAGGTTTAAGTTGTGTGTCGGGCAGGACAGTGCGGAACAGACTCAGAGAGCTAAATCTCTTACCCATAGGCCTGCAGTTAGACCAGTACTGACAGTTCGCCACAGACAAACCCCCTTGACCTGTGTCAGGTACCACGTGTCATGGCTCTATCATCAATGGAGACGGATCCTACTCACTGATGAGTCCAGATTCTGTCTGCAAGGCCATGATGGGCGTAGTGTACAGCGAAGAGGAAAACGCTTTGTGAATAACTGTGTGCTAGAGGTGGATATGAGGAGAGGAGGCAGTGTAATGGTTTGGGGAGGAATTTCCTATGCTGGCCGAACAAACCTAGTTTTCCTCAGTGGCAACTTTACAGGTTTACGATATAGGGACGAAATCATTACACGCCACGTAATGCCTTTTCTGGATGTTAATGGACAAGGCGTGATACTGCAGCAGGATAACGCTCGTCCACATGTCGCACGTGTGGTCAGGGACCACTTTCAACAACATCAGATTACTGTCTTGCCATGGCCAGTAGTTTCACCGGACCTGTCACCTATCAAGCACATTTGGGATGAACTGGACCGCAGGTTGAGAAGACGACACAATCGTCCTGGAAACCGCCAAGAATTAGCCCAAGCGTTGCAAGAAGAATGGAATAACATGCCTCAACAACTGATACAACGTGTCATTGGTTCGATGAGAAGGCGGTGTCAAGCAGTGATAACTGACCAAGGAGGACACACACGATATTGAAATCCTGATTTTCTTTTCTTGGGGTGGTGAGCTACTTTATGTGAGGTTTTTTTTTTTTTTCACTTTTTTGTGACATGTGACTGGCTTGAAAGTTATCATTTTATCTGTTATTGGATAATCAAATATAGCGTGTGCCAAATTTTATTTCAATCATCACCTGAGCACAATCATGGTGCTTTTTAAAGCATTGCACATTTACTTTTTTCCATGAGTATAAACTGATGACAACTGACAAAACAAATAAGGCAGCTGAAATATACATGAATGAAGAAAAATTGGAAGAAGTGGAGAGTTTTGAATATCTTGGATCACCACTAACTAATAATGGATATACAATGAGGGAAATTAAAAGGAGGACATAAGCTGTCTTTAGCAAACTCGTAGTTTTAGTTTAGACACTTCTGGGTTGTGCAGTAACCAAAACCAGATGTTACACTAGAACTCTCCGTGTCTGTGCCACGTCTCATTGCTATGACCTCAACATCACAGACATCAAAGAGCCACACAACAGACATTCTGTATGTATTCTCTGGCTACCTGCTCCTGTACGACAAGCTAACCACAACAGCTAATTCAGCTGCACCTTTAATACTGTCAGCGGTGATGGATATTGTTTAGTGATTGGGGGGGGGGGGTGACTTTAATTATGTTTTCTAGTGGGGGGGGGGGGGGAGATACCGTTTCACTTTACATACAAACTATTTTTACTGTTCCAAACTCAATGGTACTGTGAGTTGTAATGATGATGATGACGATGATGATATTTTCATAATTTTCTGGATCCAAAACAAAAAGATAGTATGATGATGCTTTAATGAGCTGCAATGTCAGATTTCTTAATAAGCTCCACCTCAAATGGAGTCAGATTTCTTAATAAGCTCCACCTCAAACGGAAACATACTGATCCCTATCAGTGTCACAGCCTGTGTTTGTTTTTCAAACTATTTCTCTAAATGTCACAGCCCGTTTGTTAAAAACTATTTCTCTAAGTGTCACGGCCTGTTTGTTAAATACTTCTGTCAGAGATACCAGAAAAAAAGTAAGGATTCTTGAGCATTTGTGGCTGATCTTGCTTGTGTCATCTCGGACAATTTTGTTTTGTTGAAACAGATGGTCGCTTTCACATTAGACAGGGGAAAGATGGGTTTAATATATGAACACAAAAAAATAAAAGGTAGGTATAAAATATGAACAGAAAAAAAAACTCTTTCCCACATGAGATCAGACACTAATGTACCGCACTACACGCTGTAGGTGGCGCACGATATTCGTAGAGTTGAATGTTTGTCCGCGTCACTGCATCTCGCACGTCAATGCCTTTTTTCTTGAACTCTAGAAGTAGGGCAGGTTCTGTCATGCATAACATCTTCTACACAGTTACTCTGACAGTCGCTTTAAGTTAGTAAGTGAACCGTGTCACCACAAGTTTCTGTGTGAACATGTCACTACAAGTTTCTATGTCAAAATGTCACTATAAATTTCTATGTGAAAATGTCACTACAAGTTTCTATGTGAAAATGTCACTACAAATTTATGTGTGAAAAAGTCACTACAAATTTCTATGTGAAAATGTCACTACAAATTTCTATGTGACAATGTCACTACAAGTTTCTATGTGAAAATGTCACTATAAATTTCTATGTGAAAATGACACTTAAATTTCTGTATGAAAAGTCACTACAAATTTCTGTGTGAAAATGTCACTACAAGTTTCTATGTGAAAATGTCACTACAAATTTATGTGTGAAAAAGTCACTACAAATTTCTATGTGAAAATGTCACTACAAGTTTCTATGTGAAAATGTCAGTATAAATTTCTGTGTGAAAATCATACTACAAATTTCTGTGTGAACATGTCACTACAAATTTTTATGTGAACATGTCACTACAAATTTCTGTGTGAACATGTCACTACAAATTTTTATGTGAACATGTCACTACAAGTGTCTATGTGAACCATGTCACTACAAGTTTCTAAGTGAACCATGTCACTACAAATTTTTATGTGAACCATGTCACTACAAGTTTCTAAGTGAACCATGCCACTACAAGTTTCTATGTGAACCGTGAACACTTTTCTAAAACTGATTGGGAAATAAACTCATGGTTATTTATCTGTACTGCGCACACAACTACAGCCACTTTCTGGCATGTTTCTTTGCGCTGGTTTATTTGTTTCCCCCTGGGTCATCTTGTGTAATGTGGAGTAGACTACATCTCGCGTGTGTAATGTGGAGTAGACTACATCTCGCGAGTGTAATGTGGAGTAGACTACATCTCGCGTGTGTAATGTGAAGTAGACTACATCTCGCGTGTGTAATGTGAAGTAGACTACATCTCGCGTGTGTAATGTGGAGTAGACTACATCTCGCGTGTGTAATGTGTAGGAGATTACATCTCGCGTGTGTAATGTGGAGTAGATTATATCACACCTGTAATGTGGAGTAGATTACATCTCACGTGTGTAATGTGGAGTAGATTACATCTCGCGTGTGTAATGTGGAGTAGACTACATCTCGCGTGTGTAATGTGGAGGAGATTACATCTCGCGTGTGTAATGTGGAGTAGATTATATCACACCTGTAATGTGAAGTAGATTACATCTCACATGTGTAATGTGGAGTAGACTACATCTCGCGTGTGTAATGTGGAGTAGATTACATCTCACGTGTGTAATGTGGAGTAGATTACATCTCGCGTGTGTAATGTGGAGGAGATTACATCTCGCGTGTGTAATGTGGAGTAGATTATATCACACCTGTAATGTGGAGTAGATTACATCTCACGTGTGTAATGTGGAGTAGATTACATAGCACCTGTAATGTGGAGTAGATTACATCTCGCCTGTGTAATGTGGAGTAGATTACATCGCATCTGTAATGTGGAGTAGATTACATCTCGCCTGTGTAATGTGGAGTAAATTACATTTCGCGTGTATAATGTAGAGTAGATTACATCACACTTGTAATGTGGAGTAGATTACATCTCGCGTGTGTAATGTGGAGTAGATTACATCACACCTGTAATGTGAAGTAGATTACATCTCGCGTGTGTAATGTGGAGCAGATTACATGACACCTGTAATGTGGAGTAGATTACATCTCGCGTGTGTAATGTGGAGCAGATTACATCATACTTGTAATGTGGAGCAGATTACATCATACTTGTAATGTGGAGCAGATTACATCACACCTGTAATGTGGAGTAAAATCGCCCGTGTGTAATGTGAAGCAGATTACATCACACCTGTAATGTAGAGTAGACTACTAATGTAAACAGAACTACAACTTAAAACCGTGTCAAACATAACAGTTCTACCTCCACTATCTCCACACTCCCCAAACATATAAAGACATGAATGTGTACACTTTCATGCCCGCTGATGTTAACTGTCATATATCGCAGCATTTCAAAGTTACACGTAAAACTATGAAGTTTAAAAATAGAAGGCATACTTACAGCTGTGTTATGGGGGTCCACCCAGTCCAAACAAAGGAGAAATATACGCGGATTCCAGGACCCACAAGTCTGTGTGTGCCTCGCTTCAATTCGCTTGTCGGGTTCGGTTAGAAAGCGCTCTCAGTCCAACTTGTGGTTCTGTTCTGCTAGAGTTTTGTTCGGTGTGGGAGCTATCTGGAGGCTATGGACATGTTGCGTCTTTTTGTCGTCATGACAACCTAGGTTACCGTCGTTCCTACTACTATATAAAGCGACTGAACGTTTACAGCGGAGACGCAAGTATCCGACATGTGAGGAGAAGAAAACATAAGCAGAGACAGAAGATGCAACATCAAAAATATCTGTAACAAAAACAATAAAGTTAGATAGAGGTGTATGGTGTAATTTTACAAAGTGGCAGAGGGAGTGAGTAAAGTGAGAAAATACGAATAGAAAGTATGAGAAAGTATAAATGAAAAACATACAACATCCGATATTTCAGTGTGAGCCTTTTTCGAGGATTACATGCACAAACGTGACAAAAACAAAAAACTGAACGAAAAACTTATCTTAATATGGCCTCCTCCAGAAGTAGGAAACAGAGAAAAGCGTGTCAACTAGAAGATGCATAGGGACCACGCGGGCCATACAAAGAATAAGCCGATAGAGGCAATCGTAAAGAAGAGGTAGAGAGAGAGAGGAGGAGGAAAACAGGTGGCTGAAAAGAGGGGGGGAGAGAAAGGCAATAGGAACATGATAGCTGCTAGAGCAGAAGGTGTCGGGGGGGGGGAGCGGAGAGATAATGAATGAAGAACATAAACACCTGCAAGGAGAAAATGTGAAACTAGTGAATAGGACAAGAAGCTATAAGCACCAATATGTTGCCAAAGAAGAAAAGAGGGTGGCGGTATGGTGGAGACAGCCAGCCTGGAAAATAAGGCGCTGTTCTAGGACCCTCTGAGATCGTACATCAGCAGAGCAAGAGCGGATCGCACTAACAGAAATGTCCTGTTTTCTCCTGTGGTTGCTAGGGCAAAAATGTTTAGCCACAGGTGTCCAGGCCTTCTTAGAAATATCATTAAGATGTTGACGAAATCGATTTCCTAAGCGTAAACCGGTCTCCCCTATGTACTTCATACCACAACATTTGCACATAATAGCATAAATAACATTGCGTGAAGTGCAAATTAAACCCTCCTGAACTGATAACGTGGACTTAGGGAAGGAGATCTGGCTAGCTTCGACAACAAATGGGCAAGTGTTGCATCTACGGCGTCCGCAACGTCTGGTACCATAAAAATGTCATCTGTCTTAAGGCGACTATGAGCTAAAAGGTCCCTGAGGTTCTTGTCCCGTTTGTAGGCCACCAATGGGGGTTCCCCAAAACGTTCACGTGTATCAGGCTCGGTCTGGATGAAATGGAGATGGCGAAACAGTATGTTTTTAACTGCCAAACTATGAGGATGGTGCGTGAGTACCAATTTAAATCTGTCCGAGCTACAGTGCGGTTTAAGAGTGAGGGCTTGTTGCCGCGATATATGGGTGATGCGGTTCCAACACCTCTTCCCCAATCACCTGTTTCAATTTCTCCTAGCTAGGCCAGTAGTGCGTCACTCTCTCTCCCCTCCCCGGTTCCCCATCCACCACCCCCAGTTACAACCCACCGACCACATGTCACAGGTCTCTATTTAAACAATTTCCACGTCCTACCAGATCCATTCCTGACACACACCGCCGGACAAGCGACACCTTGCAATTTACAGCTAAGTATTCCTTTAAATTTTTTTTTAAACGGTATTCATGTGAATCTATACTTTATCTCCTCTCCCTATTTCTTCGTCCTGTATGTTTTTGTATGATTAAGGCTCACGCCGAAACGTCACAACTTTGTAATCGTTAAGTAATAAAGCTGCTCCTACTTTTTCCGATTTTATACATTCTAGTCCTCTAATGTGCTGACCACATCACCCTCTAGTCCTCTAATGTGCTGACCACATCACCCTCTAGTACACGTAAAACTATGAAGTTTAAAAATAGAAGGCATACTTACAGCTGTGTTATGGGGGTCCACCCAGTCCAAACAAAGGAGAAATATACGCGGATTCCAGGACCCACAAGTCTGTGTGTGCCTCGCTTCAATTCGCTTGTCGGGTTCGGTTAGAAAGCGCTCTCAGTCCAACTTGTGGTTCTGTTCTGCTAGAGTTTTGTTCGGTGTGGGAGCTATCTGGAGGCTATGGACATGTTGCGTCTTTTTGTCGTCATGACAACCTAGGTTACCGTCGTTCCTACTACTATATAAAGCGACTGAACGTTTACAGCGGAGACGCAAGTATCCGACATGTGAGGAGAAGAAAACATAAGCAGAGACAGAAGATGCAACATCAAAAATATCTGTAACAAAAACAATAAAGTTAGATAGAGGTGTATGGTGTAATTTTACAAAGTGGCAGAGGGAGTGAGTAAAGTGAGAAAATACGAATAGAAAGTATGAGAAAGTATAAATGAAAAACATACAACATCCGATATTTCAGTGTGAGCCTTTTTCGAGGATTACATGCACAAACGTGACAAAAACAAAAAACTGAACGAAAAACTTATCTTAATATGGCCTCCTCCAGAAGTAGGAAACAGAGAAAAGCGTGTCAACTAGAAGATGCATAGGGACCACGCGGGCCATACAAAGAATAAGCCGATAGAGGCAATCGTAAAGAAGAGGTAGAGAGAGAGAGGAGGAGGAAAACAGGTGGCTGAAAAGAGGGGGGGAGAGAAAGGCAATAGGAACATGATAGCTGCTAGAGCAGAAGGTGTCGGGGGGGGGGGAGCGGAGAGATAATGAATGAAGAACATAAACACCTGCAAGGAGAAAATGTGAAACTAGTGAATAGGACAAGAAGCTATAAGCACCAATATGTTGCCAAAGAAGAAAAGAGGGTGGCGGTATGGTGGAGACAGCCAGCCTGGAAAATAAGGCGCTGTTCTAGGACCCTCTGAGATCGTACATCAGCAGAGCAAGAGCGGATCGCACTAACAGAAATGTCCTGTTTTCTCCTGTGGTTGCTAGGGCAAAAATGTTTAGCCACAGGTGTCCAGGCCTTCTTAGAAATATCATTAAGATGTTGACGAAATCGATTTCCTAAGCGTAAACCGGTCTCCCCTATGTACTTCATACCACAACATTTGCACATAATAGCATAAATAACATTGCGTGAAGTGCAAATTAAACCCTCCTGAACTGATAACGTGGACTTAGGGAAGGAGATCTGGCTAGCTTCGACAACAAATGGGCAAGTGTTGCATCTACGGCGTCCGCAACGTCTGGTACCATAAAAATGTCATCTGTCTTAAGGCGACTATGAGCTAAAAGGTCCCTGAGGTTCTTGTCCCGTTTGTAGGCCACCAATGGGGGTTCCCCAAAACGTTCACGTGTATCAGGCTCGGTCTGGATGAAATGGAGATGGCGAAACAGTATGTTTTTAACTGCCAAACTATGAGGATGGTGCGTGAGTACCAATTTAAATCTGTCCGAGCTACAGTGCGGTTTAAGAGTGAGGGCTTGTTGCCGCGATATATGGGTGATGCGGTTCCAACACCTCTTCCCCAATCACCTGTTTCAATTTCTCCTAGCTAGGCCAGTAGTGCGTCACTCTCTCTCCCCTCCCCGGTTCCCCATCCACCACCCCCAGTTACAACCCACCGACCACATGTCACAGGTCTCTATTTAAACAATTTCCACGTCCTACCAGATCCATTCCTGACACACACCGCCGGACAAGCGACACCTTGCAATTTACAGCTAAGTATTCCTTTAAATTTTTTTTTAAACGGTATTCATGTGAATCTATACTTTATCTCCTCTCCCTATTTCTTCGTCCTGTATGTTTTTGTATGATTAAGGCTCACGCCGAAACGTCACAACTTTGTAATCGTTAAGTAATAAAGCTGCTCCTACTTTTTCCGATTTTATACATTCTAGTCCTCTAATGTGCTGACCACATCACCCTCTAGTCCTCTAATGTGCTGACCACATCACCCTCTAGTACTCTAATGTGCTGACCACATGACCCTCTAGTCCTCTAATGTGCTGACCACATGACCCTCTAGTCCTCTAATGTGCTGACCACATGACCCTCTAGTCCTCTAATGTGCTGACCACATCACCCTCTAGTCCTCTAATGTGCTGACCACATGACCCTCTAGTCCTTTAATGTGCTGACCACATGGCCCTCTAGTCCTCTAATGTGCTGACCACATGGCCCTCTAGTACTCTAATGTCCTGACAGGTCAAGGAAAATATGGATACCAACACCAAATCCCCAAGCTGTCTCTGTGACTCAATAGAGTTGTTATATAAATGTACCTAACCATATAGATACAAAAAGTTGTAAAAGTAAAGTTGTGATGAAGTAAAGCGACTTTTCGCCATAGAACTACAATCTGCTGTGTTATCTTGCCTTTCTCTAACCTGTGGTCTAGATTTTCCCGTCTTCACAAAGTGGAAACTTCGCAGCCATGTGTTCTGTTACTAAATAAAACTGATCCTACAGTTACTATTTGCAACGTCAAAATACTTCAGCGTGTAACAGGAAGACAATACGGCAGAGTACATATTCTTATGCTGCCGTAACAAATCATCAAGACAATTTTTGCCATTCAAGTCCACTATCTTGTGGATTCTTTAACTGTGGCTGCCAAGCTCATTATCTTGTGGGTTCTCTAACTGTGGCTGCCAAGCCTACAATCTTGTTGGTTCTCCAACTGTGGCTGTCAAGTCCACTATCTTGTGAATGGTTCTGACTGGGACTGTCAAAGCCACTGTCTTGGGTGGTTATGACTGAGACTGTCAAAGCCACTGTCTTGAGTGGTTCGGAGGTATAAATATACCACAAAAATCAGCTGATAGTGAAGTTATCTGTGGTCACTCCACTGACATCCAGGACAATACTGCTAGATTCCTAGACAAAAAACTCGTTCTTTCTTTGTGAGTGATCAGAAGAGGAGAAAGAAAGGGGACAGAGAGAGAGAGAGAGAGAGAGAGAGAGAGAGAGACCGAGAGAGAGAGAGAGTTAATTCGACATGGGAAAGCCAGTTTCCCTATTCTAAACAGACAAAGCAGACAAGCGATTAGAATCAAACACAAAGAACAAGGTCATAGTGGCTCATCATGCCAGTTACATACTGCTAGAATCAGCCATGACAGAAGCTGCTGAACGGAACGAAGCTTGACAACTTCCACAGACAAAGATACCCACTTCAAAATCATCCGCTGAGACAGGAGAACTATAACATGACGAAGTCGGCAGTGTCAGCGTTTTAGCCTCTGCGGATTAGATTGTCACTCGCACACAAGCGAGGGCCACCAGTTGAAAAGATTTCTATTTTAAAATCTCGTTAAAAGCCAGGTCTTGGCACGAAATGCTGTGCTTAAGACAGTCCTCGAGGCCTGGCTAGGGTGCAGCCTGTGACAGCCTAAATTTTACCCGGATTCCGTGGACTAACGACGTTAAAGTTTGTTCGCTTTGTGGTAAATTTACTCAATACTTCAGCCTGAGACCAGGAGAGAGTGGCAGGAGTGTTGCTAGGGTAAGTGTTGTGTTGTGTTTGCTGTAGTAATTGTTGTTGTTATTGTTGTTGTTGTTATTGTTGTTGTTATTGACTTCTGATGTGAAAAAAGAAAGCGTTTTTTTAAATGGACTTTTTAAACCTTATTTTTCTTCATAGCGAGGGGGAGAATGTGTGGATCTGTAATAATTACGGGTGCATGTATCACATTATAACAGGTGTATTTATCACATTATACCAGGTGTATATGTCACATTATAACAGGTGTATGTAAGTATGTTAATACAGTGAGGGGACTTAAAAGGAGGACATCTATCGCACTTCAGAAAGTAAAACAAATAAAGAATCTGTGGAGAGGAACAGACAGAACTACAAAAATAAGATTTTTAAGAGCATGCATCTTTCCCATTGCGACATATGCATGTGAGACCTGGACACTTAACAAAACAGCTGAGAAATACATGAATGCCTTAGAATGTAAATGCTACAGAAGAGTTCTTCAAATATCATGGACACAAAAAAGAACAAATATATCCACACTAGAAGAACTTAATATTGAAGAAGGCTGGCTAGTAAAGAGGGTTAAACAGAGAAAACTGAAATATTTTTGACACATTAAACGTCATGATAATTTAGAGCAGACGGTCTTGGAAGGCTACATAATGGGAAAAAGAAAGAGAGGAAGACCAAGGAGAAGATGGCTGCAAGACATCGTTGATAATCTGCAAATGGATGCATCAGCTGCAGGCCATCTTGATCACAACCGAGAGGCCTACAGGAGTGCTGTTAGGGAAGGCAAAGTTCTGCAAGGGACATGCAAACGACTGACTGACTGCTTATGATTGTTCACTACACAGCCTATGATTGTTCAATACACAACCTGTGATTGTTCAGCATACAATCTATGATTGTTCAATATACATCCTGTGATTGTTCACAACACAATATATGATTGTTCAGTATACAATTCATGATTGCTCATAACACATAATTGATTAATCAGCACACAATATGTACTTGTTCAGAATGTGACATGTAACTATTCAGGACAAAACATGTAGTTAATCACCACACAAGAGGTAACTACTGAGAGCACAACATGTTAATGCTTGTAACACAGTATGCAATTTTTCAGCACGTAACATGTAATTCTTGAGCACAAAATATGCAATTTTCAGCACACAACATAATTGTTGAGCATATAATTGTTTACAACAGAATCTATGATTGTTCGATAAACAATCTGTAATTGTTCAGTAAACAATCTGTAATTGTTCAGTACACAAATGTCTTCAGTATGCAGCCTGTAATTGTCACAACTCAATCTACAGTTGTTCATAACACAATCTGTAGTTGTTACAGCACAATCTACAGTTATTCACAACAGAGTCTGTAGTTGTTCATAACACATTTGTAGTTGTACGCAACAGTAGTTGTAATTGTTCACAATGCAAGTTGTAATTGTTTAATACAAATCTCTTTCTGTAGAACCTGACGTGAGGTTTACTGTGGTCAGCAGCAGAAGTCAGGATGGGGTCACGCTGGAGGGAGATGTTGATGGACTACGGCCAGGTCCTAGGTGACAAGTCCAGCAGGTCCAGCAACAGTGCATTCTTCACGGTGGATGGTGACCTTGACGAGAAAAGAAACGAGGAGTTACAACTGCGCCGGGTCCTGGAAGTGGTCAGTATACACCTGACATTGCCACCTGCTCACATCTGACATTGTCACCTGCTCACACCTGACATTGTCACCTGCTCACATCTGACACATGTCAACTGCTCACAGGTGACATATGTAAAAAATTATTATATCATCAGGGTCATCAAAATAAAACTGGTGAAGATTTTGTTCTAATTCTGCTCACACTCATCACTCATGTCATTCATATTCTATTAATTTCACTCAGCACTAATCATTACTCATCTTTCACTCAGCTCTAATCATTCATGTTACTCATCTTTCGCTCAGCTCTAATCATTCATGTTACTCATCTTTCACTCAGCTCTAATCATTCATGTTACTCATCTTTCACTCAGCTCTAATCATTCATGTTACTCATCTTTCACTCTTTACTTCTTGTCGTGGATTGTTGAGATACTGTGGTCTGACCAGCTTACAGCATGGGATTGATTTGATTCCTATTGCAGTTTAACTGTTGGGATCAGTTTGATCATTGTGTTAATTTAATTGCACAGATCAACATGATCTTTGCATTAGTTTAATTGTAGGGATCAACATGATTTTTGTATTAGTTTAAAAGATCAACATGATTTTTGTGTTAGTTTAACTGCCTGACTGGTTGACTGTCTGACTAGTTTGCCTGCCTGGTTGACCATCTATCTAGTTTAACTGCCTGTTTTGTTGACCATCTATCTAGTTTAACCACCTGCCTGCTTGGCCATCTGTCTAGTTTAACAGCCTACTTCGTTAACCATCTGTCTAGTTTAACCATGTGCCTGGTTGACCATCTGTCTAGTTTAGTCACATGCCTAGTTGACCATCTGTCTAGTTTAACTGACTGCTTGATCAACAATCTGTCTGGTTTAACCTTCTGCCTTGTTGACCATTTGTTTAGTTTACTGTCTACCTGGCTGACTGTCTGTCTAGTTTAACCACCTGGCTGGTTGACTGTCTGTCTAGTTTAACCACCTGCCTGGCTGACTGTCTGTCTAGTTTAACCGCCTGGCTGGTTGACCATCTCAGTGATCTCAGTTCTTTCCTGTTTACCATGTTGTGAGAAATATAAGAAAACTGAAACTTCACAAGAAAAAACCGCTGGATGTCATCACCAACATGTTCAAATATAATTGGATGTCATCACCAACATGTCCAAATATCGCTGGATGTCATCACCAACATGTCCAAATATTGTTGGATATCATCACCAACATGTTCAAATATTGCTGGATGTCATCACCAACATATTCAAATATTGCTGGATGTCATCACCAGCATGTTCAAATATTGCTGGATGTCATCACCAACATGTTCAAATATTGCTGTATGTCATCACTAATATATCCAAATATTGTTGGATGTCAATACCAATATATCCAAATATTGTTGGATGTCAACACCAATATATCCAAACATTGTTGGATGTCATTATTAATATATCCAAACATTGCTGGATGTTTACAACATGAACAAGCAAATTTGCTGTGTGATGTTTTTCAAGATGAAACTATTGAGGTTTAGTTTTTCCATGCTGTCACAGTTTGTCACAGACTGTCACATTAAAATGTTTTCCATGCTGCTGACAGATATTTGAACTTGCCTTAATTTTTACAGCATGAAATGTAGGTCAGTGTATAACATATTTTCCTTCTCTCTTCCACAATCACAGCACTTCCGTCCCCTGTTCCAGAGGGTAAGTGTACATACAAGTATGATAAAGTAGAGTAAGTGTACATACAAGTATGATAAAGTAGAGTAAGTGTACATACAAGTATGATAAAGTAGAGTAAGTGTACATACAAGTATGATAAAGTAGAATAAGTGTACATACAAGTATGATAAAGTAGAGTAAGTGTACATACAAGTATGATAAAGTAGAATAAGTGTACATACAAGTATGATAAAGTAGGGTAAGTGTACATACAAGTATGATAAAGTAGGGTAAGTGTACACACAAGTATGATAAAGTAGAGTAAGTGTACATACAAGTGTGATAAAGTAGAGTAAGTGTACATACAAGTGTGATAAAGTAGAGTAAGTGTACATACAAGTATGATAAAGTAGAGTAAGTGTACACACAAGTGTGATAAAGTACACCTCCTTTTGTGATATGTGCTAATTTAAACATAATGTGCACACAGTTGAACACAAAGTTTCCTAATCCTACACATAACAGAACACATTTCTTCACATACAGAGATGAAAACACTTACTTCACATATACAGATGATCGAACTTTAGCTCATATAAAAACTGATTTGGTTCTCATAAATATCCACAAGAAATTTAATAAATATGAATACACTTCTTTTTTTTTTTTTTTAGAAAATCTAAACTTCTGTTTTTGGTGCGAATGTCTGTTACAGATATTAGAAAGCACAGTTTGAAAAGTAATGTAAATGTTTTTATTAAACATATCAGACAGTAAATGTTAATTTGTACCATAAGCATTTTTAATACTTGTAAATGTAATGCTATATTTTTTTGGCATTGACCATCTGTGAACTTTTTAATACTTGTGAATGTGAATGCAGTGTTATATTTTTGTGGTATTGACCATCTGGACACTTAACAAAACAGCTGAGAAACACATAAATGCCTTTGAATGTAAATGCTACAGAAGAGTTCTTCAAATACCATGGACACAAAAAAGAACAAATATATCCATACTATAAGAACTTAATATTGAAGAAGGTTGGCTAGTAAAGAGGATTAAACAGAGAAAACTGAAATATTTTTGACACATTAAACGTCATGATAATCTAGAGAAGACCATCTTGGAAGGGTGCATAATGGGAAAAAGAAAGAGGAAGACCAAGGCGAAGATGGCTGCAAGATATCGTTGATGATCTACAAATGGATGCATCAGCTGCAGGCCATCTTGCTCACAACCGAGAGGCCTACAGGAGTGCTGTTAGGGAGGCAAAGTTCTGCAAGGGACATGCAAATGAATGAATGAATGAACTGACCATCTGTGAACTTGAGCAGAACTCTCAGTGCATAAATGATTTTTATGTGAATGCATGTTTTTCCTAAATATACAGTACTAACAGACATGTGTTTCATGTGCCTTTGTGTACCTCCCCTTGCAGTTAGAAATTCACTGATTTCAGAGGTGGTATCCTTGTTAGGTATCTACAGCATTGCTTGAAGTGTTGTATGATGGGACCAGATCCATTACCTACTCCCCATGAAAATCTAGTTTTCAGTATCTGTGTCATCCCAGCATTCATTATTTAATAAATTTGGATGTCTGTTATATGTATCTTTTTAGTTTGTTTATGGAGGTGAGAAGATTGCCTGCCATGATCTCCGACGTATTCTTCGAGACCCAGAATACCGGAACCATCTCCCTCCAGACAAAGTGTATGAGTTATCTGACTTGGCTGACTTCAATATGGGTCGGGCAGTGAAGTACGAGGAGTTTGTACGCATAGTAAGTTTTCTTCAAACTTCAAATGTTTTTTAGACTGTTGGAAATGTTCTAATTTAGCCCATGTTCTAATTTAGCCCACACTTGAGTGTTTTGGTGTTTTTTTTTTTTGCTAGACTTGTACCTGGTGGTGGAGTTTTGTTTGTGACTGATATCAGTGATTGTCTAAATTAGATACTGTTGCAGTGATGATGATGAAGATTATTGCTTGATACTATTGATAACCCAGTCAGAAGAGAAACCAGTTGCTCAGTGTATGTTTGTGCAGATTATGAGTGGCTCTGTGTTATTTCAATAGGAAACAAGGATGAAAAATGAACTTAGAAAAACACAGACTCTAAAAAATCTGAACCAGCCTACCCCATTTAGTTTGCTGTATGTGTAGTGTTTGACATGAACCAAACATGACATGAGTCAAACAAACATCATATGAATTAAACATAACATGAATCAAACAAACATCATATGAATTAAACATAACATGAGTCAAACAAACATCATATGAATTAAACATAACATGAATCAAACAAACATCATATGAATTAAACATAACATGAGTCAAACAAATATCACATGAATCAAATATCACATATATCAAACAAACATCACATGAATCAAACATGACATTAGTCAAACAAACATCACATGAATTAAACATAACATAAATCAAACAAACATCACATGAATTATACATAACATGAATCAAACAAATATCACATGAATCAAACAAACATCATATGAAAGAAACATCACATGAATCAGACATCCCATGAAACACATCACTTGAAACAAGCATCACATGAACGAGCCATGAGGGAATAAGACAATGCTTGACAGTTTCAGGAAACAGTAAACAATTTTGTGCTTTACAGACACCATCTTATGTTAAGAAGAGTCAAAATAATGCAGGATTTTCAGCCAAAGTATGAGCAGTACAAGGATGTTATCTTGGTCTCTATGGCTGGCTTGATATTTCTGATTGTCTGGGTCTGTAACCACAGTTTCAGAACCTTTGTAGCTTCTGAACAAGCTTTCAGTTTGAACAGTTACTGTAAGAGTGTAGAGGAAATAAAGTATAGAACAGTACTAGGAAAGGAAGAGTAATGAATAGAAGAGAGAGAGACAGAGAGAGCTTTGATAATGAGATCTGTCTAGGTGAGTTGACTGAAACACCTGTAACAGGTCTGAAGGTGTGATCTATGATTTTCTGCAGGTGTTGGGTAGACAAGATGATGCCAGTAGCTTCGGTTCACAGAATGATCTCAATGGAAACAACAAGTATCTGGGTCGATTAGCAGAATTCCTAGGTGTGATTTGTAGAAACACAACACAGCAGGTCATGATCAATGACCGCCTGACCAAGTACAAATGCCTGCCACCCCCAGTTTTCATGTTAGCAATCACACTGACCCAGGTAAGCTAGCCAGGTTAAAAACACAATTATTGTTAGATGTATGTTAACATCTGCAGATTACTGACAATATGGCTGATAATATGTGTGAACTATTGGTATGTCATTTGGATGTGTAATGTTGATGAATTATTGACAATATGACTGATGTATGTGTGGTATCTTGAAATTATCAACAAAATATCAGGTAGTAAGGAACATATAACTATTATATCATTTATGTACACATACAGAGGGAGGTTATCTGACAGAGGAGACAAATAAAGCATGTTGACAGAAGTGAAGGGACTTGTTCAGAAAATATTGGTTGGATATAAAAGTCATTTATTTTTCTTTTAAGATCAGGCTGGCCTGTCATAGCTCACTTGTAGGATGCTGCTCTATATATATAGTCCTTGACCTTTTGTCTCAAATTAAAAAAAATTGTATATATGCATTTTTTCACTAGTGATATATGTCACATTATTAGTGAAACCCACAAGTTGTTATCACAAGTACAAGAGAATAAATATTGTATTTGCCATGTTACATGTAAATCTTTCACATTATCATACAATGTTTTACTTCTTATTGGTGAACTTCACATGTCATTACACTAAAAAAAAAAATTGCACACATAAAAAAAGAAAAAAATGTGAAATTTTCATAATTTCTGTGATATAATTTGTTTTTGTTAAATAGATATATACTAAATACATGTTCAGATTTGTTTACCCTACAGGTCATTGGCAGATAACTCTTTCTCTTTCAGATCATTGTTTTCATTGTCTACTCTCAAGAAGATGGAGTGGTTACCTACCCCTTGAAAGGTGTCCCACTTGGCAACAAAGCTATGTACCTTCCCAATAGACGACGAGAAGCCTGGCGATTTGTTACGTACTGCTTCATGCACCAGGGGTAGGACACTCTGTTCACATTTTGTCATTTCTTTTTTTTTTATGTTTTCAGTCTCGCTTAGTTTTACTGAGAGCATATACAGAAAAGCAGATGAAGTAACTGTATATGTTTATCAGTGATTAACTCATTCCGATCCATCCGTCCAAATGTAGTTGCTCTAGTCATTTATTTTTTTGGTGCCTGTGTCATAACATTTATGGGATGTAGTTATAAAATTCAATATAACACAGCAATTATGTGTTCAATCTGTGCTTATCATATATGAAAGTACATGTAAATGAAAGAAGATTCCACAGATAAACTTTTTTTACGAAAAAAAAAAAGAATAAGAAAGAAACTAGTGTGAAAATTTGAAAATGTAAGACCTGGTCACTTTATCTAACACATGACCCAGCCATCTAATAGTTTGGTAAGCAAGGTAGAAACATGACAATTTGGTGAGCAAGGTAGAAACAGACAGTTTGATAAGTGAAATAGAAATTTGACAATTTGATGACTGAGACAGTTTGATGATTGAGACAGTTTGATGATTGAGACAGTTTGATGGAGAAGATAGAGATGATGGGGTTCTCCATGAACTTGTTGGGAAGCTTGTTTATACAGTTTGTATTTTTATGTATAAGGTAAAGGTAAAAAGGTAAAGGTAATCCTCTCATGCCTTAGAGGCACATAGGGATATGGTGCTACTGAGAAAATAAAACATGATGACTTGTTATTATCATCATGATCACCAAGAAACATCACCATCATCATGATCACCAGAAACATCACCATCTTCATCATGTTTATCAGAAACATCACCATTATCATGATTATCAGAAACAAAATATGACATTTTGTCTCATGTATTTGGAAGATATAACAGGGTATAATTACTGAAGCTGTTCTTTATTTGATGAAGAAATGATGATAGTTTATAACTGATGATCAGACTGACAGAAATACTGATTCCTAAGATACAGTGACTGACATAAATATTGATTCCACAGCTACATTGATCTCATCTTCAATATCATCATACAACTTGTGTTTGGCATCCCTCTAGAGATTATCTTCTCTACCTGGAGAATGGTTGTTGTCTACTTCTGTGGAGTTATTGTTGGTAGGTTCTCTTATTTAACTCTTATATTATCAGTAAGTGCAGACTTAGACTACCAAACAGCACCCATGACATACAAATAGTTCTAGCAAACAGCACCCAGGACATACAAATAGTTCTAGCAAACAGCACCCATGACATACAAATAGTTCTAGCAAACAGCACCCATGACATACAAATAGTTCTAGCAAACAGCACCCATGACATACAGATAGTTCTAGCAAACAGCACCCATGACATACAAATAGTTCTAGCAAACAGCACCCATGACATACAAATAGTTCTAGCAAACAGCACCCAGGACGTACAAATAGTTCTAGCAAACAGCACCCAGGACAATTTTTTTTGTCATTCATCATGACCACAATGCTTTCCAGGCAATGACATAATGCCTTCTATTTTAGCATTTATGGCACTTTAAAATTGCAGATTCCCACCATGGAACAAAACATGAAACTGCAGTTATTATTTTGTTAAAACTTTAAAAAAAAAGATGTATAAATGTATCTGCATAGTCCAAGTATTAAATTCATATTCTCAGAAGGCGCACATTAAACTCATGAGAGGCTTTTCCTTGATTCGCTTAACACAAAACCCAATCATATTTTCTGGATATGCTAACACAAGACTCAGCCACTTTTTCTTGACTTAGTAACACAAGACCCAGCCATATTTTCTGGATCTTCTAACATAAGACCCAGCCATATTTTCTGGATCTGTTAACAGAAGACCCAGCCATATTTTCTGGATCTGCTAACAGAAGACCCAGTCATATTTTCTGGATCTGCTAACAGAAGACCCAGCCATATTTTCTGGATCTGCTAACAGAAGACCCAGCCATATTTTCTGGATCTGCTAACAGAAGACCCAGCCATATTTTCTGGATCTGCTAACAGAAGACCCAGCCATATTTTCTGGATCTGCTAACAGAAGACTCAGCCACTTTTTCTGGACCTGTTAACACAAGACTCAGCCTCATTTTTTTTTACTTTCTAAAATAAGACAGCCACTTTTTCTTGACCTGCTAACACAAGAAATTCATGTACTGCTGGATGGTGAACTTGGATTGTGCATTGTTTGAGATGCACAAGAAATCTCCTTACTATGTGGAAACTGTTGCATTGCACTGATGAACACATTAAATTTTCTGTAAAAATTTGTTAGCAGTGTTGCTTAAAGCAGAAATGAAGAAATTATTAATGTTTTATATTGCGAATGAAGAAGAAGAATGTTTTATATAAAGCATCTTTGGGAAGGCAACTTATAAACTCAGGAAAACTTGACCAAGAAGAGAAATAAATATTCGTGGACTTACCAAGGTCCTATCACCAGTCATGATACTTTAGTACCAAGATCCTATCACAAGTCATGATCTTTAGTACCAAGGTCCTATCACCAGTCATGATACTTTAGTACCAAGGTCCTATCACCAGTCATGATACTTTAGTACCAAGATCTTATCACAAGTCATGATACTTTAGTACCAAGGTCCTATCACCAGTCATGATACTTTAGTACCAAGATCCTATCACAAGTCATGATACTTTAGTACCAAGATCTTATCACCAGTCATGATACTTTAGTACCAAGGTCCTATCACCAGTCATGATACTTTAGTACCAAGGTCCTATCACCAGTCATGATACTTTAGTACCAAGATCTTATCACCAGTCATGATACTTTAGTACCTAGATCTTATCACAAGTCATGATACTTTAGTACCAAAATCTTATCACCAGTCATGATACTTTATTACCAATCCTATCATAAGTCATGATACTTTAGTACCAAGATCCTATCACAAGTCATGATACTTTAGTACAAAGATCCTATCACAAGGGATGATACTTTAGTACCAAGGTCCTATCACCAGTCATGATACTTTAATACCAAGATCTTATCACCAGTCATGATACTTTAGTACCAATGTCCTTTTACTGGTCATGATGCTGTTAGCACTGAGGTCCTATCATCAGTCATTATACTGTTAATACAATGCCATTTTTGTCACAATACTGTAACAAGAGCATAGTATCACTTTGTATCATGATAGTTGTGAAATGGGGATGGATTAGTTTTTTTCTCATGATAATCTGGTGTAAAGTGCATATTAGTTTGCAGAGATGCTTTCAAGTCCTTTATGACAAGCCTTAAGTCAGCATTCAAGTCCTTTATGACAAGCCTTAAGTCAGCATTCAAGTCCTTTATGACAAGCCTTAAGTCAGCATTCAAGTCCTTTATGACAAGCCTCAAGTCAAATCTCAAGTATCTACCTTCAGGTCATAAAGTCAAGTCTCAAGTCCTTGCAAGCAGCTTCAAATCAAGTCTTAAGTCAAGTCTCAAGGCCATTGGTGTAGGTTACCAGTTCAGCATCACTGAAAGTGATTTATTACATCCTGTTCAAAGGTTCAGATGTTGTGAAAGTGAAGAAAGTCAAGTCAGATAAATTAAAAAGTAAAAATATTTACCACAGCATCCAGCAGTCACCTGGTCATTTTGAGTTGACACAGTTTTAAACCCATTAGGAGTACAGACTGTGAGGTTGGACAACAAAGGCTGACAATGTTCTTCACACTTGAGCACCACAGAATACTTTATAAAACTAGAAATATGTAGTTGCAGCTTTGAGCTAAGACAGTAAACTTCTGAGAAAACACAGGAAGTAATAAACATACAAAAACAGCGACAATGAAATGAACATTAAAAAGGCTAAATTCCTGACTGAAAAATCTCTGGTTAAAAAAAAAAAAAAGGATAACACACCCTCAAACAAAACATATGACAAAGATTCACAACTCACCTATACACAGCTAATTCCAGATTTGAGAAAAAGGCCTTACTTCTGGCAATTCCTAGACCAGTGGTTCTTAGCCTGTGGTCCATGGAACTGGGGGGGGGGGGGGGGGCGGGTGTCTCCTGAAGGATTTTTAGGCACATTTATTGACTGTTAAAAAATCTTAAGTGCTGTGGGTTCTGTTTGATTCTTTGTTTTTAATGAGAGGCCACACTGTTCTCTGGCTGGGAAGGGCCAGAAAATGGCTAAGAATCACTCACACTAAGTTACTGTTCAATACAGTAATGCCAGCTAGAAGCACGATAATGTCAGTTAAAAGCACAGTAACGTCAGCTAGAAGCATGGTAATGTCAGCTAGAAGCATGGTAATGTCAGCTAGAAGCACAGTAATGTCAGCTAGAAGCACGGTAATGTCAGCTAGAAGCACGGTAATGCCAGCTAGAAGCACGGTAATGCCAGCTAGAAGCACAGTAATGTCAGCTAGAAGCACGGTAATGTCAGCTAGAAGCATGATAATGTCAGCTAGAAGCACAGTAATGTCAGCTAGAAGCATGGTAATGTCAGCTAGAAGCACGGTAATGTCAGCTAGAAGCATGATAATGTCAGCTAGAAGCACAGTAATGTCAGCTAGAAGCATGGTAATGTCAGCTAGAAGCACAGTAATGTCAGCTAGAAGCATGATAATGTCAGCTAGAAGCACAATAATGTCAGCTAGAAGCATGGTAATGTCAGCTAGAAGCACGGTAATGTCAGCTAGAAGCATGATAATGTCAGCTAGAAGCACAGTAATGTCAGCTAGAAGCATGGTAATGTCAGCTAGAAGCACAGTAATGTCAGCTAGAAGCATGATAATGTCAGCTAGAAGCACAATAATGTCAGCTAGAAGCACAGTAATGTCAGCTAGAAGCATGGTAATGTCAGCTAGAAGCATGGTAATGTCAGCTAGAAGCATGGTAATGTCAGCTAGAAACATGATAATGTCAGCTAGAAGCATGGTAATGTCAGCTAGAAGCATGGTAATGTCAGCTAGAAGCACAGTAATGTCAGCTAGAAGCACAGTAATGTCAGCTAGAAGCACAGTAATGCCAGCTAGAAGCACGGTAATGTCAGCTAGAAGCATGGTAATGTCAGCTAGAAGCATGGTAATGTCAGCTAGAAGCATGGTAATGTCAGCTAGAAGCACAGTAATGTCAGCTAGAAGCACAGTAATGTCAGCTAGAAGCACATAGACAGCCCTTCTATATTTTGAAAGTTTTTGCACAAATCAAGACTTGAAGTTGAGTCCCAGTCAAGTCTTTAAAGTGACTCGAGTAGAGTCAATCAACCAGACAGAGTCTACATGTTTGCTAGTTTGCGTGATAATTATGTGACAAGTGAGAGTAGAGTTACTGTCACAATTTTATGATGCATGGTAGATATGTTACATGTTGTGACACTTGTTGTATGTATTACAACATACATTTTTATGAGATTTGCAGAATTTGGGCCATATTTTATAAATATAAAAAGGCAGGCAGAAGTGAGCAGAGCTTGTTTAGAGTAGGGAGATTTTAGTTTAAAAACCTGCCATTTTTCTTCAGTTACAACAAGGAGGGGAGAGGGAGCAGAGGAATGCCGCAAAGGAAGAGTAAAAGGTAGAGGTAAAATTCCTGTTTCCATGCCATTAAGGCATGTTGGGGAATATGGCGTTAGGCCTGTATTTTTTCATGACTTTCAGCTCATGAAAGTGTGATGTACGAGGGAAGAGTGCAATAAATAAATATGAAATGATCAGACATGAAATATCAAACATGAAATGATCAGACATGAAATGATCAGACATGAAATATCAAACATGAAATGATCAGACATGAACCAGCTCACTCATCTAGTCTCATCAATGACATATTACTGAAGAGTGACAGCTTAGAGAAGACACACACAGATAACATATATATGGGTGATGAAGAAGAAGATCACTGAGTGACAAGATTTGAATGAAGAAGAAGAAGAGCGAAATGTTTATCAAGTAAATCAAAGACATCAAGAAAAACGCAGACAACCTAAAGTATTTGCTCACTTTCAGCGTAGATTTTTTAAAATGCCGCGTAACAAGAATTTTATGATACAGTAAGCAGAATTCAGAATTATTTCTTGAGGGATCAGTTTTCCTTTTCATATGTAGTCCACCATGTTCATTTATTGCTCACTTTGTGATGGCTAATTCTGCATCTGGTCTGATTTTTTTTTTTCTTGTGTGTTATTGCAAAGCGTGGACATTCTGATATTTTTTCTTTCTAAATTCTCTCCAGGATCTTTGGGTCACTCAGTTTGTGATCACAGCGCAGGACTAGTTGGGGCAGCAGGAGGGGCCTATGCTGTCATGTTTGCACACGCTGTGGGAATGGTTCTGGTATGTGTGTGTGTGTGTGTTGACATATACATGTGGAATATGTGTGTGGTATGCATATGTTTGATATGCTTTAAAATGTGTGTTGTGTGGGTGTGTGTGTGTATGTGTGTGGGGATGGAAAAAAAAACAACCTAGTGACGACCTTTATCCTGGCAACAGACTCTAGACTTAGTCTAGTGACCTTTATCCTGGCAGCAGACTCTAGACTTAGTCTAGTGACCTTTATCCTGGCAGCAGACTCTAGACTTAGTCTAGTGACCTTCATCCTGGCAGCAGACTCTAGACTTAGTCTAGTGACCTTCATCCTGGCAACAGACTCTAGACTTAGTCTAGTGACTTTCATCCTGGCAACAGACTCTAGACTTAGTCTAGTGACTTTCATCCTGGCAACAGACTCTAGACTTAGTCCAGTGACCTTCGTCCTGGCAACAGACTCTAGACTTAGTCTAGTGACCTTCATCCTGGCAACAGACTTTAGACTTAGTCTAGTGACCTTCATCCTGGCAACAAACTCTAGACTTAGTCTAGTGACCTTCATCCTGGCAACAGACTCTAGACTTAGTCTAGTGACCTTCATCCTGGCAACAGACTCTAGACTTAGTCTAGTGACCTTCGTCCTGGCAACAGACTCTAGACTTAGTCTAGTGACCTTCGTCCTGGCAACAGACTCTAGACTTAGTCTAGTGACCTTCGTCCTGGCAACAGACTCTAGACTTAGTCTAGTGACCTTCGTCCTGGCAACAGACTCTAGACTTAGTCTAGTGACCTTCGTCCTGGCAACAGACTCTAGACTTAGTCTAGTGACCTTCGTCCTGGCAACAGACTCTAGACTTAATCTAGTGACCTTCGTCCTGGCAACAGACTCTAGACTTAGTCTAGTGACCTTCATCCTGGCAACAGACTCTAGACTTAGTCTAGTGACCTTCATCCTGGCAACAGACTCCAGACTTAGTCTGGCCTGGCACCAGAACTGCCGAAGAAAAAGAAAAGATGACAACATGTGAATGTTTTGTGAATATTCTCTGTAGCTTTTGTGTAAGCTGCTGTCATGAACAGTGCCCCACGTTCTGAATGTTCATATAAAAGAAGTTTTGTTCAAGAGTGTCAGTTACACAGTTTAAAATAAATATTTTTTAAAGTTTAAAATAATTATATGTAATAAATAAATATAAAATAAATATTTTAAAAATAAATATTTATTTTAAAATAAATATTTCTCAGCTGTTGCTGAAAGCTGTCAGCGTAATAAACATTTTTTTAAAAAATCTGTGACTGGTTTGTTTAGAAGAATAAAAAATGTGTGAACACATGATTAAAAATGCTGATTATTAAACATCTGGCTTCACAATTAAGGAAATAAGTGTGAGCAAGGAGCAGAGAAAACCCAAACTTGTGCTCCTAATGTTTGCTCTCCTGAACCCACATGGCCATTATTCTAAAATAGCCTTGCTAATCATATTCATGTTTTGTCCTGTCTTTATGTTCTATCACAGTATGGAAAGTTTGAAGTGAAATTCTTCTCTATAAAAAAAAAACTTCTCAATGATTGATAAATATCTATAAATGAAACTTCTCAATGATTGATAAATATCTATAAATTAAACTTCTCAGTGTTTCTGGATCAGGGGACCAATGAAACTTAAAAAAAAATCTAATCAGAAACAATAACAGGCAACATATAGCTATGAAATGTATGTGGTACCTACAGGGTTGAACTTCAAAGAGTTAATTTTTTGTTTGTTTGTTTGCTGATTATGTTTTTAGCTGTAGGAGCTGCACTAAAGATGGGTGTTCACAAACGTTTATTTCTGAGCTACGCCAGCATAAACTGATCTGCTAACTTGTGTTTTTTCCAGAATTGGAAACACTTGAATGATGACATGACAGAAAGTAAATGGAAGCGAGCTGTCTGCAGTCTGACATTGAGATTTACTTTCATGTTGGTTATCTGTAAGTTGTTTGTCAGTCTGTCACTCTGCTTGTCATTCTGTCTGTCACTCTGTCACTTTGTCTTGTGGCTCTGCTTATCACTGTCTGTCACTCTGTTTGTTGCTCTGTCACTCTGTTTGTCACTCAGTCTGTCACTATGTTGCTCTGTCACTCAGTCTGTCACTATGTTGCTCTGTCACTCTGTTTGCCATTCTGCTTGTCATTATGCTTGCCACTTTGTCACTTTGTCTTGTGGCTCTGCTTATCACTGTTTGTCACTCTGCTTGTTGCTCTGTCAATCTGTCTGTCACTGTTTGTTGCTCATTCTGTCACTATGTTGCTCTGTCACTCTGTTTGTTACTCTGTTTGTCACTCTGTTTATTTGTCTCTCTGTTTGTTGCTCTGTTTATTTCTGTCACTCTATTGCTCTGTCTGTCACTGTTGCTCTGTCACTTTGTTGCTCTGTCTGTCACTCTGTTTGTTGCTCTGTCTGTCACTCTTTTTCTGGCTCTGTCTGTCACTCTGTTTGTTGCTCTGTCTGTCACTCTGTTTGTCACTGTTTATTGTTCTGTCTGTCACTCTGTTTGTCACTGTTTATTGTTCTGTCTGTCACTCTGTTTGTTTCTCTGTCTGTTACTCTGTCTACCACCTTGTGTGTCACTCTGTTTTTCATTGTTTGTTGCTTTGTCATCTGTTTTGTCACTCTATCACTCTGTTTGTCACTCTGTCTGTCACTCCATCTGTCACTCTGTCACTCTGAAGTCTTTAACTCTGACTGACCATGATCACTGTCTGTCTGAAGTTTTTTAATAAATCTGTGGACATATTGGTTTTTTTTCTGTCACATTTTGTCATGTTCAGCCTGTAAGTCTGCTGCAACTTTTGTCTGTTGTTTTATTTTTGTACCTGTAAGTCTGCTGCAACTTTTGTCATTTTATTTTTGTACCTGTAAGTCTGCTGCAACTTTTGTCTGTTGTTTTACTTTTGTACTCTGTTGTTTTACTTTTGTACCTGAAATCTTTGTATGTTTGTCAGTTTATAATTTTTCAAACTGAATGTTTGTTACTTGTGATTTTTCAGTCTGAGCTCTGTCATTTTTAATTCTAAAGTCTTTGTATATGTTAGCCTGTCATTTGCAGTCTAAAGTTTTTCTTTTCCTTTTTTTTTTCAGTCAGTCTGCAATCTTTGTCAGTTTATCATTTTTCATTTTGAAGTCTGTGTATGTTTGATGTCTGTTTTATGTTTAATCTTATATGTTTGATGTCTGTTTTGTGTTTCAACAATGTTAATGGAAAGAGTGTAATCTGTTGTAAGACATTTATTCTGTTGGTAAACAAAGATATTACTTATACAAAGATGACACATGTACCTATTTTCTGCTCTATTGATCATGTCATATTCCTTCTTTCAGTTATACCCCAGGTGGCACTGGCCATCTACAGACGCTGGTTTTTTGATGACGATATGGATGAGAGAATTGGAATTGCTGCCCACATTGGAGGGCTGATAACAGGTAACTGCCATCTGTATTATCTTCACACTAGTGTACAAAAACAGCCTGTTTAGCAAGATCTATATTATCTTCACTGCAGTCTGTTTAGCAAAAAAAAAACAAACAGCAATCAAACATCCATGACCGAACTTGACCTTGTAAATCTACTCTGCAGGTTTTGTTCTGGGTCATGCATTCCTGATGGACATCAAACGTCAGCCATGGAAAGACCCGGGCGGATTCTGTGACCTCTTTCTGCTCATGGTCTTTGTGGGTTTTGCTGTCATCTTCAACATTGTTTATGAAGGATATCCACCGGAGGATTACAAATGAGAGGGAATCTAACTTTTTGTTTCTGTTTTCTGGTTTTGTAAGACTGAAGATGGAAGCAGATGTGGCCAGTTGTCATGGCCCGATTTAAGCTTTGAAAAAATAGACAAGCCATGTATGAATTTTTGACAGTGCCTTAACTTTTCATTTTAATTAGTTTTCTGATGCAGACATCACAAAATATTTCGAAAAAATATCTGGTTATATTTTTTAAATATGAATTTACCGTCACACAGCGATAAAATAGTACCACACACACACACATGCGTACACTAATTTACATAAACACTAGCTCAGGTGTGATACCTTTTCTACAACGCTCAACATCATAATTATAGTATCAAATTTGATCTTGGGCAGTTCTGTGAAATTTACAGTGAACATACTGGGCAGTCACACATTTGGAGAATGTAAGGGTTACATTCCAAGTAGTAGATGATTGTTATGTTTGTAGATGATTGTTATGTTTGTAGATGACTGTTATGTTTGTAGATGACTGTTATGACTTGATTGTTATGATTACCTTTAATCCATGAAAATAATGTTTACTGACAGATTTTCTCCCACGGAAACCCCACTAATATTTTCTTTTTCTGTAGAACCTCTTGTAAGAATAGTTTTCCATGGTGGATTCTTGGTATTTTTGCAAATATTTTAGTGGATCAGTTATTGTTTTATGGTAGTTTTTACATATTTTAAAATTTAAAAATAAAATTATTGTACCTATATAGAACAATACTTTTTTGTTACTGCAAGTTTATTGAAAATATAGTGAGAAACACTTACATCTTACATCCTTCCTGTGCCATTAAATATCACACAGGGCTCGCGTGGTAGTTCGCCAGGTTTTCCTGTTTGTGGCGAGCTTTTCAACCTCATCAGGGGATTTTATGCCTACTAATTTGGCCTCTCTTAACAATGTCCTCTTTAGTGTTTCACGTGGTCAACCTCTTTTTCTTTGGCCTGTTGTCTTCCACTTGATAGCTTGTTTTTGGTATTCTCAGATTGTTTCTTCTCATCACGTGACTATGTTCATTTCCTTTTTCTGATCACCCATGAGTCTGATTGTTGTTCAGTAATCTGTCTTATCTCTGTGTTCTTGAATTCATTCCATTTTATACCAAGTATTTTCCATAGGCATTTGTTTTCAAAAGAGTCTTAATTTGTTGTCTATTTTTTTAGTTGTTTTTCAGCTTTCGCATGCATAAATGAGGGTTGATATAACATTTGAATTGAATAATCTTAACTTGGTTTTTGTGCATATAACTTTAGAATGCCATATTTTCTCAAGATTCTTGAAGGTCAATGCCGCTTTTGCAATTCTAACTTTCTTTCTGGTGTCACCATCCTGGTCTGTGGAGAAGTGAGAAACACTGCTTGAGTTTAATTAATTCATAGGTCAGAGATCACTTAAGATAAGTCTGGAATGTTGTTTTGTTTTTGCTTTTTGATGTCAAAAATTTTAGAGAAATTTTGTTCCCTTCAACATGTAGCAATTTCTAGAATCTGAAACTGGCTTCATTATTTAAACATACAACAGAACAGCTAATAGATCAGATACATTTTGTTACCTCAGCCACACAGCCGCATGCACAAAACATGTTTACATCTCATAAGATCATCATTTACAATGATCTCTTGAATAATCAAAATTTCTGTTTATCATTTGATCATTTCAGATCATTCATTGCTCAAATAGAGACTCTGTAAATATTATTTATTTATACACTTGTCTGTGAGCCAAGATGTCATATTTTTTTGTATGGACCAAGATGTCACATTTTTTTATGTGTGGACCAAGATGTCACATTTTTTCATCTGTGTGGACCAAGATGTCACATTTTTTTTTATCTTTGTGGACCAAGATATCATGTTTTTCATCTTTGTGAACTAAGATGTCACATTTTTGTATCTCTGTGGACCAGAATGCCACATTTTTTTGTCTGTGTGGATCAAGATGTTATGTTTTTGTGCCTGTATAGACCAAAGTGCCATTTATGTCTGACTGTAAAGTTGCAGTGACTTGAGATGGATGGGTTTTTGTTTACTCCACTCCGGATATGGGGCAATCTCAGCTCAGTTTTACATCATAAACTTCTTCATGCACTGAATGTCATGTGTACAGAAGTTTTACATCATAAACTTCTTCATACACTGAATGTCATGTGTACAGAAGTTTTACATCCTAAACTTCTTCATGCACTGAGTGTCATGTGTACAGAAGTTTTACATCATAAACTTCTTCATGCACTGAAGGACATATAGAGGTTCTGTTTAATATTTAAGAATATTGGGTTCTTATGGAGCAGATCTGCCAGTTAGGACAAAGTGATGCTTATCAAACTGCTTGATAGAAGGCCATAGGAGAAGCTTTTGGTAAATTCATATCCCATCATTCCATAACTTACTTGTCTTTCTTCACGCATCACATTCTCCTCTCCGCCCACACCACACATCACCCATGTGTTGCACTTATTTTAATTTGTGTGTTTGTATTTAAAATCTGGAGGGTCTCACTAATAAAGGAAACCAAAAAATTTGACATGACTTTCTCCTGATTTTTGTGCGTATGTCTTCTTGTAATAAATGCCAACTCAGTGAAACAGATCTTATATCCTTCCCGTGCCGTTAAACGTCACATAGGGCTCGCAAAGTAGTTCACCAATTTTTCCTGTCTTTGGCGAGCCTTTCAACCTCATCAATGGATTTTATGCCTGTTAATTTGGCCTCTCTGCGAGTTTACATAATGATATCTTTTTTTCCCATCTGGAGTTGCCTCTAGATAGGTCCCAGGATAAGGTTGTTAGCCTTATGCCCAACTCCCGGTACATGATGTGTGACAGATCAAGCGGAATTCCGCTGATTTCTGCATGGCGGTGAGAGTGAAACAGACAGCACAACTAAAATGTAACACAACAAATAAATTCTTGAGTTTGTTGTGATCCTACAATATATTTCAGCTTAGAAAGGTGATACTGACAAGAATTTATAGAAACAGAAACACTCATTGGAACAAACAACAATATCTACCAAAGAAGAGAATTGTTTTGTAGAAACTGACAGCAAAGAAAACAGATTTTCCAAAATAACTGTCATCTTGACTATCTCTTTTATGGATAGATATTCCAGGTTAAAAAAAAAATTTATAACAAAAATTTTAGAATAATAAAATGCTGTGGAGAAAGTAGGTCAAAGCCTTGACCTAAATTCTTTCTTTAAATGAGAAAAGTGCAAAAAGATTAAGACAAGCAGTTAAAAATGACAAAAAGACATGAGAAATTTAATGATATTTCTATATTAATAAATGTTTATAATCTTGGATCAAACTATTTACACAAGAATTCTGCGTGTGTGTTATTATAAACTAATGAATTATCACAGTGTTAGTCCCCGATTCAGGTTACAACATCAAACAATCTGAAAGATTTACTTTCTTAAGACCACAGAAATCTTTCCTTTCTTAAGACCCCAGAAATCTTTCCTTTCTTAAGACCACAGAAATCTTTCCTTTCTTAAGACCCCAGAAATATTTTCTTTCTGCTGAACACCAGGAGAAATTAGTCTGCAATCATGTGTTCTAAATAAACATTTTTTTATTATTATCTGAAACAAAACTTACACAACAGAAGAAACATCTGTACAAAGTTCATGTAAAACAAAACAACCTACACAGCATAATATCTGCATACAATACTCATAAAATGAGAACACAGATAATACTGTAAACTTACACCAGACAGTCATCAGTTTTACCAAGCTTGGAACAGGTCACATTCTGCAGCTGATACAAGTTAACGCTTCTGTTTCAGAAACATCTGTCTGAGAGTTGCAGCTGAGAAAAACTCATTTTTGGTTCATATCCCATCATTCCATAACTTACTCGTCTTTCTTCACGCATCACATTCTCCTCTCCGCCCACACCACACATCACCCATGTGTTGCACTTATTTTAATTTGTGTGTTTGTATTTAAAATCTGGAGGGTCTCACTAATAAAGGAAACCAAAAAATTTGACATGACTTTCTCCTGATTTTTGTGCGTATGTCTTCTTGTAATAAATGCCAACTCAGTGAAACAGATCTTATATCCTTCCCGTGCCGTTAAACGTCACATAGGGCTCGCAAAGTAGTTCGCCAATTTTTCCTGTCTTTGGCGAGCCTTTCAACCTCATCAATGGATTTTATGCCTGTTAATTTGGCCTCTCTGCGAGTTTCCATAATATCTTTTTTTCCCATCTGGAGTTGCCTCTAGATAGGTCCCAGGATAAGGTTGTTAGCCTTATGCCCAACTCCCGGTACATGATGTGTGACAGATCAAGCGGAATTCCGCTGATTTCTGCATGGCGGTGAGAGTGAAACAGACAGCACAACTAAAATGTAACACAACAAATAAATTCTTGAGTTTGTTGTGATCCTACAATATATTTCAGCTTAGAAAGGTGATACTGACAAGAATTTATAGAAACAGAAACACTCATTGGAACAAACAACAATATCTACCAAAGAAGAGAATTGTTTTGTAGAAACTGACAGCAAAGAAAACAGATTTTCCAAAATAACTGTCATCTTGACTATCTCTTTTATGGATAGATATTCCAGGTTAAAAAAAAAAATTTATAACAAAAATTTTAGAATAATAAAATGCTGTGGAGAAAGTAGGTCAAAGCCTTGACCTAAATTCTTTCTTTAAATGAGAAAAGTGCAAAAAGATTAAGACAAGCAGTTAAAAATGACAAAAAGACATGAGAAATTTAATGATATTTCTATATTAATAAATGTTTATAATCTTGGATCAAACTATTTACACAAGAATTCTGCGTGTGTGTTATTATAAACTAATGAATTATCACAGTGTTAGTCCCCGATTCAGGTTACAACATCAAACAATCTGAAAGATTTACTTTCTTAAGACCACAGAAATCTTTCCTTTCTTAAGACCCCAGAAATCTTTCCTTTCTTAAGACCACAGAAATCTTTCCTTTCTTAAGACCCCAGAAATATTTTCTTTCTGCTGAACACCAGGAGAAATTAGTCTGCAATCATGTGTTCTAAATAAACATTTTTTTATTATTATCTGAAACAAAACTTACACAACAGAAGAAACATCTGTACAAAGTTCATGTAAAACAAAACAACCTACACAGCATAATATCTGCATACAATACTCATAAAATGAGAACACAGATAATACTGTAAACTTACACCAGACAGTCATCAGTTTTACCAAGCTTGGAACAGGTCACATTCTGCAGCTGATACAAGTTAACGCTTCTGTTTCAGAAACATCTGTCTGAGAGTTGCAGCTGAGAAAAACTCATTTTTGGTTGATATTCCAGATTTATCCTGCCAAGGTCTGCTTTCCTCCGTGTCTCTCTATCTCTAACATGTCTCTTCACATCTAACATATCTCTTCACATCTAACATGTCTCTTCACATCTAACATGTCTCTTTACATCTAACATGTCTCTTCACATCTAACATTTCTCTTCACATCTAACATGTCTCTTCACATCTCTAACATTCACATTTGTCTAACTGTACATGCACTTTGCAAGGGTTCTCTCCTGCAGCTCCCTATTGATGTGTCATCAAGTGCCAAAAACTCTCAGAATTTAGGTTATCTAAGAACCTACATTTCTACTCTTTTCTTTTCACAGTAATCATCATCATCATCATCATCATCAATCATCATGTTGTGGTAATTCTCTGGCACTAAATTACAAACTTTATCTATTAAGCTTCAAATATTTTTTGCATTGAAAAAATTCTTTGTTTTATGCCTGTTAATTTGGCCTCTCTGCGAGTTTACATAATGATATCTTTTTTTCCCATCTGGAGTTGCCTCTAGATAGGTCCCAGGATAAGGTTGTTAGCCTTATGCCCAACTCCCGGTACATGATGTGTGACAGATCAAGCGGAATTCCGCTGATTTCTGCATGGCGGTGAGAGTGAAACAGACAGCACAACTAAAATGTAACACAACAAATAAATTCTTGAGTTTGTTGTGATCCTACAATATATTTCAGCTTAGAAAGGTGATACTGACAAGAATTTATAGAAACAGAAACACTCATTGGAACAAACAACAATATCTACCAAAGAAGAGAATTGTTTTGTAGAAACTGACAGCAAAGAAAACAGATTTTCCAAAATAACTGTCATCTTGACTATCTCTTTTATGGATAGATATTCCAGGTTAAAAAAAAAAATTTATAACAAAAATTTTAGAATAATAAAATGCTGTGGAGAAAGTAGGTCAAAGCCTTGACCTAAATTCTTTCTTTAAATGAGAAAAGTGCAAAAAGATTAAGACAAGCAGTTAAAAATGACAAAAAGACATGAGAAATTTAATGATATTTCTATATTAATAAATGTTTATAATCTTGGATCAAACTATTTACACAAGAATTCTGCGTGTGTGTTATTATAAACTAATGAATTATCACAGTGTTAGTCCCCGATTCAGGTTACAACATCAAACAATCTGAAAGATTTACTTTCTTAAGACCACAGAAATCTTTCCTTTCTTAAGACCCCAGAAATCTTTCCTTTCTTAAGACCACAGAAATCTTTCCTTTCTTAAGACCCCAGAAATATTTTCTTTCTGCTGAACACCAGGAGAAATTAGTCTGCAATCATGTGTTCTAAATAAACATTTTTTTTATTATTATCTGAAACAAAACTTACACAACAGAAGAAACATCTGTACAAAGTTCATGTAAAACAAAACAACCTACACAGCATAATATCTGCATACAATACTCATAAAATGAGAACACAGATAATACTGTAAACTTACACCAGACAGTCATCAGTTTTACCAAGCTTGGAACAGGTCACATTCTGCAGCTGATACAAGTTAACGCTTCTGTTTCAGAAACATCTGTCTGAGAGTTGCAGCTGAGAAAAACTCATTTTTGGTTGATATTCCAGATTTATCCTGCCAAGGTCTGCTTTCCTCCGTGTCTCTCTATCTCTAACATGTCTCTTCACATCTAACATATCTCTTCACATCTAACATGTCTCTTCACATCTAACATGTCTCTTTACATCTAACATGTCTCTTCACATCTAACATTTCTCTTCACATCTAACATGTCTCTTCACATCTCTAACATTCACATTTGTCTAACTGTACATGCACTTTGCAAGGGTTCTCTCCTGCAGCTCCCTATTGATGTGTCATCAAGTGCCAAAAACTCTCAGAATTTAGGTTATCTAAGAACCTACATTTCTACTCTTTTCTTTTCACAGTAATCATCATCATCATCATCATCAATCATCATGTTGTGGTAATTCTCTGGCACTAAATTACAAACTTTATCTATTAAGCTTCAAATATTTTTTGCATTGAAAAAATTCTTTGTTTTATACCTGAATCCACAATTGGTTCAGTTTTGTGGATATTCAGAGAAAAATGTTTTTCATGAGAACATTAAAAAATATTTATCTCTTTTCATAATATAAATCTGAAGTACAGAAATGTAAAACATACCTTATCTGTCTTCAGAATATTTTATCTGTAATTCAGAAACAATGAGTCCAGAAATCTCAAACAAAATGAAAGACACACTACTCAAGATGAATGAGATGAACACTACTCAAGCTGAGTGAGAAGCACACTACTCAAGCTGAGTGAGAAGCACACTACTCAAGCTGAGTGAGGAGCATACTACTCATGGTACTCACATTACTCTCTCTACTCAAGCTGAATGAGAAGCACACTACTCACAATGAGTGAGAAGCACACTACTCATGGTACTCACATTACTCTCTCTACTCAAGCTGAATGAGAAGCACACTACTCACAATGAGTGAGAAGCACACTACTCACAATGAGTGAGAAGCACACTACTCATGGTACTCACATTACTCCCTCTACTCAAGCTGAATGAGAAGCACACTACTCACAATGAGTGAGAAGCACACTACTCACAATGAGTGAGAAGCACACTACTCATGGTACTCACATTACTCCCTCTACTCAAGCTGAATGAGAAGCACACTACTCACAATGAGTGAGAAGCACACTACTCACAATGAGTGAGAAGCACACTACTCACACTGAATGAGAAGCATACTACTCATGCTGAGTGAGAAGCACACTACTCACAATGAGTGAGAAGCACACTACTCACAATGAGTGAGAAGCACACTACTCACAATGAGTGAGAAGCACACTACTCACAATGAGTGAGAAGCACACTACTCACAATGAGTGAGAAGCACACTACTCACAATGAGTGAGAAGCACACTACTCACAATGAGTGAGAAGCACACTACTCACAATGAGTGAGAAGCACACTACTCACAATGAGTGAGAAGCACACTACTCACAATGAGTGAGAAGCATACTACTCATGCTGAGTGAGAAGCATACTACTCACAATGAGTGAGAAGCATACTACTCACAATGAGTGAGAAGCATACTACTCACAATGAGTGAGAAGCATACTACTCACAATGAGTGAGAAGCATACTACTCATGCTGAGTGAGAAGCACATTACTCACACTGAGTGTTATATTGATCAGTGATCCATTGCTGGCTGCTTGCATCAGGTTTGGTGAACCATAGTTGGTCAAGACCCTATTCTACTTTCTAGTGCCATTGGAAACAGACAGAAGTCTGGCTGAGCGAACAAGATTGCAGTGAGAAGATGAAAATGGTTCTAAAAGAAGCCAGATGTGTTGTGCCAAAGGATGTGCAACTGTGACAATACAATTAACACTCTTCTGAGGGTGAAAGAAGGAGAAGAAACAAATTTTAATCTGTCCTCAGAATATTTTATCTATAATCTGGAAATCAGAATCAAATATTATCTGTCTTTGTCAAAGCTCTTGTACACTGCTCTTATCACCGTGAGTTATCTCTACTGATGTTATCACCCTGAGTTATCTCTACTCTTGTGCTACTGATGTTATCACCCTGAGTTATATCTGCTCTTGAGATATTGCTCTTATCACCCTGAGTTATCTCTGCTCTTGTGATACTTCTGTATTTTAAGTTACCCCTGTCTCATTAAATCCTTCACAAAATAAGTCACACAAAATAGGTCACGCAAAATAAATACACAAAAATAAATTGCTCTTTTTTACACTTCAGTTAATCTCTTGAAAGAGAGAACATAAATCATTTATATTGACAGAGAAAATAAATTATTTATATTAAAAGAAGAAATAAATCATTTATAGTAACATAAAATTTAAATCATTTATAGTAAGTCAAGCTGCTACATTTGATAACAACCTTGATTCCAAAAATCTACAATGAGAATTACTCTTGATGACCTTTGACAATCAGCTCATTAAAAAGGTGAGTCCTTTCCTTCAAAAGTTTCATGAAAGGGGAGAGAAAAAAGTAACATCCAAGAAAGTAAACAAAACTCAGCTGCATTATTCAGTCAGTTCATGTCTTGAAGTGATAACATTATTTTTTTGCCTGTTCATAAACTCCTGTCCCTAGCTCACCCTTTCTGGCAACCTTGTCTGTCTCTTGGTTTTGTAATGCACCAGATTTTGCAGCATCTGTTCGAAAAGTCTGAATATGTGGTCTGGCCTGAAAATAAAAACGAGATAAAACATTTCGTGCAGGACACATGGAGCCAGGAAACAACAGTGTTGAAACATTTTTGTACGGGACACATGAAGCCAAGAAACAAAACAGTGTTGAAACATTTTTGTACGGGACACATGGAGCCAAGAAACAAAACAGTGTTGAAACATTTTTGTATGGGACACATGGAGCCAGAAACAAAACAGTGTTGAAACATTTTTGTATGGGACACATGGAGCCAAGAAACAAAATAGTGTTGAAACATTTTTGTATGGGACACATGGAGCCAGAAACAAAACAGTGTTGAAACATTTTTGTATGGGACACATGGAGCCAAGAAACAAAACAGTGTTGAAACATTTTTGTACGGGACACATGGAGTCAAGAAACAAAACAGTGTTGAAACATTTTTGTATGGGACACATGGAGTCAGAAACAAAACAATGTTGAAATATTTTTGTATGGGACACATGGAGCCAGAAACAAAACAGTGTTGAAATATTTTCATACGGGACACATGGAGCCAGGAAACAAAACAGTGTTGAAGCTGAAATGATTGATTAATGATGATTTCTGATAATCTAACCTAATCTTGAATTTTTATAATCTAAGCTAATCTTGATTTCTGATAATCTAACCTAATCTTGATTTCTGATAATCTAACCTAATCTTGAATTTTTATAATCTAACCCAATCTTGATTTCTGATAATCTAATCTATGTCCTATGCCATTTGAATGTTGTATGGGCATAAAGTGTTAGTGCCTTTGCATTTCTGGGCCACTACAGCATTTGAGGTAGGATTTCAGAAGCTTTTGATAGGAAAGCTGAAAATATTACAGAACAGGTACACATGCAAGGAAAGCTGAAAATATTACAGAAAAGGTACACATGCAAGGAAAACTGAAAATATTACAGAACAGGTACACATGCAAGGAAAGCTGAAAATATTACAGAAAAGGTACACATGCAAGGAAAACTGAAAATATTACAGAACAGGTACACATGCAAGGAAAGCTGAAAATATTACAGAACAGGTACACATGCAAGGAAAACTGAAAATATTACAGAACAGGTACACATGCAAGGAAAGCTGAAAATATTATAGAACAGGTACATATGCAAGGAAAGCTGAAAATATTACAGAAAAGGTACACATGCAAGGACACATCATTGCATCATCATCAGTTGATACAAATGAAAATATGGTAGATAATATTTGGGTGTTTTGTGTAACTCTTGATGTTTTTAATCACCTGATATAGACACCTGGCACAGGTAAGGAACTCAAAGACAGTAAAAGGAAGAAAAACAGTCAGGGAACTGAAATGTCAACTCTGAAACAACTTTCATGAGGGATAACATGAACAAAGCAATGTAGATAATATAAGAAAGAGATAACGAACAAAGCAATGCAGACATTATAAGAATGAGATAACGAACAAAGCAATGCAGACATTATAAGAATGAGATAAAGTGTTGTGTCAGGGTTAAATTTGTCATAACAGCCTGTCTCACAGCTGATTTTGCTGTAACAGCTTGTCTCAGATCTGATTTTGCTGTAACAGACTATCTTAGAGCTGATTTTGCAGTAACAGCCTGTCTCAGATCTGATTTTGCTGTAACAGACTGGCTTAGAGTTGATTCTGCTGTAACAGCTTGTCTCAGATCTGATTTTGCTGTAACAGACTGTCTTAGAGCTGATTTTGCTGTAACAGCTGTCTCAGATCTGATTTTGCTGTAACAGACTGTCTTAGAGCTGATTTTGCTGTAACAGCTGTCTCAGATCTGATTTTGCTGTAACAGACTTTCTTAGAGCTGATTTTGCTGTAACAGCTGTCTCAGATCTGATTTTGCTATAACAGACTGTCTTAGAGCTGATTTTGCTGTAACAGCTGTCTCAGATCTGATTTTGCTGTAACAGACTGTCTTAGAGCTGATTTTGCTGTAACAGCTGTCTCAGATCTGATTTTGCTGTAACAGCTGTCTCAGATCTGATTTTGCTGTAATAGACTGTCTTAGAGCTGATTTTGCCACTAATATGACAGGCTGTAAACCACTGTTGATTATGACTCTGTACTAGCTATCTGTGGTTATGACTTTGTACAAGCTATCTGTGGTTATGGCTTTATACAAGCTATCTGTGGTTATTATTCTATACTAGCTATCTGTGGTTATGACTTTGTACTAGCTATCTGTGGTTATGACTTTGTACAAGCTATCTGTGGTTATGACTTTGTACAAGCTATCTGTGGTAATTATTCTGTACTAGCTATCTGTGGTTATGACTTTGTACTAGCTATCTGTGGTTATGACTTGTACAAGCTATCTGTGGTAATTATTCTGTACTAGCTATCTGTGGTTATGACTTTGTACTAGCTATCTGTGGTTATGACTTTGTACAAGCTATCTGTGGTTATGACTTTGTACAAGCTATCTGTGGTTATGACTTTGTACAAGCTATCTGTGGTAATTATTCTGTACTAGCTATCTGTGGTTATGACTTTGTACTAGCTATCTGTGGTTATGACTTTGTACAAGCTATCTGTGGTAATTATTCTGTACTAGCTATCTGTGGTTATGACTTTGTACTAGCTATCTGTGGTTATGACTTTGTACAAGCTATCTGTGGTTATGACTTTGTACAAGCTATCTGTGGTAATTATTCTGTACTAGCTATCTGTGGTTATGACTTTGTACAAGCTTTCTGTGGTTATGACTTTGTACAAGCTATCTGTGGTTATGACTTTGTACAAGCTATCTGTGGTTATGACTTTGTACAAGCTATCTGTGGTTATGACTTTGTACAAGCTATCTGTGATTATGACTTTGTACAAGCTATCTGTGGTTATGACTTTGTACAAGCTATCTGTGGTTATTATTCTGTACTTGCTATCTAGGAAAAAGGAAAAAGGTAAAAATGGAAATAGCAGATGAACAGTTTGGATTTGTTGAAGGAAAGGGAACACACAATGCCATTTATGCTTTATGAACACTAACAGAAAGAGCTTTAGAAGTACAGAAAGATCTCTACTTATGCTTCATTGATTACACCAAGGCATTTGACAAGGTGAAACATAATAAAATTATTAAAATGCTTGAAGACATCAATATAGATGGCAAAGACCTGAGGATTGTAAAACATCCATACTGGCAGCAAGAAGCAGCAGTTCGAGTTGAAAATAGAACTGGAAAATATCAACCTATAAAACAAGGGGTGCGACAAGGATGTGTACTATCTCCAGACCTTTTTTCTCTGTATAGCGAGAATATTCTAAGAACAATCATCACAGAACCAGGCATAAAAATTGGAGGATACAATATTAACAACCTTCGGTATGCTGACGACACAGTACTGATAGCTGAGAACCAACAACACCTGCAAAATCTCTTGGATAAAGTCGCCAAAGAAAGTGAACAGAAAGGCCTTACTTTGAACATCAAAAAGACAGAGACTATGGTTATATCTAAGAAACAGAATCCACCAGCATGCAGTATTAAATTAAACGGAACTATTCTAAAGCAGGTGCAGAAATTCAAATACCTTGGAGCAGTAATAACTTCAGATGGGAAATGCAGAACAGAAATTAGGAACAGAATAGGCCAAGCAAAGACTGCATTTCAGAGAATGAGAAACATATTAGCTAACACATCTTTATCAATGAATGTTAGAAAACGAGTCCTAAAATGCTATATTGAACCTATCTTGTTATATGGAAGTGAATCATGGACAATAGGCAAGTCTGCACAAAAATCATTGGAAGCAGCAGAAATGTGGTTTATTAGAAGAATGTTGCGAATCCCCTGGACAGCAAAAATAACTAATGAAGAATGTAGGAGAAGAGCTGGAGAGACAAAAAACCTTGTCAGAAAGATAAGAGAGAGACAATGTACTTTCATAGGACATGAAATGAGAAGAGGGGGCATTGAAAATATTATAACAACAGGAAAAATAGAAGGAAGAAGATCAAGAGGAAGACCAAGAGAAATGATACTGGACAGTCTGACGGGATGGTGTGAGAGGAGATCACCAACTGAACTAATGGCCTGCATGAAGGATCGGGTACTCTGGAGAAGCATAACAGCCAACGCCAGTCGGCATGGCACATGATGATGATGACTAGCTATCTGTGGTTATGACTTTGTACAAGCTATCTGTGGTTATGACTCTGTACTAGCTATCTGTGGTTATGACTCTGTACTAGCTATGTGTGGTTATGACTTTGTACTAGCTATCTGTGGTTATGACTCTGTACTAGCTATCTGTGGTTATGACTTTGTACTAGCTATCTGTGGTTATGACTCTGTACTAGCTATATGTGGTTATGAGTCTGTACTAGCTATCTGTGGTTATGACTCTGTACTAGCTATCTGTGGTTATGACTCTGTACTAGCTATCTGTGGTTATTGTGGTTATGAGTCTGTACTAGCTATCCACAAGGATCCTGATGACAGAGTATTGTGAGATTTGTCTGGAGAATGAGTGCTATGGTTAAAGTGTCCCTCATGTGGTGAAGCTTGGCAAGAAGATTCTGCAGAAAATTAAGAAAGCTAATGTGACTTCCAGACTACCTACTGGCAGCTCCTACAATAACTTCAGATGGGAAATGCAGAACAGAAATTAGGAACAGAATAGGCCAAGCAAAGACTGCATTTCAGAGAATGAGAAACATATTAGCTAACACATCTTTATCAATGAATGTTAGAAAACGAGTCCTAAAATGCTATATTGAACCTATCTTGTTATATGGAAGTGAATCATGGACAATAGGCAAGTCTGCACAAAAATCATTGGAAGCAGCAGAAATGTGGTTTATTAGAAGAATGTTGCGAATCCCCTGGACAGCAAAAATAACTAATGAAGAATGTAGGAGAAGAGCTGGAGAGACAAAAAACCTTGTCAGAAAGATAAGAGAGAGACAATGTACTTTCATAGGACATGAAATGAGAAGAGGGGGCATTGAAAATATTATAACAACAGGAAAAATAGAAGGAAGAAGATCAAGAGGAAGACCAAGAGAAATGATACTGGACAGTCTGACGGGATGGTGTGAGAGGAGATCACCAACTGAACTAATGGCCTGCATGAAGGATCGGGTACTCTGGAGAAGCATAACAGCCAACGCCAGTCGGCATGGCACATGATGATGATGACTAGCTATCTGTGGTTATGACTTTGTACAAGCTATCTGTGGTTATGACTCTGTACTAGCTATCTGTGGTTATGACTCTGTACTAGCTATGTGTGGTTATGACTTTGTACTAGCTATCTGTGGTTATGACTCTGTACTAGCTATCTGTGGTTATGACTTTGTACTAGCTATCTGTGGTTATGACTCTGTACTAGCTATATGTGGTTATGAGTCTGTACTAGCTATCTGTGGTTATGACTCTGTACTAGCTATCTGTGGTTATGACTCTGTACTAGCTATCTGTGGTTATTGTGGTTATGAGTCTGTACTAGCTATCCACAAGGATCCTGATGACAGAGTATTGTGAGATTTGTCTGGAGAATGAGTGCTATGGTTAAAGTGTCCCTCATGTGGTGAAGCTTGGCAAGAAGATTCTGCAGAAAATTAAGAAAGCTAATGTGACTTCCAGACTACCTACTGGCAGCTCCTACAATAACAGCAGCAGCAGCAGCAACAACAACAACAACAACAACAACAACAACAACAAATCCTGCTATTTATTAAAACAAGCTACAGGGAGACAACTCTTATAGTCTGTTTCACACAGACAACCCAAGTGTTGTTACAGAGACACAACTGGTATAAAGTTACAGAGACACAACTGGTGTAATGTTACAGACACACAACTGGAGTAAAGTTACAGAGACACAACTGGGGTAAAGTTACAGAGACACAACTGGTGTAAAGTTACAGACACACAACTGGTGTAAAGTTACAGACACACAACTGGTGTAAAGTTACAGACACACAACTGGTGTAAAGTTACAGACACACAACTGGTGTAAAGTTATAGAAGTACAACATAAATACTTCACTCACAGACTTTGTAAACCTCGACAAGTGCCACAATGGAGGGAGATCTACTGGGTTCTGATAAGTTCGCAGCACGGAGGCTTTTGTCTCATAAATAATCCGATGACCACGAGACAGCTGTCAGATGAACATGATAAGTCAGAACAATTAAGTTTAACTAATAAAAATATGAAAAATTAACATTTACATCATTATTTTCTAACTGATGAATCATCTGTCTGTGTTTGTGTGTCTGACTGTGTGTGTGTCTATCTGTTAGTGTGTCTGCCTTAAACCTTTCCTCTAGCCTGACTATGTGATGACTATCTTTCAACTGTTTCAACTGCGGACCATATCAACAAAGTACCCAAAGTTTGATTGTATGTTTGTATGAACTGTTTCTTTACATGCTGAATGTGGTTTATTTGACTCAAATCCAACCAGTGTGACTGCCATAGTAGCGGAAACAGGAAAAACCACATCTTTCTTTCATCACTACTTGGCTGTGACTTCCTTCAGGCACATCTTTCTTTCATCACTACTTGGCTGTGACTTCCTTCAGGAACATCTTTCTTTCATCACTATTTGGCTGTGACTTCCTTCAGGAACATCTTTCTCTCATCACTACTTGGCTCTGACTTACTTCAGGCACATCTTTCTTTCATCACTACTTGGCTGTGACTTCCTTCAGGAACATCTTTCTCTCATACTTGGCTCTGACTTACTTCAGGCACATCTTTCTTTCAATCACTACTTGGCTGTGACTTCCTTCAGGAACATCTTTCTCTCATACTTGGCTCTGACTTACTTCAGGCACATCTTTCTCTCATGCTTGGCTCTGACTTCATTCAGGCACATCTTTCTCTCATGCTTGGCTCTGACTTACTTCAGGCACATCTTTCTCTCATACTTGGCTCTGACTTCATTCAGGCACATCTTTCTCTCATGCTTGGCTCTGACTTACTTCAGGCACATCTTTCTCTCATACTTGGCTCTAACTTCAATCAGGCACATCTTTCTCTCATGCTTGGCTCTGACTTCCATCAGGCACATTTTTCTCTCATACTTGGCTCTGACTTCATTCAAGCACATCTTTCTCTCATACTTGGCTCTGACTTACTTCAGGCACAACTTTCTTTCATTAGTACTTGGCTGTGACTTACTTCAGGCACATTTTTCTCTCATGCTTGACTCTGACTTACTTTAGGCACATCTTTCTCTCATACTTGGCTCAGACTTGCTTCAGGCACATCTTTATCTCATACTTGGCTCTGACTTCCTTCAGGCACATCTTTCTCCCATACTTGGCTGTGACTTCCTTCAGGAACATCTTTCTCTCATCACTACTTGGCTCTGACTTACTTCAGGCACATCTTTCTTTCATCACTACTTGGCTGTGACTTCCTTCAGGAACATCTTTCTCTCATACTTGGCTCTGACTTACTTCAGGCACATCTTTCTTTCATCACTACTTGGCTGTGACTTCCTTCAGGAACATCTTTCTCTCATACTTGGCTCTGACTTACTTCAGGCACATCTTTCTCTCATGCTTGGCTCTGACTTCATTCAGGCACATCTTTCTCTCATGCTTGGCTCTGACTTACTTCAGGCACATCTTTCTCTCATACTTGGCTCTGACTTCATTCAGGCACATCTTTCTCTCATGCTTGGCTCTGACTTACTTCAGGCACATCTTTCTCTCATACTTGGCTCTAACTTCAATCAGGCACATCTTTCTCTCATGCTTGGCTCTGACTTCCATCAGGCACATTTTTCTCTCATACTTGGCTCTGACTTCATTCAAGCACATCTTTCTCTCATACTTGGCTCTGACTTACTTCAGGCACAACTTTCTTTCATTAGTACTTGGCTGTGACTTACTTCAGGCACATTTTTCTCTCATGCTTGACTCTGACTTACTTTAGGCACATCTTTCTCTCATACTTGGCTCAGACTTGCTTCAGGCACATCTTTATCTCATACTTGGCTCTGACTTCCTTCAGGCACATCTTTCTCCCATACTTGGCTCTGACGTCATTCAGGCACATCTTTCTCTCATACTTGGCTCTGACTTTCTTCAGGCACATCTGTCTCTTATACTTGGCTCTTACTTCTTTCAGGCATATTTCTCTCATACTTGACTTTGGTTTCCTTCAGACATTTTTTTCCACAGAAAAACTAACATTCTTCTCTTGTACATAAGAAAATTCTCTCCTTATGAAAATATGGACTTTAACTTCTAACAGCATAGAAAATCTGCTCTACAAGATGCACAAGAGCAACAGTATGGCAGTAATAACTTCAGATGGGAAATGCAGAACAGAAATTAGGAACAGAATAGGCTAAGCAAAGACTGCATTTCAGAGAATGAGAAACATATTAGCTAACACATCTTTATCAATGAATGTTAGAAAACGAGTCCTAAAATGCTATATTGAACCTATCTTGCTATATGGAAGTGAATCATGGACAATAGGCAAGTCTGCACAAAAATCATTGGAAGCACCAGAAATGTGGTTTATTAGAAGAATGTTGCGAATCCCCTGGACAGCAAAAATAACTAATGAAGAATGTAGGAGAAGAGCTGGAGAGACAAAAAACCTTGTCAGAAAGATAAGAGAGAGACAATGTACTTTCATAGGACATGAAATGAGAAGAGGGAGCATTGAAAATATTATAACGGGAAAAATAGAAGGAAGAAGATCAAGAGGAAGACCAAGAGAAATGATACTGGACAGTCTGACGGGATGGTGTGAGAGGAGATCACCAACTGAACTGATGGCCTGCATGAAGGATCGGGTACTCTGGAGAAGCATAACAGCCAACGCCAGTCGGCATGGCACATGATGATGATGACTAGCTATCTGTGGTTATGACTTTGTACAAGCTATCTGTGGTTATGACTCTGTACTAGCTATGTGTGGTTATGACTTTGTACTAGCTATCTGTGGTTATGACTCTGTACTAGTTATCTGTGGTTATGACTCTGTACAAGCTATCTGTGGTTATGACTCTGTACTAGCTATCTGTGGTTATGACTTTGTACTAGCTATCTGTGGTTATGACTCTGTACTAGCTATATGTGGTTATGAGTCTGTACTAGCTATATGTGGTTATGACTCTGTACTAGCTATCTGTGGTTATGACTCTGTACTAGCTATCTGTGGTTATTGTGGTTATGAGTCTGTACTAGCTATCCACAAGGATCCTGATGACAGAGTATTGTGAGATTTGTCTGGAGAATGAGTGCTATGGTTAAAGTGTCCCTCATGTGGTGAAGCTTGGCAAGAAGATTCTGCAGAAAATTAAGAAAGCTAATGTGACTTCCAGACTACCTACTGGCAGCTCCTACAATAACAGCAGCAGCAGCAGCAACAACAACAACAACAACAACAACAACAAATCCTGCTATTTATTAAAACAAGCTACAGGGAGACAACTCTTATAGTCTGTTTCACACAGACAACCCAAGTGTTGTTACAGAGACACAACTGGTATAAAGTTACAGAGACACAACTGGTGTAATGTTACAGACACACAACTGGAGTAAAGTTACAGAGACACAACTGGGGTAAAGTTACAGAGACACAACTGGTGTAAAGTTACAGACACACAACTGGTGTAAAGTTACAGACACACAACTGGTGTAAAGTTACAGACACACAACTGGTGTAAAGTTACAGACACACAACTGGTGTAAAGTTATAGAAGTACAACATAAATACTTCACTCACAGACTTTGTAAACCTCGACAAGTGCCATAATGGAGGGAGATCTACTGGGTTCTGATAAGTTCGCAGCACAGAGGCTTTTGTCTCATAAATAATCCGATGACCACGAGACAGCTGTCAGATGAACATGATAAGTCAGAACAATTAAGTTTAACTAATAAAAATATGAAAAATTAACATTTACATCATTATTTTCTAACTGATGAATCATCTGTCTGTGTTTGTGTGTCTGACTGTGTGTGTGTCTATCTGTTAGTGTGTCTGCCTTAAACCTTTCCTCTAGCCTGACTATGTGATGACTATCTTTCAACTGTTTCAACTGCGGACCATATCAACAAAGTACCCAAAGTTTGATTGTATGTTTGTATGAACTGTTTCTTTACATGCTGAATGTGGTTTATTTGACTCAAATCCAACCAGTGTGACTGCCATAGTAGCGGAAACAGGAAAAACCACATCTTTCTTTCATCACTACTTGGTTATGACTCTGTACTAGCTATCTGTGGTTATTGTGGTTATGAGTCTGTACTAGCTATCCACAAGGATCCTGATGACAGAGTATTGTGAGATTTGTCTGGAGAATGAGTGCTATGGTTAAAGTGTCCCTCATGTGGTGAAGCTTGGCAAGAAGATTCTGCAGAAAATTAAGAAAGCTAATGTGACTTCCAGACTACCTACTGGCAGCTCCTACAATAACAGCAGCAGCAGCAGCAACAACAACAACAACAACAACAACAACAAATCCTGCTATTTATTAAAACAAGCTACAGGGAGACAACTCTTATAGTCTGTTTCACACAGACAACCCAAGTGTTGTTACAGAGACACAACTGGTATAAAGTTACAGAGACACAACTGGTGTAATGTTACAGACACACAACTGGAGTAAAGTTACAGAGACACAACTGGGGTAAAGTTACAGAGACACAACTGGTGTAAAGTTACAGACACACAACTGGTGTAAAGTTACAGACACACAACTGGTGTAAAGTTACAGACACACAACTGGTGTAAAGTTACAGACACACAACTGGTGTAAAGTTATAGAAGTACAACATAAATACTTCACTCACAGACTTTGTAAACCTCGACAAGTGCCATAATGGAGGGAGATCTACTGGGTTCTGATAAGTTCGCAGCACAGAGGCTTTTGTCTCATAAATAATCCGATGACCACGAGACAGCTGTCAGATGAACATGATAAGTCAGAACAATTAAGTTTAACTAATAAAAATATGAAAAATTAACATTTACATCATTATTTTCTAACTGATGAATCATCTGTCTGTGTTTGTGTGTCTGACTGTGTGTGTGTCTATCTGTTAGTGTGTCTGCCTTAAACCTTTCCTCTAGCCTGACTATGTGATGACTATCTTTCAACTGTTTCAACTGCGGACCATATCAACAAAGTACCCAAAGTTTGATTGTATGTTTGTATGAACTGTTTCTTTACATGCTGAATGGGGATTATTCATATATTATAAGTAGATGCCGTAACTAAACCACATCCTGCATGCAAATCTCTAACTTGAGAATGGGGATTATTCATATATTATAAGTAGATGCCATAACTAAACCACATCCTGCATGCAAATCTCTAGCTCGAGAACGGGGATTACTCATATATTATAAGTAGATGCCGTAACTGGCATGGAACTGACAGTTAATTATATGAAACCAGAATACACTTTATTTTTAAAGGACTTGTGAAGAAAAAGATGTATAAATTTCCAGTCAGCAAAAATGTAAGAAGAGAAAATGGCATGAGAGACAAGACCCCGAGACTGGGAAAAACTTTCTAATTTGTTGCAAGTACAAAAGAAATATAAAAAGCACATTTTGTATTGTTCTCCATGGCAAGAGAAGATGATAAGATTAAAAGGGTATAAAACTATCAACTATCTTCACAACCAACTAATTAGTGTATAAGCATATAAAACTAAGTATATAACTATACATGAATAATTAGTGTATAAGCATATAAAACTAAGTATATAACTATACATGAATAATTAGTGTATAAGCATATAAAACTAAGTGCTTCTGGAGATCAATACTAGTTCACTTATGTGCTGAAATGGTAGTAAGAAAGGCCAGCATTACTGATCCTGTCCAGGGATGAGACTGTTATATTGTGATATACTGAGGTAATAAGTGAAGTAAAGGAGGCGATAAAGATGCTAAAATCAGACAGGGCACCAGGTGAAGATGAAGTGACTGCTGAGATGTTGAAAGCAGAAGAAACAGAAACACCAAAACAACTTTGCCAGATATTACAACAAATTTGGGATCTAGAAAAAGCCCCAGAGGAGTGGAAAACTGGGCTTATAGTAAAACTACCAAAGAAGGGTGACCTCAGAGATTGCGGGAACTGGAGAGGCATTACCCTACTGCCACTCACCAGTAAAGTATTTTGCAGAATAATCATCAACTGAATTGTACCAACACTTGAGGAAAAACTTCGGAAAGAGCAGGCAGGATTTAGGAAAGGAAGATCATGCATAGACCACATATTTGTACTTAGACAAATATTAGAACAGGCAAATGAGTGGCATAGCACAACATATGCATTGTTTATAGATTTTGAGAAAGCCTTTGACAGTGTCAACAGAGATGCACTCTGGAAAATCCTAAGATGGCATGGCCTCCCCCATAAGATAGTAAATGTAATCAAAGCCCTATACGAGGGTTTTCAGTGCAAAGTTATCTATGGAGAACATACCTCCAGCAGCTTTAGGGTACAAACAGGAGTGAAGCAGGGATGTGTACTATCACCAACATTATTTATCTTGGCAGTAGACTGGTTAATGAAGGAGGCAACTTCAGACAAACGCAGAGGATTACAATGGACCCTTGACACAATGCTGGAGGACCTTGACTTTGCGGACAACATTTGTCTATTATCAAGCAGTCACAAAGATATGCATGATAAAATAAACAAGCTAACTCAGAATGCAAACAACATAGGACTAAAGACCAACGTAGGAAACACAAAGTTAATGAAGCAAATTGTGAACAACAGAAATGTACTCAGAGTAGATAGCATGTTAGTGGAGGAGGTCAATGAATTTGTATACCTTGGCAGTACAGTAGTAGAAAATGGAGACAGCACAGAGGACATCAACAGCAGACTTACTAGAGCAAACCAGGCTTTTGCAGTGCTGCAGACTATATGGAAATAAAAAAAACTAAGCATAAATATGAAAATCAGGATATTTAAGAGTAATGTTCTAAGTGTACTACTCTATAGAAGTGAATGCTGGAAAATCACCAAAACCATAGAAAACAAGTTGAATTCTTTCCAGACTAAATGTTTACGAAGAATTAGAAAAATATTTTGGCCAAACACCATAAGAAATAACACCTTATTGGCAGAAATGCAGATGAAGCCACTGACAACAATTATTGAGGAAAGACGCTGGCAATGGTTGGGACATGTGCTCCGAATGACTGACAACTCACTACCAAAAACAGCACTAAGATGGACACCACAGGGGAACAGAAGTAAGGGTAGACCAAAAGAGACATGGAGAAGAACAACAGAAAGGATGTTGAGCAACAGAGGGCTCACCTGGGCAAGAGCAGAAAAAAAGGCGAAGGACAGGCATTTGTGGAAAACCCTTGCGGAAGTCCCATGTGCCCTGGGTTCAGAGAGAGAGAGAGAGAGAGAGATAATGAGGTAAACATCTGCAGTATGATATATAGAAGTAAACATCTGTAGTATAATATATGGAGGTAAACATCTGTAGTATGATATATAGAAGTAAACATCTGTAGTATGATATATAGAAGTAAACATCTGTAGTATAATATATGGAGGTAAACATCTGCAGTATGATATATAGAAGTAAACATCTGTAGTATAATATATGGAGGTAAACATCTGTAGTATGATATATAGAAGTAAACATCTGTAGTATGATATATAGAAGTAAACATCTGTAGTATGATATATAGAGGTAAACATCTGTAGTATAATATACTGAGGTAATAAGTGAAGTAAAGGAGGCGATAAAGATGCTAAAATCAGACAGGGCACCAGGTGAAGATGAAGTGACTGCTGAGATGTTGAAAGCAGAAGAAACAGAAACACCAAAACAACTTTGCCAGATATTACAACAAATTTGGGATCTAGAAAAAGCCCCAGAGGAGTGGAAAACTGGGCTTATAGTAAAACTACCAAAGAAGGGTGACCTCAGAGATTGCGGGAACTGGAGAGGCATTACCCTACTGCCACTCACCAGTAAAGTATTTTGCAGAATAATCATCAACTGAATTGTACCAACACTTGAGGAAAAACTTCGGAAAGAGCAGGCAGGATTTAGGAAAGGAAGATCATGCATAGACCACATATTTGTACTTAGACAAATATTAGAACAGGCAAATGAGTGGCATAGCACAACATATGCATTGTTTATAGATTTTGAGAAAGCCTTTGACAGTGTCAACAGAGATGCACTCTGGAAAATCCTAAGATGGCATGGCCTCCCCCATAAGATAGTAAATGTAATCAAAGCCCTATACGAGGGTTTTCAGTGCAAAGTTATCTATGGAGAACATACCTCCAGCAGCTTTAGGGTACAAACAGGAGTGAAGCAGGGATGTGTACTATCACCAACATTATTTATCTTGGCAGTAGACTGGTTAATGAAGGAGGCAACTTCAGACAAACGCAGAGGATTACAATGGACCCTTGACACAATGCTGGAGGACCTTGACTTTGCGGACAACATTTGTCTATTATCAAGCAGTCACAAAGATATGCATGATAAAATAAACAAGCTAACTCAGAATGCAAACAACATAGGACTAAAGACCAACGTAGGAAAGACAAAGTTAATGAAGCAAATTGTGAACAACAGAAATGTACTCAGAGTAGATAGCATGTTAGTGTATAAGCATATAAAACTAAGTGCTTCTGGAGATCAATACTAGTTCACTTATGTGCTGAAATGGTAGTAAGAAAGGCCAGCATTACTGATCCTGTCCAGGGATGAGACTGTTATATTGTGATATACTGAGCTAATAAGTGAAGTAAAGGAGGCGATAAAGATGCTAAAATCAGACAGGGCACCAGGTGAAGATGAAGTGACTGCTGAGATGTTGAAAGCAGAAGAAACAGAAACACCAAAACAACTTTGCCAGATATTACAACAAATTTGGGATCTAGAAAAAGCCCCAGAGGAGTGGAAAACTGGGCTTATAGTAAAACTACCAAAGAAGGGTGACCTCAGAGATTGCGGGAACTGGAGAGGCATTACCCTACTGCCACTCACCAGTAAAGTATTTTGCAGAATAATCATCAACTGAATTGTACCAACACTTGAGGAAAAACTTCGGAAAGAGCAGGCAGGATTTAGGAAAGGAAGATCATGCATAAACCACATCCTGCATGCAAATCTCTAACTTGAGAATGGGGATTATTCATATATTATAAGTAGATGCCGTAACTAAACCATGTCCAGCATGCAAATCTCTAACTCGAGAATGGGGATTACTCATATATTATAAGTAGATGCCGTAACTGGCATGGAACTGACAGTTAATTATATGAAACCAGAATGCAATTTATTTTTAAAGGACTTGTGAAGAAAAAGATGTATAAATTTCCAGTCAGCAAAAATGTAAGAAGAGAAAATGGCATGAGAGACAAGACCCCGAGACTGGGAAAAACTTTCTAATTTGTTGCAAGTACAAAAGAAATATAAAAAGCACATTTTGTATTGTTCTCCATGGCAAGAGAAGATGATAAGATTAAAAGGGTATAAAACTATCAACTATCTTCACAACCAACTAATTAGTGTATAAGTATATAAAACTAAGTATATAACTATACATGAATAATTAGTGTATAAGCATATAAAACTAAGTATATAACTATACATGAATAATTAGTGTATAAGCATATAAAACTAAGTGCTTCTGGAGATCAATACTAGTTCACTTATGTGCTGAAATGGTAGTAAGAAAGGCCAGCATTACTGATCCTGTCCAGGGATGAGACTGTTATATTGTGATATACTGAGGTAATAAGTGAAGTAAAGGAGGCGATAAAGATGCTAAAATCAGACAGGGCACCAGGTGAAGATGAAGTGACTGCTGAGATGTTGAAAGCAGAAGAAACAGAAACACCAAAACAACTTTGCCAGATATTACAACAAATTTGGGATCTAGAAAAAGCCCCAGAGGAGTGGAAAACTGGGCTTATAGTAAAACTACCAAAGAAGGGTGACCTCAGAGATTGCGGGAACTGGAGAGGCATTACCCTACTGCCACTCACCAGTAAAGTATTTTGCAGAATAATCATCAACTGAATTGTACCAACACTTGAGGAAAAACTTCGGAAAGAGCAGGCAGGATTTAGGAAAGGAAGATCATGCATAGACCACATATTTGTACTTAGACGAATATTAGAACAGGCAAATGAGTGGCATAGCACAACATATGCACTGTTTATAGATTTTGAGAAAGCCTTTGACAGTGTCAACAGAGATGCACTCTGGAAAATCCTAAGATGGCATGGCCTCCCCCATAAGATAGTAAATGTAATCAAAGCCCTATATGAGGGTTTTCAGTGCAAAGTGATCTGTGGAGAACATACCTCCAGCAGCTTTAGGGTACAAACAGGAGTGAAACAGGGATGTGTACTATCACCAACATTATTTATCTTGGCAGTAGACTGGTTAATGAAGGAGGCAACATCAGACAAACGCAGAGGATTACAATGGACCCTTGACACAATGCTGGAGGACCTTGACTTTGCGGACGACATTTGTCTATTATCAAGCAGTCACAAAGATATGCATGATAAAATAAACAAGCTAACTCAGAATGCAAACAACATAGGACTAAAGACCAACGTAGGAAAGACAAAGTTAATGAAGCAAATTGTGAACAACAGAAATGTACTCAGAGTAGATAGCATGTTAGTGGAGGAGGTCAATGAATTTGTATACCTTGGCAGTACAGTAGTAGAAAATGGAGACAGCACAGAGGACATCAACAGCAGACTTACTAGAGCAAACCAGGCTTTTGCAGTGCTGCAGACTATATGGAAATAAAAAAAACTAAGCATAAATATGAAAATCAGGATATTTAAGAGTAATGTTCTAAGTGTACTACTCTATGGAAGTGAATGCTGGAAAATCACCAAAACCATAGAAAACAAGTTGAATTCTTTCCAGACTAAATGTTTACGAAGAGTTAGAAAAATATTTTGGCCAAACACCATAAGAAATAACACCTTATTGGCAGAAATGCAGATGAAGCCACTGACAACAATTATTGAGGAAAGACGCTGGCGATGGTTGGGACATGTGCTCCGAATGACTGACAACTCACTACCAAAAACAGCACTAAGATGGACACCACAGGGGAACAGAAGTAAGGGTAGACCAAAAGAGACATGGAGAAGAACAACAGAAAGGATGTTGAGCAACAGAGGCCTCACCTGGGCAAGAGCAGAAAAAAAGGCGAAGGACAGGCATTTGTGGAAAACCCTTGCGGAAGTCCCATGTGCCCTGAGTTCAGAGAGAGAGAGAGAGAGAGAGAGATAATGAGGTAAACATCTGCAGTATGATATATAGAAGTAAACATCTGTAGTATAATATATGGAGGTAAACATCTCTAATATGATATATAGAAGTAAACACCTGTAGTATGATATATAGAAGTAAACATCTGTAGTATAATATATGGAGGTAAACATCTGCAGTATGATATATAGAAGTAGACATCTGTAGTATAATATATGGAGGTAAACATCTGTAGTATGATATATAGAAGTAAACATCTGTAGTATAATATATGGAGGTAAGCATCTGTAGTATGATATATAGAGGTAAACATCTGTAGTATAATATACAGAGGTAAACATCTGTAGTATAATATATGGAGGTAAACATCTGTAGTATGATATATAGAGGTAAACATGTGTAATATAAGAGAAATGATGACTGTATTAAAACTGGTTCTAGTAATGAAAGAAGATGGAGATGTATGGTTCAGTTTTACAAAAAGATAGAAAAAGTGAGGAAAGTGGGAAGAAAGCAAGATGAGTACATAAAAACAACATACAACAATCCAATATTTCAGCAAAAGCCTTTTCCCAAGGATCATATACAAAAACAACACAAAAGATAAAAACACCAAAAAAAAAGATGAAAAATATAGATTTAGCTTTTTTTGGCTTTCTCCTGTGTTATTTTTTTGTAGTATGATGTACAGAAGTGAACATTTGTAGTATGATTGAGGTAAACATTTGTTGTATGATATACAGAGATAAACATCAGTAGTATGATATACAGAGGTAAACATTTGTAGTATGATATGCAAGATAAACATTTAAAGCATGATACAGAGGAAAACACCCGTAAGATGATATATATAGTGGTAAACTTTTATAGTTTGATATATAGAGGTATATAGAGTATGATATATAGAGATAAACATTTATGCTATGATATTTAGAGGCAAAAATTTGTAGTGTGATACTGAGAGATAAATACATGTAGTAACACATTCTGAGGTAAATATCTGCAGTAATATTTAAAGATAAAAATCTGAATGAACGTACTGTCAGGCATACGTCTGCAATACGATGTAAACAGTGTAAACGGCTTGTTGTCAGTGGCTGGGATGCTGTGTTTAGTACACAAGTTATTGCAAAGATATTTTCCAGTCTAGTTTGGGACCACCCATCAGGTGGTAAACTGGATGTGGTTGGTTCTTGATATTGGGACCAGCCATCAGGTGGTAATGTGGATGTGGTTGGTTCTTGATATTGAAGTATATGCAGTGCTCTTGTGCCCTGCATTGATTATGTTGTAAATGTATGTGATATGTGGTTGTTGGCTATGACCCCTTCGAGCACGCTGGACTCAGGTTGGTTGTGTATGAGTTTGGTTAGTAGAGATGATTTTGTAAGGATGATAGTGTATGTGCTGGTGCACCCATAGGTATGTATGGCAAGGTTGTAGTATGAGTTGGGATGGTGCTAATATATATTACATACAGATGATATGGGCTGTCACACAATAATGCTTTTGGTCTCTGCTGACAACATGGTATGATTTATTTATGTAAGAGACCTTGAATGGTGGTTCAATTAAGCACATTTCTTGCTATGAGTTTTGATGTCGTTGCCATGTATACTTATGTGTGCGCACACCCAGAGGTTAAGACACTGCTGGCGAGACTCTTCGGATGCCGCGTGTGGAGTGAAGCTCCTCCCAGCCAAGGAAGAAAATGCAGAAAAGCAGTCAAGGTTGCTGTGTGGCGCCGATGTGAAAAGGTGATGGAAAGGATAAAGTGAAGCTTAATCGGTATGTCCAGTAGTATTGCAGCAAGAGCTACTCATACCATGGCACCTCTGCTCTAGAGGCCGGCCACGTCCGAAATACACCCATACTGGTGAAATATGCCTAAACCAGCTTACACCAAGGGTGAAACTTGATGGCTAGGCATGTCACAGTACCTCTGCTCTAGAGGTTGGTTACATCCGATATACACCCATACTGGTGAAATAGCCCTAAAACCGGCTTAAACCAGGGGTGAAACTTGATGGCTACACAGTGCCTCTGGTCTAGAGGTCGGTCATGTCCTAAACATGCCCATACTGGGATAATATGCCTAAACTGGCTCAACCCAGAGGTGGAAGTCACTAGTGGCGAGGATTCGTCCTCCTGGACAAAAGCTCCATCCTGGTCACAACTAGGAAGGGTAGGGCCACGACCACAAAATGCTGAAGTCGGACACACTAGACCAGTGCAGTCTAGATAGGCAACCACCTCTCACCCGGCAGAGATGTATGCATATCCTAATCACGCTGAGGTTTTTCGGTGAGAAAGTCCAACGCTGGACTGGATAAGCAACCACCTCTCAACTGGCGGTGATACACAGGTATCTCAAAACATGTTGAGGCTTTCCAGCGAAAAAGTCCACCTCTGGCCTGGATGGACAATCGCCCATCACCCAGCAGGGATATACTGATATCCAAAACACGCCGAGATTTTCTGCTGAGGAAGTCCAACTCTAGACTAAACTGGTGCAATGAAAACCATGGTGTCACACAATCTCGCTTCTGAGACCCAAAAAGAATACAGGCTCAAGCCCTGCAATACTCTGAACCTCTTGTGGTCTTCTTGGGGATCCCCAAAAGGACCACATGAGACCTATAGAGGACCTATAGAGGACCACAAGCAAAAATTCAATAGGATCACAGGGTGGTCTTGGTGGTAGAAGCGAATGAAGAAGAAGTGTAAAGATTGTAATATGCTGTCACATTTAGTGCAAAAACTGTAATGTGCTGTCACATTTAGTGTAAAGATTGTAATGTGTCACTGTAATGTGAAAATTAGTAATGTAGAAACTTTCACTGAGAACTATCACATTGTGTCTCGTATACAGTAAATATATCATATTGTGTCTCATATACAGTAAATATATCATATTGTGTCTCGTATACAGTAAATATATCATATTGTGTCTCGTATACAGTACATATATGTCAGCATGCATGACTGACCTGGACTAGAGAAGAAGAAGATGGGAAAAAGTGGAAAATGTGAAATAAACTGTTACAAGGAAATTATTAGTGGAAAATACCTAAAGTTTTACATTATAAGTTAGCACCAACACAGACATGAATGTCACATGTTATCAACAATACAGACTAGCTACATTTAAAAAATGGTAATTAATGCCTGGAGATACACAGTTAGTACCAACAGTTCTAAGTCATCTCTAAGCAAAAGGCAGAGAGAATATGTCCAAGTGCTAGTCATTAGCTGTAGCAAAGATAAGAATATGTGCTAGTCATTAGCTGTAGCAAAGATAAGAATATGTGCTAGTCATTAGCTGTAGCAAAGATAAAAATATGTGCTAGTCATTAGCTGTAGCAAAGATAAAAATATGTGCTAGTCATTAGCTGTAGCAAAGATAAAAATATGTGCTAGTCATTAGTTGTAGCAAAGATAAAAATATGTGCTAGTCATTAGTTGTAGCAAAGATAAAAATATGTGCTAGTCATTAGTTGTAGCAAAGATAAAAATATGTGCTAGTCATTAGTTGTAGCAAAGATAAGAATATGTGCTAGTCATTAGTTGTAGCAAAGATCAGAATATGTGCTAGTCATTAGCTGTAGCAAAGATAAGAATATGTGCTAGTCATTAGTTGTAGCAAAGATAAGAATATGTGCTAGTCATTAGCTGTAGCAAAGATAAAAATATGTGCTAGTCATTAGTTGTAGCAAAGATAAGAATATGTGCTAGTCATTAGCTGTAGCAAAGATCAGAATATGTGCTAGTCATTAGCTGTAGCAAAGATAAAAATATGTGCTAGTCATTAGCTGTAGCAAAGATAAAAATATGTGCTAGTCATTAGCTGTAGCAATATCTGAGAAGAGCAGAACATAATTATTTTGCTACTTTGCTATCAAATCTGAAAACATACGTACTACTGGGGCTGACAAAATGCGTCGCTGTGAAATATGATATATACATAATATCAAGTCAAAGTCTTAGGGACAATTCCTCACCTTCCATCTTTTTTCCATCCTACTCATTTGTTACTACAATTTTCTGTTCTTAATTGTGTGTGTCTTGTCCATGTTTTGAGTTCATAAACCTGATCTTTGTGACTGTGCATCTTTCCTACAACAAGTGATTTCTGTAAGTGTTGATCTACATTTCTGTACTAACTCTCAGAAGCTGTAGAAAGTGATTTCTGTAAGTGTTGATCTACATTTCTGTACTAACTCTCAGAAGCTGTAGAACCATCTGTCCTACTTGATCTTAATAAATTCTGACAGTCTCTTTCTCCTTCATCGTGGAATTATTGTAGGGACCAGACTTTTATTCTGTAATATACATTACCACAGATTCTTATTTTCTGTAATATACATTACCACAGATTCTTATTTTCTGTAATATATGCTACCACAGATTCTTTTATTCTGTAATATACATTACCACAGATTCTTTTATTCTGTAATATATGCTACCACAGATTCTTTTATTCTGTAATATACATTACCACAGATTCTTTTATTCTGTAATATATGCTACCACAGATTCTTTTATTCTGTAATATATGCTACCACAGATTCTTTTATTCTGTAATATATGCTACCACAGATTCTTTTATTTGTCCCAAACTGCCAGTTTTAGGTTATTGTAATCTGTCATTGTATTTATTCTACAAGTGTCAAATTATTGTAGCCCTGTAGTTGATTGCACTTATTCTACAAGTGTCAAGTTATTGTAGCCCTGTAGTTGATTGCACTTATTCTACAAGTGTCAAGTTACTGTAGCCCTGTAGTTGATTGCACTTATTCTACAAGTGTCAAGTTACTGTAGCCCTGTAGTTGATTGCACTTATTCTACAAGTGTCAAGTTATTGTAGCCCTGTAGTTGATTGCACTTATTCTACAAGTGTCAAGTTATTGTAGCCCTGTAGTTGATTGCACTTATTCTACAAGTGTCAAGTTATTGTAGCCCTGTAGTTGATTGCACTTATTCTACAAGTGTCAAGTTATTGTAGCCCTGTAGTTGATTGCACTTATTCTACAAGTGTCAAGTTATTGTAGCCCTGTAGTTGATTGCACTTATTCTACAAGTGTCAAGTTATTGTAGCCCTGTAGTTGATTGCACTTATTCTACAAGTGTCAAGTTATTGTAGCCCTGTAGTTGATTGCACTTATTCTACAAGTGTCAAGTTATTGTAGCCCTGTAGTTGAATGCACTTATTCTACAAATGTCAAGTTATTGTAGCTCTGTAGTTAACTGTGTTTATTCTACCAGTGTCAATTTTTTGTAGCCCTGTCATTAATGATGTGGTCTCTCAAACTTGTAAACTTTTCTCATTAGAGAGGTAGTCATTAGTGTTTTCTGATGTGAATAATGTGGATGAAAATGTGGATGATGTGAAGGGATAAACTATCAAAATGTAAATCTTCAAATATTGCACTGACAATGAAAATGTTAACAAAGTAACAATCAAAGGTTCATCTTTCTGTTAAAAATATAAAACACTGCATATTCTATGCATTATCCTACAGAAAACATATGCATATAGACACATATACATACATATGGGTCTACTGAATATAAAGAAGTATACATTTTATACAAAGTAATACATTTTATGCAAAAGTATTCCACCCAAAGCAAAAACAATATTATGTTACTGATTACATCTTACAATATTATAATATCACACATCACAGAATCTAAAATAACACTTCAAGCCACTGATTACATCTTACAATATTATAATATCACACATCACAGAATCTAAAATAACACTTCAAGCCACTGATTACATCTTACAATATTATAATATCACACATCACAGAATCTAAAATAACACCTCAAGCCACTGATTATATCTTACAATATTATAACATCACACATCACAGAATCTAAAATAACACCTCAAGCCAGAGGAAACTCACAGTAGCCACATCAACCAGCCCAACACTTAAACAGAACTTACTTGAATCAGTGGACAAGTTTAGCTCTCTTACTTGAATCAGTGGACAGGTTTAGCTCTCTTACTTGAATCAGTGGACAGGTTTAGTTCTCTTACTTGAATCAGTGGACAGGTTTAGCTCTCTTACTTGAATCAGTGGACAGGTTTAGCTCTCTTACTTGAATCAGTGGACAGGTTTAGTTCTCTTACTTGAATCAGTGGACAGGTTTAGCTCTCTTACTTGAATCAGTGGACAGGTTTAGCTCTCTTACTTGAATCAGTGGACAGGTTTAGCTCTCTTACTTGAATCAGTGGACAGGTTTAGCTCTCTTACTTGAATCAGTGGACAGGTTAGTTCTCTTACTTGAATCAGTGGACAGGTTTAGCTCTCTTACTTGAATCAGTGGTCAGGTTTAGTTCTCTTACTTGAATCAGTGGACAGGTTTAGCTATCTTACTTGAATCAGTGGACAAGTTTAGTTCTCTTACTTGAATCAGTGGACAGGTTTAGCTCTCTTACTTGAATCAGTGGACAGGTTTAGCTCTCTTACTTGAATCAGTGGACAGGTTTAGCTATCTTACTTGAATCAGTGAACAGGTTTAGCTCTCTTACTTGAATCAGTGGATAGATTTAGCTATCTTGAAACAAAGCTTACTTGAATCACTGGATAGGTTTAGCTATCTTGAAACAAAGCTTACTTGATTCAGTGGACAGGTTTAGCTATCTTGAAACAACGCTTACTTGAATCAATGGAGACATTTAGATTTGGATTTACAAAAATGTAAAGAAGTTAAAACACAACTAGGAAAGACAGCTACAACTTTTAGCAATCTAACCCATACATTCAATAACTTATCTGTCTCACACATTCAATAACTTATCTAGCCCACACATTCAATAACTTATCTAACCCACACATTCAATAACTTATCTAACCCACACATTCAATAACTTATCTAACCCACACATTCAATAACTTATCTAACCCACACATTCAATAACTTATTTAATCCACACATTCAATAACTTATCTAACCCACATGTTCAATAACTTATCTAGCCCACATGTTCAATAACTTGTCTAGCCCATACATTCAATAGCTTATATAGCCCACACATTCAATAACTTATCTAGCTCACACATTCAATAACATATCTAGCCCACATATTCAATAATTATCTAGCCCACACATTCAATAATTATCTAGCCCACACATTCAATAATTATCTAGCCCACACATTCAATAATTATCTAGCCCACACATTCAATAATTATCTAGCCCACACATTCAATAATTATCTAGCCCACACATTCAATAATTATCTAGCCCACACATTCAATAATTATCTAGCCCACATTCAATAATTATTTAGCCCACACATTCAATAACTTATCTGATGTTCTACAGTGTTCTGACCTTCCATTTATGATGACAGCACTGAGCAGCAGAAGATTAAGATGGCGATGCATTATCAAGCCATGTATGACAGTCATATGGTCAAACAAATTTTATATGGCAAATATTTGGAGGGAAGGAAGCCAGGACAGGTAAAAACTGAAATATCAAGTCATCAAAGTCAGGTTCTCCTGTCAGATACGAGGTCTGGGAGGAACTAGAAAAAGACTGATTCATGAAGAAATCAAGTCTTGTGTAAGGGCAAAGCATCACTGGAAGAGATAAAGTTTTGTGTAAGGGCAAAGCATCATTGGAAGAGATAAAGTCTGTGTAAGGGCAAAGCATCACTGGAAGAGATAAAGTCTGTGTAAGGGCAAAGCACCACTGGAAGAGATAAAGTCTGTGTAAGGGCAAAGCATCACTGGAAGAGATAAAGTCTGTGTAAGGGCAAAGCACCACTGGAAGAGATAAAGTCTGTGTAAGGGCAAAGCATCACTGGAAGAGATAAAGTCTGTGTAAGGGCAAAGCATCACTGGAGGATAAAATGAGGGCCAAAAGTGAATAGAAAATCTCTCTCTCTCTCTCTGAACCTTAAGTGCCCAGGGCACATGGGGCTTCCGCAAGGGTTTTCCACAAATGCCTGTCCTTCGCCTTTTTTTCTGCTCTTGCCCAGGTGAGCCCTCTATTGCTCAACATCCTTTCTGTTGTTCTTCTCAATAATATGAAAATAGGCAAGTGCAAAGTGACAGGATCATGCAACACAAACATTACTTGTGTGTGCAGGAAACTCTACTGTAGAGACCGGAACAACACAAACATTATTTGTGTGTGCAGGAAACTCTACTGTAGAGAGAGGAACAACACAAACAGAGTGGAACAACACAAACATTACTTGTGTGTGCAGGAAACTCTCTACTGTAGAGAGCGGAACAACACAACTCCTTCAGATCACCAGAGGAAGTATCGCCCCCTCTCAGATAAGAGTTTTGATCCTATTAAACTCCTGACATTCTAAGGGGGATGGGCCCCTCTGGGTCATGACTCCCAGAGGTCTCGAGAGAGCAACACAATATTACTTGATGTTACTGATTACACAAATCCAAATTTGTTAGAGACAGTCATGACAAAAGCTATCCAGAAAAATGATGCTCAAAGTTCCACAACAGCTAACATCTACATGCTTCAAACTGTCTTCTTAGATGAAATACTCCATTACAACAGTTAACATTTACATGCATCAAATTGTCTTCTTAGATGAAATACTCCATTACAACAGTTAACATTTACATGCTTCAAACTGTCTTCTTAGATGAAATACTCCATTACAACAGTTAACATTTACATGCTTCAAACTGTCTTCTTAGATGAAATACTCCATTACAACAGTTAACATTTACATGCATCAAATTGTCTTCTTAGATGAAATGCTCCATTACAACAGTTAACATTTACATGCTTCAAACTGTCTTCTTAGATGAAATACTCCATTACAACAGCTAACATTTACATGCTTCAAACTGTCTTCTTAGATGAAATACTCCATTACAACAGTTAACATTTACATGCTTCAAACTGTCTTCTTAGATGAAATACTCCATTACAACAGTTAACATTTACATGCTTCAAACTGTCTTCTTAGATGAAATACTCCATTACAACAGTTAACATTTACATGCTTCAAATTGTCTTCTTAGATGAAATACTCCATTACAACAGTTAACATTTACGTGCTTCAAACTGTCTTCTTAGATGAAATACTCCATTACAACAGTTAACATTTACATGCTTCAAACTGTCTTCTTAGATGAAATGCTCCATTACAACAGTTAACATTTACATGCTTCAAACTGTCTTCTTAGATGAAATGCTCCATTACAACAGCTAACATCTACATGCTTCAAACTGTCTTCTTAGATGAAATGCTCCATTACAACAGCTAACATCTACATGCTTCAAACTGTCTTCTTAGATGAAATGCTCCATTACAACATTATGGCACAAAGTTACAAACACTAAAATACACTATAGACATTTGTCACATAATTTCCCAAAGTACTGTCACTTTACAAATCTTAAAAAAAAATTAGGAAGATCAAGTGTAAGACAACTTGAACTTTCAAAGTTTCTATCAATGATATCTCATCAATAATGAACTTTGTGAGTATGATTGAAAATCTTGAACAATAATGAACTTTGTGAGTATGATTGAAAATCTTGAACAATAATGAACTTTGTGAGTATGATTGAAAATCTTGAACAATAATGAACTTCGTGAGTATGATTGAAAATCTTGAACAATAATGAACTCTGTGAGTATGATTGAAAATCTTGAACAATAATGAACTTTGTGAGTATGAGTGAAAATCTTGAACAATAATGAACTTTGTGAGTATGATTGAAAATCTTGAACAATAATGAACTTTGTGAGTATGATTGAAAATCTTGAACTCTGACCTCACCTCAAGATGGAAATTAAAATCCTACCTTATCTTCCTCTGACCTCACCTCAAGATGGAAATTAAAATCCTACCTTATCTTCCTCTGACCTCACCTCAAGATGGAAATTAAAATCCTACCTTATCTTCCTCTGACCTCACCTCAAGATGGAAATTAAAATCCTACCTTATCTTCCTCTGACCTCACCTCAAGATGGAGATAAAAATCCTACCTTATCTTCCTCTGACCTCCTGGCAAGAAGCTGTTGGTGCTGCTCTTTGATCCACTTGTCCTGGTAGCTGTGTTCCAACAAGTCAAACATGGGGGTCGAAGGTCTGAACCACACAATCAAAACTTGTATTAATAGCTCACACATACAATATCACACATACAATAACTTATCTACCATACACATACAATCTTATCTACCATACACATACAATCTTATCTACCATACACATATAATAACTTATCTACCATACACATTCAATAACTTATCTACCATACACATACAATAACTTATCTACCTCACACATACAATAACTTATCTACCTCACACATACAATAACTTATCTACCTCACACATACAATAACTTATCTACCTCACACATACAATAACTTATCTACCTCACACATACAATAACTTATCTAGCTTCTGCATTCACTAATTATTTAGCTTGTACTCTCAATAATTTAACTTGTATATTCACTAACTTATTTAGATTATACTTTTAGCTCTTATTTGTAAACTTATTTAGCTAAACTATATTTAGAAATATCTTCAGCTCATGTATTTTGATAAACTTCTGGTAAAGATAAAATCTCAGTTTCCATGTCATTAAGGCATGCTGGGATACGGTGTCAGGCCCGTATTTCCAAGACCTTTGGCACATGAAAGTGTCATGTACTTCTTTAATAAACTAAATATACTCATCACAAAATCAATGTACAACATTCACATGTAGTTGTAAAGTAATGTACAACATTCACATGTAGTTGTAAAGTAATGTACAACATTCACATGTAGTTGTAAAGTGATGTACAACATTCACATGTAGTTGTAAAGTGATGCACCTGAGTGACATACTTTGCTCACCTTCACCACAGTGTAGCAAAAGTGCAAGGTTTTATGTACTAGCATAATGTATATTTTACATGTGTGTACACAACCAGTGTAAATCTGTGTACACAATTAGTGTAAATTTGTGTACACAATCAGTATAAATCTGTGTACACAATCAGTGTGAATCTATGTACACAACCAGTGTAAATCTATGTACACAACCAGTGAAAATCTTTGTACACAACCAGTGTAAATCTGTGTACACAATCAGTGTAAATTTATGTACACAATCAGTGTAAATCTGTGTACACAATCAGTGTAAATCAATGTACACAACCAGTGTATTATTGAAACACATTTTACACTTACAGCAGAGTAATGCATAAACTTTGACTCTCAAAACTGCTCCAAAGCAGCCAACCAGATTAGCTTTAACAGCAGATGACTATTTTGTGTAACATGATAAAACAATTTTGTTATTGTTATACTAACAGCATATGCCTGTGAGACCTGGACACTTAACAGCAGATTACTATTTTGTGTAACATGATAAAACAATTTTGTTATTGTTATAGTAACAGCATATGCCTGTGAGACCTGGACACTTAACAGCAGATTACTATTTTGTGTAACATGATAAAACAATTTTGTTATTGTTATAGTAACAGCATATGCCTGTGAGACCTGGACACTTAACAGCAGATTACTATTTTGTGTAACATGATAAAACAATTTTGTTATTGTTATAGTAACAGCATATGCCTGTGAGACCTGGACACTTAACAGCAGATGACTATTTTGTGTAACATGATAAAACAATTTTGTTATTGTTATAGTAACAGCATATGCCTGTGAGACCTGGACACTTAACAAAACAGCTGAGAAACACATAAATGCTTTTGAATGTAAATGCTACAGAAGAGTTCTTCAAATATCATGGATACAAAAAAGAACAAATATCTCCATACTACAAGAACTTAATCTTAAAGAAGGCTGGCTAGTAAAGAGGATTAAAGAGAGAAAACTTTAATATGTTGGACACATTAAACATCATGATAATCTAGAGAAAACTGTCTTGGAAGAGTACATAATGGGGAAAAAGAAAGAGAGGAAGACCAAGGCGAAGATGGCTGCAAGACATCGTTGATGATCTGGAAATGGATGCATCAGCAGCAGGCCGAGAGGCCTACAGGAGTGCTGTTAGGGAGGCAAAGTTCTGCATGGGACATGCAAATGAATGAATGAATGAATATAGTAACAGCTCTGTTATTATTTCATATTTACTGCTATAGAAAGAGAAAAATACCACAAATCCACCAGTTATATTCAAGCCGATTATATTGATACATAAAGTTCTTATATATGCTAAATTTTGATACATAAAGTTCTTATTTGTATTAAATATTGATACATAAAGTTCTTATTTGCATTAAATGTTTTACATAGTTTTAATTTGTACTAAATGCTGATATATAAAGTTCATATTTATATTAAATGTTGATATATAAAGTTCTTATTTATATTAAATTTTGGTACATAAAGTTCTTTTTTATATTAAATGTTGATATATAAAGTTCTTATCTGTACTAAATGTTGATACATAAATTTCTTATCAGTATTAAATGCTGATACATAAAGTTCTTATCAGTATTAAATGTTGATATATAAAGTTCTTATTTGTACTAAATGTTGACATATAAAGTTCTTATTTGTACTAAATGTTGATATATAAAGTTCTTATCTGTAATAAATGTTGATATATAAAGTTATTATCAGTATTAAATGCTGATACATAAAGTTCTTATCAGTATTAAATGCTGATACATAGTTCTTATTTGTTTTAAATGCTGATACATAAAGTTCTTATTTGTACTAAATGCTGATACATAAAGTTCTTATTTGTATTAAAGTGGTAAACTACTTAGAAAAGCTGAAAATTGTATAAGTATTTTTTAATTTATAAAATAATGGTAAGATTTCCCATTTTTAGGTAAACAGTACAGTTAAGTATACCTATATATATACAGTACTTGGCTAACTACCACGTGAGCCCTATGTGACATTTAACATCACAGGAAGGATATAAGATATAAAAAGAAGAAGGATGTACGTTGTAAGCACAGGAAACAAGAAGAAACCCCCATCTTTCTGCTGAATGTCTCTGTGCCCCAGCTAAATGCTGCAACTAAATTTGTTTGTGTGCAACTTGTGGAATCCTCACAATTTCTCCAAAACAGCTGAGAAACACATAAATGCTTTTGAATGTAAATGCTACAGAAGAGTTCTTCAAATATCATGGATACAAAAAAGAACAAATATCTCCATACTACAAGAACTTAATCTTAAAGAAGGCTGGCTAGTAAAGAGGATTAAAGAGAGAAAACTTTAATATGTTGGACACATTAAACATCATGATAATCTAGAGAAAACTGTCTTGGAAGAGTACATAATGGGGAAAAAGAAAGAGAGGAAGACCAAGGCGAAGATGGCTGCAAGACATCGTTGATGATCTGGAAATGGATGCATCAGCAGCAGGCCGAGAGGCCTACAGGAGTGCTGTTAGGGAGGCAAAGTTCTGCATGGGACATGCAAATGAATGAATGAATGAATATAGTAACAGCTCTGTTATTATTTCATATTTACTGCTATAGAAAGAGAAAAATACCAAAAATCCACCAGTTATATTCAAGCCGATTATATTGATACATAAAGTTCTTATATATGCTAAATTTTGATACATAAAGTTCTTATTTGTATTAAATATTGATACATAAAGTTCTTATTTGCATTAAATGTTTTACATAGTTTTAATTTGTACTAAATGCTGATATATAAAGTTCATATTTATATTAAATGTTGATATATAAAGTTCTTATTTATATTAAATTTTGGTACATAAAGTTCTTTTTTATATTAAATGTTGATATATAAAGTTCTTATCTGTACTAAATGTTGATACATAAATTTCTTATCAGTATTAAATGCTGATACATAAAGTTCTTATCAGTATTAAATGTTGATATATAAAGTTCTTATTTGTACTAAATGTTGACATATAAAGTTCTTATTTGTACTAAATGTTGATATATAAAGTTCTTATCTGTAATAAATGTTGATATATAAAGTTATTATCAGTATTAAATGCTGATACATAAAGTTCTTATCAGTATTAAATGCTGATACATAGTTCTTATTTGTTTTAAATGCTGATACATAAAGTTCTTATTTGTACTAAATGCTGATACATAAAGTTCTTATTTGTATTAAAGTGGTAAACTACTTAGAAAAGCTGAAAATTGTATAAGTATTTTTTAATTTATAAAATAATGGTAAGATTTCCCATTTTTAGGTAAACAGTACAGTTAAGTATACCTATATATATACAGTACTTGGCTAACTACCACGTGAGCCCTATGTGACATTTAACATCACAGGAAGGATATAAGATATAAAAAGAAGAAGGATGTACGTTGTAAGCACAGGAAACAAGAAGAAACCCCCATCTTTCTGCTGAATGTCTCTGTGCCCCAGCTAAATGCTGCAACTAAATTTGTTTGTGTGCAACTTGTGGAATCCTCACAATTTCTCCAAAATTGATGTCCAGAACTTAACATGGCAGGTAGTTTCCACAGAAGTCATCAAGTGTGCTACATAAGACAAACAAAGGGCAGTTAGAAGAACAGTGAAACAGAGAGAAAGGCAGTCCAGTGGGGCCAGCTGGACATACAAGTATTACTGAGAGACTGGTCCAGCTGCTGTTACATGTTGCCACCTGCACCCTGCCCTGCAGGTGTTCTATCAGAAGCCAGCTTCTTCCCTTTATTGGTAAGCCTGAAGTTAGGGTAAGAAGATACTAGAAATGTTCCTGATGTTATGCTGGTGCTGTCACTCTGATGTCTGTGCAGACAGTAAATAACTGTTCTAAGCCCTAGTACGCTGCCCTGGTGGCACTGTTTACATGCTAGATTGTTCTGATTCACCTGGGACTGCAAGGACAAGCACACAGCCACTACGGCTGCCTATTTATATCTCTTATCTACGAGGATAAGACAGCACACTCAACCTGTCTACTCTGTTAGGCTCTACTGAAATGCTACAGTCATTTTTTCAACATGGTGCTGCTCATAATCAGGCAGTGTCACTTCATAAATATCTGCTGACATCTGTCACATCTCCCTTGCCATGCTCACTATCAGAAGATCAAGAAGCTGTTTGTAGTCACACACAATCAAGTTGAGAGCAAAGCTGCATGTATGGGACTGTTTTTTTGATGAACATTTGTATGGAAGGTCACCCTGGTGTACCTCACCTTGTCACACTAGGATAAAATAGATCACTGGAGTTTTTATAGTATAATGTATTTATAGAACAGATAAGGGAGTCTTATAATCATGAAATAATTCAAGCTGCTGATGCACAATCATGAAATAATTCAAGCTGCTGATGTACAATCATGAAATAATTCAAGCTGCTGATGTACAATCATGAAATAATTCAAGCTGCTGATGGGATCTGAATCTTACACTTCTTGCAGCCTAGATCTTATATCTTACATGGCTAGATCTTATATCTCACATGCCTAGATCTTATATCTTACATGCCTAGATCTTATATCTTACATGCCTAGATCTACAGGAAGATAAATTTTAAGTTTAATGATAAAGGAAGAAAAATAGAGCCAGCTCACATACATGTGTGTGTTGACATCAATCTGAAGGTGGAACTGAGAATGATACTCAAGTGGTGCAGACATGCCAAGGTGGTGTAGTGGTTAGAGCACTTGCCTGTTGATTAGGAGGTCCCTGTTTAGATTTCACACTTGGATAAAGTTTTTTTGGACCGACTGGCACCAATGTCAACCTATCTCTAAAAAATATGGGTTTCCCTAAAAAAGAAGCTAAGGCAGCCAGGACAGGTGTTAGTCCCACCCCACCCCCACCCCCAATCTCAAATGCTGCAGCTGCCTAGAAATATGAAGGCACTAACACAGTACACAGATGTTTCAGAACATACATTACACTAAAGTAGAGTCTGACAATCAAGAAAGTTAATCCTTAATTGCTTGTGAACAAGTTTTCATGGTATTAACTGTGAACATTATTGTGACTGATGCTTGTGAACAAGTTTTCATGGTATTAACTGTGAACATTATTGTGACTGATGCTTGTGAACTAGTTTTCCATGGTATTAACTGTGAACATTATTGTGACTGATGCTTGTGAACTAGTTTTCCATGGTATTAACTGTGAACATTATTGTGACTGATGCTTGTGAACTAGTTTTCCATGGTATTAACTGTGAACATTATTGTGACTGATGCTTGTGAACTAGTTTTCCATGGTATTAACTGTGAACATTATTGTGGCTGATGCTTGTGAACTAGTTTTCCATGGTATTAACTGTGAACATTATTGTGACTGATGCTTGTGAACTAGTTTTCCATGGTATTAACTGTGAACATTATTGTGACTGATGCTTGTGAACTAGTTTTCCATGGAATTAACTGTGAACATTATCGTGACTGATGCTTGTGAACTAGTTTTCCATGGTATTAACTGTGAACACTATTGTGAATGATGATGCCCACAGAATTTTGTCTGTGGAAGGAACAGCTGACACAATGTTCACAATAATAACAAAGTAATGTGTAGATGCAGTAAATCAGATGAAAACACTATTAACTCTGTTCCCTAGTTTGGCGTTATATGTCTGGTGTATTCTTGGCTTATGTGCTTGTGATATAGAGAATGTTCACAAGTGATAGGAGGGGAAATGATACAGGCTAGATGCGACGTATGTAAAAACTGACTTTTATAAATGGACGTGGAACTTATGTAAGCAAGGAACCATTTGTACTATAAGAAAACCCACCATCATTGAGTGTACTGTTTTTCTTACAAGACTTACCTGGTTGGTATACCATATACCATGGTAGGTGGCAGCCTTCTCAATGCCAACTTTCCTGATTTTGCCCGTTTATTAGCAGGCACCTGTCGGATGTCATGTATGGCTCGAAAGTCAAAATTCTCCGGAGCCTTGATGAGCCCTCCAGAGAGGGCTGCTTTGTTCAGGTTTATGAAGTCTCTTCCTGGAGAAGATTTTGCTGTTGTGCCAGCGCTTGTTACTGGGAGACTACCTGCCCATCCACGCAGTGCTAGAACACGTACAGTTTAGACTTCATAATCACTTTGTTGATTACATTGATGTTACAGTACAGTTTACTGATTATATTAGACTTAACATAATCATTTTGTTGATTACATTGATGTTACAGTACAGTTTACTGATTATACTAGACTTAACATAATCATTTTGTTGATTACATTGATATTAACAGCTTGTTATGTTAATGTTTATACAGTTCATGTATCCATACAATTAAAATAAAGGTCTGTTACACAATTTTTCACTTGAATTTGGCCAAAAAAGGTCCCATTTTTCAGATTTGCTAGCTCAAGCTACAAGGGTCATACCGAAAGTTGTGAGTACAAAATTTTTAAAAATCAGAATTTATAGATAGGGAAAATATAAATGTATCACCTTTATCTGCATCATTTTCTTCACTTTTCAACATAATCTCCATTTCTCTGCACACATTATCCCCATTGCTCTGCAAGTTTAAAAATACCCTCCTGTTAGAATTCTGTTCCAGCCGACCGATGGCACAGACACACTGCTTTCTGGATCTTCTCTCCTGTGGGATCCAGCGGGCACAAACTTTTCTATAGCCTAGGGTTTCAATCATTTCCTGTACTGCATTGTGTCCTTTTCCAAGATTTACAGCAATGTCAGATACTGGATGCTCATGTTTCCATCTTTGAAATGTTTCACCCACTTCCTAACATTGCTAGCACCCATACACACATCTCCATAAGCAAGTTGAAGTCTTTGGTGAATTTCAGCAGCAGGATATTTCCTCTTTAACAAGGAACTCAATAACAGCACATTGACGAAATGAAACTTCAGCACCTGCCATTTTGTTTATGATCCGTGTGGTCACGTGACACATGATGGTGACGTCATGTGACCTCTGCATGAAGTGCAAAGGATGCAGATTAAGGTGATACATTTATATCTTCTCTATCTAAAAATTTTGATTTAAAAAAAATTTTGCTCACGACTTTCAGTATGACCTTCATATATTCTGACCAAATAATTCTTTAGCAATTTTATGTTAAATAATGAAATGAAACATTCATTATTTACTCAGCCAAACAAATCTGCAATGTCTGACAGCCACTGTGCCAGGAAGGACATAAAATATAAAAAAAAACTTCAGTCTGTGACAGATACAATTTTGTACAAATGAAGAAAATCACTAGAATGTGCATGAGTAAATTCAAAGATGACTTACCCAGGGCAACCGTCAAATCTCGTCTCTCTGAAGGTGAACCATAAACAAAACCTTTCCCAGGATGTTCAACACCTCGAGTTTTAACATGACCAACTTTGCTCTGAAAGTTACAACATGCATGCCATTGTTACTAGCTTACACTGACACATAAATCATTGTTACTAGCTTACACTGACACATAAATCATTGTTACTAGCTTACATTGACACATAGGCCACTGTTACTAGCTTACACTGACACATAAATCATTGTTACTAGCTTACACTGACACATAGGCCATTGTTACTAGCTTACACTGACACATAAATCATTGTTATTAGCAAACACTGACACACAAATCATTGTTACTAGCTAACACTGACACATAAATCATTGTTACTAGCAAACACTGACACATAAATCATTGTTACTAGCTAACACTGACACATAAATCATTGTTACTAGCTAACACTGACACATAGGCCATTGTTACTAGCTAACACTGACACATAAATCATTGTTACTAGCTAACACTGACACATAAATCATTGTTACTAGCTAACACTGACACATAAATCATTGTTACTAGCTAACACTGACTGTTAGGCTCTACTATGTCCAACACTGTGAACCAAACATTGCTAGAATCCATTACCAGAGACATTCATTCATTCATTCATTCATTCATTCATTCATTCATTTGCATGTCCCTTGTAGAACTTTGCCTCCCTAACACAACTCCTGTAGGCCTCTCGGTTGTGAGTAAGATGGCCTGCTGCTGATGCATCCATTTGCAGACCATCAACGATGTCTTGCAGCCATCTTCTCCTTGGTCTTCCTCTCTTTCTTTTTCCCATTATGTACCCTTCCAAGACGGTCTTCTCTAGATTATCATGATGTTTAATGTGTCCAAAATATTTAAGTTTTTTCTCTTTAATCCTCTTTACTAGCCAGCCTTCTTCAATATTAGGTTCTTGTAGTATGGATATGTTTGTTCTTTTTTGTGTCCATGGTATTTGGAGAACTCTTCTGTAGCATTTACATTCAAAGGCATTTATGTGTTTCCCAGCTGTTTTGTTAAGTGTCCAGGTCTCATAGGCATATGTTGCAATGGGAAAGATGCATGACCTTAAAAATCTCATTTTTGTAGTTCTGTCTGTTCCTCTCCACAGATTCTTCAGTTGTTTTACTTTCTGAAGAGCAATAGATGTCCTCCTTTTAATTTCCTTCATTGTATCTCCATTATTAGTTAGTAGTGATCCAAGATATTCAAAACTAACCACCTCTTCCAATTTTTCCTCATTGATATATATATCAGCTGCCTTATTTGTTTTGTCAGTTGTCATTAATTTAGTTTTCTTCACATAAAGATAGAGGTTTTGCTCTTCACTGCTCTTATGGACTGACATAATTAGTTTTTCCATTCCTTTTTGTGTTGTGGAGAGTAATACTGTGTCATCAGCATATCTAATCTCTGGTATTTCATAACCTCCAATTGTTGTAGCATCGTAATATTCTTTGTCTACATCTTCTCTAACATTCCTCATTATATTTTCAGTATACAAGTTAAATAAGTAGGGTGACAATATGCACCCCTGACAGACCCCTTGTTTTATGTCAAACCAAGTTGTTGTTTCACCATTTATTCTTACTGCTGCTTGTTGGTCTAGATACAGGAGTGATGTTAATTGTATCAAATGTGTTGGAAATCCAATTTTTTTTCATTATTTCCTAAAGTTTCTGGTGTTGTACACAATTAAATGCCCTTGAGTAGTCTATAAAGGATAAATATAGATTCATATTAAATTCTTTGCATTTCTCTATTATTAATCTTATACTGAATATATGATCTCCTGATCCTCTTCCTTGCCTAAAACCAGCTTGAACCATATTAACTTCTTTTTCTATTTTCCCATGAAGTCTACCCATTATGATTTTTAACAGAATTTTACTGGCATGACTAATCAGGAACTTCAGGTTATCCTTTTTTTGGCAGTGGTATGAATACAGTTCTTTTCCATTCTTTTGGCCAAATACCTGAATGCCATATATTTTTACATAGTGCATGATAGATTGTTGCACATTCCTTTCCTCCTGCTTTAATAAATTCAGTTGTTATCTCATCACATCCTTGTGATTTACCATTTTTCAGATTCTTTATTGCCCATAAAACTTCTTCTATTGTCGGTTCGGGTTCTTTCTCCTCCAATAATAATTCACACTGTTGATTTCTGCTTTCACAGTCGGTTGTTTCATACATTCCTCTGCAATATTCCTTCCATCTTTCTAGACATTCCTCTGTCTCTGTCAAGGTATTCCCCATCTTGTCACAAATTACATTTAGCTTAAATGTGACATTTCTCATCAATGTCTTCATTTCTTATAAACATTTCACTATCTCTTCCACACTTCTGATGTCCTTCTATTCTTTCACAACAATCTTGTATGTATTGTTTTTTGTCTTTGCTTATGTTTCTTCATACTTCTTTTGTTAAAGATTTATATTCCTCTTTGCTGTTGTTTGTCATTTTCCATTGCGTCTTCATTTCTCTACATTGTTTTATCAGTTCTAGTGTGCCTGCTGTAATCCATCCATTCTTTTGTGTTTTCTTTACTGGAACCATGTCTTTAGCTGTTGTTATTAAGATATCTCTGACCTGTGTAGCCAAATCATCTGTGTTATCTCCTCCTGTACAGCCATCAGGATTTCAAACTGGTACTCTCTTCTATACCGTATTGTTCTGGTATTTTTGTAAGATCAAAGCGGAGTGGTCTTGATCCCGTAACTGTCTTTTTTATCTTTATCTTCATGTTTGCTATTAATAACTCACGGTCCGTGTCACAATCTGCACCTGGTAAAGTTTTTGTGATGTTATACTTGATCTCCATCTTCTTTGCACTAAAATGTAATCTATTTGATTCTTGGTTTTCCCATCAGGTGATGTTCATGTGTAAAGTCTTCTTGGATGTTGTTTAAAAAGTGTGTTACCAATTATTAGCTCATTCATTTTCCATGCAAAACGCCATTAGATTGTCACCTGCCTCATTTCTATGTCCCATGCTAAATTTCCCTACAACATGTCCTTCATCTTCTGCTCTTTCTGTACCAACCTTCGCATTAAAAACCCCCATTATTAATACAATATCATTTTTCTGTACCTGGTCTATCATCGTTTGCAGAGTGTTATAAAAGTCTTCTACCTCCTCTTCTTCTGCTGCTGATGTAGGTGCATATATCTGGATGAATGTTACATTTCTAGGAATGCCCTTAAGCTGATTGTGAGGATCCTATCACTTACTGGATTGTAACCTGGTAATGCTTTTGATGTTGATTTGTCCAAGTAAAAAGCCACTCCATTCTTTCCTCCTACTTCTCCACCAGAGTATATAAAGATATTATCATTCTTGCTCTTGAAGTGTCCTGATCCTTTCCATCAATGTTCACAGATTCCCAAAATGTATATCCCCATTCTTTTCATCTCATCACTTATTATTTGATACTTTCCCTCATACATACTTCTTACATTCCATGTTCCTACTCTTATTTTTCTGTTTAGTTTGATGCAGGGGTTTTCCTTAGTAACAAATATTGTATGATTAGACCTCGAAAAAATCGTAGACAAAGCACTTTAGTGAGACGTGAGAGAAAGAAAAATCACAAGAGAATTACCTGGGATTCGAACACCCCACTAGCTAGTTGGCTAAGTCGATAGTAAGCTGTTCTCTCGTGGCTAGACGGCTGCTCATCCTACCGGAGTCCGTGTTCGAATCCCAGGTAATTCTCTTGTGATTTTTCTTTCTCTCACGTCTCACTAAAGTGCTTTGTCTACGATTTTTTCGAGGTCTAATCATACAATATTTGTTCTCTTACTTTACTGTACCAAAGTCTCGTAGTTTCCTATTTATAAAAAATTATAAAAAATTGTTCCTTAGTAACACTGTCAGGATTTTGTCAGTCATCACAATTACTAGTACTGACCTCTGTCTCACACTCTTCCCCAGTGTTAAAATTAGATCTATCTGTCCTGGAGGACTCACCACCAGATTTTTTTTCCTATTTGACTTTCCATGTTGCTGTTTGGGTTTCTTGGTATATTTTCAGAAGGGAGTTTATCACTGCTTTCCTTCCGGGCAGTGACTGTACTAGTCAGTGATCGTAGCCATTGTCCCAAAATTGAGATCATCTGCCTACCATCATAGAATGGTGACCATAACCAACATTATCTGTTGGCTTCTCTCCCATTATTACCAGAGACACTGATCAGAAATATGATGTTTGTATAATTTAGAAATAAGATGTTTGTATCATTTAGAAATATGTTTGTATCATCCAAAAATATGATGTTTGTATTATTTAGAAATATGATGTTTGTATCATCCAAAAATATGATGTTTGTATCATTTAGAAATATGATGTTTGTATCATCTAGAAATATGATGTTTGTATCATCCAAAAATATGATGTTTGTATCATTTAGAAATATGATGTTTGTATCATCCTCTGAATTGCACCTATTTTTTATGACCTGCACTCACTACATTATGACCTCCACCTACTATATTAAGACCTCCACCTGCTATATTATGACCTTTTCCTACTTTATTGTGGCCTGAAACACGAGCAGCACTTAGTGCATATGAAGCAGAGTTAGACAGAGCTGTGTGTGTGGAGTAGTTTTAAAATAAAAACAGAGAGAAAGAGAGAGAGAGAGAATGGGAAGAGAACTTAGTAAAAAGAACAGTGAAATGTTTAAGAAAAACTATAACAACACAATAACTGTGAGAAATATTATGAGAATTTAGAGAAGACTATCTTGGAAGGGTACGTAATGGGAAAAAGAAAGAGAGGAAGACCAAGGTGAAGATGGCTTCTTGCTTACAGCCGAGCTGTTAGGGAGGCAAAGTTCTGCAAGGGACATGTTAATGATTGACTGAATGAGTGACTGACTGACTGAACTGTGAGAGTGGCCACAGTAAAACTGGTACTAGCAGAGCAGAGTTAAACTAAAGCTTATGGTGCAGCTTTATAAAAACAAAGTTTTGTTGCTTTTTCATAAAAAAGTTCACAGTTCACACCTTTCTTTCCTTATTGTTAATTTCATGTCCTTTCCTTCCTCTCTTTATTTGTCCACAGCTAAATCTACTAGTACTAGTTTTACTGCAGTCACTATCTGAGAGCATGCTGGGAAGGTGGGTGTGGCCACACAAAGAGCTCCAGGGAAATTCATGTCTGGCAGAATATTTCACATGACCCAGTTCCACGGATTAGTCACATGACTCAGTTTCTGGAATTAATAACATGACCCAGTTTCTGGAATTAGTCACATGACCTAGTTCCCTGGATCAGTCACATGACTTAGTTCCTGGGATCAGTCACATAATTCAGTTCCTGGGATCAATCATATGTCATAGATCCAGGGATTTAAAACCAACTTTCTCATGTAAAGATTTTATCTTTCCAGTATTAACAAATATTTACTGTTTTAGTTTTCTCTATTTTCATTATTTTTGAGAAAATCTGTTTTTATGGATGACTGAATCTTAAGTTTTAAACATGTTTTTTTTTCATTCAAATTGTAATGTTTTATCATTTGTTCAAGCTTTATATTTGATTTATGGCTACCAGAGAAATCTGGGAAGGTAAAGAGGCCAGACGTGATACTGATGTGATACTGGAGTGATACTGACATGATACTGATGTGATACTGGCATGACACTGACCACATCACACTTTCGCGTGCCAAAGGTCATGGAAAATACGGGGCTAACACTATATTCCCCAATATGCCTTAATGGCAGGGAAGTGAGAATTTTACCGTTACCTTTTATATTTGATTATCACTTTATTTTCAGTATCACATTCTTGATAAAATGTATGAAGAATAACAGAACTAGTAACTGGCACACAGAGAAAAATTACTTATCTGTCAGCTCTAAAACATGCTACAAAGACTAGACATACACATAAATATGTGCACATGAAAATATGCATACAAAGACTGGATGTACACAGAAATATGTGCACATGAAAATATGCATACAAAGACTGGATGTACACAGAAATATGTGCACATGAAAATATGCATACAAAGACTGGATGTACACAGAAATATGTGCACATGAAAATATGCATACAAAGACTGGATGTACACAGAAATATGTGCACATGAAAATATGCATAGAAAGACTGGATGTACACAGAAATATGTGCACATGAAAATATGCATACAAGACTGGATGTACACAGAAATATGTGCACATGAAAATATATATACAAAGACTGGATGTACACAGAAATATGTGCACATGAAAATATGCATACAAAGACTGGATGTACACAGAAATATGTGCACATGAAAATATGCATACAAAGACTGGATGTACACAGAAATATGTGCACATGAAAATATGCATAGAAAGACTGGATGTACACAGAAATATGTGCACATGAAAATATATATATACTAAGACTGGATGTACACAGAAATATGTGCACATGAAGATATATATACAAAGACTGGATGTACACAGAAATATGTGCACATGAAAATATATATACAAAGACTAGATGTACACAGAAATATGTGCACATGAAAATATATATACAAAGACTAGATGTACACAGAAATATGTGCACATGAAAATATGCATACAAAGACTGGATGTACACAGAAATATGTGCACATGAAAATATGTATACACATAAATATTATGTGTAAATAATGTGTATCATTCATTTATTGTCTATTTTCTCCTTTCTGCTCTTATTAGCAAAGAAATGAAAATATAAGATCGTTTACCATTCAATGCACAGAGTGGGGTCTTACATTATTTCTAGAATATTTTTGTTAGCATGAAAGGGTTAAAAACCTGAGATACACATAAAAGTTTCAGAAGAAAAAAAAACACCTGCATTTTAAGTTTGTGTAGTTTTAGACTAAAATATTGCATGTTTGCGAAATGATAAAAATTAGACCCTTTCTGTGGTTAAGGTTCTATGGGCTTTACTGAAATGTGGCAGGCACTACTCACGGCTTACGTGCAGACAAAAAATAGATTTGTGCAAAATTTGAATCTGTTAATATGACACAGCCCATATTTAGTTGTGTGTATGGATGCAGCCGTACCAGCAGACGGCTAAAGCATCAAGAGATAGTATGAGACATTTAAAGAGACAGAGAAGAGGAAATCCACCAACCAAGGCTGTCAAGCGAAGCCATTAAACGTTTTCTTGATGCCTCCACCACATGCTTTACCGCAGCTTTTGTTTGGTCACATTTTATCAGACTACTTTACAGTTCATTCATTCATCTGCATGTCCTTTGCGGAGCTTTGCCTCCCTAACAGCTCTCCTGTAAGCCTCTCTGTTGTGAGCAAGATGGCCTGCTGCTGATGCGTCCATTTACTTTATCAGTACAGCATTTAAAACGAAATACTATTCCTGGTTTTTTTCTAACTCCCCCCCCCCCCCCCGTCAAAACACACACACATTTTATGTGTATTTCCCGGTCTGTCCCAGAAATGACAAGTATGTCACCAGCAAAGAAACATATACAAACTAGACATTGTCTCCATCAACTTCTAACAACCTACCCGTAAATGTAGCTCATTTTGAAGCATTGTGTTCCTCTGCTCCCCCAGAATGCCCGTAGCCGTGTATTCAAACGGTCCTTCTACCTCAGCTGCCGCCATTTCTGAGATTATTTGTTTTTATATGTCGTACACCATCCCAGCTGAGAACAACCTGTCATCACAAAGTTCCTGTCAATGTCGACATGCGTATCCATGGTTACCACTTCCACACATGCGCATTTCATTCAATTAGGGGAGACAATTCATTAATATATTGTGCGTTTCTATACGCATGGTTATTTCCCATAGACCGTTGGAAGAAGAAACTCATCATCAACATCATCAGGTGCCGTGCCGACTGGCATTGGCTATTATGCTTCTCCAGAGTACCCGATCCTTCATGCAGGCCATCAGTTCAGTTGGTGATCTCCTCTCACACCACCCCGTCAGGCTGTCCAGTATCATTTCTCTTGGTCTTTCTCTTGATCTTCTTCCTTCTATTTTTCCTGTTATAATATTTTCAATGCCCCCTCTTCTCATTGCATGTCCTATGAAAGTACATTGTCTCTCTCTTTTATCTTTTTGACAAGGTTTTTTTGTCTCTCCAGCTCTTCTCCTACATTCTTCATTAGTTATTTTTGCTGTCCAGGGTATTCGCAACATTCTTCTAATAAACCACATTTCTGCTGCTTCCAATGATTTTTGTGCAGACTTGCCTATTGTCCATGATTCACTTCCATATAACAAGATAGGTTCAATATAGCATTTTAGGACTCGTTTTCTAACATTCATTGATAAGGATGTGTTGGTCAATATGTTTCTCATTCTCTGAAATGCAGTCTTTGCTTGGCCTATTCTGTTCCTAATTTCTGTTCTGCATTTCCCATCTGAAGTTATTACTGCTCCAAGGTATTTGAATTTCTGCACCTGCTTTAGAATGGTTCCGTTTAATTTAATACTGCATGCTGGTGGATTCTGTTTCTTAGATATAACCATAGTCTCTGTCTTTTTGATGTTCAAAGTAAGGCCTTTCTGTTCACTTTCTTTGGCGACTTTATCCAAGAGATTTTGCAGGTGTTGTTGGTTCTCAGCTATCAGTACTGTGTCGTCAGCATACCGAAGGTTGTTAATATTGTATCCTCCAATTTTTATGCCTGGTTCTGTGATGATTGTTCTTAGAATATTCTCGCTGTACAGAGAAAAAAGGTCTGGAGATAGTACACATCCTTGTCGCACCCCTTGTTTTGTAGGTTGATATTTTCCAGTTCTAGTTTCAACTCGAACTGCTGCTTCTTGCTGCCAGTATAGATGTTTTACAATCCTCAGGTCTTTGCCGTCTATGTTGATGTCTTCAAGCATTTTAATAATTTCATTATGTTTCACCTTGTCGAATGCCGTGGTGTAATCAATGAAGCATAAGTAGAGATCTTTCTGTCCTTCTAAAGCTCTTTCTGTTAGTGTTCGTAAAGCATAAATGGCGTTGTGTGTTCCCTTTCCTTCAACAAATCCAAACTGTTCCATTTTTATCTTTTTCCTTGTTCCTCTCATAATGATTCTCAAAAGTAGCTTCGTTATGTGACATGAGAGGCTGATAGTCCGGTGGTCGTCACATTCTTTTGCACCTGAAACTGCGGACCGCATATTCCTGTAAACTCATTTTCTTGCGTTCTGAGCGTGATTGTTGCTCTCCCACGAACTCACGTTACCGCATTCCTCTCACACCTCGACTAGTCTTTGCTTCCATGTTTTGCATGTTCACCTTTGACCATGATGCAGCTACACTTAACATGTAGATATCACGCAAACAGTTTCTCCTCATCGTGTCAGTTTGAATGGCCTCCAGGCCAGCATCTAAATCAACTAGTTCTTTCCAATTTATATAAAACTGAGTACAAGTGACAGTTATTATGTAAGCATGAACTTACATTTTACATCCTTCCCGTGCCGTTAAACGTCACATAGGGCTCGCAAAGTAGTTCGCCAATTTTTCCTGTCTTGAGCGAGTCTTTCAACCTCATCAAGAGATTTTATGCCTGTTAATATGGCCTCTCTTAATAATGTCCTCTTCAGAGTTTCACGCTGTCTGCCTCTTTTTCTTCGGCCTGTTGTGTCCACTTGATAGCTTGTTTTGGGATTCTCTGATCATTTCTTCTCATCAAGTGACCAACATATGCCCATCTCCTTTTTCTGATCACCCATGAGACTGGTTGTTGTTCAGTCATCTGTCTTATCTCTGCATTGTTCTTGAATTCGTTTCACTTGATGCTGACTATTTTCCTTAGGCATTTGTTTTCAAAAGAGTCTAATTTCTTGTCTATTTCTTTAGTTGTTTTCCAGCTTTCGCATGCATAAATGAGGGTGGATATTACATTTGAATTGAATAATCTTAACTTGGTTTTTGTGCTTATAACTTTTGAATCCCATATGTTGTCAAGATTCTTGAAGGTCAGTGCTGCTTTTGCAGTTCTAATTCTAACTTCCTTTCTGGTGTCACCATCCTGGTCTATGTAGCTGCCAAGGTAAACAAACTAGTTCTTCAACTGCTGTTGCTTCTAAGTATATTTGTTCTTCGTGGTTAATGAGAAGTTTCATTATTTTGTTTTTTTTAACTTGTTAATTTCAAGTCCTGTTTTACTAGCCAATGAAAACAGGATACATGTTTTTTCTTACATTGATTTCACATTGTCACTGATAACAGCTATGTCATTTACATTGTCACTGATAAGAGTTATGCCATCTGCAAAATCAAGATCTTCCAGTTGGGTCTCATGTACCCAGTCAATACCTGTGTTACCTGTGCAGCATTTTTTCATTATGAAGTCTATGACAATTCTAAAAAGCAAGGGAGATGAATGAATCTCCGTGTATGCTATTACATGCCTTTTTTAAAGTCTATGAAGTTCATGATTAATGGTTTCTGGTTTTAAATATGTTCTCCAAGCATTATTCTTAAAGTAAAGATCTGGTCGAGACAGCTTCTCCCTTTTTCGAAATCCTGCTAGTTCTTCTCTCATTGCAGCATCCGCTATATCCACAGAATAACTTTGCAAATTACTTTTGATACAACTGATGGTAAGGTTACTCTTTTCCATTTATTGCAGTCGCTGAGGTTGCTTTTTTGTGTGTGTTTTAACAATGATTCCTTTTTTCCATTTAGAAGGGACCTTTTCTTCTTTCCAAACTTTATTAAACAATCTAGCTTGAACTACCTGTACTTAATTAGCTTTTCGAGTCTAAAAAAAACATGTTTTAAAGCACATAAGTGTTAATTTTGACCAAATAAATTATACATATAATGTATTTTCATGTAACCTTGCGGGCTGCAAAGCACAGAGGGTGGCCAGTTGGATACCCCCATTGAGGAATCTAGGAAAATTGATAAAAGTAGGCCAAGTGGTTTCTGGGGCACATCACTGAGATGAACGCTGACATAGTCTTGAGAAGATATAGTAAGATGGAAGTACTGTGAGATAGTCTTGAGAAGATACAGTAAGATGGAAGTACTGTGAGATAGTCTTGAGAAGATACAGTAAGATGGAAGTACTGTGAGATAGTCTTGAGAAGATACAGTAAGATGGAAGTACTGTGAGATAGTCTTGAGAAGATACAGTAAGATGGAAGTACTGTGAGATAGTCTTGAGAAGATATAGTAAGATGGAAGTACTGTGAGATAGTCTTGAGAAGATACAGTAAGATGGAATTACTGTGAGATAGTCTTGAGAAGATAATAGTAAGATGGAAGTACTGTGAGATAGTCTTGAGAAGATACAGTAAGATGGAAGTACTGTGAGATAGTCTTGAGAAGATATAGTAAGATGGAAGTACTGTGAGATAGTCTTGAGAAGATATAGTAAGATGGAAGTACTGTGAGATAGTCTTGAGAAGATATAGTAAGATGGATTAGTGAAGGAAGAGAAGGCATATCTGGTGACAGATGGATAGAAACTCTTTAAACACATCTATAAAAGTTTAAGAAAGGAGAATGGAGAGCTTTGTTTACTGTAGCAGTATTTACTGTTATATTGTGTGGGTGAGTGGGTGAGAGTGGATTATGTAGTGTTATTTCTGTTTTCTCATAATCAATGGAACATTGTCCCACTACTTCAGCACTGCAGCTTCTTAAGTTATCTTACAACATTGTCCTACTACTTCCGCACTGTAGCTTCTTAAGTTATCTTAGAACATTGTCCCGCTACTTCAGTACTGTCAGCTTCTTAAGTTATCTTAGAACATTGTCCCGCTACTTCAGTACTGTCAGCTTCTTAAGTTATCTTAGAACATTGTCCCGCTACTTCAGTACTGTCAGCTTCTTAAGTTATCTTAGAACATTGTCCCATTACTTGAGCACTATTAGCTTCTTAAGTTATCTTAGAACATTGTCCCACTACTTCAGCACTGTCAGTAAGGTAGTATCACTACTTTTAAGTGATAACAAGTTACCGAGAGTATGTGTGCTACTGCTTTATGAGTTTAAGTGGAGTAAGTTATAGTCAATTTGACTGTTGAATCTGATAGTGTAAGGAATTGTTTCTTTGATATACGCAGAGAAACGAACACATCCAGGCACACAACTCCAACTTAGAACACAGCATCACAGTACGAAAACCTCTGACATCTCCGAGACAAAACTACAGATAACATTATGTAGTGATTTGAAAAGATGTGGAGTACAAATAACAAGTTTTATTGATGGGTACTAGTGATAGGTGACTTATGAAGTGAAAAATGTTACACAATAAGTACAGTTAGGCTCCACCCCCGGCAAGACAGAAGTTTGCCATATGGGAAGTGGGTGACCTACATTCACACCCAGACAAACAGCAATCTAACAAAATGAAAACAAAAGCTTAACTTACTGAACGCCATGAACATGCCACTGCATTCCACAAAAAGTCACACACATATTTTTAAAACCACTGGTCATAATAAATCTCACCAGTAATAACAGCCAGCACAAACATCTTGGTCAAGCTGGCCAGACTAAATCCTTCAAGCTGTTCTAAATAGTTCCACACTGACCACAGTCCTATCATAAAAGCTTCTGCTCTGATCAAAACTTCTACCATGTCTGTCCTAACCGTTTCTTACAAAAATCTCCTATATCTTAATGTCGTCTGCTAGTCAAGTCGTCTGCTTCCAATATCGTCTGCTAGATCAAGTGTCGTTCTAGCAACAACCATCATTCATTCATTCCTTTGCTTGTCCCTTGCGGAACTTTGCCTCCCAAACAGCACTCCTGTAGGCCTCTCGGTTGTGAGCAAGATGGCCTGCTGCTGCTGCATCCATTTCCAGATCATCAACGATGTCTTGCAGCCATCTTCGTTTCGGTCTTCCTCTTTTTCTTGTTCCCATTATGTATCCTTCCAATACGGTCTTCTCTAAAGTATCATGACGTTTAATGTGGCCAAAATATTTAAGTTTTCTCTCTTTAATCCTCTTTACTAGCCAGCCTTCTTCAATATTAAGCTCTTGTAGTATAGATATATTTGTTCTTTTTTGTGTCCACGATATTTGGAGAACTCTTCTATAGCATTTACATTCAAAGGCATTTATGTGCTTCTCAGCTGTTTTGTTAAGTGTCCAGGTCTCACAGGCATATGTTGCGATGGGAAAGATGCACGCCCTTAAAAATCTTATTTTTGTGTTTCTGTCTGCTCCTCTCCACAGATTCTTTATTTGTTTTACTTTCTGAAGAGCAATAGATGTCCTCCTTTTAATTTCCCGCATTGTATCTCCATTATTAGTTAGTAGTGATCCAAGATATTCAAAACTCTCCACTTCTTCCAGTTTTTCCTCACTGATACATATTTCAGTTGCCTTGTCTGTTTTGTCAGTTGTCATCACTTTAGTTTTCTTTGCATTAAGATAGAGGTTCTGCTCTTCGCTGTTCTTGCGGACTGACATAATTAGTTTTTCCATTCCTTCTTGTGTTGTGGACAGCAATACTGTGTCATCAGCATATCTAATCTCTGGTATTTCATAACCTCCAACTGTTATGGCATCGTAATATTCTTTGTCTACATCTTCTCTAACATTCCTCATTATATTTTCAGTATACAAGTTAAATAAGTAGGGTGACAATATGCACCCCTGACGGACCCCTTGTTTTATGTCAAACCAAGTTGTTGTTTCACCATTTATTCTTACTGCTGCTTGTTGGTCTAAATACAGCAGTGATGTTAATTGTATCAAATGTGTTGGAAATCCCATTTTTTCCATTATTTCCCAAAGTTTCTGGTGTTGTACACAATCAAATGCCTTTGAGTAGTCTATAAAGGATAAATATAGATTCACATTAAACTCCCTGCATTTCTCTATTATTAATCTTAGATTGAATATATGATCTCTTGATCCTCTTCCTTGCCTGAAGCCAGCTTGGACTATATTGACAGTGTACCTGCTGTGATCCATCTATTTTTTTGTGTTTTCTTTACTGGAACCATGTCTTTAGCTGTTGTTACTAAGATATCTTTGGCCTGCGTAGCCAATTCATCTGGTGTCATCTCTTCCTGTACAGCCATCAGGATTTCGAAACGGTTCTTCACTTCTATACCGTATTGTTCTGGTATATTTGTAAGGTCAAAGCGGAGTGGTCTTGATCCCATAACTATCTTTTTTAGCTTTATCTTCATGTCTGCTATTAATAACTCATGGTCGGTGTCACAATAAGCACTTGGTAAAGTTTTTGCTGATGTTATGCTTGACCTCCACCTTCTCTGCACTAAAATGTAATCTATTTGATTCCTGGTTTTCCCATCAGGTGATGTCCATGTGTAAAGTCTTCTTGGATGTTGTAGCAACAACCAGAGGATCGGATTTTCCGATCACTCTGTGCTTATTGTAATATACTGTTACATTAGATTCTTAAGTTATCTTAGCATATTGTCCAGCTACTTCAGCACTATCAGCTTCTTATGTTATCTTTGCATATTGTCCCACTACTTCAGCACTATCAGCTTTTTATGTTATCTTAGCATATTGTCCCACTACTTCAGCACTTTCAGCTTCTTATGTTATCTTAGAACATTGTTCCGCTACTTCATCACTATCAGCTTCTTATGTTATCTTAGAACATTGTCCAGCTACTTCATCACTATCAGCTTCTTATGTTATCTTAGAACATTGTCCAGTTACTTCATCACTATCAGTTTCTTATGTTATCTTAGACCATTGTTCCGCTACTTCATCACTATCAGCTTCGTATGTTATCTTAGAACACTGTCCAGTTACTTCATCACTGTCAGCCTCTTAAGTTATCTTATCACACTGACCCGCTACTTCATCACTATCAGCTTCTTATGTTATCTTAGAACACTGTCCAGTTACTTCATCACTATCAGCTTCTTATGTTATCTTAGAACATTGTCCAGTTACTTCATCACTGTCAGCCTCTTAAGTTATCTTAGCACATTGTCCCGCTACTTCATCACTATCAGCTTCTTATGTTATCTTAGAACATTGTCCAGTTACTTCATCACTATCAGCTTCTTATGTTATCTTAGAACATTGTTCCGCTACTTCATCATTATCAGCTTCTTATGTTATCTTAGAACATTGTCCAGTTACTTCATCACTATCAGTTTCTTATATTATCTTAGCACACTGTCCAGTTACACCAGCACTATCAGCTTCTTATGTTATCTTAGAACATTGTCCGACTACTTCAGCACTATCAGCTTTTTATGTTATCTTAGGACATTGTGCGACTACTTCAGCACTATCAGCTTTTTATGTTATCTTAGGACATTGTGCGACTACTTCAGCACTATCAGCTTTTTATGTTATCTTAGGACATTGTCCGACTACTTCAACACTGTGATATCTACGCCTTTCAACTCGACACGTCAATATTCAGTCTGGGTTATTTTTAGGACTGAGTTCTAGCCTTCCTTCCTTCCTTCCTTCCTTCCTCTCTCCCTCCATCCCCTCCTTCCTTCTTGTACTAATAAATTAATCCATATACTTGTAACATAAATACATATGCATACATACACACACCTACATACATACATGCATACATAAGCACACACCTACATATATACACACATACATTACACATACATACATACATGCATACATAGAAACATACATCCATACATATATATATATATATATATATATATATATATATATATAACAATGTACAGATGTGAAATATCGTATTATTGGTGAAGATTGATGAAGTTTTTCCTGTGATCATAACACATGGAGGTCTCACACGCATTGCCACATTCACTAGAGCAAGTCCGATGAAATGTTCACTGCATTATTTAATCTTGACATTGAAGGTATCAGATTCAACAGTTGACAACATCACTTGTACTAAGATGTAATATAACATAATCTTCGTTAGTTTCCTCGTTGAAGCACATAATCGTCTGTTTACAATATCAAACTCTATCATATTCTACACACAGCATTTCGTCAATGTTCTCAACTGCAGGATATTCTACACGTGTTACTAGGACAATTCTAAACTCTGGTTTTTAGTAGATGTGCAACACGTGGTCAACAAAGTTCTCGTCTGTAATCTCTCTACTCGAAGTTTCAAATGTATCAGATCTTCTGCCTTCCTCACGCAGTTATACAATAAACACTTCGAATTTGAGACAATTTCTGTCTGTCATAAAACTAATTCTGGTTCTAAACTGATCTCCTGAGTATCTATTTCTCTAATTGTCCATCTGTCACATTTGTCGTTACCTACGTCTTCTTTCTCTCTCGTGTCTTCTCTGGTGTGTGTTCTCCTTCTGCTGTTCTTCTCTGATTCTCTGTCCTTCTGTTCTCCTCTTGTCTGTCTGATTCTCCTGATCGTCTGTCCTTCCGTCTGGTGTTCTTCTCTGATTCTCTGTCCTTCTGTTCTTCTCTTGTCTGTCTGATTCTCCTGATCGTCTGTTCTTCAGTCTGGTGTTCTTCTCTGATTCTCTGTCTACTTCTGACGATCCCCCACACTTGTCCGGTAGCCTCTGGACTTCCTCTTTTTGGGGGCTCCTTCCTTCTCGTGCTCCTTACTTTGACGTCTGATCCGGTCTCTCTTCACTGATCGTCCTTGTTCCTCCGTCTTCGGGCTCCCTTTCTCCAACTGCCCAATGACTTAAATGTCCATTGTCCAGTAGGCCACGCCTCTAAATATCTAATTGGTTAGCTGGCCGAGTTGTCTACTCCTTTATTTCAAAACCATGTACAATAGCGTCTTCAGATTAGTAAGCTAATACGTGTCATACGTTTCAGTCTGCGTCAACTCCGTCTATACAACTGTCATTTACCTAAGTCATTATCTTGCTCTTTCATGTCGGGGGTTTTATTGTGTCCTCGCTTTTCATTGTGTCTGCCTTTTCTATTCGTCTTTTCTATTCTGTTTACTTGTGTCAGTGTCCAGTCATGCTAGTGTCATGGAAGTTTGTTTTTCTACCTTGCTCTAATTTTTCTATTTACTGTTTCTGTTGTTATTGGATGTTACTATTATGCTTACAATATATTCATAATTATATTCATTAATAATAATAATAATAATAACAACAACTATAATCATAGCTTACAAGGCCATGCTAAATATACATACATATATACATACACACATACATACAGGCATACATACATGCATACATACAAACATACATACATACATAATACACACATACACACATACATACATACATGCATACATACATATATATACATAATACACATACATACATATATACATATACATACATACATATACATACATACATACATACATACATACATACATACATACATACATACATACATACATACATACACACATACAAGATCCGACAATTAAGTAATGAGACTAATTCCATAAAAAAATAAAATAAACAACAGCTGAAGATATAACCTGTATTTTATTCTAAGTAAGCTCCTTGTGCATTGATACAGCGAGTGGCACGATCTAGCAAACACTGGACCGACCTCTGCAGTTCTTCTGTTGGTATGGCCCTTAAACTCGATGTTATGGCCCTTTGGATGTCATCAGTATCGTCAAAGAAGCATCCTTTCAATAGTAACTTTAATTTTGGAAATAGAAAATAGTCGCATGGAGACAAATCTGGGGAATAGGGTGGATGGTTGAGAACACAAACTTGTTTTTGGGCCAAAAATTCCAGTACAACTACCACCCGGTGAGCCGGTGCATTATCAGGAAGAAGGAAAAAACTGCCAGCTGTTGAAAAGGCAAATTACAGCAAAGATCAGAGTCAGACACGCGAGATTTGTAGGACATTTTCTGAGAAGAGGAAAATTGGAACACATTGTGGCAACTGGAGAAACTGAAGGAAGAAGAGACAGAGGAAGACAGACAGAGAGAGAGAGAGAGAGAGAGAGAGAGAGAGAGAGAGAGAGAGAGAAGTTACTGGATGGGCTGTCAGTGTGGCTAGGAAGAAAGTCACCGGCGGATCTCATAATCAAGTCTAAAGACAGGGAATTGTAGAGAGAAATGATCGACTACGAATCGCGGCACGGCAGTTGATTGAATGATTGATTGATTGAATACTCGGGTCGGACTCAGAGAATCCTTTTCAATATGCATTTCAAAATATTTTAATAAACTTTGGCAGTATATTTGGAATAAATTCTTTGTGAATAGCTCCTTTGCTGTCGTAGAAATACACTAACCTTGTCTTCACTTTCGACTTTTGAAGACGAGATTTTTTGCCTTTTGGCGATGACGATGACTTCCACTGAGCTCTTTGGCGCTTAGTTGTGGGATCATAGTGGAAAATCCATGTTTCATCCTCTGCAACAATCACATTTAAGAAATGTTTATTTCTGCGACACGTTTTGATGCTGTCTTTTGCGTACTCAACACGCTGATGTTTTTGGTCATCAGACAATGAATGTGGTACAAACCGGCAAGCAACTTTTTTCTTGCTCAAATCTTCCACTAAAATTGTACGAATGGTCTCTCAGTTAACACAAAATTCACCTGCGTTCAGCCCCACAGTCAAACAATGATCTTCCTGTATCCGTTCTCTGACTTTTGCAATGAGTTCCTCATTACGAACAGAAATTGGGCATCCATGTCTGGTTGCATTTGTAATAGTTTCCACTCCACTTTTGAATCGTGAATACCACCGGAATATCTGTGCACGAGATAAACAATTATCCCCATAAACTTGTCACATTAATTCATCTGTCTCAATGGCATTTTTTCCGAGTTTTAAACAGAATTTAATGTTAGCTTTTTGCTCCATGCTGATTACGTGACAATGCACCATTGAGTAGGTCAACAAAATGGCGGCTTGTTTGTCGTCTGCTTATCCTGCGGCGATGAAAAGTTGCCAGATCATAGATGAAGGATGCCTCTTTTTACTTCATAGATGGCATTTTTGTCTTGGCCATAATAAAAGCAGTCTCACTACTTAATTGTCGGACCTTGTACATACATACATACATACATACATACATACATACATACATACATACATACATACATACATACATACATACATACATACATACATGCATGCATACATACATACATACATACATACATACATACATACATACATATGAACTTGAAATAAATTATATTTAACACAGAAACCACGAAACATTGTAACTGTAAAATATATTGAACACATAAAATATATTGAACACATAAAATGGAGTGAATTGATATGAAAGTTATATTCTTCTTTTGTTTAACAAAATGTTTCGTGTAGCTGGAGTCTTCCTGGTAATTCACTTCATTAATTTCTGTGCATTTAAAAAAAATATAAGTCCGTTTTCTTTTTATTAGTTTAACTACATACTTTCAGATTTGTTATAGACTGGTTTAACTACAAACTTCCTAACTGTTTTTGACTAGTTTAACTACAAACTTTCAGATTGCTTATTGACTGGTTTAACTACAAACTTTCCGATTTTTATTGACCTGTTCAACTACTAACTTTCTAACTGTTTACTGACTGATCTAATTACAAACTTCCTAATTGTTTACTGATTGGTTTAACTGTAGCGCGCGAATTTCTCGGATACTTAATCAAAAATAATCAGCGCGCGCACATGAACTTATTCAGTCATTCCATCCATCAATCTGTCCACTCATCCGGTCAGTCCTGCAACCTGCACTTCTCAAATACCTGCCTACCTGCCGGACTAGCTGCCTACTTACCTACTTATCTGCCTACTTACCTACCTATCTGCCTACTTACCTACTTATCTGCCTACTTACCTACTTATCTGCCTACTTACCTACCTATCTGCCTACTTACCTACTTATCTGCCTACTTACCTACCTATCTGCCTACTTACCTACCTATCTGCCTACTTATCTACCTATCTGCCTACTTACCTACCTATCTGCCTACTTACCTACCTATCTGCCTACTTACCTACCTATCTGCCTACTTACCTACCTATCTGCCTACTTACCTACTTATCTGCCTACTTACCTACTTATCTGCCTACTTACCTACCTATCTGCCTACTTACCTACCTATCTGCCTACTTACCTACCTATCTGCCTACTTACCTACCTATCTGCCTACTTACCTACCTATCTGCCTACCAACCTATTTATCTAGCTACTTACCAGCAGTGGGATTTTTTCTGGTAAACACACACACACACACATACACACAGAAAGACCCCGGGGTCGACCCCGCCTCTAAACATGGGTACCAGAGAAATGTGGGAAGTTAAATGTAGCCAGGCGTGATACCGAGCACATGACACTTTCATGTGCCGACGGTCGTGGAAATACGGGCCTAACACCGTATCTCTAATATGCCTTAATGACATGGAAATGAGGATTTTACCTTTTACCGTTACCTACTTACATAGCTAGCTACCTACCTATTTACTTACATATCTATTTACCTGTCAACCTACTTATCTACCTATTTACCTCCATATTCTACCCACTTACCTATTTACCTACTTACTTACTTATTTACCTACCTACCCACGTACCCACATTCGTTCATACCTATTTACTTACCTACCTAACTACCGACCTAACTATTTAATCTACTTACCTACCTATTTACCTATCTATTTGCCTACCTACCTTCTAGCTAATACACAAGATCGCATCTGGTAAGTACATGAAAGCTCTCTCTCTGTCTCTCTCTCCCTCCCTCTTCTCTCTCTCCCTCCCTTCTCCCCTTCCCTCCTCTCCTTCATTAAGTTCCAGAATTAAAAATCACATTGATTCAACACTAGTTAGATTCGAACTGATGGCACTTTAAAATCAAGGCACCGACCTATGACGTGTCTTGCGATTACTGAGCTAACTGTTCTGTAAGAAAGTACAGGCATGTACGTGCACTGCATTCTGTGGTACACGAAGCTTACTCACAGTTCTCTGTGCACACTGCTTTGTTGGCCACATCTGATGTGTTATCAGCTACAGTGACAGTGTTGTCTCCTATATTTCCTCGCCTTTGACTGATCCAGTAGGACCAGACCTTTGTGCAGGTGTAAACCAACAAGCTCACAAACACTAGGACACAGGCCAGGTAAAATAACAACGTGTGCATTTGTTGGGAGTCATGATTTGTCTTCCATGTCATTATTTCATGTCATCTTAGAGCTGTGCAGTGTTTCATCTGGATGTCTGATATCTGTAATTTAGACAGCTGATATCTGTGATCTAGATGTCTGATATCTAGATGTCTGATATCTGCGATTTAGAGGTCTGATATCTGGATGTCTGATATCTGTGATTTAGAGAGCTGATATGTGTGATCTAGAGATCTGATATCTGTGATCTAGACAGCTGATTTCTGTGATCTATGCAGCTGATATCTAGGATTTAGAGGTCTGATATCTGTGATTTGGATGTCTTGATACCTGTGATCTAGAGGTCTGATATCTGTGATCTACTGGTCTGATATCTGTGATTTATACAGCTGATATCTGTTATCCAGAGGTCTGATATCTGATTTAGACTGTTGATATCTGTGATCTAGAGCTGTGTTGTCTGTGATCTAGACATCTTATATCTGTGATCTTAAGGTCTGGTTTAACTGTAAACTTCCTAACTTTATTATTTTTATTTATCTTGATCTAGAGGTGTGATGTCTGTGATCTAGACAGCTGATATATGTGATCTAAAAAAAACCTGCTGAAATTCTCCGATTAGTTCACTGATAAACTTCGCTGAAGATATGAGAAGAATTCAGAGAGCCATCTTTAAACTAACTCCACTGTGTGAGAACAGACAGCATCCATTCAGACTATTCAGAGAAGCTTTCTATTATATTTGTGTGCACGCCACTACAAGACATCTATATGAAACGTTCAGTGAAGTATTTGAGAATATTTTGTTCTAGATGTCACTGGGACCAACTTATCGCAGAAAGTCACTGAGGTATTCGAGTACTGTCTTGTACAGATCCAGTTGGAAGACAGCGATTTCTTGGACCGATGTCAAAACGAGGTCACCGATATTGCCCAAGTAAATAATGATGTCAGAAAGGATCTCTCTGTGGATTTGGATAAGGTTGGCAATCATGATAGCTTAGTACAACATGTAGGCTGACTTCAGTAGAACGCGTAGGCTGACTGATTATCTAGCTTCTGGTGTGGTTCTACTAACAGCTTGATGTTGGCCAGGTCAAACATTTGAACTTAAATATGGCCGCTGTTGCTAGCTTCTACTGTAGCTGTTGCTGGTTGTATGTTTCAGCGATCTGATGAGAGATGTTAATGAAAATACGAATGCTCACACTTCCACAAAAGGTTAGAAACTGAAATCTTTACAGAGTGTTGTGATAGTTTCTGGTGTTATGGCATGACATAGACAGCTCTCATGTTGGGTGGTACTGTCACTAAAACATCTTGTCATGACATGGACGTATTTCACAAGTTTTGATGTGGTTTAGACACGTGTCAAGGGGTTGATATGTTCTAGACATATGTCAAAGTGTTGATGTGGTCTAAACATGTGTCAAAGTGTTGATGTGGTCTAGATATGTGTCAAAGTGTTGATGTGGTCTAGACATGTGTGAGTGTATTGATGTGATCTAGTAATGTGTCAAAGTGTTGATGTGGTCTAGACATGTGTCAAAGTGCTAATGTGGTCTAGTCATGTGTCAAAGTGTTGATGTGGTCTAAATATGTCTCAAAGTGTTAATGTGGTCTAGACATGTGTGACTGTGTTGATGTGGTCTAGATATATGTGAGTGTGTTGATGTGGCTTAGACATGTGTCAAAGTGTTGATGTGGTCTATACATGTGTGAGTGTGTTCATGTAGTCTAGATATGTGTCAAAGTGTTGATGTGGTTTAGACATGTCAAAGTGTTGATGTGATCTAGACGTGTGTCAAAGTGTTGATGTGGTCTAGACATGTGTGAGTGTGTTGATGTGGTTTATTCATGTGTCAAAGTGATGACGTGTGTTGGACATGTGTCAAAGTGTTGATGTGATCTAGACATGTGTCCAAGTGTTTATGTGATCTAGACACGTGTCCAAGTGTTGATGTGGTCTTGACTTGTGTCAAAGTATTGATATGGTCTGGGCATGTATCACAAGTGTTGTTGTGGTCTTGACTTGTGTCAAAGTATTGATGTGGTCTGGGCATGTATCACAAGTGTTGTTGTGGGCCAGGCATGTATCACAAGTGTTGATGTGGTCTGGGCATGTATCACAAGTGTTGATGTGGGCCGAGCGTGTATCACAAATGTTGATGTGGGCCGGGCATGCATCACAAGTGTTGATGTGTTCTAGAAGGATGATGAGCTGCACTACTGTCTCTAGAGTGTTTAAGTTCGTCCGGGTGTTAGCGCTTGAAACAAACAGTATCAAATCTCATATTATCGCTGGGATATTTTACTTAGTTTCTGTATCTGAGTTATAAACGGCTGATCTACAGCTTTTCTCCACACAAATAAAAGACAGAGGATTAAACTGGCACACGTGGTCTTTGTTACCTGGAAGAGAATTTAGTCAGCTCCTAGCAGCACGCGTGTCACATTGTTACGTCACAGATGCTCAAATCTGCTTAACAGCCAAGGTTGTCATCCAGACATGTCAGTCGTAATCTTCAACTGTTTGACACTTTACTGGTCGTAATCTTCAACTGTTTGACACTTTACTTGTCGTAATCTTCAGCTGTTTGACACTTTACTTGTCGTAATCTTCAACTGTTTGACACTTTACTGGTCGTAATCTTCAGCTGTTTGACACTTTACTTGTCGTAATCTTCAGCTGTTTGACACTTTACTTGTCGTAATCTTCAACTGTTTGACACTTTACTTGTCGTAATCTTCAACTGTTTGACACTTTACTGGTCGTAATCTTCAACTGTTTGACACTTTACTGGTCGTAATCTTCAACTGTTTGACACTTTACTGGTCGTAATCTTCAGCTGTTCACAGTTTATTGGTCGTAATCTTCAACTGTTGACAGTTTATTGGTTATAATCTTCAGCTGTTGCTACTTTATTGGTCATGATCTTCAGCTGTTGATAGTTTATTGGTCTTAATCTTCGGCTAATGACAGCTTATTTTCCTGGTGCTTTTCACTAGAGTGCCAGATTTTTCTCATGTTCGTGTGGAAAAAGATGTAGATTAAAGAAAAGAAAGTCTACAAATAATTTGAGCTCTACAAACCATATTTTTTGTATTTTGTGAAGTTATTAGCGATGTGAATGACAGAATCGTTTTACTCAAAAGCCATAAAGGAACAATGCTGTACATACGCCACTGGAATCAGTTGTGCAGTTGAAACATATTGTCTGGCACCTGAGTCAGCCAGGTTCGAGTCATAGTAACTTTTTGTCCCCTTTCTTTATTTCTCTTGGCACAACCTCCTCATTTAGATGCCAACCCTCCTCATTATATGCCAACCTTCCTAGTTTACATGCCAATTCTCCTCATTTACATGCCAACCCTCCTCATTTATATGCCAACCTTTAAAATTTATTATCTTTTATTTTCTGTTGAATATATGCCAACCCTTAAAACGTGTTATCTTTTATTTTCTGTTGATTATATGTCAACCCTTAAAAACTTATTATTTCTTATTTTACGTAGATTATCTGCCCAGTCTTAAAAATTATTATCTTTTATTTTGTGTATATTATATGAAAACCATTAAAACTTACTATCTGTTATTTTATGTGGATTATATGCCAACCATTGAGAATTATTATCTTTTATTTTGTGTAGATTATATGCGAACACTTAAAACGTATTATCTTTTATTTTGTGTAGGTTATATGCGAACACTTAAAACGTATTATCTTTTATTTTGTGTAGGTTATATGCGAACACTTAAAACGTATTATCTTTTATTTTGTGTAGGTTATATGCGAACACTTAAAACGTATTGTCTTTTATTTTTTGAAGATTATATGCGAACACTTAAAACGTATTATCTTTTATTTTGTGTAGATTATTTGCGAACACTTAAAAAGTATTATCTTTTATTTTGTGTAGGTTATATGCGAACATTTCTCCTTCCACCTGCATTTGCTTTTTCCCTTGCTTCCGTTTCTGTAGCAGTCTGATAGTTTTTTTTACCAGATAGGGTTGCTGGCCCTATGCCGAACCCTCCTTAGTCGCCTTTTACGATCATGCGTGGTAGGGTACAGTGGTCCTATTCAGTGGAGAAGAACATCAGAAAGGATGTTGAGCAGTAGAGGGCTCACCTGGGCAAGAGCAGAAAAAAAGGCGAAGGACAGGCATTTGTGGAAAACCCTTGCGGAAGCCCCATGTGCCCTGGGCACTTAAGGTTCAGAGAGAGAGAGAGAGAGAGAGAGAGAGATATGCGAACACTTAAAACGTATTATCTTTTATTTTGTGTAGATTATATGCCAATCCTTAAAACTTATTATCTTTTATTGTGTGTAGATTATATGCCAATCTTTAAAATTATTGTCTTTTATTTTGTGTAGATTATATGCCAATTCTTAAAACGTATACATCATCATCATCAGGTGCCGTGCTGACTGCCATTGGCTATTGTGCTTCTCCAGAGTACACGATCCTTCATGCAGGCCATCAGCTCAGTTGGTGATCTCCTCTCACACCATCCCGTCAGACTGTCCAGTATCATTTCTCTTGGTCTTCCTCTTGATCTTCTTCCTTCTATTTTTCCTGTTGTTATAATATTTTCAATGCCCCCTCTTCTCATTGCATGTCCTATGAAAGTACATTCTCTCTCTCTCTTAACTTTTTGACAAGGTTTTTTTGTCTCTCCAGCTCTTCTCCTACATTCTTCATTAGTTATTTTTGCTGTCCAGGGGATTTGCAACATTCTTCTAATAAACCACATTTCTGCTGCTTCCAATGATTTTTGTGCAGACCTACCTATTGTCCATGATTCACTTTCATATATAACAAGATAGGTTCAATATAGCATTTTAAGACTCATTTTCTAACATTCATTGATAAAGATGTGTTAGCTAATATGTTTCTCATTCTCTGAAATGCAGTCTTTGCTTGGCCTATTCTGTTCCTAATTTCTGTTCTGCATTTCCCATCTGAAGTTATTACTGCTCCAAGGTATTTGAATTTCCGCACCTGCTTTAGAATAGTTTCGTTTAATTTTATACTGCATGTTGGTGGATTCTGTTTCTTAGATATAACCATAGTCTCTGACTTTTTGATGTTCAAAGTAAGACCTTTCTGTTCACTTTCTTTCGCGACTTTATCCAAGAGATTTTGCAGGTCTTGTTAGTTCTCAGCTATCAGTACTGTGTCGTCAGCATACCGAAGGTTGTTAATATTGTATCCTCTGGTTCTGTGATGATCGTTCTTAGAATATTCTCGCTATACAGAGAAAAAAGGTCTGGAGATAGTACACATCCTTGTCGCACCCCTTGTTTTATAGGTTGATATTTTCCAATTCTATTTTCAACTCGAATTGCTGCTTCTTGCTGCCAGTATAGATATTTTACAATCCTCATGTCTTTGCCGTCTGTATTGATGTCTTCAAATACTTTAATAATTTCATTATGTTTCACCTTGTCAAATGACTTGGTGTAATCAATGAAGCATAAGTAGAGATCTTTCTGTACTTCTAAAGCTCTTTCTGTTAGTGTTCGTAAAGCATAAATGGCATTGTGTGTTCCCTTTCCTTCAACAAATCCAAACTGTTCATCTGCTATTTCCATTTTTATCTTTTTCCTTGTTCTTCTCATAATGATTCTCAGAAGTAGCTTCGTTATGTGGCATGAGAGGCTGATAGTTCGGTGGTCATCACATTCCTTTGCACCTGGTTTCTTTGGTAGTGCTATAAAAGTGGATTTAAGCAGGTCACTGGGAATATAACCACTGTTGTAAATGTCATTCAGTAACTTGGTTATTATTTTTATTCCTATCTCTTCTAGCGCCTCTATTTCTTCTATTGTTATATTATCAGGCCCAGTCACTTTTTCTTTCTTCATGTGTTTGATGGCATTTATGACTCAAGTATTGGTGGTCCATCACAGTTTTCAGTATTAGATGTTAATTCTGGTCTTTCTCCTCCATATAGCTCACCGATATAATCTGTCCACCTGTCCACAATGTCTTCTTTTCCCATTAACATTTTGCCTTCTTTTGATTTCAGGCATCCTGTGGTATATTTTGTTTTCCTGCCTGTGAGTTCACTAATTCGTTTGTTCATGTTTTTGGTGTCTTTTTTATGAGAGTCCACTATCTGTCTGCACTGTTCATTTAACCACACTTCTTTTGCTTCTCTGCATTTGCGTCTTATTTCTTTATTTATCTTGCTATATTTTTCTTGGTTATTTTTACTCCTCCTCCTCTTGTCCATCAGTCCTAAGATGTCATCTGTCATCCATTTATTTTTAGAGGCTTCTTTTTTCGGTGGTATTATCTCCTTAACAGCTTGGTGGATAGAATCTCTTAACATTTCCCATTGTTCATCTATACTATTTATTTTTGCTATTGCATTGTATCTATTTGTTATAATAACTCTCTATTGTTCTCGCAGTTCTTGGTCATTTTTAAGAAGTTCTACATTCAGTTTGATATTTTTCACTTTTCTGCCTGCTTTCTTTAGCTTTATTCTAATTTTTCTACAGAGTGGATCATGGTCACTATTGTAGTTGGCTCCTGGCATGGTTTTTGTTGTCAGTAATGCATTCCGGAATCGTTTGTTGATTAATATATAGTCTATCTGGTTAAAAGTCTTTTTGTCTGGGCTGCACCACGTTGCCAGTCTTCGGGGATGTTGTTTAAACTAGGTGTTTCCAACAACCATGCTATGTATTCTTGCCCATTCAATTAATTTACTACCTCTGTCATTCCTCTCCCCCAGTCCATAGTCACCCACGATGTCTGAAGTTCTTCCTTTACCAACTGTGGCATTAAAATCTGCCATCACTATAGTAACTTCAAGTGACTTTGTGTGTGTGTGTATATATATATATATATATATATATATATATATATAATATATATATACCATATAATCTACATAAAATGAAAGATAATAAGTTTTAAGGGTTGGCATCTAATCTGGACAAAATAAAAAATAATTAATTTTAAAGGTTGGCTTATCTTATCTTATATCCTTCCCGTGCCGTTAAACGTCACATAGGGCTCGCAAAGTAATTCGCCAATTTTTCCTGTCTTCGGCGAGTCGTTCAACTTCATCAAGGGATTTTATGCCTGTTTATTTGGCCTCTCTTAACAATGTCGTCTTTAGAGTTTCACGTGGTCTGCCTCTTTTTCTTTGGCCTGTTGTGTCCACTTGATAGCTTGTTTTGGGATTCTCTGATCATTTGTTCTCATCAAGTGACCAACATATATCCATCTCTTTTTCCTGATCACCCATGAGACTGGTTGTTGTTCAGTCATCTGTCTTATCTCTGCATTGTTCTTGAATTCATTCCACTTGATGCCGACTATTTTCCTTAGGCATTTGTTTTCAAAAGAGTCTGATTTCTTGTCTATTTCTCTAGTTATTTTCCAGCTTTCACATGCATAAGTGAGGGTGGATATTACATTTGAAGTGAATAGTCTTAACTTGGTTTTTGTGCTTATAACTGTTGAATCCCATATGTTTTCAAGATTCTTGAAGGTCAAAGCTGCTTTTGCAATTCTAATTCTAACTTCCTTTCTGGTGACACCATCCTGGTCTATGTAGCTGCCAAGGTATGCAAATTGATTGACTTCTTCAATATATGTCCCTCTATGTGTATTTTTCCATTTTGATTAATGGGAATTTTCATTGCTTTTGTTTTGGCATATAATCTACACAAAATAAAAGATAATACGTTTTAAGTATTCACATATAATCTAAAATAAAAGATAATATGTTTTAAGGAGTGTTATTTAATCTACACATAAGAAAAGATGATAAGTTATAAGAGTTTACACATAATCTACATAAAATAAAATATAATAAGTTTTAATAGTTGACGTATAATCTACACGCAATGAAAGATAATAAGTTCCAAGAGTTGGCATGTAATCTACATAAAATAAAAAATAATAAGTTCCAAGAGTTGGCATATAATCTACATAAAATAAAAGATAATAAGTTCCAAGAGTTGGCATATAATCTACATAAAATAAAAGATAATAAGTTCCAAGAGTTGGCATATAATCTACATAAAATAAAAGATAATAAGTTCCAAGAGTTGGCATATAATCTACATAAAATAAAAGATAATAAGTTCCAAGAGTTGGCATATAATCTACGTAAAATAAAAGATAATAAGTTCCAAGAGTTGGCATATAATCTACATAAAATAAAAGATAATAAGTTTCAAGAGTTGGCATATAATCTACATAAAATAAAAGATAATAAGTTCCAAGAGTTGGCATATAATCTACATAAAATTAAAGATAATAAGTTCCAAGAGTTGGCATATAATCTACATAAAATAAAAGATAATAAGTTCCAAAAGGTGGCATATAATCTACATAAAATGAAAGATTATACGTTTTAAAGGATGGCATTTAATATATACAAAATAAAAAAAAATAATTTTCAAAGGTTAGCATATAATTTACACAAGTTAAAAAATAATCAGTTTTAAGGGTTAGCATATAATCTACAAAAAATGAAAGATGATAAGTTTTTAAGGGTTTGGATATAATCTACACAAAATAAAAGATAATAAGTTTTAATCCCCAACCCAGCGCGTCACAGGTGGCGGATGGTGATAGTCCTCCAGATATGGATGATCCCTGTGAATAAGGATTTACCCAAATAAGCAGGCACGGACCAACTGGCGGTAGTCTCAGAGAGCAAGGTGGGGTAGTAGGTGGCTCTACCACTCCTATAACGTGCCTCAGGTGCTCAGTAAAAGGAATACCAGGCAGGTCAGAGGCGCCTTAAAACCTCTCGCTCCCGCTGCCTTATGAGTAGGACAGGGAGTCCAAAGGCTAGCGGAGAGTCCGTACACAAACCGTCAGGAGGCAACGGGAAACCACTATTATAGCTCCCAAGAATAATTATGCTTATTCAGAGTAATAGATTTGTCATGAACGACGTTAATGGATGTTCCTCTGGAACAGCCTCGTCTGGTAGGGCAGCTCACGAGCCACAGGTGAGGCCAGATCGTCATCAAGCTAATGATGGTAAAACTTGAGGCCAGATTGTCATCAAGCTGCTGGTGGCAAAACTTAACAAGTTCAAAATAGCAACATGGAATGCTGGAACTTTATTCCAGGCTGGAAAATTAGAAAATGTAAAGAGGGAAATGGAAAGGTTGAAGATCAACATATTAGGAATGAGTGAAGTTAGATGGACAGGTGCAGGGAAGATAAACTCTGATAAATATACAATAATATATTCAGGAAGTATAAAATAGTTAATGTAATCAAAGCCCTATACGAGGGTTTTCAGTGCAAAGTTATCTGTGGAGAACATACCTCCAGCAGCTTTAGGGTACAAACAGGAGTGAAACAGGGATGTGTATTATCACCAACATTATTTATCTTGGCAGTAGACTGGTTAATGAAGGAGGCAACATCAGACAAACGCAGAGGATTACAATGGACCCTTGACACAGTGCTGGAGGACCTTGACTTTGCGGACGACATTTGTCTATTATCAAGCAGTCACAAAGATATGCAAGATAAAATAAACAAGCTAACTCAGAATGCAAACAACATAGGACTAAAGATCAATGTAGGAAAGACAAAGTTAATGAAGCAAAATGTGAACAACAGAAATGTACTCACAGTAGATAACAAGTTAGTGGAGGAGGTAAACGAATTTGTATACCTTGGCAGTAGAGTAGTAGAAAATGGAGACAGCACAGAGGACATCAACAGCAGACTTACTAGAGCAAACCAGGCTTTTGCAATGCTACATAAAATAAAAGATAATAAGTTCCAAGAGTTGGCATATAATCTACATAAAATTAAAGATAATAAGTTCCAAGAGTTGGCATATAATCTACATAAAATAAAAGATAATAAGTTCCAAAAGGTGGCATATAATCTACATAAAATGAAAGATTATACGTTTTAAAGGATGGCATTTAATATATACAAAATAAAAAAAAATAATTTTCAAAGGTTAGCATATAATTTACACAAGTTAAAAAATAATCAGTTTTAAGGGTTAGCATATAATCTACAAAAAATGAAAGATGATAAGTTTTTAAGGGTTTGGATATAATCTACACAAAATAAAAGATAATAAGTTTTAATCCCCAACCAAGCGCGTCACAGGTGGCGGATGGTGATAGTCCTCCAGATATGGATGATCCCTGTGAATAAGGATTTACCCAAATAAGCAGGCACGGACCAACTGGCGGTAGTCTCAGAGAGCAAGGTGGGGTAGTAGGTGGCTCTACCACTCCTATAACGTGCCTCAGGTGCTCAGTAAAAGGAATACCAGGCAGGTCAGAGGCGCCTTAAAACCTCTCGCTCCCGCTGCCTTATGAGTAGGACAGGGAGTCCAAAGGCTAGCGGAGAGTCCGTACACAAACCGTCAGGAGGCAACGGGAAACCACTATTATAGCTCCCAAGAATAATTATGCTTATTCAGAGTAATAGATTTGTCATGAACGACGTTAATGGATGTTCCTCTGGAACAGCCTCGTCTGGTAGGGCAGCTCACGAGCCACAGGTGAGGCCAGATCGTCATCAAGCTAATGATGGTAAAACTTGAGGCCAGATTGTCATCAAGCTGCTGGTGGCAAAACTTAACAAGTTCAAAATAGCAACATGGAATGCTGGAACTTTATTCCAGGCTGGAAAATTAGAAAATGTAAAGAGGGAAATGGAAAGGTTGAAGATCAACATATTAGGAATGAGTGAAGTTAGATGGACAGGTGCAGGGAAGATAAACTCTGATAAATATACAATAATATATTCAGGAAGTATAAAATAGTTAATGTAATCAAAGCCCTATACGAGGGTTTTCAGTGCAAAGTTATCTGTGGAGAACATACCTCCAGCAGCTTTAGGGTACAAACAGGAGTGAAACAGGGATGTGTATTATCACCAACATTATTTATCTTGGCAGTAGACTGGTTAATGAAGGAGGCAACATCAGACAAACGCAGAGGATTACAATGGACCCTTGACACAGTGCTGGAGGACCTTGACTTTGCGGACGACATTTGTCTATTATCAAGCAGTCACAAAGATATGCAAGATAAAATAAACAAGCTAACTCAGAATGCAAACAACATAGGACTAAAGATCAATGTAGGAAAGACAAAGTTAATGAAGCAAAATGTGAACAACAGAAATGTACTCACAGTAGATAACAAGTTAGTGGAGGAGGTAAACGAATTTGTATACCTTGGCAGTAGAGTAGTAGAAAATGGAGACAGCACAGAGGACATCAACAGCAGACTTACTAGAGCAAACCAGGCTTTTGCAATGCTGCAGAATATATGGAAATCAAATAAACTAAGCATAAATATGAAGATCAACATATTAGGAATGAGTGAAGTTAGATGGACAGGTGCAGGGAAGATAAACTCTGATAAATATACAATAATATATTCAGGAAGTATAAAATAGTTAATGTAATCAAAGCCCTATACGAGGGTTTTCAGTGCAAAGTTATCTGTGGAGAACATACCTCCAGCAGCTTTAGGGTACAAACAGGAGTGAAACAGGGATGTGTATTATCACCAACATTATTTATCTTGGCAGTAGACTGGTTAATGAAGGAGGCAACATCAGACAAACGCAGAGGATTACAATGGACCCTTGACACAGTGCTGGAGGACCTTGACTTTGCGGACGACATTTGTCTATTATCAAGCAGTCACAAAGATATGCAAGATAAAATAAACAAGCTAACTCAGAATGCAAACAACATAGGACTAAAGATCAATGTAGGAAAGACAAAGTTAATGAAGCAAAATGTGAACAACAGAAATGTACTCACAGTAGATAACAAGTTAGTGGAGGAGGTAAACGAATTTGTATACCTTGGCAGTAGAGTAGTAGAAAATGGAGACAGCACAGAGGACATCAACAGCAGACTTACTAGAGCAAACCAGGCTTTTGCAATGCTGCAGAATATATGGAAATCAAATAAACTAAGCATAAATATGAAAATCAGGATATTTAAGAGTAATGTTTTAAGTGTACTACTCTATGGAAGTGAATGCTGGAAAATCACCCAAACCATAGAAAACAAGTTGAATTCTTTCCAGACTAAATGTTTACGAAGAATTAAAAAAATATTTTGGCCAAACACCATAAGAAATAACATTTTATTAGCAGAAATGCAGATGAAACCACTGACAACAATTATTGAGGAAAGACACTGGTGATGGTTGGGACATGTGCTCCGAATGACTGACAACTCACTACCAAAAATAGCACTAAGATGGACACCACAGGGGAACAGAAGTAAGGGTAGACCAAAAGAGACATGGAGAAGAACAACAGAAAAGATGTTGAGCAATAGAGGGCTCACCTGGGCAAGAGCAGAAAAAAAGGCGAAGGACAGGCATTTGTGGAAAACCCTTGCGGAAGCCCCATGTGCCCTGGGCACTTAAGGTTCAGAGAGAGATATTCAGGAAGTGAGAAACATGAACAAGGAGTATGAATAGTATTTGACGAAAAAACAGCAAGGACAATTGTAGGATATTTAAAGATCTCGGACCGAGTCCTTCTAGCCCAACTGAAAGGACTACTAATAAACATAAGTAATATACAAGTGTACACTCCAAAATCTGAAAGTTCTGAAGAAGATGTACAGCTATTTTATAATGACATATGTAGCATGGCCTTGTAAGTAATGATTATAGTTGTTATTATTATTAGTAACGAATATCGCCTCTTCTTCTTCTTCGTTCGCAGTAACGAATATGATTATGAATATATTGTAGGCATAATAGTAACATCTAATAGGAACAGAAAGGTAAATAGGAAAATTAGAGCAAAGTAGAAAAAACAAACGTCCTTGACACTGTATGACTGAACGCTGACACGTGTAAACAGAATAGAAAAGACGAATAGAAGAGACAGACACAATGAAAAGCGAGGACACAATAAAACCTCCGACATGAAAGAGCAAGATAATGACTTAGGTAAATGACAGTGGTATAGACGGAGTTTACACCTATGACACGTATTAGTTTGCTAATCTTACGACGCTATTGCACACGGTTTTTAAATAAATGAGTTACCAACTCGGCAAGCTGACCAATTAAATATTTAGAGGCCTGGCCTATTTGACAATTGATTTACGACATGTAAGTCACGGGGCAGTTGGAGAGGACGGAACTCGAAGACGGAGGAACAAAGACGGTCAGTGAATAGAGACCAGTCCAGACGTCAAAGGAAGGAGCACGAGAAAGAAGGAGCCACCAAGAAGAGGAAGTCCAGAGACTAGCGGACAAGTGAGGGGGATCGTCAGAAGTATACCGACAAGAAAAGAACAGAGAGACAGACAATCAGAGAAGAACAGAGAATCAGAGAAGAACAGCAGAAGGAGAACACACACCAGAGAAGACACAAGAGAGAAAGAAGACGTAAATAACGACAGATGGAACAGACAGACAATTAAAGCAGTAGATACTCAATAAAAGCAGTTTTGAAGAAATAGCGTTAGACTGAAGATGTGCTTCAAGAGATCCAAGTGATTAAGAAGATTTGATGACTTTTGGAACTTTATACGAGAAACTAATTGACCACGTGTTGTTGATCTGACATAATACTGAGGTAGGAGTCGTCCTAGTACCACGTGTAGAATATCTTGACGTTGAGAACATTGACGAAATGCTGTATGTAGAATATCTTGACGCTGAGAACATTGACGAAATGCTGTATGTAGAATATCTTGACGTTGAGAACATTGACGAAATGCTGTATGTAGAATATCTTGACGCTGAGAACATTGACAAAATGCTGTATGTAGAATATGATAGAGTTTGAGATTGTGAACAAATAATTAAATGATTCAATCCAAGTGATGTTGTCGAAAACACACCTTGAACTTAATGTCAGAGTTAAATAATGCAGTGAACTTTTCGTAGGACTTGCTCTGATCTAATGAATGTCGTAATGCGTGTGAGACCTCGATGTGTTACGATCAAAAGAAAAACTTAATCATCTTCAATCTTCATCAATAAAATGATAGTTCACACCTTTACATTGTTATAATAGAGACAGCCCTGAAACGCACAAAAGCACATGAAGTTACTATAGTGATGGGAGATTTTAATGCCAAATTTGGTAAAAGAAGAACTTGAGACATTGTTGGTGACTATGGACTGGGGGAGAGGAATGACAGAGGTTATAAATTAATTGAATGGGCAAGAATACATAGCATGGTTGTAGGAAACACCTGGTTTAAACAACATCCCCGAAGACTGGTAACGTGGTGCAGCCCAGACAAAAAGACTTTTAACCATATAGACTACGTATTAATCAACAAACGATTCCGGAATGCATTACTGACAACAAAAACCATGCCAGGAGCTGACTGCAATAATGACCATGACCCACTCTGTGGAAAAATTAGAATAAAGCTAAAGAAAGCATGCAGAAAAGTGAGAAACATCAAACTGAATACAGAACTCCTTAAAAATGACCAAAAAGTGCAAGAACAATACATAACAAATAGATACAATGCAATAGCAAAGATAAACAGTATAGATGAACAATGGGAAATGTTAAGAGATTCTATCCACCAAACTTTTAAGGAGATAATACCACCGAAAAAAGAAGCCTCTAAAATAAATGGATGACAGACGACATCTTAGGACTGATGGACAAGAGGAGGAGGAGTAAAAATAACCAAGAAAAATATAGCAAGATAAATAAAGAAATAAGACGCAAATGCAGAGAAGCAAAAGAAGTGTGGTTAAATGAACAGTGCAGACAGATAGAGGACTCTCATAAAAAAGACACCAAAAACATGAACAAACGAATTAGTGAACTCACAGGCAGGAAAACAAAATATACCACAGGGTGCCTGAAATCAAAAGAAGGTAAAATGTTAATGGGAAAAGAAGACATTGTGGACAGGTGGACAGAGTATATCGGTGAGCTATATGGAGGAGAAAGACCAGAATTAACACCAGATACTGAAAACTGTGATGGACCGCCAATACTTGAAGATGAAGTCATAGGTGCCATCAAACACATGAAGAAAGGAAAAGTGACTGGGCCTGATAATATAACAGTAGAAGAAATAGAGGCACTAGAAGAGATAGGAATAAAAATAATAACCAAGTTACTGAATGACATTTACAACACTGGTTATATGCCAAGTGACTTGCTTAAATTCATGTTTATAGCACTACCAAAGAAATCAAGTGCAAAGGAATGTGATGACCACCGGACTATCAGCCTCTCATGCCACATAACGAAGCTACTTCTGAGAATCATTATGAGAGGAACAAGGTAAAAAGATAAAAATGGAAATAGCAGATGAATAATTTGGTGTTGTTGAAGGAAAAGGGAACACACAATGCCATTTATGCTTTACGAACACTAACAGAAAGAGCTTTAGAAGTACAGAAAGATCTCTACTTATGCTTCATTGATTACACCAAGGCATTCGACAAGGTGAAACATAATGAAATTATTAAAATGCTTGAAGACATCAGTATAGATGGCAAAGACCTGAGGATTGTAAAACATCTATACTGGCAGCAAGAAGCTGCAATTCGAGTTGAAAATAGAACTGGAAAATATCAACCTATAAAACAAGGGGTGCGACAAGGATGTGTACTATCTCCAGACCTTTTTTTTTTCTCTGTACAGCGAGAATATTCTAAGAACAATCATCACAGAACCAGGCATAAAAATTGGAGGATACAATATTAACAACCTTCGGTATGCTGACGACACAGTAATGATAGCTGAGAACCAACAAGACCAGCAAAATCTCTTGGATAAAGTCGCCAAAGAAAGTGAACAGAAAGGTCTTACTTTGAACATCAAAAAGACAGAGACTATGGTTATATCTAAGAAACAGAATCCACCAACATGCAGCATAAAATTAAACGGAACTATTCTAAAGCAGGTGTAGAAATTCAAATACCTTGGAGCAGTAATAACTTCAGATGGGAAATGCAGAACAGAAATTAGGAACAGAATAGGTCAAGCAAAGACTGCATTTCAGAGAATGAGAAACATATTAGCCAACACATCATTATCAATGAATGTTAGAAAACGAGTCCTAAAATGCTATATTGAACCTATCTTGTTATATGGAAGTGAATCATGGACAATAGGCAAGTCTGCACAAAAATCATTGGAAGCAGCAGAAATGTGGTTTATTAGAAGAATGTTGCGAATCCCCTGGACAGCAAAAATAACTAATGAAGAATGTATGAGAAGAGCTGGAGAGACAAAAAAAACCTTGTCAAAAAATTAAGAGAGAGGCAATGTACTTTCATAGGACATGCAATGAGAAGAGGGGGCATTGAAAATATTATAACAACAGGAAAAATAGAAGGAAGAAGATCAAGAGGAAGACCAAGAGAAATGATACTGGACAGTCTGATGGGATGGTGTGAGAGGAGATCACCAACTGAACTGATGGCCTGCATGAAGGATCGGGTACTCTGGAGAAGCATAATAGCCAATGCCAGTCGTCATGGCACCTGATGATGCTGATGATATTATGTAGCAACCCTTAGAACTTATTATCTTTTGTTCTGCATAGATTATATGCCAACCCTTAGAACTTATTATCATTTGTTTTAGTAGATTATATGCCAACCCTTAGAACTCATTATCTTCTGTTTTATGTGGAATTTCTATTTTATACACATCCTTTGTCAAGCTTAATCTAATACAAGTTTTCCTTCCTCCTTATCTTATATAAGACACCTTTTTCCCTCTTTGTATGTTATCTAAGACACTTTTTTTCTCCTTATCTTATCTAAGACACGATTGTTTTCTCATTATCATATCAAAAACAAGTTTTTTTCCTAGTCTTATGCAAGAAAAGTTTTTTTTCTCATAATCTTAATTAAGACAATTTTGTTTTGTCTTTATCTTATCATATAAAAGTTTTTTATCTTATCTAAGACAAGTGGTTTTCTCCTTATCTTATCTAAGACCAATTTTTCTCCTTATCTTATCTAAGACAAGTGGTTTTTTCCTCATCGCATCTAACACACATTTTTTTTTCTCCTTATCATATCTCAGTTTTATCTAACAAAAGTTTTCTCTCATTAGCGTTATCTAATCCAAGTTTATTTTCTCAACACCTTTACCTAACACAAGTTTTCTCTGTTCAGCTTTATCTAACACAAGTTTTTTCTGTTCAGCTTTATCTAACACAAGTTTTTTCTCAACACCTTTACCTAACACAAGTTTTCTCTGTTCAGCTTTATCTAACACAAGTTTTCTCTGTTCAGCTTTATCTAACACAAGTTTTCTCTGTTCAGCTTTATCTAACACAAGTTTTTTCTGTTCAGCTTTATCTAACACAAGTTTTCTCTGTTCAGCTTTATCTAACACAAGTTTTCTCTGTTCAGCTTTATCTAACACAAGTTTTTTCTGTTCAGCTTTATCTAACACAAGTTTTTTCTCCTCAGCTTTATCTAACACAAGTTTTTTCTGTTCAGCTTTATCTAACACAAGTTTTCTCTGTTCAGCTTTATCTAACACAAGTTTTTTCTGTTCAGCTTTATCTAACACAAGTTTTTTCTCCTCAGCTTTATCTAACACAAGTTTTCTCTGTTCAGCTTTATCTAGCACTAGTTATTTTTTCTCCTCAGCTTTATCTAACACAAGTTTTTTTCTCCTCAGCTTTATCTAACACAAGTTTTTTCTCCTCAGCTTTATCTAACACAAGTTTTTTTCTAAACAACTTTATCTAACCCAAGTTTCATTTTCTCATCAGCGTTACCTAACTCATGTTTTATTTTCTCCTCAGTATTATCTAACACAAGTTTTTTCTAAACAACTTTATCTAACCTAAGTTTCATTTTCTCCTCAGCTTTTATCTAACACAAGTTTTATTTTCTCTTCAACCTTATCTAACACAAGTTATATTTTCTGCTCAACTCTATCTAGCACTAGTTATACTTTCTGCTCAACTTTATCTAGCCCTAGTTATATTTTCTGCTCAACTTTATCTAGCACTAGTTATATTTTCTGCTCAGCTTTATCTAGCACTAGTTATATTTTCTGCTCAACTTTATCTAGCACTAGTTATATTTTATGCTCAGCTTTATCTAGCACTAGTTATATTTTCTCCTCAGCTTTATCTAGCACTAGTTATATTTTCTGCTCAGCTTTATCTAGCACTAGTTATATTTTCTCCTCAGTTTTATCTAGCACTAGTTATATTTTCTCCTCAGCTTTATCTAGCACTAGTTATATTTTATGCTCAGCTTTATCTAGCACTAGTTATATTTTCTCCTCAGCTTTATCTAGCACTAGTTATATTTTCTCCTCAGCTTTATCTAGCACTAGTTATATTTTATGCTCAGCTTTATCTAGCACTAGTTATATTTTCTACTCAGCTTTATCTAACGTAAGCTTTTTCTCCTCTGCTTCATGCAATACAAGATACTTTACATTCAAGTTGTCACATCTTTGTGCACAGACAAAAACAAAACTTTACCAGGGTGGATCAATGTTAGCAGCAGGGGTCAGCGCAGGTCACAACGAAGGAATGGTCAGCATAGGTCAGCACGAAGTCAGTTCTAGCAGGCAGTGGTCAGCACAGACCAGCACAAAGTCAGTTCTAACAGGCAGTGGTCAGCACAGACCAGCACAAAGTCAGTTCTAACAGGCAGTGGTCAGCATAGGTCAGCACGAAGTCAGTTCTAACAGGCAGTGGTCAGCATAGATCAGCATGAAATCAGTTCTAGCAGGCAGTGGTCAGCATAGATCAGCATGAAATCAATTCTAGCAGGCAGTGGTCAGCATAGATCAGCATGAAATCAGTTCTAGCAGGCAGTGGTCAGCATAGATCAGCACGAAGTCAGTTCTAGCAGGCAGTGGTCAGCATAGGTCAGCACGAAGTCAGTTCTAGCAGGCAGTGGTCAGCATAGGTCAGCACGAAGTCAGTTCTAGCAGGCAGTGGTCAGCGCAGGTCAGCAAACAGCATTTAATAACTAACTAGCTGACCTTCAAGGAATCCCTAAATTTTTGGCAACAGTCAACAATTTGTTCCCAACTCACCAACTTGAAAACGTGGAAGTACGTCAACACTTATTTCCTGACAGTACTTGACGCGTTCTGCGCTGGTGATGTTTGGAGCGTTGCTTCAGTTTGGGCCAGACTCCATTTCACGTGCAAAGTTGTCTCATAGTCTTGGCCAGACTCCATTTCACGTGCAAAGTTGTCTCATAGTCTTGGCCAGACTCGTTTCACGCGCAAAGTTGGAGAACAAGGAAATGCACCAGTGTCAGTTTATTCAGTTATCAATTAACCAAAAACATCCATCCATCCATCCATCCATCCATCCATCCATCCAATTCTTCTTCTTCTTCTTCTTCTTCTTCTTCTTCACCCTTTCGAGACATGAAGGCTCAAAGCTGCAGATAAAGTTGCCCTCCATTCCTGCCTATTCCTAATCTTCTCTCTCCAGTTGATGACAACAATTTCCTTTATATCCTCTTCTATGCTGTCTTTCCATCTCTGTCTTTGCTTACCCCTTGGTCTTGTTTCCCTCATCTCTTGTACAGACAAGACGTAGAGAAAATCTTGGATGTGATATGCTGCTAGTGCAAATGTTATTAATACTAGATGTACCAGAGTTATTAGAAGATAAAAACAAATGTAAAAGCATAAAGATAAAAACAAATGTAAAAGCATAAAGATAAAAACAAGTGTAGAAACAAGAAGATAAAAGAAAGTGTAGTTGTAAACAATGGTTTTGGTGAAACTCAGTATCTCTTGTAGACTTGTAGACTGGTAAATTTGTATACTTGTATTTCTGTAGATTTATAGACTCATAGATTTATAAACTTGTAGACTTGTAGTTTTGTAGATTTGTAGTTTTGTAGACTTGTAAACTTGTTGATTTGTAGACTAGTAGTTTTGTAAACTTGTAGACTCTGTAGATTATAGACTTACTACCACGTAAGTTTCTGTAGGCTGAGACAAAGTTTTTTCTGTAGGCAGAGACAAAGTTTTTTCTGTAGGCTGAGACAAAGTTTTTTCTGTAGGCTGAGACAAAGTTTTTTCTGTAGGCTGAGACAAAGTTTTTTCTGTAGGCTGAGACAAAGTTTTTTCTGTAGGCTGAGACAAAGTTTTTTCTGTAGGCTGAGACAAAGTTTTTTTTTTCTGTAGGCTGAGACAAAGTTTTTTTTTTCTGTAGGCTGAGACAAAGTTTTATTTTTCTGTAGGCTGAGACAAAGTTTTTTTTTTGTAGGCTGAGACAAAGTTTTTTTTTCTGTAGGCTGAGACAAAGTTTTTTTTTCTGTAGGCTGAGACAAAGTTTTTTTTTCTGTAGGCTGAGACAAAGTTTTTTTTTCTGTAGGCTGAGACAAAGTTTTTTTTTCTGTAGGCTGAGACAAAGTTTTTTTTTCTGTAGGCTGAGACAAAGTTTTTTCTGTAGGCTGAGACAAAGTTTTTTCTGTAGGCTGAGACAAAGTTTTTTCTGTAGGCTGAGACAAAGTTTTTTCTGTAGGCTGAGACAAAGTTTTTTTTTTCTGTAGGCTGAGACAAAGTTTTTTCTGTAGGCTGAGACAAAGTTTTTTCTGTAGGCTGAGACAAAGTTTTTTTTTTCTGTAGGCTGAGACAAAGTTTTTTCTGTAGGCTGAGACAAAGTTTTTTCTGTAGGCTGAGACAAAGTTTTTTCTGTAGGCTGAGACAAAGTTTTTTCTGTAGGCTGAGACAAAGTTTTTTCTGTAGGCTGAGACAAAGTTTTTTTTTTCTGTAGGCTGAGACAAAGTTTTTTTTTTCTGTAGGCTGAGACAAAGTTTTTTCTGTAGGCTGAGACAAAGCTTCAAGGTAAGATTTTAACACGAAACAAAACAACAATGTCACCTGTACCCGGGTTATCGTCGTGGCTTTAACTCACAATGTCACCTGTACCCAGGTTATCGTCGTGGCTTTCATCTCATTTCTACTTCACGCCATCTTGTCCAGCACAGGTTTGTTGGTCATTTTCCACACGAAATTTTTACTGGTGAACAATCAACAGAAATACAAACAGTGATTTGTTCACGAACTAACAGCTACTGTAACACTCTCTAACCTGGCCACTACTCACTTTCCATCTCTGTAACACTCTCTAACCTGGCCACTACTCACCTTTCATCTCTGTACCACTCTCTAACCTGGCCACTACTCACTTTCCATCTCTGTACCACTCTCTAACCTGGCCAATACTCACCTTTCATCTCTGTAACACTCTCTAACCTGGCCAATACTCACCTTTCATCTCTGTAACACTCTCTAACCTGGCCAATACTCACCTTTCATCTCTGTAACACTCTCTAACCTGGCCACCACTCACCTTTCATCTCTGTAACACTCTCTAACCTGGCCACTACTCACCTTTCATCTCTGTAACACTCTCTAACCTGGCCACCACTCACGTACTATCTTTGTACATTCTTCACTCCAGTGTGTATTTGGCTGCTGTAGTTCACTTCCTTTAGCAACAAGCAGGTAAATGCCAAGTATAGCAACAAGCAGGTAAGGGCCAAGTGTAGCAACAAGCAGGTGAACGTCAAGTGTAGCTACAAGCAGGTAAACGCCAAGTATAGCTACAAGATGGTAAACGCCAAGTGTATCTACAAGAATGTAAACACAAGTGTAGCTACAAGAAGGCAAAGGTCAACTCCAGCTACAATAAATTAACCATCAAGTGTAGCTACAAGAACGCAAACAGAAGTGTAGTTACAAAAAAAAAGTGAACATAAGTGTAGTTTCAACAATCATCATCGTCATCATCAGGTACCGTGCCGACTGGCATTGGCTATTATGCTTCTCCAGAGTACCCGATCCTTCATGCAGGCCATCAGCTCAGTTGGTGATCTCCTCTCACACCATCCCGTCAGACTGTCCAGTATCATTTCTCTTGGTCTTCCTCTTGATCTTCTTCCTTCTATTTTTCCTGTTGTTATAATATTTTCAATGCCCCCTCTTCTCATTGCATGTCCTATGAAAGTACATTGTCTCTCTCTTATCTTTTTGACAAGGTTTTTTGTCTCTCCAGCTCTTCTCATACATTCTTCATTAGTTATTTTTGCTGTCCAGGGGATTCGCAACATTCTTCTAATAAACCACATTTCTGCTGCTTACTATGATTTTTGTGCAGACTTGCCTATTGTCCATGATTCACTTCCATATAACAAGATAGGTTCAATATAGCATTTTAGGACTCGTTTTCTAACATTCATTGATAAAGATGTGTTAGCTAATATGTTTCTCATTCTCTGAAATGCAGTCTTTGCTTGACCTATTCTGTTCCTAATTTCTGTTCTGCATTTCCCATCTGAAGTTATTACTGCTCCAAGGTATTTGAATTTCTGCACCTGCTTTAGAATGGTTCCGTTTAATTTAATACTGCATGCTGGTGGATTCTGTTTCTTAGATATAACCATAGTCTCTGTCTTTTTGATGTTCAAAGTAAGGCCTTTCTGTTCACTTTCTTTGGCGACTTTATCCAAGAGATTTTGCTGGTCTTGTTGGTTCTCAGCTATCAGTACTGTGTCGTCAGCATACCGAAGGTTGTTAATATTGTATCCTCCAATTTTTATGCCTGGTTCTGTGATGATTGCTCTTAGAATATTCCTTGTCGCACCCCTTGTTTTATAGGTTGATATTTTCCAATTCTATTTTCAACTCGAACTGCTGCTTCTTGCTGCCAGTATAGATGTTTTACAATCCTCAAGTCTTTGCCGTCTATATTGATGTCTTCAAGCATTTTAATAATTTCATTATGTTTCACCTTGTCAAATGCCTTGGTGTAATCAATGAAGCAGAGATCTTTCTGTACTTCTAAAGCTCTTTCTGTTAGTGTTCGTAAAGCATAAATGGCATTGTGTGTTCCCTTTCCTTCAACAAATCCAAACTGTTCATCTGCTATTTCCATTTTTATCTTTTTCCTTGTTCTTCTCATAATGATTCTCAGAAGTAGCTTCGTTATGTGACATGAGAGGCTGATAGTCCGGTGATCGTCACATTCCTTTGCACCTGGTTTCTTTGGTAGTGCTATAAACGTGGATTTAATCAGGTCACTGGGAATATAACCACTGTTGTAAATATCATTCAGTAACTTGGTTATTATTTTTATTCCTGTCTCCTCTAGTGCCTCTATTTCTTCTATTGTCATATTATCAGGCCCAGTCGCTTTTCCTTTCTTCATGTGTTTGATGGCATCTATGATTTCATCTTCAAGTATTGGCGGTCCATCACAGTTTTCAGTATCTGGTGTTAATTCTGGTCTTTCTCCTCCATATAGCTCACCGATATACTCTGTCCACCAGTCCACAATGTCTTCTTTTCCCATTAACATTTTACCTTCTTTCGAGTTCAGGCATCCTGTGGTATATTTTGTTTTCCTGCCTGCGAGTTCATTAATTCGTTTGTTCATGTTTTTGCTGTCTTTATTATGAGCGTCCTCTATCTGTCTGCACTGTTCATTTAACCACACTTCTTTTGCTTCTCTGCATTTGCGTCTTATTTCTTTATTTATCTTGCTATATTTTTCCTTGTTATTTTTACTCCTCCTCCTCCTCTTGTCCATCAGTCCTAAGATGTCGTCTGTCATCCATTTATTTTTAGGGGCTTCTTTTTTCGGTGGTATTATCTCCTTAACAACAATGTAAACATTAAATGTCGCTGCAAGAAACAAACATAGCACCAAAAAGTTTGCTTACACTGCAGCTAACAGAATGAAGTAAGAATTCAGAAATAAAAGAAAGAAACTTGTAACAAAACAAAAACTTGCACGGAAGAGCAGTAGTACTAGGGAAACTTTAAATGTTACTTCAGAATTTGAAATCACAGATGCAGCGCTCCGAGTCACATTTTATTTTATTATTGAAGTGAGTGCGTGCCCAGGTAGATGTCAGCTCGTGTCAGTGTAACTTAGGAGTCCAGGTTGTCTGCTGCTTACTTTTCATGTTAATGAGCAGAATCATTAAATATAAGTTCCTAAATCTTTCCACTCCACAAAAACAGCTCCTTGGTAGCCTGGTCCACCCACTCCCCTGTCACGTGGGGAAAAAATGTCAAATCATTAAAGAAACAAAGCACGCCCTGTATCGAGAACAGCCACGTGTGTACGCGGCAGCCAGACTTGAAGATGTGTATCTTGTGGCGCGAGTGTAGTGTCTGATCATGGTGGCAACTTCATTAAATTTTCTCACAGCAACTCTACAGACTCCAGGACAAGCTCTCGCACTCCAAGAACTGACGGCCGGAAAGAAAAGAGATCCGTATTTTTAATTGACAAGTCCACACGTTTTTGGTAGGCGAGTTCCTGTCATGTGATCACTCTTCGTGAGCTGATTGGTCAATTCTTCCTGGCGATTTGGAAATCTTAGACCAGAAGTGAGTATCTAATATGGCAGTTTTTTGTTGTTGTTTTGTTTATTAACGTAAAAGTAGAAGCGACTAGAGGGCTGAGAGGTTATGGAGCTGTGTTTCATATATTTCTTCAACAGTTTTAAACATAAATATTGCGGAAATAAATGTCAGATACACAATACATGATTACACACAAATACGCTGTTTTCTGCAATTGCTACATGATTCAATTTTCTATTTTTTGGATATTGATTATGACAAAAAGATAATGATGATGATGATGATGTTGATGATGATGATGATGATGATGATGACACTACTATTACCAAAACACTACTAGCACAATATCAAGAGAACATGATTTTTTACTATTATTTTTATTTACAAAAAATGAAGAACTGGACATTGCTTCCTTATTTCATTAATTTTGTTTAAACGAACCATTCATCATTAATGTAATACTAATATTAATCATTTATGCATATATTTAAGACCATTATATATATATATATTATATATATATATATATATATATATACTGTCCAAGAAAAGAAACGCATAGCTTCTATAAGCTTCATTTTTTTATATGTTATGACAAAAATTTTTCCCTAGTATTTCAAACCAAACCAAAAATTCTAAGCAAGACATCAAAGCCATGATTTAGCATGAATTTTGCTATTTTTGTGTATAGTCAGAAAGCAGTAGCTGCCCTTGATAATAACGCGCTTTTTTTTTTGTGTGTGTTTACCATAACTCACGTTGCGTTTATGAAAAAGTCATGATTTTTGTGGTGAGCACAACTCACTTCCCATGAAAATGAAGCCCTATAAAAAGATGAGGTTACACAAACAAATTCAGTTAATTTTTCAAGCAGACAATTATTGCGCATCTATCGCAAAATTTACGAAACATTGCTATTGGTCGCCTGCAAGCAGGTGAATGTCAAAGTCGGGTTGCCAGGCATTTAAACGTGCAGCAGAGTACCATCAGTCGACTTTGGCACCTTTTCCAAGCCAATGGCTCAGCTGAAAACCGGCACCACAGTGGACGACCCAGGGAGACAACAGCAGCTGATGGTCGCTTTATTCTGGTTCATCACTTCAGAAACAGGTTTACAACAGTTTCCTCAAGTGCCCAGTCATTGCTTGCAGGACTTCGTATATCTGATCAAACTGTCTGGAATAGACTGCATGAAGCTGGACTGATGGCACGACGACTTCATTGAGGTCCTGTCTTAACGAGACGTCATCGCCAAAATCGACTTCTTTGGGCCAACCAGCATCGGCCCTGGACAACTAACAATCATTGGAGATGTGTCTGGTTTAGTGATGAATCTTCCTTTTTGTTGTACCGCCATGATATGCGGAGAAGGGTCTACCATAGATCAAATGAACGTTTTGTCCAAAATTGCGTTGATGAAGCTCCGCCGCATGGTGGTGGAGGTGTAATGGTATGGGGAATGATCAGTTTCAACGGAAGAGTCCATTGATGTAGACTGAAGGATGCTTGAATGCACAATGATACGTCAGTGAAATTCTTCGACCCCATGTCCTTCCATTTTTGGCTTCGCAAAGGTTTATGTTTCAACATGACAACGCCAGACCCCATTCTGCACGGTTCATCACACAGTTCCTGATTGGCAACAACATTCTCACCCTTCCCTGGCCATCCCTGTCTCCAGACATGAGTCCGATCGAGCACCTACGGGATGAGCTGCAAAGACGTGATTGTCGCCGAAACGTTTCTCCAGCCAATCGTCGTGATCTGTGGCAGGCACTCCAGGAAGAGTGGGCAGCCATCCCACAGGCGCACATCAGACATCTGATCGCATCTATGCCCAGGAGATGCCAGTCGCTGAACGATGCAAGCGGAGGCTACGCACCATACTAACTTGAGAACCCCTGGGACTAACAAATTCTTGTCACACAGATGCAAGAAACTGTCAAGTGAGTGTTTAAACCCTTAGGTATTATTATGTGCAATTTGAAAATTTGATTCATTCAATTTAAAAAGCTATAAAATATCAAAGTTATGGCTAAAATTGGCTCATCAGTATTATTGCGTTTCTTTTTTTTTTTTTATTTGGACAGTATATACATATATACGAGGGGAAGTCACTAAGTAACTGGAACATTGAAATTTTTATCAGTGACAGTTATCAGGTAGTATTTAAGTAGATATAATAGTTGTATGTAGGGGGCGCTGGCAGTTACATGCACATGCGCAAAGCAATAACAAAATGGCTACCCAACTGTGTACCAAAGAAGAACAGAGAAGTGTAGTGTGATTTTTGTGGGCTAAATGACATTCAGCTGAGGACATTCATAAGGAAATGATTACAGTTTATACTGAAAAGTGTTTATCACGTAAAGCGGTCTATAACTGGGTAAAAGAATTTTCTCAGGGACGCACCGAAATTGTTGACAAAGTCCGACTTGGCCGTCCTGTTCAGATTGCCACAGAAGCGACTGTGCAACGTGTGAATGAGATTATCAGAGCTGATAGACGAGTAACGATAGACAGTGTAGCACGTGCAATCGGGTGTTCACATGGCTTAGCCTACAGAATAATGCATGAGCAATTTTCAGAAAGTTTGCTCTTGTTGGGTACCCATAGATGTGAATGATGAACACAAAATGAACCAATTTGGTTGGTCATTGCAGCATCTCTGTCATTACACATATGAAGGTGAAGACATGCTCCAAAGGATTATTACTGGAGACAAATCATGGGTGCACCACTACCAACCCGAACCAAAACGTGCCTCAATGCAATGGAAACACCCGTCATCGCCATATGCAAAAAAATTCAAGATTACGCCTTCTGCGGGGAAGGTTATGCTGACAGTGTTCTGGGATTATCAAGGAATGTTGATAACCAAGTTCCAGAAGTATGGTGACAGTGTGAATTCTGTATCGTACTGAAGTTCTACGGGATGTAATTCGAAGAAAACGTCCTGGTCTGGTGATTAGAGCTGTGCTTCTCCTTCATGACAATGCCAGACCACATACGGCTCGCATAACCCAAGAGAAAATTAGCCAGTTGGGTTGGGAAGTTCTTGAACATCCACCCTATAGTCCTGACTTAGCTCCAAGTGATTTTCACCTGTTTGGTCCATTGAAAAACCACCTTGGCGGGAGAAGATTCTCGAGTGACGAAGAGGTGGAAACAGAAGTAAAAAAATGGTTCAGAAATCGGACTCCCAATTTTTACGCCATGGGTAATGCATCACTGATTACACGATGGGGCAAATGTATCAATGTTGGTGGCGATTATGTTGAGAAATAGGGGAATACTGTAGGTTCAAACATTTAAAGTTTTCAAATTATTGTCGCGTTTTTTGTATTTTTGTAACAGGGATTTGTGAGTTACTTAATGACTTGCCATCGTATGTGTGTGTATGTGTGTGGGTATATATATATATATATATATTTACACACACACAAAACATGTCACCGTTATTTTGCATTATGACACATTAACCACGGCAAATTGAATAAACACCAGAACAGCAAAATAGATAAACAGATCCTTGTACTAGAACAACAAAATAGATAAACATGTTTTTGTGCTAGAAAAGCAAAACGGATAAATATATTCTTGGACTAGAACAACAAAATAGCTAATCACATTCTCGTACTAGAACAGCAAAATAGATAAATATATTCTTGGACTAGAACAACAAAATAGATAATCACATTCTTGTACTAGAACAACAAAATAGATAACTTGATTCTGGTAACAGAAAAGCGCAATAGATCAACACATTCTTGTACCAGAACGACAAAATAGATAAACACATTCTTGTACCAGAAAGGCAAAATAGATAAACACATTCTTGTACCAGAAATGTTTCGGCTTAAACTGCTAGGATAGTAAAGCTGTAAGGAAAGTAAATATTTTAAAGGAACATTTGGCGAGAATCAAACAGGTACTAATTATGCGTCACCGCTTGGGATGTAAGGGTATCACAGAGGTGAGCAGTAGAGCAAGACAGGAATGTATATATATATATATCGTGAGAAAGAATTGTTTAGACGTCGATTATGTTTTAGGTTAGATTTAACAACTAATTTTGTTGAATACAAATCTATTTTTGAGAACTGCGTTTGTGAGATGTTTCACTGATCTGTAGTCTGTGCTAGATGCGTGTTAGTAACACACAATAATTAGTGTATTAGTATATAACTATACAGGGAGCCACTGCAGTAATGTGGTGATAACAAAACTTATCAACTAGGGGAAAAAGTAGGAGCAGCTTTATTACTTAACGAGTACAAAGTTGTGACGTTTCGGCGCGAGACTTAATCATACAAGAACTTACAAGACAAAGAAATAGAGAGAGGAGATCAAACGCACATGAATGCTGTGTTTAAAATAAAATGATAAAATGAAATGACTGAAATAAAATGAATTTGTTCCTACTTATGTCCTAGTTTCTTGCGTGTCTGTAATAAGATGTTCCACTACTTTTCTGAAGTGTGTATGCTTTTTCATTTTTTAAAATCTTCGATGTTGAGCAACTATCCCAAGCTGTGCGGCAGTAGTCTAAGTGTGTCTGTATGTATGATATGTAAGCTGTGAGGTAGTAGTCTAAGTGTGTCTGTATGTATGATATGTAAGCTGTGAGGTAGTAGTCTAAGTGTATCTGTATGTATGATATGTAATCTGTGAGGTAGTAGTCTAAGTGTGTCTGTATGTATGATATGTAAGCTGTGAGGTAGTAGTCTAAGTGTGTCTGTATGTATGATATGTAATCTGTGAGGTAGTAGTCTAAGTGTGTCTGTATGTATGATATGTAAGCTGTGAGGTAGTAGTCTAAGTGTGTCTGTATGTATGATATGTAAGCTGTGAGGTAGTAGTCTAAGTGTGTCTGTATGTATGATATGTAAGCTGTGAGGTAGTAGTCTAAGTGTGTCTGTATGTATGATATGTAAGCTGTGAGGTAGTAGTCTAAGTGTGTCTGTATGTATGATATGTAAGCTGTGAGGTAGTAGTCTAAGTGTGTCTGTATGTATGATATGTAATCTGTGAGGTAGTAGTCTAAGTGTATCTGTATGTATGATATGTAAGCTGTGAGGTAGTAGTCTAAGTGTATCTGTATGTATGATATGTAAGCTGTGAGGTAGTAGTCTAAGTGTATCTGTATGTATGATATGTAATATGTTTTTCTTATGTCTTTATCGATGAAGCGCATTATTGTGGTTAACTGATAAATTTTTGTGATGTGAACTTTGTATATCAACATGTCGTTGCTGTCGCTTCATTGAGTTAGGTTTTTATTCTAATCTGAAGTGTTGTTTTCACGTTAGTGAGATGTTGATTTCACGTTAGTGAGATATTGATTTCATGTTAGTGAGATGTTGATTTCATGTTAGTGATATGTTGATTTCATGTTAGTGAGATGTTGATTTCATGTTAGTGATATGTTGATTTCATGTTAGTGAAATGTTGATTTCACGTTAGTGAGATGTTGATTTCACATTAGTGAGTTACTGATTTCATGTTAGTGAAATGTTGATTTCATGTTAATGAAATGTTGATTTCACGTTAGTGAGATGCTGGTTTCATGTTAGTGAGATGTTGATTTCACGTTTGTGAGATGTTGGTCATTTGTATAAATTGCGTAGTCGTCTGCTAATAAATCGCACTGTCACTGTTAAAGCTGAAGTTTGAGATTGTTGACGAAGATGACGAAAAGAAGAGTAGCAAGAACAGAACCTTGTAAACAGTAGAAAGAATAGGGCCTTCTAAAAAAAGTAGAAAGAATAGAGCCGTGTAAAAAGTAGAACGAATAGAGGCTTATAAAAAGTAGGAAGAACAGAGTATTGTAAAAAGCAGAAAAAATAGAGCATTGTAAAGAGCAGAAAGAATAGAGACTTGAAAAAAGTAGAAAGAAAAGAGCCTTGTAAAAAGTAGCAAGAATAGAACCGTGTAAAAGGTACATAGAACAGAACCTTGTAAACAGTAGCAAGAATAGAGCCTTGCAAAAAGTAAGAATAGAGCCTTGTAAAAAATAGAAAGAATAGAGCCTTGTAAAAAATAGAAAGAACAGAGCCTTGTAAAGAGTACCTAGAACAGAGCCTTGTAAAAAGTAGAAAAAATAGAGTCTCGTAAAAAGTAGAAATAATAGAGCCTTATAAAGAGTAGAAAGAATAAAATTGATAAGATATATTTTGAGATAGCGCAGTCTAGAAATCTCCATTTTTGTACAAGGCATCCACTACAACCACAATTACTAATCATACTATCATCATCATGATATCACACTACCACACCACCACATAGAAACAATCACCACCACCATAACATCACACTATCACAACGAAACAATCACCGCCATCATGATATCATACTATCACAGAGAAACAATCATCATCATCATATCACACTATCACAGAGAAACAATCACTACCATCATGATATCACACTATCACACAGAAACAATCATTACCACCATGATATCACACTATCACAGAGAAACAATCACCACCATCATGATGTCACACTACGACAGAGAAACAATCACCACCATCATGATATCACACTACCACAGAGAGACCATCACTACTATCATCATTATGATATCGTGTAAGAATACTCAGACTGGTGCCACAACATCGACAGTCTCAACATCTTGTAGTGTTGCAGCAAGGTGAAGATAACAGGATATTTATATATTTTTAAACATTTTAGATAAGGTTCCATGGTCTAGCGACTTGAAGCACTAGTTTTGAGCGATCTTTCAACTGGCCGGTAGGAGGAGTTTTTCTGTTTGTGTTGTATTGTCGTCATTTAAATAGTTTGACCTGGTTTTTAAAATTATCACTTAATATTTTCACTACTACCTTCACATCCAGGCAGGAAGTAATCAAGAAATACCTACTCTCAACCCCGTGGGGGCTCACGTTCTGCAGGTAAAGCCCAAAATCTGGTGCCCACAGTTCAAGATTAGGCAGGACCGTCACCAGCGGCCAAAGGTCCTCCAAGTAATAGCAGCCTTGCTGGCACGTCCCGCTCCTGGCTAACGTACACATTTTTCAGTCAGTTGAATTCGCGCATGCGCACAGCTAGTCAGTCACTAATTGTTGGTTTGCCCATGGTCTGTCGCGGTTGCCGCTAGGTGGCGGACGTTTGTGTCACGTGCTCTACTTCCGGAGCATGCGCAGTCAGGATTTCTCAGGTCAGAAGCTTCGACCCGGTTCTGTGTGAGTCTGTTCATGTTCACTAAGGAAGTTGGAGGGGGGGGGGGGGGGGAGGGAGGGGGTGAGAGGTGAAGGATGTCAAGAGGGAGAGTTTACATTTCTTGAGAGAAAAGAAATATAATAAGTGGTGTCTACAACAGAAAACGCTCATTTAATTTTGTGTTAGAAACATGACAGGGATATCTTGTACGCCAGTCACACAAACATGGGATGAATACCTCATACATCAGTTACACAAATATGGCAGGAATACCTCATATCTCAGCCACACAAACATGGCAGGAATACATCATATCTCAGCCACATAAACATTACAGGAATACATCATATCTCAGTCACACAAACATGGCAGGAATACCTCATATCTCAGCCACACAAACATGGCAGGAATACCTCATATCTCAGCCACACAAACACGGCAGGAATACCAGTATCACTGAAACTGACCTTCTGTACTCGATGTGGACTTTAAACGTCCCATACTTGGCCCTTCTCTCGTAACCTTTATCTGGACATTAAACATACAACATTTGGCCCTTCTCTCATAACCTTTATCTGGACAATAAACATCTCATACTTGGCACTTCTCTCGTAACCTTTATCTGAACATTAAACATCCCACACTTGGCCCTTCTCTCATAACCTTTATCTGGACAATAAACATCCCACACTTGGGCCTTCTTCACAATCTTTATCTGGACATTAAACATCCCACACTTGGGCCTTCTTCACAATCTTTATCTGGACATTAAACATCCCACACTTGGCCCTTCTTCACAATCTTTATCTGGACATTAAACATCCCACACTTGGCCCTTCTTCACAATCTTTATCTGGGCATTAAACATCCCACACTTGGCCCTTCTTCACAATCTTTATCTAGGCATTAAACATCCCACACTTGGCCCTTCTTCACAATCTTTATCTGGGCATTAAACATCCCATAATGTAGCGTTCTCTCGCAGCCCTTAACGCTTGATCTTTGACATAAAATACTTGTTTGCCCTGTTATTTACCAGAAACCTTTCTTTCTTCTATTGACACATCATTACTCATACTAACTTCGCTACACATGCTTACAGATCTTTACATATTCACGTTTACATTCTTGTTACACTTACATACCCACCTATGTTACAATCACACACTTACCTATGTTACACTCACATACTTACCTATGTTATAATCACATACTTACTTATGTTGCAATCACATACTTACTTATGTTACAATCACATACTTACCTATGTTACATTCATATACTTACCTATACTTACTCTCATACTTAAGTATGTTACAATCACATATTTACCTATGTTACAATCACATATTTACCGATGCTACACTTATACATGTTACAATCATATACTTATCTGTGTTACGATCACAAACGTACCTGTGTTACATTCACATACTTACCAGTTTTACTTTCACATACTATGTTGCACTCACATGTAGATTCTTGTAACAATCATATAGAAAAATGTAATATTTCCACGTTTAGATTCAGGTGCATTCAATAGATTGCCGTACATTTACATAAAACGCTAAACATGCAAGTAGGCAGTCAAATCACATTTACATACAACTCTAAACGTGCAGGTAGGCAGTCAACTTACACTTACATACAACTCTAAGTATGCAAGTGGGCAGCTAACTCACATTTACATATAACGCTAAATATGTACACTCGCTATATACTAATATATAGACTCACACTATACTAATATATAGACTCACACTACACTAATATATAGACTCACACTATACTAATATATAGACTCACACTACACTAATATATAGACTCACACTACACTAATATATAGACTCACACTATACTAATATATAGACTCACACTATACTAATATATAGACTCACACTACACTAATATATAGACTCACACTATACTAATATATAGACTCACACTATACTAATATATAGACTCACACTATACTAATATATAGACTCACACTATACTAATATATAGACTCACACTACACTAATATATAGACTCACACTACACTAATATATAGACTCACACTACACTAATATATAGACTCACACTACACTAATATATAGACTCACACTACACTAATATATAGACTCACACTACACTAATATATAGACTCACACTACACTAACATGTAAACCCAGGAAATGCTATTATGGAAAACCACGCTATACTCGCACGTAGACCTAAACTGTACTCACAAATAAACTCAAACTGCACTCACAATTAAACTCAAACTGTACTCACACAAAGACATATACTGTACTCACACATAGATTAAACTGTACTCACACTTAGGCTCAAACTACATTCACACACAGGCCCAAACTGCACTCACACATAGGCTCAAATTGCACTCACACATAAACTCAAACTGTGCTCCCACATAGGCAGGCTCAACCTGCACTGACACATGAGCAGAAACTGCACTCACACATAGACCCAAAATGTACTTACACATAGACTCAAACTGTACTCACACACAGACTCACACGATCACCTACTCTACACTCACATGTAGACCCACGTTACACCCCCTGGTAGACCAATGTTACGCTCACAGGTAGATTCACATTACACTCATACATAGACTCAAACTGCACTCACACGTAGACCCACGTTACTCTCACACGGGGAACTCCAACTGCACTCACACATAGACACATGCTACACTCACACGTAAACTCAAACTGCACTTACACGTAGACCCATATTACACTCACACGTAAACTCAAACTGCACTCACACGTTCATCCACGTTACACTCACACGTAAACTCAAACTGCACTCACATGTAGACCCATATTACACTCACACGTAAACTCAAACTGCACTTACACGTAGACCCATATTACACTCACACGTAAACTCAAACTGCACTCACATGTAGACCCATATTACACTCACACGTAAACTCAAACTGCACTCACATGTAGACCCATATTACACTCAAACTCAAACTGCACTCACATGTAGACCCATATTACACTCACACGTAAACTCAAACTGCACTCGCACAGAAACTCAAATTGCACACACCTGTAAACTCAAACTGTACTCACACATGTTACATTCACATGTAAACTCAAGTTGCACTCACACACAAACTCAAACTTCACTCACCTGTAGACTCAAACTGCACTCACCTGTAGACTCAAACTCCACTCACCTGTAGACTCAAACTCCACTCACCTGTAGACTCAAACTCCACTCACCTGTAGACTCAAACTCCACTCACCTGTAGACTCAAACTGCACTCACATGTAGACCCACGTTACATTCACGCGTAGATCCACGTTACACTCACACGTAAACTCAAATTGTACTCACACGTAGACCCACGTTACACTCACAGGCAGACCACTTTACATTTACACGTAAACTCAAACTACATTCACAGTCAGATCCACGTTACATTCACAGGTAGACTCAAACTGCACTCATATGTAGACCCAATTTACACTTACACATAAACTCAAACTGTACTCACACGTAAACTGAAACTGCACTCACACGTACCAACACAAACTGCACTCACATGTAGACCCACGTTACACTCACACGTAGGCACAAACTGTACTCACACGTAGACCCACGTCACACTGACACGTAGACACAAACTGTACTCACACGTAGACCCACGTTACACTCACAAGCAGACCAACGTTACATTCACACGTAGACTTAAACTGCACTCACACGTAGACCCACGCTACAATCACACGTAGACCTAAATCTGTATCTGTGAGAAGTGCCACAAACTGAAAGTGTTAAACTCCCAGGTCGGTAGTCATCACTTGGCACCCAATCAACGACATTTTTAAAAATAGGACACACACCCCGTTATCTCGTCCGTTATCGTCGTCCTAGACGAGAATTTACGGTGCTGTAAACTTCCAATTTTTGTGACACGAAAAATCTTGCTCCAGGCACGGCATCGACATATCACAGCAGCTTTATCTCTCTCCCCTGCCGATTCAAATTTCTCTTTATCTCTCTCCCCTGCCCATTCAAATTTCTCTTTATCTCCTGCAGGCCCGCTCCTCCGCCGCCCTTCACATGTAGCAGACACTGTCTTCAGCCGTGGTTTCGAATCTCCCTGCGATAGGGAGCTAGGAGGAAAGCGGTTTCGTATTCCGAGAGAGAGATTAATGCGATCATATAAAATATCCTCACCTGGCGCAGAGCGGCCGCCGGGGAATCCCGGGTCTTGTTAAAGCAGGTATTAAAATGTCACCTTCACAGCCTGCACCCGGTTTGTTGTTTGTTGTTTTATTTGCCGTTTTCTTGGCGTCTGTTTGTGTTTCTCTCTCCACTCTTTTTTACTGAACAGCAAAACTTGCTGTTTGTTTGAACATGCTAGGAAGAGATAAAGAGAGAGATAAAGAGCATGAGACATAAATATTTATGTATTTAGAAACAGAACTGGCAGACACACTCCCGCTCAATAAATGAGGCTTTACTACAACAGAGCCGGACTATTTTGTGGAGTGGGCCGGGGGGAGGGGGAGGGGGTACCTCGTCGTAGCTTCCATGATTGGGCGTGAATTTGGTGTTGGTTGAATGTCTGCGCTCTTCGGCCGCTCTGGTTCATACAGCAAGTAACTGCTTCAGCACAGCAGCTCTGACAGCAGTTCCACATCATTGTCTTCTTTCAACCTCCACTAAACAGAGAACAAACTTTTCTACATCATTGTCTTCCTTCAACCACCACTAAACTTAGAACAAATTGTTCCATATCATTGTCTTCTTTCAATCAATCAAGTGTCATGCCGTATGGCGTAGGCGATCATTTCTCTCCACAATTCCCTGCCTTTAAACTTGATTATGAGATCCGCCGGTGACTTTCTTCCTAGCCACACTGACAGCCCATCCAGTAACTTCTCTCTCTCTGTCTTCCTCTGTCTCTTCTTCTTCTCTCAATTTTTCCAGTTGCCACAATACTTTCCAATTTTCCTCTTCTCAGAAAATGTTCTACAAATCTCCCTTGCTTGCCTCTGATCTTTTAACTCCAGCCTCTCTTAAGACTTCTTCGTTGGTTTTCTTAGCTGTCCATGGTACCTTCAAGTTCCTTCTTATGAATTACATCTCCATGGCCTCCATTTCTTGCTGTACTCTCTTATTCATGGACCATGCTCCACACCGATAAAACACAACTGGCACAATGTAACATTTAAGTACTCGGAATCTTGTTTCCACTGATATGGATCTGTTGCACAAGTTGTGTCTCATTGTCTGGAATGCAGACTTGGCCCGAGCATGTTTGGTTTTTATTTCGTTGTGACATTTCCCATCAGCTGTTATAATTGTTCCTAAGTACTTGAATCTATCAACTTGTTTCAGTTCTGTGCCATCGATGGTAATGCTACATTTTGGTGGTATTCTTCTCTTTGAGATGACCATCACTTCAGTCTTATTTTTATTCAGACTGAGACCTTTACTTTTACTTTCACGAACCACAATGTCCAGAAGAACCTGTAGCTCCCCTTCACTTTTAGCAATCAGAACTGTGTCGTCTGCATATCTTAAGTTGTTAAGGTTGTACCCGCCAACTGATATTCCTGGCAAGCTCTCTATATTTCTCATTATGTTTTCTCTGTACAAGGAGAAGAGGTCAGGAGAGAGAACACATCCTTGTCTCACTCCCAATTTTATGTCTTGGAATGCTTCTATTTGGTTCTCAACCTTCATTGCTGCTGATTGCTGCCAGTATATGTTTTTGATGAGTTTCAGATCTTTCTCATCTACGTTGATGTCTTCCAGGATTCTTACAGTTTATCGAATGCTTTATAGTAGTCTATGAAGCAAAGTCCATCTTTACTTCTATTGATCTCTCCATCATTGTTATATATATATATATATATATACATATATGGAATTACCTGTGCCTTTTCCTTCGACGAAGCCACACTGTTCTTCAGAGATTTCTGGTTGTATTTTGCCCCTGACTCTTCTCATGACAATACGAAGCAGGATTTTGGTAACATGGCTCATAAACTTTCCTGGTTCTTGTGAAGTTCTCAGTTTAGTGGTGGTCGAAGGAAGACATCTATAACAGTAACTATGCCCCATCAGACCTTTTGCAATCAGTTTTCACTGGCCTACCAAAGAAACAAGGTGCAGTTCAATGTGAAGACCATCGAAATTTGTAACAAAATGTTACATTCCTATATCTGAACAGAGAATTTGCTATCAAACATTCCTATGTCTTGACGCAGAACTGTCTGATGTGTGGTCTGATGTGTGGTCTGATGTGTGGTCTGTTTTCTTACAAAAATTACTTTAAAAAAATTTCTGCCGTTAATTTGATGTTTCTGAAATGAAGATGGCGTGCACGATCTTCTGTGGCACTTGTGAACGCTAAATGTTTGCTACAAGTAAGCCAAGTCTGAGATGCTATGTTGTGAATGCTAAATGTTTGCTACAAGTAAGCCAAGTCTGAGATGACGATCTTCTGTGGCACTTGTGAACGCTAAATGTTTGCTACAAGTAAGCCAAGTCTGAGATGCTATGTTGCGAATGCTAAATGTTTGCTACAAGTAAGCCAAGTCTGAGATGCTATGTTGTGAATGCTAAATGTTTGCTACAATTAAGCCAAGTCTGAGATGCTATGTTGCGAACTTGACAAACGAGAAACAAATGTTGAAGTGAACTAGCGGCACATTTCTCAGGACAGCCATGTGACAGCCCCTCGACCGCCGCTGCTACAAACTGAGATCTCTGACAGTCTGCAGTCCCTCACTGCGACATCTGACATTTCGCTGCCCGCCAAAGACTCCAGGTTTTGTCGCTTCACTGGACGTCCAGACTACACTGACCATTATGACGTCACTTCCGATTCGTCAAATGTCATCGACGTCTGCCATTATACGGGAAGCGAGGAGTGCAGAAAATTATGGTCTGGTCGCCGTAGTGGATGTACCGATTCCGCGCCAACGATTTTCTAGTCCACATTTTGTCAGTCAGTGCCACTTCTCAGGTTGTTACTGAAGCCACCCCCCGCCCCTCGGTCCTCCCTACCCCCCTCCACATCTCGCCCTGTTTTCTTCACTCTCTCTCTCTCACTCACTCTCTCTCTCACTCTCTCTCTCACTCTCTCTCTCACTTTCTCTCTCTCTCTCTCTCTACTCTCTCTCTCTCTCTCTTCGTCTTTACCTTTCTTCTTCATTCATCGTCTTATACCGACACAAAAGATGGCTGAAGTTATACTATGTTTGTGTTTGTGTGGTCTTGGTTTATAAAGAGGAAAGTAGAATACTTGTACCGTAGTTCTATCATTTTGTGTCAATGTTCTTGACAGCCTCCTTTTGTCTGCGCTCTGCTTCAGTTATGTGTTGTATCTGTGTGTCAGTGTAGCGTGTGTTGTATCTGTGTGTCAGTGTAGCGTGTGTTGTATCTGTGTGTCAGTGTAGCGTGTGTTGTATCTGTGTGTCTGTAGCGTGTGTTGTATCTGTGTGTCAGTGTAGCGTGTGTTGTATCTGTGTGTCAGTGTAGCGTGTGTTGTATCTGTGTGTCAGTGTAGCGTGTGTTGTATCTGTGTGTCAGTGTAGCGTGTGTTGTATCTGTGTGTCAGTGTAGCGTGTGTTGTATCTGTGTGTCAGTGTAGCGTGTGTTGTATCTGTGTGTGATCAAATGAACACGAGATGAGTTTTATTACATACAATAAACAAAAGAACATCAAATGAGTTTTATTAGATAAAATAATGAATGAACATCAAATGAATTTTGTTACATACAATAAATGAAAGAACATCAAATGAGTTTTATTAGATATAACATATGAAAAACATCAAATCAGTTTTCACTGGCCTACCAAAGAAACAAGGTGCAGTTCAATGTGAAGACCATCGAAATTTGTAACAAAATGTTACATTCCTATATCTGAACAGAGAATTTGCTATCAAACATTCCTATGTCTTGACGCAGAACTGTCTGATGTGTGGTCTGATGTGTGGTCTGATGTGTGGTCTGTTTTCTTACAAAAATTACTTTAAAAAAATTTCTGCCGTTAATTTGATGTTTCTGAAATGAAGATGGCGTGCACGATCTTCTGTGGCACTTGTGAACGCTAAATGTTTGCTACAAGTAAGCCAAGTCTGAGATGCTATGTTGTGAATGCTAAATGTTTGCTACAAGTAAGCCAAGTCTGAGATGACGATCTTCTGTGGCACTTGTGAACGCTAAATGTTTGCTACAAGTAAGCCAAGTCTGAGATGCTATGTTGCGAATGCTAAATGTTTGCTACAAGTAAGCCAAGTCTGAGATGCTATGTTGTGAATGCTAAATGTTTGCTACAATTAAGCCAAGTCTGAGATGCTATGTTGCGAACTTGACAAACGAGAAACAAATGTTGAAGTGAACTAGCGGCACATTTCTCAGGACAGCCATGTGACAGCCCCTCGACCGCCGCTGCTACAAACTGAGATCTCTGACAGTCTGCAGTCCCTCACTGCGACATCTGACATTTCGCTGCCCGCCAAAGACTCCAGGTTTTGTCGCTTCACTGGACGTCCAGACTACACTGACCATTATGACGTCACTTCCGATTCGTCAAATGTCATCGACGTCTGCCATTATACGGGAAGCGAGGAGTGCAGAAAATTATGGTCTGGTCGCCGTAGTGGATGTACCGATTCCGCGCCAACGATTTTCTAGTCCACATTTTGTCAGTCAGTGCCACTTCTCAGGTTGTTACTGAAGCCACCCCCCGCCCCTCGGTCCTCCCTACCCCCCTCCACATCTCGCCCTGTTTTCTTCACTCTCTCTCTCTCACTCACTCTCTCTCTCACTCTCTCTCTCACTCTCTCTCTCACTTTCTCTTTCTCTCTCTCTCTCTACTCTCTCTCTCTCTCTTCGTCTTTACCTTTCTTCTTCATTCATCGTCTTATACCGACACAAAAGATGGCTGAAGTTATACTATGTTTGTGTTTGTGTGGTCTTGGTTTATAAAGAGGAAAGTAGAATACTTGTACCGTAGTTCTATCGTTTTGTGTCAATGTTCTTGACAGCCTCCTTTTGTCTGCGCTCTGCTTCAGTTATGTGTTGTATCTGTGTGTCAGTGTAGCGTGTGTTGTATCTGTGTGTCAGTGTAGCGTGTGTTGTATCTGTGTGTCAGTGTAGCGTGTGTTGTATCTGTGTGTCAGTGTAGCGTGTGTTGTATCTGTGTGTCAGTGTAGCGTGTGTTGTATCTGTGTGTGATCAAATGAACACGAGATGAGTTTTATTACATACAATAAACAAAAGAACATCAAATGAGTTTTATTAGATAAAATAATGAATGAACATCAAATGAATTTTGTTACATACAATAAATGAAAGAACATCAAATGAGTTTTATTAGATATAACATATGAAAAACATCAAATGAGTTTCATAAGTAAATAATTGAAAGAATATCAAATGGGTTTTACAAAGTAAATAATTGAAAGAACATCAAATGGGTTTTACTAAGTATAATAATTGAAAGAACATCAAATGGGTTTTACTAAGTATAATAATTGAAAGAACATCAAATGGTTTTTACTAAGTATAATAATTGAAAGAACATCAAATGGTTTTTACTAAGTATAATAATTGAAAGAACATCAAATGGTTTTTACTAAGTATAATAATTGAAAGAACATCAAATGGTTTTTACTAAGAATAATAATTGAAAGAACATCAAATGGGTTTTACTAAGTATAATAATTGAAAGAACATCAAATGGGTTTTACTAAGTATAATAATTGAAAGAACATCAAATGAGTTCTTGATTTATACTTTTTCGCTGCTGAATATGTTTTAATAGAAAGTTTTCAGTGAAAAAGTTCTATACCATTAATATGTTCCGTCCTACCATATTAATATGTTCCTTCTTACCATATTAACATGTGCTTTCTTACCTTATTAATATGTTCCTTCTTACTATATTAATATATTCTTTCTTACTATATTAATAAGTTCTTTCTTACTATGTCAATGTTCTTTTTTACCATATTAGTATGGTCTTTCTTACTACATTAATATGTTCTTTCTTACTATATTAATGTTCCTTCTTACCATATTAATATGTTCTGTCCTACTGTATTAATATGTTCCTTCTTACCATATTAATATGTTCTGTCCTACTGTATTAATATGTTCCTTCTTACCATATTAATATGTTTATTCTTACTATATTAATATGTTTATTCTTACTATATTAATATGTTTATTCTTACTATATTAATATGTTTATTCTTACTATATTAATATGTTTATTCTTACTATATTAATATGTTTATTCTTACTATATTAATATGTTTATTCTTACTATATTAATATGTTTATTCTTACTATATTAATATGTTCCTTCTTACTACATTAATATGTTCCATCTTACTATATTAATATGTTCTTTCTTACTACATTAATATTCTTTATTAGTATATGATATGTTCCTTCTTGCTATATTAATATGTTCCTTCTTACTATATTAATATGTTCCTTCTTACTACATTAATATATTCTTTATTAGTATATTGATATGTTCCTTCTTACTACATTAATATATTCTTTATTAGTATATTAATATGTTCCTTCTTACTACATTAATATATTCTTTATTAGTATATTAATATGTTCCTTCTTACTACATTAATATATTCTTTATTAGTATATTGATATGTTCCTTCTTACTACATTAATATATTCTTTATTAGTATATTGATATGTTCCTTCTTACTATTAATATGTTCTTTCTTACTATATTATGTTCCTTCTTACTACATTAATATGTTCTTTCTTACTATATTAATGTTCCTTCTTACCATATTAATATGTTCTGTCTTACCATATTAATATGTTTATTCTTACTATATTAATATGTTTATTCTTACTATATTAATATGTTTATTCTTACTATATTAATATGTTTATTCTTACTATATTAATATGTTTATTCTTACTATATTAATATGTTTATTCTTACTATATTAATATGTTTATTCTTACTATATTAATATGTTCCTTCTTACTACATTAATATGTTCCATCTTACTATATTAATATGTTCTTTCTTACTAATGTTCCTTCTTAATATATTGATATGTTCCTTCTTGCTATATTAATATGTTCCTTCTTACCATATTAATATGTTCCTTCTTACTACATTAATATATTCTTTATTAGTATATTGATATGTTCCTTCTTACTACATTAATATATTCTTTATTAGTATATTAATATGTTCCTTCTTACTACATTAATATATTCTTTATTAGTATATTAATATGTTCCTTCTTACTACATTAATATATTCTTTATTAGTATATTGATATGTTCCTTCTTACTACATTAATATATTCTTTATTAGTATATTGATATGTTCCTTCTTACTATATTAATATGTTATTTCTTGCTATATTAATATGTTCCTTCTTACTACATTAATATATTCTTTATTAGTATATTAATATGTTCCTTCTTACTATATTAATATGTTATTTCTTGCTATATTAATATGTTCCTTCTTACCATATTAATATGTTCCTTCTTACCATATTAATATGTTCCTTCTTACCATATTAATATGTTCCTTCTTACTACATTAATATATTCTTTATTAGTATATTGATATGTTCCTTCTTACCATGTTCCAACAGATTTTCCAAGTAATCCCTCCCCCCCTCCCCCCCCCCAACAGATCTCCATTTCCCATTTCTGATAAATGACATAAGAAAATATGATATTGATTGTGCAGTTGTTGAGAACTTTCTTTCAGGTATGATTTTATCACGTGGTGCTTGCTGTGTGTCATCTGATGCTTGTGTTGACATTGACGAGTGTTTTCTCTTTGTCGAATCTTAAGCACAGATTTAAACTCTTCTCCTCTGTCCACATGTCCACGAAGTCTTTGCTGTTGTAAGTACATCCTTGCATTATAGAACGATACTCTAACGTGAATATCTACATATTTCTGACTGAGTTCAACCCAGGTGCCATGTTCACTTTGAAGCTGTTGTGTTGATTCATTGTATGAAGACAATCAAGACAAATTATCAACAAGCAAGTACAGTTTTAACTTGTTATTTTACTGCACAAACTTTGTGTTCCAAGTTATTTTATGCCTGTTGTTTTTGCCTGTTGTTTTTGCCTGTTGTTTGTGTCTGTTGTCTTTGTCTGTTGTCTTTGTCTGCTGTATTTGCTTGTTGTAGTTGCCACAGTTTCATACAGGGAGTTTAAGTTTCTCCCAGGTGATATCACAGAGGTAGGATATCTTCTCTTCCACTTGTTCATCTTGTACCTGATGACTACATCAATATCATGTATGACATCCTCTCTTCCACTTGTTTATCTTGTACCTGATGACTACATCAATATCAAGTATGACATCCTCTCTTCCACTTGTTTATCTTGTATCTGATGACTACATCAATATCAAGTATGACATCCTCTCTTCCACTTGTTTATCTTGTACCTGATGACTACATCAATATCAAGTATGACATTCTCTCTTCCACTTGTTCATCTTGTATCTGATGACTACATCAATATCAAGTATGACATCCTCTCTTCCACTTGTTCATCTTGTATCTGATGACTACGTCAATATCATGTATGACATCCTCTCTTCCACTTGTTCATCTTGTATCTGATGACTACATCAATATCAAGTATGACATCCTCTCTTCCACTTGTTCATCTTGTATCTGATGACTACGTCAATATCAAGTATGACATCCTCTCTTCCACTTGTTCATCTTGTATCTGATGACTACGTCAATATCATGTATGACATCCTCTCTTCCACTTGTTCATCTTGTATCTGATGACTACGTCAATATCAAGTATGACATCCTCTCTTCCACTTGTTCATCTTGTATCTGATGACTACATCAATATCAAGTTTGACATCTTCCAATTGTTCATCTTGTACCTGATGACTACATCAATATCAAGTTTGACATCTTCCAATTGTTCATCTTGTATCTGATGACTACGTCAATATCATGTATGACATCCTCTCTTCCACTTGTTCATCTTGTACCTGATGACTACGTCAATATCAAGTATGACATCCTCTATTCCAATTGTTCATCTTGTATCTGATGACTACATCAATATCAAGTTTGACATGTCCTTCCAAACATGGCCCATCCCTGGGGAGAAGAGAAAGAAAGTACAGAAAACAGCCTGTGATAAGTCATCTGAGAGAGAAAGAAAGTACAGAAAACAGCCTGTGATAAGTCATCTGAGAGAGAAAGAAAGTACAGAAAACAGCCTGTGATAAGTCATCTGAGAGAGAAAGAAAGTACAGAAAACAGCCTGTGATAAGTCATCTGTTGAGTTTCACCAGTCGCGGGCGTCCAGCATCATCTGACAGTGAGTAGTCTTGTCAACAAATAATAGGCTTTTATTTGTTTCTGCTATCAAATGGAACACAACAGGCCAAGGAAAAAGAGGCAGATCGCGTGAAACTCTGAAGAGGACATTGTTAAGAAAGGCCAAATTAATAGGCATAAAATCCTTTGATGAGGTTGAAAGACTCGCCGAAGACAGGAAAAAGTGGCGAACTACCTTGCGAGCCCTATGTGACGTTTAACGGCACGGGAAGGATATAAGATATAAGAAGATTTGTTTCTGCGTCGCTTAAATTGGGCAGTACTTCATTTTGGAAGTCTTAAACAGTGGACACACTACTCTTTCTGTTTCCTTTCCATATATACCTTGTGTATGACAATCATTTCATATGTCCTTTGTCTCTGACAATCATTCCATGTATGCCTTGTGTCCTACAGTCATTCCATATATGTCTTGTGTCTGACAATCATATCATATATGCCGTGTGTCTGACAATCATTTCATATATGCCTTGTGTCTGACAATAATTTCACATATGCATTGTCTCTGACAATCATTTCATGTATGCTTTGTGTCTTATGTCTGACAATCATTTCATATATAACTTGTGTCTGACAATCATTTCATATATGCTTTTGTCTGACAATCATATATAAACTCGGAATATGAATATGATGTATGGGTGCGGTGTATGGATACTAAAGATACGGTACACTAACATATAGACTCACATTACACTAACATATAGACTCACACTACACTAACATATAGACTCACATACACTAACATATAGACTCACACTACACTAACATACAGACTCACATTACACTAACATACACACTCACACTGCACTAACATATAGACTCACACTAACATATAGACTCACACTAACATATAGACTCACACTAACATATAGACTCACACTACACTAACATATAGACTCACATACACTAACATATAGACTCACACTACACTAACATACAGACTCACATTACACTAACATACACACTCACACTGCACTAACATATAGACTCACACTAACATATAGACTCACACTAACATATAGACTCACACTAACATATAGACTCACACTACACTAACATTTAGACCCAGATTACACTAACATATAAACTCGCATTACACTAATATACAGACTCACATTACACTAACATACATACTCACACTAACATATAGACTCACACTACATTAACATATAGACTGACACCAACATGTCAAATGGCATGACAGACTAACTGTCAAGTGACATGATAAACTAACTGTCAATCAGTGGAAGTGAATGTGACGGGCTGTATCAAGATATTTGTCAAGAAATTTTCTCGTGGTCTTTTTGAAACCACCTCAAGCTGTAAACATATTGTTGTCCATCAACAGACATGACAGAGGTGTATCCACATTGTGGGGAGTTTAGTTTTCTTGGATCATCAACAGACATGACAGAGGCGTATCCACATTGTGGGGAGTTTAGTTTTCTTGGATCATCAACAGACATGACAGAGGCGTATCCACATTGTGGGGAGTTTAGTTTTCTTGGATCATCAACAGACATGACAGAGGTGTATCCACATGTGGGGAGTTTAGTTTTCAAGATCCTTGTATCATCAATAGACATGACAGAGGCGTATCCAAGTGTGGCGAGTTTCGTTTCCTTGGATCATCAACAGACCTGACAGAGGTGTCAGATAATCCTGCCTTGTTGTCAGACAATCCCGTTTTGTTGAAATAAGAATATTAATACTGGACGCAATCTCTAACAAACATTACAACTTAATTTCTTGTATGAAAGTGTGAGCTCGGGTTTTTGCTCCAGTCAAGTGGTTTGTAGATCCCTGCATGTTGTACCAGTCACATGGCTTGTAGATCCCTGCATGTTGTCCCAGTCTTATGGTTTGTAGATCCCTTCATTTTGGAAGTCTTAAACAGTGGACACACTACTCTTTCTGTTTCCTTTCCATATATACCTTGTGTATGACAATCATTTCATATGTCCTTTGTCTCTGACAATCATTCCATGTATGCCTTGTGTCCTACAGTCATTCCATATATGTCTTGTGTCTGACAATCATATCATATATGCCGTGTGTCTGACAATCATTTCATATATGCCTTGTGTCTGACAATAATTTCACATATGCATTGTCTCTGACAATCATTTCATGTATGCTTTGTGTCTTATGTCTGACAATCATTTCATATATAACTTGTGTCTGACAATCATTTCATATATGCTTTTGTCTGACAATCATATATAAACTCGGAATATGAATATGATGTATGGGTGCGGTGTATGGATACTAAAGATACGGTACACTAACATATAGACTCACATTACACTAACATATAGACTCACACTACACTAACATATAGACTCACATACACTAACATATAGACTCACACTACACTAACATACAGACTCACATTACACTAACATACACACTCACACTGCACTAACATATAGACTCACACTAACATATAGACTCACACTAACATATAGACTCACACTAACATATAGACTCACACTACACTAACATATAGACTCACATACACTAACATATAGACTCACACTACACTAACATACAGACTCACATTACACTAACATACACACTCACACTGCACTAACATATAGACTCACACTAACATATAGACTCACACTAACATATAGACTCACACTAACATATAGACTCACACTACACTAACATTTAGACCCAGATTACACTAACATATAAACTCGCATTACACTAATATACAGACTCACATTACACTAACATACATACTCACACTAACATATAGACTCACACTACATTAACATATAGACTGACACCAACATGTCAAATGGCATGACAGACTAACTGTCAAGTGACATGATAAACTAACTGTCAATCAGTGGAAGTGAATGTGACGGGCTGTATCAAGATATTTGTCAAGAAATTTTCTCGTGGTCTTTTTGAAACCACCTCAAGCTGTAAACATATTGTTGTCCATCAACAGACATGACAGAGGTGTATCCACATTGTGGGGAGTTTAGTTTTCTTGGATCATCAACAGACATGACAGAGGCGTATCCACATTGTGGGGAGTTTAGTTTTCTTGGATCATCAACAGACATGACAGAGGCGTATCCACATTGTGGGGAGTTTAGTTTTCTTGGATCATCAACAGACATGACAGAGGTGTATCCACATGTGGGGAGTTTAGTTTTCAAGATCCTTGTATCATCAATAGACATGACAGAGGCGTATCCAAGTGTGGCGAGTTTCGTTTCCTTGGATCATCAACAGACCTGACAGAGGTGTCAGATAATCCTGCCTTGTTGTCAGACAATCCCGTTTTGTTGAAATAAGAATATTAATACTGGACGCAATCTCTAACAAACATTACAACTTAATTTCTTGTATGAAAGTGTGAGCTCGGGTTTTTGCTCCAGTCAAGTGGTTTGTAGATCCCTGCATGTTGTACCAGTCACATGGCTTGTAGATCCCTGCATGTTGTCCCAGTCTTATGGTTTGTAGATCCCTGCATGTTGTACCAGTCAAATGGCTTGTAGATCCCTGCATGTTGTCCCAGTCAAATGGCTTGTAGATCCCTGCATGTTGTCCCAGTCAAGTGGTTTGTAGATCCCTGCATGTTGTCCCAGTCAAATGGCTTGTAGATCCTTGCATGTTGTCCCAGTCAAATGGCTTGTAGATCTCTGCACGTTGTCCCAGTCAAATGGATTGTAGATCCCTGCATGTTGTCCCAGTCAAGTGGTATGTGGATCCTCGCATGTTATCCCAGTCAAGTGGTATGTGGATCCTCGCATGTTGTCCCAGTCAAGTGGTATGTGGATCCTCGCATGTTGTCCCAGTCAAGTGGTATGTGGATCCTCGCATATTGTCCCAGTCAAGTGGTTTGTTGTTCCTGTGATACTGCCATACTCCTGTGTAGAATGCCAAAAGACTGCAGGCGACTTTAGTCATTAGCCTGTGATGGAAAATACACATTTAAATGTGTAGATAAAACTAATATAACGGCCTAACAGTTAAGAAATGTCTTAAATAAAACTAATAAAACTACCTAATACTCGGATAGTAAGTCGAGTCCTTATCTAGTCGATTCCAAGTTGATTTTAAATAGAGTGGCTCTGGGTCTATTTCAAGTTGTTTCTTAAAAGTGAGTCTAGTCTGGCTCGGATCAGAGTCGACTGGGTCGAATTTCCAACTCTGTTTCCTTCATTACGTCACCTACTCAGCTCCTGTCAGTAGAACACAAAACACACAATGCAGACACAGACACACAATGCAGACACAGACACACAATGCAGACACAGACACACAATGCAGACACAAACACACAATGCAGACACAGACCACAATGCAGACACAGACCACAATGCAGACACAAACACACAATGCAGACACAGACACACAATGCAGACACAGACACACAATGCAGACACAAACACAAGGACAGACACAGACACACAGGCAGACACAGACACAGAACAGACAATGCAGACAGAACAGACAATGCAGACACAGACACACAATGCAGACACAGACACAGACAGACACATAACACACAATGCAGACACAGACACACAGAGAAACAGAGCACAGACACGACACAAAACATGCAATATAGGCACAAAACAGCGCAGACACAAAACATGCAATACAGACACAAACACACAGTACAGACACAAAACAGCGTAGACACAAAACATGCAGTACTGATACAAACATACAGTACAGACACAAAACAACACAGACACAAAACATGCAATATTGACACAAATACACCATACAGACACAAAACACACAGTGCAGGTACAAACTCTTTCAGATACAAACACACGTGCAGACACAAACACACTGTATAGACACAAACAAACACCTACATATAAAAACACACGTGCAGATACAAACAGACACCTACGATACAAACAGACACCTACGATACAAATAGACATATACGATACAAACAGACACCTACGATACAGACACCTACGATACAAACAGACACCTACGATACAAACAGACACCTACGATACAAACAGACATATACGATACAAACAGTCACGTACTGAACGTACACATGGCCTACAAACCAGCTTGAAAGGCTACTTCAAAAAAAATAATGTTCAACTCTTCGAAACATTTTTCTCAGTCCCCTCCTTGATCCCCCCTTCCACCTCCCTTCCACTCCCCCCCCCTCCTCTCCCGACCAGTACACCTCGCTGTGATGGGATGACCTGTATAGCAGACATGGCTTTCAAGTTCAAACGATGCCTGAGAGAAATAAATCTACAAGATGGTGTACATGATCTGCCCTCTTCGTTTTCATCTTCTCCTAGCACAGATAACTAGGGCATGATTTAAGCAGACAGTTATTTTAAGAGACAACAAAGGAAGAAGAGGAAGAACTTCTCTAGACTGACTTAGAAGTTGACCTCGGGTCGTTACGCTGTGTGTAAGGAGGTTTCCTAACAGAGTAAACTTAAGTATTTTGATACGCAAACTGTGCCGAACACAAATATTCAAGAGAACACACTGTCACTAGCCACAAACATTCAAAAGAGCACAATGTCACTAGCCACAAACATTCAAGAGAGCACAATGTCACTAGCCACAAACATTCAAAAGAGCACACTGTCACTAGCCACAAACTTTCAAGAGAGCACACTGTCACTAGCCACAAACATTCAAAAGAGCACAATGTCACTAGCCACAAACATTCAAGAGAGCACAATGTCACTAGCCACAAACATTCAAGAGAGCACAATGTCACTAGCCACAAACATTCAAGAGAGCACACTGTCACTAGCCACAAACATTCAAGAGAGCACACTGTCACTAGCCACAAACATTCAAAAGAGCACACTGTCACTAGAAGAGAGCACACTGTCACTAGAAGAGAGCACACTGTCACTAGAAGAGAACACACTGTCACTAGAAGAGAACACACTGTCACTAGAAGAGAGCACAATGTCACTAGAAGAGAACACACTGTCACTAGAAGAGAGCACACTGTCCTACCCTCCTCAATCTTATCATCTTCTACTAATCAACAAGAACAGCTCACACTGGAAATAATCTTGATTCCCTTCAATAGTCACTATATGAAAATGTGTATGAAACAGGACTTCTGTGTGAAACTCCCGACTAAAAGAACACACAACTGACTGTTCACTGCGATTTGTCCTATCTTGGAAGGCCTGCCGCCATCTTTGTTCCAAATAACTTGTTGCAGACGTCTTCTCGCTGATCTGGGTCTCAGGTTGGTCAGTCGTACTTTGCTAACAATGACTGGGTCTCAAGTTGGTCAATCGTACTTTGCTAACATTGACTGGGTCTCAAGTTGGTCAATCGTACTTTGCTAACAGTGACTGGATCTCAAGTTGGTCAGTCGTACTTTGCTAACAATGACTGGGTCTCAAGTTGGTCAAATGTACTTTGCTAACAGTGACTGGATCTCAAGTTGGTCAATCGTACTTTGCTAACAATGACTGGATCTCAAGTTGGTCAATCGTACTTTGCTAACAATGACTGGGTCTCAAGTTGGTCAATCGTACTTTGCTAACAGTGACTGGATCTCAAGTTGGTCAATCGTACTTTGCTAACAGTGACTGGGTCTCAAGTTGGTCAATCGTACTTTGCTAACAGTGACTGGATCTCAAGTTGGTCAATCGTACTTTGCTAACAATGACTGGGTCTCAAGTTGGTCAAATGTACTTTGCTAACAGTGACTGGATCTCAAGTTGGTCAATCGTACTTTGCTAACAATGAGTGGGTCTCTTGTTGGTCAAATGTACTTTGCTAACAATGACTGGATCTCAAGTTGGTCAATCGTACTTTGCTAACAATGAGTGGGTCTCTTGTTGGTCAATCGTACTTTGCTAACAATGACTGGGTCTCAAGTTGGTCAACCGTACTTTGCTAACAGTGATCTGGGTCTCAAGTTGGTCAATTGTACTTTGCTAACAATGACTGGGTCTCAAGTTGGTCAGTCGTACTTTGCTAACATTGACTGGGTCTCAAGTTGGTCAGTCATACTTTGGTAACAACCTTCAGCACTTGTTATCACTAACCTTCTCTCACATGTTATCACTAACCTTCTCTCACTTGTTATCACTAACTTTCTCTAATTTGTTATCACTAACCTTCTCTTACTTGTTATCACTAACCTTCTCTCACTTGTTATCACTAACCTTCTCTCACTTGTTATCACTAACCTTCTCTTACTTGTTGTCACTAACCTTCTCTTACTTGTTATCACTAACCTTCTCTCACTTGTTATCACTAACCTTCTCTTACTTGTTATCACTAACCTTCTCTTACTTGTTATCACTAACCTTCTCTTACTTGTTATCACTAACCTTCTCTTACTTGTTATCACTAACCTTCTCTTACTTGTTATCATTAACCTTCTCTTACTTGTTATCATTAACCTTCTCTTACTTGTTATCACTAACCTTCTCTTACTTGTTATCACTAACCTTCTCTTACTTGTTATCACTAACCTTCTCTTACTTGTTATCACTAACCTTCTCTTACTTGTTATCACTAACCTTCTCTTACTTGTTATCACTAACCTTCTCGAGAATTCGTTGATAAATACCTGACATCCCAGGTCTGGCCTCAGCTTGTCCAACCGACATAAAATGCTCATGGCCGCCTTGACCTTTCCTCTCTGTCTCTCGCCCACTCCCCACTCTCTCTGCTTCTCTAACCTATGACGTCATACTTCCCATCAGTCGCACGCACTCACTCTACTCCTGCGTTCTTTCTCCTTACATGTGGACAGTTGTGATGTCTCAGACAAAACACAACACACAAAGTCCAGCAAGTATCCTTGCCTTGGCTAGCATAGCTACAAACGAGCTCTCTTCTTCTTCTTCTTCTTCTTCTTCTTCTTCTTTTTGCTGTTGTTGTTGTTGTTGTTGTTCTTCTTCTTCTTCTTCATCTGAACTGTTTCTCCTACTTGATAATGGCTTGCTTGATTAAAGTGTGATTATCTCTGCTACGTTATCTTCTATGCTGAGCTCGTGGGAGAGACTGCAGCTAAATGATATTTCAGTTCAATTATCTTTTCTATATGCACATAATATTTCTTTTCTATATGCACATAATATTTCTTTTCTATATGCACATAATATTTCTTTTCTATATGCACATAATATTTCCTTTCTATATGCACATGATATATCCTTACTATATGCATATAATACATCATTGCTATAAGCACATAATACATCTTTGCTATATGCACATAATGTCTTTGCTATATGCACATAATAAATCTTTGCTATATGCACATAATATGTCTTTGCTACATGCACATAATACATCTTTGCTGTAAGCACATAATATATCTTTGCTACATGGACATAGTACGCCTTTGCTATATGCACATAATATATCTTTACTATATCCACATAATACATATTTATTATATGCACATAATATAAATTTGCTATATGCACATAATATGTCTTCTACTACATGCACATAATACATCTTTGATATATGCAAATAATATCTCTGTTATATGCACATAATACATCTTGGCTATATGCACATAATACATCTTTGATATATGCACATAATATGTCTTTGCTATATGCACATAAAACATCTTTGTTATATGCACATAATATGTCTTTGCTATATGCACATAATATGTCTTTACTATATGCAATTATGTCTTTGCTATATGCACATAATATGTCTTTACTATATGCACATAATATGTCTTTGTTATATGCACATAATATGTCTTTGTTATGTGCACACATTACATATTTGCTAGATGCACACAATACATCTTTGCTATATGCACATAATATGTGTATTAACAATTGCAGGATGTCTAGTATACAGATAAAGTTTCATAACAAAGGGTAGAATGTTCTCTACTCTTTGTAAATAAAGTTTGATCATTCGTTCTTTCTCACAAAGTAGCGGGTGTGCTGGCCTGGCAAGCTACATTCTACATAGCTACAGAGTAACACGGTCTGGCAAGCTACATTCTACACAGCTACAGAGTAACACGGTCTGGCAAAGATACATTCTACACAGCTACAGAGTAACACGGTCTGGCAAAGCTACATTCTACACAGCTACAGAGTAACACGGTCTGGCAAAGATACATTCTACACAGCTACAGAGTAACACGGTCTGGCAAAGCTACATTCTACACAGCTACAGAGTAACACGGTCTGGCAAAGATACATTCTACACAGCTACAGAGTAACACGGTCTGGCAAAGCTACATTCTATACGGCTACAGAGTAACACGGCCTGGCAGAGCTACATACAACACAGCTACAGAGTAACACGGCCTGGCAAAGCTACATTCTACACAGCTACAGAGTAACACGGCCTGGCAGAGCTACATACAACACAGCTACAGAGTAACACGGCCTGGCAGAGCTACATACAACACAGCTACAGAGTAACACGGCCTGGCAGAGCTACATACAACACAGCTACAGAGTAACACGGCCTGGTAAAGCTACATTCTACATGGCTACAGAGTAACACGGTCTGACAAAGCTACATTCTACACAGATAAAGAGTAACACGGTCTGGCAAAGCTACATTCTACATAGCTACAGAGTAACACGGCCTGGCAGAGCTACATACAACACAGCTACACAGTAACACGGCCTGGCAAAAGTCTTTCAGACCTGATTTTAAAACGCTGGCAAATGTCTGAGCAGACAAGAACCCGTCTTATTGGCTAAAAGAAGCCAGCACAAGTTTGAAGCCATCAACAGATCTTTTGTAGAAATAAAATGTTCTATTTATTATATGCTATCACACCCGCAACATTGAGCTACCATCTTCTATTTCTTCTTCTTCTTCAACTGCCTCAATTAGCCAGTGGTGATCATGTCCCTCTACAGCAACTCGATCAACGAATTCTTCTTAAAACTACCTCATTCATATAGATAACTTTATCTGTGGCAGCTATATTATAGAAGGCCTTTCATGTCATATTTCATGTTCTGTGACAGCTGTACTATGTAAGGCAGTCATCATCATCATCATCATCAGGTGCCGTGCCGACTGGCGTTGGCTATTATGCTTCTCCAGAGTACGCGATCCTTCATGCAGGCCATCAGTTCAGTTGGTGATCTCCTCTCACACCATCCCGTCAGACTGTCCAGTATCATTTCTCTTGGTCTTCCTCTTGATCTTCTTCCTTCTATTTTTCCTGTTGTTATAATATTTTCAATGCCCCCTCTTCTCATTGCATGTCCTATGAAAGTACATTGTCTCTCTCTTATCTTTCTGACAAGGTTTTTTGTCTCTCCAGCTCTTCTCATACATTTGTAAGGCAGTTCATGTCATATTTCATGTTTTGTGACAACTGTATTATGAAAGGCAGTTCATGTCATATTTCATGTTTCTTACTTCCATCATCGACAACATCACATACATAAATGGACAATGATAGAATATTAGAATATTTAAGTCTTGGAACATTCGTGTATGAATGAGATTTAGATTTATGTTTGTTCAAACTGTCATTGTTTGTCTAATCTCGTGCCTTTTCTCCTGGCATACAAAGTCAGGTGGATGGACAGATAATTTATTAAAAGCTCATAGATTTACTGCCATCTTTGAAGAGATCACGCTTATGCTGCCCCTAGCTGAATTCACGTCCACTGCTTCTTGTCTGTCGTTTAGTTTTTTAAAAACTGATTAGCACAGAATTCATAACAAAGTACAAAACTCTTTGATACTAGCTCTAGATAATAGTACAATATGTGATAGTAGCTCTAGATAATAATACAATATGTGAATAGTAGCTCTAGATAATAATACAACATGTGATAGTAGCTCTAGATAATAATACAACATGTGATAGTAGCTCTAGATATTAGTACAGAGCTCTGTGATTGTAATTCTTGATAGCACAGTGCGACATTTCTCCCAGCAAGCTCTTGTAAGAGTTTATTTACAGCAAATTCTTCATTTTTGCTAAAATTCCCTTATTCAGCTTGTTCATTGTTTCTGTACCAGAATATATATTCTGGCTTTTGTTGTTATGTTATTTGTTCGTGAGCTAGCTCACAATCCAGACTTCATGTATGCACACAAAATGTTAGAACTAGCTGACAATCCAGACTTCATGTATGCACACAAAATGTTAGAACTAGCTCACAATCCAGGCTTGATGTATGCACACAAAATGTTAGAACTAGCTCACAATCCAGACTTCATGTATGCACACAAAATGTTAGAACTAGCTCACAATCCAGGCTTGATGTATACACAAAAAATGTTAGAACTAGCTGACAATCCAGACTTCACCTGTACACACAAAGTTTTAGAACCTAAAGAACTTTTGTTCCGTTATTTTCCACCATGTGACAGATTTTTGGCTGTTATATAGACTTACAAGAGACAGATCAAAGACTACCTGACAGAGAACTGTACAACCAGACAGATCAAAAGACTACCTGACAGAGAACTGTACAACCAGACAGATCAAAAGACTACCTGACAGTACAAAGGCTGGCTGCAGATCACGAAAAATGGAGAAAATTTGTTACTGCCACGCAAGACGCCAAAGGTGCACTGGGCAGTGACTGTTTAGCCAATAACCGACCGAAGACGTGGATGGATGGATGGATGGATGGATGGATGGATGGATGGATGGATGGATGGATGGATGGATGGAGGGGTGGGTGGGTGGATGGATGGATAGACGGACGGATGGATACCCGCAACATTGAGCTACCATCTTCTATTTCTTCTTCTTCTTCAACTGCCTCAATTAGCCAGTGGTGATCATGTCCCTCTACAGCAACTCGATCAACGAATTCTTCTTAAAACTACCTCATTCATATAGATAACTTTATCTGTGGCAGCTATATTATAGAAGGCCTTTCATGTCATATTTCATGTTCTGTGACAGCTGTACTATGTAAGGCAGTCATCATCATCATCATCATCAGGTGCCGTGCCGACTGGCGTTGGCTATTATGCTTCTCCAGAGTACGCGATCCTTCATGCAGGCCATCAGTTCAGTTGGTGATCTCCTCTCACACCATCCCGTCAGACTGTCCAGTATCATTTCTCTTGGTCTTCCTCTTGATCTTCTTCCTTCTATTTTTCCTGTTGTTATAATATTTTCAATGCCCCCTCTTCTCATTGCATGTCCTATGAAAGTACATTGTCTCTCTCTTATCTTTCTGACAAGGTTTTTTGTCTCTCCAGCTCTTCTCATACATTTGTAAGGCAGTTCATGTCATATTTCATGTTTTGTGACAACTGTATTATGAAAGGCAGTTCATGTCATATTTCATGTTTCTTACTTCCATCATCGACAACATCAACATACATAAATGGACAATGATAGAATATTAGAATATTTAAGTCTTGGAACATTCGTGTATGAATGAGATTTAGATTTATGTTTGTTCAAACTGTCATTGTTTGTCTAATCTCGTGCCTTTTCTCCTGGCATACAAAGTCAGGTGGATGGACAGATAATTTATTAAAAGCTCATAGATTTACTGCCATCTTTGAAGAGATCACGCTTCTGCTGCCCCTAGCTGAATTCACGTCCACTGCTTCTTGTCTGTCGTTTAGTTTTTTAAAAACTGATTAGCACAGAATTCATAACAAAGTACAAAACTCTTTGATACTAGCTCTAGATAATAGTACAATATGTGATAGTAGCTCTAGATAATAATACAATATGTGAATAGTAGCTCTAGATAATAATACAACATGTGATAGTAGCTCTAGATAATAATACAACATGTGATAGTAGCTCTAGATATTAGTACAGAGCTCTGTGATTGTAATTCTTGATAGCACAGTGCGACATTTCTCCCAGCAAGCTCTTGTAAGAGTTTATTTACAGCAAATTCTTCATTTTTGCTAAAATTCCCTTATTCAGCTTGTTCATTGTTTCTGTACCAGAATATATATTCTGGCTTTTGTTGTTATGTTATTTGTTCGTGAGCTAGCTCACAATCCAGACTTCATGTATGCACACAAAATGTTAGAACTAGCTGACAATCCAGACTTCATGTATGCACACAAAATGTTAGAACTAGCTCACCATCCAGGCTTGATGTATGCACACAAAATGTTAGAACTAGCTCACAATCCAGACTTCATGTATGCACACAAAATGTTAGAACTAGCTCACAATCCAGGCTTGATGTATACACAAAAAATGTTAGAACTAGCTGACAATCCAGACTTCACCTGTACACACAAAGTTTTAGAACCTAAAGAACTTTTGTTCCGTTATTTTCCACCATGTGACAGATTTTTGGCTGTTATATAGACTTACAAGAGACAGATCAAAGACTACCTGACAGAGAACTGTACAACCAGACAGATCAAAAGACTACCTGACAGAGAACTGTACAACCAGACAGATCAAAAGACTACCTGACAGTACAAAGGCTGGCTGCAGATCACGAAAAATGGAGAGAATTTGTTACTGCCACGCAAGACGCCAAAGGTGCACTGGGCAGTGACTGTTTAGCCAATAACCGACCGAAGACGTGGATGGATGGATGGATGGATGGATGGATGGATGGATGGATGGATGGATGGATGGATGGATGGAGGGGTGGGTGGGTGGATGGATGGATAGACGGACGGATGGATAGTTGGATGAGTGGTTGGTTGAATGGATAGATGGATGGATGGTTAGTTGGATGGATAGATGGTTGGACGGAAGGACGGAGAAACGGATGGATGGATGGATGGATGGATGGATGGATGGATGGATGGATGGATGGATGGATAGTTGGCTGGACAGAAAGACGGACGGGCTGACGGACCGATGGATGGATGGATGGACGGACGGACAGACGGACGGAAGGATGGATGGATGGATGGATGGATGGATGGATGGATGGACAGACGGACGGAAGGATGGATGAATGGATGGATGGACGGACGGACGGACCGACGGGAGGAAAGATGGATGAATGGATGGATGGACAGACGGACGGAAGGATGGATGAATGGATGGATGGACGGACGGACAGACGGACGGAAGGATGGATGGATGGATGGACAGAAGGATGGATGGATGGATGGATGGATGGATGGATGGATGGATGGAATTAGAGATATAGATTTTACAGCTTAAGCCTTTAATGCGCTTGGTTTCGTGAGGCTACAGATTTATTGATTGATTGATTGATTGATTGACTGATTGAGTGATTGACTGATATTTTTTTCAAAAAGGTTAAGAATTGGTCACTCAGGCCCTTCTGACATTCTGCCGTTTATCATATAACTTTCACTTTATTCCAGAGATTCTTTATCATATAACTTTCACTTTATTCCAGACATTCTTTATCATACAACTTTCACTTTATTCCAGACATTCTTTATCATACAACTTTCACTTTATTCCAGACATTCTTTATCATACAACTTTCACTTTATTCCAGACATTCTTTATCATACAACTTTCACTTTATTCCAGACATTCTTTATCATACAACTTTCACTTTATTCCAGACATTCTTTATCATACAACTTTCACTTTATTCCAGACATTCTTTATCATATAACTTTCACTTTATTCCAGACATTCTTTATCATATAACTTTCACTTTATTCCAGACATTCTTCATCATATAACTTTCACTTTATTCCAGACATTCTTTATCATATAACTTTCACTTTATTCCAGACATTCTTTATCATATAACTTTCACTTTATTCCAGACATTCTCTATCATATAACTTTCACTTTATTCCAGACATTCTTTATCATATAACTTTCACTTTATTCCAGACATTCTACAAATATGCTGCTAATTTAACAAACATAATTAACAATAAAATAACTACATACACATACAAATGACTAACTACATACACATATAAATGACTGTCTACTAAACAAAAATTTCTTTACTATTCAGAATAAACAATTCACTGAATTCAGTGTCTGTGAAGCAGTCTAAGATAACTTTTAAGTTTTACGATTCATGGAGGCATCTAATCCACATCAAATAGATATTGGAAATGTTTGTAGTTGTAGGAAGGAGTATAGTTTATATTTTTTATATACATAATGGGAGGGTATTCCAAAGATGAGCAGCAGAATAACTAAAATTGTTATTGTAAAGATCAAGTACAATTTTAGTTTAAAGATCAAGTATAGGCCAAGCAAAGACTGCATTTCAGAGAATGAGAAACATATTGACCAACACATCTTTATCAATGAATGTTAGAAAACGAGTCCTAAAATGCTATATTGAACCTATCATGTTATATGGAAGTGAATCATGGACAATAGGCAAGTCTGCACAAAAATCATTGGAAGCAGCAGAAATGTGGTTTATTAGAAGAATGTTGCGAATCCCCTGGACAGCAAAAATAACTAATGAAGAATGTAGGAGAAGAGCTGGAGAGACAAAAAACCTTGTCAAAAAGATAAGAGAGAGACAATGTACTTTCATAGGACATGCAATGAGAAGAGGGGGCATTGAAAATATTATAACAACAGGAAAAATAGAAGGAAGAAGATCAAGAGGAAGACCAAGAGAAATGATACTGGACAGTCTGACGGGATGGTGTGAGAGGAGATCACCAACTGAGCTGATGGCCTGCATGAAGGATCGCGTACTCTGGAAAAGCATAATAGCCAACGCCAGTCGGCACGGCACATGATGATGATGATGAAAGATCAAGTCTAGGTTTTGGAAGACATATGTTGTTCAAGCGTTGACTGCACTTTGGGCTAAATTTAAACAGGTTCCATAGATAAGGCGGGGCATGTCGTGAAAGAATTTGATGTACTAACTTGGCTTTGTTGAAGAGGAACCTGTTCTTAAGAGGCAGTATTTTGATACGTTTATGCTGGTTAGTTGTTTGTGCTTGATCTTTGTCACTAATAAGCTTTTCTGCTCGCTTTTGGAGTGAGCAAAGCCTCTTTGTATTTGACACTGAGCAACCATCCCAAACTGTTGAGCAATAGTCAAAATGTGTTTATATATGTGATAAGTAGAACGTCTTCCTTGTGTCTTGATCGATAAAGTGCTTAATTTTGACTAACTGTTATACTTTGTATGCGATGAGTTTTGTTAGACCTTGCACGTGAGTAGCACAGATACAACTTGAGCTAATTAATATATTTCTTTCATGCTGATTTTAGTTTCAGAAACGACTACATGTATTTCTTTCATGCTGATTTTAGTTTCAGAAACTGCTACATGTATTTCTTTCATGCTGATTTTAGTTCCAGACATTCTTTATCATATAACTTTCACTTTATTCCAGACATTCTTTATCATATAACTTTCACTTTATTCCAGACATTCTTCATCATATAACTTTCACTTATTCCAGACATTCTTTATCATATAACTTTCACTTTATTCCAGACATTCTTTATCATATAACTTTCACTTTATTCCAGACATTCTCTATCATATAACTTTCACTTTATTCCAGACATTCTTTATCATATAACTTTCACTTTATTCCAGACATTCTACAAATATGCTGCTAATTTAACAAACATAATTAACAATAAAATAACTACATACACATACAAATGACTAACTACATACACATATAAATGACTGTCTACTAAACAAAAATTTCTTTACTATTCAGAATAAACAATTCACTGAATTCAGTGTCTGTGAAGCAGTCTAAGATAACTTTTAAGTTTTACGATTCATGGAGGCATCTAATCCACATCAAATAGATATTGGAAATGTTTGTAGTTGTAGGAAGGAGTATAGTTTATATTTTTTATATACATAATGGGAGGGCATTCCAAAGATGAGCAGCAGAATAACTAAAATTGTTCTTGTAAAGATCAAGTACAATTTTAGTTTAAAGATCAAGTATAGGCCAAGCAAAGACTGCATTTCAGAGAATGAGAAACATATTGACCAACACATCCTTATCAATGAATGTTAGAAAACGAGTCCTAAAATGCTATATTGAACCTATCTTGTTACATGGAAGTGAATCATGGACAATAGGCAAGTCTGCACAAAAATCATTGGAAGCAGCAGAAATGTGGTTTATTAGAAGAATGTTGCGAATCCCCTGGACAGCAAAAATAACTAATGAAGAATGTATGAGAAGAGCTGGAGAGACAAAAAACCTTGTCAAAAAGATAAGAGAGAGACAATGTACTTTCATAGGACATGCAATGAGAAGAGGGGGCATTGAAAATATTATAACAACAGGAAAAATAGAAGGAAGAAGATCAAGAGGAAGACCAAGAGAAATGATACTGGACAGTCTGACGGGATGGTGTGAGAGGAGATCACCAACTGAGCTGATGGCCTGCATGAAGGATCGCGTACTCTGGAGAAGCATAATAGCCAACGCCAGTCGGCACGGCACATGATGATGATGATGAAAGATCAAGTCTAGGTTTTGGAAGACATATGTTGTTCAAGCGTTGACTACACTTTGGGCTAAATTTAAACAGGTTCCATAGATAAGGCGGGGCATGTCGTGAAAGAATTTTATGTACTAACTTGGCTTTGTTGAAGAGGAACCTGTTCTTAAGAGGCAGTATTTTGATACGTTTATGCTGGTTAGTTGTTTGTGCTTGATCTTTGTCACTAATAAGCTTTTCTGCTCGCTTTTGGAGTGAGCAAAGCCTCTTTGTATTTGACACTGAGCAACCATCCCAAACTGTTGAGCAATAGTCAAAATGTGTTTATATATGTGATAAGTAGAATGTCTTCCTTGTGTCTTGATCGATAAAGTGCTTAATTTTGACTAACTGTTATACTTTGTATGCGATGAGTTTTGTTAGACCTTGCACGTGAGTAGCACAGATACAACTTGAGCTAATTAATATATTTCTTTCATGCTGATTTTAGTTTCAGAAACGACTACATGTATTTCTTTCATGCTGATTTTAGTTTCAGAAACTGCTACATGTATTTCTTTCATGCTGATTTTAGTTTCAGAAACTGCTACATGTATTTCTTTCATGCTGATTTTAGTTTCAGAAACTGCTACATGTATTTCTTTCATGCTGATTTTAGTTTCAGAAACTGCTACATGTATTTCTTTCATGCTGATTTTAGTTTCAGAAACTGCTACATGTATTTCTTTCATGCTGATTTTAGTTTCAGAAACTGCTACATGTATTTCTTTCATGCTGATTTTAGTTTCAGAAACCGCTACATGTATTTCTTTCATGCTGATTTTAGTTTCAGAAACCGCTACATGTATTTCTTTCATGCTGATTTTAGTTTCAGAAACCGCTACATGTATTTCTTTCATGCTGATTTTAGTTTCATAAACGGCTACAGGCATTTCTTTCATGCTGATTTTAGTTTCAGAGAACTAATCATATCATATTTTTTCATGCTGATTTTAGTTTCAGAGAACTAACCATATCATATTTCTTTCATGCTGATTTTAGTTTCAGAGAACTAATCATATCATATTTTTTCATGCTGATTTTAGTTCAGAGAACTAACCATATCATATTTCTTTCATGCTGATTTTAGTTTCAGAGAACTAACCATATCATATTTTTTTCATGCTGATTTTAGTTTCAGAGAACTAACCATATCATATTTCTTTCATGCTGATTTTAGTTTCAGAGAACTAATCATATCATATTTTTTCATGCTGATTTTAGTTTCAGAGAACTAACCATATCATATTTTTTCATGCTGATTTTAGTTTCAGAGAACTAACCATATCATATTTTTTCATGCTGATTTTAGTTTAAAGATCAAGTATAGGCCAAGCAAAGACTGCATTTCAGAGAATGAGAAACATATTGACCAACACATCCTTATCAATGAATGTTAGAAAACGAGTCCTAAAATGCTATATTGAACCTATCTTGTTACATGGAAGTGAATCATGGACAATAGGCAAGTCTGCACAAAAATCATTGGAAGCAGCAGAAATGTGGTTTATTAGAAGAATGTTGCGAATCCCCTGGACAGCAAAAATAACTAATGAAGAATGTATGAGAAGAGCTGGAGAGACAAAAAACCTTGTCAAAAAGATAAGAGAGAGACAATGTACTTTCATAGGACATGCAATGAGAAGAGGGGGCATTGAAAATATTATAACAACAGGAAAAATAGAAGGAAGAAGATCAAGAGGAAGACCAAGAGAAATGATACTGGACAGTCTGACGGGATGGTGTGAGAGGAGATCACCAACTGAGCTGATGGCCTGCATGAAGGATCGCGTACTCTGGAGAAGCATAATAGCCAACGCCAGTCGGCACGGCACATGATGATGATGATGAAAGATCAAGTCTAGGTTTTGGAAGACATATGTTGTTCAAGCGTTGACTACACTTTGGGCTAAATTTAAACAGGTTCCATAGATAAGGCGGGGCATGTCGTGAAAGAATTTTATGTACTAACTTGGCTTTGTTGAAGAGGAACCTGTTCTTAAGAGGCAGTATTTTGATACGTTTATGCTGGTTAGTTGTTTGTGCTTGATCTTTGTCACTAATAAGCTTTTCTGCTCGCTTTTGGAGTGAGCAAAGCCTCTTTGTATTTGACACTGAGCAACCATCCCAAACTGTTGAGCAATAGTCAAAATGTGTTTATATATGTGATAAGTAGAACGTCTTCCTTGTGTCTTGATCGATAAAGTGCTTAATTTTGACTAACTGTTATACTTTGTATGCGATGAGTTTTGTTAGACCTTGCACGTGAGTAGCACAGATACAACTTGAGCTAATTAATATATTTCTTTCATGCTGATTTTAGTTTCAGAAACGACTACATGTATTTCTTTCATGCTGATTTTAGTTTCAGAAACTGCTACATGTATTTCTTTCATGCTGATTTTAGTTTCAGAAACTGCTACATGTATTTCTTTCATGCTGATTTTAGTTTCAGAAACCGCTACATGTATTTCTTTCATGCTGATTTTAGTTTCAGAAACCGCTACATGTATTTCTTTCATGCTGATTTTAGTTTCAGAAACCGCTACATGTATTTCTTTCATGCTGATTTTAGTTTCAGAAACTGCTACATGTATTTCTTTCATGCTGATTTTAGTTTCAGAAACCGCTACATGTATTTCTTTCATGCTGATTTTAGTTTCAGAAACCGCTACATGTATTTCTTTCATGCTGATTTTAGTTTCATAAACGGCTACAGGCATTTCTTTCATGCTGATTTTAGTTTCAGAGAACTAATCATATCATATTTTTTCATGCTGATTTTAGTTTCAGAGAACTAACCATATCATATTCTTTCATGCTGATTTTAGTTCAGAGAACTAATCATATCATATTTTTTCATGCTGATTTTAGTTTCTGAGAACTAACCATATTATATTTTTTCATGCTGATTTTAGTTTCAGAGAACTAACCATATCATATTTTTTCATGCTGATTTTAGTTTCAGAGAACTAACCATATCATATTTTTTCATGCTGATTTTAGTTTCAGAAACTGCTACATGTATTTCTTTCATGCTGATTTTAGTTTCAGAAACCGCTACATGTATTTCTTTCATGCTGATTTTAGTTTCAGAAACCGCTACATGTATTTCTTTCATGCTGATTTTAGTTTCAGAAACCGCTACATGTATTTCTTTCATGCTGATTTTAGTTTCATAAACGGCTACAGGCATTTCTTTCATGCTGATTTTAGTTTCAGAGAACTAATCATATCATATTTTTTCATGCTGATTTTAGTTTCAGAGAACTAACCATATCATATTTCTTTCATGCTGATTTTAGTTTCAGAGAACTAATCATATCATATTTTTTCATGCTGATTTTAGTTTCAGAGAACTAACCATATCATATTTCTTTCATGCTGATTTTAGTTTCAGAGAACTAACCATATCATATTTTTTTCATGCTGATTTTAGTTTCAGAGAACTAACCATATCATATAACTTTCACTTTATTCCAGACATTCTTTATCATATAACTTTCACTTTATTCCAGACATTCTTCATCATATAACTTTCACTTTATTCCAGACATTCTTTATCATATAACTTTCACTTTATTCCAGACATTCTTTATCATATAACTTTCACTTTATTCCAGACATTCTCTATCATATAACTTTCACTTTATTCCAGACATTCTTTATCATATAACTTTCACTTTATTCCAGACATTCTACAAATATGCTGCTAATTTAACAAACATAATTAACAATAAATAACTACATACACATACAAATGACTAACTACATACACATATAAATGACTGTCTACTAAACAAAAATTTCTTTACTATTCAGAATAAACAATTCACTGAATTCAGTGTCTGTGAAGCAGTCTAAGATAACTTTTAAGTTTTACGATTCATGGAGGCATCTAATCCACATCAAATAGATATTGGAAATGTTTGTAGTTGTAGGAAGGAGTATAGTTTATATTTTTTATATACATAATGGGAGGGCATTCCAAAGATGAGCAGCAGAATAACTAAAATTGTTCTTGTAAAGATCAAGTACAATTTTAGTTTAAAGATCAAGTATAGGCCAAGCAAAGACTGCATTTCAGAGAATGAGAAACATATTGACCAACACATCCTTATCAATGAATGTTAGAAAACGAGTCCTAAAATGCTATATTGAACCTATCTTGTTACATGGAAGTGAATCATGGACAATAGGCAAGTCTGCACAAAATCATTGGAAGCAGCAGAAATGTGGTTTATTAGAAGAATGTTGCGAATCCCCTGGACAGCAAAAATAACTAATGAAGAATGTATGAGAAGAGCTGGAGAGACAAAAAACCTTGTCAAAAAGATAAGAGAGAGACAATGTACTTTCATAGGACATGCAATGAGAAGAGGGGGCATTGAAAATATTATAACAACAGGAAAAATAGAAGGAAGAAGATCAAGAGGAAGACCAAGAGAAATGATACTGGACAGTCTGACGGGATGGTGTGAGAGGAGATCACCAACTGAGCTGATGGCCTGCATGAAGGATCGCGTACTCTGGAGAAGCATAATAGCCAACGCCAGTCGGCACGGCACATGATGATGATGATGAAAGATCAAGTCTAGGTTTTGGAAGACATATGTTGTTCAAGCGTTGACTACACTTTGGGCTAAATTTAAACAGGTTCCATAGATAAGGCGGGGCATGTCGTGAAAGAATTTTATGTACTAACTTGGCTTTGTTGAAGAGGAACCTGTTCTTAAGAGGCAGTATTTTGATACGTTTATGCTGGTTAGTTGTTTGTGCTTGATCTTTGTCACTAATAAGCTTTTCTGCTCGCTTTTGGAGTGAGCAAAGCCTCTTTGTATTTGACACTGAGCAACCATCCCAAACTGTTGAGCAATAGTCAAAATGTGTTTATATATGTGATAAGTAGAATGTCTTCCTTGTGTCTTGATCGATAAAGTGCTTAATTTTGACTAACTGTTATACTTTGTATGCGATGAGTTTTGTTAGACCTTGCACGTGAGTAGCACAGATACAACTTGAGCTAATTAATATATTTCTTTCATGCTGATTTTAGTTTCAGAAACGACTACATGTATTTCTTTCATGCTGATTTTAGTTTCAGAAACTGCTACATGTATTTCTTTCATGCTGATTTTAGTTTCAGAAACTGCTACATGTATTTCTTTCATGCTGATTTTAGTTTCAGAAACTGCTACATGTATTTCTTTCATGCTGATTTTAGTTTCAGAAACTGCTACATGTATTTCTTTCATGCTGATTTTAGTTTCAGAAACTGCTACATGTATTTCTTTCATGCTGATTTTAGTTTCAGAAACTGCTACATGTATTTCTTTCATGCTGATTTTAGTTTCAGAAACCGCTACATGTATTTCTTTCATGCTGATTTTAGTTTCAGAAACCGCTACATGTATTTCTTTCATGCTGATTTTAGTTTCAGAAACCGCTACATGTATTTCTTTCATGCTGATTTTAGTTTCATAAACGGCTACAGGCATTTCTTTCATGCTGATTTTAGTTTCAGAGAACTAACCATATCATATTTTTTCATGCTGATTTTAGTTTCAGAGAACTAACCATATCATATTTCTTTCATGCTGATTTTAGTTTCAGAGAAGTATGTGTCTACTAAAGAAGTATGTGCCTGCTAAAGAAGTATGTGCCTGCTAAAGAAGTATGTGTCTGCTAAAGAAGTATGTGCCTGCTAAAGAAGTATGTGCCTGCTAAAGAAGTATGTGCCAGCTAAAGAAGTATGTGCCAGCTAAAGAAGTATGTGTCTACTAAAGAAGTATGTGCCAGCTAAAGAAATATGTGTCTACTAAAGAAGTATCTGCCAGCTAAAGAAGTATGTGTCTACTAAAGAAGTATCTGACAGCTAAAGAAGTATGTGGCTGCTAAAGAAGTATCTGACAGCTAAAGAAGTATGTGCCTTCTAAAGAAGTATGTGCCTGTTAAAGAAGTATGTGCCTGCTAAAGAAGTATGTGCCTGCTAAAGAAGAACCTGTCCGTATGCCTGTGACAGGCAATGAACAACTTGTACTGCTGTTACTACTAATTCTTGTGGAAGAGTTACTATTTTTTTTAACTTGTCTAAATCAATCTTTTTATGAATCTGTCTTAAGATTCCTCAGCTTTATCTCTCTATCTAGTCTCTTCTAATATACTCTAAAGAAACAAATACAACCCGGGCATTCGACGTTCTCCACTGAATAAACCATAGTACAGCAGAAAAACTGGCTATCATACAAACTGACAACAGTAAACAGTGAGGAGAACCTCCACTAGTATAAATCATACAACTTGACAACAGTAAACAGTGAGGAGAACTGACACTACTGTAAATCATACAACTTGACAATAATAAACAGTGAGGAGAACCTACACTAGTATAAATCATACAACTTGACAATAATAAACAGTGAGGAGAACCTACACTAGTATAAATCATACAACATGATAACAATAAACAGTGAGGAGAACCTACACTAGTATAAATCATATAACTTGACAATAATAAACAGTGAGGAGAACCTACACTAGTATAAATCATACAACTTGACAATAATAAACAGTGAGGAGAGCCTACACTTGTATAAATCATACAACTTGACAACAATAAACAGTGAGGAGAACCTACACTAGTATAAATCATACAACTTGACAATAATAAACAGTGAGGAGAACCTACGCTAGTATAAATCATACAACTTGACAACAATAAACAGTGAGGAGAACTAACATTAGTATAAATCATAAAGTGAACATTTTATTAATAGAGAAACTGAAAGTTGATGCATGTCGATGAGGAAAATAAAGAAGTGCCACATGGTAGAAGTTACAATATCAAAAGGCCACTCATCTCCCTAACAAGAATTGGTTTGCCGTATGATGAGAGAGAGAGAGAGAGAGAGAGAGAGAGAGAGAGAGAGAGAGAGATTGATTGATTGATTGATCTTTATTTCAAAAGGGTTAAGAATTGGGCACGCAGGCCCGTTGACATTCTGCGAAAGAGAGAGTGAGAAAGTGAGAGAGAGAGAGAGAGAAAGCGAGACAGGCGGACAGAGAGAGCCGATATCCAGCAAGACACAAAAGCAATCATTCAACTAAATTGACATACTTACAGGTGTGTGGAAATATTAAGTAAAAGAAGTATCAGCTAGCTAAAGAAGTATGTGTCTGCTAAAGAAGTATCAGCTAGCTAAAGAAGTATGTGGCTGCTAAAGAAGTATCTGACAGCTAAAGAAGTATGTGCCTTCTAAAGAAGTATGTGCCTGTTAAAGAAGTATGTGCCTGCTAAAGAAGTATGTGCCTGCTAAAGAAGAACCTGTCCGTATGCCTGTGACAGGCAATGAACAACTTGTACTGCTGTTACTACTAATTCTTGTGGAAGAGTTACTATTTTTTTTAACTTGTCTAAATCAATCTTTTTATGAATCTGTCTTAAGATTCCTCAGCTTTATCTCTCTATCTAGTCTCTTCTAATATACTCTAAAGAAACAAATACAACCCGGGCATTCGACGTTCTCCACTGAATAAACCATAGTACAGCAGAAAAAACTGGCTATCATACAAACTGACAACAGTAAACAGTGAGGAGAACCTCCACTAGTATAAATCATACAACTTGATAACAATAAACAGAGAGGAGAACATACACTGGTATAAATCATATAACTTGACAACAGTAAACAGTGAGGAGAACTGATACTAGTATAAATAATACAACTTGACAATAATAAACAGTGAGGAGAACCTACACTAGTATAAATCATACAACATGATAACAATAAACAGTGAGGAGAACCTACACTAGTATAAATCATACAACTTGACAATAATAAACAGTGAGGAGAACCTACACTAGTATAAATCATACAACTTGACAACAATAAACAGTGAGGAGAGCCTACACTTGTATAAATCATACAACTTGACAACAATAAACAGTGAGGAGAACCTACACTAGTATAAATCATACAACTTGACAATAATAAACAGTGAGGAGAACCTACGCTAGTATAAATCATACAACTTGACAACAATAAACAGTGAGGAGAACTAACATTAGTATAAATCATAAAGTGAACATTTTATTAATAGAGAAACTGAAAGTTGATGCATGTCGATGAGGAAAATAAAGAAGTGCCACATGGTAGAAGTTACAATATCAAAAGGCCACTCATCTCCCTAACAAGAATTGGTTTGCCGTATGATGAGAGAGAGAGAGAGAGAGAGAGAGAGAGAGAGAGAGAGAGAGATTGATTGATTGATTGATCTTTATTTCAAAAGGGTTAAGAATTGGGCACGCAGGCCCGTTGACATTCTGCGAAAGAGAGAGTGAGAAAGTGAGAGAGAGAGAGAGAGAAAGCGAGACAGGCGGACAGAGAGAGCCGATATCCAGCAAGACACAAAAGCAATCATTCAACTAAATTGACATACTTACAGGTGTGTGGAAATATTAAGTAAAAGAAATATCAACAACTGAATTTCCGAGACATCGTAGAATTCCATCATGAAAAAAAAATTTAAAAAGAAAACACTATCATGGCCAGATTATATATTGACTAACAAAACTTTGTCCTAAAACGGACAAATTGTCAGAAACGTTACATTACTACAAGTGTCCAAACGGGACAAAACTCAAGTACCAAAAAATTATCTTGCCCTTAAAAGGACAAATGGTGATAAACTCTACGACGATCACTGAAAACCAACTTCAACAAGACTAAACTACTATTTTCATTCTAACTCAATCCTATATCATATTAATCATAATCATCATTAACGTCTCTCACTCTCACTCTCTCTCTCTCTCTATATATATATATATTGTCCAAAAAAAACGCAATACTACTGATGACCCAATTTTAGCCGAATCAAATTTTCAAATTGCACATAATAATACCTAAGGGTTTAAACACTCACTTGACAGTTTCTTGCATCTGTGTTGACGAGAATTTGTTAGTCACAGGGGTTCTCAAGTTAGTATGGTGTGTGGCCTCCGCTTGCATCGTTCAGCGACTGGCATCTCCTGGGCATAGATGCGATCAGATGTCTGATGTGCGCCTGTGGGATGGCTGCCCACTCTTCCTGGAGTGCCTGTCACAGATCACGACGATTAGCTGGAGAAACGTTTCGACGACAAACACGTCTTTGCAGCTCATCCCATAGGTGCTTGATCGGATTCATGTCTGGAGACAGGGATGGCCAGGGAAGGGTGAGAATGTTGTTGGCAGTCAGGAACTGTGTGGTGAACCGTGCAGAATGGGGTCTGGCGTTGTCCTGTTGAAACACAGATCTCTGCGCAGCCAAAAATGAAAGGACATGGGGTCGAAGAATTTCATTGACATATCGTTGCACATTCAAGCATCCTTCAGTCTGCACCAATGGACTCTTCCGTTGAAACTGATCATCCCCCATACCATTACACCTCCACCACCATGCGGCGGAGCTTCATCAACGCAATTTTGGACAAAACGTTCATTTGATCTATGGTAGACCCTTCTCCGCATATCATGGCGGTACAACAAAAAGGAAGATTCATCACTAAACCAGACACATCTCCAATGATTGTTAGTTGTCCAGGGCCGATGCTGGTTGGCCCAAAGAAGTCGATTTTGGCGATGGCGTCTCGTTAAGACAGGACCTCAATGAAGTCGTCGTGCCATCAGTCCAGCTTCATGCAGTCTGTTCCAGACAGTTTGATCAGACACACGAAGTCCTGCAAGCAATGACTGGGCACTTGAGGAAACTGTTGTAAACCTGTTTCTGAAGTGATGAACCAGAATAAAGCGATCATCAGCTGCTGTTGTCTCCCTGGGTCGTCCACTGTGGTGTCGGTTTTCAGCTGAGCCACTGGCTTGGAAAAGGTGCCAAAGTCGACTGATGGTACTCTGCTGCACGTTGCCTGGCAACCTGACTTTGACATTCGCCTGACATTTGCAGGCGACCAATAGCAATGTTTCGTAAATTTTGCGATAGATGCGCCATAATTGTCTGCTTGAAAAATTAACTGAATTTGTTTGTGTAACCTCATCTTTTTATAGGGCTTCATTTTCGTGGGAAGTGAGTTGTGCTCACCACAAAAATCATGACTTTTCCATAAAAGCAACGAGAGTTATGGTAAAAAAAAAATGAGTGATTAACAAGGGCATCTACTGTGTTCTGACTATACACGAGAATAGCAAAATTCACGCTAAATCATGGACCCGATATCTTGGTGACAATTTTTTGTTTGGTTTGAAATACCAGGGAACAAATTTTTTGTCATAACATATAAAAAAATTAAGCTTATATAAGCTATGCGGTTTTTTTGTTTTGACAGTATATATATATATATATATATATATATATATATATTATATATATATATATATATATATTGATTGCATTTTGCCCCTAATTCTTCCCCGAAGATTCTGCCTCGTGAAGTTCAAATTCACCCGAACAGACATTGTTTTTTACCCTCGGTTTCCACAAAAAAAATCGTAATCTCCTACAATGCACTCTGTTACCCAAAGTTTGACACTTGTTTCCCATTATTAAACTTTCCACTAACACTAAAGTCATATATCCCGTGAAATTTTACATTTTCTCAGTCAAAACACTGAATACCCCAACTTTGACACTTCTAATTTTAGATTTTTTTTTCTGAGTTTAAACAAACAACTCGGGTCAAAAGTTCACTAACGAGGGGAAGTCACTCTTGTTTAACTGCATTTATCAAGAGTTGTCTCCCTTTAATCAACAAATCTAGCTTTCTATTATATTTACTACAAGATTCTGTTATATGACGTAGGCAGTGTACAGAACTATTACATCAGACTACACGTAGGCAGCGTTGACTCTGTTACATCAGTTTACGTGTAGGCATTTTTTAGTGAAGGCATAGTCAACATTTTCAGGCCAGTGTGGCGTGGACTGGATTAAACTCTTTTTTTAAAAACGTTCTTCTCTCTGTCTCCTCAGAGAGAGGCCTTAATTCCAGATTTATAAAATAACAACAAGCTCTCCCTCCCACAGCACGTGCTGTCTTAAGAGGTCGTGGCCACTTCAGATTTTCCTCGCATGCGCTTTGGCTTCCGCTAATAACTTCCGCACATGCGCAGTGCGGGCAGGCTAGAAGGGGAGACTATAACGAAGCTACTTAAACTGGCACGTCCAAAACAAGGAGGGGGGAATAAAACATGGCCGCGTGTGAGAAGGGCAGGAGCAGGGGAAGTGGGCTTGGTTTTGCTAAGTTCTTTCTGTATTCCCTGTTCTTTCTATCTTCTTCTTCATTGTCTGTTCTTTCTATTTTCTTCTTCATTCTCTATTCTCTCTTCTCCATTTTGTATTCGTTCTATCTTCTTCATTCTATATTCTTTCTATCTTCTTCATTCTATATTCTTTCCATCTATTCTCTTTCTATCTTCTTTTTTTCTATCTTCTTTTTTTTCTATCTTCTATCTTCTTTCTATCTTCTTCATTTTATCTTCTTCTTTCTATCTTCTTCTTTTATCTTCTTTCTATTTTCTTCTTTCTCTCATCCTTCTATCTTTTTTCATGTTCTGCTTTTACTATTTTACTTCAATTTTTTGTTCTTTCTTCTTTGTTTTTACACTAGTATAAATCATACAACTTGACAATAATAAACAGTGAGGAGAACCTACGCTAGTATAAATCATACAACTTGACAACAATAAACAGTGAGGAGAACTAACATTAGTATAAATCATAAAGTGAACATTTTATTAATAGAGAAACTGAAAGTTGATGCATGTCGATGAGGAAAATAAAGAAGTGCCACATGGTAGAAGTTACAATATCAAAAGGCCACTCATCTCCCTAACAAGAATTGGTTTGCCGTATGATGAGAGAGAGAGAGAGAGAGAGAGATTGATTGATTGATTGATCTTTATTTCAAAAGGGTTAAGAATTGGGCACGCAGGCCCGTTGACATTCTGCGAAAGAGAGAGTGAGAAAGTGAGAGAGAGAGAGAGAGAGAGAAAGCGAGACAGGCGGACAGAGAGAGCCGATATCCAGCAAGACACAAAAGCAATCATTCAACTAAATTGACATACTTACAGGTGTGTGGAAATATTAAGTAAAAGAAATATCAACAACTGAATTTCCGAGACATCGTAGAATTCCATCATGAAAAAAAAATTTAAAAAGAAAACACTCTCATGGCCAGATTATCTATTGACTAACAAAACTTTGTCCTAAAACGGACAAATTGTCAGAAACGTTACATTACTACAAGTGTCCAAACGGGACAAAACTCAAGTACCAAAAAATTATCTTGCCCTTAAAAGGACAAATGGTGATAAACTCTACGACGATCACTGAAAACCAACTTCAACAAGACTAAACTACTATTTTCATTCTAACTCAATCCTATATCATATTAATCATAATCATCATTAACGTCTCTCACTCTCACTCTCTCTCTCTCTCTCTCTATATATATATATATATATATATATATATATATATATATATATTGTCCAAAAAAACGCAATACTACTGATGACCCAATTTTAGCCGAATCAAATTTTCAAATTGCACATAATAATACCTAAGGGTTTAAACACTCACTTGACAGTTTCTTGCATCTGTGTGACAAGAATTTGTTAGTCCCAGTGGTTCTCAAGTTAGTATGGTGTGTGGCCTCCGCTTGCATCGTTCAGCGACTGGCATCTCCTGGGTATAGATGCGATCAGATGTCTGATGTGCGCCTGTGGGATGGCTGCCCACTCTTCCTGGAGTGCCTGCCACAGATCACGACGATTAGCTGGAGAAACGTTTCGACGACAAACACGTCTTTGCAGCTTATCCCATAGGTGCTCGATCGGATTCATGTCTGGAGACAGGGATGGCCAGGGAAGGGTGAGAATGTTGTTGGCAGTCAGGTATTGTGCGGTGAACCGTGCAGAATGGGGTCTGGCGTTGTCCTGTTGAAACACAGATCTCTGCGCAGCCAAAAATGAAAGGACATGGGGTCGAAGAATTTCATTGACATATCGTTGCACATTCAAGCATCCTTCAGTCTACATCAATGGACTCTTCCGTTGAAACTGATCATCCCCCATACCATTACACCTCCACCACCGTGCGGCGGAGCTTCATCAGCGCAATTTTGGACAAAACGTTCATTTGATCTATGGTAGACCCTTCTCCGCATATCATGGCGGTACAACAAAAAGGAAGATTCATCACTAAACCAGACACATCTCCAATGATTGTTAGTTGTCCAGGGCCGATGCTGGTTGGCCCAAAGAAGTCGATTTTGGCGATGGCGTCTCGTTAAGACAGGACCTCGGTGAAGTCGTCGTGCCATCAGTCCAGCTTCATGCAGTCTGTTCCAGACAGTTTGATCAGACACACGAAGTCCTGCAAGCAATGACTGGGCACTTTAGGAAACTGTTGTAAACCTGTTTCTGAAGTGATGAACCAGAATAAAGCGATCATCAGCTGCTGTTGTCTTCCTGGGTCGTCCACTGTGGTGTCGGTTTTCAGCTGAGCCATTGGCTTGGAAAAGGTGCCAAAGTCGACTGATGGTACTCTGCTGCACGTTGCCTGGCAACCTGATTTTGACATTCGCGTGACATTTGCAGGCGACCAATAGCAATGTTTCGTAAATTTTGCGATAGATGCGCCATAATTGTCTGCTTGAAAAATTAACTGAATTTGTTTGTGTAACCTCATCTTTTTATAGGGCTTCATTTTCGTGGGAAGTGAGTTGTGCTCACCACAAAAATCATGACTTTTCCATAAAAGCAACGAGAGTTATGGTAAAAAAAAAATGAGTGATTAACAAGGGCATCTACTGTGTTCTGACTATACACGAGAATAGCAAAATTCACGCTAAATCATGGACCCGATATCTTGGTGACAATTTTTTGTTTGGTTTGAAATACCAGGGAACAAATTTTTTGTCATAACATATAAAAAATTAAGCTTATATAAGCTATGCGGTTTTTTTGTTTTGACAGTATTATATATATATATATATATATATATAATATATATATATATATATATATATATTGATTGCATTTTGCCCCTAATTCTTCCCCGAAGATTCTGCCTCGTGAAGTTCAAATTCACTCGAACAGACATTGTTTTTTACCCTCGTTTCCACAAAAAAAATCGTAATCTCCTACAATGCACTCTGTTACCCAAAGTTTGACACTTGTTTCCCATTATTAAACTTTCCACTAACACTAAAGTCATATATCCCGTGCAATTTTACATTTTCTCAGTCAAAACACTGAATACCCCAACTTTGACACTTCTAATTTTAGATTTTTTTTTCTGAGTTTAAACAAACAACTCGGGTCAAAAGTTCACTAACGAGGGGAAGTCACTCTTGTTTAACTGCATTTATCAAGAGTTGTCTCCCTTTAATCAACAAATCTAGCTTTCTATTATATTTACTACAAGATTCTGTTATATGACGTAGGCAGTGTACAGAACTATTACATCAGACTACACGTAGGCAGCGTTGACTCTGTTACATCAGTTTACGTGTAGGCATTTTTTAGTGAAGGCATAGTCAACATTTTCAGGCCAGTGTGGCGTGGACTGGATTAAACTCTTTTTTAAAAACGTTCTTCTCTCTGTCTCCTCAGAGAGAGGCCTTAATTCCAGATTTATAAAATAACAACAAGCTCTCCCTCCCACAGCACGTGCTGTCTTAAGAGGTCGTGGCCACTTCAGATTTTCCTCGCATGCGCTTTGGCTTCCGCTAATAACTTCCGCACATGCGCAGTGCGGGCAGGCTAGAAGGGGAGACTATAACGAAGCTACTTAAACTGGCACGTCCAAAACAAGGAGGGGGGAATAAAACATGGCCGCGTGTGAGAAGGGGCAGGAGCAGGGGAAGTGGGCTTGGTTTTGCTAAGTTCTTTCTGTATTCCCTGTTCTTTCTATCTTCTTCTTCATTGTCTGTTCTTTCTATTTTCTTCTTCATTCTCTATTCTCTCTTCTCCATTTTGTATTCGTTCTATCTTCTTCATTCTCTATTCTCTCTTCTCCATTTTGTATTAGTTCTATCTTCTTCATTCTATATTCTTTCTATCTTCTTCATTCTATATTCTTTCCATCTATTCTCTTTCTATCTTCTTTTTTTCTATCTTCTTTTTTTCTATCTTCTATCTTCTTTCTATCTTCTTCATTTTATCTTCTTCTTTCTATCTTCTTCTTTTATCTTCTTTCTATTTTCTTCTTTCTCTCATCCTTCTATCTTTTTTCATGTTCTGCTTTTACTATTTTACTTCAATTTTTTGTTCTTTCTTCTTTGTTTTTACTATGTTCTTTATTCTTTGTTTTTACTATCTTCTTTATTCTTTGTTTTTACTATCTTCTTTATTCTTTGTTTTAATGTTTCTACTTTTCTCATTTTTATTTTTTGATTTTACATCTCATTGCCTTTGTGTGTCTGTCCACATCTCATTGCCTTTCTGTGTCTGTCCACATCTCATTGCCTTCATGTGTCTGTCCACATCTCATTGCCTTTGTGTGTCTGTCCACATCTCATTGCCTTCATGTGTCTGTCCACATCTCATTGCCTTTGTGTGTCTGTCCACATCTCATTGCCTTTGTGTGTCTGTCCACATCTCATTGCCTTCATGTGTATGTCCACATCTCATTGCTTTTGTGTGTATGTCCACATCTCTTTCCAGTCTTAGTCAGTGTTTTAAAAAATATTTGTTGTGTTATATTTGTCTTTTTCTATTTCCCTTCTAATTTTTGTGTTATTATACTAGTTATATTTGTTTTGTTGTGATTTTTATTATATGAATTTTGTTATATTTTTCTTGTTAGATTTCATTTCGTAAATATGTCTTGTTATATTTGTCTTGTATTCCTTTTGTTACATTTGTCTTCCTATATTTGTTGTATTTATTTTTTATATTTGTTTATTATATATTTTGTTATATTTTTTTTCATTCTGTTAGTATTTATTTCTAGAGTTTTGTATTTATGTTTCCATGTTTATTTCTGTATTTTTTTGTCCTTATGTTTAATTCTGTTTTATTCTGTTTGTCTTAGTCTATTTATAGGTGCATTTATGTGTGAGTTGTAGTGAGTGTGTGAGCTGGAGTGAGTATGTGAGGGAGTGAGTGTGTGAATCCGAGTGAGAGTGTGAGGGAGTGAGTGTGTGAATCCGAGTGAGAGTGTGAGGGAGTGAGTGTGAATGCTTGATTATATCAGTGAGTCTGTGTGTGTGTTTGTGAACGGTTAAATGAGTGCGAGCGTGTGAACCAATAACAACCTCCAGACAGTACACCACAGACAGGATGCTCAGCAACCTCCAGACAGTACACCACAGATAGGATGCTCGGCAACCTCCAGACAGTACACCACAGACAGGATGCTCGGCAACCTAAAGACAGTATACCACAGACAGGATGCTCGGCAACCTAAAGACAGTATACCACAGACAGGATGCTCGGCAACCTCCAGACAGTACACCACAGACAGGATGCTCGGCAACCTCCAGACAGTACACCACAGACAGGATGCTCGGCAACCTCCAGACAGTACACCAGGGAAACGTTGCACGGCAACCTCCAGACAGTACACCACGGAAAAGTTGCACGGCAACCTCCAGACAGTACACCACAGAAACGTTGCACGGCAACCTCCAGACAGTACACCACAGAAAAGTTGCACGGCAACCTCCAGACAGTACACCACAGACAGGATGCTCGGCAATCTCCAGACAGTACACCACAAAAACGTTGCACGGCAATCTCCAGACAGTACACCACAAAAACGTTGCACGGCAATCTCCAGACAGTACACCACAGAAACGTTGCACGGCAACCTCCAGACAGTACACCACAGAAACGTTGCACGGCAACCTCTAGACAGTACACCACAGACAGGATGCTCGGCAATCTCCAGACAGTACACCACAAAAACGTTGCACGGCAATCTCCAGACAGTACACCACGGAAACGTTGCACGGCAACCTCCAGACAGTACACCACGGAAACATTGCACGGCAATCTCCAGACAGTACACCACAGAAACATTGCACAGCAATCTCCAGATAGTACACTATAGAAACGTTGCACGAAAATCGCCAGATAGTACAACATGGAAACGTTGCAAAGCAAACGCCAGACAGTACAACACATAAACTTTGCACGGCAACCAACAGATAGTACACAACAGAAACGTTACATGGCAACCTCCAATCAGTATACCATAGATTGCCTTTGTGTGTCTGTCCACATCTCATTGCCTTTGTGTGTCTGTCCACATCTCATTGCCTTCATGTGTATGTCCACATCTCATTGCTTTTGTGTGTATGTCCACATCTCTTTCCAGTCTTAGTCAGTGTTTTAAAAAATATTTGTTGTGTTATATTTGTCTTTTTCTATTTCCCTTCTAATTTTTGTGTTATTATACTAGTTATATTTGTTTTGTTGTGATTTTTATTATATGAATTTTGTTATATTTTTCTTGTTAGATTTCATTTCGTAAATATGTCTTGTTATATTTGTCTTGTATTCCTTTTGTTACATTTGTCTTCCTATATTTGTTGTATTTATTTTTTATATTTGTTTATTATATATTTTGTTATATTTTTTTTCATTCTGTTAGTATTTATTTCTAGAGTTTTGTATTTATGTTTCCATGTTTATTTCTGTATTTTTTTGTCCTTATGTTTAATTCTGTTTTATTCTGTTTGTCTTAGTCTATTTATAGGTGCATTTATGTGTGAGTTGTAGTGAGTGTGTGAGCTGGAGTGAGTATGTGAGGGAGTGAGTGTGTGAATCCGAGTGAGAGTGTGAGGGAGTGAGTGTGTGAATCCGAGTGAGAGTGTGAGGGAGTGAGTGTGTGAGCTGGAGTGAGTATGTGAGGGAGTGAGTGTGTGAATCCGAGTGAGAGTGTGAGGGAGTGAGTGTGAATGCTTGATTATATCAGTGAGTCTGTGTGTGTGTTTGTGAACGGTTAAATGAGTGCGAGCGTGTGAACCAATAACAACCTCCAGACAGTACACCACAGACAGGATGCTCAGCAACCTCCAGACAGTACACCACAGATAGGATGCTCGGCAACCTCCAGACAGTACACCACAGACAGGATGCTCGGCAACCTAAAGACAGTACACCACAGACAGGATGCTCGGCAACCTAAAGACAGTACACCACAGACAGGATGCTCGGCAACCTCCAGACAGTACACCACAGACAGGATGCTCGGCAACCTCCAGACAGTACACCACAGACAGGATGCTCGGCAACCTCCAGACAGTACACCAGGGAAACGTTGCTCGGCAACCTAAAGACAGTATACCACAGACAGGATGCTCGGCAACCTAAAGACAGTATACCACAGACAGGATGCTCGGCAACCTCCAGACAGTACACCACAGACAGGATGCTCGGCAACCTCCAGACAGTACACCACAGACAGGATGCTCGGCAACCTCCAGACAGTACACCAGGGAAACGTTGCACGGCAACCTCCAGACAGTACACCACGGAAAAGTTGCACGGCAACCTCCAGACAGTACACCACAGAAACGTTGCACGGCAACCTCCAGACAGTACACCACAGAAAAGTTGCACGGCAACCTCCAGACAGTACACCACAGACAGGATGCTCGGCAATCTCCAGACAGTACACCACAAAAACGTTGCACGGCAATCTCCAGACAGTACACCACAAAAACGTTGCACGGCAATCTCCAGACAGTACACCACAGAAACGTTGCACGGCAACCTCCAGACAGTACACCACAGAAACGTTGCACGGCAACCTCTAGACAGTACACCACAGACAGGATGCTCGGCAATCTCCAGACAGTACACCACAAAAACGTTGCACGGCAATCTCCAGACAGTACACCACGGAAACGTTGCACGGCAACCTCCAGACAGTACACCACGGAAACATTGCACGGCAATCTCCAGACAGTACACCACAGAAACATTGCACAGCAATCTCCAGATAGTACACTATAGAAACGTTGCACGAAAATCGCCAGATAGTACAACATGGAAACGTTGCAAAGCAAACGCCAGACAGTACAACACATAAACTTTGCACGGCAACCAACAGATAGTACACAACAGAAACGTTACATGGCAACCTCCAATCAGTATACCATAGAAACGTTGCAAGGCAGCCTCAAACCTGTATACCACAGTCAGGATGGAAGACAACCTCCAGCCAGTACACCACAGACAGGATGCTCAGCAACCTCCTGACAGTATACCATAGAAACGTTGCACGGCAATCACAAGACAGTACACCAAAGAAACGTTACAAAAAAACAGCTAGACAGTACACCACAGAAACGTTGCACGGCAATCTCCAGACAGTACACCTTAGAAACTTTGCAGGGCAACCGTCAGACAGTACCACACAGAAACTTTACACTGCAACCAACAGACAGTACGCTACAGAAATGTTGCATGGCAATCTCCAGACAGTACACCACAGAAACTTTACACCTTAACCAACAGACAGTACGCTACAGAAATGTTGCATGGCAATCTCCAGACAGTACACCACAGAAACTTTACACCTTAACCAACAGACAGTACGCTACAGAAATGTTGCATGGCAATCTCCAGACAGTACACCACAGAAACTTTACACCGCAACCAACAGACAGTACGCTACAGAAATGTTGCATGGCAATCTCCAGACAGTACACCACAGAAACTTTACACCGCAACCAACAGATAGTAGGCCACAGAAACGTTGCACGGCAAACTCCAGACAGTACACCACAGAAAACTTACACGGCAACCTGCAGACAGTACACCACAGAAAACTTACATGGAAAAAATGTAGGAGACAGAGGGAAAGGCCGCTGACGCAGGAGATGGAGAGAGGAAAGTAGAAAAATCCGAAGAAATATCGCACTTTATGAAGCAACTGCCTGGCTTTATCAAGTCGTCTGTTTATAACCACTGAAAAGGAAATGAGGAAGGAGACAAGAAAAAACAAGGCACAAGATGTAATATGTTCTTTTAACTACTTTGCATATTAAATGTACTGCTGTACCAATAGACGTGACGCTTTTAGTTTTCGTGCACCTACACAAAATGTTCTGTTATACCCCGTAGACGTGACGCTTTTAGTTTTCGTGCACCTACACAAAATGTTCTGTTGTACTCCGTAGACGTGACACGTGTATTTTATGTATTTTTTAGTATCTAAAAATTCCCCTCAACGGACTACCTTTGACAGCAATACTTCCTTTGACAGCAGGACTTTCTTTGACAGCAGGGCTTTCCTTGACAGCAGGATTCGATATTGTGTAATGCGCAGGAGCACTGGTGATATTGTCCAGCAAGGAATAGACAGGAAGTGAAACCACATCAGCCATTGTTAAGTTACGAAGTGTGTACACGAAATCAGTTGTCGTGGCTTACCCGAAACTTTGCCAGCTCCACCAGGTGGAAGAATAACTGGCTAAGTACTGGATCTGTTCTACTTGAGCTGAGGACAGGAACCCAAATCCGACACCCAGCGACCAGACAATGGCGCTGACTAGACCAAACAAGCCGACACCTGACGGTAACAATGAGACCCCAGCGGCGACAAGCAAGGGATGAAGAAATGAGAGGGACTTTAAGAGAAGAAGTCAAACAATTTCTGACCCCACACTCCACAGTCCACGCCCCACACTCCACACTCCAGGCCCTGGACGGTCCCGCTGGTTAGCGTTTGAAGTGAGGGGACGAGTAACGTGTATTAGATAAATATCTGACAGGAATAATGCCGGCTTCTTCCGGCCTTGAATTCCTGTTCCGTCATGCGCGATGAGCGTCACAGCGCCCCCTACCGGTTGCTAGATCTCCTGGTGGAGGCTATTGTCTTGTAGAAACAGTCGCTTTGGGCATGCGTGACTTGTCTTACCAGAACCAGTCGCTCTGGGCATGCGCGACTTGTCTTACCGGAACCAGTCGCTCTGGGCATGCGCGACTTGTCTTACCGGAAGGGAACTGTTAGAGTAACACAATACAAGCAATTAGGCAATGAGACGGAAGAAAGCAGAGATGCTTGTGTGTGCTGAGGCTTACAGCAGAAACTCTGACCCCCTGGGCACCGAATACAAGCAGCAGCACATACACAAGTCACCTGACAGAGTGGACACAGCTTCTGTCTGATGAGGCAAACTCACAATCATGAGCTAAACAACATGGTCCGCGTGTATGTACCAACTTCCCGGTCATTTAGATCAAGAGTTGTTGTCTGATACCAAGAGAGTTGTCTGGGACTAAGAAGAGTTGTTGTTTTAGACTAAGAGAGTTGTTGTTTGAGACTACGAAAGTTGTTGTTTTAGACTATGAGAGTTGTTGTTTTAGACTATGAGAGTTGTTGTTTGAGACTAAGAAAGTTATTGTTTTAGACTGAGAGAGTTATTGTTTTAGACTGAGAGAGTTATTGTTTTAGGATGAGAGAGTTATTGTTTTAGACCGAGACGATTGTTGTTTTGGACTAAGAAAGTTGTTGTTTTAGACTGAGAGAGTTATTGTTTTAGACTAAGAGGGTTGTTGTTATAGACTAAGAGAGCTGTTGTCTGGGACTAAGATAGTTGTTGTTTTAGACTACGGGAGTTGTTGTTTTAAACTAAGAGGGTTGTTGTCTGGGACTAAGGGTTGTTGTTGTTTTGGACTAAAAGAGTTGTTGTTTTAGACTAAGAGAAGTATTGTTTTAAACTAAGACAGTTGTTGTTTTAGACTAAGAGAAGTATTGTTTTAGACTAAGACAGTTGTTGTTTTAGACTAAGAGAAGTATTGTTTTAAACTAAGACAGTTGTTGTTTTAGACTAAGACAGTTGTTGTTTAGACTAAGACAGTTGTTGTTTTAGACTAAGAGAAAAATATCTACTTGTTGTAACCTGAGCAGCAAGAGTTACAGGTTAAGAACCTTTACAGGTAAAGATGATAGACCAAGAGTCCGGTGTAAACCAGTTTTTGTTTCTCTTCGAGTAGGTGGTGGAATGTTTTATCATCAGCTGCAAATAGTATGACTGTCTCTCTCTAGAGCGCAGCTGCTAGGAGAATACGAGTGTGAAAAGACGACACTTGTATACAGTGGTCTGTTGCTATTAAAGATTTGAAAACTACTGTACTGAATCATTACATGTTGTTATTGGCGTAAGCCTGGTACTTGTTGCTAAACCAACCGGTAGATTGTTACATTATTATACACGAAGTGACTCAACAACAAAACCAGGTTCACTAACCTTACAATAACCACAGAGTGTCACAATACTTTCCACACACACACACACGACTAGACTCAAGCAAGAGTTCAAGTTACAATAGATAGTCAACATTTATTGAATGAATAGAATGTTGGATGAACTATGTGGATGAGGCAAAACAAAGAGCTGCCAACATGGCAGGCTGATCACAAAAAGTACACTGTACTTCGTGGACATGAGACCAACGCCATGGGGAAGGAAATAATAACCAACATCAGAGTAGTTACAAATGAAGATACAACTTACAATTATATGAAACTCAAAAAAATTATCCACAGTACCACACATCCTTAAAAAGGTGAGAACCACTGTCAGTCTAGTCAATAACAATATTACTAAACTGTCTACGTTCTTGCTAACAAAAACTTTGTCCTACAGGACAATTATTATAGTAATGAATCTAAGGCATGAGCTGAAAACTTCTACTCAACAGCAACTTCTAGGAAAAACTCGAACGCAACTTCTACATGACTTTCTAACTTGCCTCTGTCTCTAATAATCCTCATAATAATCCTCATAATAATCCTCCTTCAACTCAGCTCTGAGTTCTTTTATATAACAGACATTTTCTCCACCATCCTTCCAGAACTATCTTTCCGTGAAATTCACGCAAAAGGTATTTGTTATGACCTTCACTATAGCATGAGATTCCTAACCCCGTGCGAGTTCACAAAACTTGACTCATGCCCTGAACTTTTGTACCCTAAACTTTTGTTCCCCAGGAATCTTCCTAATACTATGATTAAGTTCTTCCCTACTCAAATATCCCGTGCAACACGCCTCTAAGACATGAGTTTTTGTCTGCTGTTTAAGCAAACAGGTAGACTACTATGTTATAAATATAATTTCCAAGGTGAACATTCTAATTTTAGAATGTGACGTAAGCATGTAACGATACTGAAAATGGCCCTACCCTGCCTAACTTCATCATAAAGTAGAGTTACATACTTTTGACTAACCCTTCAAAAAACTATTCTACTAAAAATAAATGATATACTGTTACATTGTGTTCTAGACCAAGTTACAGGTAAAGTGCCCTGAGTTGTGCAGGTAAGCTCAGAGTTACTGCTGGAGTACTGACTGAGATACTTAGTCCAGTCTCAGTCACGTGGGCCTCCAGCTGTTCCTGGGTATTGTCTTGTTCAGATTTTGTATTACTTTACTTTTCTGCTAGACTGACTAATGGACCACTAGACTTTACTTTTCTGCTAGACTGACTAATGGACCACTAGACTTTACTTTTCTGCTAGACTGACTAATGGACCACTAGACTTTACTTTTCTGCTAGACTGACTAATGGACCACTAGACTTTACTTTTCTGCTAGACTGACTAATGGACCACTAGACTTTACTTTTCTGCTAGACTGACTAATGGACCACTAGACTGACTGCTAGACTGACTGTTAGACTGGCCGCTAGACTGACTGCTATATTGACCACTATATTGACCGCGTGAAACTCTGAAGAGGACATTATTAAGAGAGGCCAAATTAACAGGCATAAAATCCTTTGATGAGGTTGAAAGACTCGCCGAAGACAGGAAAAATTGGCGAACTACATTGCGAGCCCTATGTGACGTTTAACGGCACGGGAAGGATATAAGATATAAGATAAGATATAAGATAAGATATAAGATATTGACTGCTATATTGACTATTAGACTAACCGATAGATTGACTGCTAGATTGATAGATAGACTGACTGTTAGACTGACTGCTAGACTCTGTCATAACATGCACTGACTGTTAGACTGACTGCTAGACTCTGTCTTAACATGCACTGACTGTTAGACTGACTGCTAGACTCTGTCTTAACATGCACTGACTGTTAGACTGACTGTTAGACTCTGTCTTAACATGCACTGACTGTTAGACTGACTGCTAGACTCTGTCTTAACATGCACTGACTGTTAGACTGACTGCTAGACTCTGTCTTAACATGCACTGACTGTTAGACTGACTGCTAGACTATGTCTTAACATGTTGCTCCCAGTAATACGATTTCCTGGTTAATGTGACAGCGCTCACTACTTTGTCCAGGGTTGTGGAGTCTAGTAGGGTTAATGTGACAGCGCTCACTACTTTGTCCAGGGTTGTGGAGTCTATTAGGGTTAATGTGACAGCGCTCACTACTCTGTCCAGGGTTGTGGAGTCTATTAGGGTTAATGTGACAGCGCTCACTACTTTGTCCAGGGTTGTGGAGTCTATTAGGTTTAATGTGACAGCGCTCACTACTTTGTCCAGGGTTGTGGAGTCTATTAGGGTTAATGTGACAGCGCTCACTACTCTGTCCAGGGTTGTGGAGGGTACTAGGGTTAATGTGACAGCTCTGGCCACTCTGTCCAGGGTTGTGGGGGTCTACTAGGGTTAATGTGACAGCGCTGACCACTCTGTCCATGGTTGTGGGTCTACTAGGAAGTCTTTTCTTGATTTATTTCGAGTTTTGGGGCCCAAACTCGCTTATAACAACAGAAGACTTGATCATAACATGAGAAGACTTGATCATAACAACAGAAGATATGATCATAACATCAGAAGACTTGATCATACCAACAGAAGACTTGATCATAACATCACACGACTTGATCATAACAACAGAATACTTGATCATAACAACAGAAGACTTGATCATAACATCACAAGACTTGATCATAACAACAGAAGACTTGATCATAACATCAGAAGACTTAATCATAACATCAGAAGACTTTATCATAACATCAGAAGACTTTATCATAACAACAGAAGACTTGATCATAACATTAGAAGACTTGATCATAACAACAGAAGACTTGATCACAACATCAGAAGACTTGATCACAACATCAGAAGACTTGATCATAACATCAGAAGACTTGATCACCTCAAAAGATTTGATCATAACATCAGAAGATTTGATCACCTCAGAAGACATGATCATAACATCATTAGACTTGACCACAACAACATAAGACCTGACCACAACAATAGAAGACTTGACCACAACAACAGAGGACTTTATCACATCAACAAAAGATTTGATCGCAACAACAAAAGTCTTGATCGCAACAACAGAAGACTTGATCATAACAACAGAAGTCTTGATCGCAACAACAGAAGAATTGATCATAACAACAAAAGACTTGATCATAACAACAGAAGACTTGATCATAGCAACAGAAGACTTGATCATAACAACAGAAGTCTTGATCGCAACAACAGAATACTTGATAATAACAATAGAAGACTTGATCATAACAACAGAAGTCTTGATCGCAACAACAGAAGATTTGATCATAACAACAGAAGACTTGATCACAACAACAGAAGACTTGATTAGAACAGTTACAGACATTTCACAACTTTGTAGTGCAAAAGAGTATGACGGAAGTCATCGCAGATGTTCTGTGGTGTGTGTGTGTGTGTGTGTGCGAGTGAGAAAGAAAGAAAGAAAGAAAAGGAGATTGATTGATGGACTGATCTTTATTTCAAAATGGTTAAGAATTGGGCAAGCAGGCCCGTCTGACATTCTGGCCCCTGAGAGAGAGAGAGAGAGAGAGAGAGAGAGAGAGAGAGAGAGAGAAAAGCAGGGAGGCACCAATTATGAAATGACAAAGCACCAAGTTGAATATCAGCAATGATGTCTAAGTACAGAGTTTGTGCATAAAATGCAAGATTGTGATTCTGTGTACACAAATAGTTGCTGATTTTGTCTTTTCAATGTCTGGGCAGTGTTTGCTTACACGTCGTCTTTTTAAAAGTGAGATACGTGCTGTTTATATTGTCTTCACATTATATGTATACAAGTATATGTATATATTTGCTACTTACATATGTCGTATAGGCAGTTATCGCATACATATGACTTTCATCAGCGTACATGTGTCGTCTCTGAGTATGTAGACAGTTACATATGTTGTCAGTGTTCATACAGCTGCAGTATTTGTGAGGACAGTCTAGAGCTTACGTCAGATATTCCGTTTTTTTTTTTTTTTGACAAACTTTACCTCTGGCTCAAGACAAATTTGTCCGACAGACAGTATTATTAGTGTTCACAAATCTCCTCTTTGTTCAGTCCGTAGATTACCTGTCAGAAGAGCGTCTTGTGTGTGCTCGCGCGTGTGTAGTGTATTTAGTCTGATGTTTATGGATCAACAATTAACTTGTCTATAGGCAGCCACGGCAGGACACCAACATCTGGTACGCTTGTCACACCAGCAGCAATTTCATCATTTCACAGCGACAGCTGTCACGAGCAGGTAAGAACTACAGCAGGTAACAGCGTACTAGACTGGCCCATCAAAATAAACAAATTAAGTGCGATTACCGCCTCCTTCTGTCGTGATGACGTGTAAGTGCCGATATGTCCGGGACACAGAAAGACATGAAGCTCTTTAAGTTCGTAACTCTCAACACAACCAGAAGATGGTGCCGCCGGGGACAAAGCTGTCAATTCTGTGAGGTTTGTGTTCAAGTCTTTGTAAATCTGAGAAGGTGGCAGAGGATGCCAGTGAGATCCTAGATTTTAATCATTAAACGTTGAATAGAAATGTTGGTCCATACATCTTTTTTTGCTGCTGGTATTCTAGCAGAGAATTGTACCTGATACATAATGTTTAGAACTTCTGGTTGTATCACAATATATATTGTGGTGGAATGTTCGCAGCTTAGAATGGTAAAACTAGGGAATGTTCGCAGCGTAGAATGTTAAGACTAGGGAATGTTCGCAGAACAGAATGTTAAGACTAGGGAATGTTCGCAGCGTAGAGCAATATAGAATGTTAAAACTAGGGAATGTTCGCAGCATAGAATGTTAAGACCAGGGAATGTTCGCAGCATAGAATGGTAAAACTAGGGAATGTTCGCAGCATAGAATGTTAAAACTAGGGAATGTTTGCGAGCATAGAATGTTAAAAAAAGGAATGTTCGCAGCATAGAATGTTAAAACTAGGGAATATTCGCAGCAATAAAACTAAGGAATGTTCGCAGCATAGAGCAACATAGAATGTTAAAACTGGGGAATATTCGCAGCATAGAATTTTAAAACTATTTAAAACAAAAGTAGGAACAGTTTTATTAGTAAACTAGAACAAGATTATAATGTTTCGATTTACATCTTAATCATTAAAAAAACACACATGACAAATAAATAGGAAAAAGATTTGTAAAATTCGTATGAAAGAAGGTACAAAAATTTTTTTTAATTCACGGAATAAGAATGTAAGAAAATGATAAAAATAAAGGTGGCATCCAACGGTGACCTGCAAGAACCTGTGTCTGAGGGTCACTGCAGAGCTCAACAAACATCAGAGTATTGCTAAATATATCAGGGTAGGAGAAGAAATAGTTCAATGAGAGGAGGGAGTAGGAGAAGAAACCGTTCAATGAGAGGAGAGAGTAGGAGAAGAAACAGTTCAATGAGAGGAGAGGGTAAGAGAAGAAATAGTTCAATGAGAGGAGAGGGTAGGAGAAGAATCAGTTCAATGAGAGGGGGGAGTAGGAGAAGAAATAGTTCAATGAGAGGAGGGAGTAGGAGAAGAAATAGTTCAATGAGAGGAGAGGGTAAGAGAAGAAATAAATGATGGGGGGGGGGGGTCGGGGGAATAAAAGAGAAAGAGAGAAATTAAAGTAGGAGAAAAAGAGAGACTAATGTAGGAGAGGTTAGAAGAGGAAGTTTGAGAGAAGGTTGAATAGTGAGAGGGAGAGATATATGTATATCTATGTATGTGTGTGTGAGAGGAGGGGGGGGGCAATTTAGTACTGAAATACTGGGGCACTACTTCCATCACTCTCATCATCATCAGTCCTCTGTACTCCCAATGGAGCAGAAGCCACCAACAAAGATTCTCCAGCCAGTCCTGCCCTGAGAAAGTATGAATACCTCCACCCATGTTTTCCCAGCTTCCTCTACTTCTTCCTGTACTGTGCCTGCCCCTCTTTCTCTTCCTCTACTTCTTCCTGTACTGTACCTGCCCCTCTTTCTCTTCCTCTACTTCTTCATGTACTGTGCCTGCCCCTCTTTCTCTTCCTCTACTTCTTCCTGTACTGTGCGCCTCCTTGGCCTGCCCCTCTTTCTCTTCCTCTACTTCTTCCTGTACTGTGCGCCTCCTTGGCCTGCCCTTCTTTCTCTTCCTCTACTTTTTCCTGTACTGTACCTGCCCCTCTTTCTCTTCCTCTACTTTTTCCTGTACTGTGCGACTCTTTCGCCTGCCCCTCTTTCTCTTCCTCTACTTCTTCCTGTACTGTGCGCCTCCTTGGCCTGCCCTTCTTTCTCTTCCTCTACTTCTTCCTGTACTGTGCGCCTCCTTGGCCTGCCCTTCTTTCTCTTCCTCTACTTCTTCCTGTACTGTGCGCCTCCTTGGCCTGCCCTTCTTTCTCTTCTTCTACTTCTTCCTGTACTGTGCCTGCCCCTCTTTCTCTTCCTCTACTTCTTCCTGTACTGTGCCTGCCCTTCTTTCTCTTCCTCTACTTCTTCCTGTACTGTGCCTGCCCCTCTTTCTCTTCCTTACTTCTTCCTGTACTGTGCCTGCCCCTCTTTCTCTCCTCTACTTCTTCCTGTACTGTGCCTGCCCCTCTTTCTCTTCCTCTACTTCTTCCTGTACTGTGCCTGCCCCTCTTTCTCTTCCTCTACTTCTTCCTGTACTGTGCGCCTCCTTGGTCTGCCCCTCTTTCTCTTCCTCTACTTCTTCCCTGTACTGTGCCTGCCCCTCTTTCTCTTCCTCTATTTCTTCCTGTACTGTGCGCCTCCTTGGTCTGCACCTCTTTCTCTTCCTCTACTTCTTCCTGTACTGTACCTGCCCCTCTTTCCTTCCTCTACTTCTCCTGTACTGTGCCTGCCCCTCTTTCTCTCCTCTACTTCTTCCTGTACTGTACCTGCCCCTCTTTCTCTTCCTCTACTTCTTCCTGTACTGTGCGCCTCCTTGGTCTGCCCCTCTTTCTCTTCCTCTACTTCTTCCTGTACTGTACCTGCCCCTCTTCTCTTCCTCTACTTCTTCCTGTACTGTGCGCCTCCTTGGTCTGCCCTTCTTTCTCTTCTCTACTTCTTCTTCCTGTACTGTGCTTGCCCCTCTTTCTCTTCCTCTACTTCCTGTACTGTGCATGCCCCTCTTTCTCTTCGTCTACTTCTTCCTGTACTTTGCCTGCCCCTCTTTCTCTTCTTCTACTTCTTCCTGTACTGTGCCTGCCCCTCTTTCTCTTCTTCTACTTCTTCCTGTACTGTGCCTGCCCCTCTTTCTCTTCCTCTACTTCTTCCTGTACTGTGCATGCCCCTCTTTCTCTTCTTCTACTTCTTCCTGTACTGTGCCTGCCCCTTTTTCTCTTCCTCTACTTCTTCCTGTACTGTGCCTGCCCCTCTTTCTCTTCCTCTACTTCTTCCTGTACTGTGCATGCCCCTCTTTCTCTTCCTCTACTTCTTCCTGTACTGTGCCTGCCCCTTTTTCTCTTCTTCTACTTCTTCCTGTACTGTGCCTGTCCCTCTTTCTCTTCCTCTACTTCTTCCTGTACTGTGCGCCTCCTTTGCCTGCCCCTCTTTCTCTTCCTCTATCTTCTGTACTGTGCCTGCCCCTCTTTCTCTTCCTCTACTTCTTCCTGTACTGTGCCTGCCCCTCTTTCTCTTCCTCTACTTCTTCCTGTACTGTGCCTGCCCCTCTTTCTCTTCCTCTACTTCTTCCTGTACTGTGCGCCTCCTTGGCCTGCCCCTCTTTCTCTTCCTCTACTTCTTCCTGTACTGTGCCTGCCCCTCTTTCTCTTCCTCTACTTCTTCCTGTACTGTGCCTGCCCCTCTTTCTCTTCCTCTACTTCTTCCTGTACTGTGCCTGCCCCTCTTTCTCTTCCTCTACTTCTTCCTGTACTGTGCATGCCCCTCTTTCTCTTCCTCTACTTCTTCCTCTACTGTGCCTGTCTCTCTTTCTCTTCCTCTGAGGTGTGTAAGTCCAGGCAGTTTAGGAGTGTCTCGTTCTATCTAGTCGTAGTATGGAGCCCAGCCATATCCCTCTTCCTCTTTTAACCTCTTTAGTAATATATTCCTTTGGTTATTTCCTCACTTGTCACGTATTCTTCCCGGGTTATTCTTAAAGTTTTTCTGAGGCATCTTCCACCAAATCCTCTCAGTCTACTTTCAGTTCTCTAGTTCTCCATGTTTGGGCCGGCACAATAAACTGGACCGAGCACTGGGATATAGATTCTGTGCTTGAGTCTCGCCTAGAGAAGGGAGATGTACACAGGTTTGCTAGTTTGTTAAAGGCCTGAGATGCCTGCCCAGTTCTTGTGGATATTTCCTTCTCAATATTGCTGTCTGCTGAAATGATAATTGAAGCGTTGTACCTCTTCAACTTCTCTTGTCCCAACTGAGATTATTTCCTTACTTTTTTTTTCATAGATTCTCATCATCTTGTTTTGCCTGGGTATGACCTGGCTATTTCGTAACTCCTAGTTGCTTTCCTCTGTATGTTTCTTTGGTAATGTGAGAGTAGACTAGTATCATCTGTGAAGTCACAATCCTCTAAATTATTTCTAAACTCGAGGTTCGGATCACTCTCAGACACTTAGAAAAACTGAAGTGACTTTCATGTGAACATCTGGTTTATTTTTAATACACAGAAAACCAACAATAAGAAGTTGCTTGGGGGTGCTTTAGCAGGCAGGTCTCTCCGCTCTCAGAAACTAGGCATCGATCTCAGTGCCTCGAATATATCATGAGAGAAATTAGGCATCGATCTCATTGCTTCGAATATATCATGAGAGAAACTAGGCATCGATCTCAGTGTCTCGAATATATCATGAGAGAAACTAGGAATAGATCTCAGTGCCTCGAATATATCATGAGAAAAACGAGGCATTGGTCCCACTGCTTCGAATATCTCTCTCTCTCTCTCTCTCTCTCTCTCTCTCTCTCTCTCTCTCTCTCTCTCTCTCTCTTTCTGAACCTTAAGTGCCCAGGGCACACTGGGCTTCCCCAAGGGTTTTCCACAAATGCCTTTCCTTTGCCTTTTTTTCTGCTCTTGCCCAAGTGAGCCCTCTATTGCTCAACATCCTTTCTGTTGTTCTTCTCCATGTATCTTTTGGTCTACCCTTACTTCTGCTCCCCTGTGATGTCCATCTTAGTGCTATTTTTGGTAGTGAGTTGTCAGTCATTCGGAGCACATGTCCCAACCATCGCCAGCGTCTTTCCTCAATAATTGCTGTCAGTGGCTTCATCTGCATTTCTGCCAACAAGATGTTATTTCTTATGGTGTTTGGCCAAAATATTTTTTCTAATTCATCGTAAACATTTCATTTGGAAAGAATTCAACTTGTTTTCTATGGTTTTGGTGATTTTCCAGCATTCACTTCCATAGAGTAGTACACTTAGAACATTATTCTTAAATATCCAGATTTTCGTATTTATGCTTAGTTTTTTAGATTTCCATATAGTCTGCAGCATTGCAAAAGCCTGGTTTGCTCTAGTAAATCTGCTGTTGATGTCCTCTGTGCTGTCTCCATTTTCTACTACTCTACTGCCAAGGTATACACAATCGTTGACCTCCTCCACTAACTTGCTATCTACTCTGAGTACATTTCTGTTGTTCACATTTTGCTTCATTAACTTTGTCTTTCCTACGTTGATCTTTAGTCCTATGTTGTTTGCATTCTGAGTTAGCTTGTTTATTTTATCTTGTATATTTTTGTGGCTGCTTGATAGTAGACAAATGTTGTCCGTAAAGTCAAGGTCCTCCAGCACTTTGTCAAGGGTTAATTGTAATCCTCTGCGTTTGTCTGATGTTGCCTCCTTCATTAACCAGTCTACTGCCAAGATAAATAATGTTGGTGATAGTACACATCCCTGCTTCACTCCTGTTTGTACCCTAAAGCTGCTGGAGGTATGTTCTCCACAGATAACTTTGCACTGAAAACCCTCGTATAGGGCTTTGATTACATTCACTATCTTATGGGGGAGGCCATGCCATCTTAGGATTTTCCACAGTGCATCTCTGTTGACACTGTCAAAGGCTTTCTCAAAATGTTGTGCTATGCCACTCATTTGCCTGTTCTAATATATGTCTAAGTACAAATATGTGGTCTATGCATGATCTTCCTTTCCTAAATCCTGCCTGGTCTTTCCGAAGTTTTCCCTCAAGTGGTGGTACAATTGTGTTGATGATTATTCTGCAAAATACTTTACTGGTGAGTGGCAGTAGGGTAATGCCTCTCCAGTTCCCGCAATCTCTGAGGTCACCCTTCTTTGGTAGTTTTACTATAAGCCCAGTTTTCCACTCCTCTGGATCTTTTTCTACAACAGTTTGGGATGGTTGCTCAGTGTCAAATACAAAGAGGCTTTGCTCGCTCCAAAAGCGAGCAGTAAAGCTTATTAGTGACAAAGATCAAGCACAAACAACTAATCATCAAAAATGTATCACAATACTACCTCTTAAGAACAGGTTCCTCTTCAGCAAAGCCAAGTTAGTACATCAAATTCTTTCACGGCATGCCCCGCCTTATCTATGGAACCTGTTTAAATTTAGCCCGAAGTGCAGCCAACGCTTGAACAACATACGTCTTCCAAAACCTAGACTTGATCTTTACAAGAAAAGCTTTAGTTATTCTGCTGCTCATCTTTGGAATACCCTCCCATCCTATATAAAAAATATAAATTATACTCCTTCCTACAACTACAAGCTTTCCCAATATCTATTTGATGTCGACTACATGCCTCCATGAATTATAAAACTTAAAAGTTATCTTAATCTGCTCTTACAGACACCGAATACAATTAATTGTTTTCTGAATAGTCCTGAAAATTTTGTTTAGTAGATAGTCAATTATAATGTATGTAGTTACTTCTGTACTGAGTGAATGTTTAAGAGCGAAACGTAAATGTTATATTTTATTTTATGTCTCTCAGCTTAAATGTTAGTTATGTTTGTTATATGAACAGTATATTTGTAGAATGTCTGGAATAGAGTGAAAGTTGTATGATAAAGGGCAGAATGTCAGACGGGCCTGCGTGCCCAATTCTTAACCCTTTTGAAATAAAGATCAATCAATCAATCAATCTAGAACCCAGATTTGTTGTAGTATCCGGCAGAGTTGTTTTGGTATTTCTGTTTCTTCTGCTTTCAACATCTCAGCAGTCACTTCATCTTCACCTGGTGCCCTGTCTAATTTTAGTTTCTTTATTGCCTCCTTTACTTCACTTATTGTTATTGGTCCTGTATTGATGTTTAGTTCTGTTTTTGCTTCAGGTATGTCTATTGTTTGTGCTGCTTGTGTTCTGTTTAGTAGGGTGTTAAAGTGTTCCCTCCATCTTTCAATTTTTTCTCTTTCTCCACTGACCAGTTGTCCCTTATGTGTCCTTATTGCACTCTCACATCTTGTGCTGAAGTTACCTGTCACCTGTTTTGTGATTTTGTATATGGTTTTCATGTCATTTGCATATGCTGCTTTCTCTGCTGTTTCTACTAAGTTGTCATAGTATTGACGTTTATCTTGACGGCATGATTCCTTCACTTCTTTGTCTTTTTGTGCATCATTACTTAAAACTTGTTCTTTTAGCCTTTGAGATTTGGTGTTCAGTAATTTTTTCTTGATTTCTTTTCTTTGCTCTATCTTATCCTATGTGGTCTTGCTTATCCATTCCTCTTTTCTCCGTTGCCGATATCCCAGCACATCTTTTGCTGTTTCCTGTAGTGTTTTATTGAACTCTAGTATGGATATTTCTGCTTCGTCTTGTAGGACACTGAAGCGGTTCTTAAGTACTATTGAGAATTCATTCCTTGTTTGCTGGTCTTTCAGTTTTCTTGTATCAAAACGTATCTTTCTGTGTTCTCCGATTTTGGCTTTCCTTAATTTTAGTTTTATTTTTGCTACCAGAAGGTTGTGATCACTTCCTACATCTGCTCCTTTCCTTGCTCGCACATCTTGTAGTGACCGTTTCCACTTGTTGTTTATAAGTATGTGGTTTTCTGTGGTTTTATCTGGGGACCTCCAAGTCACTTTGTGGATGTTTTTATGTTGGAAAATTGTCCCTCCGGTGGTCATCATGTTTTCTTCACAGAAACTGCACAGTATTTCTCCATTTTCATTTATTTCTCTGATTCCTTCTTTTCCCATGATTCTTCTTCTATCTTCATTTCTCTCACCTACTTTTGCATTGAAGTCGCCTAAGATGAGTAGCATATCATGCTTGGGTATTGTTTCTACTGTGGCTTGGAGGCTGTTGTAAAAATCTTCTTTTAATTCCTCTTCAGCTGCTTCTGCTGGTGCATAACAAACTATGATAGACAGTTTCATGAATCTTGAGTTGAAGCGTGATTATAATAATCTCTCATTTATAGGGGTCAATTTCAGCAATGCTCTTGATGCTTCTTTTGTTATAATCAATGCTACTCCTCCTTCATAATGATCTTCTTTACCTGACCATATTATTGTATCTTCTGTGTGCTGTTTTGTTAATTTCCTTATGCCTTGTCCTGTCCATCTTGCTTCTTGTATTCCTAGTATGTCTAGTTTGTATCTGCGCATTTCCTTGGTGGTTTGTTCTAGTTTTCCAGTCTGATTTAGTATTCTTACATTCCACCTGCCTATTTGCATCTTGTGTTTAGGTTCCAGGAGGTCTGCAGTCGGACTGGGGACTTCCAGTGGCTGGCTTTCATCCACAACCTTCATGGGCTCAGTTTCCTGATAAGCATTTCTCCTTCCACCTGCATTTGTTTTTTCCCTTGCTTCTGTTTCTGTAGCAGTCTGATAGTTTTTTTTACCAGATAGGGTTGCTGGCCCTATGCAGAACCCTCCTTAGTCGCCTTTTACGATCATGCGTGGTAGGGTACAGTGGTCCTATTCTTTGCGGATCCTGGGTACTACACTGGGGACCTCGAATATATCATGAGAGAAACTAGGCATCCTTCTCTGTACCTCGAATATATCATGAGTTAAACTAAGCATCTGTCCCTGTACCTCGAATATATCATGAGATAAACTAGGCATCTGTCCCTGTACCTCGAATATATCATGAGAGAAACTAGGCATCCTTCTCTGTACCTCGAATATATCATGAGTTAAACTAAGCATCTGTCCCTGTACCTCGAATATATCATGAGAGAAACTAGGCATCTGTCCCTGTACCTCGAATATATCATGAGAGAAACTAGGCATCCGTCTCTGTACCTCGAATATATCATGAGAGAAACTAGGCATCCGTCTCTGCACCTCGAACATATCATGAGAGAAACTAGGCATCCGTCTCTGTACCTCTAATATATCATGAGAAAAACTAGACACCCGTCTCTGTACCTTGAATATATCATGAGAGAAACTAGGCATCCGTCCCTGTACCTCGAATATATCATGAGAGAAACTAGGTATCCGTCTCTGTACCTTGAATATATCATGAGAGAAACTAGGCATCCGTCTCTGTATCTTGAATAAATCATGAGAGAAACTAGGCATCCGTCTCTGTACTTCGAATATATCATGATTTAAACTAGTCATCCGTCTCTGTACCTTGAATATATCATGAGAGAAACTAGGCATCCGTCTCTGCACCTCGAATATATCATGAGAGAAACTAGGCATCCGTCTCTGTACCTCGAATATATCATGAGAGAAACTAGGCATCTGTCTCTGTACTTCGAATATATCATGAGATAAACTAGTCATCCGTATCTGTACCTTGAATATATCATGAGAGAAACTAGGCATCCGTCTCTGTACCTCGAATATACCATTAGAGAAACTAGACATCCTTCTCTGTACCTTGAATATATCATGAGAAAAACTAGGCATCCGTCTCTGTACCTTGAATATATCATGAGAGAAACTAGGCATCCGTCTCTGTACCTTGAATATATCATGAGAGAAACTAGGCATCCGTCTCTGTACCTCGAATATATCATGAGAGAAACTAGGCATCCGTCTCTGTACCTCGAATATATCATGAGAGAAACTAGGCATCCGTCTCTGTACCTTGAATATATCATGAGAGAAACTAGGCATCCGTCTCTGTACCTCGAATATATTATTAGATAAGTTAGGCATCCGTCTCTGTACCTTGAATATATCATGAGAGAAACTAGGCATCCGTCTCTGTACCTCGAATATATCATTAGAGAAACAAAGCTTCCGTCTCTGTACCTCGAATGTATCATGAGAGAAACTAGGCATCCGTTTCTGTACCTCGAATTTATCATTAGGAAAACTAGGCATCCGTCTCTGTACCTCGAATATATCACTAGAGTAACTAGGCATCCGTCTCTGTATCTTGAATATTTCATGAGAGAAACTAGGTATCCGTCTCTGTAACTTGAATATATCATGAGAGAAACTAGGCATTCGTCTCCGTACCTCGAATATATCATTATAGAAACTAGGCATCCGTCCTTGTACCTTGAATATATCATGAGAGAATTTAAGTATCCGTCTCTGTACCTTGAATATATCATGAGAGAAACTAGGCATCCGTCTCTGTACCTTGAATATATCATGAGAGAAACTAGGCATCCGTCTCTGTACCTCGAATATATTATTAGATAAGTTAGGCATCCGTCTCTGTACCTTGAATATATCATGAGAGAAACTAGGCATCCGTCTCTGTACCTCGAATATATCATTAGAGAAACAAAGCTTCCGTCTCTGTACCTCGAATGTATCATGAGAGAACTAGGCATCCGTTTCTGTACCTCGAATTTATCATTAGGAAAACTAGGCATCCGTCTCTGTACCTCGAATATATCACTAGAGTAACTAGGCATCCGTCTCTGTATCTTGAATATTTCATGAGAGAAACTAGGTATCCGTCTCTGTAACTTGAATATATCATGAGAGAAACTAGGCATTCGTCTCCGTACCTCGAATATATCATTATAGAAACTAGGCATCCGTCCTTGTACCTTGAATATATCATGAGAGAATTTAAGTATCCGTCTCTGTACCTTGAATATATCATGAGAGAAACTAGGAATCCGTCTCTGTACCTTGAATATATCATGAGAGAAACTAGGCATCCGTCTCTGTACCTTGAATATATCATGAGAGAAACTAGGCATCCGTCTCTGTACCTCGAAAATATCATGATAGAAACTAGGCATCCATCTCTGTACCTCGAATATATTATGAGAGAAACTAGGTATCCGTCTCTGTACCTCGAATATATCGTGAGAGAAACTAGGCATCCGTATCTGTACCTTGAATATATCATGATAGAAACTAGGCATCCGTCTCTGTACCTTGAATATATCATTAGAGAAACTAGGCATCCGTCTCTGTACCTCGAATATATGATGAGAGAAACTAGGCATCCGTCTCTGTACCTTGAATATATCATGAGAGAAACTAGGCATCCGTCTCTGTACCTTGAATATTTCATGAGAGAAACTATGTTTTGGTGTCAGTGACTTGGTTATATTATGAGAGAAACTAGATGTCGGTTTCAGTGGCTTGGTTATATTATGAGAGAAACTAGATGTTGGTTTCAGTGGCTTGGTTATATTATGAGAGAAACTAGGCATCGGTCTCATTGGCTTGCTTAAAGAGAAACTAGACATCGGTAACATTGCGTTGCTTAAAGAGAAACTAGACATCGGTCTCAGTGTGTTGCTTAAAGAGAAACTAGACATCGGTCTCAGTGCGTTGCTTAAAGAGAAACTAGACATCGGTCTCAATGCCTTGCTTATAACATGACAGAAACTAGGCATCTGTGTCAGGGCCTTGTAAGTTGAAGCTGATAGGCTACCTTGTGAGGGAGACATGGAAGTTCTTCTCATCTCTGGTGTGGCAAAATCTTTGTCAGTGTTTGGCGTGGAATGATGAACCAGGAAAGGAAAGGCAGAAAAAAAAAAGGAATGGAATGTGGACAGGAACGAAACAATCATTTCAAACTTTCCTGCCCCCCCCCCCCCCCCCCCCCCGCCTCACACACCATCCACCCTTTGCCTAACCTATTTTGGTGTATCAGAGTTCTTGCCCCTGTGCACTAGAGTTCCCTCTCTTTGACTGCTTGTTCCTAGTTTCCGCTTCCTGTCTCGTCCTCCACGACAGCCGGCTCAGGTGGGCCAAAGCGCGGGTAATTGATGGCTCCCTTGTTCCAGGCACTTCCAGCAGGGGCCACGAGCAGACGCGCACGACCCACCAGCAGACGGCTGGACTAACCCCAAAGGACACTCTCTGGCGGCAGAAGTCTCCTGGCGCTGCCGTCCAACAGGAAGTAGAGAAGCACAGAAAATTTAGAAAAACGAAACCGTGAGATGTCAGAAAATATAAAGTATAGAAAAATGAGACATGTTATAATAGAAAATATAAAGTATAGAAAAATGAGCCATGTTATAATAGAAAATATGAAGTATAGAAGAATGAGCCATGTTATATTAGAAAATATAAAGTATAGAAAAATGAGCCATGTTATAATAGAAAAGATGAAGTATAGAAAAATAAGCCATGTTATAATAGAAAATATAAAGTACCGAGAAATGAGACATGTTATAATAGAAAATATGAAGTATGAAAAACGAGACATGTTATAACAGAAAATATAAAGTATAAAAAAATGAGACATGTTATAATAGAAAATATGAAGTATGAAAAATGAGCCATGTTATAATAGAAAATATAAAGTATAGAAAAATGAGACATGTTATAATAGAAAATATAAAATACAGAAAAATGAGCCATGTTATAATAGAAAATATGAAGTATAGAAAAATGAGATATGTTATAATAGAAAATATGAAGTATAGAAAAATGAGATATGTTATAATAAAAAATGTGAATTATAGAAAAATGAGCCATGTTATAATAGAAAATATGAAAGATGAGACATGTTATAATAGAAAATATAAACTATAGAAAAATAAGCCATTTTATAATAGAAAATATGAAGTATAGAAAAATGACAGCATATTACGACAGGAAATATACAATTGCCGTACAGAAATATAAGAAAATGTCGTGGCAGGAAATATAAACTATACAAAAATTATATGTTAAGACAAGAAATATAAACTATACAAAAATAATATGTTAAGACAGGAAATATAAACTATACAAAAATAATATGTTAAGACAGGAAATATAAACTATACAAAAATATTATGTTAAGACAGGAAATATAAACTATACAAAAAATAATAACACATTAAGACAGGAAATATACAATTTAAGAAAATAATAACATGTTACAAAAAGAAATGAAAGTTAACTTTAAAAAACTTCTAGAGAGAATAACTGAACGAAAAGATGAACAGATGACCCAAACTTCCACCTGACTTTCTGCCATTTTGTCGCTCAACCTGGTATTACTGGAACATTATAAACATTTACTGATGTTAAATATGTTCTTCTTCATATAGAAATAATAACTCAAATAATGATACGTGTTATGAAAATAATAACTCAAATAATGGTACTTGTCATAAAAATAATAACTCAAATAATGGTACTTGTTATAAAAATAAGAACTCAAATAATGGTACTTGTTATAAAGATAATAACTCAAATAATGGTACTTGTTATAGAAATAATAACTCAAATAATGGTACTTGTTATATAAATAATAACTCAAATAATGGTACTTGTTTTAAAAATAATAACTCAAATAATTGTACTTGTTATAGAAATAATAACTCAAATAATGGTATTTGTCCGTCATTCCGTCCTTCAGCATACAACTTTCACGCAGAGACAGACATTCAGCATTTCTTACTGAAAATAATAAGCAGGAAGAAAGAAATAGAGAAAGAAAAAGTGATTATAAAAAATAGTAAAACATCTCTTGTCCATCACTGCACACTCTGATTTACGTAACTACATGAAATAAACGTAACTACATGAAATAAACGTAACTACATGAAATAAACGTAACTACATGAAAGAAACGTAACTACATGAAATAAACGTAACTACATGAAATAAACGTAACTACATGAAAGAAACGTAACTACATGAAAGAAACGTAACTACATGAAAGAAACGTAACTACATGAAATAAACGTAACTACATGAAATAAACGTAACTACATGAAAGAAACGTAACTACATGAAATAAACGTAACTACATGAAAGAAACGTAACTACATGAAAGAAACGTAACTACATGAAAGAAACGTAACTACATGAAAGAAACGTAATTGCGTTCTCACGTTCATTCTAAACTAACAAAGTTTTAGAGAAGCATTATAAGAAATACAACAACCAAGTCATACTTTAGATTAAATTACATTTTGATAGTTTATATATATATATACCTATACTTTTTATAAACGCAAGTACATGCAGGAATATATATTCACACACACACACATGTATATATACATGCAAGTGCATGCAAAACATATATTCACATACACACTTGTATGTATACTAGTACATGCCAGTGAGAGAGAGAAAGACACATAAAGATATAGAGACAGACGGGGAGAGAAAAAGAGAGAGAGAGAGAGAGATAAATGCTTGGGGCCGGAGCAGAAGAGAAATAATATGAGATAAAGAAGAGAGAAGGAAAGAGCTTCTTGGACAGCAGACAGTAGAGAAACAGATGTCTTGTGCTGTGTTAACAAGACACGTGCTTGTGTCAGTACACACAACACACCTGTCACATTGTTGGTGTGTTGACTGCTTGTATATATTCATATTAATGGTAGTACCAACTGTGCCCATAATGTATTTGAGTACACACCAACTTCTGCTTCTGTGTACACAACAGAGTTAATATGTTTATACATCTGAAACCTCCATCTACTCTCTGTGTTCTGATCTAGGACAGATAATACTCACAGGTGATGTGCTGTGCTAGGGGTAGGGGGTTATAGTTGAGTTCTCTTCTAAAAAGAGATAATACTCACAGGTGATGTGCTGTGCTTGGAGGAGAGGGTATAGTTGAGTTCTCTTCTAAAAAGAGATAATACTCACAGGTGATGTGCTGTGCTTGGAGGAGAGGGTATAGTTGAGTTCTCTTCTAAAAAGAGATAATACTCACAGGTGATGTGCTGTGCTTGGAGGAGAGGGTATAGTTGAGTTCTCTTCTAAAAAGAGATAATACTCACAGGTGATGTGCTGTGCTTGGAGGAGAGGGTATAGTTGAGCTCTCTTCTAAAAAGAGATAATACTCACAGGTGATGTTCTGTGCTTGGAGGAGAGGGTATAGTTGAGTTCTCTTCTAAAAAGAGATAATACTCACAGGTGATGTGCTGTGCTTGGAGGAGAGGGTATAGTTGAGTTCTCTTCTAAAAAGAGATAATACTCATAGATGATGTGCTGTGCTGATAGAGGAGGAGGGAGGGTATAGTTGAGTTCTGATCTCTCTCTCTCTCTCTCTCTGAACTTTTTTTCTGCTCTTGCCCAGGTGAGCCCTCTATTGCTCAACATCCTCTCTGTTGTTCTTCTCCGTGTCTCTTTTGGTCTATCTTTACTTCTGTTCCCCTGTGGTGTCCATCTTAGTGCTATTTTTGGTAGTGAGTTATCAGTTATTCGGAGCACATGTCCCAACCATCGCCAGCGTCTTTCCTCAATAATTGTTGTCAGTGGCTTCATCTGCATTTCTGCCAACAAGATGTTATTTCTTATGGTGTTTGGCCAAAATATTTTCCTAATCTTCGTAAACATTTAGTCTGGAAATAATTCAACTTGTTTTCTATTGTTTTGGTGATTTTCCAGCATTCACTTCCATAGAGTAGTACACTTAGAACATTACTCTTAAATATCCAGATTTTCGTATTATGCTTAGTTTTTTTTATTTCCATATAGTCTGCAGCATTGCAAAAGCCTGGTTTGCTCTAGTAAGTCTGCTGTTGATGTCCTCTGTGCTGTCTCCATTTTCTACTACTCTACTGCCAAGGTATACAAATTCATTGACTTCCTCCACTAACTTGCTATCTACTCTGAGTACATTTCTATTGTTCACATTTTGCTTCATTAACTTTGTCTTTCCTACGTTGATCTTTAGTCCTATGTTGTTTGCATTCTGAGTTAGCTTGTTTATTTTATCTTGCATATCTTTGTGACTGCTTGATAATAGACAAATATCATCCGCAAAGTCAAGGTCCTCCAGCACTTTGTCAAGGGTCCATTGTAATCCTCTGCGTTTGTCTGATGTTACCTCCTTCATTAACCAGTCTACTGCCAAGATAAATAATGTTGGTGATAGTACACATCCCTGCTTCACTCCTGTTTGTACCCTAAAGCTGCTGGAGGTATGTTCTCCACAGATAACTTTGCACTGAAAACCCTCGTATAGGGCTTTGATTACACTAACTATTTTATGGGGGAGGCCATGCCATCTTAGGATTTTCCACAGTGGATCTCTGTTGACACTGTCAAAGGCTTTCTCAAAATCTATAAACGATGCCTATGTTGTGCTATGCCACTCATTTGCCTGTTCTAATATTTGTCTAAGTACAAATATGTGGCCTATGCATGATCTTCCTTTCCTAAATTCTGCCTGGTCTTTCCGAAGTTTTCCCTCAAGTGGTGGTACAATTCTGTTGATGATTATTCTGCAAAATACTTTACTGGTGAGTGGCAGTAGGGTAATGCCTCTCCAGTTCCCGCAATCTCTGAGGTCACCCTTCTTTTGGTAGTTTTACTATAAGCCCAGTTTTCCACTCCTCTGGAGCTTTTTCTAGATCCCAAATTTGTTGCATAGTTGAGTTCTGATCTAAAGAGAGACAATACTCACAGGTGATGTGATGTGCTAGGAGGAGAGGGAGAGTATAGTTGAGTTCTGATCTAAAGAGAGACAGCACTCACAGGTGATGTGCTGTGCTTGGAGGAGGGGAGAGTATGGTTGAGTTCTGATCTAAAGAGAGACAGCACTCACAGGTGATGTGCTGTGCTCGGAGGAGAGGGAGAGTATAGTTGAGTTCTGATCTAAAGAGAGACAATACTCACAGGTGATGTGATGTGCTAGGAGGAGAGGGAGAGTATAGTTGAGTTCTGATCTAAAGAGAGACAGTAGTCACAGGTGATGTGCTGTGCTTGGAGGAGGGGGAGGGGGAGGGGGAGGGGGGTAGTTGTTTTCTATTCTTTTTTAAAAATAATTCTTTGATGAAAACAGAGGACACCATGATATGTTGTTTGTGTGTTACAGGAGATGAAAGAGAAGACAGTTTAAGTTGTTTTGTTTGTGACAGAGGATGTAAGACAAGACATTTTATGTTTGTTTGGGACAGAGGATGTAAGACAAGATATTTTATGTTTGTTACAGAGTATGTAAGACAATACAGTTTATGTTTGTTTCTTACAGAGGATTAAGAAACGACATTTTACGTTTGTTACAAAGGATGTAAGACAAGACATTGATGTTTGTTTGTTACAGAGGATGTAAAACAAGACATTTTATGTTTGTTTGTTTGTTTGTTTCAGGTGATATAAGACAAAACAGTTTTTGTTTGTTTGTTAAAGAGGATGTAAGAAACGACAAAATTACTTTTGTTTGTTAGAGAGCGATGTAAGAAAGACATTTTACGTTTGTGTGTTACAGAGGATGTAAGACAAGACATTTTATGTTTGTTTGTTACAAAGTATGTAAGACATGATGCATCATCTTATGATGCCTTCAGTGTATGTTTTTGATAGGAGAGAAATTAAAATAGAATAGAGAGAGAGAGTAAGATAGGATGAAGAGAGTTTGTTAGCATAAAAAGAGTTAGATATAGAGAAAGTAAAATATGGAGAGAGTGAAATAGGATAGAGAAAGATAGGATGGAGAGAATAAGATAGGATAGAGAGTAAAACATGATAAGGAAGAGAGAGACAGAGAGACGAGAGTATAAAAGAAAGAGATAAAGAAAGTAAAAGTGTTGTGCAAATAAGAAAAGATAGATCAATTTTGTATACACCCGGACAAAACCAAGAATATTCTCATGTTTATTTGCGGATATTTGCAAACTTTCGCCCGGACAAATGAACTCTTTCACTCAGATGAGTTTATACACATATATCATAGGGAAAGGTAAAATTCCATTTTCCGTGGCAATGAAACATATCTGAGATACGGTGTTGGGCCCATACCTCCACGACCTTGGGCACCTGACTGTGTGATGTTGTCAGTGTCACGCTGGGCCACATTTACCTTCCCGGAATTTTCTGGTGCCCATTTTTAGAGGCTGGGTGGGCCTTTTTTAGTTTGGTGTGTACCGGAAAAGAATCCCCACTGCTAGGACTTGAACAGAGGTACCACGGGATTAGTAAATTTTAGCGCCTGTAAACTCAGCTAACCACTCAGCCAACCACTCAGCTAGCCACTCAGCTAACCATTGAGCTAACCATTGAGCTAACCACTCAGCTAACCACTCAGCTAACCACTCAGCTAACGAGGCCGCCATATACTGTATATGTAATACAAATAAACTAATGTTAAACACACACATATGTGACTGTTATGTGACTGTTTGAGGATGAAATGTGAAATAAGTGTGAAAGCTAAAAGTAGAACTGTGATCTGCTGTTGGCGGCGTTGTGTTCTTGAATGTGGTCCTGAAATGTTTGATAGAAAGGGCTAAAAATAGACGTGGTCAGTCGGGCGCTGTTAGTCCAGGCCGGGTTATTTCTTGTATGAACTTGGAGCTGTAGGGGGCGCCATCTGGGGGTCTGCATTGATTGGTCGCTCACGTCAACAAATAGGGTCGGGGGGGGGGGGGGCAGTACTGCCGCTGAACAAATGATTTCTGTCAGGCCGCTGTCGTGGGGACAGCCAACAATAATTGCGTCCATGTCTGGACTATAATGTGACGAAACAAATTATTTCTTTCTCTTCATCTTAACCCAACTTCTCCTTTCGTTGTCTTTCTTTACCTTTACTCCTCTCTCCATCTCAGTCCATTTTCTCCTCAATTTTCTTTCTCTCTCCTTTATTTCTCTGTAATCATCCATTTTGTCATTTCGTATTCTTTATTTCCCTTTCCTTTCTCTCACCATTTCATTACACCTCATCCTTATTTTTCTGTTGCTTTCTTTCGTTTGTTAGAAGAATGTTGCGAATCCCCTGGACAGCAAAAATTACTTTTGTTTGTTAGAGAGCGATGTAAGAAAGACATTTTACGTTTGTGTGTTACAGAGGATGTAAGACAAGACATTTTATGTTTGTTTGTTACAAAGTATGTAAGACATGATGCATCATCTTATGATGCCTTCAGTGTATGTTTTTGATAGGAGAGAAATTAAAATAGAATAGAGAGAGAGAGTAAGATAGGATGAAGAGAGTTTGTTAGCATAAAAAGAGTTAGATATAGAGAAAGTAAAATATGGAGAGAGTGAAATAGGATAGAGAAAGATAGGATGGAGAGAATAAGATAGGATAGAGAGTAAAACATGATAAGGAAGAGAGAGACAGAGAGACGAGAGTATAAAAGAAAGAGATAAAGAAAGTAAAAGTGTTGTGCAAATAAGAAAAGATAGATCAATTTTGTATACACCCGGACAAAACCAAGAATATTCTCATGTTTATTTGCGGATATTTGCAAACTTTCGCCCGGACAAATGAACTCTTTCACTCAGATGAGTTTATACACATATATCATAGGGAAAGGTAAAATTCCATTTTCCGTGGCAATGAAACATATCTGAGATACGGTGTTGGGCCCATACCTCCACGACCTTGGGCACCTGACTGTGTGATGTTGTCAGTGTCACGCTGGGCCACATTTACCTTCCCGGAATTTTCTGGTGCCCATTTTTAGAGGCTGGGTGGGCCTTTTTTAGTTTGGTGTGTACCGGAAAAGAATCCCCACTGCTAGGACTTGAACAGAGGTACCACGGGATTAGTAAATTTAGCGCCTGTAAACTCAGCTAACCACTCAGCTAGCCACTCAGCTAGCCACTCAGCTAACCATTGAGCTAACCATTGAGCTAACCACTCAGCTAACCACTCAGCTAACCACTCAGCTAACGAGGCCGCCATATACTGTATATGTAATACAAATAAACTAATGTTAAACACACACATATGTGACTGTTATGTGACTGTTTGAGGATGAAATGTGAAATAAGTGTGAAAGCTAAAAGTAGAACTGTGATCTGCTGTTGGCGGCGTTGTGTTCTTGAATGTGGTCCTGAAATGTTTGATAGAAAGGGCTAAAAATAGACGTGGTCAGTCGGGCGCTGTTAGTCCAGGCCAGGTTATTTCTTGTATGAACTTGGAGCTGTAGGGGGCGCCATCTGGGGGTCTGCATTGATTGGTCGCTCACGTCAACAAATAGGGTCGGGGGGGGGGGGGGCAGTACTGCCGCTGAACAAATGATTTCTGTCAGGCCGCTGTCGTGGGGACAGCCAACAATAATTGCGTCCATGTCTGGACTATAATGTGACGAAACAAATTATTTCTTTCTCTTCATCTTAACCCAACTTCTCCTTTCGTTGTCTTTCTTTACCTTTACTTCCTCTCTCCATCTCAGTCCATTTTCTCCTCAATTTTCTTTCTCTCTCCTTTATTTCTCTGTAATCATCCATTTTGTCATTTCGTATTCTTTATTTCCCTTTCCTTTCTCTCACCATTTCATTACACCTCATCCTTATTTTTCTGTTGCTTTCTTTCGTTTGTTAGAAGAATGTTGCGAATCCCCTGGACAGCAAAAATAACTAATGAAGAATGTATGAGAAGAGCTGGAGAGACAAAAAAATCTTGTCAAAAAGATAAGAGAGAGACAATGTACTTTCATAGGACATGCAGTGAGAAGAGGGGGCATTGAAAATATTATAACAACAGGAAAAATAGAAGGAAGAAGATCAAGAGGAAGACCAAGAGAAATGATGCTTGTCAGTCTGACGGGATGTTGTGAGAGGAGATCATCAACTGAACTGATGGCCTGCATGAAGGATCGGGTACTCTGGAGAAGCATAATAGCCAACGCCAGTCGGCACGGCACCTGATGATGATGATGATTTCTTTCGTCTCTTTATTGTTTAGTGATCATCTCTTTCTCTCTCTCTCTCTCTCTCTCTCTCTTTTTTTTCTCTCTCTCTCTCTCTGAAAGACTGTTTTCTCTCAGAACCTAAGATTGACATGTACAAAAATAAAAGCTTTACTTACTCTGCCACTCAACACATGAATACTCTTCCAATCCACAAAAACTCATAATCTATGTTCCTTCTTTAACTTTCAAACTTTCTCAATACTTGTTTGACTTCCATTACATGTCCCCTACTTTCATGACAGCTTAACTTACATTGTAATCTGTGTGTATTTAGAAACTAGCTGTCACGGAGAATTTAGAGTCAGAGAACTAAACTACGCGGAACTACTTGTGAATGTCTGTGTGTGTGTATTTGTATGTCCGTCTATATGAGTGTGTGCATGTTTATATATGCATGTGTGCATATGTATGTCTGTTTCTGTGTATGTGTTTATATGTATGTCTGTTTTTGTGTATATGTGCATGCGTATGTCTGTTTTTGTGTATATGTGCATGCGTATGTCTGTTTTTTGTGTGTGCATATGCGTATGTCTGTTTTTGTGTATGCGTTTATGTGTATGTCTGTTTTTGTGTATGTTTTTGTGTGCATGTCTGTCTTTATGTGTGCGTTTATATGTATGTTTTTGTGTATGTTTGTATGTGTATGTCTGTCTTTGTGTATGAGGGCTAAGAAAATCCCACTACATCCCATGGAAGGATTATAGGTAAATCCCAGCGTACATCTCGCGCGCCATGTCAGGCAGAGAACTTAATCCATGCCAGGACTTTCTTCCTCCCTCTTCTAGCACGTGCATAATGGCGGCAAGATCATCTCTGCCAGTTTGTCTTCTCAGCTTTCCTGGCCACTTTGTCTGCTCTAGCCTTGACTCGAATATCTGCTCTAGCCTAGACTAGAATATCTGTTATAGTAATATTCGTTCTTATAACTTCAAACTTTGCCAACATCTGTTTGATATGAACTATATGCCTCCCTAAGTATAGTCTATAGTAGTTTAAAGTATGGCTTGATTGTTGTAATTTTTAACAGCTTTTCTATAAATTTTAGTTTTGAATGAATATAAGAATGCAAGTTTATTTCATGCTGTTGCATAAATCAGAGTGTGGAGTGTATGGACAAGAGATAAGTTTATTATTTATTTAAGTAATCATTTAATTGTGTCTTCATGATTATTATGCTCATTAATAAATGAATGACTGTGACTGAGTGAAAGCTGTATGATGAAGGGCAGAATGTCAGACGGGCCTGTGTGCCCAATTTTTAACACTATGAAAATAAAGTATGTTCGTTCGTTCGTTCATTCGTTCGTTGTAGCGTAGTCTAGAATATCTATTGTAGCGTAGTCTAGAATATCTATTGTAGCGTAGTCTAGAATATCTATTGTAGCGTAGTCTAGAATATCTATTGTAGCGTAGACTAGAATGTCTATTGTGGCGTAGTCTAGAATATCTATTGTAGCGTAGACTAGAATATCTATTGTAGCGTAGACTAGAATATCTAGCGTAGACTAGAATATCTATTGTAGCGTAGTCTAGAATATCTATTGTAGCGTAGACTAGAATATCTGTCGTGGTGTAGAGTTGTGTGTCTGTTTTTGCGTAGAGCTGTGTATCTGTTGCTGTGTACTGTAGTATGTCTGTTGCTGTGTACTGTAGTATGTCTGTTGTTGTGTACTGCAGTACGAATGTGTCTGTTGATGTGTACTGTTGTATGTCTGTTGCTGTGTAGATTTGTGTGTCTGTTTTTGTGTGTAGAGTTGTATGTTTTTGTTTGATAGAGCCGGGCTGTGTGTTTTATATAAAGGGTTATTTTAGGCTTCTATTAAAGTAGTGTCTATCGTAGTGTAGAGTAGTCTGTCTGTTGTAGTGTAGAGTAGTCAGTCTGTTGTAGTGTAGAGTAGTCTGCCTGTTGTAGTATAGGGTAGTCTGTCTGTTGTAGTGTAGAGTAGTCTGTCTGTTGTAGTGTAGAGCAGTCTTCTGTTGTAGTGTAGAGTAGTCTGTCTGTTGTAATGTAGAGTGTCTGTTGTAGTATAGAATAGTCTGTCTGTTATAGTGTAGAGTAGTCTGTCTGTTGTAATATAGAGTAGTCTGTCTGTTGTAATATAGAGTAGTCTGTCTGTTGTAATATAGAGTAATCTGTCTGTTGTAATATAGAGTAGTCTGTCTGTTGTAGTATAGAGTAGTCTGTCTGTTGTAATATAGAGTAGTCTGTCTGTTGCAATATAGAGTAGTCTGTCTGTTGTAATATAAAGTAGTCTGTCTGTTGTAATATAGAGTAATCTGTCTGTTGTAATATAGAGTAGTCTGTCTGTTGTAGTATAGTCTGTCTGTTGTAGTATATAGTAGTCTGCCTGTCGTAGTATAGAGTAGTACATCTGCTACTGCGTACTGTAATCTGTACAATGACCTGGTCAAGCAACTGAGGCAGGGGGCAGGAATCAGGGCAAAAGTGATAGCTGTAGAAGTGGGAGCCAGAGGATTCGTAGCAACATCAGCATACGACCTATGTAAGCAACTGGGCATAAAGGGACAAGCAAGAGCAAGGGCATTGAGAAGCCTTTCAGAAACAGCAGAAAAGGCCTCATGCTGGCTCTGGAGTATGCGAAACAAGCTTTGAGAACGTAAGTAATTTCGTTTGTCACAACCAGTACCAGTCCTCCGTAGCTAAATCGCTAAGATGCACTTCAAAGTGCACTGCCAACTGGAAGATCGTCGGTTCAATCCCGGGACAAAAAAAAAAAAAAACAAACTCACAAGACCTCTGGGAGTCATGACCCAGGGGGCCCCACCCCCTTAGAGAGTCAGGAAACACTTGTCAGGGGGAGGGGGGTTACTTCCTCTGATGATCTGTAGGAGTTGTGTTGTTGTTCCACTCTCTACAGTAGAGAGTTTCCTGCATGTCGGTGGCTATGTAGCGCTGTATGTTTTTTGTATAAACTAAACTAAAACACACAGGTCAGCAAAACACACAGGTCAACATGAAGATATTTGCACACAATTCACACAGCATCCACGCAAAATTCACTCAACATCCACACAAAATCAACATAACGTTCAATAACATTCACATGACATTCGCAGCAAATTCACACAAATTCACAACACAAGATTCACGTATTCACAAAATACATGCAGGCATATCTTGTTTACAACATACCATATTAATAATGAATCACCCACATGATTACATGATTACGTGCATTCACGCGTGTATACAAACACTCACACAGAAACTCATACAAACACTCACACAGAAACTCATACAAACACTCACACAGAAACTCATACAAACACACACACAGAAACTCATACAAACACTCACACAGCATCGTGGAACTTCCAGTAACGAGCACACATATACTGTATGTTGAACACATAATAAACATACAGACTAACATCATCACTTCAGCCTGCTCCTGATCACTCACATACATCTCTCTCTCTCTCATACACATCCACACACATCTCTCTCACACACCTACACACACACTTTACCCACAAATCTCTAAGATTACGGCATACACAAATATTTTCTGTGGGCTTGCTGAAGTTTGTGTAAGGTGTAATTGGTGTAATCTGGTCATGACCCACAACTACCTACACTCTCTCCTGCTGGACTTTCCTCATCCAGCCCTCGCCAACCCCTCGTTGGCCTGGGTGTTGTTTGAACTCAAATCATGAGCCACATATCCGTCTTCTCTAGTCAGAGAGATTCTCTAACAGATTCAACATCGCTTTTTTTTTGTATTGGGGGTGGGGGTGGGGGAGCTAGCCACTGAAGGAGAGCTGACTGATGTAAGGTTTGAAGTCAGATTTTCTTCTCTCATCTACCTCAAACTCTCAACGTTCTCCAATAAACGCACAACATTCTGGAATAAACTCTCAACACTCTCTCAAGAAGTCTCATCATTCTACCCCAAACTCTCAACATTCTCAAATAAATTTACGCTTTTGTGAATTGAACATTTCTGCTTTAGTGAACTAGGTATTTCGTTCTTATAAACTATACAATATACTTCTGTGAAATAGGAATTCTGCTTTCTTGAACTTGAAGTCTAGTTTTATGAATTTAAATTCTCATTTATGAAATCGACATTTCACTGCTCTGTACTAGTCATTTCAGTTTCACGAACATCACATTCCACTGTTATAGAATGGACATTACACTACACCTAATCCAGGATATCTACTTTCCACTGTTATACTCTGGACATTACATTACCTAGTCCTGAACATCTACTTTCTACTGCTATATACTGGACACTATATAACTTAGTCCTGGACATCTACTGTCTCCTCTTATATACTGAACACTATATAAATTAGTCCTGGACATCTACTGTCTCCTCTTATATACTGGACACTATATAAATTAGTCCTGGACATCTCTGTCTCCTCTTATATACTGGACACTATATAAATTAGTCCTGGACATCTACTGTCTCCTCTTATATACTGGACACTATATAACTTAGTCCTGGACATCTACTGTCTCCTCTTATATACTGGACACTATATAACTTAGTCCTGGACATCTACTGTCTCCTCTTATATACTGGACACTATATAACTTAGTCCTGGACATCTACTGTCTCCTGTTATATCTTATCTTATATCTTATATCCTTCTCGTGCCGTTAAACGTCAAATAGGGCTCGCAAAGTAGTTCGCCAATTTTTCCTGTCTTCGGCGAGTCTTTCAACCTCATCAATGGATTTTATGCCTGTTAATTTGGCCTCTCTTAACAATGTCCTCTTCAGAGTTTCACGCTTTCTGCCTCTTTTTCTTCGGCCTGTTGTGTTCCACTTGATAGCTTGTTTTGGGATTCTCTGACTGTTTCTTCTCATCACGTGACCAACATATGTCCATCTCCTTTTTCTGATCACACATGAGACTGGTTGTTATTCAGTCATCTGTCTTATCTCTGCATTGTTCTTGAATTCGTTTCACTTGATGCTGACTATTTTCCTTAGGCATTTGTTTTCAAAAGAGTCTAACTTCTTGTCTATTTCTTTAGTTGTTTTTCAGCTTTCACATGCATAAATGAGGATGGATATTACATTTGAATTGAACAGTCTTAACTTGGTTTTTGTGCTTATAACTTTCGAATGCCATATGTTCTCAAGATTCTTGAAGATCAATGCTGCTTTTGCAATTCTAACTTCCTTTCTGGTGTCACCATCCTGGTCTATGTAGCTGCCAAGGTATGGAAATTGATTGACTTCTTCAATATCTGTCCCTTTTATGTGAATTTTTCCATTTTGATTAAGGGGAATTTTCATTATTTTTGTTTTGTCCTTGTTAATTTCAAGTCATATTTTGCTAGCCAGTGAAGACAGGCTATCTGTTTTTTCTTGCATGGAATTCACATTGTTACTGATAAGAGTTATGTCATCAGCAAAATCAAGATCTTCTAGTTGGGTCCCATGTACCCAGTCAATACCTGTGTTACCTGTGCAGCATTTTTTCATTATGAAGTCTATTGTAATTCCAAAGAGTAAAGGAGACAGTATACATCCTTGTTTCACACCTGTTTCAATCTGGAACCATTCACTCATCCCTTCTTCTGTCTTGATTGCACAAAAATATCCATTGTAGAAGTCCTTAATGATGTTGACAATTTTAGATGGTATTCCATATAGACTTAAAATTCTTCATAATGAATCTCTGTGTATACTATCAAATCCCTTTTTAAAATCTTGAAGTTCAGTATTAATGGTTTCTGCTGTTCAATATGTTCTTCAATTATTATTCTGAGAGTAAAGATCTGGTCGAGACAGCTTCTCCCTTTTCGAAATCCTGCTTGTTCTTCTCTCATTGCAACATCCACTATATCTTTAAGTCTATTCAAAATGACCTTGCAAAATATTTTTGACACAACTGATATTAAGGTTACTCCTCTCCAGTTGTTACAGTCACTAAGGTTGCCTTATTTTTAGTATTTTAACAATGATTCCTTTCTTCCATTTAGAAGGGACATTTTCTTCTTTCTAAATCTTATTAAACAATCTCTGTAGTTGTCTCATGTTGTCACTATTGATAGCTTTTAGCATTTCGGGTGCTATTTCATCTTCATTTGCAGCTTTGTTGTTAGCCATTAAATTCACTGCTGTTTCAATTTCATGCAATATAATTTCATCTGGGTAGACATTTAGTTGTGGGGCTGGTAAATCGGTTTCAAGGTTTAACAATTCTTTTGGGTGTGGTCGATTAAGTATTTCTTGGAAGTGTTCAGCCCATCTTTGCTTTTGGTCTTTACTTGATGTTAAAGGGTTCCAGTTTTGCTAAGGATTGGTCTTTCTTTAGATGTAATAGTACCTGTTAGCCTCTTTTGTATGTCATATAAAGTTTTGCTATCTCATGTTTTTGCTGCTTTCTCTGCCTCTTTCGCCATATTGTCTATGTATTCTCTTTTATCACTTCTAGCTGAACTTTTTACTTTATTGTCTATTTCTTTGTATGTTGCTTTCGTCAGATCCTATTATATACTGGACACAATATAACTTAGTCCTGTACATCTACTGTCCCCTGTTATATACTGTACACTATATAACTTAGTCCTGTACATCTACTATTCCCCGTTATATACTGTACACTATATAACTTAGTCCTGTACTTCTACTATTCCCCGTTATATACTGTACACTATATAACTTAGTCCTGTACATCTACTATTCCCTGTTATATACTGTACACTATATAACTTAGTCCTGTACATCTACTATTCCCCGTTATATACTGTACACTATATAACTTAGTCCTGTACATCTACTATTCCCTGTTATATACTGTACACTATATAACTTAGTCCTGTACATCTACTATTCCCTGTTATATACTGGACACTATATAACTTAGTCCTGTACATCTACTATTCCCTGTTATATACTGTACACTATATAACTTAGTCCTGTACATCTACTATTCCCTGTTATATACTGGACACTATATAACTTAGCCCTGTACATCTACTGTCCCCCATTATATACTGGACACTATATAACTTTGTCCTGGACTTCTACTGTCCCCCATTATATACCGGATATAAAAGACAGGCAACTATCAGCTCCAGGACTCTGATGGATGTGTTGGGAGAGGGGAGGGGGGGGGGGGAGAAGGGGAATCTGATTACGCAATGGACATGTCCGGAGTACAATGATGATGACCCAGACCATAAACCTTAAGCCATACTGGACATTACGTTAGTCTTGGACATCAACTTTCTACTGTTATATACTGGACATTACATTAGTTAATCTTGGACATGCACCTTCTACTGTTATATACTGGACATTGGATTAGTTAGTCTTGGACATGTACTTTCTACTGTTATATATTGGACATTGGATTAGTTAGTCTTGGACATGTACTTTCTACTGTTATATACTGGACATTGGATTAGTTAGTCTTGGACATGTACTTTCTACTGTTATATATTGGACATTGGATTAGCTAGTCTTGGACATGTACTTTCTACTGTTATATACTGGACATTATATTAGTTAATCCTGGACATGCACCTTCTACTGTTATATACTGGACATTGGATTAGTTAGTCTTGGACATGTACTTTCTACTGTTATATATTGGACATTGGATTAGTTAGTCTTGGACATGTACTTTCTACTGTTATATACTGGACATTGGATTAGTTAGTCTTGGACATGTACTTTCTACTGTTATATATTGGACATTGGATTAGCTAGTCTTGGACATGTACTTTCTACTGTTATATACTGGACATTATATTAGTTAATCCTGGACATGCACCTTCTACTGTTATATACTGGACATTGGATTAGTTAGTCTTGGACATGTACTTTCTACTGTTATATATTGGACATTGGATTAGTTAGTCTTGGACATGTACTTTCTACTGTTATATATTGGACATTGGATTAGTTAGTCTTGGACATGTACTTTCTACTGTTATATATTGGACATTGGATTAGTTAGTCTTGGACATGTACTTTCTACTGTTATATATTGGACATTGGATTAGTTAGTCTTGGACATGTACTTTCTACTGTTATATACTGCACATTGCATTAGTTTGTCTTGGACATGTACTTTCTACTGTTATATATTGGACATTGGATTAGTTAGTCTTGGACATGTACTTTCTACTGTTATATATTGGACATTGGATTAGCTAGTCTTGGACATGTACTTTCTACTGTTATATATTGGACATTGGATTAGTTAGTCTTGGACATGTACTTTCTACTGTTATATATTGGACACTGGATTAGCTAGTCTTGGACATGTACTTTCTACTGTTATATATTGGACACTGGATTAGCTAGTCTTGGACATGTACTTTCTAATGTTATATATTGGACATTGGATTAGCTAGTCTTGGATTTCTAGTTTGCCCCAAGATTTAACAATCAATGTCGTATATAAAAGTTCATGTACAAGAAGGTCATTGTAGCGATGTATGCACACAAATGTACCCATCAGAATATACATATGTATGTGAGAAAATATGTTTGAAAATATATGTATGAGAATATCTGTATGAAAATATAAGTATGAGAATGTTTATGTGAGGATTATGCAAGAGACTGAATATGTAGAATTTGTGAGAATTCCTGTATGTATCAGAGTATATGTAGGCTATATGATATATAATAAATGTTGTTAGAATCTTATGTATATCAAAATATATGTAAATTTTGCTTCAACTAATTTACTTTCTTCCTTCCTTTTTTGCGTCAATTTCTTTACTTTCTTCTTTACTTTCTTTTTTCTTTCTTTTGTTTTAAATTCTTTACTTCCTTCTTTCTTTCTTTTGTTTTAACTTCTTTACTTTCTTCTTTCTTTCTTTTGTTTTAACTTCTTTATTTCCTTCTTTCTTTCTTTTTTTAAAACTTCTTTACTTTCTTCTTTCTTACTTTTGTTTTAACTTCTTTATTTCGTTCCTTCTTTCTTTTTTTTTAAGCTTCCTTACCTCCTTCTTTCTTTCTTTTGTTTTAACTTCTTTATTTCCTTCTTTCTTTCTTTTGTTTGAACTTCTTTACTTTCTTCTTTCTTTCTTTTGTTTGAACTTCTTTATTTCCTTCTTTCTTTCTTTTGTTTGAACTTCTTTACTTCCTTCTTTCTTTCTTTTGTTTTAACTTCTTTATTTCCTTCTTTCTTTCTTTTGTTTTAACTTCTTTATTTCCTTCTTTCTTTCTTTTGTTTTAACTTCTTTATTTTCTTCTTTCTTTCTTTTGTTTTAACTTCTTTATTTTCTTATTTCTTTCTTTTGTTTTAACTTCTTTATTTTCTTCTTTCTTTCTTTTGTTTTAAATTCTTTACTTCCTTCTTTCTTTCTTTTGTTTTAACTTCTTTATTTTCTTCTTTTTTTCTTTTGTTTTAACTTCTTTATTTTCTTCTTTCTTTCTTTTGTTTTAACTTCTTTACTTTCTTCTTCCTTTCTTTTGTTTGAACTTCTTTATTTCCTTCTTTCTTTCTTTTGTTTGAACTTTTTTATTTTCTTCTTTCTTTTTTTGTTTTAACTTCTTTATTTTCTTCTTTCTTTCTTTTCTTTTAAATTCTTTACTTCCTTCTTTCTTTCTTTTGTTTTCTTCTTTATTTTCTTCCTTCCTTCTTTCTTTTGTTTTAACTTCTTTATTTTCTTCTTTTCTTTTAAATTCTTTACTTCCTTCTTTCTTTCTTTTGTTTTAACTTCTTTATTTTCTTCCTTCCTTCTTTCTTTTCTTTTAAATTCTTTACTTCCTTCTTTCTTTCTTTTGTTTTAACTTCTTTATTTTCTTCCTTCCTTCTTTCTTTTGTTTTAACTTCTTTATTTCCTTCTTTCTTTCTTTTGCTTTAACTTGTTTATCTCCTTCTTTCTTTCTTTTGTTTTAAATTCTTTACTTCCTTCTTTCTTTCTTTTGTTTGAACTTCTTTATTTTCTTCTTTCTGTCTTTTGTTTTAACTTCTTTATTTTCTTCTTTCTTTCTTTTGTTTTAAATTCTTTACTTCCTTCTTTCTTTCTTTTGTTTTAACTTCTTTATTTTCTTCTTTCTGTCTTTTATTTTAACTTCTTTATTTTCTTCTTTCTTTCTTTTGTTTTAAATTCTTTATTTCCTTCTTTCTTTCTTTTGTTTTAACTTCTTTACTTCCTTCTTTCTTTCTTTTGTTTGAACTTCTTTATTTTCTTCTTTCTTTCTTTTGTTTTAACTTCTTTATTTTCTTCTTTCTTTCTTTTGTTTTAAATTCTTTACTTCCTTCTTTCTTTCTTTTGTTTTAACTTCTCTATTTCCTTGTTTCTTTCTTTTGTTTTAACTTCTTTACTTTCTTCTTTCATTCTTTTGCTCTAAATTGTTTTATCTTCTTTATTTTCTTCCTTCTTTTACTTTAACTTCCTTACTTCTTTTTTTCTTTATTTTGTTCTTTCTTTCTGTCTTTTGTTCTTTCTTACTTTATTTCTTTCTTTAACTTCTTTATGTTATTCTTCTCCCTTTTTTTTTGTCCACCTCATTTCACTGAGCAGTAGACATAAATTCGGCTCAGGTCTGTACAACCACGTGACCACACATGTTTCCTTCAGCCTGGCAGTTATAGCGACCTATAATGTCGAGCACGGGCCGTGGAAATGTCCTTTTCTCCACGTGCGAGATCGGCACGTGCCCTCAAGCGGTCACGTGAAGATCGGCAATAATTGCAGGCTATTACAGGCCCGGTCTAGATGGGCCGGACTGGCCCCTGGTCATTGGCGCTGGGCCCCGTCATCTGAAGAGCTGGCTGGCATAGATAGACTGAAGTGAGCGCATGTGAGGGCAGTTTTTATGAGAGAGTGGAACAATGAGCAGAAGAATATAATAGCAAACTCGCCAGCGCCTGGCGCCCACGTGGTCATTGTTGAGGGCCAGAGTCGGCCATCTTTCACAGTCGGTCCTAGTTAGTGGGCGTGCTGCCCTCTAGTGGTGTTAGTTGTTTGTGTATCGGCGTGTCCTCTGGAGAGATGTGCAACATGAGAGGTTTAGTGCCGCTAGATATTTATCTGTGGTTCCGAGTTCAGGGTTAGTGTTGTCTGTAGTCTGTTGTTATCAGTGTTTACTTACAAATTAGGTCACACACAGATATATTAGAACTACTCACTAGAAAAGAGAATAACAGCATTTGAAATGAAATGTTACAGAAGGGCACTTAGAATATCGTGGATAGAATGAAAATCAAATAATTATGTTATATTAATGGGATTAGGTGTCGTAGATTAGATGGCTCGTTAACATCATCAAAATTAGAAAGATGAGATACTTCGGCCACATCAAGAGACACAACAGCTTGGAGAGGTTGATAGTAGGAGGCATAGTGCCAGGTCACATCAAGAGACACAACAGCTTGGAGAGGTTGATAGTAGAAGACTTAGTGGCAGGCCACATCAAGAGACACAACAGCTTGGAGAGGTTGATAGTAGAAGACATAGTGGCCGGCCACATCAAGAGACACAACAGCTTGGAGAGGTTGATAGTAGAAGACATAGTGGCAGGCCACATCAAGAGACACAACAGCTTGGAGAGGTTGATAGTAGATGGCATAGTGCCCAGCACAAGAGAAAAGGGACGACCTCGCCGCAGGTGGACTCAGGACATCAAGAAAAGTCTGAATATGTCCCTGCAAGACGCCGGTCAACTTGCTCAAGACCTTGTTGCATGCAGGCAGGTTGTGAGAGGGACAACTTTCTCGGAAAGGACACGTCACATGAAAGAATGAATGAATGAATGAATGAATGAATGAATGAATATACATCAGTTGCTGCAGTTAGCTTTTAATCTTGGTGGTTGATATGTTTAAAGGTTTAGAAAGCGAGATGGAGTTGGATTGAGAGTAGTCTACGGTGGCTGATAAGGTTAAAGGTTTAGAAAACGAGATGGAGTGGGAGTGAGAGTAGTGGCTGATATGTTTAAAGGTTTAGATATCAAGGTGAAGTGAGACTGAGAGTAGTCTATGGTGGCTGATGAGTTTAAAGGTTTAGATATCAAGGTGAAGTGAGACTGAGAGTAGTCTATGGTGGCTGATGAGTTTAAAGATTTAGATATCAAGGTGAAGTGAGACTGAGACTAGTCTATGGTGGCTGATGAGTTTAAAGGTTTAGATATCAAGGTGAAGTGAGACTGAGAGTAGTCTATGGTGGCTGATGAGTTTAAAGGTTTAGATATCAAGGTGAAGTGAGACAGACTAGTCTTTGGTGGCTGATGAGTTTAAAGGTTTAGATATCAAGGTGAAGTGAGACTGAGACTAGTCTATGGTGGCTGATGAGTTTAAAGGTTTAGATATCAAGGTGAAGTGAGACAGACTAGTCTTTGGTGGCTGATGAGTTTAAAGGTTTAGATAGCAAGGTGAAGTGAGACTGAGACTAGTCTACGGTGGCTGATGAGTTTAAAGGTTTAGAAAACGAAATGGAGTGGAGCAGAGAGTAGTCAAGAATGTTTTCTGAACTTTCTGCAGTAGATCTGAGAATTTGATTTCTCAACATTTTCCTGGTAAAAGAGAATCGTTTGAGTAACATTTCTCGCAATACATACTGCCTTCTGTAGCATCTCTGAGATAGGGTCTTTACCACATCTAACTTGTGCTGAAAATGTCTCAGTTTTTAATGTTAGCAGTAACTGTAAACGTTGCCAAAGGTTAGTGACAGTCTGGACATGTGATGCACGTGTTTTTCTGTGAAACTTAACTCCGAAAGAAACCACATCTCGATCTGCACTTATTGGATATGAGATACAATATGAACCACAAACTCGGCCCTCTAGTAGCTCAACTTGAGACAAGACAAAAGTACACTCTAGGACCTCGTAGCTAAACTAGAGACAAGACAAAAGTACACTCTAGGACCTCTTAGCTAAACTTGAGACAAGACAAAAGTACACTCTAGGACCTCGTAGCTAAACTTGAGACAAGACAAAAGTACACTCTAGGACCTCATAGCTAAACTTGAGACAAGACAAAAGTACACTCTAGGACCTCGTAGCTAAACTTGAGACAAGACAAAAGTACACTCTAGGACCTCGTAGCTAAATTTGAGACAAGACAAAAGTACACTGTAGGAACTCGTAGCTAAACTTGAAACAAGACAAAAATACATTCTAGGATCTTGTAGCTAAACTTGAAACAAGACAAAAGTACACTCTAGGACCTCGTAGCTAAACTTGAGACAAGACAAAAGGGCACTCTCGCCCCAAGTACCTCAACTTAGGACAAGACAAAAGTACACTCTAGGACCTGTGGCTAAACTTGAGACAAGGCAAAAGTACACTCTAGGACTTCGTAGCTAAACTTGAGACAAGACAAAAGTACACTCTAGGACCTCGTAGCTAAACTTGAGACAAGACAAAAGTACACTCTAGGACCTCGCAGCTAAACTTGAGACAAGACAAAAGTACACTCTAGGACCTCGTAGCTAAACTTGAGACAAAGCAAAAGTACACTCTAGGACCTCGTAGCTAAACTTGACACAAGATAAAAGTACACTCTAAGACCTTGTAGCTAAACTTAAGACAAGACAAAAGTACACTCTAGAACCTCGTAGCTAAACTTGAGACAAGACAAAAGTACACTCTAGGACCTTGTAGCTAAACTTGAGACAAGACAAAAGTACAATCTAGGACCTCGTAGCTAAATTTGAGACAAGACAAAAGTACACTGTAGGAACTCGTAGCTAAACTTGAAACAAGACAAAAGTACACTCCAGGATCTCGTAGCTAAACTTGAGACAAGACAAAAGTACACTCTAGGACCTCGTAGCTAAACTTGAGACAAGACAAAAGTACACTCTAGGACCTTGTAGCTAAACTTGAGACAAGACAAAAGTACACTCTAGGATCTCGTAGCTCAACTTGAGACAAGACAAAAGTACACTCTCGGACCTTGCAGCTAACTTGAGAAAAGACAAAAGTACACTCTAGGACCTCGTAGCTAAACTTGAGAGTGTAGCTAAACTTGAGAAAAGACAAAAGTACACTCCAGGATCTCGTAGCTAAACTTGAAACAAGACAAAAGTACACTCTAGGACCTTGAAGCTAAACTTGTGAAAAGACAAAAGTACACTCTAGGACCTCGTAGCTAAACCTGAGACAAGACAGAAGGGCACTCTCGGCCCAAGTAGCTAAACTTGAGACAAGACAAAAGTACACTCCAGGATCTCGTAGCTAAACTTGAAACAAGACAAAAGTACACTCTAGGACCTTGAAGCTAAACTTGTGAAAAGACAAAAGTACACTCTAGGACTTCGTAGCTAAACTTGAGACAAGACAAAAGTACACTCTAGGATCTCGTAGCTAAACTTAAGACAAGACAAAAGTACACTCTAGGACCTCGTAGCTAAACTTGAGACAAGACAAAAGTACACTCTAGGACCTCGTTGCTAAACTTGAGACAAGACAAAAGGGCACTCTCGCCCCAAGTAGCTAAACTTGAGACAAAACAAAAGTACACTCTAAGACCTCGTAGCTAAACTTGAGACAAAGCAAAAGTACACTCTAGGACCTCGTAGCTAAACTTGAGACAAGACAAAAGTACACTCTAGGACCTCGTAGCTAAACTTGAGACAAGACAAAAGTACACTCTAGGACCTCGTAGCTAAACCTGAGACAAGACAGAAGGGCACTCTCGCACCAAGTAGCTCAACTTGAGACAAGACAAAAGTACACTGTAGGACCTCGTAGCTAAACTTGAGACAAAGGAAAAGTACACTCTAGGACCTCGTAGCTAAACTTGAGACAAGACAAAAGTACACTCTAGGACCTCGTAGCTAAACTTGAGACAGGACAAAAGGGCACTCTCGCCCCAAGTATCTCTACTTGAGACAAAGGAAAAGTACACTCTAGGACCTCGTAGCTAAACTTGAGACAAGACAAAAGTACACTCTAGGACCTCGTAGCTAAACTTGAGACAGGACAAAAGGGCACTCTCGCCCCAAGTAGCTCAACTTCAGACAAGACAAAAGTACACTCTAAGACCTCGTAGCTAAACTTGAGACAAAACAAAAGTACACTCTAGGACCTCGTAGCTAAACTTGAAACAAGACAAAAGTACACTCTAGGACCTTGTAGCTAAACTTGTGAAAAGACAAAAGTACACTCTAGGACCTCGTAGCTAAACCTGAGACAAGACAGAAGGGCACTCTCGCACCAAGTAGCTCAACTTGAGACAAGACAAAAGTACACTGTAGGACCTCGTAGCTAAACTTGAGACAAAGGAAAAGTACACTCTAGGACCTCGTAGCTAAACTTGAGACAAGACAAAAGTACACTCTAGGACCTCGTAGCTAAACTTGAGACAGGACAAAAGGGCACTCTCGCCCCAAGTAGCTCAACTTGAGACAAGACAAAAGTACACTCTAAGACCTCGTAGCTAAACTTGAGACAAGACAAAAGTACACTCTTGGCCTTCGTAACTAAACTTGAGACAAAAGAAAAGCACACTCTAGGACCTCGTAGCTCAACTTGAGACAAGACAAAAGTACACTCTAGGACCTCGTAGCTAAACTTGAGACAAGACAAAAGCACACACTTGGCCCTAGTAGCTGAACTTAAGACAAAAGCACATTCTCGGCCCTAGTAGATGAACTTAAGACAAAAGCACACTCTCGGCCCTAGTAGCTGAACTTAAGACAAAAGTAAACGCTCGGCCCTAGTAGCTGAACTTCAGACAAAAGTACACTCTCCTTCCTCTTAACTAAACGTGAGAGAAGAAAAAAGCACACTCTCGCTCCTCGTAAATAAACTTGAGACAAGACAAAAGCACACTCTCGCTCCTCGTAAATAAACTTGAGACAAGACAAAAGCACAATCTCGGCCCTCGTAACTAAACTTGAGACAAGACAAAAGCACACTCTCAGCCCTCGATGTAAACTTGAAACAAGACAAAAGCACACTCTCGGCCCTCGTAACTAAACTTGAGACAAGACAAAAGTACACTCTCGGCCCTCATAACTAAACTTGAGACAAGACAAAAGCACAATCTCGGCCCCTCATAACTAAACTTGAGACAAGACAAAAGCACAATCTCGGCCCCTCATAACTAAACTTGAGACAAGCAAGAGCACAATCTCGGCCCCTCATAACTAAACTTGAGACAAGCAAGAGCACAATCTCGGCCCCTCATAACTAAACTTGAGACAAGCAAGAGCACAATCTCGGCCCCTCATAACTAAACTTGAGACAAGACAAAAGCACAATCTCGGCCCCTCATAACTAAACTTGAGACAAGCAAGAGCGCACCAAAATACAGCAACAATAATTTTATAAGTTGATGGCTTTGAGAAAGATGGGTGACAATAAAAAGTGTAGGAAAAGTGTAACGAAACAAAAACTGAAATTAAAAATGAAACGAAACAAAAACTGAAATGAAAGTTATAACGAAACAAAAAGATTTTAGAGCTGAAAATTTCTAAGCATCCCAATTTGTGTGTAACATTTTCTTCTTTCTCTTTCTTGGCTCCACCTCCTGCCATTTCTGTCAATACGTCCAAGTGTAATCAAACATAACCAAACAAAAACTAAACTGCCTTAATCAACCAACAAAGTATCACTAACCAACGAACCAGCCAACATGAAATAACTTGGCTTAATCAACCAACAAAATATCACTAACCAACCAACAAGTAAAACCTAACCAACCAACCAACCAGTGCTACTAACCAACCAGTCAAACTTAACCAACCAATCAATGCTACTAACCAACCAGTCACACATAATCAACCAACCAGTCAAACTGAACCAACCAACCAGTGCTACTAACCAGCCAGTCAAACCTGACCAACTAACCAGTGGTACTAATCAACCAGTCAAACCTAAACAACCAACCAGTACCACTAATTAACCGATCAAACCAAATCAACCAACCAGTGCTACTAACCACTCTAACCACTCAAATCTAACCAACCAACGAGAGCCACTAACCAACCAGTTAAACCATATCAGTCAACCATTGCCACTAACAGACTTCTAATCATTCGATCTTCTCAAACCTTGACTGCAACAAATCAATCAAAACTGGACAACACAACATATTAGGCAACAACAACAACAACAACAACGAGATTAACCATGTCACTGACGCAGTTAGTGAAGACACATACACAGGATGATGATGATGGTGATGATGATGGTGGTGATGATGATGATGATGGTGATGATGATGATGATGGTGATGATGATGATGATGGTGATGATGATGATGATGATGATGATGATGATGATGATGATGATGATGGTGATGATGATGATGATGGTGATGATGGTGATGATGATGATGATGGTGATGATGATGGTGGTGATGATGATGATGATGATGATGATGATGATGATGATGATGGTGATGATGATGGTGATGATGATGATGGTGGTGGTGGTGGTGGTGATGATGATGATGATGATGATGGTGATGGTGATGATGATGATGATGATTATGATGATGATTTTTTATAACGTGAGAACTGATTTCATGCTAGTAAAGAATATAGGAGGGGTTAAAGTAACAGAATATGTGAGAGGTGAAAATAACAGAGAATATATGGGAGATGAAAGTAAGAGAGAATATATGAGAGGTGAAAGTAACAGAGAATATATGGGAGATGAAAGTAAGAGAGAATATATGAGAGGTGAAAGTAACAGAGAATATATGAGAGGTGAAAGTAACAGAGAATATATGGGAGATGAAAGTAAGAGAGAATATATGAGAGGTGAAAGTAACAGAGAATATATGAGAGGTGAAAGTAACAGAGAAAATGTGAGAGATGAAAGTAAGAGAGAATATATGAGAGGTGAAAGTAACAGAGAATATATGAGAGGTGAAAGTAAGAGAGAATATATGAGAGGTGAAAGTAACAGAGAAAATGTGAGAGGTGAAAGTAACGGAGAATATGTGAGAGGTGAAAGCAACAGAGAATATGTGAGAGGTGAAAGTAACAGAAAAGACGAGAGATATAGAAGAAAGGAATGTAATAAAATGTAAGCATAGAAAGACAAAAAAAAAAAAAAAACGTATTGAAGGATGGGCTGAGAGTATCATTTTTTTTCCATGGAAATTCGTGTTTGAGTTTCTTCGTTGGAAGGAAAGACAGAGGAGGAAGGGGGTGTAAGTGTCTGTGAAAATAAAGAGAGGCACATGTAACAGAAGATAGAGAGAGGCACATGTAACAGAAGGTAAAGAGAGGCACATGTAATAGAAGATAAAGAGAGGCACATGTAACAGAAGGTAAAGAGAGGCACATGTAACAGAAGATAAAGAGAGGCACATGTAACAGAAGATAAAGAGAGGCATACAAGCAACAGAAGATAAACGAAGGCACATGTAACAGAAGATAAAGTGAGGCATACAAGCAACAGAAGATAAAAAGAGGCATATGTAACAGAAACAATTAGAGACAACAGAAACAACGATAGACACATAACAGAAACAACTAGAGACACATAACAGAAGCAACTAGAGACACATAACACAAACAACTAGAGACACATAACACAAACAACTAGAGACACATAACACAAACAACTAGAGACACATAACACAAACAACTAGAGACACATAACACAAACAACTAGAGACACATAACACAAACAACTAGAGACACATAACACAAACAACTAGAGACACACGTAATGTTCTCTAACAACGACGACAACAAAGCTGATGCTGCAGTATTTAGGCCTCTGCCTAACGGACAGTTAAGACATTTTGTCCTTTTCCTTTTTCTTAGAATAAAGAGACAGAATCTGCCCCCCCCCCCCCGCCCAAGTCAGGTTTCTCCCAGCGGGCCCTAAGGGGCGGGCCATGACGAAGCCGTGCTGTAGCTGTGGTCGCTGCGGTTGTCAATGTGAAGGAAGAGGGAGCATTGTTTTGTGCAGGAAGCGGTCATGTCGTACGTGCTGTTCTGAGAGTTGGGCGGGTGGCTAGACCCAGAACTTCCCCTTGATGTGCCTGGTTAGGTCACCCAGGGTGAGACAAGGACATGAGATGAGACACTGAACGGGTAGTTAGTCTCTGGCCCACTACAAGACGGAAGAGGTCCTGGGAGGTTTGAACAAATCTTGTAGCAGCCACATCATCGTGTTTTGTCGTGCGCCACTGACAGAGAGACCCACGTCTCCGTTCTCTCTTTCCTTCCTTCTGTCTGTCCTCGTATTTAAATATTGGAGTCTGTGTTCCGTTCTCTACTGGCTCTGGAAGTTTTGTTTTGCTATCAGGTCGGTTATTTTTTTTTCCTGTGTCATTCTTTCCGCTCTTCCTGATCTCTCTCTCTCTCTCTATCTCTCTCTCTTTCTCCCTCTCCCTCTCTCTCTCTCTCTCTCTCTCTCTCTCTGTTTTTTCTTTTCCTTTCAGCATTTCAGTGACGTCAAGTTCTTCATTTCCTGGATATCAAATACTGAAGAGCTTTATACGATCTATTCCTTACAATCACTTGTCACTTTACTACTAACTCTGAAAGAAGTTCTTGTGTCGTCTTGAGATCAATGTTTCACAACTTAGTGTCCATCACATCAGTCACAGGACATCATATCAAACCTGTGTTGAGTAACGTACCACTCCCACCTTCAACTAACATCACGTGACATCATGTCAAGCCTGTAACCTTGAAGATTCCGAAGTTCAAGTTACCAGGACAATAAACCTGGGGTGTCTCATGATTCTTACTTGTGTGTTCTCAGTCTGGTTCCACCGCCCCACCCCTTTTTTCCCTCCTCCACCTCAAAAAGTTTAGATATGACGAGAGCGTGCGAGGCGGAGATGGATGGGTTCAACCACTCACGAGTTGGCGCATGCGTTGGTCAGGGTGGAGGACAGAGTGAGATGAAGAGGACAGGGAAGATAAAAGGACAAGAGAGGACGAGCTTCGAGGAGTGCCAAATGGCACCATAAAGCGTCACGTGACGTCCACTTGAAACGTGTGAATAAGATTAGGGCGAGCGTCAACGTGATTTCTGTACAACAGCCAAGTTCACATTCAAATTAAATTATAATCAATGATGTGAGAAGACTGGTTGGTAGCTGAGTGTTGGGTGGAGTGGTTGGTAGTTGAGTGTTGGGTGGAGTTTTTTTTTAAAATTATTATTCTTGGGAGAATTCTTTGTTAGAGGAAAAGTTGAACCAGGCCTTAGACATGAAAGAACTTGGCCGATGCTTGCACTACCAGCCTAGCCTGTCTTCTCGTCGGAGAGGAAACAAACAGCCAGTTCAGCAGTTGTGACAGCTGCCAGACAGAGACACTGATAGTAGGAACTGGGACCAACAACAAGTGATGTCAACAAGTGGGACCAACGGCTAACACGAGCAAGTCGTTTGTGTGACATCAGTAGATGGAAGCAAAGTTGCAGTTTGTCACGTGAGACTAATAGAGGACAGTGGCCTCTGCTATCACTGATAGATTTTACCAAGTGGGACCAAGAGATGACAGTGGCCTCTGCTATCACTGATAGATTTTACCAAGTGGGACCAAGAGATGACAGTGGCCTCTGCTATCACTGACAGATTTTACCAAGTGGGACCAAGAGATGACAGTGGCCTCTGCTATCACTGATAGATTTTACTAAGTGGGACCAAGAGATGACAGTGGCCTCTGCTATCACTGACAGATTTTACCAAGTGGGACCAAGAGATGACAGTGGCCTCTGCTATCACTGATAGATTTTACCAAGTGGGACCAAGAGATGACAGTGGCCTCTGCTATCACTGATAGATTTTACCAAGTGGGACCAATAGATGACAGCAGCAAATGATACAAATGACAGACATTATAAGTGGGACCAATACATGACAACATCCAGCGATATAGATAACAGAGTGTACGAAGTGGGACCCTAATGATAGCACCCAAACGGTACAAATGTCAGACTGTACCAAGTGGGACCGATGGCAACTGTTGCTCTCTATCAAATACAGACACATATTGTTGATTATAGACATATAATACAGACACAAATCAGCACAAACATCTCCAAAACAGATTCCGCATTCAACAAAACAGATTCCCCATTCAACAAAACAGATTCCGCATTCAACAAAACAGATTCCGCATTCAACAAAAGAGATTCCGCATTCAACAAAAGAGATTCCTCATTCAACAAAAAGAGATTCCCCATTCAACAAAAAGAGATTCCCCATTCAACAAAACAGATTCCCCATTCAACAAAACAGATTCCGCATTCAACAAAACAGATTCCTCATTCAACAAAACAGATTCCCCATTCAACAAAAGAGATTCCTCATTCAACAAAACAGATTCCCCATTCAGTAAAGCAAATTAGTTTGTACGCGCATCCTTCCTACTTGTTATTCTTCGGATCGTAAACATAACGCAGAAAACATAACACATAACCTAACTAAACACAGAAAACACAACCAAACATAACACAAAAAACATAACCTAACATAACACAGAAAACAACCTAACATAACACAGAAAACACAACCAAACATAACACAGAAAACACAACCAAACATAACACAGAAAACAAAACCTATGCCTAAATAGTATTTACCCCGAACACCTTGGACTAACTTGTGCAATGGAAGCCTTTCTTACCCTGCTGCTTGCCTCATGAATACTCTTTCATCCCACCTAAAACATGGATAGGGCATTCCTTGATTTAGTTTCAGACTTTTTCAATACTTGCTTGATTGTGATATTATGCCCCAGTGAGACATTTGCTGTCTTCATACATTGCTGTTCCAGCAATCATAGTACACTTACAGAGTAGCTCAAATACATCTGCTAAGTCTTCTTCTTCTTCTTCGTTCGCTTCTACCACCAAGACCGCCCTGTGATCCTACAGAATTTACGCCTGTGGCCCTCGTTAAGTCCCGTGGTCCCCCGAGATCCCCGAGAGGACCACAAGAGGTTCAGAGTATCGCAGGGCATGAGCCTGTATTCTTGGTGGGTCTCAGAAGCGGGATTGTGTGATCTGCTAAGTGAATCTGTTTTTCAGTTTGTCTGTAATTAATATGTGACAGTATAAAATGTGTCTTATATGTCTGTTATATTCTTGAGTATATATATTAATAATAATGGGTGAGAAGTATTAGTTGTTCAGTATATATTATTGTTATTTAGGTAAGTTTTATATACCACTCGCATAATGTTTATATAAGGAACTTCTTAACGACACTGTAGGCTCATAATGTTTATATCAGGAACTTCTTAACGACACTGTAGGCTCATAATGTTTATATCAGGGACTTCTTAACGACACTGTAGGCTCATAATGTTTATATCAGGAACTTCTTAACGACACTGTAGGCTCATAATGTTTATATCAGGAACTTCTTAACGACACTGTAGGCTCATAATGTTTATATCAGGGACTTCTTAACGACACTGTAGGCTCATAATGTTTATATAAGGAACTTCTTAACGACACTGTAGGCTCATAATGTTTATATCAGGGACTTCTTAACGACACTGTAGGCTCATAATGTTTATATCAGGAACTTCTTAACGACACTGTAGGCTCATAATGTTTATATCAGGGACTTCTTAACGACACTGTAGGCTCATAATGTTTATATCAGGGACTTCTTAACGACACTGTAGGCTCTGCACGAAGCAATGCTCTGGGTCCCTTACCCACACTGGCTGTTACTGAATCCACACAAAGAAGAGTTACACTGACAATATTTGAATCTTGGCACCCCCCCCCCAACCCCGGGTCCAGTCTGTCCCATACTGGGTTATATACAGGTATAATACTAGTACTAGGTTGATGTTGAATGATAGTACTAGGTTGATGTTGAATGATAGTACTAGGTTGATGTTGAATGATTGCATTAAGAAAAGTTGAATGATGAAGGCAGAATGTTGGATGGGTGTACTTGTTCATTTAGTTCATTCTTTGAAAATAAAGTATATAAACGTGTATTTCTTCTCTCTCTCCTCTCTCTCTCTCCTCTCTCTCTCTCCCTCTCTCTCTATCTCTCCTCTCCTCTCTCTCCTCTCTCTCTCCTCTCTCTCCTCTCTCTCCTCTCTCTCTCTCATCTCTCTCCTCTCTCTCCTCTCTCTCCTCTCTCTCTCTATCTCCTCTCTCCTCTCTCTCTCTATCTCCTCTCTCTCTCCTCTCTCTCCCTCTCTATCTCCTCTCTATCTCCTCCCTCTCCTCTCTCTCCCTCTATCTCTCTATCTCCTCTCTATCTCCTCTCTCTCCCTCTATCTCTATCTCCTCTCTCTCCTCTCTCTCCCTCTCGCTCTCGCTCTCTCTATCTCCTCCCTCTCTCCCTCTCCCGCTCTTCTTTTCTCATCCTCCCTTAGTCTCCTTAGATCAGAGCACTAAGACAAAAATGTACAGACTTGTCATGTCAAAACTGTGCCCACAGTCAACATATAACAGCGGAGTATAATACAGACAACAACAGGGATACAGACATGGTATAATACAGACAACAGAGTATAATACAGACAACAACAGAGTATAATACAGACAACAACAGGGATATAGACATGGTATAATACAGACAACAGAGTATAATACAGACAACAACAGGGATACAGACATGGTATAATACAGACAACAGAGTATAATACAGACAACAACAGGGATACAGACATGGTATAATACAGACAACAGAGTATAATACAGACAACAACAGGGATACAGACATGGTATAATACAGACAACAGAGTATAATACAGACAACAACAGAGTATAATACAGACAACAACAGGGATATAGACATGGTATAATACAGACAACAGAGGACAACAGAGTATAATACAGACAACAACAGAGTATAATACAGACAACAACAGGGATATAGACATGGTATAATACAGACAACAGAGTATAATACAGACAACAACAGAGTATAATACAGACAACAACAGGGATATAGACATGGTATAATACAGACAACAGAGTATAATACAGACAACAACAGAGTATAATACAGACAACAACAGGGATACAGACATGGAAAAATACAGACAACAACAGGGTATAATACAGACAACACCAGAGTATAATACAGACAACACCAGGGATACAGACAACATGGTATAATACAGACAACAACAGGGTATAATACAGACAACAGGGTATAATACAGACAACAACAGAGTATAATACAGACAACAGAGTATAATACAGACAACAACAGAGTATAATACAGACAACAACAGGGATATAGACATGGTATAATACAGACAACAGAGGACAACAGAGTATAATACAGACAACAACAGAGTATAATACAGACAACAACAGGGATATAGACATGGTATAATACAGACAACAGAGTATAATACAGACAACAACAGAGTATAATACAGACAACAACAGGGATATAGACATGGTATAATACAGACAACAGAGTATAATACAGACAACAACAGAGTATAATACAGACAACAACAGGGATACAGACATGGAAAAATACAGACAACAACAGGGTATAATACAGACAACACCAGAGTATAATACAGACAACACCAGGGATACAGACAACATGGTATAATACAGACAACAACAGGGTATAATACAGACAACAGGGTATAATACAGACAACAACAGAGTATAATACAGACAACAGGGTGTAATACAGATAACAACAGAGTATAATTTATATAACAAGAATTTATAGTAGAGACGAGAAAATATGATAGAAATGACAAGAGATTACAATACAAAAAGCAAGATGTTAAAATACCGACAAGAAAGTATGGTATAGACAACACTAAAGTGTAGCAAACGAATAGTTTTTAGTTAAGTATACATAAAACAAAGTATATAAATGCACACAAAACCACAACAGCAAAGCTGTGATAACAAAATGTTAAGACTATTTAAAAGTAGGAAGAGTTTTAATAATTAACTAGCACACCGTTGGGACTTTTAGCATTACACTTTAGTGGTACAAAGACATACAGGATAAAGAGATAACATCATACAAAAGCATACAGGACAATAAGATAATATCATATAAAAGCATACAGGACACAAAGATAGGGAAAGAGGAGAAAATAATGTTCGAATCAGTGATAGACAAGAAATAAGAATGGAGAAGATAAGAGAACAAAATGGAGGACTCGGCTCACTTGTAAGAAGCTGCATCTGAGAGTGAGTCCGGTGAAGTATTGTGAATGTTTAAGTGAAGACTTGTAGGGTGAGAGTGAGTCCGGTGAAGTATTGTGAATGTTTAAGTGAAGACTTGTAGGGTGAGAGTGAGTCCGGTGAAGTATTGTGAATGTTTAAGTGAAGACTTGTAGGGTGAGAGTGAGTCCGGTGAAGTATTGTGAATGTTTAAGTGAAGACTTGTAGGGTGAGAGTGAGTCCGGTGAAGTATTGTGAATGTTTAAGTGAAGACTTGTAGGCTGTGACGCCAGTGATGAGTTGCTGGCCAAATAGAAAGGAGAGAGAGAGGGATACAATGGGCGGAATAGACGAATGTGGTTGGGGTAGAGAGTTTGTACAGTGAAGGTGCTGGAATACCTGTTGCAGGTGAGGAAAGAGTTGATGAGAGCTTGCTATGGAAGGAATATAACTGAGGTCTAGTGAATTCTGCACAAAAGAATAAAGTGACAAAAGAATTTTTTTATGAGAATAAAAGTGACGAGACAATGAAACAGTGAAGAGAGAATAAAATGTAACAGAAGAATAACAAGTGACAAAATAATAACAAGTGACAGAAGAGTACAAGTGACATCCTGAAGTGCCGATATTCAATGTTGTATCATTGTTATAACTTTCTGTATTCTAAAAAAATCATATTAAATTCTTATCTCTCTCTTCTTCTTTCTCTATCTTCCTCTCTCTCTCTCTCTCTCTTGTGTCTATTTCCCCCTCTCCTTGTCTCTCTTTCTCTGGTGCTATCCACCCCTCCCCAGTTATCTCTCTCTGTCCACACATACACACACACACACCTGCTCACATCAGATACATTACTTCTCCTGCCAGAGTCTCAACAACTTCCTCATCCTCTCTCTCTCTCTCTCTCTCTCTCTCTCTCTCTCTCTCTCTCTCTCTCTCTGCCTACAATCATCCCCTCCAACTTTCTCTTCTAAGTCTCACAAATGAAGAACTTCATAAATAAAATTTGTCTCCCTCGTTTTGCTGATTTTTCTCCATTCTCCGTCTCTCTTTCTCTGCCTGCACTTCCTACTTGCTCTCTATATTCCAGACACATGACATCCATCTCTCTCGCTCGCCCTCCAACGTTCCCGCGTGTCAAGTTAAGATGGCAGAGACTGAATGCTGACAGAGACGCCCGAGTACGGCCAGAAGAAATCCTACCTGATTGGTTACATCGATTGAGCTGAACGTTTCTCGTGGTTGCTAGTTCATCCAATGAAAATCTCAGGGGAGGAGCCAAAGACAAGGACTGATTGGTCAGGCGTTCTTGTTCGCTCTTTCTTCTTTCTCAACGGGGGGAGGAAGGCGACATAAGATCTTGAAATGTCTCAAGACGTAAGCTCCGCCCCGCTAGTTAACTTCCTTGGTTCTAGACGTGGTTGCTAGATATCCTAGTGGCAGGTCTGGGAACAGTGAAAGTATCGAGGCAGCTCTTCTCACACACTTCAGCGGTGCGCTCTGCCGCTACAGGCACGGGGAAGCTTTTCAACGTTTGGATATCAGTCATAAAACTTACATTCTCGGACAGGCCGAAGCCCAGCCTAGTCTAGGAGGAAGTAGTCGTGGGATTTTGTAGCTCGTGTCTGGCCAGAAGCGTGCCTGGAAGGAGACCGGGATATCATTAAACGTGGACTTTGGTTTGCTTGACCGCGGTCAGCAAGCAGTGATTTCTAGCAGTGTTCAGAAGTTCTTTAGGCTGAGGCTTTCTAGTGCGTTTTTCTAGAGTTAGGCAAGAGAAAGCCAAGTTCAATATCCAGGGCGCACGGCTTTTGTTTTCCTGTTAACTCCAGAGAAATATTTCTGCTTGTATGAGTTGTGTGTGTGTGTGTGTAGTTCTGTGTAGAACATTCAGCTTTTGTTCTAGAGAGTGACCATTTCGTGTGTGGCACAAGTTTGTGAAGTGACCCAGTGGAACAACACTTGGCTAGTGATCTGAAACAACACTTGTTCTAGGATCTAGAACAACACTTAGCGGCCTGTTTTCTGTGCCTGCTTACAGCGGTTTTTTTTTTCTTCATTTCTGTCCTTCTTCTGTGGTCATTTGTTTTTATTTTCCTTTGCCATTTCTTCGTTATTGTGTAGCAGGTTCTCTGGTTATTGTGTAGCAGTTTCTCTGGTTATTGTGTAGCAGGTTCTCTGGTTATTGTGTAGCAGTTTCTCTGGTTATTGTGTAGCAGGTTCTCTGGTTATTGTGTAGCAGTTTCTCTGGTTATTGTGTAGCAGTTTCTCTGGTTATTGTGTGTTGATATCCTCACTGTGTGGTTATTTACCTTCTCACTGTATGATTATTTATCTCCTCACTGTGTGGTTATTTATCTCCTCACCGTGTGGTCTTATATATTGGATATTTATTTTACTTTCGTGTAAGCATTTATGCTGCGATTCTGTGGTCTATTATCTGATTATTATGTTACCATTATCTCGCTATAGTGTGGTCTGTTATCTAATTATTGTGTTATCTACTGTCTCTTTGATATGTGGTCTATTATCTTGTTTATGTTTAGTTATTTATCTCCTATTGTGTGATCTGTTATCTCATCACTCTGTGACCATTTATCTCATTAATGCTTGGACTATTATCAGTTATTGTTTTGCCATTTATCTCTTTATTGTGTGGTCTAATATCTCTTTATTATATTATTATTTCTGTCGTTATTATGTGACCATTTATCTCTTTATTGCGTGACCATTTATCTCCTTTTGTGTGGTTTATTACTTCGATATTGTGAGGTCTATTATCTGGTTATTGTGTGGTTAGTATATTCCTTTATTGTGTGGCCACATGTCCCGTATTGCCTGTTTGTTCGTGTCATATTTCTAACACAATTTCTTTTATTACTGTGCATGTATTTCGTTTATTATCCTGTAATTTTCTCATTTCTGTATGGTTGTTTCTGTTGTTCTGTCATTATTTATACTTTATTCTGTCATTATTCTGTCATTACTGTATTATTATTGATCTCAGTTTCGTGTAATTAATTTTAAATCATTAGGAAATTATGCGCCTCATTATTGTGTGGTGTCGTTTCTGGTTATTTTGTTGTTAAATTTTCCTGATGACAGTGCTGCAGTGTTTGTCTTACAATACGTTGTAACAAGTTAAGTTAACGTTGCCGAGGTCCTGTAACAAGTTAAATTAACGTCGCCGAGGTTCTGTAACAAGTTAACGTTGCCGAAGTCCTGTAACAAGTTATGTTAACGTTGCCAAAGTCCTCTTACAAGTTTTCTGTGTGGTCTCCAGGTCCAGGTGTTGCCAACTCTGAGAGGATTTTGACTAGGGATACCATCTAGTCGGTGAAGAGAAACTGTTTTGTAACTGGATAAACCTGAACTGAGCCCTGTTAGGCGTGACGTGAGGCTTACTGTGGGAGACACGCGCCTACAGTATCTCTTACAGAGGCCAGGTTCTCGCACTCCAACCATTATTCCTACCCTCAGCCCGTTACCCCCAGGCCCCGCGGGGCCCGGCCCATCTTTGGGTCCTATACCCCCCAGCTATACGACCTTGTTGTCGCCTGATATACCCATGTCACCGAGAGGTCGGCATGCTGACTGTGGGGGCCCGCTCTCTCCTCGGGGCAGACATGTGGATTGTGGGGGCCCAGTTGGTCACGAGAGACCGGATTGTAGCGGACACAATCTCGCTCCCGACCGGGGGGACTACAGTAGGGCCATGGACCCCCCGGACAGACTAGACCGTGGGTCGACAGGCAGAGAGAGAATGGATTACATGGAGCACGGACTTGTCTATATAAGTCATGACCAGCTTGCAGATCTTGGGCCACACGAGAGATTCGGGCCGCATCATAGACTAGACTGCAGCGGGCCGTCACTTGGCCCGGACAGACTAGAATGTGTTGGGCCAGACACAAACATGAACTTGTGTAAGTTTGTGCCAGATGTGCGACACATGGTGGCCGAGGATGAGCTGAAAGACGAGTACAGTTTCAGTGGCTACGGCTTGTTACAGGACAGGAGCTGCGTGGAGCATCACCGGGTGAGTGTCATGACAACATTTTTCTGTGTCTTTTGCTTGTCACAATGGTTAGCTAGAACATGTTGTTTGAGTTCGTCATAATTTTCTCTCCTGCTGCTTACATCTCACAATCTGTGAGCTTCTTGCGATAAAGGTTTTCCTCGTGCCACTGAGCCACTCCTTCTTCTTGGCACTAAACCACTCCCGTACGTCCACCAGCATGCACTTGAGACTAGAATGTAGTGACATTAGAAACTGTGCTCACTCTCGGAGAGTTCTGGCTGTGCTGATACAGCCACAAAGACCTGCGGTCTTGAGTTGCTTTGGGATCTGGTTACTTTCCTGAGCAGTGACAGCGTGAGAGGTGGTGGAGGTGGCTGAGTGGTAGCCTGACCTGTTTCTGGTAGTGGTATTGTCGCGAGCGACCTCTTATAAGAGTCGTGTCTGCAGATTAAGATAAGACCAACCTGTCAAGATGTTTGCCAACTTTCCTTGTTCGCGGCAGTGTCTCTTTGTCCGTCACACGAAAAGTTGTCACAGACACTAGCAAGTCACAGCTAAGTGCTCTCTTCTTTCTTTCCTTTTTTCCATTCTTATTCTGTGTATATCATTCATCTTCTCTCCATATTTCTTTGTCCCGTATGTTCATGTAAGATTAAGGTGTAAACCAAAACGTTACAACTATATGCTCGGTAATTAGTACAACTGTTCATACTTTTGTTTGAAATAGTCTTTGACCTTCGGAACTGTTTCTGAACCTGTCCTATATTTATCCTCTCTTGCCAGAGACAAAATAAGTCACGTGACTAGAAATCATCACGTTTATATTACTAATAAGCCATTTTGTAATCGCATAACAGAAAAGCAGAAGTATCACATATCTAGCATCACAAGTATCACAAACACAATCCACTGAATTCTGACGCCTTCACACAGTGGCAGTATACATATCACATGTTCTTGCAAACCAAATATCGCCAAGAAAATATACCGTTTTATTGTGTATGTTCTCTATCGTGAAATGTTTAAGTTGGTGGTGGTGGAAGTGTACACGCGGAGTTCCATGCCTTGTAACTCTTATAAATATGTGATTATCACATGTTTTCTTTCAATTATCAAGTACAATCCGACATGGGACCCCAAAATGCAACCCTCCAAATTATTCCAACCCAGATTCTAGCCATCTCATCTGTACCCAGCTTTGCTACACTATAAGTTGTACCTAATATGAAGAAATTATGCACATAACCGCACATTTTCACGTAAGTAAATAACTGGTAAACCAAATAATGATCAGATTAATTACAAACCAAGAAAATATGTCACATATAACGCACAGAGAAACACGAAAAATGTAGCATCAAGAACAAGAACATACAACCAGAAAAGGTTAGAAACTTCCCGAAATCAAATCACTAGACAAAAATATATGTCACTATATGTGAGTTTCAGATTAATCACACATCTACTTGAAAACTGTCACTATATGTGACTCTCTTATTATTTATACATCTCTTTGAAAACTGTCACTATATGTGACTCATATTAATCACACATCTACTTGAAAACTGTCACTATATGTGACCCATATTAATCATACGTCTACTTGAAAACTGTTACTATATATAACTCTCATATTATTTATACATCTATCTGAAAACTGTCACTATATGTGACTCTCATATTAATCTTACATTTACTTCAAATCTGTCACTATATGTGACTCTCATATTAATCTTACATTTACTTCAAACCTGTCACTATATGTGACTCTCATATTAATCTTACATCTACTCCAGAACTGTCCCTCCCTCACATGGAAGGTCTGACAACGCTGTCTTGTGCACAATGTTCGACAATTCTATCTTCTTCCGAACACAAAGCTACATCAAGAACTCGTGAGTTAGCATATTCTTAACAACAAATATTATATTCACGCTAACTCACAAAACATCACATTAAATTTGCGCAGTGCTAATGCCTACACTTTACCATCACTAAATTATGACTCTCAAATGAAATATCACAATACATGAAATACGACACATGTGAATGAAAAATTATGACATTCTATAGATATGGCAGATGAACTCTGACAAAAGTATAAGTGCGCGTAACTTCAATGAATACTTCTGTCACATGAATATTTCTGTCACAAGAATACTTCTATCACAAGAATACTTCTGATTACATATATGATGCACGCATGACACAACAAATGCTAATGGCAAAGCAAATGCAATTAATCACATATATCAAATATGGCAAATTAAATCAATAGCGATAGTTTTCATGGTACACAAACCGTAACTACTTCTATAACATAACATTGAACACATTCAACAGTTAATCACGAACTAAGACTTCGTTACACAAAACAACCAGCAATACTTCTTATAACTAAACTTACATTTAAATTCACATAAACCAACACTAGAACACGATAACTTACACAACCTTGGCGATGGCACAGGATATCATCGCAGGAAACGATAAAACTAGATATGCACTGATCCACAAGACAATAACGATAACATGCTCTCTCACTATAGTCCTGGCCGTACCTCCCACAAACAACGGACGGATGCCTGGTTAACACCGCACTCCAACTGGACAACACACAGGCCAAAATCACGAGGTGCTACTTTGAGCTTCACGATCAAAGCCAGCAACCTTCACACTATCACAGATGTATATCTTCACACTATCACAGATGTATATCTTCACACTATCACAGATGTATATCTTCACACTATCACAGATGTATATCTTCACACTATCACATATGTATATCTTCACGCTATCACAGATGTATATCTTCACACTATCACAGATGTATATTTGTGTGTGAATGTACACATTAATCTGGTCACATGTTAGCTCCTAAGGCTGCTTCCTGAACACTTTTACACAAACTGCCGGTGCCAAATGAGGTCAACAGAAATGTATCTTCCCAGGTCGTCAGTCAAGTCCCAAACACATAACACTAAACAATATCTTTATTACCATCACAGTCATATTATATGCCAAATTCTTCTTTTTCCCTGCCACTTTTCACTGATCAAGACACACAACCCATAGGCCTGAATGTAGGTGCGGCCCGCGAGTTCTTGGCCTTGCGGCCTGTCACGGTCTTCCAGAATTCACAAATACATCCACTGCGACACGTCAGACGCTGTGTACAACTATGTACAAACATCTCATGCAACTCTCTGTATGCGCTGTGTACAACTATGTACAAACATCTCATGTAACTCTCTGTACCCGCTGTGTACAACTATGTACAAACATCTCATGCAACTCTCTGTACGCGCTGTGTACAACTATGTACAAACATCTCATGTAACTCTCTGTATGCGCTGTGTACAACTATGTACAAACATCTCATGTAACTCTCTGTACCCGCTGTGTACAACTATGTACAAACATCTCATGTAACTCTCTGTACGCGCTGTGTACAGTTATGTATAAACATCTCATGTAACTCTCTATGTGCTGTGTACAACTATGTACAAACATCTCGTGCAATTCTCTGTACGCGCTGTGTACAGTTATGTACAAACATCTTATGTAACTCACATTACGTTCCGTGTACATAGTGTACATATACATTCACACATTTAACACATACATACATATATACACAGAAGCAAAGACGCACACAGAGGCACATATAAACACATGCATAGAGGCACATACAAACACACACATAGAGTCAAATATAAACACACACACACAAATTTTACACGAATTGCACCATCCTAGGAGAACCATCTGTGAACTTCAAAACTCGACAAAATGGGTCCAGTCTGAGTCAATATTACAATCGAAAATACTGTGACGTGTTTTAGACCTCTGTCTTAGTAACAAAGACAACATTGTAACCTTAGACCTAAATAATAAAGTGAAGCATGTATGCATACGTATACACACATACAACAGACACAGATGCATATACTCACATAAACACATGCATACACAGTAACACATATGCATATACACATGCATACATACTAACATATATGCATATACACATGCATACGCACTAACACATATGCTTACACACATGCATACACACTAACACACACATGCATACACACAGAAGAATATACTCACATACACACTTGCATACACATACACACGGGCATATACTCACATACATACAGGCATATACTCACATACACACATACACACAGGCATATACTCACATACATACACACAGGCATATACTCACGTACACATGGGCATACACTCACATAAGTACAGGCATATACTCACATACACACATACACACAGGCATATACTCACTTACATACATACACACAGGCATATACTCACTTACATACATACACACAGGCATATACTCACTTACATACATACACACAGGCATATACTCACTTACATACATACACACAGGCATATACTCACTTACACACATGCATACACACATACACTTACAAACACTGACTACTTGGCGCTCTTAATCCATGATATAACGCAAAGTACAGTCCCACAGACAAATAGGCAGACAATAAAAAGACAAACGACAGACAAACAACAGACATTCGACAGACAATCGACAGACAAACGACAATCAACAGAAAACGACAGGCAAACGGCAAACAAACGACAGACAAAACAGCAAAAACACGACAAACGAAAGACAATCGACAGACAAGCGACAAACAAGGCACCGGTGCAAAATTTTAAGTACCGTAGATACATTTTAAAGTATAAAAAAAGGCGAAGGACAGGCATTTGTGGAAAACCCTTGCAGAAGCCCCATGTGCCCTGGGCACTTAAGGTTCAGAGAGAGAGAGAGAGAGAGAGAGAGAGAGAGAGATACATTTTCAGATGGTGGTCTTTCTGTATTTGATTATTTAACAACTTTCAACTACTCCACTACCCCACTATTCCACTGCTCCACTACTCCACTACCCCACTACTCCACTATTACACTGCTACACTATTCCACTACCCCACTACTCCACTACCCCACTACTCCACTACTCCACTGCTCCACTACCCCACTACTCCACTACCCCACTACTCCACTACTCCACTGCTCCACTACTCCACTACTCCACTACCCCACTACTCCACTGCTCCACTACCCCACTACTCCACTACTCCACTACCCCACTACTCCACTACTCCACTGCTCCACTACCCCACTACTCCACTACCCCACTACTCCACTACCCCACTACTCCACTACTCCACTGCTCCACTACACCACTGCTCCACTACTCCACTGCAACACCACTCCCTACTCCACTGTTCCACTACTCCACTACTACATTACCCAACTACTTCACTGGTCCACTACTCCACTACTCCACTGCTCCACTACTCCAATGAACAAGTTCACATATCTGATATCTTTAGTTAAAAAAAATACAGATACAAATGTCAAATTTCTGTGCTATCTGAGACAAGAGAAACAAGAAAGTAGTCCAGCTGTATACTGTGACATAAATGTTGGCCGACTGTCTGGGCGGCCAAGGATATCCAAGTATGATGGCTGATGTGACACTGACACGAAATGTTTAGATTAAAAGGTTTGGGTATGACGGTAGACGTGACATTGACGGGAAGTGTTTAGATTTAAAGCTTTAGGTATGACGGTAGACGTGACACTGACACGAAATGTTTAGATTTAACGGTTTGGGTATGACGGCAGGCGTGACACTGACATGAACATTGCAAATATTTCCGTCGGATACGACAAATGACACGACATACACATACCAGATGATGTACACTCGTGTCGGGGTATGGCGTGACACATATCTGCTGGTGTAATCTCGTGTAGGGGTATGCCGTGGCACACATCCGCTGATGTACACTTGTATAAAATATCATGTTACAAACTGTAAATACAACAGGAGCTCTGCCCTCTTTCTCGCACAGCCATCATAATCACTACAGTCATCACCGCCATCACAGTCACTACAATCACCACCACCATCATAATCACTACAATCATCAACGCCATCGCATTCATTATAATCATTACCGCCATCATAATCATTACAATCATCACCGCCATCACAGTCCTTACAGTCGTTATAACCATCACAGTAACTATAATCATCAGAGTTACTGCTATCATCACCGCCACCACAATCACTAAACTAATCACCGCCATCCCAGTCACTACAATCATCACAGTCACAAAAATCATCACTGCCGTCACAATAACTACAATCTTCACAGTCACTACAATCATCACGACCATTGCATTTACTACAATCATCACAGTAACTACAATCATCACAGTCACTGCAATCATCATCGCCATCACAGCTACTACAATCATCACCACCGTCACAATCACTACAATCATCACAACCATCGCAGTCATATCAATCATCACCACCATCACAACCACTGCAATCATCACCACCATCACAATCACAACAATAATTACTGCCATCAGAGTCATTACAATCATCACCACCATCACATTCATTACAACCATCACCACCATCACAATCATTACAATCATCACCGCCATTACAGTCATTACAATCATCACAGAGATTACAACAGTCATCGCCATCACAGTCGGTACAATCATCATAGTCAGTACAATCATCACAGTCACTAACATCATCACAATCACTACAATCATCACAGTCACTAGTAATAAAACGTTAGTTTATTTTTAACCAGTATCTTTATCGGCTTAACACGATGCAAGGGTTGCTATAATTAATGTTGCAGTTAATATTGTAGTAACATTATCGTCAGTTTTGTAGTCAGTTTTGTAGTTAATGTTGCAGCTGATGTTATAGTTCATGTTGTAATAACGTTGCAGTTAAATTGCAGCTAATGTTATGGTACACTGTAGTTAATATTATAGTCAAGGTTGTATTTAATATAATAGTTAATGTCATAATTAATGTTATACTTAATGTTGCAGTTGATATTATAGTTAATGTTGTAATTAATGTTATAGTTACTGTTGTCGTCAATTTTGTAATTAATGTTATAGTTAATGTTGTTGCCAATGTTGTAGTTAATGTATTAGTTAATATTATAGTTAATGTTGTAAATGATGTTGTAGTTAATGTTTCAGGCGATGTTGTAGTTTATTGTTTTCTGGTTGTCTTGGAAACGCTAACTCATCTTACGGTATAAACACCTAATTCGGGTCTAACCGGCGCCAAAATTGTACACAGTTTAACATTTGTACACTGCACACAGAAACAGTTTGCTCTGTGTACAAGATGTACACATATCTTCTTTCCAATTATCTGATCGTTTTAAAGAAAGAAAGAAAGTAAAGAAAGAAAGAAAGAAATTGAAGAAAGAAAGAAAGAAAGAAAATAAATAAAGAAAGAAAGTAAAGAAAGAAAGAAAAAACCGAAAAAGAAAGAAAGATAAAAAGAAAGAAAGAAAGAAAGAAAGAAAGGAGAAGGGACTTGTGGGAGAGAAGTCACGGTCCTGAGGGAAGTCAACTGTCACAATGGACAACTGGTTTTTGTGATAACAATTTGAAGTTTTCTTTCTCGCACAGCCATCATAATCACTACAGTCATCACCGCCATCACAGTCACTACAATCACCACCACCATCATAATCACTACAATCATCAACGCCATCGCATTCATTACAATCATTACCGCCATCATAATCATTACAATCATCACCGACATCACAGTCCTTACAGTCGTTATAACCATCACAGTAACTATAATCATCAGAGTTACTGCTATCATCACCGCCACCACAATCACTAAACTAATCACCCCCGTCACAATAACTACAATCTTCACAGTCACTACAATCATCACGGCCATTGCATTTACTACAATCATCACAGTAACTACAATCATCACAGTCACTGCAATCATCATCGCCATCACAGCTACTACAATCATCACCACCGTCACAATCACTACAATCATCACAACCATCGCAGTCATATCAATCATCACCACCATCACAACCACTGCAATCATCACCACCATCACAATCACAACAATAATTACTGCCATCAGAGTCATTACAATCATCACCACCATCACATTCATTACAACCATCACCACCATCACAATCATTACAATCATCACCGCCATTACAGTCATTACAATCATCACAGAGATTACAACAGTCATCGCCATCACAGTCGGTACAATCATCATAGTCAGTACAATCATCACAGTCACTAACATCATCACAATCACTACAATCATCACAGTCACTAGTAATAAAACGTTAGTTTATTTTTAACCAGTATCTTTATCGGCTTAACACGATGCAAGGGTTGCTATAATTAATGTTGCAGTTAATATTGTAGTAACATTATCGTCAGTTTTGTAGTCAGTTTTGTAGTTAATGTTGCAGCTGATGTTATAGTTCATGTTGTAATAACGTTGCAGTTAAATTGCAGCTAATGTTATGGTACACTGTAGTTAATATTATAGTCAAGGTTGTATTTAATATAATAGTTAATGTCATAATTAATGTTATACTTAATGTTGCAGTTGATATTATAGTTAATGTTGTAATTAATGTTATAGTTACTGTTGTCGTCAATTTTGTAATTAATGTTATAGTTAATGTTGTTGCTAATGTTGTAGTTAATGTGTTAGTTAATATTATAGTTAATGTTGTAAATGATGTTGTAGTTAATGTTACAGGCGATGCTGTAGTTTATTGTTTTCTGGTTGTCTTGGAAACGCTAACTCATCTTACGATATAAACACCTAATTCGGGTCTAACCGGCGCCAAAATTGTACACAGTTTAACATTTGTACACTGCACACAGAAACAGTTTGCTCTGTGTACAAGATGTACACATATCTTCTTTTCAATTACCTGATCGTTTTAAAGAAAGAAAGAAAGAAATTGAAGAAAGAAAATAAATAAATAAAGAAAGAAATAAAGTAAAGAAAGAAAGAAAAAACCGAAAAAGAAAGAAAGATAAAAAGAAAGAAAGAAAGAAAGAAAGAAAGAAAGAAAGACAGAAAGAAAGAAAGAAAAGAGAAGGGACTTGTGGGAGAGAAGTCACGGTCCTGAGGGAAGTCAACTGTCACAATGGACAACTGGTTTTTGTGATAACAATTTGAAGTTTTCTTTCTGAGGAATTCAAAACTGATTTTAAAATCACTTACAAACGCAACATACAACATACAATAGCCACAACATACAACATACCTTACTTACAACATAGGACATACATTAGTTCTAACATACAACAGCTACAAGATACGACCTTGACTGTACAGTATATACACAAGACAGTATATCTACGATAAATGTATCACTCAAGTTAGCTACATCACAAAGACATCACTTACTTTAGTTAGCTACAAAACAAAGATATCACTCATATTAGCTACACCACAAAAATACCACTAAAAAAGAAAGACACAAAGATAACAATCAAATTACCTACATCACAAAGATATTACTCACATTAGCTACATCACAAAAATATCACTCAAGTTACCTACATCACAAAGAAGTCACTCAAGTTAAGTACATCACAAAGAAAGCTACACCACAAAGATATCATTTAAGTTAGCTACATCAAAAAGAAGTTATTCACGTTAACTACTTCAAAACCATATCACCCAAGTTAGTTACACCACACAGATATCATTATATCACAAAGATATCACTCAAGCTACCTACGTCACAAAGATATCACTCAAGTTGGCTACTCCACAAAGAAGTCACTAGACAACAAAGAAGTCACTCAAATTAGCTCCACCAAAAGAAATCAACCATTTTATCTACAACACAAAGACGTCACTCAAGTTAGCTACACCACAAAGATATCAATCAAGTTAGCTACATCATAAAAATATCACTCAAGTTAACTACGTCACAAAGAAGTCAGTCAAGTTAGCTATATCACAAAGAAGCCATTCTAGTCAGCTACATCACAAAGATATCAATCAAGTTGGCTTACACCACAAAGAAGTCACTCAAGTTAGCTACACCACAAATATATCACTTAAGTTAACTACACCACAAAGATATTACTCACGTTAGCTACATCACAAAGATATCACTCAAGTTAGCTAAATCACAAAGATGTCACTCAAGTCAGCTACATAAGAAAGATATCACTCAAAGTAGCTACATCACAAAGATATCACTCAAGTTAGCTACATAAGAAAGATATCACTCAAGGTAGCTACATCACAAAGATATCACTCAAGTTAGCTACATCACAAAGATATCACTCAAGTTAGCTACATCACAAAGACATCACTCAAGTTAGCTACGTCACAAAGATATCACTAAGATCTGTTTGTGAAAAGACACAAAGTAATTAGATGAGGAGATCAGCAGTTAATATTTTTGATTTTGATAAAATAACGTGACAAGAAAAGCTAAAGTATTTGTTAGTTTAACAAAATAGCGGAACAAGAAAAAGTAAATTATGTGTTAATTTAACAAAATAACGAAATTAGGAACGCTAAAGTGTACCTTCATTTACCAAAATAACAAAATTAGAAAAGCTGAAGTCTGTGTTAATTTAGACAAAATGGCGGAAGAAGAAAGGCTAACGTATGTTTTAATTTAGAGAAAATAACGGAACAATAAAAGCTAAAGTATGTGTTATTTTACACAAATTAACGGGACAAGGAAACTTAAAATAATTTGCATATTAAATAGTAAACGTGTGGATATAAAAGTCTTATATATCTACATTTGTAGATTATAAGAAAAGTGGAGTACAAGATGCGCTTGGAGCTACTCAGTGTACGATATTGCTTGAGATGGTAAATACTTCAGACAGTCTATTTCACAACAATTAGAACATGTCAGATCTTACATGGTCTATGTGGCACTTACAGAGTTAAGGAGATAAATTAGACAAGAATCCATGTGGCACTTACAGAGTTAAGGAGATAAATTAGACAAGAATCCATGTGGCACTTACAGAGTTAAGGAGATAAATTAGACAAGAATCTATGTGGCACTTACAGAGTTAAGGAGATAAATTAGACAAGAATCCATGTGGCACTTACAGAGTTAAGGAGATAAATTAGACAAGAATCCATGTGGCACTTACAGAGTTAAGGAGATAAATTAGACAAGAATCCATGTGGCACTTACAGAGTTAAGGAGATAAATTAGACAAGAATCCATGTGGCACTTACAGAGTTAAGGAGATAAATTAGACAAGAATCCACGTTGTCTCTTTACTTACTTAACTTCAGCAGAGAATACATAAGAAATAATCTATTGAAATGAGTGAACTAATCATTACAAGCCACAGATACGCAGATGTTAGCACCGACATCTGCAAGATTTTGAGAACTGAGTGCTACAGATAAACAGAAGAAGAAGGCATGAGCATGAGCGGGCAATAAATAGAACAAAAACACAAATTACGAGATAAATGAATAGTCGGAATGATAAATATTGTGCGCCGCGCAGGGCGTATATATTAGTTCATAACGAGTTCATTTGTTTTCCATTTCCTTACTTGTATATATAAATGAGGAGTTCATTTGTTTTTCATTTCCTTACTTTTATATATAAAAGAGCAGTCCATTTTTTTTCCTAGGGACTTTTATATGTAAATGAGGAGTTCATATATTCTTTATCTGTGTACTTTTAAAATAATTATATAAATGAAGAGTTCATTTGTTTCCATCAACGTACTTTAATATACATATATGAATGAAGAGTTCATGTGTTTTCATCTCATTCATTCATTCATTCATTCATTCATTTGCACGTCCCTTGCGGAACTTTGCATCTTGTAGGCCTCTCGGTTGTGAGCAAGATGGCCTGCTGCTAATGCATGTTTTCATCTGCGTACTTTAATATACGTTTATGAATGAAGAGTTCATGTGTTCTCTGTTTCTGTACATTTATATATAAAACCAGAAGTTTATTTGTTTCGTTTCCACACACTTATATATATAAATGAAGAGTTCAATGTGTTCTACTGTATGTCTCCGTATAAATAATATATAAATAGATGAGGATTTCATTTGTCTGTTGTCTGCATTCTACATTTATATATAACTATCGAGTTCATTTGTTCAATAAATAAAAGCATTTATAGAAATTATTTACTTTTATATAAATGATTGCTTTACATAAATGATTTATATATAAATATAAATAAATTATACAAATTATCACTAAGATCTGTTTGTGAAAAGACACAAAGTAATTAGATGAGGAGATCAGCAGTTAATATTTGTGATTTTGATAAAATAACGTGACAAGAGAAGCTAAAGTATTTGTTAGTTTAACAAAATAGCGGAACAAGAAAAAGTAAATTATGTGTTAATTTAACAAAATAACGAAACTAGGAACGCTAAAGTATACCTTCATTTACCAAAATAACAAAATTAGAAAAGCTGAAGTCTGTGTTAATTTAGACAAAATGGCGGAAGAAGAAAGGCTAACGTATGTTTTAATTTAGAGAAAATAACGGAACAATAAAAGCTAAAGTATGTGTTACTTTACACAAATTAAAGGGACAAGGAAACTTAAAATAATTGGCATATTAAATAGTAAACGTTTGGATATAAAAGTCTTATATATCTACATTTGTAGATTATAAGAAAAGTGGAGTACAAGATGCGCTTGGAGCTACCCAGTGTGTACGATATTGGTTGAGATGGTGAACACTTCAGACAGTCTATTTCACAACAATTAGAACATGTCAGATCTTACATGGTCTATGTGGCACTTACAGAGTTAAGGAGATAAATTAGACAAGAATCCATGTGGCACTTACAGAGTTAAGGAGATAAATTAGACAAGAATCCATGTGGCACTTACAGAGTTAAGGAGATAAATTAGACAAGAATCCATGTGGCACTTACAGAGTTAAGGAGATAAAATAGACAAGAATCCATGTGGCACTTACAGAGTTAAGGAGATAAATTAGACAAGAATCCATGTGGCACTTACAGAGTTAAGGAGATAAATAAGACAAGAATCCATGTGGCACTTACAGAGTTAAGGAGATAAATTAGACAAGAATCCATGTGGCACTTACAGAGTTAAGGAGATAAATTAGACAAGAATCCATGTGGCACTTACAGAGTTAAGGAGATAAATAAGACAAGAATCCATGTGGCATTTACAGAGTTAAGGAGATAAATTAGACAAGAATCCACGTTGTCTCTTTACTTACTTAACTTCAGTAGAGAATACATAAGAAATAATCTATTGAAATGAGTGAACTAATCATTACAAGCCACAGATACGCAGATGTTAGCACCGACATCTGCAAGATTTTGAGAACTGAGTGCTACAGATAAACAGAAGAAGAAGGCATGAGCATGAGCGGGCAATAAAGAACAAAAACACAAATTTACGAGATAAATGAACAGTCGGAATGATAAATATTGTGCGCCGCGCAGGGCGTATATATAGTTCATAACGAGTTCATTTGTTTCCATTTCCTTACTTGTATATATAAATGAGGAGTTCATTTGTTTTTCCATTTCCTTACTTTTATATATAAAAGAGCAGTCCATTTTTTTTCCTAGGGACTTTTATATGTAAATGAGGAGTTCATATATTCTTTATCTGTGTACTTTTAAAATAATTATATAAATGAAGAGTTCATTTGTTTCCATCAACGTACTTTAATATACATATATGAATGAAGAGTTCATGTGTTTTCATCTCATTCATTCATTCATTCATTTGCACGTCCCTTGCGGAACTTTGCATCTTGTAGGCCTCTCGGTTGTGAGCAAGATGGCCTGCTGCTAATGCATGTTTTCATCTGCGTACCTTAATATACGTTTATGAATGAAGAGTTCATGTGTTCTCTGTTTCTGTACATTTATATATAAAACCAGGAGTTTATTTGTTTCGTTTCCACACACTTATATATATAAATGAAGAGTTCAATGTGTTCTACTGTATGTCTCCGTATAAATAATATATAAATAGATGAGGATTTCATTTGTCTGTTGTCTGCATTCTACATTTATATATAACTATCGAGTTCATTTGTTCAGTAAATAAAAGCATTTATAGAAATTATTTACTTTATATAATTATGCTTTACATAAATGATTTATATATAAATATAAATAAATTATACAAATTCTCATTACGATATGTTCGTAGGATGTGCTAGAGAATGTGAGGGCAGTGTTCTCCTAGCGATGCTGCACTACAAAGTAAGACCAGGGCCAAGTTTTGCTCACGTTATTGTGTAAACTAGGGAGAAAGTAGGAACAGCTTTATTATTTAACGATAACAAACTTGTAACATTCGGCGCCAGCCTTCTTCAAACACAAACAGGACGAAGGATTAGAGAGAAGAGACAAAGTACATCGAACATCATTTAGTTTTATGTAATCCATACTTTGTCTCTTCTCTCTAATTCTTCGTTCTATTTGTTTTTGTTTGATAAATGTTACAAGTTTGTTATATATAAATGATAAAGCTGTTCCTACTTTCTTCCTAGTTTATACATTTTGGTATCACAGCTTTACTGCAGTGCTTTGTGTATAGTTATTTGTGTGTTATCCTGTTATTGTGTATAGTTATTGTGTGTTTCCTGTTATTGTGTAAAGTTATTTGTGTGTTATCCTGTTATTGTGTATAGTTTTGTGTGTGTTATCCGTTATTGTGTATAGTTATTGTGTGTTATCCTGTTATTGTGTATAGTTATTTGTGTGTTATCCTGTTATTGTGTATAATTATTTGTGTGTTATCCTGTTATTGTGTATAGTTATTTGTGTGTTATCCTGTTATTGTGTATAGTTATTGTGTGTTATCCTGTTATTGTGTATAGTTATTTGTGTGTTATCTTGTTATTGTGTATAGTTATTTGTGTGTTCCTGTTATTGTGGTCCCGCTTTTACTTAAGACCTGCATGACAAATTTTATATCAATCTGGACTTGAATTCTTTCAACTACGTTTTCTAGTTAAGGAGATAAATTAGACAAGAATCCATGTGGCACTTACAGAGTTAAGGAGATAAATAAGACAAGAATCCATGTGGCACTTACAGAGTTAAGGAGATAAATTAGACAAGAATCCATGTGGCACTTACAGAGTTAAGGAGATAAATTAGACAAGAATCCATGTGGCACTTACAGAGTTAAGGAGATAAATAAGACAAGAATCCATGTGGCATTTACAGAGTTAAGGAGATAAATTAGACAAGAATCCACGTTGTCTCTTTACTTACTTAACTTCAGTAGAGAATACATAAGAAATAATCTATTGAAATGAGTGAACTAATCATTACAAGCCACAGATACGCAGATGTTAGCACCGACATCTGCAAGATTTTGAGAACTGAGTGCTACAGATAAACAGAAGAAGAAGGCATGAGCATGAGCGGGCAATAAATAGAACAAAAACACAAATTTACGAGATAAATGAACAGTCGGAATGATAAATATTGTGCGCCGCGCAGGGCGTATATATTAGTTCATAACGAGTTCATTTGTTTTCCATTTCCTTACTTGTATATATAAATGAGGAGTTCATTTGTTTTTCCATTTCCTTACTTTTATATATAAATGAGGAGTTCATTTGTTTTTCCATTTCCTTACTTTTATATATAAAAGAGCAGTCCATTTTTTTTCCTAGGGACTTTTATATGTAAATGAGGAGTTCATATATTCTTTATCTGTGTACTTTTAAAATAATTATATAAATGAAGAGTTCATTTGTTTCCATCAACGTACTTTAATATACATATGAATGAAGAGTTCATGTGTTTTCATCTCATTCATTCATTCATTCATTTGCACGTCCCTTGCGGAACTTTGCATCTTGTAGGCCTCTCGGTTGTGAGCAAGATGGCCTGCTGCTAATGCATGTTTTCATCTGCGTACCTTAATACGTTTATGAATGAAGAGTTCATGTGTTCTCTGTTTCTGTACATTTATATATAAAACCAGGAGTTTATTTGTTTCGTTTCCACACACTTATATATATAAATGAAGAGTTCAATGTGTTCTACTGTATGTCTCCGTATAAATAATATATAAATAGATGAGGATTTCATTTGTCTGTTGTCTGCATTCTACATTTATATATAACTATCGAGTTCATTTGTTCAGTAAATAAAAGCATTTATAGAAATTATTTACTTTATATAAATTATTGCTTTACATAAATGATTTATATATAAATATAAATAAATTATACAAATTCTCATTACGATATGTTCGTAGGATGTGCTAGAGAATGTGAGGGCAGTGTTCTCCTAGCGATGCTGCACTACAAAGTAAGACCAGGGCCAAGTTTTGCTCACGTTATTGTGTAAACTAGGGAGAAAGTAGGAACAGCTTTATTATTTAACGATAACAAACTTGTAACATTTCGGCGCCAGCCTTCTTCAAACACAAACAGGACGAAGGATTAGAGAGAAGAGACAAAGTACATCGAACATCATTTAGTTTTATGTAATCCATACTTTGTCTCTTCTCTCTAATTCTTCGTTCTATTTGTTTTTCATTTCCTTACTTTTATATATAAAAGAGCAGTCCATTTTTTTTCCTAGGGACTTTTATATGTAAATGAGGAGTTCATATATTCTTTATCTGTGTACTTTTAAAATAATTATATAAATGAAGAGTTCATTTGTTTCCATCAACGTACTTTAATATACATATATGAATGAAGAGTTCATGTGTTTTCATCTCATTCATTCATTCATTCATTCATTCATTTGCACGTCCCTTGCGGAACTTTGCATCTTGTAGGCCTCTCGGTTGTGAGCAAGATGGCCTGCTGCTAATGCATGTTTTCATCTGCGTACTTTAATATACGTTTATGAATGAAGAGTTCATGTGTTCTCTGTTTCTGTACATTTATATATAAAACCAGAAGTTTATTTGTTTCGTTTCCACACACTTATATATATAAATGAAGAGTTCAATGTGTTCTACTGTATGTCTCCGTATAAATAATATATAAATAGATGAGGATTTCATTTGTCTGTTGTCTGCATTCTACATTTATATATAACTATCGAGTTCATTTGTTCAATAAATAAAAGCATTTATAGAAATTATTTACTTTATATAAATGATTGCTTTACATAAATGATTTATATATAAATATAAATAAATTATACAAATTCTCATTACGATATGTTCGTAGGATGTGCTAGAGAATGTGAGGGCAGTGTTCTCCTAGCGATGCTGCACTACAAAGTAAGACCAGGGCCAAGTTTTGCTCACGTTATCGTGTAAACTAGGGAGAAAGTAGGAACAGCTTTATTATTTAACGATAACAAACTTGTAACATTTCGGCGCCAGCCTTCTTCAAACACAAACAGGACGAAGGATTAGAGAGAAGAGACAAAGTACATCGAACATCATTTAGTTTTATGTAATCCATACTTTGTCTCCTCTCTCTAATTCTTCGTTCTATTTGTTTTTGTTTGATAAATGTTACAAGTTTGTTATATATAAATGATAAAGCTCTTCCTACTTTCTTCCTAGTTTATACATTTTGGTATCACAGCTTTACTGCAGTGCTTTGTGTATAGTTATTTGTGTGTTATCCTGTTATTGTGTATAGTTATTTGTGTGTTATCCTGTTATTGTGTAAAGTTATTTGTGTGTTATCCTGTTATTGTGTATAGTTTTGTGTGTGTTATCCTGTTATTGTGTATAGTTATTTGTGTGTTATCCTGTTATTGTGTATAGTTATTTGTGTGTTATCCTGTTATTGTGTATAATTATTTGTGTGTTATCCTGTTATTGTGTATAGTTATTTGTGTGTTATCCTGTTATTGTGTATAGTTATTTGTGTGTTATCCTGTTATTGTGTATAGTTATTTGTGTGTTATCCTGTTATTGTGTATAGTTATTTGTGTGTTATCCTGTTATTGTGGTCCCGCTTTTACTTAAGACCTGCATGACAAATTTTATATCAATCTGGACTTGAATTCTTTCAACTACGTTTTCTAGTTTCGGAGATAAAAAAAGCAAGATGTAATCTGACCTCAGCTTGCGGGGAATACTAACACCAGGTGTAATTTGACGTCAGCGTTCAGGCAATACTAACGTCAGATGTAATTTGACGTCAGCTTTCAGGCAATACTAACGCCAGGTGTAATTTGACGTCAGCGTTCAGGCAATAGTAACGTCAGGTGTAATTTTACGTCAGCTTTCAGGCAATAGTAACGTCAGGTGTAATTTTACGTCAGCTTTCAGGCAATAATAACGCCAGGTGTAATTTTACGTCAGCGTTCAGGTAATGCTAACGCCAGGTGTAATTTGACCTCAGCGTGCAGACAATACTAACGCCAGGTGTAATCTGACCTCAGCGTGCTGACAATACTAGCGCCAGGTGTAATTTGACCTCAGCGTGCGGACAATACTAATGTCAGGTGTAATCTGACCTCAGCTTGCGGACAATACTAACGTCAGGTGTAATCTGACGTCAGCGTGCGGACAATACTAGCGCCAGGTGTAATATGACCTCAGCGTGCAGACAATACTAGCGCCAGGTGTAATATGACCTCAGCGTGCAGACAATACTAGCGCCAGGTGTAATATGACCTCAGCGTGCAGACAATACTAACGCCAGGTGTAATGTGACCTCAGCGTGCAGACAATACTAGCGCCAGGTGTAATATGACCTCAGCGTGCAGACAATACTAACGCCAGGTGTAATGTGACCTCAGCGTGCAGACAATACTAACGCCAGGTGTAATATGACCTCAGCGTGCAGACAATACTAACGTCAGGTGTAATCTGACCTCATTGTGCGGACAATACTAACGTCAGGTGTAATGTGACCTCAGCGTTCAGACAATACTAACGTCAGGTGTAATGTGACCTCAGCGTTCAGGCAATACTAACTTCAGGTGTAATCTGACCTCAGCGTGCGGACAATACTCACGTCAGGTGTAATCTGACCTCAGCGTGGGAACAATACTCACGTCAGGTGTAATATGACGTCAGCGTGGGGACAATACTAACGCCAGGTGTAATCTTTAAGTCAAACAGTCATTCAGTTAAACACTCATTCACTTAACATTCAAAGAATCATTCGGTTAAACAGTTATTCAATCTAACGATCATTCAGTCAAATAATCATTCAGTCAAGCATTTGTTCAGTCAAACATTCAGTTAAACAATCGTCTAGTCCTGGAATCGGTCATTCGAACAAGCATTCAGTCAGATAATCATTCATTCAATCATTCAGTTAAATAATCATTTAGTAAAACAATCATTCGGTCGAAAAACATTCAGTCAAATAATCATTCATTCAATCATTCAGTCAAGCAAACATTCACTCAGTCATTCAGTGAAATATTCATTCAGCCTAATAAATACAGAAACATGGCTGTGACAGTGTTTCTCAAACAGTGAGTTCCACGAGGCATGTCACGAACTTGTGGGCGACACACATTTTCTCTTAAAGGCTTACCGTCTTATATATTTATATTTAGAGTAAACACTTTCATCACACAACATTTCTACAACATTTATGCAACGTTTATACAACATCTGTTCATTTTTGTGCAAATGTTGGAATAGAACGCTACCAGCCGAGCTTCGGCATTGGACTTGATTGTATAATAAAGTACGCCAGATGTTGTAGTTAATATGATGTGTTATGTGGCAGAGTTGTAGTTAATATGATGTGTTATGTGGCAGAGTTGTAGTTAATATGATGTGTTATGGTTATCTAACCATCTGTGGCAGAGTTGTAGTTAATATGATGTGTTATGGTTATCTAACCATCTGTGGCAGAGTTGTAGTTAATATGATGTGTTATGTGGCAGAGTTGTAGTTAATATGATTTGTTATGGTTGTCTAACCATCTCTGGTAGAACTGAAGATATGTTCTGTCACTCTCTGATCTACCCACGGTCTCCTCTGTTAAGAAGTGTCGTCTTTGCTATATAGTCAACAAGTCCACGGTCTCCTCTGTTAAGAAGTGCCGTCTTTACTATATAGTCAACAAGTCCACGATCTCCTCTGTTAAGAAATGCCGTCTTTGCTAAACAGTCAACAAATCCATGGTCTCCTCTGTTAAGAAATGCCGTCTTTGCTAAACAGTCAACAAGTCCACAGATGTCAGAGCAGGGTATAAGAGGGTAGCGTTCACCACGTTTCGTTCTCTTGATATATAGAGTAGCAGTCACCAAGTCTCTCGTTCTCTTGATATATAGAGTAGCAGTCACCAAGTCTCTCGTTCTCTTGATATATAGAGTAGCAGTCACCAAGTCTCTCGTTCTCTTGATATATAGAGTAGCAGTCACCAAGTCTCTCGTTCTCTTGATATATAGAGTAGCAGTCACCAAGTCTCTCGTTCTCTTGATATATAGAGTAGCAGTCACCAAGTCTCTCGTTCTCTTGATATATAGAGTAGCAGTCACCAAGTCTCTCGTTCTCTTGATATATAGAGTAGCAGTCACCAAGTCTCTCGTTCTCTTGATATATAGAGTAGTAGTCACCAAGTCTCTCGTTCTCTTGATATATAGGATAGCATTCTTCAAATTTTTCTTTCTCTTCATATATAGGGTAGAGTTCACTAAATGTCTCATTCTCTTGATATATAGGGTAGCGTTCACCAAGTTTCGTTCTCTTGATATACAGGGTAGTGTTCACCAGGTTTCTCGTTCTCTTGATATAAAAATTTAAGATAGCATTCACCAAGTTTTTCCTTCTCTTGATATAAAAATATAGAGTAGCGTTCACCAAGTTTCTCGTTCTCCTGATATATAATGTAGCGTTCACCAAGTTTCTCATTCTCTTTATATATATAGTAGCGTTCACCAAGTTTCTCATTCTTTTGATATAAAAATATAGAGTAGCGTTCACCAAGTTTCTCGTTTTCTTGATATAAAAATATAGGGCAGCGTTAATTCTCGTACTCTTGATATAAAAATACAGGGTAGTGTTCACCAAGTTTCTCGTTTTCTTGATATAAAAGTATATGGTTGTGTTTACCAAGTTTCTCGTTTTATACTAGCGCCAGGTGTAATATGACCTCAGCGTGCAGACAATACTAGCGCCAGGTGTAATATGACCTCAGCGTGCAGACAATACTAACGCCAGGTGTAATGTGACCTCAGCGTGCAGACAATACTAGCGCCAGGTGTAATATGACCTCAGCGTGCAGACAATACTAACGCCAGGTGTAATGTGACCTCAGCGTGCAGACAATACTAACGCCAGGTGTAATATGACCTCAGCGTGCAGACAATACTAACGTCAGGTGTAATCTGACCTCATTGTGCGGACAATACTAACGTCAGGTGTAATGTGACCTCAGCGTTCAGACAATACTAACGTCAGGTGTAATGTGACCTCAGCGTTCAGGCAATACTAACTTCAGGTGTAATCTGACCTCAGCGTGCGGACAATACTAACGTCAGGTGTAATCTGACATCAGCGTGGGGACAATACTCACGTCAGGTGTAATATGACGTCAGCGTGCGGACAATACTAACGCCAGGTGTAATCTTTAAGTCAAACAGTCATTCAGTTAAACACTCATTCACTTAACATTCAAAGAATCATTCGGTTAAACAGTTATTCAATCTAACGATCATTCAGTCAAATAATCATTCAGTCAAGCATTTGTTCAGTCAAACATTCAGTTAAACAATCGTCTAGTCCTGGAATCGGTCATTCGAACAAGCATTCAGTCAGATAATCATTCATTCAATCATTCAGTTAAATAATCATTTAGTAAAACAATCATTCGGTCGAAAAACATTCAGTCAAATAATCATTCATTCAATCATTCAGTCAAGCAAACATTCACTCAGTCATTCAGTGAAATATTCATTCAGCCTAATAAATACAGAAACATGGCTGTGACAGTGTTTCTCAAACAGTGTGTTGGAGCTAAGTGAGTTCCACGAGGCATGTCACGAACTTGTGGGCGACACACATTTTCTCTTAAAGGCTTACCGTCTTATATATTTATATTTAGAGTAAACACTTTCATCACACAACATTTCTACAACATTTATGCAACGTTTATACAACATCTGTTCATTTTTCTGCAAATGTTGGAATAGAACGCTACCAGCCGAGCTTCGGCATTGGACATGATTGTATAATAAAGTACGCCAGATGTTGTAATTAATATGATGTGTTATGGTTATCTAACCATCTGTGGCAGAGTTGTAGTTAATATGATGTGTTATGTGGCAGAGTTGTAGTTAATATGATTTGTTATGGTTGTCTAACCATCTCTGGTAGAACTGAAGATATGTTCTGTCACTCTCTGATCTACCCACGGTCTCCTCTGTTAAGAAGTGTCGTCTTTGCTATATAGTCAACAAGTCCACGGTCTCCTCTGTTAAGAAGTGCCGTCTTTACTATATAGTCAACAAGTCCACGATCTCCTCTGTTAAGAAATGCCGTCTTTGCTAAACAGTCAACAAATCCATGGTCTCCTCTGTTAAGAAATGCCGTCTTTGCTAAACAGTCAACAAGTCCACAGATGTCAGAGCAGGGTATAAGACGGGTAGCGTTCACCACGTTTCGTTCTCTTGATATATAGAGTAGCAGTCACCAAGTCTCTCGTTCTCTTGATATATAGAGTAGCAGTCACCAAGTCTCTCGTTCTCTTGATATATAGAGTAGCAGTCACCAAGTTTCTCATTCTCTTTATATATATAGTAGCGTTCACCAAGTTTCTCATTCTTTTGATATAAAAATATAGAGTAGCGTTCACCAAGTTTCTCGTTTTCTTGATATAAAAATATAGGGCAGCGTTAATTCTCGTACTCTTGATATAAAAATACAGGGTAGTGTTCACCAAGTTTCTCGTTTTCTTGATATAAAAGTATATGGTTGTGTTTACCAAGTTTCTCGTTTTCATGATATAAAAGTATATGGTTGTGTTTACCAGGTTTCTAGTTCTCTTGTTATAAAAGTATATGGTTGTGTTTACCAAGTTTCTCGTTTTCATGATATAAAAGTATATGGTTGTGTTTACCAGGTTTCTAGTTCTCTTGTTATAAAAGTATATAGTTGTGTTTACCAGGTTTCTAGTTCTCTTGTTATAAAAGTATATGGTTGTGTTTACCAGGTTTCTAATTCTCTTGTTATAAAAGTATATGGTTGTGTTTACCAGGTTTCTAGTTCTCTTGTTATAAAAGTATATGGTTGTGTTTACCAGGTTTCTAGTTCTCTTGTTATAAAAGTATATGGTTGTGTTTACCAGGTTTCTAGTTCTCTTGTTATAAAAGTATATGGTTGTGTTTACCAGGTTTCTAGTTCTCTTGTTATAAAAGTATATGGTTGTGTTTACCAGGTTTCTAGTTCTCTTGATATAAAAGTGTAGGATTGTGTTTACCAAGTTTCTAATTCTCTTGATATAAAAATATAGGGTACCGTTCACCAAGTTTCCCGTTCTCTTCATATAAAAATATAGTGTAGCGTTTACCAAGTTTCTCGTTCTCTTCATATACAGGGTAGCGTTCACCAAGTTTCTCATTCTCTTGATATAAAAATATAGTGTAGCGTTCACCAAGTTTCTTGTTCGTTCTCTTCATATACAGGTTAGCGTTCACCAAGTTTCTCGTTTTCTTGATATAAAAATATAGAGTATAGCGATCACCAAGTTTTCCGTTTTTTTGATATAAAAATATAGAGTAGCGTTCACTAAGTTTCTCGTTCTCCTGATATATTGTGTAGCGTTCAACAAGTTTCTCGTTCTCTTAAGATATAGGTTAGCGTTCACCAAGTTTCTCGTTCTCTTTACATATAGGGTAGTGTTCACCAGGTTTCTCATTCTTTTTATATATGGAGTAGCGTTTACCAAGTTTCTCGTTCTCTTGATATATAAGGTAATGTTCATCAAGTTTCTCGTTCTCTTGATATATAGGGTAGCGTTAACCAAGTTTCTCGTTCTCTTGATATGTATAAGGTAGCGTTCACTAATTTTCTCGTTCTATTGATATATAGGGTAGCGTTCACTAAGTTTCTTGTTCTCTTGATATAAAAATATTGGATAGCGTTCACCAAGTTTCTCGTTCTATTGATATATAGGGTAGCGTTCTGCAAGTTTCTCACTCTCTTGATATAAAAGTAGGATATCTTGTAAGATACCGAGTATAGTAAAGAGTGTAATGTCACGTCAGATGTCCCAGCGCTAAGAAGACAGGTGTGCTGTCATAGAAATGACGTCTTGTCTTGTTATATATCCAAGCACTAAGAAGACAGGTGTGCTGTCATAGAAATGATATCTTGTCTTGTTATATATCCAAGCACTAAGAAGACAGGTGTATTGTCATAGAAATGATATCTTGTCTTGTTATATATCCAAGCAATAAGAAGACAGGTGTATTGTCATAGAAATGATATCTTGTCTTGTTATATATCCAAGCAATAAGAAGACAGGTGTATTGTCATAGAAATGACGTCTTGTCTTGTTATATATCCAAGCACTAAGAAGACAGGTGTATTGTCATAGAAATGATATCTTGTCTTGTTATATATCCAAGCACTAAGAAGACAGGTGTGCTGTCATAGAAATGATATCTTGTCTTGTTATGTAGGACCCAGCATAAAGCATGGCTGGATTTTAGAAATGGAAAATAAATAAGCGCTACACATGTTTTCGGTATAAAAAAAAAGTGAAATGAAACTCAGAAAAGTGGGTATTTTTATTATTACTGACAATCATATTTAGGTTTGAAAATTACACCATTACATTTGATACATCCAGCCAGGCGTCTGGAAAATTCCTGCATAACATCATTTAACATGTTCAAAATCAGTGTCGGATTCGATCTTTTAGGTGTACAATTGACTGTGGTGAACTAGCATACACCGTGTTCTTGAGATACATCCACAAAAAAAGAAGTCTGCGACCGATAAATCCGGTGACCTTGCCGGCCAATGAATATCCCCAAATCTGGAAATAAGACGATTGGGAAATGCTTGTCGCAGCATGACCTTTGACTGACGGGCTGTGTGGGCACTTGCTCCATTTTGTTGAAACCATATTAGTCTTATTTCTATTGGCCAAGACGTGAATGAAGTATTCAGTTAGCATCTACACATTAAGACCACTATTAACAGTAAGAGGATGCCAGGTGCCAAAGCGTTCCTAACAGCTGATAGCCGAGGGCTACTCAGCAATGCATTGCGGACTTCTTGAATTCGTTCAGGTGTCTGTTGAGTTCTTGGACGACCAGTAGACTTGTTATTAAGGGAATTAGCGGTTTCCTTAAATTTTTTCACCCACTTCAAAATTGTTTTGTCCTCCGATCGGGAACATTATCACGGGGATGCAAGTCAAAATGGCGATGAAACTTTCGTTGTACAGTAATAGACGATTCTCCACTTTTAAAATAAATTTCAACGGTGAATGCGCGATGTTGTGTTGGCCAAGAAGCCATTGTTAAAAATGACCGTTTGTCTGCTTCATCTCTGACGTCATGTTTTTTTTTTCACACGTATTCAGTTTCTGCGCACTACGTCAATGAAATTCAACTATGCTTTATACCGGATCCTGTATATCCCAGCTGTAAGAAGATAGATGTACTGCCACAGATATTATGTCTTGTCTTGTCATATATCCCACACTAAAAAGACAGATGTACTGCCATAGATATTATGTCTTGTCTTGTCATATATCCCACAATAAGAAGACAGGTGTATTGTCATAGAAATGATATCTTGTCTTGTTATATATCCAAGCAATAAGAAGACAGGTGTATTGTCATAGAAATGACGTCTTGTCTTGTTATATATCCAAGCACTAAGAAGACAGGTGTATTGTCATAGAAATGATATCTTGTCTTGTTATATATCCAAGCACTAAGAAGACAGGTGTGCTGTCATAGAAATGATATCTTGTCTTGTTATGTAGGACCCAGCATAAAGCATGGCTGGATTTTAGAAATGGAAAATAAATAAGCGCTACACATGTTTTCGGTATAAAAAAAAAGTGAAATGAAACTCAGAAAAGTGTTTATTTTTATTATTACTGACAATCATATTTAGGTTTGAAAATTACACCATTACATTTGATACATCCAGCCAGGCGTCTGGAAAATTCCTGCATAACATCATTTAACATGTTCAAAATCAGTGTCGGATTCGATCTTTTAGGTGTACAATTGACTGTGGTGAACTAGCATACACCGTGTTCTTGAGATACATCCACAAAAAAAGAAGTCTGCGACCGATAAATCCGGTGACCTTGCCGGCCAATGAATATCCCCAAATCTGGAAATAAGACGATTGGGAAATGCTTGTCGCAGCATGACCTTTGACTGACGGGCTGTGTGGGCACTTGCTCCATTTTGTTGAAACCATATTAGTCTTATTTCTATTGGCCAAGACGTGAATGAAGTATTCAGTTAGCATCTACACATTAAGACCACTATTAACAGTAAGAGGATGCCAGGTGCCAAAGCGTTCCTAACAGCTGATAGCCGAGGGCTACTCAGCAATGCATTGCGGACTTCTTGAATTCGTTCAGGTGTCTGTTGAGTTCTTGGACGACCAGTAGACTTGTTATTAAGGGAATTAGCGGTTTCCTTAAATTTTTTCACCCACTTCAAAATTGTTTTGTCCTCCGATCGGGAACATTATCACGGGGATGCAAGTCAAAATGGCGATGAAACTTCCGTTGTACAGTAATAGACGATTCTCCACTTTTAAAATAAGTTTCAACGGTGAATGCGCGATGTTGTGTTGGCCAAGAAGCCATTGTTAAAAATGACCGTTTGTCTGCTTCATCTCTGACGTCATGTTTTTTTTTTCACACGTATTCAGTTTCTGCGCACTACGTCAGTTAAATTCAACTATGCTTTATACCGGATCCTGTATATCCCAGCTGTAAGAAGATAGATGTACTGCCACAGATATTATGTCTTGTCTTGTCATATATCCCACACTAAAAAGACAGATGTACTGCCATAGATATTATGTCTTGTCTTGTCATATATCCCACACTAAGAAGACAGATGTACTGCCATAGATATTATGTCTTGTCTTGTCATATATCCCACACTAAGAAGACAGATGTACTGCCATAGATATTATGTCTTGTCTTGTCATATATCCCACACTAAAAAGACAGATGTACTGCCATAGAAATTATGTCCTCTAACTAAGACGGTTTCAAGTGGTCTATCCTGCTGAAATGGTCCCAATTTTGAAAAAATGCGAGAACCACTAGCACAAGAAGCAAAGTACATCGGCCATGTCTAGAGCAAGACTGACCGCATGTGTGAGTTGTTCCTGTCTGGCAGAGTGAGTTTTCTGGTGGTCGAGATAAGTCATGATACTCACTGATCATCGGTCAGAGAAATGGACGTATCTACCATCTGTTTCGTGTGGGAAGGACACCAGCCATCATGGGAGATACGTAGACGAGATATACAAATTAGGCGTTCACTTGATCTATCTTAGACCACCTCGTGAAGATCGTAGATCTCATGTCCTCTAGATGTTTCTAGCTCTCTGTCACTGTAGATCTCATGTCTTCTAGATTTCTCTCTGTCACTGTAGATCTCATGTCTTCTAGGTTTCTCTCTGTCACTGTAGATCTCATGTCTTCTAGGTTTCTCTCTGTCACTGTAGATCTCATGTCTTCTAGATTCTCTCTCTCTCTCGTCACTGTAGATCTCATGTCTTCTAGATCTCTCTCTCTCTCTCTGTCACTGTAGATCTCATGTCTTCTAGATCTCTCTCTCTCTCTCTCTATGTCACTGTAGATCTCATGTCTTCTAGATCTCTCTCCTCTCTCTCTCTATGTCACTGTAGATCTCATGTCTTCTAGATGATATCTTGTCTTGTTATGTAGGACCCAGCATAAAGCATGGCTGGATTTTAGAAATGGAAAATAAATAAGCGCTACACATGTTTTCGGTATAAAAAAAAAGTGAAATGAAACTCAGAAAAGTGTTTATTTTTATTATTACTGACAATCATATTTAGGTTTGAAAATTACACCATTACATTTGATACATCCAGCCAGGCGTCTGGAAAATTCCTGCATAACATCATTTAACATGTTCAAAATCAGTGTCGGATTCGATCTTTTAGGTGTACAATTGACTGTGGTGAACTAGCATACACCGTGTTCTTGAGATACATCCACAAAAAAAGAAGTCTGCGACCGATAAATCCGGTGACCTTGCCGGCCAATGATATCCCCAAATCTGGAAATAAGACGATTGGGAAATGCTTGTCGCAGCATGACCTTTGACTGACGGGCTGTGTGGGCACTTGCTCCATTTTGTTGAAACCATATTAGTCTTATTTCTATTGGCCAAGACGTGAATGAAGTATTCAGTTAGCATCTACACATTAAGACCACTATTAACAGTAAGAGGATGCCAGGTGCCAAAGCGTTCCTAACAGCTGATAGCCGAGGGCTACTCAGCAATGCATTGCGGACTTCTTGAATTCGTTCAGGTGTCTGTTGAGTTCTTGGACGACCAGTAGACTTGTTATTAAGGGAATTAGCGGTTTCCTTAATTTTTTCACCCACTTCAAAATTGTTTTGTCCTCCGATCGGGAACATTATCACGGGGATGCAAGTCAAAATGGCGATGAAACTTCCGTTGTACAGTAATAGACGATTCTCCACTTTTAAAATAAGTTTCAACGGGAATGCGCGATGTTGTGTGGCCAAGAAGCCATTGTTAAAAATGACCGTTTGTCTGCTTCATCTCTGACGTCATGTTTTTTTTTCACACGTATTCAGTTTCTGCGCATACGTCAGTTAAATTCAACTATGCTTTATACCGGATCCTGTATATCCCAGCTGTAAGAAGATAGATGTACTGCCACAGATATTATGTCTTGTCTTGTCATATATCCCACACTAAAAAGACAGATGTACTGCATAGAGATTATGTCTTGTCTTGTCATATATCCCAACTAAGAAGACAGATGTACTGCCATAGATATTATGTCTTGTCTTGTCATATCCCACACTAAGAAGACAGGTGTGCTGTCATAGAAATGATATCTTGTCTTGTTATATATCCAAGCACTAAGAAGACAGGTGTATTGTCATAGAAATGATATCTTGTCTTGTTATATCCAAGCAATAAGAAGACAGGTGTATTGTCATAGAAATGATATCTTGTCTTGTTATATATCCAAGCAATAAGAAGACAGGTGTATTGTCATAGAAATGACGTCTTGTCTTGTTATATATCCAAGCACTAAGAAGACAGGTGTATTGTCATAGAAATGATATCTTGTCTTGTTATATCCAAGCACTAAGAAGACAGGTGTGCTGTCATAGAAATGATATCTTGTCTTGTTATGTAGGACCCAGCATAAAGCATGGCTGGATTTTAGAAATGGAAAATAAATAAGCGCTACACATGTTTTCGGTATAAAAAAAAAGTGAAATGAAACTCAGAAAAGTGGGTATTTTTATTATTACTGACAATCATATTTAGGTTTGAAAATTACACCATTACATTTGATACATCCAGCCAGGCGTCTGGAAAATTCCTGCATAACATCATTTAACATGTTCAAAATCAGTGTCGGATTCGATCTTTTAGGTGTACAATTGACTGTGGTGAACTAGCATACACCGTGTTCTTGAGATACATCCACAAAAAAGAAGTCTGCGACCGATAAATCCGGTGACCTTGCCGGCCAATGAATATCCCCAAATCTGGAAATAAGACGATTGGGAAATGCTTGTCGCAGCATGACCTTTGACTGACGGGCTGTGTGGGCACTTGCTCCATTTTGTTGAAACCATATTAGTCTTATTTCTATTGGCCAAGACGTGAATGAAGTATTCAGTTAGCATCTACACATTAAGACCACTATTAACAGTAAGAGGATGCCAGGTGCCAAAGCGTTCCTAACAGCTGATAGCCGAGGGCTACTCAGCAATGCATTGCGGACTTCTTGAATTCGTTCAGGTGTCTGTTGAGTTCTTGGACGACCAGTAGACTTGTTATTAAGGGAATTAGCGGTTTCCTTAAATTTTTTCACCCACTTCAAAATTGTTTTGTCCTCCGATCGGGAACATTATCACGGGGATGCAAGTCAAAATGGCGATGAAACTTTCGTTGTACAGTAATAGACGATTCTCCACTTTTAAAATAAATTTCAACGGTGAATGCGCGATGTTGTGTTGGCCAAGAAGCCATTGTTAAAAATGACCGTTTGTCTGCTTCATCTCTGACGTCATGTTTTTTTTTTCACACGTATTCAGTTTCTGCGCACTACGTCAATGAAATTCAACTATGCTTTATACCGGATCCTGTATATCCCAGCTGTAAGAAGATAGATGTACTGCCACAGATATTATGTCTTGTCTTGTCATATATCCCACACTAAAAAGACAGATGTACTGCCATAGATATTATGTCTTGTCTTGTCATATATCCCACACTAAGAAGACAGATGTACTGCCATAGATATTATGTCTTGTCTTGTCATATATCCCACACTAAGAAGACAGATGTACTGCCATAGATATTATGTCTTGTCTTGTCATATATCCCACACTAAAAAGACAGATGTACTGCCATAGAAATTATGTCCTCTAACTAAGACGGTTTCAAGTGGTCTATCCTGCTGAAATGGTCCCAATTTTGAAAAAATGCGAGAACCACTAGCACAAGAAGCAAAGTACATCGGCCATGTCTAGAGCAAGACTGACCGCATGTGTGAGTTGTTCCTGTCTGGCAGAGTGAGTTTTCTGGTGGTCGAGATAAGTCATGATACTCACTGATCATCGGTCAGAGAAATGGACGTATCTACCATCTGTTTCGTGTGGGAAGGACACCAGCCATCATGGGAGATACGTAGACGAGATACTTCTAGATGTCTCTCTCTCTCTCTCTCTATGTCACTGTAGATCACATGTCTTCTAGATGTCTCTCTCTCTGTCTCTGTCTCTCTCTCTCTCTCTCTATGTCACTGTAGATCACATGTCTTCTAGATGTCTCTCTCTCTGTCTCTGTCTCTCTCTCTCTCTCTCTCTATGTCACTGTAGATCTCATGTCTTCTAGATGTCTCTGTGTCATTGTAGATAATGTATTTTCTAGAGATTTATATTTCTCTGTCAGTGTAGTTCAAATGTGTTCTAGATGTATCTGTGTCACTTTTATATTATCTTCTATGTTGTCCTTCCATCTCTGTCTTAGTCTACCCCTTGGTCATGTTTCCCTCATCTCTTGTGCATACATCATTTTCATTTGTTTGTTCTCTTCCATTCTTTCTACATGCCCCAGCCAGCGTAGTCTGTTCAGTTTCAAGACATTTATAATTCGTTGGGATTTAAATAAGCTGTTCAGTTCAGTATTCTTTCTAGAATGTCTTCATTATCCACTGTTGGTATCCTTTATCGGCTCAAAGATTCTTCTTAGGATCTTGTTCTCAAAGATTTGCAGTTGTTGTTCATCTTTCTTTGTCGTACTCCATGTACATGACGGCTGGTCTTATTATAGTTTTGTAGATTGTTATTTTGGTGTTTTGGGACAGGATTTTGGATTTTAACAGGTGTTGCAAGGCAATGTATATTTTATTCCCTATCTGTACTTTGATTTTAGTTTCCTCACTTACTGTTGTTGCTTCTGTTGGAAACTGTCCCGTATTACACGTATTAAATGCCTTGGACAACACTAAACGTTGACAGCAAATCATTGTCTGTGTCTTGTGTTTTAAATTATTAGAAACTTATTTTGTAAGCGAAAATTCAGAGAAAATTATTGCATAGGAAGTTCAGAAGGTTTATTATATGTAAAGTTCTGGAGGAACTATTGTCTTGGCTTAAACCGCTTTCAGGAAACTAATACTCGATATTAAAAATTCAGAGAAAACCTTCCATACAGTCAAAGCTCGTGAATAATGAAAGTGTGTAAACTCTGGGAGAAAGCTAGCAAACGTGCGAGATGTGTATCCAAGCTAAGATTAGATCAAACAGAGCAGCTAGCCGATGATCACATGTCGCGCTTTTTATATTTGCTAGAAACAGGCGCACGTACATAAGCACAACAATTCAGCTCCTGCCTAGCGCTCGTCTCACTTCAGTTTTGTCAATAATTCCAATCAGAGTTTTTGTTTTCACACAAAACACAAACAGTAGCTGTGATAGCGAAAGCTCTGTGTCAAGCTAGCATGTGTTACATTATCTTCACAAGTGTATTTGTGAAGTATCACATTATATTCACAAATAAAGTTACGCACAGGGCGTGGACTGGCAGACCGTACGTGGGAGTCAGTTACTATGGGACTATCTAAACTACAGATGTATAAACTAGGGAACAAAGTAGGAACCGCTTTATTACTTAACAAGCACACAGTTGTTACGCCGTCAGCCTTAATCATACAAAAACACACAGGACGAAGAGAGAGGAGATAAAATATAAATGCATATGAATGCTATGTACAAAATATAATAAAATAAATCGAGCACTTCGTTGTAACTTGTAAGAAGCTGTGACCTGTAAGAAGCTGTGACCTGTAAGAAGCTGTGACCTGTAAGAAGCTGTAACTTGTAAGAAGCTGTGACCTGTAAGAAGCTGTAACCTGTAAGAAGCTGTGACCTGTAAGAAGCTGTGACCTGTAAGAAGCTGTAACCTGTAAGAAGCTGTGTTCAGAAGTGCCAGCTGTGTGACAATTATGTGCTCGTTAATTAATAAAGTTGTTCCTTCTTTTTCCCTAGCTTATACATTTTGGTATCACAGTTTTACTACAGTGGCTTTGTGTATACAGTAGTTATATACTTAGTTTTGTATACTTATAGGTGTATACTTAGTTCTCTCTCTCTATGTCACTGTAGATCACATGTCTTCTAGATGTCTCTCTCTCTCTCTCTCTCTCTCTCTCTCTCTCTCTCTCTCTCTCTATGTCACTGTAGATCTCATGTCTTCTAGATGTCTCTGTGTCATTGTAGATAATGTATTTTCTAGAGATTTATATTTCTCTGTCAGTGTAGTTCAAATGTGTTCTAGATGTATCTGTGTCACTTTTATTATCTTCTATGTTGTCCTTCCATCTCTGTCTTAGTCTACCCCTTGGTCATGTTTCCCTCATCTCTTGTGCATACATCATTTTCATTTGTTTGTTCTCTTCCATTCTTTCTACATGCCCCAGCCAGCGTAGTCTGTTCAGTTTCAAGACATTTATAATTCGTTGGGATTTAAATAAGCTGTTCAGTTCAGTATTCTTTCTAGAATGTCTTCATTATCCACTGTTGGTATCCTTTATCGGCTCAAAGATTCTTCTTAGGATCTTGTTCTCAAAGATTTGCAGTTGTTGTTCATCTTTCTTTGTCGTACTCCATGTACATGACGGCTGGTCTTATTATAGTTTTGTAGATTGTTATTTTGGTGTTTTGGGACAGGATTTTGGATTTTAACAGGTGTTGCAAGGCAATGTATATTTTATTCCCTATCTGTACTTTGATTTTAGTTTCCTCACTTACTGTTGTTGCTTCTGTTGGAAACTGTCCCGTATTACACGTATTAAATGCCTTGGACAACACTAAACGTTGACAGCAAATCATTGTCTGTGTCTTGTGTTTTAAATTATTAGAAACTTATTTTGTAAGCGAAAATTCAGAGAAAATTATTGCATAGGAAGTTCAGAAGGTTTATTATATGTAAAGTTCTGGAGGAACTATTGTCTTGGCTTAAACCGCTTTCAGGAAACTAATACTCGATATTAAAAATTCAGAGAAAACCTTCCATACAGTCAAAGCTCGTGAATAATGAAAGTGTGTAAACTCTGGGAGAAAGCTAGCAAACGTGCGAGATGTGTATCCAAGCTAAGATTAGATCAAACAGAGCAGCTAGCCGATGATCACATGTCGCGCTTTTTATATTTGCTAGAAACAGGCGCACGTACATAAGCACAACAATTCAGCTCCTGCCTAGCGCTCGTCTCACTTCAGTTTTGTCAATAATTCCAATCAGAGTTTTTGTTTTCACACAAAACACAAACAGTAGCTGTGATAGCGAAAGCTCTGTGTCAAGCTAGCATGTGTTACATTATCTTCACAAGTGTATTTGTGAAGTATCACATTATATTCACAAATAAAGTTACGCACAGGGCGTGGACTGGCAGACCGTACGTGGGAGTCAGTTACTATGGGACTATCTAAACTACAGATGTATAAACTAGGGAACAAAGTAGGAACAGCTTATTACTTAACAAGCACACAGTTGTTACGCCGTCAGCCTTAATCATAAAAAACACACAGGACGAAGAGAGAGGAGATAAAATATAAATGCATATGAATGCTATGTACAAAATATAATAAAATAAATCGAGCACTTCGTTGTAACTTGTAAGAAGCTGTGACCTGTAAGAAGCTGTGACCTGTAAGAAGCTGTGACCTGTAAGAAGCTGTAACTTGTAAGAAGCTGTGACCTGTAAGAAGCTGTAACCTGTAAGAAGCTGTGACCTGTAAGAAGCTGTGACCTGTAAGAAGCTGTAACCTGTAAGAAGCTGTGTTCAGAAGTGCCAGCTGTGTGACAATTATGTGCTCGTTAATTAATAAAGTTGTTCCTTCTTTTTCCCTAGCTTATACATTTTGGTATCACAGTTTTACTACAGTGGCTTTGTGTATACAGTAGTTATATACTTAGTTTTGTATACTTATAGGTGTATACTTAGTTCTTTATAGTTATAGTTGTATACTTAGTTTTGTATACTTATAGGTGTATACTTAGTTCTTTATAGTTATAGTTGTATACTTAGTTTTGTATACTTATAGTTGTATACTTCTTGTCATACTTATACACGAACTATTCGTGTAAACTGTACATAGAGCGTTAGTGTTTTCTGTGTCTTGTGTTTTAAATTATTAGAAACTTATTTGTAAGCGAAAATTCAGAAAATTATTGCATAGGAAGTTCAGAAGGTTTATTATATGTAAAGTTCTGGAGGAACTATTGTCTTGGCTTAAACCGCTTTCAGGAAACTAATACTCGATATTAAAAATTCAGAGAAAACCTTCCATACAGTCAAAGCTCGTGAATAATGAAAGTGTGTAAACTCTGGGAGAAAGCTAGCAAACGTGCGAGATGTGTATCCAAGCTAAGATTAGATCAAACAGAGCAGCTAGCCGATGATCACATGTCGCGCTTTTTATATTTGCTAGAAACAGGCGCACGTACATAAGCACAACAATTCAGCTCCTGGCTAGCGCTCGTCTCACTTCAGTTTTGTCAATAATTCCAATCAGAGTTTTTGTTTTCACACAAAACACAAACAGTAGCTGTGATAGCGAAAGCTCTGTGTCAAGCTAGCATGTGTTACATTATCTTCACAAGTGTATTGTGAAGTATCACATTATATTCACAAATAAAGTTACGCACAGGGCGTGGACTGGCAGACGTACGTGGGAGTCAGTTACTATGGGACTATCTAAACTACAGATGTATAAACTAGGGAACAAAGTAGGAACCGCTTTATTACTTAACAAGCACACAGTTGTACGCCGTCAGCCTTAATCATACAAAAACACACAGGACGAAGAGAGAGGAGATAAAATATAAATGCATATGAATGCTATGTACAAAATATAATAAAATAAATCGAGCACTTCGTTGTAACTTGTAAGAAGCTGTGACCTGTAAGAAGCTGTGACCTGTAAGAAGCTGTGACCTGTAAGAAGCTGTAACTTGTAAGAAGCTGTGACCTGTAAGAAGCTGTAACCTGTAAGAAGCTGTGACCTGTAAGAAGCTGTGACCTGTAAGAAGCTGTAACCTGTAAGAAGCTGTGTTCAGAAGTGCCAGCTGTGTGACAATTATGTGCTCGTTAATTAATAAAGTTGTTCCTTCTTTTCCCTAGCTTATACATTTTGGTATCACAGTTTTACTACAGTGGCTTTGTGTATACAGTAGTTATATACTTAGTTTTGTATACTTATAGGTGTATACTTAGTTCTTTATAGTTATAGTTGTATACTTAGTTTTGTATACTTATAGTTGTATACTTCTTGTCATACTTATACACGAACTATTCGTGTAAACTGTACATAGAGCGTTAGTGTTTTCTGAATCTTGTCTATAATAACAAAGTGGGGGGGGGGGAATATATACTCAAGCCCTACTCCCCAACATTTCTCTCCCCCACACCCCACCACCCGACTTTCAGGCCCGATAGTAAGAGCATGTTTTCTTGCTTTTTTTCCATGTGGTTTAACTGGTAACATACAACAGTCTATGTTCTATAGCAACATACAACAGTGCATGATCTAGTAGCAACATACAACAGTGCATGTTCTAGTAGCAACATACAACAGTGCATGTTCTAGTAGCAACATACAACAGTGCATGTTCTAGTAGCAACAAACAACAGTCTATGTTCTATAGCAACATACAACAGTGCATGTTCTAGTAGCAACATACAACAGTGCATGTTCTAGTAGCAACATACAACAGTGCATGTTCTAGTCTTTGAAATCCTTCACATCCCTATTTACTGAGCAGATATTTTGCTTAACTGCCCCACAAGTGACACCAAGACGTTACCTTGACATACGCCCTGTAACAAAGCATGAGACAAAACATCCCACTGCAAGTCAGTACACAAGCAGGGCCAGTCACACAAGTAGGAACAGCTTATTACTTAACAAGCACACAGTTGTTACGCCGTCAGCCTTAATCATACAAAAACACACAGGACGAAGAGAGAGGAGATAAAATATAAATGCATATGAATGCTATGTACAAAATATAATAAAATAAATCGAGCACTTCGTTGTAACTTGTAAGAAGCTGTGACCTGTAAGAAGCTGTGACCTGTAAGAAGCTGTGACCTGTAAGAAGCTGTAACTTGTAAGAAGCTGTGACCTGTAAGAAGCTGTAACCTGTAAGAAGCTGTGACCTGTAAGAAGCTGTGACCTGTAAGAAGCTGTAACCTGTAAGAAGCTGTGTTCAGAAGTGCCAGCTGTGTGACAATTATGTGCTCGTTAATTAATAAAGTTGTTCCTTCTTTTTCCCTAGCTTATACATTTTGGTATCACAGTTTTACTACAGTGGCTTTGTGTATACAGTAGTTATATACTTAGTTTTGTATACTTATAGGTGTATACTTAGTTCTTTATAGTTATAGTTGTATACTTAGTTTTGTATACTTATAGGTGTATACTTAGTTCTTTATAGTTATAGTTGTATACTTAGTTTTGTATACTTATAGTTGTATACTTCTTGTCATACTTATACACGAACTATTCGTGTAAACTGTACATAGAGCGTTAGTGTTTTCTGAATCTTGTCTATAATAACAAAGTGGGGGGGGGGGAATATATACTCAAGCCCTACTCCCCAACATTTCTCTCCCCCACACCCCACCACCCGACTTTCAGGCCCGATAGTAAGAGCATGTTTTCTTGCTTTTTTCCATGTGGTTTAAATGGACATGTTGACCCAACTTGTGATGAGTGTTGTAAATGGACATGGTGACTGAAAGTTAATGGAAATAATCAGAAATGAAAATACATGGAAAATGTCCCGGCGATGAGCATCGCCATAGGACACTCACAGAATCACACAAAACGTTGAAAGACATACTAAGCTCGCGCATACTGAAACTCTAACATAACCTTTTCAGTCTAGAATCACATCTTTGTTCAAAAGGGGGACAATCAACTCACAAACGCTACATGATAAACCTTTCGACAATTGTCCTAAAAAGGACAAATCAGGTACAACCACTACATACTAAACTCTACAACATTTGTCCTGAAAAGGACAATCAACCACAAAGCTTACATTATGAGTCAAGCAATCGAGCAACCATCCCAGAACAAAACCAACAAACGCCCTATCACTTCAACATCCCAGAACAAAACCAACAAACGCCCTATCACTTCAACATCCTAGAACAAAACCAACAAACGCCCTATCACTTCAACATCCCAGAACAAACCCAACAAACGCCCTATCACTTTAACATCCCAGAACAAACCCAACAAACGCCCTATCACTTCAACATCACAGAACAAAACCAACAAACGCCCTTTCACTTCAACATCACAGAACAAAACCAACAAACGCCCTTTCACTTCAACATCCCAGAACAGAAGCCCCTTTCGTGCAGCTCGCAAACTAAGACCTCGGAGCACGGAGATATGTCTTACTCCGAGCTCGCTTAAACAGCTGAGCTGTGGTCAACCGTTTTTTCACCACAACAACGGGGTGCCAACCCACATTCTGTCACAGAATAATCATTTCGTAAGTGAATAATCATTCCGTAAGTGAATAATCATTCCTTAAGTGAATAATCATTTTGTAAGTGAATAATCATTTTGTAAGTGAATAATCATTCTGTAAGTGAATAATCATTTTGTAAGTGAATAATCATTCTGTAAGTGAATAATCATTTTGTAAATAAATAATCATTTTGTAAATGAATAATCATCCTGTGAGTGAATAATCTTCTGGAGTTGGGAAAGGAAAGGCAGCCAGGCGTGATACTGACCATATCACCCTCTAGTGTGCTGACAGGTCAAGGAAAATATGGGCACTAACACCATATCCCTATGTGCCTCTAAGGCATGACAGGGTTACCTTTACCTTTTTACTTTAAGTGAATAATCATTTTGTAAGTGAATAATCATTCTGTAATTGCTTAAGATGAATTATTGTGAAGGTTGAAGACTTGTGAGGTGTGATGCCAGCCAGACGGGTTGCTAGCAAAGTGGGGGTGGAGAAATGAGGGAGAGGAACACAACCACTGTTAAGCTGAGAACAAGTGAAAGGGGGGGGGGTGGAATAAAAGAAGATAGTTGGTGTAGATGATTTGTTATATGTGCAATACAGGTCCTAGCAAATAATTGTAACAGGATTATTATCACAGCTACATACATGTAATAGGATTATTCTCACAGCTACAGATATTGTGACTGGATTATTTTCACAGCTATAGACACTGTGACGGGATTATTCTCACAGCAATAGACATTATGATGAGATTATTCACAGTACTAAATAGTGACGGGATTATTCTCACATTTGCAGGCTGGATTATTCTTATAGCTACAGACACTGTGACAGAATTAATCTCACTGTTACACATTATTGTGATATGATTATTCTCCCAGATACAAATATTGTGGCTGGATTATTCTTATAGTTACACTATGACAGGATTATTTTCACAGCTACAGCTACAGAAATAATCAGAAATGAAAATACATGGAAAATGTCCCGGCGATGAGCATCGCCATAGGACACTCACAGAATCACACAAAACGTTGAAAGACATACTAAGCTCGCGCATACTGAAACTCTAACATAACCTTTTCAGTCTAGAATCACATCTTTGTTCAAAAGGGGGACAATCAACTCACAAACGCTACATGATAAACCTTTCGACAATTGTCCTAAAAAGGACAAATCAGGTACAACCACTACATACTAAACTCTACAACATTTGTCCTGAAAAGGACAATCAACCACAAAGCTTACATTATGAGTCAAGCAATCGAGCAACCATCCCAGAACAAAACCAACAAACGCCCTATCACTTCAACATCCCAGAACAAAACCAACAAACGCCCTATCACTTCAACATCCCAGAACAAACCCAACAAACGCCCTATCACTTCAACATCCCAGAACAAACCCAACAAACGCCCTATCACTTCAACATCACAGAACAAAACCAACAAACGCCCTTTCACTTCAACATCACAGAACAAAACCAACAAACGCCCTTTCACTTCAACATCCCAGAACAGAAGCCCCTTTCGTGCAGCTCGCAAACTAAGACCTCGGAGCACGGAGATATGTCTTACTCCGAGCTCGCTTAAACAGCTGAGCTGTGGTCAACCATTTTTTCACCACAACAACGGGGTGCCAACCCACATTCTGTCACAGAATAATCATTTCGTAAGTGAATAATCATTCCGTAAGTGAATAATCATTCCTTAAGTGAATAATCATTTTGTAAGTGAATAATCATTCTGTAAGTGAATAATCATTTTGTAAGTGAATAATCATTCTGTAAGTGAATAATCATTTTGTAAATAAATAATCATTTTGTAAATGAATAATCATCCTGTGAGTGAATAATCTTCTGGAGTTGGGAAAGGAAAGGCAGCCAGGCGTGATACTGACCATATCACCCTCTAGTGTGCTGACAGGTCAAGGAAAATATGGGCACTAACACCATATCCCTATGTGCCTCTAAGGCATGACAGGGTTACCTTTACCTTTTTACTTTAAGTGAATAATCATTTTGTAAGTGAATAATCATTCTGTAATTGCTTAAGATGAATTATTGTGAAGGTTGAAGACTTGTGAGGTGTGATGCCAGCCAGACGGGTTGCTAGCAAAGTGGGGGTGGAGAAATGAGGGAGAGGAACACAACCACTGTTAAGCTGAGAACAAGTGAAAGGGGGGGGGTGGAATAAAAGAAGATAGTTGGTGTAGATGATTTGTTATATGTGCAATACAGGTCCTAGCAAATAATTGTAACAGGATTATTATCACAGCTACATACATGTAATAGGATTATTCTCACAGCTACAGATATTGTGACTGGATTATTTTCACAGCTATAGACACTGTGACGGGATTATTCTCACAGCAATAGACATTATGATGAGATTATTCACAGTACTAAATAGTGACGGGATTATTCTCACATTTGCAGGCTGGATTATTCTTATAGCTACAGACACTGTGACAGAATTAATCTCACTGTTACACATTATTGTGATATGATTATTCTCCCAGATACAAATATTGTGGCTGGATTATTCTTATAGTTACACTATGACAGGATTATTTTCACAGCTACAGCTACAGACAATGTGACATGATTGTTCTCATTGTGATATGATTATTCTCACAGCTACAGTCCTTGCGATAGGATTATTTTTACCGCTACAGACATGGCAACAGGATTAATGTTACTGCTTCATTCATTGTGACAAGATAAATCTTATTACTTGAAAAATGTGACAAGATAATTCACACTACTTTAAAAATTGTGGCAGTATTACAATCACTATATTAACAACTATGACAGAACTGTGGTCACTATATTAACGACTATGACAGAACTGTGGTCACTATATTAACAACTATGACAGAAATGTGGTCACTATATTAACAACTATGACAGAACTGTGGTCACTATATTCACAACTATGACAGAACTGTGGTCACTATATTAACAACTACGACAAGATTTCAGGAATGTGATCATTATATTAACAAATATGACAGGATTTCAGAATTGCATTAAGTATTTCAACAAGTATGATAAGATTGTGGTCAGTATTGTAACAACGATGACATGACTGCAGGATTGTGGTCAGTATTTTAACAACTGTGATAAGATTGTGGTCAGTATTTTAACAACTATGATAAGACTATGGTTAACATATTAACAACTATGATAAGATTGTAATCGTTGCTTGCAACTGACAGGTTGTAGGCGGAGTTCAGCTGCTGGCACCTACAGACTACAACTTGGAAGGGGGGGGGGGGTCGCACTTAAAAACTAAACTTTTGGTTTTTTACAGTTTATTTGTTTATCATGTTTCAAAGTCGCGAGGCCCTGAGGGCTCTAGAGGACATGAGATCTACAGTGAGAGAGAGAGAGAGAGAGAGTGTGTGTGTGTGTGTGTGTGTGTGAGAGAGATCCAGAAGATATAGCAGTAAAGCTGTGATAAGAAATAATTAGACTTTGTGAAGAAAAAAGTTATGCGAAGTCATCTTTGTGATTGTTAGTGAATACAGCTACTTGTAATTTTCTTGTCTGAATAGTTAGAGACAGAATTATTGTGTAACGTTCAGTGTGACAGTACACACAGAATTACTGTGACAGTAGACACAGAATTACTGTGACAGTAGACACAGAATTATTGTGTAACGTTCAGTGTGACAGTAGACACAGAATTACTGTGACAGTAGACACAGAATTACTGTGACAGTAGACACAGAATTATTGTGACAGTAGACACAGAATTACTGTGACAATAGAAACAGAATTATTGTGACAGTAAACACAGAATTATTGTGACAGTAGACACAGAGTTACTGTGACAGTAAACACAGAATTACTGTGACAGTAGACACAGAGTTACTGTGACAGTAAACACAGAATTACTGTGACAGTAGACACATAGTTACTGTGACAGTAAACACATAATTATTGTGACAGTAGACACAGAATTACTGTGACAGTAGACACAGAATTCTTGTGACAGTAGACACAGAATTATTGTGACAGTAGACACAGAATTATTGTGACAGTAGACACAGAGTTACTGTGACAGTAGACACAGAATTATTGTGAAAGTAGACACAGAAGTGGTAGAGAAGAGAATGCCTTCTTGGCAGGTTTTACATAATACTTTATCAGCTCTCCATCGGCTCTGCTAAATATATCGTTCTGGAGTGTTCATGCCCGAAGCTAGAAGAAGAAGAAGAAGATCACATTCTCTGACTTTGCTGTAAGAAAAGAAAGAGAATAAAGTTCCTCTTACACTGCAGCAAATGAAACTAACCGCTGCAGGATGGCGGCAGTGACATATCTGACGGCTAAATCTGCAGTAAAAAAACTCTTCTTTAAAAATAAAACGTTTCGTCTTATAAAAAACGTCAGAATAGTTATAAAAAACGTCAGAACAGTTATGAAAAACGTCAGAATAGATCAAACACGGATCATTCTCTGAAACAGTTGCCTGAAACAAAGATGGCGCAAGGGAAGACAACTCTCGGCCACGCCTCGTTTGTGCCGCTAAAATTTTCAGTCTGAAACTTTGAACTTGTCAGGAGCTTGGAGATTTATACTAACACGCGGGCCCTATCACGTAGGAAGAGGGGGGGGGGATTATATTCACACGCGGGCCCTATCACGTAGGAAGAGGGGGGGATTATATTCACACGCGGGCCCTTTCACGTAGGAAGGGGGGGGGGAATTATACTCACAACGCGGGCCCCATCACGTAGGAAGGGGGGGGGGAATTATACTCACAACGCGGGCCCCATCACGTAGGAAGGGGGGGGATTTATACTCACAACGCGGGCCCCATCACGTAGGAAGGGGGGGGGGAATTATACTCACAACGCGGGCCCCATCACGTAGGACGGGGGAAAATTATACTCACAACGCGGGCCCTATCACGTAGGAAGGGGGGAAATTATACTCACAACGCGGGCCCTATAACGTATATTGTTAATGCTTCATATTTTTATAGGACAGTTTTGACTCTGTCCTGATATTGTTGATGCTTCATATTTTTATAGGACAGTTTTGACTCTGTCCTGATATTGTTGATGCTTCATATTTTTATAGGACAGTTTTGACTCTGTCCTGATATTGTTAATGCTTCATATTTTTATAGGACAGTTTTGACTCTGTCCTGATATTGTTGATGCTTCATATTTTTATAGGACAGTTTTGACTCTGTCCTGATATTGTTGATGCTTCATTTTTATAGGACAGTTTTGACTCTGTCCTGATATTGTTGATGCTTCATATTTTTATAGGACAGTTTTGACTCTGTCCTGATATTGTTAATGCTTCATATTTTTATAGGACAGTTTTGGCTCTGTCCTGATATTGTTGATGCTTCATATTTTTATAGGACAGTTTTGACTCTGTCCTGATATTGTTGATGCTTCATATTTTTATAGGACAGTTTTGACTCTGTCCTGATATTGTTAATGCTTCATATTTTTATAGGACAGTTTTGACTCTGTCCTGATATTGTTGATGCTTCATATTTTTATAGGACAGTTTTGACTCTGTCCTGATATTGTTAATGCTTCATATTTTTATAGGACAGTTTTGGCTCTGTCCTGATATTGTTGATGCTTCATATTTTTATAGGACAGTTTTGACTCTGTCCTGATATTGTTGATGCTTCATATTTTTATAGGACAGTTTTGACTCTGTCCTGATATTGTTGATGCTTCATTTTTATAGGACAGTTTTGACTCTGTCCTGATATTGTTGATGCTTCATATTTTTATAGGACAGTTTTGACTCTGTCCTGATATTGTTAATGCTTCATATTTTTTAGGACAGTTTTGGCTCTGTCCTGATATTGTTGATGCTTCATATTTTTATAGGACAGTTTTGACTCTGTCCTGATATTGTTGATGCTTCATATTTTTATAGGACAGTTTTGACTCTGTCCTGATATTGTTGATGCTTCTTATTCAAATAAAAGGAACATGTTAAATTGTGCACTTCACATTTGGTACATTTTTGTTAAACATGCCGGAAATAGTTAATTCATAAACATGTTTTGTAATCAAAGATTTTCTTCTTCTTCTTCTTCTTCTTCTTCTTCTTCTTCTTCACACATACTCACAGACATGCACACACACACCGGAAGTTGCTGCACTGTGTGATCTCACGATGAACAAACTATAACACTCACACGCACACAACCTGCAGCTCATGTACACATACCCACACATACCCACACATACCTACACATATGCACACATACCGGCACATGCACATGCAACATACACGCACATATACATATATATATACATAAACATACATCATCATCATCATCATCATGTGCCGTGCCGACTGGCGTTGGCTATTATGCTTCTCCAGAGTACGCGATCCTTCATGCATGCCATCAGCTCAGTTGGTGATCTCCTCTCACACCATCCCGTCAGACTGTCCAGTATCATTTCTCTTGGTCTTCCTCTTGATCTTCTTCCTTCTATTTTTCCTGTTGTTATAATATTTTCAATGCCCCCTCTTCTCATTGCATGTCCCATGAAAGTATATTGTCTCTCTTTTATTTTTGTCACAAGATTTTTTGTCTTTCCAGCTGTTCGCATACATTCTTCATTAGTTATTTTTGCTGTCCAGGGGATTCGCAACATTCTTCTAATAAACCACATTTCTGCTGCTTCCAATGATTTTTGTGCAGACTTGCCTATTGTCCATGATTCACTTCCATATAACAAGATAGGTTCAATATAGCATTTTAGTACTCGTTTTCTAACATTCATTGTTAAGGATGTGTTGGTCAATATGTTTCTCATTCTCTGAAATGCAGTCTTTGCTTGGTCTATTCTGTTCCTAATTTCTGTTCTGCATTTCCCATCTGAAGTTATTACTGCTCCAAGGTATTTGAATTTCTGCATCTGCTTTAGAATAGTTCCGTTTAATTTAATACTGCATGCTGATGGATTCTGTTTCTTAGATATAACCATAGTCTCTGTCTTTTTGATGTACAAGTAAGGCCTTTCTGTTCAATTTCTTTGGCGACTTTATCCAAGAGATTTTGCAGGTCTTGTTGGTTCTCAGCTGTCAGTACTGTGTCGTCAGCATACCGAAGGTTGTTAATATTGTATCCTCCAATTTTTATGCCTGGTTCTGTGATGATTGTTCTTAGAATATTCTCGCTATACAGAGAAAAAAGGTCTGGAGATAGTACACATCCTTGTCGCACCCCTTGTTTTATAGGTTGATATTTTCCAATTCTATTTTCAACTCGAACTGCTGCTTCTTGCTGCCAGTATAGATGTTTTACAATCCTCAGGTCTTTGCCGTCTATATTGATGTCTTCAAGCATTTTAATAATTTCATTATGTTTCACCTTGTCAAATGCCTTGGTGTAATCAATGAAGCATAAGTAGAGATCTTTCTGTACTTCTAAAGCTCTTTCTGTTAGTGTTCGTAAAGCATAAATGGCATTGTGTGTTCCCTTTCCTTCAACAAATCCAAATTGTTCATCTGCTATTTCCATTTTTATCTTTTTCCTTGTTCTTCTCATAATGATTCTCAGAAGTAGCTTCGTTATGTGACATGAGAGGTTGATAGTCCGGTGGTCGTCACATTCCTTTGCACCTGGTTTCTTTGGTAGTGCTATAAACGTGGATTTAATCAGGTCACTGGGAATATAACCACTGTTGTAAATGTCATTCAGTAACTTGGTTATTATTTTTATTCCTGTCTCCTCTAGTGCCTCTATTTCTTCTATTGTTATATTATCAGGCCCAGTCGCTTTTCCTTTCTTCATGTGTTTGATGGCATCAAAGATTTTCTTCTTCTTCTTCTTTTCTTCTTCTTCTTCTTCTTCACACATACTCACAGACATGCACACACACACCGGAAGTTGCTGCACTGTGTGATCTCACGATGAACAAACTATAACACTCACACGCACACAACCTGCAGCTCATGTACACATACCCACACATACCCACACATACCTACACATATGCACACATACCGGCACATGCACATGCAACATACACGCACATATACATATATATATACATAAACATACATCATCATCATCATCATCATGTGCCGTGCCGACTGGCGTTGGCTATTATGCTTCTCCAGAGTACGCGATCCTTCATGCATGCCATCAGCTCAGTTGGTGATCTCCTCTCACACCATCCCGTCAGACTGTCCAGTATCATTTCTCTTGGTCTTCCTCTTGATCTTCTTCCTTCTATTTTTCCTGTTGTTATAATATTTTCAATGCCCCCTCTTCTCATTGCATGTCCTATGAAAGTACATTGTCTCTCTCTTATCTTTTTGACAAGGTTTTTTGTCTCTCCAGCTCTTCTCATACATTCTTCATTAGTTATTTTTGCTGTCCAGGGGATTCGCAACATTCTTCTAATAAACCACATTTCTGCTGCTTCCAATGATTTTTGTGCAGACTTGCCTATTGTCCATGATTCACTTCCATATAACAAGATAGGTTCAATATAGCATTTTAGTACTCGTTTTCTAACATTCATTGTTAAGGATGTGTTGGTCAATATGTTTCTCATTCTCTGAAATGCAGTCTTTGCTTGGTCTATTCTGTTCCTAATTTCTGTTCTGCATTTCCCATCTGAAGTTATTACTGCTCCAAGGTATTTGAATTTCTGCATCTGCTTTAGAATAGTTCCGTTTAATTTAATACTGCATGCTGATGGATTCTGTTTCTTAGATATAACCATAGTCTCTGTCTTTTTGATGTACAAAGTAAGGCCTTTCTGTTCAATTTCTTTGGCGACTTTATCCAAGAGATTTTGCAGGTCTTGTTGGTTCTCAGCTGTCAGTACTGTGTCGTCAGCATACCGAAGGTTGTTAATATTGTATCCTCCAATTTTTATGCCTGGTTCTGTGATGATTGTTCTTAGAATATTCTCGCTATACAGAGAAAAAAGGTCTGGAGATAGTACACATCCTTGTCGCACCCCTTGTTTTATAGGTTGATATTTTCCAATTCTATTTTCAACTCGAACTGCTGCTTCTTGCTGCCAGTATAGATGTTTTACAATCCTCAGGTCTTTGCCGTCTATATTGATGTCTTCAAGCATTTTAATAATTTCATTATGTTTCACCTTGTCAAATGCCTTGGTGTAATCAATGAAGCATAAGTAGAGATCTTTCTGTACTTCTAAAGCTCTTTCTGTTAGTGTTCGTAAAGCATAAATGGCATTGTGTGTTCCCTTTCCTTCAACAAATCCAAATTGTTCATCTGCTATTTCCATTTTTATCTTTTTCCTTGTTCTTCTCATAATGATTCTCAGAAGTAGCTTCGTTATGTGACATGAGAGGTTGATAGTCCGGTGGTCGTCACATTCCTTTGCACCTGGTTTCTTTGGTAGTGCTATAAACGTGGATTTAATCAGGTCACTGGGAATATAACCACTGTTGTAAATGTCATTCAGTAACTTGGTTATTATTTTTATTCCTGTCTCCTCTAGTGCCTCTATTTCTTCTATTGTTATATTATCAGGCCCAGTCGCTTTTCCTTTCTTCATGTGTTTGATGGCATCTATGATTTCATCTTCAAGTATTGGTGGTCCCTCACAGTTTTCAGTATCTGGAGTTAATTCTGGTCTTTCTCCTCCATATAGCTCACTGATGTACTCTGTCCACCTGTCCACAATGTCTTCTTTTGCCATTAACATTTTACCTTCTTTTGATTTCAGGCATAAACATACACGGACATATAAATACACGCTTGCACATGCATACACATGCCCTCATATCCACTTTCACATATACATATGCACACATACACACATATATACATAATAAGACACACATACATTTATACACACATACACACATATAAATGGCAGCCTGGTTAGCTGAGTGATTAGGTTCTCGGTTTACTAACCCAGTGGTACCAGGTTCATGTCCCAGCAGTGGCATTTTTTCTGGTACACACCAAAAAAGAGCCTCGGGGCCCACCCAGCCTCTAAAAATGGTTACCAGAAAATTCTGGGGAAGTAGATGGGGCCCGGCGTGATACTGACAACATCACACAGTCAGGTGCCCAAGCTCGTGGAGGCTAACTATTCCTCACTATACCTTGATGGCGTGGATAATGAAGTTTTATCTTTTATCTTTTTACACACATACAAATACAAACGCACGCACACACACATACACACACACACACACAGAGGAACGAGTGGCTTTCCCTACAGCAGATATGATCACGTGGTCTCATTCGGCAGTGATACAAGTCACGCTAGATCAGTGATACAAGTGATGGTAGATTAATAATACAAGTGGTGGTAGATCAGTGATACATGTGGTGGTAGATCAGTGATACAAATGATAGTAGAACAGTGGTACAAGTGGTGGTAGATCAGTGATACAAGTGATAGTAGACCAGTGATACAAGTGGTGGTAGATCAGTGATACAAATGATAGTAGACCAGTGATACAAGTGGTGGTAGATCAGTGATACAAATGATAGTAGACCAGTGATACAAGTGATAGTAGATCAGTGATACAGGTTATGGTAGATCAGTGACAGAAGTGATGGTAGACTAGTGATACAAGTGATGGTAGACCATTGATAAAAATGATAGTAGACCAGTGATAGTAAATCAGTGATACAAGTGGTAGTAGACCAGTGATACAAGTGGTGGTAGATCAGTGATACAAGTGATGGTAGACCATTGATAAAAATGATAGTAGACCAGTGATAGTAAATCAGTGATACAAGTGGTGGTAGATCAGTGATACAAGTGGTGGTAGATCAGTGATACAAGTGGTGGTAGATCAGTGATACAAGTGATACTATACCATTGATATATGTGATAGTAGACCAGTGATACAAGTGATAATAGACCAGTGATACAAGTGATAGTCTAGGCGGGACGTACAGAGACTATCTACACTGAAGTTTTGTTGTGTTAAAGGAAACTTTAGCAAACAGCGCCATCAGAACTTTCAGCTAAATTCAAATGTTTATCAATATTCATTTTACAGAGAGAAATGTATTATTTTATCAATATTCATTTTACAGAGAGAAATGTATTATTTTATCAATATTCATTTTACAGAGAGAAATGTATTATTTTATAAATATTCATTTTACAGAGAGAAATAGATTTCTTAACATCAATATTTATTTTAGAGAGAGAGAGAGAGAGAGAGAGAGAGAGAGAGAGAGAGAGAGAGAGAAATAGATTTTTTAAAAATCAATATTTATTTTAGAGAAAGAAATAGATTTTGTGAAAGATAAAGTTCTTATCCGGACGTTTAGCTTGGGGTTATATTTTGATTTTTAACTGTACAGAACTGATGAGGAAGATAACAGAATGTCTTGTGTCTATGAGCTAACTGTCTGTCTTTTAAGCATGTTAGAGTCAGACATTACTGCTCACCTACAATGTTGAGATAAGCCTATCTTTGTACATGCTAGAACTTACACTTCTCTATGAATGTTAGGACCAACACTTCTCTGTACATGTTATATTTCTGTTCTCTTGAAACTACATTAACTTTCTGTTCTCTTGAAACTGCATTATCTTTCTGTTCTTTAGAAAGTACATTATCTTTCTGTCCGTTTGAAACTATATTATCTTTCTGTTGTCTAGAAACTACATTATCGTTCCGTTCTCTTTAAACTACATTATTTTTCTGTTGTCTAGAAACTACATTATCTTTCTCTTCACTAGAAACTACATCATCTTTCTCTTCCCTAGAAACTACATTATCTTTCTCTTCACTAGAAACTACATTATCTTTCTCTTCCCTAGAAACTACATTATCTTTCTCTTCCCTAGAAACTACATTATCTTTCTGTTCTCGTGAAAGTACATCATCTTTCTGGGTCTCCTTCCTGTTTTTTTTTGTTGTTGTCTTTTAAATTGTAGGAAAATAAATCTCTGAGTGTCCAGATAAGCCTGGCTTGCTGCTTCTCTGAGTGTCCAGATAAGCTTGGCTTGCTACTTCTCTGAGTGTCCAGATAAGCTTGGCTTGCTACTTCTCTGAGTGTCCAGATAAGCCTGGCTTGCTACTTCTCTGAGTGTCCAGATAAGCTTGGCTTGCTACTTCTCTGAGTGTCCAGATAAGCCTGGCCTGCTACTTCTCTGAGTGTCCAGATAAGCCTGGCCTGCTACTTCTCTGAGTGTCCAGATAAGCTTGGCTTGCTACTTCTCTGAGTGTCCAGATAAGCCTGGCCTGCTACTTCTCTGAGTGTCCAGATAAGCTTGGCTTGCTGCTTCTCTGAGTGTCCAGATAAGCCTGGCCTGCTACTTCTCTGAGTGTCCAGATAAGCCTGGCCTGCTACTTCTCTGAGTGTCCAGATAAGCTTGGCTTGCTACTTCTCTGAGTGTCCAGATAAGCTTGGCTTGCTACTTCTCTGAGTGTCCAGATAAGCCTGGCTTGCTACTTCTCTGAGTGTCCAGATAAGCCTGGCCTGCTACTTCTCTGAGTGTCCAGATAAGCTTGGCTTGCTACTTCTCTGGTTGTCCAGATAAGTTTGGTCTGATCAAGAGATTCAACAAAAACTTGTCTGCAACGAGAGCAAATCATTTACAAATATAAACTGTTTGTAAGTTCAAAAATATTAACCGCTCATAAGAAAAAATGTCAAAAGTTGATAATTAAAAGTACAAACAGTTCATAATAGACATATGAACAATGTATAAAAATATAAACAGTATACAATAATAATATAATCAGTTTATAATAAAAATATTAAAAGTTTATAATAATAAATCCGAATAAACAGTTTTCGCTCTGTTGTCTTTCCTGTTTTAGGAAGTACTCACTATTCTTCTCCAATTTTAGGAAGTGCTCACTATTCGTCTCCTGTTTTAGGAAGCGTTCACTATTCTTCTCCTGTTTTAGAAAGTACTCACTATTCTTCTCTTGTAATTCTCCAAATTTTTTTCTCCCGGAGATAACTTTGGAGAAATCTTTATACAAAAACTTAATCAATTTATGCATCTTTCTTCCAAAATTTATTATCTCTGACTGATGTCACGGTCAAGGAAGAAAACAACAGACACGAATAAGACTTAAACATACATAAATGTACATAAACATACATAAACATACACAAACATACATAAATGTAGAGATACAAACATAAACATACATAAACGTACATAAACAAACATAAACAAACATAAACAAACATAAACAAACATAAACATACATAAACAAACATAAACACACACAAACACACACACACATGTATATATATATATTATTTTTGTACAATTGCAGAAGGCAGCTGTACTAACCTATCTCTACTCCACTGTCACAGTACACACCTGTACTAACCTATCTCTACTCCACTGTCACAGTACACACCTGTACTAACCTATCTCTACTCCACTGTCACAGTACACACCTGTACTAACCTATCTCTACTCCACTGTCACAGTACACACCTGTACTAACCTATCTCTACTCCACTGTCACAGTACACACCTTTGGTTAGATAGTTAGTTTGTTAATTACTTAGTTAGTTAGGTAGTTAGTTAACTAATTAATTAGTTAGGTAGTTAATTATTTAGTTAGTTTATTACTTAGTTTATTAATTACTTACTTAATGAGTTAATTACTTAGTTAATCACCTATTTGGTTAGTTAATTACTTTGGTAATTAATTAGTTGGTTCTGCATATTTCTAAATCGTCAAGGCGAGGAGCACTACTTTATGTGGCTGATATAAAAATCTCGCTCAGCCATGTTGGTGAGAATGTATTCAACTTTTGTAAGTGAGAGAATATTCTGAAAACAAATACGGGCAGATTTTGTTGATTGTATATGAAACAGGAAGCAACAATAACAATTTTTATACCGCCTCTCCCCCACAGCGCCCCATGCCGCCCCTGACCCCAGCAGAACCTGAAATCCCAGGATTTTGTGCAGGCTGTGGAGGGAGGATACTGGACAGGTATTATTTACACGCAGTAGAGAAACAGTGGCACCTGCACTGTCTCACCTGTAGCGACTGTCACTTCCGCCTGGACTCTGAAATCACCTGCTTCGCTCGAGATGGACATATTTATTGTAAAACGGATTACTACAGGTGAGAAATATGTGTCTTGTGCTATAGTACAGGTGAGAAATGTGTCTTGTGCTATAGTACAGGTGAGAAATGTGTGTCTTGTGTTATAGCACATGTGAGAAATGTGTGTTTTGTGTTATAGCACATGTGAGAAATGTGTGACTTGTGTTATAGTATATATGAGAAATGAGTATATTGCGCTATAGTACAGATGAGAAATGTGTATCTTGTGCTGATATAGTACAGGTGAGAAATGTGTGTACTGTGCTGATATAGTACAGGTGAGAAATGTAATTCTTGTGCTATAGAATAGGTGTGAAATGTGTGTCCTGTGGTATAGTACAGGCGAAAAATGTATGCTTTGTGCTGTAGTACAGGTGAAAAATATATGCTTTGTGCTGTAGTACAGGTGAGAATTGTTTGTTGTGTGCTATAGTACAGGTTAGAAATGTATGTTTTGTGCAGTAGTACAGGTGAGAAATGTGTGTCTTGTGCTGTAATAGAGTGTTTACACACTATTGTTTATAGATACGTTTATAAGTCACTGTTGTATAGATACGTTTATAAGTCACTGTTGTATAGATACGTTTATAAGTCACTGTTGTATAAATACGTTGTTTATAAGTCACTGTTGTATAGATACGTTTATAACTCACTGTTGTATAGATACGTTGTTTATAAGTCACTGTTGTATAAATACGTTTATAAGTCACTGTTGTATAGATACGTTTATAAGCCACTGTTGTATAGATACGTTTATAAGTTATTGATGCATAGATATATTTATAAGTCATTGTTGAACGGATATACTTATAATTTATTGTTGTGTGGATAAGTTTGTAAGTCTTTGTTGCATGGATATGTTTATAAGTCATTGTTGTATGCATATATTTATAAGTCATTGTTATATGGATATGTTTACATAGGCTGTTGTATGGGTATGTTTACATGCGCTGTTGTATGGATATGTTTACATGTCATTGCTGTATGGATATCTTCTTCTTCTTCTTCTACCACATTCAAGATCGCCCGGTGATCCTACTGAATTTTCTCCTGTGGTTCTCGCGATAATCTCATTTAGGATGGAGGCTCAGAGCATCGTGGGGCTTGGGCCTGTATTCTCGGTGGGTCACAGAAGCGGCATTGCGTGACACTGTGGTTTTCGTTGCACCAGTTTAGAGTTGAACGTCATCACCGGAAAACCTCGACGTGGTCTGGATATGAATATATCCTCGTCGGTTGAGAGGATGTTGCCTATCTAGACTGCCCTGCTCCTGTGTCTCCGACATCAGCATTTTGTGGTCGTGGCCGCTACCCTTCCTGGTGGTGACCAGGACGGAGCTTTTGTCCAGGAGGGCGAATCCTCGCCACTAGCGAGTTTTATCCCTAGGTTAAGCCGGTTTAGGCATATTGCCCCAGTATGAGTGTATATATATATATGACGTGGCCCTCCTCTAGAGCAGAGGTGCCGTGGTATGAGTAGCCATCACCTACTGGCTATACCGATTAATCTTCATTTAATCCTTTCCATCGCCTTTTTCATAGAGGCGCCGCGCGGCAACCCTGATCGCATTTTTTTCACTGCCATGGATGAATTTCACCTCACGCGCGGCAGCTGAAGAATCTCGCCAGCAGAGTCCTAGTTTAACCCTGAGTTAAGCCGGTTTCGGCATTTGAGCCAGTATGAATGTATACAGGACGTAGCAGGCCTCTATAGCAGATGTGCTGTGATGTGAGTAGCTCTGACCGTGAGACTACTGGCTATTTAACTTAATCCTTTCCATCACCTTTTCCACGACGGCGCCGCGCGGCAAACATAATCGCAGTTTTCTTTCATTGGCCGGGAGGAGTTTCATCCCACGCCCGGCAGCTGAAGAATCTTGCCAGCAGTAAGCAGGAGCTTTCCTTCTTCCTAGATGAACTGCCAACCAAGACTAGGGAGTGTCATCTACCTGAAAGCGTCTGGTTTTTAGGCGCCAGATATTCGCCCCTTCTCCTGTCCGTTTAAACAGTTCCGCCACGTGAAGGCCAGGAGCTGGACTTGAACTGTCAGAGGCTATTACAGTCCGTAGAACCGCTGCAAGGATATGTTTTCTGTAGTTGTATTCTTACACTGTAAAATGTTATGTTAACATATACATTAGAAAAATGTTATTGTTATTTGCACATCGCATGATGGAAATGTTTGTGTACATCGGATGATAGAATGTTTGTGTACACATTTGTGTTTTTTGATCAATATTTATTGCTGATATATGTTGTGCAATGTATGTTGTATGTGCAGCAAATTTGTGTGTTCCCTGTATGTGATGTATGTTATATGTACAGTAAATTTATATGTCGGCTGTATGTGATGTGTTTTGTAATTATAACACGTGCATTTGTTGGAGGTAAGTGAGGTATGTTATACAGCAAATGTTTGCTTAGCTGAACCTGGTTGTATGTAACAAGCAGGCGGTATAATGTAGGTAGGACGGAAGATTGAGTCAGAGCGTTGTAATGCTGATAGGACATAAGATTGAGTCAGGACGGTATAATGTAGGTAGAACGGAAGATTGAGTCATTACAGTATAATGTAGGTAGGACGGAAGATTGAGCCAGGGCGATATAATGTAAGTAGGATGGAAGATTGATTGATTGATTGATCTTTATTTCAAAAGGGTTAAGAACTGGGCACGCATGCCCGTCTGACATTCTGCTCTTTATCATACATCTTTCACTCTATTCCAGACATTCTACAAATATGCTGTTCATGTAACAAACATAATTAACATTGAAGATGAGAGACATAAAATAAAATATAACATTTACGTTTCGCTCTTAAACATTCACTCAGTACAGAAGTAACTACATGCATATATAAATGACTGTCTACTAAACAAAAATTTCAGAACTATTCAGAATAAACAATTAATTGTATTCGGTGTCTGTAAGAGCAGTTTAAGATAATTTTAAGTTTTATGATTCATGGAGGCATGTAGTCGACATCAAATAGATATTGGGAAAATTTGTAGTTGTAGGAAGGAGTATAATTTATATTTTTTTAATACAGGATGGGAGAGTATCCCAAAGATGAGAAGCAGAGTAACTAAAGTTTTTCTTGTAAAGATCAAGTCTAGGTTTTGGAAGACATATGTTGTTCAAACGTTGGCTGCACTTTGGGCTAAATCTAAACAGGTTCCATAGATAAGGCGGGGCATGCCGTGAAAGAATTTGATGTACTAACTTGGCTTTGTTGAAGAGGAACCTGTTCTTAAGATGCAGCATTTTGATACGTTTGTGCTGGTTGGTTGTTTGTGCTTGATCTTTGTCATTAATAAGCTTTTCTGCTCGCTTTTGGAGTGAGCAGAGCCTCTTTATATTTGACACTGAGCAACCATCCCATACTGTTGAGCAATAATCTAAATGTTTGTATATGTGATATGTAGTATGTCTTCCTTGTGTCTTGATCGATGAAGTGCTTAATTTTGGCTAACTGGTATACTTTTTGCGTGATGAGCTGTGTTACACTTTGCACATGAGAGTTCCAGGTCAGATGTTGGTCAATAATAAGACCTAGTGTTTTATGCTCGCTAACGTTTTGTATCTGTGATGTTTCCGTACAGAGCCGAAGTGTTGTTTTTGTCGCGTTTTGTAGTTTCTGTCTTATTGTTATGAGCATTGATTTTGTTTTATCGGTGTTTATAATCATGCCATTATTTTTCCTCCATCTAATTAAAATATATAACTCGACCTGAAGAGTTGATTCTAGATTAACACAATAGTAGTCACTGGTGCAGACTGTGCAATCATCGGCAAAAAGGTCACAAGAAGAGTGTTTAAGATGAAGTGGAAGATCATTGATATAGATAGCAAATAGCAACGGGCCTAGAATAGAATATTGCGGAACACCAGTGTCAACTTTAGCAGAATTTGATAGAGAATTGTTGAGGACTACTACCTGTTGTCGGAAAGAAATGATGCAATTCATTTTACTAGGTCAGGATGCAATTTATAAGTCTTTATTTTTCTTACAAGAATATCGTGGTCAGTCATATCAAATGCCTTTTTAAAGTCGACAAAGATGGCACCACATAGTCTGTCGTCATTTATGTTTACTAACCAGTTTTCTGTCATTTTGGTAAGAGCTGTGTGGCAGGAATGATTGGGTCTAAAGCCTGACTGACTGTCTATGAGTAAATTGTTCTCTTGCATGTGTCGTAGAGTTACTTTGTATATGTGTTTTTCGAGTGGTTTTGATAATGACGATAGTACGTATATTGGTCTATAGTTGGTAAGATTGTTGGATGAGCCAGATTTAAAGCGAAGATACACCTTAGCAGTTTTAAAAGCCTTGGGGAATTGAGTCAAGACGGTATAACGTAGGTAGGTCAGAAGATTGAGTCAAGACGGTATAACGTAGGTAGGTCAGAAGATTGAGTCAAGACGGTATAACGTAGGTAGGTTAGAAGATTGAGTCAAGACGGTATAACGTAGGTAGGTCAGAAGATTGAGTCAAGACGGTATAACATAGGTAGGTTAGAAGATTGAGTCAAGACGGTATAACGTAGGTAGGTCAGAAGATTGAGTCAAGACGGTATAACATAGGTAGGTCAGAAGACTGAAGCGGGGGGGGGGGGGGGGGGCACTGTTTTTTAGGAAGTGTTGAATAGATCTCTAGTTTGTTTCTTGTTTGGAAATGTTGAACAAAACTCCAGTTTGTTTCTTGTTACGAAGTGTTGAATAAACCTATAGTTTGTTTCTTGTTAAGAAGAGTTGAATAGACCTCTAGTTTGTTTCTTGTTAGAAAGTGTTGAATAAACCTCTAGTTTGTTTCTTGTTAGGAAGTGATCAATAAACTTCTAGTTTGTTTCCTGTTAGAAAGTGTTGAATAAACCTATAGTTTGTTTCTTGTTAGGAAGTGTTGAACAGACCTCTAGTTTGTTTCTTGTTAGAAAGTGTTGAATAAACCTCTAGTTTGTTTCTTGTTAGGAAGTGATCAATAAACTTCTAGTTTGTTTCTTGTTGGGAAGTGTTGAATAAACCTATAGTTTGTTTCTTGTTAGGAAGTGTTGAATAGACCTCTAGTTTGTTTCTTGTTGGGAAGTGTTGAATAAACCTCTAGTTTGTTTCTTCTAAGGAAGTGTTGAACAAACCTCTAGTTGGTTTTTTGTTAGGAAGTGTTGAATAGACCTCTAGTTTGTTTCTTGTTAGGAAGTGTTGAATAGACCTCTAGTTTGTTTCTTGTTAGGAAGTGTTGAATAGACCTCTAGTTTGTTTCTTGTTACGAAGTGTTGAATAGACCTCTAGTTTGTCTCTTCTTACAAGTAACAGTCCTAGTTTTCTACACATTCAAACTTCTCTTCTTGCACTTACTAGTTCTCATCTTCTACACATCCAAACTTCTCTTCTTGCACTTACTAGTTCTCATCTTCTACACATCCAAACTTCTCTTCTTACACTTACTAGTTCTCATCTTCTACACATCCAAACTTCTCTTCTTACACTTACTAGTTCTCATCTTCTACACATCCAAACTTCTCTTCTTGCACTCACTAGTTCTAGGTTCTGCCTGTAGATGGTGTAGGAAAAGTAAAAGCTACGGCCTGTATGTTCTGCCGACACAGATTGCACTTGTCAAAGTGTTCAAGTCACGCATACTGAACATACAGACAAATATTGTTCCAGTCACGCATGGCTTATAAAGGCAAATAATTTCCAGTCACGCATGACCGAATATGTATATTCACAAATATTGTTCCAGTCACAGATGACTGAACATACAGACAAATATTGTTCCAGTCAGGCATGACTGATAGAGACAAATAATGTTCCAGTCACGCACGACTGAACGTACCTATAAATATTGTTCCAGTCACGCATGACTGAACATACAGGCAAATGTTTGCTAAGGACGCGTCCACTGACCTAGAGGTAGTGAGGAAGCATTAAGATATATAAATCCGATAGCGGTAATGTCACATAGACATGTCACAGAAAAAAATTTACATGTCACAAAAACATTCACACGTCACGGAAACATTCACACGTCACAGAAACATTCACACGTCACAGAAACATTCACATGTCACATTATAGAAAACAGAATAGTTATTAAAAAAGCCAGAATAAACATGTCATATAAACAGGCCACATAATCATAGACGTGTCACAAAAAACATGAACGAGTCACATAACATAGACGTGTCACATAAACATAGACGTGTCACAAAAACACAGACGTGTCACATAGACATAGAACATAACCATAATTTAAAATAACCCAGTTTGTTTTGTTTGTCTCCAAGAAAAAAATAGCACCAAAGTATGGCTTTAAATTAATTAATGCATTACTTAAAAGGTTGATATTTTTTTTGCTAGAAAAGAAGACAAAATAAATTTGACTCAATCTGTTCAAGAACAGAAACTGTGAACATTTTAGTCTTTCTAAACTGTTAACGTAACAGAGATGTGTAACATGAGAGAGATGTGTAACATGTATAGAATATCAGTCAATCAAATGCCATGCAGCGTGGCGTAGGCGATCATTTCTCTCCACAATTCCCTGTCTTTAGACTTGATTATGAGATCCGCCGGTGACTTTCTTCCGAGCCACACTGACAGTCTTGGTCTTGTTTTCAAAGATATTAGTGAGTTCCTGAATCTTCTGTTGATCATAATGTAATCTATCTGGTTATGTATGTTATTATTTAGGCTTTTACATGTCCATAGTCGCCTTGGGTGTTGTTGAAAGCAAGTATTTCCTATTATCATTTTATTCTTTTCTGCCCACTCAATCAACATCTTTCCTCTTGTATTTCTGATACCTAGTCCATACTTGCCAGTAGCTTCATTGTCTTGTTCAGTCCCTACTTTTGCGTTTAAATCACCAGTATGACATCTTCGGGTAGATGAGAGTCGTTAGTCTTGGTTGGTAGCTCATCTAAGAGAAGGAAAACTGATTTCAAACCCCCTGCTGCCTTGTAGGGTAGGCTCTGGCCAGAGTCAAAGGCTAGTGGAGTAAACCATAAACAAACCTTGTAGGGTAGGCTCTGGCCAGAGTCAAAGGCTAGTGGAGTAAACCATAAACAAACCTGTGGAAGGCAAGGGGAAACCAACACTGTACATTCCCAAGAACAAGCATGACAATCTACAATTCTTTGAATCATAACTACGTTAATGGGGGTTCCAGTGGAACCACCTCGTCCGGTAGGGACTATCACCTGTGACAGGTGATACCAGATCGTCATCCAAATACTGTATGCAAAGAAAACACAAGTAACACCACAATAATTGCAACATGGAACATTAGAACACTAAGAGAGCTTGGAAAACTGGAAAATATCGAACAAGAAATGAAAAGAATGGAAATTAACATCTTTGGCTTATGTGAAAGGAATGGAAAAACTAATTATGTCAGTCCGTAAGAACAGCGAAGAGCAAAACCTCTATCTTAATGCAAAGAAAACTAAATTGATGACAAATGACAAAACAAACAAGGCAGCTGATATATGTATCAATGAGGAAAAAGTGGTAGAAGTGGAGAGTTTTTAATATCTTGGATCACTACTAACTAATAATGGAAATACAATGAGGGAAATTAAAAGCAGGACATCTATCGCTCTTCAGAAAGTAAAACAAGTAAAGAATCCGTGGAGAGGAACAGACAGAATTCAAAAGTAAGATTTTTAAGGGCGTGCATCTTTCCCATAGCAACATATGCCTATGAGACCTGGACACTTAACAAAACAACTGAGAAACACATAAATGCTTTTGAATGTAAATGCTACAGAAGAGTTCTTCAAATACCATGGACACAAAAAGGAACAAATATATCCATACTTCAAGAACTTAATATTGAAAAAGGCTGGCTAGTAAAGAGGATTAAAGAGAGAAAAAACTTAAATATTTTGGACACGTTAAACGTCATGATAATCTAGAGAAAACTGTCTTGGAAGGGTACATAATGGGAAAAAGAAAGAGAAGACCAAGGCGAAGATGGCTGCAAGACATCGTTGATGCATCAACAGCAGGCCATCTTGCTCACAACCGAGAGGCCTACAGGAGTGCTGTTAGGGAGGCAAAGTTCCGCAAGGCACATGCAAATGAATGAATGAATAAATGAATGAATGAATTATGAATGAATGAATGAATGAATGATTTTATGTGAAAATAGATGGACTGAAGCAGGAAGCAGAGATCATAAAGACTTCAAAGTAATTTATTCCGGGGGAAACCAGTGTAGAAATGGAGTTGGCGTAATATTGGATAAGAAGACAGCAAGAACTGTGAAAGGTTTCTGGTGCATATCGGACAGAGTGTTAATAGTTAAATTGCAGGGCCACCCAATAGACACAAATCTCATCCAAGTATACGCATCAATTTCAGAAAGCTCTGATGATGAGATCAAAGAATTTTACAACAATCTGGACATGGCAATGAAAGAGTGCAACATTTGGGAAGTAAACTTTATGCTGGGTACGGAATATAGTAAGTTTAAATTATTGCGTGTATAATATCGGAACTGAGACATTTGACATTTTGTATTTCGAGATGTGAACATTATGAGCTTCGTCCATTACATACTAGAATATGTGCCCGTTAAAAGTAGTGCATCGGTTTGTAATCTGGAATAGAATGTAGCATCTTATACGAACCTGACATAGTATCTTATGGCCAACAGTTACAATCAATCAAGTGCGGTGCCGCGTGGCGTAGGCGATCATTTCTCTCTACAATTCCCTGTCTTTAGACTTGATTATGAGATCTGCCAGTGACTTTCTTCCTAGCCACACTGACAGCCCATCCAGTAACTTCTCTCTCTGTCTTCCTCTGTCTCTTCTTCCCTCAATTTTTCCATTTGTCACAATGTGTTCCAATTTTTTTCTTCTCAGAAAATGTCCTACAAATCTCGCTCGTCTGCCTCTGATCTTTGCTGTAATTTGCCTTTTAACTCCAGCCTCTCTTAAGACTTCTTCATTGGTTTTCTTGGCTATCTATGGTACCTTCAACATCCTTCTTATAAACCACATTTCCATGACCTCCATTTCGCACTATACTCTCTTATTCATAGACAATGCTTCACACCCATACAACAGAATTGATTCGATGTAACATTTAAGTACTCGGAATGCTGACTTGGCCTGGCCACGTCTGCTTTTTATTTCGTTGTGACATTTCCCATCAGCTGTTATAATTGTTCCTAAGTACTTGAATCTATCAACTTGTTTCAGATTTGTGCCATCGACGGTAATGCTATATTTTGGTGGTATTCTTTTCTTTGATATGACTATCTCTTCAGTCTTCTTTTTATTCAGACTGATACCTTTACTTTTACTTTCACGAACCACAATGTCCAGAAAAGCCTGTAGCTCCCCTTCACTTTTAGCAATCAGAACTTTGTCCTCTGCATATCTTAAGTTGTTAAGGTTGTACCCGCCAATTGATATTCCTGGCAAGCTCTCTATATTTCTCATTATGTTTTCTCTGTACAAGGAGAAGAGGTCAGGAGATAGAACACATCCTTGTCTCACTCCCAATTTTAAGCCTTGGAATGCTCCTATTTGGTTCTCAACTTTCATTGCTGCTGATTGCCAACAGTTACAGTGAGAAAATAAGATGAATGAGAGCACTGAACACATGACTGAATGAGAGCACTGAACAAATGACTGAATGAGAGCACGGAATAAATGACTGAATTAGAGCGCTTAACAAATGGCTGAATGAGAGCACAGAACAAATGGCTGAATGAGAGCACAGAACAAATGGCTGAATGAGAACACTGAACAAATGGCTGAATGAGAGCACTGAGGAAATAACTGAAATAGAATTTAAAAAAAAGACTGAGGAAAGTAGTTCCAAATTCTTGTTTTGATGATGATTTTGATGATTACGTGATTGATTTCTTGATTGATTGACTTCATTACTTGAACAATGTAATACTTGACACGAGTGATACACGTGTTCTGTGCCAGAGTGAAGGACTGGAGATACTTGTATTAAAGCTGGTGCAACTGTGACAAGAGTGAGACCCACTGTAGAAGACCTGTGGGGGGGGGGTAGGGAGGGGGACACAAGGTGGCGTGATGTATTGTAGCACGTAGTCCATCAGACGAGGGTCGGACGTTGGGGGGGGGGGAGACACAAGGTGGCGTGATGTATTGTAGCACGTAGTCCATCAGACGAGGTCGGACGTTGGGGGGGGGGGGGAAGACACAAGGTGGCGTGATGTATTGTAGCACGTAGTCCGTTAGTCCAGGGTCGGAGGCTGGGGGGAGGAGACACAAGGTGGTGTGACGTGTGATGTAACATATAGTCCGTCAGTCCAGGGTCGGAGGCTGGGTTGTTAAGACGCGGCCGTTTCAGGAAGCCCCTGGTGCGCAACGATTTTGTTATCATGATTAGTTTTACTGACCAGTAAATGTGCACTTATTACTGTAACTAAATCACTACACAGGTAATATGATTCGTTTTACTGAAGAGTGAAGTGTGTGTGTGTGTGTGTGTGTGTTTAAGTAAGTAAGTAAGTTGTGACGTGCCTGGAGCTGGGCGGAGCTTAAATGTGAAAGTTTGTAAGATGTGGTGTGCCTCGAGCTGAGCAGAGTGTGAACACGGGACTTCCACGAGTGTACGGCCTGGGAATAAAGCGTCATCGTTCACGTGTCCGGAAGTGCCATGGATTTGGGGTTGCAGATTAGATGGATTTATGCCTGGCCACCAAGTACGGTAGTGCATGGGCCATGGATTTGAGGTTGCAGTTTTAGGTCCTTTCCCTCCCCTAAAATGTCTCCAATTGTAGGCTTGACACCCCGCTAATTTTACAAGGGCTCAAATATGTAGTTTGTAAGATGTGTCGTGCCTCGAGCTAGGCAAAGCTCAAATGTGTAAGTGTGTAAGATGTGTCGTGCCTCGAGTTAAGCAAAGCTCAAATGTGTAAGTTTGTAAGATGTGTCGTGCCTCGAGCTAAGCAAAGCTCAAATGTGTAAGTGTGTAAGATGTGTCGTGTCTCGAACTAGGCAAAGCTCAAATGTGTAAGTGTGTAAGATGTGTCATGCCTCGAGCTAGGCAAAGCTCAAATGTGTAAGTTTGTAAAATGTGTCGTGCCTCGAGCTAAGCAAAGCTCAAATGTGTAAGTTTGTAAAATGTGTCGTGCCTCGAGCTGGGCAAAGCTCAAATGTGTAAGTTTGTAAGATGTGTCGTGCCTCGAGCTGGGCAAAGGTCAAATGTGTAAGTGTGTAAGATGTGTCGTGCCTCGAGCTGGGCGGAGGTCAAATGTGTAAGTGTGTAAGATGTGTCGTGAATCGAGCTAGGCAGAATGAATGAATGAATAATCTTTATTTTTAAAGGGTAAAGAATTAGGCACACAGGCTCCTCTTACATTATGCCCTTCATAACTCCATCTTTCATTCTTCCTACACACTCGATTTAATACAAGTATACAAATTAAATTAGGAACAAAAACATATTAAAAGAATGTAAGATTAAACTATTAACATTCAAAGTAAAAGAGAAGAAGTAATTAACCTAATAAAATAGCACTCACACACATACACGCGCACACACAGACATATAATAAAAAATACAATGTCAGTACAGATCTTCTAACATAATCTTTTTAACAAACACTAAAATAATGGTCAAGTAAGACATGTGGTTTATTAGAAGAATGTTGCGAATCCCCTGGATTCTAATGAAGAATGTATGAGAAGAGCTGGAGAGACAAAAAACCTTGTCAGAAAGATAAGAGAGAGACAATGTACTTTCATAGGACATGCAATGAGAAGAGGGGGCATTGAAAATATTATAACAACAGGAAAAATAGAAGGAAGAAGATCAAGAGGAAGACCAAGAGAAATGATACTGGACAGTCTGACGGGATGGTGTGAGAGGAGATCACCAACTGAACTGATGGCCTGCATGAAGGATCGGGTACTCTAGATAAGCATAATAGCCAATGCCAGTCGGCACGGCACCTGATGATGATGACGATGAAGGCATGGGGACTGCTACATGAACGTTTGTTCTCAATTGTAAAAGTTGTGTAGAGTTGTTGGTAAGTTGTGAGTCCTTGTGTATATAACTGTTGAGTAGAGTTGTTGGTAAGTTGGTCTTTGCTCATATAACTGTAGAGTTGTTGATAAGTTGTGAGTCTATGTGTATATAACTGTTAAGTAGAGTTGTTAGTAAGTTGGTCTTTGCTCATATAACTGTAGAGTTGTTGGTAATTTGTGAGTCTCTGTGTATATAACTGTTGAGTAGAGTTGTTGATAAGTTGTGAGTCTGTGTGTATGTATGTTGTTACAAAAGCGCCCCCTAACAATTGTGACGCTATTTTGTTAAGTGAATGTTGAGGGGCGGTAGATTAGTTTTCTGCTTACAGCTTTTATATGCAATGCAGTTCTGTCCCCTAGTTGTGAAGGTGAAGGAACGGATTATTATTGTTACACGTGATACAGATTTCTGCCAGCTTAATTGTGAAGGTGATGGTACCATGCTGACTGTGGATTTTGTTTTGTGCGTCTGTCCATTGATTATTTTTCCAGGTTGAGAGATGTGTACGGTGTGTACATCTATAACACACCTACGTTTGAATGATTGTCATACACTGTATTCCCCCATGGAGACCTCATGTATGAGTGATTGTCATACACTGTATTTCCCCACAGAGACCTCATGTATGAGTGATTGTCATACACTGTATTTCCCCACAGAGACCTCATGTATGAGTGATTGTCATACACTGTATTCCCCCACCCCCAAACCTCATGAATGAATGATTGCTCACTGAAACTCCCCATTAGCTCTCTCACTCTTTCTCACTCTTTCTCTCTCTCTCTCAATTAGGCTTTCTGTCTGGACACTCACTCACTGGAACAAGCTCTTATATCCTGAAACTCCCCATTAACTCTCTCTCTTCCTCTCTCTCTCAAATAGAAGGCTTTCTCTCTTCCTCTCTTCCTCTCTCTCTCTCTCTCTCTCTCTCTCAAGTAGAAGGCTTTCTCTCTTCCTCTCTCCCTCTCTTCCTCTCTCTCTCTCTCTCTCTCAAATAGAAGGCTTTCTCTCTCTCTCTCTCTCTCTCTCAAGTAGAAGGCTTTCTCTCTTCCTGTCTCTCTCTCTCAAATAGAAGACTTTCTCTCTCTCTTCCTCTCTCTTTCTCTCAAATAGAAGGCTTTCTCTCTTCCTCTCTCTCTCTCAAATAGAAGACTTTCTCTCTTCCTCTCTCTCTCTCAAATAGAAGACTTTCTCTCTTCCTCTCTCTCTCTCTCTCAAATAGAAGACTTTCTCTCTTCCTCTCTCTCTCTCTCTCAAATAGAGGACTTTCTCTCTTCCTCTCTCTTTCAAATAGAAGACTTTCTCTCTTCCTCTCTCTCTCTCAAATAGAAGGCTTTCTCTCTTCCTCTCTCTCTCTCAAGTAGAAGGCTTTCTCTCTTCCTGTCTCTCTCTCTCAAATAGAAGACTTTCTCTCTCTCTTCCTCTCTCTTTCTCTCAAATAGAAGGCTTTCTCTCTTCCTCTCTCTCTCTCAAATAGAAGACTTTCTCTCTTCCTCTCTCTCTCTCAAATAGAAGACTTTCTCTCTTCCTCTCTCTCTCTCTCTCTCAAATAGAAGACTTTCTCTCTTCCTCTCTCTCTCTCTCTCAAATAGAGGACTTTCTCTCTTCCTCTCTCTTTCAAATAGAAGACTTTCTCTCTTCCTCTCTCTCTCTCAAATACAAGGCTTTCTCTCTTCCTCTCTCTCTCTCTCTCTCTGAAATAGAAGACTTTCTCCCTTCCTCTCTCTCTCTCTCTCTCTGAAATAGACTTTCTCTCTCCCTCTCTCTCTTGCTCTCTCTCTCTCAGATAGAAAGCTTTCTCTCTGGACACACACACGAACAAACTCTTATGTCCCTGAAATTTAGTTCTCCCTGTCTCTCTCTCCCCTCTCCCCCTCTCTTTGTGTGTGTGTGTGTAAACGTTTGGCCGGCTCCTAGTGTTTATTTATTTGTTCATGTTAAAACTGTTTCCATGTTTGAGTGCTCCAAGTCCTGGAATCTTCTCACTCGCGTCAGGCACATCAGCCGTTCAGGTGGCCGAGCTACGATAAACAAAAATTGTGTGGCTAAAGAAATCGGCCGCCAAATAAACAGGCAGACGAGGGTTTGAGAGACTGACGTGAGATGACAAACAGAAGCAGCCAGGACGGAGGGTGTTGCTGGTGTGAGGAGCTGTGTGAAGGTAGTCAGGCGATATCGTCACGGTCCGTCCGCCACAGATTGTGCCCGAGGGAGGTCTAGCTTCCAGTAGAACACATCCAGATTTTTTCCAAGCCCGCAACTTTCACGTGCGCTACTTAAGAGAAAAACTGCGCCCTCCATCCGGGCTACTTTCATTTTTTTTAAAAATCAGGCAGGAAAGAGCTTTTAAAACAAGTTTTCAAACTGTTAACTTTGTGCGAAGTTTTCAAATTGTTAACTTGGTGAGAGGGTCTCAAATTGTTAACTTTGTGAGAAGTTTTCAAACTGTTAACTTTGTGAGAAGTTTTCAAATTGTTAACTGTGTGAGAAGCTTTCAAATTGTTAACTGTGTGAAATGTTTTCACATTGTTAACTTTGTGAGAAGTTTTCAAATTGTTGGACATTTGCCGGAAGATTCAATGTTTGTTAAATTTGTTTATTGAAGTTCAATTTTGTTTGTGATAAGTTTTACCATTCTTAAATTTTGTTTGTTGAAGTTAAATTTTGTTTGTGATAAGTTTTACCATTCTTAAATTTGTTTGTTGAAGTTAAATTTTGTTTGTGATAAGTTTTACCATTGTTAAATTTGTTTGTTGAAGTTCAGTTTTGTTTGTTATAAGTTTTTTTACCTTCTTTCCTTTGTCACACTACAAGTCAGTATGACCTTCTTTCCTTTATCACACTACAAGTCAGCATGACCTTCTTTCCTTTATCACACAAGTCAGCATTACTCCTGATCTTCATTCCTTTATCACACTAAAAGTCATCATGACCTTCTTTCCTTTTTCACACCATAAGTCAGCATGACCTTCTTTCCTTTATCACACCACAAGTCAGCATGACTTTCTTTCCTTTATCACACTACAAGTCAGCCTGACCTTGTTTCCTTTACCACACTACAAATCAGCATCATTCCTGACCTTCTTTCCTTTATCACACTACAAGTCAGCATCACGCCCGACCTTGTTTCCTTTACCACACTACAAGTCAGCATCATTCCTGACCTTGTTTCCTTTATCACACTACAAGTCAGCATCATTCCTGACCTTGTTTCCTTTATCACACTACAAGTCAGCATCATTCCTGACCTTGTTTCCTTTATCACACTACAAGTCAGCATCATTCTTGACCTTCTTTCGTTTATCACACTACAAGTCAGCATCACGCCCGACCTTGTTTCCTTTATCACACTACAAGTCAGCATCATTCCTGACCTTGTTTCCTTTATCACACTACAAGTCAGCATCATTCCTGACCTTGTTTCCTTTATCACACTACAAGTCAGCATCATTCTTGACCTTCTTTCGTTTATCACACTACAAGTCAGCATCACGCCCGACCTTGTTTCCTTTATCACACTACAAGTCAGCATCATTCCTGACCTTGTTTCCTTTATCACACCACAAGTCAGCATCACGCCTGACCTTGTTTCCTTTATCACACTACAAGTCAGCATCATTCCTGACCTTGTTTCCTTTATCACACTACAAGTCAGCATCATTCCTGACCTTGTTTCCTTTATCACACTACAAGTCAGCATCATTCCTGTCCTTTGCTTTTAAAACTCCAGAAAGAGCCAGCTACCCATTTCTACAGCTAGGAAGAGGGAAGGTAGAAGAGGCAGAGGTAGACAGAGAGAGAAGATGTTTGATGGTTGGACAGAGAGAGAAGATGTTTGATGGTTGGACAGAGAGAGAAGATGTTTGATGGTTGGACAGAGAGAGAAGATGTTTGATGGTTGGACAGAGAGAGAAGATGTTTGATGGTTGGACAGAGAGAGAAGATGTTTGATGGTTGGGCATCCAGGCGTGTGAAGGCCTCAGTGACAAATCTTTTAAGATGCGAAAAGGATCGAGGGTTATAGAATGATATGCTGTCCTACGTCTGTTGGCAGGGACCTTTGGAGACAGGAGAAAGAGGAGAGAGAGAGAGAGAGAGAGAGAGAGAGGAGAGAGAGAGAGAGAGAGAAAGAGAGAGAACTCGTTTGGCCGAATTCAAACTACCGATTTTCTTCATGAAAGAGAGTGCACTAGTCACTTTGCTACTCGGGTGCACTGGTAGGTGACGCGGTAGCTGTAAGATGTTGCTGCTATCAGAGTGACTGACCACTCTGTGTTAGATGTCTTATTATGTTCTACTAATGTTGTATTATCTTCATATGTTCTCCTAGTGTTTTATTATCTCCATATGTTATCCTACTGTTGTATTATCTCCATATGTTCTCCAAGTGCTGTATTGTCTCCATATGTTCTCCTAGTGTTGTATTATCTCCATATGTTCTGATAGTGTTGTATTATCTCCATATGTTCTGATAGTGTTGTATTATCTCAATTTTGTTTGTGATAAGTTTTACCATTCTTAAATTTGTTTGTTGAAGTTAAATTTTGTTTGTGATAAGTTTTACCATTCTTAAATTTTGTTTGTTGAAGTTAAATTTTGTTTGTGATAAGTTTTACCATTGTTAAATTTGTTTGTTGAAGTTCAGTTTTGTTTGTTATAAGTTTTTTTACCTTCTTTCCTTTGTCACACTACAAGTCAGTATGACCTTCTTTCCTTTATCACACTACAAGTCAGCATGACCTTCTTTCCTTTATCACACAAGTCAGCATTACTCCTGATCTTCATTCCTTTATCACACTAAAAGTCATCATGACCTTCTTTCCTTTTTCACACCATAAGTCAGCATGACCTTCTTTCCTTTATCACACCACAAGTCAGCATGACTTTCTTTCCTTTATCACACTACAAGTCAGCCTGACCTTGTTTCCTTTACCACACTACAAATCAGCATCATTCCTGACCTTCTTTCCTTTATCACACTACAAGTCAGCATCACGCCCGACCTTGTTTCCTTTACCACACTACAAGTCAGCATCATTCCTGACCTTGTTTCCTTTATCACACTACAAGTCAGCATCATTCCTGACCTTGTTTCCTTTATCACACTACAAGTCAGCATCATTCCTGACCTTGTTTCCTTTATCACACTACAAGTCAGCATCATTCTTGACCTTCTTTCGTTTATCACACTACAAGTCAGCATCACGCCCGACCTTGTTTCCTTTATCACACTACAAGTCAGCATCATTCCTGACCTTGTTTCCTTTATCACACTACAAGTCAGCATCATTCCTGACCTTGTTTCCTTTATCACACTACAAGTCAGCATCATTCTTGACCTTCTTTCGTTTATCACACTACAAGTCAGCATCACGCCCGACCTTCTTTCCTTTATCACACCACAAGTCAGCATGACTTTCTTTCCTTTATCACACTACAAGTCAGCATCACGCCCGACCTTGTTTCCTTTACCACACTACAAGTCAGCATCATTCCTGACCTTGTTTCCTTTATCACACTACAAGTCAGCATCATTCCTGACCTTGTTTCCTTTATCACACTACAAGTCAGCATCATTCCTGTCCTTTGCTTTTAAAACTCCAGAAAGAGCCAGCTACCCATTTCTACAGCTAGGAAGAGGGAAGGTAGAAGAGGCAGAGGTAGACAGAGAGAGAAGATGTTTGATGGTTGGACAGAGAGAGAAGATGTTTGATGGTTGGACAGAGAGAGAAGATGTTTGATGGTTGGACAGAGAGAGAAGATGTTTGATGGTTGGACAGAGAGAGAAGATGCTTGATGGTTGGGCATCCAGGCGTGTGAAGGCCTCAGTGACAAATCTTTTAAGATGCGAAAAGGATCGAGGGTTATAGAATGATATGCTGTCCTACGTCTGTTGGCAGGGACCTTTGGAGACAGGAGAAAGAGGAGAGAGAGAGAGAGAGAGAGGAGAGAGAGAGAGAGAGAAAGAGAGAGAACTCGTTTGGCCGAATTCAAACTACCGATTTTCTTCATGAAAGAGAGTGCACTAGTCACTTTGCTACTCGGGTGCACTGGTAGGTGACGCGGTAGCTGTAAGATGTTGCTGCTATCAGAGTGACTGACCACTCTGTGTTAGATGTCTTATTATGTTCTACTAATGTTGTATTATCTTCATATGTTCTCCTAGTGTTTTATTATCTCCATATGTTATCCTACTGTTGTATTATCTCCATATGTTCTCCAAGTGCTGTATTGTCTCCATATGTTCTCCTAGTGTTGTATTACCTCCATATGTTCTGATAGTGTTGTATTATCTCCATATGTTCTCATAGTGTTGTATTATCTCCATATGTTCTGATAGTGTTGTATTGTCTCCATATGTTCTGATAGTGTTGTGTTATCTCCATATGTTCTCCTAGTGTTGTGTTATCTCCATATGTTCTCCTAATGTTGTATTATCTCCATATGTTCTCCTAGTGTTGTGTTATCTCCATATGTTCTCCTTGTGTTGTATTATCTCCAAATGTTCTTCTAATGTTGTATCATCTCCAAATGTTCTCCTAGTGTTGTATTATCTCCATATGTTCTCTAGTGTTGTATTATCTCCATATGTTCTGATAGTGTTGTATTATCTCCATATGTTCTCTTAATGTTGTATTATCTCCATATGTTCTCCTTGTGTTGTATTATCTCCATATGTTCTGATAGTGTTGTATTATCTCCATATGTTCTGATAGTGTTGTATTATCTCCATATGTTCTCCTAGTGTTGTATTATCTCCATATGTTCTAATAGTGTTGTATTATCTCCATATGTTCTCCTAGTGTTGTATTATCTCCATATGTTCTCCTAATGTTGTATTATCTCCATATGTTCTGATAGTGTTGTATTATCTCCATATGTTCTCCTAGTGTTGTATTATCTCCATATGTTCTGATAGTGTTGTATTATCTCCATATGTTCTCCTAGTGTTGTCTTCGTGTTTTCATCTAGCGCTATTTTATCTTCGACGTTTTACAAAGCGAGAGAGGGAGCCAGGAAAGTGAGAACAAGCACAAATAGCAGAAGGTATGAAAGTAATATAAGAATGTATAAATGAAAAACACACAACACTCAATATTTCGGCCTCAGCCTTTTTCAAGGATTACATTCAAGAACAACACAACATATAATAAAAGGTAAAAATGAAAAACTTATTTTTGTGGCATCACAATACAACAGAGTGTTATTTTATCTTCATATATTTTAACTGTTATTTTATCCTCGTACGCTCTTGTAGTGTCATTTTATCTTCATATGTTCTTCTAGCACTATTTTTATTCTTACGTTCTTCTAGTGTGCTTTAATTTTTGTATGTTCTTCTAGTGTTAGTTTATGTTGGTATGATCTTCTAGTATTATTTTATTTTCGTACGATCTTCTAGTGTTATTTTCTCTTCGTATGTTCTTTTATTGTTATTTTATCTTCGTATATTTTCTGGTATTATTTTATCTTCTTACGTTCTTTTAGTGTTATTTTATCTTCATACATTTTCTGGTGTTAATTTATCTTCTTGGGATCTTCTAGTGTCATTTTATCTTTGTAGTTCTTCTAGTGTTATTTTATCTTAGTATGTTCTTCTATTGTTGTTTTATCTTTGTATGTTCTTCTAGTGTTGTAGTTCTGGACTCTATATGCAGGAAACTCTCTACTGTAGAGAGCGGAACAGCAACACAACTCCTTCAGATCATCAGAGGAAGTACCCCCCCCCCCTCAGACAAGTGTTTCGGCCCTTTAAACTCCTGACACTCTAAGGGGGGTGGGCCCCTCTGGGTCATGACTCCCAGAGGTCTTGTGAGTTGTTGCTTTTTTTTTTTTTAGTCCCGGGATTCAACCCATGGTCTTCCAGTTGCCACTGCACTTTTACAGTGCGTCTTTAGCGATTTAGCTACGGAGGACTGGTATTGGTTGTGGCAAATGAAATTATTTATGTTCCCAATGCTTGTTTCGCATACTCCACAGCCAGCATGAGGCCTTTTCTGCTGTTTCTGAAAGGCTTCTCAATGCCCTTGTTCTTGCTTGTCCCTTTATGCCCAGTTGCTTACATAGGTCATATGCTGATGTTGCTGAGAATCCTCTTGCTAATGATAGTGGTGGTGATTGTCTGGATATGATCATATCACACTAAAAGTGATAACTGCACTTTCACCATATCAGTTCCTGCCAACAGAAGCTGTAACATCAGAAATAGAACATCAGCTTGCAAATATACAAACAGTTACAGACTGACTCAATCACATAGGTACATGAAACACATACAGACTGACTCAAACATAGAGGCACATACATAACTACAACTCAGTTTTAAAACCAACATAGAAAAATATTAAGACATAATCTTGAATGTAATAAAGACCTAGGTAGAACTAAGACAGACCGTTAGGCCATATATGATGACTGAGTCACGGCTCACCTGATATAAACTTACAACTTAATAGCGTGTTATAGATTATTCATTCTCCCAAATGTTGGCAACTAGAAATAGGTCGTAATTAATGTGTGGCCTTGCTGGAAGTATACTAGTCGATTGTTTGACTCCTCTCTCTCTCTCTCTCTCTCTCTCTGCCTGGGGATCTAACATGTCCACCCCCACAACTCCTTGGCTGCTATTGCCTCGAGCTAGTATCTACATGAACTGAGACTCTATGCAACGTTTCATATCAGCTGCTGAATTTGCATTGATCGACAAATTGCCAGTATATGGCAGACTGTTTCGCAATTATTCTGTAAAAACCATCAATTTTTAGCAATTTTCTACAAAGGCCCCCACAATTAAAGCCCCAGACCGTTCCTGGGTAGGTGTTTGTTGATGGCAGTTGTTTGACGCGGGTGAAAATGTCAAGGTTGTGTGTTTGCTACTTCAACGTACAATCTGATAAGCACATGTGATCTGAGGGAAAATAAATATACATGGAATATTAACCATGAAGGTTAATTTTTGTATGTTCTTCTAGTGTTAGTTTATGTTGGTATGATCTTCTAGTATTATTTTACTTTCGTACGATCTTCTAGTGTTATTTTCTCTTCGTATGTTCTTTTATTGTTATTTTATCTTCGTATATTTTCTGGTGTTATTTTATCTTCTTACGTTCTTTCAGTGTTCTTTTATCTTCATACATTTTCTGGTGTTAATTTATCTTCTTGGGATCTTCTAGTGTCATTTTATCTTTGTAGTTCTTCTAGTGTTATTTTATCTTAGTATGTTCTTCTATTGTTGTTTTATCTTTGTATGTTCTTCTAGTGTTGTAGTTCTGGACTCTATATGCAGGAAGCTCTCTACTGTAGAGAGCGGAACAACAACACAACTCCTTCAGATCATCAGAGAAAGTACCCCACCCCCCCTCAGACAAGTGTTTCGGCCCTTTAAACTCCTGACACTCTAAGGGGGGTGGGCCCCTCTGGGTCATGACTCCCAGAGGTCTTGTGAGTTGTTGCTTTTTTTTTTTTAGTCCCGGGATTCAACCCATGATCTTCCAGTTGCCACTGCACTTTTACAGTGCGTCTTTAGCGATTTAGCTACGGAGGACTGGTATTGGTTGTGGCAAATGAAATTATTTATGTTCCCAATGCATATTTCGCATACTCCACAGACAGCATGAGGCCTTTTCTGCTGTTTCTGAAAGGCTTCTCAATGCCCTTGTTCTTGCTTGTCCCTTTATGCCCAGTTGCTTACATAGGTCATATGCTGATGTTGCTGAGAATCCTCTTGCTAATGATAGTGGTGGTGATTGTCTGGATATGATCATATCACACTAAAAGTGATAACTGCACTTTCACCATATCAGTTCCTGCCAACAGAAGCTGTAACATCAGAAATAGAACATCAGCTTGCAAATATACAAATAGTTACAGACTGACTCAGTCACATAGGTACATAAAACACAGACAGACTCAATCACATAGGTACATAAAACACAGACAGACTCAATCACATAGGTACATAAAACACAGACAGACTCAATCACATAGGTACATAAAACACAAACAGACTCAATCACATAGGTACATAAAACACAAACAGACTCAATCACATAGGTACATAAAACACATACAGACTCAATCACATAGGTACATAAAACACAGACAGGCTGAAACATATAGGTACATAAAACACAGACAGACTCAATCACATAGGTACATAAAACACAGACTGACTCATTCACATAGGTACATAAAACACAGACTGACTCAGTCACATAGGTACATAAAACACAGACAGGCTGAAACATATAGGTACATAAAACACAGACAGACTCAATCACATAGGTACATAAAACACAGACAGACTCAATCACATAGGTACATAAAACACAAACAGACTCAATCACATAGGTACATAAAACACAAACAGACTCAATCACATAGGTACATAAAACACAGACTGACTCAGTCACATAGGTACATAAAACACAGACAGACTCAGTCACATAGGTACATAAAACACAGACTGACTCAGTCACATAGGTACATAAAACACAGACTGACTCAGTCACATAGGTACATAAAACACAGACAGGCTCAATCACATAGGTACATAAAACACAAACAGACTCAATCACATAGGTACATAAAACACAAACAGACTCAATCACATAGGTACATAAAACACAAACAGACTCAATCACATAGGTACATAAAACACATACAGACTCAATCACATAGGTACATAAAACACATACAGACTAACTCAAACATATAGGTAAATAAAACACAGACTGACTCAGTCACATAGGTACATAAAACACAGACTGACTCAGTCACATAGGTACATAAAACACAGACTGACTCAGTCACATAGGTACATAAAACACAGACTGACTCAGTCACATAGGTACATAAAACACAGACAGGCTGAAACATATAGGTACATAAAACACAGACAGACTCAATCACATAGGTACATAAAACACAGACAGACTCAATCACATAGGTACATAAAACACAAACAGACTCAATCACATAGGTACATAAAACACAGACTGACTCAATCACATAGGTACATGAAACACATTCAGACTGACTCAAACATAGAGGCACATACATAACTACAACTCAGTTTTAAAACCAACATAGAAAAATATTAAGACATAATCTTGAATGTAATAAAGACCTAGGTAGAACTAAGACAGACCGTTAGGCCATATATGATGACTGAGTCACGGCTCACCTGATATAAACTTACAACTTAATAGCGTGTTATAGATTATTCATTCTCCCAAATGTTGGCAACTAGAAATAGGTCGTAATTAATGTGTGGCCTTGCTGGAAGTATACTAGTCGATTGTTTGACTCCTCTCTCTCTCTCTCTCTCTCTCTCTCTCTCTCTCTCTGCCTGGGGATCTAACATGTCCACCCCCACAACTCCTTGGCTGCTATTGCCTCGAGCTAGTATCTACATGAACTGAGACTCTATGCAACGTTTCATATCAGCTGCTGAATTTGCATTGATCGACAAATTGCCAGTATATGGCAGACTGTTTCGCAATTATTCTGTAAAAACCATCAATTTTTAGCAATTTTCTACAAAGGCCCCCACAATTAAAGCCCCAGACCGTTCCTGGGTAGGTGTTTGTTGATGGCAGTTGTTTGACGCGGGTGAAAATGTCAAGGTTGTGTGTTTGCTACTTCAACGTACAATCTGATAAGCACATGTGATCTGAGGGAAAATAAATATACATGGAATATTAACCATGAAGGTTAATTTGTAGCTCACTTGTGTTCTAAAGACATGTTGCTATTTGATAGATTGTACTGTATCTTCCAGTTATGAATTTAGCTGATTTGTTGGTGGCAGGTTGGCAGGATGGTTGACTAGTTGGTTGGTGGGATGGTTGGCTGGCAGGTGGGTAGGATGGTTGACTTGCTGACTGGTAGGTTGGATGCCTGGCTGGATAGTTGGTCTATATAGTTGACTGGCTGACTGTTTCGCTGGATGGTTAAATGGCTAAATGGTTGATTGGCTGATTGACTATTTGGTTAACTGGATGATTGTTTGGCTTGTCAGGTACCTGGCTGGATAACTAGCTAGTTGGATAGTTCGTTGACTAATTGGACGATTATTTGGTCGAAGACAACTGGTTAAGTGGCTGGCTGGTTAGCTGGATAGAAGGCTGGTGTTTTTTGCGGTTAGCTGACTAATTGGCTGGTTGCTTGACTGGGTAGTTTGCTAAATGAATGGCTGACTGGATGATTGATTGGTTGGTTGGTTGGTTGGTTGGTTAGATGATAGGCTGAATGGATGATTAACTGGTCGATTGGTCATCCTTTTTCAAGGATTACATTCAAGAACAACACAACATATAATAAAAGGTAAAAATGAAAAACTTATTTTTGTGGCATCACTACTTGCCCACAATACAACAGAGTGTTATTTTATCTTCATATATTTTAACTGTTATTTTATCCTCGTACGCTCTTGTAGTGTCATTTTATCTTCATATGTTCTTCTAGCACTATTTTATATTTTTACGTTCTTCTAGTGTGCTTTAATTTTTGTATGTTCTTCTAGTGTTAGTTTATGTTGGTATGATCTTCTAGTATTATTTTACTTTCGTACGATCTTCTAGTGTTATTTTCTCTTCGTATGTTCTTTTATTGTTATTTTATCTTCGTATATTTTCTGGTGTTATTTTATCTTCTTACGTTCTTTCAGTGTTCTTTTATCTTCATACATTTTCTGGTGTTAATTTATCTTCTTGGGATCTTCTAGTGTCATTTTATCTTTGTAGTTCTTCTAGTGTTATTTTATCTTAGTATGTTCTTCTATTGTTGTTTTATCTTTGTATGTTCTTCTAGTGTTGTAGTTCTGGACTCTATATGCAGGAAGCTCTCTACTGTAGAGAGCGGAACAACAACACAACTCCTTCAGATCATCAGAGAAAGTACCCCACCCCCCCTCAGACAAGTGTTTCGGCCCTTTAAACTCCTGACACTCTAAGGGGGGTGGGCCCCTCTGGGTCATGACTCCCAGAGGTCTTGTGAGTTGTTGCTTTTTTTTTTTAGTCCCGGGATTCAACCCATGATCTTCCAGTTGCCACTGCACTTTTACAGTGCGTCTTTAGCGATTTAGCTACGGAGGACTGGTATTGGTTGTGACAAATGAAATTATTTATGTTCCCAATGCTTGTTTCGCATACTCCACAGCCAGCATGAGGCCTTTTCTGCTGTTTCTGAAAGGCTTCTCAATGCCCTTGTTCTTGCTCGTCCCTTTATGCCCAGTTGGTAACATAGGTCATATGCTGATGTTGCTGCGAATCCTCTTGCTAATGATAGTGGTGGTGATTGTCTGGATATGATCATATCACACTAAAAGTGATAACTGCACTTTCACCATATCAGTTCCTGCCAACAGAAGCTGTAACATCAGAAATAGAACATCAGCTTGCAAATATACAAACAGTTACAGACTGACTCAATCACATAGGTACATGAAACACATACAGACTGACTCAAACATAGAGGCACATACATAACTACAACTCAGTTTTAAAACCAACATAGAAAAATATTAAGACATAATCTTGAATGTAATAAAGACCTAGGTAGAACTAAGACAGACCGTTAGGCCATATATGATGACTGAGTCACGGCTCACCTGATATAAACTTACAACTTAATAGCGTGTTATAGATTATTCATTCTCCCAAATGTTGGCAACTAGAAATAGGTCGTAATTAATGTGTGGCCTTGCTGGAAGTATACTAGTCGATTGTTTGACTCCTCTCTCTCTCTCCTCTCTCTCTCTCTCTCTCTCTCTGCCTGGGGATCTAACATGTCCACCCCCACAACTCCTTGGCTGCTATTGCCTCGAGCTAGTATCTACATGAACTGAGACTCTATGCAACGTTCATATCAGCTGCTGAATTTGCATTGATCGACAAATTGCCAGTATATGGCAGACTGTTTCGCAATTATTCTGTAAAAACCATCAATTTTTAGCAATTTTCTACAAAGGCCCCCACAATTAAAGCCCCAGACCGTTCCTGGGTAGGTGTTTGTTGATGGCAGTTGTTTGACGCGGGTGAAAATGTCAAGGTTGTGTGTTTGCTACTTCAACGTACAATCTGATAAGCACATGTGATCTGAGGGAAAATAAATATACATGGAATATTAACCATGAAGGTTAATTTGTAGCTCACTTGTGTTCTAAAGACATGTTGCTATTTGATAGATTGTACCGTATCTTCCAGTTATGAATTTAGCTGATTTGTTGGTGGCAGGTTGGCAGGATGGTTGACTAGTTGGTTGGTGGGATGGTTGGCTGGCAGGTGGGTAGGATGGTTGACTTGCTGACTGGTAGGTTGGATGCCTGGCTGGATAGTTGGTCTATATAGTTGACTGGCTGACTGTTTCGCTGGATGGTTAAATGGCTAAATGGTTGATTGGCTGATTGACTATTTGGTTAACTGGATGATTGTTTGGCTTGTCAGGTACTTGGCTGGATAACTAGCTAGTTGTATAGTTCTTTGATTAATTGGACGATTATTTGGTCGAAGACAACTGGTTAAGTGGCTGGCTGGTTAGCTGGATAGAAGGCTGGTGTTTTTTGCGGTTAGCTGACTAATTGGCTGGTTACTTGACTGGGTAGTTTGCTAAATGAATGGCTGACTGGATGATTGATTGGTTGGTTGGTTGGTTGGTTGGTTGGTTGGTTAGATGATAGGCTGAATGGATGATTAACTGGTCGATTGGTAAAATGACTGACTGATTGGTTGATGGGCTGGTTAGATGGTTGACTGACCGGTTGATTGGCTGAGTTATTGGTTAGATGGTTGACTGACTGGTTGATTGGCTGAGTGGCTAGTTAGATGGTTGACTGACTGGCTGATTGGCTGAGTAGCTGGGTAGATGACTGACTGGTTGATTGGCTGAGTGGCTGGTTAGATGACTAACTGACTGGTTGCCAGATTTCACTGTACCACGAACCTGAATTTCACAGCTTCTGGCTGGCGGACTTGGTCTGACATAGTTTTGATTGTGGAGAGTTTTCCTGTTGTAAAGTTGCAAAAGTCACAGGCTGGATGGTTTGCGGTATAGCTGTAGCCATACACTGAATGGTTTGCGGTATAGCTGTAGCCATACATTGAATGGTTTGCGGTATAGCTGTAGCCATACATTGAATGGTTTGCGGTATAGCTGTAGCCATACATTGAATGGTTTGCGGTATAGCTGTAGCCATACATTGAATGGTTTGCGGTATAGCTGTAGCCATACACTGAATGGTTTGCGGTATAGCTGTAGCCATACATTGAATGGTTTGCGGTATAGCTGTAGCCATACACTGAATGGTTTGCGGTATAGCTGTAGCCATACATTGAATGGTTTGCGGTATAGCTGTAGCCATACATTGAATGGTTTGCGGTATAGCTGTAGCCATACATTGAATGGTTTGCGGTATAGATGTAGCCATACATTGAATGGTTTGCAGTATGGTGTGCTGAGTCCATGGATCTAATCACTACATTCTCTCCCTTACAACACTATCCACTATCCTACCAGAGTCCATTGAATGGTTTGCTGTGTAGCTACAGCCGAACATTGAATGGCTGCAGCCATAGATTGTCTGGTTTGCAATATGGCTGCAGCAATGTTTAACTACATTAATGTAGTTAATTAACATCCTAGCTTTTCTTTCAGTTCAAGCTGTGTAAGTTGTTGAACTTTTGCTTGATACATGATGTTATGTAAGTTACTGAACTTTTGTCAGATACATGATGTTACGTAAGTTATTGAACTTTTGTTAGATACATGATGTTATGTAAGTTATTTAACTTTTGTTAGATACATGATGTTATGTAAGTTATTTAACTTTTGCTAGATACATGATGTTATGTAAGTTATTGAACTTTTGTTAGATACATGATGTTATGTAAGTTATTTAACTTTTGTTAGATACATGATGTTATGTAAGGTATTGAACTTTTGCTAGATACATGATGGTATGTAAGTTATTTAACTTTTGCTAGATACATGATGGTATGTAAGTTATTTAACTTTTGCTAGATACATGATGCTATGTAAGTTATTTAACTTTTGCTAGATACATGATGGTATGTAAGTTATTTAACTTTTGCTAGATACATGATGGTATGTAAGTTATTTAACTTTTGCTAGATACATGATGTTATGTAAGTTATTTAACTTTTGCTAGATACATGATGCTATGTAAGTTATTTAACTTTTGCTAGATACATGATGGTATGTAAGTTATTTAACTTTTGCTAGATACATGATGCTATGTAAGTCGTTTAACTTTTGCTAGATACATGATACTGATGATGGTGGCGTGATTGTTGCATCAATAACTGCGAATTTTTACAAGTTTTGAGTGAGCTTTCATAAAATAGAATCTGTCTGTCTGTTTGTCTGTCCGTGTCTGCCTTATCTATCAGATAAACAAGTGCCGCTTCCTATTATTTATCCCAGTGATGTAGTGGCTGGAACTTGTTATACTAGTGAAAATGCTTACAGTCAAGATTATACTCTTTTACTTACAGTCAAGATTATACTCTTTTACTTACAGTCAAGATTATACTCTTTCACTTACAGTCGAGTTTATAATACTCTTTCACTTACAGTCGAGATTATAATACTCTTTCACTTACAGTCGAGATTACAATACTCTTTCACTTACAGTCGAGATTATAATACTCTTTCACTTACAGTCGAGATTATAATACTCTTTCACTTGTCTGTTTCACTATCCGTTTCCCAGACTTACATCCCAGGAACGTTCGTTCTCTCAGGTGGCAAATAACAGCATAGTGGCAGCGGTACAAAGTTATAACGCTTTATTGGTGCACTGGATGACGATGGCGATGATTGATGTGACGGTTAAGACAGGGCATAACAAATTCAAGAACACGTGACAGGACGTACTTCCAAGTCAAAGCAACATAGAATAAATTCCTGGCGACTACTGGCGTCCTCAGACTTCGTCGCCACCAGAATTTCTAACTAGATTTCTACCTGTGCTAATCTAATACAGTACACAAAAACTACATTCTCTCACAGACTAACTAACCTAACGTATCTGAGCCCAAAACTTCAACTGTCGCAAATTATCTGATTTCTGTCTGACGACATTTCCTGTCATATGTTTACCTGACCCACCAATCCCATGGAGAAATAAGTTCAAGGGAAATAAACCTAACCACCCAGCTACTCATTTCTATGGGACGTAATCCCTTTTATACCAACTTTGGCATTCTATGATGAGCTGTCAAACTGTTCTCTTCTATAAATCTATATTCTGTTAACTGACATTACGCTTCCTGCTATTTTCTTGCAGGCGTTTTGCTGTCAAGAACTGTGCTCGCTGCCAGACTCCCATCTCAGCCAATGAACTGATCATGCGGGCCAAGGATCAAGTTTTCCACCTGGGCTGTTTCTGTTGCACAGCCTGTAATCGGACTCTGAAATCAGGCGAGCAGTACGGCCTGAAGGACAATCTCCTGTACTGTCGCATGGACTATGAGCTTATGTTCCAGGCGGACTTTAACTTACCCAGCATCAGTCCAGGCATGGGCCCTCATGGGGCCCACAGTCCAGGGGCTGGTCCAGGCCCAATTACTTTCTATAACGGAGTGGGCGCGGTGCAGAAAGGCAGGCCCAGAAAAAGGAAAAGTCCAATGGCTGAAGGCGATGGTTGTCCGCCCTTGGGTAAGTTCATACAGTGTGGTTCTTCATCTGTCAGTTGTAGTTCTTTATGTGTCAGTTGTAGTTCCTTATCTATCAGTTCATAAAGTGTTTGTAGTTCTGTATCTATCAGATGTTCTTTATCTGTCAGTTCATAAAGTGTTTGTAGTTCTTTATTTTACATTGTTGAAAGTGTTTGTAGTTCTTTATTTTACATTGTTAAAAGTGTTTGTACTTCTTTATTTTACATTGTTAAAAGTGTTTGTAGTTATTTCTCCATGAGTTTACATCGTAGTCACCCTTTTTTTCTTTGGCGGGCCAAAAAAACACTTTTTCCATCTTCACGTGGGCCATGAATATGGGGGGGGGGGGGGGGGGCGGGGGCGGGTGGGAGTTAGAGAGAGAGAGAGAGAGAGGGGGTGCGAGAGGGGGAGCGAGAGAGAGAGAGAGAGGGAGGGGAAAGAGAGATATCATATTATTAAGTTATCAGTCCAGGAAATTCTAGTTATACTATTCTGTTATGAACTTTTGCAGCAAATTATATAGTTTTTGAAAGAAACTACGGAGTTTGACTGCAGGCCACAAGTATTGTTACAGCGGGTTAAATGTGACCTGCAGGCCAAGGGTTGCCCACATGTTGTTGCTGATATTTAACTTTGCCATACTTCCAGATGTAACTTTTCTCTCTCTGTCTCTCCCTGTGTCTCTCTGTCTTTCTCTCTCTGTCTTTCTTTCTGTCTCTCAGTCTGTCTCTCTCTGTGTCTCTCTCTGTCTGTCTCTCTCTCTGTCATGTGTTTAGGCGTGAATATCTGTGTGTGTGTGTGTGAACTTACAGGTGTGAATGTCAGTGTGAGAAGTAGAGAAATATTACATCAAGTAACTGATGCTTTTCTCTCTAATTCACCAACTTGTTCAAAGCCGACAAAATTCTAAGATTTCTATGCTCTACTTTTGCCCTGTAGTATTGTAGTATCTTAGCTTGTAGTGTTTTATTATCATAAATTGTAACATTGTAGTATCTTAACTTGTAGTGTTTTAGCATCATAAATTATAACATTGTAGTATCTTAGCTTGTAGTGTTTTAGTATCATAAATTATAATATTGTAGTAACTTAGCTTGTAGTGCTTTAGCATCATAAATTATAATATTGTAGTAACTTAGCTTGTAGTGTTTTAGTATCATAAATTATAATATTGTAGTAACTTAGCTTGTAGTGTTTTAGTATCATAAATTATAATATTGTAGTAACTTAGCTTGTAGTGTTTTAGTATCATAAATTATAATATTGTAGTAACTTAGCTTGTAGTGCTTTAGTATCATAAATTATAATATTGTAGTAACTTAGCTTGTAGTGCTTTAGTATCATAAATTATAATATTGTAGTAACTTAGCTTGTAGTGTTTTAGTATCATAAATTATAATATTGTAGTAACTTAGCTTGTAGTGTTTTAGTATCATAAATTATAATATTGTAGTAACTTAGCTTGTAGTGTTTTAGTATCATAAATTATAATATTGTAGTAACTTAACTTGTAGTGTTTTAGTATCATAAATTATAATATTGTAGTAACTTAGCTTGTAGTGTTTTCGTAAATGTAACTTACTGGAAATTTCTCTGTGTACCAACCTCCTGGCTCACCCTCCCCCATCCCCACCTCCCATTTATTTACTCCACGAGGGGAATACCCCCACCACCCCCAATCAAATCCCCAGGGGCGTCTTACTGTGCGCGAGTCCAATTAGCGAGTGAGCAGAGTGTCGCACCCCCTAACGCGGTATGCAACTTAAAACCGCGGGGAACTGCTCCCTGCTGAGATAAGCGAACTTTAATCTGTCCGCCATTGAAAGTTTGCCAAATTTATTTAGATTTGTTTCCAAATGATGCACATCCGATGTGTTTTACATATCTATTAAGCAAAAAGCGCAGCTGTTTACAGTAGATTTTGATGGCAAGTTAAGGCTGATGGGAACTTCACAGTTCACCAATAATCGCGCCAAGTTCGTGCAAATAAAAATGAAGATCTCTTTTGAATAGAAAGTGCCGTTGACTGCAGCGTTGAGAAGAAAGAGATTTACGATGTTTTTGTCTGCATGACAGCATGCATCCAGACACTTAAATAATCTCTCTCCTTTCAATAACTTACTCTTCGATATCTGTCTCACATGCAACCCTATCCTCCAGCCGTCTTCCTCATCTCGAGCCAGGCAACTGCTGTCTCAGACAATCACACAGACTCTCAGATCTGTACCAAGACCACATCTCTCTCCTGTCACTTGTCGCCCCTCAACAACAACAGACATTTATGTTCATGGTGGTAATACAGACTTTTATGTCCGTGGTGGTAAAACAGACATTTATGTTCATGGTGGTAAAACAGACATTTATGTTCATGGTGGTAGCACAGACATTTATGTTCATGGTGGTAAAATAGACATTTATGTTCATGATGGTAAAACAGACATTTATGTTCGTGGTGGGAAAACAGATATTTATGTTCATGATGGTAAAACAGACATTTATGTTCTTGGTGGTAAAACAGACATTTATGTTCATGGTGGTAAAACAGACATTTATGTTCATGGTGGTAAAACAGACATTTATATTCGTGGTGGTAAAATAGACATTTATGTTCTTGGTGGTAAAACAGACATTTATGTTCGTGGTGGTAAAACAGACATTTATGTTCTTGGTGGTAAAACAGACATTTATGTTCGTGGTGGTAAAACAGACTTTTATGTTTGTGGTGGTAGCACAGACATTTATGTTCTTAGTGGTAGCATAGATATTTAAGTAAAAGGTGGTAAAACAGACTTTTTTGTTCATAGTGGTAAAACAGACATTTATTTTTACGGTGGTAGCACAGACATTTATACCAATGGTGGTAATGCACACAGTTAAATGTGCTCGTTAATTAATAAAGCTGTTCCTACTTCTTTTCTAGTTTATACATATTTATGTGAGGGACGTTAATACAGACATTTATGTTTGGGGTGGTAATACAGACATTTATATTTGGGATAGTAATACAGACATTTATGTTTGGGATAGTAACACAGACATTTATGTTTGGGGTGGTAATACATACATTGATGTGCTTTGTGGTAATACAGACGTTTATGTACTCGGTGGTTAAACAGACAGTTATATACTTGGTGGTAATACAGACATTTATTTTTGGGATAGTAATACAGACATTTATGTTTGGGGTGGTTAATACGAGTTTCAGTAACACAATGACAAGAAAAAAGTCGCAATAGAATTGTTGTTGTACAGAAGATGTGCGTACAAAAGATGTGAGTGTGTACATAGATGTGTCTACAGAAGATGTGTTTGTACAGAAGAAGCGTGTACAGAAAATACGAGTGTGTACAACAGATGTGTGTACAGAAGATGTGAGTGCTTACAAAAGATGTGAGCGTTATAAAAGATGTGAGTGTGTACAGTGGATGTGTGTACAAAAGATGTGCCTGTGTACAGAAGATGTGAGTATGTACTGCCAGAAAATTCAGGAACTCTGCAAAACTGAATTAGCAAAAAAAAAAACAAAAAAACAAAAAAACAAAAAAAAAAAATGCCAGGAGCGAGAGAGCAAACATAATTTCTTAAATAAACTGAAGGAGGGGGGGGGGAGTGTAATGAATAACAATATTTTTATATTATTAAAAGTTTAAGAGTTTAATGAATAACAGTTTGAATAACGTTTAAAGAATAACACTTTGAATTTATTAACAGATGTAAGTTGTAGTGAAGTCTGTTTTTTGCCTGAAAGAGTGTATGATCTGGGAAGGCCAATCATCTCATGGGCCGACCTGTCCAAGAAAGAAAGCTGATTCTGTGTTGTGTTTATAATACTTCACTCAGTGAAATGTTTCTAGAGATTTTGTGAAGATATGTTTTACTTGCAACCTGAAGACAAAAATGTTTCCTGCTGAAATCTCAGATCTTTGAAGGAAGCCGTGGGTTTCTATTACCGGTCATGCTGTCGCCGAACACAAGAAAGACACTAGAAGGGTGCCTCAGTTGGGAATATAAAGACGTCGTCTTCTTCCTCATTTGTTTCTCCTACTCTGGACACGAAGACTAGAGATACTACATTTACCGTGGAACACCCAACTGAAGACCCGGCCAGGTGTGTCAGTCTGGGGGCCGGGCTCAGACATATCTTAAGTGTGTACAGCTGATTCTTCTTATGCAGTTTGTGAAAGAAATAGAAAACTGAACGGACAAAGTGAAAAGATGTACAAGAACATGACAACACTTTCTGGTAGCTTCAATCTCTACATTTTCCAAGATTTGAACTCACACCCCTGCTGCATGCAATACAGTAACCCAGTCGTCGTCGTTATCTATATTCCCGTCATTATCATCAATAGCATAACCAAAAATCCTTCACGTTTTATCGTCTACAGACAATTGCTAATGTAATCATTTCTCTAAACACAGAATTATCCCACACCCAGTGACCAACAAGTCCGTCACACTCTGTGACTAACACACCCGTCACACCCAGTGGCCAACAAGTCCATCACACTCTGTGACTAACACACCCGTCACACCCAGTGGCCAACAAGTCCGTCACACTCTGTGACTAACACACCCGTCACACCCAGTGGCCAACAAGTCCGTCACACTCTGTGACTAACACACCCGTCACACCCAGTGGCCAAGACACCGTGTTCTGTCATCCACGTAGTCATTCATGTGGACATTTATAAAACCACATACACATTCTCATGTGTCACACAGATCCAGACATGTACACAGAGTACATATGTACACATATAGTAAACATGAACATATACAACAGATACATATGAAATATGAACATATATAACAGACATATGAACACATAAAACACATATATATGAACACATACAACAGACATATATGAACAAATAGACCAGACACATATGAACACATACAACAGACACATATGAAAACATACAACACACATATAAACGCATACAACACACACATATGAAAACTATAACATACATATATGAACAGATACAACAGACAATTGCCTTTTTTCTCTGAGATTTTAATCCCCATACTTGTACAACGGAACGACCACCCCAACCACCCCAACCACCCAGTGTTTGTACAACCATGCCTTGGAGACTGACAACTCTTGCTGGCTTCTTCCTCCTGTTTCGGTCATCTTCTTTTCCTCCTTCATCCCCTTATACTCTTGCTCTCGTCCCTGCTTGCCTCTTTCCATCTTTGCTCACACAAGTACGGTCTTTTGTCCTAGCCTCGCCAATTAGCGATACAGTTTTGCTTTAACAAGTCGCAAGGAGGAAGGGAATATTGTCAAGCTCCCCCCTCCCCCCCTCACATATTCTCCTGTCTTACCAAGATGCCCCCTCCCCCCATCATCTCCCGCCATTATTATCCTGCCTTCAGCTGGCATCGTTATCTGACAAAAACCGGTTAAAATATAGAAACGAGGAAAAAGAGTTCTTTTATCGATTGCACGTTCTAAGAGCGCCAACTCAAACATTCCCAGAATCATTAGTTCCTTCCCAGTTCTGTCCTGGCCTTGCAGGACGGGATGGCGGCATCCACGCGCGTTTAATGAGCTCCAAGATGGTCGACCAGGACAAAAAGAGAAAGGCAAACACTGCTCGTCACAGCCGTGTACTTAACACTGGTCTATGTCCAGACCAGTCTATTACTACTAGACACAGTGCTCGTCACAGCCATGTACTTAACATTGGTCTACGTCCAGACCAGTCTATGACTACTAGACACAATGCTCGTCACAGCCATGTACTTAACACCGGTCTATGTTCAGACCAGTCTATGACTACTAGACACAATGCTCGTCACAGCCATGTACTTAACACCGGTCTATGTTCAGCCCAGTCTATGACTACTAGACACAGTGCTGGTCACAGCCATGTACTTAACACCGGTCTATGTCCAGACTAGTCTATGACTACTAGACACAGTGCTGGTCACAGCCATGTAATTAACATTGGTCTATGTCCAGCCCAGTCTCTGCCATGCATAGAAAAATGTACTAGACACGGTGTACACACTTGTACTAGACACTTTGTATACACTTGCACAGACACTTTGTATATACTTGTACTAGACAATACAGAGACTTGTACCAGTCATAACGTAGTTCATTTTACTACACATAGTGCATATTCTAGGCATTGTACAAAAATTATACTAGACATAGTGCAAATACTAGACATTGTAGAAAACTTATACAAGATATAGTACAGATACTAGATACTGTATAGAACTTATACTAGATATATAGTGCAGATACTAGACACTGTACAGAACTTAAACTAGATATATAGTGCAGACACTAGACACTGTATAGAACTTATACTAGATATATAGTGAAGATACTAGACACTGTAAAGAACTTATACTAGATATATAGTGAAGATACTAGACACTGTACAGAACTTATATATAGTGCAAATACTAGACACTGTACAGAACTTATACTAGATATATAGTACAGATACTAGACACTGTACAGAACTTATACTAGGTATACAGTACAGATACTAGACACTGTACAGAACTTATACTAGATATATAGTACAGATACTAGACACTGTACAGAACTTATATATAGTGCAGATACTAGACACTGTACAGAACTTATATATAGTGCAGATACTAGACACTGTACAGAACTTATACTAGATATATAGTGCAGATACTAGACACTGTACAGAACTTATACTAGATATATAGTACAGATACTAGACACTGTACAGAACTTATACTAGATATATAGTACAGATACTAGACACTGTACAGAACTTATACTAGATATATAGTACAGATACTAGACACTGTACAGAACTTATATATAGTGTAGATACTAGACACTGTACAGAACTTATAATAGATATATAGTGCAGATACTAGACACTGTACAGAACTTATATATAGTGCAGATACTAGACACTGTACAGAACTTATATATAGTGCAGATACTAGACACTGTACAGAACTTATATATAGTGCAGATACTAGACACTGTACAGAACTTATACTAGAAATATAGTGCAGGTACTAGACACTGTACACAACTTATACCAGATAGAGTGCAGATACTATACACTGTACAAAACATAAACTAGATAGAATGCAGATACTAGACACTGTACAAAACTTATACTAGACAGAGTGCAGATACTAGGCACTGTACAAAACTTATACTAGACAGAGTGCAGATACAATACACTGTATTAGACACTATTCAGATATTATATTCAGTATAATGTACAAACTTGTACTAGAAAAAATGTGGATATTAGATAATGTACAGAGACGTAAATGAGACAAAATTTAGACACCAAATGTTTGTTTGTATGAAAAAAAAAATGGGATCACGTGGTACGTGCTGATATCTAAATGTAACAATATGATGACAGGTCAGAACTCCTAATTATGTCATCGCTGTTTAAGCATCACACAACATCAGCAAACGTAATTCCTGGAGCTCGATAAATGGATAATGACAATCAGTCATTCAATGATTTCGACAGCCATTCAATGATTTCAACAGTCATTCAATGATTTCGACAGTTATTCAGTGATTTTGACAGTCATTCAGTGGCTGACATGATATAATGGCGAAAGTGGAGGCAGACATTTTCCAAAAGTTTTAAGAGAAAAGCAAATACAAGACTCGGTAGCAGGTGGAACTTGAAGCACGCTAAGCCTGCTTAGCCCGGTATATCACAAGTCATATTTGCGTGACTTATCTACAACATCAACAATACTGGGCCTATATACTAGTCCACTGACACAGACAGACAAGTACACAAACACATACGGGGCGTACATATTATTCCCTTTACACTGGCACACACACAAACAGACAAGTAGACAAACACATACGAGGCGTACATATTATTCCCTTTACACTGGCACACACACAAACAGACAAGTAGACAAACACATACGAGGCGTACATATTATTCCCTTAACACTGACACACACAAACAGACAAGTACACAAACAGACAAGTACACAAACAGACAAATACACAAACAGACAAGTACACAAACAGACAAGTACACAAACAATTATGGGGCCTACATACTAGTTTCCTAACACGGGCACACACAAACAGACAAGTACACAAACAGACAAGTACACAAACAGACAAGTACACAAACAATTATGGGGCCTACATACTAGTTTCCTAACACGGGCACACACAAACAGACAAGCAGACAAACAAATATGGGGTCTACATACTAGACCACTAACACTGGCACGCACAAATAGATATGTACACAAACATATGAGGAACGTACACTCTAGTCCCCTCCACAAATGGGCACACTCAAGCTGACATGTACACAAACATATGAGGAATGTACACTTTAGTCCCCTCCACAAATAGGCACACTCAAGCTGACATGTACACAAACATATGAGGAACGTACACTCTAGTCCCCTCCACAAATAGGCACACTCAAGCTGACATGTACACAAACATATGAGGAACGTACACTCTAGTCCCCTCCACAAATAGGCACACTCAAGCTGACATGTACACAAACATATGAGGAACGTACACTCTAGTCCCCTCCACAAATAGGCACACTCAAGCTGACAATGTTCGCTTACAGCCCTTCTCTTCCTCGTGTTCGGCGCTGTTACTTGAGGTGGAGCTGCTCACATTCTGAAAGTGTACTCTTTGTTTCCTCGGTTACCGCAAATAGATGATCTTCCACAACGTCCTGCCTGTAAGTCTTATCATGTGTTAACAGCTGGTCAGCTGTACATGTCTATATTCATTGATAGACCGAGACACGAAATTCTGCTCAAAATATTAAATGAACAATTGTTTTGTCACAACCATTAAACATTTATCACATGCCTGTCACGTCACATTACACAATGTTCTGACACATTAGATCTACTTCTGTCGCATTACATCATCTATTATTGTGTCATATTAGATCTACTTCTGTCGCATTGCATCATCTATTATTGTGTCATATTTCTTACATCAAAAATATTTTGTTTCTCACATTACAGAAGCAGGACGTGTCACGTTTCCACAAAACTTGATTTAAATCAACATTTCTTTTCGTGTATCAAATCTATCTGGTCTGATTCACATTGTAATATCGTTTGTCACTTGATAGTAATTTTAGTACTGTCACTTTACGATTAATTTTGTCACATTTTGTCCTACTGAAAGCAGACAAAATTCTAGAATGTAGTAGATCCCCTCCCCTCCCTGTCTTTTGTAGATCCCCTCTCCTCCCTGTCTTGTGTCGACCCCCAAGGCGGCATCATACCTGGTACATGATGGAAGAAAAAAGGACCCAGGTGTGTTGGGGCCCGCAGTTATTTGTTCTTACTCGCTCTGTGATCGATCGTCTTTTATCGCAAGTCTCATCGACGAGTGAGCGCTTTCGATAAGTTCTTCCCTGCCAAAAGGAAGGAGATCACGTGATCTGTCCGCGGGCAGGGACAGCATATAGGGATTAGCTTGGACGATGGCCTGAGTCGATTATTTGAAAACTTTAATCCTGGGATTGTGAGCTTCGCCCAGACAAAAGACTGGAGATTCTGCTGCTAGAAATGAACAGGTAAATGATGTCAGGATCTTAAGAGCTGGGTCGGGATAAGCAGTTGAATCAATACTGTGAAAAGAATACCTGTTCCAGGGCGACAGGCAGCTAGTGTGGGCTGGGGGAGGGAGAAATGTGTGCTTGATCCTGAATCAATTGAGTGAAAATCACATCTCACAAGGAACTAATCGGATTTGTCTGCTCTTGTTCTGTGCCAAAGCGACGGTGCTTTTTCTCTGTAAGTACAAGTCTGAAGTGCGTATGTGCGCGCGCGCTCTATATAGCTTCCTCCACAACCACGCCGTCAGTGGCGCGTGAATTGTGACAGGACATTTTCTTATGTTTGTCCTTTCTTTCAAACATACACCACCAAACTCCTCTTGCATCTCCTCCGTGCTTGTATTGTTCGGATACTCTTGGTCTGCTCTCCACGAGCATTCCAATCTTCTCTCCGCCATATTTGTTCCCCGTTTAGCCTTGTTTCGTTTGTCTGTCTCGTGATTGTCTCCTACACACTTAAGACACCACCATCAACGTGTTTTCAGTTAACTTCACATAAAAAATCAAAGCATCAACTTATCTTCACTTAACTTCACATCTAAAATCCGAAAATCAGCTTATCTTTAGTTAACTTCAAATTTAAAACCCGAACACCAAATTATCTTCAGTTAATTTCACATCTGAAAATAAGCTTCATCTTATTTTCAGTTAACTTCACATCTAAAACCCGAATACCAACTTATCTTCAGTTAATTTCACATCTAAAACCTGAACATCGACTTATCTTCAGTTAATTTCACATCTAAAACCTGAACATCGACTTATCTTCAGTTAATTTCACATCTAAAACCTGAACATCGACTTATCTTCAGTTAATTTCACATCTAAAACCTGAACATCGACTTATCTTCAGTTAATTTCACATCTAAAACCTGAACATCGACTTATCTTCAGTTAATTTCACATCTAAAACCTGAACATCGACTTATCTTCAGTTAATTTCACGTTCAATGATACCAACACAAATATGTCTTCAGTTACCTTCACGTTTAATGACACCAACACCAATATGTCTTCAGTTACCTTCACGTTTAAGACAGCAGCAGCACCAGGTTCAGAGTTTTCTAATTCCTCCAGGGAACTAAACTTCTCACTTGCCCGTGCCAGCTTAGTCTTGTCCTGAATCCTCCAAGGAACTAAACTTTTCACCTGCCCGTGCCAGCTTAGTCTTGTCCTGAATCCTCCAGGGAACTAAACTTTTCACCTGCCCGTGCCAGCTTAGTCTTGTCCTGAATCCTCCAGGGAACTAAACTTCTCACCTGCCCGTGCCAGCTTAGTCTTGTCCTGAAACAAAAACTTGATTTATCAAATTCGTTGTGTCAGAAAATCATAGAACACAATTCATGTCATCTACTTTACGTCACACAATCAGCGTTATGTCACACAATCAGCGTTATCTCAAACAATCAATGTTATGTCACACAATCAGCGTTATGTCACACAATCAGCGTTATGTCACACAATCAGCGTTATGTCACACAGTCAATGGTCTGTAAAACATTCAACGTTATCTAAGCAGGTATGACGACACACAACCTTTTCACAGACCAGGCTATAAGGAGAAAATGAAGACAGAAAAATTAGAACTTAGAACAAGGATAGAAAAGTTAAAATGAATATAGACAAGTCAGAGAAGACAGAATGAGGACAGAGAAGACAGAATGAGGACAGAGAAGATAAAATAAAAACAGAAAAGACAGAATAAGAATAGAGAAAAGAGAATGCGAACAGAGAAGACAGAATAAGAACAGAGAAGACAGGATAAAAACATAGAAGACAGAATTAAAAACAGAGAAGACAGAATGAGAACAGAGAAGACAGAATGAGGTCAGAGAAGACAGAATAAGTACAGAGAATACAGGATCATAACAGAGAAGACATAATGAGAACGAGAAGACAGAATAAGAAGAGAGAAGATGAAATGATTACAGAGAAGACAGAATGAGAACAGAGAAGTTAAAATGAGAACAGAGAAGACAGAATGAGAACAGAAAAGACAAAATAAGAGCAGAAAAGCATACTAAAAACAGAGAAAGCAGAATAAGAACCGAGAGGACAGAATAATAACAGAGAAGACAGAATGAGAACAGAGAAGACAGAATGATAACAGATAAGATAAAATGATAACAGAGAATGATGACAGGGACGACAGAATGAGGACAGAGAAGACAGAATGAGGAGAGAGAAAACAGAATAAGGACAGAGAAGACAGGATAGTAACAGAGAAGACAGAATGAGAACAGAGAAGACAGAATGAGGAGAGAGAAGACAGAATGAGAACAGAGAAGACAGAATGAGGAGAGAGAAGACAGAATGAGGACAGAGAAGACAGAATGAGGACAGAGACGACAGAATGAGGACAGAGAAGTCAGGTTCTGGTGTGAATCTGGAAAACAAAAAGAAGTGAAATAGAAAAGTGGAAGAGAAAAACATTTTTATAAAACCATACGTACATGCACATACACATACACACATACACATATACATACATACAAATACATAGATACACATACTTACATACACATACACACATATACTACTCTGCATATTCGCATACACAAACTCACACATACATGCATTCGCTTAATCGAACCCACTGACACTCATACATACATTCCTCCACATACACATTCACTCACACACACGTACATTCATCCGATATATACATATATTCACTCGCACATACGAACATATAAGTACCTATACATTTTAAAGGCACATATAGATAAGCACATATATACACACCTTACACACAAATATAAACATACATACATACATATACACATATGTGCATACATACACATAAGCACACATGCACATACATAACACGTGAACACATATGAGGTAGACATATACACACAAGCATACATATAAGCCGTAAATATATACACACATAAATTTTAGCAAACACACACAAATATACACAGAAACGTACACATAAATACATCCACAAACATATACACATAAATACATCCACAAACATACACACATAAATACATCAACAAACATACACACATAATTACATCCACACACACACACACATAAATGATCTCCAAAAGAAGACAGATAGTATCTGAACATCAGGTTAGCGTGACAAAACTTTCTACCTTTAGGTCATAACAAAGTTTTGGAACTTTAGATCTTAACAAAACTTTGGAGCTTTAGGTCATAACAAAAGTTTGGACCTTCAGGTCATAACAAGACTTTGGAGCTTTGGGTGATACACAACTTGGAACTTTTAGGGCATAACAAAACTTTGGACCATAAGGTCATAAAAAAAACTTTGGAGCTTTAGGTGATACACAACTTGAAACTTTTAGGTCATAACAAAACTTTGGACCTGTAGGTTATAACAGTGCTTTGGACTTTTAGGTCATAACAAAACTGTGGACCTTTAAGTCATAATAAAACTTTTAACCTTTAAGTCATAACAAAGCTTTGGACCTACAGGTCATAACAAAACTTTGGACTTTTATATCATAACAGAACGTTGGATAACAAAACTTTGGACATTCAGGTCATAACAAAACTTTGAACTTTTATAACAAATCTTTGGACCTTTAGGTCGTAACCAAGAGACTTCACTGATTGGTGGTCATTTCTGACACGCAGCGTGGGACAAGCCACAGCTTCTTACAAGTTACAGCTAAGTCCTCGATTCATTTTATTTAATTTTTTTTTAACACAGCATTCATGTGAATTTATACTTTATCTCCCCTCTCTATTTTTTCGTCCTGTATGTTTTTGTATGATTAAGGCTCACGCCGAAACGTCACAACTTTGTAATAGTTAAGTAACAGAGCTGCTCCTACTTTTTCCTAGTTTAAACAACCCTGGACCTTTAGGTTTATGTGACAAAACATTGGACGTTAAGTGTGTGTGACAAAACCCGGAGTTTTTAATATTTATGTGACAAAATATTGTATCTTTATATTTATATTATAAAACATTGTACCTTTATATTTATGTGATAAAACAATGTATCTTTATGTGATAAAACATGTATCTTTATATTTATGTGATAAAACATGTATTTTTATGTGAAGAAACATTTGATCTTTAGACAAGCTTTGGAAGGTATGTGTCCATTAGGAGATGAATATCACATATTAAACTGGATCAGTCGCTACAGCAAAATGTTGGACAAAAGTAGCTTATAATAATGAAACTAACTAACTAACTAACTAACTAACTAACTAACTAACTAATTTCTAACTAACTAACTAATTAACTAACCAACTAACTAACTAACTATAACTAACTAACTAAATAACCAACTAACTAATTAACTAACTATAACTAACTAATTAACTAACTGATTAACTAACTAACTAATTAACCACCTAACAAACTAACTAACCACCCAACTAACTAACTTACTAACGAAATAACTAACTAACTAACGTAACGAATTTAACTACGTAATTAAACTAACTAAACTAACCAAGCAAGCAACCTACCAACCACCCAGACAACCAGCTAAATAAATAACTAAATAATCAGTTAAATTATAGAAGTTTAATTCTTGAAATTAGAATTTGTATAACGTTTTTTTACTTCAGATTAGACCTGTAGAATCGGTTTACTGAAACTTAAATCTGTCTAGCCTTTTATTATAAACTTAAATCTGTCTAGTATTTTTTTACACTTAAATCTGTGTGGTCTTTTTATCTTAAATTTAAGCAATTAATCTGTCTAGTTCTTTTATCTTAAACTTAAAAACTTAATACGAGGGGTGATTGATAAGTTCTCGGCATAAGGTGCAAATACTTGAAACACAGTTGATATTAGGTGCATTTGTAGGTCAGGTTAATGTAAGATTAAACACCAAGTTTCAAGAAATTAACTGCAACTAATTTTTTTTTACAGGCTATTGAAGTGGTAAGAGGTGGCAGAAATTGAGAAAATTGATAACATTTCTCATCGAGCAGTCATTCGCTATCTCTGCATCAAGGGCTTATCATCGAAGGGGATCCAAGAGGATATGGCAGAGACTCTAGGGGAGAGTGCCCCTTCTTACAGCACAGTGAAGAAATGGGCAGCTCAGTTCAAACACGGAAGGGAGAGTCTGGAAGATGATCCCTGTCCAGGAAGACCAAGAACGGTAACCACCGATGAAATCACCGGCAGAATCAATGACGTGATAATGGAGGATCGACGACTAACTGTGCGGTACACTGCTACTGAGTCTCCTAGGAACATGTTCATGCCATTATTCAAAGTGATCTTCAAATGACAAAGGTCTCTGCTCGATTTAACTGCAGGTCAAACTGAAGGAAAAGCGTCAAGGCAAATTGATGAGAGGAGTCATCTTTCATCAAGACAATGCTCCAGTTCACAAGTCGGCGGTGGCAATGGCTGCCATTCATAAATACGGCTTCCAGCTTCTTGAACATCCTCCTTATTCCCCAGATTTGGCCCCTTCGGACAATTACCTGTTTACCAAACTCAAAAAGGAGCTCAGTGGTCGCAAATTTCTTCATTCATGATGTAGACTACTTTCTACTGGCACAAGATGCTGACTTTTACAAAGAAGGTATCCGTACGCTCCAGGATAGCTGGACTAAGTGCATAAACTTGCGAGGGGACTATGTTGAGAAATAACCCCAAAAACGTTGTCCACAAATAATCCTTTGTATCTTATGCTAAGAACTTATCAATCACCCCTTCTATGTATAGTCTTTTTACTTCAGACTAGACTGAATTTCGCTCTTTGGGTAGGTACATACACACTTGAACTGAAAGACTGGGGCTGCCAAGAGAAAGCTTTTGTATTCTGAGGCTGTCAAGAGAAAGTTTATGCTTTGTGAGGCTGCCAAGAGAAAGTTTTTGTACTGTGAGGCTGCCAAGAAAATGTTTCTGTATTATGAGGCTGCCAAGAGAATATTTCTTTATTGTGAGGCTGCCAAGAGAATATTTCTGTATTATGAGGCTACCAAGAGAATATTTCTGTATTGTGAGGTTGCCAAGAGAATATTTCTGTATTGTGAGGCTACCAAGAGAATATTTCTGTATTATGAGGCTACCAAGAGAATATTTCTGTATTGTGAGGTTGCCAAGAGAATATTTCTGTATTGTGAGGCTGCCAAGAAAATGTTTCTGAATTGTGAGGCTGCCAAGAGAAAGTTTTTGTATTGTGAGGCTGCCAAGAAAAAGTTTCTGTATTGTGAGGCTGCCAAGAAAAAGTTTCTGTATTGTTAGGCTTCCAAGAGAAACTTTCTGTAATGTAGAATATCCAAAATTCTAGCACTGGATTACAGTGGATAATTAATATCCAAGATTCTAGCACTGTATTACATTGGATAAACGATACCCAGGATTCTAGCACTGGATTACTGTGGGTAATTATTATCCAGGATTCTAGTATTGGTTTCCAGTGGATAATTAATATCCAGGATTCTAGTACTGGTTTACATTGGATAATTAATATCCAAATTCGTTTTATGAGGTCACACACACACACATACACACATACACACACGCAGTCCACATGTGAAGGTGTGATATTGTGTGTGGGAAAATGAAGCACTGATACATACAAGATGAAGTGGCGATGTGATTATCTGTGCGCGATCCGTGCCATGTTTGATGAAGGTATTGACGACGGAAATTATATTTGCTCCGCTGAATGCGAATTCGCGAAGTCATGTACGGGGCTTGTTTTTCGACTGTTTGTTTTTAGCACAGCAGACGAGCGCCGTGCGAGGAGGCAGGGTGGGTAATTACGCCTCACGCGACAAGAAAACTTCCATTGAATTTTAGCGTGAAATTTGGCCCGGAAAATTGTAAATCACTCGACAAACAGAATTATAGAAAATTACTTTGCGACATTCTCCTGCGACGTGGGTCTGCCACACCATTCAGAAATAAGTACAAACATATCCTGTACACTTATATTATGTGTTATGTATATGTATATGTACCTGCACTAGCAAGAGTACCTGGTTATGCTAGGACACGTCTACCAACATGTAAGAAATATCTTGAACTAGAAGGATGCGTTTTACACCCGTGTTACAAAGAAATCTTTGACGTGAATGAATGCTAGAGTTTCAAAACCCATGAATCAATGTTCATATCCAGCTGGCACTAGTAAGTGAACATATTAAATGCACAGAAAGCACAATCCAATAAACAATAATAAAGAACGTATGAAAAGTATAAATTATATACTACAGTGTTATGAAGAAATTTGTAAAATAAATATTCACAATTCACAAGCCATGAACTGATCTTCACATCCAATTAGTAGTACTGCACAAAGAAAAAAAAAAAGAAAAGTGGTGTATCCAAGGCACAATAACAGAGAAACAAAGAACTGTACCCAAGCCACAGTAATAAAGAAAGAAAGAACTGTATCCAAGGCACAATAATAAAGAAACAAAGAACTGTATCCAAGCCACAGTAATAAAGAAACAAAGAACTGTATCCAAGGCACAATAATAAAGAAAGAAAGAACTGTATCCAAATCACAATAATAAAGAAACAAAGAACTGTATCCAAGCCACAGTAATAAAGAAACAAAGAACTGTATCCAAGGCACAATAATACAGAAAGAAAGAACTGTATCCAAATCACAATAATAAAGAAACAAAGAACTGTATCCAAGGCACAATAATAAAGAAAGAAAGAACTGTATCCAAGCCACAGTAATAAGTAAAGAGACATAAATTGTAGGCTGCAATGTGAGAATCACATTTTTGGAATAAATAAATAATTAAATGTATTATCCAGTTTTTACTTAAGGTTCATCATATAGCAATATATAACACAGGTGTAAAATGTTACTGCCTTCACATGTCTAGACAACTACTTTATCTGTTCCATTGTATGCTTTAGGGGTGTGAAGTGTTACTGCCTTTACATGTCTAGACAACTACAGCATTGGATGTAAGGATGCTGGTAGCTGGCCTCGCAGCCTTTGTTCCCCCAGATAAAGCCCTGTGTAACCCCCTTCTCGAGGCTGACTTTACTTTGGTGCTGGTTGGTCCAAAACAGTTCCCTCGATTGCGAAATCGAACTAGGAATATTCTGATAGGCAGGTGAATGCTCTAACCACTACACCGTCTTGGTACCTTATAATACTAAGAGAACAAATAAAGAGCGAAGAAGCAATATCCCACCCACAATAACAAAGAAGTGTCTGATGCACAAGAATATTTCATTTCTCATTAGAAGATAGTCTCTGCTCTAACACAGTTCAGATAGTCTCTGCTCTAACACAGTTCATTTCTTTGTATAGTCTCTAGTGTAACACAGGTGATTTCTCTGTATAGTCTGTAAAGTAACACAGTTTATTTCTCTGTATAGTCTGTAAAGTAACACAGTTTATTTCTCTGTATAGTCTCTAAAGCAACACAGTTTATTTCTCTGTATAGTCTCAAAAGTAACGCAGTTTATTTCTCTGAAGGATTGAGAATTGATGAAATAAAAGCAGATGGTTGTCTACAACAAGTAATCTGTGACATTTTGTGTCCTTTATGCTGGGTCTTGGCCTTCATTTGACATCAGGAGATGTTGAAAAGCAATTGTAGGAACCACATGGTTAAATAACCAGGCTCCTGTACGTCCATGTGATACTGCTGTGTTATGACCATCCTGCTGGCTACATTATATAACGTCGTAAGAAACCACTTCAGAAATGTAAGTTTGTGGTCAAGTAAAAGAGCAAAAGAGTTGTAGAAAACTGAAGTTCAGGGTTTAAGTCCTTTTTTGTGGAATTCACTGTTACTAGTGTACAAGGAAAGTCTTTGTCTGGATATTTTCATCCTTGCTTCATTCATATATAAGTATTCCTTATTCTTGCTTCGTTCATATATAAGTATTCCTTATTCTTGCTTCATTCATATATAAGTATTCCTTATTCTTGCTTCATTCATATATAAGTATTCCTTATCCTTGCTTCATTCATATATAAGTATTCGTTATTGGCTACTCTGGCTCAAAGAAAATTCTAAACATTTCATTCAATCTGTTGTTTATATAAATCTAAACATTTTGTGGTTGTTTTCCAGTAACATTGAAAGTATACGTACATGTGACGTCAATGGATACTTCATTGGTTTTTTTTTAAGCATTTTATTTTTTCTGTGCCATTAAATTTTCGGCTAAAAAATGTGATCAACAAACCTAATAGAACAAACTAGACGCTACAGATGGCGGTCACTTTACACTAAAAGACAAACTAGACACTAAAAACGTTGGCCACTTCACACTAATAGACAAACTAGACACTAAAACATCGGCCACTTCACACTAATAGACAAACTAGACATTAAAACATCGGCTTCTGTCTTTGTCTATGTCATTTTTACATGACATTTATCTTATACTGCACTGCCAGATACTTCTCTCTTTGTCTATGTCATTTTATCATGACATTTATCTTATAGTGTACTGCCAAATACTTCTCTCTTTGTCTATGTCATTTTATCATGACATTTATCTTTACTGCCAAACACTTCTCTCTTTGTCAATGTCATTTTATCATGACATTTGCAGCTTTTCAAGTCCTTGACTCTATATCTTATGTTTTCTTTTATTCAGTGATAACTTTCAGTCCTTTGCTGTATTTGATATGGTTAACTATCTGAGGTAGTCAACTATTTGAAGCAGTCAAATATTTGAGGTAGACAACTATGTGAGGTAGTCACCTATTTTTGATCGTCAACTACTTGATATAGTCAACTGTTTGAGTTCGTCAACTATTTGAGGTAGTCAACTATTTGTGGTAGTCAACTGTTTGAGGTGGTCAACTATTTAAGATGGTCAAATATTTGAGGTGGTCAACTATTTCAGGTAGTAAACTGTTTGACTATTGGAAGGATACATAATGGGAAAAAGAAAAAGAGGAAGACCGAAACGAAGATGGCTGCAAGACATCGTTGATGATCTGGAAATGGATGCAGCAGCAGCAGGCCATCTTGCTCACAACCGAGAGGCCTACAGGAGTGCTGTTTGGGAGGCAAAGTTCCGCAAGGGACATGCAAAGGAATGAATGAAACTGTTTGAGTTAGTCAATTATTTGAAGTGGTCAGCTATTTTAGTTAGTCAACTATTTGAGATAGCCAACTATGTGAGGCTGATCAACCATTTGAGGTGGTCAGCTATATGAGATGGTCAAGTATTTGAGATAGTCAACTGTTTGAGGTAGCCAACTATTTGAAGTGGTCAACTGTTTGAGACAGCTATTTGTGGTAGTCAGCTATTTGTCATCTATTTATGATGATTATCTTTTTGAGGTGGTCATTTATTTCAGATAGTCAGGTGTTTGAGGTAGTCCACTATTTTAGGTGATCAACTATTTGAGGTAGTCAACTATTTTAGGTAGTCAACTGTTTGAGATACTAAAGTATGTTCAAAGTAGTCAGTTAATTGAGGTAGTCACCTATGTCGGATCGTCAGCTGTTTGAGGTGGTCATCTATTTGAGGTGGTCAACTATTTGAGGTAGTCTACTGTTTAAGGTGGGCAACTTTTTGAGTTAAGCAACTTTTTGAGATAGTCAAATGTTTGAGATAGTCAATTATGTGAGGCTGATCAACCATTTGAGGTGGTCAACTATATGAGATGGTTGAGTGTTTGAGATAGTCAACTGTTTGATTTAGTCAACTATTTGAGTTGGTCACCTGTTTGATGTGTTCAACTATTTGAGGTGGTCACCTATTTGAGATAGTCACCTATGTGAGGTCGTCAACTATTTGAGGTAGTAAAGTATATCTGAGGTAGTCAGCGAACTGAGATAGTTACATATTTAAGATGGTCAATTGTTTGAGGTGGTTCACTGTTTGAAGTAGTCAACTATTTGAGGTGGTCATCTATTGAGATTATCAGCTATTTGAGATAGTCCACTCTTTTAGGTGGTCAGCTGTTTGAGATAGTCCACTATTTGAGGTCAGTCAGTTAATTGAGGTAGTCACCTATGTCGGATCGTCAGCTGTTTGAGGTGGTCATCTATTTGAGGTGGTCAACTATTTGAGGTAGTCTACTGTTTAAGGTGGGCAACTTTTTGAGTTAAGCAACTTTTTGAGATAGTCAAATGTTTGAGATAGTCAATTATGTGAGGCTGATCAACCATTTGAGGTGGTCAACTATATGAGATGGTTGAGTGTTTGAGATAGTCAACTGTTTGATTTAGTCAACTATTTGAGTTGGTCACCTGTTTGATGTGTTCAACTATTTGAGGTGGTCAACTGTTTGAGATAGCTATTTGAGGTGGTCACCTATTTGAGATAGTCACCTATGTGAGGTCGTCAACTATTTGAGGTAGTAAAGTATATCTGAGGTAGTCAGCTAACTGAGATAGTTACATATTTAAGATGGTCAATTGTTTGAGGTGGTTCACTGTTTGAAGTAGTCAACTATTTGAGGTGGTCATCTATTGAGATTATCAGCTATTTGAGATAGTCCACTCTTTTAGGTGGTCAGCTGTTTGAGATAGTCCACTATTTGAGGTCAGTCATTTAATTGAGGTAATCACTTATGTCGGGTCGTCAACTATTTTAGGTCGTCAACAATTTTAGGTCGTCAATTATTTGAGGTAGTCAACTGTTTGAGGTGGTCAATTATTTGAAGTAGTCAACTGTTTGAGGTTCAACTATTTGAGGTGGTCAACTATGTGAGGTAGATCAACTATTTGAGGTAGTCAACTATGTGAGGTAGATCAACTATTTGAGGAGGTCAACTATTTGAAATTGATCAACTATTTGATATGGTCAACTCTGTGAAGTAGTCAACTATTTGAGGTTGGACATCTGTATCTGATAACCTCCATCCTGTTGAAGAACTTGCTTCCGCCATGGATGCTGCTCCTGTAGTGTTGGAATCCTGGACTGGAGTCTGGATGTGTTAAAAGCCCTGCAATGTTGGATATGATATCCAGGAAAGTCTGACAGAGATTAAGACTGACGTAAGAATATCCAGGAAAACTTGACAGAGATTAAGACTGACGTAAGAATATCCAGGAAAGCCTGACAGAGATTAAGATTGACGTAAGAATATCCAGGAAAGCCTGACAGAGATTAAGACTGACGTAAGAATATCCAGGAAAGCCTGACAGAGATTAAGACTGACGTAAGAATATCCAGGAAAGCCTGACAGAGATTAAGACTGACGTAAGAATATCCAGGAAAGCCTGACAGAGATTAAGACTGACGTAAGAATATCCAGGAAAGCCTGACAGAGATTAAGACTGACACAATGACATGAGCACAAGTCGCTCAGTATATAAGATATGGAAGCTCCTCGCAGCTACAAAGTTCCGTAGACTGTGCAAAATAGAAATATTGTTCTGTTTTTTTTCCGTCCACATAACTGGTCCAGTGTGGGTACTGCGGAGTGATTGCATTAACATAAAACACAGAAGACTAGAGTGCTCTAGCAAGAGAAGGTCTGCCACAGTATGGTTGGAGTGTTCAAGCATGAAAAGATCTGCCACAGTTTGGCTGGAGTGTTCTAGAAAGAGAGGATTTGCCACAGTATGGCTGGAGTGTTCAAGCATGAAAAGATCTGCCACAGTTTGGCTGGAGTGTTCTAGAAAGAGAGGATTTGCCACAGTTTGGCTGGAGTGTTCTAGAAAGAGAGGATTTGCCACAGTATGGCTGGAGTGTTCAAGCATGAAAAGATCTGCCACAGTTTGGCTGGAGTGTTCTAGAAAGAGAGGATTTGCCACAGTTTGGCTGGAGTGTTCTAGAAAGAGAGGATCTGTCACACTGTTTGGGTGGAGTGTTCTGGAAAGAGAGGATCTGTCACAGTTTTGGTGGAGTGTTCTTGAAAGAGAGGATCTGTCACAGTTTGGCTGGAGTGTTCTAGTAAGAGAGGATCTGTCACAGTTTGGCTGGAGTGTTCAAGCATGAAAAGATCTGCCACAGTTTGGCTGGAGTGTTCTAGAAAGAGAGGATTTGCCACAATATGGCTGGAGTGTTCAAGCATGAAAAGATCTGCCACAGTTTGGCTGGAGTGTTCTAGAAAGAGAGGATCTGTCACACTGTTTGGGTGGAGTGTTCTGGAAAGAGAGGATCTGTCACAGTTTTGGTGGAGTGTTCTTGAAAGAGAGGATCTGTCACAGTTTGGCTGGAGTGTTCTAGTAAGAGAGGATCTGTCACACTGTTTGGCTGGAGTGTTCTAGAAAGAGAGGATCTGTCACAATTTGGCTGGAGTGTTCTAGAAAGAGAGGATCTGTCACAATTTGGCTGGAGTGTTCTTGAAAGAGAGGATCTGTCACAGTTTGGCTGGAGTGTTCTAGAAAGAGAGGATCTGTCACAGTTTTGGTGGAGTGTTCTTGAAAGAGAGGATCTATCACAGTTTTGGTGGAGTGTTCTAGTAAGATAGGATCTGTCACAATGTGGGTGGAGTGTTCTAGCAAGAGAGGATCTGCCACAGTTTGGCTGGAGTGTTCTAGCAAGAGAGGATCTGTCAAAGTTTTGGTGGAGTGTTCTAGCAAGAGAGGATCTGTCACAGTGTGGGTAGAGTGTTCTAGAAAGAGAGGATCTGTCACAGTTTGGCTGGAGTGTTCTAGAAAGAGAGGATCTGTCACAGTTTGGCTGGAGTGTTCTAGCAAGAGAAGACCTATCGCAGTCACTGTTCAGTTTGGAAGCGGACATAGGCAAGAACATCAGGCTCAAGGTTCACATTACGAATCTTGAAAATCTGAAAGAGGTTCATAAACTTCTTTACTTGTGACTAATGTGCTGAATCTGTTTGTTGGCAAGTTTATTTTTTGTACTGTTGGTTTATTGTTCATTTTGTGTATAGTTTATTATCTTCCTGACCTGAATAAAGCTTTTTAGCTTGTTATTTTTTTTTTACTGTTTGTAAAAGGTAAAAGGTAAAATTCCCGGTTCCATGCCATTAAGATATACTCGAGATACAATATTAGGCCCGTATTTCCACGACCTTCCGCACATGAAAGTCTGATGTAGCCAGTATCACGCCTGACCGCTCTTACCGTCCCAGATTTCTCTGGTACCCATCTTTAGAGTCTGGGTGGACCCAGGACCTTATTTGTGTGTGTGTGTTTGTGTGTGTGTGTGTGTATGTGTACTAGAAAGAGCTTTAGAAGTACAGAAATATCTCTACTTATGCTTCATTGATTACACCAAGGCATTTGACAAGGTGAAACATAATGAAATTATTAAAATGCTTGAAGACATCAATATAGATGGCAAAGACCTGAGGATTGTAAAACATCTATACTGGCAGATAGAAGCAGCAATTCGAGTTGAAAATAGAACTGGAAAATATCAACCTATAAAACAAGGGGTGCGACAAGGATGTCTACTATCTCCAGACCTTTTTTCTCTGTATAGCGAGAATATTCTAAGAACAATCATCACAGAACCAGGCATAAAAATTGGAGGATACAATATTAACAACCTTCGGTATGCTGACGACACAGTACTGATAGCTGAGAACCAACAACACCTGCAAAATCTCTTGGATAAAGTCGCAAAAGAAAGTGAACAGAAAGGCCTTACTTTGAACATCAAAAAGACAGAGACTATGGTTATATCTTAGAAACAGAACCCACCAGCATGCAGTATTAAATTAAACGGAACTATTCTAAAGCAGGTGCAGAAATTCAAATACCTTGGAGCAGTAATAACTTCAGATGGGAAATGCAGAACAGAAATTAGGAACAGAATAGGCCAAGCAAAGACTGCATTTCAGAGAATGAGAAACATATTAACCAACACATCCTTATCAATGAATGTTAGAAAATGAGTCCTAAAATGCTATATTGAACCTATCTTGTTATATGGAAGTGAATCATGGACAATAGGCAAGTCTGCACAAAAATCATTGGAAGCACCAGAAATGTGGTTTATTAGAAGAATGTTGCGAATCCCCTGGACAGCAAAAATAACTAATGAAGAATGTACGAGAAGAGCTGGAGAGACAAAAAACCTTGTCAGAAAGATAAGAGAGAGACAATGTACTTTCATAGGACATGCAATGAGAAGAGGGGGCATTGAAAATATTATAACAACAGGAAAAATAGAAGGAAGAAGATCAAGAGGAAGACCAAGAGAAATGATACTGGACAGTTTGGCTGGAGTGTTCTAGAAAGAGAGGATCTGTCACAGTTTGGCTGGAGTGTTCTAGCAAGAGAAGACCTATCGCAGTCACTGTTCAGTTTGGAAGCGGACATAGGCAAGAACATCAGGCTCAAGGTTCACATTACGAATCTTGAAAATCTGAAAGAGGTTCATAAACTTCTTTACTTGTGACTAATGTGCTGAATCTGTTTGTTGGCAAGTTTATTTTTTGTACTGTTGGTTTATTGTTCATTTTGTGTATAGTTTATTATCTTCCTGACCTGAATAAAGCTTTTTAGCTTGTTATTTTTTTTTACTGTTTGTAAAAGGTAAAAGGTAAAATTCCCGGTTCCATGCCATTAAGATATACTGGAGATACAATGTTAGGCCCGTATTTCCACGACCTTCGGCACATGGAAGTGTGATGTAGTCAGTATCACGCCTGGCCGCTCTTACCGTCCCAGATTTCTCTGGTACCCATCTTTAGAGTCTGGGTGGACACCTGGCCTTGTTTGTGTGTGTGTGTGTGTGTGTTTGTGTGTGTGTGTGTGTACTAGAAAGAGCTTTAGAAGTACAGAAAGATATCTACTTATGCTTCATTGATTACACCAAGGCATTTGACAAGGTGAAACATAATGAAATTATTAAAATGCTTGAAGACATCAATATAGACGGCAAAGACCTGAGGATTGTAAAACATCTATACTGGCAGCAAGAAGCAGCAGTTCGAGTTGAAAATAGAATTGGAAAATATCAACCTATAAAACAAGGGGTGCGACAAGGATGTGTACTATCTCCAGACCTTTTTTCTCTGTATAGCGAGAATATTCTAAGAACAATCATCACAGAACCAGGCATAAAAATTGGAGGACACAATATTAACAACCTTCGGTATGCTGACGACACAGTACTGATAGCTGAGAACCAACAACACCTGCAAATCTCTTGGATAAAGTCGCCAAAGAAAGTGAACAGAAAGGCCTTACTTTGTACATCAAAAAGACAGAGACTATGGTTATATCTAAGAAACAGAATCCACCAGCATGCAGTATTAAATTAAACGGAACTATTCTAAAGCAGGTGCAGAAATTCAAATACCTTGGAGCAGTAATAACTTCAGATGGGAAATGCAGAACAGAAATTAGGAACAGAATAGGCCAAGCAAAGATTGCATTTCAGAGAATGAGAAACATATTAACCAACACATCCTTATCAATGAATGTTAGAAAATGAGTCCTAAAATGCTATATTGAACCTATCTTGTTATATGGAAGTGAATCATGGACAATAGGCAAGTCTGCACAAAAATCATTGGAAGCACCAGAAATGTGGTTTATTAGAAGAATGTTGCGAATCCCCTGGACAGCAAAAATAACTAATGAAGAATGTATGAGAAGAGCTGGAGAGACAAAAAATCTTGTCAAAAAGATAAGAGAGAGACAAGGTACTTTCATAGGACATGCAATGAGAAGAGTGGGCATTGAAAATATTATAACAGGAAAAATAGAAGGAAGAAGATCAAGAGGAAGACCAAGAGAAATGATACTGGACAGTCTGACGGGATGGTGTGAGAGGAGATCACCAACTGAGCTGATGGCCGTCATGAAGGATCGGATACTCTGGAGAAGCATAATAGCCAACGCCAGTCGGCACGGCACCTGATGATAATGATGATGATGATGATGATGATGATAAAAGAATCCCACTGCTTGGTACCACTGGATTAATAAACTGAATGCCTAACCACTCAACTAACCACTCAGCTAACCACTCAGCTAACCACACCGATAACTAGTCCGCCTTGTTATTGCTTGTATTTTTCAAATATTTCCTGGTTTATTTTTCACTCCACTTTGACACGCTTTTGTTCCAATCATTTCATAACAGATTCAATATCATGCCTATTATTTCTGAATACTGTTTATGTCTATTATTTCTGAATACTGTTTATGTAAAATATACCTGTTATTTCGTAACAGTGTTTATGTAAAATATGCTTATTATTTCTGAATACTGTTTATGTCTATTATTTCTGAATACTGTTTATGTCTATTATTTCTGAATACTGTTTATGTAAAATATACCTGTTATTTCGTAACAGTGTTTATGTAAAATATGCTTATTATTTCTGAATACTGTTTATGTAAAATATGTCTATTATTTCTGAATACTGTTTATGTAAAATATGTCTATTATTTCTGAATACTGTTTATGTAAAATATGTCTATTATTTCTGAATACTATTTATGTAAAATATGTCTATTATTTCTGAATACTATTTATGTAAAATATGTCTATTATTTCTGAATACTGTTTATGTAAAATATGTCTATTATTTCTGAATACTATTTATGTAAAATATGTCTATTATTTCTGAATACTGTTTATGTAAAATATGTTTATTATTTCTGAATAGTGTTTGTGTACATGACGCATACACACGTTTTCACGCGTTATTTGTTGTTCTCTCTTCAAAGTTCCAGGAATTTTTAAGGGGGGTTTGATAAGGAAAAAATATGACAATAACAAAGTATTGGTGAGAGAAAGATGTAGCTAGGAACATCTCTGTTCTAGAAAGCAAACAACACAGCTCCTCACATCATCAGACGACTACCTCACTTCCCCACCAGGAAAGCGTTGCAGCCTTTCAAACTTCTGACGCTGTGAGGGGAGGGGGTGGGGTGGGCCATCGTGTGTCTTGACTCCCAGATCAGAGATGTGTGTGGTTGTTGGTTGGTCCAAGAGGTGTGCGGTTGTTGGTTGGTCCAAGATGTGTGTGGTTGTTGGTTGGTCCAAGATGTGTGTGGTTGTTGGTTGGTCCAAGAGGTGTGTGATTGTTGGTTGGTCCCAGAGGTGTGTGGTTGTTAGGTGGTCTATAAACGTCCCAGCATACTGAAAGTACTGTCAGAAGTTGACGTAGATATTTAAACAGATACACATCAGCTCACTATCTTTACACAGAAGTTGACGTAGATATTTAAACAGATACACATCAGCTAACTATCTTTACACAGAAGTTGACGTAGATATTTAAACAGATACACATCAGCTCACTATCTTTACACAGAAGTTGACGTAGATATTTAAACAGATACACATCAGCTAACTATCTTTACACAGAAGTTGACGTAGATATTTAAACAGATACACATCAGCTCACTATCTTTACACAGAAGTTGACGTAGATATTTAAACAGATACACATCAGCTCACTATCTTTACACAGAAGTTGACGTAGATATTTAAACAGATACACATCAGCTCACTATCTTTACACAGAAGTTGACGTAGATATTTAAACAGATACACATCAGCTAACTATCTTTACACAGAAGTTGACGTAGATATTAAACAGATACACATCAGCTCACTATCTTTACACAGAAGTTGACGTAGATATTTAAACAGATACACATCAGCTAACTATCTTTACACAGGCCGTTTATGTGGAAGATAATGAAGACAGCTACCCGGTACACACGTAGAACACATCTGTGATACTGTTGGCATCATCTCGTTTAGCGGCAAAATAAGATGGTTGGACGGGGGGGGGGGGGGGGGGGGTGGAGTGGAGTGATTTCTTTACACACTTGTGTATGTGTGTATGTGTGAGTGTCTGTGTGCATGTGTGTAAATGTATATGAGTGAATGTGTATGATTATTGACGCATATGTTAGTACATACAGGAGCTTGTGTAAGTGTATATACGCGTGTCAGAATGTGTATGTGCGAGTGTGTATGTGCGAGAGTGCGTATGTGCGATAGTGTGTATGTGCGAGTGTTTGTGCCTGTATCTATATATAAAAACTTTGTTTCCAGACTTTGTCCAGGTGTTTGTGCCTGTATCTATATATAAAACCTTTATTTCTAGACTTTGTTTGTCCAGAAAAAATCCTGGCTGTAGTATGTGTGTGTGTCCATGTGTATGTGTATATGATATAGAAATGATGGATATCTAGTCCGTGTTTTGTACGCAAATTTTTATTCGAGCGATTTGTGTAGGAAGCTTTTAGGTCAAATGTTTGAGACATTTTCTAACAAAGCTATGACCTTCACACACAATTTATAACAAAGTTCTGACCTTGACAAACATTTTGTAACAAAGTTCTGACCTTGACAGACATTTTATAACGAAGTTCTGACCTTGACAAACATTTTATAACAAAGTTATGACCTTGACAAACATTTTCTCAAAGTTGTTGTTTTCCTTTGAAGTATAAAGTCAAGAAATGTCTCGGACATATAAATTACATCGCTGATGTCATCCTGACATGTGACATACAATCATGACTTGAAGCTGATATGTCGTCCGTCCTCCAGAAGCAGGAGTTGGTTACCCGTGAGAATGCTGACAAAGATGGCCGCGGTTGTTTGGTGCTTCTTGCGATGTCAAAGCTGTTTAGTGAGTACTGATTAGTGGGTTCTGTGCTCCCATACAATTATGAGCGAAACTAGCAGGGTCTTATCCACTCACAGCTACAGAAAATAATCTTACATCTTCTCTCTTACATCTTCTCTCTTACATAATCTCTCTTACATCTTCTCTCTGACTCTCTCAAACACTGGGTCTTACAATTATTCATATACACGTAGTCAGAGAGAGACATAGACAGGGAGAGTGTGACAGAGAGAGAGACATAGACAGGGAGAGTGTGACAGAGAGAGACATAGACAGGGAGAGTGTGACAGAGAGAGATATAGACAGGGAGAGTGTGACAGAGAGAGACATAGACAGGGAGAGTGTGACAGAGAGAGACATAGACAGGGAGAGTGTGACAGAGAGAGAGACATAGACAGGGAGAGTGTGACAGAGAGAGAGACATAGACAGGGAGAGTGTGACAGAGAGAGAGAGAGACAGAGAGAGAGAGAGAGAAGTGAAAGCTTCACAGAACCCAGCTTCTCTCTAGAACTATCCAGGCCAAGCTATGTCGAGGTTTCCCACAAACCCCGCTGGCCATGATTAAATCCGCTGACAAGCCCAGGCACCGCCAGGTTCAGAGAGTGGTGGTTGTTGGTTGGTCCAAGAGGTGTGTGATTGTTGGTTGGTCCCAGAGGTGTGTGGTTGTTAGGTGGTCTATAAACGTCCCAGCATACTGAAAGTACTGTCAGAAGTTGACGTAGATATTTAAACAGATACACATCAGCTCACTATCTTTACACAGAAGTTGACGTAGATATTTAAACAGATACACATCAGCTAACTATCTTTACACAGGCCGTTTATGTGGAAGATAATGAAGACAGCTACCCGGTACACACGTAGAACACATCTGTGATACTGTTGGTATCATCTCGTTTAGCGGCAAAATAAGATGGTTGGACGGGGGGAGGGGGGTGGGGGGGTGGAGTGGAGTGATTTCTTTACACACTTGTGTATGTGTGTATGTGTGAGTGTCTGTGTGCATGTGTGTAAATGTATATGAGTGAATGTGTATGATTATTGACGCATATGTTAGTACATACAGGAGCTTGTGTAAGTGTATATACGCGTGTCAGAATGTGTATGCGAGAGTGCGTATGTGCGAGTGTGTATGTGCGAGTGTTTGTGCCTGTATCTATATATAAAAACTTTGTTTCCAGACTTTGTCCAGGTGTTTGTGTCAGTACCTATATATAAAACCTTTATTTCTAGACTTTGTTTGTCCAGAAAAAATCCTGGCTGTAGTATGTGTGTGTGTCCATGTGTATGTGTATATGATATAGAAATGATGGATATCTAGTCCGTGTTTTGTACGCAAATTTTTATTCGAGCGATTTGTGTAGGAAGCTTTTAGGTCAAATGTTTGAGACATTTTCTAACAAAGCTATGACCTTCACACACAATTTATAACAAAGTTCTGACCTTGACAAACATTTTGTAACAAAGTTCTGACCTTGACAGACATTTTATAACGAAGTTCTGACCTTGACAAACATTTTATAACAAAGTTATGACCTTGACAAACATTTTCTCAAAGTTGTTGTTTTCCTTTGAAGTATAAAGTCAAGAAATGTCTCGGACATATAAATTACATCGCTGATGTCATCCTGACATGTGACATACAATCATGACTTGAAGCTGATATGTCGTCCGTCCTCCAGAAGCAGGAGTTGGTTACCCGTGAGAATGCTGACAAAGATGGCCGCGGTTGTTTGGTGCTTCTTGCGATGTCAAAGCTGTTTAGTGAGTACTGATTAGTGGGTTCTGTGCTCCCATACAATTATGAGCGAAACTAGCAGGGTCTTATCCACTCACAGCTACAGAAAATAATCTTACATCTTCTCTCTTACATCTTCTCTCTTACATAATCTCTCTTACATCTTCTCTCTGACTCTCTCAAACACTGGGTCTTACAATTATTCATATACACGTAGTCAGAGAGAGACATAGACAGGGAGAGTGTGACAGAGAGAGAGACATAGACAGGGAGAGTGTGACAGAGAGAGACATAGACAGGGAGAGTGTGACAGAGAGAGATATAGACAGGGAGAGTGTGACAGAGAGAGACATAGACAGGGAGAGTGTGACAGAGAGAGACATAGACAGGGAGAGTGTGACAGAGAGAGAGAGACATAGACAGGGAGAGTGTGACAGAGAGAGAGAGACATAGACAGGGAGAGTGTGACAGAGAGAGAGAGAGACAGAGAGAGAGAGAGAGAAGTGAAAGCTTCACAGAACCCAGCTTCTCTCTAGAACTATCCAGGCCAAGCTATGTCGAGGTTTCCCACAAACCCCGCTGGCCATGATTAAATCCGCTGACAAGCCCAGGCACCGCCAGGTTCAGAGAGTGGAGGTTTGCCGCCCGAGCAGTCAATAAGCAACCTTACACCGCCCACAGTTGGAGCTGGGCGTGGCCTCTTTTTAACTTGATTAGTTTCGTTAGGGAAACCCGAGCGTTTGATTTTTACCCCAGTCGGTTAAAAAGTCGAACCGGAACAAACGTTGCGAGGCAAGTCCAGAGCTATGGCAGGTGCATGTAGAGAAGGAGATGGCGAGAGCTGGTTTTCCTATTTTGCCGTTTTATTTTTGCAGCATTAAAACATTTGGTCTGATTTAAGTCGAGCTAATCTTCCGGCCTAAACTGTCTGACAGGCCTCGAGAGGCGCTGCCACACTTGCTGAGAGTTGGTGTTCTGCTGGGTCGTCAACCCAGACTCCTCTTATGTATCATCATCATCATCATCATCGTCGTCGTCGTCGTCGTCATCGTCGTCATCATCGTCCTGGCGCTGCTCGTGTTGGGTGAGTGGAGCCTACTTGAACAGAGATTAAGATGGCGATAATCAGTCATCTGATGTGATGCTACGCATGCTCGCCGAGAGACGTGCTTGAAGGAGACCTTTTCTTTTCTCTTTCAAGATCCTCTTATCAAGGGAACTAATATTGAAACACTTTTCCTCACGTTTCCCTCACATGTTAACATTTTTATTACAAGCATGAAGTTAATGTTAACATTTGTTGTTACAAGCAAGAAACATTAATTATTAACGTTTTTGTTGCACGCAAGAACCAATAAGGTTAAAATGTTTGTTACCAGCAAAAACATTTATTGTTAACATATCTGAAGCACAATCACTAAACACTCAATGCCTCGGCTAAACCGTCAGACATCGACACCAGCACAACATACACGCCCTGTCTTCACTTTTCTGTTGTTGTCGCTGTCCTAACTCTGTCTTCACTTCTCTGTTGTTGTCGCTATCCTAACTCTATCTTCCCTTCACGTTGTTATGCTTGTTCTATCTTCCCTTCACGTTGTTATGCTTGTTCTAACTCTATCTTCCCTTCACGTTGTTATGTTTGTTCTAAATATCTTCCCTTCACGTTGTTATTTTTGTTCTAACTCTATCTTCCCTTCACGTTGTTATGCTTGTTCTAACTCTATCTTCCCTTCACGTTGTTATGTTTGTTCTAACTATCTTCCCTTCACGTTGTTATGCTTGTTCTAACTCTGCCTTTCCTTCTAGTTTGTTTTGCTTGTCCCAACTCTGCCTTCCCTTCTAGTGTGTTGTGCTTGTCCTAACTCTGCTTTCCTTTCTAGTTTGTTTTGCTTGTCCTAAGTCTGCCTTCCCTTCTAGTTTGTTTTGCTTGTCCTAAGTCTGCCTTCCCTTCTAGTTTGTTTTGCTTGTCCTAAGTCTGCCTTCCCTTCTAGTTTGTTTTGCTTGTCCTAAGTCTGCCTTCCCTTCTAGTTTGTTTTGCTTGTCCTAAGTCTGCCTTCCCTTCTAGTTTGTTTTGCTTGTCCTAAGTCTGCCTTCCCTTCTAGTTTGTTATGCTTGTTGTAAATCTGCCTTCCTTTCTACTTTGTTATGCTTGTTGTAACTTTGCTTTCCCTTCTAGTTTGTTGTGTTTGTCTTAACTCTGTCTTCACTTCTCGGTTGTTGTGTTTGTCTTAATTCTGTCTTCACTTCTCGGTTGTTGTGACTGTGCTAGCCCTGTGTTCACTTCACAGTTGGTGTTTATGTCTTAACTCTGTCTTTACTTCACAGTTGATGTCTGTGTCTTAGCTCTGTCTTTACTTCACAGTTGATGTCTGTGTCTTAGCTCTGTCTTTACTTCACAGTTGGTGTTTGTGTCTTAACTCTGTCTTTACTTCACAGTTGGTGTTTGTGTCTTAACTCTGTCTTTACTTCACAGATGTTGTGACTGTCCCAGCTCTGTCTTCAGTTCTCGGTTGGTGAGCTTCCTGCCTGAATTCTCTTCCTAGATTACTTCTTCACTACTCCGCTGTAGTGTCTGGTCTAGCCATCTCTTCACTACTCCGCTGTAGTGTCTGGTCTAGCCATCTCTTCACTACTCCGCTGTAGTGTCTGGTCTAGCCATCTCTTCACTACTCCGCTGTAGTGTCTGGTCTAGCCATCTCTTCACTACTCCGCTGTAGTGTCTGGTCTAGCCATCTCTTCACTACTCCGCTGTAGTGTCTGGTCTAGCCATCTCTTCACTACTCCGCTGTAGTGTCTGGTCTAGCCATCTCTTCACTACTCCGCTGTAGTGTCTGGTCTAGCCATCTCTTCACTACTCCGTTGTAGTGTCTGGTCTAGCCATCTCTTCACTACTCCGTTGTAGTGTCTGGTCTAGCCATCTCTTCACTACTCCGTTGTAGTGTCTGGTCTAGCCATCTCTTCACTACTCCGTTGTAGTGTCTGGTCTAGCCATCTCTTCACTACTCCGCTGTAGTGTCTGGTCTAGCCATCTCTTCACTACTCCGTTGTAGTGTCTGCTCTAGCCATCTCTTCACTACTCCGCTGTAGTGTCTGGTCTAGCCATCTCTTCACTACTCCGTTGTAGTGTCTGGTCTAGCCATCTCTTCACTACTCCGTTGTAGTGTCTGCTCTAGCCATCTCTTCACTACTCCGTTGTAGTGTCTGGTCTAGCCATCTCTTCCCTTATTGCTTGTAGTGTCTGGTCTAGCCATCTCTTCCCTTATTGCTTGTAGTGTCTGATCTAGCCGTGTCTCCACTTATTGCTTGTTATGTTTAGTCTGGCCATGTCTTCACTTTTTGCTTGCAGTGTCGGAAGGAGCTGTGTATCCCAGTTCATCGCTAGTTTTATGTCTCAGTTCTTCCCTTGTAGTCCTTAGTATAGTTTTGTTTATCAGTTCTTCGCTTGTAGTCCTTAGTATAGTTTTATGTCTCAGTTCTTCGCTTGTAATCCTTAGTATAGTTTTGTCTCAGTTCTTCGCTTGTAATCCTTAGTATAGTTTTATGTCTCAATTTTTCGCTTAACAGAACCACCACAACTACCTGCGCTATTATCACTGACAGCATCATCATAATATTCACGTCTATATATAATGTTACCATAACATCATCATCATCATCATCATCAGAACCAAATTACACACCACTTGAACGCAACAAGTGGTGGTGAATCAACAACAGTCACTACATAAAAGAACTATCATCATGAGTAAACCACCCACTTAGTCTCTACTCACACTGTAGATTTTCTTAATTGTTCGCTCACTCTGCTTTTTTACCATCAAAGTCCAAGTGCCTGAAGGTCCGAGTATTTGAACCTGCCACGTCTGAACATCTCCCTCACTACAAGAGAATATGTCGAGCTTTACTGTTTGAAACGTAATGACAGTTTGTGGCAGAGAAGGTTAATTTATTAATTGTCATCACCAGCCTACAAAACAATGATATCAAGTTTTGGACAGGTCAAGTCAGATATTAATAACCTCTCCAAGCCTAGAAAAGAATATTGACAAGTTTTGGACAGGTAAAGTAGATATTAATAACCTCTCCAGCCATGTCAACCGTGAATGTTCAAGCCTCTGTCGCAGATTTGAAACAGGTAAAATGCTGACATCTTTGCCAAACTGCAGGTGTGACAAGACACACAAAAATCAGGTCTTTCACACAGAGTCGCTGCAGGAAACATTTTGTAACAAAGTTCTGACCTTGACAAACATTTTATAACAAAGTTCTGACCTTGACAAACATTTTATAACAAAGTTATGACCTTCACAAACATTTTCTCAAAGTTGTTGTTTTCCTGTGAAGTATAAAGTCAAGAAATGTCTCGGACATATAAATTACATCGCTGATGTCATCCTGACATGTGACATACAATCATGAACTTGAAGCTGATATGTCGTCCGTCCTCCAGAAGCAGGAGTTGGTTACCCGTGAGAATGCTGACAAAGATGGCCGCGGTTGTTTGGTGCTTCTTGCGATGTCAAAGCTGTTTAGTGAGTACTGATTAGTGGGTTCTGTGCTCCCATACAATTATGAGCGAAACTAGCAGGGTCTTATCCACTCACAGCTACAGAAAATAATCTTACATCTTCTCTCTTACATCTTCTCTCTTACATCTTCTCTCTTACATCTTCTCTCTTACATCTTCTCTCTGACTCTCTCAAACACTGGGTCTTACAATTATTCATATACACGTAGTCAGAGAGAGACATAGACAGGGAGAGTGTGACAGAGAGAGACATAGACAGGGAGAGTGTGACAGAGAGAGAGAGACATAGACAGGGAGAGTGTGACAGAGAGAGAGAGAGACATAGACAGGGAGAGTGTGACAGAGAGAGAGACATAGACAGGGAGAGTGTGACAGAGAGAGAGACAGAGAGAGAGAGAGTGTGTGACAGAGAGAGAGAGAGAGAGAGAGAGAAGTGAAAGCTTCACAGAACCCGTCTGGTCTAGCCATCTCTTCACTACTCCGTTGTAGTGTCTGGTCTAGCCATCTCTTCACTACTCCGCTGTAGTGTCTGGTCTAGCCATCTCTTCACTACTCCGTTGTAGTGTCTGCTCTAGCCATCTCTTCACTACTCCGCTGTAGTGTCTGGTCTAGCCATCTCTTCACTACTCCGTTGTAGTGTCTGGTCTAGCCATCTCTTCACTACTCCGTTGTAGTGTCTGCTCTAGCCATCTCTTCACTACTCCGTTGTAGTGTCTGGTCTAGCCATCTCTTCCCTTATTGCTTGTAGTGTCTGGTCTAGCCATCTCTTCCCTTATTGCTTGTAGTGTCTGATCTAGCCGTGTCTCCACTTATTGCTTGTTATGTTTAGTCTGGCCATGTCTTCACTTTTTGCTTGCAGTGTCGGAAGGAGCTGTGTATCCCAGTTCATCGCTAGTTTTATGTCTCAGTTCTTCCCTTGTAGTCCTTAGTATAGTTTTGTTTATCAGTTCTTCGCTTGTAGTCCTTAGTATAGTTTTATGTCTCAGTTCTTCGCTTGTAATCCTTAGCATAGTTTTGTCTCAGTTCTTCGCTTGTAATCCTTAGTATAGTTTTATGTCTCAATTTTCGCTTAACAGAACCACCACAACTACCTGCGCTATTATCACTGACAGCATCATCATAATATTCACGTCTATATATAATGTTACCATAACATCATCATCATCATCATCATCAGAACCAAATTACACACCACTTGAACGCAACAAGTGGTGGTGAATCAACAACAGTCACTACATAAAAGAACTATCATCATGAGTAAACCACCCACTTAGTCTCTACTCACACTGTAGATTTTCTTAATTGTTCGCTCACTCTGCTTTTTTACCATCAAAGTCCAAGTGCCTGAAGGTCCGAGTATTTGAACCTGCCACGTCTGAACATCTCCCTCACTACAAGAGAATATGTCGAGCTTTACTGTTTGAAACGTAATGACAGTTTGTGGCAGAGAAGGTTAATTTATTAATTGTCATCACCAGCCTACAAAACAATGATATCAAGTTTTGGACAGGTCAAGTCAGATATTAATAACCTCTCCAAGCCTAGAAAAGAATATTGACAAGTTTTGGACAGGTAAAGTAGATATTAATAACCTCTCCAGCCATGTCAACCGTGAATGTTCAAGCCTCTGTCGCAGATTTGAAACAGGTAAAATGCTGACATCTTTGCCAAACTGCAGGTGTGACAAGACACACAAAAATCAGGTCTTTCACACAGAGTCGCTGCAGGAAACATGTTGCAGCAGCCAGACCTTTGAGGTTTTCAAGAATGTCATTCGGTACTTTTATAGATGTCATCCATCCGCCTTCGTCTGTGGCGTTGCAATGTTCTGTACATAGAATTTCCGTTAGTAGGCTGTGCTTGTCCTGCAAGATAATTCTACACGCGTGTTTCACATGAAGTGTTTAGTCTTACACGCGTGTTTCACATGAAGTGTTTAGTCTTACACGCGTGTTTCACATGAAGTGTTTAGTCTTACACGCGTGTTTCACATGAAGTGTTTAGTCTTAGAACCGTGTTTCACATGAAGTGTTTAGTCTTAGAACCGTGTTTCACATGAAGTGTTTAGTCTTACACACGTGTTTCACATGAAGTGTTTAGTCTTAGAACCGTGCTTCACGTGAAGTGTTTAGTCTTAGAACCGTGTTTCACATGAAGTGTTTAGTCTTACACACGTGTTTCACATGAAGTGTTTAGTCTTAGAACCGTGCTTCACGTGAAGTGTTTAGTCTTACACACGTGTTTCACATGAAGTGTTTAGTCTTACACACGTGTTTCACATGAAGTGTTTAGTCTTACACACGTGTTTCACATGAAGTGTTTAGTCTTAGAACCGTGTTTCACATGAAGTGTTTAGTCTTAGAACCGTGTTTCACATGAAGTGTTTAGTCTTAGAACCGTGTTTCACATGAAGTGTTTAGTCTTAGAACCGTGTTTCACATGAAGTGTTTAGTCTTAGAACCGTGTTTCACATGAAGTGTTTAGTCTTAGAACCGTGTTTCACATGAAGTGTTTAGTCTTACACACGTGTTTCACATGAAGTGTTTAGTCTTAGAACCGTGTTTCACATGAAGTGTTTAGTCTTAGAACCGTGTTTCACATGAAGTGTTTAGTCTTACACACGTGTTTCACATGAAGTGTTTAGTCTTAGAACCGTGTTTCACATGAAGTGTTTAGTCTTACACACGTGTTTCCCACAAACCCCGCTGGCCATGATTAAATCCGCTGACAAGCCCAGGCACCGCCAGGTTCAGAGAGTGGAGGTTTGCCGCCCGAGCAGTCAATAAGCAACCTTACACCGCCCACAGTTGGAGCTGGGCGTGGCCTCTTTTTAACTTGATTAGTTTCGTTAGGGAAACCCGAGCGTTTGATTTTTACCCCAGTCGGTTAAAAAGTCGAACCGGAACAAACGTTGCGAGGCAAGTCCAGAGCTATGGCAGGTGCATGTAGAGAAGGAGATGGCGAGAGCTGGTTTTCCTATTTTGCCGTTTTATTTTTGCAGCATTAAAACATTTGGTCTGATTTAAGTCGAGCTAATCTTCCGGCCTAAACTGTCTGACAGGCCTCGAGAGGCGCTGCCACACTTGCTGAGAGTTGGTGTTCTGCTGGGTCGTCAACCCAGACTCCTCTTATGTATCATCATCATCATCATCATCATCATCGTCGTCGTCGTCATCATCATCATCGTCGTCATCGTCGTCATCATCGTCCTGGCGCTGCTCGTGTTGGGTGAGTGGAGCCTACTTGAGCAGAGATTAAGATGGCGATAATCAGTCATCTGATGTGATGCTACGCATGCTCGCCAAGAGACGTGCTTGAAGGAGACCTTTTCTTTTCTCTTTCAAGATCCTCTTATCAAGGGAACTAATATTGAAACACTTTTCCTCACGTTTCCCTCACATGTTAACATTTTTATTACAGGCATGAAGTTAATGTTAACATTTGTTGTTACAAGCAAGAAACATTAATTATTAACGTTTTTGTTGCACGCAAGAACCAATAAGGTTAAAATGTTTGTTACCAGCAAGAACATTTAACATATCTGAAGCACATTCACTAAACACTCAATGCCTCGGCTAAACCGTCAGACATCGACACCAGCACAACATACACGCCCTGTCTTCACTTGTCTGTTGTTGTCGCTGTCCTAACTGTGTTTTCACTTGTCTGTTGTTGTCGCTGTCCTAACTCCGTCTTCACTTGTCTGTTGTTGTCGTTGTCCTAACTCTGTCTTCACTTGTCTGTTGTTGTCGCTGTCCTAACTCTGTCTTCACTTGTCTGTTGTTGTCGCTGTCCTAACTCTGTCTTCACTTGTCTGTTGTTGTCGCTGTCCTAACTCCTTCTTCACTTGTCTGTTGTTGTCGCTGTCCTAACTCTATCTTCCCTTCACGTTGTTATGTTTGTTCTAACTATCTTCCCTTCACGTTGTTATGTTTGTTCTAACTCTATCTTCCCTTCACGTTGTTATGCTTGTTCTAACTCTATCTTCCCTTCACGTTGTTATGCTTGTTCTAACTCTATCTTCCCTTCACGTTGTTATGTTTGTTCTAACTATCTTCCCTTCACGTTGTTATGTTTGTTCTAACTCTATCTTCCCTTCACGTTGTTATGCTTGTTCTAACTCTATCTTCCCTTCACGTTGTTATGTTTGTTCTAACTATCTTCCCTTCACGTTGTTATGCTTGTTCTAACTCTGCCTTCCCTTCTAGTGTGTTGTGCTTGTCCTAAGTCTGCCTTCCCTTCTAGTCTGTTGTGCTTGTCCTAACTCTGTCTTCCCTTCTAGTTTGTTTTGCTTGTCCCAACTCTGCCTTCCCTTCTAGTTTGTTTTGCTTGTCCCAACTCTGCCTTCCCTTCTAGTGTGTTGTGCTTGTTGTAAATCTGCCTTCCTTTCTACTTTGTTATGCTTGTTGTAACTTTGCTTTCCCTTCTAGTTTGTTGTGTTTGTCCTAACTCTGTCTTCACTTCTCGGTTGTTGTGTTTGTCTTAACTCTGTCTTCACTTCTCGGTTGTTGTGTTTGTCTTAACTCTGTCTTCACTTCTCGGTTGTTGTGTTTGTCTTAACTCTGTCTTCACTTCTCGGTTGTTGTGTTTGTCTTAACTCTGTCTTCACTTCTCGGTTGTTGTGACTGTGCTAGCCCTGTGTTCACTTCACAGTTGATGTCTGTGTCTTAGCTCTGTCTTTACTTCACAGTTGGTGTTTGTGTCTTAACTCTGTCTTTACTTCACAGTTGGTGTTTGTGTCTTAACTCTGTCTTTACTTCACAGTTGGTGTTTGTGTCTTAGCTCTGTCTTTACTTCACAGTTGGTGTTTGTGTCTTAGCTCTGTCTTTACTTCACAGTTGGTGTTTGTGTCTTAACTCTGTCTTTACTTCACAGTTGGTGTTTGTGTCTTAACTCTGTCTTTACTTCACAGTTGGTGTTTGTGTCTTAGCTCTGTCTTTACTTCACAGTTGGTGTTTGTGTCTTAACTCTGTCTTTACTTCACAGTTGGTGTTTGTGTCTTAACTCTGTCTTCACTTCTCGGTTGTTGTGTTTGTCTTAACTCTGTCTTTACTTCACAGTTGGTGTTTGTGTCTTAACTCTGTCTTTACTTCACAGTTGGTGTTTGTGTCTTAACTCTGTCTTTACTTCACAGTTGGTGTTTGTGTCTTAACTCTGTCTTTACTTCACAGTTGGTGTTTGTGTCTTAACTCTGTCTTTACTTCACAGTTGTTGTGACTGTCCCAGCTCTGTCTTTACTTCACAGTTGTTGTGACTGTCCCAGCTCTGTCTTTACTTCACAGTTGGTGTTTGTGTCTTAACTCTGTCTTTACTTCACAGTTGTTGTGACTGTCCCAGCTCTGTCTTTACTTCACAGTTGTTGTGACTGTCCCAGCTCTGTCTTTACTTCACAGTTGTTGTGACTGTCCCAGCTCTGTCTTTACTTCACAGTTGTTGTGACTGTCCCAGCTCTGTCTTTACTTCACAGTTGTTGTGACTGTCCCAGCTCTGTCTTTACTTCACAGTTGTTGTGACTGTCCCAGCTCTGTCTTTACTTCACAGTTGTTGTGACTGTCCCAGCTCTGTCTTTACTTCACAGTTGTTGTGACTGTCCCAGCTCTGTCTTTACTTCACAGTTGTTGTGACTGTCCCAGCTCTGTCTTTACTTCACAGTTGTTGTGACTGTCCCAGCTCTTTCTTCAGTTCTCGGTTGGTGAGCTTCCTGCCTGAATTCTCTTCCTAGAATACTTCTTCCCTACTCCGTTGTAGTGTCTGGTCTAGCCATCTCTTCCCTTATTGCTTGTAGTGTCTGGTCTAGCCATCTCTTCCCTTATTGCTTGTAGTGTCTGGTCTAGCCATCTCTTCCCTTATTGCTTGTAGTGTCTGATCTAGCCGTGTCTCCACTTACTGCTTGTTATGCTTAGTCTGGCCATGTCTTCACTTTTTGCTTGCAGTGTCGGAAGGAGCTGTGTATCCCAGTTCATCGCTAGTTTTATGTCTCAGTTCTTCCCTTGTAGTCCTTAGTATAGTTTTGTTTATCAGTTCTTCGCTTGTAGTCCTTAGTATAGTTTTATGTCTCAGTTCTTCGCTTGTAATCCTTAGTATAGTTTTGTCTCAGTTCTTCGCTTGTAATCCTTAGTATAGTTTTATGTCTCAATTTTTCGCTTAACAGAACCACCACAACTACCTGCGCTATTATCACTGACAGCATCATCATAATATTCACGTCTATATATAATGTTACCATAACATCATCATCATCATCAGAACCAAATTACACACCACTTGAACGCAACAAGTGGTGGTGAATCAACAACAGTCACTACATAAAAGAACTATCATCATGAGTAAACCACCCACTTAGTCTCTACTCACACTGTAGATTTTCTTAATTGTTCGCTCACTCTGCTTTTTTACCATCAAAGTCCAAGTGCCTGAAGGTCCGAGTATTTGAACCTGCCACGTCTGAACATCTCCCTCACTACAAGAGAATATGTCGAGCTTTACTGTTTGAAACGTAATGACAGTTTGTGGCAGAGAAGGTTAATTTATTAATTGTCATCACCAGCCTACAAAACAATGATATCAAGTTTTGGACAGGTCAAGTCAGATATTAATAACCTCTCCAAGCCTAGAAAAGAATATTGACAAGTTTTGGACAGGTAAAGTAGATATTAATAACCTCTCCAGCCATGTCAACCGTGAATGTTCAAGCCTCTGTCGCAGATTTGAAACAGGTAAAATGCTGACATCTTTGCCAAACTGCAGGTGTGACAAGACACACAAAAATCAGGTCTTTCACACAGAGTCGCTGCAGGAAACATGTTGCAGCAGCCAGACCTTTGAGGTTTTCAAGAATGTCATTCGGTACTTTTATAGATGTCATCCATCCGCCTTCGTCTGTGGCGTTGCAATGTTCTGTACATAGAATTTCCGTTAGTAGGCTGTGCTTGTCCTGCAAGATAATTCTACACACGTGTTTCACATGAAGTGTTTAGTCTTAGAACCGTGTTTCACATGAAGTGTTTAGTCTTAGAACCGTGTTTCACATGAAGTGTTTAGTCTTACACACGTGTTTCACATGAAGTGTTTAGTCTTACACACGTGTTTCACATGAAGTGTTTAGTCTTAGAACCGTGTTTCACATGAAGTGTTTAGTCTTACACACGTGCTTCACGTGAAGTGTTTAGTCTTACACACGTGCTTCACGTGAAGTGTTTAGTCTTACACACGTGTTTCACATGAAGTGTTTAGTCTTAGAACCGTGTTTCACATGAAGTGTTTAGTCTTACACACGTGTTTCACATGAAGTGTTTAGTCTTACACACGTGTTTCACATGAAGTGTTTAGTCTTAGAACCGTGTTTCACATGAAGTGTTTAGTCTTACACACGTGTTTCACATGAAGTGTTTAGTCTTACACACGTGTTTCACATGAAGTGTTTAGTCTAAACCCGAGACACAAACCAAATTCTGTATGTCACATTATCATTTCTAACACAGACCAAATTCTGTATGTCACATTATCATTTCTAATACAAACCAAATTCTGTATGTCACATTATCATTTCTAACACAAACCAAATTCTGTATGTCACATTATCATTTCTAACACAAACCAAATTCTGTATGTCACATTATCATTTCTGACAATCTGAATTCTGTATGTCACACATTATTTTTGTGACAAGATGGACTATCATTTTTTTCTGAGAGTATCGGCATTTCGTCACCAGACAGATCCTTGCCACATACTACCATAACTTTCTGTGGCATGAAAGATCATAGTTTTCTGCTACAAAATTAAGCATAACTTTCTGTGACAAGATAAATCATAGTTTTCTGTGGCAAAATAAATCATAACTTTCTGTGGCAAGATACATCGTAGTTTTCTGCTACAAAATTAAGCATACTTTTCTGTTACAAGATAAATCATAGTTTTCTGTGGCAAAATAAATCATAACTTTCTGTGATTAGACAACCCATAACTTTCTGTGGCAAAATAAAAAATACATTTCTATGACAAGATAAATCATGACTTTCTGTGACAAGATAAATAAATACTTTTTGTGACGAAACGAATTATGTCTTAATATCATAAGATGAATTATGACTGTTATATAACAAGGCAGAACATAACTTCTGTGACAAGACAGATCATAACTTTATATAACAGGACAGATCACGACTTCTGTGACAAGATATAACAAGACAGATCATAACTTCTGTGACAAACCGGATCATAACTTTATATAATAAGACAAATCATAACTTTATACAACAAGAAAGAACTTTCTGTGACAAGACAGATCATAACTTTCTGTGACATAATAGATCATAATTTCTGTGGCAAGACAGATCTTCACTTTATATAACAAGACAGATCATAACTTCTGTGACAAGACAGATCTTCACTTTATATAACAAGACAGATCATAACTTCTGTGACAAGACAGATCTTCATTTTATATAACAAGACATATCATAACTTCTGTGACAAGACAGATCTTCACTTTATATAACAAGACAGATCATAACTTCTGTGACAAGACAGATCTTCACTTTATATAACAAGACATATCATAACTTCTTTGACAGGACAGATCTTCACTTTATATAACAAGACAGATCATAACTTCTGTGACAAGACAAATCATAACTTTCTGTGACAAAAGAAATCATAACTTTCTGTGACAAAACAGATCATAACTTTCTGTGACAAAACAGATCATAACTTCTGTGGCAAAACAGATCTTCACTTTATATAACAAGAGAGATCATAACTTCTGTGACAAGACAGATCATAACTTTATATAACAGGACAGATCACGACTTCTGTGACAAGATATAACAAGACAGATCATAACTTCTGTGACAAACCGGATCATAACTTTATATAATAAGACAAATCATAACTTTATACAACAAGAAAGAACTTTCTGTGACAAGACAGATCATAACTTTCTGTGACATAATAGATCATAATTTTCTGTGGCAAGACAGATCTTCACTTTATATAACAAGACAGATCATAACTTCTGTGACAAGACAGATCTTCACTTTATATAACAAGACAGATCATAACTTCTGTGACAAGACAGATCTTCATTTTATATAACAAGACATATCATAACTTCTGTGACAAGACAGATCTTCACTTTATATAACAAGACAGATCATAACTTCTGTGACAAGACAGATCTTCACTTTATATAACAAGACATATCATAACTTCTTTGACAGGACAGATCTTCACTTTATATAACAAGACAGATCATAACTTCTGTGACAAGACAAATCATAACTTTCTGTGACAAAAGAAATCATAACTTTCTGTGACAAAACAGATCATAACTTTCTGTGACAAAACAGATCATAACTTCTGTGGCAAAACAGATCTTCACTTTATATAACAAGAGAGATCATAACTTCTGTGACAAGACAGATCTTCACTTTATATAACAAGACAAATCATACTTCTGTGACAAGACAGATCTTCATTTTATATAACAAGACAGGTCATAACTTCTGTGACAAGACAGATCTTCACTTTATATAACAAGACAGGTCATAACTTCTGTGACAAGACAGATCTTCACTTTATATAACAAGACAGGTCATAACTTCTGTGACAAGACAGATCTTCACTTTATATAACAAGACAGATCATAACTTCTGTGACAAGACAGGTCTTCACATTATATAACAAGACAGATCATAACTTCTGTGACAAGACAGATCTTCACATTATATAACAAGACATATCATAACTTCTTTGACAAGACAGATCTTCACTTTATATAACAAGGCAGATCATAACTTTTCTGACAGGATAGCTCTTCACTTTATATGACAAGACAGATCATAACTTCTTTGACAGGACAGATCTTCACTTTATATAACAAGACAGATCATAACTTCTGTGACAAGACAGATTTTCACTTTATATAACAAGACATATCACAACTTCTGTGGCAAGACAGATCTTCACTTTATATAACAAGACATATCACAACTTCTGTGGCAAGACAGATCTTCACTTTATATAACAAGACAGATCACAACTTCTGTGACAGGACAGATCATAATTTTCTGTGACAAAACAAATCATAACTTCTGTGACAAGACAGATCATAACTTTATATTAGAAGACAGGTCATAACTTTCTGTGACGAGATGAATTATAACTGTATATGAGATGATGAATCATAATTTTGTGTCTTAAAAAGATCAAATATTTTCCTACAAGATGGATCGCTTTTTTTTTTGAAACCACAAATTGGGCTGTACTTTCGCTTCACAATTAAACTATACTTTTGTGTCCCAAAATGGACCAAAATTTTCTGTGAGGAGAGAGGCTTGATCCAGAGGTGCCTGAAAGTGGAGCTAAGCACACTTCAACCTGAGCCAAGTGCCTGAAGTGGTCTAGTGTGGCTGAGTGGCTTCAAGGGTCTGCAGGAAAGAGAGAGCTGTCATCGATCTTCTCAAGGCAGAAGGACTATAAGAACTGTAAGATCCAGGGAGAGAGCCAGAATTAAAACACTTTCATCTGTAATGCCCTCCATTTCCCCCCTCCCCCCGCTCGACTAAAAAACTCACATTTACTTCTCACACCGTCCAGAAAATGCCCATGTGTGTGTGTGTGTTTGTGTGTAACTCTTTCCAACACAAAATAATGTGTGTGTGTGTGTAACTCTTTCCAACACAAAATAATGTGTGTGTGTGTAACTCTTTCCAACACAAAATAATGTGTGTGTGTGTGTGTGTAACTCTTTCCAACACAAAATAATGTGTGTGTAGCTTTCCAACACAAAATAATGTGTGTGTAACTCTTTCCAACACAAAATAATGTGTGTGTGTGTATAGGAAGGAGGTACGGGGTGGTAGTGGTGGGAAGGTGCGGGGGGGGGGATGTTAATTAGGTCAGCCAGGCCACGTGTTCTATAAAATTGCAACCTTTAACTTTTGTCCAAGTTCTCAGTTTATGTTTCTCAACAATATCTGAACTCTGCCAGAGTGACAGTTTAGTTCACTGAAATCTGCCAGAGTGATCGTTTAGTTCACTGAACTCTGCCAGAGTGACAGTTTAGTTCCGTGAACTCTGCCAGAGTGATCGTTTAGTTCACTGAACTCTGCCAGAGTGACAGTTTAGTTCCGTGAACTCTGCCAGAGTGATCGTTTAGTTCACTGAACTCTGCCAGAGTGACAGTTTAGTTCACTGAAATCTGCCAGAGTGATAGTTTAGTTCACTGAACTCTGCCAGAGTGACAGTTTAGTTCCGTGAACTCTGCCAGAGTGATCGTTTAGTTCACTGAACTCTACCAGAGTGACAGTTTAGTTCACTGAACACTGCCAGAGTGACAGTTTAGTTCACTGAACTCTGCCGGAGTGACAGTTTAGTTCACTGAACACTGCCAGAGTGACAGTTTAGTTCACTGAACACTGCCAGAGTGACAGTTTAGTTCACTGAACACTGCCAGAGTGACAGTTTAGTTCTCCTTTTTGTGCAGTACAATTTTGCCATGGATTTATCTTTTAATTTACAAAATCGTCACCGGTGCAACGGAGTTGGTGCACTGAGCTGGACGCATATCACATGGTAAAGAAGCAACACTTGATGGGAACTATCAGCAAACTGACTCTTAGATGGATGCTGTGGCATGCGGCGGGGGAATGTATGTGATTTTCCTGAATGCAATGACGCCGGCGTCTGATTTTGAAACTTTGATTTGAATCTCAACTTTGCAATATAAACAATGTCTGAACTCTGCTATATAAACAATATCTGAACTCTGCTATATAAACAATATCTGAACTCTGCTATATAAACAATATGTGAACTCTGCTATATAAACAACTAACTGATTACCCGGCGTTCCTTTATTCGGGAAGTTATTAACTATTCATACTGCGGAGTAAATGTGAGATGGCCATGTTTCTCCCACGGACAACCTTATGTTGCTTGCTCAAGGTTTTTTTTTTTTTTTTGGGGGGGGGGTCACCCAAGAAATTATTTATTCTTCTTCCTGGAGGTGAATCTAAAAATGTTGTTTATAATCAAGTTGTAAGCTAAATTAATATTGTGGTGAATGTGTAAAAGACTTTGTAGTTTGTAGACTGCCTATGTGACTTGTTGATCGTGATCGAGAAGTCAAGTCTCACTGGAAATTGCAATCTCTTAAAGTTAAAAGGGAGATCCGTCGGACTGAGTGGTATCCCTGGGATAAAACTGCTTCATCCTCTCCCTGTCCTGGGAAATAGTTGCTTCAACTACATTGCCCAGCATCTTGTTTACACACAGCCTTGTGCCGTTGCAAAGTTTTGGCGAGTCGAGGTTCCGTAGTAAAATAATTGGAGATCCCACCGTATTTTTCACCCCCTCTCACATCCCATGCCGATGGACGCTGAACTTGGACGTAAACGACACCGGTAGTGTCACTACTCACCTCAGCGACCCCAAAAACTATGGACTGGACACTAATATCGGCCGGTTTCGATTATTTTTACATGCCACCCATTCTAACTTCCATCTCTAGGGTTGCTAGGGATGTCTTACCCACACACTACTTTTTTCCAGACTGTAATTCATATGCGCACCAAGTTTGGTTGAAATTGCTCCAGGTGTTCCAGAGTTTAAACAAATATAAATAAAACGAAAAGAGACCATCAAAATTATTTGGACTTACCACAGGAGGCTGCAAATGCAGACCAGCACATCTCTATTTTACGATTATCTCCCTTTGAACATTTTTTTTTCCTCCTTGAATTTAGTGAATTGTATGTCACCATATTACCACCCCACCTCTAGGGTGCTAGCGGTGTCATACCCCCACAGTACTTTTCTCCAGGTTGTAAGTCATATGTGTACCAAGTTCGGTTGAAATTGTTCCCGGTGTTCCAGAGTTATGCTGTAACATACACACATATACATATATATATATATATATATATATATATATATATATACATATATCTGAACTCAGCTATATAAACAATATCTGATCTCTTCTGTATGAACAGTATCTGAACACTTCTATATGAACAGTATCTGAACACTTCTGTATGAACAGTGTCTGAACATTTCAGTATCAACAGTATCTGAACACTTCTCCATCAACAGTATCTGAACACTTCTGTATCAACAATATCTGAACACTTCTGTATCAACAGTGTTTGAACACTTCTGTATCAACAGTGTTTGAACACTTCTGAATGAGCCGTATCTGAACACTTCTATTTAAACCCTATCTGAAGTGTTTTATTGTAATGTGCTGTGGTGACAACTGTGTAACAACTGTGTATTACTGACGTGACACACAAATCCCGTTAATAACCAGGTACGCAGTCAACTTTTCCAAATACTTTTAGAGAGGCACAATGTGTCCAGTTCCTTCATTTTAGTAAAATTCAGCCACTAATATTCCGTCCACACACTGTTCCTACAAGTTTTGTGTCATCTGACGTTATTCCGTCCACACACTGTTCCTACAAGTTTTGTGTCATCTGACGTTATTCCGTCCACACACTGTTCCTACAAGTTTTGTGTCATCTGACGTTATTCCGTCCACACACTGTTCCTACAAGTTTTGTGTCATCTGACGTTATTCCGTCCACACACTGTTCATACAAGTTTTGTGTCATCTGACGTTATTCCGTCCACACACTGTTCCTACAAGTTTTGTGTCATCTGACGTTATTCCGTCCACACACTGTTCATACAAGTTTTGTGTCATCTGACGTTATTCTGTCCATACACTGACAGTATATTGTGTCACCTGACAATATATTTATTCGTACACTGACAACAAATTGTGTCATCTGACGTTATATTGTTCAATAACTAATAGTATATTGTGTAATCTGACGTTAGTTTATCCACACACTGACAGTATATTATGCCATCTGACATTATTTTGTCCATACACTGACAGTATATTGTATAATCTAAAGTTAATCTGTCTATACACTGACAGTATATTTGTCATCTGACGTTATTTTGTCTATACACTGGCAGTATATTGTGTAATCTGACGTTATTTTGTCCATACACTGACAGTATATTGTGTCATCTGGCGTTATTTTGTCCATATACTTACAGTATATTGTGTCATCTAACGTTATTTTGTCCATATACTTACAGTATATTGTGTCATCTGACGTTATTTTGTCCATACACTTACATCATATTGTGTCATCTAAAGTTGTTCCTCCGAATAACACTTTAGGTCAACAAGAACCACTTGTAGTCTATTTGGCATCATTTATGACGTTTTGCAGATATATATTACATATCTATGATGCTTCACTGATACACATGACGCATCTTTGATGTTTCTCTTTGATTCTCATCTGAATAAACTGAAAGTCCGAGGTGAAAGTTTGACGCAAAAGACTGACACAGTAGTGTCATGGAACCACCATGCCGTAGAATAACTCTAACTATCAGTTGGCTGGCCGTTAAGTTGGCTGGCCGTTAAGTTGGCTGGCCGTTAAGTTGGCTGGCCGTTAAGTTGGCTTTTTGCTATGTTCGTGCTTTCACCAAGTCTATGACACATGTAACGGTCTATGAGAAGACACAAAACTTTCTTGTTTCTCCACACCTCTTTTCCCCCGTCCCCTCCCCCCTTCCAAAACAAAAAAATATAAAAAATTTCCCAGCTGTTTTCGCCTTTTAAGTCTGGTTCGACCCCCCCCCCCCCCCCGCCGGCCGCTTGTGGCGAGGTAGCTACTGCCAACTCCAAAACCCTGATATACTTGAACAAAGTTTAAGTTCTTCTAGAACAACAATGTACATGAACAAAGTTTGAGTTCTTCTAGAACAACAATGTACATGAACAAAGTTTGAGTTCTTCTAGAACAACAATGTACATGAACAAAGTTTGAGTTCTTCTAGAACAACAATGTACATGAACAAAGTTTGAGTTCCTCTAGAACAACAATGTACATGAACAAAGTTTGAGTTCCTCTAGAACAAAAATGTACATGAACATTGTCTTAGTTCTTCTATAACAACAATATACGTCAACACTGTCTTAGTTCTTCTCATTTCATTCATTCATTTGCATGTCCCTTGCGGAACTTTGCCTCCCAAACAGCACTCCTGTAGGCCTCTCGGTTGTGAGCAAGATGGCCTGCTGCTGTTGCATCCATTTCCAGATCGTCAACGATGTCTTGCAGCCATCTTCGTCTTGGTCTTCCTCTTTTTCTTTTTCCCATTATGTATCCTTCCAATACGGTCTTCTCTAAATTATCATGACGTTTAATGTGTCCAAAATATTTCACTTTTCTCTCTTTAATCCTCTTCACTAGCCAGCCTTCTTCAATATTAAGCTCTTGTAGTATAGATATATTTGTTCATTTTTGTGTCCACGATATTTGGAGAACTCTTCTGTAGCATTTACATTCAAAGGCATTTATGTGTTTCTCAGCTGTTTTGTTAAGTGTCCAGGTCTCACAGACATATGTTGCTATGGGAAAGATGAATGCCCTTAAAAATCTTATTTTTGTGGTTCTGTCTGCTCCTCTCCACAGATTCTTTATTTGTTTTACTTTCTGAAGAGCGATAGATGTCCTCCTTTTAATTTCCCTCATTGTATCTCCATTATTAGTTAGTAGCGATCCAAGATATTCAAAACTCTCCACTTCTTCCAGTTTTTCCTCATTGATACTTATTTCAGTTGCCTTGTTTGTTTTGTCAGTTGTCATCAATTTAGTTTTCTTTGCATTAAGATAGAGGTTCTGCTCTTCGCTGTTCTTGCGGACTGACATAATTAGTTTTTCCATTCCTTTTTGTGTTGTGGACAGCAATACTGTGTCATCAGCATATCTAATCTCTGGTATTTCATAACCTCCAACTGTTATAGCATCGTAATATTCTTTGTCTACATCTTCTCTAACATTCCTCATTATATTTTCAGTATACAAGTTAAATAAGTAGGGTGACAATATGCACCCCTGACAGACCCCTTGTTTTATGTCAAACCAAGTTGTTGTTTCACCATTTATTCTTATTGCTGCTTGTTGGTTTAGATACAGGAGTGATGTTAATTGTATCAAATGTGTTGGAAATCCCATTTTTTCCATTATTTCCCAAAGTTTCTGGTGTTGTACACATTCAAAGTTCTTCTATAACAACAATATACGTCAACACTGTCTTAGTTCTTCTATAACAACAATATACGTCAACATTGTCTTAGTTCTTCTATAACAACAATATACGTCAACACTGTCTTAGTTCTTCTATAACAGTAATATACGTGAACATTGTCTTAGTTCTTCTATAACAACAATATACGTGAACATTGTCTTAGTTCTTCGATAACAACAATGTACACGAACATTGTCTTAGTTCTTTTATAACAACAATGTACACAAATATTGTCTGAATTCTTCTAATCTACAACAACAATGTTCACGAACACTGTCTGAATTCTTCTACAACAACATTGCATATGAACATTGTCTTAGTTCTTCTACAAACACAATGTACACGAAGACAGTCTTAGTTCTTCTATAACAACAATGTACATGAACAGTGTTTGAATTATTCTATAACAACAATGTACATGAACAGTGTTTGAATTATTCTATAACAACAATGCACACCAACAATGTTTGGGTTCTTCTATAACAACAATGTACACGAACATTGTCTTAGTTCCTCTTTAATAACAATGTACATGAACATTTAGCTTTTATACATGGACACTCAGCCCGTGTGTGTCAACACAAGCTACATAGTTGTTGGTTTGTCACTGCTGAAATGTGTAAGATGTATGTCTGATGTAAAAACTATCCATAGCTCTTCATCGATATACTGTGCTGCAAGATATATATTATCATAAGTGCTGCTGCTACATAATAAATATGGTGGTAGCACATATCTGTGTGTATGTGTGTTAGATGTAGTACCGTGCTATGTCAAAGTGTGTGCTTTGTGTGCGTGCTGTGCTGGTAATGTCTTAGTTCTGGCCGTTAGCGCGGGGACCAAGGGGAGATTATCTCGGCCGTGAGATCGTGCAAGAGGAGATAATCCTGGAGGTGAGACGTGCCCAGAGAGATTATTCTGCCCTAGGACCCTCAAGGGGGATAAGTTTTAGGTGTTGAAGAAGAGGAGAGGAGGAGAGGAGACGGGAGGAGAGGAGAGGATTTACACAGTGCAGACCAGCTCATCACCTCACACACACACACACACACTCACACCGCCATCTCTCTCCCACATCTGAATATACCACAAGCTATCTTTACTATTATTGTAAAGCAGATATGAGACTGTCTGTCTGCCAGTATGTTTGTCTGTCAATATCTGCATCTGTCTGTCAATATGTTTGTTTATTTGTCAGTATGGATTTTAAAAATATGTTTGTCAATAAGCATATGTTCATGTCAGTACATTTGTCTGTCTGTGAAGATGTGTATCCGCCTGCCAGTATGCTTATCTGTCATTCTGTATGTCTGCCTGCTAATAAGTCTGTCTGTTTATCTGCAGGCTTCCTTCTCTGTTGTTGGAATCTGTCGTATTTGAGTCTTGAAATAGTTGATGTTTTTATGTCTGTCTGTCGGTCTCCCCGATGTTTCTCGATCTTTCTGAGCGTCTGTCTGTCTCTCTGAGTATCTGTCTGTCTCTCTAAGTGTATGTCTGTCTCTCTAAGTGTCTGTTTCTCTGATTATCTGTCTGTCTTTCTGAGTATCTTCTCTCTGAGTGTCTGTCTGTCTCTAACTGTGTCTCTGAGTGTTTGTTTGTCTGTCTCTCTGAGTGTCTGTCTGTCTCTCCGAGACATGAAGCAGGAAGACAGATGGGAAAACAAAATGTAGACTTTTCATGACCTTCCCAGGAAGATTTCCCCCCCCCCCCCCCCCCGTCCATGGTTGTCTCCTTTCTAAAGTTTTTTTTTAAGTTGTATTTTTTGTTGTTGTTTACACACTGTACAAAATGTCCTGTTATTACACATAGCACGTGTATAAAATGTCCTGTTATTACTCATAGCACGTGTACAAAATGTCCTGTTATTACACATAGCACGTGTATAAAATGCACTGTTATTACTCATAGCACGTGTATAAAATGTCCTGTTATTACACATAGCACATGTATAAAATGTCCTGTTATTACACATAGCACATGTATAAAATGTCCTGTTATTACACATAGCACATGTACAAAATGTCCCATTGAGAATACTGCATAATAATGGGAGAGAACATGAAGAACACTACATTAAATCATCTTTGTCGGCCACATGGACAGAACATGAAGAACACTACATTAAATCATCTTGGTCGGCCACATTGACAGAACATGAGGAACATTACATAAATCACCTTGGTCGGCCACAAGGACAGAACAAAAGAGAGAACAGTTTGAAGCAATCTTCCTTTCCAAGCTGGTACAAACTGATACTAGGTTCTCCAGCTTCTGTCTTCTCATGTCGTGTCCAAGTTCTCCAGCTTCTGTCTTCTCATGTCATGTCCAAGTTCTCCAGCTTCTGTCTTCTCATGTCGTGTCCAAGTTCTCCAGCTTCTGTCTTCCCATGTCGTGTCCAAGTTCTCCAGCTTCTGTCTTCTCATGTCGTGTTCAAGTTCTCCAGCTTCTGTCTTCCCATGTCGTGTCCAAGTTCTCCAGCTTCTGTCTTCCCATGTCGTGTCCAAGTTCTCCAGCTTCTGTCTTCTCATGTCGTGTCCAAGTTCTCCAGCTTCTGTCTTCTCATGTCGTGTCCATGTTCTCCAGCTTCTGTCTTCCCATGTCGTGTCCATGTTCTCCAGCTTCTTTCTCCTCATGTCATGTCCAAGAAATTTTGACTGTCTTTATCTTAGCATTTTAAGCAATTTTTATTGTTCTGAAACTTCCTTGAGAACCTCTTCATTTCTTCTTCTATCTGTCAACGGAAGTTGTTGCATCTTTCTACAAAACAATTTCCCTTTGTTTCTTTTTTGTTTTGTTTTGTTGTCATCTTTGTGTTGGTTGTCCAAGTTTCACAACCACATCGCAATGTTGGCTTCTAAGCAATGTAATACTCTTTTCCTCGCTTCTAGGGAAATCTTATTTGCTTGTATCTTCTTGAAGTCAGTAAAAAGCTGATTTGCCTTTTCGTGATTTTATTTCTTTTAGGCACTTGTAATCAGCATTATTCTTTTTATGAAGTAACTGGAATTATTTCCTTGTGTCAGTGTCTTCTTGTTTGACTTTTTCCTAGTGTCAGTGTCTTCTTGTTTAAATATATCCTTCTGTCAGAGTCTTCCTGTTTGATTATTTCCTTCTGTCAGTGTCTTCCTGTGTCATTATTTCCTTGTGTCAGTGTCTTCCTGTGTCATTATTTCCTTGTGTCAGTGTCTTCCTGTGTCATTATTTCCTTGTGTCAGTGTCTTCATGTTTGATTATTTCCTTGTGTCAGTGTCTTCATGTTTGATTATTTCCTTGTGTCAGTGTCTTCCTGTTTGATTATTTCCTTGTGTCAGTGTCTCATGTTTGATTATTTCCTTTATCAGTGTCCTTCTGTTACATTATTTCCTTGTATCGGTGTCTTCTTGTTTGAAAGGATGTTACTTTGTGGTGTTTTTACTCATTTTTGTTGTGTGTCTTCTGGCAGTTTTCTATGACTCTTCCGTTTCCCAAGAAATCTCGGCCGTGTAGTTCTTCAATCAGGCAGCAAGATTATAATACCTGGCCTGAAACCATGGATAATTATAATAACTGACCTGAAACCCTGGATAATTGTAATAACTGACCTGAAACCCTGGATAATTATAATAACTGACCTGAAACCCTGGATAATTATAGTAACTGACCTGAAACCCTGGATAATTATAATAACTGACCTGAAACCCTGGATAATTATAATAACTGACCTGAAACCCTGGATAATTATAGTAACTGACCTGAAACCCTGAATAATTATAATAACTGACCTGAAACCCTGGATAATTATAATAACTAACCTGAAACCTTGGATAATTATAATAACTGACCCGGAACCCTGGATAATTATAATAACTAACCTGAAACCCTGGATAATTATAATAACTAACCTGAAACCCTGGATAATTATAATAACTAACCTGAAACGCTGGATGATAATAGAGACCCCCCCCCACACACACACACACACAAAATCGCTGAGCATAGCAAAATTCGCCTCTCTCTCTCTCTCTCTCTCTCTCTCTGTTCTGACAGCAGTAAAGAAGATCTTGCAACATTGGCTGGAACTTCTTTACTAGTAGAGGTCCAGTTAACAAAAAGATATGACATGTTTTATACTGCTGAAATACATTTCTGTTCAGATGAAAAAAAAAATTAAGTTTGATTTTGATATAAGTACAGAGAAAGAGCATGCTGTTAACTCCTTGACAAGGGACATAGTTAAACTATTGAATCACCTCATCTACCTTTGTTTAAACAATTAGCATTATGGGATACCTCCATACTTTATGATGCGTGCTGCCATGATACATCCAGCCTTTATAATGCTGGCTTGCTCTCATGATACTTCCAGCTTTATGAAGTTGGCCTGCTCTCATGATACTACCAGCTTTATGAAGTTGGCTTGCTCTCATGACAATATCAGCTTTATAATGCTGGCATGCTCTCATATTACTTGCAGGCTTTATGATACTAGCTTGCTGTCATGATGCTTCCAGGCTGTATAATACTGGCTTCCTCTCGTAATTCTTCCAGCTTGTATGATACTGGCTTGCTGTCATCCTACTTGCAGCCTTTATGATACTGGCTTGCTGTCATGATATTTCCATTCTTTATGATGGGGGCTTCTTATATAAGTAATTAATAAACTATGAACTAGGCTGAGACTTTCTATCTGAGTCAAAACTTCAACGATTAGTAACAACAGGCAGAAATTATTCCAGAATAGCTTAAGAAGTTGATGCAGACAATTTGTTTTGTCTTCTTTTAAACAGCTGAGGCATAGACAAGATAAGACAGAAACAAGCCAAGACAGAGACAGCCTAACATAGATACAAGCTAAAACAGAGACAGGCTAAGACAGAGACAAGCTAAAACAGAGACAAATTAAGACAGAGACTTCTTGAGAGTTTGGAAACATCGAAGATTACATTTCTGCAAAAAAGGTACGACACTCGTTGAAGGACACCTTTTCAAAGTTATCAATTATTTAGGTGCTTCACAAAGTTATCAAGTATTTAGGTTCTCCACAAAGTTATCAAGTACTTAGGTTCTTCACAAAGTTATCATGTATTTACGTGCTTCACAAAGTTATCAAGTATTTAGGTGCTTCACAAAGTTATCAAGTATTTAAGAGCTTCACAAAGTTATCATGTATTTAGGTGCTTCATAAAATAAAAAACTGAAATAGAAAACACCAGAAACAGTGTTGTTGATTAGACAAACGAAAAACAGTCTAATCTTAACACACTAAAGTGCACATAAATATTCATACGCTAGCACACATAAACATACACACTAGCTAGAATACGTAAGCGTACATACTAGTTAGCACACATAAACGTGCACACTATCTAGCACACATAAACGTACACACTATCTAGCACACATAAACGTACACACTAGCTAGCAAAGTACACACTAGCTAGCACACATAAATGTACACACTAGCTAGCACACATAATACAATACTAGCTAGCACACATAAATGTACACACTAGCTAACACACATAAACTTACATACTAGCTAGTAGACATAAACGTACATACTAACTAGCACACATAAACATACATACTAGCTAGCACACATAAACATACATACTAGCTAGCATACATAAACATACACAGAAGCTAGCACATACATAAACATATATACAGATATACACCCTTGCACATATATATATATATATATATATACATACAGATATTTACGCTAACACACATAAACATACATACAGATATAAACGCTAACATATATATACATTCTGAAGAGAAGAGAGGCCAAATTAACAGGCATAAAATCCCTTGATGAGGTTGGAAGACTCACCGAAGACATGAAAAATTGGCGAACTACTTTGCTAGCCCTATGTAACGTTTAACGGCACGGGAAGGATATAAGATAAAAGATATATATACGTACATGCAGATATACACGCTAACACACATAAACATACATACAGATATACACGCTACCACACATGAACATACACATAGGCTAGCACACATAAGCATACACACAGGCTTACACACATAAACATACACACAAACATACATACATATATACATATTACCACACGTACACATAAGTTAGCAGACATAAAAAGCTAGCACTCGTAAACATACACACAAGCTAGCATACATAAACATACACACAGACATATATACAGATATATGCGCTAGCACACATAAACATAAATAAGAAATGAGAAAAGTGGACGATACATAGAGAGGTAAAATAAATGATGATAATTTCGAGGATAAATAACAAGAGAAATAGCCCTTGTAATACAAATATGAAATATGGTCAAATACATGTGGACTAGAAAATGTCTACACTTGTTTGAGACAGCTACAGAGTGCAGGCTTGAGAAAGTCCCCAGAGAGCATGCGCAGAGTCCTGTCTCAGCGCTAGCCATCACAACTCTACTTCCTGGGCCTACACTTCTAGTTCCTCGCAACCAAAGATGGCCGTAAATCTTCTCAAAGCCCAGGCTTATCTCCCTTACCCGACCATAGCTCCCAAGATGGAAACCCGGCCCTGCTTTGGTTTTTCGTGCAAGATACCCCCAGGGGCAAGTTTCCGCCTCTCCCTCAGTCCATCTTAGTGATTCCTGGGATATTTTAAGTCTGTCTGGTCTCCTTCATGACCCGCAGGGACCTGGGTTTGGTCTGGGCTGTGCACACTGGCACATGTTTTCTCGCCTGCACATGGCGGAGAGAATAAAACTCTGGCTAATCTCGTCCGAGCTGGCAGATAACTCGCCCTCAAGTCTCGGGTACCTTCTATAACACAAGTCACTCGGCCACGTCGACACACCCTCCCCTCTTTAACATTTCACATGTTTCATGTCCCCTGCAAGATCTTCTAGAACTTCTTTCATCTAAAATAACATCATCCACATCAATCACATAATTTGCATCAGTAATTTCCGTCACACTAATAACATCAGTTACATCAGTCGCGTCCATCATCTCAGTCATATAAATCATATCAACAACATCAATCCCGTAAACCATATCAATCACACCAATCACATAAATCACGCCATTCAGACCCATAACATCAGTCACATAAATTATATCATTCACGTTATAATGTAAATCACACCAGTCATATCACACTTTAGATGTCTGGTAGTCGTAAATCACATCAGTCTTACTACACTTTAGATGTCTGATCGTCGTAAATCACATCAGTCTTACTACACTTTAGATGTCTGGTAGTCGTAAATCACATCAGTCTTACTACACTCTAGATGTCTGGTAGTCGTAAATCACATCAGTCTTACTACACTCTAGATGTCTGGTAGTCGTAAATCACATTAGTCTTACTACACTCTAGATGTCTGATCGTCGTAAATCACATCAGTCTTACTACACTCTAGATGTCTGGTAGTCGTAAATCACATCAGTCTTACTACACTCTAGATGTCTGGTAGTCGTAAATCACATCAGTCTTACTACACTCTAGATGTCTGGTAGTCGTAAATCACATCAGTCTTACTACACTCTAGATGTCTGGTAGTCGTAAATCACATCAGTCTTACTACACTTTAGATGTCTGGTAGTCGTAAATCACATCAATTTTGGTTGTCATTTTATTTCCGCTTTCTCATTTATTTCTTTTTGCATAATGTTCTCTTGACATTGTATTACTGCACTCTAGAGTTGTGTGACAGCTGTGTTACTGTAGTCTAGAGTTGTGTGACAGCTGTGTTACTGTAGTCTGGAGTTATGTGACAGCTATGTTACTGAAGTCTAGAGTTGTGTGACAGCTATGTTACTGTAGTCTAGAGTTATGTGACAGCTATGTTACTGTAGTCTAGAGTTGTGTGACAGCTATGTTACTGTAGTCTAGAGTTGTGTGACTGCTGTGTTACTGTAGTCTGGAGTTATGTGACAGCTATGTTACTGTAGTCTAGAGTTGTGTGACAGCTGTGTTAGGAGTTGTGTGACAGCTATGTTACTGTAGTCTAGAGTTGTGTGACAGCTGTGTTGACGTAGTCTGGAGTTGTGTGACAGATATGTTATTTTATTCTAGAGTTGTGTGACAGCTATGTTACTGTAGTCTAGAGTTGTGTGACAGCTGTGTTACTGTAGTCTAGAGTTGTGTGATAGCTGTGTTGCTGTGGACTAGATTTGTGTGACGTGTGTTAGTATGACAGAAATATGTGAAATCTATGTTTATACGAGTATAATAATAAAAACACAAATAGTAAAAACATAAAAAGTTATCATTGCTAAATACACCAACCTTGCTTGTACAACTTTATGTTGGTGAACCATGGTTGTCAACGTCTGTACAACTTTGTGTTGGTGAAGCATGGCTGTTACTGTTATTGTATGTACAACTTTATGCTGGTAACGCATGGCTGTTATTGCTAATATATGTACAACTTTGTGTTGGTGAAGCATGGCTATTATTGTTAATGTATGTACAACTTTGTGTTGGTGAAGCATGGCTGTTATTGTTAATGTATGTACAACTTTGTGTTGGTGAAGCGTGGCTGTTATTGTCAATGTCTGCATGTTATTTTTTGTTTCAATACTGTGCATGAGAAGGCAGAGAAAAGTGGTAGCTACTTCTGAGACTAGCGTGTAGTGCCACTTCTTCCATCACTTAATGTAGCACGTGATATTCAGCTGACAAAGTGAATGTGCTGAGAAAACGCTCACCACAGGTCGCTCTGTCACACCCAGATCAGGTCGCCACTTGTTAACATCAAATATTCAAATGTGCAAGGTCAGCATCTCATTGTTACCACTTCCGGGGCAGAAGTAGGTGCATCCTTTTAGAATACCAACATAAGTGTGTGGGTGACTGTGTGGGTGTCTGTGTGGGTGTCTGTATGGCCTTCTGTGTGGGTGTAGATAATTATATTAACATATTTTCCTTGTGCAAGTTTACACACTATGTCAGATGATATCAGGAGGTGAAACGCCACATTCTGATTGTATGCAGTCTGCTAAGACAAACAAAATTATGTATACATAATATTGGTTATATCACAGGAAATTATGTAGAAACAATACAGGTTATATCATAGGGAACTATGTACAAACAATACTTGTTATATCATGCGAAATTATGTAGATATAATACTGGTTATATCATACGACATTCTTATCTTATATCTTATATCCTTCCCATGCCGTTAAACGTCACATAGTGCTCGCAGAGTAGTTCGCCAATTTATTGACATTATGTAGATATAATACTGGTTATATCATACGACATTATGTAGATATAATACTGGTTATATCATACGACATTATGTAGATATAATACTGGTTATATCATACGACATTATGTAGATATAATACTGGTTATATCATACGACATTATGTAGATATAATACTGGTTATATCATACGACATTATGTAGATATAATACTGGTTATATCATACGACATTATGTAGATATAATACTGGTTAAATCATACGACATTATGTAGATATAATACTGGTTAAATCATACGACATGTTGTAGATATAATACTGGTTAAACCATACGACATATTGTAGGCATAACTGTGTTATAACTAAGAGACGAGAGGAAGCATGTCGCTGTATCTAACTATATCAGATATTTATAATGGTTGTTAGGTGCCTTGCTAGCAGACACTGGCTATATGCTGCTTATCTATAGGTGTGTAATATGATATGCTGCTTATCTATAGGTGTGTAATATGATATGCTGCTTATCTATAGGTGTGTAATATGATATGCTGATTCTCTATAGGTGTGTAATATGATATGCTGATTCTCTATAGATCTTGTTCTGTGATATGATATGATGCTTCTTTATAGATCTTGCTCTGTGATATGATGTGCTTCTTGTCTATAGATCTTGTTCTGTGATATGATGTGCTTCTTGTCTATAGATCTTGTTCTGTGATATGATATAAGCTGCTTCTCTATAGATATTGTTCTGTGATATTTTCCCTCAACTCAGTTGGTCAGTTGTTGGTGTGCCATCATGTTATACTCTCCATGATTTTTTTCTTGGCCGTCCCCTGACTCTTTTCCCTTCTATCTTTCCTGTTGTTATAATATTTTCAAGCCCTCCCCTTCTCATTATATGTCCAATGAATGATAACTATCGTTTTATTATGAATTTAATTATGTTCCTTTGTACATTTTATTTTGTTAGACATTCCCTGTTTGTTGTCTTAGTTGTTCATGTTGTCTTAGTTGTTCATGTTGTCTTAGTTGTTCATGTTGTCTTAGTTGTTCATGTTGTCTTAGTTGTTCATGTTGTCTTAGTTGTTCATGTTGTCTTAGTTGTTCATGGTATTCTTAACACTCTTCAGAGAAACCGTATCTCTGTTGCTTCTAGTGATGTTTGATCTGTTCATTATCCATGATTCATTTCCGTAGTGTAGGATAGGCTCAGTTTAGAATTCATTTTCTGATACCCAGTAATAGAGATGCTTAAAACATATGTCTCTCATCTGTCTGTAAGATATTTTGGCTTGGCATGTTCAGTTTTTTATGTTAAAGAGATGCATTTTCCACTGTTGATGTCAGAGGTGTATTTTCTATTTGTAATGTTAAGGTACCATTTTATTATTATTTTTTTTAATGTTAGGTGAGCATTTTCCATCTGTTACTACTAGCGTGGCCAGATATTTAAATGTGTTCACTTGTCTTAAGGTAGTTCCTTGTACTTTAACACTCCTTGTAGGCGAGTTTTTCTTTCATCATATGACCAGTGTTTGTTTTGTAGCTATTTAGGGCAAGTTTTTTCATCTGACTTTCTGGCATTACTAGATCTAATCATTTGTGTAGGCTCTTTTCATCTTTGACTGGTAGAACTGTATCATCTGCATGTTGTAGGTTGTTCATGTTGTAGGTTGTTCATGTTGTCTTAGTTGTTCATGGTATTCTTAATATTCTTCAAAGAAACCATATTTCTGTTGCTTCTAGTGCTCTTTGTATTGATCTGTTCATTGTCTGCAGCAATGAGCCACAATGGCTTGGAAAGCTGAATGAATGAATGAGCACTATATCATCTGCATGTTGTAAGTTGTTTACATCGTAGCCTCCAACTGAAATTCCTGGTTTGTTTCTGATTTCCCTCATGATATTTTCGCTGTGTACTGAGAACAGATCTGTGAGAGGATACATCCTTGCCTTATTGATTGATATTTCCTATCCTGATGGCTGCTTCTTGATTTCAGTACATATTTGCCATCAGTACTTATGTCCTCACATTTTCATAATTTCATCATATTTCATTTTGTCGCAACCTTTGGTATAGCTAATGAAGCATACAAATAAGTCCTTCTGTACTTCAAAAATTCTCTCAGGCAGAGTTCTTAGCACATATATGGCATTACATGCTCTTTTTTCTTCTACAGATCCAAAGCGCACATCTCTAACTTCCATTTGTATTATACATCTAGTTCTTCTCATAATAATTCTAAACAGCAGTTTTCTGATATGATACGAAAGGCTTATTGTTCTGAAGTCATGACACTGTGGCCCCTGATTTCTTTGGCAAAGTTTTGAAGATGGATTTTCATAGTTCTGTATATATCCAGTGTTACAGATATCATTATTTATTAATTTTGTTATTACTTTCACAATAGATTCACTAAGAGTTTCTAATTCCTCCACAGATATTTGATCTGGTCCTGTCACTTTCTTATCTCTCTTATTTCTAACTTCACAGAGGCCTCATCTTATTTCTAATCTGACAGAGGTCTCATCTTATTTTTAAATTGACAGAGGTCTCATCTTATTTCTAACTTGACGGAGGTCTAATTTCTCTTTTCCCTAACTTGACGGAGGTCTCATCTTAAACTTGACGGAGGTCTCATCTTATCTGTAACTTGACGGAGGTCTCATCTTATTTCTAACTTGACGGAGGTCTCGTTTCACTTATTCCAACTTGACGTAGGTCAGATCTCTTTTACGCCGAACTTGACGTAGGTCTGATATCTCTTATTTCTAACTTGACAGAGGTCTGATCTCTCTTATTCCTAACTGACGGAAGTCTGATCTCTCTTATTCCTAACTTGACGGAGGTCTGATCTCTCTTATTCCTAACTTGACGGAGGTCAGATCTCTCTTACTCTGAACTTGACGTAGGTCTGATCTCTCTTATTCCTAACTTGACGGAGGTCTGATCTTTGCTGGAATGAAGTTATTACATAATTAATGTTACTTCTGTCACCGAAGTTTCTGCATCCAGAAGCCAGGGCTTGACCTAGATCTGCTGGCTTTAATATTGTCAACGTTTGACACCAGCCATCTTTCCACCTATATCGTGGCTCAACCTGGTTGGTGCGGCACATACCTAGGTCCATGTGCCGTCAGGTGCAGACTGGCACGTGAGAAAACAGATACTCACATACAATCCTCAACAGAAAACTCTTACAGACTGCGATAAACAACACTCACATACAGCACGTGCTAGTCGGCAGACATTATTTATGCACTTGTGACAACCGTCTTAAGTCAGACAGGAAACCAGGGGCGGGCTCGCCTTCCACAGCCCGGTCATAAAATGGAGACGAAACGGAAGATGAACGAGCTTCATGTCAGGCTAGCCGAGGCTTGTTCACGTGATGAGTTCGTAAAACCTGTGACATTTTTAATACCCACCTCCAAAGTTCTCTAATCATTCCCGTGCCTTGATTGGGACCGCCTCTGACACGCTGACTGGGGCCCCCTCTTACACGCTGCTGGGGCCGCTTCATACTTTAGCGCAGATTTTTCATCTTTCATGTTTGGCGTGGCATGCAGGAAGCGATGTTTCGTTTGTTGAAAGTTGTTGAAATGCAAGAGCAACTGGCCCAGGATAAGATGTTTTACGGGTCGACTGGAGGTGTGGATCCAGGGAAGCAGACAAATAAAGACACCTGTTGTTAAATAGGCGAGAAGAGACATATCGACAGACAAATAGGCAGACAGCGAGAAGAGACATATAGGCAGACAAATAGGCAGGCAGATGGCGATGAGACATTGGCAGACAGACGGTGAGAAGAGATAAATAGGCAGACAGACGGTGAGAAGAGACAAATAGGCAGACAGACGGTGAGAAGAGACAAATAGGCAGATAGACGGTGAGAAGAGACAAATAGACAGACAGACGGTGAGAAGAGACAAATAGGCAGACAGACAGTGAGAAGAGACAAATAGGCAGGCAGATGGCGAGAAGAGACAAATAGGCAGACAGACGGTGAGAAGAGACAAACAGGCAGACAGACTGAGACAGTGAGAACTGATAGACGGAGTGTAACCGACTTAAAGAGATGATAAGAATGTGAAAGGAAAACAAAAAGAAAGGAGAGGGAATACGGGAAACTGGGAGAATACATGGAGACTGGGAGAATACATGGAGACTGGGAGATTACATGGAGGCTGGGGAATAAAAGGGAGCTTGGGAAATTTATTATTGGACATTAAAAATAATATAGAAGGAGCCCTTCTGGTGGTATTATCATAAAGACTATCAACAGATGGTGTCTACTAACTGTTTTAACGTTTATCAACAGACGGCGTCTGCTGACTGTTTCAACGTTTATCAACAGATGGTGTCTGTTGACTGTTTTTATAAACAGATTGTGTTACCGACTGTTTTAAAGTTAACGAAAACAAACAGTACACTGTACCTGATGACTATTGTAACTAGTATGTAAATAAGCACTGCACTATACCTGATGACTGTTGTATTTATGAAAACCGTGCACTATACCTGATGACTGTTAAGTTTATGAAAATAAACAATGCACTATAACAGATGATTGTTGTAAAGTTTATGAAAACAAACAATATACCATAAAAAGCTGAATCAGTTTAGCCACGATATAAAACTGTTGAATCAGTTTAGCCAGGATATAAAAATCTAAATCAATTAAGCGACGATATAAAAAGCTGACAACAATTATTGAGGAAAGACGCTGGTGATGGTTGGAACATGTGCTCCGAATGACTGACAACTCACTACCAAAAATAGCACTAAGATGGACACCACAGGGGAGCAGAAGTAAGGGTAGACCAAAAGAGACATGGAGAAGAACAACAGAAAGGATGTTGAGCAATAGAGGGCTCACCTGGGCAAGAGCTGAAAAAAAAGCGAAGGACAGGCATTTGTGGAAAACCCTTGCGGAAGCCCCATGTGCCCTGGGCACTTAAGGTTCAGAGAGAGAGAGAGATAAAAAGCTGAGCCAGTTTAGCCACGTTATATAAAAAAAACGAGTCAGTTTAGCCACAATATTAAAACCTGAGTCAGTTTAGCCACAATATTAAAAGCTGAGTCGGTTTAGCCACAATATTAAAAGCTGAATCAGTTTAGCCAGGCTACTGTTTCGTATTGAAAAGTTAAAATTTCAACAAGTAACAACCACATACATCCCTATTTAACAACCACATACATCCCTATTTAACAACCACATACATCCCTATTTAACAACCACATACATCCTTATTTAACAACCACTTACATCCCTATTTAACAACCACATACATCCCTATGTAACAACCACATACATCCTTATTTAGCAACCACATACATCCCTATTTAACAACCGCATACATCCCTATTTCATACGATTATAACCAGCCACTTTATTTGGACAGAAGAAAGAAAAGCATCACTAGAAGACATCAGTTGTCTTGTCTGTGCAAGCCACATGGTGATTACTAATTTAGCAATATCTGAGAGAGAGAGAGAGAGAGAGAGAGAGAGAGAGAGAGATAAGTATTGTTTTTCTGTTGTAGCTGTGACAGTCACTTTCCTGTCACACGCACAAAACAGAATATGACATGAGACAGGGTCACCTGGTGACTAGAAGACATGTAAGTAAAGGTGAGCTGACTGCCAGTGGGGGGGTTGGTACAGGTGGGAGTGGAATCAGGGGAGTGGAATCAGGGGAGTGGAATCAGGGGGGTGGAATCAGGGGAGTGGAATCAGGGGAGTGGAATCAGGGGAGTGGAGTGTTGAGAGGAGAAAGGCGTGTAAGTCCGGATAGATGAAAGTTAACCTGACAGAGAGAGAGAGAGAGATAGACAGAGAGAGAGAGAGAGAGAGAGAGAATGAGTTTAACTTGCAAAGAGGGAAGAATTGTGCACCTGGTCCGCGTGATATTTTTCCTCTTTATCTCCCAGTTTTCACACTCCATGTCACTGTGTTATCGACTTCTGACGGGCATAAATACCAACTTCTGCTCTCTTTTCTTATTTAGACATTTAGTGACAAAACTTGTACTTTCCACTCTTATCTAGACATTCAGCAACAAAACTTGTACCTTTTATCTAGACATTCAGTGACTAAACGTGTACCTAACACTCTTATCTAGACATTCAGTGACAAGACTTGTAACTTCCACTCTTATCGAGACATTCAGCAACAAAAATCGTGCCTTCCATTGTTATCCAGACATTCAGCAACAAAACTTGTACCTTCCACTCTTATCTAGACATTCAGCAACAAAACTTGTACCTTCCACTCTTATCTAGACATTCAGCAACAAAACTTGTACCTTCAACTCTTATCCAATCATTCAGCAACAAAACTTGTACCTTCCACTCTTATCTAGACATTCAGCAACAAAACTTGTACCTTCCACTCTTATCTAGACATTCAGCAACAAAACTTGTACCTTCCACTCTTATCTAGACATTCAGCAACAAAACTTGTACCTTCCACTCTTATCCAGACATTCAGCAACAAAACTTGTACCTTCCACTCTTATCTAGACATTCAGCAACAAAACTTGTACCTTCCACTCTTATCCAGACATTCGGCAATAAAACTTGTACCTTCCACTCTTATCCAAACATTCAGCAACAAAACGTGTACCTTCCACTCTTATTCAGACATTCAGCAAGAATATTTTTTTTATTCGTTCACTTTTATCCACCTGGCGGCCTGGTTAGCTGAGTGGTTAGGCGCTAGATTTACTAATCCGTTGGTGCTGGGTTCGGTCTCAGCAGTGGGATCTTTTTCTTCTACACACAAGAAAGGCCCTGGGTCCACCCAGACTCTAAAAACAGGTAGCAGAGAAATCTGGGAAGGTAAAGCGGCCAGGTGTGACACTGACCACATCACACTTTCATGTCCCGAAGGTTGTGGAAATAACCGGACGAACACCATATCCTCAACATGCCTTAGTTGCTTGAAAACGGGATTTTACCTTGCTTTATCCAGATACTCGGCGATTTTATTTATTTACTTTCCACTCTTATCTCCAAGCGTGCGCAAGTAAACACACAGACACGCACACACACACGCACGAACACAATCAAGTAGGTGTTGTAAACTTACCTTTACGCTCAGACGTAAACTTATCTTTACACTCTGACAGTTTTATCAGTCCAACAAATTTCTGTCCATTGGTTGCGGTACAGAACACCTTTCTACAGTACATGATGACTACTTTATACTTGATACAGTACATGATGACTACTTTATACTTGATACAGTACATGATGACTACTTTATACTTGGTACAGTACATGTTGACTACTTTATACTTGATACAGTACATGATGACTACTTTATACTTGATACAGTACATGATGACTACTTTATACTTGATACAGTACATGATTACTACTTTATACTTGATACAGTACATGATGACTACTTTATACTTGATACAGTACATGATTACTACTTTATACTTGATACAGTACATGATGACTACTTTATACTTGATACAGTACATGTTGACTACTTTATACTTGATACAGTACATGCTATTTACTTTATACTTGTCTAAAGTTTAGAGCTAAGAACAGTATAAATCGTAACATGTTGCAACATCTACACCAGACAGATACTGACAGTGTTTGAAATGATAGAAAGAACACCGTTCTTGAGTTTTAAGTGAGATGGGAAGGTATTCTAAAAGTATGCGGCAGAGCAAACACAGTTATTCTTGCACAAGTCAAGACTTGGTTTGGGCAGAAAAATTTAACCATGTTTAATTTTAGATTGACTTAATGACTACAGGTAGGACTGACCTCGGGTAGGAGGAAGTTCTATGAGCTAACTAGGAAAAAAGTAAGAACAGCTTTATTAATTAAAGAGCACACAGCTGTGAGGTTTCAGCGTGACATTGTCTGACGGCTGATACCAGAAAATCAGATTTGCCTCTTTGGTTGGAGCCTTTGAAATTATTAGGTAGTAGTTTCGAAGCATTCTGGGTGATATCATACACATGTTTTTATACGCTGTCCCCTAATCTGAGACCAGTTTTATCAAAACAAGTTATCCTGCATCTTTTGCATTCGAGAGAATATATATATATATATATATATATAATATATATATATAATATCTCACATTACGAGACTTGCATGTGAATCCCTCATGGAGAGTGAGGATAGTTTTAGGAAAGGTGATTGTTTTCGTTTTCCAGACTACAGGAAAGGTAACAAAGCGAGGGTAGTTACATTTTCTGGTGCCAACATATGCAGGGTACCGCTTTAGGTGGCTATGGACGAGGATATCCTTAAGATTTGGCTCACGCTTGTATGCTAGTAGGGGTAGAACAGAAAAGATGTCAAGAGGATCAGGGTCAAGTTGGGTTAGTGGCAGATGGTGATAAAGAATTTTTTTAACTATCTGACTCCCTCTTACGACCCACCTATCACACATCACAAGTCTCCATTTATATGTTCCCTACATGTCACAAGTCTCCATTTATATGTTCTCTACAAGTCACACGTCTCCATTTTTATGTTCTCTACACATTACAAGTCTCCATTTATATGTTCTCTACAAGTCACAAGTCTCCATTTATATGTTCTCTACACGTCACAAGTCTCCATTTATATGTTCTCTACACGTCACAAGTCTCCATTTATATGTTCTGTGCACGTCACAAGTCTCCATTTATATGTTCTCTGCACGTAACAAGTCTCCATTTATATGTTCTCTACACGTCACAAGTCTCCATTTATATGTTCTGTACACGTCGCAAGCCTCCATTTATATGTTCTCTACACGTCACAAGTCTCCATTTATATGTTCTCTACACATCACAAGTCTCCATTTATATGTTCTGTACACGTCACAAGTCTCCGTTTAAATATTCTCTACATGTCACAAGTCTCCATTTATATGTTCTCTACACATCACAAGTCTCCATTTATATGTTCTCACACTCCATCATGCGCATTTCTGGATACAGCCTCTTACAAGCCACAGCTAAGTTCTCCATTTATTTTACTTATTCTGTTCTTTCCATTCCTACTTTTTACACAGCATTAATGTGAATTCATCTTTCCCTATTTCTTCGTCCTGTGTGTTTTTTTTTATATGATTAAGGATCACACAGAAACCTCACAACTGTATTATTGTTAATTAGTAAAGCTGATCCTACCTTTTTTCCTAGTTTATACATCTTGTTATCACAGGTAGAGTTGTTTATACTTACACACTAATTATTCGTATGACCTTACTTAGGTTTCTTAAGCAGCAGTCAATTCTTAGACAACTGTCAGAGTTTTGCTTTTGAGAAGTTTGTGGTATATGCTTGTCACTAGTAAGATTTTCTGTTGCTTCTTGAAGTGGGTAAATCTTTCATGAGTTAGATGTTTATTACAAGTAAGATTTTCTGTTGCTTCTTGAAGTGGGTAAATCTTTCATGAGTTAGATGTTTATTACAAGTAAGATTTTCTGTTGCTTCTTGAAGTGGGTAAATCTTTCATGAGTTAGATGTTTATTACAAGTAAGATTTTCTGTTGCTTCTTGAAGTGGGTAAATCTTTCATGAGTTAGATGTTTATTACAAGTAAGATTTTCTGTTGCTTCTTGAAGTGGGTAAATCTTTCATGAGTTAGATGTTTATTACAAGTAAGATTTTCTGTTGCTTCTTGAAGTGGGTAAATCTTTCATGAGTTAGATGTTTATTACAAGTAAGATTTTCTGTTGCTTCTTGAAGTGGGTAAATCTTTCATGAGTTAGATGTTTATTACAAGTAAGATTTTCTGTTGCTTCTTGAAGTGGGTAAATCTTTCATGAGTTAGATGTCAGCAGTCCTACCAGACTGGAGCAACAGATCAGTGTATCTGTACCTGTGATATGTTGAAGGGGACAGACAGAGAACCAGATAAAAAATGAGAGAAAAAGAGAGACAGACAGACTGAGAAATAATAAAACTGAGAGAGATATGAAAGAGAAGAGTTATTGAGAGAGAGAGAGAGAGTGAACTAGAGAGAGTTATAAAAGGCAGGAGTTACTGAGAGAGTGAGTTATGAAAGAGAAGTTATTGAGAGAGAGTTGTAAAAGAGGAGTTATTGAGAGAGAGTTGTGAAAGAGGAGTTATTGAGAGAGAGTTATAAAAGAGGAGTTATTGAGAGAGAGAGAGAGAGAGAGAGAGAGAGAGAGAAGAGAGAGAGAGTTAAGAAAGAAAAGAGTTATTAAGAGAGAGAAGAAAGCAAGGAGTTATTGAGAGAGAAAGAGTCATGAAAGAAAGGAGTTAGAGAGAGAGAGAGAGAGAGTTAAGAAAGAAAGGAGTTATAGAGAGAGAGTTAAGAAAGAAATGAGTTATTGAGAGAGAGAGAGAGAGAGTTAGAGAGAGAGAGAGAGTTAAGAAAGAAAGGATTATAGAGAGAGTTAAGAAAGAAATGAGTTATTGAGAGAGAGAGAGAGAGAGTTAAGAAAAAAAGAAGTTATTGAAAGAGAGAGAGAGAATTAAGAAAAAAAGAAGTTATTGAGAGAGAGAGAGAGAGTTAAGAAAGAAAGGAGTTATTGAGAGAAGGTCATGAAAGAAAGGAGTTATTGAGATAGAAAGATAGTTATAAAAGAAAGGAGTTTGAGAGAGAGGAAGAGTTAAGAAAGAAAGGAGTTATTGAGAGAGAGAAAGAGAGAGAGAGAGTCATGAAAGAAAGGAGTTATTGAGAGAGAAAGTTAAGAAAAAAGGAGTTACTGAGAGAGAGAGAGAGAGAGAGAGAGAGTTAAGAAAAAAAGGAGTTCTTGAGAGAGGGTCATGAAAGAAAGGAGTTTTTGAAAGAGAAAGATGAAAGAAGTTATTGAGAGAGAAAGTTAAGAAAGAAAGAAATTGTTGATAGAAGAAAGAAAGGAGTTATTGATAGAAAGAGAGAGAGAGAGAGAGTTAAGACAGAAAGGAGTTATTGAGAGAGAGTTAAGAAAGAAAGGAGTTATCGAGACAGGGAGATTGATTGATTTATTGATCTTTATTTCAAAGAGAGAGAGAGAGAGAGTTAAAAAAGAAAGGAGTTATTGAGAGAGAGATTTATGAAAGAAAGACTTATTGAGCGAGAGAGAGAGAAAGAGAGAGAGAGAGTTATGAAAGAAAAGAGTTATTGAGTGAGAGACAGAGAGAGAGAGAGTTACGAAAGAAAGGAGTTATTGAGAGAGAGGTAGGGAGAGTTATAAAAGAGAAGAGAGTTATGAAAGAAAAAGAGTTATTGAGGGAGAATTATGAAACAAAGGAGTTATTGAGAGAGAGAGGAAGAGAGAGAGAGAGAGAGAGGATATGAAAGAGAGAAAAATGTAATGAAAAAGAGAGAATTAATGAGGTAATTAGTAGACAAATACTGAGACAACAAAACTGGTAAATAACTGGTAAATAACTCCTAAATAACTGATATATAACGCCTAAATAATTTCTTAAATAACTGCTAAAATAAACACTATATAACTCCTAAATAACTCCTACATAACTGCTAAATAATTACTATGTAATTGCTAAATAATTGCGATATAACTCTTAATTAACTGTTAAATAGCTGCTACATAAATCGTAAATAACTGCTAAATAGCTTCTAAATAACTGTTAAATGACTGCCAAATAACTGCTAAATAATCACAGAAATCGAATCATGATTATAAGCATCAATCAGCATTCCAAAATGTTGAAACTTGTCCTCACCAATCCCACAATACAAAAACTTGAAACTTGTCCTTATCAATCGAACAGTACAAAAACTTGAAACTTGTCCTCATCAATCCCACAATACAAAAACTTGAAACTTGTCCTCATCAATCCCACGGTACAAAAACTTGAAACCTATCCTCATCAATCCAACAATATAAAAACTTGAAACTTGTCCTCATCAATCCCACAATACAAAAACTTGAAACTTGTCCTCATCAGTCCCACAATACAAAAACTTGAAACTTGTCCTCATCAGTCCCACAATACAAAAACTTGAAACTTGTCCTCATCAGTCCCACAGTACAAAAACTTGAAACTTGTCCTCATCAATCCCACAATACAAAAACTTGAAACTTGTCCTCATCAATCCCACAGTATAAAAACTTGAAACTTGTCCTCATCAATCCCACAATACAAAAACTTGAAACTTGTCCTCATCAATCCCACAATACAAAAACTTGAAACTTGTCCTCATCAATCCCACAATACAAAAACTAACTCCACGACTGTTCCTCAGGGATGTCTCATTTTCAGTATGGCTGGGATTCCATGCATCCATCAATTGTAAATTCACCATGGAAGTCATGCATCCATCAGTTGTAAATTCACCATGGAAGTCGTGCATCCATCAGTTGTAAATTCACCATGGAAGTCATGTATCCATCAGTTGAAAACACACCACTGAAGTCATGTATCCATCAGTTTTAAATTCCCCTCGGATTCTATGTATTCTTCGTTTGTAAATTCCCCACTGATTCCATGTATCTAATACTTCTAAATCCCCCATGTATTCATCAGTTGTAAATTCCCCACTGATTCTATGTACCATCAGTTCTAAATTCCCCACGGATTCCATGTATCCATCAGTTGTAAATTACCAACTGATTCCGTGTATCCGTCAGTTGTAAAGTACCAACTGATTCCATGTATCCGTCAGTTGTAAATTCCCAACTGATTCCATGTATCCGTCAGTTGTAAATTCCCAACTGATTCCATGTATCCATCAGTTGTAAATTCCCCACTGATTCCATGTATCCATCAGTTGTAAATTCCCCACCGATTCCATGTATCCATCAGTTGTAAATTCCTTCGAAACATCTTATCCTCTGGTTTCATTCTCTTGAAGAATGCCATCTTGTCTTTACGCCCATCAAGAACATTTCAACACTGTCTTCGACGGGAAAACTGTATGTAATATTTCAACACTGTCTTCGACGGGAAAACTGTATGTAATATTTCAACACTGTCTTCGACGGGAAAACTGTATGTAATATTTCAACACTGTCTTCGACGGGAAAACTATGTAACATTTCAACACTGTCTTCGACGGGAAAACTGTATGTAATATTTCAACACTGTCTTCGACGGGAAAACTGTATGTAACATTTCAACACTGTCTTCGACGGGAAAACTGTATGTAACATTTCAACACTGTCTTCGACGGGAAAACTGTATGTAATATTTCAACACTGTCTTGTATCCTGTAGTTCACATTCACTGGTTCTCAAGTGTGACGCAGCCAACGATACCGTGTTAGGCTGGGTGAAGCGTTTTAGGCTAGGTGTAGCGTGTTAGGCTAGGTGTAGCGTGTTAGGCTAGGTGTAGCGTGTTAGGCTAGGTGTAGCGTGTTAGGCTAGGTGTAGCGTCTTAGGACGAGTGTTGTGTTTTAGGTTAGCTGTAGCGTGTTAGGCTGAGTGTAGCGTGTTTGTTAGGATTAGAATGTTAGCTTGGGTGTAGCGTGTTAGGCTGGATGTAGGTGTAAGGCTGGGTGTAGCGTGTTATGCTGGATGTAGGTGTTAGGCTGGGTGTAGCGTGTTATGCTGGATGTAGGTGTTAGGCTGGGTGTAGCGTGTTATGCTGGATGTATCGTGTTAGACTGGGTGTAGCGTGTTATGCTGGATGTATCGTGTTAGACTGGGTGTAGCGTGTTATGCTGGATGTATCGTGTTAGACTGGGTGTAGCGTGTTATGCTGGATGTATCGTGTTAGACTGGGTGTAGCGTGCTTGTTTGGCTTAGAATGTTAAGCTGGATGTAGCTTGTTAGGTTGAGTGTAGCGCGTTAGGCTAGATGTACCATGTTAGGTTTAGTGTGTTCGTATGAGTGTAGCGTGTTAGTCTGAGTGTAGCGTGTTAGTCTGAGTGTAGCGTGTTAGTCTGGGTGTAGCGTGTTAGTCTGAGTGTAGCGTGTTAGTCTGAGTGTAGCGTGTTAGTCTGGGTATAGAGTATTAGTCTGGGTATAGAGTATTAGTCTAGGTATAGATTGTTAGTCTGGGTATAGAGTGTTAGTCTAGGTATAGAGTGTTAGCCTGGGTATAGAGTATTAGTCTAGGTATAGAGTGTTAGTCTGGGTACAAAGTATTAGTCTAGGTATAGAGTTTAGGCTGGGTATAGAGTGTTAGGCTGGGTATAGAGTGTTAGTCTAGGTATAGAGTGTTAGCCTGGGTATAGAGTATTAGTCTAGGTATAGAGTGTTAGTCTGGGTACAAAGTATTAGTCTAGGTATAGAGTTTAGGCTGGGTATAGAGTGTTAGTCTGGGTATAGAGTATTAGTCTAGGTATAGAGTGTTAGTCTGGATATAGAGTATTAGTCTAGGTATAGAGTATTAGTCTGGATATAGTCTAGGTATAGAGTATTAGTCTAGGTATAGAGTGTTAGTCTGGGTATAGAGTATTAGTCTAGGTATAGAGTGTTAGTCTGGGTATAGAGTGTTGGTATAGAGTGTTAGTCAGGGTACATAGTATTAGTCTAGGTATAGAGTTTAGGCTGGGTATAGAGTGTTAGGCAGGGTATAGAGTATTAGTCTAGGTATAGAGTGTTAGTCTGGGTATAGAGTATTAGGCTGGGTATAGAGTATTAGTCTAGGTATAGAGTGTTAGTCTGGGTATAGAGTATTAGGCTGGGTGTAGAATATTAGGCTGTATGTTGAGTGTTAGTCTGGGTATAGAGTATTAGGCTGGGTGTAGAGTGTTAGTATGAGTATAGAGTATTAGGCTGGGTGTAGAGTGTTTGTCTGGTATAGAGTATTAGGCCGGGTGTAAAGTATTAGGCTGGGTGTAGAGTGTTAGGCTGGTTGCAGAGTGCTAGGCTTGGTGTAGAGTGTTAGCTGGATTTAACGTATTTGGTTGGGTTTAGCGTTTTAGGCTAGGCGTAGCGTGTTAGGTTTGATTTAACGTGTTAGGCTTTGTTTATCGTGTTAATCTTGGTGTAACGTCTTGGGTTGGCTTTAAAGTGTTAGACTTGGTGTATCATGTAAGGCTTTGTGTATCATGTAAGACTTGGTGTAACATGTAAGGCTTTGTGTAACATGTAAGGCTTTGTGTATCATGTAAGGCTTTGTGTATCATGTAAGGCTTGGTGTAACATGTAAGGCTTTGTGTATCATGTAAGGTTTGGTGTAACATGTAAGACTTGGTGTAACATGTAAGGCTTGGTGTATCATGTAAGGCTTTGTGTATCATGTAAGACTTGGTGTAACATGTAAGGCTTGGTGTAGCGTGTAAGGCTTGGTTTAACGTGTTAGGTGTAACATGTTAGGCTCAATGTAGTGTGTTAAGCTGAGTGCTGCGTGCTAGGCTGAGTATAACGTGTTAGGCTGATTATATAGTGTTAGGCTGATTATATAGTGTTAGGCTGATTATATAGTGTTAGGCTGAGTGTAGCGTGTTAGGCTGATTATATAGTGTTAGGCTGATTATATAGTGTTAGGCTGAGTGTAGCATGTTAGGCTGATTATATAGTGTTAGGCTGAGTGTAACGTGTTAGGCTGATTATATAGTGTTAGGCTGAGTGTAGCGTGTTAGGCTGATTATATAGTGTTAGGCTGATTATATAGTGTTAGGCTGAGTGTAGCGTGTTAGGCTGATTATATAGTGTTAGGCTGAGTGTAACGTGTTAGGCTGATTATATAGTGTTAGGCTGATTATATAGTGTTAGGCTGAGTGTAGCGTGTTAGGCTGATTATATAGTGTTAGGCTGATTATATAGTGTTAGGCTGAGTGTATCGTGTTAGGCTGATTATATAGTGTTAGGCTGAGTGTATCGTGTTAGGCTGATTATATAGTTTTAGGCTGATTATATAGTGTTAGGCTGATTATATAGTGTTAGGCTGATTATATAATGTTAGGCTGATTATATAGTGTTAGGCTGATTATATAGTGTTAGGCTGATTATATAGTGTTAGGCTGAGTGTAGCGTGTTAGGCTGATTATATAGTGTTAGGCTGAGTGTAGCGTGTTAGGCTGATTATATAGTGTTAGGCTGAGTGTAGCATGTTAGGCTGATTATATAGTGTTAGGCTGAGTGTAGCGTATATATAAGACATTGTGACAGAATTTTCTGTTGTTGCAGTAAATAAATGAATGACGTCATCTTCCACTTGGCTTAGACTGCTGTTGCTTGTCTGTTGTGCTGACTACAGTTACTGACGTACAGACAGAAGACTGTTAGACTGCTTCTGCTTGTATGCTGCTGCTTGTCTGTTGTGCTGACTACAGTTACTGACGTACAGACAGAAGACTGTTAGACTGCTTCTGCTTGTATGCTGCTGCTTGTCTGTTGTGCTGACTACAGTTACTGACGTACAGACAGAAGACTGTTAGACTGCTTCTGCTTGTGCTGCTGCTGCTTGTCTGTTGTGCTGACTACAGTTACTGATGTTACAGACAAGACGACGAAACACTCCCTGAAGTGACATACTCTTTACAGGACATCCAGGACAATCACATACTGGCCCACTGGATATATCTATCAAGACTTGGCACTCACATCCGATTTATTGCGTGAACATGATGATGATGGTGAGGGCTGACGAGGAAAATATATGAAAACGATTTCTCAGAAACGTGCACACTCCAACACAAATAATTCCGGGCTGCTATCTAGCCAGGTTACTAATATAGCGCCATAAGAATTGAAGCTGGCTAACAACTATCACATACTTAACACGACTACATTTCTCAACACAGACCGGACTACACCACCTTCTCACTCCACAGTTAAAACCTGTCTCCTCTCTGATCTGAAACGTTCGTCTCAGACCCAGAACACAAAACTTACTTTCCACCTGCAACGAATGACTTGAAAATCACGAACTCTGACAGAGAAAACAAGCTCACAACAATCGTCTGATATCATCATATCTTATCTTGCTGTCTTACTACAAACGTCTGATGTCATCATACTGTCTTATCTTGGTGTCTTACTACAAACGTCTTATGTCATCATACTGTCTTATCTTGCTGTCTTACTACAAACGTCTGATATCATCATATCTTATCTTGCTGTCTTACTACAAACGTCTGATGTCATCATACTGTCTTATCTTGCTGTCTTACTACAAACGTCTGATGTCATCATACTGTCTTATCTTGGTGTCTTACTACAAACGTCTTATGTCATCATACTGTCTTATCTTGGTGTCTTACTACAAACGTCTTATGGAAACTTCTTCATGCAATGTGAGTAGCTCTATTTTCTACCTGGAGCTTATTACACAATGTCCGGAGAGGGAGCCTGCACAGAAGAGCTGGTAACTCAGGAGGTAAAGGTCACTGTGACTAATCTACTCTCTCATCATGTCAGGTTAGACAGTGGAGAAGACACCTGATTTGTCAGTTAGTGAATGAATTCTGGCAACCATTGAGGAGGAAGGGTTGTAACCAATCATCAGGGGCAGTCTAATCACATGGCAGAGCCGGTCTAACCAACCAGAAAGGACGGTCTAACCAACCATCAGGGACAGTCTAATCACATGGCAGAGCCGGTCTAACCAACCAGAAAGGACAGTCTAACCAATCATCAGGGACGGTCTAATCACATGGCAGAGCCGGTCTAACCAACCAGAAAGGACAGTCTAACCAATCATCAGGGACAGTCTAATCACATGGCAGAGCCGGTCTAACCAACCAGAAAGGACGGTCTAACCAACCATCAGGGACGGTATAGCCAACCATCAGGGTCAGTCTAATCACCTGGCAGAGCCGGACTAACCAACCGGAAAGGACGATCTAATCAGCCATCAGGGCCAGTCTAATCACCTGACAGATCCAGTTTAACTAACCATCAGGGACGGTCTAACCAACCATCAGGGACGGTCTAACCACCTGATACATTTTTATGGTGGCCATAGTGTTCTTTAGACCATTTGTTGTTGAAAGTTATTAGAGACTTAGCTTCTTCTTGTCGTGCCAGTGTGTGCTAGCTTGTCAGCCGTTTCCTTGCCCAGAATACAGCAATGGAATAGATTAGTACTCTAAAGACGAGCTTACATATCTTTTATATCGCTGTTCGCAGGCCATTGAGGGTGTCATATCTCTGACTCTTTAATGCAGTAATTACTGACGTTCCTTAGTAAGGAAACACTACATTTTCTTTAACACTTTTTTTCTGATAGTAGGGCTTCTGTTGCAAATGTTAGGGTCTCTGTGCATGCTCTGTAGTTGCTGGACAATTTCTCTGTTGCTAATGGCAGACTCCTGTATTCATTGTTTACTACTAAGAGGAATCACCTCATCGTTTTATGTTGTACTAGCTGCTATACTAGCTGTTGTATTAGCTACTAGCTGCTGTACTAGCTGTTGTACTAGCTGCTGTACTAGCTGTTAACCTGGTTGTTCTTGCTTGTTATTTCTGCGATGTTCTCTACCAGCTCCGAGAGTTTGTTGTTGAGCCATACTTGACTTGTACTAGAGGAGCTGAATGGTCTGGTGATAGCTTCGGTGTATGTGGTGTCTTCTCTTATCAGTGTCTTAGTTATCTGTACAAAGTTAGTCTGTTTCGTCCTAGCCTCTCTTATGCTGGGTGCCTTTCTAATCTCATGAACTTGAGCGAGAAAAATAACAGAAAAAGTATATTCTAAACCGAAGTAACTAATAACTCATATGTAATAATTGTTTGTAAAAAGTTTATGATATGTTCTTCTTTCAGTCACCACTCTGGGGTTATTCTAAGAAAGAGAGAGGGAGAGACAGAGAGAGAGACAGAGAGAGAGACAGAGATAGACAGAGACTGAGAGAGAGAGACAGAGACAGAAAGAGAGACAGAGACGGAGATAGACAGAGACAGACTGAGAGAGACTGAGACTGAGAAAGACTGAGAGAGAGACAGACTGAGAGAGACTGAGACTGAGAGAGACTAACATAATGAGTGAGAGAATGAGACTGAGAGAGAGACTGAGAGAGACTGAGACTGAGAAAGACTGAGAGACTGAAAGAGAGACTGAGACTGCGAGAGAGAGAGACAGAGACTGAAAGAGAGACTGAGACTGACTGAGAGAGAGACAGAGACTGAGAGAGAGAGACTGAGATTGAGAGAGAGACTGAGACTGAGAGAGAGAGACTGAGATTGAGAGAGAGACTGAGAGAGAGAGAGACTGAGAGAGAGAGACTGAGATTGAGAGAGAGACAGAGACTGAGAGAGAGACTGAGACTGAGATTGAGAGAGAGACTGAGAGACTCAAAGAGAGACAGACTGAGACTGAGAAAGACTGAGAGACTGAGACTGAAACTGAGAGAGAGACAGAGACTGAGAGGCTAAGAGACTGAGAGAGATTGAGACTGAGAGACGGAGAGAGAGACTGAGACTGAGACAGAGACTGTGAGGCTGAAAATGAGACTGAGAGAGAGACTGAGACTGAGAGAGAGACTGAGACGTATAGAGACTGAGAGACTGAAAGAGAGACTGAGAGAGACAGAGAGAGACTGAGACAGAGACTTTGAGGCTGAGACTGAGAGAGACTGAGAGACAGAGAGAGACAGAGAGAGACAGAGAGACTGAGAGACTGAGAGAGACTGAGAGACAGACTGTGAGGCTGAGACTGAGAGAGAATGAGACTGAAAAAGACTGAAAGACAGAGAGACTGAGAGACTGATAGAGACTAAGTGAGAGACTGAGACTGAAACAGAGACTGTGGGGCTGAGACTGAGTGAGACTGAGAGAAACAGAGAATGAGAGAGACAGAGGGATAGAGATGGAGAGACAAAGAGAGAGACTGAGAGAAAGACCGAGAGAGACAGAGAGAGACTGAAAGAGACTGAAAGAGAGACTGAGAAACAGAAACTAATAGAGAGACTGAGACCGAGAGAAACTGAGAGAGACTGAGAGAGACAGAGAGATACTGAGAGAGATACTGAGAGAGACAGAGAGAGACTGAAAGACAGAAAGAGACTGAGAGATATAGAGAGACAGAGAGACTGAGAGAGACTAAGATTCAGAGATACAGAAAGACACAGAGAGGATGAGATAGACTGGGAGAGACAGAGAAAGACTGTGAGACAGAGAGACAGAGAAACTGATAGAGACTGAGAACCAGAGGGAGACAGAGAGACTGAGAGAGACTGAGAGACCATGAGAGACTGAGAGACCATGAGATACTGAGAGAGACTGAGAGAGACTGATAGGAAGAGAGACAGAAAGACTGAGAGAGACTGAGAAAGACTGAGAGAGACAGAGAGAGACAGAGAAAATATGTGACAGAGAGACAGATCAACTGAGAGAGACTGAGAGAGACAGAGATACTAAGAGAGACTAAGAGGCAGAGAGAGACTGAGAGAGAGACTGAGAGACTGAGACAGAGACTGAGAAACTGAGAGACAGAGAGAGACTAAGACAGAGACTAAGACAGAGACAGAGAAACTGAGAGAGACTGAGACAGAGACAGAGAAACTGAGAGAGACTAAGACAGAGACTGAGACAGAGACAGAGAAACTGAGAGAGACTGAGACAGAGACGGAAAGAGACTGAGACAGAGACGGAGAGACTGAGGGAGACATAGAGAGACTGAAAAACAGAGACTGAGAGTCAGAGAGAAAGACATAGAGAGACTGAGAGATAAAGATAAAGAGATAGACTGAGAGAGAGACAGAGAAAGACTAAGAGACAGAGAGACATAGAGAGACTGAGATAAAGAGAAAGATTGAGAGGGAGACAGAGAAAGACTAGAGACAGAGAGACTGAGAGACAGAGAGAGACAGAGTGAGACTGAGAGAGACAGAGAGAGACTGAGAGAGACTGAGAGACAGAGAGACAGACAGAGACAGACAGAGACAGGATGAAACTGAGAGGTTGATTGACTGATTTTTATTTCAAAAAGGTTAAGAATTTGGCACGCAGGCCCGTCTGACATTCTGCCCTTTATCATACATCTTTCACTCTATTCCAGACATTCTACAAATGTGCTGTTCATATAACAAACATAATTAACACTGAAGCTGAGAGACATAAGATAAAATATAACATTTACGTTTCGCTCTCATCCATTCACTCAGTACAGAAGTAACTAAATACATATATAAATGACTATTTACTAAACACAAATTTCAGGACTATTCAGATAAACAATTAACTGTATTCAGTGTCTGTAAGAGCAGTCTAAAATAACTTTTAAGTTTTATGGTTCATGGAGGCATGTGGTCGACATAAATAGATACTGGGAAAGTTTGTAGTTGTAGGAAGAAGTATAATTTATATTTTTTCTACAGGATAGGAGGGTATTCCAAAGATGAGCAGCAGAATAACTAAAGGTTTTTTTGTAAAGATCAAGTCTAGGTTTTGGAAGACATATGTTGTTCAGGCGTTGGCTGCACTTTGGGCTCCGAGGAGCTCATTCGTCGGCCCCAAACATGTGACAAACATTGGATTCTGGAACGTAAGAACGATGGCAGCACCAACAAAAACTACTCAGGTCATCAAAGAAATGGAGAGATACCATTTAAACTTACTGGGTATCAGCGAAATGCGATGGCCAGAAGCAGGTAAAAGATCGGCGGAAAACGGTAAGTTAATAATACATTCAGGCAGAAACGACGGTAAACATTCTGATGGGGTAGGTATTATTATGTCAAATGTAGCAGCAAAGAGTCTTGTAGAATGGGAACCAGTGAACAGTCGTATAATAAGAGCACGATACAACCTAAGACATGGAAGAATGACAATAACACAGTGTTATGCACATACGAACGATGCAGATGATGATGTGAAAGACGACTTCTATCACCAACTACAACAAATCATCAACAAAGTCCCTAAACACGACATCCTAATTGCTATGGGGGACTTCAATGCTAAGGTAGGAAAAGATAATACCGACGTTGAAAAAGTAATGGGGAAAGAAGGAATTGACATGGTTAATCAGAACGGAGAAAGATTAATTGAAATATGTCTAACAGAGGACATGGTCATTGGAGGCACAATATTTCCACACAGAGAGATACATAAAACAACGTGGATATCTCCATATGATAGAACTAGAAACCAGATAGATCATTTTTGTATTAGAAAGCAATACAGAACATCTCTCATAGATGTAAGGGCTTATAGGTGTGCAGATGTTAACAGTGATCACAACCTGTGCATAGGGAAAATAAAACTAAAATTGAAAAGCCAACACAAGAAATCAGTACACAGAAAGATAAACAGCCACAACCTACAAGAAGAGAATACTAAAAGTAATTTCAATCAGGAATTTGACAATCATTCCAAAACACCCAGTGAAGTTGAGGAGATAGGTATAGACGAATTATGGAATTCTTACAGCACAGCCATAATCACAGCAGCAAAAGCAAGCGCTGGACTGAACAAAACCAAATAGAAAAGCATGGATATCAGAAAATGGAAGTACGTACACGAAAGACGAGCAGTCAAATTAGACATGTTGAATGTAAAAACAGATCTTAGAAAAGATATGACAAAAGCAACATACAAACTGGAACCCTATTAACATCAAGTAAAGACCAAAAGCAAAGATGGGCTGAATACTTCCAAGAAATACTTAATCGAAAACACCCAAAAGAATTGTTAAACCTTGAAACCGATTTACCAGCCCCACAACTAAATATCTACCTAGATGAAATTAAATTGCATGAAATTGAAACAGCAGTGAATTTAATGGTTAACAAAAAATCTGCAGGTGAAGATGAAATAACACCCGAAATGCTGAGAGCTATCAATAGTGACAACATGAGACAACTACAGAGAATGTTTAACAAGATTTAGAAAGAAGAAAAGGTCCCTTTTAAATGGAAAAAAAGGAGTCATTGTTAAAATACAAAAAAAAAAAAAGGCAACCTTAGTGACTGTAACAATTGGAGAGGAGTAACCTTAATATCAGTTGTGTCAAAAGTATTTGCAAGGTCATTTTGAATAGACTCAAAGATATAGTGGATGCTGCAATGAGAGAAGAACAAGCAGGATTTCGAAAAGGGAGAAACTGTCTCGACCAGATCTTTACTCTAAGAATAATACTTGAAGAACATATTGAAAAGCAGAAATTATTAATATTTAACTTCATAGACTTTAAAAAGGCATTTGATAGCATACACAGGGATTCATTATGGAAAATTTTAAGTCTGTATGGAATACCATCTAAAATTGTCAACATCATTAAGGACTTCTACATTGGGTATGTTTGTGCAGTCAAAACAGAAGAAGGGATGAGTGAATGGTTCCAGATTGAAACAGGTGTGAAACAAGGATTTATACTGTCTCCTTTGCTTTTTGGAATTACAATAGACTTCATAATGAAAAAATGCTGCACAGGTGACACAGGTATTGACTGGGTACATGGGACCCAACTAGAAGATCTTGATTTTGCTGATGACATAACTCTTATCAGTAACAATGTGAATTCCATGCAAGAAAAAACAGATAGCCTGTCTTCACTGGCTAGCAAAATATGACTTGAAATTAACAAGGACAAAACAAAAATAATGAAAATTCCCCTTAATCAAAATGGAAAAATACACGTAGAAGGGATAATTTGCGTACCTTGGCAGCTATATAGACCAGGATGGTGACACCAGAAAGGAAGTTAGAATTAGAACTGCAAAAGCAGCATCGATCTTCAAGAATCTTGAGAACATATGGCATTCAAAAGTTATAAGCACAAAAACCAAGTTAAGACTATTCAATTCAAATGTAATATCCACCCTCATTTATGCATGTGAAAGCTAGAAAACAGCTAAAGGATTAGACAAGAAATTAGACTCTTTTGAAAACAAATGCCTAAGGAAAATACTCTGCATCAAGTGGAATGAATTCAAGAACAATGCAGAGATAAGACAGTTGACTAACAACAACCAGTCTCATGGGTGATCAGGAAAAGGAGATGGACATATGTTGGTCACTTGATGAGAAGGAATGATCAGAGAATCCCAAAACTTGCTATAAAGTGTAACACAACAGGCCAAAGAAAAAGAGGCAGACCGCGTGAAACTCTGAAGAGGACATTGTTAAGTGAGATCAAATTAACAGGCATAAAATCCTTTGATGAGGTTGAAAGACTCGCCGAAGACAGGAAAAATTGGCGAACTACCTTTCGAGACCTTTGTGACGTTTAACGGCACGGGAAGGATATAAGATATAAGATAGATAAGGCGGGGCATGCCATGAAAGAATATGATGTACTAACTTGGCTTTGTTGAAGAGGAACCTATTTTTAAGAGGCAATATTTTGATACGTTTTTGCTGGTTAGTTGTTTCTGCTTGATCTTTGTCATTAATAAACTTTACTGCTCGCTTTTGGAATGAGCAAAGCCTCTTTGTATTTGACACTGAGCAACCATCCCATATTGTTGAGCAATAGTTTAATATATGTGATAAGTAGTATGTCTTCCTTGTGTCTTGATCGATGAAGTGGTATACTTTTTGCGCGATGAGCTGTGTTAGAACTTTGCCATGAGAGGTCCAGGTCAGATGTTGATCAGTAATAAGACCTAGTGTTTTGTGGTCGCTAATGTTTTCTGTCGGTAATGCTTCAGTACGGAGCCGAAGTGTTGTTTTTGTCGCGTTTTGTAGTTTCTGTCTTGTTGTTATGAGCATTGATTTTATCAGTATTTATAATCATGCTATTGTTGTTGCTCCATCTAATTATATTGTTTAACTCGTTGATACAGTCATAGTCACTGGTGTAGACTGTGCAATCATCAGCAAAAAAAGGTCACAAGAAGAGTGTTTAAAGATGGAGTGGAAGATAATTGATATAGATAGCAAAGAGCAACGGGCCTAGAATAGAACTTTGCGGAACACCAGTGTCAACTTTAGCAGAATTTGATAGAGAAATGTTGAAGAATACTACCTGTTGTCTATCTGAAAGAAATAATGCAATTTATTTTATTAAGTCAGGGTGCAGTCTATACATTTTTTTACAACATTACCATAGGCAGTCATGTTAAATGCCTTTTTTAAAGTCGACAAAGAGGCACCACATAGTCTGTCGTCATTTATGTTTACTAACCAGTTTTCTGTCATTTTGGTAAGAGCTGTGTGGCAGGAATGATTGAGTCGAAAGGCTGACTGACTGCCTATGAGTAAATTGTTCTCTTGCATATATCGTAGAAAATCACCCAAACCATAGAAAACAAGTTGAATTCTTTCCAGATCAAATGTTTACGAAGAATTAGAAAAATATTTTGGCCAAACACCATAAGAAATAACATCTTGTTGGCAGAAATGCAGATGAAGCCACTGACAGCAATTATTGAGGAAAGACGCGGGCGATGGTTGGGACATGTGCTCCTAATGACTGACAACTCACTACCAAAAATAGCACTAAGATGGACACCACAGGGGAACAGAAGTAAGGGTAGACCAAAATAGACATGGAGAAGAATAACAGAAAGGATGTTGACCAATAGAGGGCTCACCTGGGCAAGAGCAGAAAAAAAGCAAAAGACAGGCAGTTGTGGAAAACCCTTGCGGAAACCCCATGTGCCCTGGGAACTTAAGGTTCAGAGAGAGAGAAAGAGAGAGAGAGAGAGAGAGAGAGAGAGAGATGCCGTAGAGTTATTTTGTATATGCGTTTTTCGAGTGGTTTTGATAATGACGATAATATGGATATTGGTCTATAGTTGGTAAGATTGTTGGATGAGCCAGATTTAAAGCGAGGATACACCTTAGCAGTTTTGAAAGCCTCAGGTAAATAACTTTTTGCAATTCACTGATTTTAAATATATGTTAATGTATGTGAAATGACAGGTGCAGCATAACGCAAGATTTTATTACTAATATCATCAAGCCCAGCTGTATTGTTGTTTTTTAAGGTTAAGAGATAACTGTGAACTTCACTGACTGTTAAGAATGGAATGTGTAACTATTTAAAATCAGTACATCTGCTGTCCAGGAATGTTCGTAGTTCATGTAAGTCGCATACAGGAGTTGATATTGATGATTTAAGAACACCTGATTTCTTCTCTGAAATGTGTACTGATATGTATGCTAGTGTATGCATGATTGATGGCTTCAAAATCAAATTCTTTTCTTTTATTTGACAGGGTATTTATGGCTTTCCAAATTGATTTACTGTCTGATTTATTCTGTATTAGATTCCTGAAGTAATTTTTCTTCTCTTGTCTTATTAAGTATTGAACTTTGTTTCTGAGTGAACGGTAGGTCCTAAAGTCCTTAATTTTGTGCGCCCGATCACGTTCTCTCATGGCATGTAATATTTCAGGTGTTATCCAAGGTGACTTCGTCTGGTGTTTTACTCTCACCTCTTTCATGGGGACATGTTTGTCTAATATATCTCTGAAGATCTTTAGCCAAAATTCTATTGCCTCATCAGGGTCAGTTAGTTGGTACACGTGTGTAAGTGAAGATTCTTGCAAATCATTAAGGAATAATTATAGGTTAAATTTTCTGAAGCTTCTAAATTTCATACTGATGTGATTGTGTTTAGGAAGTTTATACCCCTTTCTTGTCCACGTACAGCAGACTGGGTAATGATCACTTAACGAAGTATGAGGGATGTTACATTCAATGATGTTTTCTGGTTGGGCTACATATATATGATCTAATAATGTGGATGATACTTCTGTTACTCTAGTAGGTTTGGTGACAATTTGGCAAAAATTGTAGGATAATATAATGTTACTCCAAGTTGGATTTGATTGTGTTAGATCTAAGTTGAAATCTCCAAGAATGATAATATCTTTGAACTTAAAGGTTGAAACCTCATCCATCAAAGTCGTGAAGTGATCATACCACAGGGATGATGCATTTGGATTACGGTACAAAAGTCCAGTAACTTATGGACTCTGGTTTGACAATTTAACTTCCACTCAAATACACTCTACTTCCTATGATTCGAGGTCTTCTCTACGACTAAACTGGATAGTTGTGGAGACATAGCATTATATGATCTGTTTCTAGTTTTCTGGTTGGGTCACGCCGGATCAGGTTAAAACCATTAATTCTAATATCTTCATCGGTTATGTTCCTATTTAAATAACTTTCAGATGAGCCAAAAATGTGGAAATTTTGATTTAATATGTGTGTTACTTCAGGAATTTTACCTAATAGGTGATATACATTCAGATGGCCTAATCGAAGTCCTTTATGTAACCATTTTTCGGTAGGTGGGGTCATTTTATTTTCCTGTCTCCTGTTACTGGTTTGAAAGTAATTCCTATGATACTTAATATTGAAGTAAATAAACTTTTAAATAGTACACAGAGACACACTCTATATATTAAACTTTCAACTGGTACACAAATCACCAGCTAAAATATTTGGAAACTGAAAGAGAGTCACGCCTAACTACTGAATAATTAAACGCTGAAATGTGTGAATTTACTAACAAGTTGAGTAATTAAGTACATAGTTCTCACACACAAACAGATACAAATCACGGACTGCAAGAACCTATAGACAGTTGACAAGAATTAGAAAAATAGATACACAAGAAAAGGGGCAAGAAATAAAATGCAGCAATAAAACGTAAAGAATTCTAAATTAACTTAAGAAAAAAGATATAAGTTACTATGTCTTGCTGAGTAATAATTCTTTTTCGACATTGCGGGTTGAAGGTTTCAGTTTGTGATGGATTACGATGATATTGCCATCAGTCTAAGACATGTGGTGTCTGTAAGGTACCATGCCATGTGAATTATGCAGAGATAACATATAAGCATGACTCAAGGCTGCAGGGCTAAATTGCAACAAATACTGTAGCTCCAGATTTCTTTGAGGATGTTGCATGGAACTTGGTTGTGTGTTGAGCTCTTCCAATGAGCTGCGCGACGGAGGAAGAATCCTGACGTTGCTGACGCTCGTATCAGCTCGTCTGACCGTCTGAGGCTGACGTGAGGGTAGGGGTGGAAACATTGTGTCATAGTCGGTGGTTTGCTGTGGATCAGGTGGTGCAGATTTGGGGGTCCCTATGGTTTTAGTGCTCGGAGTAGAGCTGACTTTATGGGGGTTTTTTGTTGGACGTGGGTGTTGTTTGTGGACATCCAACTGTACCACGTCTTTCTGTAGTGTACGTTCTGGAAACTTTAGATTTTTGGCAAGGATGCTGGTACCAAGTTTTGATGTATGTATGTGGTCCCTGTACATCCGTTTCTTCGGGGCACCAGAGGCTGAGATGAAGAACACAGTGTGGTTTATGAAGACAATGTTGTTAACACGACAGTATGACTGAAGTGCCTTGTTAACACGACAGTATGACTGAAGTGCCTTGTTAACACGACAGTATGACTGAAGTGCCTTGTTGTTGTCTACCAGGACCGGAGCAGGGTGGAATGATGGAAGATAGGAAGATGGCTGCAGTCGGATACTTTTCCTTGATGGCGGAAGTCAAAGCCTGCATGTCGGAACGTCTGATGTTCTGTCATTTATGCCAACATGTACGGAGATTTTCCTCACGCCCTGGTCTATATTAAAACTTCTCAGTGTTTGCATTATTTTCGCAATACCAGCTCCTGGTACTGCAACTACTGAGACGGTCTCCTCGTCTGACACGGACATCCGCTCGCCATACACGCCCTTTAGCAGAGAATCCCCAGTTATTAAATGTGAAAGAGACATAGAGAGACTGAGAGACAGAGAGAGACTGAGAGAGAGACAGAGAAAGATTGAGAGACATAGAGAGACTAAGAGAGAGACTGAGAGACATAGAGAGACTGAGAGACAGAGACATAGAGAGACTGAGAGACAGAGACAGAGACAGAGAAACTGAGAGAGAGACATAGAGAGAGTGAGAGAGAGAGACAGAGGGACTGAGAGAGATTGAGTAGAGAGACTGAGAGACTGAAAGGAAGACAGAGAGACAGAGCAAGAATGTCAGGAAAAGAAAGAGACTGTCAAGGAGAGATGGACTGTCCGCAAGAGAGAGAGAGAGAGGGAGAGGGGGGGGGAGAGAGAATATCAAGGAAAGAGAGGCAATGTCAGAAACAGAGAGAGAGAGAAGGAGAGAGAGAGAAAGAATTCTGAAGGAATATATCAGTGAGGCTGTACGAAGTAAAGAGTACAATCTGTGTTTTAGTAGAGACCAGAAATTTGTACTTGACTGTAAAGTTATATGTGACTTGACCATAAAGTTGTACTTGACTGTAAAGTTATACGTAACTTCACCATAAAGTTGCACTTGATTTCCCATAAATTTATACTTGATTATAGTTATACTTGACGCCTATAAATGTATACTTGATTCGCGGATGAAATTATGTCTGAATTGACTATAAAGTTGCACGTGACTTGCTAGAAAATAACATTTGACTATTTGGTTATGTACTTGAATATAAAGTTATACATGATTTGACTATAAAGTTATACTTGATTTGTTCATAAAGTTATACTTCACCTAATTATAAAATTGCAATTGACTATAAAATTGTGCTTGAAGTGACCTAAAGTTATACTTGACATATACAGTTATATTTCACATACTGATAAAACTATATCTGACTTGACTGTGAAGTTAGACTTGATTTACCAGTATAGTTGCACTTGACCACAAAGTTCTTATTTTCTGTCTCTTGACTATAAAAAAGTTCCACACCTAACAGAGAGACGGACAGAGAGACAAACAGGCAGAGTGACTGACAGACAGAGATAAAGAAGGACAGAAATGGAGAAAGAAGGACAGAAAGAGAGACAGACAGAAAGGACAGAAAGAGAGACAGACAGAAAGAAGGACAGAAAGAGAGACAGACAGAAAGAAAGAAAGAAAGACAGACAGAAAGAAGGAAAAAAAGAGAGACAAAGAGAAAGAATGACAGAAAGAGAGGCAGACAGACAGAGAGAAAGACAAGAGAGAGACAAAAAGATAGAAAGAGAGACAGACACAGAGAAAGACAGAGAGACAGAAAGAGACAGACAGAGAAGCAGCCATAGAGATGACAGACATCGTGACAGATGGAGAGATAGTCACAGAGGAAAACAGAGAGACAAACAGAGAGAAAGAGAGACAGACTGAAGAAAGATAGAAAGACTGAGATAACAGAGGAATAGATGAGAGCGAAAGATCTGTGTGGCAGGAAAGAAAAAAAATGGCGTGCTAGTTTGCTTGTGCTAAAATTACCCACGTCTCACGTGTATTTTCAGTTCCCGCTCATTTCCCATGATTCCCACAATCTGCGGAACCTGATATCCCTCATCCCCGACATTCCCGGAAGTTAGGGAGCCTTCTTTACACTATTTCTACGACAGGTGCATGGGAGGGCAGCTATTTTCACAATGCTCCTGCAAACAGCGAGTGAGTAAAGAGAGGGTAGCAATGTTTTCACGCCCAAGTCAGCGCTAGCTGATTAACTTCAGTGGGTGGGGGGCGGCGAATTCCAGAGTTGCATGTTAATTAGAGCTGAGTGACAGGCAGCTGATGCCTGCTACTGGACTCTCGTAACCTCGCACCTCTCTCTGAGGTTATCAAGGTTAGGCATTCGATTACCAGGTCATGTCAGCCAGTAAAATAATCATAATATTCATTATTTGTTTCCTCTGTAACCTTGACATCCATAAGAGCTACAGCAACTAGGGCATCAGTTAACATAAACGGTGGAACTGGCCATAATAAACACACACAGTGGAACTGGCCATAATAAACACACACACAGTGGAACTGGCCATAATAACACAAACAGTGGAACTGGCCATAATAAACACACACAGAGGAACTGGCCATAATAAACACAAACAGTACAACTGGCCATAATAAACACAAACAGTACAAATGGCTATAATAAACACAAACAGTGGAATTGGCTTTAATGAACACAACCTCTGGAACTGGTTACAATAAACATAAACAGTAGAACTGGCCATAATAAACACACACAGTGGAACTGGCCATAATAAACACAAACAGTGGAACTGGCCATAATAAACACACACAGTGGAACTGGCCATAATAAACACACACAGTGGAACTGGCCATAATAACACAAACAGTGGAACTGGCCATAATAAACACACACAGAGGAACTGGCCATAATAAACACAAACAGTACAACTGGCCATAATAAACACAAACAGTACAACTGGCCATAATAAACACAAACAGTACAACTGGCCATAATAAACACAAACAGTACAACTGGCTATAATAAACACAAACAGTGGAATTGGCTTTAATGAACACAACCTCTGGAACTGGTTACAATAAACATAAACAGTAGAACTGGCCATAATAAACACACACAGTGGAACTGGCTTTATAAACACAACAGTAGAACTGGTTATAATAAACACAACATGTGGAACTGGTTACAATAAACATAAACAGTAGAACTGGCCATAATAAACATACACATTGGAACTGGCCATAATAAACACACACAGTGGAACTGACTATAATAGACACAAACAATAACTGGCTACAATAAACACACACACACAGTGGAACTGGCCATAATAACACAAACAGTGGAACTGGCCATAATAAACACACACAGAGGAACTGGCCATAATAAACACAAAAAGTACAACTGGCCATAATAAACACAAACAGTACAAATGGCCATAATAAACACAAACAGTACAACTGGCCATAATAAACACAAACAGTGGAAATGGCCATAATAAACACACACAGAGGAACTGGCCATAATAAACACAAACAGTACAACTGGCCATAATAAACACAAACAGTACAACTGGCCATAATAAACACAAACAGTACAACTGGCTATAATAAACACAAACAGTGGAATTGGCTTTAATGAACACAACTTCTGGAACTGGTTACAATAAACATAAACAGTAGAACTGGCCATAATAAACACACACAGTGGAACTGGCTTTATAAACACAAACAGTAGAACTGGTTATAATAAACACAACATGTGGAACTGGTTACAATAAACATAAACAGTAGAACTGGCCATAATAAACATACACAGTGGAACTGGCCATAATAAACACACACAGTGGAACTGACTATAATAGACACAAACAATAACTGGCTACAATAAACACACACACACTGTAGAACTGGCTATAATAAACACAGACAGTGGAACTGGCTATAATAAACACACACAGTGGAAATGGCCATAATAAACACACACAGTGGAACTGACTATAATAGATACAAACAATAACTGGCTATAATAAACACAAACAGTAGAACTGGCTATAATAAACAAAAGTAGTGGAACTGGCCATAATAAACACACACAGTGGAACTGGCCATAATAAACACACACAGTGGAACTGGCCATAATAAACACACACAGTGGAACTGGCTATAACAAACACAAACAGCAGAACTGGCTATAATAAACAAAAGTAGTGGAACTGGCTATAATAAACACACACAGTAGAACTGGCTATAACAAACACAAACAGTAGAACTGGCTATAACAAACACAAACAGTAGAACTGGCTATAATAAACACACACAGTAGAACTGGCTATAACAAACACAAACAGTAGAACTGGCTATAACAAACACAAACAGTAGAACTGGCTATAGTAAATACGAACACACAAACAGTTAAGTCAAGTTTACCAGAGATTTGAAGATGACCTGATTTTGAAGTGTCAACTTGATCAGAATAACTTGAAAAATAATACAGATTACAAATAAACTTTATAGCTCACAAAATGATCAGAGAGTTTATTATTTAAGATAATAGACGCAGCAGATAGGTTATTGATTAAGATAAGAGACACTGCAGATAGTTTATTAAGATAACAGACACTGCATATAGTTTATTAAGATAACAGACACTGCAGATAGTTTATTAAGATAACAGACACTGCATATAGTTTATTAAGATAACAGACACTGCAGATAGTTTATTAAGATAACAGACACTGCAGATAGTTTATTAAGATAACAGACACTGCATATAGTTTATTAAGATAACAGACACTGCATATAGTTTATTAAGATAACAGACACTGCAGAGTTTGTTAACAGACACCGCAGAGAGGTTATTGATTAAGATAACAGACAGGGCAGAGTTTGTTAACAAACACCGCAGAAGTTTATTGATTAGGATAACAGACAGCGCAGTGTTTGTTGGTTAAGATAACAGACAGCGCAGTGTTTGTTGGTTAAGATAACAGACAGCGCAGTGTTTGTTGGTTAAGATAACAGACAGCGCAGTGTTTGTTGGTTAAGATAACAGACAGCGCAGTGTTTGTTGGTTAAGATAACAGACAGCGCAGTGTTTGTTGGTTAAGATAACAGACAGCGCAGTGTTTGTTGGTTAAGATAACAGACAGCGCAGTGTTTGTTGGTTAAGATAGCAGACAGCGCAGTGTTTGTTGGTTAAGATAGCAGACACCGAAGAGAATTTATTGATTATGATAACAGATACCACAGAGTTTACTGATTAAGATAGATACCGTAGATAGTTTATTGATTTAGATAACAGAAACTGCAGATAGTTTATTGATTGAAATAACAGACACCGAATAGGCATTTTCAGACACAGAATACACACACACAAACTCACAAACATGCATCTACACATACATATACACGCGTATATACAAATGTACATGTGTACATGCGCACAAGAACAAATATACATACACACATACTCATACACACGCATACACCAACAAATATACACACATAGACGCATACAGAGATACATACAAGCATACAAAGGCACATACACACACATATATACGCTGGCTCTTTGTGCTAATATTTAACAGGAGAATAACAGAGGGAAATTCTAATACCAGATCAGGTGCCGTGCCGACTGGCGTTGGCTATTATGCTTCTCCAAAGTACCCGATCCTTCATGCAGCCATTAGCTCAGTTGGTAATCTCCTCTCATACCATCCTGTCAGACTGTCCAGTATCATTTCTCTTGGTCTTCCTCTTGATCTTCTTCCTTCTATTTTTCCTGTTGTTATAATATTTTCAATGCCCCCTCTTCTCATTGCTTGTCCTATGAAAGTACATTGTCTCTCTCTTATCTTTTTGACAAGATTTTTTGTGTCTCCAGCTCTTCTCATACATTCTTCATTAGTTATTTTTGCTGTCCAGGGGATTCGCAACATTCTTCTAATAAACCACATTTCTGCTGCTTCCAATGATTTTTGTGCAGACTTGCCTATTGTCCATGATTCACTTCCATATAACAAGATAGGTTCAATATAGCATTTTAGGACTCGTTTTCTAACATTCATTGATAAGGATGTGTTGGTTAATATGTTTCTCATTCTCTGAAATGCAGTCTTTGCTTGGCCTATTCTGTTCCTAATTTCTGTTCTGCATTTCCCATCTGAAGTTATTACTGCTCCAAGGTATTTGAATTTCTGCACCTGCTTTAGAATAGTTCCGTTTAATTTTATACTGCATTTTGGTGGATTCTGTTTTTTAGATATAACCGTAGTCTCTGTCTTTTTGATGTTCAAGGTAAGGCCTTTCTGTTCACTTTCTTTGGCGACTTTATCCAAGAGATTCTGAAGGTCTTGTTGGTTCTCAGCTATCAGTACTGTGTCGTCAGCATACCGAAGGTTGTTAATATTGTATCCTTCAATTTTTATGCCTGGTTCTGTGATGATCGTTCTTAGAATATTCTCCCTGTACAGAGAAAAAAAGTTTATGTATAAAGAAACAAACAATCTTTCTTGTGCCCGGTGAGAAGTTTATGTATGAAGAAACAAACCACCCTTCTTCTGTCCGGTGGGAAGTTTATGTATGAAGAAACAAGCAATCCTTCTTCTGTCCGGTGGGAAGTTTATGTATGAAGAAACAAACAACCCTTCTTCTGTCTGGTGGGAAGTTTATGTATGAAGAAACAAACAACCCTTCTCCTGTCTGGTAGGAAGTTTATGTATGAAGAAACAAACAACCCTTCTTCTGTCCGGTAGGAAGTTTATGTATGAAGAAACAAACAACCCTTCTCCTGTCCGGTAGGAAGTTTATGTATGAAGAAACAAACCACCCTTCTTCTGTCTGGTGGGAAGTTTATGTATGAAGAAACAAACAACCCTTCTTCTGTCTGGTAGGAAGTTTATGTATGAAGAAACAAACAACCCTTCTTCTGTCTGGTGGGAAGTTTATGTATGAAGAAACAAACAACCCTTCTTCTGTCTGGTGGGAAGTTTATGTATGAAGAAACAAACAACCCTTCTTCTGTCTGGTGGGAAGTTTATGTATGAAGAAACAAACAACCCTTCTTCTGTCTGGTGGGAAGTTTATGTATGAAGAAACAAACAACCCTTCTTCTGTCTGGTGGGAAGTTTATGTATGAAGAAACAAACAACCCTTCTCCTATCCGGTGGGAAGTTTATGTATGAAGAAATAAACAACCCTTCTTCTGTCCGGTGGGAAGTTTATGTATGAAGAAACAAACCACCCTTCTTCTGTCTGGTGGGAAGTTGCCACTTTCCTTTCTTTCCGTGGAAAGCTTTTTTTTCTGGCCTGACTCCAGTCTTTCCTCAAAGAAAAAACGAGAGAAAGAGGAAAGTGACAAGGATGCCATAGTTGTAAGTTTTGGCAACTGTCACGGGAAGGTGATAATACTGGCTGTCAGAGAGAGCAAGTTCGCCGTCGGCAGCAACCAATCGTAAGTCTCGGGACGATGAACTCCGGTCACCCAGATATGCCAGAACCTTGAATCTTCCTCGTGTCAGAATTCTTTCCTGCCTGCTGGCTGAATCTTCCGTGAGTCATCGCACAGACGGTGCTGCTGTTGGTGGATGTCTACAAGACAGGACTGTTGTCTTGGAGGTTTTGTAGTTGTACTCTCATGTGTGTTTATTTAAGTTTCCTTCATTTGGTTAGACAGGCAGGAAAACAGGCAGGCAGATAGGCAGAAACATATAGATAGGCAGGAAGGGAGACAGACAAACAGGCAGACTGACAGACTTATAGACAGGAAAGGAGACAGACAGACAGACAGGCAGACTGATTGATTGACAGACAAACAGACAGATGGATAGACAAATAGACGGGCAGGAAGGGAGACCGACAAACAGGTAGACTGACAGACAGAGAGACAGGAAGGGAGACCGACATACAGGCAGACTGACAGACAGAGGGGCAGGAAGGGAGACCGACAAACACGCAGACTGACAGACAGAGAGACAGGAAGGGAGACCGACATACAGGCAGACTGACAGACAGAGAGGCAGGAAGGGAGACCGACATACAGGCAGACTGACAGACAGAGGGGCAGGAAGGGAGACCGACATACAGGCAGACTGACAGACAGAGAGGCAGGAAGGGAGACCGACATACAGGCAGACTGACAGACAGAGAGGCAGGAAGGGAGACCGACATACAGGCAGACTGACAGACAGAGAGGCAGGAAGGGAGACCGACATACAGGCAGACTGACAGACAGAGGGGCAGGAAGGGAGACCGACAAACACGCAGACTGACAGACAGAGAGACAGGAAGGGAGACCGACATACAGGCAGACTGACAGACAGAGAGGCAGGAAGGGAGACCGACATACAGGCAGACTGACAGACAGAGAGACAGGAAGGGAGACAGACAGACAGGGAGACTGACTGACATACAAAGAGGCAGACAGATAGACAGGAAGGGAGACACAGACAGGCAGACTGACTGACAGGCAAGCAGTCAGGTAGACAGACAGATAGACAGGAAGGGAGACAGACAGACAGGGAGACTGACTGACATGCAAACAGGCAGACAGATAGACAGGAAGGGAGACACAGACAGGCAGACTGACTGACAGGCAAACAGGCAGGCAGACAGATAGACAGGCTGACAGACAGACAGTCAAACAGACAGAGAAACAGACAGAGTTAAAGTTAAAGTGTTCAACCGTTCCCCTTAATAAAAGATGGTCCTGTGTTTTAAGGACTTGTCCATGGAATAATATTATTTCGATCGGGACTCCTAAATGTCCTGTATAGTAAATAGTGTGTCCCTTATTGTACTGTGTTCTCAGTTTTGACAACACTATGTTCGGAAATGAGAGCATTTCTGTGTCTGTGTGGACAACCAAGAGGAAGAAGTATATATTTCTCATATTTGGTATCTCATATCAGTCGCGGTGACCGATAGAAGTTTTGTAAATTCATACAAAAGTGTTCTCTCTCTCCTTCTCTTTCCCTCTCTCTCTCCACTCTCCCCTCTCTCCTCCACTCTCCCCTCTCTCACTCCACTCTCCCCTCTCTCTCCACTCTCCCGCTCTCTTTCCACTCTCCCCACTCTCCCTGTCTTTCTCATTCGACTCTCCCGCTCTCTCTCCACTATCCCCCTCTCTCTCCACTATCCCCCTCTCTCCACTCTCCCCATTTCTCCACTCTCCCCCTCTCTCTCCACTCTCCCCCTCTCTCCACTCTCCCGCTCTCTCTCACCACTCTCCCCCTCTTTCTCTCCACTCTCCCTGTCTTTCTCATTCGACTCTCCCGCTCTCTCTCCACTCTCCCACTCTCTCTCCACTTTCCCGCTCTCTCTCCACTCTCCCGCTCTCTCTCCACTTTCCCGCTCTCTCTCCACTCTCTCATTCCCCCCCCCCCAACCCCTGGCTTACCCTGCTGATTGCCTGTTCTGTTTCGAGGAAGGTAAACTGAGAGTGTAGTAGACACAGAGACAGGTAAACAGGAAGGTAAACTGAGAGTATAGTAGACAGAGACAGGTAAACAGGAAGGTAAACTGAGAGTATAGTAGATACAAAGAATGATAGACAAAGTGATGCACGAAAAAACAGACAGACAAAATGATTCACGAACAGACAGACACATATAGACAGACATCGAATAACATGACATGTATACATAAACTTTAACTACAACAAAAGTATTCATCATAAAACTCACTCACTCACCCACTTCTCATTCACTCTCCTAACCACCCATCCACCCACTCACTCTCTCATCTATACACTCACTCACTCACTCACTCATTCACTCACTCACTCACTCACTCACTCACTCACTCACTTACTCACTCACTCACTCACTCTAGTAACTTTAGTTCAAATCCATCAGTGCCTTACTTAATTTTTATCGATCAGGTAAAATTAATCTGATTACAAAACAAATCTACACTTTCGATTGTGTGTGTGTGTGACCTTTCCGTTATTTGAAGTTTCCTCGTCTCTTATTTAATCCAGACCGTGATTTTGAATATTCTATGTAGTTTATAGTTTTCTGACCAAATAGTTTATAGTTTGCTGACCTAATAGTATATAGACTGCTGACCTAATAGTATATAGTTTGCTGATCTAATACTATATAGTTTGCAGACCTATAGTTTATAGTTTGCTGACCTAAGCACTGAGTAGTATGTGGACTATGTCTAGTGTGGATTGACATAAACTGTTCCCGTATTTTCCCAGTTGACTTTGTGCTCAGCAACTCTCTGCTCATGCTTTCCGCAGTTCAAGCACGGTGCCTTCATGTTGCACATATCGGCGGGCTGATCTTCTGTTATGCATGAGTGGTTGTCAGTGAAGCGAGACTGTTTTCCTGCTACCTCTGGTGTCTGGGTCGCTAGTAGGGAGTGATTTACGTTGGATCACGTGGTCGCGCCGTTAGACGACAGACAGTCCAGGAGAAGTTGCTTCCCCACTTCACAGAGAAAATGTTGCCTGACAGACAGTCCAGGAGAAGTTGCTTCCCCACTTCACAGGGAAAGCGTTGCCTGACAGACAGGACAGGACGACCTGACCAGGCAGGTGTTGACAGCTAGCAAATCTCACCAGGCAGACGACACAAGCTTCCTGCCTGAACGAGCTTGCTGACATTCCACCGGCTGTCAGATGCGACACTGACATGTGCGGCAGACTGACAGACACTATCCCCACATTAAGTCACTTCTCTCTCCAAGATGTTTGCCATTAAAAACATGTTATATTTTCCCATCAAAAAGTGTTCTTCAAAACTTTTTGTTGGTAATCACAAGTTACACTTTAATGTTGGTAAACATATATTACACTTTAATGTTGGTAATCACAAGTTACACTTTAATGTTGGTAATCACAAGTTACACTTTAATGTTGGTAATCACAAGTTACACATTAATGTTGGTAATCATACGAGTATGTTACAGTTTAATGTTGGGAATCATATATTACAGCTTAATGTTGGGAATCATATATTACAGCTTAATGTTGGTAAACGTATGTTACAGTTTAATGTTGGTGATCTTATGTTAGATTTACGTTGGTGTTGGAGTTTTATGTTGGTGATCTTATGTTGAAGTTTTGTGTTGTTGATCTTCTGTTATAGTTTTATGTTGGTGATTCTACGTTATAGTTTTTTGTTGGTGATCTTATGTTATAGTTTTATGTTGGTGATTCTACGTTATAGTTTTTTGTTGGTGATCTTATGTTGGAATTGTTTGCTGCTGATTCTATGTTACAGTTTTTTGTTGCTGGTTCTATGTTGGAGTTTTTTGTTGATGATTCTGTGTTAGAGTTCTATGTTGGTGATTGTATATTAGACTTTTATGTTGCCGGTCTTATGTTGGAGTATAATCTTGCTGATTTTATGTTAGATAGAGTTTTTATCGCTGATCTTATGTTGGATTTATATGTTGGTGATTATATGTTAGAGTTTTTTGTTGCTGATCTTATATGTTAGAGTTTTATGTTGGTGATTCTATGTTGGAGTATAATCTTGCTGATTTTATGTTAGATATAGTTTTTGTTGCTGATCTTATGTTGGATTTTTATGTTGGTGATATTCTATGTTAGAGTTTTTTGTTGCTAAGCTTACAAGTTGGAGTTTTATGTTGATGATATTCTATGTTAGAGTTTTTTTGTTGCTAAGCTTACATGTTGGAGTTTTATGTTGGTGATATTCTATGTTAGAGTTTTTTGTTGCTAAGCTTACATGTTGGAGTTTTATGTTGGTGATATTCTATGTTAGAGTTTTTTGTTGCTAAGCTTACATGTTGGAGTTTTATGTTGGTGATATTCTATGTTAGAGTTCCCAGACTTTGGTAGGCAGCCTTGATTTGTTCGTACATGACAAAGCCGTGTCTTACGTAAATGTTGTCATAACAATCTGTGCTGAACACGTTGTTTGAATTATTCCGTTCTGAAAACCTTGTTTGAATTATTCTGTTCTGAAAACCTTGTTTGAATTATTCTGATCTGAAAACCTTGTTTGAATTATTCTGTTCTGAAAACCTTGTTTGAATTATTCTGTTCTGAAAACCTTGTTTGAATTATTTTCTTCGATCACGATGCTTGAATTATTCTGTTCTGAAAACCTTGTTTGAATTATTCTGTTCTGAAAACCTTGTTTGAATTATTCTGTTCTGAACACGTTGTTTGAATTATTCTGTTCTGAACACGTTGTTTGAATTATTCTGTTCTGAACACATTGTTTGGAATATTCAGCATTCAAAATGAAAGACATTTTTCATTTGTTGTTTCACATTTTTCTGTGTGTGTGTTTAATTTGTATTTTGAGAGCTCATTTGTCACACGCAGACAACGTGAATAAGAGCTATGCTGAACGTCACAGTGAACAAGAGCTATTCTGAACATCACAATAAACAAGAGCTATGCTGAACATCACTACAGATTGTGTGATGCTAAATGTGGACATTATCTTTAACTTTGTGATTTTAAGAGGAAACATCATTCCAGACTGTGTGATGTTATGTATGGACACGTTAAGGTTTAATTTGTGTCTGCATTGTATAAACAAGCACGTGTTTGTATTATGAACTAGTTTGTATCTGCATAGTATAAACTAGCACCTGTTTGTAGTATGAACTAGTTTGTGTCTGTATAGAACAAACTAGCACGTGTTTGTATTATGAAATAGTTTATCTCTGTATAGTATAAACTATCTTGTGTTTTTGTTGAAAGGAAAGAGAGAAAAATAAGATTTATCGTTCACATCTTTTTAGTCTGGTTCACGGAAGCTGATTTGTCTGTTCTTTGGACCCTATTGTATCGAGATTTCTGTTCTTTGGACCCTATTGTATCGAGATTTTAGAGGCTGATTTGTCTGTTCATTGGACCCTATTGTATCGAGATTTTAGAGTCTGATTTGTCTGTTCTTTGGATCCTATTTTATCAAGATTTTGGAGTCTGATTTGTCTGTTCTTTGGACCCTATTGTATCAAGATTTTGGAGTCTGATTTGTCTGTTCTTTGGACCCTATTGTATCAAGATTTTGGAGGCTGATTCGTTTGTCAAGGCAAAACCATAATATAATGGGAAAACAAAGCTTACATTTTGAATAGTTCTTTGCTTGATTCCTGGCAAATATTTGTTCTGTCGTTGGTGTAGAGATCTGGACCAAGCATTTCTGTCTTGTGGGACAACTGTCCATGTTACTATGACGTTGTAGCATCAGCCATCAGTTCCATGTATCAGAAAACTACCCATGTTAGCCAGGTGTACACCAAGAAGATAGCAGTAGCCAAGCTTGCCAGCTTGGATGTGTGCCAAATGGGAGCGTCAAGATGAACGAGTTTATTTATGCAAGAACAGGATTGGAAAGATTTCACTTCTCGTGTGAGCAAATGATTCCAGACCCAGATATTTACTTCTTCGTTCTGTAGTGCCTGTTTGAACTGTTGCACTTGTCTAGTCCTGCTTTGGTTGAGATGGTACCAAGAAGTAAATTCTTTCTGATACATTTTCTTTCATCTGTTACCTTGTGGTTATATTTAATATGCAAATCTTTAGTTGTTACGTCATCTCATGAGTTGTTATGTCATCTTGTGAGTTATGTTATCTTGTGATTAGTTATGTCATCTTGTCAGCTGTTATGTCATCTTGTGAGTTTCAACGGCAGCTTGCGAGTTGTAATGTCATCTTGTGAGTTGTCATGTTATCTTGTGAAGTTTTATGTAATATAGTGAGTTTCAACGTCATCTAATGAGTTTCTGTGTTATGGTTTGAGTTTCTTTATATAATCAAGTACGATGTTGTGTAACTTTTCCAATTGTTATGTAATCACCTGAGAAGACATACAGCATGGCGCTTTGTGATGTTATCTTTTCACTTTTGCGTAATGATTTTCTGTGTAATAATGCCAGATATCATGCGATATCCAGGTTTGCTATGATTACATTATTTGCAAGTTGATATCCAGGTTTGCTATGATTACATTATTTGCAAGTTGATATCCAGGTTTGCTATGATTACATTATTTGCAAGTTGATATCCAGGTCTGCTATGATTACATTATTTGCAAGTTGATATCCAGGTCTGCTATGATTACATTATTTGCAAGTTGATATCCAGGTCTGCTATGATTACATTATTTGCAAGTTGATATCCAGGTCTGCTATGATTACATTATTTGCAAGTTGATATCCAGGTCTGCTATGATTACATTATTTGCAAGTTGATATCCAGGTCTGCTATGATTACATTATTTGCAAGTTGCGATGCATAGGCTGGAGCATTGTCACGATGGAGCTGCCCTCACCTTCTCATGCAATGTCAGGCTTTTGTGAAGAACTGTGTTCCCCAAACACTGCACAACTTCACAGTGAATTCCTTGTTGATTGTCTGACCTGATGGAGCATATTTATCAATGTTCCTTGTTGATGTCTGACCTGATGGAGCATATTTATCAGTGTTCCTTGTTGATGTCTGATCTGATGGAGCATATTTATCAGTGTTCCTTGTTGATGTCTGACCTGATGGAGCATATTTATCATGCACAATGTTCCTTGTTGATTGTCTGATCTGATGGAGCATATTTATCATGTACAATGTTCCTTGTTGATTGTCTGACCTGATGGAGCATATTTGTCATGCACAATATTCCTTGTTGATTGTCTGACCTGATGGAGCATATTTATCATGCACAATGTTCCTTGTTGATTGTCTGATCTGATGGAGCATATTTATCATGCACAATGTTCCTTGTTGTTGCAAGGTTTCGCCTTGCACAAATTTGGTGTGTTCTGCTCTCCTGTGTCACATTTAAGTTCACACTCTAATTCCTGTGTCACATTTAAGTTCACACTCTAATTCCTGTGTCACATTTAAGTTCACACTCTAATTCCTGTGTCACATTTAAGTTCACACTCTAATTCCTGTGTCACATTTAAGTTCACACTCTAATTCCTGTGTCACGTTTAAGTTCACACTCTAATTCCTGTGTCATATTTAAGTTCACACTCTAATTCCTGTGTCACATTTAAGTTTACACTCTAATTCCTGTGTCATATTTAAGTTCACACTCTAATTCCTGTGTCATATTTAAGTTCACACTCTAATTCCTGTGTCACATTTAAGTTCACACTCTAATTCCTGTGTCACATTTAAGTTCACACTCTAATTCCTGTGTCACATTTAAGTTCACACTCTAATTCCTGTGTCACGTTTAAGTTCACACTCTAATTCCTGTGTCACATTTAAGTTCACACTCTAATTCCTGTGTCACATTTAAGTTCATGTGCCACCAGGATATGGCCTGTGGGATGAGGTTGTGAAATAGAGGTTCAGCATTTGAGGTGTGGGATATAGGTTTAGCATTTGAGGTGTGGGATACAGGTTTAGCATTTGAGGTGTGGGATATAGGTTTAGCATTTGAGGTGTGGGATATAGGTTTAGCATGTGAGATGTGGGAGATTGGTTTAGCACATGAAATGTTGGATGTAGGTTTAGCATGTGACGTGTAGGCTGGGAGTGTAGTGAGAAGTAGTATATGAAATGTGACGTGTAGGCTGGGAGTGTAGTGAGAAGTAGTATATGAAATGTGATGTGTAGGCTGGGAGTTAGTGAGAAGTAGTATATGAAATGTGATGTGTAGGCTGGGAGTGTAGTCAGAAGTAGTATATGAAATGTGACGTGTAGGCTGGGAGTGTGGTGAGAAGTAGTATATGAAATGTGATGTGTGAGGTTTTGTTTCAGTTTATGCCAGAGATTTCCAGCTCGTGATTTAAGTGACATCTGACTGACCAGCTCGTGACTTAAGTGACGTCTGACTGACCAGCTGGTGACTTAAGTGACATCTGACTGACCAAATGAAGATGCTACTGGTGCACCAGCATTTCATGAACTCCTTCGTCTCCCGCCAGAACAAAATAAAATTATCACCCATAAATTTAAAACCTTCTTCCTTTAAGTGGTTTACCAGAACTATCTTCCTTTAAGTGATTTACCAGAGCTATCTTACTTTAAATGGTTTACCAGAGCTATCTTCCTTTAAGTGGTTTATCAAAACTACCTTACTTTCAGTAGTTTATCAGAATTGTCTTACTTTCAGTAGTTTACCAGAACTGTCTTACTTTCAGTAGTTTACCAGAACTGTCTTACTTTCAGTAGTTTACCAGAACTGTCTTACTTTCAGTAGTTTACCAGAACTGTCTTACTTCCAACAGTTTACCGGAACTGTCTTACTTCCAACAGTTTACCAGAACTGTCTTACTTCCAACAGTTTACCAGAACTGTCTTACTTCCAACAGTTTACCAGAACTGTCTTACTTCCAACAGTTGACCAGAACTGTCTTACTTCCAACAGTTGACCAGAACTGTCTTACTTCCAACAGTTGACCAGAACTGTCTTACTTCCAACAGTTGACCAGAACTGTCTTACTTCCAACAGTTGACCAGAACTGTCTTACTTCCAACAGTTGACCAGAACTGTCCTACTATCACTCGGCGCTGCACACGCTTGCTATTTCTGTTTTGCTAGACAATGTCTCGGGCTGACCTGCATGGTCACTGTCTTGTCACGTGATTTGCCAGATCTGTTGCATTTCTGAGAAAATAAATCACTCTCGTATTATAAAAGATTATGTTTAACACAGTTTACAGTATAAGAAGGCATAAAGTAAATGTTTGTTTTTATGAAAGTGAATTAATATCCGTGGATACAAAGCTTACACAGGGACATGATAATCTCAGAGATCACACATGGAACCAAATTAAGCTTTCAGGGATTTGTATCTCTGAACAAAAATGACTCTACTCTCATGATAGCATCCAGGCGCTCACAGTTGCTGCCCATTTCAGATCCTAATTGCTTCTTTTCCCAAAACTGTCTCCATGTGTGGGTAGGGTCACTTTTGGCAGTGACGTGCCAGGAGGAGGTTGATGGGTGTGGGGTATGCGGAAGGTGACAGAATTAAAAAAAAAAACAAAGCAGGCACGTGGAATATCTCGTCAGTTCCCGGGTTGTGGCCACGTCTGTAGAAGTACAACTCGCCCCAAGAATTGTATTTCAGCACGGGAAGATTTATTTCTGCACACAAAGATCGTATTTTAGCACACCAAGATTGTGTTTCTGCACAAGAAGATTGTATTTCAGCACACAAAGATTGTATTTTACAACACGAAGATTCTATTTCAGCACACGAAGATATATTTTACAACACGAAGATTGTATTTCAGCACACGAAGATTGTATATGAAATGTGATGTGTAGGCTGGGAGTTAGTGAGAAGTAGTATATGAAATGTGATGTGTAGGCTGGGAGTGTAGTCAGAAGTAGTATATGAAATGTGACGTGTAGGCTGGGAGTGTAGTGAGAAGTTGTATATGAAATGTGATATGTAGGCTGGGAGTGTGGTGAGAAGTAGTATATGAAATGTGATGTGTGAGGTTTTGTTTCAGTTTATGCCAGAGATTTCCAGCTCGTGATTTAAGTGACATCTGACTGACCAGCTCGTGACTTAAGTGACATCTGACTGACCAGCTGGTGACTTAAGTGACATCTGACTGACCAAATGAAGATGCTACTGGTGCACCAGCATTTCATGAACTCCTTCGTCTCCCGCCAGAACAAAATAAAATTATCACCCATAAATTTAAAACCTTCTTCCTTTAAGTGGTTTACCAGAACTATCTTCCTTTAAGTGATTTACCAGAGCTATCTTACTTTAAATGGTTTACCAGAGCTATCTTCCTTTAAGTGGTTTATCAAAACTACCTTACTTTCAGTAGTTTATCAGAATTGTCTTACTTTCAGTAGTTTACCAGAACTGTCTTACTTTCAGTAGTTTACCAGAACTGTCTTACTTTCAGTAGTTTACCAGAACTGTCTTACTTTCAGTAGTTTACCAGAACTGTCTTACTTCCAACAGTTTACCGGAACTGTCTTACTTCCAACAGTTTACCAGAACTGTCTTACTTCCAACAGTTTACCAGAACTGTCTTACTTCCAACAGTTTACCAGAACTGTCTTACTTCCAACAGTTGACCAGAACTGTCTTACTTCCAACAGTTGACCAGAACTGTCTTACTTCCAACAGTTGACCAGAACTGTCTTACTTCCAACAGTTGACCAGAACTGTCTTACTTCCAACAGTTGACCAGATCTGTCTTACTTCCAACAGTTGACCAGAACTGTCCTACTATCACTCGGGGCTGCACACGCTTGCTATTTCTGTTTTGCTAGACAATGTCTCGGGCTGACCTGCATGGTCACTGTCTTGTCACGTGATTTGCCAGATCTGTTGCATTTCTGAGAAAATAAATCACTCTCGTATTATAAAAGATTATGTTTAACACAGTTTACAGTATAAGAAGGCATAAAGTAAATGTTTGTTTTTATGAAAGTGAATTAATATCCGTGGATACAAAGCTTACACAAGGACATGAGACTCTCAGAGATCACACATGGAACCAAATTAAGCTTTCAGGGATTTGTATCTCTGAACAAAAATGACTCTACTCTCATGATAGCATCCAGGCGCTCACAGTTGCTGTCCATTTCAGATCCTAATTGCTTCTTTTCCCAAAACTGTCTCCATGTGTGGGTAGGGTCACTTTTGGCAGTGACGTGCCAGGAGGAGGTTGATGGGTGTGGGGTATGCGGAAGGTGACAGAATTTAAAAAAAAAACAAAGCAGGCACGTGGAATATCTCGTCAGTTCCCGGGTTGTGGCCACGTCTGTAGAAGTACAACTCGCCCCAAGAATTGTATTTCAGCACGGGAAGATTTATTTCTGCACACAAAGATCGTATTTTAGCACACAAAGATTGTGTTTCTGCACAAGAAGATTGTATTTCAGCACACAAAGATTGTATTTTACAACACGAAGATTCTATTTCAGCACACGAAGATATATTTTACAACACGAAGATTGTATTTCAGCACACGAAGATTGTATTTCAGATTCAGCACACCAAGATTGTATTTTACAACATGAAGATTGCATTTCAGCACACAAAGATTGTATTTTACAACACGAAGATTCTATTTCAGCACACGAAGATTGTATTTTACAACACGAAGATTCTATTTCAGCACACGAAGATTGTATTTCAGATTCAGCACACCAAGATTGTGTTTCAGCATACAAAGATTGTGTTTAAGCAAGGTGGTTGGTGTATAAATAAATGTATGAGATAATTAGCAAAAAATAAAAGAGCCATGAAAGATTCATAGTCTGTAGGTAGAATAACACAACAAGCCTTTATATCTACAGAAGCAGGTAGAACAACACAATAAACCTTTATATCTACAGAAGTAGGTAGAACAACACAACAAACTTTAATATCTACAGAAGTAGGTAGAACAACAAAACAAATCTTAATATCTACAGAAGTAGGTAGAACAACACAACATATCTTAATATCTACAGAAGTAGGTAGAACAACACAACAAATCTTAATATCTACAGAAGTAGGTAGAACAACACAACAAATCTTAATATCTACAGAAGTAGGTAGAACAACACAACAAACCTTAATACCTACAGAAGTAGATAGAACAACACAACAAATCTTAATACCTACATAAATAGGTAGAACAACACAACAAAGAAGTAGGTAAAACAACACAACAAATCTTAATATCTACAGAAATAGATAGAACAACACAACAAACTTTGAATCTGCTGGAAAATGATAAATAAGCATAAACTTCTGTCATGATCAAATGATTGACTGGATACAAACCTCTATCACGGTCAAGTGATTGACTGGATACAAACCTTTGTCATGGTCAAGTGATTGATGGGACACAAACCTCTGTCAGGGTCAAGTAGTTGACTAGACACAAAACTCTGTCATGCTGAAGTGATTGACTGGACACAAACCTCTGTCATTGTCAAGCGACTGACTTGACACAAACCTCTGTCACGGTCAAGTGATTGACTGGACATAAACCCCTGTCCTAGTCAGGTGAATGACTGGGCACAAACCTCTAATTGTCAAGAAATTGATTTTACATAAACCTCTGTTTTGGTCCAGTGATTCACTGGACATAAACCTCTGTCACGATCAGTCGATTCACTGGAAATAAACCTCTGTCACGATCAGTCTATTCACTAGACATAAACTCCCATCACGGACGGGTGATTGCCTGTAAACGGTGGAATGTTTGTTATGAAACTGTTGGTACAGGAAACAAAGCTCATGTAGACGGTGGAATGTTTGTTATGAAACTGTTGGTACAAGAAACAAAGCACACGATTCCATAGTTTGTTTTTGTGGTGGAATGTTTGTTATGAAACTGCTAAAACCAACTTTTGAAGACCGTGCTGTCAGAGAGAACACGAGAAGATAAACTCAGATTTTATTTTCTGAATTATGTCTATCGTCTGAGTTACGTTTGTTGTTCTGAATTATGTCCGTCGTCTGAATTATGTCTGTCGTCTGAATTATGTCTGTTTCCTGAATTATGTCTGTCGTCTGAATTGTGTTTGTCGTCTGAATTATGTCTGTTGTATGAATTATGCCTGGTGTCTGAATAATGCCCGTTGTATGTATTATGTCTGTTGTTTGAATTATGTCTGTTGTCTGGTGTGAACTTTTACTTGACGTGAAACCTACACAAAAAATGCAGTCAGACTGGAATCTTTTTCTTCTTCTTTGTTCGCTTCTACCACAGATACCGCCCCGTGATCCTACTGAATTTACTCCCGTGGTCCTCAATGGGTCCCGTGGTCCCCGTGTGGTCCCCTAAGGATCACACGAGATCCCGGAGAGGATCACAAGAGGTTCAGAGTATCGCAGGGCTTGAGCCTGTATTCTTGGTGGGTCTCAGAAGCGGGATTGCGTGACACCGTGGTTTTCGTTGCACCAGTTTAGTCTAGAGTTGGACTTTCTCACAGGAAAACCTCGATGTGTTTTTGATGTGAGTATATCCCCGCTGGGTGAGAGGTGGTTGCCCATCTAGCCTTGAGTTGGACTTTCTCACCGGAAGACCTCGACGTGTTTTGGGATTACCTGTGTATCCCTGCCGGGTGAGAGGTGGTTGCCCATCTATTCCAGCGTTGGACTTTCTTACCGGAAAACCTCAGCGTGATTAGGATACACATACATCCCCGTCGAGTGAGAGGTGGTTGCCTATCTAGACTGCACTGGTCTAGTGTCTCTGACTTCAGCAGACTGGAATAATAAACAAGAACAATAAAAAAATACAGTCAGCATGGAATAATGCACAACAACAAAAAATAGAATCCGTCTGGAATAATACACAACAACAAAAAAATACACTCAGCCTGGAATAATACACAACAAAAAAATACAATCAGCCTGGAATAATACACAACAAAAATACAGTCAATGTGGAATAATACACAACATAAAAATACATTCAGCCTAGAATAATACACAACGACAATAAAAATACATTCAGCCTAGAATAATACACAACGACAATAAAAATACATTCAGCCTAGAATAATACACAAGGACAATAAAAATACATTCAGCCTAGAATAATACACAAGGACAATAAAAGTACATTCAGCCTAGAATAATACACAAGGACAATAAAAGTACATTCAGCCTAGAATAATACACAAGGACAATAAAAGTACATTCAGCCTAGAATAATACACAAGGACAATAAAAGTACATTCAGCCTAGAATAATACCCACACAAAAACAATCAACCTGAAATAATATACAACAATAAAAATACAACCAGTCTGAAAGAATGCACAACAAAAGTCCAAGAGTTACATTTGTTCTTTCAGAATTAACGCGCAGAACTGATAGAGAGGTTAATGATATGCACGTGAACTTTTATTTCTATCTCTACTGTCTGTTCACACATTTTCACTGCATACTCATACATTGTTCTCCCTGTTTCTTACATACTCACATATTATACTCATTGTTTATTACTTACTCACATATTATACTCATTGTTTATTACTTACTCACATATTATAGTCTCTGCTTATTACATACTTACACATTGTACTCCTTGTTTCTTACATAATCATACATACTTCCTGTTTCTTACATACTCACACATTATATTCCATGTTTATTACATACTCACACAATATACTCCCTGTTTATTACAAACTCACACATTATGCTACCTGTTTATTACAAACTCACACATTATGCTACCTGTTTATTACAAACTCACACATTATACTCCCTGTTTATTACATACTCACACAATGTACTCCCTGTTTATTACAAACTCACACATTATACTCCCTGTTTATTACATACTCACACATTATGCTCCCTGTTTATAACAAACTCACACATTATGCTACCTGTTTATTACAAACTCACACATTATACTCCCTGTTTATTACAAACTCACACATTATGCTCCCTGTTTATTACATACTCACACATTATGCTCCCTGTTTATTACAAACTCACACATTATGCTACCTGTTTATTACAAACTCACACATTATGCTACCTGTTTATTACAAACTCACACATTATGCTACCTGTTTATTACAAACTCACACATTATACTCCCTGTTTATTACAAACTCACACATTATACTCCCTGTTTATTACAAACTCACACATTATACTACCTGTTTATTACAAACTCACACATTATACTCCCTGTTTATTACAAACTCACACATTATACTCCCTGTTTATTACAAACTCACACATTATACTCCCTGTTATTACAAACTCACATTATACTCCCTGTTTATTACAAACTCACACATTATGCTCCCTGTTTATTACAAACTCACACATATACTCCCTGTTTATTACAAACTCACACATTATACCCTGTTTATTACAAACTAACACATTATACTCCTGTTTATTACAACTCACACATTATACTCCCTGTTTATTACAAACTCACACATTATACTCCCTGTTTATTACAAACTCACACATTATCTCCCTGTTTATTACAAACTCACACATTATACTCCTGTTTATTACAAACTCACACATATACTCCCTGTTTATTACAAACTCACACATTAACTCCCTGTTTATTACAAACTCACACATTATACTACCTGTTTATTACAAACTCTCACACATTATACTCCCTGTTTATTACAAACTCACACATATACTCCCTGTTATTACAAACTCACATTATACTACCTGTTTATTACAAACTCACACATATACTACCTGTTCATTACAAACTCACACATTATACTCCCTGTTATTACATACTCACACATTATACTCCCTGTTTATTACAAACTCACACATTATACTCCCTGTTATTACAAACTCACACATTATACTCCCTTTTTATTACAAACCACACATTATACTACCTGTTTATTACATACTCACACATTATACTACCTGTTATTACAAACTCACACATTATACTCCCTGTTTATTACAAACTCACACATTATACTCCCTGTTTATTACAAACTCACACATTATACTCCCTGTTTATTACAAACTCACACATTATACTCCCTGTTTATTACAAACTCACACATTATACTCCCTGTTATTACAAACTCACACATTATACTACCTGTTTATTACAAACTCAACATTATACTCCCTGTTTATTACAAACTCACACATTATACTCCCTGTTTTTACAAACTCACACATTATACTCCCTGTTTATTACAAACTCACACATTATACTCCCTGTTTATTACAAACTCACACATTATACTCCCTGTTTATTACAAACTCACACATATACTCCTGTTTATTACAAACTCACACATTATACTCCCTGTTATTACAAACTCACACATTATACTCCCTGTTTATTACAAACTCACACATTATACTCCTGTTTATTACAAACTCACACATTATACTCCCTGTTTATTACAAACTCACACATTATACTCCCTTTATTACAAACTCACACATTATACTCCCTGTTTATTACAAACTCACACATTATACTCCCTGTTTATTACAAACTCACACATTATACTCCCTGTTTATTACAAACTCACACATTATACTCCCTGTTTATTACAAACTCACACATTATACTACCTGTTTATTACAAACTCACACATTATACTCCCTGTTATTACAAACTCACACATTATACTCCCTGTTTATTACAAACTCACACATTATACTCCCTGTTTATTACAAACTCACACATTATACTCCCTGTTTATTACAAACTCACACATTATACTCCCTGTTTATTACATACTCACACATTATACTCCCTGTTTATTACAAACTCACACATTATACTCCCTGTTTATTACAAACTCACACATTATACTCCCTGTTTATTACAAACTCACACATTATACTCCCTGTTTATTACAAACTCACACATTATACTCCCTGTTTATTACAAACTCACACATTATACTCCCTGTTTATTACAAACTCACACATTATACTCCCTGTTTATTACAAACTCACACATTATACTCCCTGTTTATTACAAACTCACACATCATACTCCCTGTTTATTACAAACTCACACATTATACTACCTGTTTATTACATACTCACACATTATACTCCCTGTTTATTACAAACTCACACATTATACTCCCTGTTTATTACATACTCACACATTATACTCCCTGTTTATTACAAACTCACACATTATACTCCCTGTTTATTACAAACTCACACATTATACTCCCTGTTTATTACAAACTCACACTCCGTATTGTATCCTTCTACGTACAGGACTAAGAGTGGACAGCTCAGACAGACCGGGGGACGTCTTGGACAGAGATGGATATCCACATCAAACTCCCCGGCAGAAAAGAGTCAGAACTTCATTCAAACATCACCAGTTGAGAACGATGAAATCTTACTTCGCTCTCAATCATAATCCGGACGCCAAAGATCTGAAACAGCTGGCCCAGAAAACTGGTCTGTCTAAGCGAGTTCTGCAGGTAAATGTTACAACACGCAGGCATATGTTACAGACACATGTTACACACAGATGTAATAGGTATATGATACAGACAGATGTATCAGACATATGCTACAGACAGATGTATCAGACATATGCTACAGACAGATGTATCAGATATATCATACAGACAGACGCAGTAGACATGCTACAGACAGATGTAACAGATAGATGTTACAAACAGATGCAATAGATTGATGTAACAAGCATATGTTACAGACATGTAACAAGGCAGATGTTACAGACAGATGTAGCAGACATATGCTACAGATAGATGTTACAGACAGATGTAGCAGACATATGCTACAGATAGATGTTACAGACAGATGTAGCAGACATATGCTACAGACAGATGTTACAGATAGATGTTACAGATATTCAGTTAAAACTAAAACGTCGTAGCACGTGAGTAAAGAAATAAGAAAAAAAGTTTGAAAGTTTTTTTTGTTTTGTTTGGTATCCATGGAGATAGTTAGATGTTTTAGGACTGGTGCAAGTTGATAGGTAACATTGTTTGCTTTATGAATTCTACATTCGATTTCTCGGTGTATGTTTGCATCCTGTGTAAAAATGCTTCTAGATATCTGAACTCAGTAACCTGCTTGAGTTTGATGTTATTTATATAAAAGTTACATTCCCCTGGGTTGTAAGCATTGTTTCTGTTTTCTGGATATTTTTATCATATTGTGTTCTTTGCAGCTGCTGGTGAGGCTACTCATGTATTTGGTAGTTCTTCATCAGTTTGGTGTATTTAAAGACGAATACATACTAAGGTAGAATGGTCTAAATAGGCAGTGAACTAATGTACACTTCTACTGATAGTGGTGGTTAGTCTTCTTGTGGAGTACACTTCTACTGATACTGGTGGTTAGTCTTCTTGTGGAGTACAATTTTCATTATAGAAATGACTCCATGTTGGTGGTGCTATTAGATCAGAATGTATGATTTAAATAGACAACCTAATTTCCTCCGCTGAACACTAAGAAAATTCAACAAGAACTCCCTGGCACACAACTCCACAGAAGAATACTGAGATAGAACTTGACTAAACTTTGCAGTCTTCCGACATAATCAAACTTGTCAACAGCGAGGGCTCCAACAAAGTCAGTGGTGTAGTTTTACATCAGACAAGACACATTTATTAATGGATAGAATGAAGGTGAAATTGTGAGGATGAATAAGCATCACTAGCACAAGGCAGGAAATATAGAATACACTGACAAGAAAAAAACGAGAACTAGTTCGCCATGTGGGAGCAGAGCCATGTATGATAGTAAGGACAATTACCAACTCACACACTTACAATTCAAATTCACAATGAATACAATTTCACTTCCAGAAATACCACACCACAATTTCTTCAATGGTGAACGTCACTCTTGTAACTATATCATCATTCTATCTAGAATTCTTGACAAACTTGCATTTCTGTCCTAAAAGGACTGCCCACAACTAAATAATACTCAGAACAAGGTTAAACACTTCAACTATTTCCTTAACCTGACTACATCTCTCTCTCTGAACCTTAAGTGCCCAGGGCACATGGGGCTTCCGCAAGGGTTTTCCACAAATGCCTATCCTTCGCCTTTTTTATGCTCTACATCTTACTCCTCAAAAACTGAAGTAACTCAAAACACAGACTATCACGTGACTACTAACTTGACTCTGACCAAACTCATTTTCTGATTATCACATAACTACCAACTTGACTTTGACCTAACTCATACTCTGATTATCACATGACTACCAACTTGACTCTGACCTAACTCATACTCTGACTATCACATGACTACTAACTTGACTCTGGCCAAATTCATACTCTGACTATCACATGACTACTAACTTGACTCTGACCTAACTCATACTCTGACTATCACATGACTACTAACTTGACTCTGACCAAATTCATACTCTGACTGTTATATGACTATTAACTTGACTCTGACCTAACTCATACTCTGACTGTTACATGACTATTAACTTGACTCTGACCTAACTCATACTCTGAATATCACATGACTACTAACTTGACTCTGACCTAACTCATACTCTATCACATGACTACTAACTTGACTCTGACCTAAACCATACTCTGACTATCACATGACTACTAACTTGACTCTGACCTAACTCATACTCTGACTATCACATGACTACTAACTTGACTCTGACCAAACTCATTTTCTGATTATCACATGACTACCAACTTGACTTTGACCTAACTCATACTCTGATTATCACATGACTACCAACTTGACTCTGACCTAACTCATACTCTGACTATCACATGACTACTAACTTGACTCTGACCTAACTCATACTCTGACTATCACATGACTACTAACTTGACTCTGACCTAACTCATACTCTGACTATCACATGACTACTAACTTGACTCTGACCAAATTCATACTCTGACTGTTATATGACTATTAACTTGACTCTGACCTAACTCATACTCTGACTGTTACATGACTATTAACTTGACTCTGACCTAACTCATACTCTGAATATCACATGACTACTAACTTGACTCTGACCTAACTCATACTCTATCACATGACTACTAACTTGACTCTGACCTAAACCATACTCTGACTATCACGTGACTACTAACTTGACTCTGACCAAACTCATTTTCTGATTATCACATGACTACCAACTTGACTTTGACCTAACTCATACTCTGATTATCACATGACTACCAACTTGACTCTGACCTAACTCATACTCTGACTATCACATGACTACTAACTTGACTCTGACCTAACTTATACTCTGACTCCCTCTAACTCATGCTCTGGCTATCCTATCTCTCATACTCACAAAAATCAGTTTTATAATCTCTGCTGCCGCCCCAACTGTCCCTTGATTCTCACTCTCTCCAAAGCTATAAGTAATCGCATGGATTCCATTACTCATTTTAACCGTGTTCTATTTTCAGTACAGAATCTCATGGAGCACTAAGTTTCTCTAGTAAACTAAGTTACTGAAAACTAGAAACTTCTAAATCATTTATCTCGAGATTTTTTTTTCTGATTTCACGTGTACACAGACACTCAGGGGGAAGTACTGCGGGTTTCACACTTTAGTTGGTTATGCCCCTTACACGCATGGCTATTCTGTTATATACTAAGCTTTGGTCATCTATGAGCATCAGTTCATTTCTTCGATTCAGTATCTGCAGTTTTTGGTGATCGAATCTAAACATCTCGATGGACACCACAAGAAAACAACTCTTTCAAACAATATTCATCCAGATTCTGTGTTGTCAATGCCAAACATTGACACTCACCTGATTCTGTGCTGTCAATGCCAAACATGGACACTCACCTGATTCTGTGCTGTCAATGGCAAACATGGACACTCACCTGATTCTGTGCTGTCAGTGCCAAACAAGAAAGATAACAGGATGCAAGATGAAATGCTTAAGAAAAATGGTGTACAAGAAGGGATCAAGTGTGAAATGAAATAATCCGACAAATGGTGAGAACACCATCTGTTTAGGCCTACATTGAAAATGAGAGAGTTAGGCGGCTCAGCAATTTGATAAGCATGAATGCAGAACATCCCGCGCCAAGCGGACACAGCTCCAAACATCTGGACACAGGGCGGGAGGACAATCAAGGAAAAAGTGGATAGAAAGACCACACTGAGGAAATATCACGTGACAGCTAGCCAGGCCTCTCACCTTGCTCTGGGTCGAAGTCTGAAACTCTCTATGAGACTAATGGCGTAACCAGAAGAAGATGAAGAAGAAGAAGAAATAATGTTATACAGGAGTCCAGCTCGCAAATTTGTTATCGAGGTAGCATTGTTCCAGTGGACGGTTGGTGGATACACTATGGCAGCAGTTGTCAACCTTTGGCAATTCCCAGCTTATTAAACAAGATACAGAAACAACCGAGACACAGAAGACACAAAACACAGGAGACACAGGAAACACAGAAAACACAGGAGACACAGGAAACACAGAAAACACAGGAGACACAGGAAACACAGGAAACACAGAAAACACAGGAGACACAGGAAACACAGAAAACACAGGAGACACAGGAAACACAGAAAACACAGGAGACACAGGAAACACAGGAAACACAGAAAACACAGGAGACACAGGAAACACAGAAAACACAGAAAACACAGGAGACAGAGGGAAACACAGAAAACACAGGAGACACAGAAAACACAGGAGACACAGGAAACACAGAAAACACAGAAAACACATGAGACACAGGAAACACAGAAAACACAGGAGACACAGGAAACACAGAAAACACAGGAGACACAGGAAACACAGAAAACACAGGAGACACAGAAAACACAGGAAACACAGAAAACACAGGAGACACAGAAAACACAGGAGACACAGAAAATACAGGAGAACAAAAAGACAGGAGACTCAGAAAACACAGGAGAAAGAAAAACACAGGAGACACCGAACACACAAAAACATAGGAGACACAGAAAACACAAAAGACACAAAAACACAGGAGACACAAAAACACAGGAGACTTAGAAATCACAGGAGAGACAGAAAACACAGAAAACACAAAAACACATTAGACACACAAACACAGGAGACACAGAAAACACAGAAGACACACAAACACAGGAGACACAGAAAACACAGAATACACACAAACACAGGACACATAGTAAACACAGAAGACACAAAAACACACAAGAGACACAAACACAGGAGTCACAGAAGACACAGGAGAGACAGAAAACACAGGAGACACACAAACACATTAAACACAGAAAACACAGAAGACACAAAAACACAGGAGACGCAGAAAACACAAAAGACACAAAAATACAGGAGACACAAAAAACACAGGCGACACAAAAATACAGGAGACATAAAAAACACAAAAGTCACAAAAAACAAAGGAGACACAGAAAACACAGAAGACACACAAACACAGGAGCCACAGAAAACACAGAAAACACAAAACACAGTAGACACAGAAAACACAGAAGACACAAAACAACAGGAAACACGGAAAACACAGAAGACACAAAAACACAGGAGATACAGAAATCACAAAAGACACAAAACACAGGAGACACAGAAGACACAAAAGCACATGAGGCATAGGACACACAGTAGACACAGAAGACAAGGAAAACACACGAGACACAGAAGGCACAAAAAATACATAAGACACAGAAGACATAGGAGATTCAAAAGACACAGAAGACACAGAAGACAGAGGAGGCGCAGAAGATTCAGAAGACGCAGGATATACAGGAAACACAGAAACACAGGGGCACAGAAGATTCAGAAGACGCAGGATATACAGGAAACACAGAAACACAGGGGCACAGAAGATTCAGAAGACGCAGGATATACAGGAAACACAGAAACACAGGGGCACAGAAGATTCAGAAGACGCAGGATATACAGGAAACACAGAAACACAGGGGCACAGAAGATCAGAAGACGCAGGATATACAGGAAACACAGAAACACAGGGGCACAGAAGATTCAGAAGACGCAGGATATACAGGAAACACAGAAACACAGGGGCACAGAAGATTCAGAAGACGCAGGATATACAGGAAACACAGAAACACAGGGGCACAGAAGATTCGGAAAACACAGGAGACACAGAAGACACTGGAGACACCGAAGATTCAGAAAACACGTGAGATACAGAAGACACAGGAGACACAGAAGATCCAGAAGACACTGGAGACACATGAGCCACAGAAGACACAAGAGACACAGGAGACTCATAAGACACATGAGACACAAGACACAGACTACACAGGTGACATATGAGATAAAGAAGACCCAGAAGACACAGGAGACATAAGAGACACAGAAGATTCCGAACACACGAGAGACACAGAAGACATAAGAGACACAGAAGACATAGGAGCTACAGGAGACACAGAAGATATAGGAGACAGATACAGAAGACACAGGAGACACAGAAGATATAGGAGACATAGGAGATACAGAAGACACAAGAGACACAGAAGATATAGGAGACATAGGCGATACAGGAGATATAGGTGACACGGAAGACATAGGAGCTACAAGGGGACACAGGGGGCTTAGGATATACAGGAGATACAGAAGACACAGGAGACAAAGAAGATATAGGAGACATAGGAGATACAGGAGACACGGGATAATTAGGAGACACTCAAAACATAGGAGACACAGAAGATCCAGAAGACACAGGAGACGCAGAATCACTTGTAAATGGGAGATTTTAAAAAATCATTTAAAAACCAAGTAACGCCATCTGATTCTCCACTAAATTTAAAAACCAAGTAACGCCATCTGATTCTCCACTAAAACTTCTACGGGTCACCAGAACGGACTCCATGGCGTGCGACTTTTAATTGTTGCTCCAGAATACTACATCGAATATCATGATACGCCGGATATCTCTTGTATAACATCTGTGTAAGATATTACAGCGAATATCTCTTGTATAACATCATGGTAAGATATTACAGCGAATATCTCTTGTATAACATCATGGTAAGATATTACAGCGAATATCTCTTGTATAACATCATGGTAAGATATTACAGCGAATATCTCTTGTATAACATCATGGTGAGATATTACAGCGAATATCTCTTGTGGTCTGGCAGTAGATGGTTCTGGGTGGTCGTGTAATGGCGTAGTCTCGTCTACTCTCGTACGAGCAGTCTGTTTGCCAAAGGAGGAGGAGTTGGTCGTGAAGAAAGCAGAGAATACAAGACACGAGGAGCAAACAAGAGTGAGAGTTTGTCAAGTTGCTCTTCTGAGAGCTGGGAGTGTCAACATAAATCTGCAGAAGGAGAGGGCTAGAAACTGAAAGAAAACACAACATCAACTTGATATAGGCAATGGCAGACGTGTAAAATAAACGCGTTTACACTTACACAATCGGTCACGTGTGTTTAGTAGTCGGTCACGTGTGCGTAGTAGTCGGTCACGTGTGTGTAGTAGCAGAATAATGACACATGCAAATTTTAATATAACATAATTTTGACATGTACAGAATGTAGACTAGTGTCCAAGAACAAAATTTTGACATGCACAGAAGGTATATTTGTGTCCAAGAACAGAATTTTGACATGCACAGAAGGTAGATTTGTGTCCAAGAACAGAATTTTGACATGTACAGAAGGTATATTTGTGTCCAAGAACAGAATTTTGACATGTACAGAAGGTAGATTTGTGTCCAAGAACAGAATTTTGACATGTAGAGAAGGTACACTAGTGTCAAAGAACACAATGCCGTTATAATATAATGTAAAATATCCAGGCATAGATGAAGAAAATGATTGACTAACCCACACGGCGCACTTTGGAACACATACATACACACAAACACAACATACACAACACATATGTTAAAAATAATAGTGTCCACGCAACATGCACACAACGTACACAACACATACAAACATACACAGTACAAATGAAATGCACAAGACACATAACATGCACAGCACATACACGACACACACAACATACATACACAATGCACACATACATTAAGAGAAAGATTGCATGTATACAAATACACACATGTAACATACACTCAGAAAACCCACACAACACACGCAGCATACAACAAATGCACCACAATAGACACAGCTCATTCAAAACAACACATCACAACGCACACAACACAACACAAACAACATAACACAACACAATACACAACACACAACACAAAACAACAACACAACATACAACATAACACAACACAATGCACAAGACACAAGACAAAACACAAAACAACACAACGCACAACCCAACACACAACATAACACACACCATAACACAACAACACAAAACACAGCACAATACACAACACACAACACTACTCCAGAAATCTGCTGTTCTACTCCTAAGATGTCAAAAAATTCTGTAGCTAGGTATAAGCTGTTAGTAATTAGATGTAAGCAAGATGTAAGCTACTAGTAACTAGATGTAAGCTGTGTGTAAGCTGCCAATAACTAGATGTAAGCTGCTTGTAACTAGATGTAAGATAGGTGTAACTTTGCTAGTAACTAGATGCAAGCTATGCATAAGCTGCTAGTAACCAAGTGTAAGTTAGGTGTAAGCTGCTATTAACTAGGTGTAAGCTGCTAGTAACTAGGCGTTAGCTGGCATGTAAACTGCTAGTAACTAGATTGTAAGCTAGCATTTAGGTGTAGGCTAGTAACCAGAAGAAAGCTAGTAGCTGTATGTAAGCTAGCATTTTGATGTAAGACAGTAGCATTTAGATATAAGCTAGTAACTGGATATAGTCTAGTAGCCGTATGTATTCTAGAATTTAGATGAAAGCTAGTAACTAGACGTAACCTAGTAACCCAGTTTAAGCTAGTAAGTGTATATAAATTAGTATTTAGATCTAAGCTACAAGTTATATGAAAGCTAGCATTTAGATGTAGGCTTGTCACAGTATATATGTTAGCATATAGATGTAGTCTAGTACCCGCATGTAAGCTAGCATTTAAATGTAAGCATGCAACTGTGCTTTGGCTAGCATTTAGATGCTAGGATGTAACTGTGTGTTGGCTAGCATTAAAATAACCTAGTAATTGCATATCAACAGACGCTAGTGTGAGCTAGTAGCTAAGTGTGTACAGGAAGCAAGATGTAAAATAGGATTAGATGTAATTTAGTGGTGTGATGTAATTTAGTGATTTGATGTAATTTATTGATGTAAGCTTGCTGTTTGTTGAACCTGGCAGTTATATTTAAGTTCTTGCTTCGATGTGAGCTTGCAATCTGATGCAAGATAGTAGTTATGTGTAAGTAGTTTGGTGTAATTTGGGAATTTGATGTAAGATAGTATATGCGTGTAGTAGTTTACTGTAGTTTATGAATTTGATGCAAAGTAGTAGTTATGTGTAAGTAGTTTGATGTAATTTAGGAATTTAATGCAAGATGTTTGATATGTGTAAGTAGTTTGATGTAATTTAGAAATTTGATGCAAGCTGTTTGATATGTGTAAGTAGTTTGATGTAATTTAGGAATTTCATGAAAGATAGTATTTATGTGTAAGTAGTTTGATGTAATTTAGGAATTTTATGCAAGGTAGTAGTTATGTGTAAGTAGTTTAATGCCATTTATGAATTTAATATAGAGGAATAATTTGCTGCCCACTTTTAAAGTGTCTGTCAAATATTAAATTCATGTGAGCAAACACGATCTCTTCAAATTTAACACTTGCAAAAACACAGAACAAGAACTAGAACTTTCACAATAATTCTATTCATGCTTCTTCGGGTGCACCCCATTATAATTTCGAGTAAAACAAACATTATTAGTTTGGCAACATAAAAGGCCACATATACAACAAATCTTACATGAAAAGAGGAGCACTGATTCATATCAGTGCTTAAAACACTACTTTCTTACTGCATCACAAAACTATACTTTCTTACTACATCACAAATCTATACTTTCTTGCTACATCACAAAACTATATTATCTTAATACATCACAACACTATACTTTCTTACTACATCACAGAACTATACTTTCTTACTATATCACAGAACTATACTTTCTTACTACATCACAGAACTATACTTTCTTACTATATCACAGAACTATATTTTAATGCCTTAGTTAAAAAAAAAGATAATTACAACATCCTAGCACTCCACGAACCTACTAAACCGCGTCCAACCTCAGACTGAGGTTTAACCCCAAACTAAACTCATACATCTGGAAGCTGCTCTTCTAGGTCATGCTGTGCACACATGAACCAACGAACAGGCTCACACTGTCATGAAATGTATCCAGTATAAGATAACCAAGCGATCTGTCATGAAATGTATACAATATAAGATAACCAAGCGATCTGTCATGAAATGTATACAGTATAAGATAACCAAGTGATCTGTCATGAAATGTATACAGTATAAGATAACCAAGTGATCTGTCATGAAATATGGGAAAGATATCCCACTACTGCTGATATCAAATGTGTGTGTAGGGACACAGGTTGTCACTTGTTACTTGGCTTTGTTGTCAAGTCATAGAGCGTGGATTCTTTCAAGAAGTCTTAGTTTCAAACGTTTCTTTCTCCAGCTCGCGACTTCATATTGTTTAATATGTTTTGTAACTGTCAATGTAATAAGGATTTTATCACCTTTCCTCCACGTTTACTTGTCAATGTAATAAGGATTTTATCACCTTTCCTTCAGGTGTACTTGTCAATGTAATAAGGATTTTATTACCTTTCCTCCAGGTGTACTTGTCAATGTAATAAGGATTTTATCCCCTTTCCTCCAGATGTACTTGTCAATGTAATAAGGATTTTATCCCCTTTCCTCCAGATGTACTTGTCAATGTAATAAGGATTTTATTACCTTTCCTCCAGGTGTACTTGTCAATGTAATAAGGATTTTATTACCTTTCCTCCAGGTGTACTTGTCAATGTAATAAGGATTTTATCCCCTTTCCTCCAGATGTACTTGTCAATGTAATAAGGATTTTATCCCCTTTCCTCCAGATGTACTTGTCAATGTAATAAGGATTTTATTACCTTTCCTCCAGATGTACTTGTCAATGTAATAAGGATTTTATCCCCTTTCCTCCAGATGTACTTGTCAATGTAATAAGGATTTTATTACCTTTCCTCCAGGTGTACTTGTCAATGTAATAAGGATTTTATTACCTTTCCTCCAGGTGTGGTTCCAGAATGCGCGGGCCAAGTACAGGCGGAATCTCTTAAAGCAGCAGGACTCAGAGGGAAATGGAGTGAAATCAGGTCAAGGTCAAGATCAGATCCCAGGCTCTCCTGAAGGTCAAGACAAAGAGGTGAAAGATACAAACTCAGTTCCTGACCTCAATGCTGGATCTCCCGCACTCTCAGACATCAGCTCCACTCCTTCACTCAGCGACATCCACTCTTCCACAATGGAAACTGACCACAACAGCAGCAGCAATAACAGTATATCCGACCTCTTCTCCAGCACCATCGCTACCATCAACTGACCACAGTCTTCAAACGCTATGTCTTTGACATACATAAAACATTGACATGGTTTAGAGCAGAGACATACCTAAAACATTGACATGGTTTAGAGCAAAGACATATATAAAACACGACATGGACCATCTGCTGGTCTCCTGGCTCATGACAGTTTGTTCCTAAAATTGGATCTGGAATACATATTTTGTCACACAGCAGTGTTTGGATGTGTCACATGTCATACTTTGTCACACAGAAGTGTTTGGATGTGTCACATGTCATATTTTGATTATGGTTTTTGCATGTGTCATATGCCATATTTCGGACATGATGCTTTTTATCTGGATGTGTCATATGTCATATTTCAGCAATTTTTTTGTTTTGAATGTATCAGATGTCATATTTCAGTAATGATGATCTTGTTTTGGATGTATCAGATGTCATATTTCGATAATGATGTTTTCGTTTTGGATGTGTCAGGTGTCATATTTTGGTAATGATGTTTTTTGTTGTGGATGTGTAAAACGTCATATTTCGGTCATGATCTTCATGTCATATTTAATATTGCTGATAAAATGGCGCTGTTTCGTTGTGTTGTCAAATGCCATAACGCCGCTATAATATCAGTGTTTGGATGTCATTTATCTTTTGTGCTAACAGTGTGCCAGTCATAGACTTGTGACATTAAACTGCACTGAACTTACTGTCTGCTTTATCCTGCACTGTCTACATGTTTCTTACCTGAGTGTCAAATCCTCCACCATTAACACGCTCTTTATCATATCACCTCCATTATCATATCTCCACCATTATCATATCTCCACCATTATCACCACTATTATCATATCTCCACCATTATCATCACCATTATCATATCTCCACCATTATCGTATCTCCACCATTATCATCACTATTATCATATCTCCACCATTATCATCACCATTATCATATCTCTGCCATTATCATATCTCCACCATTATCATGCTCTTTATCATGTCATCACGATCACTATTCACCATCATCATAATCATCACCACAAACATCATCATAATGATCATTTTCTTGTTCCGACAAGAACTGAATATTCCTAATCTGGTCATTTAAGGTATTGACACAGGTAAATGTGGAGGTGGGGGGGGGAATAGTTTGTGTCTCAAAATAAGGTGGCTAATGAGACTTATTTGACTGAAGTCACTCAAAACTCAGGTGTGTTTGACCGAGGTCACTCAACACTCAGGTGTGTTTGACAGAAGTCACTCAACACTCAGATTTGTTTGACTGAGTCACTCACTCGAAGCTCAGAAGTGTTTGACTGAGGTCATTCAACTCTCACATATGTTTGACTGAGGTCATTCAACTCTCACATATGTTTGACTGAGGTCATTCAACACTCAGATATGTATGACTGAGTTTACTCAACACTCAGATGTGTTTAACACTCAGATGTGTTTAACACTCAGATGTGTTTGACTGAGGTTACTCAACTCTCACATGTGTTTGACTGAGGTTACTCAACTCTCACATGTGTTTGACTGAGGTTACTCAACAATCAGATGTGTTTGACTGAGGTTACTCAACTCTCACATGTGTTTGACTGAGGTTACTCAACTCTCACATGTGTTTGACTGAGGTTACTCAACTCTCACATGTGTTTGACTGAGATTACTCAACACTCACGTGTTTTTGACTGAGGTTACTCAACACCCAGGTGTGTTTGACTGAAGTCATTCAACATTCAGATGTGTTCAAAATTTAGGTGTGTTTGACCCAAGGCATGAATGTGTACATATATACCTAGGTCATTTAAATGTGTTCAGGTTTAATTATTCATGCTTGTACAACTCTAATCAGTCATGTATGTACAGTTCAAATCATTGACCTCTACGCACCTCATATTACATGTGTATTTAGAAGATATTGTGGATGTGTACATCTGATTTTGTATTTGCGTACATTCTGGTTATTCTGTTCCTTCCTGTACATAAATGAACAACTGTACATGCTGATGGATGTGATTGTATGGGTAGAAGTTATTGAGGGTATACAATTACATTTTGTGTACATGAATGTTATCAGAGCAGTGCCACTTTCAGAAATTGTCACACCTTACAACATTGTGAGCAAACTTCATCTCTTTGGTCACAACTTACAACATTGAATTGACTTGCTTCTAATATCAGTGAGTAGGTCTTTGCCTTGGTTCTAACATCAATGAGTAGGTCTTTACCTTGTTTCTAACATCAGTGAGTAGGTCTTTGCCTTGGTTCTAACATCAATGAGTAGGTCTTTACCTTGTTTCTAACATCAGTGAGTAGGTCTTTGCCTTGGTTCTAACATCAGTGCGTCGGTCTGTGCCTTGTTTCTAACATCAGTGAGTGGGTCTTTGCCTTGTTTCTAACATCAGTGAGTGGATCTTTGCCTTGTTTCTAGCATCAGTGAGTGGGTCTTTGCCTTGTTTCTAACATCAGTGAGTGGATCTTTGCCTTGTTTCTAACATCAGTGAGTGGGTGTTTGCTTTGTTTCTAACATCAGTGAGTGGGTGTTTGCTTTGTTTCTAACATCAGTGAGCCGATCCTTGCCTTGCTTCTAACATCAGTGATTGCGTTCTAGCCGTGCTTTTAACATCAACGAGTGGGTCTTTGCCGTGTTGTTAACATTAGTGAATCGGTCTTAGCTTTGTTTCTAACATCAGTGAGTGGGTATTTTTCTTGTTTCTAACATCAGTGAGTGGGTGTTTTTCTTGTTTCTAACATCAGTGAGTGGGTGTTTTTCCTTGCTTCTAACATCAGCGAGTGGGTCCTAGCCTTGCTTCTAACATCAGTGAGTGGGTCTTTGCCTTGTTTCTAACATCAATGAGTTGTTCTTTGACTTATTTCTAACATCAGTGAGTGGGTCGTAACGGAATCATGACAGGTAGACAGCTTATTACAGGCCAGGTCAAGGTCAACATTTGTCGATTGTTTACATGGATGTAAAGAATGGATATTTTCGACCACTGTTGAATTATGGATCTAGCATTGTAAAGATATGTACCAGAACACAAGTGACAAATTTGTTGATGTTATTTAGAAGCAAATGTATAACAACACGAATGCTAGCTCGATGATGCTAGTGCTCCAACAACTACTGCCTCACTAGTAATTATTCACGTGAGACTGGGCACGTCAGTTTCAGCAGATCCGTGTTTTGTGAGTACTCGACTCACATAAGGTTGTGTAGTCTCCCTTGATTCTTTAGTATGTGCACGAGAAGGACAAGAATGTGTGTAGTCTCATTTGTTAGTTTAACATCTACACAGAAAGACATCTACACAGAAAGACAATAATATATGTTATCTCCCCTGCTTGTTTTACATGTACACAGAAAGACAATAATATATGTTGTCTCCCTTCCTTGTTTTACATGTACACAGAAAGACAATAATATATGTTGTCTCCCTTTCTTGTTTTACATGTACACGAGAAGGACAAGAGTGTGTGTCGCCTCCCCTGCTTGTTTCACATGTACACAGAAAGACAATAATGTGTGTTGTCTGCCCTACTTGTTTAACATATACACAGAAAGACAATAATATGTGTTGTCTGCCCTACTTGTTTAACATGTACACAGAAAGACAATAATATGTGTTGTCTGCCCTACTTGTTTAACATGTACACAGAAAGACAATAATATGTGTTGTATGCCCTACGTGTTTAACATGTACACAGAAAGACGATAATATATGTTGTCTGCCTTACTTGTTTAATGTGTACACAGAAGGTCAATAATATGTGTTTTCTCCCCTCCTTGTTTAACATATACACATAAAGGCAATGATAAATGGTGTCACCCCTGCTTGTTTAAACTTTTTACAGAAAACAAAAACTATTCAGTAAAAACATTAATGGTATTCGTGAATGAATAAGCAGGTGTTAATATGATATCCTGCTGGATGCACAAAAGTTAGAAGGTTTACAAAATATTAGGACACAAATATACAACAAAAGTTATAAATATGGACTAGAAACAAATATTAGAAAGACGAAATTCATGACAACCAGCGTGAAAGAACAAAAGCAGCTATAAACATCAATATAAATAGAGACACACTGCAAGAAATGACCTAAATTCATATATCAGGGGAGAGTTGTAAAAGACAACGGAAAATACGACAAGAAGAATAGCAAAATTCACTTTCAACAGAATTAAAAGTAAAATGTTCTTACTTTGAAAAACTGTCACAAAAAGTGAAGCTGAAGTCTTCAAGTACTGTTTATACTGCAGACTATTTATACTGAAGACTATTTATGCTCTAGACTATTGTGTGTTGTAGAAGTGTGGACATTAAGTAGTACAAGAAGAAGAGAGTGGCAGATTTATCAGATGTGGATATTAAGTAGTACAAGGAGAAGAGAGTGGCAGATTTATCAGATGTGGATATTAAGTAGTACAAGGAGAAGAGAGTGGCAGATTTATCAGATGTGGATATTAAGTAGTACAAGGAGAAGAGAGTGGCAGATTTATCAGATGTGGATATTAAGTAGTACAAGGAGAAGAGAGTGGCAGATTTATCAGATGTGGATATTAAGTAGTACAAGGAGAAGAGAGTGGCAGATTTATCAGATGTGGACATTAAGTAGTACAAGGAGAAGAGAGTATCAGATTTATCAGATGTGGATATGACAATAATGAGGAAATCTTCATGCAGAGAATAGGTAACAAACACACAACTGTTTCTATTCTCACTGCACACAACTGTTTTTATTCTCACTACAATCATCTATTTCTATTCTCACTCCACACAGCTGTTTCTATTCTCAATACACACAATTGTTTCTAGTCTCAATACACAACTGTTTCTATTCTCAATACACAACTGTTTCTATTCTCAATACACAACTGTTTCTATTCTCACTCCTAAATTAAGTGAAAAAAAGATAAATAAATAAAACAAACTCTAAGGTTATATATGGGTAGACCTACATAAAGATATGGACGAAAACGATATAGATGAGAAGACTAACTAAAGAGATGAACGATAGCTATCTAGATGGGTGGAGTACATAAAGAGATGGACCACAGAGGTATAGATTAGAAGACTATGGAAAAGCTTTGCCTTGGTGTGCTGCAAGAACAGAAAACACATCAGGTCCGCGATCTCTTGTAGCTAGCAAGATGATGATAAGTCTGTCCAGCCTTTTATTAGTTTTAGTCAGTCTGTGTGAATTATCAGTTTTAGAAAAATCTTAAGTCTTTGACTGGTCAGTACCCAAAGGACAAATGTTAATGTCTGTCTTTGCCTGGTAGAAACTCAAATGTTTAAGTCCGTATTTGTCTGGTTAGTTAATGGTTAAGTGTTGAAGTTTGTCTTTGTCTGGTTAGTTAAGAGTTAAATGCTGAAGTTTGTCTGGTTAATTAAAAGTTAAATGTTGAAGTCTGTCTTTGTCTGGTTAGTTAAGGGTTAAATGCTGAAGTTTGTCTTTGTCTGGTTAGTTAAGGGTTAAGTGTTGAAGTTTGTCTTTGTCTGGTTAGTTAAGGGTTAAATGCTGAAGTTTGTCTTTGTCTGGTTAGTTAAGGGTTAAGTGTTGAAGTCTGTCTTTGTCTGGTTAGTTAAGGGTTAAATGTTGAAGTTTGTCTTTGTCTGGTTAGTTAAGGGTTAAATGTTGAAGTTTGTCTTTGTCTGGTTAGTTAAGGGTTAAGTGTTGAAGTTTGTCTTTGTCTGGTTAGTTAAGGGTTAGATGTTGAAGTTTGTCTTTGTCTGGTTAGTTAAGGGTTAAGTGTTGAAGTCTGTCTTTGTCTGGTTAGTTAAGGGTTAAGTCTTAAGTTTGTCTTTGTCTGGTTAGTTAAGGGTTAAATGTTAAGTCTATCTTTGTCTGGTTAGTTAAGGGTTAAATGTTGAAGTTTGTCTTTGTCTGGTTAGTTAAGGGTTAAATGCTGAAGTTTGTCTTTGTCTGGTTAGTTAAGGGTTAAATGTTGAAGTTTGTCTTTGTCTGGTTAGTTAAGTTTACATGTTGAAGTTTGTCTTTGGTTAGTTAAGGGTTAAATGTTGAAGCTTGTCTTTGTCTGGTTAGTTAAGGGTTAAATGTTGAAGTTTGTCTTTGTCTGGTTAGTTAAGGGTTAAGTGTTGAAGTCTGTCTTTGTCTGGTTAGTTAAGGGTTAAATGTTGAAGTTTGTCTTTGTCTGGTTAGTTAAGGGTTAAATGTTGAAGTTTGTCTTTGTCTGGTTAGTTAAGGGTTAAATGCTGAAGTTTGTCTTTGTCTGGTTAGTTAAGGGTTAAATGTTGAAGTTTGTCTTTGTCTGGTTAGTTAAGTTTACATGTTGAAGTTTGTCTTTGGTTAGTTAAGGGTTAAATGTTGAAGCTTGTCTTTGTCTGGTTAGTTAAGGGTTAAATTACGAAGCATGTGTGCCGGTGTACTTGCTTAACTCTGTTGTGAAAAGTTAAATAATTTATCAACATTGTCATCATCATCGTCATCATCATCATCATCGTCATCATTATCATTTTTAAAAACATTGGAAAACAAATAAAAAACACTGGTAGTAACATTATGATTCGCATGTTTTTACTATTCTTTGTATAATTGTTATTGTTTTTTACTGTTGGTTTTACAATTGTTATTGTTTCTTTTCTGTTGTTTTTATAATTGTTATTGATGTTGTTATTGTTCTTTGTAATTTCAATACAGTATTTTCTGTTTTCAGCATCAAGCATAAATGTTCTCTCTCATCATTCTCATAAATAAATGTCTTCTTTCATCATTCTCATACATAAATGTCTTCTTTCATCATTCTCATACATAAATGTCTTCTTTCATCATTCTCATACATAAATGCCCTCTTTCATCATTCTCATACATAAATGTTTTCTTTCATCATTCTCACACATAAATGTCCTCCTTCATCATTCTCATACATAAATGTCCTCTTTCATCATTCTCATACATGAATTTCCTCTTTCATCATTCTCATACATAATTGTCTTCTTTCATCGTTCTCATAAATAAATGTCCTCTTTTATCATTCTCATACATAAATATCCTCTTCCATCATTCTCATACATAAATGTCTTCTTTCATCATTCTCATACATAAATGTCTTCTTTCAGATTCTCATACATAAATGTCATCTTTCACATTCTCATATATAAATGGCATATTTCATATTCTCATACATAAATGTCATCTTTCACATTCTCATACATAAATGTCATCTTTCATATTCTCATATATAAATGTCATCTTTCATATTCTCATACATAAATGTCATCTTTCATATTCTCATACATAAATGTCATCTTTCACATTATCATATATAAATGTCACCTTTCATATTATAATACATAAATGTCATCTTTCACATCTCTCTCTCTCTCTCTGAACCTTAAGTGCCCAGGACACATGAGGCTTCCGTAAGGGTTTTCCACAAATGCCTGTCCTTCGCCTTTTTTTCTGCTCTTGCCCAGGTGAGCCATCTTTCACATTCTCATACATAAATGTCTTCTTTCAGATTCTCATACATAAATGTCATCTTTCACATTCTCATATATAAATGGCATATTTCATATTCTCATACATAAATGTCATCTTTCACATTCTCATACATAAATGTCATCTTTCATATTCTCATATATAAATGTCATCTTTCATATTCTCATACATAAATGTCATCTTTCATATTCTCATACATAAATGTCATCTTTCACATTATCATATATAAATGTCACCTTTCATATTATAATACATAAATGTCATCTTTCACATCTCTCTCTCTCTCTCTGAACCTTAAGTGCCCAGGACACATGAGGCTTCCGTAAGGGTTTTCCACAAATGCCTGTCCTTCGCCTTTTTTTCTGCTCTTGCCCAGGTGAGCCATCTTTCACATTCTCATATATAAATGTCATCTTTCATATTCTCATACATAAATGTCATCTTTCATATTCTCATACATAAATGTCATCTTTCATATTCTCATACATAAATGTCATCTTTCATATTCTTATACATAAATGTCATCTTTCATATTCTCATGCATAAATGTCATCTTTCATCACTCTCATACATAAATGCCACCTACCCCTGGTCCTGATACGTCAGTGTTCTCTACTCTGATGCTCTGACATTAATATGTTATCCTCTCACATTCACACAGAATTGGACAATCAATCAGTTAGTAAGTCATTTAGACGGTCAATCAGATAGTTAGTCAGTCATTTAGACAGTCAATCAGATAGTTAGTCAGTCATTTAGACAGTCAGTCATATAGTTAGTCAACCATTTAGACAGTCAATCAGATAGTTAGTCAGTCATTTAGACAATGAATCAGATAGTTAGTCAGTCATTTAGACAGTCAATCAGATAGTTAGTCAGTCATTTAGACAGTCAATCAGATAGTTAGTCGGTCATTTAGACAGTCAATCAAATAGTTAGTCAGTCATTTAAACAGTCAATCATATAGTTAGTCAGTCATTTAGACAGTCAATCAGATAGTTAGTCAGTCATTTAGACAGTCAATCATATAGTTAGTCAGTCAGTTAATTAGTTAGTTAATTTGTTATTCAGTTAGTCAGTTAATATAGTTAGTCATTTAGTTAGCTAGTTAATTATCTAGTTATTTAGTTAGTTATTCAGTCAGTTAGTTAGTTAGTTATTTAGTTAGTTTGTATGCAGGAAACTCTCTACTGTAGAGAGCGGAACAACACAACTCCTTCAGATCATCAGAGGGAGTACCCCTTCCCCCCTCAGACAAGTGTTTCGACCCTATTAAACTCTTGACACTCTGGGGGGGGGGGGTGGGCCCCTCTGGGTTATGACTCCCAGAGGTCTTGTGAGTTATTGCTTTTTTTTTTGTTTTGTCCCGAGATTGAGTTGGCACTGCACTTTTGAAGTGCGTCTTTAGCCATTTAGCTACAGAGGACTGGCCGCGACAAGCAAAATTATTTATGTTCTCAATGCTTGTTTCGTATACTCTACAGCCAGCATGAAGCCTTAGTTAGTTAGTTAGTTAGTTAGGACGGACGGACGGACGGACGGATGGACGGAAGGCATCAACATCCACGTACACTTTGACACGTCATACATGTTCTGATCTACACTGTCTTCCTCAGCGCACATGAACTGCCTACGCTACGTTCTTTGTCTGGAGCTCATATTTCACCATCATCTTGATAACGACTCTGACTCACTGAAGTCTGAAGTCTTTTATTTGATCAGCTTGTCATATAACACTGACGATGTCTGCTAGATCCATTGCCTGTCTTTCCTCCATGACAGCTTAGTCAGCCAACAGACCTGCTCTTTCATGTTTCCTGGACACTTGTATGACCTGGTACAGAAGTGAAAATCTATCGATAGATTTGTGACTTTTGCGGGGGGTCCAGCCGCTGTTCTCTTAGAGAGTCAGTCTGAAGTTTTCTTTAGACTGATCATGCACTAGCTCAAGGTGCAAGCATGCGTGTAGTCTTATGACTTGAGCCAGCTCAGAGCTCTTGTCACAACCATGGTTTGCGTGTAGTCTTATGACTTGAGCCAGCTCAGAGCTCTTGTCACAGCCATGGTTTGCGTGTAGTCTTATGATTTGAGCCAGCTCAGAGCTCTTGTCACAGCCATGGTTTGCGTGTAGTCTTATGATTTGAGCCAGCTCAGAGCTCTTGTCACAGCCATGGTTTGCGTGTAGTCTTGTGATTTGAGCCAGCTCAGAGCTCTTGTCACAGCCATGGTTTGCGTGTAATCTTGTGATTTGAGCCAGCTCAGAGCTCTTGTCACAGCCATGGTTTGCGTGTAATCTTGTGATTTGAGCCAGCTCAGAGCTCTTGTCACAGCCATGGTTTGCGTGTAATCTTGTGATTTGAGCCAGCTCAGAGCTCTTGTCACAGCCATGGTTTGCGTGTAGTCTTATGACTTGAGCCAGCTCAGAGCTCTTGTCACAGCCATGGTTTGCGTGTAGTCTTATGACTTGAGCCAGCTCAGAGCTCTTGTCACAGCCATGGTTTGGATGTAATCTTGTGATTTGAGCCAGCTCAGAGCTCTTGTCACAGCCATGGTTTGCGTGTAATCTTGTGATTTGAGCCAGCTCAGAGCTCTTGTCACAGCCATGGTTTGGATGTAATCTTATGACTTGAGCCAGCTCAGAGCTCTTGTCACAGCCATGGTTTGCGTGTAGTCTTATGACTTGAGCCAGCTCAGAGCTCTTGTCACAGCCATGGTTTGCGTGTAATCTTGTGATTTGAGCCAGCTCAGAGCTCTTGTCACAGCCATGGTTTGCGTGTAATCTTGTGATTTGAGCCAGCTCAGAGCTCTTGTCACAGCCATGGTTTGCGTGTAGTCTTATGATTTGAGCCAGCTCAGAGCTCTTGTCACAGCCATGGTCTGCGTGTAATCTTATGACTTGAGCCAGCTCAGAGCTCTTGTCACAGCCATGGTTTGCGTGTAATCTTATGACTTGAGCCAGCTCAGAGCTCTTGTCACAGCCATGGTTTGCGTGTAATCTTGTGATTTGAGCCAGCTCAGAGCTCTTGTCACAGCCATGGTTTCCATTGTGAAGCAGCTTGTTGCTGCAGCTAAAACACAACTGGGTTGTTCACTGGTATGCCATCTGAGTTGACTGTAAAGACCCAGCAACAGCTCATGTCCCAAATCAACGATCTGTCTGTATATATGTAACCATCTCTAGTGTTTTCACTAGTCAGTGCTTTTATCTCAGCATCTACTGCGGCAGGAATATGTTCTCTGCATCTTCTGTCGAGTGTGATATGAACAGACAGGGCCGTCTTGAAGTTTGCTATTGCATGTGCCCGCTGACGTCCAGGATCTGTATTCTCATGAGGCACGCCACACATTTTCCACATGCCTCATCCACGATTTGCTCTCTCTTTTACTACCAGCAGTTCAATGTGGGATGGGCTACACTGTCTGTGCTTATTTTGATTTATAATTGTGTCCTGGCCAATTTCATTCTGCTGTATATCACAGGACACTCCAGCACACGTTTCATGGTCTTTTCTCAAGCTGTCCTGTTTGCGTGGGGCCGTGTTAGAGCCGCCAGTTACCCACAACCAAACCCTGATGTAAGAGGCCCGACAATCAAACCCTGATGTAAGAGGCCCCACAACCAAACCCTGATGTAAGAGGCCCCACAACCAAACCCTGATGTAAGAGGCCCGACAACCAAACCCTGATGTAAGAGGCCCGACAACCAAACCCTGATGTAAGAGGCCCCACAACCAAACCCTGATGTAAGAGGCCCCACAACCAAACCCTGATGTAAGAGGCCCGACAACCAAACCCTGATGTAAGAGGCCCGACAACCAAACCCTGATGTAAGAGGCCCCACAACCAAACCCTGATGTAAGAGGCCCGACAACCAAACCCTGATGTAAGAGGCCCCACAACCAAACCCTGATGTAAGAGGCCCCACAACCAAACCCTGATATAAGAGGCCCGACAACCAAACCCTGATGTAAGAGGCCCCACAACCAAACCCTGATGTAAGAGGCCCCACAACCAAACCCTGATGTAAGAGGCCTGACAACGATCGTTTACGGCACGTAATCCTTTTCTGAGTTAACTTTGGATGTGGTCTGCATGATCTTTGAATCCGAAGCTGTGACTGAACCTTATTCTCAGCTGCTTCATCGAGTTAGTTCTTTCAATAGCATCCTCATGGAAAATCCCCACAGACACTAGTTTATTAACAAGATGGCTGTTTAGGGAGACCATGTCACACAGCTGAGAAACACATAAATGCCATTGGATGTAAGTACTACAGAAGAGTTCTTCAAATATCATGGTCACAAAAAAAAAAGAACAAGTATTCATACTACAAGAACTTAATATTGAAGAAGGTTGGCTAGTAAAGAGGATTAAACAGAGAAAACTTAAATATTTTGGACACTTTAAAAGTCATGAAAATTTAGAGAAGACAATCTTGGAAGGGCATATAATGGGAAAAAGAAAGAGAGGAAGACCAATGCGAAGATGCCTGCAAGACATCGTTGATAATCTGTAAATGGATGCATCAGCAACAGGCCATCTTGCTCACAACCGAGAGACCTACAGGAGTGCTGTTAGGGAGGCAAAGTTCCGCAAGGGACATGCAAATGACTGACTGATTGACTGATCGATATCACAGTTGTCTTTGCAGTGTTAACTATTTCCTCACAGATGTTTGCTGCACCAGGCTGATATGTCTCTGTCTGCAGCTCCTGAACGATTCTGTGTCTTTGTCCTGTCTGTATACGGGCATGCCGTCCACGTAAGACACGGCTCGTCCCTCACCTCAAACCACTCTCCTGTCATCCGCACTTTGCACACACTGAATGAATGAATGAATGAATGAATGAATAACTTAATATTGAAGAAGGTTGGCTAGTAAAGAGGATTAAACAGAGAAAACTTAAATATTTTGGACACTTTAAAAGTCATGAAAATTTAGAGAAGACAATCTTGGAAGGGCATATAATGGGAAAAAGAAAGAGAGGAAGACCAAGGCGAAGATGCCTGCAAGACATCGTTGATGATCTGTAAATGGACGCATCAGCAGCAGGCCATCTTGCTCACAACCGAGAGACCTACAGGAGTGCTGTTAGGGAGGCAAAGTTCCGCAAGGGACATGCAAATGACTGACTGATTGACTGATCGATATCACAGTTGTCTTTGCAGTGTTAACTATTTCCTCACAGATGTTTGGTGCACCAGGTTGATATGTCTCTGTCTGCAGCTCCTGAACGATTCTGTGTCTTTGTCCTGTCTGTATACGGGCATGCCGTCCACGTAAGACACGGCTCGTCCCTCACCTCAAACCACTCTCCTGTCATCCGCACTTTGCACACACTGAATGAATGAATGAATTGATTGATTAATTAACGATAAATTTTATTAGTGAAAAAAATGATTTCTTCCACGAGTAAATGAGTATGAGTGAATGGATGATTGATTGCATGAGTGATTGATTGCATGAGTGACTGGTTGCATGAGTGAATGAATTATTGAGTAAATGAGTCAGTAAATGACTGGCTGTATGAGTGAGTGTATGAATGATGAATGAACGAGAAAGTGACTGAGTGAGTGATTGAGTATGTGACTGAGTGACTGAGTGTGATTGATTGATTGATCCTTATTTCAAAATAGTTAAGAATTGAGCTCCCAGGCCCATCTAACATTCTGCCCTTTATCAAATAACTTTCGCTTTGTTCCAGACATTTTACAAATTGATGCTCATATAACAAACATAGTTAACGTTAAAGTAACTCTGTCAGTCAGTCAATCAGTCATTTGCATGTCCCATGCAGAACTTTGCCTCCCTAACAGCACTCCTGTAGGCCTCTCGGTTGCGAGCAAGATGGCCTGCTGCTGATGCATCCATTAGCAGATTAACAACGATGGCTTGCAGCCATCTTCGCCTTGGTCTTCCTCTCTTTCTTTTTCCCATTACACCCTTCCAAGATTGTCTTCTCTAGATTATCATGACGTTTAATGTGTCAAAAATATTTAATCCTCTTTACTAGACTGCCTTTTTCAATATTATGTTCTTGTAGCACGGATATATTTGTTCCTTTGTGTGCCCATAACATTTGAAGAACTCTTCTGTAGCATTCACATTCAAAGGCATTTATGTGTTTCTCAGTTTGTTAAGTGTTCAGGTCTCACAAGCATATGTTAAGTGTCCAGGTCTCACAAGCATATGTTAAGTGTCCAGGTCTCACAAGCATATGTTAAGTGTCCAGGTCTCACAAGCATATGTTAAGTGTCCAGGTCTCACAAGCATATGTTAAGTGTCCAGGTCTCACAGGCATATGTTAAGTGTCCAGGTCTCACAGGCATATGTTACGTGTCCAGGTCTCACAAGCATATGTTACGTGTCCAGGTCTCACAGGCATATGTTAAGTGTCCAGGTCTCACAAGCATATGTTAAGTGTCCAGGTCTCACAAGCATATGTTAAGTGTCCACATCTCACAAGCATATGTTACGTGTCCAGGTCTCACAGGCATATGTTAAGTGTCCAGGTCTCACAAGCATATGTTAAGTGTCCAGGTCTCACAAGCATATGTTAAGTGTCCAGGTCTCACAGGCATATGTTAAGTGTCCAGGTCTCACAAGCATATGTTAAGTGTCCAGGTCTCACAGGCATATGTTGAGGTGGGAAAGATGCATGCCGTTAAAAATCTTATTTTTGTAGTTACGTACGTTCCTCTCTATAGATTTTTTAGTTGTTTTACTTTTTGAAGAGCGACAGATGTTCTCTTTTTAATATCCCACATTGTGTCTCCATTATTAGTTAGCAGTGATCCAAGATATTCAAAACTCTCCACTTTTTCCAATTTTTCCACATTGATATATATTTCAGCTGCCTTGTTTGTTTTGTCAGTTGTTATCAAATTAGTTTTCCTCGCATTAAGAAAATTTTGCTCTTCACTATTCTTACGGACTGACATAATTAGTTTTTCCATTCCTTTTTGTGTTGTGGACAGTAACACTGTGTCATCAGCATATCTAATCTCTGGTATTTCATAACCTCCAATTGTTATGGCATCGTAATATTCTTTGTCTACATCTTCTCTAACATTTCTCATTATATTTTCAGTATACAAGTTAAATAAGTAAGGCGACAATATGCACCCCTGACAGACCCCTTGTTTTATGTCAAACCAAGTTGTTGTTTCACCATTTATTCTTACTGCTGCCTGTTGGTCTAGATACAGCAGTGATATTAACTGTATCAAATGTATTGGAAAAAACATGTTTTCTTCCAAAGTTTCTGGTGTTATACACAATCAAATGCCTGTGAATAATTCATAAAAGACAAATATATATTCACATTAAATTCTCTGCATTTCTCTATTATTAATCTTATATTGAATATATGATCTCTTGATCCTCTTCCTTGTCTAAAACCAGCTTGGACCATATTGACTTCTTCTTTATTTTCTTACGAAGTCTATCCATTATGACTTTTAACAGAATTTTACTGGCATGACTAATCAGGGCAACAGTTCTGTAGTTTGTGCATAATTTCAGGTTACCCTTTTTTGGCTGTGGTATGAATACAATTCTTTTCCATTCTTTTGGCCAAATATGGATGCTATTCTAGCGTTTCTAAAACAATTATACTGCTACTGTAGCCAGACACTGAAGTTAGGCAAGATAATGCTTCTATACTCTGGTAATGACGTTAGGCTAGCTACTGCCTCTATACTCTGGTACTGAAGTTAGGCTAGTTACTGCCTCTATACTCTGGTACTGAAGTTAGGCTAGTTACTGCCTCTATACTCTGGTACTGAAGTTAGGCTAGTTACTGCCTCTATACTCTGGTACTGAAGTTAGGCTAGTTACTGCCTCTATACTCTGGTACTGAAGTTAGGCTAGTTACTGCCTCTATACTCTGGTACTGAAGTTAGGCAAGATTTTGCTTCTATACCCTGGTATTGAAGTTAGGCAAGATATTGCTTCTATACTCTGGTACTGAAGTTAGGCAACTTCATTCATTCATTCATTCATTTGCATGTCCCTTGCGGAACTTTGCCTCCCAAACAGCACTCCTGTAGGCCTCTCTGTTGTGAGCAAGATGGCCTGCTGCTGTAGCATCCATTTCCAGATCGTCAACGATGTCTTGCAGCCATCTTCGTTTTGGTCTTCCTCTTTTTCTTTTTCCCTTTATGTATCCTTCCAATACGGTCTTCTCTAAATTATCATGACGTTTAATGTGTCCAAAATATTTCACTTTTCTCTCTTTAATCCTCTTCACTAGCCAGCCTTCTTCAATATTAAGCTCTTATAGTATAGATATATTTGTTCTTTTTTGTGTCCACGATTTGCTGCTTGGGTTTCTTGGTATGTTTCCAGAAGATAGTTTACCATTGCTTTCCTTCTGGACAGTGACTGTACTAGTCAGTGATCGTAGCCATTGTCCCTACATTGAGATCATCTGCCTACCATCATAGAATGGTGACCATAACCAACATTATCTGTCAGCTTCTCTCCCATTCCATCCACCACCTGCTCCCATGGCTTCACATCACCCTGATCGGGGGGCTATACGGGTACTCCACCTTGCCCAAGGGTGTCCCGTAGACTGACGGAGGTAAGGAGGCGTCTTACTTCTCCTTTGATAGGGGATACCCCTACCCCGCTAACCACGTTAGGCAACTTACTGGTTCTATATTCTGGTAATGAAATTAGACAAGCTACTGCTATTATACTCTGGTAATGAAGATAGGCAAGATAATGTTTCTATACTCTGTTACTGAGGTTAGGCAAGCTACTGCTTCTACACTCTGGTACTGAAGTTAGGCAAGATAATGCTTCTACACTCTGGTAATGAAATTAGGCAAGATAATGCTTCTACACTTTGGTAATGAAGTTAGGCAAGATAATGCTTCTACACTCTGGTAATGAAGTTAGGCAAGATAATGCTTCTACACTCTGGTAATGAAGTTAGGCAAGATAATACTTCTACACTCTGGTAATAAAGTTAGGCAAGATATTGCTTCTATACTCTGGTAATGAAGTTAGCAAGATGTTGCTTCTATACTCTGGTAATGAAGTTAGGCAAGCTACTGCTTCTACACTCTGGTACTGAAGTTAGGCAAGCTACTACAGCTGTATTCTGATACTGAAGTTAGGCAAGATGGTGCTGCTGTACCTGTATACTGAAGTTAGGCAAGCTACTGTTGCTGTACTCTGGTATTTAAGTTAGGCATGCTTTAGAAAACTGTTTGGTGTACTCTGGATTCTTAAATTAGGCAAGATACCGCTGCTGTACCCATGTACTGAAGTTAGCAAGCTACTTTCGCTGTACCCATGTAGTGAAGTTAACAAGCTACTGTTGCTTTACTCTGGTACTGAAGTTAACAAGCTACGGTTGCTGTACTCTGGTACAGAAGTTAACAAGCTACTGTTGCTGTACTCTGGTACTGAATAACAAGCTACTGTTGCTGTACTCTGGTACTGAAGTTGATAAGCTACTGTTGCTGTACTCTGGTACTGAAGTTAACAAGCTATTGTTGCTGTACTCGGGTACTGAAGTTAACAAGCTACTGTTGTTGTACTCTGGTACTGAAGTTAACAAGCTACTGTTGTTGTACTCTGGTACTGAAGTTAACAAGCTACTGTTGTTGTACTCTGGTACTGAAGTTAACAAGCTACTGTTGTTGTACTCTGGTACTGAAGTTAACAAGCTACTGTTGTTGTACTCTGGTACTGAAGTTAACAAGCTACTGTTTCTGTACTCTGGTACTGAAGTTAACAAGCTACTGTTGCTGTACTCTGGTACTGAAGTTAACAAGCTACTGTTGCTGTACTCTGGTATTTAAGTTAGGCATGCTTTAGAAAACTGTTTGGTGTACTCTGGATTCTTAAATTAGGCAAGATACCGCTGCTGTACCCATGTACTGAAGTTAGCAAGCTACTTTCGCTGTACCCATGTAGTGAAGTTAACAAGCTACTGTTGCTTTACTCTGGTACTGAAGTTAACAAGCTACGGTTGCTGTACTCTGGTACAGAAGTTAACAAGCTACTGTTGCTGTACTCTGGTACTGAATAACAAGCTACTGTTGCTGTACTCTGGTACTGAATTTGATAAGCTACTGTTGCTGTACTCTGGTATTGAAGTTAACAAGCTATTGTTGCTGTACTCGGGTACTGAAGTTAACAAGCTACTGTTGTTGTACTCTGGTACTGAAGTTAACAAGCTACTGTTGTTGTACTCTGGTACTGAAGTTAACAAGCTACTGTTGTTGTACTCTGGTACTGAAGTTAACAAGCTACTGTTGTTGTACTCTGGTACTGAAGTTAACAAGCTACTGTTGTTGTACTCTGGTACTGAAGTTAACAAGCTACTGTTTCTGTACTCTGGTACTGAAGTTAACAAGCTACTGTTTCTGTACTCTGGTACTGAAGTTAACAAGCTACTGTTGCTGTACTCTGGTACTGAAGTTAGGCAAACTTTAGAAAACTGCTGGTTCTAAGGACTGTTATAGCCGGATGTTGGATGGGGGATACGCTCTCCACTCCAATGGCGTGTGTCTCAAATATCTGCTGACAGTCAAGTCCAGCTCCTGACCTTCTCGTGGTAGAACTGTTTAAACTGACAGGAGAAGGGGCGAAGATCGAATATCTAGCGCCTGAAAACCAGACGTTTCGGGTAGATGAGAGTCTTGTTTGGTAGCTCTTCTGCCTCTGCTGGCGAAATTCTTCAGCTGCCGTGCGTGGAGTGGGGCTCCTCTCAGCCAGTGAAGAAAGGTGCGAATGGGGTTGCCATGCAGCAGCACCATGGAAAAGGTGAAAGAAAGGATTAAGCGAAGTAAACAGTAGTCAAATCACGGCACCTCTGGTCTGGAGGTCGGCCACGTCCTATGTGCAATCATACTGGGAGAAATGCCTGAATCGGCTTAACCCAGAGGTTAAGACACTGCTGGCGAGATTCTTTGGATACCGCGCGTGGTGTGAAACTCGTCCTGGCCAATGAAGAAAATAAAAAAAAAAATTAGGGTTGCCGTGCTGCGCCGATGTGAAAAGGTGATGGAAAGGATAAAGTGAAGCTTAGTCGGTATTTCCAGTAGTCTCTCGGCGAGAGCTATTCATACCACGGCACCTCTGCTCTAGAGGCCGGCCACGTCCGTTAATACGTCCCACCTAATCTAGTGATAGTATTCCTTAGTACGTCCCACCTAATCTAGTGATAGTATTCCTTAGTACGTCCCACCTAATCTAGTGATAGTATTCCTTAGTACCTCCCACCTAATCTAGTGATAGTATTCCTTAGTACGTCCCACCTAATCTAGTGATAGTATTCCTTAGTACGTCCCACATAACCTAGTGATAGTATTTCTCAGTACGTTCCACCTAACCTAGTGATAGTATTCCTTAGTACGTTCCACCTAACCTAGTGACAATAGTTCTTAGTACATCCCATCAAACCTAGTGACAGCTCTCCTTAGTACGTCCCACCTAACCTAGTGATATTATTCCTTAGTACGTTCCACCTAATCTAGTGATAGTATTCCTTAGTACGTCCCACCTAATCTAGTGATAGTATTCCTTAGTACGTCCCACATAACATGTTGATAGTATTCCTTAGTACGTCCCACATAACCTAGTGATAGTATTCCTTAGTACGTCCCACCTAACCTAGTGATAGTATTCCTTAGTACGTTCCACCTAACCTAGTGACAATAGTTCTTAGTACATCCCATCTAACCTATTGACAGTACTCCTTAGTACGTTCCACCTAACCTAGTTATAGTATTCCTTAGTACGTCCCACCTAACCTAGTTATAGTATTCCTTAGTACGTCCCACCTAACTTAGTGATAGTATTCTTTAGTACGTCCCACCTAACCTAGTGATAGTATTCTTTAGTACGTCCCACCTAACCTAGTTATAGTATTCCTTTGTACGTCCTACCTAACCTAGTTATAGTATTCCTTAGTAGGTTCCACCGAACCTAGTTATAGTATTCCTTAGTACGTCCCACCTAACCTAGTGATAGTATTCCTTAGTACGTCCTACCTAACCTAGTTATAGTATTCCTTATTACATCCTACCTAACCTAGTTATATTATTCCTTAGTACGTTCCACCTAACCTAGTTATAGTATTCCTTAGTACATCCTACCTAACCTAGTGACAGTGCTTCTTAGTAAGTCCCACCTAACCTAGTTATAGTATTCCTTAGTACGTCCTACCTAACCTAGTGACAGTGCTCCTTAATACGTCTCACCTAACCTAGTTATAGTATTCCTTAGTACATCCTACCTAACCTAGTTATATTATTCCTTAGTACGTTCCACCTAACCTAGTTATAGTATTCTTTAGTACATCCTACCTAACCTAGTGACAGTGCTCCTTAGTACGTTCCACCTAACCTAGTTATAGTATTCCTTAGTACGTCCTACCTAACCTAGTGACAGTGCTCCTTAGTACGTCCCACCTAACCTAGTGATAGTATTCCTTAGTACGTCCCACCTAACCTAGTTATAGTATTCCTTAGTACGTCCCACCTAACCTAGTGATAGTATTCCTTAGTACGTCATACCTAACCTAGTGACAGTGCTCCTTAGTACGTCCCACCTAACCTAGTTATAGTATTCCTTAGTACGTCCCACCTAATCTAGTGATAGTATTCCTTAGTACGTCCTACCTAACCTAGTTATAGTATTCCTTAGTACGTCCTACCTAACCTAGTGACAGTGCTCCTTAGTACGTCCCACCTAACCTATTGACAATACTCTTTAGTACATCCCACCTAATCTAGTGACAGTACTATTTAGTACATCCGACCTAACCTAGAGACAATATTCCTTAGTACGTCCCACCTAACCTAGAGACAATATTCCTTAGTACGTCCCACCGAACCTAGTGACAGTATTCTTAGTACTGATAACATCTTGAGGGCATGTGACAACTTTGACCTTACGATCAACATCGGAAAAACAGAAATCCTATATCAACCCGCCCCCAACAAAGAGTATACTGACCCGGAAATTATGATAAAGGGACAAGCTAAAATCCGTAGAAAACTTCACTTATCTTGGCAGTACCCTTTCCACGGCAGTCAGTCTTGATGCTGAAATCAGCAACAGAATAGCTAAAGCCAGTGCAGCATTTGGGAAGCTAGGAAAAAAATGTATGGGAAAGAAGAGGATTCAGCGTTACCACCAAGTTAAAGGTCTATAAAGCTGTCGTTCTGACCACACTAATGTATGCAGCCACCAAGTTAAAGGTCTATAAAGCTGTTGATCTGACCACACTAATGTATGCAGCCACCAAGTTAAAGGTCTATAAAGCTGTTGTTCTGACCACACTAATGTATGCAGCCACCAAGTTAAAGGTCTATAAAGCTGTCGTTCTGACCACATTAATGTATGCTACCGAAACATGGACAGTCTACAGTAGGCATGCAAGACAAGTACATCACTTCCATCTAGGCGGTCTTAGAAAAATACTGAACATCACATGATACCTGATACTAAAGTCCTCACAAGAGCTAATACTCCAAGCATCTACACAATGCTTCAAAAGGCACAAATTCGATGGACAGGGCACGTAGTCAGAATGAGTAACACTCGACTGCCCAAACAACTCCTTTATAGCGAACTACTGAACGGAAAACGGAAAGCTAGAGGGCAAAAAAAGCGTTACAAGGATACGCTCAAAACCTCACTCAAAGCCTTCGGGATAGACATAAACTCTTGGAAACCCATAGCACAAGTCCGGCCATCATGGAGGACTATAACCACCCTGGGTGCTCAGAGAGAAGAGCGCTCAAGAACTGAAAGTGCCCAGCACAAACGAGCAATGAGAAAAGCCAAGGCAGCACAAGCACCCACAACTGAAACTGGACATGTATGTTCCGTGTGTGGCAAAACTTTTAGAGTTCGTATAGGACTAGTTGGTCACGCATCTCCTTACTTTGACTAAGATGAATCTGTGGTCATCATCGAAGACGATGGACGAACAACAGCAGCAACAACAGTTCTTACTGTTTGCTTTTATGTAGTGTATCATTTAAAGTTCCTGTTTGATTTTACGCAGAGTATCATTTAAAGTTTCCTCTGTTTATTTTCATTCAAGATGACATTTAAAGTTCCCACTTTTTTATATGCAGGAAACTCTCTACTGTAGAGAGCGGAACAACAACACAACTCCTTCAGATCATCAGAGGAAGTACCCCCCTCAGACAAGTGTTTCGGCCCTTTAAACTCCTGACACTCTAAGGGGGGTGGGCCCCTCTGGAGTCATGTTGCTTTTTTTTTAGTCCCGGGATTCAACCCATGATCTTTCAGTTGCCACTGCACTTTTACAGTGCGTCTTTAGCGATTTAGCTTTTTCTATTTTTGTCTGTTTGGTTCCAAACTCTTTGTGGCAGTGAAGATATATGATGTTACCAAATGCTTCCAGCATTTATATATATTTATATATATATATATATTATATATATATATATTTATATATATATATATTTATATATAGTGTATCATTTAAAGTTCTCACTGTTTGTTTTTATACAGTGTATCATTTAAAGTTCCCACCGCTTGTTCTTATACAGTGTATCATTTAAAGTTCTCACTGTTTACTTTTATACAGTGTATCATTTAAAGTTCTCACTGTTTACTTTTATACAGTGTATCATTTAAAGTTCTCACTGTTTACTTTTATACAGTGTATCATTTAAAGTTCTCACTGTTTACTTTTATACAGTGTATCATTGTTATCTGTGAAAGGTAAACACTAAACTGGTAAACAACGTACAATAGTACAACAAATCTATAGTGTACTCCATAGCAGAACAGGAATTAATAATGATCGATCTTACGGTTCCGTACGAAACTAGAATAGAGGAGCAACATCTATTAAATGTGAGAAGTACAATGATCTGGTCAAGCAACTGAGGCAGGGGGCAGGAATCAGGGCAAAAGTGATAGCTGTAGAAGTGGGAGCAAGAGGATTCGTAGCAACATCAGCATACGACCTATGTAAGCAACTGGGCATAAAGGGACAAGCAAGAGCAAGGGCATTGAGAAGCCTTTCAGAAACAGCAGAAAAGGCTTCATGCTGGCTGTGGAGTATGCGAAACAAGCTTTGAGAACGTAAGTAACTTCGTTTGCCACAACCAACACCAGTCCTCCGTGGCTGGATCGCTAAGATGCACTTCGTAGTGTAGTGTCAACTGCAAGATCATGAGTTCAATTCCGGGACTGGACACATACACACAAGCAGCAACTCACAAGAGCTGTGGGAGCCATGGCCCAGAGGGGCCCACCCCCCTCAGAGTGTCAGGAGTTTAATAGGGCCAAAACTCTTGTCTGAGGTGGGGGGGGGTACTTCCTCTGTTGATCTGAAGAAGTTGTGTTATTGTTCCGCTCTCTATAGTAGAGAGTTTCCTGCATACCTGTTACATGTACTACTTTACCTGTTACATGTTCTACTTTACCTGTTACATGTTCTACCTTATCTGTTACATGTACTACTTTACCTGTTACATGTACTACTTTACCTGTTACATGTACTACTTTACCTGTTACATGTACTACTTTACATATTACATGTTCTACTTTACCCGTTACATGTACTACTTTACCTGTTACATGTACTACTTTGATTTTTTACCTCATCGTTGTCCCGTCCTGTACGCTCCAACACAACATACATTGTTTATAGTTGTTCTTCTAAAACAACATACATTGTTTATTGTTGTTCTTCTAACACAACATACATTGTTTATTGTTGCTCTTCTAACACAACCTACATTGTTTGTTGTTGCTCTTCTAACACAACATACACTGTTTATTGTTGCTCTTCTAACACAACATACATTGTTTATTGTTGCTCTTCTAACACAACATACATTCTAACACAACATATATTGTTTGTTGTTCCTTTTCTAACACAATATACATTGTTTGTTATTGCTCTTATAACACAACAGATAGTCTGACATAAAATACTTTGTTGTTGCTCTTCTAACACAACAGACAGTCTGACACAACATACATTGTTGTTGATCTTCTAACAGAACAGACAGTCTGACACAACAGACACTGTTTGTTGTTGCTCTTCTAACACAACAGACAGTCTGACACAACATACATTGTTGTTGCTCTTCTAACACAACAGACAGTCTGACAGGTCTTTGCCGTCTATATTGATGTATTCAAGTATTTTAATAATTTCATTATGTTTCACCTTGGAGTGAATCAATGCCTTGGTGTAATCAATGAAGCATAAGTGGAGATCTTTCTGTACTTCTAAAGCTCTTTATGTTAGTGTTTGTAAAGCATAAATGGCATTGTGTGTTCCCTTTCCTTCAACAAATCCAAACAGTTCATCTATTATTTCCATTTTTATCTTTTCCCTTGTTCTTCTCATAACGATTCTCAGAAGTAGCTTCGTTATGTGACATGAGAGGGTGATAGTCCGGTGGTCGTCACATTCCTTTGCACTTGATTTCTTTGGTAGTGCTATAAATGTCGATTTAAGCAGGTCACTGGGCATATAACCACATTCAGTAACTTGATTAGTATTTTTATTCCTATCTCTTCTAGCACCTCTATTTCTTCTACTGTTATATTATCAGGCCCAGTCGCTTTTCCTTTCTTCATGTGTTTGATGACATCTATGATTTCATCTTCAAGTATTGGTGGTCCATCACAGTTTTCAGTATCTGGTGTTAATTCTGGTCTTTCTCTTCCATATAGCTCACCGATGTACTCTGTCCACCTGTCCACAATGTCTTCTTTTCCCTTAACATTTTACCTTCTTTCGATTTCAGGCATCCTGTGGTATATTTTGTTTTCCTGCCTGTGAGTTCACTAATTTGTTTGTACATGTTTTTGCTGTCTTTATTATGAGAGTCCTCTATTTGTCTGCACTGTTCATTTAACCACACTTCCTTTGCTTCTCTGCATTTGCGTCTTATTTCTTTATTTATCTTGCTACATTTTTCTTGGTTATTTTTACTCTTCCTCCTTTTGTCTATCAACTAACTGCTAACATAAAATGTAACTAACTGCTAGCATAAAAGTGTAACGAACCGTCAACCTAAAATGTATCAACTGCTAACACAAAAATGTAACCTACTGCTAACATAACCATGTTACTAACTGCTAGAAGAAAAATGTAACTAACTGCTAATACAACAATGTAACTAACTGCTAATACAGCAATGTAACTAACTGCTAATACAACAATGTAACTAACTGCTAATACAACAATGTAACTAACTGCTAATACAACAATGTAACTAACTGCTAATACAACAATGTAACTAACTGCTAATACAACAATGTAACTAACTGCTAACATCCCTGACGCTGTGCTGAGGGAAGTAGCAAGCTAAAACACCTGCAAGACTGGCAGCACTGATATAACATCACCAAAACTACAATTCTGCTGCCGGCCACTTAAAGTATTTGGTCCGTCAGAGCATGTCCTAAGTGACTGAGTGTGTGAGTGAGCATACTGTGAGTGATTGAGTGTGTGTGAGTAACTTGTGAGTGAGTGAGCAAAATATGTGTGAGTGAGTAACTTGTGAGTGAGTGAGCAAAATGTGTGTAAGTGAGTAACCTGTGAGTGAGTGAGCAAAATGTGTGTGAGTGAGTAACTTGTGAGTGAGTGAGCAAAATGTGTGTAAGTGAGTAACTTGTGAGTGAGTGAGCAAAATGTGTGTAAGTGAGTAACTTGTGAGTGAGTGAGCAAAATGTGTATAAGTGAGTAACTTGTGAGTGAGTGAGCAAAATGTGTGTGAGTGAGTAACTTGTGAGTGAGTGAGCAAAATGTGTGTAAGTGAGTAACTTGTGAGTGAGTGAGCAAAATGTGTGTAAGTGAGTAACTTGTGAGTGAGTGAGCAAAATGTGTGTGAGTGAGTAACTTGTGAGTGAGTGAGCGAGCGAGTGATAAAGAAGAGGAAAGGCCAGGTTAGCAGTGTCACATACACGTGTATAAAATAAAAAAAAACAAAATAAAGTAATTAATGATGACAAGCCAAGTTACTCCATCTCTCCCTCTCCCCTACGTTTCTCACACTCCTCTCCCTCTCCCTCACCTACGTTTCTCCAACTCCTCCTGCTTTGCCTCCCCGGCTGTGGCCGGAAGTGGATGACACGCGTCAGGGGCTAGAAGATGGATCAGTCTTGCGGGGAAGGATGGATAAAGGAGATTTCTAGCAGCCTAAAGATTGAGGAAAACTGGAGGCCTAGACCAGACCTATCACAGACAAAGGTCATGGACGGCCAGTAAGAGCAAGGTTTTTGTATTCTTCTGAATTTTGTCTCTAATAAGAAATTAAAGAAAAGACAGCCCCACAGCTTCTTCAACAGCTCCATCCTTAGGGGTAGAAACCTAGCCATAACTCCCCCTCTTTCTTGTCAGCTCCATCTTTAGCGGTGGAAACCTAGCCATAACTCCTTTCTTGTCAGCTCCATCTTTAGGGGCAGAAACCTAGACATAACTCCTTTCTTGTCAGCTCCATCTTTAGGGGCAGAAACCTAGACGTAACTCCTTTCTTGTCAGCTCTATCCTTAGGGGTAGAAACCTAGCCATAACTCTCCCTCTTTCTTGTCAGCTCCATCTTTAGGGGCAGAAACCTAGACATAACTCCTTTCTTGTCAGCTCCATCTTTAGGTGTAGAAACCTAGCCATAACTCTCCCTCTTTCTTGTCAGCTCCATCCTTAGGGGTAGAAACCTAGCCATAACTCTCCTTCTTTCTTGTCAGCTCCATCTTTAGGGGTAGAAACCTAGCCATAACTCTCCCTCTTTCTTGTCAGCTCCATCTTTAGGGGTAGAAACTTAGCCATAACACTAAACATAGCCAGCGTTTAAAAAACTGTCTTCTTCCTAAACCCAGGATTGATCTGTACAAGAAAAGCCTTGCATACTCTGCAGTACAGCTCTGGAACACCCTCCCCTACAATTTAAAATCCACTGGTAATACTTCATCCTTTAACTCAAACCTGTTTCATTATTTACTTGCTTGTAATTATATGCCTCCATAAAATAGCCAGCACTCTCTCAACACATGGCTCGTAAACCATCAAGTACTTCAATGACATAGTTAGAAAAGCAACTTGTTAGATATTGTTGGAAATTATTTTAATGTTTGTTAAACACTGAACTGATGGCCTGCTTGAAGGATCGGGTACTCTGGAGAAGCATAATAGCCAACGCCAGTCAGCACGGCACCTGATGATGATGATTGTTAAAAAAACATATGTTAGAAGATCTGTATTTACAGTGTATTTTTATTTATGTATATGTCTGCGTGTGTATGTGTGTGTGAGTGCTATTTTATTAGGTTATTGACTTCTTCTCTTTTACCTTGAATGTAGTAGCTAAATCTTACACTCTTTTGATATGTTTTTCCTCATTTAATTTGTATTTTTGTACTAAATCAAGTGTGTGGGAAGAATGAAAGATGGAGTGATGAAGGGCAGAATGTAAGACGGGCCTGCGTGCCCAATTCTTTACCCTTGAAAAATAAAGATTATTCATTCATTCATTCATTCATTCATTCTCCCTCTTTCTTGTCAGCTCCATCGTTAGAGGTAGAAACCTAGCCATAACTCCCCCTCTTTCTTGTCAGCTCCATCTTTAGGGGTAGAAACCTAGCCATAACTCTCTCTCTATCTTGTCAGTTCCATCTTTTGGCGTAGAAACCTAGCCATAACTCTCTCTCTATCTTGTCAGCTCCATCTTTAGGGGTAGAAACCTAGCCATAACTCTCTCTCTATCTTGTCAGCTCCATCGTTAGAGGTAGAAACCTAGCTATAAATCTCCCTCTTTCTTGTCAGCTCCATCTTTAGGGGTAGAAACCTAGCCATAACTCCCCCTCTTTCTTGTCAGCTCCATCTTTAGGGGTAGAAACCTAGCCATAACTCTCTCTCTATCTTGTCAGTTCCATCTTTTGGCGTAGAAACCTAGCCATACCTCCCCCTCTTTTTTGTCAGCTCCAGAGAATCAAGATTGTCTTAGTCACAGACAGACAAGGCTGTCTTAGTGATAGTCACAGAGAGACTACATTGGTTTAATGATAGTCGCAGAGACACTAGAATGTTTTAATGATAGTCATAGAGAGATTAGACTGGTTTAATGATAGTCACAGATAGCCTAGATTGGTTTAATTATAGTCACAGAAAGACTAGATGATTTAATGATCGTCACAGATAGCCAAATTGATTTAATGATAGTCACAGAGGACTATATTGGTTTAATGATAGTCACAGAGGACTAGATTGTTTTAATGATAGTCACAGACAGCCTAGATTAGATTAATGATAGTCATAGAGAGATTAGAATTTTTTAATGATAGTCACAGAGAGATTAGAATGTTTTAATGATAGTCACAGAGAGATTAGAATGTTTTAATGATAGTCACAGAGAGATTAGAATGTTTTAATGATAGTCACAGAGAGACTATAAAAGAAATTGATGTCACCAAATAGAGAGAAGATTAGGAATAGAGAGAAATGGAGGCGAACTTTATGTGCAACAATCAGCCTTAATGGAGAAGGAAGAAGACGAAGAAGAAGGAAGAAGAAGAAGAAGACGAAGAAGAAGAAGACGAAGAAGAAGGAAGAAGAAGAAGAAGACGAAGAAGAAGAAGACGAAGAAGAAGGAAGAAGAAGAAGAAGACGAAGAAGAAGAAGGAAGAAGAAGAAGAAGAAGAAGAAGAAGAAGAGAGGGACTAAGGGTGAGCTGCGTTAAATGACATTTACTTGCTTGTAATTATATGCCTCCATAAAATAGCCAGCACTCTCTCAACACATGGCTCGTAAACCATCAATTACTTCAATGACATAGTTAGAAAAGCAACTTGTTAGATATTGTTGGAAATTATTTTAATGTTTGTTAAACACTGAACTGATGGCCTGCATGAAGGATCGGGTACTCTGGAGAAGCATAATAGCCAACGCCAGTCAGCACGGCATCTGATGATGATGATTGTTAAAAAAACATATGTTAGAAGATCTGTATTTACAGTGTATTTTTATTTATGTATATGTCTGCGTGTGTATGTGTGTGTGAGTGCTATTTTATTAGGTTATTGACTTCTTCTCTTTTACCTTGAATGTAGTAGCTAAATCTTACACTCTTTTGATATGTTTTTCCTAATTTAATTTGTATTTTTGTACTAAATCAAGTGCGTGGGAAGAATGAAAGATGGAGTGATGAAGGGCAGAATGTAAGACGGGCCTGCGTGCCCAATTCTTTACCCTTGAAAAATAAAGATTATTCATTCATTCATTCATTCATTCATTCTCCCTCTTTCTTATCAGCTCCATCGTTAGAGGTAGAAACCTAGCCATAACTCCCCCTCTTTCTTGTCAGCTCCATCTTTAGGGGTAGAAACCTAGCCATAACTCTCTCTATCTTGTCAGTTCCATCTTTTGGCGTAGAAACCTAGCCATAACTCTCTCTATCTTGTCAGCTCCATCTTTAGGGGTAGAAACCTAGCCATAACTCTCTCTCTATCTTGTCAGCTCCATCGTTAGAGGTAGAAACCTAGCTATAAATCTCCCTCTTTCTTGTCAGCTCCATCTTTAGGGGTAGAAACCTAGCCATAACTCCCCCTCTTTCTTGTCAGCTCCATCTTTAGGGGTAGAAACCTAGCCATAACTCTCTCTCTATCTTGTCAGTTCCATCTTTTGGCGTAGAAACCTAGCCATACCTCCCCCTCTTTTTTGTCAGCTCCAGAGAATCAAGATTGTCTTAGTCACAGACAGACAAGGCTGTCTTAGTGATAGTCACAGAGAGACTACATTGGTTTAATGATAGTCGCAGAGACACTAGAATGTTTTAATGATAGTCATAGAGAGATTAGACTGGTTAATGATAGTCACAGATAGCCTAGATTGGTTTAATTATAGTCACAGAAAGACTAGATGATTTAATGATCGTCACAGATAGCCAAATTGATTTAATGATAGTCACAGAGGACTATATTGGTTTAATGATAGTCACAGAGGACTAGATTGTTTTAATGATAGTCACAGACAGCCTAGATTAGATTAATGATAGTCATAGAGAGATTAGAATTTTTTAATGATAGTCACAGAGAGATTAGAATGTTTTAATGATAGTCACAGAGAGATTAGAATGTTTTAATGATAGTCACAGAGAGATTAGAATGTTTTAATGATAGTCACAGAGAGACTAGGATATAAAAGAAATTGATGTCACCAAATAGAGAGAAGATTAGGAATAGAGAGAAATGGAGGCGAACTTTATGTGCAACAATCAGCCTTAATGGAGAAGGAAGAAGACGAAGAAGAAGGAAGAAGAAGAAGAAGACGAAGAAGAAGAAGACGAAGAAGAAGGAAGAAGAAGAAGACGAAGAAGAAGAGACGAAGAAGAAGAAGACGAAGAAGAAGAGAAGAAGAAGAAGACGAAGAAGAAGAAGGAAGAAGAAGAAGAAGAAGAAGAAGAAGAAGAGAGGGACTAAGGGTGAGCTGCGTTAAATGACAGAAACAAATCTACGCATACAGGGGCAATTTATTCTTATGAGTGTGTGAATGTGTTTATGTGTGTCTGTGTGTGCTTGTGTGTTTGTCTGTGGAACTTGTGTGTGTGTCTGTGTGTTTTTGTGTGTGCCTATGTGTGCTTGTGTGTGTCTGTGTGTGCTTGTGTATGTCTGTGTGTGCTTGTGTGTATGTCTATGTGTGCTTGTGTGTATGTCTGTGTGTGCTTGTATGTGTATGTCTGTCTGAGCTTGTGTGTGTCTCCGCGTGCTTGTGTGTGTATGCCTGTGTGTGCTTGTGTGTATATCTGTTTGTGTTTGTGTGTGTTTGTGTGTGCTTTTGTGTGTCTGTGCGTGTTTGTGTGTCTGTGTGTGCTTGTGTGTGTCTGTGTGTGCTTGTGTGTGTCTGTGTGTGCTTGTGCGTGCCTGTATGTGCTAGTGTGTGTGTCTGTGTGTGCTTGCGTGTGTCTGTATGTGCTAGTGTGTGTGTCTTTGAGTGCTTGTGTGTGTCTGTGTGAACTTGTGTGTGTCTGTGTGTGCTTGTGTGTGTCTTTGAGTGCTTGTGTGTGTGTCTGTGTGTGCTTGTGTGTGTCCGTGTGTGCTTGTGTGTGTCTTTGAGTGCTTTTGTGTGTCTGTGTGAGCTTGTGTGTGTCTGTGTGTGCTTGTGTGTGTGTGTCTGTGAGTGCTTTTATATGTCTGTGAGTGCTTGTGTGTGTCTGTGTGTGCTTGTGTGTGTCTGTGAGTGCTTGTGTGTGTCTGTGTGTGCTTGTGTGTGTGTCTGTGAGTGCTTTTATATGTCTGTGTGTGCTTGTGTGTGTCATTGTGTGCTATTGTGTAAGTCTGTGTGTCTTTGTCTATGTATCTGTGTGTGCTAGTGTGTGTGTGTATGTATGTTCTTCTGTGTGTCTGCATGTATGTGTATCTTTGTCTGTTTGTGCTTGTGTGTGTCCGTGTGTGCTTGTGTGTGTCTTTAAATGCTTGTGTGTGTCTGTGTGAGCTTGTGTGTGTCTGTGTGTGCTTGTGTGTGTGTCTGTGAGTGCTTTTATGTGTCTGTGTGTGCTTGTGTGTGTCATTGTGTGCTATTGTGTAAGTCTGTGTGTCTTTGTCTATGTATCTGTGTGTGCTAGTGTGTGTGTGTGTATGTATGTTCTTCTGTGTGTCTGCATGTATGTGTATCTTTGTCTGTTTGTGCTTGTGTGTGTGTCTGTGTGTGCTTCTGTGTGTGTCTGTGTGTGCTTGAGTGTGTGTACTTGTGTATATCTGTGCGTGCTTGTGGGTATGTGTCTACGTGTGCTTTTGTGTGTGTCTGTGTGTACTAGTGTGTGTCTCTGTGTGAGTATGTCTGTGTGAACTTGTGAGTGTGTCTGTGTGTCAAATGAGTAATTTAAAAGAAAAGACTCGGATGAAAAAAGAAACTTGTGTTCTGTCAAGTTCTTGGCAACAACCAAGTTTTCTAAATAGAACACGCTGCCTTTCTTAATTTGTTACATTGAGACGCAGACACACATTAAGCAAACTCCTCTCTCTTCCTTCACTTTACTGGCCGTGATCATTAGCGCTTTGCCCAGCAGCCATTTCTTTCTGGTTTCCTGGCCAGATTTCTTGTATAGCCGGAAGTGATTGATGACATTCAAGGTTGTTCATACCCCACATCGTCTAACTATCCCCATGTTCCTGACTTGCTAGACCTATCAAGATTTCACATTCGCTGGATTTACAAATATTTCATATATTCTACGCAAGGGGTTCCTAAGTCATTTTTAAGGTGGTGGACCGCCTACAGCAAATGTTAACTTGCCACGGCCACACAGGAAAAGATTTTTATTCAGTAATACATCTTCACAAACTTCTAATATCCCACATAATGTAGACTTTGTTTGCAGACCCTCATATAATGTAGACTTTGTTTGCAGACCCTCACATAATGTAGACTTTGTTTGCAGACCCTCACATAATGTAGACTTTGTTTACAGACCCTCACATAATGTAGACTTTGTTTGCAGACCCTCACATAATGTAGACTTTGTTTGCAGACCCTCACATAATGTAGACTTTGTTTGCAGACACCCACATAATGTAGACTTTGTTTGCAGACCCCCACATAATGTACATTTATTTGCAGACCCTCACATGACCTTTCTCCGACCTCAGTATCACTGTTGTAGACATATAGAGGTTTTACATCTTCTCTCAGGACCACTGTTGTAGATATATAGAGGTTTTACATCTTCTCTCAGGACCACTGTTGTAGATATATAGAGGTTTTACATCTTCTCTCAGGACCACTGTTGTAGATATATAGAGGTTTTACATCTTCTCTCAGGACCACTGTTGTAGATATATAGAGGTTTTACATCTTCTCTCAGGACCACTGTTGTAGATATATAGAGGTTTTACATCTTCTCTCAGGACCACTGTTGTAGATATATAGAGGTTTTACATCTTCTGTATATCTCGATGCTTCAAGTATCCTTATATTATTGTTCAGCATAGTAAACTCTACATGTACTGTACATAAACTCTTCGTAAATCCTTATAAACTCTACATACATTTTACACAAACTCTGTACAACCCCTACATAAACTCTACATAAATTTTAAACACACCCTATATAACCTATACATAAACTATACATAAAAAATGGATTTGGGGAGGGGAGGGTAGTCTCCTGTATAATAAGGAAATCTTTGGAAAAAAGCAGAAATGCTTCCACATATAACATTTTTCTTCATGTTTTATGCAGGCAAAAGAGAAATATAAAACATTTTTTATTGCAGGTAAAAGAAAAACGTAAAACATGTTCTATTGCAAGTTAAAGATAACTTTAAAACATGCTATTGGAAGTAAAGAAAAATATAAAACATATTGAACTGTAAGTAAAAATAAATACAGAACATGATCTGTTATAAGTAATATCTTTATTTTGTGGCTAACTATAAACATATAGCATGTTCTATTGTTGTTAAATATAAAGCTAAAACATGTTATTTTGTAGGTAAAGATAAATATAGAAGATGTTTTACTGTACGTAAAAATAAACGCATATGTTTTATTGTAGAAAGACGCAAATATAGAACATTTTCTATCATAACTTAAATATCAGGGAAACTATGCAATAAGTCATCAATACCTGCATACACCTGAGAGATGTGGCACTAAAAGTAGGCTTGACCATTAACCAAGATAGGACAGAGTACATGAAGATATCTGGAGACCAGAGGCAGAATGATCCAGATTATATAAATGTTGGAAATATGATTATTAGGAAAACAGAAACATACAAATATCTAGCACAACCTTCAACAGAAGCAACACAGTAAGTGAGGAAATTAAAATCAAAGTACAGATAGGGAATAAAATATACGTTGCCTTGCAACACCTGTTAAAACCCAAAATCCTGTCCCAAAACACCAAAATAACAATCTACAAAACTATAATAAGACCAGCCGTCATGTACATGGAGTACGACAAAGAAAGATGAACAACAATTGCAAATCTTTAACAACAAGATTCTAAGAAGAATCTTTGGGCCCATAAAGGATACCAACAGTGGAGAACGAATAGCTAGAAAGAACACTGAACTGAACAGCTTATTTAAATCCCAACGAATTATAAATGTCTTGAACGCTGGTTGTGGCATGTAGAAAGAATGGAAGAGAACAGGCAAATGAAAATGATGTATGCACAAGAGATGAGAGAAACAAGACCAAGGGGTAGACCAAGACAGAGATGGAAAGTCAACGTAGAAGATGATGTAAAAGAAATTGATGTCACCAACTGGAAAGAGAAGATTAGGAATAGAGAGGAATGGAGGCGAACTTTATCTGCAGCGATAAGTCTTAATGGCTCGGAAAGCTGAAGAAGAAGAAGAAGAAGAAGATAAATATCAATATAAAACACACTCTGTTGCAGGTAATGAAAAAATCTAGAACATTTTACAATGTGTATAGATACGAATCTAGAACATTATACGTATATTGTGTATAAATATAACTCTAGAACATCTTATATTGTGGATAAATATATAAAGCTAGAACAAAAATCTAAAAGCCACCCAAACATGTTCACATTTTCAAACATGAAAAACACAAAGTTACAGTATCCAGTCAGTCAGTCAGTCAGTCAGTCAGTCACTTGCATGACCCTTGTGAAACTTTGCCTTCCTAACGGCTCTCCAGTAGGCCTCTTGGTTGAAACCAAATGCCCTGCTGCTGATGCATCCATTTTTGCATCCATATCAACGACGTCTTGGAAACATCTTCGCCTTGGTCTTTCTCTCTTTCTTTTTTTTTTCATTATGTACCCTTCCAAGACGGTCTTGTCTAGATTATCATGAGGTTTAATGTGTCCAGAATATTTAAGTTTTCTCTCTTTCTTTTTTTTCCCATTATGTACCCTTCCAAGACGGTCTTCTATAGATTATCATGACGTTTAATGTGTCCAAAATATTTAAGTTTTCTATGTTTGACCCACTTTACTAGCCAGCCTTCTTCAATATTAAGTTCTTGTAGTATGGACATATTTGTTCTTTTTTGTGTCCATAATATTTGAAGAACTCTTCTGTAGCATTTACATTCAAGGGCATTTTTGTGTTTCTCAGCTGTTTTGTTAAGTGTCCAGGTCCCACAGGCATATGTTGCGATGGGAAAGTTACACATAAATAATATCAAGTTACGGTATTAACACATAACAAATATCAAGTTATGTCATCCACACATAATACATGTCATAGTTATGTTAGAAACATAAATAATATCAAATTACGTTATCCACACATGAATAACAAAGTATATTATTCCCTCACGATAATCAGTACATTGCCACAACTTACAACCAAATAACTACATTATCCATGAAAGGCAAACGCGAAGTTATCTTATCCATGAGAGACAAACACCAAATTATATTATATATGAAAGACAAAAACGAAGTTACTTTATTCATGTAAGACAAACACCAAGTTACTTTATTCATGAAAAACAAACACCAAGTTACTTTATTCATGTAAGACAAACACCAAGTTACTTTATTCATGTAAGACAAACACCAAGTTACTTTATTCATGTAAGACAAACACCAAGTTACTTTATTCATGTAAGACAAACACCAAGTTACTTTATTCATGTAAGACAAACACCAAGTTACTTTATTCATGTAAGACAAACACCAAGTTACTTTATTCATGTAAGACAAACACCAAGTTACTTTATTCATGTAAGACAAACACCAAGTTGATGTATTTGCACGTGCTTGGTAAAGTGAAAAGTTTTATTTTGACTCACAAGAGAGAAAAGTGTTAATTTTTATTTTTTATGTACTTCTGCTCGTGCTGTAATTTATAGTTTTCTACTTCTCTTGCTGTAATTTATAGTTTTATACTTATATTCTTGCTGTGATTTATAATTTTATACTTATATTCTTGCTGTGATTTATAATTTTATACTTCTGTTGTATGGTTAGCGGGGTAGGGGTATCCCCTATCAAAGGAGAAGTAAGACGGCTCCTTACCTCCGTCAGTCTACGGGACACCCTTGGGCAAGGTGAAGTACCTGTGTAACCTCCGATCAGGGTGACAAGAAGCCATGAGAGCAGGTGGTGGATGGAATGTGAGAGCAGCCAACAATGCTGGTTATGGTCACCATTCTATGATGGTAGGCAGATGATCTCAATGTAGGGACAATGGCTATGATCACTGACTAGTACAGTCACTGCCCAGAAGGAAAGCAATGGTAAACTATCTTCTGGAAATATACCAAGAAACCCACACAGCAACATGGAAAGTCAAATAGGAAAAAGATCTTTTGGTGAGGCCCCCAGGCCAGATAGATCTAATTTTAACACTGGGGAAGAGTGTGAGACAGAGGTTAGTACTAGTAATTGTGATGACGGACAAAATCCTGACGGTGTTACCAAGGAAAACTCCTGCATCAAACTAAAAAGAAAAATAAAAGTAGGAACATGGAATGTGAGAAGTATGTATGAGGGAAAGTATCAAATAATAAGTGATGAGATGAAAAGAATGGGGATACACATTTTGGGAATCTGTGATCACCGATGGAAAGGATCAGGACACTTCAAGAGCGAGAATGATAATATCTTTATATACTCTGGAGGAGAATTAGGAGGAAAGAAAGGAGTGGCTTTTTACTTGGACAAATCAAAATCAAAAGCATTACTAGGTTACAATCCAGTAAGTGATAGAATCCTCACTATAAGACCTCCTAGAAATGTAACAATCATCCAGATATATGCACCTACATCAGCAGCAGAAGAAGAGGAAGTAGAAGACTTTTATAACACACTGCAAACGACGATAGACCAGGTACGGAAAAATTATATTGTATTAATAATGGGGGATTTTAATGCAGAAATTGGTACAGAAAGAGCAGAAGACGAAGGACATGTTGTAGGGAAATTTGGCATAGGACATAGAAATGAGGCAGGTGATAATCTAATGACGTTTTGCATGGAAAATGAACTAATGATCGCTAACACACTTTTTAAACAACATCCAAGAAGACTTTACACATGGACATCACCTGATGATAGGGGATTTTAATGCAGAGATTCAAATAGATTACATTTTAGTGCAGAGAAGGTGGAGACCAAGTATAACATCAGCAAAAACTTTACCAGGTGCTGATTGTGACACGGACCATGAGCTATTAATAGCAGACATGAGATAAAGATAAAAAAAGACAGTTGCAGGATCAAGACCACTCCGCTTTGATCTTACAAAAATACCAGAACAATACGATATAGAAGTGAATAACCATTTCGAAATCCTGATGGCTGAACAGGAGGAGATGACATCAGATGAATTGGCTACGCAGGCCAGATATCTCTTAATAACAACAGCTAAAGACATGGTTCCAGTAAAGAAAACACAAAAGAATGAATGGCACACTAGAACTGATAAAACAACGTAGAGAAATGAATGTGCAACGGAAACAGACAACCAACAACAAAGAGGAATCTAAATATTTAAGAAAAGAAGTACGAAGAAACAAGAAAAGACAAAAAAACAATACATATAAGATTGCTGGGAAAGAATAGAAGGACATCTGAAGTGTGGAAGAGATAATGAAATGTCTAAAGAAATGAGGACATTGACGAGAAATATCACACCTAAGCTAAATGTAATTTGTGACAAGATGGGGAATACCTTGACAGAGACAGAGGAAATTCTAGAAAGATGGAAGGAATATTGCAGAGGAATGTATGAAAGAACCGACTGTGAAAGCAGAAATCAACAGTGTGAATTATTATTGGAGGAGAAAGAACCCGAACCGACAATAGAAGAAGTTTTATGGGCACTAAAGAATCTGAAAAATTGTAAATCACTAGGATGTGATGAGATAACAGCAGAATTTATTAAAGCAGGAGGAAAGGAATGTGCAACGATCTGTCATACAATATGTAAAAAGATATGGCATTCAAGTATTTGGCCAAAAGACAGGAAAAGAACTGTACTCATACCACTCACAAGAAAAGGGAACCTGAAATTATGCACAAACTACAGAACTGTTGTCCTGATTAGTCATGCCAGTAAAATCCTGTTAAAAATCATACTGGGTAGACTTCGTAAGAAAATAGAAGAAGTCAATATGGTCCAAGTTGGTTTCAGGCAAGGAAGAGGATCATATATTCAATATAAGAATAATAATAGAGAAATGCAGAGAGTTTAATGTGAATCTATATTTATCCTTTATAGACTACTCAAAGGCATTTGATTGTGTAAAACACCAGAATCTTTGGGAAATAATGGAAAAAATGGGATTTTCAACACATTTGATACAGTTAACATCACTGTTGTATCTTGACCAACAAGCAGCAGTAAGAATAAATAGTGAAACAACAACTTGGTTTGACATAAGACAAGGGGTCCGTCAGGGGTGCATATTGTCACCTTACTTATTTAACTTGTATCATCATCATCAGGTGCCGTGCCGACTGGCGTTGGCTATTATGCTTCTCCAGAGTACCCGATCCTTCATGCAGGCCATCAACTCAGTTGGTGATCTCCTCTCACACCATCCCGTCAAACTGTCCAGTATCATTTCTCTTGGTCTTCCTCTTGATCTTCTTCCTTCTATTTTTCCTGTTGTTATAATATTTTCAATGCCCCCTCTTCTCATTGCATGTCCTATGAAAGTACATTGTCCCTCTCTTATCTTTCTGACAAGGTTTTTTGTCTCTCCAGCTCTTCTCATACATTCTTCATTAGTTATTTTTGCTGTCCAGGGTATTCGCAACATTCTTCTAATAAACCACATTTCTGCTGCTTCCAATGATTTTTGTGCAGACTTGCCTATTGTCCATGATTCACTTCCATATAACAAGATAGGTTCAATATAGCATTTTAGGACTCGTTTTCTAACATTCATTGATAAAGATGTGTTGGTTAATATGTTTCTCATTCTCTGAAATGCAGCCTTTGCTTGACCCATTCTGTTCCTAATTTCTGTTCTGCATTTCCCATCTGAAGTTATTACTGCTCCAAGGTATTTGAATTTCTGCACCTGCTTTAGAATAGTTCCGTTTAATTTAATACTGCATGCTGGTGGATTCTGTTTCTTAGATATAACCATAGTCTCTGTCTTTTTGATGTTCAAAGTAAGGCCTTTCTGTTCACTTTCTTTGGCGACTTTATCCAAGAGATTTTGCAGGTCTTGTTGGTTCTCAGCTATCAGTACTGTGTCGTCAGCATACCGAAGGTTGTTAATATTGTATCCTCCAATTTTTATGCCTGGTTCTGTGATGATTGTTCTTAGAATATTCTCGCTGTACAGAGAAAAAAGGTCTGGAGATAGTACACATCCTTGTCGCATCCCTTGTTTTATAGGTTGATATTTTCCAATTCTGTTTTCAACTCGAATTGCTGCTTCTTGCTGCCAGTATAGATGTTTTACAATCCTCAAGTCTTTGCCGCCTATATTGATGTCTTCAAGCATTTTAATAATTTCACTATGTTTCACCTTGTCAAATGCCGTGGTGTAATCAATGAAGCATAAGTAGAGATCTTTCTGTCCTTCTAAAGCTCTTTCTGTTAGTGTTCGTAAAGCATAAATGGCATTGTGTGTTCCCTTTCCTTCAACAAATCCAAACTATTCATCTGCTATTTCCATTTTTATCTTTTTCCTTGTTCTTCTTGTATACTGAAAATATAATGAGGAATGTTAGAGAAGATGTAGACAAAGAATATTACGATGCCATAACAATTGGAGGTTATGAAATACCAGAGATTAGATATGCTGATGACACAGTATTACTGTCCACAACACAAAAAGGAATGCAAAAACTAATTATGTCAGTCCGTAAGAACAGCGAAGAGCAAAACTTCTATCTTAATGCAAAGAAAATTAAATTGATGACAACTGACAGAACAAATAAAGCAGCTGAAATGTGTATCAATGAGGAAAATTTGAAGGAGTGGAGAGTTTTGAATATCTTGGATCACTACTAACTAATAATGGAAATACAAGGAGGAAATTAAAAGGAGGACATCTATCACTCTTCAGGAAATTTAAAAAAAAAACTAAAGAATCTGTGGAGAGGACCAGACAGAACTATAAAAATAAGATTTTTAAGGGCATGCATCTTTCCCATCGCAACATATGCCTGTGAGACCTGGACACTTAACAAAACAGCTGAGAAACACATACATGTCTTTGAATGTAAATGCTACAGAGGAGTTCTTCAAATATCATGGACATAAAAAAATATATCCATATTATAAGAACTTAATATTGAAGTAGACTGGGTAGTAAAGAGGATTAAAGAGATGTAGCAGTATTTCAGTACTGCATTTGATCACTGTAGGTTTTTACTATCTAAGGGATGTAATCCAAGATAAAACGAATACTTAGTCTATCTTCTTCTTCTTCTTCGTTAGCTTCTACAACCAAGACAGCCCTGTGATCCTACTGAGTTTACGCCTGTGGTCCTCGATAGGTCTCGTGGTCCACCCGTGTTGTCCCCGAAAGACCACACGAAATCCCCGAGAGGACCACAAGAGGTTCAGAGTATCGCAGGGCTATAGCCTGTATTCTTGGTGGGTCTCAGAAGCGGGATTGCGTGACACAGTGGTTTTCGTTGCACCAGTTTAGTCTAGAGTTGGACTTTCTCACTGGAAAACCTCGACGTGTTTTGGATATCAGTGCATCCCCGCTGGGTGAGAGGTGGTAGCCCACCCAGGCCAGAGTTGGACTTTCTCACAGGAAAACCTCGACGTATTTTGAGGTACCCGTGTATCACCGCCCGTTGAGAGGTGTTTCCTATCCAGTCTAGCGTTGGACTTTCTCACCGGAAAACCTCAGCGTGATTAGGATACGCATACATCCCCTTCGGGTGAGAGGTGGTTGCCTATCTAGACTGCCCTGGTCCAGTGTCTCCGACTTCAGCAGTTTGTGGTCGTGGCCGCTACCCTTCCTAGTTGTGACCAGGATGGAGCTTTTGTCCAGGAGGACGAATCCTCGCCACTAGTAACTTCCACCCCTGGGTTGAGCCGGTTTAGGCATATTACAACAGAGTGGGCGTGTTTAGGACGTGACCGACCTCTAGAGCGGAGGTACTGTTTCGTGCGTAGCCATCAGCTTTCACCCCTGGTGTAAGCCGGTTTAGGCATATTTAACCAGTGTATGTGTACTTCGGACGTGGCCACTTAGTCTATAAACTTTAAAGCCTTAATTATTCCATAAATAGTTCAAGGTTATGTTGATTACGATTTGTAAATTTCACTGATAGTTGGGAAAAACTGGAAGTGTCAAAAAGAATGTCTGGGTCGACATGACCAGACGAAAGGAGTAACAGAAAATGTAAGCCTTGAAACATTATTTTTACTCAAGGTCCGTTTTTACATGTTAATTTCAAAATAACTATTAATATATTTGGTGCGTCGTCTGTCTAGGCTAGTTATATTTAGTAACAAAATTAAATGTGGAAATGTTGGACACCTTATTACCAAAGGTCAGTAGACAGACAATTTCACTAGGGTCAGACGCCTCGTGAACTTTTAGATAAAGTTCAAGGTAAATTTGTATGGAATATTTAAGCTTGAGGAACATTTGTTTGTTTGGATTTTGTGTAGAATGTTGTGCTGAGTGGTCATTTTTTCCCAGTGTATTAGTTGCTGAGAAACACAAAAATGCCTTTGAATGTAAATGCTACAGAAGAGTTCTTCAAATATCATCGAGGTTGTTTTTGTTGTGGCAGTTGCGAACCTGGCATTGTTGTTATGTCATTCGCGGTATACCATAATGACAAGTTTGCCTCTTTGGTAAAGTAGTGTTACCAACTCTTACAGGCAACAACAGCGTGTAAGTCTTTTTAATACAGTTAAAATCCATAAAAAGCCAATATCTCTGACTCTCTGTGTACTGCCACAGAGACATTCGTCCATAGTTGATGTCGTCTTGGCACAATAAGTAGCATATCATCAGCGAAGGAAAAATTCTTTTACAGAGAGAAAACTTAAATATTTTGGACACATTAAACATCATGATAATCTAGAGAAGGCCGTCTTGGATGGGAAAAAGAAAGAGAGGAAGACCAAGGCGAAGATGGCTGCAAGACATCGTTGACGATCTGCAAATGGATGCATCAGCAGCAGACCATCTTGCTCACAACCGAGAAGCCTACACGAGTGCTTTTTAAGGAGGCAAAATTTCGCAAGGGACATGCAAATGAATAAATGAATGAATGACTTCTGTTATTGCTGTAATTTATAGTTTTCTACTTTTGTTGCTGTAATTTATAGTTTTCTACTTCAGTTCTTGCTGTAATTTATAATTTTCTATTTCTGTTATTCCTGTAATTTATAGTTTTCTACTCCTCTGTTTGCTGTAATTTAGAGTTTTCTACTTCTGTTCTTGATGTAATTTATAGTTTTATATTTCTGTTCTTGCTGTTATTTAGAATTTTCTTCTTCTGTTCTTGAAACTTATAGTTTTCTACTTCTGCTGCTGTAATTTGTAGTTTTCCACTTCTGTTGTCACTGTAATTTATAGTTCTCTACTTCTGTTCCTATCATTTATAGTTTCCTACTTCTGTTCTTGCTGGAATTTATATTTTGTACGTCTGCTGATGTAATTTATAGTTTTCCACTTCTACTGTTGCTTAAATGTATAGTTTACTACTTCTGTTGTTGCCTAAATGTATAGTTTACTACTACTGTTGTTGCCTAAATGTATAGTTTACTACTTCTGTTGTTGCCTAAATGTATAGTTTACTACTACTGTTGTTGATGAATTTGCAGTGTATAGTTTATAGTTCTCTACTTTTGTCTACTACTGAAATTATACAGTGAAGTAAGTACTCAGTCCTAGTGTAACTGAAGTAAGTACCCAGTCTTAGTATTATTGAAGTAAGTACCCAGTCCAATATTACTGAAGTAAGTACACAGTCCTAGTATTACTGAAGAAAGTATCAAGTCCTAATGTTACTAAAGTAAGTAACCAGTCCTGGTGTTACTAAAGTAAGAACCTATTTCTAGTGTTACTGAAGCAATTACCCAGTCACAGTGTTACAGAAATAAACACCAAGTCCCAGTGTTACTGAAGTAAGCATCCAGTCCTAATCTTTCTGAACTAAGAACACAGTTCAAGCGTTACTGAAATAAGCACCCAATCATAGAGTTAGTGGATGAAGCACCCAGTCATAATGTACTGAAGTAAGCATCCGACCCCAGTGTTACTGAAGTAAGCACCTAGTCCCAGTGTTACTGAAAAAGTACCCAGTCCTAACGTACTGAAGTAAGTAGCATGTGCTTGTGTTATTGAATTAAACACCCACTCCTAGTGCTACTGAAGTAAATACTAAGTCCTAGTGTTGCTGAAGTAAGCACCCAGTACTAGTGTTACTAAGGTAATCATCCAGTCCTAATGTTACTGAAGTAAGCACTTAATGGTACTGATGTAAGTATTAAGTACTAGCGCTACTGAAGTAAGTATTAATTACTAGTTTTACTGAAGTAAATACTAATTCCTATCGTTACTGAAGTAAGTACTGAGTACTAGTGTTATCAAATTAAGTACTCAGTTATAGTGTTACTACAGAAAGAACTAAGTCCTAGTGTTACGTGTTACTGAAGTACGTACTATGTTCTAGTGCTAAAGTAGGTAATAAGTCCTAGTGTTAGTGAAGTAAGAACTAAGCATCACTGTTTCTGAAGGAAGTACTAAGTCCTAGTTTTACCGAAGAATATACTAAATCCTCATACTAATGAAGTAGGTACTAAGACTTTATGTTGCTCAAGTAAGTACTATGTACTAGTATTACCGAAGTAAGTACTAATTCCAAGTGTTACTGAAGTAAGTACTAAATACTAATGTTACTCAAGTAAGTGCTAAGTACTAGTTTTACTGATATAAGTACTACGTCCCAGTGTTACTGAAGTAAGTATTAAGTCCGAGTGTAACTGAACTAAGTACTAATGTTACTGAAGTAAGTGCTAAGTACTAGTTTTACTTAAGTAGGTGCTAAGTCTTAGAGTTACTGTAGTAAGCACCAAGTTCTAATGTTACTAAACTAGGCGACGAGTCCTAGTGTTACAGAAGTAAATACTAAGTCCTAATGTTATTAAAAAAAGCACCCAGGCCTAGTGTTACTGAAGTAACCACCCAGTCCTAGTGTTACTGAAGTAAGCACCCAGTCCTAGTGTTACTGAAATAAGCACTCAGTACTAGTTTTAAAGTAGTACGCACCCAGCCATGGTGTTACAAAAGTAAGTCTTAAACCATGTTTTGCTGAAGTAAGCACCCAGTCCTTTCTTCTTGAAGTAAGCACCCAGTCCTTGTGGAACTGAAGTAAGCTCTTAGTACTAGTGTTACTGAAGTAAGCACCCTGTCCTAGTATTTCTGAAGTAAGCACCCAGCCCTAGTGCTACTACTAAGTTCTAAATACTAGCGTTACTGAAGTAAGTACTAAGTCCTAGTGTTACTGAAATAAGCACACAGTCCTTGTGGAACTGAAGTAAGCACCAGTCCTTGTGGAACTGAAGTAAGCACCAGTCCTTGTGGAACTGAAGTAAGCACCAGTCCTTGTGGAACTGAAGTAAGCTCTCAGTACTAGTGTTACTGAAGTAAGCACCCAGTCCTAGTGTTACTACTAAGTACTAAATACCAGTGTTACTGAAGTAAGTACTAGGTCCTAGTGTTATTGAAGTAAACACCCAGTCCTAGTGTTACTGAAGTAACAAAATAGTTCTAGTGTTACTGAAGTAAGTACTAAGTCCTAGTGTTGCTGAATGAAGAACAAAGTCCTAGTGTTGTTGAATGAAGAACTAAGTCCTAGTGTTGTTGAATGAAGAACTAAGTCCTAGTGTTGCTGAAGGAAGCACCCATTCCTAATATTACTGAAGTTAGCAACCAGTCCTAGTGTTACAGAAGAAATCACGATTCCTAGTGTTACTGAAGTAAGTACCAAGTCCTAGTATTACTGAAGTAACCACCGAGTCCTAGTGTTACTGAATTAAGCACTAAGTCCTAGTGTTACTGAATTAAGCACCAAGTCCTAGTGTTACTGAAGTAAGCACCAAGTCCTAGTGTTACTGAAGTAAGCACCAAGTCCTAGTGTTACTGAAGTAAGCACCGAGTCCTAGTGTTACTGAAGTAAGTACTAAGTACTAGTCTTTCTGAATTAAGCACCATTTACTAGTGTTACTGAAGTTAAACGTTGGTCCTAGTGTTAGAGAAAAAATACGAAGTACTAGTGTTACGGAAGTAAGTACTAAATACTAGTGTTAATGAAATAAGTACTAAGTCCAATGTTACTAAAGTAAATACTAAGTACTAGTGTTACTGAAGTAAATATTAAGTACTTTTGTTACTGAAGAAAGTAATAAGTTCTAATGTTACTTAATTAAGTAATAAGTCCTAGTGTTACTGAAGTAAGTACTAACTCCTAGTGTTACTGAGGTAAGCACCCAGTCCTAGTGTAACCGAATAAGCCTTTAGTGCTAGTGTAACTGAAGTAATTACTAAGTCCTAGTGCTGCTGAAGTAAGCATCCAGTCCTTGTGTTAGTGAAGTAAGCATCACGTCCTAGTGTTACTGAAGTAAGCATCCAGTCCTGGTGTTACTGAAGTAAGCACCCAGTCCTAGTGTTCCTGGAGTAAGCATCCAGTACGAATATAGCTCAAATAAGCACCTAGTCCTAGTGTTCCTGTAGTAAGCATCCAGTACGAATATAGCTCAAATAAGCACCCAGTCCTAGTGTTCCTGTAGTAAGCATCCAGTACGAATATAGCTCAAATAAGCACCCAGTCCTAGTGTTCCTGGAGTAAGCATCCAGTACGAATATAGCTCAAATAAGCACCCAGTCCTAGTGTTCCTGGAGTAAGCATCCAGCACGAATATAGCTCAAATAATCACCCAGTCCTAGTGTTACTGAAGTGAGCACTCAACCCTCGTGTTACTACTAAGTACTAAATACTAGTGTTACTGAAGTAAGTACTAAGTCCTAGTGTTACTGGAGTAATCACCCAGTCCTATTGGTACTGAAGTATTACCAAGTCTTACTGTTACTGAAGTAAGCACTCAGTCCTAGTGTTACTGAAGTAAGCATCCAGTCCTGGTGTTACTGAAGTAAGCACCCAGTCCTAGTGTTCCTGGAGTAAGCATCCAATACGAATATAGCTCAAATAAGCACCCAGTCCTAGTGTTCCTGGAGTAAGCATCCAGTACGAATATAACTCAAATAAGCACCCAGCCCTAGTGTTCCTGGAGTAAGCATCCAGTACGAATATAGCTCAAATAAGCACCAGTCCTAGTGTTCCTGGAGTAAGCATCCAGCACGAATATAGCTCAAATAAGCACCCAGTCCTAGTGTTCCTGGAGTAAGCATCCAGCACGAATATAGCTCAAATAAGCACCATACCCTAATGTTACTGAAGTGAGCACTCAACCCTCGTGTTACTACTAAGTACTAAATACTAGTGTTACTGAAGTAAGTACTAAGTCCTAGTGTTACTGGAGTAATCACCCAGTCCTATTGGTACTGAAGTATTACCAAGTCTTACTGTTACTGAAGTAAGCACTCAGTCCTAGTGTTACTGAAGTAAGCACCCGGTTCTAGTGTTACTAAAGTAAGAACCCAGTCCTAGTGTTACTGAAGTAACCACCCAGTTCTAGTGTTACTGAAGTAAGCACCCAGTTCTAGTGTTACTGAAGTACGCACCCAGTTCTAGTATTACTAAAGTAAGCACCCAGTTCTAGTATTACTAAAGTAAGCACCCAGTTCTAGTGTTACTGAAATTGTTGATTTCTCAGCCTGGGAAATAAATATGCAGGTACAAGTAATCCCAACAGTTGCGACACTACATAAACAGCTATCTGGCCAAATAGGTCACACTACATAAACAGCTATCTGGCCAAATAGGTCACACTACACAAACAGCTATCTGGCCAAATAGGTCACACTACATAAGCAGCTATCTGGCCAAATAGGTCACAATACATAAACAGCTATCTGGCCAAATAGGTCACACTACATAAACAGCTATCTGGCCAAATAGGTCACACTACATAAACAGCGACCTGGCCAAACAGGCACCTACACAAACAGTGAATTTTTCAAACAGGTCACACTACACAAACAGCGACCTGATAAAAAAGTCACAGTGCACATATATCAGCCTGGTCAAACAAAAAGATCACACTACACAAACATCGGGCTGTTCAGTCACAAAGGTCACACTACACAAACATCGGCCTGTTCAAACACAAAGGTCACACTACACAAACATCGGGCTGTTCAAACACAAAGGCCACACTACACAAACATCAGCCTCGTCAAACAAGCAGGTCACACTACACAATGAGTGACATGGTCAAGCAAAAAGATCGCACTACACATACAATGACTTGGTCAAACAAAAGGGTCACACTACAGAAACAGTGACCTGGGCAAACAAAAAGGTCACACTACACAAACTGTAAACTGGTCACACAAAAAGGTCACACTACACAAACTGTAAACTGGTCACACAAATAGGTCACACTACACAAACATCGGCCTATGGAAACAAAAAGGTCACACTACACAAAAAATGACCTGGTCAAACAAACAGGTCGCACCACACAAACAGAGACCTGATCAAACAGGTCACACCACACAAACAGAGACCTGATCAAACAGGTCACACCACACAAACAGAGACCTGATGAAACAGGGCACATTACACAAAGATCAGCCTGTTCAAACAAAAGGGTGACACTACACAAACATCAGTGTCGTTAAACAAACAGGTCACACTACACAAACAGTGACCTGTTCAAACAGACAGGTCACACTACACAAACATCAGTCTGGTCAAACAACCAGGTCACAACACACAAACAGTTACCTTGTGAAACAAAAAGTCACACTACACAATGAGTGACATGGTCAAACAAAAAGATCGCACTACACATACAATGACTTGGTCAAACAAAAGGGTCACACTACAGAAACAGTGACCTGGGCAAACAAAAAGGTCACACTACACAAACTGTAAACTGGTCACACAAAAAGGTCACACTACACAAACTGTAAACTGGTCACACAAATAGGTCACACTACACAAACATCGGCCTATGGAAACAAAAAGGTCACACTACACAAAAAATGACCTGGTCAAACAAACAGGTCGCACCACACAAACAGAGACCTGATCAAACAGGTCACACCACACAAACAGAGACCTGATCAAACAGGTCACACCACACAAACAGAGACCTGATGAAACAGGGCACATTACACAAAGATCAGCCTGTTCAAACAAAAGGGTGACACTACACAAACATCAGTGTCGTTAAACAAACAGGTCACACTACACAAACAGTGACCTGTTCAAACAGACAGGTCACACTACACAAACATCAGTCTGGTCAAACAACCAGGTCACAACACACAAACAGTTACCTTGTGAAACAAAAAGTCACACTACACAAACAATGACTTGGTCAAACAAAAAGATCACACTGCACAAACAGTGACTTTGACAAACAAAAGGGTCACACTACACAAACAGTGACTTTGTCAAACAAAAGGGTCACACTACACAAACAGTGACCTGGTCAAACCAAAGGTTATACTTCACAAACAGCGACCTGGTCAAGCCAGCAGGTCACAAACAACATGAAACAGAACATCCGAAATTCATTGAAATGAATGAAGAAGCAATGAATGACAAACTACAACAACTTAAACAGAACATTGAAAAACAAAGTATGGTTTCAAGACACAAAACACAGAATGAGAAAGACACTGGCGTCAAACTTGATAATAAAAGTTTACTAGCTTTTCTCTGACGGAGAATTTGAGAGAAGTTTGCTGAAGACATTCTTTATTATGAGAAAAAGACTTTACATTTCAATGTCAGTCTTTTTGCAAGGATGGTTACACGATGATTAAAAGATTTGTCAGCATTTGCCAAAAACTGTTTAAAGCGCTAATGTAAAAATGTTCAGTTTTTCTCATCAGCCTTTGATGAGAACACAGAAAATATGAAAACACAGACACAGAAGATACGAGAACACAGACACAGAAGATATGAGAACACAGACACAGAAGATATGAGAACACAGACACAGAAGATATGAGAACACAGACACAGAAGATATGAGAACACAGACACAGAAGATATGAGAACACAGACACAGAAGATATTAGAAACAGACACAGAAGATATGAGAAACAGACACAGAAGATGAGAACACAGACACAGAAGATATGAGAACACAGACACAGAAGATATGAGAACACAGACACAGAAGATATGAGAACACAGACACAGAAGATATGAGAATACAGACACAGAAGATATGAGAATACAGACACAGAAGATATGAGAAACAGACACAGAAGATATGAGAACACAGACACAGAAAATAGGAGAACACAGACACAGAAGATATGAGAACACAGACACAGAAGATATGAGAACACAGACACAGAAGATATGAGAACACGGACACAGAAGATATGAGAACACGGACACAGAAGATATGAGAACACGGACACAGAAGATATGAGAACACAGACACAGAAGATATGAGAAACAGACACAGAAGATATGAGAACACAGACACAGAAGATATGAGAACACAGACACAGAAGATATGAGAACACAGACACAGAAGATATTAGAAACAGACACAGAAGATATTAGAAACAGACACAGAAGATATGAGAACACAGACACAGAAGATATGAGAACACAGACACAGAAAATAGGAGAACACAGACACAGAAGATATGAGAACACAGACACAGAAGATATGAGAACACAGACACAGAAGATATGAGAACACGGACACAGAAGATATGAGAACACGGACACAGAAGATATGAGAACACGGACACAGAAGATATGAGAACACAGACACAGAAGATATGAGAAACAGACACAGAAGATATGAGAACACAGACACAGAAGATATGAGAACACAGACACAGAAGATATGAGAACACAGACACAGAAGATATTAGAAACAGACACAGAAGATATTAGAAACAGACACAGAAGATATGAGAACACAGACACAGAAGATATGAGAACACAGACACAGAAAATATGAGAACACAGACACAGAAGATATGAGAACACAGACACAGAAGATATGAGAACACAGACACAGAAGATATGAGAACACAGACACAGAAGATATGAGAACACGGACACAGAAGATATGAGAACACGGACACAGAAGATATGAGAACACAGACACAGAAGATATGAGAAACAGACACAGAAGATATGAGAACAGACACAGAAGATATGAGAACACAGACACAGAAGATATGAGAACACAGACACGGAAGATATGAGAACACAGACACAGAAGATATGAGAACACAGACACAGAAGATATGAGAACAAAGACACAGAAAATATAACAGATATAGAAGACACTGCTCTGCATGCAATATTTATAGGACTAGGTTCCAGTTTAAATATTCATGACAGGTTTCTTCAACTGGTACCTCTCATGGTAGCACCACAGAAGCAGGCATTTCTTCAACTGGTACCTCTCATGGTAGCACCACAGAAGCAGGCATTTCTTCAACCGATACCTCTCATGGCATCACCACATTAGCAAACATTTTTTTAACTGGTACCTCTGATGGTATCACCACAGAAGAAGACATTTCTTCAACTGATACCTCTCATGGCATCACCACAGAAGAAGACTTTTCTTCAACTGATACCTCTCATGGCATCACCACAGAAGAAGACTTTTCTTCAACTGATACCTCTCATGGCATCACCACATTAGCAGGCATTTCTTCAACTGATACCTCTCATGGCATCACCACATTAGCAGACATTTCTTCAACTGATACCTCTCATGGCATCACCACATTAGCAGGCATTTCTTCAACTGATACCTCTCATGGCATCACCAGATTAACAGACATTTCTTCAACTGATACCTCTCATGGCATCACCAGATTAGCAGACATTTCTTCAACTGATACCTCTCATGGCATCACCAGATTAGCAGACATTTCTTCAACTAATACCTCTCATGGCATCACCACAGAAGAAGACATTTCTTCAACTGATACCTCTCATGGCATCACCACATTAGCAGACATTTCTTCAACTGATACCTCTCATGGCATCACCACAGAAGAAGACATTTCTTCAACTGATACCTCTCATGGCATCACCACAGAAGAAGACATTTCTTCAACTGATACCTCTCATGGCATCACCACAGAAGAAGACATTTCTTCAACTGATACCTCTCATAGCATCACCACATTAGCAGGCATACTTAAAGCTTTTCGCTGCTGAAATGAAGCTGGATCTATCTAAGCTGGTGTATATGACAGCCAGTGAAGTACCAGCAATGGTTGCACAAAAGAGTGCTATTGTGGCATCATGAATGCTCTCGTACCGAATCATAAAAATATACTGTATAATTCAGCAGGAAAGGAAAGCAATGAACACGAGCTTATCTCGGAGATCACGTCCTCGACAGTTTCAGCGGCTCTTGTCAGAAGCAGGAACTCAGCCTCGGGGACCTGCTCTACTTCTGCCATGTTCTCTGGTTCAGTGCAGGCAATGTTAGAAAGACTGCAGGCTTTGAGGGAAGAAACTGATGCTTTCCTTGAAGGTAAGTGTGAAAGTCTCAGAATTTCGCGATCTTGAACAGCGTTCGCATCTGGCATTTCTGGGCGATTTATCATCCCACATAACCAACCTGAACTTGCAGCATCACAGATGTGTTGGTATGTGAGATGTATGGATGTATCAGAGAAGAGATGTTGGTTCATGATTTGCGTGGATATATCAGAGGATAGATGTATTGGTATGTGAGATGTATGGATGTATCAGAGGGGTAATGTGTTGGTATATGAAATTTATGGATGTATCAGAGATGTATTGGTACGTGACTTGTGTGAATACATCAGAGATCTGATGGTATGTGAGATGTATGGATGCATGAGAGAGGTGATGTGTTGGTGTGTGGAATGTGTGGATGTGTTACTGCATTAGAAGCAAACCCACGAATGTGGGAATACCAGCTTGAGAAGTGAGACAGCTCCCAGTCTTAGCTATCTGATCTAATGGAGACCAACAAGCTTGAAAATATTTCTAACAAATTCGACACCTGACAACCAATTCTCTTCTCTTTTGCTGACAGGCTGTTTATCAACAAGCAATTTCAGGCTGTTTGTCAACAAGCAATTTCAGGCTGTTTGTCAACAAGCAATTTCAGGCTGTTTGTCACTACAGTTTTATGTAGAAGTGAAGACTGTACCAGAAAATATTCAAATGGAACTTATTGAGACGCTGTGTAGGGGTTTCTTAAGATTCACATTTCACTCAGAGGGTCTAACTACAAGGTCGTTCTTCTCTTTGTGTGTGGCGAATATGCCACCACGGTAGATTAGGCGAATATACCAACATGGTAGTTTAGGTGAATATACCACCATGGTAGATTAGACGAACATACCACCATGGTAGATTAGGCGAATATACCAACATGGTAGATTAGGCGAATATACCAACATGGTAGATTAGGCGAATATACCACCATGGTAGATTGGGCGAATATACCAACATGGTAGATATGAGGAGCACACCAATTGGTAGAATAGGTGAATATACCAAATGGTAGATTAGGCGAATATAAAAACATGGTAGATTGGGCGAAAACAAGGTAGTCAGAAACTTTCCAGCAGCAGACATAACGAAGACTTCACTCAGTCAGTGTGCATACTTCAATCAATCAGTATGAAAACTTCAATAAGTCAGTATGAAGACTTCAATCAGTCAGTATGAAAACTTCAATAAGTCAGTATGAAGACTTCAATCAGTCAGTATGAAGACTTCAATCAGTCAGTATGAAAACTTCAATAAGCCAGTATGAAAACTTCAATCAGTCAGTGTGAAGACTTCAATCAGTCAGTATGAAAACTTCAATCAGTCAGTATGAAAACTTCAATCAGTCAGTATGAAGACTTCAATCAGTCAGTATGAAAACTTCAATAAGCCAGTATGAAAACTTCAATAAGTCAGTATGAAGACTTCAATCAGTCAGTATGAAAACTTCAATAAGTCAGTATGAAGACTTCAATAAGCCAATATGAAAACTTCAATCAGTCAGTGTGAAGACTTGAATCAATCAGTATGAAGACTTCAATAAATCAGTGTGAAAGCTTCAATCAACTAATTTCAAGACTTCAATCACTCAGTGTGAAGACTTCAATCAGTCGGTATGAAGACTTCAATAAGTCAGTATGAAGAATTCAATCAGTCAATATGAAGACTTCAATCAGTCAGTATGAATACTTCAATACGTCAGTGTGAAAAAGTCAATAACTCAGTGTGAAGACTTCAATAAGTCAATATGAGGACTTCAATCAGTCAGTATGAAGACTTCCAGCACTTTTTATGAAGACTTCAATGAATCAGTCACCAACTGTTCAAAAACTTTTTACGAAGAAAGATTTCCGATCTCCGCAATACACAAACAGCAAAAACTGATCATGGAAACAGGCCACTTTACACAAACATTAGAGAATGAAATAAACAGGCCACACTACACAAACATTATAGAATGAAATAAACAGGCCACACTACACAAACATTAGAGAAAGAAATAAACAAACAGGCCACACTACACAAACATTAGAGAAAGAAATAAACAAACAGGCCACACTACACAAACATTAGAGAAAGAAATAAACAAACAGGCCACACTACACAAACATTAGAGAAAGAAATAAACAAACAGGCCACACTACACAAACATTAGAGAAAGAAATAAACAAACAGGCCACACTACACAAAAATTAGATAAAGAAATAAACAAACAGTCCACACTACACAAACATTAGAGAAATAAAGAAACAGGCCACACTACACAAACATTAGAGAAAGAAATAAACAAACAGCCACACTACACAAACATTAGAGAAATAAAGAAACAGGCCACACTACACAAACATTAGAGAAATAAATAAACAGCCCAACACTACACAAACATTAGAGAAATAAATAAACAGCCCACACTACACAAACATTAGAGAAATAAATAAACAGCCCAACACTACACAAACATTAGAGAAATAAATAAACAGCCCACACATTCTTCTTAGAAAAATAAAAGAGCTTGTTTTACTGCATTTATTTACACCTATGAACAGTTTCGTTCATAAAGTGTCACATTTTATTTATTTACACCTGTGAACAGTTTCGTTCATAAAGTGTCACATTTTATTTATTTACATCTGTGAACAGTTTCGTTCATAAATTGTCACATTTTATTTATTTACACCTGTGAACAGTTACGTTCATAAAGTGTCACATTTTATTTATTTACACCTGTGAACAGTTTCGTTCATAAAGTGTCACATTTTATTTATTTACACATGTGAACAGTTTCGTTCATAAAGTGTCACATTTTATTTATTTACACCTGTGAACAGTTTCGTTCATAAAGTGTCACATTTTATTTATTTACACCTGTGAACAGTTACGTTCATAAACCATCACATTTTATTTATTTACATCTGTGAACAGTTACGTTCATAAACCATCAAATAGTATTTATTTACATCTGTGAACAGTTACGTTCATAAACCATCAAATAGTATTTATTTACATCTGTGAACAGTTATGAACATGAATTGTCACATTTATTTATTTACACCCGTGAAAAGTTCAGTTCAGGAATTGTGACATTTTATTTATTTACTTATGTGAACAGTTACTTTCACAAATTGTGACATTTTATTTATTTCTTATGTGAACATTTCCGTTCAGAAATAGTCACATTTTATTTATTTACTTATGTGGACAGTTCCTTTCATAAATAGTCACATTTTATTTATTTACTTATGTGGACAGTTCCGTTCATAAACTGTCACATTTTATTTATTTACTTATTTGGAAGTTCCGTTCATAAATTGTCACATTTTATTTATTTATATATTTGGACAGGTCCGTCGATAAACTGTCACATTTGATTTATTTACTTATGTGACATTGTTGCACTTGTGTGAACATGTTCATCGCGACATAGATTACCTGGTGGTCTACCCGAATTAAATGTTCTTGTTGTGCGGACTGAAATGAACTCTCCTCCGCCATGGGTACTACATCCTTGATGTACTCCAGGCTTCACATGCACCCAACTAGGCCTGACCTGAGACAGATTTTCTGTCTGAGGTCAGCTGGTGCAAGACACCGTAACGCACGTACACCACACGCTGTGGCTTGCATGCCCTGGTTAACTCTAGCCACGGCTCGGGCACATGCGTCTGCATACAAGCAGCTGTGAACGCCACACGCGGACGCCGGTCCACTTAATGCATGAGTGGGGCATTACCAGGGTAAAATAGGGCAGCCATTAGAAATAATTTTTTAAAGCATGCAAGTGTGTTTTAAAGTTGTAATTATTATGTGCGTGCAGGACAGCGTTGGCGTTCATGCTTCTCAATTTTGTCGGGTCCTAGGTGCCTCCGATTAATTAAAACGCTTTTCTCTTTCTCCATCTCGCTTGGTCAGTCTCCAGTGATATTCTTTTCCTGTCCTTCCTTTCTTCCTTTTTCTCCTGAAGTTTCATTACTTAGTTCTTAAATTTCTGTGTCCAAGTTCTCCAACTTCTGTCTTCTCATTTCCAAGTTCTCCAACTTCTGTCTTCTCATTTCCAAGTTCTCCAACAACTTCTGTCTTCTCATTTCCAAGTTCTCCAACTTATGTCTTCTCATTTTCAAGTTCTCTAACTTCTGTCTTCTCATTTCCAAGTTCTCCAACTTCTGTCTTCTCATTTCCACGTTCTCCAACTTCTGTCTTCTCAAAACATGTCCAAGTTCTCCAACTTATGTCTTCTCAGAACATGTCCAAGTTCTCCAACTTCTGTCTTCTCATTTCCAAGTTCTCCAACTTCTGTCTTTTCATGTACAAGTTCTCCAACTTCTGTCTTCTCATTTCCAAGTTCTCCAACTTCTGTCTTCTCATTTCCAAGTTCTCTAACTTCTGTCTTCTCATTTCCAAGTTCTCCAACTTCTGTCTTCTCATTTCCAAGTTCTCCAACTTCTGTCTTCTCATTTTCAAGTTCTCTAACTTCTGCTTTCTCAGAACATGTCCAAGTTCTCTAACTTCTGTTTTTTCATAACATGTCCAAGTTCTCTAACTTCTGTCTTCTCAAAACATGTCCAAGTTCTCTAACTTCTGTCTTCTCAAAACATGTCCAAATTCTCTAACTTCTGTGTTCTCCTAACATATTTAAGATCTCTAACTTCTGTGTTCTCCTAACATATTTAAGATCTGTAACTTCTGTCTTTTCAAAACATGTTCAAGTTCTGTAACTTCTGTCTTCTCATAACATGTTCAAGTTCTGTAACTTCTGTCTTCTCATAACATGTTCAATTTCTGTAACTTCTGTCTTCTCCTAACATGTTCAAGTTCTGTAACTTCTGTCTTCTCCTAACATGTTCAAGTTCTGTAACTTCTGTCTTCTCCTAATATGTTCACGTTTAAATGACATCTCCTTTTTTCTTAGTTTCTTGTTCATGTCATAAAAAGCTGTCCTTACTCGTGATGTTATTTCTTGTGTGCACTAGCAGTCAGATGTCCTTGTCTCAAGGAAACTGAATTTACTTACTTGTGTCTGTGTCTTCCTGTATGAAAGGATGTTACACTGTGATATGTTTATTCTTTTTGATATTACCACTATTTCTGTCTCGTTGCTGTTTCTGTCTTATTGCTGCGTCTGTCTTGTTGCGGTTTCTATCGTTATGCTGTTTCTGTGTTGTTGATGTTTCTGTCTTATTGCTGTTTCTATGTTGTTGATGTTTCTGGCTCGTTGCTGTTTCGGATTTATTGCTGTTTCTGTCTTGTTGCTGTGTCTGTCTTGTTGCTGTTTCTATCTTGTTTCTGTTTCAATGTTGTTGCTGTTTCGTTGCTGTTTCTATGCTGTTGTTGTTTCTGTCTTGTTGCTGTTTCTGTGCTGTTGATGTTTCTGTCTCGCTGCTGTTTCTGGCTTGTTGCTGTTTCTGGCTTGTTGCTGTTTAGATCTCTTTATTGCTCTCTTCTAAAATCTTATTCCTGTAGGAAGGAGCCAGTCCTTCCACAGGTGCATCCATCGGCTGGTGGATGGTGGAAGGGTGTTTTAGATACAGAGGTCAGCTGTGAATATCTGAATAAACATCAGCAGGCCAAAACAGGTTCCCGGCCGCCTTGCAGGTCAGACAAAGGCTAGGGGAGAAAACCGTACACAAACCGACTGGAGGGCAAAGGGAAACCACCGCCGTACGTTATTCCCTTGTCAAATCTTGTTCTAAAGCTGAGAGGACAGATGTGAACCAAAGATGTTTGAGTTTTAAACTCCAACGAAAAATCTCTACATTGTAAGTGCCATAAAGTCTATGTTTTAAACTCACAAAGAGAGTAGGAGAGGAGGAATCATCATCATCATCATCACGTGCCGTGCCGACTGGCGTTGGCTATTATGCTTCTCCAGAGTATCCGATCCTTCATGCAGGCCATCAGCTCAGTTGGTGATCTCCTCTCACACCATCCCGTCAGACTGTGCAGTATCATTTCTCTTGGTCTTCCTCTTGATCTTCTTCCTTCTATTTTTCCTATTGTTATAATATTTTCAATGCCCCCTCTTCTCATTGCATGTCCTATGAAAGTACATTGTCTCTCTCTTATCTTTTTGACAAGATTTTTTGTGTCTCCAGCTCTTCTCATACATTCTTCATTAGTTATTTTTGCTGTCCAGGGGATTCGCAACATTCTTCTAATAAACCACATTTCTGCTGCTTACAATGATTTTTGTGCAGACTTGCCTATTGTCCATGATTCACTTCCATATAACAAGATAGGTTCAATATAGCATTTTAGGACTCGTTTTCTAACATTCATTGATAAGGATGTGTTGGTTAATATGTTTCTCATTCTCTGAAATGCAGTCTTTGCTTGGCCTATTCTGTTCTGCATTTCCCATCTGAAGTTATTACTGCTCCAAGGTATTTGAATTTCTGCACCTGCTTTAGAATGGTTCCGTTTAATTTAATACTGCATGCTGGTGGATTCTGTTTCTTAGATATAACCATAGTCTCTGTCTTTTTGATGTTCAAAGTAAGGCCTTTCTGTTCACTTTCTTTGGCGACTTTATCCAAGAGATTTTGCAGGTCTTGTTGGTTCTCAGCTATCAGTACTGTGTCGTCAGCATACCGAAGGTTGTTAATATTGTATCCTCCAATTTTTATGCCTGGTTTTGTGATGATTGTTCTTAGAATATTCTCGCTATACAGAGAAAAAAGGTCTGGAGATAGTACACATCCTTGTCGCACCCCTTGTTTTATAGGTTGATATTTTCCAATTCTAGGAGGAGGAAAGGAAATGCAAAATATGACACTACTATCTGTCTTCAGATATGTTCATCATGATTTCTCACCATTCCTATAACGTTATCATGATTTCTTTCTGCTCGGGTAACTTTATCATGATTTTCTTTTTCTACTCAGATAAGTTTGTCATGATTTGTCTATTTTCACTTGATGTAACACAAGATGACAGAGATAAACATCCGCTTGCTGTTTCTCATTTTCTATGTACACATACATACACACATACACATACACATACATACATACATACATACATACATACATACATACATACATACATACAAACAGAGAGAACAGTACAAAGACACGGAGACGGAAAAGTTTACAATGTGGAAGAAAATAGAAAAATGAGACACATGTAAAATCTGTGAAGTTATAACAAGGACAAGAAGTATACTTTCGGATACGGGTCCACTAGAAACAGATAAACGGCAGAAAGATGTCAACACTGGCCACAAATATAAAACACTTGTAAAATAACGTGTACATTACATGAAAGGAAAACAACTTAAAAACAACTTGAAAACTATTTGAAAAGAAAACAACTTGTAAACTACAGAAAAGTAAAGCAGCCTGTAAATTACAGGAAAGGAAAGCAACTAGTAAATTACATGAAAAGAAAACAACTTGTAAACTATTTGGAAGGAAAGCAACCTGTAAATTGAAGGAAAGGAAAACAACTTGTAAATTACATGAAAGGAAAGCAATACCAAAACGTTGCATACACAATTTTTGTCATTGAGAAAAAGAAAAAAATGGAACTTTTTGATTAAAAAAAAATACCTTCTGCCGAGGAGCATAGTATTGATTTACCTGCTGATATATGTATTGATTTATAATATTTTTGAGTAGTAGTTTATATATTATTGATTCGAAGTGTTCTTTTATTAATACCGTCTTATAATTCTTGATCTTGAATGATTTGATGCTTGCATGAACCACTGGTCGTCTGTATCTTTCATACGAGGCATAGTCGTTGTGGCCACGATAACATTTGATATCCCGTGTCATTTTTAAATTTATGATTGCATGTTATTACTTCCCCTTTTCGTTCACTCCAACATTCCAGCGTCTGCCACTCAACGTGCTACAGTATGCTTCACCACAAGACTGTAACCTCAACACACAATGTCACTAGAAACTTCATATGGTTTGTTCTTGAAACAAATTATAGTTCATTTTTAATGTTCGCCAAACGAAATTCGCAAGCATAAAATTAAGGCATCTCCTAAAGCATTTTACACAAAATTCCAAAACTGTCAAATCTTCAGCATTTCTCGCGCACTACCAATAATCAGTTTTCTGCTTTAAACACATCTTCTGTCTGACCTAAGCTACTCCTGGTTCTAAACTGATCTTCTGAATATATATTGGCTCTACTTGTCCATCTGTTATGTCCGTCGTTCCTTTCCTATCTATCTATTCTTCTTTTTCTCTATCTCTGTATTCTGTATTTTCTTCTATTCTTTTCTGTATCCCCCCCCCCTCCTCAAAACTGCATGCCTGGCTTATATAAGTCAGTTGTACAAAAGGGCATACCTCTAGATCTTTCTATTGGTCAACTGTTTGATTAGTAATGTGTGCAAACTGAGTCCTTGGTTTAGCAAATATACCTCACCTGTCAGTAAGTCAGTTGCGTCAAATCCGTCTAATTCAGTTGTCATGGGAGATATGTGTTTACTCAGTGCTCGTCTGTTTGTCTCCATGTGTACTATTGTTATCAGAGTATATCCTAGTTCGTATTCTGGGTGTGTTCCCTTATTCTGTCCTATGTTATCGACTTCCATCCGATCTAGTATTTCTAAGTATCTACGTAATTCTGTCATAATAATACTATTACCGTTGGAGTGTTCCTCTCCCACTGGTTGTCAAATTTTCCAACGTTTCTTTCCTACATTCTGTTTATCAATAACAATCATAACTATAATAAAATGTTAATAATAACAATAACATTAACAATAATAATAATAATAATACTATCCTAATTTACAAAGTTACATAAAGCTACAGTCACAACATACAAAGCACTATGTTACAGATTTACCCATTGATATGTGTATAGTATTAATGGTATGTTTAATTTCCTATGATATCAAAGATAGATTTTATTACTGATGTTAGATATAGCTTATCCTGATTATCTGCGATAATATCACACAGAACTTCTAGTTATTATTTCTTCTTTGGATTTTGATTCAAATATCAGAATGGCTTTTTCTGAAGGTTTCATTTATAGATTGTCCCGATGGTATGATTTATAGCTTATCAAATGATATCAGTTATAACGTCTCCTGATTGTTTGATTTATAACTTATCAAATGATGTCAGTTATAACGTGGTTCTAAGGACTGTTATAGCCGGAGGTTGGATGGGGATACGCTCTCCACTACAATGGCCTGCGTCTCAAATAGCCTCTGACAGTCAAGTCCAGCTTCTGGCCTTCTCGAGGCAGAACTGTTCAAACTGACAGGAGAAGGGGCGAAGGCTAATATCTGGCTCCTAAAAACCAGACGCTTAGGGTAGATGAGAGTCATGTTTGGTAACTCATCTAGGAAAAGGAAAACTCTGATTTAAAACCCGCTGCTGTCGATATTTTTTCAGCTGCCCTGCTTGGGGTGAAAATCCTCACGACCAATGAAGAAAAATGCGATTAGGGTTGCTGGCATTGCCGTCGTGTAAAAGGTGAAAGAAAAGATTAAGTGAAGTGAGCAGTAGTCTCGAGGTCAAGACTACTCAAATCACGGCACCTCTGCTTTAGAGGCCGGCCACGTCCCATATACACCCATACTGGGGCAGATTGCCTAATCTGGCTTATCGCAAGGGTTAAACTAAGACATTGCTGGCGAAATTCTTCGTCTGCTGCGCGTAGAGCGAAACTCCTCCCGGCCAGTGAAAAAAATTGGACTAAGGTTGCCGGGCGGCGCTGCTGTGGAAAGGTGATGGAAAGGATATAGTAAAGTTTATTCGGTATGTCCAGTAGTCTCGCGACGAGAGCTACTCATACCACGGCACCTCTGCTCTAGAGGCCGGCCACGTCCGTATATACACCCATACAAGTAAAATATGCCTAAACCGGCTTAACCCAAGGGTGAAACTTGATGACTACTCATGACACGGTACCTCCGTTCTAGTGGTCTGTCACGTCCTAAACACACCCATACTAGGATAATACGCCTAAACCGGCTTAACCCAGGGGTGAAACTTACTAGGGGCGAGGATTCGTCCTCCTGGACAAAAGCTCCGTCCTGGTCACAACTAGGAAGGGTAGCGACCACGACCACAAAATGCTGAAGTCGGAGACACTGGACCAGGGCAGTCTAGATAGCCAACCACCTCTCACCCGGTGGGGATGTATGCGTATCCTAAACACGCCGAGGTTTTCCGGTGAGAAAGTCCAACGCTCGACTGGATGAGCAACCACCTCTCACCCGGCAGGGATACACGAATATCCTAAAACACGTCGAGGTTTTCCGATGAGAAAGTCCAACTCTAGATTAAACTGGTGCAACGAAAACCACAGTGTCACGCTATCCCGCTTCTGAGACCCACCAAGAATACAGGCTCAAGCCCTGCGATACTCTGAACCTCTTGTGGTCCTCTCGGGGATCTCGTGTGGTCCTTTCGGGGACCACAGAGGACCACGGGACTTATTGAGGACCACAGGAGTAAATTCAGTAGGATCACAGGGCGGTCTTGGTGGTAGAAGCAATTGAAGACGAAGAAGAAGAGTCACAACGTCTCAGGAGAGTATGTTTTATAATTGAAGAAATGATATCAGTTATAACGACTCCATATGGTATGATTTATAACTTATCAAGTGATATCAGTAACAACGTCTCCTGAGGGTATGATTTATTACTTGTCAAATGATATCAGTTATAAATCTCCTGATGGTATGATTTATAATTTAAGAAATGATATCACTTGCGGTGACTGCAGTCAACTCTATTACTCGCCTCATCCCTAGATTAGGAGAATTTTCTCCATATCACTATTACTTTCAGTCCTTCATGTCTCACATCATCACCATTACTATCAGTCCTTCATGTCTCATAACATCACTATTACTTTCAGTCCTTCATGTCTCACATCATCACCATTACTATCAGTCCTTCATGTCTCATAACATCACTATTACTTTCAGTCCTTCATGTCTCACATCATCACAATTACTTTCAGTCCTTCATGTCTCACATCATCACCATTACTATCAGTTATTCATGTCCCATAACATCACCATTACTATCAGTCCTTCATGTCTCACATCATCACCATTACTATCAGTTATTCATGTCCCATAACATCACCATTACTATCAGTCCTTCATGTCTCACATCATCACCATTACTATCAGTTATTCATGTCCCATAACATCACCATTACTATCAGTCCTCATGTCTCACATCATCACCATTACTATCAATCCATCAAGTCTCACAACATCAATATACTACAAACCTTTAAGTCTCACAACATCAGTATACAGTAGGATCATCTGGGATTCTATCTTCTACTAGTCTGCTCATGTATAGACGTAAACTTGTTGCTTATAATTATTCCTCTCTCTGTAAATGTCCACTATTGTCCGTTGTAATAATATTCTTTCTTATATTACTGTTAGCTTGTGTCTCACATCTGTTTTGTGTCTGTTTTATTATTCACTTCGCAGACTTACTTTCTCCCAGATTCATTCTCTTTCAGTGAAAATAACAATACAGAAGCAGCAACGTTATCATTCGAAGTGACTTTAATGATGCACGGGGTGACGATGAGCGAATGAACGATATGACGAGGAGAACAAGGCAACAACAAACTCCATGAACACAAGACTGGACGTAATTTACAATTCCACGACAGAACATATGTTCCCGGCAGACGTTTGTCACCATCAGAACATCCTACTACATTCTATTTCTACAACTATTTCACTAACAGCTACCTTTCTAACGACTACATTTCTAACAACTGAGACAACGTGAGTAGTCTCTACTCACAAACAGCTGACTGATTTAGAAGATAATTCTTTTTATATTAATTTTTCCAATCCTCGGATGAGGTATGTATCTAACATTCTAACACTCTATATACTGTTATAGATATCTCCCCTCTCACTAAGCAGAATTTTACTGAAAGGAAAACTCTCAAAAAGATACTTAATCGAGGGTACTCCACCATCCAACACAACCTTGTCCCACCCACAAGGTGTAACAACTGGTTTTTAAATCCTTCAGGGATAATGAACCTAACAGTTCAACCCATGTAGAATTTTTTTTTCCAATCCATTAATATAACTTAGGCCTACTGAGTTTTCTTACTTTCTCACCTGCTTACCATTTCTATATTATAGATTCAATATCTACTTGTAGACAGTAGATTTTCTTGTATCTTTGAACTCTTTTCAAATAACTACTTACTCTCATGTGTATATCCAACGCCGTGACCATTAGAGTATAACATATCATCATCATCAGGTGCCGTGCGACTGGCGTTGGCTATTATGCTTCTACAGAGTACACGATCCTTCATGCAGGCCATCAGTTCAGTTGGTGATCTCCTCTCACACCATCCCGTCAGACTGTCCAGTATCATTTCTCTTGGTCTTCCTCTTGATCTTCTTCCTTCTATTTTTCCTGTTGTTATAATATTTTCATGCCCCCTCTTCTCATTGTATGTCCTATGAAAGTACAGTCTCTCTCTTATCTTTTTGACAAGTTTTTTTGTCTCTTCGGCTCTTCTCATACATTCTCCATTAGTTATTTTTGCTGTCCAGGGGATTCGCAATATTGAAGAATAAATTGAAGAAGGCTGGCTAGTAAAGAGGATTAAAGAGAGAAAACTTAAATATTTTGGACACATTAAACGTAATGATAATTTGGAGAAGACCGTATTGGAAGGATACATAATGGGAAAAAGAAAAAGAGGAAGACAAAAACGAAGATGGCTACAAGACATCATTGACGATCTGCAAATGGATGCAGCAGCGGCAGGCCATCTTGCTCACAACCGAGAGGCCTACAGGAGTGCTGTTTGGGAGGCAAAGTTCCGCATGGGGCATGTAAATGAATGAATGAGGGGATTCGCAACATTCTTCTAATAAACCACATTTCTGCTGCTTAATTTGATTTTTGTACAGACCTGCTTATTGTCCATGATTCACTTCCATATAACAGACTAACCAGGCAGGTGCAGTGCCGGGCCCCCTGCCTCGAAAGGGTCCACCCAATGCTACTGGAGGTCCTCTCAGTTCGTCTTGTGGAGTCAGGAGACATGAGAGTAGAGCTACTGGCCAAAAAATACAACAGAAGAAAACAGCCAAAAAGCAAGAACTTAAAATAATGCAGTGGAATGCTGAGGGTGTCAGCAGTGTTAGAGATGGCTATAGCAAAAAGGTTGAACTAGAGAACATACTTTTTGCAGAGCAGGTAAGTATATGCTGCATACAGGAGACACACCTAACCAAAGATGCCGCCTTTAAAATCAGAGGCTACCAGTGTTTTAGATCAGACCGACAGGACAGAAGAAAAGGAGGAGTACTCACACTTGTTAAGAATAACATCAGCGCATGTCAGGTGGGAGTGTACATGGACGGAGCCGAATACCAGATGAACGATATGACGAGGAGAACAAGGCAACAACAAACTCCATGAACACAAGACTGGACGTAATTTACAATTCCACGACAGAACATATGTTCCCGGCAGACGTTTGTCACCATCAGAACATCCTACTACATTCTATTTCTACAACTATTTCACTAACAGCTACCTTTCTAACGACTACATTTCTAACAACTGAGACAACGTGAGTAGTCTCTACTCACAAACAGCTGACTGATTTAGAAGATAATTCTTTTTATATTAATTTTTCCAATCCTCGGATGAGGTATGTATCTAACATTCTAACACTCTATATACTGTTATAGATATCTCCCCTCTCACTAAGCAGAATTTTACTGAAAGGAAAACTCTCAAAAAGATACTTAATCGAGGGTACTCCACCATCCAACACAACCTTGTCCCACCCACAAGGTGTAACAACTGGTTTTTAAATCCTTCAGGGATAATGAACCTAACAGTTCAACCCATGTAGAATTTTTTTTTCCAATCCATTAATATAACTTAGGCCTACTGAGTTTTCTTACTTTCTCACCTGCTTACCATTTCTATATTATAGATTCAATATCTACTTGTAGACAGTAGATTTTCTTGTATCTTTGAACTCTTTTCAAATAACTACTTACTCTCATGTGTATATCCAACGCCGTGACCATTAGAGTATAACATATCATCATCATCAGGTGCCGTGCGACTGGCGTTGGCTATTATGCTTCTACAGAGTACACGATCCTTCATGCAGGCCATCAGTTCAGTTGGTGATCTCCTCTCACACCATCCCGTCAGACTGTCCAGTATCATTTCTCTTGGTCTTCCTCTTGATCTTCTTCCTTCTATTTTTCCTGTTGTTATAATATTTTCATGCCCCCTCTTCTCATTGTATGTCCTATGAAAGTACAGTCTCTCTCTTATCTTTTTGACAAGTTTTTTTGTCTCTTCGGCTCTTCTCATACATTCTCCATTAGTTATTTTTGCTGTCCAGGGGATTCGCAATATTGAAGAATAAATTGAAGAAGGCTGGCTAGTAAAGAGGATTAAAGAGAGAAAACTTAAATATTTTGGACACATTAAACGTAATGATAATTTGGAGAAGACCGTATTGGAAGGATACATAATGGGAAAAAGAAAAAGAGGAAGACAAAAACGAAGATGGCTACAAGACATCATTGACGATCTGCAAATGGATGCAGCAGCGGCAGGCCATCTTGCTCACAACCGAGAGGCCTACAGGAGTGCTGTTTGGGAGGCAAAGTTCCGCATGGGGCATGTAAATGAATGAATGAGGGGATTCGCAACATTCTTCTAATAAACCACATTTCTGCTGCTTAATTTGATTTTTGTACAGACCTGCTTATTGTCCATGATTCACTTCCATATAACAGACTAACCAGGCAGGTGCAGTGCCGGGCCCCCTGCCTCGAAAGGGTCCACCCAATGCTACTGGAGGTCCTCTCAGTTCGTCTTGTGGAGTCAGGAGACATGAGAGTAGAGCTACTGGCCAAAAAATACAACAGAAGAAAACAGCCAAAAAGCAAGAACTTAAAATAATGCAGTGGAATGCTGAGGGTGTCAGCAGTGTTAGAGATGGCTATAGCAAAAAGGTTGAACTAGAGAACATACTTTTTGCAGAGCAGGTAAGTATATGCTGCATACAGGAGACACACCTAACCAAAGATGCCGCCTTTAAAATCAGAGGCTACCAGTGTTTTAGATCAGACCGACAGGACAGAAGAAAAGGAGGAGTACTCACACTTGTTAAGAATAACATCAGCGCATGTCAGGTGGGAGTGTACATGGACGGAGCCGAATACCAGATGATCCATCTAAAAAGTAGTAATACAGATTTCCACCTCCTTAACTATTACTGTCCTAATGACCGCCCACTTGCTTTAGGAACAATCCCACACAAAGAGAGACTGATGGTCTGTGGTGATTTTAACAGTCATTCCCAGAGCTGGGGCTATGACCACATAGACAAGAGAGGAGAGGAAGTTGAGAGCTGGCAGGATGATAATGGACTTCTCCTGATCAACCAGCCAATGGATGCCCCAACATTTTACTCAAGGGCTTGGCATACAAAATCAACACCAGATCTGGCATTCCACTCTCCAGATCTGAAGTGGAACATTACACGTGAAGTTGGAAAACAACTTGGAGGTAGCGACCATCGACCAGTCTTCCTGACAATAGAAAATGAACTCCTTAACACCAGTAACCCTCTCCCCAGATGGAACTATAAAAAAGCAAACTGGACAATGTACAGACATCGTACAGGTATCCTGGTGGGACAGCTGTCCATAGAAGGTAAGGATATTAACAGCATAGTGAAGGAGTTCAATGCTTGTATCCTTCAGGCCGCTCGTGAAACCATTCCCAGAGGAGCTCGCAGGGACTATAAACCATACTGGTCTAGTGAGCTGGGAAAACTCCATGATGACGTGGAAGCAGCTCGAAAGCAAGCAGAAAATAGACCATGCCAGGAACACCACAATAATTACCAACATTCTAAGGCCAAATTTCAGAGAGCAAAGCTGCAAGCCAGACGGGAAAGTTGGAGAGAGAAAACAGAGTCCCTAAACTTTGAAAAGGATGGAAGGAAACTGTGGAAACTAATCAAACAGTTAAATGATGAGAGTACTGGAAGAAGTACAAAGATTACACTAATAGAGGATGGGAAAACTCTTACAGGTAAGCAGGTAGCAGATCACTTTGCTCGCATGTTTGCACAGGACTGCAACATTGATATCCATCCAGAGAAGGAGCGTACAGTGCGCATCGAGCCACAGAAAGAGGAGGAACAAGTCAGAAAAGTGGAGGTCATGGATGCACCAATCACACGCAGTGAGTTAGACCTAGCAGTTAGTAAACTGAAACCAAGGAAATCACCAGGACCAGATGGAGTGTCCAATGAAATGATCAAGAACCTGGGAATGGCAGCAATGGGAAAGCTGTTGGATATTTTCAATATGTGCTGGAGCACAGGTAAGTTACCTCAAATCTGGAAGGAAGCAAGCATGGTACCACTGCTAAAACCAGGGAAAAACAGTGATACTGCCTCCAGCTACAGGCCAATCAGTCTCACTAGCTGCCTATGCAAAACGATGGAACGCATCATTGACCTGAGGCTAAAATGGTACCTAGAAAGTGAAAACCTTCTCGTTCCACAACAAGCAGGATTTAGGCAGTACTACAGTACCGAAGATCAAGTGACCTATCTCTCTCAAGAGATTGAGGATGCATTCCAAGAGAAAAACCTTGTACTAGCAGCGTGGATAGACCTGAAGAAAGCCTTTGATAAAGTATGGAAAAAAGGTCTGTTGTGGAAACTAAGAAACTGCAGTGTGAATGGAAGACTGTACAACTGGATAAAGTCCTATTTACACAATAGAAGAGCTAGAGTAGTAATGGATGGACACAAAAGCCAGAAAGTACTTCTGCGACATGGTGTACCACAAGGAGGAGTCCTTTCGCCTACACTATTCCTTGTATTCATTAATGACCTGGTCAAGGAACTTCCCTATGGAATCAAAGCAGCACTGTATGCAGATGATCTGGTCATGTGGTGTACAGATGAATATGCGACAGTTGCTACACAGAGACTCCAAAGAGCAGCAGACATCTTGACATCATGGACAAACAAATGGTGTGTAAGTATCAACACAGAGAAATCAAGTACCACTCTGTTCACCTAAACAGAAAGCAGGTAAGATCTTTGTAAATGAAATACCCTTAAGGATGGACAACCAACCCACTTACTTAGGAGTGACTCTTGACTCAAAACTGACTTGGAAGCAACACATCAACAGTGCAGAAGCAAAAGCCAGAAGAAAACTAGCCATATTAAGAAAATTGAGTGGGACTACATGGGGAGCTAGTGAAAGAATCCTCAAGAACGTATATCAGCAAAGTATTCTACCACATTTAGAATATGGCTCAACATCTTGGTGCACAGCATCAAACACTACGCTGCATAATCTAGACAAGGTTCAAAATCAGTCACTACGGATTATCACAGGTGCCATGAGGTCCACACCAATAGTAGAAATGCAGAAAATAGTTGGTGTTCAACCGCTAAAGGAACGTAGAGACACAAAGGTCATGACCATGGGAGAAAAATTCCTTAGCTCTGTAAGCCATCCCCTGAAGGAGAGATTCAATAACTTGGCATTAGGACGGCTTAAAAGAAGCAGCTTCATTCATCAGGCCAAGCGTATGCGTAAGCTGATACCTGACCTTCCAGCTGTAGTCACTCCATTATCATCTGTACCAGAGCATACACCATGGAAAGAAGCAGATTATACACAAATAACTATTCAGACTGAAGTGAAAGATGTGCAGAATGGTGAGATGCAGAGCAGTCTTGTAAGATCAATAGCCACACTTAGTGTTCTAGATGACAAATATCCATGTGACACCTGGATACGTGTGTATACAGATGGATCTGCACATAATGCCATAAAAAATGGTGGGGCAGGAGCATATATTGAATATCCAAACAACACCATTGACAAGATTTCCATACCCACTGGTAAATACTGCAACAACTTTGATGCAGAAGTTAGGGCAATTATTGCTGCAGTTGAAAAACTATCAGACTCCAGAATTGATACATGTCCTGTAGTAATTCTCACAGATGCAAGATCAGTACTGGAGGCTCTTCAGTGCAACAAACTACCAGACCTTAAGGATGCCTTGTCAAAAATTGGCTTACAACATGGAGTCACTTTGCAGTGGATTCCCTCCCACTGTGGGATACCAGGCAATGAGAAAGCTGACCATCTGGCCAAAGAGGGCACTGAAATGGAGCAACCAGACATACCAGTCACCTATAATCAGAAGAAAAGCATGATAAAAACCTACAGGAAGCCACAAGCACCACCACATGATGACTATCACATGCTAAACAGAAAGGAACAAGTCACCATCTTCCGTCTCCGAACAGGACACAGCCGACTCCGAAGTCATATGTATACAAAGTTTAAGGTTGGTACTACTAATCTATGTACATGTGCCCAGGTGCCCCAAACCGTGGAACATATCCTCCAGAACTGCATCAACTACGAGACACTGAGAAATAATTACTGGCCCAGTGAAACCACTAAAGAAGATAAGCTCTACGGTTCCATACATGAGTTACAAAAAACAGTGAAATTTATCCAAGAGACAGGACTGCAGATATAGACAGACAGTGCGAACGAAGAAGAAGAAGAAGAAGAAGACTTCCATATAACAATATAGGTTCAATATAGCATTTTAGGACTCGTTTTCTAACATTCATTGATAAGGATGTGTTGTATAATATGTTTCTCATTCTTTGAAATGCAGTCTTTGCTTGGTCTATTCTGTTCCTAATTTCTGTTCTGCATTTCCCATCTGAAGTTATTACTCATTAGCATCATCATCATGTGCCGTGCCGACTGATGTTGGCTATTATGCTTCTCCAGAGTACACGATCCTTCTTGTAGGCCATCAGTTCAGTTGGTGATCTCCTCTCACATCATCCCGTCAGACTATCCAGTATCATTTCTCTTGGTCTTCCTCTTGATCTTCTTCCTTCTATTTTTCCTGTTGTTATAATATTTTCAATGCCCCCTCTTCTCATTGCATGTCCTATGAAAGTACATTGTCTCTCTCTTATCTTTTTGACAAGATTTTTTGTGTCTCCAGCTCTTCTCATACATTCTTCATTAGTTATTTTTGCTGTCCAGGGGATTCGCAACATTCTTCTAATAAACCACATTTCTGCTGCTTCCAATGATTTTTGTGCAGACTTGCCTATTGTCCATGATTCACTTCCATATATAACAAGATAGGTTCAATATAGCATTTTAGGACTCGTTTTCTAACATTCACTGATAAAGATGTGTTAGCTAATATGTTTCTCATTCTCTTAAATGCAATCTTTGCTTGGCCTATTCTGTTCCTAATTTCTGTTCTGCATTTCCCATCTGAAGTTATTACTGCTCTAAGGTATTTGAATTTCTACACCTGGTTTAGAATAGTTCCGTTTAATTTAATACTGCATGCTGGTGGATTCTGTTTCTTAGATATAACCATAGTCTCTGTCTTTTTGATGTTCAAAGTAAGGCCTTTCTGTTCACTTTCTTTGGCGAGATTTTGCAGGTGTTGTTGGTTCTCAACTATCAGTACTGTGTCGTTAGCATACCGAAGGTTGTTAATATTGTATCCTCCAATTTTTATGCCTGGTTCTGTGATGATTGTTCTTAGAATATTCTCGCTATACAGAGAAAAAAGGTCTGGAGATAGTACACATCCTTGTCGCATCCCTTGTTTTATAGGTTGATATTTTCCAGTTCTATTTTCAACTCGAATTGCTGCTTATTGCTGCCAGTATAGATGTTTTACAATCCTCAGGTCTTTGCCGTCTATATTGATGCCTTCAAGCATTTTAATAATTTCATTATGTTTCACCTTGTCAAATGCCTTGGTGTAATCAATGATGCATAAGTAGAGATCTTTCTGTACTTCTAAAGCTCTTTCTGTTAGTATCGTAAAGCATAAATGGCATTGTGTGTTCCCTTTCCTCCAACAAATCCAAACTGTTCATCTGCTATTTCCTTTTTTATCTTTTTCCTTGTTCTTCTAAAAATGATTCTCAGAAGTAGCTTCGTTATGTGACATGAGAGGCTGATAGTCCGGTGATCCTCACATTCCTTTGCACCTGGTTTCTTTGGTAGTTCTATAAACGTGGATTTAATCAGGTCACTGGGCATATAACCACTGTTGTAAATTTCGTTCAGTAACTTGGTTATTATTTTTATTCCTATCTCCTCTAGTGTCTCTATTTCTTCTATTGTTATATTATCAGGCCCAGTCGCTTTTCCTATAACATAATGCCCTCTCCATAACAAACCATCCTATATCTGTCACATGTGCCTACTCCCAACATGAGCAGAATAGGGTATATGCATAAGGGTATCATAACAATCCAACCTATATCTGTCACATGAGACTATCCGCAACAAGAGCAGGATAGGATATATGCATAAGGGTATCACAACAAATCAACCTATATTTGTCACATGAGACTATCCGCAACAAGAGCAGGATAGGATATATGCATAAGGGTATCACAACAAATCAACCTGTATCTGTCACATGTGCCTACTGGCAACATGGGCATAACATGAACATGAGTTAAAGACAATCCGTCTTACAGTAAGTCCTCCCAAAATACTATATGCCACGTACCATATGTAGGGTCCCAAAATGGAACAAACAGGTCTACACAAGACCCCTGCGATAAACTTACCATAGCCATGACCCCATGTAAGCCCTACATGTGTCGGGCGAGGTAAACATCAAGAGGAAGCACATATATATATGGCAAACCTCCATCATACTCCAATCCGAGATATGTAACGTCTAATTCTATAACTACCCATCAGTAAGCATTAAGCTCGTTCTAACGGTAAACACTTATCAATCTGTCCTGTAAATCACTAACTGGTGGCCTTTTCTCCATGAACTATGTAACCACCAAAGCAGGACATCTCAGGGAGAGGCATTCAGGTACCCATTTCTCTCCTTTGGAACACGGGATAGCTGGTCTCTGTGTTATATGTTCCATTCCGGTCAACGCCGGGTCTATGACCTGCAAGAAATTCTCAGTAACAACTTTTCTAATATATAACATCTATCTCTAGGTGTGTATATATATATATATATATATATATATATATATATATATATATATATATATATATATATATATATACAAAACCCCAAAATTAATACTAAAGAAACACGATTCAGTAAAAATGCACTAAAACAAAAATGTTCATATAATAATGCCCAAAACAAATACTGAACTATGAGATATTTCATCCAGCATACTCCTTCATATCGTCGATGCACAAAAGGGACAACTCTGCTATCCAGGTAATTGTTTCCATAAGTGCTAGGAATGTCAACGTAGTGAAAGATATCTGTTCTATAGAATCCCGTTCAGTTCAGATGAAAACAATAACAGGTTTCATATTTGAAATTATAATAAGCTTGCTATGGTAACAAGATAAGCTGTGACAATTCACCTCCGCAGGACAGCTTCGACCACGAACAGACAAATGGCTGAGACTGGAACTTCACAGCAATAATCCGAGTTCCAAACGATTCCACTCTCGCAAGGCAAACAGCAAACAGGACAGCAACCTTCAATCTGGAAAGTCAGGGATTGCCCCCATCTCCGTGCAGACAAGTATAGGGCACAAGCATAGCCCCCTTAGGCCCAGGCTACCTTGAGATACCGTCACTGCAAAATAGTTGATAGTTGTGCCACAATTCCCATGGATAATATCGTGGCTGCACGAGTGCGAACAATCTGGGTGCCCCTATCTGGCAACTGGAACAACTTTTCTTGTTAGGAAAGCGAAATACAAGAAAATAAATCCACGTAGATAATGTAACATGCTGTAGCAGAATTCTGGGTACAGTACTGTGAAAACAGCAATCACGAAACTTGAAGAATGCATAATCCAAAGATATAATGCAAACAGTGTGTAACGAAGTGCATTAGGCACGTGCGCCACATTGCAGCCTTGACATAGTGCCTTGACATAGTGTCTTGACATAGTGCCTTGACATAGTGCCTTGACATAGTGTCTTGACACAGTGCCTTGACATAGTGCCTTGACATAGTGCCGGTTATATGTACAAGTTTTCCGTGAAAGGTATATGGCTTATCACTGCCCCAATTAAAATGGTTGGCCGTGAAAGAAAACGCCTGGAATCTGCGTTACGAAGGAATAATGTAGAACATGCCTAAAGTCAGCACTCACGAAGGCAGTGTCGTCGCTGATGTTGTTGTTGTTTGCCGTGAAAGACAGCGCCAGTTGCGAGCATCACTTGAAGCAGTATCCTCTTGGTTCCTATCTTCTACTAGTCTTCTTATATCTTATATCCTTCCCGTGCCGTTAAACGTCACATAGGGCTCGCAAAGTAGTTCGCCAATTTTCCTGTCTTCGGCGAGTCTTTCAACCTCATCAAAGGATTTTATGCCTGCTAATTTGGCCTCTATTAATAATGTCCTCTTCAGAGTTTCACGCGGTCTGCTTCTTTTTCTTCGGCTTGTTGTGTTCCACTTGATAGCTCATACTAGTCTGCTCATGTATAGATGTAAAGTTGTTGCTTATAATTATTCCTCTCTCTGTAAATGTCCACTATTGTCCGTTGTAATAATATTCTTTCTTATATTACTGTTAGCTTGTGTCTCACATCTGTTTTGTGTCTGTTTTATTATTCAATTCGCAGACTTACTTGCTCCCAGATTCATTCTCTTTCAGTGAAAATAGCAATACAGAAGCAGCAACTTTATCATTTGAAATGACTTTAATGATGCACGGGGTGACGATGAGTCGATGAACGACATGACGAGGAGAACAAGGCAACAACAAACTCCATGAACACAAGACTGGATGTAATTTACAATTCCACGACAGAACATATGTTCCCGGCAGACGTTTGTCACCATCAGAACATCCTACTACATTCTATTTCTACAACTATTTCACTAACAGCTACCTTTCTAACGACTACATTTCTAACAACCTAAATCTACGTCTTGCCCAGACGATACACAAAACACAACTCTGCCTCAGTCATATGACTTCTCTCTCACCTGACCTTACTCTGTTATACCTTATGCGTGACCCATGAATCGCACGTGGAAACTGAGACAACGTGAGTAGTCTCTACTCACAAACAGCTGACTGATTTAGAAGATAATTCTTTTTATATTAATTTTTCCACTCCTCAGATGAGGTATCTATCTAACATTCTAACACTCTATATACTGTTATATTACAAACCTACTGGTCCACACAGCCACGTTTTATACTGCTCTCATTCTCGTTCCTGCAAGAACTCACAACCTTCTCAGAATTTCTTCGACTACGTCGCTTAAGTTGCAAGGAGCTCGACATCTGTACTGAGGCCCACAAACGTCTCAGAATTTCTTCGACTACGTCGCTTAAGTTGCAAGGAGCTCGACATCTGAGGCCCACAAACGTCTCAGAATTTCTTCGACTACGTCGCTTAAGTTGCAAGGAGCTCGATATCTGAGGCCCACAAACGTCTCAGAATTTCTTCGACTACGTCGCTTAAGTTGCAAGGAGCTCGACATCTGTACTGAGGCCCACAAACGTCTCAGAATTTCTTCGACTACGTCGCTTAAGTTGCAAGGAGCTCGATATCTGAGGCCCACAAGATGCTCGGATCCTCCCACCAGCGAAATTATTCAGAGAACCTCCTGACCTTGACACTGAATGGCACTAGTCATATGACCCGCGAGGAAACCTTCTCCTCCCAACACCCCCCTCCCCAAACCTCCCTTCTTACAATGTGAATCTGTTTCTGACATACCATCCCTATATTCTGGAGATGAAAAGCATCTTGTTACGTCATCTACCTCTCCTCCAGTCTAAACCTTATACACGTGTCACGTACAGACGGGACAAGAACTTAGAGGACTTGCTTATTAGAAACCAGCTCAGATCGGCCGACACGTATTTTTCTGGTACCAAACACAGCGGTCGTTCCAGGTGCAACACTTTCCTCTTTGTTTTTGAAAATAGCTATTCCGCTAATCTTCTCTCAGTGACTTTTTTGTCACACCATGTTGTCCTAGTCTCTAGTTTTTTGTCACATGTCCTAGTCTCTACTTCTATTGTCACACCATATTGTCCTAGTCTCTAGTTTTTTTGTCACATCCTGTTGTCCTAGTCTCTAGTTTTTTGTCAAATTCTGTTGTCATAGTCTCTAGTTTTTTGTCACATCCTGTTGTCCTAGTCTCTAGTTTTTTTTGTCACACCATATTGTCCTAGTCTCTAGTTTTTTTTTTGTCACACCATATTGTCCTAGTCTCTAGTTTTTTTTGTCACACCATATTGTCCTAGTCTCTAGTTTTTTGTCACATCCTGTTGTCCTAGTCTCTAGTTTTTTTTTGTCACACCATATTGTCCTAGTCTCTATTTGAAGATGTTTCATGCATGGCTGCCTCTCCAGCTCTTCCGTCTCCAGCTCTTCTGTCTCCAGCTCTTCTGTCTCCAGCTCTTCTGTCTCCAGCTCTTCTGTCTCCAGCTCTTCTGTCTCCAGCTCTTCTGTCTCCAGCTCTTCTATCTCCAGCCATGGTCTGACTAGAGCCCTCGATGAGAGAGACTGGGAGATAAATTTCTTTTCCTGTTTTTATCTCTTTCTTGTTCTGTCTTTTCTGTTGTCCACGATAACGTTTTTTTTTACAAAATATTGGATAGTTATTGTTGTCTTTCATAACAATTTCATTCTTCAAACTCCTTATTGCCAACCTTTCTTAGTTTCTCTCTCTACCTACACCACACACCACTCCCTACCTACACCACACACCACTCCCTACCTACACTACACACCACTCCATACCTACATCACACATCACTCCCTACCTACACTACACACCACTCCCTACCTACACCACACACCACTCCCTACCTACACTACACACCACTCCCTACCTACACACACACCACTCCATACCTACACTACACACCACTCCCTACCTACACTCCACACCACTCCCTACCTACACTACACACCACTCCCTACCTACACCACACACCACTCCCTACCTACACCACACACCACTCCATACCTACATCACACATCACTCCCTACCTACACTACACACCACTCCCTACCTACACCACACACCACTCCCTACCTACACTACACACCACTCCATACCTACATCACACATCACTCCCTACCTACACCACACACCATGATGCACTTTCCCCCTCTCGACTCTGCCAATTCAAGAAGAGGGACTAGGACCATAGAGAGTAAGTGCAAAATCCATAGAAAGGAAGTACAAGATTCATAAAAGGAAGAACACGATCCATATAGAGGAAGTACAAGATTCATATAGAGGAAGTACAAGGTCCATATACATGAAGTACAAGATCTATATAAAGGAAGTTCAGAGAACCTCCTGACCTTGACACTGAATGGCACTAGTCATATGACCCGCGAGGAAACCTTCTCCTCCCAACACCCCCCTCCCCAAACCTCCCTTCTTACAATGTGAATCTGTTTCTGACATACCATCCCTATATTCTGGAGATGAAAAGCATCTTGTTACGTCATCTACCTCTCCTCCAGTCTAAACCTTATACACGTGTCACGTACAGACGGGACAAGAACTTAGAGGACTTGCTTATTAGAAACCAGCTCAGATCGGGCGACACGTATTTTTCTGGTACCAAACACAGCGGTCGTTCCAGGTGCAACACTTTCCTCTTTGTTTTTGAAAATAGCTATTCCGCTAATCTTCTCTCAGTGACTTTTTTGTCACACCATGTTGTCCTAGTCTCTAGTTTTTTGTCACATGTCCTAGTCTCTACTTCTATTGTCACACCATATTGTCCTAGTCTCTAGTTTTTTGTCACATCCTGTTGTCCTAGTCTCTAGTTTTTTGTCAAATTCTGTTGTCATAGTCTCTAGTTTTTTGTCACATCCTGTTGTCCTAGTCTCTAGTTTTTTTTGTCACACCATATTGTCCTAGTCTCTAGTTTTTTTTTGTCACACCATATTGTCCTAGTCTCTAGTTTTTTTTGTCACACCATATTGTCCTAGTCTCTAGTTTTTTGTCACATCCTGTTGTCCTAGTCTCTAGTTTTTTTTTTGTCACACCATATTGTCCTAGTCTCTATTTGAAGATGTTTCATGCATGGCTGCCTCTCCAGCTCTTCCGTCTCCAGCTCTTCTGTCTCCAGCTCTTCTGTCTCCAGCTCTTCTGTCTCCAGCTCTTCTGTCTCCAGCTCTTCTATCTCCAGCTCTTCTGTCTCCAGCTCTTCTGTCTCCAGCTCTTCTGTCTCCAGCTCTTCTGTCTCCAGCTCTTCTATCTCCAGCCATGGTCTGACTAGAGCCCTCGATGAGAGAGACTGGGAGATAAATTTCTTTTCCTGTTTTTATCTCTTTCTTGTTCTGTCTTTTCTGTTGTCCACGATAACGTTTTTTTTTACAAAATATTGGATAGTTATTGTTGTCTTTCATAACAATTTCATTCTTCAAACTCCTTATTGCCAACCTTTCTTAGTTTCTCTCTCTACCTACACCACACACCACTCCCTACCTACACCACACACCACTCCCTACCTACACTACACACCACTCCATACCTACATCACACATCACTCCCTACCTACACTACACACCACTCCCTACCTACACCACACACCACTCCCTACCTACACTACACACCACTCCCTACCTACACTACACACCACTCCATACCTACACTACACACCACTCCTACCTACACTACACACCACTCCTACCTACACCACACATCACTCCCTACCTACACTCCACACCACTCCCTACCTACACTACACACCACTCCTACCTACACCACACACCACTCCATACCTACACCACACATCACTCCATACCTACATCACACATCACTCCCTACCTACACTACACACCACTCCCTACCTACACCACACACCACTCCCTACCTACACTACACACCACTCCATACCTACATCACACATCACTCCCTACCTACACCACACACCATGATGCACTTTCCCCCTCTCGACTCTGCCAATTCAAGAAGAGGGACTAGGACCATAGAGAGTAAGTGCAAAATCCATAGAAAGGAAGTACAAGATTCATAAAAGGAAGAACACGATCCATATAGAGGAAGTACAAGATTCATATAGAGGAAGTACAAGGTCCATATACATGAAGTACAAGATCTATATAAAGGAAGTCCAAGATCCATATAAAGGAAGTACAAGATCCATATAAAAGAAGTAAGAGGCCCATATAAAGGAAGTACAAGGTCCATATAAAAGAAGTAAGAGGCCCATATAAAGGAAGTATAAGGTCCATATGAAATAAATAAAAAAAGATCCATTTATAGGATACGCAAGGTCGTACATCTGAAAATCTTGTAGAGCGATATGTGATGCTGGATGGTGAGTACGATAAAAGACCTTGCCATTTACTGCCTTAGAGTCTCTCTCTCTCTCTCTCTCTCTCTCTTTCTCTCTCTCTCTCTCTATCTCTCTGCACTTCTCTCGAGGGTGGGGGTGGGAGGTAGGTACATAATTTTGTACTGTACCGAACCAAGCACAAGGCGGTAGATTTTCCAGGGACGGGGTGTATCAGTTCCCGTCTTAGCCAACAGGTGAGCCAGACTAGAAACCATTCATTTATTTACAGACATAACAATTAGGAGTTAGCAACACAAACATTTAGTAGCTGTCAACACAAACATTTAATAGTTGTCAACACAAACATTTAGTAGTTGTCAACACAAACATTTAGCAGTTGTCAACACAAACATTTAGCAGTTGTCAACACAAACATTTAGTAGCTGTCAACACAAACATTTAATAGTTGTCAACACAAACATTTAGCAGTTGTCAACACAAACATTTAGTAGCTGTCAACACAAACATTTAATAGTTCTCAACACAAACATTTAGTAGCTGTCAACACAAACATTTAATAGTTGTCAACACAAACATTTAATAGTTGTCAACACAAACATTTAGTAGCTGTCAACACAAACATTTAGCAGTTGTCAACACAAACATTTAGTAGCTGTCAACACAAACATTTAGTAGTTGTCAACACAAACATTTAGTAGTTGTCAACACAAACATTTAGCAGTTCTCAACACAAACATTTAATAGTTGTCAACACAAACATTTAGCAGTTGTCAACACAAACATTTAGTAGCTGTCAACACAAACATTTAATAGTTGTCAACACAAACATTTAGCAGTTGTCAACACAAATATTTAGTAGCTGTCAATACAAACAGTTGTTACTTGTCAACACAAATATTTAGTAGTTGTCAACACAAACATTTAATAGTTGTCAACACAAACATTTAGTAGCTATCAACACAAACATTTGTTACCTGTCAACACAAATATTTAGTAGTTGTCAACACAAACATTTAGCAGTTGTCAACACAAACATGTGTTACTTGTCAACACACGCATTTAGTAACTGTCAATGCAAACTTATGGTAGTTGTCAATACTTACTTCTGGTAGTTGTCAATACAAACATCTGGTAGTTGTCAATATAAACTTCTGGTACTTGTCAATACAAACATTTGGTAGGTGTCAATACAAACATTTGGTAGCTGTCAAAACAAACATTTGGTAAGTTATCAATACAAACATTTCGTAGCTGTCAATACAAACATTTGGTAGCTGTCAATACAAACATCTGGTAGCTGTCAATACAAACATCTGGTAGCTGTCAAAAGAGCACTAAGAAAAGAAACAAGAATGAAAGATAGGCGTGAAAATTTTATTGATATATTTTATTTCATTTTTGTTTATATCCACAATATTTGTTTCATATGGTAGACTGCTGCCGTGCAAGCAGTTTGTTAACGTAGGCTAGTGTTATTTGTCTAATTTGTTACTTGCAGATCTCAACTTCAGTTTCGATACAAGATATGGCCAGATACAAGACATGACAAGACATGGCCAGATATAAGACATGGTCAGATACAAGACCTGGTCAGATACAAGACGTGGCCAGATACAAGACGTGGCCAGATACACGACAAGGCCAGATACAATGAGAAAAATAAGTACAGAAACCTTATCTCCCCACAGTGGAAGTTGAATGAAAACAAGAAGTCACACACTGAGATAGAAAACATGTTCTGACAGAATATATGTCTTAAAGACAGCGTCCTGACAGGAAATATGTCTTACAGACAACGTCCTGACAGAAAATATGTCTTACAGACATGTCCTGACTGAAAATATTGTAATAACACACAATAACTAGTGTATGAGTATATAACTATACACGGAGACACTGCAGTAAAGCTGTGATACCAAAATATATCAACTAGAATGAAAAAGTAGGAACAGTTTTATTGCTTAACGAGTACAAAGTTGTGACGTTTCGGCGTGAGCCTTAATCATCATCATCATCAGGTGCTGTGCCTACCGGTGTTGGCTATTATGCTTCTCCAAAGTACCCGATCCTTCATGCAGGCCATCAGCTCAGTTGGTGATCTCCTCTCACACCATCCCGTCAGACTGTCCAGTATCATTTCTCTTGGTCTTCTTCTTGATCTTCTTCCTTCTATTTTTCCTGTTGTTATAATATTTTCAATGCCCCCTCTTCTCTTTGCATGTCAAGATGTCTCTCCAGCTCTTCTCATACATTCTTCATTAGTTATTTTTCCTGTCCAGGGGATTCGCAACATTCTTCTAATAAACCACATTTCTGGTGCTTCCAATGATTTTTGTGCAGACTTGCCTATTGTCCATGATTCACTTCCATATAACAAGATAGGTTCAATATAGCATTTTAGGACTCATTTTCTAACATTCATTGATAAGGATGTGTTGGCTAATATGTTTCTCATTCTCTGAAATGCAGTCTTTGCTTGGCCTATTCTGTTCCTAATTTCTGTTCTGCATTTCCCATCTGAAGTTATTACTGCTCCAAGGTATTTGAATTTCTGCACCTGCTTTAGAATGGTTCCGTTTAATTTAATACTGCATGCTGGTGGATTCTGTTTTTTAGATATAACCGTAGTCTCTGTCTTTTTGATGTTCAAGGTAAGGCCTTTCTGTTCACTTTCTTTGGCGACTTTATCCAAGAGATTTTGCAGGTCTTGTTGGTTCTCAGCTATCAGTACTGTGTCGTCAGCATACCGAAGGTTGTTAATATTGTATCCTCCAATTTTTATGCCTGTGATGATTGTTCTTAGAATATTCTCGCTGTACAGAGAAAAAGCCTTAAACATACCAACAAAAAAAAAAAAAACACACACACAGGACGAAGAAACAGAGAGAGAAAATGAAGTATAAATTCACATGATTGCTATGTTTAAAAAATAAAATAAAATAAATAGAGCACTTAGCTGTCAGCTTCTTACAAGTTACAGCTAAATGCTCTATTCATTTTTTTAAGCATAGCATTTATGTGAATGTATACTTTATCACCTCTCTCTGTTTCTTCGTCCTGTATGTTTTTGTATGATTAAGGCTCACGCCGAAACGTCACAACTTTGTACTCGTTAAGTAATAAAACTGTTCCTACTTTTTTTTCCACCTTTATGCATTTTGACTGAAAGAATGTCTTACAGACATATCATGACAGAAATTATGTCTTACAGACAACGTCCTGACTGAAAATGTCTTACAGGCAATGTCGTGAGAGAAAATATTTCTTGCAGACGTCTTGACTGAAAATATATCTTACAGACAACGTCATGACAAAAATATGTCTTATAGACAACGTTCAGACAGAAAATGTCTTACCAGACAACATTTTATGACTAAAACAGACTTACAGACATATCCTGACAGAAAATATGTCTTACAGGTAACGTCATGACAGAAAATGTCTTACGCACAGCATATCCTGTCAGAAAATACTTGCATGTTTTACAGACATGTCTTGACAGAAAATATGATCACCTTTTTACAGATTTCTAATTTTTTGTGTGTGTGTGTGTTGGACTTGGAGCTATGTTACTGAATGTGGCATCTATCACATAAATGTCAGATCTTTGTCGCAAAATACCAGACCTATACCACTATCGGATAACTGAATGTTGGTGTGACACTGATAACTGAATGTTGGTGTGACACTGATAACCGAATGTTGGTGTAACTGATAACTGAATGTTGGTGTGACACTGATAACTGAATGTTAGTGTGACACTGATAACCGAATGTTGGTGTGACTGATAACTGAATGTTGGTGTAACTGATAACTGAATGTTGGTGTAGCTATTTCAGCGTGCTATATTAATTTGATCACAACTGTGTGGTTGTGGGGCATGACCAGTGTTGACATGTTCGGTCATGATGTTTAGATATTTCGTTGTTTGGTTATGTTTAGATATTTCGTTGTTTGGTTATGTTTAGATGTTTCGTTGTTTGGTTATGTTTAGATGTTTTGTTGTTTGGTTATGTTTAGATGTTTCGTTGTTTGGTTATGTTTAGATGTTTCGTTGTTTGGTTATGTTTAGATGTTTTGTTGTTTGGTCATGGTGTTTAGACGTTTTGTTGTTTGGTCATGGTGTTCAGATGTTTTGTTGTTTGGTTATGTTTAGATGTTTCGTTGTTTGGTTATGTTTAGATGTTTCGTTGTTTGGTTATGTTTAGATGTTTTGTTGTTTGGTTATGTTTAGATGTTTTGTTGTTTGGTTATGTTTAGATGTTTCGTTGTTTGGTTATGTTTAGATGTTTCGTTGTTTGGTTATGTTTAGATGTTTTGTTGTTTGGTCATGGTGTTTAGACGTTTTGTTGTTTGGTCATGGTGTTCAGATGTTTCGTTGTTTGGTTATGTTTAGATGTTTCGTTGTTTGGTTATGTTTAGATGTTTCGTTGTTTGGTCATAGTGTTTAGATGTTTTGTTGTTTGGTCATGGTGTTCAGATGTTTTTTGTTTGGTCATTGTGTTTAGATGTTTTTTTGTTTGGTCATGATGTTTAGGTTTTTTTATTGTTATGATGTTTAGATGTTTTGTTCTTTGTTAAGAACTTAAGATTGAAGAAGGCTGGCTAGGAAAGAGGATTAAACAGAGGAAACTTAGTTATTATGGACGCATATGGACCTCGACTGTTTGGAAAGAGTGAAGTCTCGACTGTCTGTCGCTGTAATGCTAAATAGTTCTATGGAGTTTTAGCTAAAGTGGAAGTGGAAGGTCAAGTTTTGAAATTCAGAACACTAGTGAAAATAGTAAGCCTACAAATATCAGGTAGTATCAAGTAGCAGCCACATAAATAGGTCGAGTAGAAAAGTCTAGAACATTCTACTACTACCCTTCTACTACTATGTTTAAACGGCTACCAAATACCATTTTACAGGTGAATTGTTCGATAAGATTGTTGAAATGGTTCTTTCCTCCTGGTGAATTGTTCGATAAGATTGTTGAAATGGTTCTTTCCTCCTGGTGAATTGTTCGATAAGATTGTTGAAATGGTTCTTTCCTCCTGGTGAATTGTTCGATAAGATTGTTGAAATAGTTCTTTCCTCCTGGTGAATTGTTCGATAAGATTGTTGAAATGGTTCTTTCCTCCTGGTGAATTGTTCGATAAGATTGTTGAAATGGTTCTTTCCTCCTGGTGAATTGTTCGATAAGATTGTTGAAATGGTTCTTTCCTCCTGGTGAATTGTTCGATAAGATTGTTGAAATGTTTCTTTCCTCCTGGTGAATTGTTCGAAAAGATTGTTGAAATGGTTCTTTCCTCCTGGTGAATTGTTCGATAAGATTGTTGAAATGGTTCTTTCCTCCTGGTGAGTTGTTCGATCAGATTGTTGATATGTTTGTTTCTTGCTGGTGAGTTGTTCGATCAGGGTGTTAATATATTTGTTTAATGCTGGAGAGTTGTTGGATCAGATTATTGCTATGTTTGTTTAGTGCTGGTGACTTGTTCAGTCAGGTTGTTGATGTTTCTTTCCTGCTGGTGAGCTGTTGGATCAGTTTGTCTACATGTTTGTTTCATGCTGTTTAGTTGTTGGATCATGTTGTTGACTTGTTTTTTACTATTGACATATTCTATCAGATTGCTAATCTGTTTGTTTCCTGCTGCTGAGTTGTTCGATCAGAATGTTAACATGTTTTTTTTTTCTTGCTGTTGAAATAATCGACAGACTGCTGACATTATTGTTTCCTGCTGGTGATTTGTTGAATGAGATTGTTGACATTATTGATTCCTGCTGGTGATTTGTTGAATGAGATTGTTGACATTATTGATTCCTGCTGGTGATTTGTTGAATGAGATTGTTGACATTATTGTTTCCTGCTGGTGATTTGTTGAATGAGATTGTTGACATTATTGATTCCTACTGGTGATTTGTTGAATGAGATTGTGGACATTATTGTTTCCTGCTGGTGATTTGTTGAATGAGATTGTTGACATTATTGTTTCCTGCTGGTGATTTGTTGAATGAGATTGTTGACATTATTGTTTCCTGCTGCTGTTTTGTTGAATGAGATTGTTGACATTATTGTTTCCTGCTGCTGTTTTGTTGAATGAGATTGTTGACATTATTGTTTCCTGCTGCTGTTTTGGTGAATGAGATTGTTGACATTATTGATTCCTGCTGGTGAGTTGTTGAATCAGATTGTTGGCATGTTTGTTTCCAGCTGGAGAGATGTTCGGCCAGATTGTTGACATCTTTGTTGACTGCTGGTGAGTTCTTGGATCAGATTTTTGACATGTTTGTTTCCTGTTGGTGAGTTTGTCAATTAGATTAGTGACATTTTTGTTGACTGCTGGTGAGGTGATGGATGAGATTGTTGACATGTTTGTTTCCTGTTGGTGAGTTTGTCAATTAGATTAGTGACATTTTTGTTGACTGCTGGTGAGGTGATGGATGAGATTATTGACATATTTGTTTCATGATGGTGAGATGTTCAATCAGATTGTTGACATGTTTGTTTCATGATGGTGAGATGTTGTATCAGGTTGTTGACATGTTTATTTCCTGCCGGTGAGTTGGTGGATCAGATTGTTGATATGTTTGTTACCTGCTGGTGAGGTTTTTGGTCAGATTGTTGACGTGTATGTTTCATGGTGATAAGTTGTTGGGTCACATAGTGGACATGTTTGTTTCCTTCTGGTGAGTTGTTGGATCAGGCAATATGTTAGATCATGTTCTCTGTGTTGTGTGATTTTATTGTTCAGATAACTGTTTATGTTTTCAAGCTGTGTGATCATATTGTTGAGATGTCTGCTCTCATTTATGACAAGCTTTGGCTTTTATTCAGTCGGCTGGGCATATTGTTGACTTGTCTTAATCTTTTTATTGACATCGTTGTTGATATAACTATGGTAAAGTTGTTGACTTGTCCTGATCTCGATGCTGACTTGTCTTGAGCTCATTGTTGACATCTATAAGTCAAGTTGTTGGCTTGCCTTGATCTTGTTGTTGACATTTATGGTCAAGTTGTTGACTTGACTTGATCTTGTTGTTGACATCTATGGTCAGGTTGTTGATTTTTTGTGTACTATAATACTGCTGGGCTGTGTGGTCGTGTGAGGCACTTGATGATGCACCTGTTTTCCATATTTTAAATATGTTTTTATGCTTATAACATATATAGTCATGTTGAGATATTCTGAGGTCTAAAGATGTTTGATCATCGTGTTCAGTTATTTTGTCATATTGTCGGGGGTTCATTGATTTTTTGTTGTTTATGTATTAGACTTTCCGTGTTTTGGGAATAATGCGACATTTTTTTTTATTTTGTTAGACAACTCGTCATGTTGCTAGATACTTGGTCATGCTGCTAGATACTTGGTCATGCTGCTAGATACTTGGTCACGTTGCTAGATACTTGGTCATGTTGCTAGATACTTGGTCATGTTGCTAGATACTTGGTCATGTTGCTAGATACTTGGTCATGTTGTTAGATACTTGGTCATGTTGCTAGATACTTGGTCATGTTGCTAGATACTTGGTCATGTTGTTAGATACTTGGTCATGTTGTTAGATACTTGGTCATGTTGTTAGATACTTGGTCATGTTGTTAGATACTTGGTCATGCTGCTAGATACTTGGTCATGCTGCTAGATACTTGGTCATGCTGCTAGATACTTGGTCATGTTGCTAGATACTTGGTCATATTGCTAGATACTTGGTCATGTTGTTAGATACTTGGTCATGTTGTTAGATACTTGGTCATGTTGCTAGACACTTGGTCATGTTGTTAGATACTTGGTCATGTTGCTAGATACTTGGTCATGTTGTTAGATACTTGGTCATGTTGTTAGATACTTGGTCATGTTGCTAGATACTTGGTCATGTTGCTAGATACTTGGTCATGTTGTTAGATACTTGGTCATGTTGTTAGATACTTGGTCATGTTGTTAGATACTTGGTCATGTTGTTAGATACTTGGTCATGCTGCTAGATACTTGGTCATGCTGCTAGATACTTGGTCATGCTGCTAGATACTTGGTCATGTTGTTAGATACTTGGTCATGTTGTTAGATACTTGGTCATGTTGCTAGATACTTGGTCATGTTGCTAGATACTTGGTCATGTTGTTAGATACTTGGTCATGTTGTTAGATACTTGGTCATGTTGCTAGATACTTGGTCATGCTGCTAGATACTTGGTCATGTTGCTAGATAATTGGTCATGTTGCTAGATACTTGGTCATGTTGTTAGATACTTGGTCATGTTGTTAGATACTTGGTCATGTTGTTAGATACTTGGTCATGCTGCTAGATACTTGGTCATGCTGCTAGATACTTGGTCATGCTGCTAGATACTTGGTCATGTTGTTAGATACTTGGTCATGTTGTTAGATACTTGGTCATGTTGCTAGATACTTGGTCATGTTGCTAGATACTTGGTCATGTTGTTAGATACTTGGTCATGTTGTTAGATACTTGGTCATGTTGCTAGATACTTGGTCATGTTGTTAGATACTTGATCTTGTTGTTGACATCTATGGTCAGGTTGTTGATTTTTTGTGTACTATAATACTGCTGGGCTGTGTGGTCGTGTGAGGCACTTGATGATGCACCTGTTTTCCATATTTTAAATATGTTTTTATGCTTATAACATATATAGTCATGTTGAGATATTCTGAGGTCTAAAGATGTTTGATCATCGTGTTCAGTTATTTTGTCATATTGTCGGGGGTTCATTGATTTTTTGTTGTTTATGTATTAGACTTTCCGTGTTTTGGGAATAATGCGACATTTTTTTTTATTTTGTTAGACAACTCGTCATGTTGCTAGATACTTGGTCATGCTGCTAGATACTTGGTCATGCTGCTAGATACTTGGTCACGTTGCTAGATACTTGGTCATGTTGCTAGATACTTGGTCATGTTGCTAGATACTTGGTCATGTTGCTAGATACTTGGTCATGTTGTTAGATACTTGGTCATGTTGCTAGATACTTGGTCATGTTGCTAGATACTTGGTCATGTTGTTAGATACTTGGTCATGTTGTAGATACTTGGTCATGTTGTTAGATACTTGGTCATGTTGTTAGATACTTGGTCATGCTGCTAGATACTTGGTCATGCTGCTAGATACTTGGTCATGCTGCTAGATACTTGGTCATGTTGCTAGATACTTGGTCATGTTGCTAGATACTTGGTCATGTTGTTAGATACTTGGTCATGTTGTTAGATACTTGGTCATGTTGCTAGACACTTGGTCATGTTGTTAGATACTTGGTCATGTTGCTAGATACTTGGTCATGTTGTTAGATACTTGGTCATGTTGTTAGATACTTGGTCATGTTGCTAGATACTTGGTCATGTTGCTAGATACTTGGTCATGTTGTTAGATACTTGGTCATGTTGTTAGATACTTGGTCATGTTGTTAGATACTTGGTCATGTTGTTAGATACTTGGTCATGCTGCTAGATACTTGGTCATGCTGCTAGATACTTGGTCATGCTGCTAGATACTTGGTCATGTTGTTAGATACTTGGTCATGTTGTTAGATACTTGGTCATGTTGCTAGATACTTGGTCATGTTGCTAGATACTTGGTCATGTTGTAGATACTTGGTCATGTTGTTAGATACTTGGTCATGTTGCTAGATACTTGGTCATGCTGCTAGATACTTGGTCATGTTGCTAGATAATTGGTCATGTTGCTAGATACTTGGTCATGTTGTTAGATACTTGGTCATGTTGTTAGATACTTGGTCATGTTGTTAGATACTTGGTCATGCTGCTAGATACTTGGTCATGCTGCTAGATACTTGGTCATGCTGCTAGATACTTGGTCATGTTGTTAGATACTTGGTCATGTTGTTAGATACTTGGTCATGTTGCTAGATACTTGGTCATGTTGCTAGATACTTGGTCATGTTGTTAGATACTTGGTCATGTTGTTAGATACTTGGTCATGTTGCTAGATACTTGGTCATGTTGTTAGATACTTGGTCATGTTGTTAGATACTTGGTCATGTTGTTAGATACTTGGTCATGTTGTTAGATACTTGGTCATGATGTTTCATAGGTTTGACTTCAATTCAAGTGCCATGCCGCGTAGCGTAGGCGATCATTTCTCTTCAGAATTCCCCTGTCTTTAGACTTGATTATGAGATCCGCCGGTGACTTTCTTCCTAACCACACTGACAGCCCATCCAGTAAATTCTCTCTCTGTCTTCCTCTGTCTCTTCTTCCCTCAATTTTTCCAGTTGCCACAATGTGTTCCAATTTTCCTGTTCTCTGAAAATGTCCTATAAAGCTCGCTTGTCTGCCTCTGATTTTTGCTATAACTTTCTTTCTTAACTCCAGCCTCTCTTAAGACTTCTTCATTGGTTTTCTTGGCTGTCCTTGATACCTTCAACATCCTTCTTATAAGCCACATTTCCATAGCCTCTATTTCTCTTATTCATGGACCATGCTTCACATCCATAAAACAAAATTTACTCGATGTAACATTTAAGTACTCGGAATCTTATTTTTATTGATATGGATCTGTTGCACATGATGTTTCTCATTTTCTGGAATGCTGACTTGCCCTGAGCACGTCTGCATTTTATTTCGTCGTGACATTTCCCATCAGCTGTTATAACTGTTCCTAAGTACTAGAATCTATCAACTTGTTTCAGATTTGTGCCACCGATGGTAATGCTACATTTTGGTGGTATTCTTTTCTTTGATATGACTATCTCTTCAGTCTTCTTTTTATTCAGACTGATACCTTTACTTTTACTTTCACGAACCACGATGTCCAGAAGAGCCTGTAGCTCCCCTTCACTTTTAGCAATCAGAACTTTGTCGTCTACATATCTTAAGTTGTTAATGTTGTACCCGCCAATTGATATTCCTGGCAAGCTCTTTAGACTTGATTATGAGATCCGCCGGTGACTTTCTTCCTAACCACACTGACAGCCCATCCAGTAAATTCTCTCTCTGTCTTCCTCTGTCTCTTCTTCCCTCAATTTTTCCAGTTGCCACAATGTGTTCCAATTTTCCTGTTCTCTGAAAATGTCCTATAAAGCTCGCTTGTCTGCCTCTGATTTTTGCTATAACTTTCTTTCTTAACTCCAGCCTCTCTTAAGACTTCTTCATTGGTTTTCTTGGCTGTCCTTGATACCTTCAACATCCTTCTTATAAGCCACATTTCCATAGCCTCTATTTCTCTTATTCATGGACCATGCTTCACATCCATAAAACAAAATTTACTCGATGTAACATTTAAGTACTCGGAATCTTATTTTTATTGATATGGATCTGTTGCACATGATGTTTCTCATTTTCTGGAATGCTGACTTGGCCTGAGCTCGTCTGCTTTTTATTTCGTCGTGACATTTCCCATCAGCTGTTATAACTGTTCCTAAGTACTAGAATCTATCAACTTGTTTCAGATTTGTGCCACCGATGGTAATGCTACATTTTGGTGGTATTCTTTTCTTTGATATGACTATCTCTTCAGTCTTCTTTTTATTCAGACTGATACCTTTACTTTTACTTTCACGAACCACGATGTCCAGAAGAGCCTGTAGCTCCCCTTCACTTTTAGCAATCAGAACTTTGTCGTCTACATATCTTAAGTTGTTAATGTTGTACCCGCCAATTGATATTCCTGGCAAGCTCTCTATATTTCTCATTATGTTTTCGCTGTACAAGGAGAAGAGGTCAGGAGATAGAATACATCCTTGTCTCACTCCCAATTTTATGTCTTGGTTTGCTCTTGTTGGGTTCTCAACCTTCATTGCTGCTGATTGGTGCCAGTATATATTTTTGATAAGTTTCAGATCTTTCTCATCTATATTGATGTCTTCCAGCATTCTTATAATTTCGGTGTGTCTCACTGTATGGAATGCTTTATGGAAGCATAAGTATATGTCTTTCTTTACTTCTATTGATCTCGCCATTAATGTTCATCAAGGTTTGTCTTACTTTTCAGCTATTCTGTCATTTAGAGATTTTTGGCTATAATGAAATTGTTGATCACGTTGCTAGATACTTGGTCATGTTGCTAGATGCTTGGTTATGTTGTTATATGCTTGGTCATGTTGTTAGATACTTGGTAATGTTGTTAGATACTTGGTCATGTTGTTAGATACTTGGTCATGTTGCTAGATACTTGGTCATGTTGTTAGATACTTGGTCATGTTGTTAGATACTTGGTCATGTTCCTAGATACTTGGTCATGTTGTTAGATACTTGGTCATGTTGTTAGATACTTGGTCATGTTGCTAGGTACTTGGTCATGTTGCTAGATACTTGGTCATGTTGTTAGATGCTTGGTTATGTTGCTAGATACTCAGTCATAATGTTATATGCTTGGTCATGTTGTTAGATACTTGGTCATGTTGTTAGATACTTGGTCATGTTGCTAGATACTTGGTCATGTTGTTAGATGCTTGGTCATGTTTCTAGATACTTGGTCATGTTGCTAGATACTTGGTCATGTTCTTAGATACTTGGTCATGTTGCTAGATACTTGGTCATGGTGCTATATATTTGGTAATGTTGTTAGATACTTGGTCATGTTGGTAGATACTTGGTCACGTTGTTAGATACTTGGTCATGTTGTTAGATGCTTAGTAATGTTGTTAGATGTTTGGTCATGTTGTTAGATACTTGGTCATGTTGTTAGATGCTTGGTAATGTTGTTAGATGCTTGGTAATGTTGTTAGATCCTTGGTCACGTTGCTAGATACTTGGTCATGTTGTTAGATACTTGGTCATATTGTTAGATACTTGGTCATGTTGTTAGATACTTGGTCATGTTGTTAGATACTTGGTCATGTTGTTAGATACCTGGTCATGTTGTTAGATACTTGGTCATGTTGGTAGATACTTGGTCAATTTGTTAGATGCTTGGTCATATTGTTAGATACTTGGTCATGTTGTTAGATACTTGGTCATGTTGTTAGATGCTTGGTCATGTTGCTAGATACTTGGTCATGTTGTTTCATATATTTGTCTTACTTTTCAACTATTCTGTGATATTTGGCTATAGTGAAATTGTTGGTCATGCTGCTGATCTGGTTGGTGATGGAGATATTGTGTTTGGTGTCAGTGGGGTGAGCTGTTGAGTCTTGCAACCCGTGTGGTCTCCACCAAGCGCTGGATTCACTTTTCTATTCTATCTCGCTCTTGTCACATCCACAAGCACAAGAAGGTGCTACCATTATGGCGGCGCACACTTGTATTGCTGCGCGCTTGAGTCAAGAAAGCCCAAATTCTGAATAGAATCTCCTCAGACTATCTGCTCCAAGTTTAGTTTGGCTCGCCAGCAACGAGCGCTCTTGTCTACGTGAAGGAAGTGCGCTATGGAAACATGAGTACATTTCTTTTGTTGCCCATGTTTGCACAACACGATCTCTCTCGCCATGGCCTCTCTCGTTTATGTTGAACTTTTCCCACCCGTGCTGCCAGGACAGAAGAGAGATGATTTAGCCGGCTGGTGTTGACAAAACGGTCGTCAGCACACGATGGAGGAAGTCTCTTCTCTCTCAGTGTCCGAGCCTTACAGAAGGTAGAGAGCAGCCAGCAGCGGCCGTAGTGTTTGCTTAACTCAGCTCTGAAGTGTTCTCCGGGTGTTGGCGCAGACGGAAAACACGGACCAGAGTTCTGGGTGGGCGGAGAGACACAAGCAACAATGTTTGTACAGTCAACAAGCTAGCCATCACTGTCGCGCTCGGTTGTTTGGATGTTTAGGTCGGTTTACAGGTGAGTACGCTATGCTTGCACGCCCAGGTGAATGTTCCACTAAGGCGCTTCTAGGCTTAAGTTTGTTGTTAAAATGTTCAGTTTTAAAGATCATGAGAAACCACAAACATCGTCGAAACTAGCCAGGTAATGAAGGGTGTCTGTACTACAAGCATCGTCGAAACTAGCCAGGTAATGAAGGGTGTCTGTACTACAAGCATCGTCGAAACTGGTAATGAAGGGTGTCTGTACTACAAGCATCGTCGAAACTAACCAGGTAATGAAGAGTGTCTGTACTACAAACATTATCGAAACTAGCCAGGTAATGAAGGGTGTCTGTACTACAAGCATCGTCGAAACTAACCAGGTAATGAAGGGTGACTATACTACAATCAAAATTTAAGGTAGAGACGACATGAAGAAAATCTTACTACCAACACAACTGAAAACAGAGACGACATGAAGAAAATCTTACTACCAACACAACTGAAAACAGAGACGACATGAAGAAAGATAATAAGAGAAAAGTTCCTGATGTTTGTCGCTTACTTGAGACAACTGTCATGAAAAATGTGATAAAAATCTGGTACTAGGGAACTCAGGTTGGTAGAGATATGGTGATTCACTGTTATAAAAATCTGGTACTAGGGAACTCAGGTTGGTAGAGATATGGTGATTCACTGTTATAAAAATCTGGTACTAGGGAACTCAGGTTGGTAGAGATATGGTGATTCACTGTTATAAAAATCTGGTACTAGGGAACTCATGTTGTTTCATATATTTGTCTTACTTTTCAACTATTCTGTGATATTTGGCTATAGTGAAATTGTTGGTCATGCTGCTGATCTGGTTGGTGATGGAGATATTGTGTTTGGTGTCAGTGGGGTGAGCTGTTGAGTCTTGCAACCCGTGTGGTCTCCACCAAGCGCTGGATTCACTTTTCTATTCTATCTCGCTCTTGTCACATCCACAAGCACAAGAAGGTGCTACCATTATGGCGGCGCACACTTGTATTGCTGCGCGCTTGAGTCAAGAAAGCCCAAATTCTGAATAGAATCTCCTCAGACTATCTGCTCCAAGTTTAGTTTGGCTCGCCAGCAACGAGCGCTCTTGTCTACGTGAAGGAAGTGCGCTATGGAAACATGAGTACATTTCTTTTGTTGCCCATGTTTGCACAACACGATCTCTCTCGCCATGGCCTCTCTCGTTTATGTTGAACTTTTCCCACCCGTGCTGCCAGGACAGAAGAGAGATGATTTAGCCGGCTGGTGTTGACAAAACGGTCGTCAGCACACGATGGAGGAAGTCTCTTCTCTCTCAGTGTCCGAGCCTTACAGAAGGTAGAGAGCAGCCAGCAGCGGCCGTAGTGTTTGCTTAACTCAGCTCTGAAGTGTTCTCCGGGTGTTGGCGCAGACGGAAAACACGGACCAGAGTTCTGGGTGGGCGGAGAGACACAAGCAACAATGTTTGTACAGTCAACAAGCTAGCCATCACTGTCGCGCTCGGTTGTTTGGATGTTTAGGTCGGTTTACAGGTGAGTACGCTATGCTTGCACGCCCAGGTGAATGTTCCACTAAGGCGCTTCTAGGCTTAAGTTTGTTGTTAAAATGTTCAGTTTTAAAGATCATGAGAAACCACAAACATCGTCGAAACTAGCCAGGTAATGAAGGGTGTCTGTACTACAAGCATCGTCGAAACTAGCCAGGTAATGAAGGGTGTCTGTACTACAAGCATCGTCGAAACTGGTAATGAAGGGTGTCTGTACTACAAGCATCGTCGAAACTAACCAGGTAATGAAGAGTGTCTGTACTACAAACATTATCGAAACTAGCCAGGTAATGAAGGGTGTCTGTACTACAAGCATCGTCGAAACTAACCAGGTAATGAAGGGTGACTATACTACAATCAAAATTTAAGGTAGAGACGACATGAAGAAAATCTTACTACCAACACAACTGAAAACAGAGACGACATGAAGAAAATCTTACTACCAACACAACTGAAAACAGAGACGACATGAAGAAAGATAATAAGAGAAAAGTTCCTGATGTTTGTCGCTTACTTGAGACAACTGTCATGAAAAATGTGATAAAAATCTGGTACTAGGGAACTCAGGTTGGTAGAGATATGGTGATTCACTGTTATAAAAATCTGGTACTAGGGAACTCAGGTTGGTAGAGATATGGTGATTCACTGTTATAAAAATCTGGTACTAGGGAACTCAGGTTGGTAGAGATATGGTGATTCACTGTTATAAAAATCTGGTACTAGGGAACTCAGGTTGGTAGAGATATGTGGGTCAGTATAACCAAATCTGATACTAGAGTATCCAGGGTGGTAGACATGCGTGGGTCGGTTTTAGCATAGGATAGAAAAAGGGAAATGAAATGGCCCAAAACGGCAGTTACAGATAAGCACGTAAAAGTGGACAAAAATAAACAATAACAATACACCTTTGTCAAGGACAGCAGAAATGACGAAACAAACTCAGAAATGTTAGAATTTATTTGTCAGCGATCCTCCTAACATGGAAATCGAGCACAGAGTGCCCTATATTATGAAATAACTTTCACATCATTCCAAAGAACCCTCAGTGTCAACAACAGCAACAATGCGAAACAGTTATAATAGCAAAAATAACAAAGAAACAATTACAACAGTAACATTGACAAAATGAAGAACTACAACAACAGCAACAATAACAAGATAAACAATTACAGCAACAGCAACAATAACAAGATAAACAATTACAGCAACAGCAACAATAACAAGATAAACAATTACAGCAACAGCAACAATAACAAGATAAACAATTACAACAACAGCAACACAAAAGTTAATATAAGAATATGATTCCTTGAAGATTCTAATGACAAAATAATAAAGAATACACACACACACACACACACACAAAAACACTGTGTATATTCAGCACTCACTATAAATTTATTACAATAAAAACATATATATTCAACACTCCCCCCGTGTGGTACCCGGGATCTGCAAAGAATAGGACCACTGTACCCTACCACGCATGATCGTAAAAGGCGACTAAGGAGGGTTCAGCATAGGGCCAGCAACCCTATCTGGTAAAAAAACTATCAGACTGTTACAGAAACGGAAGCAAGGGAAAAAACAAATGCAAGTGGAAGGAGAAATGCGTATCAGGAAACTGAGCCTCACAAAGATATGCAAGATAAAATAAACAAGCTAACTCAGAATGCAAACAACATAGGACTAAAGATCAACGTAGGAAAGACAAAGTTAATGAAGCAAAATGTGAACAACAGAAATGTACTCAGAGTAGATAACAAGTTAGTGGAGGAGGTCAACGAATTTGTATACCTTGGCAGCAGAGTAGTAGAAAATGGAGACAGCACAGAGGACATCAACAGCAGACTTACTAGAGCAAACCAGGCTTTTGCTATGCTGCAGACTATATGGAAATAAAAAAACTAAGCATAAATATGAAAATCAGGATATTTAAGAGTAATGTTCTAAGTGTACTACTCTATGGAAGTGAATGCTGGAAAATCACCAAAACCATAGAAAACAAGTTGAATTCTTTCCAGACTAAATGTTTACGAAGAATTAGAAAAATATTTTGGCCAAACACCATAAGAAATAACATCTTATTAGCAGAAATGCAGATGAAGCCACTGACAACAATTATTGAGGAAAGACGCTGGCGATGGTTGGGACATGTGCTCCGAATGACTGACAACTCACTACCAAAAGTAGCACTAAGATGGACACCACAGGGGAGCAGAAGTAAGGGTAGAGCAAAAGAGACATGGAGAAGAACAACAGAAAGGATGTTGAGCAATAGAGGGCTCAACTGGGCAAGAGCAGAAAAAAAGGCGAAGGACAGGCATTTGTGGAAAACCCTTGCGGAAGCCCCATGTGCCCTGGGCACTTAAGGTTTAGAGAGAGAGAGAGAGAGAGAGAGAGAGAGATTCAACACTCACTACACGTTTATTACAATAAAAACATATGTATTCAACACTCACTATAAATGTATTACCTCACTATAATACTGTTTTTATTACAACAACAACAACAACAACAACAAACTCACTAAAACTTTTCTATTTTATGTTTTTCTTACAATAATAAGGGAGTGGGGGGGGGGGGGAGTCGTTACAGAAACTGATGCGGTTAGTTCAATGTGACAGTTCAGGAATTAATTCATAGTCTATACATAACATTGTAGTTTCCTTTCTTCTATTATCTTCTTTTAATACTGTAGTGTGTATATATATATAACATTGTAGTTTGCTTTCTTCTATTCTCTTCTTTTAATACTGTAGTTTGTCTGTATAACATTGTAATTTCTTTTCTTCTATTCTTTTTATCTTTTTCCTTGTTCTTCTCATAATTATTCTCAGAAGTAGCTTCGTTATGTGACATGAGAGACTGATAGTCCGGTGGTCGTCACATTCCTTTGCACCTGGTTTCTTTGGTAGTGTTATAAACGTGGATTTAATCACGTCACTGGGAATATAACCACTGTTGTAAATGTCATTCAGTAACTTGGTTATTATTTTTATTCCTGTCTACTCTAGTGCCTCTTTAATACTGTAGTTTGTATGTATAACATTGTAGTTTCTTTTCTTTTGTTCTCTTCTTTTAATACTGTAGTTTGTATGTATAACATTGTAGTTTCTTTCTTCTATTCTCTTCTTTTAATACTGTAGTTTGTATGTATAACATTGTAGTTTCTTTCTTCTGTTCTCTTCTTTTAATACTGTAGTTTGTATGTATAACACTGTAGTTTCTTTCTTCTGTTCTTGTGTTTTAATATTGTTTCTATATGCCGTTATTATATATTGAACATTGCTGTTCATACTTTGGCACATTGTTGACTGAAATGATAAAAATTGTACAGGACATAGTATTTCATGTACGGGCTTATATCAACTTAACATAGTCTATACTCCAGTCTCTCAAGTCTATGCTCCAATCTCTCAAGTCTATGCTCCAATCTCTCCAGTCTTTCATTCAGTCTCTTTAGTCTTTCATTCAGTCTCCCCACAGCCTTTTTGCCGCAATCTCTTCACACCTTTTGCTAAGTTTTTTTTTTACCTTTCACCACTCTCTCCATTCTTCTCCCCACTAGCTCTGTTCTTCTCCTCACTCTCTCCGTTCTCCTCCTCACACTCTCTGCTATTCTCCTCACTCGCTCCACTATTCTCCTTTCTCTCCACTCTTCTCCTCACTCTCTCCACTTTTCTCCTCATTCTCTTTTCTTCGCTCTCCACACTCTTCTCATCACTCTCTCCACTCTTCTCCTCACTCTCTCCAGTTTTATCCTCATTCTCTTCTCCTCACTCTCTCCACTCTTCTCCTCACTCTCTCCATTTTTCTCCTCATTCTATTCTCTTCGCTCTCTCCACTCTTCTCCTTACTCTCTCCACTCTTCTCCTTACTCTCTCCACTCTTCTCCTCACTCTTTCCATTATTGTCCTCACTATCTCCAGTCTTCTCCTCCTCACTCTCTCCACGCTCTTCCTCAGTCTCTCTACTATTTATCTCACTCTCTCCATTATTCTTTTCATCCTCTCCGCTATTCTCCTAACTCTCTAAAACATTCTTCTAGCTCTCTCAACTATTCTTCTTTCCTCTATTCTCTTCACTCTCTCCGCTATTTTCCTCCTCAGTCTTTCCACTTTTCTCCTCCCTCTCTCCACTCTTCTCCTCACTCTCTCCATTCTTCTCTTCTTCTCAGTCTCTCCATTATTCTCCCCACTCTCTCCATTCTTCACCTAACTCTCTCACCCTCTCTATCCTTACCTCACTTGACACTCTTAAACTGTTCACATTACTTTATACTATTAAACTGTTCACATTACTTTATACTATTAAACTGTTCACATTACTTTATACTATTAAACTGTTCACATTACTTTATACTATTAAACTGTCCACATTACTTTATACTATTAAACTATTCACATTACTTTATACTATTAAACTGTTCACATTATTTTAAACTGTTAAGCTGTTCACATTACTTTATACTATTAAACTGTCCACATTACTTTAAACTATTAAACTGTCCACATTACTTTAAACTATTAAACTGTCCACATTACTTGAAACTCTACATTACCTGGGACTCTTAAACTGTCCATATAGCTTGAGACTCTTAAACTGCTCACATTATTTGAAACTCCACATTTCTTGAAACTCCACATTACTTGAGATTCTTAAACTGTCCACATTAGACTCTTAAACTGAGTACATTAATTGAAACTCGTAAACTATAGACATTACTTGAAACCTTTAAAATGAGCACATTACTTGAAACTCAATAATACTTTAGACTTCTTAACTGCACATATTACTTGAAACTCCACATTACGTGAGACTTAAACTATCCACATTACTTCAGACTCTTAAGCTATCCATATTACTTGAGAGTCTTAAACTGTCAACATTACTTGAGACTCTTAAACTGCCCACATTACTTGAAACTCCACATTACCTGAGTCACTTAAACTGCTCACATTACTTGAAACTCCACATTCCTTGAGACTCTTAAACTATACATATTACTCGAGACTCTTAAACTGACCATATTACTTGAGAGTCTTAAATTGCCCATATTACTTGAGACTCTAAAACTGTCCATATTACTTGAGACTCTAAAACTGTCCATATTACTTGAGACTCTTAAACTGCCCATATTACTTGAGACTATTAAAATGCTTAAATTACTTTAAACTCCACATTACTTGACACACTTAAACTGTTCACATTACTTTAAACTCTACATTACTTGAGACTCTTAAACTTCCCACATTACTTGAGACTCTTAAACTTCCCACATTACTTGAGACTCTTAAACTTCCCACATTACTTGAGACTCTTAGTCTGTTCACATTGCTTTAGACTCTTAAAATGCCAACATTACTTGAGAATTTTAAACTGTCTACATTAATTGATACTCTTAAACTGTCCACTTGAGACTCTTTAAATGCTGGAATTACTTGAGACTCTTTAAATGCTGGAATTACTTGAGACTCTTTAAACGCTGGAATTACTTGAGACTCTTTAAATGCTGGAATTACTTGAGACTCTTTAAATGCTGGAATTACTTGAGACTCTTTAAATGCTGGAATTACTTGAGACTCTTTAAATGCTGGAATTACTTGAGACTCTTTAAATGCTGGAATTACTTGAGACTCTTTAAATGCTGAAATTACTTGAGACTCTTTAAATGCTGAAATTACTTGAGACTCTCAAACTGTCCAAACTACTTCAGATTTTTAAATTCTTCACATTACTTGAGACTCGTAAACTTCTCACATTACTTTAAACTCCACATTACCTGAGACTCTTAAACTGCCAACAATACTTGATACTCTTTAAATGCGAGCATTACTTTATTCTCGTGAACTGTCCAAAATATTTCAGACTCTTAAATTGTTCACATTACTTGAGACTCTTAAAAGTGCCAACATTACCTGAGATTCTTAAACTGTTAACATTACTTGAGAGTCTTATACTTTCTACATTACTTTAGACTCTTAAACTGTCCACATTACTTGAGACTCTTAAATTGCCCACATTACTTTAGACTCTTAAACTGACCATATTACTTGGCACTCTTAAACTGCCCATGTTACTTCAGATCCTTACACTGCCTACATTACTTGAGACTCTTAATCTGCCCATATTGCTTGAGACTCTTAATCTGCCCATATTGCTTGAGACTCTTAATCTGCCCATATTACTTGAGACTCTTAATCTGCCCATATTGCTTGAGACTCTTAATCTGCCCATATTGCTTGAGACTCTTAATCTGCCCATATTGCTTGAGACTCTTAATCTGCCCATATTGTTTGAGACTCTTAATCTGCCCATATTTCTTGAGACTCTTAATGCATACGCCGACTGATTTTAATCTGAAGTCTATTACAGCCTGGCAGTTAGGCAGACATTCCAAGATTGCTAGCCTAACTTGGTTACCTGTATGTAGATATTGCCCCGACATTTCTAGAGTAAAATTGTTACATGCATGTAGATACCTCACCAACATAGCTAGAGTAACTTTGTTACATATGTGTAGTTATTTCACTGAGACTGCTAGAGTAACTTTGTTACATGTAAATAGTTATTTTCTGCATTGAGCGTCTCGATAAGTGTGGATCTTGGTAGATTTGTTATTTCAGTTTTGTCTTTTCAGTTTTGTTATTTCAGTGTTTGTTATATGAATAACATTTCTGTTCTAACTGGTGAAGAATATGTGGGATAGAGTGAGAGTTCATAATGTACAGAGCGAGAGAGCCCAGGGAGCCCAGTGTTTCCGCAATTCTTCACCCTTTGCAAATAAAATTCATTCGCTCGCTCTCCACTCTTCCTCAATCTCTCAATTCTTCTCAAAAGTTTCTCCACTTTTCTTTCACTCCCTCAACTTTTATCCTCAGTATCTCCACTCTTCTTTCAATCTCATCTTCAGTTTCTCCACTCTTTCTCAATCTCTCCACCCTTAACCTCAGTCTCTCCACGTTTCTCCTAATCTATCTACAATTCTCCTAATCTATCTACAATTCTCCTAATCTATCTACAATTCTCCTAGGTCTCTACACCATTCTTCTCGATCTCACCATTCCTATTTCCAATCTGTCCCCTCTTTTTCCCAATCTCTCCATTATTCCTCTCAATCTCGCACTCTTCTACTTAATCTCTCCACTCTTTTACTTAATCTCTCCACTCTTCTATTTAGTCTCCCACCATTCTGTTCAGTCTCTCTTTGACGTAATCTCTCTTTTCTTTTCCTTAATCTTCCCATCATTCTTCACAATCTCTCTATTCCACCCCCCCCCCCAATCCTCAATTCTTATTTCTTCAATCCCATCATCATTCTTTTCAATCTCTTCACTTCTCCTCACCCCATTCTCTCCAGTCTTTCCTCTATTCTTTTTTCCTCACTCTCTCCATCATTCTCATCAATCTCTCAACCATTCTCATCAATCCCTTTTCTCACCAATCTCTCCACCATTCTCATCAATCTCTCCATCATTCTCATCAATCTCTCCACCATTCTCATCAATCTCTTCACCATTCTTATCAATCTTTCCAACATTCTCATCAATCTCTCCATCATTCTCATCAATCTCTCCATCATTCTCATCAATCCCTCTTCTCATCAATCTCTACATCTTTCTCATCAATCTTTCCAACATTCTCATCAATCTTTCCAACATTCTCATCAATCTCTCCATCATTCTCATCAATCTTTCCACCATTCTCATCAATCTCTCCATCATTCTCATCAATCCCTCCATCACTCTCACCAATCTCTCCACCATTCTCATCACTCTCTCCGCCATTCTCATCAATCTTTCCAACATTCTCATCAAGCTTTCCATCATTCTCATCAATATCTCCACCATTTTCATCGATCTCTCCATCATTCTCATCAATCTTTCCACCATTCTCATCAAACCCTCTTCTCATGAATCTCTCCACCATTCTCATCAATCTTTCCACCATTCTCATCAATCTCTCCATCATTCTCATCATTCAGTCCATCTCTCTCACCAATCTCTCCACCATTCTCATGAATCTCTCCACCATTCTCTTCAATCTTTCCACCATTCTCATCAACCTCTCCATCATTCTCATCAATCCCTCCATCACTCTCACCAATCTCTCCACCATTCTCATCACTCTCTCCGCCATTCTCATCAATATTTCCACCATTCTCTTCAATCCCTCTTCTCACCAATCTCTCCACCATTCTCATCAATCTTTCCACCATTCTCATCAATCTTTCCACCATTCTCATCATTCTCTCCACCATTATCATCAATCTCTCCACCATTATCATCAATCACTCCAAGACTCTCACCAATCTCTCCACAATTTTCGTCAATCACTCCACCATTCTCACCAATCTCTCCACCACTCTCATCAATCTCTTCTCCATTCTCACCAATCTCTCCACCACTCTCATCAATCTCTTCTCCATTCTCACCAATCTCTCCACCACTTTCATCAATCTCTCCACCACTTTCACCAATCTCTCCACCACTTTCATCAATCTCTCCACCACTCTCATCTATCTGTTTACCACTTTCATTAATCTTTCCACTTTCCCCTCCCATCCACCATTCTCTCTATTCTTTCCTCCATTCTTTTCTCCACAATCTCTCTACCGTAAATCTTCTGTTATATCAAGTACTCAAAGTAACCATACAAATTTCTTACAACATTCTTGACTGTTACAAGCGTGTGACTCACGTTCTTGATTATGGCATAAGTAGGTGACTCACACTCTTGATTATGTTACAAGTGTGCGACTCACATTCTCGATTGTGTTACGAGTGTGTGGCTCACAATCTTGGTTATGTTACACATGTGGAACTCATGCGTTCTTGATTATATTTAAAAGTGTATGACTCACATTCTTGATTATGTAACAAGTGTGTGACAATGTAAAAAGCTATCAATAGTGACAACATGAGACAACTACAGAGAATGTTTAATAAGATTTGGAAAGAAGAAAAGGTCCCTTCTAAATGGAAAGAAGGAATCATTGTTAAAATACCAACAAAAAAAAAAAGACAACCTTAGTGACTGTAACAGCTGGAGAGGAGTAACCTTAATATCAGTTGTGTCAATAGTATTTTGCAAGGTCATTTTGAATAGACTTTAAAATATAGTGGATACTACAATGAGAGAAGAACAAGCAGGATTTCGAAAAAGGAGAAGCTGTCTCGACCAGATCTTTACTCTAAGAATAATACTTGAAGAACATATTGAAAACCAGAAACCATTAATACTGAACTTCATAGATTTTGAAAAGGCATTTGATAGCATACACAGAGATTCATTATGGAGAATTTTAAGTCTATATGGAATACCATCTAAAACTGTCAACATCATTAAGGACCTCTACAATGGATATTTTTGTGCAGTCAAGACAGAAGAAGGGATGAGTGACTGGTTCCAGATTGAAACAAGCGCGAAACAAGGTTGTATATTATCTCCTTTGCTTGTTGGAATTGCAATAGATTTCATAATGAAAAATGCTGCACAGGTAACACAGATTGAGCACATGGGACCCAAATAGAGGATCTTGAATTTGCAGATGGCTTAACTCTTATCATTAACAATGTGAATTCCATGCAAAAAAAATAGATATCCTGTCTTCACTGGCAAGCAAAATAGGACTTGAAATTAACAAGGACAAAACAAAAATAATGAAAATTCCCATTTATCAATGGAAAATACTCCTAGAAGGGACAGATATTGAAGAAGTCAATCAATTTGCATACCTTGGCAGCTATATAGACAAGGATGGTGACACCAGAAAGGAAGTTAGAATTAGAATTGCAAAAGCAGCATCGATCTTCAAGAATCTTGAGAATATATGGCATTCGAAAGTTATAAGCACAAAATCCAAGTTAAGACTATTCAATTCAAATGTAATATCCACCCTCATTTATGCATGCGAAAGCTGGAAAACAACTAAAGAAATAGACAAGAAATTAGACTCTTTTGAAAACAAATGCCTAAGGAAAATACTCAGCATCAAGTGGAACGAATTCAAGAACAATGCAGAGATAAGACAGATGACTGAACAACAACCAGTTTCATGGGTGATCAGGAAAAGGAGATGGACATATGTTGGTCACGTGATGAGAAGAAACAGTCAGAGAATCCCAAAACAAGCTATCAAGTGGAACACAACAGGCCGAAGAAAAAGAGGCAGACCGCGTGAAACTCTAAAGAGGACATTGTTAAGAGAGGCCAAATTAACAGGCATAAAATCCTTTGATGAGGTTGAAAGACTCGCTGAAGACAGGAAAAACTGCCGAACTACCTTGCGAACCCTATGTGACGTTTAACGGCACAGGAAGGATATTATATATGAATCTGTGTGTCTGTGTGTGTGTGAGAGAGAGAGAGAGAGAGAGAGAGAGAGAGAGAGAGAGAGAGAGAGAGATCTGTAGAATGTCTGGAACAGAGTGAAAGTTGTGTAATAAAGGGCGGAATGTTAGACGTTCAGTTCTTGGACGACTTCATTTTTGGGCCTTTGGTTCTTGTGTTCTGTTTCCGTTCGTATCCTTTCCTAGGGCAGTTGCTTGAACTCTTCATCTGTTATCTCTTGATCATGAGATGCTAAAATCTCTTTAACATTATCTCCATCAACTTCCACAACCCAGTTTCCTCACCCGATGATAGCAGACACAGTTCGAAGTTAGGTGGATTGATAGTAAGTGTAGGTCCCAGGGAAGGAAAGCAGATTGATACTAAGTACCGGTTCTAGGGCATGAGAGTGGACTGATACTAAGTGTAGGTCCTAGGGAATGAGATCACACTGATAGTAAGTGTAGGTCATAGGGAATGAGAGCAGATTGATACTGAGTGTAGGTCCTAGTGAATGAGAGCAGATTGAGACAAAGTGTAGGTCCCAGGGAATGAGAGCAGATTGATACTAAGTGTAGGTCCTACGGAATGAGAGTCAACTGAAGGTAAATGTAGGTCCCAGGGAAGGAGAGTGGACTGTTACTAAATGTAGGTCCCAGGAAATGAGAGTGAACTGATACTAAGTGTAGGCCCCAGGAAAGGAGAGTGAAATGATACTAAGTGTAGGTCCCAGGAAAGGAGAGTGAAATGATACTAAGTGTAGGTCCCAGGAAAGGAGAGTGGACAGATACTAAGTGTAGGTCCCAGGAAAGAAGAGTTGATTGACATTAAGTGTAGGTCCCAGGGAAGGAGAGTGGACTGATACTAAGTGTAGGTCCCAGGAAAGGAGAGTGAAATGATACTAAGTGTAGGTCCAAGGGAAGGAGAGCAGACTGATACTAAGTGTAAGTCGCAGGGAAGGAGAGCGGACTGATACTAAGTATAGGTCCTAGGGAAGGAGAGAGGACTGATACTAAGTACAGGTCCTAGGGAAGGATAGAGGACTGATACTAAGTGTAGGTACCAGGGAAGGAGAGTGGACTGATACTAATGTAGGTCCCAGGGAAGGAGAGTGGACTGTTACTAAATGTAGGTCCCAGGAAATGAGAGTGAACTGATACTAAGTGTAGGCCCCAGGAAAGGAGAGTGAAATGATACTAAGTGTAGGTCCCAGGAAAGGAGAGTGAAATGATACTAAGTGTAGGTCCCAGGAAAGGAGAGTGGACAGATACTAAGTGTAGGTCCCAGGAAAGAAGAGTTGATTGACATTAAGTGTAGGTCCCAGGGAAGGAGAGTGGACTGATACTAAGTGTAGGTCCCAGGAAAGGAGAGTGAAATGATACTAAGTGTAGGTCCAAGGGAAGGAGAGCAGACTGATACTAAGTGTAAGTCGCAGGGAAGGAGAGCGGACTGATACTAAGTATAGGTCCTAGGGAAGGAGAGAGGACTGATACTAAGTACAGGTCCTAGGGAAGGATAGAGGACTGATACTAAGTGTAGGTACCAGGGAAGGAGAGTGGACTGATACTAAGTGTAGGTCCCAGGGAAGGAGAGCAGATTGATACTAAGTGTAGGTCCTAGGAAATGAGAGTAAATTAATACTAAGTGTAGGTCCCAGGGAAGGAGAGTGGATTGATACTAAGTGTAGGTCCTAGGGAAGGAGAGTGGACTGATACTAAGTGTAGGTCCTAGGGAAGGAGAGTGGACTGATACTAAGTGTAGGTCCTAGGGAAGGAGAGTGGATTGATACTAAGTGTAAGTCCCCGAAAAGGAGAGTGGATTGATACTAAGTGTAAGTCCCCGAAAAGGAGAGTGGATTGATACTAAGGGTAGGTCCCAGGAAAGGAGAGTGGACTGATAGTAAGTGTAAGTACCAGAAATGGAGAATGGATTGATACTAAGTGTAGGTCCTAGGGATGGAGAGTGGACTGATATTAAATGTAGGTCCCTGGGAAAGAGAGTAGACTGATAATAATTGTAGGTCCTAGGGAAAGAGAGAGGACTGATACTAAGTCCTAGGGAAGGAGAGTTGATTGATACTAAGTGTAGGTCCTAGGGAAGAAGAGTGGACTGATACTAAGTGTAGGTAACAGGGAAAGAGAGTGGATTGATACTAAGTGTAAGTCCCAGAAAAAGAGAGTGGATTGATACTAAATGTAGGTCTCAGGGAAGGAAAGTTTATTGATACTAAGTGTAGTTCCTAGGAAAGGAGAGTGGATTGATACTAAGTGTAGGTCCCAAGAAATGAGAGTGAACTGATACTAAGTGTAGGTCCTAGGGAAGGAGAGTGGACTGATACTAAGTGTAGGTCCCAGGGAAGTAGAATGAACTGATACTAAGTGTAGATTTCAGAGAAGGAGATCGAACTGATACTAAGTGAAGGTCCTAGGGAAGGAGAGTGAACTGCTACTAATTGTAGGTCCTAGGGAAGAAGAGTGGATTGATACGAAGTGCAGTTCACAGAGAAGGAAAGTGAATTGATACTAAGTGTAGGTCCCAGGGAAGGAGAGTGGATTGATACTAAGTGAAGGTCCCAGGGAATGAGAGCGGACTGATACTAAGTGTAGGTCCCAGGGAAGGAGAGAGGACTGGTACTAAGTGCAGGTCCTAGGGAAGGAGAGAGGACTGATACTAAGTATTCGTACCAGGGAAGGAGAGTGAACTGATACTAAGTGTAGGTCCTAGGGAAGAAGAGTGGACTGATACTAAGTGTAGGTCCTAGCGAAGGAGATTTTACTGATACTAAGTGTAGGTCCCAAGGAAGAAGATTGGTTTGATACTAAGTGTAAGTCCCATTTAAGGAGAGTAGATTGATACTAAATGTAGATCTCATGGAAGGAAAGTGTATTGATACTAAGTGTAGGGTCGAGGAAAGGAGAGTGAACTGATGCTAAGTGTTTGTCCCAGGAAGGAGAGTGGACTGATACTAATTGTAGGTCCTAGGGAAAGAGAGAGGACTGATACTAAGTGTAGGTCCTAGTAAAGGAGAGTGGATTAATACTAAGTGTAGGTCTTAGGGAAGAAGAGTGGACTGATATTAAGTGTAGGTCCCAGGGAAGGAGAGTGGATTGATACTAAGTGTAAGTCCCAGAAAAGGATAGTGGGTTGATACTAAGTGTAGGTGCCAGGAAATGAGAGTGGAATGATACTAAGTGTAGATCCCAGGAAAGGATTGATACTAAGTGTAGGTCTTATGGAAGAAGAGTGGAATGATACAAAGTGTAGGTCGTAGTAAAGGAGAGTGGATTGGTAGTAAGTGTAGGTCCTAGGGAAATGAAAGTGAACTGATACTAAGTGTATGTCCTAGGGAAGGAGAGTGGACTGATACTAAGTGTAAGTACCGGGGAAGGAGAATGAACTGATACTAAGTGTAGGTCCTAGGAAAGGAGAGTGGATTGATACTAAGTGTAGATCCTAGGGACGGAGATTGGACTGATACTATGTGTAGTCCCAGGGAAGGAGATTGGACTGATACTAAGTGTAGGTCCCAGGGAAGTAGAGTGGACTGATACTAAGTGTAGATCCTAGGGAAGGAGAGTGGATTGATACGAAGTGTAGGTACCAGAGAAGGAGAGTGGACTGATACTAAGTGTAGGTCGCAGGAAAAGAGAGTGGATTGATAGTAAGAGTAGGTCCCAGGGAAGGAGAGTGGATTGATACTAAGTTTAGGTCCCAGGAAATGAGAGTGAACTGATACTAAGTGTAGGTCCCAAGGAAGGAGAGTGAACTGATACTAAGTGTAGATCCTAGGGAAGGAGAGTGAACTGATACGAAGTGTAGGTCCCAGGGAAGGAGAGTGAACTGATACTATGTGTAGGTCCTAGGGAAGGAGAGTGGACTGATACTAAGTGTAGGTCCTAGGAAATGAGAGTAAACTAATACTAAGTGTAGGTCCCAGGGAAGGAGAGTGGATTGATACTAAGTGTAGGTCCTAGGGAAGGAGAGTGGACTGATACTAAATGTAGGTCCTAGGGAAGGAGAGTGGACTGATACTAAGTGTAGGTCCTAGGGAAGGAGAGTGGATTGATACTAAGTGTAAGTCCCCGAAAAGGAGAGTGGATTGATACTAAGGGTAGGTCCTAGGAAGGGAGAGTGGACTGATACTAAGTGTAGGTCCCAGGAAAGGAGAGTGGACTGATAGTAAGTGTAAGTACCAGAAATGGAGAGTGGACTGATAGTAAGTGTAGGTCCCAGGAAATGAGAGTGAACTGATACTAAGAGTAGATCTCAGGGAAGGAAAGTGAACTGATATTAAGTGTAGGTCCCAGGAAAGGAGTGTGGACTGATACGAAGTGTAGGTCTTAAGGAAGGAGAGTGGATTGATACTAAGTGTAGGTCCTAGAGAAGAAGAGTTGACTGATACTAAGTGTAGGTACCAGAGAAGGAGAGTGGACTGATACTAAGTGTAGGTCCCAGGGAATGATATTAGCGAGGTCACTCTAGTTGCTCATGTGATGGCTGTGAACAAAAGTAAAGCTGTATGATATTTGTTACTTCTACCTGGCATACGTTCATACTGAACTAAGACACTAACATAAACTCACACAGAACTAACAATTTAATATTAGACTTCCAAGAACTAAACTAAAATCGCACTGAACTAAAATATTAGCATAATCTCACATAGAACTAACAATTTAATATCAAACTGAATAGAACTAACACAGTAACGTTAAGATCACAAAGAACTAATATAATATCATTTAGAACTAACTTACTAACAAAGTCACGCAGAATTAAAACAGTATACATAAAATCACATAGTACTAACACAATATGATAAGATAACATAAGAGAACTTAGAATTAACATAAGACCACTTAGAACCAACATAAGAGCACTTAGAACCAACATAAGAGCACTTAGAACTAACATAAGAGAACTTAGGATTAACATAAGACCACTTAGAACCAACATAAGAGCACTTAGAACCAACATAAGAGCACTTAGAACTAACATAAGAGAACTTAGAATTAACATAAGACCACTTAGAACCAACATAAGAGCACTTAGAACTAACATAAGAAAACTTAGAATTAACATAAGACCACATAGAACCAACATAAGAGCACTTAGAACCAACGCAAGAGCACTTAGAACTAACAGACATTCTCAAATAAAATCAACACAAGAAAATGTATTTTAAAAAAAGGGAGCTAATTGAAACATTTCTCATGGCCGGGCCACGTCTCCCAGGGTTTCCATTTCTCGTGTGTGGGGAAACTTTGGCAAGAAAAAAAAAACTTTCCAAGAAAACAAAAACCACGTGACAATTCACGCGGAGAATCGGAGCAATTTCCACGTGACGTAACTCTCTCGCTTCACCTAGTCCCTAATGAAAACATGAGGAGAGTTATCTCTCATATTGGTTTGTTTTGACTTCACGTGTCAGTTTGTGCCGTCCACTCTTTTTTATGTCAAGTTTGTCTCTCTTATCGTCAAGTAACCAACGTTTGTACCGTCCACTCTTTCTTTTATGTCAAGTTAGTCCTCTCATATAGTCATGTAATCAAAGTTTGTACCGTCCACTCTTTCTATTATGTCAAGTTAGTCCTCTCATATAGTCAAGTAACCAAAGTTTGTGCCTTTGAGTTTTATGTTCCTGTAATGTACCTTCAACTGCACAATCTGGCTAAAGCTCGTCTATCTTCCGAACTCATTCCACTTTATCTTCCGCACGCATTCCACTTTATCTTCCGCACTCATTCCACTTTATCTTCCGCACTCATTCCACTTTATCTGATTGTGGAGTTAACTTGCTGCTGGTGAGCAAACACAAGTCAAGCTAGCGTGAAAGCAAGAGTTAAGGAATAAAGTACACGCTTCAGTACAAACATAAATCACACACTTCAGTACAAACATAAATCACATACTTTAGTACAAACATAAATCACATACTTCAGTACAAACATGACATGACCTGATGTATATATATATATATATATATATGTGTGTATGTACTTACATATACGTATATAAGAAGTAGCTAGTAGTTTTAGTATCCAGTTGTACTTATATAAGAACACTTAGTATTTTGTTTTACACTAGATGTACTTAAGTATACACATATTTTGCACACCAGTCACCCGGCTGTAAAAATGGGTACCCGATTTCTTCTGGGGTTGGTGAAGGAAAGGCGGCCAGGCGTGATACTGACCATATCACCCTCTAGTGTGCTGACAGGTCAAGGAAAATATGGGCACTAACACCATATCCCTATGTGCCTCTAAGGCATGACAGGATTACCTTTACCTTTATAGGAACATAAAACTGAACGGCACAAATTTTGTATATATTTGATACATTAAACACATGTATGGTTGGGACATGCACTTCGGATTACTGACGATTCACTACCAAAAATAGCACTAAGATGGACACCACAGGGGAACAGAAGTAAGGGCAGACCAAAAGAGACATGGGGAAGAACAACAGAGAGGATGTTGAGCAATATAGGGCTCACCTGGGCAAGAGCGGAAAAAAAAGGCAAAAGGCAGGCGTTTGTGGAAAACCTTTGAGCACTTAAGGTTCAGAGAGAGAGAGAGAGAGGAGAGAGAGAGAGAGATAGAGATAGAGAGAGAGATAGAGAGAGATAGAGAGAGATAGAGAGAAAGATAGAGAGAGAGAGATATGCATGTACTTAGTCTTCATTCTAAGCCAAGAAGTGGAGATAAATCTTTGCGTAGAAGTGCGGATAAATCTATGTTAAAAATTTTGGATAAATTTCTAAAAAAAAAGTGTCTCTTCCATATTTTGCTTTTGAGACTTTCAACTGCTTCCTATTTATTCTCCTTGGTCAAACAGAAAAGTTTCACAGCATCTTTTTCTTTTTTCTTTAATAACCTTGTTTTCTGACCGAGGTCACTGAGAGACAGTTTCTAAGAAATGTCTTGTAAACCTGGCACAGATTTCACATTCTTGTACCTGGAGATTCGCATATTTCGTGGTATCCTTCTCGTGCTGTTAAACGTCACATAGGGCTCTCATGGTTGTTTGCGTATTTATATATTTAAAAACACATGAAAAATTTAAAAAAACCGTTTTTCTCAGATATTTGCACGTCATTATTACACCTGCAGTTTAGGCACGCACGTTTGCTGCAAGCGGGTATACTTTCATTAAACTGTATAGTATGTGAGTAGTTCGGGAGCACCAGTAGGTGTATAGTTTGTAACGCAGTTACTGTAATGTTTGTCTGTTTGTTACACAGAAAGTCTTCATATCGAAAACGTCTTACATAATTTTGTGAAGTCCATTTGGCCAAAACGAGAAAAATAAGTTTATTTACACAGATGTGCGAACGAAGAAGAAGAAGAAGAAGATTTACACAGATGACTCTTGTAAATATGGACGTAGAATTTCCAACAGTTCGTAGGAAAACCATTAAACATGGAGAATCTCAATCTTAATAGGCATATACATCTGAACTACACGAGAATAAGTAAATAGTTGGTCTCTTTTTCTCTCATGAACCATCAACAAACTCAATCTTTCTAGGCAGATTAGTCTTGTTTACCTGGATCTTGTTAGTTTGTCTCTTTCTCTCTCATGAACCATCAGCAAACTCAGTCTTTCTAGGCAGATTAGTCTTCTTTACCCGAAACTTGTTGAATAGTTGGCCTCTTTCTCTTTCATGAACTATAAACGAAATATAAGTCCAGATCTTTGAGTTTCCTACTCACATTATTGACATCTTTTCACTAGCCCTCCTAAGAACCTGCATATCAAACTAGCTCTCCTAAGAACCTACATATCAAACTAGCTCTCCTAAGAACCTACATATCAAACTAGCTCTCCTAAGAACCTGCATATCAAACTAGTTCTCCTAAGAACCTACATATCAAACTAGCTCTCCTAAGAACCTACATATCAAACTAGCTCTCCTAGCTCTCCTAAGAACCTACATATCAAACTAGCTCTCCTAAGAACCTACATATCAAACTAGCTCTCCTAAGAACCTGCATATCAAACTAGCTCTCCTAAGAACCTACATATCAAACTAGCTCTCCTAAGAACCTACATATCAAACTAGCTCTCCTAAGAACCTACATATCAAACTAGCTCTCCTAAGAACCTACATATCAAACTAGCTCTCCTAAGAACCTACATATCAAACTAGCTCTCCTAAGAACCTACATATCAAACTAGCTCTCCTAAGAACCTGCATATCAAACTAGTTCTCCTAAGAACCTACATATCAAACTAGCTCTCCTAAGAACCTGCATATCAAACTAGCTCTCCTAGCTCTCCTAAGAACCTACATATCAAACTAGCTCTCCTAAGAACCTACATATCAAACTAGCTCTCCTAAGAACCTGCATATCAAACTAGCTCTCCTAAGAACCTACATATCAAACTAGCTCTCCTAAGAACCTACATATCAAACTAGCTCCTAAGAACCTACATATCAAACTAGCTCTCCTAAGAACCTGCATATCAAACTAGTTCTCCTAAGAACCTACATATCAAACTAGCTCTCCTAAGAACCTGCATATCAAACTAGCTCTCCTAGCTCTCCTAAGAACCTACATATCAAACTAGCTCTCCTAAGAACCTACATATCAAACTAGCTCTCCTAAGAACCTGCATATCAAACTAGCTCTCCTAAGAACCTACATATCAAACTAGCTCTCCTAAGAACCTACATATCAAACTAGCTCTCCTAAGAACCTACATATCAAACTAGCTCTCCTAATAACCTACATATCAAACTAGCTCTCCTAAGAACCTACATATCAAACTAGCTCTCCTAAGAACCTACATATCAAACTAGCTCTCCTAAGAACCTACATATCAAACTAGTTCTCCTAAGAACCTACATATCAAACTAGTTCTCCTAAGAACCTACATATCAAACTAGCTCTCCTAGCTCTCCTAAGAACCTACATATCAAACTAGTTCTCCTAAGAACCTACATATCAAACTAGTTCTCCTAAGAACCTACATATCAAACTAGCTCTCCTAGCTCTCCTAAGAACCTGCTAGTTTGTAGCTCGTAGTTTCATCACACTAACATGATCGTCCAGTTCTGTTTCGCAAAGTGCACTTCTACTATTTCTCCTACTATATATATATATATATATATATATATATATATATATATATATATATATATATATCTGTAGTTGTTTGCTTTTATCTGCACATCTCTCTTGGTCTCGATCTACTTATTTGAGTCTCTGTGTAGTGTCCGAGTATCTTTGTGTCAGAGTATCTTCATCGCCAGGTATCTTGTTATCTTCATCTCTGAGTACTTTGATGTCCGAGTATCTTTGTGTCAGAATATCTTCATCTCTGAGTACTTTGATGTCCGAGTATCTTTGTGTCAGAATATCTTCATCTCTGAGTAATTTGATGTCCGAGTATCTTTGTGTCCGAGTGTCTTCATCTCTGAGTACTTTGATGTCCGAGTATCTTTGTGTCAGAATATCTTCATCTCTGAGTACTTTGGTGTCCGAGTATCTTTGTGTCAGAATATCTTCATCTCTGAGTACTTTGATGTCCGAGTATCTTTGTGTCAGAATATCTTCATCTCTGAGTACTTTGATGTCCGAGTATCTTCATCTCTGATTACTTTGATGTCCGAGTATCTTCATCTCTGAGTACTTTGATGTCCGAGTATCTTCATCTCTGAGTACTTTGATGTCCGAGTATCTTCATCTCTGAGTACTTTGATGTCCGAGTATCTTCATCTCTGAGTACTTTGATGTCCGAGTATCTTTGTGTCAGAATATCTTCATCTCTGAGTACTTTGGTGTCTGAGTACTTTGATGTCGAAGTTTTAGTTCTGTCCCCGAGTCGTTGTGCTCCCTCTCTGCACATCTTTTGTCTCCTGCACCTCCTCTGCGCCTTTGCATCCCTTGTCTCCTCTCTCTGCGTATCCTCTCTGGTTTCCTCCTCTTTTTATCTTGATGCCCAGTTTGATGGACTGACCAATCGGTATTTGAGTTCCGCCCCTAGATGTCCACGGGTTTATATATATATATATATATATATATATATATATATATATATATATATGTCCCTATTGGTTCTTGAGTCATAAACTGTCAGGTTAGTGTTATCGAATGTCCAACTCTTTTCCTGTGGCACTTGCTATATGTACTTGTCTGATTGCAAGTCCGTTTCTTTATCCGACGTGTCCAGTTCGCAGACTATCAGTCAACAACAAGACTTTTGGCGTCACTGTCCAGTTTTGCTCTGGCAAATTGTTCTCGAGCGTTTGGGGTCTGTCGGCAAATAAATATCTGTCATCCTATAGTTTCGGGGATCGACTGTTTGTCGTCACCTGTTATTTCACTTGCTGGTTGATCATGTTGGCCCATTTTACTTATGAGCAGCTTTCTTTAGCATGTCTCCATTTCGGCGTCATTATGTCTGTCTCTGTTTTGTTATGTTTACCTTTGTCAGCGTCCAGTCGTAATGGTCTTTCACTAGTGTATTGGGAATTGGTTTTATACCTAACTTTTCTGTTCTTATTTGATGTTAACTATTCTAACTAAAATATATTCTTAATTCTCGGTTACAAGGGAATATGCTATATGCTGAGTAAGAGGTCGAGTAGATGTACTGTTGAGTAAGAGGTCGAGTAGATGTACTGTTGAGTAAGAGGTCGAGTAGGTGTACTGTTGAGTATGAGGTCGAGTAGGTGTACTGTTGAGTATGAGATCGAGTAGGTGTACTGCTGAGTATGAGATCGAGAAGGTGTATTGTTGAGTAAGAGGTCGAGTAGGTGTACTGTCGAGTATGAGGTCGAGTAGGTGTACTGTTGAGTAAGAGGTCGAGTAGGTGTACTGTTGAGTATGAGGTCGAGTAGATGTAGTGATGAGAAAACTGTTTTTGCTGGCCGTTTAATAATTTGGCAAAAACAATTTTTTAAACTTTAATAATTTGGCAAAAACAATTTTTTAAACAAATTCTTACCCGCGTATTTTCCTTGTCCAGTGTTTCAGATTGTAAACAGATCAGCAAGTTATTGTCGCCGTCTAGAGAAGCCAAGCAATTCAAGTGAAACCTCGTCATTTCAGACAGTCTCAGAAATTCTTGCTATTTTTCTGTGCTATGACAATTCTGAAGGTAAGGTGGACATGGTCAACGGGAGACAACTGTGTTAAAGTATGTAAAGTAATTGCAGTAATTATGTCCCCTGAATACTCCAAATTTTACTCAAGAGAACACGCCACTCACTGCGCTAGGAAATCATTCACACCTCTACAAGAACATAAATCATTCACATCTCTACAAGAACATAAATCATTCACACCTCTACAAGAACATAAATCATTCACACCTCTACAAGAACATAAATCATTCACACCTCTACAAGAACATAAATCATTCACATCTCTACAAGAACGTAAATCATTCAGATCTCTACAAAAACATAAATCATTCTCATCTCTAAAAGTAAAGGTAATCCTGTCATGCCCTAGAGGCACATAGGGATATGGTGTTAGCACAGTAGAGGGTGATATGGTCAGTATCATGTCTGCCCGCCTTTCCTTCCCCAACTCCAGAAGTCGGGTACCCATTTCTACAGCTGGATTCGAACCAGCGACTTCGCCATGAGAGACTAGTGCACTAGCCACTTCGCCACTCACATACTTTTCACATCTCTACAAGAACATAAATCATTCACATCTCTAAAACGTTGCCACTTCTCAGAATGTTGCAGTTGTTTGTGGCTCCTGTAATAAGATGTGGGCTGAAAAGCTGACCCTTCATTTCGATTTAAAAAATTTCATATAACTGAATAACGCAAACACAGAAATGTGACTTCGTCGTTTACTTTTAAGATTATATAATTACTTTTTTTTTACACACGTTTATTTCCAGTGACGTTAAATTTCCTTTAAAATGGTATTAATGTGTCGAGTCCATCACTGAAAAAATGATTTAATTTTGAATAGTCTAACGCGCTACTGACTTTCTGCGGTTGTTTGTGTTCTCCATGAAGAAGTGGCTGATAGCGTCTTGTAAGTGCTATATACTGAACCTGTCTTAATATACGGAAGTGAATCATGAATAATAGGCAGGTCTGCACAAAAATCATTGGAAGCAGCAGAAATGTGGTTTATTAGAAGAATGTTGCGAATCCTCTGGACATCAAAAATAACTAATGAAGAATGTATGAGAAGAGCTGGAGAGAAAAAAAAATCTTGTAAAAAAAATACGAGAGAGTACCATGTACTTTCATAAGACATGCAATGAGAAGAGGGGGCATAGAAAATATTATAACAACAGGAAAAATACAGGGAAGAAGAGTCAGGGGAAGACAGAGAGAAATACTGGACAGTCTGACGGGATGGTGTGAGAGGAGATCACCAACTGAGCTGATGGTCTGCATGAAGGATCGTGTACTCTGGAGAAGCATAATAGCCAACGCTAGTCGGCATGGCACCAGATGATGATGATGATGATAATGATGAGTCTTGTAACAGTTGTCACAGTTTTGTTCTACTTTTGTTCTTTGTGACGTAATTATTGACCGACCTTTCAGCACTTGTCACAGTTTTGTCTTACTATTGTTCTTTGTTCAAGTGCGGTGCTGTGTGGCGTAGGCGATCATTTCTCTCCAGAATTCCCTGTCTTTAGACTTGATTATGAGATCCACCCGTGACTTTCTTCCTAGCCACACTGACAGCCCATCCAGTAACTTCTCTCTCTGTCTTCCTCTGTCTCTTCTTCCTTCAGTATTTTTCCATTTGTCACAGTGTGTTTCAATTTTTCTATTCTCAAGAAATGTCCTATAAATCTCGCTTGTCTGCCTTTGCTATAATTTGCTTTTTAACTCCAGTCTCTCTTAAGATTTCTTCATTGGTTTTCTTAGCTGTCCATGGTACCGTCAACATACTCCTTATAAACTATATCTCCATGGCCTCCATTTCTCGCTGAACTCTCTTATTCATAGACCATGCTTCACAATTGAATTGTTCTTTGTGACATAATTATTGACCAACCTTTCAGCACTTGCCACAGTTTTGTCCTACCGTTGTTCTTTGTGACATAAAAATGTATCCATGTTTCATAAACTTACTGGCCATGCACTAGTTTTACATACCTAGGAAGCAAGTTAACACTCACGGGAGACATATCAACAGAAATTATGACACGAATTGCTTTAGCGTCAAACGCTTTCAACAAGCTGACTAACATCTGGAAATCAAAACAACTCAGTAGGCACACGAAACTAAAGATCTTCAACTCCTGTGTAGTGCCAGTACTAACCTATGGCTGCGAGAGTTGGAGAACATCCCCAGCAATGGAAAAGAGACTAAATGCTTTTGAAAATAAGTGCTTTCGAAGACTGCTAAATATCTGTTGGCACGACTTCAGATCGGTTACATCAGTAAGACAAGAAACTAAACAAGACTGGTATCAAACTTTACCAGAAGACGTCGCGGGAACTACACCGGCCACGTACTTAGAATGGACGAAAAACGACTCCCACACCAAGCATTTACGTGGTCACCAGGGGGTAAAAGTGGGGAAGACCCAAAGACACACTAAGAAGAGTTATCACCAAGGAGTGTTCAACAATGCTCATCAGAAACACCGAAGATCTAAAGCAAGTAGCAAGGAATCACCAGACACGGAGAGCCTTGTCATCCGCCCTATGCGCCGCCTTTGGCCCAAGAGGATCAACTAACTAACATCACTGGTAATGTTACGTACTAAATGTCCGTATTTTAAATGCTCTTTCCATGTCCGTACCGTCAGTCATTTTCATGTCCCTTACGAAATTTTGCCTCCCTAACAGCTCTCCTGTAGGCCTTTCGGTTGTAACCAAGATGCCCTGCTGCTGATGCATCCATTTGCAGATTATCAACTATGTCTTGCAGCCATCTTCGCCTTGGTCTTCCTCTCTTTCTTTTTCCCATTATGTACCCTTGCAAGACGGTCATCTTTAAATTCTCATGACGTTTAATGCGTCCACAATATTTAAGTTTTTTCTGTTTGATCCGACCTCTTCTGGAGTTGGGGAAGAAAAGGCAGCCAGGCGTGATACTGACCAGATCACCCTCTAGTGTGCTGACAGGTCAAGAAAATATGGGCACTAACATCATATCCCTATGTGTCTCTAAGGCATGACAGGATTACCTTTACCTATTTGATAATTTTAATTGCTCTTTCCGGCAATAAAGAATCTTAAAAATGGTAAATCACCAGGATGTGATGAGATAACAGCTGAACTTATTAAAGCAGGAGGAAAGGAATGTGCAACAATCTATCATGCACTATGTAAAAAGATATGGCATTCAGGTACTTGGCTAAAAGAATGGAAAAGAACTGTATTCATACCACTGCCAAAAAAAAAGGTAACCTGAAATTATACACAAACTACAGAACTGTTGCACTGATTAGTCATGCCAGTAAAATTCTGTTAAAAATCATAATGGGTAGACTTCGTAAGAAATTAGAAGAAGAAGTCAATATGGTCCAAGCTGATTTCAGGCAAGGAAGAGGATCAAGAGATCATATATTCAATATTAGATTAATAACAGAGAAATGCAGAGAATTTAATGTGAATCTATATTTATCTTTTATAGATTATTCAAGGGCATTTGATTGTGTACAATATCAGAAACTGGGAAATAATGGGGAAAAAATGGGATTTCCAACACATTTGATACAATTAATATCACTGCTGTATCTAAACCAACAAGCAGCAGTAAGAATAAATGGTGAAACAACAACTTGGTTTGACATAAAACAAGGGGTCTGTCAGGGTGCATATTGTCACCTTACTTATTTAATTTGTATACTGAAAATATAATGAGGAATGTTAGAGAAGATGTAGACAAAGAAAGAATATTACAATGCCATAAAAATTAAAGGTTATGCAATACCGGAGATTAGATATGCTGATGACACAGTATTACTATCCACAACACAAAAAGGAATGGAAAAACTAATTATGTCAGTCCTTAAGAATAGTGAAGAGAAAAACCTCTATCTTAATGCAAAGAAAACAAATTGACGACAACTGAAAAAATAAATAAGTCAGCTGAAATATATCTCTCAATGAGGAAAAACTGGAAGAGGTGAAGAGTTTTGAATATCTTGGATCATTACTAATAGTGGAGATACAATGAGGGACATTAAAAGGAGGACATCTATCGCTCTTCAGAAAGTAAAACAACTAAAGAAGCTGTGGAGAGGAACAGACAGAACCACACAAATAAGATTTTTAAGGGCACGCATCTTTCCCATCTCTACATATGTCTGCGACACCTGGACACTTAACAAAACAGCTGAGAAACACATAAATGCTTTTGAATGTAAACGCTGTAGAAGAGTCTTTCAAATATCATGGACACATAAAAGAACAAATATATCCATACTACAAGAACTTAATGTTGAAGAAGGTTGACTACTAAGGAAGATTAAACAGAAAAAAACTTAAATATTTTGGACACATTAAACGTTATGAGAATTTCGAGAAGACCTGTCTTCGAAAGGTACATAATGGGAAAAAGAAAGAGAGGAAGACCAAGGCGAAGATGGCTGCAAGACATCGTTGATAATCTGGAAAATGATGCATCAGCAGCAGGGCACCTTGCTTACAACAGAGAGACCCACAGGGGAGCTGTTATGGAAGCAACGTTCCGCAAGGGTCATGTAAATGATCGACTGACTGCAGTCTTGTGTTGAAAGGCATGATTGCCTTCACTTGACTGGACTACATATAATGTTCGCAACCTTTGTGGATCCCTAGGGTGACTGGCTACGTAATCGGAGGATGGTTTGCAAATTATTGTCCCTGATGAAGTCTGTCTGCAGATCTTTGAGAACAAGATCCCAAGAAGAATCTTTGGGTCGATAAAGGATACCAACAGTGGATAATGAAGATGTTCTAGAAAGAACACTGAACTGACCAGCTTATTTAAATCCCAACTAATTATAAATGTCCTGAAACTGAACAGACTATGCTGGCTGGGGCATGCAGAAAGAATGGAAGAGAACAAACAAACTAAAATGATGTATGCACAAGAGATGAAGGAAACATGACCAAGACAGAGGTGGAAAGAACATATAAGAGGATATAAAAAGAAAATGGCATCACCAACTGGAGAGAGAAGATTAGGAATAGAGACGAATGGAAGCGAACTTTATCTGCAGCAATGACCCTTCATGGCTCGGAAGGTGAAGAAGAAGTCTATGGGGAGCACAGCTTCTTTAGTTGTTCTACTTTCTGAAGAGCGATAGATGTCCTGCTTTTAATTTCCCGCATTGTATCTCCATTTTTCAGTTAGTAGTGATCCAAGATATTGAAAACTCTCCACTTCTTCCAATGTTTCCTCATTGATACGTATTTCAGCTGCCTTATTTATTTCCCTGATGAAGACAGAATTTTATTTCAGTGACGTAGAATAGTATGGGGAGGCTGGTTATACTGATGGTATAGTGTTGACCGGGTGGCGGAATGCACCGGCGAACTTATGTGTTAGAGATAATCGTTTTGCTATTCCTTCATGTGGTAGGTAGGCCACACAGGTTCAGCGTGTACAGGGTGGGCACGCTGGCTCATGTTGAATATAACTTATTAGTCTTGAACTATGAATAGCGTGTTGGGCGGATATGACCTGGACACACTGGCTCATCTAAGTTTTATGAAAATGTGTACCCATGTTCTCTCTCTCTCTCTCTTTGAACTTAAGTGCCCAGGGCACATGAGGCTTCCGCAAGGGTTTTCCACAAATGCCTGTCCTTTGCCTTTTTTTCTGCTCTTGCCCAGGTGAGCCTTCTATTGCTCAACATCCTTTCTGTTGTTCTTCTCCATGTCTCTTTTGGTCTACCCTTACTTCTGTTCCCCTGTGGTGTCCATCTTAGTCCTATTTTTGGTAGTGAGTTGTCAGTCATTAGGAGCACATGTCCCAACCATCACCAGCGTCTTTCCTCAATAATTGCTGTCAGTGGCTTCATCTGCATTTCTGCCAATAAGATGTTATTTCTTATGGTGTTTGGCCAAAATATTTTTTCTAATTCTTCGTAAACATTTAGTCTGGAAAGAATTCAACTTGTTTTCTATGGTTTTGGTGATTTTCCAGCATTCACTTCCATAGAGTAGTACACTTAGAACATTACTCTTAAATATCCTGATTTTCGTCTTCACGCTTATTTTTTAGATTTCCATATAGTCTGCAGCATAGCAAAAGCCTGGTTTGCTCTAGTAAATCTGCTGTTGATGTCCTCTCTGCTGTCTCCATTTTCTACTACTTTACTGCCAAGGTATACAAATTCATTGGTCTCCTGCACTAACTTGCTATCTACTCCAAGTACATTTCTATTGTTCACATTTTGCTTCATTAACTTTGTCTTTCCTACGTTGATCTTTAGTCCTATGTTGTTTGCATTCTGAGCTAGCTTGTTTATTTTGTCTTGCAGTAACCATGTTAGTGGTCCACTAATGATCGAGAAAAGAACTAGACTAGTAATTATTATATCCTGAATGGTACATGAATGGAATGTGTGTGTGCGTGAGTGAGTGAGTGAGTGAGTGAGAGAGAGAGAGATCCTCAAATCTGTGTTGGGAGTGGGAAATAACGAGTCTGGTTCTGTAAGATAGAGAATTACTAATATTTCGAGAACTTTCAGTCATATTCACAAGTCCTGTTTGTTGTTAAATCTGACTAAGTTCGGGCCGGAAAGTCTGAGTATCATGAGAAAGGTAGAAAGAAGTGTCTAGATCCTAACAGCGTGCGTGGTAACTGGCAAGAGCTGCAAGCAGTCAAGTCCCGAGAATTTACAGCCGAGCCGGGGAATATACAAACGGAAGGATGGAAAACATGAGGGAAGCTCAGACAGAATTCAGGCACAGATGGCTCAGATGGAGGACTCAGACAGAGATGGCTCAGATAGAGGATTCAGACAGAGAGGGGCCAGACAGAGGTGGCTCAGACATAGAAGTCAGAGATTGTTGGTAGTTGAGTTGGAGTTTTTCTAGACATGATTGTTAAGTAGAATGTGTTGTCATAGCTGGTTGCAGGAGAACAGTTGCTCCAGTCATGTAAGGTATTGTTTGCCCCATTGGACACATTGAAGAAGTTTTGTGATATCAGGAGAGGTTCTCCTACTTTTTAGTGTAGGACTTAGGATGGAAGTGTTGCAATATTTTGGAGATGATTTAAGAGATTGGAACTGTGTGCTTATTTGAACTGAAGTCTGTAAGTATGCTACAACAGTGGTTATATGCCTAGTGACCTGCTTAAATCCACGTTTATAGCATTACCAAAGAAACCAGGTGCAAAGGAAAGTGATGACCACCGGACTATCAGCCTCTCATGTCACATAACACTACTTCTGAGAATCGTTATGAGAAGAACAAGGAAAAAGATAAAAATGGAAACAGCAGATGAACAGTTTGGATTTGTTGAAGGAAAGAGAACACACAACGCCATTTATGCGTTAAGAACACTAACAGAAAGAGCTTTTGAAGTACAGAAAGATCTCTACTTATGCTTCATTGATTACACCAAGGCATTCAACAAGGTGAAACATAATGAAATTATTAAGGAAGACATCAATATATACGGTAAAGACCTGAGGATTGTAAAACATCTATACTGACAGCAATTCGAGTTGAAAATAGAACTGGAAAATATCAACCTATAAAACAAGGGATGCGACAAGAATGTGTAGTATCCCCAGACCTTTTTTCTCTGTACAGAGAGAATATTCTAAGAACGATCATCACAGAACCAAGCATGAAAACTGGAGGATACAATATTAACAACCTTCGGTATGCTGACGACACAGTACTGATAGCTGAGAACCAACAACATCTGCAAAATCTCTTGGATAAAGTCGCCAAAGAAAGTGAACAGAAAGGCCTTACTTTGAACATCAAAAAGTCAGAGACTATGATTATATCTAAGAAACAGAATCCACCAACATGCAGTATAAAATTAAACGAAACTATTCTAAAGCAGGTGCACAAATTCAAATACCTTGGAGCAGTAATAACTTCAGATGGGAAATGCAGAACAGAAATTAGGAACAGAATAGGCCAAACAAAGACTGCATTTCAGAGAATAAGAAACATATTAGCCAACACATCCTTATCAATGAATGTTAGAAAACGAGTCCTAAAATGCTATATTGAACCTATCTTGTTATATGGAAGTGAATCATGGACAATAGGCAAGTCTGCACAAAAATCATTGGAAGCAGCAGAAATATGGTTTATTAGAAGAATGTTGCGAATTCCCTGGATATAAAAAATAACTAATGAAGAATGTATGAGAAGAGCTGGAGAGACAAAAAACCTTGTCAAAAAGATAGAGAGACAATGTACTTTCATAGGACATGCAATGAGAAGAGGGGCCATAGAAAATATTATAACAACAGGAAAAATAGAAGGAAGAAGATCAAGAGTAAGACCAAGAGAAATGATACTGGACAGTCTGGCGTGAGAGGAGATCACCAACTGAACTGATGGCCTGCATGAAGGATCGTGTACTCTGGAGAAACATAATAGCCAACATCAGTCGGCACGGCACCTGATGATGATGATGTATGTCTGGAGTCATACTTTGTTCCTATGTTGAGATAATTCCTTGATGGGACACTTGGTTCTATGTATTTTTTTATTTTTGCATTTGAATTCTTGACTGAATGCATTCCTCATCTCATCATCCACATCTATTCTCATATTAAAACTTCCTTACTTCTTGGAAACTATATACTGGCGACTGTTGTGACAACATGTTCCATTCCTTGTGTTGTATCATGGAATGACAGGCTATTATTAGTCTTGTGGTCAAGGACATGTATATTACCAGCTTGTGAAGTTGGTGAGAACATGTGATGTGCTGTTACTTTGAGTTTAGTAACAACTTAGTGGATACCAATTCTTGGAATAGCTAACATGAGTAGTAAAGAGAAAGCTAATGACACTCCCACTCTTTCAGTAAAACACAGCTGGCATTTCTAACTTGTTATTTCAATAGTCAAGGTAACTGCTTCATAAAGCTATCCTATTTTAATAGCCAGTTTTAACCACAGGCAGTTCTAGGTCATTAACTATCAACAATAACCAGTTCAAGGTCATTAACTGTCGACAAAAACCAGTTCTGCATCACTGACTCAGTTTATCAAAACCAGTTTAGGTCAGTCACTACACCACACCACACCACACCACACCACCACACACCAGGAACGTACATGCACGCACACACACAAGCAGTCATTGAGGAAAAAAAATAACATTATGTTTTAAAGTTATTTTTTATTAATTATTTAACTGCCGTATATGCAAATATACAATATGTAATAGGTGAAAAACAAACATTATTTGTAGTTTTACATGTCTGATATACACAACTGTTCTACCTACAAGACCTGCATGACTGTTCTACCTACAAGACCTGCATGACTGTTCTACCTACAAGACTGTTCTACCTACAAGACCTGCATGACTGTTCTACCTACAAGACCTGCATGACTGTTCTACCTACAAGACCTGCATGACTGTTCTACCTACAAGACCTGCATGACTGTTCTACCTACAAGACCTGCATGACTGTTCTACCCACAAGACCTGCATGACTGTTCTACCCACAAGATCTGCATGACTGCTCTACCCACAAGACCTGCATGACTGCTCTACCCACAAGATCTGCATGACTGTTCTACCCACAAGACCTGCAAGATCACTCTAGTCACAAGACCTGCATGACTGTTCTACCCACAAGATCTGCATGACTGCTCTACCCACAAGACCTGCAAGATCACTCTAGTCACAAGACCTGTTATGGTCAACATGAAAATTATGTTCATTTCATTTGTGACCTCTGGGTTGAGTCCACATTTTAACAACTTGTTTTCTGTAGAACTGAGTTCCTTGGTTGTCTTGGTTATCAATTCTTTTACATGATCAGCATGTGATCAGTCAACCCATCTCTCTATGCTTTTATTTCCTAGAATTTCCAGGTTCTGTCTTCACAGAATAAACTCTTTCCTTCAAAATGTGTGAACATGTTAGCATGGCTAATGCTGCCTCCAGCATGATCTCCTGTGCATTCAAACTGGGCCGCAGAAATAAAACACAAACAAGTGTTTGAAGTGCTGTGTGAAAAATAATGACAGATGAAGACAGCACAGAACTGACTATACTCATTACATTGCTTACTTGATAAAACTACACTCATCTTTACATTGCTTTACTTGATAAAACTACACTCATCTTTACATTACTTTACTTGATAAAACTACACTCATCTTTACATTGCTTTACTTGATAAAACTACACTCATCTTTACACTGCCTTATTTGATAAAACTTCTACATGAGCCATCTGAAAGTAGATGGAGATGTACGGTTCACTTTTACAAAAAAGATAGATTGAGGAAAGTGGGCCAAAACAGTAATGGCAGAAAGCCAGAAGAGCATATACAGATGAACAACATATAACAATCCAATATTTTTAAAGGATCACATACAAAAACAAGACAACAGATAAAAACATGAAAAACAGATGGAAAATATACAATATATAGTACACAACTTACATAGATTAAATGTGAAAACTATTTAAGGAAACAGCTTTATTAGTTAATGAGCACACAGTTGTGATGTTTCAGTTTACATCATAATCATAAAAAAAAGATAACAGGTCAAAGAAGTAGGGAAAGAAGAAGAAATATAAATATCAGTGACACAAGCAAACAAGAAAGGAATAAAAAAGAAAGAAAACAAAGGAAGCACTTTGCTGTTACCTAAGCTGTGTCCAAGCATGTACATGGTGGAACATTGTGACTGTCTAAATGACATCAGCTTCTACTTGCTTCAAGATGTTCTAGGAACAACAATTTGTACTCAGACAGTGTGAACGAAGAAGAAGAAGAAGATCACTTCTACTGTTAAATAGTCTAACAGCTGTCATGATAACTACAACCAAAAACTTCTACAGCCATCAGAATACCTACAAGCAAAACTTCACAGCCGTCATCATATGTATTATACAGGTCTTTTGAGTTGAGCAGTCATGCAGGTCTTGGCAGGACAAGAACCTATGAACCTACAAATCATATCTAGGAAGTGGAGGTGGACTGGCCACACTCTGAGGAAACATGACACCAACATAGCAAGATGGGCATTGACATGGAATCCTCAAGGAAATAGAGAACAAGGAAGACCTAGACATACTTGGAGAAGAGAAATTATGACAGTGCTCAGAGACAAGAGATGCACATGGAAGGAAGCAGAGAATAATTCAAAGAACAGGGATGGCTGGAGAGCCTTTATCTGTGGCCTATTGTCTCAAGGGACTGAAAGGTGATGATGATGATATGTATAACCAACAGCTGCATAGCTGTCATGATATCTACAACCAAAAGTTGCACAGCTGTCATGATACCTACAACTAAAAGTTGCACAGCTGTCATGATATGTACTATATAAACATTTGTTCTCATCATAGTATACATAAACTGAAACTGCCTAAGTTCTGGACTAACAAATAAATATGTGGACACTAAAGGCCACGAGTAAATAAAATTATATATGTAGCATGTAAAGGTTCAGCTAAGTCTACTAAGAAAAAAAACAAAACAAAACAACTTTAAGGTCAAAATTTGTCTATGTTTCTCGTGCATATGGCCTTAATGGTGAAGATGGTGGAGGTAAGGATGAAGCTGTCTCCCCAAATACATTTGAGTAGGAGTTCTTGAGAAACTGTACATAGTTCTGCATAGAACGGTTTGTAGAGTGGCACTGTTCAAGTCTGTCTCTCAGGTCATACAGTCTAGAGTTAAACTTTCGCTCATTCTATAGAGACAGAGCAAAAATCCTATATCAGATACAGACAATGTGAGTTATGACAAGTTTCAAACATATACAAATAACAACATACACAGGCACACAATATGGAAACATACACAGACACACAATATGAAGACATACAAACAACATACACAGACACATAATATGGAAACATACAAACAACATACACAGACACATAATATGGAAACATACAAACAACATACACAGACACACAATATGGAAACATACAAACAACATACACAGACACACAATATGGAAACATACAAACAACATACACAGACACACAATATGGAAACATACAAACAACATACACAGACACACAATATGAAGACATACAAATAACATACACAGACACACAATATGAAGACATACAAACAACATACACAGACACATAATATGGAAACATACAAACAACATACACAGACACACAATATGGAAACATACAAACAACATACACAGACACATAATATGGAAACATACAAACAACATACACAGACACATAATATGGAAACATACAAACAACATACACAGACACATAATATGAAGACATACAAACAATATACACAGACACACAATATGAAGACATACAAACAACACAGACATATAATATGAAGACATACAAACAACACAGACACACAATATAGATAGCAACATGTGGTGAGATACTGACAGAAAATATCAAGAGCTATATAGAACACCACAATATGGAGATATAAACATGGAAACATACAGACAAGTAAACTTGGAAACATACAGACAAGTAAACATGAAAACATACAGAAAAGTAAACATGGAAACTCACAGACAAGTAAACATGGAGACATACAGACAAGTAAACATGGAGACATACAGAAAAGTAAACATGGAAACTCACAGACAAGTAAACATGGAAACATGCAGACAAGTAAACATGGAGATATACAGATAAGTAAACATGGAGACATACACGGTCCAACAATTAAGTAATGAGACTGATTTTACTATGTTCAACACAAAAATGCCATCTATGAAGCAAAGCATGGAATCAAAAGAGGCAACCTTCACCTATGATCTGGCAACCTTTCATCGTTGGCCGATAAGCAGATAACAAACAAGCCACCATTTTGTTGACCTAGTTAGAGGTGCACTGTCACATAACCAGCATGGAGCTTCTTCTTCTTCTTCGTGCTCACACTGGCGATGATGCGTGGTACCCTGATTTTTGCAATGCGCCTTTTGGCTGTGTTCCTCAGAGTTCAGCACCTTTCCTTGCCAGGGCAGATTGTGGTCTTGCTCGGACTGCCATGAAGACAGTGGTGTAGGCTGGCCTGGCCAAAACTTTTTTTCCAGCCTCTGGTGGCTGTACTTAAGCAACTTCTCCATGTCAGATCCAGCGTGCAATGCTGGCTGGCCAGACAGCTTTGAGACAGTTCCTCAGAGACACTCCAAATCTGGACTGAAGAATCTGATGAGTGCTTCAGCAATATCCATTCCCCAACACCTATAGTCTGCTGGCTCTGTTTTGTTTACATCATTCTGATAGCCATTGTTGTAAAGACCAATAGGCTTGTCACGCCCTGAATTCATTGGTTTCCAACCAGATTTTCCTCATCCCCACTGGCGATATCCATGTCCCCATCCGTCCACCAACCTGACATTACATTTTACAAAAATAACAATTACAATTATTGTTGATTGCAACAGGTTTCTGGGCTACAGAAGTAGGTCAGAGTTTTTAAGCAAAACAGATCTATGTTCCCTGTCTTACAAAGACTATGTTAAGATAAGTGTGTTCTTAACAGCTGTTCCCATGGGGAGCATGGAGCAAAAAAGCTAACATTAAATTCTGTTTAAAACTCGGAAAAAGTGCCACTGAGACAGTTGAATTGATGTGATAAGTTCAAGGGGATAATTATTTATCTCGTGCACAGATATTCAGGTGGTATTCACGATTCAAAAGTGGTGTGGAAACGATTACAAATGCAACTAGACATGGACGCCCAATTTCTGTTCCTAATGAGGAACTCATTGCAAAAGTCAGAGAACGGATACAAGAAGATCATTGTTTGACTGTGAGGATGATGGCAGATGAATTTGGTGTTAACTGAGAGACCATTTGTAAAATTTTAGTGGAAGATTTGGGCAAGAAAAAAGTTGTTTGCTGGTTTGTACCACAATCATTGTCTGATGATCAAAAACATCAGCGTGTTGAGTATGCAAAAGACAACATCAAAACATGTCGCAGAAATAAACATTACTTAAATCTGATTGCTGCAGAGGATGAAACATGGATTTTCTGCTATGATCCCATAACTAAAGCCAAAGTGTTCAGTGGAAGTCATCATCATCACCAAAAGGCAAAAAAAATTTCATCTTCAAAAGTCGAACATGAAGACAATGTTGGTGTGCTTTTACGACAGCAAAGGAGTTATTCACAAAGAATTTATTCCGGAGAGGCAGACTGTCCTGCCAAAGTTTAGTTAAGTATTTTGAAATGCCTATTGAAAAGGATTCTCCGAGTCCGACCCGAATATTCAACACCTGGCAGTTTTTTCCTTCTTCATAATAATGCACCGGCTCACCGGGAGGTAGTTGTGCAGGAATTTTTGACCCAAAAATAAGTGTGTGTTCTCAGCCATCCACCCTATTTCCCAGATTTGTCTGCATGCGATTATTTTCTATTCCTAAAATTAAAGTTACTATTGAAAGGATGCTTCTTTGACAATACTGATGACATCCAAAGGGCCGTAAGATGGAGTTTAAGTGCCATATCAACAGAAGAATGGCAGAGGTCAATCCAGTGTTTGTTAGATCGTGCCACTTGCTGTATCAATGCACATGGGGCTTACTTTGAATAAAATACAGGTTATACCTTCAACTGTTGTTTATTTTATTTTTTATGGAATTAGTTTCATTACTTAATTGTCGGACCTTGTAAAGACAAGTAAACATGGAGATATGCACAACAAAATATGCAGACAAACAGACAAGATAATTTAGAAAAAGTACAACAAAAACTGGGCGCCTCAGTGGTGAAGTGGTTAAGTGCACCAGTAACCTAGCTGTAGAAACAGGTACCTGACTTCTGGGGTTGGGGAAGGAAAGGCAGCCAGGGTGTGATACTGACCATATCACCCTCTAGTGAGCTCACAGGTCAAGGAAAATATGGGCACTAACACCATATCCCTGTGTGCCTCTAAGGCATGATAGTGTTACCTTTACAGCAAAATATGAAGACATACAGACAAGTGAATGCAGGGACATACAAGTTAATTTAGAGATAAACACAGTAAAATATGGTGACATATAGACAAGTAAACATGGAGACATTAGTTCATGTGAAGATATACAGATAATAAGTAAACGTGGAGACACTAGTTCATGTGAAGATATACAGATAAGAAGTAAACGTGGAGACACTAGTTCATGTGAAGATATACAGATAAGAAGTAAACGTGGAGACATTAGTTCATGTGGAGATATACAGATAAGAAGTAAACGTGGAGACATGCACAGAAAAACACAGGGAGAGACATGGAAATAAATATGGAGGCATACGCTAGCATGTGGACAGAAAAATATGCAGACAATCAGTGAAATAAACATAATGACAGAAAAATAAAGACATATGGAGAAATAAACAGAGAGATAAATCATCATCAATTCAGGTGCCGTGCCAACTGGTGTTGGCTATTATGTTTCTCCAGAGTACACGATCCTTCATGCAGGCCATCAGCTCAGTTGGTGATCTCCTCTCACACCATCCTGTCAGACTGTCCAGTATCATATCTCTTGGTCTTACTCTTGATCTTCTTCCTTCTATTTTTCCTACTGTTATAATATTTTCTATGCCCCTCTTCTCATTGCATGTCCTATGAAAGTACATTGTCTCTCTCTTATCTTTTTGACAAGATTTTTTTGTGTCTCCAGCTCTTCTCATACATTCTTCATTAGTTATTTTTGCTGTCCAGGGGATTCGCAACATTCTTCTAATAAACAACATTTCTGCTGCTTCAAATGATTTTTGTGCAGACTTGCCTATTGTCCATGATTTACTTCCATATAACAAGATAGGTTCAATATAGCATTTTAGGACACGTTTTCTAACATTCATTGATAAGGATGTATTAGCTAATATGTTTCTCATTCTCTGAAATGCAGTCTTTGCTTGGTCTATTCTGTTCCTAATTTCTGTTCTGCATTTCCCATCTGAAGTTATTACTGCTCCAAGGTATTTGAATTTCTGCAACTGCTTTAGAATAGTTTCGTTTAATTTTATACTGCATGTTGGTGGATTCTGTTTCTTAGATATAACCATAGTCTCTGACTTTTTGATGTTCAAAGTAAGGCCTTTCTGTTCACTTTCTTTGGCGACTTTATCCAAGAGATTTTGCAGGTGTTGTTGGTTCTCAGCTATCAGTACTGTGTCGTCAGCATACCGAAGGTTGTTAATATTGTATCCTCCAATTTTCATGCCTGGTTCTGTGATGATCGTTCTTAGAATATTCTCTCTGTACAGAGAAAAAAGGTCTGGGGATAGTACACATTCTTGTCGCACCCCTTGTTTTATAGGTTGATATTTTCCAGTTCTATTTTCAACTCGAATTGCTGCTTCTTACTGCCAGTATAGATGTTTTACAATCCTCAGGTCTTTGCCATCTATATTGATGTCTTCAAGCACTTTAATAATTTCATTATGTTTCACCTTGTCAAATGCCTTGGTGTAATCAATGAAGTATAAGTAGAGATCTTTCTGTACTTCAAAAGCTCTTTCTGTTAGTGTTCATACAGCATAAATGGCGTTGTGTGTTCCCTTTCCTTCAATAAATCCAAACTGTTCATCTGCTATTTCCATTTTCATCTTTTTCCTTGTTCTTCTCAAAATGATTCAAGTAGCTTTGTTATGTGACATGAGAGGCTGATAGTCCAGTGGTCATCACATTCCTTTGCACTTGATTTCTTTGGTAATGCTATAAAAGTGGATTTAAGCAAGTCACTGGGCATATAACCACTGTTGTAAATGTCATTCAGTAACTTGGTTATTATTTTTATTCCTATCTCCTCTAGTGCCTCTATTTCTTCTATTGTTATATTATCAGGCCCAGTCGCTTTTCCTTTCTTCATGTGTTTGATGGCATCTATGATTTCATCTTCAAGTATTGGTGGTCCATCACAGTTTTCAGTATCTGGTGATAATTCTGGTCTTTCTCCTCCATATAGCTCACTGATGTACTCTGTCCACCTGTCCACAATGTATTCTTTTCCCATTAACATTTTACCTTCTTTTGACTTCAGGCATCTTGTGGCATATTTTGTTTTCCTGCCTGTGAGTTCACTAATGTTTGTGCATGTTTTTGCTGTCTTTATTATGAGAGTCCTCTATTTTTCTGCACTGTTCATTTAACCACACTTCCTTTGCTTCTCTGCATTTGTGTCTTATTTCTTTATTTATCTTGCTATATTTTTCCTCGTTATTTTTACTACTCCTCCTCTTGTCCATCAGTCCTGAAATGTTGTCTGTCATCCATTTATTTTCAGGGGCTCTTTTTTCGGTGATATAATCTCTTAACATTGTCCATTGTTCATCTATACTATTTATCTTTGCTATTGCAATGTATCTATTTGTTATAATAACTCTGTATTGTTCTTGCAGTTCTTGGTCATTTTTAAGAAGTTTTGTATTAAGTTTGATGTTTCTCACTTTTCTGCCTGCTTTCTTTAGCTTTATTCTAATTTTTCCACAGAGTGGATCATGGTCACTATTGCAGTCAGCTCCTGGCATGGTTTTTGTTGTCAGTAATGCATTCCGGAATCGTTTGTTGATTAATATGTAGTCTATCTGGTTAAAAGTCTTTTTGTCTGGGCTGCACCACGTTGCCAGTCTTCAAGGATGATGTTTAAACCAGGTGTTTCCTACAACCATGCTATGTATTCTTGCCCATTCAATTTATTTACTACCTCTGTCATTCCTCTCCCCCAGTCCATAGTCACCAATAATGTCTGAAGTTCTTCCTTTACCAACTTTGGCATTAAAATCTCCCATGACTAACTTCATGTGACTTTGTGTGTTTTAGGGCTGTCTCCATGTCATTATAAAATAGCTGTACATCTTCTTCAGAACTTTCAGATGTTGGAGCGTACACCTGTATAATATTTATGCTTACTGGTCATCCTTTCAGTTGGGCTAGAAGGACTCAGTCCAAGATGTTCAAATATCCTACAACTGTCCTTGCTGTTTGTTCGTCAAATATTATTCCTACTCCTTGTTCATGTTTCTCACTTCCTGAATATATTATTGTATATTTATCAGTTTATCTTTCCTGCACCTGTCCATCTAACTTCACTCATTCCTAATATGTTGATCTACAGATATCCAGAGAGATATACAAACAGCAAAATATGAATGAATGAACTTGTGAAGAATTTGAACACTTAAACCTATTCAACATTCTATCTTTTACTACTCAACTTTCAGGTTAAAGCATTCATTGAACATCACTTTACTAGTTGTATTATATAAGTGTAATGAATAACATATACAAAATGAACAACTAATAATATAAGTTCTCATCCATAGACTCAAGAATATAACAAACAAATAAAACATATTTTACACTGTCACATATTAATTATAGACAAATTGAAAAACAAACAGATTCACTTAACAGACGTATTTGAGCTACTCTGTAAATGTACTATGACTGTTTGAACAGCAATGTATGAAGACAGCAAATGTCTCAATGGGGCATGTAATCACAATCAAGCAAGTATTGAAAAAGTCTGAAATTATATTACGGAATCCCTTATGAGTTTTAGGCAGAAAGGAAGAGTATTCCACAGACAAGCAGCAGAGTAAGAAAGGTTTTTCTTGTATAAGTCAATCCTAGTTTTGGGAAAAGAAGAAACAAATGTTTACACATTTGGTTATTTCCTGAGTTAGATTTGAACACTGACCACAAATAAAGTGGAGTGTTTATAATCAACTTGGCTTTATTGAGTTTTTATCTTATATCCTTCCTGTGCCGCTAAACGTCACATAGGGGTCACAAGGTAGTTCACCAATTTTTTCCTGTCTTCGGGGAGTCTTTCAACCTCATCAAGGGATTTATGTCTGTTAATTTAGCCCCTCTTAACAATGTCCTCTTCTGAGTTTCACATGGTCTGCCTCTTTTTCTTTGGGGTGTTGTGTTCCATTTAATAGCTTGTTTTGGGATTCTCTGACTGTTTCTCTGAGTTTTTAGGGAGACAGAATTTTAAAACATTTGTGTTGATCTGTACATTGTGCTGTGTGCTCGTCATTAACAAATTATTCTGTTTCTTTCTCAAGTCAGTAAAGTCTCTTTGTATGTGACGCCAACCAATGGAGACATACAGAGACATGTAATCATGTAACATATGCACAGCAATTTTGAAGGCATGCAGGCACCACATCATAAAGGTTTATTGATAACAAGATGTATTTTTCCTCTCTCTCCGTTACCCACCTACCTTTCCACACACACGCACACCATACGAGGGGTGATTGGCATAAGGTACAATGGATTATTTGTGGACAACTTTTTTGAGTTATTTCTCAACATAGTCCACTTGCAAGTTTATGCACTTAGTCTAGCGATCCTGGAGCGTACAGATCCCTTCTTTATAAAAGTCAGCATATTGTGTCAGTAGAAAGTGGTCTACAGCATGAATGATGTCATCATCTGAAGCAAATATGCGACCACTGAGCTCTTTTTTGAGTTTGGTAAACAGGTAATAGTCCAACGGAGCCAAATCTGGGGAATAAGGAGGATGTTCAAAAAGCTGGAAGCTGCATTCATGGATAGCAGCCATTGGCACTGCCGACTTGTGAACTAGAGTATTGTCTTGATGAAAGAAGACTCTTCTCGTCAATTTCCCTTGATGCTTTTCCTTCAATTTGACCCGCAGTTGCTTCACAAGATTAGCGTAATAGGTCCCGGTGACCATTCTGCCTTACGAAGATAGTCTACCAATAGCACACCTTCTGAATTCCAAAAGATGGAAGCCATCACTTTACCTGCAGACAGAACCACCTTTGCTTTCTTTGGAGGTGGGGACCATGATGTTTCCGCTGCTTTGACTGTTCTTTGGTTTCTGGTTGAAAATGATGAACCCAAGTCTCATCTATAGTCACAAATTGCTGAAGACACTTTTCAGGATCTGCATAAAAATGGCCAAGATTGTTTCTTTGACATGTTGAGACGCTGTCATTTGTGATCAGCTCCAAGAAGTTTTGGGACCCGTCAAGCGGAGACTTTTGTAATATGAAAATCATCGTGAATAGTAGCATGAACATGTTTCTGTGAGATGCCTAACTCAGTGGCAATGTCCAACTCAGTAAGTCGTCGATCCTCCATTATCATGTCATGGATTCTGCCGGTGGTTTCATCAGTAGTTACCATTCTTGGTTTTCCTGGACAGAGATCATCTTCCAGACTCTCCCTTCCATGTTTGAATTGAGCTGCCCACTTCTTCACTCTGCTGTAAGAAGGGGCACTCTCTGCTAGAGTCTCCACCATATCCTCATGGATCTCCTTCAATGATAAGCCCTTGATGCAGAGGTAGCGAATGACTGCTGGATGAGAAATTTTATCCACTTTTTCAATTTCTGCCACCCCGTACCACTTCAGTAGCCTGTAAAAAAAAAATTGGCTGCAGTTAATTTCTTGAAACTTTTAATCTTACATTAACCTGATCTACAAATGCACCTAATATCAACAAGTATTTGTAACTTATGCCAAGAACTTATCAATCACCCCTCGTATTTATGACCCATTCCAAACTGCACAAATGAGATTTACATACTTCCTCTTTCTCCCGTTTCATTCTGGCTTGTTCAGTTCGCAGCTGGCTTAACTGTGTCTCCAGGTCAATAATTCTCGTCTGATATGTTCGTTCCTATTCCCAGAAATGAAGTTAAATAAAAATAAACTCATCAGTCATATAAGCACAAGTTTTCTGAGATTAAAACTTCTCTGTGACATTATATTTTAATAAGTCATCCGTGGCATGCTGTAAAAAAATGCACAAGATAAAATGGTTTTAAAAAACAAAGATTTTTGGACGATTATAAACAAATTCAGATAGTGACTGTTTCTTAGAAAATGAAAATCATAAACAACACTAAACAGTCATGCAGCATGGATTCAGAAATGCCTGTCTGCCAGATATGAAAATGTATATCTAGTGAAATATGTGTAAATAATGATTTCCAACACACCAGATTTATAATATTTCTTTTTTCCTGTAACTCCATAAAATGCATATGAAATGTTTCCTGTATGAGAATGTATTAATTTCATGTAGTTCCATAAAGCAGAATGTGGAGTGTATGGAAAGAAAGGATTTATTAATTATTTACTTATTCAGTTTTTGCTTTTTCATGCATATTATTATGTCCAATAAATAACAAATGCTGAATGTCTGTGACTGAATGAAAGTTGTATGATGATGGACAGAACGGTAGATGGGCCTGCATGCCCAATTCATAACCCTTTGAAAATAAAGTTCGTTCATTCATTCCTCAAACATGCCCACTAAAGATGCCAAGCCTGAACATTCATAAACATTATTGGCAACCTGTACGTTATGCCTAAAGGCAGACAGATGAAATGTTCAGATTGTATTATTCCAATATCTACAGGGTGTTTTTAAAATCTCACTACAGTTTCTATGAAAAAAAATTTAAAAATGAAGTAAATGATGTCATCACAAAATGTGTCCAAAAAAGTCATTTAATTAGTTACAATAGTGACTGCAATGATACAATGGTGTTTTGGGTTAGGTGGACTGTACCACTAAAATATTCATTATAATAGGTGTTGGAAATGTCCACCACGGGCTTCAAGACATGACTGTACACATCTCTTCATACTGTCAAATACCTTGTGCAACATGTCTTTTGTTATTTCTTGAATGGTAATTCTGACTGGTTCTTTCAGGTCCTCAATTGTTTGTACATTATTTTTGTAAACATTTCCTTTCAAGAAACCCCATAGATAATAATCTAATGGATTTAGATCCGGAGAACGAGCAGGCCAAATTCCACGAGATATATTATGTGATTTGCGAAAATTTCTTCCAAAAAACCGTGTGTTGCTCTAGCTGTGTGTGCAGTTGCACCATCTTGCTGGAACCATGCTTCTTCAATTTCACATTCATTCAGCTGTTCTAAAAAAAGTTCCAAAATGTCAGTACGATACTGATTGGCATTTATAGTGTTGTTGAAGAAAACTGGTCCAATTAAATGTTTTCTACCAACAGCACACCATATTCCAATTTTCGTATCGTGCAGTGGCGCTTCATGAAATGCATTGGGATTAACACCGCTCCAAATATGATTATTTTGGCTATTAATGTATCCAGATAGATGAAACCATGCCTCATCAGAGAAGAATGTTAAATTGAGAACTGACTCGTCTTCTTCAGATAAAAATGCTTGAAACCATGTGAAGTAGTTGACTCTGGATTGATTGTCACACTCTTTTAATTCAGACACAACAGAAATCTTGTATGGATGAAAATTTAACTGATGTTTAAGAATGTTGTGCACTGTGCTCAGTGATACGTTCTTGCAACATTTTCCTTAAGGACTTGCATGGACTTTTAAGGATTCTGTCTTGGATATCCAGACATTTTTCTTCAGACACAGCAGGTCTACCAGGTCGCGGAGCATCTTCCACAGTTCCTGCATCACGAAAATTATTCAACAAATTTCTAACCCTAGTGCGATGAGGAGGTTGTTTATCTGGAAATTTTGCTATAAACCTTTGAACAACCATCCGTGTGTATCGAACGCCATTTCAAAACACTTGTTCAACCAAAAAAATTACTCCAGAAGATGGCAACCATTCACTGCATTTTTCTTCATGACTGATTGTGCAGCACATTTTTTATGATGTCATTTTCTTCATGTTTACATAGAAAGTGTAGTGAGACTTTAAAATCACTCTGTACTTATTACTGTACTATTATGAGATGACAGAGTTCTGCTCATATATTGCATCATTTCAGTATCTACTGATTACTGTATTGTTAAGAGACCACAACCAATGTTGCTAATATGCATTTTGAACACTATCATCATGTATGCTGCTATTTCCAGCATACAAGGAAAGTTGCTGACATCAGAGAAGCATCAGCAGCAAGAACTGCCAGAGCACTGATATAGGGCAGCTTTAGATGCCACAAGACATCAAACCCTAACACCAAATGCCAAAATCTGCACAATGAACGAGCAGATAATATTCAATTCCTGACCTTTTTTCTCAAGATGGATGCTGTCTTTCTGATGAATCAAGGTTCCATTTCTCCAGTGCTGACAGTGCTCACACTGAATACAACATAAATCAAAGTTCTGTACTGGCAACACTGACAGCAGAATGTACTCACACAGAATACAAATAAATCAAAGTTCTGTACTGGCAACACTGACAGCAGAATGTACTCACACAGAATACAACATAAATCAAAGTTCTGTACTGGCAACACTGACAGCAGAATGTACTCACACAGAATACAACATAAATCAAAGTTCTGTACTGGCAACACTGACAGCAGAATGTACTCATACAGAATACAACATAAATCAAAGTTCTGTACTGGCAACACTGACAGCAGAATGTACTCATACAGAATACAACATGGTAGATGAATTGTGATTCTGGAAAGATATCAGTATGAAGTAACATGTTTAACGGCCTGGGGTGCAAGCAGCTACTTTCACTCTCTGCTAATGTTCACTAACAACATTATTCCTGCGCATTGATATGATGATGACATAATATATGCACACGTGCCCCTGCTAACAGCACAATATGAAGGTTTCATTTTCCATCATTTTGTCCATCTGAAAAACAGTTTTTCCAGTAGAATGGAATCTGTGTTGTGCAGTGGCCAACTGTGTCATGTGACTGAAAACTGTTGTTTAGAACTGTTTGGACATAATGGGATGTCATATACCGTAAAAGAAGGAGCAGAAGACATGGAATGCAATGGCAATTACTTTCATTCAGTATTAATAAGTTCATATATTTGTTGCCAAAGTACTCAGAAGATGGCTCAACTCAGATGTGAATCACATTTATATTTTGTTTCCCTTATCTTTAAAGGAAATGTTAACAAGACCACAGCACAGCCTACAAATTTAGCTCACTTATTCTTATCTTCTCAATATTTTCTGTAATGTACATTTTAACTGCCTCAGAGTTCAACAACTTATCTTTAACATATCTATGTTAACTGTATTTTTCAATTATATTCAATTTGAATTCATACTCGGGCAATGACAAGATTCAAATAATTGTTTTAAAAAATGTCAAATATCTAAACAACTATTTATGCTGGAGTGCACAAATAAAAAAAGCTGCAAATATGTAATACTTTCTGGACAGTTTTGACCTCTATATACAATATATACACAAAAATTACTCAATATTACTTCAATATACAAGAATGAATTGAAGTTCACCCCAACAATGACAATATCATAATAAATAAGAAAGAAAATGGCAGCTGGTGCCAACATTGTTAGATCTGGAGTGGGATAAACCAAACATCTATGACAAATACATGAAGCATGTGTTTTTTATTCTGTGATGGTGTCAACACTGATCATGAGGGCATATCAAATGAGTTATATACATGATCCTTACTGGAATCTCCATCTGATAACACTGTTCATACTCAGTTATTTTATACGTAATAACTTTGTTCATGCTTTTCCACTGTGTTGTAGAGTAATGTTTGGATGAGCTGTTTGATTGCCCCTAATAGTCTAGATGATAATCGCAACATCCATCAAACTATTGCTCAGTGAGTGTACAACACACACAAGTCAGTGCTCAATGTATCTAGTCTTCACACTTGGCAACAAATACAACACTGGCGAAGCAGGATACAACAATCTCTCTGTAATATCTCCTGCTGGAACATCAATCATTCCATGTCAAATTTTTTTTCTGATGTAATTATTTCTCAACAATATCAAAATTTTCAAACATTATGACAGTTTGCCAGTATGACATAACAAATATGACAGTTCTGATAACAGACAAAAAAACACTGATGAGCTCTGACCTTGGATGAGTACCTGTCTCTAGTTTGCTCACTTTGCTTACGCCCATCTGCCAGAGCGTTCTCCAGCTGTCGAGTCAGGCTGGCATTTTCTCTGGACTTTTCTTCCAGTTTCAGCTGTTCAACACAAAATATCACAACTTACTGTCTTGCTAACATGATCATGGAATGCTGTTTTGCTAACACAACCATGGAATGCTGTCTTGCTAACATGATCATGGAATGTTGTTCTGCTAACATGACCACGGAATGCTGTCTTGCTAACATGATCATGGAATGCTGTTTTGCTAACACGACCATGGAATGCTGCTTTGTTTACATGGTCATAGAATGCCGTCTTGTTTACGTGAAAATGAAAAAGTCTAGACACATTTTAAACAGATCATACAAGATACCAGATAAATAAAAACTCATCTCTGTAAGACACCCACATACATGTGTGCACATATAAAATAAGCAATCGCTGACAGAACACATACACACATGTATGCACATATTAAATGGATAATTGTTGAAAGAACTAACACACAGACATATAAAATGAACAGCTGGTAACAGAAGCGTGCGCACACACATACACAAGTGCATGTAAAATGAAGAAACTAACCGACTCTTGCTGGGCTGTGTCCTGTAGCTTGGTATGACTGGCTTGTAGCTCCAAATTTTGTTCCTCCAGCTCTCGTAGGCGCCTGTTATTAGACATGGGGAACAGAAATGTATGCTCTCTGCGCTCATACTTTTAGTAGTGATGATGACAGAGATAAAAATAGCTTATTACTTCCCAGCTTACCATGAGCCAACCCACCAACCACTCCCAGCTTACCATAAGCCAACCCACCAAGCACCCACACAGATTATGGTGTAGAGCATGTGCTCATTAATTAAAACAGTTCCTACTTTTGTTTTCAACAGTCTTAGCATTTTGTTGTCACAGCTTTATTGTAGTAGCTTTGTGTATATGAGGCTCATACTGAAAGTTGTGAGCAAAAATTTTTTAAAAATCAGAATTTATAGAGAAAATATAAATGTATCATCTTAATCTGTCTCCTTTTCTTTGTTTTTCAACATAATCTCCATTTCTCTGTTCACATTTTTCCCATGGCTCTGTAAGTTTGAAAATACCCTCCCGGTAGAATTCCGTTAAAGCTGACTGAAGGCACAGACACACTGCTTTCTGGACATTCTCTCCTGTGGGACCCAGTTGGCACAAACTTTTCTATAGCCCAGGGTTTCAATCATTTCCTATACTGCATTGTGTCCTATTCCAAGATTTACAGTGATTTCAGATACTGTGACACGTCTGTTTTCTTTAATGATGTCGTCAACCCTTTCCATGTTGCGTTCAGTGGAGGCAGTTCGAGGGCGACCGCTGCAAGGCATATCTTGGATTGGATGCTCGTGTGTCCATCTATGAAATGTTTCACCCACTTCTTAACACTGTTAGCACCCATACACACATCTCCATAAACAAGTTGAAGTCTTTGATGAATTTTAGCAATGGGGATTTCCTCTTTAACAAGGAACTCAGAAACGAAACTTCAGCACCTGCCATTTTGTTTATGCTCCACGTGGTCATGCGACACATGATGGTGATGCTATGTGACCTCTACATGAAGTGCAAAGGGATGCAGATTAAGACGATACATTTATTTTTTCTCTATCTATAAATTCTGATTTTCAAAAAATTTTTGCTCACGACTTTCGGTATGACCCTTGTATTTATAGTTTTGTATATATTTGTACCTAAAAACTATTTGTTCCATACAGTTGTATATTTAATTAGGGAATCTGTAATTGTAACTGTCCAAGATCAGAAATGTATGTTCTTTCAAACTCAATGAAGCACTGTCAAGGGACTGAACTGCACGTTAATTTTAACTTCAAGGATTTGATATTTTTAGACACAAATAATTTGTCCCCCCCCCCCCCCCCCCCCAGAACTCACAGATTCATAAACTAAAGAGCTTGTGCCATCAATTCTGAAAGGGGAAATTCATTCAAACAGCAGGAACCTACAAGACACTCCTATTTATAACACATGATAAATAGTGTATAAGTATACAACTATGCACAAAGCACTGCAGTAAAGCTGTCATATCAAAATGTATAAACTAGGAAAAAAAGTAGGAACAGCTTAATTATTTAACAAATACAAAGAAGAAGAATTAGAGAGAGGAGACAAAGTATAGGATCACATAAAAGTATGTTAATGAAATAACAATGAATGGAAAAATTAATCAAGAAATATAATTAGAATAAATCTGTTCTAATTATATTTCTTGATTAATTTCTTCATTTGTTGTTATTTCATTAACATAGTTTTATGTGATCCTATACTTTGTCTCCTCTCTCTAATTCTTCTTCCTATTTATAATAATTCAATTTTGTTATTTTATGTTAGTGATGATGATATGGCAGGTCTAACTACAAGTAAACCTAGCACCATTTTTCATGAATGACTGTGTGTATATGAGACGTAGAAGGTTGCTACACTATGAAGATGAAGACTTATAAGATTCTCACACCTCTCCAAGCTTTCATGTCTGGACTGTAGAGATCTGTTTGACTCCTGGGAATCTCTGCATCTGCTTTTGACCTCATCCAAATTCTCTGAGCTGTGCTCTAGCTGAGGATACAGAATATAAGCAACAAATGAATATAGACAGACTAACCTTTCAACAGAAAATGGTTGTTTACACATGATGGACACAAGTGCATCATTTCCTAGATAGAGACTGACCTACTAGCAGAAAAATGGTTGTTTACACATGATGGACACAGTTTGATGTATTATTTCCTGAAGAGAGAATGACCTTCTATGGAAAAAAAAAATGTCTGTCCAGTACCCTGATTCTTAATCAACCCAGGCCAACTAAATGAAACTATACTAAGACACTCATTCTGACTACATCAAAGTATACTAAGACACTCATTCTGACTACATCAAAGTATACTAAGACACTCAATTCATTCTGACTACATCAAAGTATACTAAGACATCTATTCTGACTAAATGAAAGTATACTAAGACACTCATTCTGACTACATCAAAGTATACTAAGACACTCAATTCATTCTGACTACATCAAAGTATACTAAGACATCCATTCTGACTAAATGAAAGTATACTAAGACACTCATTCTGACTACATCAAAGTATACTAAGACACTCAATTCATTCTAACAACAAAGAATATTAACCACTCACTCTGACTACATCAAAGTATACTAAGGCATCCATTCTGACTAAATGAAAGTATACTAAGACACTCATTCTGACTACATCAAAATATACTAAGACACTCAATTCATTCTAACTACATCAAAGTATAGTAAGACACTCAATTCATTCTAACTACATCAAAGTATACTAAGACACTCAATTCATTCTGACTACAAAGAATATTAAGACACTCATTCTGACTACATGAAAGAACATTAAGACACTCATTCTGACTACATTACAGAATACTAAGACATTCATTCTGACTACATGAAAGAATATTAAAACACTCATTCTGACTAAATCAAAGTATACTAAGACACTTTACGAAGAATCAGAAGAATATTTTGGCCAAATACCATAAGAAATAACATCTTGTTGGCAGAAATGCAGCTGAAACCACCGACAGCAATTAATGAGGAAATATGCTGGTGATGATTGGGACATGTGCTCCGAATGACTGACAACTCACTACCAAAAATAGCACTAAGATGGACACCACAGGGGAACAGAAGTAAGGGTATGAATGAATGAATGATCTTTATTTTAAAAGTGTGAAGAATTGGGTGCGGAGGCCCCATTTTACATTTTGCCCTTTATCACTTCATCTTTCATTCTTCCCACACACTTGATTTAATAAGGTAAAAAACCCACCCACACACACAGATATATATATATATATATATATATATATATATATATATATATATATATATATATATATATATATAATGCAAGATGAAACTTTGTGAAATATAAGTATACAGATTACATGAACAAAAATATCTAAGAATGCAAGATGAAAATATTACATTCACAAATATAGAATAATGAACTATATAAGAGACAACTGATCTAACAAGATAGTGCATATACACATCTACATGCACACGCATACAAACACACTTTTAATGGAGTTCTTCTAAAACAGAATTCTCTTTCTTCGTGTACTGTGTACTGTACTTGCTTGTATTACTGAACACTAAACTTGTGTTTGCACACACTCTGTTCTGTACTTTGCCTATTACATTTTAACATGAGCATTAGGCCCAGTGACACAACAGATGTTACATTGGTATACTCAGTGTAACAAGACAACCCAGATAACAAAAACCTCAACTACACATTAATACGTGACATGACCAGTTACCTGTAATCAACTAACTCAACACCACAGTTGACACTTAACATGAATCCAATAACCACAGCATTCAGCAGACACAAATCCGTAAATGTTTAATGATGAAATCCCATTTGTTTGATGTGTGTTGCAATGATGTGGAGCGTAAACTTGATGAGAATAATTACAAATGATCATAAAAAATATGTCCGGCGACTAACATCGCCATGGGACCAAGTCAGACATTCAACCTTGACAAAACATGCCAACTTCAAAATTCTACATGACTTTCAATCTGACATTACTACCTTGTCCAAAACGGGACAAATCAAACACACAATATACATGACTACTACAACATTTTCCCTAAAAAGAACAATACATCAACTACAACAATTTGTCCTAAAAAGGACAGTCCATCTAACTTACATACTGAACTAAAGAATCTCTACATCCCTTACTAGAATTAAAAACATCACAACCTGTCACTATACATTCTGACCCAAACTGTTCTCTCAAACTTGTTCATACATCCCGCCTATCAGAATCCACGTGACTCAGTTCTCCCTCGGAACATGAGATACTTCCTCCGTGCTTAGCATAAACAGATGAGTTGTGGTCTATTAGAATACAACAACAGGGTTTCTCACAAAACAATCTGTACAGAATAACATTCTGTTACACTTCTGACATTCCACTCACGCATATTTACTAAGATAATTTCTACCAAGACACAAGATCTAACAATTTCTGTTTAGAACTGTGTTCTTTTAGAACAGAATTCGGTGGCTGGTGAGTCAGGGTATGAGAGGCTATTAGACATTCTATGGAGGAATAACAGAGAGGATGTTGAGCAATAGAGGGCTCACTTGGGCAAGAGCGGAAAAAAAGGCAAATGACAGGCCTTGGGTACTTAAGGTTCAGAGAGATACTAAGACACTCATTTGGATTACAAAGAATACTAAGACACTCATTCTGACTAAATCAAAGTATACTAAGACATCCATTCTGACTACATCAAAGTATACTAAGACATCCATTCTGACTAAATCAAAGAATACTAAGACATCCATTCTGACTAAATCAAAGTATACTAAGACATCCATTCTGACTAAATCAAAGTATACTAAGACATCCATTCTGACTAAATCAAAGTATACTAAGACATCCATTCTGACTACATCAAAGTATACTAAGACATCCATTCTGACTAAATCAAAGTATACTAAGACATCCATTCTGACTAAATCAAAGTATACTAAGACATCCATTCTGACTACATCAAAGTATACTAAGACATCCATTCTGACTACATCAAAGAATACTAAGACATCCATTCTGACTACATCAAAGTATACTAAGACATCCATTCTGACTAAATCAAAGTATACTAAGACATCCATTCTGACTAAATCAAAGTATACTAAGACATCCATTCTGACTACATCAAAGTATACTAAGACATCCATTCTGACTAAATCAAAGAATACTAAGACACTCATTTAGATAAAATCAAAGATACTAAGACATTAATTTTGATAAAATCAAAGTATACTAAGACGTATAATAAAGAATCTGTGGAGAGGAGCAGACAGAACCACAAAAATAAGATTTTTAAGGGCATGCATCTTTCCCATCGCAACATATGCCTGTGAGACCTGGACACTTAACAAAACAGCTGAGAAGCACATAAATGCCTTTGAATGTAAATGCTATAGAAGAGTTCTCCAAATATCGTGGACACAAAAAAGAACAAATATATCTATACTACAAGAGCTTAATATTGAAGAAGGCTGGCTAGTAAAGAGGATTAAAGAGAGAAAACTTAAATATTTTGGCCACATTAAATGTCATGATAATTTAGAGAAGACCGTATTGGAAGGATACATAATGGGAAAAAGAAAAAGAGGAAGACCGAAACGAAGATGGCTGCAAGACATCGTTGATGATCTGGAAATGGATGCAGCAGCAGCAGGCCATCTTGCTCACAACCGAGAGGCCTACAGGAGTGCTGTTTGGGAGGCAAAGTTCCGCAAGGGACATGCAAAGGAATGAATGATGATACTAAGACGTTTGTTCTAATAAAACCAAAGTATACTAACACACTCATTCTGATAAAACCAAAGAATACTAAGACACTCATTTTGATAAAACCAAACAATACTAAGACATTCATTCTGATAAAACCAAAGAATACTAAGAAACTCATTGTGATAAAACCAAAGTACACTAATACACTAATTCTGATAAAACCAAAGAATACTAAGAGACTCATCTGACTAAACCAAAGAATACTAAGACAGTCATTTTGACTAAACTAAAGAATACTAAGACACTCCTATTCTAAAACACAAAGCTTCTGCTCCCAGCTTGCATTCTACAGCCTAACTTTTCCTCTAAAAAGATTATATGGACACCAAACAGCCAGAAAGCAGGTGACTTTCACAGCATAAATACATTTTATGAATGCATGTAGGGAAAACTTTTCCTATAAAAAATATCATATGAACACCAAACAGCCAGAAAACAGTTGACTTTCACAGTGTAAATACATTTTGTGAATGCATGTAGGGAAAACTTTTCCTATAAAAAAGATCATATGAACACCAAACAGCCAGAAAGCAGTTGACTTGTAAATACATCTAGTGAATGCACGTAGGGAAAACTTTTCCTATAAAAAAGATCATATGAACACCAAATAGCCAGAAAGCAGTTGACTTTCACAGCATAAATACATCTAGTGAATGCACGTAGGGAAAACTTTTCCTATAAAAAAAGATCATATGAACACCAAACAGCCAGAAAGCAGCTGACTTGTAAATACATCTAGTGAATGCACGTAGGGAAAACTTTTCCTATAAAAAAAGATCATATGAACACCAAACAGCCAGAAAGCAGCTGACTTGTAAATACATCTAGTGAATGCACGTAGGGAAAACTTTTCCTATAAAAAAGATCATATGAACACCAAATAGCCAGAAAGCAGCTGACTTGTAAATACATCTAGTGAATGCACGTAGGGAAAACTTTTCCTATAAAAAAGATCATATGAACACCAAACAGCCAGAAAGCAGCTGACTTGTAAATACATCTAGTGAATGCACGTAGGGAAAACTTTTCCTATAAAAAAGATCATATGAACACCAAACAGCCAGAAAGCAGCTGACATGTAAATACATCTAGTGAATGCACATAGGGAAAACTTTTCCTATAAAAAAGATCATATGAACACCAAACAGCCAGAAAGCAGCTGACTTGTAAATACATCTAGTGAATGCACGTAGGGAAAACTTTTCCTATAAAAAAGATCATATGAACACCAAACAGCCAGAAAGCAGCTGACTTGTAAATACATCTAGTGAATGCACGTAGGGAAAATCTCATTTGCTTTCTCTTAATTCCAGCCAGTAAGCCTAGCTGCTAGTCTGCATCAATAATAACAGAGGTTACTCTCAAAATCTGCATAACTTGTTTATTTCTTTTATCTGACCATATGTGCCTAAGGGGCTATGTGATAGAAAGCATCTTTCTCTTGTTAAGGTTGATGTCAAAATTCTTTCAAATACACTCCAGGGGCTCACAAGGTATTTGTTGAAACATAACCATTATGATAGTTAAAAGTGAGGTTCCACTACCCTTACTCTGTAATATAACTCTGAGTGAGGTTACAGAATATGCGCAACAAATGAATGTGAGTGTAACAACCATGAGGTAACTGCAAATGTACATGAAACAATTACTGGAAATGAATGCTTAAAAACATTATTATAAAATAAAAACAAAAGCCATGTGATGAAGATGTAAATGCACTGAGCCATGTAGTAAGTGAGTGACAGTCATGCATGTCATGAATGATACAAATATTTGTAATATGAGTGATAGTCATGTCTGTAATATGAGTTATAGTTATGCATGTGATATGAGTATTCGTCTTTACCTGTATGGATGTCATAAACACACACACAGTTCTACCTGTATGGATGTCATAAACACACACACAGTTCTACCTGTATGGATGACATAAGCACACACATAGTTCTACCTGTATGATGTCATAAGCACACACATAGTTCTACCTGTATGGATGACATAAGCACACACACAGTTCTACCTGTATGGATGACATAAGCACACACACAGTTCTACCTGTATGGATGACATAAGCACACATACAGTTCTACCTGTATGGATGACATAAGCACACACATAGTTCTACCTGCATGGATGACATAAGCACACACACAGTTCTACCTGTATGGATGACATAAGCACATATACAGCTCTAACTGTGTGAATGACAAAGGCACATATACAGTTCTACCTGTGTGAATGACAAAGGCACATATATAGTTCTACCTGTGTGAATGACAAAGGCACATATACAGTTCTACCTGTGTGAATGACAAAGGCACATATATAGTTCTACCTGTGTGAATGACAAAGGCACATATACAGTTCTACCTGTGTGAATGACAAAGGCACATATACAGTTCTACCTGTGTGAATGACAAAAGCACATATATAGTTCTACCTGTGTGAATGACAAAGGCACATATATAGTTCTACCTGTAGGAATGACAAAAGCACATATAGAGTTCTACCTGTATGGATGACATAAGCACACACACAGTGTTGTACCTGTATGAATGAGGTATGTACATGCACTGAGAAAACCAGTGTGATGGCTCTAACACAAGACTTACTCTTGTGGTCAGCCCAGCAATTATTTCTGCATTCTCAATATTTCTCCTCTCATAAGAAAGAATTTTCTCATTGGCCTCATGTAATCTCAATTCTGTGGCTCGCAGTAGTTCAGGCAATGGTTCTAGTTCTTGTAGCCGCTGCTGTAGCTGCTGTTTTACCTGGAGAAGAACACTACTGCATCATGTATGATGTTTTATGATGTCTGACAACAGGTTTAAACTGGTTCTATACAAAAAAGTGAAAAAGAATAGGAAAAAAATTGTAGTCTAGTAATGAAAATGAAATCCAAATGTAATAGTTAAAGACTTTAATGTCCTAGTGTTCTGTGTTATATAGTTGGGTATTGGAGCCACATGTTTAAAGAAAGGGAGTAATTTAACATTGTATTTCGAACCTTGTTAGTGTCAGAGTGAAGGTCATAGATAATGAGCTTAATTCTGTAATGATAAAAATGTGACTTAATTGTCTGTATGAGAAGCATGCAAGTAGGAGAGCAGAGCCAAGGTTGGACAGCTACATTAACTGATTCTGGATATTGAGATGAGGACAGATTAAAAGAGATTTCTAGAGGACACATACTGTTAGATTTTCTGCTTAATACCTCATAGAAATATAATTGGGAATATGTTTCTGAAAACTGTTTTTAAAGTTTTGAGTGGAGAAAACCTGGTGCAACTATTTATTGTCTGTAACTGATATGGAAACCTTCACAGATAAGAACTTGCAACTAGAAAACTTCATAATTAATGCTAAGTGTTAATAACGTTAATTAACTAGTTGGGTGATGGAGCAAAGAAAATAGCAACATTCAAGTTAAATAAAAAATCCTGATATTTTGAGAAATGGCATAAGTAATGTACTACGTCACTAACAAATGATTTAGAACATAACCACGGACATGCGTAGTGCTCAAATTATACTTCTAAATGTTCCAAACTCATGTCCAAGCTCAATGCCAGCATTCTGGTAACATCCATATTCTCTCATGGAACTGATTTTTGGGAGTTCTGCACACATATTGATGGACAACTCTTGCACTTCTTCAGGAATAATTAATGTAAGTATATAATACTAAGTATATAACTATACATGAAGCCACTGCGGTAAAGCTGTGATAATAAAATGTATAAACTAGGAAAAATGTAGGAAAAGCTTTATTACTTAACGAGCACACAGTTGTGATATTTTGGTGTGATTCATTTAAATTGCACTTCTACATGATCTTTGAAGCTCTGGCCTCTCAGCAGCTTCTTCATAGCCTCAAACAGTGCATAGTCATTAGCAGCAAGGTCGGAGAATACGGTGGACGTGGCAACATCACAGTTTAGCAACTTGTATGTGGTCATGAATTGTCATGCAGGAGCAACACGTTACAGGACCACTTTCCCTTACATCGCTGTTGGATTTTGCAGCATAAACTTTGTAATGACTAGCAATAACATGCGCTGTTGATTGTCATCTCCTGAGGAAGCCAGTCAACCAAGAATACACCATGGTCATCCCAAAAAACCATCTATTTCCCTGCTGAAGGAACTGCACAAAATGTCTTGGGTGTGGGGCTTCCTTTGTGTCTCCACTGCATCGACTGGTGCTTGGTCTGTAGTGTATGGGAGTGAAACTATGACTCATCACCAGCTATACAATGATGGATATTCACTGCGATTTCACCTTCTTTTCAAAGAAACCATGATGTCCACCTCCGTCTGTGGTAGTCGGCTTCCATCTTGTTGTCTGTGTGTGTGCACGGGGTGGTGGTGGGTAAATGACACACCCATGCCCCCCTCCCTCCTGCTGGGAAGCCTGGTCATGCTTTGATGACCTATATATATACGTCATATATTTTCACTTCTTTAGCAACAAACACCACTGGAAAAACAATGCCTGTCTAAATCATTTGTTAGTGACCTTAGAAGAATGGTACAAGATCCATTTGAAATTTCAGTTGTATAGTAGAAGAGTCAGAGGAAATGCACTGAGTGTAAAACATAATGATTTTAGGCTTGTGTGTTATAAAAGCTGATATATTTGTATCTATAATCATATTTCATATATTTGTATCTATAATCATATTTCATATATTTGTATCTATAATCATATTTCATATATTTGTATCTATAATCATATTTCATATATTTGTATCTATAATCATATTTCATATATTTGTATCTATAATCATATTTCATATATTTGTATCTATAATCATACTTCGCCGAAGACAGGAAAAATTGGCAAACTACTTTGTGAGCCCTATGTGACGTTTAACGGCACGGGAAGGATACAAGATAAGATATAAGATAATCATATTACTAACAATGGACATACAATGAGGGAGAGTAAAAGGAGGACATCTATTTTATCTTCAGAAGATAAAACAACTAAAGAATCTGTGGAGAGAAACAGACAGAACTACAAAAATAAGATTTTTAAGGGCATGCATCTTTCCCATCCAACATATGCCTGTGAGACCTGGACACTTAACAAAACAGCTGAGAAACACACAGGTGCCTCTGAATGCAAATGCTATAGAAGAGTTCTTCAAATATTGACACAAAAAAGAACACATACATCCATACTACAAGAATTTAATACTGAGAAAGGTTGGTTAGTAAGGAAGATTAGAAAGAGAAAACTTAAGTATTTTCAGACATATTAAACATCATGAGAGTTTGGAGAAGGCAGTCTTGGAAGGCTATATAATGAGAAAAAGAAGGAGGGGAAGATGAAGGCAAAAATTGGAACAAGACGTTGATGATTTGTGAGTGGATGCATCAGCAGCAGTGCATCTTACATACAACTGAGAGGCCCTCAGGAATTCTGTTAGGAAGGTGAAGTTCCACAACGGACACATGAATGAATGAATTATATGTATCAGTTGTTATCTGTGAGACTATATGAAACTGTAACATAACACTATTTTGTCATGAACTGAGAGCAGCAATTTCTGCATTTTGCTATTTGTTCATGTATTATGTGTATTGCATTAATTGCCATTTTAATTGTGGATTATAAGTTGAGAATCAAACATTGGAATTATTAGGTCAACCTGACTGTGGTGTCCTCTTCTCTGTGCTGACTACACTGGATGTAAAACTAAAAGCTACAACTACAAGTGTATATAGTAACTCTACAGGACACACACACATCTCCAGTGTACAGTGTATATGTTAACCGGAAACTGTACTGCTGTTTCTCTTTAAATAAGTACAAGCTTACATGTGGATATGGAGATTGAGTTTTGCAACTTCTTTTATGAAGTTATCTCTACATCACATAGGTTTATGTAGACTAAATGAGGTATCTGCTGACACCTCAACTTCAATATTCTTCTGTCTGTAAAGCAAAGTTTTATGGTCCCAACTGGAAATTTTAGGCAAGCACTGACATCTATATTTAATAGTCTCTAAAGCAGCTGAAAGAAGTTGCTATCCCATAAATCCACATGAATTATATTGATGAAAACTTTCAAAATGAGCAGAAATGAACTTATCACATAAAAACACGGATTTCTAATCTGTTGAAATCTAATGTGACTGAAATACTTATTTGGTGACTGGACTGGGTGCAGAAGAATGATTTAGTTTAAAAAGTATTCAAGATGTTAAATCAAAATGCAGACAAACAGAGAATTCCCATAATAAAGACAGCAAAAACATGCACAAACGAATTAGTGAACTCACAGGCAGGAAAACAAAATAACAGGATGCCTGAAATCGAAAGAAGGTAAAATGTTAATGGGAAAAGAAGACATTGTAACTATATGGAGGAGAAAGATCAGAAATAACACCAGATACTGAAAATTGTAATGGACCATCAATACTTGATGAAATCATAGATGCCATCAAACACATGAAGAAAGGAAAAGCAACTGGGCCTGATAATATAACAAAAGAAGAAATAAAGGTGCTAGAGGAGATTCATGAATTCATTTGCATGTCCCTTGTGGAACTTTGCCTCCCTAATAGCACTCCTGTAGGCCTCTCAGTTGTGAGCAAAATGGCCTGCTGCTGATGTATCAGCATATCTAATCTCTGGTATTTCATAACCTCCAATTGTTATGGCGTCATGATATTCTTTGTCTACATCTTCTCTAACATTCCTCATTATATTTTCAGTATACAAGTTAAATAAGTAAGGTGACAATATGCACCCCTGACGGACCCCTTGTTTTATGTCAAACCAAGTTGTTGTTTAACCATTTATTTTTACTGCTGCTTGTTGGTCTAGATACAACAGTGATGTTAATTGTATCAAATGTGTTGGAAATCCCATTTTTTGGGTATTATTTCCCACAGTTTCTGGGACTAGAGGAGATAGGATAAAAATAACAACCAAGTTACTGAATGACATTTACAACCGTGGTTATGTGCCCAGTAACCTTCTTAAATCCACGTTTATAGCACTACCAAAGTAATCAGGTGCAAAGGAATGTGAGGACCACAGGACTATCAGCCTCTCATGTTACATAACAAAGCTACCTCTGAGAATTATTATGAGAAGAACAAGGAAAAAAGATACATATGGAAATAGCAGATGAACAACATTTCAGGTTTGTTGAAGGAAAGGGAACACATCATGCTATTTATGCTTTATGAACACTAACAGAAAGGTCTTTAGAAGACAGAAAGATCTCTACTTATGCTTCATTTATTACACAAAGGCATTCGACATGGTGAAACATGATGAGATTGTTAAAATGCTTGAAGACATAAACATAGATGACAAAGACCTGAGGATTGTAAAACATCTATACTGGCAGCAGGAAGAAGTGATTCAAGTTGAAAAGTGGAAAATATCAACCAATAAAACAAGGAGTGCTACAGAGATGTGTACTATCTCCAGACCTTTTTTCTCTGTACAGAGAGAATATTCTAAGAATGATCATTACAGAACCAGGTATAATAGTTGGAGGATACAATATTAACAACATGTGGTTATGCTGATGAGACAGTACTGATAGCTGAGAACCAACAACACCTGCAAAATCTCTTGGATAAAGTCACCAAAGAAAGTGAACAGAAAGGCCTTACTTTGAACATCAAAAAGACAGAGACTATGGTTATACTTAAGAAACAGAATCCACCAGCATGCAGTATAAAATTAAATGGAACTATTCTAAAGCAGGTGCAGAAATTCAAATACCTTGGAGTAGTAATAACTTCAGATGGGAAATGCAGAACAGAAATTAGTAACAGAATAGGCCAAGCAAGGATTGCATTTCACAGAATGAGAAACATATTATGCCACACATCCTTATCAATGAATGTTAGAAAACAAGTCCTAAAATGCTATAGTGAACCTATCTTATTATATGGAAGTGAATCATGGACAATAGGCAGGTCTGTACAAAAATCACTGGAAGCAACAGAAATGTGATTTATTAGAAGAATGTTGTGAATCCCCTGGACAGCAAAAATAAGTAATGGAGAATGTATGAGAAGAGCTGGTGAGAAAAAAACTTGTCAAAAAGATAAGAGGAGACAATGTACTTTCATAGGACATGCAATGAGAAGATGGAGCATTGAAAATATTGTGACTACAGGAAAGATAGAAGGAAGAAGATTAAGAGTAAGACCAAGAGAAATGATACTGGACAGTCTGACGGGATGGTGTGAGAGGAGATCATCAACTGAGCTGATGGCCCGCATGAAGGATTGTGTACTCTGGAGAAGCATAATAACTAATGCCTGTAGGCATAGCACATGATGATGATGATTCGAGATTTAATTATTCACACTTGTAAACTGGAGACTGACCTTCTCAAGTTCCTCCTCTCCATCTCTCTGCAATCTTTCTCTCTCTCTACTCTGCTCTTCCTTCCTACCAAATGACTCCTCCACTTCATTCTTCACTCGGTTTGCCTGACAAAAGATAGGTTACAGTTAGAATGCCCATCATGTATTCCACAGACTACTGTGCTTACAGGAACAACTGTGCTAACAGTGACATAAATATAGAGACTATGTCTCACATGTGAAGACATGTTGAAGTCAATGTAAAGACTATGTCCCACATGTGAAGACAAGTCAATGTAAAGACTATGTCCCACATGTGAAGACATGTCGAAGTCAATGTGAATACATGTCCAAGATAGCATGAAGACTATGTCCCACATGTGAAGACAAGTCAATGTAAAGACTATGTCCCACATGTGAAGACAAGTCAATGTAAAGACTATGTCCCACATGTGAAGACATGTCGAAGTCAATGTGAATACATGTCCAAGATAGCATGAAGACTATGTCCCACATGTGAAGACATGTCGAAGTCAATGTGAATACATGTCCAAGATAGCATGAAGACTATGTCCCACATGTGAAGACATGTCGAAGTCAATGTGAATACATGTCCAAGATAGCATGAAGACTATGTCCCACATGTGAAGACATGTCGAAGTCAATGTGAATACATGTCCAAGATAGCATGAAGACTATGACCCACACGTAAAGCCACAATCAAGGCAATAGAAAGGCCTTATCCAACATGTAAAGTCATATCCAAGTCAATATGAATACCATGTCCTACATGTGAAGTCACTAGCAAATCAGTTCATACACATGAAATCACTAGCAAGTCAGTTCATATATGTGAAGTCACTAGCAAGTCATTTCATATATGTGAAGTCACTAGCAAGTCAGTTTATATATGTGAAGTCACTAGCAAGTCAGTTCATATATGTGAAGTCACTAGCAAGTCAGTTCATATATGTGAAGTCACTAGCAAGTCAGTTCATATATGTGAATTCACTAGCAAGTCAGTTCATATATGTGAAGTCACTAGCAAGTCAATTCATATATGTGAAGTCACTAGCAAGTCAGTTCATATGTGTGAGGTCACTAGCAGGTCAGTCATACATGTGAGGACACTAGCAAGTCACTACCAAGTTAATTCATACGTGTGAAGTCATTAGCAAGTCAGTTCATACATGTGAAGTCATTAGCAAGTCAATTCATACGTATGAAGTCATTAGCAAGTCAGTTCATACATGTGAAGTCATTAGCAAGTCAGTTCATACATGTGAAGTCACTAGCAAGTCAGTTCATACATGTGAAGTCACTAGGAAGTCAGTTCATACATGTGAGGTCACTAGCAAGTCAGTTCATACATGTGAGGTCACTACCAAGTTAGCTTATACATGTGAAGTCACTAGCAAGTCAGTTCATACATGTGAAGTCACTAGCAAGTCAGTTCATACATGTGAGGTAACTACCAAGTCAGTTCGTACATGTGAGGTCACTAGCAAGTCAGTTCATACATGTGAAGGCACTAGCAAGTCAGTTCATACATGTGAGGTCACTATGAAGTCAGTTCATATATGTGAGGTCACTACCAAGTCAGTTCATACATGTGAGGTCACTACCAAGTTAGCTCATACATGTGAGGTCACTACCAAGTTAGCTCACACATGTGAAGTCATTAGCAAGTCAGTTCATACATGTGAAGTCAATAGCAAGTCAGTTAATACATGTGAGGTCACTACCAAGTCAGTTCATACATGTGAGGTAACTACCAAGTCAGTTCGTACATGTAAGGTCACTAGCAAGTCAGTTCATACATGTGAAGGCACTAGCAAGTCAGTTCATACATGTGAGGTCACTAGTAAGTCAGTTCATACATGTGAGGTCATTTAGCAAGTCAGTTCATACATGTGAGGTCATAATTAAGTAAGAAGTAAATATGAACACCATGCTTTAGTGTTAAGGATATTTTTGGACAAGAAAAATTTCATCAAGTTATATCCACTCAACCTCAAGCTTTCTAAAGTATGTTTGAGCAAAGAGTCAGCTTAGCTTGTAGAATACTTCTCCATACTGAAGCTCAATGACAAAATGTTACCTGGACTGTTTTAACTTAGAGAAGCACCAGGTTATGTCTTTCTAATTTTGTTTGTTTTGCTTATCAGACAGATGCTCTGACATTATCTGGTTTTAGAAACTTGCATACCTGTCCAGTATGTTTTCATAAGCCAGTGACCTTAGTCTCTTTTATACAGCACTGAAACCGCAATATGTACTTTTCCAATGACAAAATTTACGCCTTCAAACTTTTTTTTTTTTGAAACAGTGAGTGGAAAGTCTCCAGCTTATTATAAAGTTATATAAGAAGCTAACTGTAGAAGTCTCCAGCTTATTATAAAGTTAACACAGAAAGTTAAATGTAGAAGTTTCCAACTTATTATAAACTTATATAAGAAGCTAACTGTAGAAGTCTACATTTTATTATAAAGTTAACACAGAAAGTTAAATGTAGAAGTTTCCAACTTATTATAAACTTATATAAGAAGCTAACTGTAGAAGTCTACATTTTATTATAAAGTTAACACAGAAAGTTAAATGTAGAAGTTTCAACTTATTATAAACTTATATAAGAAGCCAACTGTGGAAGTCTCCAGCTTATTATAAAGTTAACACAGAAAGTTAAATGTAGAAGTCTCTAACTTATTATAAAGTTATATAAAAAGTTAATTGTAGCAGTGTCCAGCTTTATATATGAGAAGATAACTGTATTAACTCCAGCTTAATTTAAAGCTATAAAAATCTATGTCTAATATCTGCCTACTACTAATAAGCAAAGAATTTTGCTGATATGAAAGTACAGGTTGTTTTGCTGTAACACAACATACAACTGAAAAACACAGCATTATGGAAAATCAGACAATAAAAACCCACAGGACTTACAATAAAAAAAGCTCAAATACTTCACTTGTGTCACATGACAAAAATAACATGAAATAAACAGCAGTGCACACAGATGCCATGTCAAATGTTTCTCAAATATTGCAATAAATACAGCACTTCACCATAAGAGCTGCTTCTGTGGGTGGGCATTGCAAGAGCCACAGCTTCTAAGTTATTGTGAAATGCTGGACTGAGCTTTTTATCACAATGTATGAAAAGTTCAAAGCCCAGATGTGGATAGGTGTGCCTCATTGTTGCCTGCTGTGTACTAGGTTCAAATATAAATTCATTTTCTCTGTGAGCTCATTATTACACTCATTATCTTCAATCCACTGTATATAAGATGCAGGTTGAACATTTACAAAAACTGGCAAAACTCTCAGATATTAGGCCTCATACGGGCATGGCATGCAGGTGGTCATGGAAATGAGTGTGCTTAGAAAAGTTTCCATGTATGGTGTACTGAACAAGCTGAACATCTTGAAGGCTGTTATGCACACATTTTGCACGGATGAAGAGCTGGAGCAGGAGAATAACTCCCACATCCACAATATGAAGGAAATGGGGGCGAGACAAGAATGAGCTCCCTCAGTGGACAGAACTCATGAAACCACAATCAATGCATGCCAGGGGCAATTAGCATAACATCTAGCACTGATTACTGGAACTGGCAGCAGAGCAGATATGAGAACGTTTTGACTGCAGTGAAGCTACCCCCTGAGATTAATCAATATTTCAATGAATAAAACTCCTCCTACATTTTGAAAATGTCTAATCCTTTCACACAGAAGATGACAGTATGGTTCCACATTTGTATGAGTGCTGTCATGCATGGCTGTTCTATCACACTCATAATGCAGTTATTATCTTCAAGCCACTGAACTGCTTCTCATTAATAAGTGACAACTGTGGTGTGCAGAGCTATCAGTTTTTGTTGCCTTTATTTTGCCTTGCTCTTAATGACTTTCATCACGTATGAGGAGTGATTGGTAAATTCTTGGCATAAGGTACAAATACTTGAAACGCACAGTTGATATTAGGTGCATTTGTAGATCAGGTTAACGTAAGATTAAACACCAAGTTTCAAGAAATTAACTGCAACCAATTTTTTTTTACAGGCTATTGAAGTGGTAAGGGGTGGCAGAAATTGATAAAACTGATAACCCGAAGGAGATCCATGAGGAGATGGTAGAGACTAGTGGAGAGTGCCCCTTCTTACAGCACAGTGAAGAAATGGCCAGCTCAATTCAAACATGGAAGAGAGAGTCTGGAAGATGATCCCCCTCGAGAAAGAACAAGAGCGGTAACCACTGATGAAACCACCGGCAGAATCCATGACATGATAATGGAGGATCGACGACTGAGTGGTACACTGCTACTGAGTTGGGCATCTCCCAGGAACATGTTCATGCCATTATTCACAATGATCTTCAAATGACAAAGGTCTCTGCCCGACAGGTCCTGAAACTTCTTGGGGCTGATCACAACAACAGCGTCTCAACATGTCAAAGAGACAATCTTGGCCATTTTTAAGCAGATCCTGAAAAGTTTCTTCAGCAATTTGTGACTATGGATGAGACTTGGGTTCATCATTTTCAACCAGAAACCAAAGAACAGTCAAAGCAGTGGAAACATCAAGGATCTCCACCTCTGAAGGAAGCAAGGGTGGTTCTGTCTGCAGGCAAAGTGATGGCTTCCTTCTTTTGGGATTCAGAAGGTGTGCTATTGGTAGACTATCTTCAAAAGCTTCCATCTTCTCGGATTCAGAATGTGTGCTATTGACAGACTATCTTCAAAAGGGCAGAACAGTCACCGGGGCCTATTATGCTAATCTTGTGAAGCAACTGTGGGTCAAACTGAAGGAAAAGCGTCGACGGAAATTGACAGGAGGAGTCATCTTTCACCAAGACAATGTTCCACTTCACAAGTTGGTGGTGGCATTGGCTGCCATTAATGAATGTGGCTTCCAGCTTCTTGAACATCCTCCTTATTCCCCAGATTTGGCCCCTTTGGACTACTACCTGTTTACCAAACTCAAAATGGAGCTCAGTGCTTCAGATGATGATGTCATTCATGCTGTAGACCACTTTCTACTCCAAGACATGTAGGCACAGAATATCAAGACATGAAGGCACAGAATATAAAGAAATGTAGGAACAGAATATCAAGAAATGTAGGAACAGAATATCAAGAAATGTAGGCACAGAATATCAAGACATGTAGGCACAGAATATCAAGAAATGTAGGAAACTCTCTATTGCAGAGAGTGGAACAACAACACAACTCCTTCAGATTATCAGAGGAAGTAACCCCCCCTCAGATAAGTGTTTCAGCCCTATTAAACTCCTGACACTCTAAGGGGGGTGGGCCCCTCTGGATCATGACTCCCAGGTCTTGTGAGTTGTTGCTTTTTTTTTGTCCAGGATGGAATCCATGACCTTCCAGCTGGCACTGCATTTAGAGTCTTATCTTATATCTTATATCCTTCCCGTGCCGTTAAACGTCACATAGGGCTCGCAAAGTAGTTCGCCAATTTTTCCTGTCTTCGGCGAGTCTTTCAACCTCATCAAAGGATTTTACGCCTGTTAATTTGGCCTCTCTTAATAATGTCCTCTTCAGAGTTTCACGCGGTCTGCCTCTTTTTCTTCGGCCTGTTGTGTTCCACTTGATAGCTTGTTTTGGGAGTGTCAGGTGTTTAATAGGGCCAAAACACTTGTTGGAAAGGGGGGGGGGGGGGTACTTCCTCTGATGAACTGAAGGAGTTGTGTTGTTGTTCTGCTCTCTTCAGTAGAGAGTTTCCTGCATCCAGGATCACTGGACTAAGTGCACAAACTTGCAAGGGGTCTATGTTGAGAAATAACCCAAAAAATTCTCCACAAATAATCCGTTGTACTTTATGCAAAGTACTTATCAATCACCCCTCATGAAGCTGTGTCAGCCTTACATATTTCTTTCATTGTTATGGGCTTGTCTGTGTTGGTTGTCCATGCAAGATATCACTTGTCCTTTTATTTCATTCAGAACACTTTAATACAACTGTGCATGCAGCACATGATGTCCGTGAATCAGGACACTCACTGGCACACATGTTTGGCAAGTTAAATGATTGGTTTTTTAATATACAAAAGATCATAAAAGTGAAAAGATAACAAAACACATCCTTGTGAAATGTTTATCTTAAATTATCTTCAGATATGCTATTGTTTTAAAAACCATGAAAACAAAAAACATGAGTGTTTGGTCAAGGCCACATATTACCTGGTCCTTGTATTCATCAACAAGCTTCTCATATTGTTTGACCATTCCCCTGAGCTGCTGGGCATCTTTCTCTATCTGGCTCATCTTACCCTCAACAAAGCTCACAGAGCTCTGGACATAAGCAGCAACAATAGTTGGGAGTAGAAGTTTGTCATTCTCAATGTTACACTCATATAAGTTTGTCATTCTCAATGTTACACTCATATAAGTTTGTCATTCTCAATGTTACACTCATAAAAGTTTGTCATTCTCAATGTTAACATAGTCACAGAAGTTTGTTCCTCTCATTGCTACAAGGTCACAGAAGTTTGTCAATATCATTGTTACCAAGTCACAGAAGTTTGTAATTCTCAGGCAAGTCTTGTAATTTTTAATGTTACACAGTCATTGAATGACATGAACTTTAAATTAAATCAACTACATTCTCATTAATAAAAGATTCTGAAATTCCTTATTAACAAGAAAAACATGCCAGGGGCTGACTGCAACTGTGACCATGATCAAAAAACATGAAAGGAGACAAAGAGAAGTATGAGAAACATCAAGCTAGACATGGATCTATTTAAAAGCAGAGAAGAGCTCAAGGAAAACACACAGAGTTGTGGTGGCTATAAATAAAACTAATGTATTAGCAAACATACAAAGCACTAAGGAACAGTGGGAAATGCTATGAGAATCAACCCATCTGACAGGAAAAGAAATAATACCTGACAGAAATGAAAAAGCAAAGCAGAAATGGATGACACTAAAACAACTGTAGCTCATGGATAAAAAGATGAAATTATAAAAAATGACAAAAGAAAAATATGATACAACTGATAATAGGGTAAGACCCTAATAAGACTGGCTAGATGAGCAGTGCAGGCAAATTGAAGACCACCATCAAAAAGATTCCAAAAATATATACAAATGAATAAGTGAACTGTCAGGCAGAAAAACAAAATACAATGCAGGCTATCTAAAGTCTAATGAGGGCAAAATGATAGTGAGGAAGGACACTGTATAGATGTAGACAGAATACAACAGTGGAAAAAAAATCAGACCTAATGTCAAATATAAACAGCTGTGATAGACCAGCAATACTTGAAGAGGAAGTCTTAGATGCCATTAAACATATGAAGAAAGGGAACGTGACAGGACCGGATTAAATATCTGTGGAGGAATTAGAAACTCTTAGTGAATCTATTGTGAAAGTAATAACAAAATTAATAAATAATGATATCTGTAACACTGGATATATACAGAACTATGAAAATCCATCTTCAAAACTTTGCCAAAGAAATCAGGGGCCACAGTGTCATGACTTCAGAACAATAAGCCTTTCGTATCATATCAGAAAACTGCTGTTTAGAATTATTATGAGAAGAACTAGATGTATAATACAAATGGAAGTTAGAGATGTGCGCTTTGGATCTGTAGAAGAAAAAAGAGCATGTAATGCCATATATGTGCTAAGAACTCTGCCTGAGAGAATTTTTGAAGTACAGAAGGACTTATTTGTATGCTTCATTAGCTATACCAAAGGTTGCGACAAAATGAAATATGATGAAATTATGAAAATGTGAGGACATAAGTACTGATGGCAAATATGTACTGAAATCAAGAAGCAGCCATCAGGATAGGAAATATCAATCAATAAGGCAAGGATGTATCCTCTCACAGATCTGTTCTCAGTATACAGCGAAAATATCATGAGGGAAATCAGAAACAAACCAGGAATTTCAGTTGGAGGCTACGATGTAAACAACTTACAACATGCAGATGATATAGTGCTCATTCATTCATTCAGCTTTCCAAGCCATTGTGGCTCATTGCTGCAGACAATGAACAGATCAATACAAAGAGCACTAGAAGCAACAGAAATATGGTTTCTTTGAAGAATATTAAGAATACCATGAACAACTAAGACAACAAACTATTTATAACTGTATATCGAATAATACAAGGAAAGTTAGACAACTCATCTGAGAATGGGAGAGTTGGTATAAAAAGAGTTATGTTCCATAGTAAACAGCTGTTTGTGCATAGAGTTCATTCCTTGTCTCAAACTGCATGTGCCTCAAGCATAACATACGACAAAGAAAAGTCATGAGAGAAAGCAGTCGATCTGGAACAGTTGTTTTAGTTTGGACAGAGTAGGTCAGGTTAACTTGTCTGTGACAAAATGTAGTTCTTGTGCTGTGTCTAGATAGTGTAGAACTGTTAGAAATGTAGCTAGAAGTTGTGATGGCAGTGACATCTGTGGACGGTTTAACTGGTGGGAATTTTTCTACCTGTTGTATGAGAGGAGATTTGTCCTGTCTTGAGTTTTTGGATATGTATGCACTGTCAATCACGCCAACATCGTCACCACGTGCATCAGTAAAGTCTTTTAACATAAATCTACACAGCTGCTATTAGGTGCCACTGAGAGAATGAACGTTCCTGGGATGTAAGTCTGTGAAGCAGACAGTAAAACAGATGAAGAAAAAGTCTATTATAATCTAAACAGACGAAGGAAGGACATCTTGACTGTAAGCATTTCCACTAGTAGAATACTTTCCAGCTATTACATTAGTGTGATAAACATGTAGGAAAATAGAATCATATAGATCTGGATAGTTTGATATCACACAGATAATCATACATTGACAGAAAATAGGAAAACATAAACAATTCTATTTCACCTAACCCTAACACAGTATGTGTGTTTGTTGCTGGTATCCTTTCCTTACTGTCTAACATAATGTGTGTTTGTTGCTGGTATCCTTTCTTTACTATGTATAAACAGGCAGTGCTTCATGTATAGTTGTATACTTATACACTATTTATTGTGTGTTACTTTCTTTACTGTTTTAAGACCAACAATTTTTCTTCCTTCTTTAATTTGGTGGGTTGCCTCTATCTTTTGGAAGATGTTTTCAATATATTCTTGTTTTTGGCTTCTACTAATTTTTGTGGTGTAGTTACATGCTTGTCTAACTTGGCGAGCCCTATATGATGCCTAACGGCACAGGAAAGATAAAGCAGGTAGAGCACAGAGCAGTTACATGCATCCTTGTATCATTCTTGTCATTTGACCAAAATTATCCTGCTTTCTTCTTTTGAACTACTACTTCAGAAATATTAAACCATTTATTTTACTTCACTTTGGCTTGTTCTCTCAGATATTTTTCTGCTGCTGATTTTATAATTTGCTTAATGGTTTTCCATTTCTCATTAATGTCACTGTGATCTTTATTTTGAGGATTCAATTCCTTTTTCTATTTATTTTCTGTATTTTTCTTTTATCTTCTCTTAGTTTTTCTCTATTTGCTTGTGCATCAGTTGTGATTCTTTTGTTATAGAAAGATCTTATCAGTTTCATCTTTGCTTTTATTCCAACTAGGAATTTCCCACTATGGCATTCTGTTCCTCTAGCTTCTAACCTGCTGGATATTTTGTGCATCTCTGTTGTTTATTAATACATGGTCCATCTAACTGTCAACTGCTTCTAGAGTGGGGAAGGAAAGGTAGCCAGGCATGATACTGACCATATCACCCTCTAGTGTGCTGACAGGTCAAGGAAAATATGGGCACTAACACTATATCCCTATGTACCTCTAAGGCATGACAGGATTACCTTTACCTTACCATCTGATTGTACATCACACTTTCTCGTGCAGATGGTCTTGAAAATGCAGGCCTAACACTATATCCCCAACATGTCTTAATGGCATGGAAATGGGAATTTTACTTTTTACCTATCTGATTGTATGTTTCTCCATCGCAGGATGGCCATATCTGTTCATGAATATTTTTCCTTTGAAATTTAGTACTGCTTATCTGAAGACCTTTCTCTGAGGCTAAATTTATTATCTCCATCTATTATCATTAGATGTTTCATGCAGGCTATGTCTTCCTGCAATATGCCTGTGAACTTCTTCTCTTCCTTACTTAGCATTAAAGTCACCTAATATTTTTAAATTATCATGTTTTGGTACTTTAAGTGTCTTCGAAGTGATCAGAAAATCTTTCCTCGATTTAGTTCATCATCTTTCTCGCCAGCGGGTTCATGTACACTGATCAAAGTTCAATTCTTCAATTTTCCTTTCACTCTCAAAGTGCTGATTCTTTCTTTGGTGTATGACACTTTCCCATATACTCTTTTTTATTGTGAATCCTATCCTCGGTTCATGTCTCTTCTGTGTATTGCTGCTGTATATGATTTTCACTCCTCTTCTATTGCACCTTGTCCTGGCCATCTGATTTCTTGTAATGCATATATTATAATTCTTTATCTCTCTTGATAGCTCATTTGCTGCAGCTAGTCTATATAAGGTCTGTATATTTCATGTTCCAATTTTTATAACTTATTTAACGTTCCAAGATCATGTTCCATTCATATCTATTTGATTTTAAGGCTTTCTTGTCTGTTTCATAACACTATTCTTTTTATGGGGATGGGGTTGTTGGCCCCATGCTCTAACCCCCATCCTGGAGGACCTGGGTGTTAGTTTTGACAGACCCCTACCCATGCAGACCTTCCCAGCTTGGCTGAACCTGCCAGAAGTAGAACTGGCACTGGTATAGCTCTGGGTGTGGTTAGGGTAAGCAAGCTGCCACAGCACAAGGCACCAGCACCATATGGCAGAGATGTTACAGTACTACCAGGGTCATACTGAAAGTCATGAGCAAACATTTTTAATCAGAATTTAAAGATAGAGAAAATATAAATGTATCACCTTAACTGCATCCTTTGCACTTCATGTAGACAGATAAAAGGGATGGAGACTGCAGTAAAACTGGTTCTAATAATAAAGGTAGATAGGTGTATGGTGCAGTTTTACAAGGTGGCAGAGGGAGTGAGTAAAGTGAGAAAAACGAATAGAAAGTATGAGAGCGAGATGATAATGTATAAATGAAAAACATACAACATCTGATATTTTTGGCATGAGCCTTTTTTCGAGGATTCATACACAAACGAGACAAAAAAATGTATAACTAAATGAAAAACTTATCTTAATGTGACATCCTTCAGAAGTAGGAAACAGAGAAATGCATGTCCACTAGACGAGGCATAGAGACCACGCGAGGCCACACAAAGTATAAGCTGATAGAGCTAATCATAAGGAAGAGGTGGAGAGAGAGAGTGAGAGAGAGAGGAAAACAGGTGGGGGGAAGGGCAACAGAAACATGATAGCCGCTAAAGGAGGTGTTTTTTTTGGGGGGGGGAGTGGAGAGATAATGAATGAAAAACAAACACCTGCAGGGAGAAAATATGAAACTGGTGAATAGGACAAGGCCCTATAAACACCTGTAGGTTGCCAGGGAAGAAGAGAAGGTGGTGACAGGGAGGGGGAGCTAGGGGAAAGAAACAAGAAAATAGAGTGAAAAAAAGGGGGGGGGGTGGAAAACTAAAGAAATTAAAGAAAGCTGAAGACACTGTTAATTCCAGCTGGGTGGAGACAGCCAGTCTGGAAAATTAGGTGCTGTTCTAGGACCCTCCGAGATCATACATCAGCAGAACAAGAGCAGATCGCACTAACAGAAATGTCCTGTTTTCTCCTGTGGTTGCTGAGGCAAAAATGTTTAGCCACAGGTGTCCAGGCCCTCTTAGAAATATTGTTAAGATGTTGGCAAAATCGATCTCCTAAGTGTAAACCGGTCTCCCTTATGTACTTAATAGCACAATGTTTGCACATAATGGCATAAATAACATTGTGTGAAGTGCTGGCTGTCTATACCTAGCTAGAATTAACAATGTCCTCAGCTTTCTGTAACTTCTTTAGTTTTCCACCCTGCCTTTTTTTTTTTTAACTTTACTTTCTTTCTCCTAGCTACCCCTCCCTCCCACCACCCTCTTTTCTTCTCTGGCAACATATTGGTGCTTATAGCTTCTTGTCCTATTCACCAGTTTCACATTTTCTCCCTGCAGGTGTTTATGTTGTTCATTCATTATCTCTCCGCTCCCCCCCTCCCCACAACTTCTTAATGTCTGAAAAAAAAAACATATGTTAGAAGATCTGTATTTACAATGTATTTTTGTTTACGTATATGTCTGCGTGTGTATGTGTGCGTAAGTGCTATTTTATTAGGTTAATTATTTCTTCTCTTTTACTTTGAATGTAGTAGTTAAATCTTACACTCTTTTGATATGTTTTTTCCTAATTTAATTTGTATATTTGTACTAAATCAAGTGTGTGGGAAGAATGAAAGATGGAGTGATGAAGGGCAGAATGTAAGACGGGCCTACGTGCCCAATTCTTTACCCTTGAAAAATAAAGATTATTCATTCATTCATTCATTCATTCTCCTCTGGCGACTATCATGTTTCTATTGCCCTTCCCCCCCCCCTCCTTTCAACCACCTGTTTTCCTCCTCTCTCTCCACCTCTTCTTTACGACTGGCTCTATCGGCTTATACTTTGTGTGGCACACGAGGTCTCTATGCATCTTCTAGTGGGCACGCATTTCTCTGTTTCCTACTTCTGGAGGAGGCCGTATTAAGATAGGTTCTTCATTTAGTTATTTGTTTTTTGTCTTGTTTGTGCATGTAATCCTCGAATAAGGCTCACGCCGAAATATCAGATGTATGTTTTTCATTTATATTTTCTCATACTTTCTATTCGTATTTTTCTCACTTTACTAACTCCCTCTGCCACTTTGTAAAACTACACCATACACCTCTATCTACCTTTATTATTCTTCATGTGTTATAGTGTTGTTGCAGTTGTGTTGTCAGAATGTTGAAGCTGGTTCTCTTTGGTCTGTTTTTTATGGACTCCTGAATTCTTTTGTTCACAGGGCGGGTTGTCAGGTGTATTAACTTCTGTTTGTGGACTCCTAAATTCTTTTGTTCACAGGGCGGGTTGTCAGGCGTATTGACTTTTGTTTGTGGATCATTAGTTTATCTTTGCTCCTGACCTCAAGAGGTTAAATCTGCACGTATTTCTCCCATCTCTGTGATGGAAGCGGTCTTCATTTCTTCCATGATCAGCGGCAGGCCAGTGTTTTGCACTTTTGTTAGGCGAGCAGTATTTGTGTTGGAGGCTGTGGCCCAGGCTGTCATGCCATATTCAAGTGTTGGTCTTATGGTGCCCACATATGCTTTTTTTAGTATGTTGCTGTTGGCTCCCCAGGTTGTGCCTGCCAACTTTTTGACCACAGCTTTTTAACTGCTTTGTTTTCTGTGTCTAGCAGGTGTGGCTTCCAGGTTAGCCTCTTGTCCAGTTTCACTCCGAGGTATGTCGGCTGTTATGTCTGTCTAAGCTCTCTTCCTTGTATTTCTAGTTTAAATGTTTCTGTCTTGTTGGACAATGAGAAGCAGATGGCTGTGGACTTTGTGGGGTTAACATCACTCCCCATTTAGTGGCCCAGTCTACTATGGTATTTAGTGCTTCATGTATTCTGTGGGTTTGCTGTTGATGTTTTTTCTGCAGCGTTCCACATAGTGAAGCCATCTGCATGCAAGATGTGTGATATGCTGTTTGTGATGTCATTTATGTATATCAGGAACAGAGTGGGAGAAATAACTCCTCCCTGAGGAACACCTTGGCTTAGAGTGACTCTGTGGCTGAGTTTTCCATTCATTTTGACCCTGGCTGTTCTGTATCTCAAGAAATCTGGTATCCACCAAAACACTGTTCCTTCAACCTTGTTGTTGAGTAGTTTCAGGAAGAGACCTTTTTTCCATACTTTGTCAAATGCTTGTGTTAGGTCTACAAAGGTGGCCAGAACTTTTTTCTTCTCCTGGAAAGAGTTTTCTATTTCTTGTGTTTGGTAGCTGAGCTGGTCTTCTGTACTGTGATGTTTCCTGTATGCTGACTGTGCACTGCTTATCAGGTGATTTTGTCCTAGGTGTTGTATGAGTCTGACCATCCTTTCCATCACTTTACCCATGCAGCTTAGGAGGCTGATAGGTCTGTAGCTGGATTTCTTGTGCTTGTTTTTTTCCTTTTTTCCTGATGGGAGGGATGATTGCCTCTCTCTGTCTGTCGGGAAATTTTCTGAAGCTCCAGGACTGGTTGTAGTTGTGAAGGAGGGCTGGTTGTAGTTGTGAAGGAGGGCTGGTTGTAGCTGTGAAGGAGGGGTGGTTGTGGATGTGAAGGAGGGCTGGTTGTAGATGTGAAGGAGGACTGGTTGTAGATGTGAAGGAGGGTTGTTTTGGAGGGCTGGTTGTAGATGTGAAGGAGGGCTGTTTTGGAGGGCTGGTTGTAGATATGAAGACTGTTTTTGCTGCTTGTCCCAGGTTCTTTATCATTTCATTTGTTATTCCATCTTTTCCTGGTGATTTCTTGTCTTTTAGTTTTTGTGTAGCCTTACTGAGTTCTTCCATGGGGAATGTTGCCATCATGCATGGGTCTAGATTTTGCTGTTTAATCCTTTCTTTGAGTTCTGCTTTTACTTCCTGTATGTGTTTTTTGGGGATTGTTGTGAGGGTCTCATCTCTGTAGTGATCCGCCATATTTCCCAGCTTCTTCTATGACTATGTTGGGCTGGCTTGGTGATTTGTCTGATCAGGCTCCACAGTTTGTTAGTGTCTCTATCTAGGTTCAGGGAGCTAGTTTTCTCATGCTCTTTGACATTCCACTGTCTTCCTGTTGTTCAAGGCTTCTTTAGTGTTACTTTGACATTCCACTGTCTTCCTGTTGTTCAAGGCTTCTTTAGTGTTACTTTGACATTCCACTGTCTTCCTGTTGTTCAAGGCTTCTTTAGTGTTACTTTGACATTCCACTGTCTTCCTGTTGTTCAAGGCTTCTTTAGTGTTACTTTGACATTCCACTGTCTTCCTATTGTTGAAGGCTTCTTTAGTGTTACTGTGTGTTTTGACATTCCACCGTCTTCCTATTGTTGAAGGCTTCTTTAGTGTTACTGTGTGTTTTGACATTCCACTGTCTTCCTGTTGTTGAAGGCTTCTTTAGTGTTACTGTGTGTTTTGATATTCTCACTGATTGGGTTGCCTCCATTTTTTCTCTGGCCTCAGAAAGATCGTTGTGCAGCTTCTCCACTTCTCTACTCTAGTAGGGTTTGTAGTTGTTTCTTCTGCCTCTAAGTATGTACTTCTTGGCAGCTTTCAGGATTATGTTTGTTAGGACTAGGAGGATGTCATATTAAGATATGTTTTTCATTTAGTTATACGTTTTTTTGTCTCATTTGTGTATGTAATCCTCGAAAAAGGCTCATGCTGAAATATCGGATGTTGTATGTTATTCATTTATACATTCTCATCTCGCTTTTATACTTTCTATTCATTTTTCTCACTTTACTCACTCCCTCTGCCACCTTGTAAAACTGCACCATAACCTCTATCTACACTTCATGTAGAGGTCATATGATGTCACCATCATGTGTCAGGTGACCACACAGATCATAAACAAAATGTGTGTATGTGTGTGTGTGTGAACGCGCATGTGCGTGTGCGCTGAAGTTTCATTTGTCAGCATACTGTTATTGAGTTCCTTGCTACAGAGGAAATCCCCGCTGCTGAAATTCACCAAAGACTTGTAAATCTTGGAATAGTACACAGTGCAGTACAGGAAATAATTGAAACCCTAGACTATAGAAAAGTTTGTGCTTGCTGGGTCCCACAAGAGAGAATGTCCAGAAAACAGTGCATCTGTGCTGTCGGTCAGCTGGAACGGAATTCTACCAGGAGGATATTTTCAAACTTGCAGAGTGATGGGAAAAATGTGTGCAGAGAAATGGAGATTATGTTGAAAAGTGAAGAAAAGGATGCAGGTTAAGGTGATACATTTATATTTTTGCTCGCGACTTTCGGTATGACCCTCATAATAGCCAAAAAAGAAAAGAGCCTATAGAAATTAACAGACGTAGTAGAAAAAGAAAATGAAAAGAAAAGACTCACCCTAAATAGCAAGAAAACAAAAACAATAGTTTTATCAAGAAAAAATAACCCACGCTAAATGCAATGTTAAAGTACAAGGAACAACCTTAGGACAACTGCATACATTTATAAATCTTGGCATACAAGTAACATTAGGTGGAAAATGCATCTCTAACAACAAAAACTGAACAGCCAAGCCAAAATAGCTTTCAGACAAATGAGAAACTTCTATGTTAATCATCTCTATCACTGAGTATCAGTAAAGGAATTCTAAAATAAGCCTTCTCCTGCACTATGGAAATGAATCATGGACAATGCAAAGAACACTAAAAGCAACAGAAGAATATTAAGAATACCATGAACAACTAAAAGAACAAAATGTCTAACAAAAGCAGACACAGAAATCACCATCAGAAGAATATTAAGAATACCATGAACAACTAAAAGAACAAAATGTCTAACAAAAGCAGACACAGAAATCACCATCAGAAGAATATTAAGAATACCATGAACAACTAAAAGAACAAAATGTCTAACAAAAGCAGACACAGAAATCACCATCAGAAGAATATTAAGAATACCATGAACAACTAAGAGAACAAAATGTCTAACAAAAGCAGACACAGAAATCATCATCTTCAGGTGTCATGCCAGTAAGTGTTGGCTGGCTTGCTTCTCCACAGATCTCAGTCCTTGATATTTCCATCACCTCAGTTGGTGACTTTTTATTGTACTCTCACATTAGACTATGATGATTTTTTTTTCTCTTGGCCCTATCAGCTCTTTCCCTTATCTTTCTTGTTGTTATGTTTTCAAGCCCCCCCACCCCCCCTCCCATTACATTGTAATAGTATATCATTTTTTTTTGTAGATTAATTACAATTAAAGGGAGGTAAATCAAACTGATAGTAAGGTTGGCAGAGTTAAGTCCTGCTTTAATTCACCTCTTTACGTAATGTAGATAGTACTCAGCTTGGCCCTGATGTGTGGTATATCTCATGTGATATTTAGGAAAGTCGTGAAGTGTCAAAAAGTGTAATGTCTGGGTTGACATAACCAGACGAAAGGAGAATCATTAATATTTAAAAATTGTGTCTAGAATGGCTGAATTTAGTACGGAAAATTTAGGCCTTGGAATGTTTTTTTTTTTTTTCACTCAAGGTCAGTTATGACATGTTATCTTCATGAGACATTGTGAGCTGTCTAGAATAGTTATATTTAGTAAGAAAATATTTAAACTTTGGATATTTTTTTTTTTTTTAACTCAAGGTTAACTTTAACACTTTATTACCCAAAGTCAGTAGACAGACGTCACATGAAGGCGAGAGTTGTCCAGACAGAAGTTTCTAAATTGGGGCTGGGAAAATTCCAGTCATATAAAAGAGGCAGAGCTGGCCAAGAATTAGGATTATGAGACAGAAATGAGATTAGATCAAGAAGTCATTTTTTGAGTAGAAGTTGGTAGTGAGTTTTAGGCATGCCTTAGTTTTGTTGCAGTAACATTTGTCCTTTTTAGGGCAAACTTTTGCCTAGTGTAGAATGTAGAAAGTTTTGTAGCACTGTCCTGGTTAGGACGGAAAATGTGATGTAGTGATTCATCTTTTGGAAGATGTGTACACTGTTTGGAATTCTGTAATATTGTAAGTAAAAGTTTTTTTTTGTTTGTAACATTCATGATTGTAATAATTCATACTGCTCGGTTGTTAGATTCACTTCCTCATGGCACTGACTTCATGCCTGGAAAGTTTTATTGTATATTTTTCTGGTCTCTACCATGTGGCAGCAGTTTTCAAGCCATTTGGCTTCATCACTCATCAGTTCAACGCTCATTTTCTCCATCAATAAAACTTGTCAACGTTAAATTTAGCTGGAGTTCTTGAGTTGTTGGAACTTCTGTTAGTCTTGTTGTATAAACTAGGAAAAAGTAGGAGCTGCTTTATTACTTAATGATTACAAAGTTGTGACATTTTGGCATGAGTCTTAATCATACAAAAACATACAGGACGAAGAAACAGAGAGAAGAGATAAAGTATAGATTCATATGAATACTATTGAAAATAAAAAAATAAAATTTAAAAAGAGTACTTAGCTATAAATTGTAAGGTGTGACTTGTCCGGCGGTGTGTGTCAGGAATGGATTTAGTAGAACGTGGAGACTGTTTAAATAGAGACCTGTGATATGTGGTCAGTGGGTTGTAACTGGGGGTGGTGGATAGGGAACCGGGGAGGGGGGAGAGAGTGATACAATGTTGACCTAGCCAGGAGAAGGCAAATCTGATTTTCTGGTAACAGCCATCAAACAATGTCATGCAGATGACACAAGCCGCCTGGCACTTGATAACTGCCGCATTCAAAATTATGGGACGCTGGAGCCACATGGGTTAAACTCGCTGTTTAGCTACACTTAACATTCTCTTCAATCATTATAGTACCTCTCCACTAAGCTCCACCCCCTCATACTTTTCAAACCTCCTCACAGCATCACTTTGCAACCCTTCTTCCCAATCATCTATTTCAACTTCTCCTGGCTAGGTCAACATTGTATCACTCTCTCTCCCCTCCCTGGTTCCCCATCCACTACCCCCAGTTACAACCCACCGATCACATGTCACAGGTCTCTATTTAAACAGTCTCCACGTTCTACTAAATCCATTCCTGACACACACGGACGGACAAGTCACACCTTACAATTTACAGCTAAGTGCTCTTTTTAAATTTTATTTTATTTTTTTCTTTTCAATAGTACTCATGTGAATCTATACTTCATCTCCTCTCTCTATTTCTTCGTCCTGTATGTTTTTGTACGATTAAGGCTCATGCTGAAACGTCACAACTTTGTAATCATTAAGTAATAAAGCTGCTCCTACTTTTTCCTAGTTTATACATTCTGGTATCACAGCTTTACGGCAGTGCTTCGTGTATAGTTATATACTTATACACTAATTACTGTCTGTTAGTCTTGTTCAGTGGGTGGGAGTCCTGTACAAGTTTTCATTACGTGATGTTTTTGTTGTGGCAGTTATGAACCTGGCATTATTGTTGTGTCACTTGGGTTATACCAGTGACAAGTTTGCCTTTTTGGCGAAGTAGTATTACCAACTCTTACAGGCAACAACAACATGAAGTCTTTCTAATACAGTTAAGTCCACAAAAAGTCAATATCTCTGACTCTCTGTGTACTGCCACAGTGGCATACACCTATAGTTGATGCCATGTTGGCACAATTAGTAATATTTCATCCGCAAAGGAGAATACTTTTACAATATGTCCAATGAATGATGACTGTCAATTTCTTGACTGAGAAAAAAATTGCTTCAAAAAGAATGAGTTCATCTGATAAGCCAGTCAACTGTGGTAAGCTTATTGTGGTTTATTGTCCAGGGTATGTGGGAGTACATGGCAATAAAGTGGCAGACTTGCTGGACAGGCTAAATAACTGGCAGTCTGAGAATGGATAAGGGTGACATTGCTAAACCTGTAATGGAAAGACTGTGGGAAAATGAAGAGCAGGAATGGAAGAACATTGTAATTGTGAACACTGCTGGAAGGAAATCTGAACTGTGTGGCAGAAAACATATCGTAAAGAACCAACATGTGATGGGAACTATTAACATATATTGATACCAAAAAGCTGCCCAATTCCAGAAATGGTGCAGAAAAACCCACAACACCTTCCAGAAGACATACTCAATAGGAGGACCATAAACAAGCCTACTTTTGCTGATGACCAAGCACTTAAAGCCACATCAGAAAAAGACCTGCAGAACATGGATAATTTAGCAAGGGCGTGTAAAAGCCACAACATGAAGATCAGTGCTGAAAAAAATGAAGTCATGACCATAGTGAGAGAAGAAATCCAAACAAAGATCTTCCTAGACAATCAGCACTTGAAACAAGTGAAACATTTCAAATACCTAGGTAGTACAATATCATCCTCAGGGAAAATTGACGGTGAGGCTGAGAATAGATGCAACAAAGTAAATCAGGTCGCCGGACAAATGACTCCTAAAAACAAATCACAACTGAAACAAAAAAGGCACTATATAACACAATTTTCTTCCAAACTCCATGCTATCAATGTCAAACATGGTGGCTAACAGCCAAGAACAAAAGAAAAATAATGACAGAAATGAAAGGAGAATACTAAATGTGACAAGAAGAGACCAAATAAGAAATGACACCATCAGGGCAAAAGGCTGGAGTAACACCAGTATTACACTATATCAAGAAACAGCAAGTCAAATGATTTGGCTATATTACATGGTTGCCACAAGACAGGATATCACAGACATCATTAACACTAAGATTTGTAGGTAACAGAGGAAGAGGCCGCCCATGTAGAAGATAGAGGGAGGAAATTACAGAAGCATTAACATCTCATTATATGAATCTATCAAGATGTCTATTTGTCTCCTCACTACCAAAAGGTATATGAGGAAGGAGACAAAACAAGACTCATAGATGGAAGCAGTGGCAGGCAGCAGAGCATGTATGGGGCTGTCCTGAATGCAGTGCCACCAGTCTGAATTTTGAATCTCTGTGCATTTAAACCTTTGTCAACTTCTTATTGATTTAACTAGGTTCCTTTTTACATTCATGAGGAGTATAATCAGTGTATTTTAGGAGAAAAGTGTATAATTAAGATGTGAGTTAAAGAGTAAATACTGACATATGAAACTGTACACACCTATATAGATCTGTTAATGAAAAAAAAAAAAGGTACAGGCTTTGAGAAAAAAAAACAAACTACTTTATAATAAATAATGTGAAAGCATATATATATATATTGTTAAAAAAAAGAAATGCAACACTACTGTAGTCATAATGGACACAAAATTTCAAATTTGTATCAAAATTGTATTTTAAGGAATGAATGTTTGAATCTTGGAATGAAGAAACTAAGAGTTTAACACTGAAATATGTTCATTAAATTTGGTTTGGACTTTTATTCTTCATGACTGAGGCTTCAGTAAGGTGTATGGCTTCCTCTGGCCTGTATCAGAGAACCACATCTCCTTGATATGGATTCGATTAGCCGTTGGATCTGTTGTTGTGGGATGGCTGCCCACTCTTCCCACAATGCAAGAGACAACTGTCGAAGACTGGTTGGGGCCACTTCTCACTGGCGGACATGTCTGTTGAGTTCATCCCATAAGTCTTCTATTGGGTTCATGTCTGATGACATGGATGGCTGCGGAATGGTCTGGACACTGTCGCTGAGGAATTGGTTGGTGAGTTGTGCCACATGAGGTCAAGCATTATCCTGCTGAAAAATCGACCCTGGTGCAGTCAGAAGTGGAAGGACATGAGGACAAAGAATTTCAGTGATGTATCATTGGGCAGTCCAAGCTGGTTTCAGGCATTTGATTGTGTACAACACCAGAAACTTTGGGAAATAATGGAAAAAATGGGATTTTCAACACATTTGATACAATTAACATCACTGCTGTATCTAGACCAACAAGCAGCAGTAAGAATAAATGGTGAAACAACAACTTGGTTTGACATAAAACAAGGGGTCCGTCAGGGGTGCATATTGTCACCCTACTTATTTAACTTGTATACTGAAAATATAATGAGGAATGTTAGAGAAGATGTAGACAAAGAATATTACGATGCCATAACAGTTGGAGGTTATGAAATACCAGAGATTAGATATGCTGATGACACAGTATTGCTGTCCACAACACAAAAAGGAATGGAAAAACTAATTATGTCAGTCCGCAAGAACAGCGAAGAGCAGAACCTCTATCTTAATGCAAAGAAAACTAAATTGATGACAACTGACAAAACAAACAAGGCAATTGAAATATGTATCAATGAGGAAAAACTGGAAGAAGTAGAGAGTTTTGAATATCTTGGATCGCTACTAACTAATAATGGAGATACAATGAGGGAAATTAAAAGGAGGACATCTATCGCTCTTCAGAAAGTAAAACAAATAAAGAATCTGTGGAGAGGAGCAGACAGAACCACAAAAATAAGATTTTTAAGGGCATGCATCTTTCCCATAGCAACATATGCCTGTGAGACCTGGACACTTAACAAAACAGCTAGAAACACATAAATGCCTTTGAATGTAAATGCTACAGAAGAGTTCTCCAAATATCGTGAACACAAAAAAGAACAAATATATCTATACTACAAGAGCTTAATATTGAAGAAGGCTGGCTAGTGAAGAGGTTTAAAGAGAGAAAACTGAAATATTATGGACACATTAAACATCATGATAATTTAGAGAAGACCGTATTGGAAGGATACATAATGGGAAAAAGAAAAAGAGGAAGACCAAGACGAAGATGGCTGCAAGACATCGTTGACGATATGGAAATGGATGCAACAGCAGCAGGCCATCTTGCTCACAACTGAGAGGCCTACAGGAGTGCTGTTTGGGAGGCAAAGTTCCGCAAGGGACATGCAAATGAATGAATGAATGATCATTGGGCATTCAGGCGCCCTTCAATTTGCACCAGGTCACTTCTTTCCATGAAGCTTATCGATCCCCGCACCTGTACGCCTCCACCACCATGTGGAGAAGCCTGATCTGTGCAGTTCTGGGTGTAGCGCTCATGGACTCTGTGGTAAACTCTTCTCCATCTATCGTGTCTGCAGCAGAAAGAATGATTCATCACTAAACCAAACCCTTCACCAATCATTTGCAATGGTTCACTGACAATGCTGGTTTGCCCACTGCAGTTGGTTCTGGCGATGCCAGTCCATAAGAACAGTACCTTTGTAGGGTTTTCTAGCTCAAAGGTCAGCATCGTGCAGCCAGTTCCTGACCATTTGATCTGAAATTCGACGAGCTGCTGTCATTGACTGGACTGCTGAGGACGCAGATGCAAATCGACTCCTGAGGTGACAAAGCCATATGACTCGGTCCTCAGCAGGAGTTGTGACTATTGGTCTTCCACTGAGGCAGTTTCTTGAAATTGTCTCCAAAGGCGACTAATAGTGCTTCTAACCACATTAAATTGTCTGGCCACTACACTTTGTGACTGTCTTGTCTCTAAATGTCCAGTGATGATGAGTCGTTCTATAGTAAGATAGGTCATACTTGCGCACTGAATTTTCAAATGAATTGATTCAAGGAGCATCAATCTTTTATAGGCATTCAATAACATGGTCAGAGAGTTTTGTGTTCAGTACGTTTCATGGGATTCTCATGAACCTGTCATGAGTTATTGTCAAAAATGCTGTTTTGACTAGTGTTGCTTTTCTGCGCTCATGAATCATCCGCTGAGTACAATTCAGGTCAGCACGTGAAGTTGATGTCCAAGTGAATGTTTCAGGCAATTTGCCCTTGTCTGATCAGTAAACTTCAGTTTAAATCACAACCTCGTATTTGTTGGATTTTTTTTTGAACAATATATATATATAAATTCTACTAAATGTTTCTAGAACTAAATTCTAGATTAAGTAGATATAAATAAGTTATAAAGTTACATATACGAGTTAAAGAAATCTGAATTATAAGTTTGAAAGAAAAAAAAAAGCTGTATGTTGTGACAAAGTTAAAATGCAAATTTCTTTTGTATTATCTGCACTCTCTCTGTAGAGTAAATAGTTGTGTACAAAGAGAGAGCTAAAGAGATGAAACAGACAACTGTGTATCATCTGTAGTATCTGATAATACACAAAGTTTTTGTCTCTGCTCTGTTACTTGAAACAAAATCCTTTTATGCAGCCAGCAACTGACTAATTCTAATACAAATCTTCCTACATCTTCTGTTTGTTAAATTTATCTCTGGTGTATGTTACAGGTAATTTAGATTTATAAGACATGTATCTTCATTCTCTCACATACACAATTTATTAAAATTTATCTTCGTCTCTTACATACATGATTTAGTGAAATTTATCTTCATTCTCTCACATGCACGATTTAATGAAATTTATATTAATTCTATCACATACACAATTTACTGAAATTTGTCTTCATTCACTCTCATATACAATTTATTGAAATTTATCTTCATTCTTTCACATATAAGATTTATTGCGATCTATCTTTATTCCCTCACAATACAGATTAAGAGTAACTTATTTTCATTCTCTCACAATACAGATTTATTGCAGTCTATCTTTATTTTCTAACATTATAGATTTATAGTGATCTATCTTTATTCTCCCACAATACAGATTTACAGTGATCTATCTTCATTCTTTGTGATATACATATATGATCTATCTTCATTTAGCTGAGAAACACATAAATGCCTTTGAATGTAAAATGCTACAGAAGAATTCTTCAAATATCATGGACACAAAAAAGAACAAATATATCCATACTAAAAGAACTTAATATTGAAGAAGGCTGGCTATTAAAGAGGATTAAAGAGAGAAAACTTAAATATTTTTGACACATTAAATGTCAAGAAAATTTAGAGAGGTCCTCCTGGAAAAAAGAAAGAGAGGAAGACCAGGGTGAAGATGGCTGCAAGAAATCATTTATAATATGCAAATGGATGCATCACCAGCAGGGCATCTTGCTTACAACCGAGAGGCCTATAGGAGAGCTGTTTGGGTGGAAAAGTTCCATAAGGGACATGCAAATGATTGACTGATCTTCATTCTCTCACAATACAGATTTATGCTGATCTATTTCATTCTCTCACAATATACGGTGACTTACCTTCAATCTTTCACATTCTAGACGCAGGCCAGCACTCTCTGCCACCTTCTCATGGAGACGAGTGGTCAGGGACTCATTCTGAGACTTGGCATTCTCTTCTATTCTGTCTACAAGGGCTTCCAACTCTGTCACTCTCCTACAACATATGATATCTCATAGTAAATACAACCAGAAAAAAAAAAAAAACTGCAACAGATGAACTCCAATAGTTAAAACAGCATGAGGAAATAAGCCAACACAACTGTAATATGTGATAGCTCATGGTCAATAGAACCAGTGAAAATAAGAGTCATCATAACTTAACAGACAATATTCAATAGTTCAGAATAATAAAAATAGGGGCCAAGTCATTTGTAACACATGATATTCTCATAACTAAAACAGCCAGAGAAAGCTGAAGCAATCACTTCTCACTCACAGGCACTTCATAATTATGTGTATTTTTACCAGACCTGTCATTCAATAATAATAAAACAAACAAATTTTCAAATACAAGAGGGAGAGAGAGAGTGAGAGAGAGAGAGAATGAATAAATGAATAATCTTTATTTTTCAAGGGTAAAGAATTGGGCACGCAGGCCCGTCTTACATTCTGCCCTTCATCACTCCATCTTTCATTCTTCCCACACACTTGATTTAGTACAAATATACAAATTAAATTAGGAAAAAACATGTCAAAAGAGTGTAAGATTTAACTACTACATTCAAAGTAAAAGAGAAGAAGTAATTAACCTAATAAAATAGCACTCACGCACACATACATACGCAGACATATACATAAACAAAAATACACTGTAAATACAGATCTTCTAAAATATGTTTTTTTAACAGACATTATAATAATTTCTAACAATATCTAACAAGTTGCTTTTCTAACTATATCATTTTAGTACTTGATGGTTGGCGAGTCACATGTTGAGAGAGTGCTGGTTATTTTATGGAGGCATATAATTACAAGAAGTAAATAATGAAACAGGTTTGAGTTAAAGGATGAAGTATTACCAATGGATTTTAAATGGTAGGGGAGGGTGTTCCAGAGCTGTACTGCAGAGTATGCAAGGCTTTTCTTGTACAGATCAATCCTGAGAGAGACAGAGAGAGAGAGAGAGAGAACAGAAAGTATGTTAATCAAAAGAACATCAGTCTATCTGTTGCCAGAATTCAGTGATGACTGTAGTAAAGTACAATGTCTATGTCTGAGAGTACAATGACTCTGACAAATTAACTGTAATTAATTAAATTAATGATAAACTTCGCAAAGTTCATGCTCATATACAATAATGACTAGCAAAACTGTTATTATATAGTTATGAGGTGTCAAGATACATACTAAGGTTTATGAATATTAGGAATATCAAATCACAAGACTAATACTGAGATTTATGAAAATTAAGAATATCAAATCACAAGACTAATAATGAGATTTATGAAAATTACGAATATCAAATGAAGATTTGATGTTTATGGCTGGGGATACTTTGACATAAATCTTAATTTCTGATCCAAAAGTCAAACTCTGTGAATTCAAGTTTCTATTAAAAGAGCATAACAAATTTTACATAGTATTGATTATAACTTATGGGGAAGAGTATTACAGTATTACCGTCCACAACACAAAAAGGAACAGATTAATTATATCAGTCCGTAAGAATAGTGAAGAGCAAAACCTCTATCTTAATGCAAAGAAACTAAATTTGATGATAACTGACAAAACAAATAAGGCAGCTGTGGAAAAATTGGAAGAAGTGGAGAGTTTTTAATATCTTGGATCATTACTAACTAATAATTGAGATACAATGAGAGAAATTAAAAGGAGGACATCTATCGCTCTTCAAAAAGTAAAAAAAACTAAATAAGCTGTGGAGAGAAGCAGACAGAACTACAAAAATAAGAATTTTAAGGTCATGCATCTTTCCCATTGCAACATATGCCTGTGAGACCTGGACACTTAACAAAACAGCTGAGAAACACATAAACGCCTTTGAAGGAAAATGCTACAGAAGAGTTCTTCAAATATCATGGACACAAAAAAGAACAAATATATCCATACTAAAAGAACTTAATATTAAAGAAGGCTGGCTAGTAAAGAGGATTAAAGAGAGAAAACTTAAATATTTTGGACACATTAAACATCATTATAATTTAGAGAAGACCGTCTTTGAAGGGTACATAATGGGAAAAAGAAAGAGAGGAAGACCAAGGCGAAGACGGCTACAAAACATCGCTGATAATATGCAAATAGGTGCATCAGCAGCAGGGCATCTCGCTTACAACCAAGAGACCTACAGGAGAACTGTTAGGGAGGCAAAGTTCCGCAAGGGATATGCAAATGACTGATTGGCTATGGGGAAGAGAAACTTCTTTCATTGGTAAAAAAAAAACCAGTTGTCTTGCTCATTCAGACACAAAACTTCACATGTATTCTGTGCCTATTACACTAAACAGAAAAGAGAACCTCACATCCTAAACTTGTCCCACACACATATTTGGACAGACAACATTACACAGACTATGCTTGCTGCGCTCACCAAGATAGGAACCTCTGACATATTTAGTGGTTGTTACATTGCTAGGGTAGAAAATCTCTCATATAGTCTATACGTGTTTTATCTGCTAGGGCATAAAATCTCTCATACATTCTATACTTGTTATATACTGTTATAAAAAAAAAGAAAACAAAAAAATACAATGTTGCGATTTAAACTGAAGTTTGCTGATCAGACAAGGGCAAATCACCTGAAATATTCACGTGAACACCATCTTCACATGCTGACCTGAATTGTACTCAGCAGACGATTAATGAGCACATAAAAGCAACACTAGTCAAAACATCATTTTTTACAATAACTCATGACAGGTTCACGAGAATCCCGTAAAACTTCTGAACTCACTGACCATGTTATTGAATGCCTATAAAAGACTGATGCTCCTTGAATCAATTCATTTGAAAATTCAATGTGCAAGTATGGCCCATCTCACTACGGAACGACCCATCATCATTGGATGACAGTCACAAAGTGTAGTGGCCAGACAATTTAATGTGGTTAGAAGAACCATTAGTCGCCTTTGGAGACAATTTCAAGAAACTGGCTCAGTTGCAGACCGGCCGCGCAGTGGAAGACCCATAGTCACAACTCCTGCCGAAGAACAAGTCATATGGCTGCGTAACCTCAGGAATCGATTTGCATCTGCGTCCTCAAAGTCCAGTCAATGCAGCAGCTCGTTGAATTTCAAATCAAACAGGAACCGGCTGCATGATGTTGGCCTTTGGGCTAGAAGACCCTACAGAGTTCCTGTTCTTACAGACTGAGGATCACCAGAACCGATTGCAGTGGGCAAACCAGCATCATCAATGGACCATTGCAAATGACTGGTGAAGGGTTTGGTTTAGTGATAAATCATTCTTTCTGCTCCAGCAGACAGAGAAGAGTTTACCGCAGTGTCCATGACCCAGAACTGCATAGATGAGGCTTCTCCACATGGTGGTGGAGGTGTACTGGTGTGGGGAATGATCAACTTCATGGGAAGAAGTGACCTGGTGCAAATTGAAGGACGCATGAATGCCCAATGATACATCACTGAAATTCGGCCTCACATCCTTTCACTTCTGGCTGCACCAGGGTAAATTTTTCAGTAGGATAACAATCGACCTCATGTGGCACAACTCACCATCCAGTTCCTCGCTGACACTGTCGAGACCATTCTGTGGCCATCCATGTCATCAGACATGAACCCAGTAGAACACTTATGGGATGAGCTCAACAGACAAGTCTGCCAGCAAGATGTGGCGATAACCAATCTCCGACAGTTATTTCTTGCACTGCAGGAGAGTGGGCAGCCATCCCACAACAACAGATCCAACAGCTTATCAGATCCATGTCAAGGATATGTCATTTTCTGATACAGGCCAGAGGAGGTCATACATCTTACTGAAACTGAGGCCTCAGCCACAAAGAATAAAAGTCCAAACAAAATTTAGTGACCATCATTTCATTGTTAAAGTCTTAAAGTTTCTTCATGCCAAGATTGAAACATTAATTTCGTAAAATAAAATTTTGATACAAGTTTGAAATTTAGTGTCCATTACAATTGCAGTAGTGTTGTGAGTCTGGGTAAAGCTGGGGCGACCATTCCCAACCCAGCTCGTCACAGGTGGCGGATGGTGAAAGTCCTCCAGATATGGAGGATCCCTGTGAATAAGGAGTTGTCCAAATAAGCAGGTGCGGACCAACTGGCGGTAGACTCAGAGAGCGAGGTGGGGTAGTAGGTGGCTCTACTAAAGTGCTTCAGGTGCTCAGTGAAGGGAATACCAGGCGGGTCAGAGGCGCCTTAAAACCTCTCGCTCCCGCTGCCTTGCGGGTAGGACAGGGAGTCCAAAGGCTAGCGGAGAGTCCGTACACAAACCAACAGAAGGCAACGGGAAACCACTGTTGTAGCTCCCAAGAACAATTATGCTTATTCAGAGTCATAGATTCATCATGAAGGACGTTAATGGATGTTCCTCTGGAACAGCCTCGTCCGGTAGGGCAGCTCATGAGCCACAGGTGAGGCCAGATCGTCATCAAGCTACTGGTGGCAAAACTAACAAGTTCAAAATAGCAACATGGAATGTTAGAACTTTATTCCAGGCTGGAAAATTAGAAAATGTAAAGATGGAAATGGAAAGGATGAAGATCAACATATTAGGAATGAGTGAAGTTAGATGGACAGGTGCAGGAAAGATAAACTCAGAAAAATATACAATAATATATTCAGGAAGTGAGAAACATGAACGAGGAGTAGGAATTATATTTGATGAAAAAACGGCAAGGACAATTGTAGGATATTTGAACATCTCGGACAGAGTCCTGCTAGCCCAACTGAAAGGACAACCAATAAACATAAATATTATACAAGTGTATGCTCCAACATCTGAAAGTTCTGAGGAAGATATACAGATATTTTATAATGACATAGAGACAGCACTAAAACACACAAAGTTACATGAAGTTACCATAGTCATGGGAGATTTTAATGTCAAAGTTGGTAAAGGAAGAACTTCGGACATCGTTGGTGACTATGGACTGGGGGAGAGGAATGACAGAGGTTATAAATTAATTGAATGGGCAAGAATACATAGCATGGTTGTAGGAAACACCTGGTTTAAACAACATCCTCGAAGACTGGCAACGTGGTGCAGCCCAGACAAAAAGACATTTAACCAGATAGACTACATATTAATCAACAAACGATTCTGGAATGCATTACTGACAACAAAAACCATGCCAGGAGCTGACTGCAATAGTGACCATGATCCACTCTGTGGAAAAGTTAGAATAAAGCTAAAGAAAGCAGGCAGAAAAGTGAGAAACATCGAATTGAATACAGAACTTCTTAAAAATGACCAAGAACTGCGAGAACAATACAAAGTTATTATAACAAATAGATACAATGCAATAGCAAAGATAAATAGTATAGATGAACAATGGGAAATGTTAAGAGATTCTATCCACCAAACTGTTAAGGAGATAATACCACCGAAAAAAGAAGCCCCTAAAAATAAATGGATGACAGACGACATCTTAGGACTGATGGACAAGAGGAGGAGGAGTAAAAATAACGAGGAAAAATATAGCAAGATAAATAAAGAAATAAGACGCATATGCAGAGAAGCAAAAGAAGTGTGGTTAAATGAACAGTGCAGACAGATAGAGGACGCTCATAATAAAGACAGCAAAAACATGCACAAACGAATTAATGAACTCACAGGCAGGAAAACAAAATATACCGCAGGATGCCTGAAATCGAAAGAAGGTAAAATGTTAATGGGAAAAGAAGACATTGTGGACAGGTGGACAGAGTATATCGGTGAGCTATATGGAGGAGAAAGACCAGAATTAACACCAGATACTGAAAACTGTGATGGACCGCCAATACTTGAAGATGAAATCATAGATGCCATCAAACACATGAAGAAAGGAAAAGCGACTGGGCCTGATAATATAACAATAGAAGAAATAGAGGCACTAGAGGAGACAGGAATAAAAATAATAACCAAGTTACTGAATGATATTTACAACAGTGGTTATATTCCCAGTGACCTGATTAAATCCACGTTTATAGCACTACCAAAGAAACCAGGTGCAAAGGAATGTGACGATCACTGGACTATCAGCCTCTCATGTCACATAACGAAGCTACTTCTGAGAATCATTATGAGAAGAACAAGGAAAAAGATAAAAATGGAAATAGCAGATGAACAGTTTGGATTTGTTGAAGGAAAGGGAACACACAATGCCATTTATGCTTTACGAACACTAACAGAAAGAGCTTTAGAAGTACAGAAAGATCTCTACTTATGCTTCATTGATTACACCAAGGCATTTGACAAGGTGAAACATAGTGAAATTATTAAAATGCTTGAAGACATCAATATAGACGGCAAAGACTTGAGGATTGTAAAACATCTATACTGGCAGCAAGAAGCAGCAGTTCCGAGTTGAAAATAGAATTGGAAAATACCAACCTATAAAACAAGGGGTGCGACAAGGATGTGTACTATCTCCAGACCTTTTTTCTCTGTACAGAGAGAATATTCTAAGAACAATCATCACAGAACCAGGCATAAAAATTGGAGGATACAATATTAACAACCTTCGGTATGCTGACGACACAGTACTGATAGCTGAGAACCAACAACACCTGCAAAATCTCTTGGATAAAGTCGCAAAAGAAAGTGAACAGAAAGGCCTTACTTTGAACATCAAAAAGACAGAGACTATGGTTATATCTAAGAAACAGAATCCACCAACATGCAGTATTAAATTAAACGGAACCATTCTAAAGCAGGTGCAGAAATTCAAATACCTTGGAGCAGTAATAACTTCAGATGGGAAATGCACAACAGAAATTAGGAACAGAATAGGTCAAGCAAAGACTGCATTTCAGAGAATGAGAAACATATTAGCTAACACATCTTTATCAATGAATGTTAGAAAACGAGTCCTAAAATGCTATATTGAACCTATCTTGTTATATGGAAGTGAATCATGGACAATAGGCAAGTCTGCACAAAAATCATTTGAAGCAGCAGAAATGTTGTTTATTAGAAGAATGTTGCGAATCCCCTGGACAGCAAAAATAACTAATGAAGAATGTATGAGAAGAGCTGGAGAGACAAAAAACCTTGTCAGAAAGAGAGAGACAATGTACTTTCATAGGACATGCAATGAGAAGAGGGGGCATTGAAAATATTATAACAACAGGAAAAATAGAAGGAAGAAGATCAAGAGGAAGACCAAGAGAAATGATACTGGACAGTCTGATGGGATGGTGTGAGAGGAGATCACCAACTGAACTGATGGCCTGCATGAAGGATCGGGTACTCTGGAGAAGCATAATAGCCAACGCCAGTCGGCATGGCACCTGATGATGATGATGTTGTGAGTCTTTTTTTTCAGAACAGTATATTTGCTAGGACCGAAAATCTCTTACACATTCTATACTTGTTATATTTGCTAGGACAGAAAATCTCTCATACATTCTATACTTGTTACATTTGCTAGGGCAGAAAATCTCTCGTACATTCTATATGTGTTATATTTGCTAGGGCAGAAAATCTCTCTGTGATTAACATACTTTCTGTTCTCTCATTCTATACTTGTTATATTTGCTAGGACAGAAAATCTCTCATACATTCTATACTTGTTATATTTGCTAGGACAGAAAATCTCTTGTACATTCTATACTTGATATATTTGCTAGGACAGAAAATCTCTCATATATTCTATACTTGTTATATCTGCTAGGACAGAAAATTTCTCATACATTCTATACTTGTTATATTTGCTAGGACAGAAAATCTCTCATACATTCTATACTTGATATATTTGCTAGGACAGACAATCTCTCATACATTCTATACTTGTTATATTTGCTAGAGCAGAAAATCTCTCATACATTCTATACTTGATATATTTGCTAGGTGAAGGAAGATATAAAAAACTTCTGGTGGATAAAGAAGAAGAGAAGGGCTAAAAAATTAACCTTAAATCGCTGATGGCAAGAATGAGAAAATAAAGTGAAATGAGTGGGGCTAAGACAAAAAAGTTGGACATGAATAGCAGAAACAGAAAGAAGTAGCAACTAGGTGGAAAGTAGTTTTCTTTAATGTTATGGCTGGAAAAACCAGACTGACAAATAAGGCACTGTTCCAGAGCTTTCTGAAATCTTCACTGGAAGGACAGGATTGTAGAGATTAGAAATGTCCCATTTTACTTGATATCTCCTTGACAAATTGCTTGGCAACCACTGTCACAGCCATCTTGGATATAACACTCAGATATTGGTGAAACCGATCTCCTAAGCATAACTCAGTCTCCCCTGTATGCTTCATATCACATCATTTGCACATAAGGCATAAATGGGACATTTCTTTCACTGAATTCCACTCTTGCATTCTACCCAAGCAATCTTGTCCTATCGGTGTTCTTTATTCATTCTGAACACAATAATTAGTGTAAAGTATACAACTATACATGAAGCACTGCAGTAAAGCTGTGATACCAGAATGTATAAAATAGGAAAAAAGTAGGAGCAGCTTTATTACTTAATGATTACAAAGTTGTGACGTTTCGGCGTGAGCCTTAATCATACAAAAACATACAGGACAAAGAAAAAGAGAGAGGAGATAAAGTATAGATTCACATGAATACTATTAAAAAAAAAAAAAATTTTTTTTTAAAAACAGTACTTTGCTGTAAATTGCAAGGTGTGGCTTGTCTGGCAGTGTGTGTCAGGAATGGATCTAGTGGGACGTAGAGACTGTTTAAATAGAGACCTGTGACATGTGGTCAGTGGGTTGTAACTGGGGGTGGTGGATGGGGAACCGGGGAGGGGAGAGAGAGTGACGCAATACCGACCTAGCTAGGAGAAATTGAAACAGATGATTGGGGAAGAGGGGTTGCAGAGAAAATAGCGGGGTTGCAGAGTGATGCTGTGAGGAAGTTTGAAAAGTAAGAAGGGGTGGATTTAGTGGAGAGGTACTATAATGATTGAAGAAGATGATGTTACGTGTAACTAAACAGCGAGTTTAACCCATGTGGTTCCAGCGTCTCATAATTTTGAATGCAGCGGTTCTCAAGTGCCAGGCGGCTTGTGTCATCTGTGTGACATTGTTTAATGGGTGTTACCAGAAAATCAGATTTGCCTCTGTGGTTGGGGCCACTGAAATGATTTGGGACTGGTTTCGAAGCATGCTGGGCGATGTCGTACAGATGTTTTTGCATGCGGTCCCCTAATCTGAGGCCAGTCTCACCAATATATGTTATCCTGCATCTTTTTGTGATAAACAAAAATTAGAATATTTTGTGCCCATCTTTCTTACAGGGAGCATACCAAAAAAAGGCTAAGTGTTTAATTTTTCATCTATTTTTCATGTTTTAATTTGTTTTGTTTTTGTATGTGATCCTTGAAAAAGGCCAAAATATTGGATCATTGTATGTTCTTGATTTATAAGTGCTCATTTTACTTCTTGTCACTGCTGCTGACGAGATTCTTCAGCTGCCGTGCGTGGGGTGAAACTCCTCCTGGCCAATGTAGAAAATGTGATTAGGGTTGCTGTGCAGCACCATCGTGAAAAAGGTGAAGGAAAGGATTAAGTGAAGTGACCAGTAGTCTCGAGGTCAGGACTATTCAAATCACGGCACCTCTGCCTTTGAGGCTGGCCAAGTCCTATATACACCCATACTGAGGTACATTGCCTAAATCGGCTTAACCCAGGGTTAAACTAAGACATTGCTGGTGAAATTCTTTGGCTTCCGCTCGTGAAGTGAAACTCCTCCCAGCCAATGAAAAAATGCGAAAAAGCAAATAGGGTTGCTGTGTGGCACCACTGTGAAAAAGTGATGGAAAGGATAAAGTGAAGCTTAATCAGTATGTCCAATAGTCTCGTGGTGAGAGCTATTCATACCACGGCACCACTGCTCTAGAAGCTGGCCACATCCGATATACACCCATACTGGTGAAATATGCCTAAACCGGCTGGACCCAGGGGTGAAACTTGATGACTACTCATGACATGGTACCTCCGCTCTAGAGGTCAGTCACGTTCTAAACATGCCCATACTGGGATAATACGCCTAAACCGGCTAAACCAAGGGGTGAAACTTACTAGTGACGAGGATTCGTCCTCCTGGACAAAAGCTCCATCCTGGTCACAACTAGGAAGAGTAGGAGCCACGACCGCAAAATGCTGAAGTCAGAGACACTGGACTAGTGCAGTCTAGATAGGCAACCACCTCTCATCCGACGGGGGTGTATGCGTATCCTATTCATGCTGAGGTTTTCTGGTGAGAAAGTCCAACGCTGGACTGGATGGGCAACCACCTCTCACTAGGCGGGGATATACAGATATCCAAAACACATCAAGGTTTCGCGGTGAGAAAGTCCAACTCTAGATTAAACTGGTGCAACAAAAACCGTCGTGCAATCCTGCTTCTGAGACCCACAAAGAATTCAGGCCCAAGCCCCGCGATACTCTGAACCTCTTGTGATCCTCTTGAGGATCTCTTGTGGACCTCTCGGGGAAAGCGAATGAAGAAGACTTCCTGTCATTCTTGTTTCTACCTTCTTTCCACATTCTTTCTATTTTTTTGTAAAACTGAACCATTCACCTCCATCTTCTTCAAATACACTATAAGCATTATTGATGCCAAGACTGAAAACTGCTCACACAATTTGCCTGGACAGAAGGCCTTTCACTCTGTCAATAAATGTCATACTTGCTAAGAGAGAAAAAAAATCACATACGCTCTGTATTCTTCACACTCGCCAATGAGAATTTGCTTTTCTCTGCTCAAACTCTCTACATAGGAATTCACTGAGGCTAAACGAGCCTCACAGTCCAGACGCTGAAGATCTGTCAGATGTTTGCCGACTTGATTTAGTTCTTCTTCCAGTCTCTCAGCTCGTGATTTATGAGCCCTGATTGATGGGGAAAGTTATGATGTCAGCTGCCATGGCAACACAGGGATTGAGAATTTAAGTTTGTACAACTTAAATGTGAAACATATAATAATATTTGAACTTGACATCAAGAGTTCTAACATTACATAGTGTGAATATGGTATTAGAGGGCATGACAGTATAAGACATGAACTATACATTTCTGGTCAATAGTGTTGGTGTCAAAGTAAACAAACAAGAAAACTCTGAAACAAAAATGCTCCAAAGATACTGCAGCAACTGACTTTCCTTTCATATGTTCAGTCTATATAAACTACACATTTTGCTAACTACATGCAACAATCACATCTATACATAATATAGTGGCCAACCAATTGTCCTGTATTATTATATGCCACAGTCTTGTATTTTAAGGATCTGTCTTGAGAATCATATTACTTAGGTTATGATGCCTAAATGTTCCCTATTTTAATAGATGTTCTCATCCTTCATCACAGCATGTTCAGAAATAGCCAGAAAATTATCTTAGTGGAATGTTGCTATTTGGAAGAAAATTCAGTCTGTAGAGAAGCACAACAAATAGGCCTGACTGGTACATTTGTAAGTAAAGTTCATCTTCTTCTTCTTCATTGTACACTTCCACCACCAAGATTGCCCTGTGTTGCTATTGAATTTACTCCTGTGGTTCTCAAGATCTCATCAGGGGGCTTGGGCCTATATTCTTGGTGGGTCACATCTTGGGGATTGGGCCTATATTCTTGTTGGGTCATTGAAATGGAGTTGCGTGACACCGTGGACTTTGTTGCCCCAGAGAGCTTCGAGTTGGACTTTACTCAAGGGAACCTCGACATGGTTTGGATATGAAATCTGCCGGGTGGGAGGAGGTTGCTAAAACTAGGCTACGCTGGTCCAGTATCTCCAACTTCAGCTTTTGGTGGTCATGACTGCTACCCTTCCTGGTGGTGACCAGAATGCAGCTTTTGTCACGGAGGATGAATCCTCACACGTATGTAAAGTTATAAACCAAGCCTACTGAATAAAGTTCAACTTTTCTGCCTTCTCTTCCCCTCCCCATCCTCCATTGCTAGAGTGAGTATCCTGTATGTGAACTTAGAAAAGATAATCAGTTTGCAATATGTGCATGTTATAATATACTAATATAATATACATCTAACAATCACATCCATACATAAGACACCAACATTATGACAATGGTATTCATACATAATATACATATTATACTGACAAATAAGTACATGTAACAATCACATCCATACATAATATACTTACATTACATATAACTACAAGTAACAATCACATCCATACATAACATACATAAAATTATAACTACATGTAACAATGATATCCACAGAAATGAAGGACAATCATTAAGTTACAAATTGATATGGGGTAGCTGAAAATGGTAGATGGTAGTTTCTAAAGTGTTATTAGATGGCACAAACATCAGGATTATGTTTAGGTAGCAAGGTGTTATTAGATGGCACAAACATCAGGATTAGGTTTAGGTAGCAAGGTGTTGTTAGATGGCACAAACATCAGGATTTGGTTTAGGTAGCAAGGTGTTATTAGATGGCACAAACATCAGGATTAGGTTTAGGTAGCAAGGTGTTATTAGATGGCACAAACATCAGGATTATGTTTAGGTAGCAAGGTTTTATTAGATGGCACAAACATCAGGATTAAGTTTAGGTAGCAAGGTGTTATTAGATGGCACAAACATCAGGATTATGTTTAGGTAGCAAGGTGTTATTAGATGGCACAGACATCAGGATTATGTTTATGAAGAAAACTTAGTTGCTGAATATGCACATGTATAAACAGAAAATCAATGGCAACTGTTCTTGGGAAATGTGTGACAGAAGAACAGTGAGCTGCTGTGCATTGCTTTTGGACAAAATGACTTGCTACCAAGAACATGCATAACAAAATGTTTCCTGTCTGTGGTAGGAAGTGTTTGTTACAACAAGTGATACACAAATGGGTGGATAAATTCTTCCAAGGAAGCTCAAAAGTTACTGATGAAGACCGACCCACTTGTCCCATTTAAACTGTAGCAAAAGCAACTGCACAACAGGTCAATGAGACCATCTGAGCTGACAGACAAGTAATGACGGTGTAGCAACTGCAGTAGGATGTTCTCATGGTTTAGCATACAGTATTATGCATGAGCAGATGAATTTTCACAAGGTGTGCTAACAGTGAGTGCCCAGACAAACAAATAAAAAACACAAAATAATCTGAATGAGCCTGTCCTTGCAACATCTCTCTCAGTACACAGACAAAGAAGAAAACATGCTTAACAGGACTGTTACAGGGGAAAAATCAGGGGTCATTGTTATCAACCAGAAACGAAGTGTTCTTCAATGACATGGAAATATCTGCTTCACCTTCAGCAAAGAAATTCAAGGCTATGCCTACAGCGTTCTGGGACTCCCAAGAAGTGCTGTTAGCCCACTTCCAGAAGAAAGGTGAGAATGTGAATGCAGCAATGTATTTGGTAAGTTCTGTTTATACAATTCAAAGAAGACCTCCATGCCTACTTACTAGAGGAGCAATGCTTCTCTACGACAGTGTCAGACCACACATGGCTCAATTAACCCAGGAGACGACTGAACAATTAGGGTGGAAACTTCTACCTTACAGCCCTGACTTAGCCCTAGGTGATTTCAATCTGTTTGGTCCAGTAAAAACACACGTTGGTGGCAAATGCTTTGTGGATGATGAAGAAGTGGATCATTATGTGCGAATGTGGCTAAAACAGAAAATCAAAGACTTCTATGCTGCAGGTTTTGTGGCACTGATAAAGCAATGGGATAAATATATCAATGTTTTCAGAGATTATGTTGAGAAATAAAAGGGAAATATACGTGTAGTAACACATGGTTTTCAGGTTTGTATTTCATTTAGTTTTCTTTTTTTTTTTTAAAAGCCATTTCTAACTTACTGACTTCTTTCATAATATACAAAGTCTGACAATTAAGTAATGAGACATTTTATTATGGCCAAGACAAAAATGGCATCTACGAAGCAAAGCACATTGAATCCAAAGAGGCAACCTTCATATATGATCTGGCAGCTTTTCATCGCCACTCAATAAGCAGACGACAAACAAGCCGACATTTTGTTGACTTAGAGGTGCATTGTCATGTAATCAGCATGGAGCAAAAAGCTAACATTAAATTCTGTTTAAAACTCGGAAAAAATGCCACTGAGATAGTTGAATTGATGTGACAAGTTTATAGGGATAATTGTTTATCTCGTGCACAGATATTCAGGTGGTATTCATGATTGAAAAGCGGTGTGGAAACGATTACAAATGTAACTAGACATGGAGCCCAATTTCTGTTCATAATGAGGAACTCATTGCAAAAGTCAGAGAACGGATACAAGAAGATCATTGTTTGACTGCGAGGATGATTGAATTTAGTGTTAACCGAGAGACCATTTGTAAAATTTTAGTGGAAGATTTGGGCAAGAAATAAGTAGCTTGCCGGTTTGTACCACATGTGTTTCTGATGACCAAAAACATCAGCACGTTGAGTACACAAAAGACATCATCAAAACATGTCGCAGAAATAAACATTTCTTAAATCTGATTGTTGCAGAGGATGAAAAATGGATTTTCCGCTATGATCCAACAACTAAATGCCAAAGTGCTCAGTGGAAGTCATCATCATCACCAAAAGTAAAAAAAGTTTGTCTTCAAAAGTCAAAAGTGAAGACAATGTTGGTGTGCTTCTATGACGGCTAAGGAGTTATTCACAAAGAATTTACTCCAGAGGGACAGACTCACTGCCAAAGTTTATTTAAGTATTTTGAAATGCCTATTGAAAAGGATTCTCCGAGTCTGACCCGAGTATTCAACACCTGGCAGTTTTTTCCTTCTTCATGATAATGTCCCAGCTCACCGGGAGGTAGTTGTACAGGAAATTTTGGCCCAAAAAAAGTGTGTTCTCAACCATCTACCCTATTCCCAGATTTGTCTCCCTGCGATTATTTTCTATTCCCAAAATTAAAGTTACAATTGAAAGGATGCTTCTTTGATGATACTGATGACATCCAAATGGCTGTAACATCAAATTTAAGTGCCATACCAACAGAAGAACTGCAGAGGTCGCTCCTGTGTTTGTTAGATTGTGCCACTTGCACATGGGGCTTACTTAGAATAAAATACAGGTTATATCTTCAACAGTTGTTTATGATATTTTTGAAGGAATTAGCCTCATTACTTGATTGTCAGACCTTGTACATGTCCTTGGCTGGTGATCAGCTAAGCAATCACCTCCCAGTATGCCCTGTGGGCAACAATTTCTCTCCACCTCTCATGGTCTGTGGCCAGCTTTTGTACTGTGCCCCAGCTGTGCTGCATGCTACTCATTTCTGCTTCTACAGTTCTCTGCTAAGTAATTCTGGGTCGTCTTCTCGTTCTTTTTTTCCTCCGGGTGTCTATTGCAAGGTTATTTTAACAATGTTGCTGGGGTCTCTTTGGAGCACATAAAAGATCCATTTCCAGCTTTTTTTTTTGCTATTATGGCATGCATGTCTTCTAGTTGACACTGGGCAAGTAGGTCTTTATTATTTCTTGTCTGTGGCCAGTAAATATTTAAAATCTTTCTGAGGCAGGTTGTGTGGAATGAGGATAATTTGCCCATTTCCTTGTTAGGTGCTCTCCAGTATTCTGCTCCACAGAGGAGCACAGATAACACACAACTTTGCTACAGTTTTATTTTGGTTCTAGTACTGTACTGGGAAGACTTCCAGATGTTTCTAAGATTAATGAAAGCTGATCTTGCTTTATTTATTCTACTCTTTATGTCTATTTCACAACCCTGTCAGCCATCATATTATCAATACAAAGTCCAAGAAGAAAAAAAAATACCCCCAGGATTCGCTACAATTTGGGAAGGGGGGGGGGAGAAAGAAGAACAATGTATCCACAGGTGATAATATGGAAATGACCATGGCTGCCCCAATTAATTCGAGTTCAGAACAGCAGATGGAGTATCCATGCACCTGTGGCAGGAAATTTAACACTCAACGTGGCATAAAGATACACAGAACAAAGAAGGGATGAAGTGGTTCCTTGCTGCCCAATACTCAACAGCGCACTGTGACGCCAGTCTCAGATAAGACATCAGAAGATCTCTGTCAGGACATAAACCACAGCACAGGGAATACTCAGACTGCATCAGGCAGCAGGAAGGCAGCCCTTCAACGAGACCGGAGACAAGATTAACTTCCCACCAGAAAGTGTATGGGGAAAACTTAACAGTATTATACAAAGAACTGAACAAACAGCTGAGAGGGAAAACCCTTGAGCAAAAACTGGAAGCATTCGGTAACAATCTTCACTGCCACAAAGAGTTTGGAACCAAACAGGTAAAAGGAGAAAAAGTAACACCATGAAACTCCAGAAGACAGAGGAAAACAGAATAGAAGCAATAAGACAGCAGAAGAACCATGTCCAGAAAATGTTCAGGAAGGCACATGAATCAGAAAAGGATGGATTAAGACAGGTTTGGCACCATCTAAAATCCAAGTACAATGCCCTTTGCAGAGCAGAAAGACTATGCAAAAGAAAGAGGGAAACCAGATGCGCAAGAGAGAAGTTCTACAGAGATCCCCTCGGGTTTGCCAAGCAGTTATTTGAACAGCCAAAATTAGGTATGCTGAAAGCAGGTAAGAAGGTGCTTGAGGAACATCTGAGCAAAGACATACTCTGATAAAAATCAGCATACACCTCTCGAGCAGATGAAAGGTCTAGTGTGGCTCTATGCACCAGGCAGCAAAATTCAAATGCAGCCCATCAACCTTACAAGAAGTAGAGAGCATTGTAACAAAAGCTGAAGGCAGAACTGTCTAGTGATCACACATTACAAATCAAATTTAATGACCCCACTGTGTGTATCTCTTCCTTTTTGTGCATTGTTTCACTGGAATATCCTTTTTTTTGTCAGACCTGATGGTGAAAGTTCTTTTACCTTTGTCAACAACTTATTTGTGCAAAGTTTCATTTTCTGGATTGACTGCCATGAAAACCAAATATCATTCAAGAATGAATGCAGAGGATGATCTTCAAGTGTGTCTGTCACAAATTCCAGCCAGAATAGACATGCTATCCAACTGGAAACAGTGCCATCTTTAAGGTAAATGAAAAGAGGATTACTTGCATGGCTAGTACGAACAGTATGGGAGATATTGTACAGCCCATTGCAATTCCTACCTGGTGCTTAATCCATCTTGTAATATATCCTGATGTTCCAAATCTCATGAGGAACCCTGTGAAGTGTATTTTCAGCATCTTCATGATTTCTTTTGGCAGATGATACATGTCTAGTGCTAGCCATATCTAGCATGGTACTGAGCCATACACTTTGGCTAGATCAAATCATATTATCTGTAGGTCTTGCTTTCCAGATTTTGCCTGTTGAATAGCTTCCCAAATCACTGAAACATGCTTGAGGCATTCTTGTGGAATTTCTCCCTTCTGCACAGATGTATCAATGTACCCATTATCTAGGAGGTATGTTGTTAGTCTCCTTGCCATCATTGAGAATAATATCTTTCCTTCCACATTCAGAAGTGAGATGGGTCTGAAGTGGTTGATATCAGTGGAATTCTGTGCTTTGGGATGTATACTCCATTAGCCTTTTTTCCATTCTTTAATTATGAATCCCTTGATCCATGCTGTTCTTAGGAGTTTATGGAGCTTCTTCAGTACTTCAGGGTATCTTTTGTGCAGTATGTAAGGGCGTAAGGTCATAGAAATGGCACAGAATGGACTGAACATCACAGAAAAAAGCAGGCTGCTGGGGAAGTTCAAAATATGGTGCCTCTAGTTCATGCTGATTCCAAAATTGGTGTGGCCACTACTCATTTACGAAGTACCAGGACAGTAGAGGCAGTTGAAAGAAAGATAAATAAATTCATAAGAAAGTAGCTGGGTGTGCCACCAGGATTAACTGATGTAGCACTGTACTGCAAGAAGAGCAAACTGCAGCTACCATTCAAATCTGTGGTTGAAGAATACAAGGTAGAAAGACAAGGCTTGCAATGATGCTACAAGAATCTGCAGATCCGGCAGTACGAGAAGTGCAGCAAACACTTAAAACTGGATGAAAATGGAGAGTAAGCAAGGAAGTGACTACAGTCAGGGAATAGAACTGAAAGAAGTATTAGGATACACCCAGACCAAGAGAAGGGGATTTGGTCATGGTGAAATCAAATGGTGGTCAAAGGCCTCCTGTAAGGAAAGAAGGGATATGATCATCAGCGAAGTAAGGAATACAGAGGATGATAAGTTGGTCCAGAAGGCAGTCCAACAGGTACAGCAAGGTCAGTGGACAACATGGGAGAAAGTCCTGCAGAGATCACTAACATGAAATGACATCTCGAAAATGGCACCCTTGAGACTCAGCTTCATCATCAAAGCTACTTATGACCTTCTGTCCACAGCAGCAGTTCTCAGACCCTTTTGCTTCACGGCCCACATTTAAAACTCAAACATTTTTGCAGTCCACTAATAAAGTGCTTTATATTTGCAATGCATAAATCTAATTTTATAAAGTATTATGTAATATTTTCTCTACATGTTTAACTGCATATTCATTGCTGCACAAAAGTTCTTTTCATTTACCTCAAAGATGGCACTGTTTCCGGTTGTCTATTCTGGCTGGAATTTGTGACAAACACACTCGAAGATCATCCTCCGCATTCATTCTTGAATGATATTTGGTTTTCATGGCAGTCAATCCAGAAAATGAGACTTCGCACAAATAAGTTGTTGAAAAAGGTAAAAGAACTTTCACCATCAAGGCTGACAAAAAAGGATATTCCAGTGAAACATTGCACAAAAAGGAAGAGATATACAGAGTGGGGTCATTAAATTTGATTTGTAATGTGTGATCACTAGACAGTTCTGCTAATTCTTCTTGTGCACGACCGGTTAATTCAGAGAATGCAAGCTGAAAAGGATTACAAATCCAATCATACGCTTTAATGTCTTCGGGTGTGAAGCATTTGTCAAAATATTCAGCACGAGATGTCAGATGCTCTTTTATTATACCAGTGACCCTTTCCAGAATCTCGCCATTAACTTTACTGCTCTCTAAAAATTCAAAGAACAAGTGAAATATGTCTTGTGATTTGTTCTCGAGTTGTGTACGCCAAAGTAATATTTCTTCTTAAAGGCTGCAACTTTGTCGTATGTCTTGAGCATACTGGCATCTTTACCCTGCAGTGATATGTTCAAACTATTCAAAAGGCTAAAAATGTCAGCAAGGTATGCCAACATGGCAAGCCACTCAATATCAGTGACCTTACCTGCCAGGTCGAGATTGTGTTCTGTCAAACACTGCAACAATTCTAAACGAAGCTCAAACACCCTTGCACGAACTTTCCTCTGGACAGCCAATGCACAGCCGAGTGAACTGGAGATGCTTGTGTTCTGCATCTGACTCAATACATAATAGAGTAAATAATGACTGTTCACTATTTTAGTTTTGATGAAGTTTACAGTTCTAACACAGTCTTTGAGTACAGATCCTAGAGTGTCATTCAACTTCTTTGAAACAAGTGCCTCATGACGGATCATGCAATGGGTGCCTACAATCTTGATAGACACCTCGCTTTATGCAAGTTACAACACCACTGTGGCAGCACCATCAATTTGTCCACTGCAGTCCAAAAGTTGTGAAAAAAAATCATTTAAAATGTGAAATATTTCATCTGCCGTCGTTCTCATCAGCAGTGACTTGCAAAAAAAGAAATTCCTCTTGCATACCATTTTGCCAACAACAGCGAACATAAACATGTAGCTGTGACTCGCCAGTGATGTCAACTGACTTATTTAACTGAACAACAAACTTAGTAGATTGTAATCGTTCAGTTAGCTGCGCGACAATCTCCCCGGACACTTCAGATACTCTTCTGCGGACAGTATCATTTGAGATGGGAATACTTTTCAGTTTTGTAGCATATTCTGAGCCGAATAATACATTACAAATCTCAACAGTGGCTGGCATGATAAGATATTCTCCAATCGTGTGCGGTTTCTTTTGATTTTGCGATTCTCTGGGGAATCAGTAAGATGCTTTAAGAGCTTTTTCGTTGAGAGTGGGTCTGTGTTATCTAACCCTAACCCTGTGTTGGAATGAAAACGTACTTAATATACTCCACATCATATTTTAGAGCGTATTTAGTTTTATTACAAATATCAAAGTTAAAGTTGTCTCAATAACAGTGATTTTCGCTGCCACTACTATCAATTGTTTGCGCGAAGTTAAAGGCTTACGTTTCAAAAATCGATCCATTTTAGTGCCTAAAGTTTTAAAGTTTAAACAATAAAAAAGCTATCTGAAAAGTCTCTATGATCACTAAGTGGGTTAACTAGAATCTGTTGATTAATCCAATATGAATGCCATACAGCATTAAAACCGAATAGCGGCTCTCAGGCCAACGAAATATGATTTTTAAACTAAAACACAATTGATGAGAATTATATTTCACTTCTGCTCTCTCGTAGAATCTACATCGACTTTTCTCTAAAATTACATTGTAAAACTACACTATTCAGCAACACGGTCAGAAAGACACTGGTGTTGCACTTCAAAAGCGATGCCATCTTTTTTATGTACATCACATTTCTGTTTGATGCTGGAAGAAATGCTGTCTGGACTATCCTTTCTCCAACAGCTGAACTGTGGACATAATAATAAATCGACCTACAATTCTGCAGCTTGCATTCGTGCAGTCTGAACCTAGGGCCTATGACTATGTGAAAAATGCGGAATAATTTTTTTACTGCATCTATATATTATTTTTTTTTGTTGCTGCTTTGAGACTTCAGCACAGCCCACAATACTCCCTGTCATGGCCCATGGGTTGAGAACCACTGGTCTACAATCTCCAACCTACACAAATTGGGTGCATCAGAAGACCCAAAGTGCCCCCCCCCTTGTAACAAAAGACAAACATTGGAGCATGTGCTGTCAGCATGCAGAGCATCATTAGCCCAAGGATGTTACACCTGGTGGCACAAGAGAGTGCCGCAGGAACTAGTAGCCATTGTAGACAGGGCAAAAGATAACACAGGAATATGACTGGATATTGTAGTGTACTCCACAGCAAAACAGAAACTAATAATAATTGAGCTTACTGTTCCATAGAAAACAAGAATAGAGGAGCTGCATTTATTCAAATGTGAGAAGTACAATGATCTGGTCAAGTAACTAAGGCAGGGGGCAGGAACTGAGGCAAAAGTGATAGCTGTATAAGTGAGAGTGAGAGGATTTGTAGCAACATCAGCATAATATGACCTATGTAAGGGACTGGGCATAAGAGGGACAAGCAAGAACAAGGGCATTGAAAAGTCATTCAGAAACAGCAGAAAAGGCCTCATGCTGGCTGTGGAGCATGAGAAACAAGCACTGAACTTTCTCTGATGATCTGAAAGAGTTGTATTGTTGTTCTGCTATTTACAGTACAGAGTTTCCTGCATATAACCACATGTAACAATGACATCCATAAATAATATCCTTACATAACATATAACTACATGTAACAATGACATTGATAAATAATATCCTTACATAACATATAACTACATATGACAATCACCATATAACTACATATAACAGTGACACCCAAACATTATAAATACAAAAACATTTAAAAAACATATAGTTAAACATATGGAAATGATCAGAGACACCTGTGTGGTCAATGAGGCTCAGACATAAGACTGGGGAGAAAAGAATAGGACCACTGCCACCTTCAATCTATGTCACCAAGGAGGCCAACAACCTGGTTTCATAAAAAATTAACACCTTACAGAAACAGAGAGAGGAAAAACCAGAAAACTCAAGGAACTCTTTCTCCTAGCTACCCATCCCTACCGCCACCCTCTTTTCTTCTCTGGTAACATATTGGTGCTTGTCCTATTCACCGGTTTCACATTTTCTCTCTGCAGGTGTTTATGTTCTTCATTCATTATCTCACTGCTTCCCCCCCCCCCCCCACACCTTCTCCTCTAGTGACTATCATGTTTCTATTGCCCTCCCCCCTCCTCCTTTCAACCACCTGTTTTCCTCCTCTCTCTCTCCACCTCTTCTTTACGATTGGCTCTGTCGGCTTATCCTTTGTATGGCCTGTGTCTTCTAGTGGGCACGCATTTCTCTGTTTCCTACTTCTGGAGGAGGCCATATTAAGAAAAGTTCTTCATTTAGTTATTTGTATTTTGTCTCATTTCTGCATGTAATCCTTGAAAAAGGCTCACGCCGAAATATTGGATGTTGTATGTTTTTCATTTATACATTCTCATACTTTCTATTCATTTTTTCTCACTTTACTCACTCCCTCTGCCACTTTGTAAAACTACACCATACACCTCTATCTACCTTTATTATTTAAACTAGTTTTACTGCAGTCACCATCCCTTTTGTCTGCCCTTCATCATACAGCTTTCACTCAGTCACAGTCATTCAACATTTGTTAATGAGCATAACAATCATGAAGACACAATTAAATGATTACATAAATAAATAATAAACTTATATCTTGTCCACACACTCCACACTCTGATTTATGCAACAACATGAAATAAACTTGCATTCTTACATTCATTCAAATCTAACAAATTTATAGAAAAGCAATGTTAAAAAATTTACTTATGTACGCGAAAGCTGGAAAACAACAACTAAAGAAATAGACAAGAAATTAGACTCTTTTGAAAACAAATGCCTAAGGAAAATACTCTGCATCAAGTGGAACAATTTAAGAATAATGCAGAGATAAGACAGATGACTGAACAACAACCAGTCTCATGGGTGATCAGGAAAAGGAGATGGACATACTTGATGTATGTTGGTCACTTGATGAGAAGAAATGATCAGAGAATCCCAAAACAAACTATCAAGTGGAACACAACAGGCCGAAGAAAAAGAGGCAGACCGCATGAAACTCTGAAGAGGTCATTGTTAAGAGAGGCCAAATTAATGGGCATAAAATCCCTTGATGATGTTGAAAGATTCGCCGAAGACAGGAAAAATTGGTGAAATACTTTGCGAGTCCTATATGACGTTTAACGGCACGGGAAGGATATAAGATAAGATAAGGTTCTAAGGACTGCAAATGCACCTCAAACAGCCTCTGGCAGTCAAGTCCAGCTCCTGGCCTTCCCGTGGCAGAACTGTTTAAACTGACAGGAGAAGGGGCGAGGGCAAATATCTGGCGCCTGAAAAGCAGTTACTTAGGGTAGATGAGTGGCACGTTTGGTAGCTCATCTGCCGCTGTTGGCGAGATTTTTCAGCTGCCATGCGTGGAGCTGTGCTCCTCCCGGCCAATGAAGAAAGGTGCAAACGAGGTTGCCGCGCAGCATCACTGCGGAAAAGGTGGTAGAAAGGACAAAGCGAAGCAAACAGTCAAATCACGGCACCTCTCTGGTCTGGAGGTTGGCCACATCCTGAGTGCAGTCATATCGGGTGAAATGCATGAACCGGCTTGTCCCAGAGGTTAAGACACTGCTGGCGAGACTCTTCAAATGCCGCGCTTGGAGTGAAGCTCCTCCCGGTCAAGGAAGAAATGCGGAAAAGAAATAAAGGTTGCTGTGCGGCGCCGATGGAAAAAGGTGGTGGAAAGTGAAGTTTAACTGGTATGTCCAGTAGTATCGCTACGAGAGCTATACCACGGCACCTCTGCTCTAGAGGCCGGCCACATCCGAAATACATATACACTGGTGAAATATGCCTAAACCGGCACACACCAGGGGTGGAACTTGATGGCTAGACATGTCATGCCACCTCCGCTCTAGAGGTCGGTAACGCCTGATATACACCCATACTGGTGAATTTTGCCTAAACCGGCTCATACCAGGGGTGAATCTTGAAGGCTATGAATGTCACAGTACCTCTGCTCTAGAGGTCGGTCTTGTCCCAAACACGCCCATACTGGGATAATGCCTAAACCGGCTCAACCCAGGGGTAGAAGTCACTAGTGGCGAGGATTCGTCCTCCTGGACAAAAGCTCCATCCTGGTCACAACTAGGAAGGTTAGCGGCCACGACCGCAAAATGCTGAAGTCGGAGACACTGGACCAGGGAAGTCTAGATAGGCAACCACCTCTCACCCGGCGGGGATGTTTGTGTATCCTAATCATGCTGAGGTTTTCCGGTGAGAAAGTCCAACTCTGGACTGGATGGGCAACCACCTCTCACCCGGCGGTGATACACGGGTATCTCAAAACACGTCGAGGTTTTCCGGTGAGAAGGTCCAACCCTAGACTAAACTGGTGCAATGAAAACCACGGTGTCACGCAATCCCGCTTCCGAGACCCACCAAGAATACAGGCTAAAGCCCTGTGATACTCTGAACCCCTTGTGGTCCTCTCGTGGATCTCGTGTGGTCTTTTCGGGGACCACACAGGGGACCACGGGACGTAACGAGGACCACAGGCGTAAATTCAGTAGGATCACAGTGCGGTTTTGGTGGTAGAAGCGAACGAAGAAGAAGAAGAAGATAAGATAAGAAGAAGTGTTAAAAAAAAAATTACAACAATCGAGCCATACTTTAAACTACTTTAGACTACTATCATTAGGAAGCCATAGAGGCCATATCAAACAGATTTTGACAAAGTTATAAGAATGAATATTACTTATAGGTTTTACATGAGTTTGTAGGGCATTCCAAAAGTGGGCAGCTGAGTAAGAGAAGTTTTTATGAAACATGTCATGCCTTGATTTTGGGAGAATACAACTTCTTAAGCATTGACCATGTTTTGAGTTGGATTTGAACAATGACTGCAGATAGGGTGGAGCACTGTGTGACAGAATTTTATGAATTAACTTGGCCTTGTTGAAAAGAAATCTCTTTTTTGAGGAGTAGAATATCAAGATGTTTGTCCTTATTTGTATTATGTGCTGCATGTTTTGTCATCTAAAAAAAAAGGAAATGCAACACTACTGTAGTTGTAATAGACACCAAATTTCAAACCTGTGTCAAAATTTTATTTTATGGAATTAATGTTTCAATCTTGGCATGAAGAAACTTTAAGACTTTAACAATGAAACGATGTTTATTAAATTTAGTTTGGACTTTTAATCTTTGCGACTGAGGCCTCCATTTCAGTAAGGTGTATGGCTTCCTCTGGCCTGTATCAGAGAATGATATCTCCTTGACATGGATCCAATTAGCCGTTGGATCAGTTATTGTGGGATGGCTGCCCACTCTTCTCACAGTACAAGAGACAACTGTCAGAGATTGGTTGGTGTCACGTCTCGCTGATGGACTTGTCTGTTGAGTTAATCCCATAAGTGTTCTATAGGGTTCATGTCTGATGACATGGATGGCCATGAAATGGTCAGGACATCGTTGTCAGCGAGGAACTCTGTGGCGAGTTGTGCCACATGAGGTCGAGCACCATCCTGCTGAAAAACTGACCATGGTGCAGCCAGAAGTGGAAGGATATGAGGACGAAGAATTTCAGTGACGTATCATTGGGCATTCAGGCGTCCTTCAATTTGTACCAGATCACTTCTTCCCATGACGATGATTATCTCCCACACCAGTACACCTCCACCACCATGTGGAGGAGCCTCATTCATGCAGTTCCGGGCCTATAAAAGATTGATGCTCCTCAAATCAATTCATTTGAAAATTCAATGCGCAAGTATGGCTCATCTCATTACAGAACAACGATTCACCATTGGCCGTTTACAGACTGGACAGTTACAAATTGTAGTGGCCAGACAATTTGATGTGGTTAGAAGCTTCATTAGTCGCCTATGGAGTTGATTTCAAGAAACTGGCTCAGCTGCAGACTGGCCATGCAGTGGAAGACCCATAGTCACAACTCCTGCCAATGACTGCTTCATACGGCTGTGCCACCTCAGGAATTGATTTTGCATCTGCGTCCTCAACAGTCCAGTCAATGATAGCAGCCCATCGAATTTCAGATCAAACGGTCAGGAACCAGCTGCACGACGCTGGTCTTTGGGCTAGAAGACCCTATATAGGTCCTGTTCTTACAGTCCGGCATCGCCAGAACTGACTGTAGTGGGTGAACCAGCATCGTCAATGGACTGTTGCGAATGATTGGAGAAGGGTTTGGTTTAGTGATGAATCATTCTTTCTGCTCCGGGGACATGTTTCAGGCAATCTGCCCTCGTCTGATCAGCAAACTTCAGTTTAAATCGCAGCATCGTATTTGTTGCGTTTCTTTTTTTGAACAGTATATAAGCTGCAAAACTAACATCTCACCTGAGTACCAGGACACTGCTTGTTGAAATTTTAGAATAGAACAATGCATAAAAGTGGAAAGGCTGTAATTATAGCAAGAGATATATAAAGATACTGGAGCTGAGTGAAACACTGGACAGGAACAGGGGAGACAATGCTATTTTCAGGTCACAAAAACTCAAATGTGATACTCTTAGAGAGCTTGGCATAGAGTCACAAGGAGCACTGATGTGGTGGGAGGCAGTTACCTCAAGGATAATTACAGCCTGCTTCTCAACAAAGGGCATCAAGCTGAATCCAGGTATATGCACCAACATTTGATGCAGAGGAGATAGTAAAGGATGAATTCTACAACCTATTATAGGAGATATTAGATCACCAAGGAAATAAATATAACAATTCTAATACAGGACATCAATGCAAAGGTAGGTAAGTTCATTACAGGTTAAGAGAAAATAATGTGGGGGGGGGGGTGTACTTCCTCTGATGATCTGAAGGAGTTGTGTTGTTGTTCCACTCTCTACAGTAGAGAGTTTCCTACACAGTTAAGAAAAAAGCAGACAACAATGAACATTCCTACTTGTTCTTTCATGTGGAAAGAATGTGAAATGTGTGACTGCTAACCAATCTGAACATGGTGAGATAAATGTCTCTCTTTATTCCAAGCAGTCATTTCCACATCTGGTTCTATATTTCCTTTTTTTTAATCTCAAACCCAGACCACAATGAAGCTGATTCTCATGTTTGTTCTTCATGTTACAATATGTTGAAAATGTTTGCTCAAAAAGCTATCTATAACAAAAGAGAACCAGATGCTTCAACACTTTCTCACCAACCTTCTTATAATCTGAAGAAACTTTCATCCAGAACTGGTCCAGTCTGCATTCTTTGAAAATTATTTTCAATGAACCATCACAAGATATGTCAACTTCATATGTAACAGTTTGTCACCAAGGCTGCAAAACTGCACACATCAGAAAAATGTGAAAAAAATTCTTCTTTCATCCACACAGGATATGCTGAAACATTGGTTGTTAAACGTTACACTGCGAAAATGAAAAAAAAAACCCTTAAGTTTTTGTCATGAACCCCTACAGCAGGCACCACAGAATCCCTGGGGGTCTGCAGACCACCAATTGGGAAGCATTGAGATTGACTATATTTGTATCAGTAGAAACTTTTGCTGAACACTGCAAGATGTCAGAGTGAAACAAGACACACTGTTTTTTGCCATATTATCAGAGACAGAATTCAGGAAAACACTCCACCTACAGAGTTTTCTGGATTCCTCCTGCTTTTAGCAGACAACCAATCAGAAAAAGTAGTGTTAATTACAAATTACAGCCATGCTCTCCACCCATTACTACTTGATTAGCCCTTGTTACAGATCACTACCCCAGCTGGTGGCTGACAATGCAGTGTTCTAAGATCATTTCAAAGCTGTAATTACACTAAGTGTTTCAGTATCGATATCTTACCACAGACTTTAGGTTCAGCAAAGTTAAATTCAGTATTGAATCATAGTGAATCCAGAATGGTGACTGTTTAATAACACTAATGATCTTTGCCTTGTTTAGGTATTCTATCATAATAATTGCAAACAATGATGTAAATGACACATCTGCCAGCAGAAAAGCAAGAAAAGTGGTAGACACTTAAGAGTACAAAACAGTGAAAGAATAATTACATACAAAAATAACATAAGTTTGTGTATGAGAGATTCACTTTGTGTGTTTGGATAATAAGGTTTAATCCGCAACCCTGGCAATGACATTCATGTAATGACATACACATAACTTCAGGTCATAAAAATTCTATTTAGAAATGTATAATTATATTTACAGCAATCAGACACTGTTTCTTGTATCCATACAAGTATGTCTAATTTAAATATGCTTGCAGGTCAATGTAAATACAGATGTCATGTAGTTACAGATGATACACAGGTCAGTGTAAACACATATGTCATTAGTTACATATGATACACAGGTCAGTGTAAACACAGATGTCATGTGGTCGCAGATGATACACAGGTCAATGTAAACACAGATGTCATGTGGTTAATATGATACACAGCTCAATATAAACACAGACGTCATGTAGTTACAAATGATACACAGGTCAATGTAAACACAGATGTCATGTAGTTACAGATGATAAACAGGTCAGTGTAAACAGAGATGTCATTAAACACAGATGTCATGTAGTTACAGATGATACACAGGTCAGTGTAAACAGGGATGTCATGTGATTACAGATGATACACTAATCAGTGTAAACACAGATGTCATGTGGTTAGATGATACAAAACTGTGCTTGTTTTTCTAATGAGTAGAAAGGAGGTACTCCATCCATCCCAGACAGGGAAACATCTGACTCCAGTATGTACATTTTAGCTAATAATTCAAATGTTCTGTACCAAACAGAAGTAATCATTATTGATGGGACCTGGATGCTGTCAACTTATCAACTTAAATGCGCAATCATCAAGAACTTTTGTCCATGTAAACTTAAAGTCAAAAGTGGGTCAGTCCGATGATTGTGAATTGGATGTTCATTACTTCATTTATTTTTCTGGCCGTGCAAGGTACATGTTGTATCATTTTTCTTTGTCCAAAACCATATCTCTTGTGCTGCCAATTTTTGTTTATCTGCATATGGATTATTTAACCTCCCAAGCATCAGTTTACATATTTCATTTAATCTGTACACCATTTACACTTGTATGTTTTAGTACATTTGAGCAGCAGTCTAAACACACATGATTTGTGTTCACAAAAAATTCAATACTGTGCTCTCTTTTGTGATAACCTGAAAGGAAGTTTCATCATTCATAGCTTACTGATCAGTTTCAGAAGTTTCAGTGCTGATATGATTCCATCTGCACAATACTCAGTATCTAAATACTGTCAACTCAAGTAACAGATCATGTTCTCAAGTCAATGATGATCATAAATGATCTGTGCATGTGTAAATCTCAAGTCAAAACCTAAACACCCACTGTAAACCATATAGGAAGTCACATGGGAACATCTTAAATCTGGTTTTAACCCTACATCTTTTTTCCAAAACCACATTTCTATTACTTTCCATTTTATTTTTCTTTAAAATGTATTGTCAATTTGAAACACTGGACTGATGTAAACACTATTGGACTGATGTAAACACTGGTGATGATGTTAGCACTAGTGCTGATGTAAATATTGGTGCTGATGTAAACACTGATGCAATAAAAACATTGGTGCTGATGTAAAAAGTGGTGTTGATGGTGCAATATAAACACTGATGCTGACATAAACACTTATGCAATTCAAACATTGATGCAATATAAACAATGGTGCTGATGTAAACATTGATGCTGATGTAAACACTGACTGATGCTGATGTAAAGATTGATGCTGATGTTAACACTGATGCAATATAAACATTGGTGCTAACATAAACATTGATGCAATACAAATGTAAACAATGATGCAATATAAACACTGATGCTGATGTAAAGACTAATGGTGGATAATGACATAAACAGAGATGCTGATATATATACACCGATGCAATATAAAAAATGGGGCTGATGTAAACACTTATGCAATATAAACACTGGGGATGATGTAAACACTGATGCTGATGTAAATACTGTTGCAATATAACATTGGTGCTGATGTAAACACCAATTCATTATAAATATTGGTGTTGAATCAAACAGTGGTGCTGATTAAACACTGGCGCTATATAAACATTGTTGCTGATGTAAACATTGATGCAATATAAACACTGATGATGATGCAGTATAAACCCTGATGCCGATGTAAACAGTGGTGCAACATAAACATTGGTGCTGATGTAAACACTGATGCAATATAAACATTGGTGCTGATGTAAACACTGATGCAATATAAACATTGGTGCTGGTGTAAACAGTGTTGCCAATATAAACAATGAGCAGATATAAATACTGATGCTGATATAAATAAGGGTTCAAAGTAAACATTCAACTGATGTAAACAATGCTACACATAAAACACTGATGCAATGTAAATATACATGAACAGTCACAGCATTGGATACATCATGGATCCTCACCTCCAAAGAAAGCAAAGGTGGTTCTGTCTGCAGGCAAAGTGATGGCTTCCATCTTTTGTAATTCAGAAGGTGTGCTATTGGTAGACTATCCTCAAAAGGGCAGAGTGGTCACCGGGACCTATTATGCTAATTTTGTGAAGCAACTGTGGGTCAAATTGAAGGAAAAGCACTGAGGGAAATTGATGAAAGGCATCATCTTTCATCAAGACAATGCTCCAGTTCACAAGTCAGCGGTGGCAATGGATGCCATTCATGAATGCGGCTTTCAGCTTCTTGAACATCCTCCTTATTCCCCAGATCTGGCCCCTTTGGACTATTACCTGTTTACCAAACTAAAAGAGCTCAAATTTGCTTCAGATGATGGCATCATTCATGTTGTAGACTACTTTCTACTGGCACAAGAAGCTGAATTTTACAAAGAAGGGATCCATGTGCTCCAGGATTGATGTACTAAGTGCATAAACTTGGAAGGGGACTATGTTGACTATGTTGAGAAATAACCCCAAAAAGTTGTCCACAAATAATCCGTTGTACTTTATGCTGAGAACTTTGTGTAAATGAACAAAAATTGTTTCACCTATTTAGTACAGATGACATACCAACAAAAACTGTTTCATCTATTTAGTACAGATGACATAACCAACAAAAACTGCTTCACCTATTTAGTACAGATGACATGACCAACAAAAACTGCTTCACCTAATTAATACAGATGACATAACCAATAAATATTGCTTCACCTATTTAGTACAGATGACATAACCAACAAAAACTGCTTCACCTATTTAGTACAGATGACATGACCAACAAAAACTGCTTCACCTAATTAATACAGATGACATAACCAATAAATATTGCTTCACCTATTTAGTACAGATGACATAACCAACAAAAACTGCTTCACTTATTTAGTACAGATGACATGACCAACAAAAACTGCTTCACCTAATTAGTACCGATGACATAACCAATAAAAAGCTTCACCTATTTAGTACAGATGACATAACCAACAAAAACTGCTTCACCTATTTAGCACAGATGACATGACCAACAAAAACTGCTTCACCTATTTAGTACAGATGGCATGACCAACAAAAACTGCTTCACCTATTTAGTACAGACGACATGACCAACAAACATTGTTTCACCTATTTAGTACAGATGGCATGACCAACAAAAAATTGCTACAATTACATGTTTAGCATAGACAGACTCCTTGATTTATTTACTTTGTGCACAGACAGAGAAAAACACTTGTGATTCATGTATACAGTGAAACAACAAAATGTTGTCCATTCATTTAGTATATGCAGACAATGTATACAGCGAAACAACTAACAAAATGTTGTCCACTCATTTAGTATATGCAGACAATGTATACAGCGAAACAACTAACAAAATGTTGGCCATTCATTTAGTATATGCAGACAATGTATACAGCGAAACAACTAACAAAATGTTGTCCATTCATTTAGTATATGCAGACAATGTATACAGCGAAACAACTAACAAAATGTTGTCCACTCATTTAGTATATGCAGACAATGTATACAGCGAAACAACTAACAAAATGTTGGCCATTCATTTAGTATATGCAGACAATGTATACAGCGAAACAACTAACAAAATGTTGGCCATTCATTTAGTATATGCAGACAATGTATACAGCGAAACAACTAACAAAATGTTGTCCATTCATTTAGTATATGCAGACAATGTATACAGCGAAACAACTAACAAAATGTTGTCCATTCATTTAGTATATGCAGACAATGTATACAGCGAAACAACTAACAAAATGTTGTCCATTCATTTAGTAGCTGCAGACAATGTATACAGCGAAACAACTAACAAAATGTTGTCCATTCATTTAGTATATGCAGACAATGTATACAGCGAAACAACTAACAAAATGTTGTCCATTCATTTATTAGATGCAGACAATGTATACAGCGAAACAACTAACAAAATGTTGTCCATTCATTTAGTAGCTGCAGACAATGTATACAGCAAAACAACTAACAAAATATTGTCCATTCATTTATTAGCTGCAGACAATGTATACAGTGAAACAACTAACAAAATGTCCATTCATTTAGTAGCTGCAGACAATGTATACAGAGAAACAACTAACAAAATGTTGTACATTCATTTAGTAGCTGCAGACAATGTATACAAACAACAGCTGCAACATTTAGTAGCTGCAACAAGATGCTGACTTTTACAAAGAAGGGATCCATAAGCTCTAGGATCGCTGGACTAAGTGCATAAACTTACAAGGGGACTATGTTGAGATAAAATCCAAAAAAGTTGTCCATAAATAATCCGTTGTACCTTATGCTGAGAACTTATCAATCACCCCTCGTATAAACATTGTAATAAAGGTAGACAGGGGTGTATGGTTCAGTTTTACAGAATGACAGAGGGAATGAGGAAAGTCAGAAAAAACACAAATGGCAGAAAGAATGAGGAAAGTCAGAAAAAACACAAATGGCAGAAAGAATGAGGAAAGTCAGAAAAAACACAAATGGCAGAAAGTATGAAAATAAGATGAGAATGTATAAATGAAAAACATACAACATCCAATATTTCAGCATTAGCCTTTTTCAAGGATTACATACAAGAACAACACAACACATAAATAAAAAGAAGAAAAATGAAAAACTTAGCTTTGTGACATCCTCCTAGTACAGAATACAACAAATGTGCCCTAAAAATGGAGCAAGTGGGAGTGATGAATGCCTGGGAGATGACAAAGATAAATAACTTCAACCAATCGGATGTCCCCCCGTGTGGTACCCGGGATCTGCAAAGAACAGGACCAATGTACCCTACCACACATGATCGTAAAAGGCGACTAAGGAGGGTTCGGCACAGGGCCAGCAACCCTATCTGGTAAAAAACTAACAGACTGCTACAGAAACAGAAGCAAGGGAAATAAATGCAGGTGGAAGGAGAAACGCGTATCAGGAAACTGAGCCCATGAAAGTTGTGGATGAAAGCCCGCTACTGGAAGTCCCCAGCCCGACTGCAGACCTCCCCTAAACACAAGATGCAAATAGGCAGCTGGAATGTAAGAACACTTAACCAGATTGGAAAACTAGCACAAACCATCAAGGAAATGCACAGATACAAACTTGACATACTAGGAATACATGAAGCAAGATGGACAGGACAAGGCAGAAGGAAATTAACAACGCAGCACACAGAAGATACAATAATATGGTCAGGTAAAGAAGATCATCATGAAGGAGAAGTAGCATTGATTATAACAAAAGAAGCGTCAAGAGCATTGCTGAAATGGACCCCTATAAATGAGAGATTATTATATGCACTCTTCAACTCAAGATTCACGAAGCTGTCTATTATAGTTTGTTATGCACCAACAGAAGCAGAGGAAGAGGAATTAAAAGAAGATTTTTACAACAGCCTCCAAGCCACAGTAGAAACAATACCCAAGCATGATATGTTACACATCTTGGGCGACATCAATGCAAAAGTAGGTGAAGGAAATGAAGACAGAAGAAGAATCATGGGAAGAGAAGGAATTGGAGGAATAAATGAAAATGGAGAAAGACTGTGCAGTTTCTGTGAAGAAAATGATGACCACCGGAGGGACAATTTTCCAACATAAAAACATCCATAAAGTGACTTGGAGGTCCCCAGATAAAACCACAGAAAACCAAATCGATCACATACTAATAAATAACAAGTGGAAACGGTCACTACAAGATGTGTGAGCAATGAAAGGAGCAGATGCAGGAAGTGATCACAACCTTCTGGTAGCAAAAATAAAACTAAAATTAAGGATAGCCAAAATTAGAGAACACAGAAAGATAAATTTTGATATAAGAAAACTGAAAGACCAGCAAACAAGGAATGAATTCTCAATAGTAATTAAGAACCGCTTCGGTGTCCTAAAAGACAAAGCAGAAATGTCTATACTAGAGTTCAGTAAAACACTACAGGAAACAGCAAAAGAGGTGCTAGGATATCGGAAATGGAGAAAAGAGGAATGGATAAACAAGACCACATGGGAAAAGATAGAGCAAAGAAAAGAAATCAAGAAAAAATTACTGAACACCAAAACACAAAGGCTAAAAGAACATGTTTTAAATAATTATACACAAAAAGACTAAGAACTGAAGGAATTATGCCGTCAAGATAAACGTCAATACTATGAAAACTTAGCAGAAGCAGCAGAGAAAGCAGCATATGCAAATGACATGAAAACCATATACAAAATCACAAAGCAGATGACAGGTAACTTCAGCACAAGATGTGAGAGTGCAATAAGGACACATAAGGGACAACTGGTCAGTGGAGAAAGAGAAAAAACTGAAAGATGGAGGGAACACTTTAACACCCTACTAAACAGAACACAAGCAGTACAAACAATAGACATACCTGAAGCAAAAACAGAACTAAACATCAATACAGACCAATAACAATAAGTGAAGTAAAAGAGGCAATAAAGAAGCTAAAATTAAACAGGGCACCAGGTGAAGATGAAGTGACTGCTGAGATGTTGAAAGCAAAAGAAATAGAAACACCAAAACAACTCTGCCGGATACTACAACAAATCTGGGATCTAGAAAAAGCTCTAGAGGAGTGGAAAGCTGTGCTTATAGTAAAACTACCAAAGAAGGGTGACCTCAGAGATTGCGGAACTGGAGAGGCATTTATCAATGAGAAAAAACTGGAAGAAGTGGAGAGTTTTGAATATCTTCGATCACTACTAACTAATAATGGAGACACAATGAGGGAAATTAAAAGGAGGACATCTATCGCTATTCAGAAAGTAAAACAAATAAAGAATCTGCGGAGAGGAGCAGACAGAACCACAAAAATAAGATTTTTAAGGGCATCCATCTTTCCCATTGCAACATATGCCTATGAGACCTGGACACTTAACAAAACAGCTGAGAAACACATAAATGCCTTAGAATGTAAATGCTACAGAAGAGTTCTCCAGATATCGTGGACACAAAAAAGAACAAATATATCTATACTATAAGAGCTTGATATTGAAGAAGGCTGGCTAGTTTACAAAGAATTAGAAAAAATATTTTGGCCAAACACCATAAGAAATAACATCTTGTTGGCAGAAATGCAGATGAAGCCACTGACAGCAATTATTGAGGAAAGACGCTGGTGATGGTTGGGACATGTGCTCTGAATGACTGACAACTCACTACCAAAAAAAGCACTAAAATGGACACCACAGGGGAACAGAAGTAAGGGTAGACCAAAAGAGACATGGAGAAGAACAACAGAAAGGATGCTGAGCAACAGAGGGCTCACCTGGCCAAGAGCAGAAAAAAAGGCAAAGGACAGGCATTTGTGGAAAACCGTTGTGGAAGCCCCATGTGCCCTAGGCACTTAAGGTTCAGAGAGACAGAAAAATCGGATGTCAGCAGTGTGTAGGTGGTCAAAGGGAGAGAATAAGGTGGAAAAAAGGGGGGTGAGGGACCAGGAAGCTATGAATACTCTAGCTGCCAGAGAAGAAGAGTAGGGCTGGGAGATAATGCTAAAACTTATGAATGAAAAACTACAGTGTAATGAGAGGCAAAGACAAGAAAGTAGAGAATGAATAGCAGAAAGTAGGTGAAAATCTAAAGAAACTGAAAGGATGCTGAATTTATTGTTAATTCCAGCTAGGTGGAGGCAGCTGGCCTAGAAAATATGATGCTATTCTAAAGCCTTTGGAGATTATTCCTCAGAAGAACGGGAGAGGATTGCACTAACAGAAATGTCCTGTTTTCCTTTCTTTGACAGAAGTGTCTGCCGCAGGTGTCTGTGCCCCCTTGGAAATGTTAAGATGTTGACAAAAACAATCTCCTAAGCATAAACTCTGGTTAGCGGGGTAGGGGTATCCCCTATCAAAGGAGAAGTAAGACGCCTCCTTACCTCTGTCAGTCTACAGGACACCCTCGGGCAAGGTGGAGTACCCATATAGCCACCATATCAGGGTGACGTGAAGCCATGGGAGCAGCTGGTGGATGGAATGGGAGAGAAGCTGACAGATAATGTTGGTTATGGTCACCATTCTATGATGGTAGGCAGATTATCTCAATGTAGGGACAATGGCTATGATCAATGACTAGTACAGTCACTGCCCGGAAGGAAAACAATGGTAAACTATCTTCTGGAAATATACCAAGAAACCCAAACAGCAACATGGAAAGTCAAATAGGAAAAAGATCTGGTGGTGAGGCCTCCAGACCAGATAGATCTAATTTTAACACTGGGGAAGATAATTGTGATGATGGACAAAATCTTGACGGTGTTACCAAGGAAAACCCCTGCATCAAACTAAAAAGAAAAATAAGAGTAGGAACATGGAATGTAAGAAGTATGTATGAGGAAAAATATCAAATAATAAGTGATGAGATGAAAAGAACGGGGATAAACATTTTTGGGAATCTGTGAACACTGATGGAAAGGATCAGGACACTTCAAGAGCGAGAATGATAATATCTTAGGTGTAGAATTAGGAGGAAAGAATGGAGTGGCTTTTTATTTGGACAAATCAACATCAAAAGCATTACCAGGTTACAATCCAGTAAGTGATAGAATCCTCACAATCAGACTTAATGGCAATCCTAGAAATGTAACAATCATCCAGATATATGCACCTACATCAGCAGCAGAAGAAAAGGAAGTAGAAGACTTTTATAACAGACTGAAAACAACGATAGACCAGGTAAGGAAAAATGATACTGTATTAATAATGGGGGATTTTAATGCAAAGATTGGTACAGAAAGAACAGAAGATGAAGGACATGTTGTAGGGAAATTGAGCATACGACATAGAAATGAGGCAGGTGACAATCTAATGGCGTTTTGCATGAAAAATCAGCTAATGATTGCTAACACACTTTTTAAACAACATCCAAGAAGATTTTACACATGGACATCACCTGATGGGAAAACCAAGAATCAAACAGATTTCATTTTAGTGCAAAGAAAGTGGAGACCAAGTATAACATCAGCAAAAACTTTACCAGGTGCTGATTGTGACGCTGACCATGAGTTATTAATAGCAGACATGAAGATAAAGATAAAAAAGACAGCTGCAGGATCAAGACCGCTCCGCTTTGATCTTACAAAAATACCAGAACAATATAAGTGAAGAACAGTTTCGAAATCCTGATGGCTGTATAGGAGGAGATGACACCAGATGATCTGGCTATGCAGGCCAGAGATATCTTAATAACAACAGCTAAAGACATGGTTCCAGTAAAGAAAACACAAAAGAATGGATGGATTACACCAGGCACACTAGAACTGACAAAACAATGTAGAGAAATGAAGACGCAATGGAAAGTGACAAACAATAACAAAGAGGAATATAACTCTTTAACAAAAGTATGAAGAAACATAAGAAAAAACAATACATGCAAGATTGTTGTGAAAAAATACAAGGACATCAGAAATGTGGAAGAGATGGTGAAATGTTTAAAGAAATGAAGACATTGACAAGAAATGTCACACCTAAGCTAGATGTAATTTGTGACAAGATGGGGAATACCTTGACAGAGACAGAGGGAATTCTAGAAAGAGGGAAGGAATATTGCTGAGGAATGTATGAAACAACTGAATGTGAAAGAAGAAATCAACAAATTATTGGAGGAGAAAGAACCCGAACTGACAACAGAAGATGTTTTATTGGCAATAAAGAATCTGAAAAACGGTAAATCACTAGGATGTGATGAGATAACAGCTGAATTTATTAAAGCAGGAAGAAAGGAATGTGCAACAATCTATCATGCACTATGTAAAAAGATATGGCATTCATGTATTTGGCCAAAAGAATGGAAAAAAACTGTATTCATACCACTGCCAAAAAAGGGTAACCTGAAATTATGCACAAACTACAGAACTGTTGCACTGATTAGTCATGCCAGTAAAATTCTGTAAAAAATCATAACGGGTAGACTTCGTAAGAAAATAGAAGAAGAAGTCAATATGGTCCAAGCTGCTTTCAGGCAATGAAGAGGATCAAGAGATCATATATTCAATCTAAGATTAATAATAGAGAAAAGCAGAGAGTTTAATATGAATCTATATTTATCCTTTATAGACTACTCAAAGGCATTTTATTGTGTACAACACCAGAAACTTTGGGAAATAATGGAAAAAATGGGATTTCCAACACATGTGATACAATTAACATCACTGCTGTATCTAGACCAAAAAGAATAAATGCTGAAACAACAACTTGGTTTGAAATAAAACAAAGGGTCTCTCAGGGGTGCATATTGTCGCCTTACTTATTTAACTTGTATACTGAAAATATAATAAGGAATGTTAGAGAAGATACAGACAAAGAATATTACAATGCCATAACAATTGGAGGTTACAAAATACCAGAGATTAGATATGCTGATGACACAGTATTATTGTCCACAACACAAAAAGGAATTGAAAAACTAATTATGTCAGTCCGTAAGAATAGTGAAGACCAAAACATCTATCTTAACGCGAAGAAAACTAAATTGATGACAACTGACAAAACAAACAAGGCAACTGAAATATGTATCAATGAGGAAAAACTGGATGAAGTGAGGGTTTTGAATATCTTGGATCACTGCTAACTAATAACGGAGATACAATGAGAGAAATTAAAAGGACATCTATCGCTCTTCAGAAAGTAAAACAAATAAAGAATCTGTGGAGAGGAACAGACAGAACTACAAAAATAAGATTTTTAAGGGCATGCACTTTCCCACCACAACATATGCCTGTGTGACCTGGGCACTTAACAAAACAGCTGAGAAACACATGAATGCTTCTGAATGTAAATGCTACAGAAGAGTTCTTCTAATATCATGGACACAAAAAAAGAATATATCCATACTACAAGAACTTAATATTGAAAAAGGCTGGCTAGTAAAGAAGATTAAAGAGAGAAAACTTTAATATTTTGGACACATTAAACGTCACAATAATCTAGAGAAAACCGTCCTGGAAGGGTACATAATAGGAAAAAGAAAGAGAGGAAGACCAAGGCGAAGATGGCTGCAATACATCATTGATGATCTGCAAATAGATGTATCAGCAGCAGGCCATCTTGGTCACAACTGAGAGACCTACAGGAGTGCTGTTAACTGAGAGACCTATAGGAGTGCTGTTAGGGAGGCAAAGTTCCACATGGGACATACAAATGAATGAATGAATGAAGCATAAACTGGTCTCTCCTATATACTTCATATCGCAACACTTGCACTTAATAGCATAAATAACATTGCATGAAGTGCGGATGAAACCCTCCTGAACTGATAACATGGACTTAGGGAAAGAAACCTGGCTAGCCTAAACAACAAATGGGCAAGTGTTACATCTATGGTGATCGCAATGTTTGGTACCATAAAAGGTCATATCCTAAGGCGACTTCTAATTAATAGGTCTCTGAGGTTCTTGTCCCATCTATAGGCCACCATTGAGTTCTTGTGTATCAGGCTCAGTCTGGAGGAAACGGAGATGGCTAAGTAGTTTGTTTTTAACTGTCAAACTATGGGGGTGGTGGGCGAGTACCAGTTTAACTCTGTCCAAGCTACAGGGCAGTTTAAGAGTGAGTGCTTGCTGCAGCGATATATGGCTGATGTAGTGCCATGACAAAGTGAGAACATGTTCTGGATAACTGCGTTGGTGGAAGAAATCTTAACATTCTGTGAGAATGATCATAGAAATCAACATCCTCAGTACATACATTTCATAACCTAAAGAAAATGGGAAAAAGGAACAGAATCCTTACATGATCTGGGGTAGGAGGAAGAGTACAAGAGATAGCTGTGAGAGTCCATACATTTATAGTGGACAGAAGTGGTAAGTCTGGAAGGACCAATAGTGACAGCAACGTCAAGAAAGTTTACAGAAGTTACAGAGACATAGGAGGTGAAAGAAATAAAATGACTGAACTTCTTAACAAAACTGATAAAGTTGTCAAGGTCTTCCTCTGGTACTGATGTGACCTGGATGCCATCATCTATATAGTGCCAAAAGACGGATTCCAAAACCTTGAGTTCAAAATGACCCATGAATAGATATGCATAGGTAGGGCTCATTTTAGTGCCCATGGCCACATCACTACTCTGGTCGAAGTACAGGCCACTGAATTCAAATGAGTTGAATTTGAGAACAAGTATGTAAGATGCAGAATAGTATATGCAGGAAAAGAGGGATGGTGTCTTTTATTCAGAAAGAACATGACAGACTGAAGTCCCTGATTATGAGGGATGGATGTGTACAAGGACACTACATCAAGAGTGAAGATGTGGTAGGCGTGACCAGGCAGGAGTGTAAGGGTCTCAAAAGCAGTGAGAGTGTGATTTTTGTCCTTCAGATAAGTAGGCAGACTAATGACATGAGGATGAAAGATACTATCCAGAAAGTCAGAGATTTGTTCTGTAGGGCAGGAACAAGCTGAAACTATGGGCCTTCCTGGGTTCCCTGGTTTGTGTATCTTAGGGAATAGATAAAAGTATGGCTTCCCTAAACAGCTGTCCCGGATGTGTAGATGAGCAGAAGAGGGAGAAAGACCAGTCTCATGGATGAGTTTGTTGATTGTGTCACGAACCTGGTGACTGTTAGCCAGAGTCTGATCTTGAGGGCGAAGGGCACAGAATTTAGTGTTACTCGGCTGGCTCGTGGCCTTCTGAAAGCACAATTCTTTCTTCCAGAAAACCATGGCCTTTCCCTTATCTGCACTCTTGATCATGATATCTCGTCTACGCTGGAGTTGTGAAAGTGTGCGATGTTCCCAGGGGTAAGGTTAGAGTGTCATACATGGGGAAGGCGAAGTTTGTAGACTTCATGTAGAGGTCCAGTGAATGAGACACTCCTGCAGATGGTGTCCAGCTGGATAGTTTTTTTTAGAAGTGGGAGAAAGGCTTATAACCAGAAGCAGATTGGGATGAAGAAGGTTGAGCCATGCTTTGGAAATGGAATTTCAAGCGCAGTCTACGGTGGAAACGGTGGACATCCTGAAGGAGTGAGAAGTGGTCAACAGATGGATGGAGGGGAACAAACTGTAAACTTTTGCCCAAGACAGACAACTCATCAGCTGATAGTGGAAGATCAAGAGGATTGCAGACAACTTAGTGAGAGCAGAGATGACTGCGGATCAGAGAGAGGCTGAAGTGGGATGCATAGCTGAAAGTGTTTTTTGAGAGTAGAACATTGCAAGTAGAATTGCCTGTTCATGGAGTAAATAATCTCTCGAATCAGGTGATAATGAGATAATTATCATTTGTGATTTTGTGGAGTTGGATGGAAAATTGAGAGATGTGATTGTCAAGATACAAGAGGAGTTTAGTGTGCCCCTTAATAATACTGCGCATGTACTGGAAAGCGTATCTGGTTTCGATGGAATAAAGGCACTGACAAACCCTGTGGTGGAGAGTGCCCATGACAGGTGTAAAACTAGAAGTAAAACCTTTAGGAATAACCTTCAGGCGAAGACTGTTGTTAAGAAAGTTGACGTGAGAGGTGAAACGCATAATCCTGAACGTGGCTAAAGTGAGGTCAGTGGCGGTGCAGAAAAGGATAGGTGGTAAAAGACTGAAAGAGATAGTTATGAATGATTTAAGAGATTTGGTGATCCAATGCAGAGAAGGCATAGTGAAGAGATCTCAAATAACTGAACTGTGGAACTGAGAGTAAAAGCTAACTTGACAAGCATGGAAGGAATGAAAATGGAGATGAATGAAGAGATGATCACAGGTAAGGGAGTTGAAAGTAATGCCAGAAAAAAAAACCCAATAAATACAATGTAAACACTGGGGTGATAAAAACACTGATGCTGATAGAAACATTGGTGAAATGTAAACACTGGGGTTATATAAACATTGCAGGAATGTAAATATTGGGGTGATATAAACACTGATGCTAATAGAAATAAACATTAGTGCGATGTCAAGACCGGGCTGCTAGATGACTTTTGTGCTTTAGATTGATGGAGGACAATAGAAAACTGTCAGCAAATATAACAATCTTTCACTGAACTTAGTAACAGAAAGTAGACATTTCATTAAAACTTCCGCAGTTTTAAGCACAAATAATGTTTGACCAAACTAAACTAAGTTCATATATGTCAGGCAACCAGAAAAATCAATAACATGTCAGCATACAATATGAAGTTCGGCTGACAATAATCAATTTCACGTCAGCATATAATTTGAAGTTCAGCTAACAATAATCAATCACATGTTAACTAAACAGCATGAGGTTTAGTCATGGTACTCTATAAACATGTCAACAAGTAGGATATTCAGTCACAACAGAGATTCTGTCCCACCATACTATCACCTGTAAGAAATTTAGTCACAACAGTCACCTGTAAGAAATTTAGTCACAACAGTCACCTGCAAGCAAGAGGTTCATTCACAACACATACTGTCACCTGCAAGCAAGAGGTTTCAGAACACACAGTCACATGAAAGCAAGAGGTTCATTCACAACACATACTGTCACCTGCTAGCAAGAAAGAGGTTCAGTCACAAGACACACTGTCACCTACAAGCAAGAGATTCAGTCACAACACATACTGTCACCTGCAAGCAATAGGTTCAGTCACATCACATACTGTCACCTGCAAGCAAGAGGTTCAATCACAACACAAATTGTCACCTACAAGCAAGCAAGAGGTTCAATCACAACACACACTGTCACCTTCAAGCAAACAAGAGGTTTGGCCACAACACATATAGAGGTTCAGTCACAACACATACTGTCAGCTGGAAGAAAGCATGAGGTTCACTCAAAACACAACACTCAATTTCTGAGAGATAAGCCATCAGCAGAAGATAACAGATATTACGAGGGTCATACCGAAAGCTGTGAGCAAAAGTTTTTTTTTAACTCTTTGTATCTTTTGTGACGCGTCCTGCGTGGTTTTTTTTTTACCCCTCAGAAGCGCATTCACCGTGCATTGCGATGATAGTTTGTAGCTCTCTAATTTTGAAGATAATCAAAGTATACTTAAAACCAGCAGTTGGACTTCCTTCTGGAATCCATTTGTCGACATGAGGCGTGAGTTTCAACTGAATTCAGAGCAGTTGGGTGTTACTTTAACGAGTTTATTGTCAAAGTTTATCATCACTAGGTTTTTGTTTATCAACAAATATGGCTTCCAGTGGTAGTTTACTTCATCCAGAGCACCATATTTCTGCATTACAAGCTCAAAATTTAATTAAAAAATGTCTAGACTGCAGTGAAGAGAATGCAGTAGTAGAGATTTTGAATTTTCGGATCCATGTGGTGCTGATTCAAAGGATGAGGATGTTTTGTTTTTTGGTCCAGCAGCAAAATGTGTTAGAAGGGTAGCTGATGATACTACTTCTCAGCTTTTTGCTAGTACTAGCTGTAATATCACAGTAGGTAATGCTGGAGATTGTGTAATTTAAAAAATTACATGTTGTAGAATGCTTCAATTTAAAAAAATACACAATGGCCGGTTTTCTGGTAAATATTAGTTGCTGCCCGCCCACTTGTTTTCATGTAAATATTACCTATCACTTGGTGCTTTTAGTTTACTGTAAATGCATAATTAGCATATGTTTTCATGTAAATTTTGGAGGATATATGAATAAAAGGTGTTTATGTACATTGTGATTCATTTCGGAAATATTGGACTAACTACAATGGGTAGTCAAACTTGATGGGTAAGTGAAAAAAATATTGTTCCAACTTCTTCATTTCCTATTCTTTCTTCTCAGTTCTTAGCTCTTTTTTTTTCTGTTGTATTCTTATAACATACTAACAATTTTATTAGAAAAACAAAATACATTTTTTCTTGTTTAAACTAATGTATAACATATGATACTACAAATCAGATTATGTCTTTGTCATTCTTTTAAATGTGACAACCATCCCAATCCACATTGTGAAATTTACCCTCCTTGGTATTTTGAGGGAAAAACCTCCAGTATTCATTCATTCATTCATTTGTATGTCCCTTGTGGAACTTTGCATTACTAACAGCATTCCTGTAGGCCTTTCGGTTGTGAGCAAGATGGTCTGCTGCTGGTGTATCCATTTGCAGATCATCAACGATATCTTGCAGCCATTTTCACCTTGGTCTTCCTCTCTTTCTTTTTCCCATCATGTACCTTTCCAAGACAGTTTTCTCTAGATTATCATGACGTTTAATGTGTCCAAAATATTAGTTTTCTCTCTTTAATCTTCTTTACTAGCCAGCCTTCTTCAATATTAAGTTCTTGTAGTATAGATATCTCTCTCTCTCTCTGAATCTTAAGTGCCCAGGGCACATGGGGCTTCCACAACGGTTTTCCACAAATGCCTGTCCTTCGCCTTTTTTTCTGCTCTTGCCCAGGTGAGCCCTCTATTGCTCAACATCCTTTCTGTTGTTTTTCTCCATGTCTCTTTTGGTCTACCCTTACTTCTGCTGTTCCCCTGTGGTGTCCATCTTAGTGCTATTTTTGGTAGTGAGATGTCAGTCATTCGGAGCACATGTCCCAACCATCACCAGCATCTTTCCTCAATAATTGTTGCCAGTGGTTTCATCTGCATTTCTGCTAATAAGATGTTATTTCTTATGGTGTTTGGCCAAAATATTTTTCTAATTCTTCGAAAACATTTAGTCTGGAAAGAATTTAACTTGTTTTCTATGGTTTTGGTGATTTTCCAGCATTCACTTCCATAGAGTAGTACACTTAGAACATTACTCTTAAATATCCTGATTTTCATATTTATGCATAGTTTTTTTTATTTCCATATAGTCTGCAGCATTGCAAAAGCCTGGTTTGCTCTAGTAAGTCTGCTGTTGATGTCCTCTGTGCTGTCTCCATTTTCTACTACTCTGCTGCCAAGGTATACAAATTCGTTGACCTCCTCCACTAACTTGTTATCTACTCTGAGTACATTTCTGTTGTTCACATTTTGTTTCATTAACTTTGTCTTTCCTACGTTGATCTTTAGTCCTATGTTATTTGCATTCTGAGTTAGCTTGTTTATTTTCTCTTGCATATCTTTGTGACTGCTTGATAATAGACAAATGTCATCCGCAAAGTCAAGGTCCTCCAGCACTGTGTCAAGGGTCCATTGTAATCCTCTGCGTTTGTCTGATGTTGCCTCCTTCATTAACCAGTCTACTGCCAAGATAAATAATGTTGGTGATAGTACACATCCCTGTTTCACTCCTGTTTGTACCCTAAAGCTGCTGGAGGTATGTTCTCCACAGATAACTTTGCACTGAAAACCCTCGTATAGGGCTTTGATTACATTAACTATTTTATGGGGGAGGCCATGCCATCTTAGGATTTTCCACAGTGCATCTCTGTTGACACTGTCAAAGGCTTTCTCAAAATCTATGAATAATGCATATGTTGTGCTATGCCACTCATTTGCCTGTTCTAATATTTGTCTAAGTACAAATATGTGGTCTATGCATGCTCTTCCTTTCCTAAATCCTGCCTGCTCTTTCCAAAGTTTTTCCTCAAGTGTTGGTACAATTCTGTTGATGATTATTCTGCAAAATACTTTACTGGTGAGTGGCAGTAGGGTAATGCCTCTCCAGTTCCCGCAATCTCTGAGGTCACCCTTCTTTGGTAGTTTTACTATAAGCCCAGTTTTCCACTCCTCTGGGGCTTTTTCTAGATCCCAAATTTCTTGTAATATCAGGCAAAGTTGTTTTGGTGTTTCTGTTTCTTCTGCTTTCAACATCTCAGCTGTCACTTCATCTTCACCTGGTGCCCTGTCTGATTTTAGCTTCTTTAACGCCTCCTTTACTTCATTTATTGTTATTGGTCCTGTATTGATGTTTAGCTCCGTTTTTGCTTCAGGTATGTCTATTGTTTGTGCTGCTTGTGTTCTGTTTAGTAGGGTGTTAAAATGTTCTCTCCATCTTTCAATTTCTTCTCTTTCTCCACTGACCAGTTGTCCATTTTGTGTTCTTACTGCACTTTCACATCTTGTGTTGAAGTTACCTGTCATCTGCTTTGTGATTTTATATATGGTTTTCCATGTCATTTGTATATGCTGCTTTCTCTGCTGTTTCTGCTAAGTTGTCATAATATTGACGTTTATCTTGACGGCATGATTCCTTCACTTCTTTGTCTTTTTGTGCATAATTACTTAAAACTCGTTCTTTAAGCCGTTGTGATTTGGTGTTCAGTAATTTTTTCTTGATTTCTTTTCTTTGCTCTATCTTTTCCCATGTGGTCTCGCTTATCCATTCCTCTTTTCTCCTTTTTCGATATCCCACCACCTCTTTTGCTGTTTCCTGTAGTGTTTTACTGAACTCTAATATGGACATTTCTGCTTCGTCTTGTAGGGCACTGAAGCAGTTCTTAAGTACTATTGAGAATTCATTTCTTGTTTGCTGGTCTATCAGTTTTCTTGTATCAAAATGTATCTTTCTGTGTTCTCCGATTTTGGCTTTCCTTAATTTTAGTTTTATTTTTGCTACCAGAAGGTTGTGATCACTTCCTACATCTGCTCCTTTCCTTGCTCGCACATCTTGTAGTGACCGTTTCCACTTGTTATTTATTAGTATGTGATCGATTTGGTTTTCTGTGATTTTATCTGGTGACCTCCAAGTCACCTTATGGATGTTTTTGTGCTGGAAAATTGTCTCTCCAATGGTCATCATGTTTTCTTCACAGAAACTGCAGTCTTTCTCTATTTTCATTTATTTCTCTGATTCCTTTTCTTCCCATGATTCTTCTTCTATCTTCATTTCCTTCACCCTTCTTCTTAACCCTTTTGAAATAAAGATCAATCAATCAATCAATCAATCACCTACTTTTGCATTGAAGTCGCCCAAGATGAGTAGCATATCATGCTTGGGTATTGTTTCTACTGTTGCTTGGAGGCTGTTGTAAAAATCTTCTTTTAATTCCTCTTCAGCTGCTTCTGTTGGTGCATAACAAACTATAATAGACAGCTTCGTGAATCTTGAGTTGAAGCGTGCATATAATAATCTCTCATTTATTGGGGTCCATTTCAGCAATGCTCTTGATGCTTCTTTTGTTATAATCAATGCTACTCCTCCTTCATGAAGATCTTCTTTACCTGACCATATTATTGTATCTTCTGTGTGCTGTGTTGTTAATTTCCTTCTGCCTTGTCCTGTCCATCTTGCTTCTTGTATTCCTAGTATGTCTAGTTTGTATCTGTGCATTTCCTTGATGGTTTGTGCTAGTTTTCCAGTCTGGTTTAGTGTTCTTACATTCCAGCTGCCTATTTGCATCTTGTGTTTAGGTTCCAGGAGGTCTGCAGTCGGGCTGGGGACTTCCAGTGGCTGGTTTCATCCACAACCTTCATGGGCTCAGTTTCCTGATACGCATTTCTCCTTCCATCTGCATTTATTTTTTCCCTTGCTTCTGTTTCTGTAGCAGTCTGATAGTTTTTTTTTTTTAGATAGGGTTGCTGGCCCTATGCTGAACCCTCCTTAGTCGCCTTTTACGATCATGCGTGGTAGGGTACAGTGGTCCTATTCTTTGCAGATACCGGGTACCACACGGGGGAGTATAGATATATTTGTTCTTTTTTGTGTCCATGATATACAAGAGTTAAAAATCAGAATTTATAGATAGAGAAAATATAAATGTATCACCTGAACTGCATCCTTTTCTTCACTTTTCAACATAATCTCCAATTCTCTGCACACATTTTTCCCATCACTCTGCAAGTTTGAAAATACGCTCCCGGTAGAATTCTGTTCCAGCTGACCGACGGAACAGACACACTGCTTTCTGGACATTCTCTCCTGTGTAACCCAGCGGGCACAAACTTTTCTATAGTTTCAATCATTTCCTGTACTGCATTGTGTCCTATTCCAAGATTTACAGTGATTTCAGATACTGTGACATGTCTGTTTTCTTTAATGATGTCATCAACCCTGCCCACATTGTGTTTAGTGGAGGCAATTTGAGGGTAACTGCTGCGAGGAATATCTTGGATGCTCGTGTTTCCATCTTTGAAATGTTTTACCCAAACACTGCTAGCACCAATACACACACACATCTCCAGAAGCAAGTTGAAGTCTTTGGTGAATTTCAGCAGCAGGGATTTCCTCTTTAACGAGGAACTCAATAACAACACGATGACGAAACGAAACTTCAGCACCCGCCATTTTGTTTATGCTCCATGTGGTCACGTGACACATGATGGTGATATCATGTGACCTCTACATGAAGTGCAAAGGATGCAGATTAAGGTGATACATTTATATTTTCTCTATCTATAAATTCTGATTTTTAAAAAAGTTTTGTTCATGACTTTTGGTATGACCCTTTTAATAAAGTGTCACAACCTACCTGGTTGCTTTCTTTAGAGCTTCTTTGTCACGAACTGATTTATTCTTTGAAGAATTAATAGTTTCAAGCAACTGTCCATTCTCAATCCTTGCCTGAGCTAGCTGACCTTCCAGATTCTGGCAAACAATACAGTCATAATAACAGTAAAAATAACAATAGAAAACAATGAGACAAAAACAACTGAGCCACTGAGAGATAAAAAAAATAATGCAATGAAGCAATGAGTTATTATAAAAGTAGAAAACAATGATGACATGATAAGAATTGAGAACAATGAGTGATAACAAAATAAAACAATGGCTTATTACAACAGTAGAAAACAATGAATAATGAAAATAATAAATGTCATTTTTTTCTCTGATTTTCAATAACAAATATCCTCTATCATGATACCAGTTATTGTATTCATTTTGTACAAAGTACTCTTTCATGTTGTCAATTCTTCTCATGTTCAGCATTCCCCTGATATTCTCGAGTTTTATGTAAAATGCCAATATTCTTTATATTAATTATTTTCTCATTTTCATGTGCAAATATTCTCCTTGGAATGTTAACTAATTTTTATCTTAATGTACAAATGTTTTCCTTTGAATGTCACCTACTTTGTTTATCTTAGTGTACAAATATTCTTCTTGAATGCCAACTACTTTTTATTTGCATGTACAAATATTCTCCTTTGAATGTTAACTAATTTTTATCTTTGTGTGCAAATATTCTCTTTTCAATATCAACTATTTTTTAAAATCTTCATGTACAAATATTCTCTTTTCAATATCAACTATTTTTTTAAATCTTCATGTACAAATATTCTCTTTTTAATGTCAACTATTTTTTAAAATCTTCATGTACAAATATTTCTCTTTTCAATGTCAACTATTTTTAAAAATCTTCATGTACAAATACTCTCGTCCAAATTCAGTTATCTTCTTATCTTCATGAAGACATACACATACCTAATGTCTGAAGTGATCAATTACTCTATGATCTTCGTATACTCATATACATAGTTATTCTCTGATCTTCATATCTTACATCCATTAAACGTCACATAGGGCTTGCATAGTTGTTTGTCAAGTTTTCCTGTTCTTGGCGAGTCTTTCAACTTCATCAAGGGATGTTATGCCCACAAAACTGGCTTCTCTTAACAATGTCCTCTTTAGAGTTTCACACGGTTGACCTCTTTTTCTTCAGCCTGTTGTGCTCCACTTGATAGCTTGTTCTGGTATTCTCTGACTGTTTCTTCTCATCACATGGCCTACATATGTCCATCTTGATCTTCATATCTCTCTCTCTCTGAACCTTAAGTGCCCAGGGCACATGGGGCTTCCGCAAGGGTTTTCCACAAATGCCTGTCCTTCACCTTTTTTTTTTGCTCTTGCCCAGGTGAGCCCTCTATTGCTCAACATCCTTTCTGTTCTTCCCCATGTCTCTTTTGGTCTATTAGACCAAAAGATCTTCATATACTGTACAAATATTCTCCATCAACATGACAATTACTCTCTGATTTTCATGTGTGGACATCAGGATATCAACTATTTTATGACATTTGTGTACTAAATATCCTCTTATAAGATGCCAGTTATTCTCTGATCTTTATATACAAATAACCTTTTTCAATTATCCAATGAACTGCATGCACTAATATCTTCCTATAAGATGACAACTATTCTAAGAATTTCACATACTAATATCTTCCTATAAGATGACAACTATTCTATGAACTTTACATACTAATTTCTTTCTATATGAGATGGAAATTATTATATGAAATTCAAGTATAAATATTCTCCCTCATCACAGTATGCTTTGGTGTTGATAGCAGTTCCTCTGGGCATGTAATATTCTAGGATAGGGTCTTTACATTCCCAGAAGAGTGTAAGCATCAACTATCCATATGCCTCCTCCTTTTCCTGAGAGCGTCAATGAAAAAAGAAAGTAATTATTATAAGAAAAGTAAATTTACCCTAATTTGTACAGACAATCTGTTACAATCCCCCTCTTTGGTTCTCAGCTGTTTCTGCAGATGACCTCTTGTGCTCTCAAGTGACCCTTGAAGGTTACTCAGTGCAAGACGTTCTTCCTGCAACATCAAGTGAAGTGGTGAACCTGCAATACTGTTTATTCTACACAACATAACCAAACAGAGATCATTTCATCTAACAATATTTATATAATTCCAAAACTGTCTTATCCAACGAAACATGTTATGGTAACCGACAAATTGTTCACTCATCAATATCTGTTTAACAAAATGAAATGGTGGCTGGAAAGGAATGGATAATATATAACATAAATCAGCAAAATAATGAAGCTCATCTCAAAGAAATATGATGAAATGTGACACTAGCAACTCTAGTAAGTGATCATATAAAAAAGATAGGCACTAAGAACTAGAATTACTCAGATAAGCAGGCAGGTTATAATCCCCTGAAATCCTAAAATTCCCTCCTCTGTGTGTGTGTGTGTGTGTGCGCTGGGGGAGGGGGATAAAGTGAGAGAGAGGGAAAGAATGAAAGAATGAATGAATGATCTTTAATTTTAAAGAGTAAAGAATTGGGCATGCAGTCCTGTCTTACATTCTGCCATCCATCACTTCATCTTTCATTCTTCCCATATACTTAGTTTAACACAAGTATACAGATTACATGATAATTAGTACACGAGTTATATAACTATACACAGAGCCACTGGAGTAAAGCTGTGATACCAAAATGTATAAACTAGGAAAAAAATTAGGAACAGCTTTATTACTTAATGAGCACACAGTTGTAATATTTCAGTGTGAGCCTTAATCATACAAAAACACACAAGATGAAGAAATAGAGAGGAGATAAAATATGAATTCACATGAACGCTATGTTAAAAAAAAAATCAAATAAAATGAATAGAGCACTTGGCTGTAACTTGTAAGAAGCTGTGGCTTGTTCGACGCTATATGTCAGAAATGCGCATAGTGGAGAGTAGAGAGTATTTAAATGGAGACTTGGGATGTGTGGTCGGTGGGTCATAACTGAGGGTGATGGGTGGGGAAACCGTGGAGGAGAGAGAGAGTGATACAATGGTAATCTAGTTGGGAGAAGGTGAAATACGTGATTATAGTTAGGGTAGAGAAACAAATAAGGAAGCTGAAATATGTCACTGTATGCAAAAGATTAAGAATAACTTGCATTGGTGAAACTTCTGAGAATCATTATGAGAAGAACAAGGAAAAAGATAAAAATGGAAATAGCAGATAAACAGTTTGGATTTGTTGAAGGAAAGGGAACACACAATGCCATTTATGCTTTACGAACACTAACAGAAAGAGCTTTAGAAGTACAGAAAGATCTCTACTTATGCTTCATTGATTACACCAAGGCATTTGACAAGGTGAAACATAATGAAATTATTAAAATGCTTGAAGACATCAATATAGATGGCAAAGACCTGAGGATTGTAAAACATCTATACTGGCAGCAAGAAGCAGCAGTTCGAGTTGAAAATATAATTGGAAAATATCAACCTATAAAACAAGGGGTGCGACAAGATGTCTACTATCTCCAGACCTTTTTTCTCTGTATAGTGAGAATATTCTAAGAACAATCATCACAGAACCAGGCATAAAAATTGGAGGATACAGTATTAACAACCTTCGGTATGCTGACGACACAGTACTGATAGCTGAGAACCAACAACACCTGCAAAATCTCTTGAATAAAGTCGCAAAAGAAAGTGAACAGAAAGGCCTTACTTTGAACATCAAAAAAACAGAGACTATGGTTATATCTAAGAAACAGAATCCACCAGCATGCAGCATTAAATTAAACGGAATTATTCTAAAGCAGGCAGAAATTCAAATACCTTGGACCAGTAATAACTTCAGATGGGAAATGCAGAACAGAAATTAGGAACAGAATAGGCCAAGCAAAGACTGCATTTCAAAGAATGAGAAACATATTATGCAACACATCTTTATCAATGAATGTTAGAAAACGAGTCCTAAAATGCTATATTGAACCTATCTTGTTACATGGAAGTGAATCATGGACAATAGGCAAGTCTGCACAAAAATCATTGGAAGCAGCAGAAATGTTGTTTATTAGAAGAATGTTTCAAAACCCCTGGACAGCAAAAATAACTAATGAAGAATGTATGAGAAGAGCTGGAGAGACAAAAAAACCTTGTCAAAAATATAAGAGAGAGACAATGTACTTTCATAGGGCATGCAATGAGAAGAGGGGGCATAGAAAATATTATAACAACAGGAAAAATAGAAGGAAGAAGATCAAGAGGAAGACCAAGAGAAATGATACTGGACAGTCTGACGGGATGGTGTGAGAGGAGATCACCAACTGAACTGATGGCCTGCATGAAGGATCGGGTACTCTGGAGAAGCATAATAGCCAACGCCAGTCGGCACGGCACCTGATGATGATGATGGTGAAACTGGCCTAAGATTAGGGGACCGCATGCATAAACATCTGTACAATATCACCCAGCATGCTTCGAAACCAGTCCCGAGTCATTTCAATGGCCCCAACCACAGAGGCAAATCTGATTTTCTGGTAACAGCCATCAAACAGCGTCACACAGATGACACAAATCACCTAGTGCTTGAGAACCTCTACATTCAGGAATATGGGACTCTGGCCCACATGGTTTGAACTCATTATTCAGCTACACCTAACATTTTCCTCTTCCATAATCATAATCCCTCCCCACTAAGCTTCACTCCCTTCTCACTTGTTACACATAGCTCAGAACCTCTTTAGAGCATCACATTACAACCCCTCTACCCTAACTCAGTCAGTCAGTCATTTGCATGTCCTTTGGGGAACAGCTCTCCTGTAGGCCTCTCAGTTGTAAGAAAGATGCCCTACTGCTGATGCATCCATATGCAGAATATCAACAATGTCTTGCATCCATCTTCGCCTTAGTCTTCCTCTCTTTCTTTCTTCCATTATGTACAATTCCAAGATGGTCTTCTCTAGATTATCATGATGTCTAATGTGTCCAAAATATTGAAGTTTTCTGTTTAATCCTCTTTACTAGCCAGCCTTCTTCAATATTAAGTTCATGTAATATGGATATTTTTTTTGTGTGTGTCCATGATATTTGAAGAACTCTTCTGTAGCATTTACATTCAATGGCATTTATGTGTTTCTCAGCTGTTTTGTTGAGTGTCCAGGTCTCACAGGCATATGCTGCAATGGGAAAGATGCATGCCCTTAATAATCTTATTTTTATACGAGGGGAAGTCACTAAGTAACTCGCAAACTGAAATATTTTATCAGTGGCAGTTATCAGGTAGTGTTTAAATATATCCTTAGATAGTACCATCATCCAACTTTATAATAGTTGTATGTAGGGGGCACTAGGAGTTACGTGCACATGCACAAAGCAATAACAGAATGGCTACCCAACTGTTAGTGTGTACCAAAGAAGAACAGAGAAGTGTAGTGTGATTTTTGTGGGCTAAAGGACATTCAGCTGAGGACATTCATAAGGAAATGATTACAGTTTATGCTGAAAAGTGTTCATCACGTAAAGCGGTCTATATCTGGGTAAAAGAATTTTCTCAGGGATGCATTGAAATTGCTGACAAAGTCCTACTTGGCCGTCCTGTTCAGTTTGCACCAGAAGCGACTGTGCAATGTGTGAATGAGATTATCAGAGCTGATAGACGAGTAGCGATAGACAGTGTAGCAAGTGCAATCGGATGTTCACATGGCTTTGCCTACAGAATAATGCACGAGCAAAATGAATTTTCGGAAAGTTTGCTCACATTGGGTACCCAGAGATCTGAATGATGAACATAAAATAAACCAATCTGGTTTGTCATTGCAGCATCTCTGTCATTATGCATATGAAGGTGAAGACATGGTCCAAAGGATTATTACTGGAGGCAAACCTTGGGTGCACCACTACCAACCCGAATCAAAACGTGCCTCAATGCAATGGAAACACCCGTCATCGCCATGCGCAAAAAAAATTCAAGATTACGCCTTCTGCAGAGAAAGTTACGCTGACAGTGTTCTGGGATTATCAAGGAGTGTTGTTAACCAAGTTCCAGAAGTATGGTGACAATGTGAATTCTGTATCGTACTGTAAGTTCTGTCGATGCTACAGGATGTAATTCAAAGAAAACATCCCAGTCTGCTGACTTGATGTGTGCTTTTCCTTCATGACAATGCCAGACCACATATGGCTTGGTTAACCCAAGAGAAAATTAGCCAGTTGGGTTGGGAAGTTCTTGAACATCCGCCCTACAGTTCTGACTTAGCTCCAAGTGATTTTCACCTGTTTAGTCTACTGAAAAACCACCTTGGTGGGAGAAGATTCTTGAGTGACGAAGAGGTGGAAACTGAAGTAAAAAAAAATGGTTCAGAAATCGGACCCATTTTTACGCCATGGGTATTGCATCACTGATTACAAGATGGGACAAATGTATCAATGTTGGTGGCGATTATGTTGAGAAATAGGGGAATAATGTAAGTTCATAGTTCTTTTCTAACAGGCATTTGCGACTTACTTAGTGACTTCCCTTGTAGTTCTGTCTGTTCCTCTCCACAGCTTCTTTAGTTGCTTTATTTTTTTAAAGAGCGATGGATGTCCTCCTTTTAATTTCCCTCACTGTATCTCCAACATTAGTTAGTGATCCAAGATATACAAAACTCTCCATTTCTTCCAATTTTTCCTCATTGATAAATATTTCAGCTTCCTTATTTTTTTCTCTACCCTAACTATAATCACTTGTTTCACCTTCTCCCAGCTAGATTACCACTGATTACCATCACCCTCAGTTATGACCCATCTATCATACATCCCAAGTCTCCATTCAAATACTCTCTACACTCTACTATGCATGTTTCTGGCAAACAGCGTCGGACAAGCCATAGCTTCTTACAAGTTACAGCTAAGTGCTCTATTCATTTTATTTGGTTTTGTTTTTTAACATAGCATTCATGTGAATTTATATTTTATCTCCTCTCTCTATTTCTTCATCCTGTATGTTTCTGTTTGATTAAGGCTCATGCCAAAACATCACAACTGTGTGCTCGTTAAGTAATAAAGCTGTTCCTATTTTTTTTCCTAACATGAGAAAGACACAGAGAGAGAGCGAGAGAAAGAAGAATAACTCCCCACTGGCTGAGAACCCGTCAGGAGAAAACTGTGATATGTTTTCGATAGGCAGGCAGGTCATAACTGGATGACAAAACTGTGATATGTTTTCCTTAAGACAGGCAGGCAGGTCATAACTGGATGACAAAATTGTGACATGTTTTCCTTGAGACAGGCAGGCAGGTCATAACTGGATGACAAAACTGTGATAAAATCATTCTGCTGGAGATGTTATATTGCTGTGAAAACTGAACAAAAGAGGCAGAGAACAGTGACTGGTAAAGTTCAATAGCCAGAATATTAATCAAATGATAAAGTTCAAAGCCAGGATATTAATCAAATGATATAGTTCAATAGCCCTGGGATGCCTTTTGATCTCATATCATTCATATAAAATCTTCACATCTATGACTAGTACAGATTGCCTAATACTGTCTCGTAGGACGGTGAGTTGAGTGATGAATCTGAAGGATTCTGATTGATCAGCTGTCTCTTTGACCAACACTTTGATTTGCAAATTATTATTTGACTCTGGATCAGTGAGTTACAGATCTGCTGTTTATTGTTGGGAGTTGAGTAAGAAGCTGAGAGACAAGCAGAATGTTGCAAACAAAAATATGAGAATTTAAACAAGTGTTAGTATAAACCTCTCTCTTTTCAGTAGTGGCCATCTTGCAGCAGTGCTGAACTGATTATACATTTATAAAAGTATTTCCTTCGAGGATAATATATTACTAATTGTGCCAACACGGCATCAGCTATTGACGTATGCCTCTGTGGCAGTACACAGAGAGTCAGAGATATTGACTTTTTGTGGACTTTTAACTGTACCAGAAAAACTTACATGTTGTTGTTGCCTGTAAGAGTTGGTAATACTACTTCATCAAAAAGGCAAACTTGTCACTATGGTATACCCCAACTGATACAACAACAGTGCCAGGTTTGCAACTGCCACAACAAAAACAACAATGTCACGTAATGAAAACTTATACAGGACTCCCATTCACTCAACAGGACTAAAAGATAAGAACAGAACTCCATGTAGGTAATGAATAGACTAAGTTCCAAGATACACATCAAACATTTATTGAATGAAAAAATGAATGGTGGAAGATGGAGATGAAGGAAAACGAACTGCCAACATGGCAGGCTGATTTAACAAACAATACAAGAGCTTCCCAAGTGTGTAGTCAGTGCCATGGGGAAGAAAAGCCTGACAACAATAAGCAAGTAAAAACAATTACTTACAATATTGTGAACTTCCAACACATCTCCTGAACATACAAATCTGTCCCGACAAGGACAACACTCCTAACATCTACATATCAGTACAAGGTAAAAGAACATTGTCCCAAAGGACAATATGCTGTGTTAAAATTATTACATTACTAAAACTGGCTTGCAACTACTCTACTGGGAAAAATGACCACTCAGAAAAACATTCTACACATAATCCCACTCTAACAAAAGTTACTCAAGTTTAAATATTCCCTAAAAATTTACCTTGAACTTTATCTAAAAGTTCACGAGACATCTGACTCTAGTGAAATTGTCCATCTACTGACCGTCGGTAATAAGGTGTCAAACATTTCTAAATTTAACTTTGTTACTAAATGTAAGTCTAGACAGCTCACAACGTCTCATGAAGTTAACATGTCATAACTGACCTTGAGTAAAAAAAAAAAAAATATTCCAGGGTCTAAATTTTCTGTAATAAATTTAGCCTATCTAGACACAATTTTTTAAAAAAGAAATAATAATTCTCATGAAGTCAACATGTCATAACTAAGCTTCCCTTAACCCCATCTAAGGGCTTTAAAAACAAAGTTTAATAACTAAATCTATCATTGATTACATTCCTTAGATAATAAAATAAGTGCATTATTCAGACATTCCCCGGGTACTTTGTATGTTTACACAAGACATTATATGTTATATCATACAGTCAACCAAATCTGGTTTCTACAAAACATATAAATACCTGATCATCAGAACAGTCAGAAGTACAAACATAACTTTGTTTCAATTCCTACCTATTGTGAGACAAACTTAAGAATATATAAAAATGTTTTACAGTTGTGACTTGCAAGAATGTCTTATGAACTTGTAAATTATCTGCAAACGAACAAGAGTGATGCTAGTCTAACAATGAATGCTGAATTATATTCAACAAACATTTCACAATCTTGTGAAAAAAAATGTTACATGAAATGTAGACAGGTTATAACAGGAAGGGAAAACAAATCAGACATATTACCCCGGCAGTTTACCTTCTCAATCAGAAGCTGGTTCCTGAGTTCTGAAATTAAAGCTTCACAGTCCAGAAGCTGATTTCTCATCCTCTACAATAAAACAAGATAAATATAATAACCAAATAAACTTTACTAACAAGACAATAATAAAATGGGTGATAAAACATTTTTTAATGAGGATATTCACGAATGAGTCAAAAAGTAACTTTTTTTTTTTTAAAACTTGAATAAAATGTACACGCATGATGACTGAAACTCTTTTATCACTTTTCAACATTGTACCCGCCATGTTAAATGTGGGTCTGCCACCACTACACTAATTCCTGGATTCCTTCAGAAAAAAAAAAAAAAATTCTGACTGACCCTGTAGCCAACTATGGGTAGTCTCTCTAATTTCTTCATCTGTACTGAACTTCTTCCCACCTAGCACTTCTCTGAGAGGTCCAAACACATGATAATCACATAGTGCAAAGTCAGCTGAATATGCAGGATGTGGAAGACACTCCAAATGCAGATTCGTAATTTCATGCTATCATGCTGTAACAACACACCAGAACAGAGCAAACTATGGTGTTTTGACCTGATTGCAGGTTTCAAGTGATTCTAAAGCAGATCACAATATGCTCTGCTGTTGACAGCGGTTTCTCTGAGCATGTAATATTCTAGGATTGGGTCTTTACATTCCCAGAAGATTATAAGCAACAAATTTTCAACCAATGGAGTTGTATGGAACTTCTTCAGCTTCAGTGAGGAATGATGCTGTCTAACTTTGTCAATGGCCGGAAGTAATGTACGCAGCACTCATTTCCAGTGACTATACATCATAGAAAGCCATCTCCTTCTGCTTAAAAACATCTAACACCCTCAAAACCTAACAATACAAGAAGAAAGATAAAGTAATGTAAATAAGTAAGACAAGATAAATGTAATTTATGACAAGATGGGGAAGACATTGACAGAGACAGAGGAAATTCTTGAAAGATGGAAGGAATAATGCAGAGGAATGTATGAAACAACTGAATGTGAAAGCAGAAATCAACAGTGTGAATTATTATTGGAGGAGAAAGAATCCGAACTGACAATAGAAGAAGTTTTATGGGCAATAAATAATCTGAAAAATGGTAAATCACCAGGATGTGATGAGACAACAGCTGAACTTATTAAAGCAGGAGGAAAGGAATGTACAACAATCTATCATGCAATATGTAAAAAGATATGGCATTCAGGTATTTGGCCAAAAGAATAGAAAAGAACTGTATTCATACCACAGCCAAATAAGGGTAACCTGAAATTATGCACAAACTACAGAACTGTTGTCCTGATTAGTCATGCCAGTAAAATTCTGTTAAAAATCATAATGGGTATATTTTGTAAGAAAATAGAAGTCAATATGGCCCAAACTGGTTTTAGACAAGGAAGAGGATCAGGAGATCATATATTCAATATAAGATTAATAATGGAGAAATGCAGAGAATTTAATGTGAATCTATATTTATCTTTTATAGATTATTCAAAAGCATTTGATTGTGCACAACACCAGTAACATTGGGAAATGATGGAAAAAATGGGATTTCCATCACATTTGAAACAATTAATATCACTGCTGTATCTAGACCAACAGGCAGCAGTGAGAATAAATGGTGAAACAACAACTTACATATAGGTAATCCTGTCATGCCTTAGAGGCACATAGGGATATGGTGTTATTGTCAATATTTTCCTTGACCTGTCAGCATACTAGAGGGTGATGTGGTCAGTATCAGGCCTGGCTGCCTTTCCTTCCCTGACTCCAGAAGAAGTTGGGTACCCATTTCTACAGCTGGGTGACTAGGGTGCCTCAAGCCAGATTCGAACCCCCAACCTTCGCCATGAGAGACAAGTGGACTAACCACTTCGTCGCTCAGACACCCAAAAACTTGGTTTGACATAAAAAAAAGGGGTCAGTTGGGGTGCATACTGTCGCCTTATTTATTTAACTTGTATACTGAAAATATAATGAGGAATGTTAGAGAAGATGTAGACAAAGAATATTATGGTGCCACAACAATTGTAGGTTATGATATACTAGAGATTAGATATGATGATGACACAGTATTACTATCCACAACACAAAAAGGAATGGAAAAACTAATTATGTCAGTCCATAAGAATAGTGAAGAGCAAAACCTCTATCTTAATGCAAAGAAAACTAAAATGATGACATCTGACAAAACAGACAAGGCAGCTGAAATATGTATCAATGAGGAAAAACTAGAAGAGGTGGATAGTTCTGAATATCTTGGATCATTACTAACTAATAATGGAGACACAATGAGGAAAATTAAAAGGAGGACACCCATCACTCTTCAGAAAGTAAAACAACTAAAGAAGCTGTGGAGAGGAACAGACAGAACTACAAAAATAAAATTTTTAAGGGCATGCATCCTTCTTATTACACAAATGCCTGTGAGACCTGGACTCTTAACAAAACAGCTGAGAAACACATAAATGCCTTTGAATGTAAATGCTACAGAAGAGTTCTTCAAATATCATGGACATAAAAAAGAACAAATATATCCATACTACAAGAACTTAATATTGAAGAAGGCTAGCTAGTAAAGAAGATTAAAGAGATAAAACTTAACTCTTTCCGTGCCGCAGGAAGAAACGCAGACGTTCAGTTGGATGCCGAAATAAAACAGTGGGTCTTGATATGTTTAGGGGGTATAGTTGTAAAACGGAATGGAAAACAGTATTTCCATGTACTTCCGTGTACTTATTATGTTTCAAAATATAACTAAATGTATGAAAATTTCATAAATGCAGAGTTTTTTTTAGGAAAAAAAAGTCATGTGATGTTTTTAGTCAATGACTGTGCCCAGCTCACCATCAGCTAGGTCTACATTACTTACCATCTGAGATGTCTAGATCTACTCGTCGATCTTGTATATTGTGATCCTATGTTGCATTCTCGCTAAATTAATGTCTGAAATAACCTCCTAACTACTTCTCCAGTTGTCTAATATGTCTAGATCTACTTGGGATACATTCAAGAGCAGTGGGGTGGTCACATGTCATGTCCATACACCTATCTACATCATTAACAAATTGAAATTTTCCACGTTTCTCTTCCTTTTTCTCGCTCAGCATCGCTCGTAACTAAGCATTCTTTCACCATTTTGAAAAGTGTCACCGGAAATGCAGACGAAATATGTACAATCTAAATGTTATACCGGTTGTATTATTGAAACAAACCAAGGTCGCTATATCGACCCTACGTACAAATTGGGAAATCTGGAATGTTCGATACAGCGATCCGAGGCATGGAAAGAGTTAAATATTTTGGACATATTAAACATCATGATAATCTAGAGAAGACCGTCTTGGAAGGATACATAATGGGAAATGGAAAGAGAGGAAAACCAAGGTGAAGATGAATGCAAGACATCGCTGATAATGTATCAGCAGCACGGCATTTTGCTTACAACCGAGAGGCCTACAGGAGAGCTGTTAGGGAGGCAAGTTCCGCAAGGGACATGCAAATGACTACTGACTGACTCTGCTTAGGTTATTTCTGTATTATACTCTGCTAAGATTATTTGTGTATTTTCTGTATATTCTATTTCTCTACTTAGATTACTTCTATATGCAGTAAACTCTCTATTTTAGAAAGCACAAACACAACTCCCTAGATAATTGTTTTCCAGATATGACTGCACATCAACAATCTCTGTAGCATCTCTAGTACACTGGCCTTGTGAAGCCTGTTGATCTGCTTCCTGGACTTGTCATCTTGTGTTTCTCACTTCACTGATGATCATATTCTTCACTGGAGGGTTTTGATCATCACAAAAGTTAACCCTCTCTGCTGGATTGGATTAATCCTATTACTTCTTTCAGCACTAACACTTTCCTGGCTGTAGCCACTTCATTTACTTTCCACTTTTGGACTATTTGAAATGTTGGCTGGACTTTCCATATCACTGTATCATAAGACTCTTGTAGCATCATTATGAGCCTTGTTCTTTCCTGCCTTACATTCCTCTACCATAGACTTGAACAATAGCTAGTTTGCTGTTTGTAGTATGCATTATGCACAGTACTATGTATCAAGCCAGTAATCTTGGTGGCATGCTCATTCACTTTATTATTTATTTATCATCCTTCTTGATTTTTTTACACTGTTCTAGTGCTTATTTCATAAATGAATAATGGCCGACCACATCAGTTTTGGAATCTGCAGGAATGAAGGAACCATATCTTGAATGTCCCCAGAACTCTGCTTATAACTATAGTGGTCAGCCTAATCTGTGCCTCATCAATGACTTGCTTCATAGCATTTGTAACCATCACACACTTTGCCTAAGCTTTTCACCGATTCTTCCCTAACAGTTGGGATTCTTTGATTAGCCACTGTGCATGATATTTATGCTATTTTTTTCTTTATTACTGACAGACTTCTTGATTTCTGTGGCTTGAAGCTTATACAACACCAGGTGATGATGAGATGTGAAATCCTTCTAGAACATGTATAACACAGTTGTCCTGTCATTCTAGAATGTGTATAACATAGGTGTCCTGTCATTCTAGAATGTGTATAACATAGTTGTCCTGTCATTCTAGAATGTGTATAACATAGGTGTCCTGTCATTCTAGAATGTGTATAACATAGGTGTCCTGTCATTCTAGAATGTATATAACATAGGTGTCCTATCATTCTAGAACTTGTATAACAGTTGTCCTGTCATTCTAGCATCCTGCATGTTTGCACTTCACTGTTGTATCATTCATGAAAGCCTCTAATGTGACATCTAGCACCCAGTTCTAAACATTAGTCATTTTACCATTTTTTCTGCAGCTTTCTCGATTATCTGCACAGCTAGTATGATGGAATACTGTTTAACCTACTGCAATTCCTACCAGCAACTGTAGCTAACTTGTGATATATCCAAACACTCCAAATCTTATGATGAACCCTGTGAAGTACATTCTCAGCAGTTGTGTGATTTCTTCTGGCACATGGTACACTTCTAGTGCTCGTCATGTTATCTACTACTAAGCCATATGAGCTAACTAGATTCAACAAACCTAAGTGCTCTATGTAGCACAGTTAGAAAAACTTTGCCTTATCCCATGCAGAAACTCTGCCTTATTCCATGCAGTTCTTAGCAGTTTGAAGAGATTCTTTAACACTTTAAAGAACCTCCATATGCTTTGTATGGGACACCATTTGGGCAAAGTATTGATTTTCTTTTAGCTTTCCTTACAACACTCTCTTGCTTTCAGCAAGCTTGGTGGACTTGACTTAAATTTGCAGCCCAGTACACAGGGAGACACTTTTTTCCAGAGGTGTGTACTAACACTAACAGATATTCCTCAAGCACCTACTAACTTGCTTTTAGCTCTTCTGATTTTGGTTGTTCAAATAACTGTCTAGCAAACTCAAAACAATTTATGTAAAGTTTTTCTTTTGCACATATGGTCTCTATTCTCCCATCCCCCACTGCTCTTTTTCTTAAGGACATGATCTGCTTGCCTTAAAAGTTGCATTTGTCTTTGTTATTCATGATTTGGCTTCAACTATGTATCTGCCATCAGTTCTTACTGCTGTTTCAAGGCAAATGAATTTATTTTGTTTTAGCACTAACAATACTATAAAGGAGTAAATGAAATTATGTATGATGACCTTCAAAACTTGTAGATAGAGCACTTTAAACTTGACAGAAAAACAAACACTATGAGAATGCCACATGAGGACAATACATTCTTGTTGTCAAGCCTTGGTGTTTCCAACTTATTAAAATTGTATCTAAACTGACTGAGACTGTCTTCCATCAGGCTGATATGGATGTATGTTTACTTCCCTAAGATGCCATAAAACAGTGCTCTGTGAAACATGTCCATTATTCTGTAATGTGTTTATGGTGTTTGCTGTCCTTTGAGCACGCTGGAAACAATTCTGTAAATAAACAGTTTGAATAAATTTGTCTGCCTTTGTGTGGTCACACTTGGTCTTCGTGGTCTGAGATGGTCTCTGGTAATGCCTGTTAGGCGAAAACATTGTAACCAATAGACTGTTAGCTGGGAGACATTAAACATCCATGCAACAGCTGCAATTTTGTCAAAGCATTATGATACCTGATAATCTGATTTCTTTCTGATTCTGTTAGATGCAGCATGACCAAATAACAGCATTTAATCCAGATCTAACAATGGCAAATTTAGAGCAATGACCTGATCTCTACAACGAGTGGTATAAATTACATTTCAAACGTATTTATAGGTAAAAAAAATGGAGAAAACATGCATTTCACGTGATTTCACAGTGTGAGCAGTTGTTCGTGACAAATGGAAAGTGAGTACTATTCACACCTTTTCCACTTTACTGGCGTTACCTGGGTATTTATTTTCCTCAATCAACAAAGTATTCATTTCCACAACCTTCTAGATGGTTCTACAACATTCTATTCATTTCCACAGCCTTCTAGAAGGTTCTACAGAGGTCTATTTAGTTCCACAATCCTCTAGAAGGTTCTACAATGTTCTATTCATTTGCATAACCTTCTAGAAGGTTCTACAGAGTCTAGACGTTTCTACAGAGTTCTATTCCTTCTATTCGACTAAACGTGGGCTTACTTGTCATCAGGACTGTCACCAGTCAGCTTAGCGACCCTGAACGCTATGGAGTCAACACTAATCTCGGTCAGTTTGGACATTTTATTTTTCACCACTTCTCACCCATGCCAATGGGAGCTGAACTTGCAAGTGCCACTATTCATCTCAGCAACCCTGAAAACTATGGATTCGATACTAATATCGGTCGTTTTCAAATATCTGTACATGTCACCCCATCCCACTCTCACACCTAGGACCCCCCTCCCCCCATGCTGATTGGGGCTGACCTTGGACTTAAATGGCATAGGGAGTGTCACTATTCATCTCAGAGACCCCAAAAACTATGGATTCAACATTAATATAATTCATTTTCGATTATTTTTATGTTACCCCCATCCCACCCCACCCCTGGGCCCCCATGTCGATGGAGCCTGAACTCGGACTTTAACAGCATCAGGAATGTCACTATTCATCTCAGCAACATGAAAAACTATGGACTGGACACTACTTTCGGTCGTTTTTGATTACTTGTACATGTCACCCCCATCCCATTATAATCTAGTACTGATAACCCAAACTTCAAATGTTTAAGTTGTAATCTAGTACTGATAACCCAAACTCCAAATGCTTAAGTCATAGTCTAGTATTGATAACCCAAACTATAAATGCTTAATCTAGTACTGATAACCCAAACTTCAAATGCTTAATCTAGTACTGACAACCCAAACTCCAAATGCTTAATCTAGTACTGATAACCCAAACTCCAAATGCTTAATCTAGTACTGATAACCCAAACTCCAAATGTTTAATCTAGTACTGATAACCCAAACTCCAAATGCTTAATCTAGTACTGATAATCCAAACTCCAAATGCTTAATCTAATACTGATAACCTTCAAGGCCTACTCAAACGTAACAATCAGGGCACAGGATCATTTTTAGATTATTTTTTTTTTAAAAACATTTTTTTTATTGGCTGCAAATATAGTAAATAAAACCTAGGATAGTTAATGTGCACTTTCCACTGACTGTCTGTACTGGCATATGAATGAAGTGATGAATACAAAAATTCTGACCTCATTTATGAGCTCTCCATCTGCAACTTTCCTCAACAGAATGTCATGCTGCTCGCTGAGACGTAAACCAGAAGCTTCTAGCCTGTGCTGGTCTCTCAGCAAACACTGCAGCGTACGATTGGTAACTTCAAAATCTGCCATAGTTTTTAAAAACAGATCTTTATGTTTTGCAAAACGATGATGATCAGCAGAAGAAATGCACTGTTCATGCTGAAGTTGCCGTATCAATTCTTTCAGTTCTCTCACCTAAAATTAGAAAGATCATTAAGCTAAAGCAGCTGTATCATTATCAATGTTCACAAACTAAAGCAGTTGTGAAATGATCAATTTTCATAAACAAAAGCAGTTGTGAAATTATCAATGTTCACAAACTAAAGCAGTTGTGAAATTATCAATGTTCACAAACTAAAGCAGTTGTGAAATTATCAATGTTCACAAACTAAAGCAGTTGTGAAATTATCAATGTTCACAAACTAAAGCAGTTGTGAAATTATCAATTTTCATAAACAAAAGCAGTTGTGAAATTATCAATGTTCACAAACTAAAGCAGTTGTGAAATTATCAATGTTCACAAACTAAAGCAGTTGTGAAATTATCAATGTTCACAAACTAAAGCAGTTGTGAAATGATCAATTTTCATAAACAAAAGCAGTTGTGAAATTATCAATGTTCACAAACTAAAGTGTGAAACTATCAATATTCACAAACAAAAGCAGTTGTGAAATTATCAGTGTTCACAAACTAAAGCAGGTGTGAAATTATCAATGTTCACAAACTAAAGCAGCTGTGAAATTATCAATGTTCACAAACTAAAGCAGCTGTGAAATTATCAATGTTTACAAACTACAACAGCTGTACCATTATCTCTGTTTACTACTATCAATGTTTACAAACTACAACAGCTGTACCATTATCTCTGTTTACTACTATCAATGTTTACAAACTACAACAGCTGTACCATTATCTCTGTTTATCACTATCATTGTTTACATACTACGACAGCTGTATCATTATCACTGCTTAAAAACTATACCAGTTTACCTTACACAACTGTGAGAGAATATGACCACAAATCATGTTTTCTACCTGATGAGCTGCTGCTTGTCCATCCATTTCTGCCTCAATCAACTTTTTCATCAATTTCTCTCTCTCATAGTTCAGCTGTTCCTTCTGTGTCCTGTTAAGAAAAAAAAAGTGAACTGTTGTCAGATTCACAGCTTAATCATTCTACTGCATAGCATTTGTACATTCTAATTATTCTCTCTTGAATATTCTGTTTTGTATTAGGTAATTGAAAAGGTAATCCTGTCATGCCTTAGAGGCACATAGGGATATGGTGTTAGTGCCCATATGTTTTATATTAGGTGAGCTTAATATTAAACACACCATACATTACAGAAACATAAAAATTGCAATATAGCATATGAATTTAAAATAAAATAAAATAAAATAAAAATACAGTACAAATTTCTATCAATATGTCATCCTATCAGTGTGATCAACTTTATAAAGTGCCAGAAGATGAAGATGCCATTTGGACTGTGTCATCAATATCTTGCTCTTCTAACCTGACAGCCTCTTTAATCCCCACTTTTCTGTTCATGAATCTCTCCTATTTTTCTACCTAATTAAGTTTTAAACAGAAAAAAATACTGTTACAACAACCACACACAATACTGAGACAATAGCCACACACAATACTGAGACAACAGCCACACACAATACTGAGACAACAGCCACACACAATACTGAGACAACAGCCACACACAATACTGAGACAACAGCCACACATAATACTGAGACAACAGCCACACACAATACTGAGACAACAGCCACACACAATACTGAGACAACAGCCACACACAATACTGAGACAACAGCCACACATAATACTGAGACAACAGCCACATACAGACTTAAATTTAGGTAGTGTAGGATCAAGACTGTCAAATCTTAGTGAAAAGATTCATATAATAAACTTACGTTTACTTCTTTATGTTATAATCCTATCATAAGTTGATGGAAAACTGTATTTTGAGTGACTGCAGGTTGAAGATGAATGAATGAATGGTTGAGGATGAATGAATGAACAAACAAACAAATGAACAACTTTATTTTCGAAGGGTGAAGAATCTGACACTCCACCTTCATCACATATCTTTCATTCCCATCACACATTAGATTTAGTATAAACATACACATTACAAGATCATATGAACAATCTCCATCACAGCTGTAAACATTATGACATGAAAACCAACACTGCCAAAACAGAGACTATGAAAGTTGGCAGGAGTCCAAGCCAAATGAACATCTATATCGAAGACAACAAAATCCAACAAGTTAAAGAATTCATGTATCTTGGTTTATAGAAAATGGGAAGCTTGACAGAAAAATTAGAACATAACAAGCAAATGCCATGACATATCTAACATATCACTGGAAACCAAGAGACAACTAATTAACAGCATATTTATACAAGTGTTACGCTACCAAAGCCAAACATGGACTCTAACCAGGAAACGGCAAAATAAAATACCTAAAATATCTACCATTATGCTGTACAGGCTTGGACCTTGAATAAGACAAGAGAAAAGAAGGCCTCTGAAATGTGGATATAAGAATATAGGGTATTCTGTGGACAGAAAGGAAAACAAAGAGGTGCTAAACCAGCTAGAAGTGAACAGAGAAGTACTGGCAATCATAAAAACAAGAGAACCTGATACTTTTGGCATGTCAAGAGGCATAATACTATACTGAAAACCCTTACTGACAGTAGATCAAAGGGAGGAGAACAAGACGATGACAATGACATGGATGGGTGGACAACATCAAGACATGGACAGGAACCAGCTTGGCCAAGTGCACTATGAGGACAAGAAACAGAGTGGAGATTTATTGCAGCTAATTTTCCATGGGCAGATGGCACAAGATGATGATGATGTGAAATGAGATGCCTAAGAAAAGCAGCAAATGTCACTAGAAGGAATAAGATATGATGACATAAGACAACTGGTAGGAACCACATCATGTCTACAATACACAGAGAAACAAAGAATAAAGTTGTCTGGCCACTTAATGAGAATGACACACATACAGCCAGCTGCGAGGGCTTTCTTCACCCAAAGAACTGCATGATAAAGATAAGAGGAAGACCCATAAATTACAGCATGAACATTACTAAGGCCAGTCACAGTACCTTCTTCACCCAAAGAATTGCATGACAAAGATAAGAGAGAGACCCATAAATTACAGCATGAACATTACTAAGGCCAGTCATAGTACCTTCTTCACCCAAAGAACTACATGATAAAGATAAGAGAGAGACCCATAAATTACAGCATGAACATTACTAAGGCCAGTCACAGTACCTTCTTCACCCAAAGAACTGCATGATAAAGATAAGAGAGAGACCCATGAATTACAGCATGAACATTACTAAGGCCAGTCATAGTACCTTCTTCACCCAAAGAACTACATGACACAGATAAGAGGAAGACCTTGGTTGGGGAGGGAATTCCAGAGCTGCACTGCAGACTATGCAGTTTTTCTTGTACAGATAAAGCCTGGGTTTGGCTATGTTTGGGGTTAGACTTAAACTGGCCATAAGTACACAATATTTCTCCTGTTGTCTTGCATCCACCATCTTGAATGCAGGGGACTGCAAGAGCCATCTTGAATAGGCTGTGTATTGAGGAAAATATTGAGCTGAATGACAACAATTACATCAGGATGATGACTGAACTGGGAGAGGAAAGGGGAAGTGGATGTTTTTCTGAACAAAGTGATTTATCATGCATTATCCACAACCAGTGTGTGACTGACTCCATCAGCAGACACACACTTCAGTAGGTGATGGAACGGAAGGAGGAGCACACATGGGAATGCCCAGACTGTGGCGATGTCAGTTTCTGACTACAGATTGGCCATAAGTAAGGTGGAGTATTGTGCCACATAATTCTATGAACAAACCTGATTTTGTTAAAAATGATTCTGTATTCGATGAGTAGAATTTTGAGTTGTCCATTCTGATCTTGTTTGTATTCGGTGTTTGTCACAAACCAGATGTACTGCTTGTGAAGTGGAGCCTTTTTTTTTAGACTGAGCAGCCACCTCAATACTACAACACACAAACTTGTGGAGCAGTAATCTATGTGTATTTGTATGTGATATATTTCATGATTTTCTTGTGTCTTGGTCAACAAGGTATTTAATTTTGTCAAATTTGTAAACTTTCTGTGCTGTCATGTTTGTTAGGTTATATAAGTGAAAATTCCAAATTAAATGTTGCTCAATGATGAAACCTGAAGTTTTATGTTCATGAACATTTTCTATTTCTGCAATCTCAACACAAAGCAGTGAAATAATTTTTGTCACATTCTGCAGTTTCTGTCTTGAAGTGATTAAGCATGGATCCAATTAGTAAAGTCATGATGACAAATAATTAGTCTTGTTAAAAAAAAAAACCTTTAAGAACAGTTTTATTCATTAATAGAGAAAGAAAATGTGATGTTTTGACTTATGCTTTTTTTCATACAAAAACATCCAGAACAAAGAAAAGACCAAAAAAAAAAAATCTAAATTTATATGCATGAAGAAATAAAAAAATGTGTTTATGTCAGCTTAAAAGGGAAGGAAAGGTACTCAGATTATGAAAGTGAGGAAGTGAAATAAAAGATAAAACTGAATTTAGGATGAGTCCATATGTTTTAAAGAGTCCCATCTTCACATATGAAGTGGTTTTCAAGAGCCAAGTGGCTTCTGTCATCAGAGTGACACTGTCACTTAGAAGTTCAATTTGACCATGGTTTGGGTCATTTAAATGACCAGAATATAATTTTTAGTCTTAAAATTTTCCACAATGAATCTCTGTGTTTGCCATCAAATGCCTTTTTAAAGTCTATGAAGTTCTACATTAACAGTTTTTGCTTTTCAATATGTTCTTCAATTATTATTATTAGAGTAAAGATCTGGTTGAGACACCTTCTCCCTTTCCGAAATTCTGATTGTTATTCTCTCATTGCAGTATCCACTAAGGCTTTACTTCTATTCAGAATGACTTTGCAAAATACTTTTGACACAACTGATAGTAAGATTACATAAGAACATCACAGGCCAAAGCTAACACTGAATTATCAACAACAAACATAACAATTTTTCACATTTTTAAGAGAAAAGAACTGCAAATACAAGATGAAATAAAACATGATGAAAATGTAAATGTATGTAACAGTGCAGCCCACCTTGATATTTCTTGAGGCTTGCCATGTAAATGTGGCTCCACCTCCAGACTACACCATGTTTTATTGCTTGGAACTTGAATTATGCTTCAAGAGTCAAGTGATCAACATTTTTACTCTAAACCATTCAAACAAACAATAGATGCTGCTAGACAAAACTACTCAAACAAACAACAAATACTGCCAGACAAAACTATTCAAACAAACAACAGATGCTGTTGGATAAAACCACTCAAACAAACAACAGATTCTGCCAGACAAAACTATTCAAACAAACAATAGATGCTGCCAGACAAAACCATTCAAATTAACAACAGATGTTACCAGACAAAACCATTCAAACAAACAATAGATGCTGCCAGACAAAACTATGCAAATAAACAATAGATGCTACCAGACAAAACTACTCACACAAACAATAGATGCTGCCAGACAAAAAAAAACAAACAATAGATGCTACCACACAAAACAGACAATAGATGCTACCAAACAAAACAACTCAAACAAACAATAGATGCAGCCAGACAAAACTACTAACACAAACAACAGATGCTGCCAGACAAAACCATTCAAACAAATAACAGATGCAGCCAGACAAAACTACTCAAACAAACAACAGATGCTGCCAGACAAAACTACTCAAACAAACAACAGATGCTGCCAGACAAAACCATTCAAACAAATAACAGATGCAGCCAGACAAAACTATTCAAACAAACAATAGATGCAGCCAGACAAAAATACTCAAACAAGCAACAGATGCTGTCAGACAAAACTACTCAAACAGATGCTGCTAGACAAAACTACTCAAACAAACAACAGATGCTGCTAGACAAAACTACTCAAACAAACAACAGATGCTGCTAGACAAAACTACTCAAACAAACAACAGATGCTGCCAGACAAAACCATTCAAACAAATAACAGATGCAGCCAGACAAAACTATTCAAACAAACAATAGATGCAGCCAGACAAAAATACTCAAACAAGCAATAGATGCTGTCAGACAAAACTACTCAAACAGATGCTGCTAGACAAAACTACTCAAACAAACAACAGATGCTGCTAGACAAAACTACTCAAACAAACAACAGATGCTGCTAGACAAAACTACTCAAACAAACAACAGATGCTGCCAGACAAAACTACTCAAACAAATAATAGATGCTGCCAGACAAAACATCTATTTCTGGCCTATCTAATGACTAAATATATAGAGTCGTTACAACTGATACAGTATGTATCACAACTTACACTTTACATCCTTCCCATGCCGCTAAACTTCACATAGGGCCTGAATGATAGTTCGCCAAGATTTCCCGTTTTCAGAGAGTTTTTCAATCTCATCAAGGGATGTTATGCCCAATGAACTGGCCTCTCTTAACAATGTCCTCTTTAGAGTTTCATTTGGTCGACCTCTTTTCTTCTGCCTGTTGTGTTCCATCTGATAGCTTGTTTGGGGATCCTGACTGTTTCTTCTCATCACATAACTGACATATGTCCATCTTCTTTTTCTGAGAGACAGGTTCTTGTTTGCTCATCTGTCTTATCCCTGCGTTTCTCTTGAATTCGTTCCACTTTATACCAAGTATTTTCCTTAGGCATTTGTTTTCGAAAGAGTCTAACTTCTTATTTCTTTAGTTGTTTTCCAGCTTTCACATGCATAACTGAGAGTGGATATTACATCTAATTGAATAATCTTAACTTGGTTTTTGTGGTTATAACTTTTGAATGCCGTATGTTCTCAAAATTCTTGAAGGTCAAAGTTGCTTTTGCAATTCAAATTCTAACTTCCTTTCTGGTGTCACCATCCTGATCTATGTAGCTGCCGAGATATGCAAAATGGTTTACTTCTTCAACACCTGTTCCTTCTATGTATATTTGTCCTTCGTGATTAATGAGAAGTTTCATTATTTTTCTTTTATCTTTGTTAATTTCAAATCCTATTTTACTAGCCATTGAAGACAGCATGTTTGTTTTTACTTGCACTGATTTCAAATTATCACTGATAAGAGTTATGTCATTTGCAAAATCAAGATCTTCTAGTTGGGTCTCATGTACCCAATCAATGCCCGTTTTATCTGTGCAGCATTTTTTCATTATGGAGTCTATGGCAATCCAAAAAGCAAGGGAGATAATATACATCCTTGATTCATGCCTGTTTCAATCTGGAACCATTCACTCATTCCTTCTTCTGTGTTGACTGCACAAATATATTCACTGTAAAGGTCTCTAATAATGCTGACAATCATAGATGATATTCCATATATTCTTAAAATTCTCCATAATGATTCTCTGTGTATGCTATCAATTGCCTTTTTAATGTCTATGAAATTCAGGATTAATGGTCTATGTTTTTCAATATGTTCTTCAAGTATTATTCTTAGAGCAAAGATCTGGTCTTCTCCCTTTTCGAAATCCTGCCTGTTCTCTCATTGCAACATCAACTATATCTTGAATTCTATTCAGGATAACTCTGCAAAATACTTTTGATACAACTCATAGTAAGGTTACTATTCTCCAGTTATTGCAATCGCTAAGGTTGCCTTATTTGGTATTTTAACAATGATTCCTTTTTTCCACTGAGAAGGGATTTTTTCTTCTTTCCAAACTTTATTAAACATTCTCTGTAGTTGTTTCATGTTGTCAATGACAATAGCTTTTAATATTTCAGCTGTTATTTCATCTTCACCTGCAGCTTTGTTGTTAGCCATCAGATTCACTGCTGTTTCAATTTCATGCAATGCAATTTCATCTAGGTTGACATTTAGTTGTGGGGCTGGTAAGTCAGTTTCAAGGTCTATCAACTCTTTTGGGTGTGGTCGATTAGGTATTTCTTAGAAGTGTTTGGCCCAACTTTACTTTTGGTCTTTACTTGATGTTAACAGTGTGCCTGTTTTGCCAGTTATGCAATAGTACCTGTTAGCCTTTTGTATGTTATATAGTTTTGCCACCTCCTGTTTTTGCTGACTTGTCTGTTTCTTTCACCATATTGTCCATATATTCTTTTTTAACACTTCTAGCTGAACTTTTTACTTTACTGTCTAGCTCTTTGTATGTTGCTTTTGCCAAATCTCTTCCAAGATATGTCTTTACATTCACATGGCTAATTTGGCTGCTCATCTTTCATGTATGGATTTCCATGTGCTATCTGATATCCATGCTTTTCTACTTGTTTGCAGTCCAGCACTTGTTTTAGCTGTTGTAATTATGGCTGTGCTGTAAGAATGTCATAATTCATCTATATATGTCTCCCTACCTCACTGAATGCAGCAAACTGTTTGGTAAGTTCCAGATTAAAATTACTCTTAGTATTTTCATCCTGTAGACTATGACTGTTTTTCTTTCTGACTACTGCTTTCTTGTGTTGGCTTTTCAGTTTTAGTCTTATTTTCCCTATACACAGATTGTGATCACTGTTGATGTTTGCACCCCTATATGCTCTTACATCTATCAGAGATCTTCTGAACTGCTTTCTAATACAAAATGATCTATCTGATTTCTGGTTCTATCATCTAGACATATCCATGTTGTTTTATGGATCTCTTTGTGTGGAAATATGCACCACAAGCGAAGCCATCTAAAGTGCTACATTGTAATATAACTGAAGTCATCTAATGTGCTATACTGTAATAAAACTGAAGTCATCTAAAGTGCTACACTGTAATATAACTGGAGTCATCTAATGTGCTACACTGTAATATAACTGAAGCCATCTAAAGTGCTATACTGTAATAAAACTGAAGCCATACAAAGTTTTACATTGTATAAAAAAACTAAATTCAAAAGTGCTACACTGTGAAAGAAAACTTGACATCATTTCAAATAAAGTAAGTAAAGTTCGTTTGTTCAACATCAAAGATAACTTCAAACATACATACATGACATAGATCCTAACAAGTCTTTTCTATCGTAACAAAGAGTGTCACTGTAACATAAGAAAAAACCCAGAAAATCATAAATAATTCTCAATCAACTTTAAACCAAAATTTATATGTTGAAAAAATGCAAATACCTTTTTTTTATAAATACAAAGAAATTTATAAACACCATGAAATAAATACAAAGAAATTATATGTGGTTTGGTAAAAAAAGTAACAGTAATGTTTCTTCTATCAACATAAAATGCACAAAAATGACTGAAAACTCTCTGCCACTTTTCATTATAGTTCCAAATATGTTCAGTGCAAGTCAGCCAATGCTTTGCTCATGTCTGGATTCAGATTCCTCCAGAAAAAAATCTTCTGTCTGTGTAGCCACCCATCCACTGTTTCTTTTTGTCTGTATGAACTCTTTCTACCTAGAACTTTTATCTAATTGTCTGTATGAACTCTTTCTACCCAAAATTGTTATCTAACTGCCTGTATGAAATCTTCCTACCTAGAACTTCCTTTAACTCTTTCAACCTAGAACTTCCTTTAACTTTTTCAACCTAGAACTTCTTTTAACTCTTCCTACCTAGAACTTCCTTTAACTCTTTCACTCTGTAATTACTTCCCATGTTCTGTTATAATAAATTTTGATGAGAATCTTAGAAGAAGGGAACTGGAAGGAAGTTACTGTATAATAAAAATAAAAATATAGGTTAGGTACCTATGTAGCAGTTTTCATTTTATTTAGACTTTGCCTAAATCTCACTCTGACCACTGACTGACACAGGTGTGCAGGATCTACCAACACTGCCAGTGTTCTTGAGTGAAAGAGTCAAGAACCCAAATACATGATATTCACATGGTGCGAGCTCAGATTAATATGTAGGATACAGAAAATGCTCAAAATGCAGATTAGTAATTTGTTGAGCTGTTGCATGAACTGTGAGAGGCTGGGCATTACTATGCTGAAACAAAACACTAGAAATGTCAAAACGTGACACTCTGACCTGAGTGAAGGTTTCATCTGGTTCTCAAGCACATCACAATATGTTTCATTGCTGAAGGATATTCCTCTGAGCATGTAATGTTCCAAAACTGTGCTATTACAGTGAGTGTGAGCATCAATTTTAACTTGTCAGATTTTGGCAAAGAAGATTACTGCCACCCCATAATGCCCTTCTTTGTCTCTGGGTGAAAGTAATGTATGCAGTATTCGTCTTCAGTGACTATACTTCACAGAAAGTCAACTCCTTCAGCTACATAAACTCATAAGATTTTCACAAACATCCTCATGATATTCTTTCAGATCAGGGTTGAGCTATTTTGGTACCCACCTGTAGGAAACTTTTCAGTACTCTGACATATCATGAATGGTATGGTACATGCGAAGCATGACTGAACTTCAGTTCTCCAGCCACTGCAATGAACATTACCTGCCAGTTTCCCTGTATCATTCATTCCACATCAGTGTTAATGTCACTGCAAACTTGCAGCATGAGGTAAGTTGGAGTTAGTTACATCAATCAAGTATGATACCCCATTTTTAACTTCCTGTGCTGCTCATATACCTAATGAAGTGATACATGTCCCCACATTGCTCTTCATTCTGTGATGATTATCTGCAGGTTTCTCACTCTCGCTACCCAAGAATTGAATAACTGTGTGCTGTTCCTCTCTTGTGCAAGCTTCTATGGGAGCAATCATCTTGGATCTAGTTTGCTGAAATCCTATTTCTAAAATAGCTGACATGGCGCCACACACATATAACTAAACAGGGAGGTCATAACATACATGAGATGTGATAAAAAAATATCCAGAATGAGGGCATAACTCTGGAACCAACCGACACAACCAGAAGCAGAAAAGCACAGGTTGATTTTGGTATATATCGCACATGTGGCATAAGTCACATCTCAACTGCTTGTCTGCTTTGCTTACAGTAGTGCTTTGTTCTGATGTATCTGAATCTGTTCATCACATCTGTCATGTCAGAAAAACTGGATCAACAAATTTGCATAAGATTTTTTGTGAAACATGCAAAGACACATACTTAAAGTTACAAGCAGTCTATGGGTAGGACTGTACGAGTCATACACAAGTTTATGAGTTGTATAAATGCTTTAAAGATGGCCATGAAAGTGATGAGAGCAATGAACGGTCTGGGAGACCCACAACCAGCTAAACTGAAGACAATATTGAACTTGTCCCTACGTTTGTGTTGCAAAATCACTGGATAACAATTTGTGAGTTGTTTGAAGACTTACACATTAGTTTCAGTTCAATTCAGTCAATTCTTACAGACAATTTGGACACAAGATGTGTCTCAGCTAAATTTGTGCCAAAAGTGCTCTCAGCTGACCAAAATCAGGTCCATGTTTAAGCTGCTCGTAACTTGCTCGAATGTGCCAAATACGATGAAAACTTTTTTAAAAAATCATAACTGGTGATAATCATGGGTTTATGGGTATGACACCGAAACTAAGGCCAGTCTTCGCAGTGGAAAATCCAGTCATTTCCCAGACCCAAAAAAGCATGACAGAGATGCAGCAATTTCAAGACAATGCCGACCATTTTTTTCAATTACAGTGGAACCATGCATCATGAATATGCCCCATCAGGTCAGACAATCAACAAGGAATACTACTGTGAAGTTCTGCAGCATTTGTGGGACACAGTTTGTCGCAAAAGGCCAACACTGCATGAGAGTGGTAAGCGGTAGCTTCACCATGACAACATGCCTGCCCATGCATCATAACTTGTGCAAGGAGTTTCTTGCTCAACACCACATTCCACAGGTCCAGCAACCACCATATTCACCTGATATCACTCCCTGTGACTTTCTCCTATTTCCAGAAATAAACCACTTGAAAGGGAAAAGAATTCAAGATATATATAGAATTTTGACAAGCCAGCCTTTCCCATATCAGAAGATGACTTCAAAAAATGCTTCCAGTAGTGGAAACTGCACTGGACTAAATGTGTTGCTTCAGAAGGGGACTGTTTCGAAGGTGATTAAATTACACATCACTGACTCTTATAGTTTTGAGTTTTTTTTGTAATAAGTCCAGTCAGATACTTTCTGATCACACTTCATACGTACTACAGCTTTCTACTACTCCAGACAATTTATAAATACATACAGCATGTAACAAGACAATTTACAAATATATGCAGCATGGAACCATATAATTTACAAATATATATACAGCGTGGACCAAATGTTTATGAAAACAGCATAAAACCATAACATATGAGTAAATGGCATGGATCAATGGTGAATATATGCAGCATGAAATCATAATAAATATAAATGGCATGTAATCATTCCAAATGTTTCAAAGGCTAGGAACCAAGGACACAGCATAGAACAATGGCAAAAATAAACAGATTGGAACCAAGAGAAATATGAACAGCATGGAACCATAGCACATTAAAGAAGAATGGATACCATGACAAATATTACAAAAGTATCACAAAACCATGACAAATAAAGAATCACAAAATCTTGACAAAGAACTAAACAGTACAAAACCATGACAAATATAAAATGACTGGAACCACTAAAAATATATAAACAGCATAAAAAATGACAAATATAAACACCTTGGACCTAAAAAAAAAATAAACATAATGGAACAATGACAAATATATAAGCAACACAAAACCAGGACAAATATAAACAGTGTGGACCCAAAAAAAAATAAACATAATAAAACCACAACAAATATTTATAAGCAGCATAAAACCATGACAAATATAAAATGTGGGAAAATGAAAAAAAAAAAAATAAACAGAATGGAATGATGAGACACATATAAATAGCACACAAATGTAAATGAACTATGATAAACATAAACATCATGGAATTACTGCAGACATACAGCCATTGCAAATATGCACAGCATGGAACTATGATAGTAATATTTTTTTAAAAACATGTCTCATATTCTTATCATGGAACAATAGCATATAATAAACACGGTCCTAATAAACATAAACATGAAACCATCACAAATATAAACATCCCTGAACCACAACAAATATAAACATACCTGAACCACAACAAATATAAACATCCCTGAACCATAACAAATATAAACATCCCTGAACCATAACAAATATTGAACCATAAATATAAACAGCATGGAACAATGGCAAGTGTTAAAAACTATGAAATCTGGACAAATACAAACTGAACGGAACAATGATACAGGTTGATAAAAACTCTGAAACATGTCAAATAATGAAAGAAAATGAATGCTCTACAACCTGGAGTCCCAAGAACTGGTTTCAAGATCCTCAAGAATATTCTCAACATGACCATTATTGCTGCAAAATGGTCACATACTACAGATACATTTACAGATACATGGTGGACATTGTTGCATAAAAATACAATGGAGTACAATTCTATTTCTCTACTGCTTACACATATAACACTTGTCTCTCTCAACAGTTTACACAAATGATATTTTAAAAAAAACTGTCTCATCACTTTACAGTATTACATCATCAAAAAAAAAAAACACACTCAAAGCTTTAAATACAGTGCAGCAACAAATTCTCTCTCACTCTCATCACTTTACACATATAACATCAACAATCTGCTCTCTCCTTTTCTCTCTACACTTTGGCCCTGGAATACTGGATAAAAACCTTCAGGGATATATTTGACAAGCATGTTCCTATTAGAGAGGTGAGAGTTAAACATCAAGTGAAGTGCCCCTGGATAACACCTGAGATATTGCAAGTCATGAAGGAAAGGGATCAGGCCCACAAAATTAAGGAATTCATTAGCTACTGATTACTTGGAAATAGAGTTCAGTATTTAATTAGGCAAGAAAAGAAAAATTACTTTAGGAACGTAGTTCAGAATAAATTAGACAGTAAGTCTGTCTAGAAAGCAATTAACATTCTAGCAAACAAGAGAAAACAGTCTGACTTGCAGTTATAATCATGTGTCCACATGTGAAGAGTTCAGCAATCACTTCAGAGAAGAAATCAATACCTTAAAATCTTCACTACTAACACCAACTTTTTATTTAAGCGAAGTAAATAAATTCATAGGTAGCAAATGTGCAAATCTAAAGCAACCCAGTACTCCTTTCATGTCAGTTAGTTATCCTTAAAGAACAACAACACAGGACTTGATGAAATCAGCAACAAGATATTACTTAGCCTCAGTAACTACAGATACACAAACATACATTTACAATCAGTGCATTGCACATTTACATTTTCCTCATGCTTTTAAAATTGCATAAATATATCCCCTTTTTAAATCTGGTTCGGAGAAAAATCCCTCAAGCTATAGTCCAATTTCCATTCTATCAACTTTGTCAAAACCCCTAGAAAAACACATTCAAAAAACAACCTTACAACACATGCAGGAAATGATTTGATTGTTGACTATCAGTCAGGTTTTAGGCCAAAACATACCTGCCACACAGCTCTCACAAAAATGACAGAATGTTGGTTATCTAATATAAACGATGATAAATGATGTGGTGCTATCTTTGTTGACCTTAAAAAAGCTTTTGACATGACTGATCATGAAATCCTAGTTAGAAAGCTTGAGACTTATAGATTACACTCTGATTTGACAAAATTTATTACATCTTTTCTTTCCAACAGACAACAGGTAGTTTGCCTCAAAAACTCTAAGTCAAGTTCATCTGTGGTTGATAATGGCATTCAACAGGGATCTATTCTTGATCCTCTCCTGTTTACCATCTAAATCAATGATCTTCCACTTCTGTTTACCATCTACATCAATGATCTTCCATTCATCTCAAAAAATCATCTTGTGACCTCTTTGCTGATGACTGCACAGTTTACACTAGTGACAATAACTGTATTAACTTTGAGTCAACTCTTCAAACTGAAATAAACAGTCTAATTAACTGGAGGAATAACAACAGAATGCTCATAAACACCAGCAAAACAAAATCCATGCTCATTACAATAAGACAGAAATTAACAAATTCACCAATAACAACACTACAGCTCCATGCTGGAACTTCACAGATAGAGAATGTTAGTGAACATAAAACTCTAGGTTTCATGACTGACCACCACCTCAGCTGGAATCATCATGTAGACAATCTAACCAAACTCACTGCACAAAAAGTTTACCAATTTACTAAAATTAAACATTTTCTTGACACAAACACCAAGAAAATATTCTACATATCACAGACAGAAACACACTTGGACTACTGTTCCACAGTCTGGGATGGCTGTTCCATGTCAAACATGAAAAGACTTTACTCACTTTAAAAACAAGCAGTAAAGCTTAATAGATGACAAACATGCAGCATGTGTTACAAATAAGGACAAACAATTTGACATTCTACCCCTCAGGAAGAGATTTCTTTTCAACAAGGCCAAGTCAATTCATAAAATTCTATCGCACCCTATCTGTGGCCGTTGTTCAAATCCAACTCAAAACACAGTCAACGTTTAAGCAATTGTATTCTCCCAAAACCAAGGCTTGACATGTTTAAAAAAAGCTTCTCTTACTCAACTGCCCACTTTTGGAATGCCCTTCCAATTCATGTAAAACTTATAAGTAATATTTGTTCTTATAACTTTAAACTTTGTCAACATCTGTTTGATATGGACTACATGCCTCCTTAAGCATAGTTTAAAGTATGGCTTGAGTGTTGTAATTTTTTTTAATACTGCTTTTCTATAAATTTGTTAGTCTTGAATGCAAGTTTATTTCATATTGTTGCATAAATACGGGTGTAGAGTGTATGGACAAGAGATAAGTTTATTATTTATTTATGTAATCATTTAATGTGTCTTCATGATTATTATGCTCATTAACAAATGCTGAATGACTGTGACTGAGTGAAAGCTGCATTATGAAGGACAGAATGTCAGACAGGCCTGCATGCCCAATTCTTAACCCTTTGAAAATAAAGTATGTTTGTTCGTTCATTCTCTCTCTCTCCTGCTCAGTAACTCGTCTAACTCACCTCACTCTTATCACTTCACAAGTATGACATCAATAACCTCTCTCTCTCTTTCTCTCTTTCTCATTTACTCTCTACACTTTATGCATATGATGGCAACAAACTGTCTATTTTACTCACTCATTCTTATCACTATTCATTCATTCATTCATTTGCATGTCCACTGCGCAACTTTGCCTCCCAAACAGCACTCCTGTAGGCCTCTCGGTTGTCAGCAAGATGGCCTGCTGCTGCGGCATCCATTTGCAGATTGTCAACGGTGTCTTGCAGCCATCTTCGTTTTGGTCTTCCTCTTTTTCTTTTTCCCATTATGTATCCTTCCAATACGGTCTTCTCTAAATTATCATGACGTTTAATGTGTCCAAAATATTTCAGTTTTCTCTCTTTAATCCTCTTTACTAGCCAGTCTTCTTCAATATTAAGCTCTTGTAGAGTAGATATATTTGTTCTTTTTTGTGTCCATGATATTTGGAGAACTCTTCTGTAGCATTTACGTTCAAAGGCATTTATGTGTTTCTCAGCTGTTTCGTTAAGTGTCCAGGTCTCACAGCCATATGTTGCAATGGGAAAGATGCATGCCCTTAAAAATCTTATTTTTGTAGTTCTGTCTGCTCCTCTCCACAGATTCTTTATTTGTTTTACTTTCTGAAGAGCAATAGATGTCCTCCTTTTAATTTCCCTCATTGTATCTCCATTATTAGTTAGTAGTGATCCAAGATATTCAAAACTCTCCACTTCTTCCAATTTTTCCTCATTGATATATATTTCAGCTGCCTTGTTTGTTTTGTCAGTTGTCATCAATTTAGTTTTCTTCGCATTAAGATAGAGGTTCTGCTCTTCGCTGTTCTTACGGACTGCCATAATTAGTTTTTCCATTCCTCTTTGTGTTGTGGACAGTAATACTGTGTCATCAGCATATCTAATCTCTGGTATTTCAAAACCTCCAATTGTTATGGCATCATAATATTTTTCATCTACATCTTCTCTAACATTCCTCATTATATTTTCAGTATACAAGTTAAATAAGTAAGGCGACAATATGCACCCCTGACGGACCCCTTGTTTTATGTCAAACCAAGTTGTTGGTTATATATGACTTCAAAATAGTCTATCTTTTTTCATAATTTTATATATAATCACGAAAAAAACCTAAATGTGCTGTACCAGATAGGGCACTGTGCACATGTTCTTGGGTGAACTCAAAAAGTTGATGCACACTTACATGTGTGTGTGTGTGTGGGGTGTGTGTTGTTCACTTACCCATGCAGGTACAACTGGATCGCAATATTCTTTGGAAGATAATCACAGCTCAAAAGAAATCATGTGCAAAGATCGGGGGAAATGAACACAGATAAAAGGAAGGTTAGTGTGTAGCTCTAATCACAGACATCTTAAAATCATTGAAAGAGAGAGCACTAAAATTCCAAAAGAAACATCTTTTTTTTCACAATGCCAAGACTGAACCAACAACAGCAAGCAATGGTTATAGGGATGTTTGCTGTTGGATCAGAAGTATCTTAACACTTCAATGTTTATAGGAACACTATATCACGCATTCAAGCCCATTTTAACCAAAATGGATCCACTGCTGAATGCCAAAGAAACAGCCAACTATTAGTTACCACCCCAGGATAAGACCATTACATCCACCTCATGCACAACATGTTTGTTCAGGCAACATGGACCACCAGGAAAATTCCAAGTTTAAAATTTTTGGCAGGCAGGATAGTGCGGGACAGTGTGGAACAGGCTCAGAGAGGCAAATCTCTTCCCTCGCAGACCTGCAGTTAGACCAGTACTAACAGTTCACCACAGACAAACCAGTCCAGCTTGGGCCAGACAGTGCGTGGCAAGGCCCAATCATCAACTGAGACTGATTCTGTTCTCCGAGTTCAGATTCTGTTTGCAAGGCAATGACAGGTGTGGTTTGGTCTACAGGAGATCATTCTGCAGATATGTGCATGCTACAGAGAGACAAGATGAGAGGAGGCAATATAATGGTTTGGAGTGGAATTTCATATGGAGCCAGAACAAACCTTATCATCATCAATGGCAACCTGACAGGTTTATGATACACAGATGAAATCATAATGGCCCTAGCAGTCTTTCCTCAAAGCAAATGGACCAGGCATGATACTGCAGCAAGACACAGCTTGTCCACAAGTGGCATGTGTGGTCAGGGAGCACTTTCAACAACAGCAGACTGATGTCTTATCATGGCCAGCTGTTTCCCCACACCTGTCTCCTACCAAGCATGTGTGGTCAGGGAGCACTTTCAACAACAGCAGATTGATGTCTTATCATGGCCAGCTGTTTCCCCACACCTGTCTCCTACCAAGCATGTGTGGTCAGGGAGCACTTTCAACAACAGCAGATTGATGTCTTATCATGGCCAGCTGTTTCCCCACACCTGTCTCCTACCAAGCATATGTGGTCAGGGAGCACTTTCAACAACAGCAGATTGATGTCTTATCATGGCCAGCTGTTTCCCCACACCTGTCTCCTACCAAGCATGTGTGGTCAGGGAGCACTTTCAACAACAGCAGATTGATGTCTTATCATGGCCAGCTGTTTCCCCACACCTGTCTCCTACCAAGCATATGTGGTCAGGGAGCACTTTCAACAACAGCAGATTGATGTCTTATCATGGCCAGCTGTTTCCCCACACCTGTCTCCTACCAAGCATGTGTGGGGCAAACTGGAGAGCAGGCTGCAAAGAAGCCAAAATCTTCCTGAAAACTACCACCATTTAGCCCAAGCATTACAAGAGGAATGGAATAACATGCCCCAACAATGGATTTAACATGTCATTCGCTCAATGAGAAGGTGCTGTCAAGCAATGATATCAGCCCAAGTTGGCTATACACAGATTTTCTTTCTTTGTGGCGGTGCTACATTGACTTGAGTTTTTCTCTTTGTTTCATGACACTTTTACTGAAGTCAACTAATCATTTTGTTACTCAACATTCAAACATACTGTGCATCAACTTTTGAGTTCACCCCAAGAACATGTGCACAGTGCCCTATATAGTGCTTTGAGTTCACCCCAAGAACATGTGCACAGTGCCCTATATAGTGCTTTGAGTTCACCCCAAGAACATGTGCACAGTGCCCTATATAGTGCTTTGAGTTCACCCCAAGAACATGTGCATAGTGTCCTATATAGTGCTTTGAGTTCACCCCAAGAACATGTGCACAGTGCCCTATGCTGTGTTTTGAGTTCACCCCAAGAACATGTGCACAGTGCCCTATGTTGTATATATATTTCCGAGATAATGACAATGTATTCCAGAGTTTATATGTCAGTGTGAACAATTTACATGTCTGTCAAAACTTCAATTCATCAACCAGGTAGTCAAACAGTCTGTTAATGCCAGTCAGTCTATTAGTCAGTCAAGCAATAAATCAAGAGATCTGTTGCTCAATCATTCTATCATTTAATCACTATTTCTGATTTGTGCATTTGTTAATAAGTCAGGCAGTACTAGAACACATGTAAAAACAATCCTCCTTGAAAATATCATAGTCTAACATTTATATTTTTATTCTCCTACATTAAAAAAAACAAAACTATTTGACTATATTTCAGTATCTAACCGGAATACTTTATTTTAACCAGGAAACTCAAACTGCGATATGTGTGGGAACAGCCTGCAAAGAGATTTTTAACTATGAAGAAAACCACAGGATCTGTAACCTGTAAAATATTCACAATTTATGCCAAATCTTGACACTTCATGTGTTGGAACAACAGGAGTAGTATAAGCAATAGTGGTCCTAAACCACCTGGCTTGGGAGCCCAATCTGCCCACCCCAGCTCGCTTCCAACCCAACTTTTATTTAGTGTGGGGGTGAGTTGTTTGTATCACATTTTGTTTACAGTGTCATACTATACACAGAATCTGTGAGGCCCAGGTCCCATTGGTATCATATGGCATTGTAAACAAATTTGATCCACCCCCACCCTCTAAAGCAAAAGTTGAGTTGGGAGTGAGCTGGGGGTTGAAGCTTGTTCCCAAGACGGGTGGTCTAGAACCACTAATGCTTGTACTATTACAGAAAAACCATATCAAACAATACAATTACTAAAATGATAGACATGCAAAAGATGATAAACTGACAAAATGATGTCAATACACAAGGTACAACAATGTGCCAGATTCCACTCTATATGCTGCATGAGAAATAAGAAATGTTTAGGTGATATGATATTATGTCTGAAGTTAGAAACAGAGACTTGTTGCCTGTATTAGTGATCAGACACCAGCACAAGAAATCTTCTTACAACTGTGTCAATATGACCGTATTAGATGGATGTACCTCCTTTGACAGAAAAATAGACAATAAAGAAAAATTTGAATAATCCAACATGGAAAGTGAAATAAGTCTTATAGAAAGACTGACTACATTATGCTGGGAACATCTACATAACTTGTACATCAGCATACAAACTCATGTTATTAACACTTGTACATCAGCATACCAACTCACGTTAGTAACATTTGTACATCAGCATACCAACATTTGTTAGTAATACAAGACTTGTACATTAACATATCAACTCACGTTAGTAACATTTGTACATCAGCATACCAACACTTGTTAGTAATACAAGACTTGTACATTAACATATCAACTCACATTAGTAAAACTTGTACATCAACATACCAACTCATGTTAAAAACACTTGTACATTAGCATACCAACTCATGTTAGTAACATTTGTACATCAGCACACCAGCTCATGTTAGTAACATTTGTACATCAACTTACCAACCCATGTTTGTAACACTTGTACATCAACATACCAACTCATATTTGTAACACTTGTATGCCTGCACTCACTTGGTGATCTCTGCCTCCTGACTAATGAGGTCCACATTTTGCCTGAGTAGTGTGTTCTCCGTCTCCATCTGCTGCAGCTCATCTTGTACATGTTCTAGCTCTGCTTCTTGCTCCTGTAGCATGCGAGAAGATGTATTCAGCAGCTCTTCTTTGTGCTCTATTTCCTGCAGAGCTTTCTGGAGGACCACCTACAAGTAACAGACTTTTTCTTGTTGTTTGTGTCAATGAAAATATAACCAATATTTCTCACATCAGACTTCTACACCGAACCTCGAGACTAAACTTCAACTTTTAATTTTTAAACTTAACTTTCACGTCAGGCATCATCCAGTGTTGCCAAATGTTTTCTCCAAAAATATCTAGAACTGCTTCAAAATATATCTAGATTGGTGTTTCCCAAGCTTGTTCAGGTAGACACGCTTTTTTCTTCCAGGGCACATCCTCAATGTCCCACACCCCACCCTCATGTACTACTTGTACAATGACCTATTAAACTAGGATATGCATTACACAACTAAAAACTTCAGCTAGCAAACCAGTTAACAAAATGAAGGAGTACATTTATAACTCACCTACTACATTATTTCCTCAACTTGTAACATGATGGATGAGTTTCATGTAAGAACACAAGTTTCTCAATATCAGGGTGCTAAGAAGGAAGATATTACTGCCCACATCTCCTGTTTTATTTTTCCTCAATGTCAACCTACTGCCTCCTCCCCCCCCCCAAGTGACCTTTTTCTATCACTAAACCCCCCCCGTCCTTTTCAATGCCCACATATTATCACCCACTTCAGGAAACACTATATTTTGTTTCAAGCATTTGTCCACAAAATTAACTAGCAAATATTTTATTGTTTAATGTACAAATGAAAATTAATGTGACATTAATGTAGTGATCACCCGTATGGTTACTGGGGCTCCCGGAGAGAAAAGATTAGAACCACTGCCACCTTCCACACATGTCGTTAGAGGTGACTAAAGAGGTTGGGGGATAGGCCAACGATCTGTTCTCTGTTAAAAAAAAAAAAAGCGGAGCATTACAGAAAAGAGGAAAACCAGGAAACTTTGTCTTGGAAAAGGAAGGGACTCTGATAACAGAGCGCATGACGTTGTGCAGTCAAAGCCGAAAGGAAGCTGCTCTGACATCCCAAATGAGTACCAGGACACCTTTTACCATTGCATGGTGGAATGTTAGAACAACGTATGAAAGTGGAAAGGCTGCCATTAAAGCGAGGGAAATGAACAGACATAATATAAAGATACTGGGGCTGAGTTAAACACACAGGACAGGAACAGGTAAGCTCAGACTAGCGACAGGGGAGACAATCCTATTTTCAGGTTACCAAAACCAAGATGCAGCACACTCAGAGGGCGTGGTACTAATGCTATCCAGAGAGTCACAGAGAGCACTGATGAGCTGGGAGGCAGTTAGCTCAAGGATAATTACAGCCTGCTTCTCAACAAAGAAGAAGGATATTAAGTTGAATATCATCCAAGTACACGTTCCAACAAATGATGCAGAAGAGGTAGTAAAGGATGAATTCTACAACACATTGCAGGAAATCCTAGACCAACAAGGCAACAAACACATAACAGTTGTAATGGGGGATATCAATGCAAATGTAGCTAAGCTCAACATAGGTTATGAGAAAGTAATGGGTCAAAGTGGATTATGAATAATGAATGAAAATGGAGAAAAGCTAGCAGATCTATGCATGTTCAACAACCTTGTCATTGGAGGAAGTATTTCTACATAAAACTATACATAAACTCACGTGGGTATCACCAGATCATGTCAGTGAGAACCAGGTAAACCATATTTGTATCAGCAGAAGCTTTCGCAGAACATTGCAAGATGTCAGAGTGAAACGAGGTGCAGATGTAGCTTCTGACCACCACCTACTGATAGCTAAACTGAAAATGAAACTGAAGAAGCACCACAAAACAGACATAGCAAGGAAAAGATATAATATGGTACTGTTTGAAGACCCAGAAATTGCAAAGAACTTTAAACTGAAACTGAGCAACAAATTTCAGGTTATGCAAGACTTATACAAAGAAGATACACCAGATGTGAACATTGTGTGGAATAGTGCTAAAGAAATATGGAGTAAATCATGTGAAGAGACAGTGGGATTTAAGAAATCTCAGCACAAGGAGTGGATTACATTGGAAACACTGAAGAGGACAGACAGAAGGACAGAAATGAAAGCATAGACAGAAGGACAGAAATGAAAGCAAAAATAAATGACAGTAAAACAAAAGCAGCAACGGCCTTAGCTCAGATAGAATACAATTTGGTCCATAAAGAGGTTAGGAAAAGTGTAAAGACAGACAGGCCTATTTTGATAATATGGCAGGGCAGGCAGAAGAGGCAGCTGGTGAAAACAATATGAGAGCTCTGTATGAAATCACCAAGAAGTTAGTAAATAGACCTTGTAAGATAGAAAAACTCATCAAAAAGAAGGAAGTTAAGGTAGTAACATCAGAAGAAGAGCAGATACAAAGATGGGTGGAATACTTCAGCAGAATCCTAAATAGTCCAGCTTTGACAGAAACACAGGAGATACCAGCAGCAGAGAATACTCTAGACATCAATGTAGAACCACCCAGCAAGGCCGAAATTGAACACACTATCTCAGAGTTGAAGAGAAATAAGGTACAAGGACCAGATGGAATTGCAGCAGAAGTGCTCTTAGCGAACAAAGAAATAACAACAGAAATACTACTCTTAAACAGGATTTGGGAAGAAGAGAAGGTCCCAGAGGACTGGAAGGAGGCCCATCTTATAAAACTCCCTAAGAAAGGAGATCTATTAGAATGTAAGAACTATAGAAGCATCTCCCTGCTCTCAATATCCAGCAAGGTCTTCAGCAGGATTTTGCTAAATAGAATTAAAACATCAGTAGATGGTAAACTAAGAGAAGAGCAAGCAGGTTTCAAGCAAGGAAGATCCTGTACTGACCACATTGCTACAATGCAAATAATAGTACAACAGTCAATGGAGTGGAATTCTTCACTGTTAGTTACATTCATTGATTATGAGAAAACTTTCAATAGTTTAGATCGTAGAATGGTATGGAAACTACTGGAACACTATGGTATCCCAGCTAAGATAACAAAGCTTATAAAGACCATATATGAAGAAACAACTTGTAGAATTGTGCATGGAGAAACTCTCACAGAAAGTTTTAAAGTGAAAACAGGTGTGTGGCAGGGATGTTTGCTATCACCATTCCTATTTCTTCTAGCAACTGATTGGATTATAAAAACAACCACACAAAGAAAAAGAAATGGGATACAATGGACACTGTGGAATCAATCTGGATTTTGCAGATGATGTGGCATTTCTGGCACACAGCCACACACAAATGCAAGAGAAACTTCAGATCTTAAGCAAGAATTCAGCTAAACTGGAACTATATATCAACAGACAAAAAAACAAAGATAATGAAAAGTAATAATGCAAGCAATAGCCTCATGATAATCGAGGGAGTGCCAACTGAGGAAGTAGAGTATTTCACATAATTAGGCAGCATAATTGATAAATACAGGGGAACGGAAAAGGATGTTAAAGCTAGAATAACCAAGGCCAGGACAGCATTTATCCAACTTAAAATATGGTCATCTAAGAACATCAAAACAAGAACCAAACTTAGGCTTTTCAATATAAACATAAAGACTGTCCTACTATATGGTTCAGAGACATGGGTTATAACCAAGACAATACAACAGAGGATACAAACATTCATGAACTACTGATTGAGGAGGATTTTAAACATTAAATGGCAGGACAAGATCAGGAAAGAGGAGGTCTGGAAAGGGCAGGACAAGAACCTATGAACCTACAAATCATGTCTAGGAAGTGGAGGGGGATTGGCCACACTCTGAGCAAACCCAACACCAACACAGCAAGACAGGCACTGACATGGAATCCTCAAGGAAATAGAAAATGAGGAAGACCTAGACTTACTTGGAGAAGAGAAATTATGACAGTGCTCAGAGACAAAAGACACATGTGGAAGGGGGGTGGAGAATAATTGCAAGAACAGGGATGACTGGAGAACCTTTATCTGTGGCCTATGCTCTCAAGGGAGTGAAGATGATGATGATGATGAATGTAGTAATATTTACTTGCTCTTGTCATACAAGGAAGGAGGAGATAACCAATATCATCAACTTCAGTATTTGAAAGACCTGCTTGGTAAAATGGTGTAGAAGCTAAGTCTAAGAACGTTTTCAATATACCACCATTGTTCCCGTATCTTAAAACTTCAGGGCTAAGCTGATAGGTGCAGCATCACTTCCCACACCTTGATAAGCTCAATCTGACCATCAAAACAAGAAGGGAAAGTTCTGGATCAATTTTATTTCTCAGCTTAGATTTGATCAAATTTATGACCAGATGTCAATGCCAGTATCTGAATGTAGTGTATTAGAGCTGAGATACCATTTTCATGATGTTTTTTAAATGAACTACATCCTGAGGCATCTGTGTATTGTTTAATTGCAGCTCAGAAAACCTCTGTCTCTTGTTCAATCAACAAAACTGATTCCAGTTAATTGGTATTTTGCTTCGTTTATTGGGTTTTCAGATGCTCTTAAATATTTCATTACTTAACATATGCTGGTTGAAGCATACTGTTTGTAGAAAATGTTTCCACACTGTCGGGAAGTCTCCATCTTAACCATTAGAAAATCTCAATATCAACTTTTTCATGCATTCTCATTTTCTGTAACAATGACTTCAGTTTTTAACTGTTATATTTGTTATTCAAACTGAGAGCCTAAATATGGTTCGCAGTTTAAAATCTCTTCAATATGACATGAGAGTAAGTCAGCATAGTACAAGTTGAAAGTACCACCATTACTACCAGTTGTTTTAGAAAGAGTATCCAATAATTCAAGAGGATCAAATAATTCAACTTTATCAGCTGTAGATACTTCTATTCAAATAATTTACATGTATCACCTGTCTTCTATTCACATAATTTAACTTCTTCACTTTTCACACTTCCACTAAAACCAGATACATGAATAGGAAAAAAAAAAAGAAGATTCTTTTCACCTGAATACATTTACAGAAGGCTTCAACAGCGTAACTCTTTTTACTTTTTCTTGTTACCTCAAAGTAGGTATTCAGTTCCAGGCACTGTTCTTAAATTTCTCATATATTTTCAGATCTTGGTATTTTGCTTTAATGTCCAACTTGTATCACTTAAATGAACTTTTGTATCATCTCAAGCAACCATCAATAACCATTTTACAAAGAGTTCATCTTTAAACCACTTTTCTCAATTTTTTTTTCATGTTTCTTGAATTTTGGCATTTTGAGGGATTATAGCAAATAAGAAATAATACAGAAAAAAATATTTATGTACTCATACACAGTCTGAACTGAGAACTCTACATCATTGGGCATTTCTTGATGCAAGAACAAGAGTGGTAGATTGAGGTGAGTGTCAGTCAGTCATCTGCATGTCCCTTGTGGAACTTTGCCTCCCTAACAGCACTCCTCAGTTGTCAGCAAGATGCCCTGCTAGTGGTGCATCCATCTTTGCCTTGGTCTTCCTCTTTCTTTTTTCCAATTATGTACCCTTCCAAGACTGTCTTATTTAAATTTTCATGAGGTTTAATATGTCTAAAATATTTAAATTTTATCTCTTTAATCTTCTTGACTAACCAGCCTTCTTCAATATTAGGTTCTTGTAGTATGGATATATTTGTTCTTTTTTGTGTCCATGATATTTGAAGGACTCTTCTGTAAGATTTACATTCTAAGGCATTTATGTGTTTCTCATAGGCATACGTTGCGATGGGAAAGATGCATGCCCTTAAAAATCTTGTTTTTGTAGTTCTGTCTGTTCCTTTCCACAGTTTTTTTAGTTGTTTTACTTTCTGAAGAGCGGTAGATGTCCTCCTTTTCATTTCCCCTCATTGTATCTCCATTATTAGTTAGTAATGATCCAAGATATTCGAAACTCTCCACTTCTTCCAGTTTTTCCTCATTGATATATATTTCAGCTGCTTTATTTGTTTTGTCAGCTGTCATCAATTTAGTTTTCTTCACATTAAGATAGAGGTTTTGCTCTTCGCTGTTCTATGGACTCACATTATTAGTTTTTCCATTCCTTTTTATTTTGTGGACAGTAACACTGTGTCATCAGCATATCTAATCTCTGGTATTTCATAACCTCCAATTGTTATGGCATCATAATATTCTTCATCTACTTCTTCTCTAACATTCCTCATTGTATTTTCATTATATAACTTAAATGAGTAAGGTGACAATATGCACCCCTGACGAACCCCTTCTTTTATGTCAAACCAAGTTGTTTCACTATTTATTCTTACTGCTGCCTGTTGGCCTATACAAGCAGTGATATTAACTGTGTCACACATGTTGGAAGTGAATGAGTGCAAGAAAGTAGTGGTGGCAAGTCTGCATCAAAGTTCTGAGTTTGCAGTATTAAAAAAAAAACTGATACATTTATTCATTCACCAATGGTCACTTATGGAATATTTACTCAGAATTTAGTCCTGTTTGTGTGGTTAATAGAAAAATGATCCTCATTAATCTGGATTCTAGAACTGTCTAGATTTATAGTGAACATCTAGATGAATATTTTCATTATCTAAATTGGATCAAAGTTATCTAAATCTAGATTTTTTAAAAATATCTAAACTGGCCTTCACTTTTCCCATGTCAACATTTTTTAGACTCACTGTCTATATCAGACTTCAACTTTCCTGCATCAAACTTTCAGACACATCTTTTGTACCAGACTTCAACTTTCCTGCATCAGACTTTCAGACATATCTTTTGTACCAGACTTCAACTTTCCTGCATCAAACTTTAAGACATATCTTTTGTACCAGACTTCAACTTTCCTGCATCAAACTTTCAGACATATCTTTTGTATCAGACTTCAACTTTCCTGCATCAAACTTTCAGACACATCTTTTGTACCAGACTTCAACTTTCCTGCATCAGACTTTCAGACACATCTTTTGTACCAGACTTCAACTTTCCTGCATCAGACTTTCAGACAAACCTTTTGTACCAGACTTCAATTTTCCTGCATCAGACTTTTAGACACATCTTCTGTACCAGACTTAAACTTTCCTGCATCAGACTTTTAGACACATCTTCTGTACCAGACTTCAAATTTTCCTGCATCACACTTTTAGACACATCTTCTGTACCAGACTTCAAATTTTCCTACATCAGACTTTTAGACTCACATTCTAGAACAGACTGAAATCATGAAAATTCCTGAAACTCATGTATTTTCATGTGTATTCACCTGCTTGATGAGCAGTGTGGGTGTTACTTACAAGAATTTATGACTTTTAAGTATGTAAGTTAGATATACATTGCATAACAAACTGTGCTCTGTCACTGATGCCAAAGAAGCTCTCTGCTCAAATGTGATAAAATCCCTCACAAAGCATATGAGTAATACAACATAAACACCATTGTTTGTTATCTACCTCATTTTTGAGACTGCCGACTTCATTTATAAGGTTGTTTATTTTCTTCTCATAGCGTCTGACCTCTCCTCCAACACGCTCCTCCTCATCTGTAGAGAGATCATTAGCTCTCACATGATTCACATCTAACTTGTGACCAGCAACCTGTAATACAAGTCAAGTCATTAAAACTCACATGATTCACATCATCTTGTGATCAGCAACCTGTAACATAAGTCAAGTCATTAAAACTCACATGATTCACATCATCTTGTGATCAGCAACCTGTAACATAAGTCAAGTCATTAAAACTCACATGATTCACATCATCTTGTGACCAGCAACCTGTAATACAAGTCAAGTCATTAAAACTCACATGATTCACATCTAACTTGTGACCAGCAACCTGTAGTACAAGTCAAGTCATTAAAACTCACATGATTCACATCTAACTTGTGACCAGCAACCTGTAATACAAGTCAAGTCATTAAAACTCACATCATCTTGTGACCAGCAACCTGTAATACAAGTCAAGTCATTAAAACTCACATGATTCACATCATCTTGTGACCAGCAACCTGTAATACAAGTCAAGTTATTAAAACTCACATGATTCACATCTAACTTGTGACCAGCAACCTGTAACATAAGTCAAGTCATTAAAACTCACATGATTCACATCTAACTTGTGAGCAGCAACCTGTAACACAAGCTATGTCAGTAGATACTGCTCACTCAGTCATACTAGTGAATCAGACTGGTCAGCTGGATCACCTACGAGGGGCCTCCCATAAGTAAGTTTACAACACATATAACATGGCTGTCTGAATGCAAAGTGGTCAGTGCACTAGTCTCTCATGACAATGGTCAGTGGCTCAAATCAGCCAGAGGTGCCCGAGTCATCCAGCTGTAGAAATGGGTACCTGACCTCTGGAGTTGGGGAAGGAAAGGCAGCCAGGGCATGATACAGACCATATCACCCTCTAGTGTGCTGACAAGTCAAGGAAAATATGGGCACTAATACTATATCCCTAGATGCCTCTAAGGCAGGACAGAGTTACATTTACCTTACCTTTACAGATAACATCTGTAAAAGTGATGTTGGACTAATGGGCACGGTTGTGAAATTTTCCATATTTGTCAGTATGGCAGCACTGTGCAGTACCATCTAGGTGGCTTCCATCAGTTAAAGACTGAGGGTCCACTGGAGCAGAAGGTTCATGCTATCATATGATTTCTGAGCACAAAGCATGTGGCAGCTGTGAAAATTCGTCAGTTGGTGTAAGTCTTTTGGAGACAGTGTGATGGGTCAATGGAGTGTGGTTGCAGGATTTCAAACTGGACTGGTGGCAACCAATTAAGCAGCACAACAGCAGGTATGGCAGCAAACAAAATGTGCATCAAACATGCTATAAATAGACAAGCAGATGTGAGCGAACCGATGCATGACTCCATCAAACATGCTATAAATAGACAAGTGGCTGTGAGCAAATGCATGACTCCATCAAACATGCTATAAACAGACAAGTGGATGTGAGCAAACCGATGCATGACTCGAGTCTGGCACATGGAACAGTGTCCAGAATGACTGTCCAGTTGGGATTTCATTAAAGTGTGTGCACAATGGGTCCCATGAGCCCTTTCTGAGGGCCACAAGGCAAAAGAGAATATCTTTCCTACAACAATATGCCACTCAAAACCAAGGCTTTCTGGAATGCATTGTCATCAGTGATGAGACATGAGTTCACCATAGCACTCCAGAATGAAATGTGTAGGCATAGAATGAAAGCATCGCCACAAACCAGGAAATTGAAACTGTAAATGGATTCAACTGTTAAGCCAGTCAGCTGAGACAAGCCTAACATGGCTTTACTGTCCAGAGGATGCTGGAGTATATGGCAATGATGTGGCAGACAAACTTCATGGACAGGCTAAAATAAATGGCAGACTATCAACAGATAAGGGGGACATTGTTAGGGCTGTACTGGACAGGCTGTGGGAAAATGAAGAGCAGGAATGGACGAACAATGTAGCTGTTTGGAGACTGCTGGAGCTAGGACAAATTAAAGGTGCTGGCAGGAAATCTGTACCGTTTGGCAGAAAACACACTGTAAACAACCAACATCTGAAAGAAACTATTAGCACACATACTCCTGGGTGGATGTTGTGGCATGCGGCAGAGCATATATGGGGTTGTCCTGAATGCAGTGAAGCTGAAGTCTGAACTTTGAACTTTGGTCAATTTCCTGGAAAGGGAAGCAATAATTAATGCAGCTGTGTAGGTTGCAATGTAGGAACCTGCCATCATCACTGTCCTGGACTGCTGACAAAAAGCTGTGCTGCTTCTCTATGATAATGCTCACACAGACAAATCACTGTCCTGGACTGCTGACAAAAAGCTGTGCTGCTTCTCTATGATAATGCTCACACAGACAAATCACTGTCCTAGGCTGCTAACAAAAAGCTGTGCTGCTTCTCTATGATAATGCTCACATAGACAAATCACTGTCCTAGGCTGCTAACAAAAAGCTGTGCTGCTTCTCTATGATAATGCTCACACAGACAAATCACTGTCCTAGGCTGCTAACAAAAAGCTGTGCTGCTTCTCTATGATAATGCTCACACAGACAAATCACTGTCCTAGGCTGCTAACAAAAAGCTGTGCTGCTTCTCTATGATAATGCTCACATAGACAAATCACTGTCCTAGACTGCTAACAAAAAGCTGTGCTGCTTCTCTATGATAATGCTCACATAGACAAATCACTGTCCTGGACTGCTGGCAAAAAGCTGTGCTGCTTCTCTATGATAATGCTCACACAGACAAATCACTGTCCTGGGCTGTGAAACAGAATCACGGCGCCACTGAAGCAGGATTCCCCTTACAAGGAGACTACTGGATTGTATGACTACTGGTTTGATTGATTCTTCTTGTGGAGTACAGTTTCAACTTATAAGTTTCTTCTTGTTGCTGGTGTTCTAACCATCACCTAATTTTCTGTATTATACACTAAGAAAATACAACAAGACACCCAGGCTTTCCACTCCACAAAATTAGTACGAATACAACAACTTGAACATAACTTGGCAGTCTTCCGACCAAAACAAACTGGTCAACAATGAAAATTTCCACAAAGCCGATTTGTTGTAGTTTATCATCAGACAACACACATTTATTACAGAAATTCACAGCAACAAATGCCCGGCGTGAAATATCTACGCCACATGGGCAAGGAAAACCTTACAATGATTTATTCATACCAAAAACCATACTTACAGGCTTACCAAGGACTGCAGCCACACAGAAAAAACAAACTAAACTAATTCTGACAACAAGACTCGCTCTACCCCATTCTCGTTCGCCCAACACGTCCATCCAGTTCAACGATCACACAAAAACTGCCTAATGACCGGCTTTTTCACACGGACCTTTTTAACGACTTCTTTGCACACGTACTTTCCTAATGATGTAGTCTACGCAACACAATTATTAGCAATACACAAAAACTCTCTGAACAGAATGGCTATTCTGTTACAGCTGCTGACAAAAAGCTGTGCTGTTTCTCTATGATACATTTCACCTAGACAAGGCTGCTTTGATTCAGGAACTTTTGCAACATTTTTGGTTGGAAAATTTGGACCATCTGCCACATAGTCACTATCTGGTGCCAAGTGCTTTTCATCTCTTCCCAGCTCCCAAGGAAAATCTTGCTGGCCACAGCAAGAATGTCAGAACACCAGAGACACAGTGACTCTATATCCAGGACAATAGATGGATGTATGGTTCAGTTTCACAAAAAAAGGATAGAAAGAGTGAGGAAAGTGGGCAGAAACAAGAAAGGCAGAAAGCAAGACAACAACATATAAATGAAGGACATACAACAATCCAATATTTCTGCAGAAGCCTTTTTCAAGGATCACATACAAAAACAACACAACAAATTCTGCTTGACTTTCTTACTAAGAGGAGGCAAAAAAACTAAGTCTATATATTTTTCATCCATTTATTGCATTTTTATCCATGGAATGTTTGTCTCACAACCTACAAAACATCTCTTACACTTGATTGTATATAATGTGACTGAATAATCTCTTGCATCTGACTAGATAATATCTTTCACATGGCTGATCTTAACACTTGACTGCATAATGTCCTACACCCAGCTAGTCTCACACCTGGATGTCTTACATCTGACTGGATATCCTACATCTGACTGGATATCTTACATCTGATTGGATGTCCTACATCTGACTGGATATCTTACATCTGATTGGATATCCTACATCTGACTGGATATCTTACATCTGACTGGATATCTTACATCTGATTGGATGTCCTACATCTGACTGGATATCTTACATCTGATTGGATATCCTACATCTGACTGGATATCTTACATCTGACTGGATATCTTACATCTGATTGGATATCCTACATCTGACTGGATATCTTACATCTGATTGGATGTCCTACATCTGACTGGTTTAAAATATGAATGTATGTTTTGCATCTGACTAGATGATGCCTTACATCTAAATGGATAATATTACATTTGACTGGATGTCTTGCATCTGACTGGTCTCATGCCATGGAATCCCCAAAAAACTTGTGGTAAAATGCTAGACGAACACTTTTTTTTTTTTTAAATCAATGCTATTTCTCAACTCTTCAGTGAGGATTATACACTTGGTTAAGTGGGTTTCCAGCTTTTTGATCCCATTGGCATAGAAGTTTTTCACAAAGGCTGCAAAATATGAGTTTACAGCAGTGACGACATTCTCATTTGATGAGAATTGCTTCCCATTGTGCCAAATTTTAAAGTTTGGAAACAGGAAGATGTCACATGGGGCCAAGTCTGGAGAACAGGGTGGATGAGGAATATTTGGAAGCCTAATTCGTGTAATTCTGCCATAATGATGGTTGATTTGTGAGAAGGCTAGTTGTCTTGGTGAAAGAACACATTTTTTGCGCACTAATCTTGGCTGTTTGTAAGCTCATCTTTCAAATGGCCCAACAATGTTGCATAATAGTCTCCTGTTACTGTTCTATCTTTCTCCAAATAGAATGATTCCTTGGGAATCCCCAAAAACTGTGGCCATCACCTTACCAGCCAAAGGAACAGTCTTTGCCTTTTTGGCACACTTTCACCATTCACTGTCCATTGCTTAGGCTGCTGTTTACATTTAGGTGTGTAATGATGGATCCATATTTTGCCCACAGCCATGATTCAATGCAGAAAAGTCTTGCAGATTGCGGCTAAACATTGACAAACACTGTGTTGAAATGTCCTTTTGCATGCATTTTTGGTCAACAGTCAATTTTTCATGCAGGATGTTATGACCTCATTTCTAGTTAAATGTAAAGATCACACTTGAAATGATTGCAGTCTGTCTGTGTTTAACACTGAGGAGTGAAAGTACAAGTATTCTTATTCTGTTATCTCTCTCTCTCTCTCTGAACCTTAAGTGCCCAGGGCACATGGGGCTTCCGCAAGGGTTTTCCACAAATGCCTGTCTTTCGCCTTTTTTTCTGTTATCTCATGGGTAAGAAAAGAACTGAATTAGAAGTGGTAATATAAGGATTTTTATTTTGTCATGTTCTGGGCAAGAATAAAACCATATTAAAAGTAATTATATTCTTGATGTAGTTCTTCCGAGCAAGAAAATGGTCATATCATATCAGAAGAGATAATACAGGTGTTCTAATTTTTGTTATGTTCTGGACAAAAAGAAAAACATATATAAAATATCATCCCAAGCGTTATAATTTTTGTTACCTACTGGACACTTCATAAAATTATGCCACAATTCTTCTTATACAAGGCCTGTCCAAAAAGAAACTGGACTTTGCAAAAACAAAAGTTCTTTGCTTTCCTTACAAATTAGTCAGACTTGTCTCCTTCAGACTAGTTCCCTCTACTGGTGATATCCCGTTCTCAAGATATTTTCCAGTTTTTAAATGCATCCTGGAACTCAATTTCTGAGATAGCAAGCATGTATCATAACGAATTTGCTTTGATTTCTTCCATAGTCTAAAATCAGCAGTCTTTACAGGTGGATTTCAACTTTGTTAACAAAAACAAAACACAAAATCTGCAAGGGCCAAATCTGGACAGTAGGGCAGCTGTGAAACAATAGTTGTCATGTGCTTTGCCAAAAAAAACATGAACACGAATAAGCAGCGATGTGTATGCAGGTTTACTGTCATGATGCAGCATCCAGATTTTGTTTGTCTATGCTTCTGACCTCTTTCTTTATACTGCCTCTCTCAAATGCCTCATGACATCTAAGCAGAATTCCTTATTGACTGTCTGACCACTTGAAACAAACTCATAATGAAAGTGCCCTTCCAATCAACAGAACCTTCACATTTGAGCAAATCTTATGGGCTTTTTTGGCCAAGGTGATTTCATTCTAACACACCATGATAAGTGTCTTTTTGTTTCGACATCACAGTCATAAATCCATGTTTCATCACCTGTTGTGACATTTTTCAGAAAGTTTTCATCAGCATTCGAATGATCAAACAGCTCCTGAATGATTGCGGCTGAGTTCTTTTGTTCACCTACTGGCAGATGCAAGACGTAGCAACATGATGCATGCTCGGTTTTTCTTTTAAAATCACACGGCATGAACTTTTACAGACACCTGCTTCACCAGATGCTCCACGGGGATTCAGCAGCTAATCTGCATGAATTACAGAACTCACTGTCTCAACACGATCATCATCCAGGAACATGGAAGGCTGTCCAGATTTGGGATGTTCTTCCAGATCTGAAACACTGGTGCCACTCATGACATTGTGAATGGCTCAAACAACTGCTCTCATAGGCCTGCTGAAGCATTTGAAAAGTTTTACCTAATCTGAAACAGAATTCAAGCAAACGCATTGCTCAAGATCCTTCGTTGCTCAGTACATAAAAAAATTGCAAATGCGCTACAAGGATGTTCAATTTACCGCATGCAAATCAATGAACAATGGCAGGAGCATAATGCAGCGATTGTGAAAATAAAGGTCAAGGTCACTGTTATACACATACACAATAGCTAACTCGATGCCACCTTTTGTTGCTGCGCCATGTTAAAAGTTTGGTTTATTTTTTAACAAGCCTTGTAAGTGACTTTAGTAAATTACTACAACTGAAATAATGGCTTGTCAACATGGTTATGAACTGTGAGACATGACTGGAAAACAGATTATGAGACAGCAGCTCTCAGGGTAGATAGTTCAACATGTCCACAATATATAACATGCTATTGTAATACTGAAATTGAAACAGCAGTGAATCTAATGGCTAAAAACAAAGCTGCAGGCGATGATCAAATAACAGCTGAAATGTTAAAAGCTATTAACAGTGACAACATGAACCAACTACTGAGAATGTTTAATAAAGTTTGAAAAGAAGAAAAGGTCCCTTCTAAATGGAAAAAAAGGAATCATTATTAAAATACCAAAAAAAGGCAACCTTAACGATTGCAACAGCTGGAGAGGAGTAACCTAACTATCAGTTGTGTCAAAAATATTTTGCAAAGTTATTCTGAATAGAATTCAAGATATAGTGGATGCTGCAGTGAGATAACAATCAGGATTTTGAAAAAGGAGAAGCTGTCTCCACCAGATTTTTACTCTAAGAATAATACTGGAAGAACATACTAAAAAGCAAAAACCATTAATCCCAAACTTCATAGACTTTAAAAAGGCATATGATAGAATATACAGAGATTCACTGTGGAGAATTTTAAGAATATATGGAATACCATCTAAGATTATCAACATCATTAGAGACCTCTACAATGGATATGTTTGTGCAGTCAACGCAGAAGAAGGAATGAGTAAATGGTTCCAGATTAAAACAGGCATGAAACAAGAATGTATATTATCTCCCTTGCATTTTGGAATTACCAAAGACTTCATAATGAAAAAAATGCTGCACAGATAAAACGGGCATTGATTGGGAACATGAGACCCAACTAAAAGATCTTGATTTTGCAGATGACGTAACACTTATCAGTGATAGTGTGAAATAAATGCAAGAAAAAACAGATACCCTGTCTTCAATGGCTAGTAAAATAGGACTTGATATTAACAATTATAAAACAAAAATAATGAAACTTCTCATTAACCACGAAGGAAAATTAGAAGGAAGAGCTATTGAAGAAGTAAATCAATTTGCATATCTCGGCAGCTACATAGACCAGGATTGATTGATTGATTGATCTTTACTTCAAAAGGGTTAAGAATTAGGCACGCAGGCCCGTCTGTCTGACATTCTGCCCTTTTTCATACATCTTTCACTCTATTCTAGACATTCTACAAATATGCTGTTCATGTAACAAACATAATTAACACTGAAGCTGAGAGACATAAAATAAAATATAACATTTACATTTTGCTCTTAAACATTCACTCAGTACAGAAGTAACTACATGCATATATAAAATTCTATCTACTAAACAAAAATTTCAGGACTAATCAGAATAAACAATCAACTGTATTCGGTGTCTGTAAGAGCAGTTTGAGATAACTTTTAAGTTTGTGATTCATGGAGGCATGTAGTCGACATCAAATAGATATTGGGAAAGTTTGTAGTTGTAGGAAGGAGTATAATTTATATTTTTTATACAAGATGGGAGGGTATTCCAAAGATGATCAGCAAAATAACTAAAGCTTTTCTTGTAAAGATCAAGTCTAGGTTTTGGAAGACATATGTTGATCAAGCGTTGGCTGCACTTTGGGCTAAATGTAAACATGTTCCATAGATAAAAGCAGGGCATGTCGTGAAAGAATTTGATGTACTAACTTGGCTTTGTTGAGGAGGAACCTGTTCTTAACAGGCAGTATTTTGATACGTTTGTGCTGGTTAGTTGTTTGCATAAAATAGGAAAAAGTAGGAGCAGCTTTATTACTTAACGATTACAAAGTTATGACGTTTTTGGCATGAGCCTTAATCATACAAAAACATACAGGATGAAGAAATAGAGAGAGGAGATAAAGTATAGATTCATATGAATACTATTAAAAAAAAAAAATTTTTTTTTTAAAAGAGTACTTAGCTGTAAATTGTAAGGTGTGACTTGTTCGACCATGTGTGTCAGGAATGGATTTAGTAGAATGTGGAGACTGTTTAAATAGAGACCTGTGATATGTGGTCGTGGGTTGTAACTGGAGGTGGTGGATGGGGAACCGGGGAGGCGAGAGAGAGTGATACAATACTGACCTAGCTGGGAGAAGTTGAAACAGATGATTGGGGAAGAGGAGTTTCAGAGTGATGCTGTGAGGAAGTTTGAAAAGTAAGAAGGGGTGGACTTAGTGGAGAGGTACTATAATGATTGAAGAGAATGTTAAGTGTAGCTAAACAGCGAGTTTAACCCATGTGGCTCCAGCATCCCATAATTTTGAATGAAGCGGTTCTCAAGCGCCAGGCTTGTGTCATCTGCGTGACATTGTTTCATGGCTGTTACCAGAAAATCAGATTTGCCTCTGTGGTTGGGGCCATTGAAATGATTTGGGACTGGTTTCGAAGCATGCTGGCCAATGTCGTACAGATGTTTTTGCATGTGGTCCCCTAATCTGAGGCCAGTCTCACCAATATATGTTATCCTGCATCTTTTGCTAATGATGACATATATCACATTACGGGACTCGCATGTGAAATCCCTCATGATGAGTGAGGATAGTTTTGGGGAAGGTGATTGGGAACAATCTCTCCACTAAGTCCACCCCTTCTTACTTTTCAAACTTCCTCACAGCATCACTCTGCAACCCCTCTTCCCTAATCATCTGTTTCAACTTCTCCCAGCTAAGTCAATATTGTATCACTTTCTCTCCCCTCCCCGGTTCCCCATCCACCACCTCCAGTTACAACCCACCAATCACATATCACAGGTCTCTATTTAAACAGTCTCCATGTTCTACTAAATCCATTCCTGACACGCCGCCGGACAAGTCACACCTTACAATTTACAGCTAAGTACTCTTTTTAAAAAAATTTTTTTTTTTAATAGTATTCATGTGAATCTATACTTTATCTCCTCTCTCTATTTCTTCGTCCTGTATGTTTTTGTATGATTAAAGCTCATGCTGAAACGTCACAACTTTGTAATCATTAAGTAATAAAGCTGCTCCTACTTTTTCCCTATTTTATGCATTTTGGTATCACAGCTTTACTGCAGTGCTTCGTGTATAGTTATATACTTATACACTAATTATTATGGTTAGTTGTTTGTGCTTGATCTTTGTCACTAATAAGCTTTACTGCTTGCTTTTGGAGTGAGCAAAGGCTCTTTGTATTTGACGCTGAGCAACCATCCCAGACTGTTGAGCAATAGTCTAAATGTGTTTGTATATGTGATATGTGGTATGTCTTCCTTGTGTCTTGATCAATGAAGTGCTTAATTTTGGCTAACTGGTATACTTTTTGTGCGATGAGTTTTGTTAGACCTTGCACATGAGAGTTCCAGGTCAGGTGTTGGTCAATAATAAGACCTAGTGTTTTGTGCTCGCTAACGTTTTCTATCTGTGATGTTTCCGTGCTGAGCTGAAGTGTTTTTTTTTTTTGCACTTTATAGTTTTTGTCTTGTTGTTATCAGCATTGATTTTGTTTTATTGGTGTTTATAATCATGCCATTGTTTTTCCTCCATCTAATTAAATTGTATAAATCGACCTGAAGAGTTGATTCTAGATTAATATAATTAATTAATTAATACAGTCACTGGTGTAGACTGTGCAATCATCAGCAAAAAGGTCACATGAAGAGTGTTTAAGATGAAGTGCAAGATCATTGATATAGATAGCAAATAGCAACGGGCCTAGAATATAACCTTACGGAACACCAGTGTCAACTTTAGCAGAATTTGATAGAGAATTGTTGAAGAATACTACCTGTTGTCTGTCTGAAAGAAACGATGCAATTAATTTTATTAAGTCAGGGTGCAATTTATAAGTCTTTATTTTTCTTACAAGAATATTGTGGTCAATCATACCAAATGCCTTTTTAAAGTCGACAAAGATGGCACCATATAGTCCGTCATCATTTATGTTTACTAACAGTTTTCTGTCATTTTGGTAAGAGCTGTGTGGCAGGAATGATTGGGTCTAAAGCCTGACTGGCTGTCTATGAGTAAACTGTTATACTGCATGTGTCGTATAGTTATTTTGTGTATGTGTTTTTCGAGTGGTTCTGATAATGACGATAATATGGATATTGGTCTATAGTTGGTAAGATTGTTGGATGAGCCAGATTTAAAGTGAGGATACACCTTAGCAGTTTTGAAAGCCTCAGGGAAATAACATTTTGCAATGCACTGATTGTAAATATATGTTAGTGTATGTGAAATGACAGGTGCAGCATAATGTAAGATCTTATTACTAATATCATCAATCCCAGCTGTATTGTTGTTTTTTTTAAGGTTAAGAGATAACTGTGAACTTCACTGACCGTTAAGAATGGAATGTGTAACTGTTTAAAATCAGTATATCTGCTGTCCAGGAATGTTTGTAGTTCATGTAAGTCGCATACAGGAGCTGATATTGATGATTTAAAAACACTTGATTTCTTCTCTGAAATGTGTACTGATATGTGTGCTAGTGTATGCATGATTGATGGCTTCAAAATCAAATTCTTTTATTTGATACGGTATTTATAGCTTTCCAAACTGATTTACTCTGATTTATTCTGTACTAGATTCATAAAGTAATTTTTCTTCTCTTGTCTTATTAAGTATTGAATTTTGTTTCTGAGTGAACGGTAGGTCCTAAAGTCCTTGATTTTGTGCGCCCGGTCATGTTCTCTCATGGATTGTAATATTTCAGGTGTTATCCAAGGTGACTTCGTCTGGTGTTTTACTCTCACCTCTTTCATGGGGACATGTTTGTCTAATATATCTCTGAAGATCTTTAGTCAAAATTCTATTGCCTCATCAGGGTCAGTTAGTTGGTACACATGTGTAAGTGAAGATTCTTGCAAATCATTAAGGAATAATTCTAGGTTAAATTTTTTGAAGCTTCTAAATTTCATACTGGTGTGACTGTGTTTAGGAAGTTTATACCCCTTTCTTGTCCACGTACAGCAGACTGGGTAATGATCACTTAACGAAGTATGTGGGATGTTACATTCAATGATGTTTTCTGGGTGGGCTACATATATATGATCTAATAATGTGGATGATACTTCTGTTACTCTAGTAGGTTTGGTGACAATTTGGCAAAAATTGTAGGATAATATAATGTTGCTCCAAGTTGGATAAGATTGTGTTAGGTCTATCTTGAAATCTCCAAGAATGATAATATCTTTGAACTTAAATGTTGAAACCTCATCCATCAAAGTCGTGAAGTGATCATACCACAGGGATGATGCATTTGGATTACGGTACAAAAGTCCAATAACTTATGGACTCTGGTTTGGCAATTTAACTTCCACCCAAATACACTCTACCTCTGATGATTCTAGGTCTTCTCTATGACTAAACTGGATAGTTGTGGAGACATACATTACTAGACCTGTTTCTAGTTAGATCACGACGGATCAGGTTAAAACCATTAATTCTAATATCTTCATCGGTTATGTTCCTATTTAAATAGCTTTCAGATGAGCCAAAAATGTGGAAATTTTGATTTAATATGTGTGTTACTTCAGGAATTTTACCTAATAGGTGATATACACTCAGATGGCGTATTCGAAGTCCTTCTTTATCGAACCATTTTTCGGTAGGTGGGGTCATTTTATTTTCCTGTCTCCTGTTACTGGTTTGAAAGCAATTCCTATGATACTTAATACTGAAGTAAATAAACTTTTAAATACTACACAGAGACACACTCTGTATATTAAACTTTCAACTGGTACACAACTCACCAGCTGAAATAACTGGAAACTGATAGTGAGAGACACACCTAACTATTGAATAATTAAACGCTGAAATATGCGAATTCGTTAACAAGTTGAGTAATTAAGTATACAGTTCTCACACACAAACAGATACAACTCACAAACTGCAAGGACCTATAGAAAGTTAACAAGAATTAGAAAAATAGGTACAAAATAAAAGGGGCAAGAAATAGAGTGCAATAATAAAACATAAAGAATTTTAAATACATTTAAGAAAAAAAAATATGTCACTTTGTCCTGCTGAGTAATAATTCTTTTTTGACATTGCGGGTTGAAGGTTTCAGTTTGTGATGGATCACGATGATATTGCCATCTGTCCAAGGCACGTGGTGTCTGTAAGGTACCATGCCATGTGAATTATGCAGGGATAACATATAAGCATGACTAAATTGCAACAAATACTGTAGCTCCAGATTCCTTTGAGGATACTGCATGGACCTTGCTTGAAATCTTCCAATGAACTGTGCGACTGTGGAAGAACCCTGACGTTGCTGACACTCATATCAGCTCATCTGACCATCTGAGGCTGACGTGAGGGTAGGGGTGGAAGCATTGTGTCATAGTCAGTGGTTTGCTGTGGATCAGGTGGTGCAGATTTGAGGGTCCCTATGGTTTTTGTTGGATGTGGGTGCTGTTCGCGGACATCCAACTGTACTACGTCTTTCTGTAGTGTACGTTCTGGATGGTGACACCAGAAAGGAAGTTAGAATTCGAATTGCAAAAGCAGCATTGACCTTCGAGGATCTTGAGAACATACAGCATTCAAAATTTATAAGCACAAAAACCAAGTTAAGATTATTCAATTCAAATGTAATATCCACCCTCATTTATGCACATGAAATCTGGAAAACAACTAAAGAAATAGACAAGAAATTAGACTCTTTTGAAAACAGATGCCTAAGGAAAATACTCGGTATAAAGTGGAACGTATTCAAGAACAATGCAGAGTTAAAACAGACAAGCAAAATAACTTGTCTCATGGGTGATCAGAAAAAGGACATATGTTGGTCATGTGATGAGAAGAAGCAATCAGAGAATTCCCAAACAAGCTATCAAGTGGAGCACAACAGGCTGAAGAAAAAGAGGTTGACCAAGTGAAACTCTAAAGAGGACACTGTTAAGAGAGGTCAGTTCAGTGGACATAACATCCCTTGACGAGACTGAAAAAACTCGCCGAAGACAGGAAATCTTGGTTAACCACCATGCGGGCCCTATGTGACGTTTAGCAGCATGGGAAAGATGTAAGATGTCTTGAAATATTTACTTGTCAAACAATTTCTGACATTTCATAGCAAAATGAGACACATATCAACACTGTATGATCATCAGTTATCAACATTACACAAAATATATATAAACCTGCAACAGCTAAAAAAAAAGCAAACAATTAAAAAAATGATATACCTGCCAAGGCACACGGCCACCCCTGGTAGCCTTGCCTGGTGCAGGAACCCAAGGACCAGACTTTGGGCTGACACTTCGGGCCCTGGCACGTGATGATGCTGTAGATTTCAGGAGTCTCTGGTTACTTACAGATTTTGAAGAAGGATTCTGGGAAATAAAACAAGTGCTTTATTGTTTGTACATGCATTTATATATGTGCCACTTTTGATTTGTATTGTACACAGACAACACAACAGCAGAAACTACCCCATTAATTTTTTTGGAGTACAAAATCGGTGCAATCAAACTGCTCCATCAATGTATTTGGTGTAGTTAGCCAAAGCAATTCCCTTCTCTATAAGAAATGGTTTAAAACAAGGTGATACATTACCTCCATTACTATTCAACCTAGAATTAGAAAAAGTAATAAAAAAACTGAAAGAAAAAAAACAGTATAAAAAAAACAAGCTAAAATACTAGGATATGCTGATGACATCAACCTGATGGGGGAAACTATGCAAGAAGTCATCAATACCTGCATACACCTGAGAGATGTGGCACTAAAAGTAGGCTTGACCATTAACCAAGGAGTACATGAAGATATCTGGAGACCAGAGGCAGAATGATCCAGATTATATAAATGTTGGAAATATGATTATTAGGAAAACAGAAACATACAAATATCTAGCACAACCTTCAACAGAAGCAACACAGTAAGTGAGGAAATTAAAATCAAAGTACAGATAGGGAATAAAATATACATTGCCTTGCAACACCTGTTAAAATCCAAAATCCTGTCCCAAAACACCAAAATAACAATCTACAAAACTATAATAAGACCAGCCGTCATGTACATAGAGTACGACAAAGAAAGATGAACAACAACTGCAGATCTTTGAGAACAAGATCCTAAGAAGAATCTTTGAGCCGATAAAGGATACCAACAGTGGATAATGAAGACATTCTAGAAAGAATACTGAACTGAACAGCTTATTTAAATCCCAACGAATTATAAATGTCTTGAAACTGAACAGACTACGCTGGCTGGGGCATGTAGAAAGAGTGGAAGAGAACAAACAAATGAAAATGATGTATGCACAAGAGATGAGGGAAACATGACCAAGGGGTAGACCAAGACAGAGATGGAAAAACAACATATAAGAGGAAATAAAAGAAACTGGTGTCACCAACTGGAGAGAGAAGATTAGGAATAGAGATGAATGGAGGTGAATTTTATCTGTAGCAGTGAGCCTTAATGGCTTGTAAAGCTGAATAAAAAGGAGAAGCCAAAACAATAAAAAAACTGCTCCATCCATGTGTTAATTACTCCACTGGTTTATTTGTTGTATCATATTTTAAAAATTGTCACAATGCTTGATCTAATGTAGACAGTCAAATATAAATTGCTCCAACTATGTGTTTAGTACAGATAATCAAAAAATAAACATTGCTCCATTCACTTACGAGGGGTGATTGATAAATTCTCGGCATAAGGTACAAATACTTGAAACACAGTTGATATTAGGTGCATTTGTAGATCAGGTTAATGTAAGATTAAACACCAAGTTTCAAAAAATTAACTGCAACCAATTTTTTTTTTTTTTTACAGGCTACTGAAGTGGTAAAGGGTAGCAGAAATTGAGAAAATTGATAATATTTTTCATCGAGTGGTCATTCGCTACCTCTGCATCAAGGGTTTATCATCAAAGGAGATCCATGAGGATTTGGTGGAGGCTCTAGGGGTGAGTGCCCTTCTTACAGCACAGTGAAGAAATGGGCGGCTCAATTCAAACATGGAAGGGAGAGTCTGGAAGATTATCCCTGTCCAGGAAGACCAAGAACGGTAACCACCGATGAAATCACCGGCAGAATCCATGGCATGATAATGGAGGATCGACGACTAACTGAGCGGTACACTGCTACTGAGTTGGGCATCTCCCAGGAACATGTTCATGCCATTATTCACAATGATCTTCAAATGACAAAGGTCTCTGCTCGATGGGTCCTGAAACTTCTTGGAGCTGATCACAAACAACAGCATCTCAACATGTCAAGAGACAATCTTGGCCATTTTTCTGCAGATTCTGAAAAGTTTCTTAACCAGTTTATGACTATGGATGAGACATGGGTTCATCATTTTCAACCAGAAACCAAAGAACAGTCACAGCAGTGGATACATCATGGATCCTCACCTCCAAAGAAAGCAAAGGTGGTTCTGTCTGCAGGCAAAGTGATGGCTTCCATCTTTTGTAATTCAGAAGGTGTGCTATTGGTAGACTATCTTCAAAAGGGCAGAACGGTCACGTCACGAGGACCTATTATGCTAATCTTGTGAAGCAACTGCGGGTCAAATTGAAGAAAAAAGTGTCGAGGGAAATTGACGAGAGGAGTCATCTTTCAGCAACACAATGCTCCAGTTCACAAGTTGGTGGTGGCAACGGCTGCCATTCATGAATGCGGCTTCCAACTTCTTGAACATCCCCCTTTTTCCCCAGATTTGGCCCCTTTGGACTATTACCTGTTTATCAAACTCAAAAAGGAGCTCAGTGGTCGCAAATTTGCTTCAGATGATGGCATTATTTATGCTGTAGACCACTTTCTACTGGCACAAGATGCTGACTTTTACAAAGAAGGGATCCGTACGCTCCAGGATTGCTGGACTAAGTGTATAAACTTGCAAGGGGACTATGTTGAGAAATAACCCCAAAAAGTTGTCCACAAATAATCCGTTGTACCTTATGATGAGAACTTATCAATCACTTCTCATACTTTGTGTAAATCAACAAAAATTGCTTCACCTATTTAGTACAGATGACATAACCAACAAAAATTGCTTCACCTATTTAGTACAGATGCCATGATCAACAAACATTGCTACAATTACATGTTTAGTGTAGACATTCCTTGACTTATTTACTTTGTGCACAGACAGACAAAAATACTTGTGATTGATGTATATAGTGAAACAACTAACAAAATGTTGTCCATTCATTTAGTAGCTGCAGACAATGTATACAGTGAAACAACTAACAGATATGTCCATCCATTTAGTAGCTGCAGACAATGTCTGTTCTGACAGTCAATGACAAAAAACTGATGTCACCATGACCCTGTCCCACCTCTAAGCTGGTACCCCCAGTAACAGCCTTAGCCTGACTAACAGGGCAGGGACCACCACAGTCCCCATGGCAGCAATCTACACCCCTGCTTTCTAGCTGTACTCAGGGACTGAAAAAAGTAGTGCCATACTGCACTCCCAAGCCAACATGGTGCTGTCTCAACACTTTCACAACACTGGTGCCATAGAACACCAGCTCAAATTTCCAGGGAGACATCTGCTGCAAACACCAAGACCTATATAAGCCACTCCATCCATGGATGTGGTGTAAGCAGACAGATTTATAAAAGCAGCTCCATCCATGGATGTGGTGTAAGCAGACAGACCTATAAAAGCAGCTCCATCCATGGATGTGGCGTAAGCAGCCAGACCTATAAAAGCAGCTCCATCCATAGATGTGGTGTAAGCAGCCAGACCTATAAAAGCAGCTCCATCCATGGATGTGGTGTAAGCAGACAGACCTATATAAGCCACTCCATCCATGGATGTAGTGTAAGCAGCCAGATCTATAAAAGCTGCTCCTCCACAGATGCAGTGTAAGCAGCCAGACCTATAAAAGCTGCTCCTCCACGGATGCGGTGTAAGCAGCCAGACCTATAAAATGCTACATCAGGATCTAGTGTTCCCAAATGGTTTTAAAAACTGCTACATTAATGTTTAGGATAGCCAGATATACTTAAAATGTATGCAGCAGGACCTACAAAATTATATATCAATGCTTAGTGTTGACACCAGCCTATTTAGTTAAGACTTTAAGATGAAAATTCTGCACTCGTCACTATCGCATCAGGAAGCATACGGAAAAGAAGCAGATGCACAGTACAACACATGGATCCATATGATTCTAATTTGTATACATGACAATGGAAAATAAAGAAAATTTAATAAAAGCAAAATGATATGCTAAAATTCCCACTGTATAAATATGGTAGACTAATCTGATTTTCCAATCAAATAAATATAGAAAACATTTAATTTCTAGAAATTTGATAGACTAATCTATTTCGTAATTGCATGTGAGAATAACATTTTATGGTATAAACGAGCTGTAGTTTTCTTTTTATTATGAAGGGAAGTTATGGTACCTTACCTTTTTTTTCCCTTTCCTAACAAGAGTATGAACTGGTACATCCTCAGTACTAAGTGGTGAAGATGACTGTAGTCCCTTTTCTTTCCTCATTTTTGAGCTCATACTCTGTGGAAAAGAAAACCCACACAAATAAACATTGTTCTTGTCAATTTTTTTTAAGCTAAAACATGCACAAATTTAAAAAAAAAAAAAAAGAGAGAAAATAATTTTTTTAGGTCATAATCTTCAACAAAAACAAAAAATTAAAAAAAAACAAACAAAAAAAAACTCCTTTCTAAGAGAAATCAACATCAGTTGCAATTCTTAACACCAAGCATTGCATATAAAAATATAACAAAGATGCACTGGTCATTTTCCCTTCAGCTAATGTGACTATCTCATCTGTCTACACCTTGTTTATTACCAGTTATGAATCTACACATCAGATGCTAGGACCTTCCGTTCCATAGCATTAGGTAGATCCTACAACAAGATCTTCTAGGCTGTAGTATTTTGTAGATCCTATAACAAGATCATCTAGGCTGTAGTATTTTGTAGGTCCTATAAGATCTTCTTCCTTGTATCATTAGTTAAGTCCTAACTTTTACTAATAGGAAACAACAAGACTTTCACACATAAACAAACAGAACACAGGATTGTATGGTTAGACCTTGAAAAAAAAATCCAAGACAAAATACTTTTAAACAGTCTAGCCTGCAGCCTTCTCTTACACCTGAAAGTGGTTTTTTTTAGGTCTAACCATAGAACACTGTGTTCCATTACTGTATAGTTAGATCCTATAAGATCTTCTTGCCTGCGGTATTAGTTACATCATAACAAGATCTTGTAGGCACTATTATGTAGATCACCATACAATTTTGTATACAACTCAGTATATACATATAAAGATACCCAAGGCCTTAGCAGCAAAACAGTGACAATACATATTACTATACACTTCTATTCTTAAACTAGTAAGAACTCCATCAAATACTGTTAACGCCCCCATCTTCACATGCTATGCCATGATGACTCAGGTTTTATGAACCAATTTCATATTTTTGTCTTTGCCTTATCACAAAAAATTCCTCCAGAAAACCTTGATCCAGACCCAGAAACTGATTCAGCAAACCTGCAGTAACAAGCTATGTGCAGGATCTTTCCATGCTCACATGGGTAAGACACCATTCAGACCCTGATACCCATGAAATCTTTTAAACTTCTTTTCTCCAACCATCATTAGCCTACAAACAGGAACCCATACTGAAAGATATTCTTGCCCATAGATGTCTACAAAGTGGACACACCTATTTTGGAATCAAAAAGTGCAAAAACCCCTACAGTGTCACCAATCTTGTACTTTGGAAAACAAAAATTGTCACTTTTTCTGAAGCTAGTGGGCGCAACCATAACTTTAGTCAGAGGTCAGTGAGGATAAAGAACATCTACAGCAAGGTCACAAAACAGTATTTAAAAATTACAAGAATTTAAGGAAACCATAACACTTTTTTTTTCAAACCTAAATATTAAAACAACACTCAGTCTTATTCATTGAAATGTACTTAACACAAATCAAAACAGCAGACAGCTAAATAGAACTGTTTTCTATATCTTATATCCTTCCCGTGCTGTTAAACATCACATAGGGCTCGCATGGTAGTTTGCCAAGTTTTCCTGTTTTTGGTAAGCTTTTCAACCTCATCAAGGGATTTTAAGCCTACTAATTTGGCCTCTCTTAACAATATCCTCTTTAGAGCTCCACGTGGTCGACCTCTTTTTCTTCGGCCTGTTGTGTTTCACTTTATAGCTTGTTTCTCTTGGCTGTTTCCTCTCATCACATGACCAACATACGTCTATCTCCTTTTTCTGATAAACCGTGAGACAGGTTGTTGTTTGCTCATCTGCCTTATCTCTGCATTGTTCTTGAACGTGTTCCACTTTATACTGAATATTTTCCTTAGGCATTTGTTTTCAAAAGAGTCTAATTTACTGTCTGTTTCTTTAGTTCCAGCTTTTGCATGCATAAATGAGAGTGAATATTACATCTGAACTGAAAATCTTAACTTGGTTTTTGTGCTTTTGACTTTTGAGTGCCATATGTTTTCTATATACCTGGGAAAAAGGAATATGACAATTCACTTAGTGTTGCCCCCCATTCCAGCTAACAGTTCACATTTCTTGTATGAGACAGCTATGGTGGCCTGATAACATGTTTAAATCTCGACACTGTCTTGGCAGTAAAGCATGTGAGAACATGAGTAAAATGGGTAAGAAAAATGTTTAAATGTCTCCGAAAGATATGAAAATCACACATCCTTTCCTTCCTACAGAAACGTGGGAATTTTCACAATTGATTTTACTAATGCTCTCCACACAGCATCTGTAAGCAAGATGTATATAGTGATAATAATGTGTCTGACTGTTAATTTCAAATAACAATTCAGTGCTTGACATCATTCAAATGTTCTTAAGTTTCATTTCAAAGAAATTTTAACCATATCTTAGTGCTCAATAGCTACAAGTATGCTGTACAATATAGCTACAACAAGTATGCCATACAATATAGCTACAACAGGTATGCCGTACAATATAGCTACAACAAGTATGCCGTACAATATAGCTACAACAAATATGCTGTACAATATAGCTACAACAAATATGCTGTACAATATAGCTACAACAAGTCATTCATTCATTCATTTGCATGTCCCTTGCTGAACTTTGCCTCCCAAATAGCACTCCTGTAGGCCTCTCTTCTGTAGCATTTTCATTCAAAGGCATTTATGCATTTCTCAGCTGTTTTGTTAAGTGTCCAGGTCTCACAGCCGTATGTTGCAATGGGAAAGATGCATGCCCTTAAAAATCTTATTTTTGTAGTTCTGTCTGCTCCTCTCCACAGATTCTTTAGTTGTTTTACTTTCTGAAGAGCGATAGACTTTTTGAAGAGCGATAGATTTTTTTAAGAGCGATAGATGTCCTCCTTTTAATTTCCCTCATTGCATCTCCACTACTAGTTAGTAGTGATCCAAGATATTCAAAACTCTCCACTTCTTCCAGTTTTTCCTCATTGATACATATTTCAGCTGTCTTGTTTGTTTTGTCAGTTGTCATCAATTTAGTTTTCTTTGCATTAAGATAGAGGTTTTGTTCTTCGCTGTTCTTATGGACTGACATAATTAGTTTTTCCAATCCTTTTTGTGTTGTGGATAGTAATACTGTGTCATCAGCATATCTAATCTCTGGTATTTCATAACCTCCAATTGTTATGGCATCGTAATATTCTTTGTCTACATCTTCTCTAACATTCCTCATTATATTTTCAGTCATTCATTCATTTGCATGTCCCTTGCAGAACTTTGCCTCCCAAACTGCACTCCTGTATACAAGTTAAATAAGTAAGGTGACAATATGCACCCCTGTATACAAGTTAAATAAGTAAGGTGACAATATGCACCCCTGATGGACCCCTTGTTTTATGTCAAACCAAGTTGTTGTTTCACCATTTATTCTTACTGCTGCTTGTTGGTCTAGATACAGCAGTGATGTTAATTGTATCAAATGTGTTGGAAATCCAATTTTTTCCATTATTTCCCAAAGTTTCTGGTGTTGTACACAATCAAATGCTACAACAAGTATGCCATATAATATAGCTACAACAAGTATTCTGTACAATATGGCTACAAGTATATGGTTTATGATCTGGATTATATCATCACTGTACTCCAGACATCCACAGGTAATTAGATCCTTCCCTCAACATATCCATCAGCGTCCTGTGGCTGATAGTGCCCGTCCTTATCTTAAGCTGCTCCTACAGACACCGAATACAATTAATTGTTTTCTGAATAGTCCGGAAAATTTTGTTTAGTCATTTATAATGTATGTAGTTACTTCTGTACTGAGTGAATGTTTAAGAGCGAAACGTAAATGTTATATTTTATGTCTCTCAGCTTCAATGTTAGTTATGTTTGTTATATGAACAGCATATTTGTAGAATGTCTGGAATAGAATGAAAGATGTATGATAAAGGGCAGAATGTCAGACGGGCCTGCGTGCCCAATTCTTAACCCTTTTGAAATAAAGATCAATCAATCAATCCTGCGTCGGTTGATAAGTCCTCTTGTGCATCCAGTACGTCTCTCATTTATGATGCCATTTTGTACTCCCAGCTCTCTCAGTCTAAGTGGCAATGTGGATTTGCTGGTCTCCAAGTCCTCCACTCTGCCTGTCTCTCTGAGTGCATTAACAATATCAACTCAATCCAGTATTGCAATGATGGCAGAGCCAGCCAACCTATCTGCTCTCTCATTTCCCTGGATCCCCGCATGCCCAGGGACAGATATGAGGGTGACTTTGCAGATCATTGATCTCTCCAATGACTCAGGTTACTGCCTGCATACAGAACCTGCCTCAACCTTCCATATCATACTCACTGAATCACTTATTATGCAGACCTGGCTATAGTCCTGTGACTCCAGCCATACGTGGTTTTATCACTGTCATCACCTCCATCGTCATGATGGTTGTTGTCATAACTAGCTTCCTGGATTGTTCTGCCCTCTGGGCATTCTGTGAATGCCCATGCACTCCCCTGATGTCATACAACAGACCCATCAGTGTAAATAACATGTGGCTCACTGAAGTTTCCAATGATGAGGGTATTGACCTCTGCATTCACAGAAAGTGGATTCTGCTCCCTGCTCCTCTTGTAAAACCTGACAATGCAAGAGAAGATGCCATTTAATGCTGGAGGTACAGCTTTGGTTGATACTGTTAGTTCACAGACCTGCTCGATAACATCATGTGCATGGCCTATCCATGATTTGCACCTGTTTAGCCTGTCAAATTTTCTTTTAAGAGCTCTTAGGGAAATTATCTCCTTATCTGTGTTTACCTTCAGGCATACATGTGTCCTCCATATCTTTATCCTGTGATTCATGGTGGAGAGATCAAGGAGGTATCTCATCATTACGCAGGAAGTGTCTCTCATACATCATCATCAGGTGCCATGCTGACTGGCGTTGGCTATCATGCTTCTCCAGAGTATACGATCCTTGATGCAGGCCATCAGCTCAGTTGGTGATCTCCTCTCACACCATCTCGTCAGACTGTCCAGTATCATTTCTCCTGGTCTTCCCCTGGGTCTTCTTCCCCCTATTTTTCCTGTTGTTATAATATTTTCAATGATCCTCTTTCTCGTTGCATGTCCTATGAAAGTACATTGTCTCTCTTATTTTTTGACAAGATTTTTTGTCTCTCCAGCTCTTCTCAAACATTCTCCATCAGTTATTTTTGCTGTCCAGGGAATTTGCAACATTCTTCTAATAAACCACATTTCTGCTGCTTCCAATGACTTTTGTGCAGACTTGCCTATTGTCCATGATTCACTTTCATATAACAAGATAGGTTCAATATAGCACTGTATGACTCATTTTCTAACATTCATTGATAAGGATGTGTTTGCCAAAATGTTTCTCATTCTCTGAAATGAAGTCTTTGCTTGGCCTATTCTGTTCTTAATTTCTGTTCTGCATTTCCCATCTGAAGTTATCACTGCTCCAAGGTATTTTAATTTCTGCATCTGCTTTAGAATAGTTCCATTTAATTTTATACTGTATTTTAGTGGATTCTATTTCTTAGATATAACCACAGACTCTGTCTTTTCGATGTTCAAAGTAAGGCCTTTCTGTTCACTTTCTTTGGCGACTTTATCCAAGAGATTTTGCAGGCCTTGTTGGATCTCAGCTATCAGTACTGTGTCATCAGCATAACGAAGGTTGTCAATACTGTATCCTCCTACTTTTATACCTGGTTCTGTAATGATTGTTCTTAGAATATTTTCACTGTACAGAGAAAAAGGTCTGGAGATAATACACACCCCTGTTGCACTCCTTATTTTATTGGTTGACATTTTCCACTTTTATTTTCAATTCGAATCGCTGCTTCCTGCTGCCAGTATAGATGTTTTACAATCCTCAGGCCTTTGCCATATATGTTCATGTCTTCGAGCATTTTAATAGTCTCATCATGTTTCACCTTGTCAAATGCTTTGGTGTAATCACTGAAGCATAAGTAGAGATCTTTCTGTCTCTCATACACCCCAAGATAATGTGCATGGCTTCATTTTGCACCTTTCTGAATTTATTGATCTGCGCAGGGCTGACAGTGAGGATAACTAGGATGTACTCAATTGATGCAAGGACCAGTACCTGGTACAGAAGTATCAGTAACCTTTGCTCAGTGTTGGAAGCCATCATGGCCTTCACAGCTGATAGAACTTTGCTAGCTTTTGTTATCACGTGGTTAACATGTTCTTTGAAATACAGACTGCGATCAAACTTCACCCCCAAGTATGTCATCAAGTTGGTTCTGGTCATATCCTCATCACGAAATCTCACAACAGACATATCAGTGTTAACAATATGGCTGTTCGGTGAGAACCATGTCATTGATATTTCTGTAGGGTTTACTAAGGCATTGGATATGTCACACCACAAAGACATGCATTCAAGTTCACTCAGCAATGCGTTGGTAGTCTCCTATCTCTTCCCCATCAATACACTACAATACCATCAACAAATGACAGAGTCCTTCCCCTCCCAACAAGCTGTTGTTCACTATTGTCACTGTGTACACACTGATGTACTGGTGACAGCGGAGAACCTTGCTGCAAACCTGGACATTTTGTTATCAGCTCCAAAGACCAACTGCCACATCTTAGAACCATATTCCTCTGGAATAGAGCTGCAGGTATCCATCTGATGCGTGCGCATTAGGTAGTTGGATGGTACTCTGTTGTACGCATCTTCTAAGTCTACTGCAGCTGCACATCTTTACTCGGGCCTGAAATCCTTCAAAGATGTCATGAGCAAAGACTGCAGCACTGAGCCATGTTTCTTTGTTACTCCTATACCCTCCTAGTGTGGGTGGGAACATGTGATGCCCTTCCAAGTACTAGCACGTTTACGTGCAACCATTTTCTGTAGTGGCTTGCCAACTGTGTTCTGCACTGTGATGATTCTGTAGCCGCTGATCTTGGAATGGTCTTTGTTTGGCTGTGGCAGCAGCAGCAGGTAGCTGTAGCCATTCTTCTTTGGTCTGGCTGCTCTGGATACTAGTGTTGAACTCTCTGGCCATGTCATTGTCCAACAGGCTGTCTATGTCATTATGACTTATATTTCTTCTCTTCTCGACTCAGATGATTCATGGAAAGTGATCACTGTCATGGAGTCCCAGTGTGGTTCACCTAAATACAGGTGCAAGGGTGGCTGACGCTAGCATCAAGTCAATGGCGCTGTCAGTCGCTAGGATGAGTGGGCATTCTGGTCACCCTTCCATCATTCAAACACACTAGTTTAGCAGACAGCAGTGTGTCATCAAGGTCTTCCCCCTGTTTGCTGATGACACTGCCCCACTGCTCATCTCTTGCATTAAAGTCTCCACAGAAGATGATGTTATTCTCCTCCAGTGCAAACACACTGCGCCAGCTCTGCAGTCAATCTTCCACTTACAGGCATACAAATTCATGATCACAAGGGGGACTGAAGTCTACACTCTGACAGCATGCACCTGCAGGGCATCACTGTTCCACTTACATATATCAAGCTCAGATGCCACCATGTTGTCTCCTGCAAGAATGGGTTGTCCAAGGTGCCATCTGGTGTAGAAAGAGTCTTTTTCTTCTTCTTCTTCGTTAGCATTGTCTGTCTATACCTGCAGTCCTGTCTCTTGGATAAATTTCACTGTTTTTTGTAATTCATGTATGGAACCGTAGAGCTTATCTTCTTTAGTGGTTTCACTGGGCCAGTAATTATTTCTCAGTGTTTCATAGTTGGTGCAGTTCTGGAGGATATGTTCCACAGTTTGGGGCACCTGGGCACATGTACATAGATTAGTAGTACCAACCTTAAACTTTGTATACATATGACTTCGGAGTCGGGTGTGTCCTGTTCGGAGACGGAAGATGGTGACTTGTTCCTTTCTGTTTAGCATGTGATAGTCATCATGTGGTGGTGTTTGTGGCTTCCTGTAGGTTTTTATCATGCTTTTCTTCTGATTATAGGTGACTGGTATGTCTGGTTGCTCCATTTCAGTGCCCTCCTTGGCCAGATGGTCAGCTTTCTCATTGCCTGGTATCCCACAGTGGGAGGGAATCCATTGCAAAGTGATTCCATGTTGTAAGCCAATTTTTGACAAGGCATCTTTAAGGTCTGGTAGTTTGTTGCACTGAAGAGCTTCCAGTACTGATCTTGCATCTGTGAGAATTACTACAGGACATGTATCAATTCTGGAGTCTGATAGTTTCTCAACTGCAGTAATAATTGCCTAACTTCTGCATCAAAGTTGTTGCAGTATTTTCCAGTGGGTATGGAAATCTTGTCAGAGGTGTTGTTTGGATATTCAATATGTGCTCCTGCCCCTCCATTCTTTATGGCATTGTGTGCAGATCCGTCTGTATACACACGTATCAAGGTGTCACATGGATATTTGTCATCTAGCACACTAAGTGTGGCTGCTGACCTTACAAGACTGCTCTGCATCTCACCATTCTGCACACCTTTCACTTCAGTCTGAATAGTTATTTGTGTATAATCTGCTTCTTTCCATGGTGTATGCTCTGGTACAGATGATAATGGAGTGACTACAGTTGGAAGGTCAGGTATCAGCTTACGCATACGCTTGGCATGGTGAATGAAGGTGCTTCTTTTAAGCCGGCTTAATGCCAAGTTATTGAATCTCTCCCTCAGGGGATGGCTTACAGAGCTAAGGAATTTCTCTCCCATGGTCATGACCTTTGTGTCTCTACGTTCCTTTAGCGCTTGAACACCAACTATTTTCTGCATTTCTACTATTGGTGTGGACCTCATGGCACCTGTGATAATCCGTAGTGACTGATTTTGAACCTTGTCTAGATTATGCAGCGTTGTGTTTGATGCTGTGCACCAAGATGTTGAGCCATATTCTAAATGTGGTAGAATACTTTGCTGATATACACTCTTGAGGATTCTTTCACTAGCTCCCCATGTGGTTCCACTTAATTTTCTTAATATGGCTAGTTTTCTTCTGGCTTTTGCTTCTGCACTGTTGATGTGTTGCTTCCAAGTCAGTTTTGAGTCAAGAGTCACTCCTAAGTAAGTGGGTTGGTTGTCCATCCTTAAGGATATTTCATTTACAAAGATCTTACCTGCTTTCTGTTTAGATGAGAGAGTTAACAGAGTGGTACTTGATTTCTCTGTGTTGATACTTACACACCATTTGTTTGTCCATGATGTCAAGATGTCTGCTGCTCTTTGGAGTCTCTGTGTAGCAAATGTCGCATATTCATCTGTACACCACATGACCAGATCATCTGCATACAGTGCCGCTTTGATTCCATAGGGAAGTTCCTTGACCAGGTCATTAATGAATACAAGGAATAGTGTAGGCGAAAGGACTCCTCCTTGTGGTACACCGTGTCGCTGAAGTACTTTCTGGCTTTTGTGACCATCCATTACTACTCTAGCTCTTCTATTGTATAAATAGGACTTTATCCAGTTGTACAGTCTTCCATTCACATTGCAGTTTCTTAGTTTCCACAGCAGACCTTTTTTCCATACTTTATCAAAGGCTTTCTTTAGGTCTATCCACGCTGCTAGTATAAGGTTTTTCTCTTGGAATGCATCCTCAATCTCTTGAGAGAGATAGGTCACTTGATCTTCCGTAATGTAGTACTGCCTAAATCCTGCTTGTTGTGGAACGAGGTTTTCACTTTCTAGGTACCATTTTAGCGTCAGGTCAATGATGCATTCCATCGTTTTGCATAGGCAGCTAGTGAGACTGATTGGCCTGTAGCTGGAAGCAGTATCACTGTTTTTCCCTGGCTTTAGCAGTGGTACCATGCTTGCTTCCTTCCATATTTGAGGTAACTTACCTGTGCTCCAGCACATATTGAAAATTGCTGCCATTCCCAGGTTCTTGATCATTTCATTGGACACTCCATATCGTCCTGGTGATTTCCTTGGTTTCAGTTTACTGACTGCTAGGTCTAACTCGCTGCGTGTGATTGGTACATCCATGACCTCCACTTTTCTGACTTGTTCCTCTTCTTTCTGTGGGTCAATGCACACTGCACGCTCTTTCTCTGGATGGATATCAATGTTGCAGTCCTGTGCAAACATGCGAGCAAAGTGATCTGCTACCTGCTTACCTGTAAGAGTTTTCCCATCCTCTATTAGTGTAATCTTTGTACTTCTTCCAGTACTCTCATCATTTAACTGTTTGATTAGTTTCCACAGTTTCAAAGTTTAGGGACTCTGTTTTCTCTCTCCAACTTTCCCGTCTGGCTTGTAGCTTGGCTCACTGAAATTTGGCCTTAGCATGTTGGTAATTATTGTGGTGTTCTTGGCATGGTCTATTTTCTGCTTGCTTTTGAGCTGCTTCCACATCATCATGGAGTTTTCCCAGCTCACTAGACCAGTATGGTTTATAGTCCCTGCGAGCTCCTCCAGGAATGGTTTCACGAGCGGCTTGAAGGATACAAGCATTGAATTCCTTCACTATGATGTTAATATCCTTATCTTCTATGGACAACTGTCCCACCAGGATACCTGTACGATGTCTGTACATTGTCCAGTTTGCTTTTTTATAGTTCCATGTGGGGAGAGGGCTACTGGTGTTAAGGAGTTCATTTTCTATTGTCAGGAAGACTGGTCGATGGTCGCTACCTCCAAGTTGTTTTCCAACTTCATGTGTAATGTTCCACTTCAGATCTGGAGAGTGGAATGCCAGATCTGGTGTTGAGGTTGTACACCAAGCCCTTGAATAAATTGTTGGGGGATCCATTGGCTGGTTGATCAGGATAAGTCCATTATCATCCTGCCAGCTCTCAACTTCCTCTCCTCTCTTGTCTATGTGATCATAGCCCCAGCTCTGGGAATGGCTGTTAAAATCGCCACAGACCATCAGTCTCTCTTTGTGTGGGATTGTTTCTAAAGCAAGTGGGCGGTCATTAGGACAGTAATAGTTAAAGAGGTGGAAATCTGTATTACTACTTTTTAGATGGATCATCTGATATTCGACTCCTTCCATGAACACTCCCACCTGACATGCGCTGATGTTATTCTTAACAGGTGTTGCGCTGATGTTAATCTTAACAAGTGTGAGTACTCCTCCTTTTCTTCTGTCCTGTCGGTCTGATCTAAAACACTGGTATCCTCTGATTTTAAAGGCGGCATCTTTGGTTAGGTGTGTCTCCTGTATGCAGCATATACTTACTCGCTCTGTAAAAAGTATGTTCTCTAGTTCCACCTTTTTGCTATAGTCATCTCTAACACTGCTGACATCTTCAGCATTCCACTGCATTATTTTAAGCTCTTGCTTTTTGGCTGTTTTCTTCCGTTGTATTTTTTGACCAGTAGCTCTACTCTCATGTCTCCTGACTCCACAAGACGAACTGAGAGGACCTCCAGTAGCATTGGGTGGACCCTTTCGAGGCAGGGGGCCCGGCACTGCACCTGCCTGGTTAGTCTTCACAGGGCGAGCACCATGTTTGAATACTGCAGATAGAGACATTCATTAGCGATAATGTGTGTTACCCTGATTTTTGCGATGCGCCTTTTGGCTGGGTAACTCCGACTTCAGCACCTTTCCTTGCTAGGGCAGACTGTGGTCTTGCTCGGACTGCCATGAAGACAGTGTGGCTGGCCTGGCCAAAACTTTGTTTTCCAGCTTCTGGTGGCTGTATGTAAGTCCCTTCTCCATGTCAGATGGTTTGGAGACAGTTCCACAAAGACACTCTGACTGTGAGATGAGGAATCTGATGAGTGCTTCAACGATATCCATTCCCTGCCACCTATGGTCTGCCCGTCCACCAACCTGACATTACATTTTACAAAAATTCCGTCCACCAACCTGACATTACATTTTACAAAAATAACAATTACAATTTGTGTTGACTGCTACAAGTTTCTGGGCTACAGAAGTAGGTCAGAGTTTTTAAGCAAACAGATCTATGTTCCCTGTCTCACAAACACTATGTTAAGATAAGTGTGCTCTTAACAAAGTTGTTCCCAGGGGGAACATTATGTTCTAATTTTCCCATTCTCAGAAAATGTCCTACAAATCTCGCTTGTCTGCCTCTGATCTTTGCTGTAATTTGCCTTTTAACTCCAGCCTCTCTTAAGACTTTTTTGTTGGTTTTCTTAGCTGTCCATGGTACCTTCAACATCCTTCTTATGAACTACATTTCCATGGCCTCCATTTCTTGTTGTACTCTCTTATTCATGGACCATGCTTCACATCCATAAAACAAAACTGATATCCAACCACCAGAAGCAAATCTGATTTTCTGGTTACAGCCATCAAACAATGTCACGCTGATGACAGAAGCCACCTAGCACTTGAGAACAGCTACAATCAGGATTATGGGATGCTGAACCATATGGTCTGAACTCGCAACTCAGCTACACCTTACATTCCCTCTTCTACAGTCACATTCCCTCTGCACTAAGTTCCACTCCTATTTCACTTGTAAAACATGATTCAGAATCTCCTCACAGCATCAGATTACAATCCCTCTACTCAAACTATAATCACTTGTTCCACCTTCTCCTGGCCAGATTACCAATGTATCACTCTCTCCCCTTTCCATGGTTCCCCCCCCCCCCATTTATGGCCCACCTATCACACATCACAAGTCTCCATTTAAACATTCTCTACATTCCACCATGAGCGCTTCTGATCACAGCCTCTTACAAGTCACAGCTTCTTACAAGTGAAGTACTCCATTCATTTTATTTTATTCTATTTTTTTCCATTCCTATTTTTTACATAGCATTCATGTGAATTTATATTTTTGTATTATTAAGACTCATGCTGAAATATCACAACTGTGTGCTCATTAAGTAATAAAGCTGTTCCTACTTTTCCCCTAGTTTATTTATTTTGTCCAATACAAAGAGGCTTCACTCACTTCAAAAATGAGCAGTAAAGCTTATTAGTGACAAAGATCATACACAAGCAACAGATCAGCATAAACATATAAAAATTCTGCCTCTTAAGGTTTCTTTTCAACAAAGCCAAGTTGATACATCAAATTTGATCACAGAATGCTCTGTCTCATCTATAGAAACTGTTTAAATCTAACCCAAAGTGTGGCCAATGCTCTTCCAAAACTGAGACCTGATCTTTTCAAGAAAAGCTTTTGATTCTGCTGCTCATCTTTGGAATACCCTCCCATCCTGTATAAAAAATATAAGCTATACTCCTTCCTACAACTACAAACTTTTCAAGTATTCAAACTAACTACATGCCTCCATGATTCATAAAATTTACATGCCATTTTCTATTCTTCTTACAGTCACTGAATTCAATTATTTATTTTGAATAGTACTGAAATGTTAGTTGGTAGATAGTCATCAGTGTGAGGCTGCCAGAATAGCTTTTTTTTAAAAATATGCATTTAGTTACTTTCTGCACTGGGTGCATGAATAAGAGTGAAACATAAATGTGTTTTATTTTATGTTTCTCAGCTTCAATGTTAATTATGTTTGTTATACATGCAGAACTGTTCCCCGATTAGTCACGCCAGTAAAATTATGTTAAAAATCATAATGGGTAGACTTTATAAGAAAATAGAAGAAGTCAATATGGTCCAAGCTGGTTTTAGGCAATGAAGAGGATCAAGAGATCATATATTCAATCTAAGATTAATAACAGAGAAATGCAGAGAGTTTAATGTGAATCTATATTTATCCTTTATAGACTATTCAAAGGCATTTGATTGTGTACAACACCAGAAACTTTGGGAAATAATGGAAAAAAGTGGGAATTCCAACACATTTGATACAGTTAACATCACTGCTGTATCTAGACCAACAGGCAGCAGTAAGAATAAATGGTGAACAACAACTTGGTTTGACATAAAACAAGGGGTCAGTCAGGAGTGCACATTGTTGCCTTACTTATTTAACTTGTATACTGAAAATATAATGAGGAATGTTAGAGAAGATGTAGATGAAAAATATTATGATGCCATAACAACTGGAGGTTATGAAATACCAGAGATCAGATATGTTGATGACATAGTATTACTGTCCACAACACAAAAAGGAATGGATAAACTAATTATGTCAGTTCGTAAGAATAGTGAAGAGCAAAATCTCTATCTTAATGCAAAGAAAACTAAATTGATGACAACTGACAAAAACAAATAAGGCAGCTGAAATATGCATCAATGAGGAAAAATTGGAAGAAATGGAGAGTTTTGAATATCTTGGATACAATGAGGGAAATTAAAAGGAGGACATCTATCGCTCTTCAAAAAGTAAAACAACTAAAGAATCTGTGGAGAGGAACAGACAGAACTACAAAAATAAGATTTTTAAAAGCATGCATCTTTCTCATTGCAACATATGCCTGTGAGACCTGGACACTTAACAAAACAGCTGAGAAACACATAAATGCCTTTGAATGTAAAAGCTACAGAAGAGTTCTTCAAATATCATGGACACAAAAAAGAACAAATATATCCATACTACAAGAACTTAATATTGAAAAAGGCTGGCTAGTAAAGAGGATTAAAGACAGAAAACTTAAATATTATTCTGGACACATTAAACGTCACACGAATTTAGAGAAGACTGTCTTGGAAGAGTACATAAAGGGAAAAAGAAAGAGAGGAAGACCAAGGCAAAGATGGCTGCAAGACATCGTTGATAATCTGCAAATGGATGCATCAGCAAGCAGGGCATCTTGCTTACAACCAAGAGGCTTACAGGAGAGCTGTTAGGATGGCAAAGTTCTGCAAAGGACATGCAAATGACTGACTGACTGATACCTGTAGCATATTTGTTGAATGTCTGGGACAGAGTGAAAGTTGTATGATAAAGGGCAGAATTTCAGATTGGCCTGCGTGTCCAATTCTTAACCCTAAGCAAAACAAAGATCAATCAATCAGTGTCTGCAGTGTTTACAAGTGTTGGGTAAAGAATCAATGAAGTAAAACAAACTGAAGTATCATTTAACATTTCATTCTTATTTGATTGGTATATCATTGTCCTTTTGGTACCAAAAAAAAAAAAAGATAAATGTAGTTTATGAAACTCTAACATTAACTTCCTCCGTGGTTTTTTTATCACTTTGCAAAACAATTAAAGATTCTTTTGCCTGGGAGATTGTTCGATGTAAAAAGGCTCATGATACTGGTGGAAACTTATAAAACTAGCTGGTGTTATTATTGTGATAGTAAGCAGTAGCCAAAAAATTGGAAATGATAGCTCTTTCAAATAATGCCATAAAAATAGATATAATGTTGGAGGATATTCTCAAGCAACTCATTTTTTATCTGAAAAAGTCTGGATAATTTTCTCTTCAAGCTGACAAATCCTTGGATGTGGGGGGGGGGGGGCCACGCCACAATGAATGACTTTCATCATTTACTGATGTTATCCTACAAGACTATAGGAATATGGGTTATAGTATGGTTACAAAATTTCAAGAACAAACAAAGACAGGTAAAAAGTACAGCACTGTTCACTATGCCATGACAGCACAGTTTTGAGATCTGGGCATAGGGTAAAGTTAAGAAAGTAGTCAGCTGACCGAGACATCTGAAGAATGGGCAGTGTACGGTGGATGTATGAAGATGGCTGGCTGGTGCATAATGTTGTGATGATGGTTATGTGTTGCAAGCAAAGTACACCTGAGAGAAGTATCACATCTATCAATGCAGTGTTATCATGTTTCATGAGAACTTGTTTATCATCAGTTTTCATCATCCTGCTTAAACAAATGTTCTGATCGACAGACACTGTTATCTGCCTTTGAGTATCCTGCATGGAGGGTGTCCTTGCAGTTATCATGCACATGGTAACAACTGACGAAGGACTTTACCTATTACTTTCCTCTACTATTTGATCACTTACATACAAGGAAATGAACACTTACACAGTCACTGCAGTCAGAGAAAGACTAAGTATACTTGAGGCCAAGTGTTACAAATATTTTTGTGAATCTGAACATTATAACAACTGAGACAACAACAGGTTCTGATGACAGCACAATCAGACAATAAAAGTATTCTGATGACAACAGAGTCAGACAACAAAAGGATTCTGATGACAACAGAGTCAGACAACAAAAGGATTATGATGACAACAGAGTCAGACAACAAAAGGATTATGATGACAACAGAGTCAGACAACAAAAGGATTATGATGACAACAGAGTCAGACAGCAAAAGGATTATGATGACAACAGAGTCAGACAATAAAAAATTCAGATGATAAGACAACAGGGTTAGACAACAATAGTGTCAGATAACAAACACGTTCTGATTACAAGACTGGACAACAGGGTCAAATGACAACAGGATTAACCAATATCAAAGCCTGATAACAACAGGTACAGATAACACAAGAATCGGATAACAACAGGCTCAAACAACAAAGTCAGAAAACAACAGGCTCAAACAACAAGGTCAGAAAACAGGCTCAAACAATAGAAATGAACTGTAGTGGATGAACTGTGTAGCACTGTATCTGGCAGTGAAAATGCAGTGGACACTATGAACTTTATTTGGTACAGACTCTAAATTAACACTTGTTAAGAACAATTTGATGAAACTGACTCAGAATATAAAAATGTATAAGTTCCTCTCATAAAATGAAGGGTCAGCACAAGATTCTCTCACAAAATGAAAGGTCTGCACACGTTTCTCTCTTAAAATGAAGAGTCAGCACAAAATTCTCTCACAAAATGAAAGCTCTGCACAAGTTTCTCTCATAAAATGAAGGGTCAGCACGAGATTCTCTCACAAAATGAAAGGTCAGCACAAGATTCTCTCACAAAATGAAAGGTCTGCACAAGTTTCTCTTATAAAATGAAAGGTCTGCACAAGATTCTCTCACAAAATGAAAGGTCTGCACAGGTTTCTCTCATAAAATGAGCAGCTCAAGAAAGAAGCAACATTCTGTGCAGACATGCAGTAAGACAGTTATCAAACTAAAACATTCAGCTGGATCAGAGCATGGTCTTCAGTGTGCTTTGTCAGAAAATATGATGCCCAACTTCAAGGAGCTTGCAGCAAGGTCACAAAAACAGGGAATCATTATCATCATCAGTCCTCTGTACTCCCAATGGAGCATAAGGCATCAATAAAGGTTCTCCAGTCATTCCTGTCTTGAGCAAGTTGGATAGCTCAAACCATGTTTTCAGCTTCCTTTAGTTCTTCTTGTTTTGTGTGTCTCCATGTTCCCAATGGCCTGCTCTTCTTTCTTTTCCCTTGAGGTGTCTAAGTCTCCAACCCAAGGTGGTATAGGGATGTCTCGTTCTTTCCATCTGTAGTAGTGGCCCAGACATTTGAATATTCATCTTTTCACCTCTTTAGTAATACATCAGGGAAGCCTTTGAGCAATTTGTGAGTTAAACTTTTACTGAATTTTATCTAAGGCTAGAATTTTATTTCTTGTGCTTGTATATAATTTATAACACCATCAATAACTGCATTTTCAACATAATTATAGTGTATATTTTTATGATACAATTCATGTATTTTAATTATAATTAATTAAATACAGTTTATTATCAATTTATTTGGTATTTTTATTCAGACTTCCTTCTACTTTCTGCTTACTTTATCGTCTTAAAAACTGCAAAAAAAATTATGTTTAAAATACACTTGTATGAAACAGTTTCATGTCACTTTTTTCTTTCCATATATGTTTTTATAAGCAAACAATTTTGTAATCAGTACAAAACTGGCATTTTAAAATAAGTTTCTTCTTCATGTTCTGAGTACTGTATAATATGATGAAAAATGTTGGGTTATTCGGAAAGTGACATTACACAGTGATCACAATAGGATATTTTTAAACCAGTACATGTGTACCTGTCTTTCACCTTGCATGAAGTATACTACTGTTCAAAAGTTAAGGGCCACTTGCTAAAACCTTTGCCTAAAAAATAATATGCAGCCAGTATCAGAAAACCCCCATGTGGTACCTGGGATCTGCAAAGAACAGGGCCACTGTACCCTACCACGTATGATTGTAAAAGGCAACTTTGAAGGGTTCGGCATAGGGCCAGCAACCCTAACTGGTAAAAAAAAAACATCAGACTGCTACAGAAACAGAAGCAAGGGAAAAAATAAATGCAGGTGGAAGGAGAAATGCTTATCAGGAAACTGAGCCCATGAAGGTTGTGGATGAAAGCCAGCCACTGAAAGTCCCCAGCCTGACTGCAGACCTCCTGGAACCTAAACACAATATGCAAATAGGCAGGTGGAATGTAAGAACACTAAATCAGACTGGAAAACTAGAACAAACCACCAAGGAAATGCACAGATACAAACTAGATATACTAGGAATACAAGAGACAAGATGGACAGGACAAGGCATAAGGAAATTAACAACACAGCACACAGAAGATACAATAATATGGTCAGGTAAAGAAGATCATCATGAAGGAGGAGTAGCATTGATTATAACAAAAGAAGCATCAAGAGCATTGCTGAAATAGACCCCTATAAATGAGAGATTATTATATGCACGCTTCAACTCAAGATTCATGAAACTGTCTATCATAGTTTGTTATGCACCAACAGAAGCAGCTGAAGAGGAATTAAAAGATTTTTACAACAGCCTTCAAGCTACAGTAGAAACAATACCCAAGCATGATATGCTACTCATCTTGGGCGACTTCAATGCAAAAGTAGGTGAGAGAAATGAAGATATAAGAAGAATCATGGGAAGAGAAGGAATCAGAGAAATAAATGAAAATGGAGTAAGACTGTGCAGTTTCTGTGAAGAAAACATGATAACCATCAGAGGGACAATTTTCCAACATAAAAACATCCACAAAGTGACTTGGAGGTCCCCAGATAAAAACACAGAAAACCACATACTTATAAACAACAAGTGGAAACGGTCACTACAAGATGAGAGACCAAGGAAAGGAGCAGATGTAGGAAGAGATCACAACCTTCTGGTAGCAAAAATAAAACTAAAATTAAGGAAAGCTAAAATCGGAGAACACAGAAAGGCATATTTTGATACAGCAAAACTGAAAGACCAGCAAACAAGGAATGAATTCTCAGTAGTACTTAAGAACACTTCAGTGTCCTACACGACGAAGCAGAAATGTCCATACTTGAGTTCAATAAACAATACAGGAAATGGCAAAAGAGGTGCTGGGATATCAGAAATGGAGAAATGAGAAATGAATAAGCAAGGCCACATAGGAAAAGATAGAGCAAAGAAAGGAAATCAAGAAAAAATTACTGAGCACCAAATCTCAAAGGCTAAAAGAACAAGTTTTAAGTAATGATGCACAAAACGACAAAGTGAAGGGATCATGCCGTCAAGATAAACGTCAATACTATGACAACTTAGCAGAAGCAGCAGAGAAAGCAGTATATGTAAATGACATGAAAACAATATACAAAATCACAAAGCAGATGACAGGTAACTTCAGCACAAGATGTGAAAGTGCAGTAAGGACACAAAATGAACAACTGGTCAATGGAGAAAGAGAAAAAATTGAAAGATGGAGGGAACACTTTAACACCCTAGTAAACAGAACACAAGCAGCACAAACAATAGACATACCTGAAGCAAAAACAGAACTAAATATCAATAAAGGACCAATAACAATAAATGAATTAAAGGAGGTGATAAAGAAGCTAAATTTAGACAGGGCACCAAGTGAAGATGAAGTGACAGCTGAGATGTTGAAAGCAGATGAAACAGAAACACCAAAGCAACTCTGCCGGATACTACAACAAATCTAGGATCTAGAAAAAGCCCCAGAGGAGTGGAAAACTGGCCTTATAGTAAAACCACCAAAGAAAGGTGACCTCAGAGATTGTGGGAACTGAAGAAGCATTACCCTACTACCACTCACCAGTAAAGTATTTTGCAGAATAATCATCAACAGAATTGTACCACCACTTGAGGGAAAACTTCAGAAAGAGCAGGCAGGATTTAGGAAAGGAAGATCATCCATAGACCACATATTTGTACTTAGACAAATATTAAACCAGGCAAATGAGTGGCATAGCACAACATATGCATTGTTTATAGATTTTGAGAAAACTTTTGACAGTGTCAACAGAGATGCACTGTGGAAAATCCTAAGATGGCATGGCCTCCCCCCTAAGATAGTGAATGTAATCAAAGCCCCATATGAGGGTTTTCAGTGCAAAATGATCTGTGGAGAACATACCTTCAGGAGCTTTAGGGTACAAACAGGAGTGAAGCAGGGATGTGTACTATTGCCAACATTATTTATCTTGGCAGTAGATTGGTTAATGAAGGAGGCAACATCAGACAAACGCAGAGAATTACAATGGACCCTTGACACAGTGCTGAAGGACCTTGACTTTGCAGACGATATCTGTCTACTATCAAGCAGCCACAAAGATATGCAAGATAAAATAAACAAGCTAACTCAGAATGCAAACAACATAGGACTAAAGATCAACGTAGGAAAGACAAAGTTAATGAAGCAAATTGTGAACAACAGAAATGTACTCAGAGTAGATAGCAAGTTAGTGGAGGAGGTCAATGAATTTGTATTTCTTGGAAGTAGAATAGTAGAAAATGGAGACAGCACATAGGACATCAACAGCAGACTTACTAGAGCAAACCAGGCTTTTGCAATGCTGTAGACTACATGGAAATCTAAAAAACTAAGTACGAAGACAAAAATCAGGATATTTAAGAGTAATGTTTTAAGTGTACTACTCTATGGAAGAGAATGCTGGAAAGTCACCAAAACCATAGAAAACAAGTTGAATTCTTTCCAAACTAAATGTTTATGAAGAATTAGAAAAATATTTTGGCCAAACACCATAAGAAATATCATCTTGTTGGCAGAAATGCAGATGAAGCCACTGACAGCAATTATTGAGGAAAGACGCTGGCGATGATTGGGACATGTGCTCCGAATGACTGACAAGTCACTACCAAAAGTGGCACTAAGATGGACACCACAGGGGAACAAAAGTAAGGGTAGACCAAAAGAGACATAGAGAAGAACAACAACAGAGAGGATGTCAAGCAACAGAAGGCTCACCTGGGCAAGAGTGGGAAAAAAAAGGAAAAAGACAGGCATTTGTAGAAAACCCTTGTGGAACCCCCATGTGCCCTGGGCACTTAAGGTTGAGAGAGAGAATATCAGAAAAATTAATATTAGAATTAACTGCATCTAAAATGCAACAAAGTCATACAACTTTTATGTAAATGAGATGATCCATACAAAAGTTATAAGCCTGAGAAGTCATTCACTCATCATCATAAAAGTCACAAGATAAGTACTGTTACAGTTGATTTGTCAAAATCTAGTATAATCACTATTTACGGCCATACATTTGATATATCTTTGATGTATGGAGTCCACAAGCATTCTAAGAACATCCTGTGAAATAGTCTGCCACTCTTGATAAAGAAAACAGAGTTAGGTGTGCAATATCAACTGACGGAGAGTGGTTGATACTCTCTACCCAATATCCACTATTCAAAGACATTTGATTGTGTACAATACCATAAACTTTGGGAAATAATGGGAAAAATGGGATTTCCAACAAATGTGATACAATTAATATCACTGCTGTATCTAGACCAACAGGCAGCAGTAAGAATAAATGGTAAAGTAAGAGAACACACTTCTGTAGGATTAGACTTCGAAAAAATCGTAGACAAAGCACTTCGGCGAGATGTGAGAGAAAGAAAAATCACAAGAGAATTACCTGGGATTTGAACACTGACTCCGGTAGGACAAGCTGCCACAAGAGAACAGCGTACTAATGAACGGAGCCAACTAGCACCTCCAAAAAAATGTGTTTTACTGGCATAGTCATTAGTACTGTTCAGTAGACGCAAGGGATCATGACACCCGGAAAGAAATAAGGTTGTGACACAGAAATTCCATAGCTTATTTATAAAAAAACTGTTCCTGAAACTATTGCTGAAACTAATTTCATGTAATAAGTATTCATTTGTTTGTTATTGGTTGTTCAAGTATGCACCAGACATGGCAGGAAACCGTATGTTTGTCTAAAAATGTGTACCTGCTAGAGAGACTGAATCTAAGCTACATGTTCTAGTGCAGTAAGACTCCTCTGGGGCATGGTTTTTGCAACTTTTATCACTAATTTTAACATGAATGAAAGTGACATCTGTTCAGTAAGAATCCCTGCTGCACTTGCTTCATGAATCAGCATGATTTTCTGCATGGTTGGCAGAACACATGAATCCTACCTTAAATTTTCAATTAACATTGTTTTTACCCTCACTCTTATTAGTTTTCTCACTCCAACACTTTTTACACTACACCACTCTTATTAGTTTTCTCACCCCAACACTTTCTATACCACACCACTCTTATTAGTTTTCTCACCCCAACACTTTCTATACCACACCACTCTTATTAGTTTTCTCACCAAAACACTTTCTATACCACATCACTCTTATTAGTTTTCTCATCCCAACACTTTCTATACCACACCACTCTTATTAGTTTTCTCACCCCAACACTTGCTATACCACACCACTCTTATTAGTTTTCTCACCCCAACACTTTCTATACCACACCACTCTTATTAGTTTTCTCACCCCAACACTTTCTATACCACACCACTCTTATTAGTTTCCTCACCCCAACACTTTCTATACCACACCACTCATTAGTTTTCTCACCCCAACACTTTCTATACCACACCACTCATTAGTTTTCTCACCCCAACACTTTCTACACCACACCACTCTTATTAGTTTTCTCACCCCAACACTTTCTACACCACACCACTCTTATTAGTTTTCTCACCGCAACACTTTCTATACCACACCACTCTTATTAGTTTTCTCATCCCAACACTTTCTATACCACACCACTCTTATTAGTTTTCTCACCCCAACACCACTATACCACTCATTAGTTTTCTCACATCAACACTTTCTACACTTCACAAACCAAATATGAATATTTTCTTATTTGAATGCATCATACATGAAAGGCTACCCTTTTTTTTCTTATCTTTATTTTCTTCTTCCTGTTCCTGTATTTTTTTTATGAATTAGAAATAATGAATGTCAAAGTATCATAACTGTTAGTGAATAAAGTCGCTCCTAATATTTGAAAAATGACTTGTCTAATAAACAAGATTCTACAATAAGAAGTTTTAGAATAACTGGATCATAAAAGATTGAATGTACAATTTCATTAACACTTTTTCTCTAGCCTTGTGTGCAATTAAGTACAACATTGAAACCCATCGATTTAATTTTTCCAACAGGCAATGCTAGACTCTTAACAAATGAAGAACCTCAAGAGAAACACTTCATGTAAAGACGAAATGATGAAGAACTAACATTCAGTAATAAAATGTTTTGCTTAAGAAATCTGCTTAAGTTATCCTTGACTTTCATAACTATGACCAATCTTAACTTTATCAGGGACTAAACCTTGACTTCCCTAACTAGGATCAAACTTAACTTTATCATGAACTAAACCTTGACTTTCCTAACTAGGATCAAACTTAACTTTATCATGAACTAAACCTTGACTTTCCTAACTAGGATCAAACTTAACTTTATCATAGACTAAACCTTGACTTTCCTAACTAGGATCAAACTTAACTTTATCATGAACTAAACCTTGACTTTCCTAACTAGGATCAAACTTAACTTTATCATGGACTAAACCTTGACTTTCCTAACTAGGATCAAACTTAACTTTATCATGGACTAAACCTTGGCATCTAACTAGGATCAAACTTAACTTTATCATAGACTAAACCTTGGCTTCTAACTAGGACCAAACTTAACTTTATCATAGACTAAACCTTGGCTTCTAACTAGGACCAAACTTAACTTTATCATAGACTAAACCTTGGCTTCTAACTAGGACCAAATTTAACTTTATCATAGACTAAACCTTAACTTCTCAAACTCAGGATCAAGCTCGAACTTGCAACCCGAAACAATTTATGAACGCAAATTAGACATCGCATTTGAAACATATTAGTTACTTCTTGTTATCATCTTGTAATGAATGGAAGTGTCTAATATTTTACACATATTCATTGTAATCGGTAAGCAAAGTTACCTCAAATCATTACAAATATGAAGCTCATTAAAATTGACCAGATCAAAGTATCTTCCACTACCGCCATGAGCAGACGTCAATGAGCCAGCATGGCCAGATTTTTTTAACATTGTGTTCCATATTTATTTTTAACATTTTAGAAGTTTAAAGGGCCGAAACGCTTGCCTCATGAGAGGTACTTCTCTGACTATCAAGTTCTGTTGTTTTGCTCTCTATAAAAGAGTTTACTGTCTATATCAGAGAACAGCTTTGTCCACACACATTTGTAATATTTCGTAGTTTGCCTACTTATCTGAAGGACACTAATCATGCTCTCAAAATGTATAAACTAGAAAAAAAAAAAAAGTAGGAACAGCATAATTTTACTTAACGAGTACACAGTTGTGATGTTCCAGCGTGAGCTTAATCATACAAAAAACACACACAGAACAAAGAAAGAGAGAGAGGAGATAAAGTATAAATTCACATGAATGCTATGTTAAAAAAAATAAAATGAATAGAGAACTTAGTTGTAACTTGTAAGAAGCTGTAGCTTGTCCGGCGCTGTGTGAGAAATGCGCATGGCGGAGTGTAGAGAATATTTAAATGGAGACTTGTGGTGTATGATAGGTGGGTTGTAACTGAAGGTGGTGGGTGGGGAAACCGTGGTTGGGGGAGAGAGAGAGTGATACAATGGTAATCTGCCTGGGAGAAGATGAAATAGGTGATTATGGTTGGGGTAGAGGGGTTGTAATGTGATGCTGTGAGGAGGTTCTGAACTATGTGTAACAAGTGAGAAGGGAGTGGATCTTAGTGGGGAGGGATTATGATTGTGGAGGAGGAGAGTGTTAGGTGTAGCTGAATAACGAGTTCAAATCATCTGGTTCCGGAATCCCATATTCCTGAATGTAGCTGTTCTCAAGCGCTAGGCGGCTTCTGTCAGTGTGATATTGTTTGATGGCTATTACCAGAAGGTCAGGTTTGCCTCTGTGGTTAGGGCCATTGAAATGATTCATGACTGGTTTGAAGCATGATGAATGATATCGTACAGATGTTTCTGCATACGGTCCCCTAATCTGAGGCCAGTTTCACCAATATAAGTTATATCTTATATTTTATATCCTTCTCGTGCCGTTAAACGTCACATAGGGCTTGCAAAGTAGTTTGCCAATTTTCCCTGTCTTCAGGGAGTCTTTCAACCTCATCAGAGGATGTTATGCCTGTTAATTTGGCCTCTTCAGAGTTTCACGCGCTCTACCTCTTTTGCTTTGGCCTGTTGTGTTCCACTTCATAGCGTGTTTTGGGATTCTCTGATCATTTCTTCTCATCAAGTGACCAGCATATGTTCATCTCCTTTTCCTGATCACCCATGAGACTGGTTGTTGTTCAGTCATCTGTCTTATCTCTGCATTGTTCTTGAATTCGTTCCACTTGATGCCGAGTATTTTCCTTGGGCATTTGTTTTCAAAAGAGTCTAATTTCTTTTCTATTTCTTTAGTTGTTTTCCAGCTTTCGCGTGCATAAATGAGGGTGGATATTACATTTGAATTGAATAGTCTTAACTTGGTTTTTGTACTTATAACTTTTGAATTCCATATGTTCTCAAGATTCTTGAAGATTGATGCTGCTTTTGCAATTCTGATTCTAACTTCCTTTCTGGTGTCACCATCCTGGTCTATGTAGCTGCCAATGTATGCAAATTGATTGACTACTTCAATATCTGTCCCTTCTATGTATAATTTTCTATTTTGATTAATGGGAATTTTCATTATTTTTGTTTTGTCCTTGTTAATTTCAAGTCCTATTTTGCTAGCCAGTGAAGACAGGCTATCTGTTTTTTCTTGCATGGAATTCACATTGTTACTGATAAGAGTTATGTCATCAGCAAAATCAAGATCTTCTAGTTGGGTCCCATGTACCCAGTCAATACCTGTGTTACCTGTACAGAATTTTTTCATTATGAGGTCTATTGTAATCCCAAAAAGTAAAGGAGACAGTATATATCCTTGTTTCACACCTGTTTCAATATGGAACAATTCACTCATTCCTTCTTCTGTCTTGCCTGCACAAACATATCCATTGTAGAAGTCCTTAATGATGTTGACAATTTTAGATGGTATTCCATATAGACTTAAAATTCTCCATAATGAATCTCTGTATATGCTATCATTATACACTCATACACTTTATTGTGTGTTACTAATCATGTTCTCACTACTTTTGAGACTCTTACCTTCTTGCTTGATCACACGTACCGTATCTTCACCTTGGGTGTAGTTTCCTTGTGCACATCCATTCCTCATGACCAGTGACTTCAGGTTTGTCGAATTCTTTTTTAATTTAAGACACGTAGTTCCGTGACTGGGATTAGAAAACAAACAAATGACATGTATTTATTGGTCTTCAAAATAATTGCAACCCTCACAACATGGCGGAGTGTAGAGAATATTTAAATGGAGACTTGTGGTGTATGATAGGTGGGTTGTAACTGAAGGTGGTGGGTGGGGAAACCGTGGTTGGGGGAGAGAGAGAGTGATACAATGGTAATCTGCCTGGGAGAAGATGAAATAGGTGATTATGGTTGGGGTAGAGGGGTTGTAATGTGATGCTGTGAGGAGGTTCTGAACTATGTGTAACAAGTGAGAAGGGAGTGGATCTTAGTGGGGAGGGATTATGATTGTGGAGGAGGAGAGTGTTAGGTGTAGCTGAATAACGAGTTCAAACCATGTGGTTCCGGAATCCCATATTCCTGAATGTAGCTGTTCTCAAGCGCTAGGCGGCTTCTGTCAGTGTGATATTGTTTGATGGCTATTACCAGAAGGTCAGGTTTGCCTCTGTGGTTAGGGCCATTGAAATGATTCATGACTGGTTTGAAGCATGATGAATGATATCGTACAGATGTTTCTGCATACGGTCCCCTAATCTGAGGCCAGTTTCACCAATATAAGTTATATCTTATATTTTATATCCTTCTCGTGCCGTTAAACGTCACATAGGGCTTGCAAAGTAGTTTGCCAATTTTCCCTGTCTTCAGGGAGTCTTTCAACCTCATCAGAGGATGTTATGCCTGTTAATTTGGCCTCTTCAGAGTTTCACGCGCTCTACCTCTTTTGCTTTGGCCTGTTGTGTTCCACTTCATAGCGTGTTTTGGGATTCTCTGATCATTTCTTCTCATCAAGTGACCAGCATATGTTCATCTCCTTTTCCTGATCACCCATGAGACTGGTTGTTGTTCAGTCATCTGTCTTATCTCTGCATTGTTCTTGAATTCGTTCCACTTGATGCCGAGTATTTTCCTTAGGCATTTGTTTTCAAAAGAGTCTAATTTCTTTTCTATTTCTTTAGTTGTTTTCCAGCTTTCGCGTGCATAAATGAGGGTGGATATTACATTTGAATTGAATAGTCTTAACTTGGTTTTTGTACTTATAACTTTTGAATTCCATATGTTCTCAAGATTCTTGAAGATTGATGCTGCTTTTGCAATTCTGATTCTAACTTCCTTTCTGGTGTCACCATCCTGGTCTATGTAGCTGCCAATGTATGCAAATTGATTGACTACTTCAATATCTGTCCCTTCTATGTATAATTTTCCATTTTGATTAATGGGAATTTTCATTATTTTTGTTTTGTCCTTGTTAATTTCAAGTCCTATTTTGCTAGCCAGTGAAGACAGGCTATCTGTTTTTTCTTGCATGGAATTCACATTGTTACTGATAAGAGTTATGTCATCAGCAAAATCAAGATCTTCTAGTTGGGTCCCATGTACCCAGTCAATACCTGTGTTACCTGTACAGAATTTTTTCATTATGAGGTCTATTGTAATCCCAAAAAGTAAAGGAGACAGTATATATCCTTGTTTCACACCTGTTTCAATATGGAACAATTCACTCATTCCTTCTTCTGTCTTGCCTGCACAAACATATCCATTGTAGAAGTCCTTAATGATGTTGACAATTTTAGATGGTATTCCATATAGACTTAAAATTCTCCATAATGAATCTCTGTATATGCTATCATTATACACTCATACACTTTATTGTGTGTTACTAATCATGTTCTCACTACTTTTGAGACTCTTACCTTCTTGCTTGATCACACGTACCGTATCTTCACCTTGGGTGTAGTTTCCTTGTGCACATCCATTCCTCATGACCAGTGACTTCAGGTTTGTCGAATTCTTTTTTAATTTAAGACACGTAGTTCCGTGACTGGGATTAGAAAACAAACAAATGACATGTATTTATTGGTCTTCAAAATAATTGCAACCCTCACAACACATTTCTGGCAACCCTCACAACACACTTCTGGCAACCCTCACAACACACTTCTGGCAACCCTCACAACACACTTCTGGCAACCCTCACAACACACTTCTGGCAACTCTCACAACACACTTCTGGTAACCCTCACAACATACTTTTGGTAACGTTCATAGAGCTTCTGGAAACTTCAGCAAAGGCCTCTTTAGGAATCGATGGCAGAACCGCTGTCACACGTTCTTGGATTGCAAAACGTGCACATTTCGTGACGCTTTTCAGGCGGGGAAACAGAAAGAAGTCCCCAGGCACCAGATATGGGGAGTACGGTGGATGATCGAGAACACGTACGCCACACACGCATGGCTATCTCTTGTACTCCTCTTCACTGTCTACTATAAACCCACTAACTACTATGGCTATCTCTTGTACTCCTCTTCACTGTCTACTATAAACCCACTAACTACCATGGCTATCTCTTGTACTCCTCTTCACTGTCTACTATAAACCCACTAACTACTATGGCTATCTCTTGTACTCCTCTTCACTGTCTACTATAAACCCACTAACTACTATGGCTATCTCTTGTACTCCTCTTCACTGTCTACTATAAACCCACTAACTACCATGGCTGTCTCTTGTACTCCTCTTCACTGTCTACTATAAACCCACTAACTACCATGGCTGTCTCTTGTACTCCTCTTCACTGTCTACTATAAACCCACTACCATGGCTATCTCTTGTACTCCTCTTCACTGTCTACTATAAACCCACTAACTACCATGGCTATCTCTTGTACTCCTCTTCACTGTCTACTATAAACCCACTAACTACCATGGCTATCTCTTGTACTCCTCTTCACTGTCTACTATAAACCCACTAACTACCATGGCTATCTCTTGTACTCCTCTTCACTGTCTACTATAAACCCACTAACTACCATGGCTATCTCTTGTACTCCTCTTCACTGTCTACTATAAACCCACTAACTACCATGGCTATCTCTTGTACTCCTCTTCACTGTCTACTATAAACCCACTAACTACCATGGCTATCTCTTGTACTCCTCTTCACTGTCTACTATAAACCCACTAACTACCATGGCTATCTCTTGTACTCCTCTTCACTGTCTACTATAAACCCACTAACTACCATGGCTATCTCTTGTACTCCTCTTCACTGTCTACTATAAACCCACTAACTACCATGGCTATCTCTTGTACTCCTCTTCACTGTCTACTATAAACCCACTAACTACCATGGCTATCTCTTGTACTCCTCTTCACTGTCTACTATAAACCCACTAACTACCATGGCTATCTCTTGTACTCCTCTTCACTGTCTACTATAAACCCACTAACTACCATGGCTATCTCTTGTACTCCTCTTCACTGTCTACTATAAACCCACTAACTACCATGGCTATCTCTTGTACTCCTCTTCACTGTCTACTATAAACCCACTAACTACCATGGCTATCTCTTGTACTCCTCTTCACTGTCTACTATAAACCCACTAACTACCATGGCTATCTCTTGTACTCCTCTTCACTGTCTACTATAAACCCACTAACTACCATGGCTATCTCTTGTACTCCTCTTCACTGTCTACTATAAACCCACTAACTACCATGGCTATCTCTTGTACTCCTCTTCACTGTCTACTATAAACCCACTAACTACCATGGCTATCTCTTGTACTCCTCTTCACTGTCTACTATAAACCCACTAACTACCATGGCTATCTCTTGTACTCCTCTTCACTGTCTACTATAAACCCACTAACTACCATTGCTATCTCTTGTACTACTCTTCACTGTCTACTATAAACCCACTAACTACCATGGCTATCTCTTGTACTCCTCTTCACTGTCTACTATAAACCCACTAACTACCATGGCTATCTCTTTTAATCCTCCTCACACCCCAGATCGCACACACGGATCGCACAGTGCGCAAGAGCGTTATCGTGAAGCAACATCCAATGTCCGGTCCTGTGCAACTCTGGACGAACGCGGCGAATGCGTCCTAGTAACCGTTTCAAGATTCCCCCATAGAATGTGGTGTTCACGGATCCCACTGTTGTCGAAGAAAGCAGCCAACAATGTCTCAACCATGGACTCTTGCAGGCGACTCTTTTTGGGTAGCTGGGAACACGGTGAGAGGCATTCCATCGATTGCCGCTTGGAATCCAGATCGAACGTATATTGCCAGGTCTCATTCCCTGTGTCGATGGTTCATAGAAATAATGGATTCTGGTCACACATGATCCTGGTTACATGGTAGTTAAATCTCCAGAGGTTTCCATTCTTTTTGCTTTCTGTTCGTCTGTCAGCTTGTGCGGTACAAACTGGAAACAGATCTTCCGCTTACCCAAATCTTCGCGCATGTTGGTGCTCACCGTGTCTTTGCTAATGCCCAATTCCTTTGCGTCAATTGTAGAGTCAGTCGCCGATCTTGAGCCAGTATTTGTCGCACCCGCTCCATCATGTCTGTGCTTCTGCTTGTCGACAGCCGACCCGAACGTGTCTTACCCTCGATCGTTTCTTTCCTGCCGTGAAAGCGTTTGAATCAGTCGTAAATATATTTTCTGCGCACAGTTTTCGCCCCGTACATTTGCACCAACATTTCTTGCGTCTCCGTCGGGGTTTCCTCCAATTTGTAGCAGAACTTGATGTTCATTCCTTGCTCCATTGCACTGTGACCGTACCTCCCACACTGACTACTTTTGACTGTCCGCAAGTTACCAGTCGGTCATATGTGCTCCATGCTAGGTGGCGCTTTTCGACGTGTCTCTGGATAGCTATGTGCATGGCCAAGTACCTGACTTATGTTGCCGTTGAGATATCGGACCATTCACCAAACTTATATATATATATATATATATATATATAATATTTAATATATATATAATATATATTTACTATTTAAAAAAAAAGAAACCCAACACTGCTGTAGTCGTAATGAACACCAAAATTCAAATGTGTATCAAAATTTTATTTTACGGAATTAATGTTTCAATCTTGGCATGAAGAAACTTTAAGACTTTAACAATGAAATGATGTTCATTAAATTTGGTTTGGATGTTTATTCTTTGCCACTGAGGCTTCCATTTCAGTAAGGTGTATGACCTCCTCTGGCTTGTATCAGAGAACGACATATCCTTGACATGCATGGGATTAGACGTTGGATCTGTTGTTGTGAAATTGCTGCCCACAGTGCAAGAAACAACTATAAGAGACTGGTTGGCGCCAGATCTCGCTGGCGGACTTGCCTGTTGAGTTCATCTCATAAGTGTTCTATTGGGTTCATGTCTGATGACATAGATGGTCATGGAATGGTCTGGACGTTGTTGGCAGCGAGGAACTTGGTGGTGAGTTGTGCCACATGAGGTCGAGCGTTATCCTTCTGAAAAGTCGACCCTGGTGCAGCCAGAAGTGGAAGGATGTGAGGACGAAGAATTTCGGCGACGTATCGTTGGCCATTCAGGCGTCCTTCAATTTGCACCAGGTCACTTCTTCCCATGAAGTTGAATGTCCCCACATACCAGTACACTTCCACCACCATGATGAAAAACCTCATCCACGCAGTTCTGGGCGTAGAGCTCAGGGACTCTGTGGTAAACTCATCTCCGTCTATCGTGTCACTGGAGCAGAAAGAATTATTCATCACTAAACCAAACCCTTCTCCATTCATTCACAACGGTCCATTCACGATGCTGGTTCGCCCATTACAGTCGGTTCTGGCAATGCCGGTCCGTAAGAACAGGACCTCTGTAGGGTTTTCTAGCCCAAAGACCAGCGTCGTGCAGCCGGTTCCTGACCGTTTGATTTGAAATTCAACGAGCTGCTGTCATTGACTGGACTGTTGAGGACGCAGATGCAAATCCATTCCTGAGATGACGCAGTGTATGAAACGGTCTTTAGCAGGAGTTGTGACTATGGGTCTTCCACTGTGCGGCCGGTCTGTAACTGAGCCAGTTTCATGAAATCGTCTTCAAAGGCGACTAATGGTGCTTCTAACCACATTAAATTGTCTGGCCACTACACTTTGTGACTGTCCAGTCTGTAAACGTCCAATGATGATGATTCGTTGTTCTGTAGTGAGATGAGCCATACTTGCGCATTGCATTCTCAAATGAATTGATTTGAGGAGCGTCAATCTTTTATAATCATTCAATAACATGGTCAGTGAGTTTTGTGTTCTGTAAGTTTCATGGGATTCTCGTGAACCTGTCATGAGTTATTGTTAAAAATGCTGTTTTAACTAGTGCCGCTTTTCTGTGCTCATGAATCATCTGCTGAGTACAATTCAGGTCACCATGTGAAGTTGATGTACAATTGAATGTTTCAGGCAATTTGCCCTTGTCTGGTCAGCAAACTTCAATTTAAATCGCAACATCGTATTTGTTGCGTTTCTTTGTTTTTTAACATATATATATATATATATATATATATATATATATATATATATATATAACTCAGCACCAACATCGTATATTTTACTTCAGTCTACAATAAACCACTGACTCTCATGGCTATCTCTTGTATCCCTCCTCTCACCTCAGATCGTGCAATGACTCCTTTCTCTCATCTTCTTAGGTTGTGACCTCTGTGTGCTGAAGATCTTAATTTCCGTGATCAAGCCCACAGGGTGCTGGATTTTTTTTTATCCGGAACAAGTTCCCACTTGGTCCTTCAACCGCATCAGTCACATCTGGCGACAGCAAGCTCTAACTCCTGAACCACCTTGCAGCTCGAACAGAGTAAAACTTATGTAGCCCCCCCCCCTCCACAGTGTTGGTGGTTAAGGACATCTTGCTTCCACATCTCCTCCAGACCGAGCCTGACACACGTGAAGTTTTTGTGGGACCTCCGCTGGTAGCGTACAGAGAGGATAAGAACCTCAAGGACCTATTAGTTGGAAGTCGCCTCAAGTCAGCGGATACGCCTTTCTCTGGTACCAAACGTTGCCATCGTCGCAGATGCAATACTTGTCCGTTTGTTGTTCAGACAAATCATGTTTCATTTACAAAGTTCAGTCAGTTCTGGAGGGCTTTACCTACACTTTTCGCAACGCTATTTATGGCATAATGTGCAAGCATTATGATATGGAGTATATAGAGAGACTGGCTTATGCTTAGGAGATCGGTTTCGTCAGCATCTGAACGACATATCCAAAAGGGCACTAACACCCGTCGCCAAGCACTTCTGCCAAAGAGACCATCAAGAAAAACTGGGACATTTCTCTAACTTCAGTCTACTCTTGTTCTTCTGATGAATGATCTCGGAAAGCTCTGGAACACGCGTTATTTTCCAAAATGGGGGTCTCTACGCAGCTGAAATGAACAATAGTCTCAAATTTTTAAAATTACTTTACATGTCCACCTTGTTGCTACCTGTTTCTATTTCTGCTACTCATTCCCAATATTCTTGTCTTAATCCCACTCCCTTCGCTGCATTTGTTCATTCTTGCCGGAGGCGATTTATGCTTTATTTTTCAGCCCTTTCTATCCTTCATCTCTAGTAGGCTTTGTTAGCTCCCTTGTCTAGGCAGTCTTGTCCTCTCGTTGTCCTCTGTTCTTCTAAGCCCTCCTCCATTCATCCCTCCTCATACTGCCTTCTCACTCTTTTGTCATCTGTACCATCTGGGAGGTTTTGTTTGGGCCTTAGATATCAACTCAGGCAAGCTATGGCTATTTGTGGCATAACCTCATGTTGTCTACCATATTATACCCTTTGTGATCACCCCTTTATAACAGTTATCAGCCAATCGCCGAGTTCCACTTTGTGCTCTACTATGTCTATCTGGACGCAGTTTATGCCCGACTTTCTTACTAGGAGGAGATCAAAAGGCTAAATGTATATTTTTCATCCATTTTTCGTGATTTTATATGCTGTGGTTTTTTTTTTGTATGTGATTCTTGAAAAAGGTTTTTGCCGAAATATTGCATTGTTATATAATCTTCATTTGTATATACTCATCTTGCTTTTTGCAATTTTTGTTTCTCCCAATTTTCCTCACCTTTTCTATCTGTTTGTAAAACATCCATCTACTTTCCTCAACAAGTTTTGCAGCAGTTGTCATTTCTTTTATGTCTAATATTTCGTGTACGTCTTCCTCATGTAAACACAAAACACTGCTTTGTGTATATTTATATATTTAGATTTATATACAAGATCTTACTTGATAAACAGCCTTTGAAACAAGTGATCCATTGCAAACACCCAAGTAGTACAATATCATTCATTCATTCAGCTTTTCTGAGCCATTGCGGTTTCCTGTTGCAGACAAGACTTGTCTCTATTCCTCTCTGTTTTTAGTCTTCTCCTGCCAGTTGTCTCTATTCCTCTCTGTTTTTAGTCTTCTCCTGCCAGTTGTCTCTATTCCTCTCTGTTTTTAGTTTTCTCCTGCCAGTTGTCTCTATTCCTCTCTGTTTTTAATCTTCTCCTGCCAGTTGTCTCTATTCCTCTCTGTTTTTAGTCTTCTCCTGCCAGTTGTCTCTATTCCTCTCTGTTTTTAATCTTCTCCTGCCAGTTGTCTCTATTCCTCTCTGTTTTTAGTCTTCTCCTGCCAGTTGTCTCTATTCTTGTCTGTTTTTAGTCTTCTCCTGCCAGTTGTCCACTGTGAGGGCTCTTAGTTCTTATTGGAAGTTGTCAGGCCACCATTGTCTCGATCTACCTCGTGGTTGTTCTTCATTAATCACTTCTGTATAAGCCTTTATTGTCTGTCTGTTCTTGTCAATCCTATTGAAGTATCCGAGCCTATCTCAGCCTATTTTTCATAATGGTAGTTATAAATGGAGACTGGAATAGCGTGTGGATTTCCTTTTTATTTCTAACTGTCCATTCTTGTGAAAACTTTACGCTGAAATTGAGAACAGACGCAATAAAGAAAATTAGATCACGTAACAAACTATACCTTTACTGAACAACAAATACATCACAATAAAAGCCCAAAAAATCACTGTACAACACAGTTTTTCTCCAAACTCTTTGATGTCAATGTCAGACATGTACACTAACAACTAAAAACAAAAGGAAAATCATCACGATATGAAATCAGTTGTTCGAGGACAGTATAGCACAGAAAATATCCAGGCAAAAGAATTGTAGGAAACAAAGGGAGAGGCCGCCCACGAAAGAGGGTGGGGTGGGGGGGTCGTTTACTTGTTCAGAAGTGATTTCATTCCAGTCAGGACATTCGTTTATCCGCTAGGTCACTCGTTTATCCGCTAGGTCGCCCGTTTATCTCATAACGGATGTCATAGTCAGCATGGACACTCTAAGCTTCTCAGAACTGATGTCACAGTCAGCATAGACACTCCAAGCTTCTCAGAACTGATGTCACAGTCACCATGGACACTCCAAGCTTCTCAGAACTGATGTCACAGTCACCATGGACACTCCAAGCTTTTCAGAACTGATGTCACAGTCAGCATAGACACTCCAAGCTTCTCAGAACTGATGTCACAGTCACCATGGACACTCCAAGCTTTTCAGAACTGATGTCACAGTCAGCATAGACACTTCAAGCTTCTCGGAAAGGATGTCATAGTCAGCATGGACACTCCAAGCTTTTCAGAACTGATATCACAGTCACCATGGACACTCCAAGCTTCTCAGAACTGATGTCACAGTCAGCATGGACACTCCAAGCTTCTCAGAACTGATATCACAGTCACCATGGACACTCCAAGCTTTTCAGAACTGATGTCACAGTCAGCATAGACACTCCAAGCTTTTCAGAACTGATGTCACAGTCAGCATAGACACTCTAAGCTTTTCAGAATTGATGTCACAGTCACCATGGACACTCCAAGCTTCTGAGAACTGATGTCACAGTCAGCATGGACACTCCAAGCTTCTCAGAACTGATGTCACAGTCACCATGGACACTCCAAGCTTCTGAGAACTGATGTCACAGTCACCATGGACACTCCAAGCTTCTCAGAAAGGATGTCACAGTCAGCATAGACACTCAAAGCTTCTCAGAACTGATGTCAGAGTCAGCATAGACACTCCATGCTTCTCAAAACGGATATCAGAGTCAGCATAGACATTCCAAGCTCCTGCGCCAGTTTCCATACTAGATATTCTCCTAGAATTGTGCCCTTGGCAGAAACCGTCTGACCTAATTCTTTTGCGATTTCCAACTGCTAAGATAGTTTTAATGTACGCGACAACGCATGCTATTTTCACGGAAACAAATCTCTAGCCCTTCTACTTGGATTCAAATCCGCGACCTCCAACATCAGAGGCGAATATCTGACCATGGGAGAGTGCAGTCCCCGGTGTAAGGAGGAAGTGACAAAACTCTGAAATATTCCATGATATGGAGCAAATCGCTTGGCTCTGTGAAGGCTCTGAAATATTCCATGATATGGAACAAATTGCTTGGCTCTGTGAAGACGTTTATTTGTCCCCTCAGTGCTGGAATTTATATGAGGGAAGAGACAAGTTTTATATATTTCTAATCCAAAATTAAAAACAAATAAATTAAATTATAGCAAAGATCAGAGGCAGACAAGAGAGCTTTGTAGGACATTTTCTGAGAAGAGTAAATCTGGAACACACTGTGGCAACTGGAAAAATTGAGGGAAGAAGAGACAGACGAAGACAGAAAGAGAAGTTATTGGATGAGCTGTCAGTTTGTCTAGGTAGAAAGTCACCGGTGGATCTCATAATCAAGTTTAAAGACAGGAAATTGTGGGGAGAAATGATCGCCTACGCCACGTGTCATGGCATTTGATTGATTGGCCCAAAAAAATTGTGTTGCATATCTTTCTATGCTACCTGGCCAGTCCAATGATATTTTTTCCCTCGATCCTTCTTTCCTTTTAGTAATACAGGTAGACATGCATGGTAGTTGTACAAAGCGATAGAGGGAATGAGAAAAATGAGAAAAAACACAAATAATGAAAAACATGCAACGTCCAATATTTCAGCGTGAGCTTTTTTCAAGATTACATACAAAAACAAACACAACATATAATAAAAGAAGAAAAATGAAAAACTTAGCTTTGTGGCATCCCTCCTTGTACACTGTACAACAGAATACGCCCTAAAGACAAGGCTGAAGACCACAAAAGAAAACAAATTGAATCAATCGAATATTAGCGGCGGTGAAAGGGAGAGAACGATACGGGTTGGGGGGGGGGGGCTCGGGAAAGAGATCAAGAGGCAATAAATACCTCTAGGCCGCTAGAGAAGAAGGTGGAGGGGGAGATGGAAAGGTGGGAGGTGATGTGAAACTCATGAATGAAGAAATGTAGCGAAATGCACGTGGCTAAGACTAGAGAGTATAAATAGGAGAAAAAATAGGGGAAAATCTACAGAAATTTAAAGGAAGCTAAATATATTGTTAATTCCAGCTGACTGGAGACAGCCGGTCTGCAAAATAACGCGTTATTCTAAAGCCTTCCGAGATCATACATCAGAAGAACAGGAGCGGATAGCACTAACCTGTGGTTTCTTTTCAAAAGTGTTTTGCCACAGGGATCCATGCCCTTTTGGAAATATCGTTAAGATGTTAACAAAACGGTCTCCTAAGCGTAAACCGGTCTCCCAAATCACTCTCTTTATTGCTTTGTAAAACTGTACCATACACCTTTATCTACCTTTAGTACTAGAACTAGTTTTATTGCAGTCGTTATCTCTTTTTTCTCTCCTTTTGCCCCTGAAATTTCAGTTTTTTTATCAAGTTCTCTCACTTCTATCTTCTCATGACATGTCCAAGCTCTCTGTCTTCTCATGAAATGTCAAGTTCTCTGACTTCTATCTTCTCGTGGCATGGCCAAAAAATGCTGTCAATTTCTTATTATTTTAACTATTTTCGTTGTTCTGAAACTTAAGAACCTCTTTTTTCCGTATCTGTCCAGGATATTGTTGCATTTTTCTCAAGAGTAACATTTCTGTTGCTTTCAGTTTGTTTGTCATCTGTTAATTTTCAATTTTCATAACTATACAATACTTGTTCTATATAGCGCTGCAAAACTCTTTTTTCTTGACTTTTGTTTTTTAGCACTGCCGGGCCAATGATGAAAAAAAAAAACTTAAAATGGCTGCTTATTTTTAGTTGATGTGGCGGATTGGAGTTTGGTATGAGCATCTATCAATATCAGAGCCCCGTCGATATGGCTTGAATTTTTAAACTTTCCTTGTTTGAAAGCGAATTCGTTGATTCTGTTGCTGTAGATAAGATTTGTCACACTAAGGATATTCATGTGTATCAAAGTACATATTCATAATTATAACAGCGAATGTCTTGTCAACCATAATAGCTATGTTTTCATGAGATGGATCCTCACCTCATCAAGACTAACGTAGGAGCACTGGGCGGGTCTGATGCTCTGCCACGGGGATGCTTTGTCTTCATACTGACGCCACACGGTCTTTTATTACCAGGGCTGGATTAAGAGGCTCTACGCACTTACAAGATTTTGCTGCCACATATTTATGTAATTCAAAATATAAATAATAATAAACCATAGAATAAAATTTTATTTATCGAAATTAAACAAATCTTACAGTAAGATTAAAATGTTTATTTTTGTATACTTCCACTTTATTTATATTTGAAAAGTTTCTCTTACTTTTTTAAATTGCAAAGTCTTTGATCAGATCCTCAAAACTAATCTGCTTCCAGCCCGCCTTGTTGCTTAGGTGTTCTGATGGGATACTTCAGCTGAGAAGATGAAAGCTCAGCTGAGCAATTTGTGTTCTGATGGGATTTTTAATATACTTCAGCTGAGAAAATGAAAGCTCAGCTGAGCAATTTGTGTTCTGATGGGATTTTTAATATACTTCAACTGAGAAAATGAAAGCTCAGCTGAGCAATTTGTGACCATACGAAAGCCAATGTCTACATTTGGAAAGGCACACTAAGTATTGTCTTCTATAATTATTCTATAAAGTTCAGCATGACTGAATCTTGTTTTTACACTTTTTGTTGCATTGAACTTATGGCGCACATATGAATGAAACTGCTGAAGTTACTATTGAAGTCCTCTGGGTAAGCATCAATCAGCTTTTGACAACGCTGAGAATACTTTTCAATGTTAGAAGATGATGAAATGACATTACGTGGCACATCACTTAGAAAAGATTATCTCTCTGCTTTTTCTTTGTATATCTCTCCTCTTCTTTTCATCTCAGTTTCAAGTTTGTCAACAACTGTGTAAAAGGTAGTGATAGAAAATTTATCTCTGGCATTCAGATATACTTCTGGTGCATCTCCGTCATTGGGTACCTTCTTTCTGATACGTTTGCGAGATGTAGGCGCCCTGTAATCAACATCTGGTAGCATTTCTTTTGTAGCTGCTTCGTGTATTTCAAATTCATCTCGTGAAGTGCACAGTTGGTCAGCTAATGATACATACAGATCTGCATATGTTTTTAAGTTCACATCTTCATTTTGTAGAATTTGGCTTACTACTCTGTGAAAATTCTGTAAAATCTCGTTCCAAAAATTCAACATAAAAACGAATTCTAGCTCTTGCATCTTATCTGCAATATTATTAGCTACTCTTCTAGCGTCTCCCTTTTGTGACTGGTCTTCGGCTATATATTCTAATGGTTCTAAAATTTTAAGAAAAGATTTCAAAATTGCTGCTGTTGCCATAACATGTGCCTCCCATCTGCTATCAAAGAGGAATTAAGACATTTTCATTTCCAATACAACCTTTAAGAATTTCCCATCGGGTGTTTGAGGCTGAAAAAAGGTATATAGTAACTGCACAGCAGAGAAGAAATTAACTGCTTCTTGATAGCAGTCAACAGCACTTCGGCCTACCAGATTTAGTGATTGAACTGCACAGGGCACATATATAGCAAATTTGTTTGTTTCTAACATTTGTTGCTGTATCCCCTTAAACGCCCAGACATGTTAGCAGCGTTGTCATAAGACTGACCCCACATTTTGAAAAGTTTAGCCTACAAGCTTCACGTAAGTGCTGCAACACCTGATTTGCCATTTCCTCACCGATATAGTTTTTCATTTCCAGAAAGATTAAAAAGGGTTCAAAAGGCTGTCCATCTTTTAAGTACCTAAGTACAACACTTAACTGATCGATATGTGCTAGATCTGGTGTTGAATCAACTGACAAACTAAAATAACCAGAAGATTTTACTTCGTCAACAATGAGCACATGGACCTTTTGTGCCATTAGTTGAATGAGTTCCTCACAGCTGGTTTTGTACCATTAGTTGAATGAGTTCCTCACAGCTGGTTTTGTGTCATTAGTTGAATGAGTTCCTCACAGCTGGTTTTGTTCCATTAGTTGAATGAGTTCCTCACAGCTGGTTTTGTTCCATTAGTTGAATGAGTTCCTCACAGCTGGTTTTGTTCCATTAGTTGAATGAGTTCCTCACAGCTGGTTTTGTTCCATTAGTTGAATGAGTTCCTCACAGCTGGTTTTGTTCCATTAGTTGAATGAGTTCCTCACAGCTGGTTTTGTTCCATTAGTTGAATGAGTTCCTCACAGCTGGCTTAGTGGCGTAACCATTACCTTCAGAAATGATCATGTTACCTTTCTTCATATGCCGGCACTTGTTTTAACCGCTTGACATATTAGCTATTGAACGTTTGCTGTCTCTCTATTCTACCTTCATATGGGAACATAAGCTCGGCATGGCGAACTCATAATTGTCGTTAGAAAAGCCGTCATCTCCGTTAACACATAGTTATTCTATTTCGGAATCAAGGTTAGGATTGGTAGAATCGATAAGTGTTCTCATATTAACGGCACTAAGTCAATCTTCACCCATCAGCCTACAGGCTATATGGAAGTGAATCATGGACAATAGGCAGGTCCGCACAACAATCATTGGAAGCAGCAGAAATGTGGTTTATTAGAAGAATGTTGCGAATTTCCCGGACAGCCTAGATTTCAAATGAAGAATATATAAGAAGAACTGGAGTAACACAAGTAATAAAGCTGCTCCTACTTTTTTCCTAGTTTATACAAGAAGAACTGGAGGGACAAAAGAAATCTTGTAAAAAAAATACGAGAGAGACATTGTACTTTCATATGACATGCAATGAGAATAGGGAGCATTGACTAGCATATAAACAGGAACCAAATCTTAAGGACATCCTCGTCCACAGCCACTTGAAGCGGAACCTTGAATATGTTGGCACTAGAAAATGTAACTGCCCTCACTGTGTTACCTGCCCCGTAGTCTGGGAAACGAAAACAATCACCTTTCACAGAACTATCCTCACTCTCCATGAGGGATTCACATACAATTCCCGCAGTGTGATATATGTTATTGTATGCAAAAGATGCAGAATAAGTTACATTAGTGAAACTGGCCTCAGATTAGGGGACCGCATGCAAAAACATCTGTACGACATCACCCAGCATGCTTCGAAACCACTCCTGATTTATTTCAATGGCCCCATTCACAGAGGCAAATCTGACTTTCTGGTAACAGCCATCAAACAATGTCACGCAGATGACACAAGCCGCCTAGCGCTTGAGAACAGCTGCATTCAGGAATATGGGACCACATGGATTAAACTCGCTATTCAGTTACACCTAACATTCTCCTCTTCTACAATCATAATCCTTCTCCACTAAGTTCCATTCCCTTCTCATTTGTTACACATAACTTAGAACTTCTTCACAGCGTCACATTACAACCCCTCTACCCCAACTATAATCACATACTTCATCTTCTTCCGGGTAGATTACCATTGTATCACTCCCCCCCCCCCCCAACCACAGTTTCTCCACCCACCACCCTCAGTTACGACTCACCTATCACACACCCCAAGTCTCTATTTAAATACTCTATACACTCCACCATGCACATTTCTGACACACAGCGTCGACAAGCCACAGCTTCTTACAAGTTACAGCTAAGTTCTCTATTCATTTCATTTTATTTAATTTCTTTTTTAACATAGCATTCGTGTGAATTTATATTTCGTCTCCTCTCTCTACTTCTTCGTCCTGTATGTTTTTGTATGATTAAAACTCACGCTGAAATGTTGCAACTGTGTACTCGTTAAGTAATAAAGCTGTTCCTACTCTTTTCCTAGTTTATATATTTTGTTATCACAGCTTTACTGCAGTGGCTCCGTGTATAGTTACATACTCATACACTAATTATTGTGTGACCAAAAAATAGAGGGAAGAAGAGCCAGGGGAAGGCATAGATAAATGATACTGGACGTTCTGAAGAGATTATGTGAGAGGAAATCACCAAATGAACTAATTGCCTGCATGAAGGATCGAGTACGACTGAGAAATAACAGTCAACGCCAATCGGCGCGGAACCTGATATAAGGTCGAAACACTTGCACGAGGGAGGTTGGGGGGGGGGGGGGTACTTCTTTGATGATCTGAGTTGTGATTTTGTTTTGCACTCTATAAGTTTCCTGTCTATACACATGCAAATACCTCAGAAACGAGATAGGAAGAGGGGAGATGAATGAGATATGTGATATAATCTGAATGATTGGCAGAGATCATCATCATCATCAACATCATCATGTGCCGCGGCGACTGGCGTTGGCTAATATGCTTATCCAGAGTAAACGATCCTTCATGCAGGCCATCAGTTCAGTTGGTGATCTCCTCTCACACCATCCTGTCAGACTGTCCAGTATCATTTCTCTTGGTCTTACTCTTAATCTTCTTCCTTCTATTTTTCCTGTTGTTATAATATTTTCTATGCCCCCTCTATCGCTCTTCAGAAAGTAAAACAAATAAAGAATCTGTGGAGAGGAGCAGATAGAACCACAAAAATAAGATTTTTAAGGGCATGCATCTTCCCCATAGCAACATATGCCTGTGAGACCTGGACACTTAACAAAACAGCTGAGAAACACATAAATGCCTTTGAATGTAAAGGCTACAGAAGAGTTCTCCAAATATCGTGGACACAAAAAAAGAACAAATATATCTATACTACAAGAGCTTAATATTGAAGAAGGCTGGCTAGTAAAGAGGATTAAAGAGAGAAAACTTAAATATTTTGGACACATTAAACGTCATGATACTTTAGAGAAGACCGTACTGGAAGGATACATAATGGGAAAAAGAAAAAGAGGAAGACCAAGACGAAGATGGCTGCAAGACATCGTTGACGATCTGGAAATGGATGCAACAGCAGCAGGCCATCTTGCTCACAACCGAGAGGCCTACAGGAGTGCTGTTTTGGAGGCAAAGTTCTGCAAGGGACATGCAAATGAATGAATGAATGAATGCCCCCTCTCATTGCATGTCCTATGAAAGTACATTGTCTCTCTCTTATTTTTTGATAAGGTTTTTTTTTTGTCTCTCCAGCTCTTCTCATACATTCTTCATTATTTATTTTTGCTGTCCAGGGGATTCGCAACATTCTTCTAATAAATCACATTTCTGCTGCTTCCAATGATTTTTGTGCAGACTTGCCTATTGTCCATGATTCACTTCTATATAACAAGATAGGTTCAGTATAGCATTTTCTGACATTCATTGATAAGGATGTGTTGGCTAATATGTTTCTCATTCTCTGAAATGTAGTCTTTGCTTGGCCTATTCTGTTCCTAATTTCTGTTCTGCATTTCCCATCTGAAGTTATTACTGCTCCAATGTATTTAAATTTCTGCACCTGCTTTAGAATAGATCTATTTAATTTTATACTGCATGTTGGTGGATTCTGTTTCTTAGATATAACCATAGTCTATGTCTTTTTGATGTTCAAAGTAAGGCCTTTCTGTTCACTTTCTTTGGCAACTTTATCCAAGAGATTTTGCAGGTCTTGTTGGTTCTCAGCTGTCAGTACTGTGTCGTCAGCATACCGAAGGTTGTTAATATTGTATCCACCAATTTTTATGCCTGGTTCTGTGATGATCATTCTTAGAATATTCTCGCTGTACAGAGAAAAAAAAGGTCTGGAGATAGTACACATCCTTGTTGCAGCCCTTGTTTTATAGGTTGGTATTTTCCAGTTCTACTTTCAACTCGAATTGCTGCTTCTTGCTGCCAGTATAGATGTTTTACAATCCTCATGTCTTTGCCGTCTGTATTGATGTCTTCAAGCATTTTAATAATTTCATTATGTTTCATCTTGTTGAATGCCTTGGTGTAATCAATAAAGCATAAGTAGAGATCTTTCTGTACTTCTAAAGTTCCTTCTGTTAGTGTTCGTAAAGCATAAATGCATTGTGTGTTCTCTTTCCTTCAACAAATCCAAACTGTTCATCTGCTATTTCCATTGTTATCTTTTTCCTTAGTCTTCTCATAATGATTCTCAGAAGTAGCTTCGTTATGTGACATGAGAGGCTGATAGTCCGGTGGTCATCATATTTCTTTGCACCTGGTTTCTTTGGTAGTGCTATAAACGTGGATTTAAGCAGTTCACTGGGAATATAACCACTGTTGTAAATTGGCAGAGAGCTAAATATTATTGAGTAACATTAAATTCGTGTACTTAAACAATTCCCTTGAATACAAACTGGCAAAACATCTGAATTCCTAGCAACGTTTAGTTGAGTTGTAAGTCAGTCGAACAGTCTTCTATTTGTGGCGTTGTTAGCAACCATTGAAACTCTTATTTCATTATTGTTACCATTTTCTGCAGTCACGGCCTACCTAGCTAACTATCAAGAATTGTTTCTTTGTTTGATGTCAGTTCAGTAATTTCCCTCACTCTCCATTCTCTAGTAGTGTTTCGCATGTCTTGTTTTGCTCATTGAAAAGGTCATTATCTCGCATTTTATTTTCTTTCCGAAAACGGTTTCTTCGGCACCTTTTTTGTGGAAAAAAATTCTGAACACTTAACCATTGCTATACATGGATAATTTTCATTCTCTTGTACGTGTAAATATCATTCAATGTAGGGGTTTGACACTTCTCTTTATAGAACAATAACACTGGCCTTTGTGAAAAAAACTGGGAACAAGTAGGAACAGGGAACAACTTCGTCATTTGTTCTCAGATAGAGATTAAATTATAACATCCAAAATTAAATCTTTTGTAATAGTTGTTAGTAAATCAAAAGTACTTTTCTTATTTAACTCACATTCTTTAAATTATTCTAGTAATTTGCCAACAAGTCTTGTTTTCTTCTCATGTTTCACCTACCATATCCAATATCTCACCTCATACAACCCATGCATGTCTGACCTAAGACAATCTTATGTCTCACTTAACACAACCCATGTCTCACTTAACACAACCCATGTCTCACTTAACACAACCCATGTCTCACTTAACACAACCCATGTCTCACTTAACACAACCCATGTCTCATGAACAGACTGGAGAGTGTACAGAATGAGGCACTGAGAGTGGTCTTGGGTTGCATCAAGGAAATTCCAGTGATGGCCATGTGCTCTCAGCTTGATATGTTAAGTGTGAGGTCAAAACACAAGCAAGCTCAGGTAAATGCATACATTAGGGTTGCTGGCATGAAGGACCATTCTCCCCATAAGGAGCTGAAGTTGATAAAGGCCAGGTGCATCAAACAAGATAGATCCTGGATGGCTGATGATACAATAATGTCAGTATGCGATCTAGATGAAGTGCCTAAAGGTAATGATTGGTTATAAGTACAGTACTGATCTCAGCTAACAAAGGTTAGAAGAGCTGTGAATTTCAAGATTGGGCACAGGGGGTAGTTGAATTTTGGATTCAAGATCTCATCCAGCATCACTGTGGGTCTTCTGACATGGTAGTATATACAGATGGCTCAGTGACTCAGAACAGCAGAAGTGGTTGAATTTTTGTTGTCTGCAATGGAAGAGACGTGGTACAGAGTACAGGAACCTTTGATGTCAGCACATCAAGCAAGCTAATGGAAACTGAGACTGTGTCGGTGGCAATGGAATGGCTGGTTGCTCATGATGTGGTTAATGGTGTCATTGTGATGAATTCACAGAGTCTGCTTTGTAAGACTGAGAAAAAATTGCTTTGAAAAGAATGGGTTCATCTGTTAAACTAGTCACCCATGATGAGTCTAACGTGGCTTTATTGTCCAGGGCATGCGGGAGTACATGGCAGTGAAGTGGCAGACAGACTTGCTGGACAGGCTAAAATAAATGGCGGGCTGAGAATGGACAAGGGTAACATTGCTAAAGCTGTATTTGAAAGACTGCAGGAAAATGAAGAACGAAAATGGAAGAACAATGTAGCTGTGAAGAGATTGCTGGAGTTAGGACAAACTGAGGGTGACGGTAGGAAATCTGAACTGTGTGGCAGAAAACGCATCGTAAACAACCAACATTTGATGGGAACTATTAGCAAACACACTTTTAGCAGGATGCTGCAGCATGCGGCCAAGCATAGATGGGGCTGTCCTGAATGCAATGATGCTGGAGTCTGATTTTGAACCTTTGGATCCATGTTCCATCTAACACAACCCCTGTCTCACCTAACACAACCCAATGCAATTCTTCTGTGTACTTCCAGAAGGGCAGAATGTTAGATGGGCTTGCATGCCCAATTCTTAATCCTTTGAAAATAAAGTATGTTCATTTGTTTGTATAAAGTATGTCTCACCTAACACAACCCATGTCTCAGCTAACACAGCCCATGTTTCACCTAACACAACCCATGTCTCACCTAACACAAACTCTGTCAAACTTGAAAGATGTCAAACACCTGAGCTAACTTCCTGTAGGTGGGTGGCTATATTCTTGTGCCAATCTCTGATTACCCAGTTATTTATCAAGTCAGCATAGACTTTACTTTAACCAGTTATTTATCAAGTCAGCATAGACTTTACTTTAACCAGTTATTTATCAAGTAAGCATAGCCTTTACTTTAACTAGTTATTTATCAAGTCAGCATACACTGTACTTTAACCAGTTATTTATCAAGTCAGCATAGACTTTACTTTAACCAGTTATTTATCAAGTCAGCATAGACTCTACTTTAACCAGTTATTTATCAAATCAGGTTAGACTTTACTTTAACCAGTTATTTATCAAGTAAGCATAGCCTTTACTTTAACTAGTTATTTATCAAGTCAGCATAGACTCTACTTCAACCAGTTATTTATCAGTATAGTCTCTGCTTTAACCAGTTATTTATCAAGTCATCATAGACTCTACTTTAACCAGCTATTCATCAAGTCAGCATACACTGTACTTTAACCAATTATTTATCAAGTTGGCATAGACTGTACTTTAACCAGTTATTTATCAAGTCAACATAGACTGTACTTTAACCAGTTATTTATCAAGTCAACATAGACTGTACTTTAACCAGTTATTCATCAAGTTGGCATAGACTGTACTTTAACCAGTTATTTATCAAGTCAGAATAGACTCTACTTTAAGAAGTTACTTATCAATTCAGCATCATCAGCTGCCATGCCAACTGGCGTTGGCTATTATGCTTCTCCAGAGTACCTGATCCTTCATGCAGGCCATCAGTTCAGTTGGTGATCTCCTCTCGCACCATCCCGTCAGACTGTCCATATCATTTCTCTTGGTCTTACTATTGATCTTCTTCCTTCTATTTTTCCTGTTGTTATAATATTTTCTCATTGCATGTCCTATGCAAGTAAATTGTCTCTCTCTTATTTTTTTGACAAGATTTTTTTGTCTCTCCAGCTCTTCTCATACATTCTTCATTATTTATTTTTGCTGTCCAGGGGATTCGCAACATTCTTCTAATAAATCACATTTCTACTGCTTCCAATGACTTTTGTGTAGACCTGCCTATTTTCCATGATTCATATAACAAGATAGGTTCAATATAGCAATTTATGACTCATTTTCTAACATTCATTGATAAGGATGTGTTTGCCAATATGCTTCTCATTCTCTGAAATGCAGTATTTGCTTGGCCTATTCTGTTCTGCATTTCCCATCTGAAGTTATTACTGCTCCAAAGTATTTGAATTTCTGCACCTGCTTTAGAATGGTTCTGTTTAATTTAATACTGCATGTTGGTGGATTCTGTTTCTTAGATATAACCATAGTCTCTGTCTTTTTGATGTTCAAAGTAAGGCCTTTCTGTTCACTTTCTTTGGCAACTTTATCCAAGAGATTTTGCAGGTCTTGTTAGTTCTCAGCTGTCAGTACTGTGTCGTCAGCGTACCGAAGGTTGTTAATATTGTATCCTCCAATTTTTATGCCTGGTTCTGTGATGATCATTCTTAGAATATTCTCGCTGTATAGAGAAAAAAGGTCTGGAGATAGTACACATCCTTGTTGCAGCCCTTGTTTTATAGGTTGCTATTTTCCAGTTCTATTTTCAACTCGAACTCTGCTTCTTGCTGCCAGTATAGATGTTTTACAATCCTCAGGTCTTTGCCATCTATATTGATGTCTTCAAGCATTTTAATAATTTCATTATGTTTCACCTTGTCAAATGCCTTGGTGTAATCAATGAAGCATAAGTAGAGATCTTTCTGTACTTCTAAAGTTCTTTCTGTTAGTGTTTGTAAAGCATAAATGGCATTGTGTGTTCCATTTCCTTCAACAAATCCAACTTGTTCATTTGTTATTTCCATTGTTATCTTTTCCTTAGTCTTCTCATAATAATTCCCAGAAGTAGTTTAGTTATGTGACATGAGAGGCTGATAGTCCGGTGGTCATCACATTCTTTTGCACCTGGTTTCTTTGGTAGTGCTATAAACGTGGATTTAAGCAGGTCACTAGGCATATAACCACTGTTGTAAATGTAATTCAGTAACTTGGTTATTATTTTTATTTTTATTCATATTGCCTCCATTTCTTCTCATTCATTCATTCATTTGTATGTCCCTTGCGGAACTTTGCCTCCCTAACAGCACTCCTGTAGGCCTCTCGGTTGTGAGCAAGAAGGCCTGCTGCTGCTGCGTCCATCTGCAGATCATCAACGATTTCTCTTTTTCTTTTTCCCATTATGTACCCTTCCAATACGGTCTTCTCTAAATTATCATGACGTTTAATGTGTCCAAAATATTTCAGTTTTCTCTCTTTAATCCTCTTTACTAGCCAGCCTTCTTCAATAATAAGTTCTTGTAGTATAGATATATTTGTTCTTTTTTGTGTCCACGATATTTGGAGAACTCTTCTGTAGCATTTACATTCAAAGGCATTTATGTGTTTCTCAGCTGTTTTGTTAAGTGTCCAGGTCTCACAGGCATATGTTGCGATGGGAAAGATGCATGCCCTTAAAAATCTTATTTTTGTAGTTCTGTCTGCTCCTCTCCACAGATTCTTTAGTTGTTTTACTTTTTGAAGAGCGATAGATGTCCTCCTTTTAATTTCCCTCATTGTATCTCCACTACTAGTTAGTAGTGATCCAAGATATTCAAAACTCTCCACTTCTTCCAATTTTTCCTCATTGATATATATTTCAACTGCCTTGTTTGTTTTGTCAGTTGTCATCAATTTAGTTTTCTTTGCATTAAGATAGAGGTTCTGCTCTTCGCTTTTCTTACGGACTGACATAATTAGTTTTTCCATTCCTTTTTGTGTTGTGGATAGTAACACTGTGTCATCAGCATATCCAATCTCTGGTATTTCATAACCTCCAATTGTTATGGCATCGTAATATTCTTTGTCTACGTCTTCTCTAACATCCCTCATTATATTTTCAGTATACAAGTTAAATAAGTAGGGTGACAATATGCACCCCTGACGGACCCCTTGTTTTATGTCAAACCAAGTTGTTGTTTCACCATTTATTCTTGCTGCTGCTTGTTGGTCTAGATACAGCAGTGATGTTAATTGTATCAAATGTGTTGGAAATCCCATTTTTTCCATTATTTCTCAAAGTTGTTGTACACAATCAAATGCCCTTGAGTAGTATTTCTTCTATTGTTATATAAGGCCCAGTCACTTTTTCTTTCTTCGTGTGTTTGATGGCATTTATGATTTCATCTTCAAGTATTGGTGACACAATAATTGGTGTATAAGTATACAACTATACACTAAACACTGCAGTAAAGCTGTGATACTAGAATGTATAAAATCGGAAAAAAGTCAAATTATGGGAAACCTACACTGGCAGATTTCCAGAATTCTATAAAAGGTACATCGATGATGGCATTGGAATTACAAGTATGCCACATGAAGACCTTAAAAATGTATTGAATTCGCCAATACACTCAATAAGAACATAAAATTCACTTATGAAATCTCTGACAAGTCTGTTAATTTTTTAGACATTAAAATTTCTATTGGCACAAACAGGCTTGTCACCTCTGTATTTTACAAGCCCACCGATAGCCACACCTATTTGCTTTACACCTCTTCCCATCCTGAGGTCTGTAAGAACTCCGTCCCATATTCCCAACTCCTCCGTCTTCGCCGCATATGTCAGGATAATTTTGACTTTATAGATCAGTCCAACAAGTTATTAGAATTTTTCCGTCATCGCCACTACCCAGAAAAGGTCCTTCGTAAAGCCTTCAACCGTATCCAACAAGTGAGCCGCAAATAAGTATTCAGGAAAAAGCCTGTTACTCCATCTGACAGAGTTAAGTTAGTACTGCCTTTCCACCCGCACGGTCTGATGGTTAAGAAAATCCTTTATCGTCATCTGCCGATAATCCAACTCGACTCCGACACTCGTGACATTTTCTCTGAAGCACCCCTATTGGCATACAAACGTGAGCCAAACCTTAAGGACATCCTCGTCCACAGCCACTTGAAGCAGAGCCTTACATATGTTGGCACCAGAAAATGTAACCGCCCCCGCTGCGTTACCTGCCCTGTAGTTTGGGAAACGAAAACAATCACCTTTCCCAAAACTATCCTCACTCTTCATGAGGGATTCACATGCGAGTCCCGAAATGTGATATATGTCATCGTGTGCAAAAGATGCAGGATAACATATATCGGTGAGACTGGCCTCAGATTAGGGGACCGCATGCAAAAACATCTGTACGACATCGCCCAGCATGCTTCGAAACCAGTCCCAAATCATTTCAATGGCCCCAACCACAGAGGCAAATCTGATTTTCTGGTAACAGCCATTAAACAATGTCACGCAGATGACACAAGCCGCCTGGCACTTGAGAACCGCTGCATTCAAAATTATGGGACGCTAGAACCACATGGGTTAAACTCGCTGTTTAGTTACACGTAACATCATCTTCTTCAATCATTATAGTACCTCTCCACTAAATCCACACCTTCTTACTTTTCAAACTTCCTCACAGCATCACTCTGCAACCCCGCTATTTTCTCTGCAACCCCTCTTCCCCAATCACCTGTTTCAATTTCTCCTAGCTAGGCCAGTAGTGCGTCACTCTCTCTCCCCTCCCCGGTTCCCCATCCACCACCCCCAGTTACAACTCACCGACCACATGTCACTGGTCTCTATTTAAACAATTTCCACGTCCTACCAGATCCATTCCTGACACACACCGCCGGACAAGCCACACCTTGCAATTTACAGCTAAGTACTCCTTTAGAAATTTTTTTTTTAACAGTATTCATGTAAATCTATACTTTATCTCCTCTCCCTATTTCTTCGTCCTTTATGTTTTTGTATGATTAAGGCTCACGCCGACACGTCACAACTTTGTAATCGTTAAGTAATAAAGCTGCTCCTACTTTTTTCCGATTTTATACATTCAAGTATTGGTGGTCCATCACAGTTTTCAGTATCTGGTGTAAATTCTGGTCTTTCTCCCCCATACAGCTCACTGATGTACTCTGTCCACATGTCCACAATGTCATCTTTTCCCATTAACATTTTACCTTCTTTTGATTTCAGACATCCTGTGGTATATTTTTATATCCATACTACAAGAACTTAATAATGAAGAAGGCTGGGTAGTAAAGAGGATTAAACGGAGAAAACTTAAATATTTCGGACACATTAAATGTCATGATAATCTAGAGAAGACCGTTTTGGAATGGTACATAATGAGAAAAAGAAAGAGAGGAAGAGCAAAACAAAGATGGCTGCAGGACATCGTTGATGATATGCAAATGGATGCATCAGCAGCAGGCCATATGGCTCACAATCGAGAGGCCTACAGGAGTGCTGTTAGGGAGCAAATTTAAGAAGGGACATACAAATGAATGAATGAATGCATGTGGTATAATTTGTCTTCCTGCCTGTGAGTTCATTAATTCGTTTGTGCATGTTTTTGCTGTCTTTATTATGAGAGTCCTCTATTTGTCTGCACTGTTCATTTAACCACACTTTCTTTGCTTCTCTGCATTTGCCTCTTATTTCTTTATTTATCCTGCTATATTTTTCTTGGTTATTTTTACTCCTCCTCCTCTTGTCCATCAGTCCTAAGATGTCATCAGTCAATCATTTATTTTTAGGGGCTTCTTTTTTCGGCGGTATTATCTCCTTAACAGTTTGGTGGATAGAATCTCTTAAACGTTGCCCATTGTTCATCTATACTATTTATCTTTGCTATTGCATTGTATTTATTTGGTATAATAACTCTGTATTGTTCTCGCAGTTCTTTGTCATTTTAAAGGAGTTCTGCATTTAGTTTGATGTTTCTCACTTTTCTGCACACTTTCTTTAGCTTTATTCTAATTTTTCCACAGAGTGGGTCATGTATAGCAGTATTCGTATAACAATGATAGTAAGGGCATTATTATAGGTTTTTCCTTTTCAATTTTCTCCTGTTGAGATCCTTCGAGAAGATCACGTGGGCTGCAAAATCCGTGACAGGAAATTGTAAGGGCTGAATCCGTGGAGTTTTAGTCTTGGTTTGAATGTGTAACTATGTGGACGTGTTTTGTCGAGCTGTGTGATGTCTTCGTGGAACAGATGAACATTTTAGTTGTACGTATGAATGGACTGGCCACATGGCAGAGATAACCAGCCAGCAGTCGAATTTAATGTTATTTTCATCACCATTATCATCATTCCATCAATAAATGTTCCAAGTCACCGTTACCCAGGATTTACTTGACTATCTGTACCAGTTGTCGTCAACGTGAGGTTTTGAAGAGCCTGGATGAGAAGTATGTCTGGAACAGTGTTTAACTAATCCAGCAGGTGAGAGTGAGAGCTGGAATTATGTGTGTAACTAGTCCAGTAACCTCAACTCTCGAAGAGCAAGATGGAAGTCGACCCTGTTATTCACGTGCGTAACGTGAATCAGCACAACTTAGGTCGACACGGCCCAGCTAACGAGTGTCATATACACAGCAAAGTCTGTGTCACCAAAAGATTACCCTGTTATTGTCAAGATACACCACGGCAAAATCTATTATGTCATGGTCACTATTGCAGTCGGCTCCTGGCATGGTTTTTGTTGTCAGTAATGCATTCCGGAATCGTTAGTTGATTAATATGTAGTCTATCTGGTTAAAAGTATTTTTGTCTAAGCTGCACTATGTTGTCAGTCTTTGGGGATGTTGTTTAAACCGGGTGTTTCCTACAACCATGCTGTGTATTCTTGCCCATTCAATTAATTTACTACCTCTGTCATTCCTCTCCCCCAGTCCATAGTCACCAACGATGTCTGAAGTTCTTCCTTTACCAACTTTGGAATTAAAATCTCCCATGACTATGGTATCTTCATGTGACTTTGTGTGTTTTATGGCTGTCTCCATGTCATTATAAAATAGCTGTACATCTTCTTCAGAACTTTCAGATGTTGGAGCATACACTTGTATAATATTTATGTTTATTAGTCGTCCTTTCAGTTGGGCTAGCAGGATTCGGTCCGAGATGTTCAAATATCCTACAATTGTCCTTGCTGTTTTTTCATCAAATATTATTCCTACTCCTTGTTCATGTTTCTTACTTCCTGTATATATTATTGTATATTTATCAGAGTTGATCTTCCCTGCACCTGTCCATCTAACTTCACTCATTCATGATATGTTGATCCTCATTCTTTCCATTTCCCTCTTTATATTTTGTAATTTTCCAGCCTGGAATAAGGTTCTAACATTACATGTTGCTATTTTGAACTTGTTAGTTTGTCACCAGTATGATGATGATCTGGCCTCACCTATGGCTTGTGAGCTGCCGAATCGGATGAGGCTGTTCCAGAGGAACATCCATTAACGTCATTCATGACAAATCTATTACTCTGAATGAGCATAATTGTTCTTGGGAGCTACAACAGTGGTTTCCCGTTGCCTTCTGTTGGTTTGTGTACAGACTCTCCACTAGCCTTTGGACTCCCTCTCCTACCCACAAGGCAGCAGGAGAAAGATGTTTTAAGGCGTCTCTTACCTGCCTGGTATTCCCTTCACTGAGCACATGAGGCACTTTATAGGAGTAGTAGAGGCACCTACTACCCCACCTCGCTGTCTGAGTCTACCGCCAGTTGGTCCGCGCCTGCTTATTTGGGTAAACCCTTACTCACAAGGATCCTCCATATCTGGAGGACTTTCACCATCCGCCACCTGTGACACGCTGGGTTGGGGATGGTCGCCCCAGCTTTACCAATTCAGCATAGACTCTTTCTGATTAAGCTCCATCTAGAAACTCTTGTCTACAGAAAAATGAGCTCGTAGGTCTGTATGACTGATATACTGTTGTGTGTCAGACTTTTATATTGTTGTGTGTCTAATTGTCATACTGTCTTGTGTATAACTGTTATACTGTCATGCTGTTATATTGTTGCATGTCATACAAATATTGTTGTGTGTCTAAATGTTATATTGCCTTGTGTATGGCTGTTATATTGTCATGTCAATGACATGTCAGATGTGATGAACCTCATAAAAGCAGAGATTTCAGTACCTATTGTTCACTTAGGAATAAGGTGCAGTATTTAATAAGGCTGGAGAAGAAAAATTATTTTAGAAATTTAGTGAAAGACATAATTGACAGTAAATCGATCTGAAAAGTGATACTCGAGTAAATTAAATAAAGCAATCTGACCTACAAACAAATAATCATGAACATACTTGCACTAATTTCGGTGAACATTTTAGGTAAGAAATTCATATTATAAAATCTTCAATACTGACCCCAACTTTTGAGCTGAATGTGTTGAAAACTTACAGCAACAGTAAATGTGTAAAGCTAAAAAAAAAGTACTCCTTTCCTCACAGTCAGTGAGGTTTATAACTACATCCGGTGTTTAAAGAACATAACTCAGCAGGATGTGATGACATTAGTAACAAAATACTTCGCTACGCTGCACCAGTTATCACAGACACACTAACATACTTATACAATTTGTGGATTGACAAACATTATTTCCTTGATGCTTTTAAACTCGCCAAAGTGCTTCCTCTTTTTAAATCTGGACAGACTAGTGACCTCTCAAATTATAGATTTATTTCATTTGGTCATCATTATCTAAAGCTCTTGAAAAACATATACAAAAGTTAAGACTGCTCTACATGCAAGAAAACAATCTATTGACAGACAGTCATTCAGATTTTAGACCAAAGGGATGGCGACTGCAGTAAAACTGGTTAATATAAATAAGGTAGATAGAGGTGTATGGTGCAGTTTTACAAAGTGAGGGAGGAAGTGAGCAAGGTGAGAAAAAAACGAATATAAAGTATGAGAATGTATAAATGAAAAACATACAACATCCGATATTTCGGCGTGAGCCTTATTCGAGGATACATGCAAAAACAAAATACAAACATATATAACTTATCTGAAGCGTCTTGCTCTCAGCAAAGCGGAAATGTGTATGGAAGAAGGAGGAGGAGGAAAAAGAAAAAAAAAAACGTTGCCTACAGACAAAAGATTCCCGATATAGCCAATCATAGCGAAGATGCGGAGAGAGAGAGAGGAGGAGAACAAGTGGGAGAAAGGGGTTGGGGGAAGGCAATAGAAACATGATAGCCGCTAGAGGTGTCGGGGGGGGGGGTGGTGGGGGGGGGAAGGGGAGAGAAAAGAGGACGCGAGAGATAATGAATGAAGAACTTAAACGCCTACAAGGAGGAAATGTACAACTGGTGAATGGGACAAGACCAATATGTTGGCAGAGAAGGAAATGGGATGGTGGTAGGGAGGGGTAGCATAGAGAAAGAAATTAGAGTATAAAAAAGACCAGTGGAAAAATAAAGAAGTTACAGAAAGCTGAAGACATTGTTAATTCCAGCTGGGTGGAGACAGCCAGTCTGGAAAATAAGGCGCTGTTCTAGGACCCTCCGAGATCGTACATCTGCGGAACAAGAGCGGATCGCACTAACCGAAACGTCCTGTTTGCCCCTGTGGTTACCAAGGCAAAAATGTTTAGCCACAGGTGTCCAGGCCCTCTTAGAAATATCATTGAGATGCTGGCGAAATCGATCTCCTAACCGTAAGCCAGTTTCCCCTATGTACTTCAAACCGCAACGTTTGCACATGATAACATAAATGACATTTCGTGAAGTGCAGGTGAAACCCTCCTGCACCGACAACGTGGATTTAGGGAAAGAGATCTGGCTGGCCTCGACAACAAACGGACAAGTGTTGCATCTGCGGCGTCCACAACGTCTGGTACCATAAAAAGTGTCATCTGTCTTAAGATGACTACGAATTAAAAGGTCCCTGAGGTTTTTGTCACGTCTGTAAGCCACCAATGGGGGTTCCCCAAAAAGTTCACGTGTCTCAGGCTCGGTCTGGAGGAGGTGGAGATGGCGAAACAGTATGTTTTTAACTGCCAAGCTATGGGGGTGGTACGTGAGTACTAGTTTCACCCTGTCCGAGCTACAGTGCGGTTTAGGGGTGAGGGCTTGTTGCCGCGATATGTGACTAATGCGGTTCCAAGACGACGAGAGAACGTGGTCTGGATAGCCGCGTTGACGGAAGGAATCTAGTAATTTGTGGCCTTGATCCTGGAAATCCAAATCCTCCTTACACAAACGTCGCAACCTAAGAAGCTGGGAAAAAGGAATAGAGTCCTTACACGATCTGGGATGGGAGGAAGAGTACAGGAGGTAGCTGTGAGAGTCTGTAGGTTTATAGTGGATAGAAGTAGTAAGCCCGGAGGGGCCGATAGTGACGGCAATGTCAAGAAAGTTAGCAGAAGTAGCAGAGATATGGGAGGTGAAAGAAATGACAGGATTGTATTCTTTAACAAAGCTGATAAAGTTGTTAAGGTCCTCCTCTGGCATTGATGTGATCCCAATGCCATCGTCTATGTAGCGACTATAGAAGGCGGGAAAAGGGCCTCTAAAGGCTCTCAGAATCTTGTGTTCGAAGTGGCCCATGAACAGACACGCGTAGCTGGGGCCCATTTTGGTACCCATGGCTACACCACTAATCTGGTCAAAGTAAAGGCCATTGAATTCAAAAGAATTGAGTTGGAGGACAAGTTGTGTAAGGCGCATAATAGTAGAAGTAGGAATAGAGGGATTGCGTCTTTTGTTCAGAAAGAACTTGACGGCCTGAAGTCCCTGGTCATGTGGGATGGATGTGTATAAGGACACTACATCAAAGGTGAAGATACGGTAGGTGTGACCAGGCAGGAGTGTAAGGGTCTCAAAAGTAATGAGAGCATGATTGGTGTCCTTGAGATAAGTGGGCAGACTAGTGACCAGAGGTTGAAAGATGCTGTCAAGAAAATCAGAGATTTGTTCCGTAGGGCAGGAACAAGCAGACACTATGGGCCTTCCTGGTTTGTGAATCTTAGGGAGTAGATAAAAAGATGGTTTCCCTAAGCAGCTGTCGCGGATGTGAAGAATGTGTAGCCGAGGGAGAAAGACCAGACTTGGTCTTGTGGATGAGTTCGTTGATCGTGTCTCGAACATGGTGGTTGTTGGCCAGAGTCGGATCTTGAGGGCGAGAGGCATAAAATTTAGTGTTGCTCAGCTGGCCCATGGCCTCCTGGATGTACAATTCTTTCTTCCAACAAACAATAGCTCCGCCCTTGTCTGCACTCTTGATCACGATATCTCGCCTACGCTGAAGTTGAGAAAGTGCGCGTTGCTCCCCGGGGGTCAGGTTCGAGTGTCGTACACGGGGAAAACTTGCCAAAATTAAATACTTTCTCAACCAAAACACAAGGAAGATATACTACATATCACATATACAGACACACTTGGACTATTGCTCCACAGTCTTGGATAGATGCTTCATCCCAAACACAAAAACGCTGCACTCACTTCACAAACGAGCATTAAATCTGATTTGTGGCAAAGACCCAGTACAGATGGCAGATCAGCACAAAGAACTAGAAATTCCACCCCTCAAATCTAGAATGATTTTTAACAAACTCAAATTTGTTCATAGAATTTTGCCGCACAATGCTCCACCTTACTTGCGGCAATTGTTTATGTCCAGCATTAAACATAGCCAATGTTTAAGAAACTGCCTTCTTCCTAAACCCAGGCTAGATCTGTACAAGAAAAGCCTTGCATGATCTGCAGTACAGGTCTGGAACTCCCTCGCCTCCCATCTAAAATGATAGTACTTCATCCTTTAACTCAGGTCTTTTTCAATATTTACTGGCTTGTAACTATATGCCTCCATAGAATATCTAATAGCCTCTCATACCCTGACTTGCCAGCTACAGAGTTCTGTTCTAAAAGAGCACAGTTCTAAACATAATTTCTTGTTAGAAATTATCTTAGTAAATATGCAAGAATGGAATGTCAGAAGAACTCCATTGAAAATGCATTTGTGTGTGTGTATGTACATGTGTGTGTGCCCGCTATCTTGTTAGATCAGTTACCTTTTATGTACTTTATTATCCTATATTTGTGAATGTAATATTTTCATTTTGTACTCTTAGATATTTTTTTTTCATGTAATCTCTCTCTCTCTCTGAATCTTAAGTGCCCAGGGCACATGGGGCTTCCGCAACGGTTTTCCACAAATGCCTTTCCTTTGCCTGTTTTTCTGCTCTTGCCCAGGTGAGCCCTCTATTGCTCAACATCCTTTCTGTTGTTCTTCTCCATGTCTCTTTTGGTCTACCCTTACTTCTGTTCCCCTGTGGTGTCCATCTTAGTGCTATTTTTGGTAGTGAGTTGTCAGTCATTTGGAGCACATGTCCCAACCATCACCAGCGTCTTTCCTCAATAATTGCTGTCAGTGGCTTCATCTGAATTTCTGCCAACAAGATGTTATTTCTTATGGTGTTTGGGCAAAATATTTTCCTAATTCTTCATAAACATTTAGTATGGAAAGAATTCAACTTGTTTTCTGTGGTTTTGGTGATTTTCCATTCTTGTAATCTGTATATTTCAAATAGTTTCATCTTGCATTCTTATGTGTGTGTGCATACATATTCATGTAATTTTGTATACCTTATTAAATCAAGTGTGTGGGAAGAATGAAAGATTGATTGACAAAGGGCAGAATGTAAAACAGGCCTAGATGCCCAATTCTTCACCCTTTTAAAATAAAGATCATTCATTCAAGTCAGACTGTTGCATTGTTGTGTGTCAGACTGTATGCAGGAAACTCTCTACTGCAGAGAGTGAAACAACAACACAACTCCTTCAGATCATCACAGGAAGTACCCTCCCTCAGACAGTGTTTCGGCCCTATTAAACTCCTGACACTCTAAGGGGGGTGGGCTCCTCTGGGTCATGACTCCCAAAGGTCTTATGAGCTGTTTCTTTTTTTTTTTTTCGTTCCAGGATTGAACCCATGATCTTCTAGTTGGCACTGCACTTTGAAGTGTTTTGTTGGTGATTTAGCTACGGAGGGCTGGTATTGGTTGTGACAAACAAAATTATTTATGTTCTCAATGCTTGTTAAGCATACTCTACAGCCAGCATGAGGCCTTTTCTGCTGTTTATGAAAGGGTTTTCAATGCCCTTGCTTGTCCCTTTATGCCCAGTTGCTTACATAGGTCATATGCTGATGTTGCTACGAATCCCCTCGCTCCCACTTCTACAGCTATCACTTTTGTTCTGACTCCTGCCCCTGGCCTCATTTGCTTGACCAGATCATTGTACTTCTCACATTTGCAGGTTATTGTACTTCTCATATTTGAATAGATGTTGCTCCTCTATTCTTGTTTTGTATGGAACCATAAGCTCGATCATTATTATTTCCTGTTTTTCTATGGAGTACACTACAATGTCTGGTCGTATTCCTGTGTTCTTGATGGCAAGTAGAGGTATTCTCTTCTTTCTGGTAGGTCCGCTATCACATCCCAGTCATTTCCACCATCTAGCAGTGATGGTACGGGAATGTCCCTGATTTCAATATTTGATGTCGTACCAGCGCCTATGAAGTATTTAGGTGGGACCTCAACTGTTATTTGCTTTATCTTTTGCCCTGTCTACAATGGCTACTAGTTCCTACAGCACTCTGTTGTGCCACCAGGTGTAGTGTCCTTGACCTAATGATACTCTGCATGCTGACAGCACATGTTCCAATGTTTGCCTTTCATTGCAGAGAGGGCACTTTGTGTCTTCTGATACACCCCATTTGTATAGGTTGGAGCCTGTAGGCAGAAGGTCGGTCATAAGTAGCTCTGATGATGAAGCTGAGTCTCAAGGGTGCCATTTTCCAGATGTCATTCCACGTTAGTGATCTCTTCAGGACTTCCTCCCATGTTAGTGATCTCTGCAGGACTTCCTCCCATGTTAGTGATCTCTGCAGGACTTCCTCTCATGTTAGTGATCTCTGCAGGACTTCCTCTCATGTTAGTGATCTCTGCAGGACTTCCTCCCATGTTAGTGATCTCTGCAGGACTTCCTCTCATGTTAGTGATCTCTGCAGGACTTCCTCTCATGTTAGTGATCTCTGCAGGACTTCCTCCCATGTTAGTGATCTCTGCAGGACTTCCTCTCATGTTAGTGATCTCTGCAGGACTTCCTCTCATGTTAGTGATCTCTGCAGGACTTCCTCCCATGTTAGTGATCTCTGCAGGACTTCCACTCATGTTAGTGATCTCTGCAGGACTTCCTCTCATGTTAGTGATCTCTGCAGGACTTCCTCCCATGTTAGTGATCTCTGCAGGACTTCCTCCCATGTTGTCCACTGACCTTGTTGTGATTGTTGGACTGCCATCTGCACCCACTTGTCATCCTCTGAATTCCTTACTTCGGTGATGATAATATCCCTTCTTTCCTTACAGGAGGCCTTTGACCACCATTTGATTTCACCATGACCAATTCCCTTCTTTTGGTCTGGGTGTATCCTATTACATCTTTCAGCTCCTATGTATCCCTGGCCGCGGTCACTTCCTCACTTACTTTCCATTTTCATCCAGTTTTAAGTGTTGGCTGCACTTCTCGTACTACTGGATCTGTAGATTTTTGTAGCATCATTGCAAGCCTCGTCTTTCCTATCTTGTATTCTTCAATCACAGATTTGAATGGCAGCTACAGTTTGCTCTTCTTGCAGTACAGTGCTACATCAGTTAATCCTGGTGGTACGCCCAGTCACTTTCTTATGGATTTATTTATCTTTCTTTCAACTGCCTGTACTGTGCTGGTACTTACTTCGCAAATGAGTAGTGGCCATATCAATTTTGGAATCAGCATGAACTGGAAGTACCATTTTTTGAACTTCCCCAGTAGCCTGCTTTTGTCTAGGATGTTCAGTCCATTCTGTGCCATTTCTATGACCTGCTTCACTGTGTTTGAGTCTTTCACGGAAGCATCATATACTATGCTAAGGCTCTTCACTGGCTCTTACCCTACAGTTGGGATTATTTGATTTGCCACTGTGTACGATGTTTCTATCACTTTCCCTTTCATGAGTGACAGACTTCTTTGGCTTGAAGCTCATGCGGCACCATATGATAAGGCTGTCCAAACTCTCTAACATCTTTCGTGCCTGTGCTTCACTGGTTGTTATTACTGTTGTGTCATCCATGAATGCTTTTAGTGGTGGCATCTGACATCCATTTCTGAACCTTTGGCCATCTGTTGCTCCTAGGATTACTTGCATGGCAAGTACGAACAGTGGGGAGATATTGTACAGCCCATTGCAATTTCTACCTGGAGCTTAATCCATCTTTTTAATATATCCTGATGATCCAAATCTCACGAGGAACCCTGTGAAGTACATTTTCAGCATCTTCGTGATTTCTTTTGGCACATGATACATGTCTAGAGGGTGTCTGAGTGGCAAAGTGGTTAGTGCACTGGTCTCTCATGGCGAAGGTCGGGGGTTCGAATCCGGGCGGCGGCACCCCAGTCACCCAGCTGTAGAAATGGGTACCCGACTTCTTCTGGAGTTGGGGAAGGAAAAGGCAGCCAGGCGTGATACTGACCATATCACCCTCTAGTGTGCTGACAGGTCAAGGAAAATATGGGCACTAACACCATATCCCTATATGCCTGTAAGGCATGACAGGGTTTACTTTACCTTACATGTCTAGTGCTAGCCATATCATCTGGTGTGGTACTGAGCCATATCCATTGGCTAGATCAAGCCATATTACCTGAAGGTCTTGCTTTCCAGATCTTGCCTGTTGAATAGCTTCCCAAATCATAGAAGCATGCTTGAGACATCCTGGGGAACTTGGAATTCCTCCCTTCTGCACTGATGTATCAACATAACCATTATCTAGAAAGTATGTTGTTAGTCTCCTTGCCATTACAGAGAAGAATATCTTTCTTTCCATATTCAGAAGTGAGATCGGTCTGAACTGGTTGATCTCAGTGGAATTCTGCTCCTTTGAGATGTATACTCCATTAGCCTTTTTTCCAGTCTTTACTTTAAGTCCCTTGGTTCATGCTGTTCTTAGGAGTTTATGGAGCTTCTTTAGTACTTTGGGGCATTTGTTTTGTATAGTATGTAAGGGATGCCACTCGGGCCTGGTGCTGACTTGCCTTTAGTTTTTCCTACGATGCTCTCTACTTCTTGTAAGATTGGTGGGCTGCATTTGAATTTGCTGCCTGGTGCACAGGGCCACACTAGACCTTTCATCTGCTCGAGAGGTGTATGCTGATTTTTATCAGAATATGTCTTGCTCAGATGTTCCTCCAGCACCTCCTTACCTGCTTTCAGTGTACCTGATTTTGGCTGTTCAAATAACTGCTTGGCAAAGCTGAAGGGATCTTTGAAGAACTTCTCTCTTGCGTATTTGGTTTCTCTTTTCCTTTTACATAGTTTTTCAGCTCTGCAAAGGGCATTGTGCTGGGATTTTAGATGGTGCCAAACCTGTCTTAGTCATTCTTTTTCTGACTCATGTGCCTTCTTGAACATTTTCCAGACATGGTTCTTCTGCTGTCTTATTGCTTCTATTTTCCTCCATCTTCTGGACTTTCTTGGTATTACTTTTTCTCTTTCTGCCTGTTTGGTTCCAAACTCTTTGTGGCAGTGAAGATATATGATGCTACCAAATGCTTCCAGTTTTTGGTCAAGGTTTTTCCCTCTCAGCTGTTTGTCCGATTTTTTGCATAATCCTGTGTCCAAGTTTTGCCATATGCTTTTGGCACTTGCTGGTGGGAAATTAAGTCTCTGGTCTCGTCGGAGGGATACATTGCCTCTCTGCTGCCTGACTCAACTTGAATATTCCCTGTGCTGTGGTTTATATCCAGACAGAGATCTTCTAATGTCTTATCTGAGACTGGCATCACAGTGCACTGTTGAGTATTGGGCAGCAAGGAACCACCACATCCCTTCTTCGTTTTGTGTATCTTCATGCCACGATGAGTGTTAAATTTACTGCCACAGATGCATGGATACTCCATCCGCTGTTCTGAACTTGAATTAATTGGGGCAGGCAAGGTCATTTCCGTATAGTCACCCGTGGATCCATTGTTCTCATCCTCCTTATAATATGTAATATTTTTGTAATATTGTTGTGTGTCAGACTGTCTTCAAGGATGTTGTTTAACATCCCCGAAGACTGGCAACGTGGTGCAGCCTAGACAAAAATACTTTTAACCAGATAGACTACATATTAATCAACAAACGATTCCGGAATGCATTACTGACAACAAAAACCATGCCAGGAGATGACTGCAATAGTGACCAAGACCCACGCTGTGGAAAAATTAGAATAAAGCTAAAGAAAGCATGCAGAAAAGTGAGAAACAACAAACTGAATACAGAACTCCTTAAAACTGACCAAGAACTGCGAGAACAATACAGAGTTATTATGACAAATAGATACAATGCAATAGCAAAGATAAATAGTTTTGATGAACAATAGGCAATGTTAAGAGATTCTATCCACCAAACTGTTAAGGAGATAATACCACCAAAAAAAAAGGAGCCCCTAAAAATAAATGATTGACAGATGCCATCTTAGGACTGATGGACAAGAGGAGGAGTAAAAATAACCAAGAAAAATATAGCAAGATAAATAAAGAAATAAGAGGCAAATGTAGAGAAGCAAAGGAAGTGTGGTTAAATGAACACTGCAGACAGATAGACGACTCATAATAAAGACAGCAAAAACATGCATAAACGATTTAGTGAACTCACAGGCAGGAAAACAAAATATACCACAGGATGCCTGAAATCAAAAGAAGGTAAAATGTTAATGGGAAAAGAAGACATTGTGGACAGAGTACATTGGTGAGCTATATGGAGGAGAAAGACCAGAATTAACACCAGATATTGAAAACTGTGGTGGACCACCAATACTTGATGATGAAATCATAGATGCCATCAAACACATGAAGAAAGGAAAAGCAGCTGGGCCTGATAATATAACAATAGAAGAAATAGAGGCATTAGAGGAGACAAGAATAAAAATAATAACCAAGTTACTGAATTACATTTACAACAGTGGTTACATGCCCAGTGACCTGCTTAAATCCACATTTATAGCACTACCAGCTTAAAAGAAGCAGCTTCACTCATCAGGCCAAGCTTATGCGTAAGCTGATACTTGACCTTCCAACTGTTGTCGCTCCATTATCATCTGTACCAGAGCATACACCATGGAAAGAAGCAGATTATACACACATAACTATTCAAAATGAAGTGAAAGGTGTGCAGAATGGTAAGATGCAAAGCAGTCTTGTAAGATCAACAGCCACACTTAGTGTGATAGATGACAAATATCCATGTGACACCTAGATACATGTGTATACATACAGATCTGCACATGATGCCATAAAGAATGGAGAGGCAAGAGCATATATTGAATATCCAAACAACACCACTGACAAGATTTCCATACCCACTGGAAAATACTGCAACAACTATGATGCAGAAGTTAGGGCAATTATTGCTGCAGTTGAAAAACTATCTGACTTCAGAAATGATATGTGCCCCATAGTAATTCTCACAGATGCAAGATCAGTACTGGAAGCTCTTCAGTGCAACAAACTACCAGACCTTAAGGATGCCTTGTCAAAAATTGGCTTACAACACCGAGTCACTTTGCAGTGGATTCCCTCCCACATTAGTATACCAGGCAATGAGAAAGCTGACCATCTGGTCAAAGAGGGCACTGAAATGGAACAACCAGACATACCAATCACCTACAATCAGAGAAAAAGGATGATAAAAACCTACAGGAAGCCATAAACACCACCACATGATGACTATCACATGCTAAACAGAAAGGAACAAGTCACCATTTTCCGTCTCTGAACAGGACACAGTCGACTCCAAAGTCATATGCATACAAAGTTTAAGGTTGGTACTACTAATCTATGTACATGTGCCCAGGTGCCCCAAACTGTGGAACATATCCTCCAAAACTGCACTAACTATGAGACACTGAGAAATAATTACTGGCCCAGTGAAATCACTAAAGAAGATAAGCTCTACGGTTCCATACATGAGTTACAAAAAACAGTGAAATTTGTCCAAGAGACAGGACTGCAGATATAGACAGACTACCAAAGAAACCCAGTGCAAAGGAATGTGATGACCACCGGACTATCAGCCTCTCATGTCACATAATGAAGCTACTTCTGAGAATCATTATGAGAAGAACAAGGAAAAAAGATAAAAATAGAAATAGCAGATGAACAGTTTGGATTTGTTGAAGGAAAGGGAACACACAATGCCACTTATGCTTTACAAACACTAACAGAAAGAGCTTTAGAAGTACAGAAAGATCTCTACTTATGCTTCATTGATTACACCAAGGCATTTGACAAGGTGAAACATAATGAAATTATTAAAATGCTTGAAGACATCAATATAGATGGCAAAGATCTGAGGATTGTAAAACATCTATACTGGCAGCAAGAAGCAGCACTTTGAGTTGAAAATAGAACTGGAAAATACCAACCTATAAAACAAGGGGTGCAACAAGGATGTGTACTATTTCCAGACCTTTTTTCTCTGTACAGTGAGAATATTCTAAGAATGATCATTATAGAACCAGGCATAAAAACTGTGATACAATTTTAACAGTCTTCGGTATGTTGATGACACAGTACTGATAGCTGACAACCAACAAGGCCTGCAAATCTCTTGAATAAAGCGAGCAGAAAGGCCTTACTTTGAACATCAAAAAGACAGAGACTACGGTTATGTCTAAGAAACAGAATCCACCAACATGCAGTATTAAATTAAACTTAACTATTCTAAAGCAAGTGCAGAAATTCAAATACCTTGGAGCAGTAATAACTTCAGATGGGAAATGCAGAACAGAAATTAGGAACAGAATAGACCAAGTAAATACTACATTTCAGAGAAGGAGAAACATATTGGCAAACACATCCTTATCAATGAATGTTAGAAATGAGTCCTAAAATGCAATATTGAACCTATCTTGTTATATGGAAGTGAATCATGGACAATAGGCAGGTCTGAACAAAAGTCATTGGAAGCAGCAGAAATATGGTTTATTAGAAGAATGTTGTGAATCCCCTGGACAGCAAAAATAACTAATGAAGAATGTATGAGAAGAGCTGGAGAGACAAAAAAAACCTTGTCAAAAAGATAAGAGAGAGACAATGTACTTTGTACTTTCATAGGACATGCAATGAGAAGAGGGGGCATTGAAAATATTATAACAGGAAAAATAGAAGAAAGAAGATCAAGAGAAAGACCAAGAGAAATGATACTGGACAGTCTGATGGGATGGTGTGAGAGATCATCAACTGAACTGATGGCCTGCATGAAGGATCGTGTACTCCAGAGAAGCATAATAGTCAATAGCAATCAGCAAAGCACCTGATGATGATGATGTCAGACTGTAATATTGTTGTGTGTTTATTATATTATACCATCTAACTGATGTATTATATCTTCTAACTGCTATATTATTGCATCTAGCTGTTATATTACTGCATCTATTATTACAGCATCTAACTGCTATATTATAGCATCTGTTATATTATTGCATCTATTTATTTTATTGCATCTGTTACATTATAGCATCCAACTGCTATATTATAGCATATGTTACATTATTGCATCTAGCTGTTATATTATTGTATCTATTATATTATAGCATTTAACTGTTATAGCACCTAATTATTATATTACTTCATCTAAATGTATTATTGGGTCTAACAGTTATATTGTTGTGTCATGCGCCGAAGGTCAAGGATAGAGCTAACACTATATCCCCAATATGCCCTAATGGCATGGAAATGGGAAATTTTATTAACCTTTTTTAATGTTATACTATTGTAAAAGAGACAGACCGTGTGAAACTCTGAAGAGGACATTGTTAAGAGAGGCCAAATTAATAGGCATAAAATCCCTTGATGAGGTTGAAAGACTTGCTGAAGATAAGAAAAATTGGCGAACTACCTTGCAGGCCTTATGTGACGTTTAACGGCACGGGAAGGATATAAGAAGATTGTAAAACAATGTTATATCATTTTATCACAATGTTATATTATTGTATCTAATCATTATTGTTTCTGTTAAATTACTGAGTATGATTGTTATATATTTTGCATGTCTGATTATGTGGTTATCAACATTAATTTGGTTATAAAGTATGGTCATACTTACACACATTATATGTTATCCAGATGTGTACACTCTTACACTGTCCATGATCATACAATACAGATATGTACACTCTTACACTGTCCATGATCATACAATACAGATATGTACACTCTTACACTGTCCATGATCATACAATACAGATATGTACACACACTTAGACTGTCCATGATCATATAGCACAAATGTGTACACACAAACTGTTAATGATCATACAGTACAAATATGTACACACGTTGTCCCTGATCATACAATATAAATGAAACTCATTAAATCCTTGTGTGTTCATGTCTACCTACATTATTGTGTGCTGATGTGCAAAAATATTTTTTTTTCTGTTTTGTACAGTTTTACACTGTGAATTTATTAAACATATAAACATATTCAACTTGTTCAGTCAATTGCTACAGGTAAATATACAGGCTCAGCTTGTGGCACTTGTGAAGCAGAGCTATGGTTAGAAGCTGAAGGATGCTATACAAGCTCAGCTTATGGCACTTGTGAAGCAGAGCTAGGGTTAGAAGCTGAAGGATGCTATACAGGCTCAGCTTGTGAAGCAGAGCTAGGGTTAGAAGCTGAAGGATGCTATACAGGCTCAGCTTGTGGCACTTGTGAAGCACTGCTATGGTTAGAAGCTGAAGGATGCTATACAGGCTCAGGTTGTGGCACTTGTGAAGCACTGTTAGGGTTGGAAGAAGAACGAAGATGTGCAGGATCAGGTTGTGGCACTTGTTAAGCACTGTTAGGGTTGGAAGTTGATGTTACAGGCTCAGGTTGTGGCATTTTTGAAGCACTGTTAGGGTTGGAAGTTGATGCATAGGCTCAGGTTGTGGCACTTGTGAAGCAATGTTAGGGTTGGAAGTTGATGTTACAGGCTCAGGTTGTGGCATTTGTGAAGCAATGTTAGGGTTGGAAGTTGATGTTACAGGCTCAGGTTGTGGCATTTGTGAAGCACTGTTAGGGTTGGAAGTTGATGCATAGGCTCAGGTTGTGGCACTTGTGAAGCACTGTTAGGGTTGGAAGTTGATGTTCAGGCTCTGCTTGTGGTAATTGTGAAGCACTGTTAGGGTTGGAAGCTGAATGATGATGTAATACTCTATGTCACACTCTATGTAACTGCTTGTACTAGAGGAGGTTTAGTAGTCAATGTTCAAGTCTGAGCTTGCACATCAGTCCAGAAAACTGACAATTCTTTTGTTTGGGCATGAAGGTCTGAACACATTTTTTACTTGGGCAACTTTCAGAAACAAAAATGAAGTGAAATTTCTGAACATCATTTTTCCCCCTTAAAATATCTGAAGATCAATTTATTCTTTTTAAAAAAAAAATCTGAACACCAATTTTTAAAAAAAATATCTGAACATCAATTAATTGTTTTAATATCTGAACATCATAAAAAAAATATCTGAACATCATTCATTCACTTGACATGCCCTCTCCCTGACAGCCTCCCTAACTCATAACTCTGGTCTTGTGTTAGTTGACACATTCAGACTTTCTGTGATGCCCCGAGTCCAGCTGTGGCGAGCTTATCTCTTGTCTCTTTTGCTGGGCACTATGCCTTGTACTATCAACCTCTCCAAGCTGATGTAGCCTGGCACTGTGCCTTCTACTATCAACCTCTCCAAGCTGTTGTGTCTCTTGATGTGGCCTGGTACTATATATTCTACTATCAACCTCTCCAAGCTGTTGTATCTCTTGATGTAGCCTGGCACTGTGCCTTCTACTATCAACCTCTCCAAGCTGTTGTGTCTCTTGATGTGGCCTGGTACTATATATTCTACTATCAACCTCTCCAAGCCGTTGTGTCTCTTGATGTAGCCTGGCACTGTGCCTTCTACTATCAACCTCTCCAAGCTGTTGTGTCTCTTGATGTGGCTGGCCACTATGTCTTCTACTATCAACCTCTCCAAGCTGTTGTGTCTCTTGATGTGGCCGGGCACTATGCCTTCTACTATCAACCTCTCCAAGCTGTTGTGTCTCTTGATGTGGCCGAAGTATCTCAGCTTTCTAATTTTTATGGTGTTAACAAGCCAGTTTTATGCAACACCTAATCTTATCAATATCTCTTCATTTAATTTTCAAAATCTGAACATCAATTTATTTTTTAAAAATATCTGAATGTCAATTTATTTTTAAATATCTGAACATCAATTAAAAAAAACACTATATCAATTTATTTAAAAAAATAAATGAACATCAATTTATTCTTTAAACATTTCTGAACATTATTTTAGTTTTGTTTAATACCTGATCATTAAAATTTAAAAAAAAATCTGCACTTGAATTTATTTTTGCAAATATTTGAAAATCAATTTTTTAAATTAAAAAATATCTGAACATCAATTTACTTTTTTTTTTATTATTCAGACATTAATTTTTAAAAATATATGAAAATCAAAATATTTTTAATATCTGAACACAAATTATTATTTTTAATATCTCAACATAAATGTATTTTTAAAAAAAAATATCTGAACATCAATTAAAAAAACAAATATTTGAATATTAACCCTTTCAGCTCTGGAAAGTCACTCAAAGGATGACATTTTTATGGGAAACAATTGTTTCTTGTTATAAATAGTACATTATAAGTGTATGTGTGTGTGTGGGTGGGTGGGGTTGATACATGAAATACATAAAGTTCTTTGATTTCTATGTAGAGCTTTTTGTGTTGTGTCACGGTCTACCGATATTATAAAGGTGATGATTATATGGTTTAATGATATTGTGAGGATGGCTTCGTATGTTATTGATACAGATAATCAGGACTTGCTCTAGATTATTTCATGCTGTAGGGAAGACAAATCACAATATTTTCAAAAGACATTTAAACAACAAAAAAAAATGTTTTATATTAAACAAAAAAAAAGTACATACCATTTTTCCTTTATAACAACATCACATGTTCTCAATCATTACTTGTTCTAAATTACTATCGCTTAGCATTACTGAAAATACTCCATTAGCAAGATTAGCAAAACAAACACACATTTAAATAAACATCCTGATAATATATAATATTAAAGAAAAACACAAGAGGATTAAAGATGATATACGACCACACGCTGCGATATGCCAATATTGTTGTTTGTTTCGAGGAAGTTTTTGGCTGCGACTTGTGTACTTATGTAAATAACTTAAAACACTGAACAGACCCTTGTAAGCCATCAATCGTTCTCAACTCTTTCAATCCTACATTATTTTCTGTCAGAATAGATTTTGGTGAGAAATTTTGGTAGAAAGAAACTGGAAGAAAGTTTATAATATATATATGTGTGTGTGTGTGTGTGTGTGTGCTAGTTTAGACTGCTCAAATATGGCTTTCATCATTGACTTGTACAGGCTGTGTGAGAGTGATCAAACCTGCCAGTGCTGCTCTGAAGTGAAATGGTTTTAAATTATTTTTTAATATCTGAACATCAATTTTTAAAAATCTGAACATCAAATTTAAAAATAAATCTGAATATAATTTTTAAAAATGTGTAAACATCAACTTAAAAAAAAAATTTGAATATCAACTTATTCTTTTTTTAAAAATTACCTGAACATCAAGTTATTCTTTTTCTAAATATCTGGACATCAATTAAAAAAATAGTGAACATCAAATTAGTTTTAAAAAATATTTGAGCATTAATTTAGTGTTTTAAATATTTGAACACCAGTTTATGTTTTGCATTTAAATATCTCAATATAAAATTTTAAAAAAATTTCTGAACATCATTTTATTTTTTTAAAAAATATCTGAACATCAAAATATTTTTTTAAATATCTGAACACAAATTAATTTTTCTAAATATCTGAACATCAATTAATTTTGTTCTAAATTTGAACATCATTTAATTAGTTAAAATACCTTCTTCTCCTCTTCTTCTTCGTATGCATTGTCTGTCCATGTCTGCAGTCCTGTCTCTTGGATAAATTTCACTGTTTTTTTTTTTTGTAATGCATGAATGGAACCGCAGAGCTTATCTTCTTTAATGGTTTCACTGGACCAGTGTCTCGTAGTTGGTGCAGTTTTGGAGGATATATTCCACAGTTTGGGGCACCTGGGCACATGTACAAAGACTAGTAATACCAACCTTAAACTTTGTATATACATTTGACTTTGGAGTCGACTGTGTCCTGTTCGGAGACGGAAAATGGAGACTTGTTCCTTTCTGTTTAGCATGTGATAGTCATCATGTGGTGGTATTTATGGCTTCCTGTAGGTTTTTATCATGCTTTTCTTCTGATTATAGGTGATTGGTATGTCTGGTTGTTCCATTTCAGTGCCCTCTTTGACCAGATGGTCAGCTTTCTCATTGTCTGATATCCCACAGTAGGAGGGAATCCACTGCGTAGTGACTCGGTGTTGTAAGCCAATTTTTGACAAGGTATCCTTAAGATCTGGTAGTTTGTTGCACTGAAGAGCTTCTAGTACTGATCTTGCATCTGTGAGAATTACTATAGGGCATGTATCAATTCTGGAGTCGGATAGTTTTTCAACTGCAGCAATAACTGCCCTATCTTCCGCATCATAGTTGCAGTATTTTCCAGTGGGTATGGAAATCTTGTCAGTGGTGTTGTTTCGATATTCAATATGTGTCTTGCCCCTCCATTCTTTATGGCATTGTGTGCAGATCCGTCTGTATATAAACTTATCCAGGTGTCACAGGAATAATTTTCATCTATCACACTAAGTGTGGCTGTTGATCTTACAAGACTGCTTTGCATCTCACCATTCTGCACACCTTTCACTTCAGTCTGAATAGTTATTTGTGTATAATCTGCTTCTTTCAATGGTGTATGTTCTGGTACAGATGATAATGGAGCGACTACAGCTGGAAGATCAAGTATTAGCTTACACATACGCTTGGCCTGATGAATGAAGCTGCTTCTTTTAGGCCATCTTAGTGCCAAGTTATTGAATCTCTCTTTCATGGGATGGCTTACAGAGCTAAGGAATTTCTCTCCCAAGGTCATGACCTTTGTGTCTCTAAGTTCTTTTAGTGCTTGAACACCAACTATTTTCTGCATTTCTACTACTGGTGAGGACCTCATGGCACCTGTGATAATCTGTAGTGACTGATTTTGTACCTTGTCTAGATTATGCAGCATAGTGTTTGATGCTGTGCACCAAGATGTTGAAACATATTCTAAATGTGGTAGAATACTTTGGTGATATACATTCTTGAGGATTCTTTCACTAGCTCCCCATGTGGTTCCACTCAATTTTCTTAATATGGCTAGTTTTCTTCTGGCTTTTGCTTCTGCACTGTTGATGTGTTGCTTTCAGGTCAGATTTGAGTCAAGAGACACTCCTAAGTAAGTGGGTTGGTTGTCCATCCTTAAGGATATTTCATTTACAAAGATCTTACCCGCTTTCTGTTTAGATGAGAGAGTGAACAGAGTGGTACTTGATTTCTCTGTGTTGATACTTACACACCATTTGTGAGTCTCTTTGTAGCAACTGTTGCATATTCATCTGTACACCACATGACCAGATCATATGCATACAGTGCCGCTTTGATTCCATAGGGAAGTTCCTTGATCAAGTCATTAACGAATATCAGGAATAGTGTAGGTGAAAGGACTCCTCCTTGTGGTACACCGAGTCGCAGAAGTACTTTCTGGCTTTTGTGTCCATCCATTACTACTCTAGCTCTTCTATTGTATAAATATGACTTTATCCAGTTGTACAGTCTTCCATTCACATTGCAATTACTTATTTTCCATACTTTATCGAAGGCTTTCTTTCAGGTCTATCCACGCTGCTAGTACAAGGTTTTTCTTTTGGAATGCATCCTCAATCTCTTGAGAGAGATAGGTCACTTGATCTTTCGTACTGTAGTACTGCCTAAATCCTGATTGTTGTGGAATGAGAAGGTTTTCAATTTCTAGGTACCATTTTAGCCTCAGGTCAATGATGCGTTCCATCGTTTTGCAGAGGCAGCTAGTGAGACTGATTGGCTTGTAGTTGGAGGCTGTATCACTGTTTTCCCTGACTTTAGCAGTGGTACCATTCTTGCTTCCTTCCAGATTTGAAGTAACTTACCTGTGCTCCAGCACATATTGAAAATATCCAACAACTTTCCCATTGCTGCCATTCCCAGGTTCTTGATCATCTCATTGGATACTCCATCTCGTCCTGGTGATTTCCTTGGTTTCAGTTTACTGACTGCTAGGTCTAACTCTCTGCATGTGGTTGGTGCATCCATGACCTCCACTTTTCTGCCTTGTTCCTCTTCTTTCTATGGGTCAGTGCGCACTACACGCTCTTTCTCTGGATGGATATCAATGTTGCAGTCCTGGGCAAACATGCGAGCAAAGTGATCTGCTACCTGCTTACCTGTAAGAGTTTTCCCATCCTCTATTAGTGTAATCTGTGTACTTCTTCCAGTGCTCTCATCATTTAACTGTTTGATTAGTTTCCACAGTTTTCTTCCATCCTTTTCAAAGTTTAGGGACTCTGTTTTCTCTCTCCAACTTTCCCATCTGGCTTGCAGCTTGGCTCTTTGAAATTTGGCCTTAGAATGTTGGTAATTATTGTGGTGTTCTTGGCATGGTCTATTTTCTGCTTGCTTTCGAGCTGCTTCCACATCATCATGGAGTTTTCTCAGTTCACTAGACCAGCATGGTTATAGTCCCTATGAGCTCCTCTGGCAATGGTTTCATGGGCGGCCTGCAGGATACAAGCATTGAATTCCTTCACTGTGATGTTAATATCCTTACCTTCTATGGACAGCTGTCCCACCACGATACCTGTACGATGTCTGTACATTGTCCAGTTTGCTTTTTTATAGTTCCATGTGGGGAGAGGGCTACTGGTGTTAAGGAGTTCATTTTCTATTGTCAGGAAGACCGGTCGATGGTCGCTATCTCCAAGTTGTTTTCCAACTTCACGTGTAATGTTCCACTTCAGGTCTGGAGAGTGGAATGCTAGATCTGGTGTTGCGGTTGTATGCCAAGCCTTTGAGTAAAATGTTGGGGGATCCATTGGCTGGTTGATCAGGAGAAGTCCATTATCATCCTGCCAGCTCTCAATTTCCTCTCCTCTCTTGTCTATGTGGTCATAGCCCCAGCTCTGGGAATGGCTGTTAAAATCGCCAGAGACCATCAGTCTCTCTTTGTGTGGGATTATTTCTAGAGCAAGTGAGTGGTCATTAGGACAGTAATAGTTAAGGAGGTGGAAGTCTGTATTACTGGTTTTTAGGTGGATCATCTGGTAATCGGCTCCTTCCATGTACACTCCCACCTGATATGCGCTGATGTTATTCTTATTAAAGTTAAAATACCTGAACATCAAATTATTATTTTTTTTCAATATCTGAACATCAAATTATTTTTTAAAAAATATCTGAACATTAAATTACTTTTTTTAAAATCTGAACATCAAAGTAGTTTTGAAATATCTGAACATCAATTAATTTCTTAAAATATCTGAACAGTAAATTACTTTCTAAAAATATCTGAACATGAATTAATTTTTTAAACAAGCACAAATAAGAATTAGCACCGAAAATGAAAACTAGTCCAACACCTCCAGCCCTCCCCACCATCCACATTACAACTGTATATTAAAACATTTATTTGCATAACTTTGATGAGAAGAATAGAAAAAAAAACATTAAAATATGTGACAAATAATTTTAATTCAAAGTAATGATGGTAGTATCCTGATTTCTACCACCTCGTAAAAGTAAAGTGGATATAACAGCTCATTATGATGAGATAGCAGCTCATTATGGTGAGACAACAGCTCATTATGGTAAGACAACAGCTTATACTGACCAATCTCTGCAACACCTCACATATGTCTGTGACCTTGAAGGCTAAAATGTTAAATGCTACAATCACACATTAGAAAGTAATAAACATTCTATATATCATATTATACTGGATAATCACACAGTATAAAGTAATATACATTCAATATATCACACTATACTGGACAATCACACAGTATAAAGTAATATGCATTCTATATATCACATTATACTGGGAAGTGTAACCTTTCCTCTTATACATGGATATGATGGGACAAAAGCCACTTGCTGTTTGTGGTGATGATGTGTGTAGTAAAAACCCTTACACCCTCAATAGAAGTGAAACAAACAGCAAAATAGATCCATACACCCTTAATAAAACAACAAAAGAGACTCATAAACCCTCGAGAAAAGTGAAACAAACAGTAAAAGAGATCCATACTCCTACAATAAAACAGTAAAAGAGATCCATACTCCTACAACAAAACAGTAAAAGAGATCCATACTCCTATAACAAAACAGTAAAAGAGATCCATACTCCTATAATAACACAGCAAAGAGATCTATACACCCTCAAAGAAAGTGAAACAAATACGAGGGTCATACTGAAAGTCATCAGCATAATTATTTTAAAACTCAGAATTTATAGATAAATAAAATATAAATGTATCACCTTATTCTGCATCCTTTCCACTTCATGATGTTACCATCATGTGTCACATGAACACGCGGAGCATAAACAAAATGGCGGGTGCTGAAGTTTCGTTTCGTCAACTTGCTGTTATTGAGTTCCCCGCTGCTGAATTTCACCAAAGACTTCAACCTGCTTATGAAGATGTGTGTATGGGTGGTAGCAGTGCTAGGAGGAGGGTGAAACATTTCAAAGTTGGAAACACGAGCATCCAAGATTAGCCTTGCAGTGGTTGCTCTCGAACTGCCTCAACTAAATGCAAAGTGGGCAGGGTTGATGACATCATTAAAGAAAACAGACGTGTCACAGTATCTGAAATCTCTGTAAATCTTGGAATAGGACACAGTGCAGTACAGGAAATGATTGAAACCCTAGGCTATAGAAAAGTTTGTGCCAGCCGGGTCCCACAAAAGAGAACGTACAGAAAGCAGTGCATCTGTGCCATTGATCAGCTGGAATGGGATTCTACTGGGAGGGTATTTTCAAACTTGCAGAGCGATGGGAAAAATGTGTGCAGAGAAATAGAGATTATGTTGAAAAGTGAAGAAAAGGATCCAGATTAATTTGATACATTTATAATTTCTCTATCTATAAATTCTGATTTAAAAAGAATTTTTGCTCATGACTTTTGGTATGACCCTCATAGTAAAAGTGACCCATATACCCTCAAAGAAAGTGAAACAAACAGTAAAAGTGATCCATATAGCCTCAAAGAAAGTGAAACAAACAGTAAAAGTGATCCATCCACCCTCAAAGAAAGTGAAACAAACAGTAAAAGTGATCCATATAGCCTCAAAGAAAGTGAAACAAACAGTAAAAGTGATCCATATACCCTCAAAGAAAGTGAAACAAACAGTAAAAGTGATCCATATACCCTCAAAGAAAGTGAAACAAACAGTACAAGTGATCCATATACCCTCAAAGAAAGTGAAACAAACAGTAAAAGTGATCCAATCATCTTCAGTAACTTCAAACAGAAGAGCATGAACTGAGGTAGACCACAATACCACCAGAAACTACAGATAATGGGTCAGATTACATCACCAGAAACTACAGACAATGGATCATATTACAATTATATCACAAGAAACTAAAGAAAATCAGGTATACCAGAGTTACATCAGCACAGACTAGAGAATAAGAACAAAGAACAAATTATCACAAATAAGGTCAACATACAGACAGAATTAAATTTGATTTGTTTTCTTCAAGGGAAATAATTCAGACAGAATAAGAGTTAACTGAAAAAATATTAAAAAGCAGCGTATAGTTTTTTCAACAAAAAGTCTTTAACACAGAAAGACTAAAAGATTTGTTTCTATATGAGAGAGTTGAATAAGAGAAAAATTGAAAGATGGTTTATTGTTTTCTTCAAGCAAAACACTTCACACAGACAGAACAAGATCAAACAAAACAATTCACACAGATAGAACAAGATCAAGCAAAACAATTCACACAGACAGAACAAGATCAAACAAAACAATTCACACAGACAGAACAAGATCAAACAAAACAATTCACACAGACAGAACAAGATCAAACAAAACAATTCACACAGACAGAACAAGATCAAGCAAAACACTTCACACAGACAGAACAAGATCAAGCAAAACACTTCACACAGACAGAACAAGATCAAGCAAAACACTTCACACAGGTAGCAGTAAGTCACATACAACCAAAGTGTTACTATAGCATGAACATTATACATGGCTTTATTTATAATAATCAACTGTAACCACACTGTACCTATACAGACATATTTGGCTTACATAATACTGTCAATGTATTCATGATAAAAACATTTTATCTTCAACACCTGCATATGTGCATCTTCAATGAAACAAATTCACTAAACATAAGATTACATGTGGCATACATTTACCCCTACACAACCAACACAGACAGCCAGTTTTGTTTTCTGAGCAACAATTCAAAACTTTCCTCAGAAATGACTGCTTGAAAATACAACATTAGAAGAGTTCCATTTTCCCCCTAAATTCATATTTTGTGCCATGCAGGATAGTACTACTCTCCACTTTGTGCCATGCAGGATAGTACTACTCTCCACTTTGTGCAATGCTTGGTGCTTCTTCCAATTAATTCAGATGCTTTTTTTTTCATGCCACTTGGTCAGTCAAATGAGATTTTTTTTTCTCTTGGTCTTCCTCTTGCTCACAGCCGAGAGTACTACAGGAGTGCTGTTTGGGAGGCAAAGTTCCGCAAGGGACAAGCAAATAAATGAAATGAATGAATGGTCTTCTTCTCTTTCATTTTCACTTGAAATTTCCATTCATTACGAAGTTCTCGATTGTCTTCTAACGACATGTCCAAGTTCTCCAATTGTCTTCTCAAGACATGTCCAAAAAATGTTGACTGTCTTTTTTCTCATCATTTTAGCTAGTTTGCATTGTTCTGAAGCTTCTTTGTGGACCTCTTCATTTGTTTTTCTGTGTGTTTAGGATATTTATTGCATCTTTTCCCAAAACCACAACTGTTTTCAATTTCTTTGTCACCTTTTTTTGTCGACTGTCCAATTTTCACAATCATATAGCAATACTGGCTCTATATAGCATTGTAATACTCTTTTCCTCACTTTTAGGGACATCTTATTTGTTTGTATCTTCTTCATGTCATAAAAAGCTGCCTTTTCCTTACCTATTTCTGATTTTATTTCATCTGCACACTAAGTCATCAGCTGTTATCATTGTTTCAAGGTAACTGAATTTATTTTCAATGTCTTCCCTAAGTGTATTGGTATTTGAAAGAAAGATACACAGATTAAGCAAATGAGATGTTTCATCTCAGTAATGTTCATATTTAACACATTATCTCAGTACTGTCTACATTTAAAATACATCACCTCAACAATGTTCAATCTAAACTCTGCAACATCACCTCAATAATGTTCAATCTAAACTCTGCAACATCATCTCAACAATATTCACTCTGAACTCTGCAACATCACCTCAACAATGTTCACTTTAAACTCTGCAAATTCACCTCATCAATGTTTACTCTAAACTCTGCAACATCACCTCAACAATGTTCACTCTAAACTCTGCAACATCACTTCAACAATGTTCACTCTAAACTCTGCAACATCATCTCAACAATGTTCACTCTGAACTCTGCAACATCACCTCAACAATGTTCACTCTAAACTCTGCAACATCATCTCAACAATGTTCACTCTAAAAAAGGTGTTTGAAAGTTTGCTGTTGCTCAAGTATGCATCAGACATAGCAGGAGACAGTGTGTATGTTTGTCTAGAGTTGGTGCCTGCTAGAGAGACTGAATCTAAGCTACAGAATTTCTGTGTCGTGACCTTGTTTCTCATGTCGACTGAACAGATATTAATGACTTCACTTCTAAACACCTTTTTTTGGAGGTGTGAGATAGCACAGTTGTTCATTAGTATACTGTTCTCTCATGGCTAGATGGCTGCTCATCCTACTGGAGTCCATGGTTTAAATCCCAGGTAATTTGATTGTGATTTTTCTTTCTCTCACATCTCACTAAAGTGCTTCTGTGACAGTATGTCAAATACTACACTTCTTATTGTAAAATTTTTACTATCGAAGGGCAATAATCAAAAATAAATTTTAGTTTTTAGATCAAGTTTTTAAAGGTCTTATTTATGATGTAGATGGGGTCAAGAAAAGGTCAGTTATGATATGTTAGCTTCACAAGCCTTGTGATTAACTTTTGTGAGTTGTTTGTCTAGACTAGTTATATTTAGTAACAGTTAAATTTGGAGATGTTTTGACACATTTTTACCCAATGTCAGAAAATTTCAGGAAAGTTCAAGGTAAAATTGTAGCTGATATTTAAACATGAGTTTATTTAGGCAGGCACTGATAGATAGGATCTGAGACTAGGTTGTAACGATGTGATGATTATTATGGAATAGATCAGTACTAGAATGATGTGGGTGTTGTTAATGTCACTAGGTTGTTGATCTAGTAGCTTTTTCCCCATGGATCCATGTACTGGTTTTGATGTTGCTTTATATTTATGTGAACTAGAAATGTAAAACCAAAGAATGTGAAACAGCTCTTTTTTTGAGACAGCGTTAGGAACTGTAGTTCTGTAATTTTGTGTTGTAAAAATTTGTGTGCGGATCCATGGAACATTTCTGTAAGTCAATAAGTTGGACTTTTTGTTCTATCATGTTGTATAAGTGCTGATCTATTGAGAGTGAGTGTTGTCCACTCCCTCCCTACACGCAAACTCAGTTCTTGCCCGGGTACTGGAGCTGCTTATTCATCTGCTGTATGCTATATTTCCTTCATCGTCACTTATCACCACTCATTTTATCCATTCAATAAAATGTGTTCTAATGTTAAACAAAGGTTCCAGTGGTTCTCACTTTGTGAACTGTGACAGTCCTTGTTGAGTAGAAGTTCTACTACTAATGATAAAAATAAAGATTATTAAGAGAACTGTCTTATCTGATGCCATCTCAGGCATATTATCTACTTTTCCCTATCCACGGTGGGCACAAGGTGACCTCAAGTAGTGCTGTGACTGCAATCAGCAGTTATGGTGTATACTATGACAGTTGGTGCTGTGTTGGCACGTCAATACTCCGACCCAGCAACACACGCCTATACGTTGTCTACAATTTTTTCAAGGTCTAATCCTATAAAACTGTATTCTCGTACTTTACACAAACTTGTAAAAAAAAATGTTCCTAATTTTCATGTTGTGTTTTTTACATGGCATTGTTTAGTTATCTCTGTTCTGCTGTGGGTCTTTCTCTGATGTGGTTATAAGAGATTTGATCACCAGTAAAAAAAACTGAATCATTTATGCTCCACCTGTTGGGTATCTTTTCTGCGGGGTATTATGAGTTTAGTGCTATCATTTTAGTCAATCAATCAATCAATCAAGTGCCGTGCCACGTGGCGTAGGCAATCATTTCTCTCCACAATTCCATGTCTTTAGACTTGATTATGAGATCTGCCAGTGACTTTCTTCCTAGCCACGCTGACAGCCCATCCAGTAACTTCTCTCTCTGACTTCGTCTGTTTCTTCTTCCCTCAATTTTTCCACTTGCCACAGTGTGTTCCAATTTTCATCTTCTCAGAAAATGTCCTACAAATCTCACTTGTCTGCTCTGATCTTTGTTGTAATTTGCCTTTTAACTCCAGCCTCTTTTAAGACTTCTTCATTGGTTTTCTTAGTTGTCCAAAGTACCTTCAACATCCTTCTTATGAACCACATTTCCATGGCCTCCATTTCTCACTGTACTCTCTTATTCATGGACCATGCTTCACATCTATAAAACAAAATTGGCTCGATGTAACATTTATGTACTCGGAATCTTGTTTCCATTGATATGGATCTGCTGCACAAGATATTTCTCATTTTCTGGAATGCTGACTTGGCCTGAGCATGTCTGCTTTTATTTTGCTGTGACATTTCCCATCAGCTGTTATAATTATTCCTAAGTACTTGAATCTATCAACTTGTTTCAGTTCTGTGCCATTGATGTTAATGCTACATTTTGGTGGTATTCTTTTCTTTGAGATGACCATCACTTCAGTCTTCTTTTTATTCAGGCTGAGACCTTTACTTTTACTTTTCCAGAAAAGACTGTAGCTCCCCTTCACTTTTAGCAATCAGAACTGTGTCGTCTGCATATCTTAAGTTGTTAAGGTTGTACCCGCCAATTGATATTCCTGGCAAGCTCTCTATATTTCTCATTATGTTTTCTCTGTACAAGGAGAAGAGGTTGGGAGATAGATCACATCACTTGTCTCACTCCCAATTTTATGCCTTGGAATGCTCCTATTTGGTTCTCAACCTTCATTGCTGCTGATTGCTGCCAGTATATGTTTTTGATGAGTTTCAAATATTTCCCATCTATCTTCATGTCTTCCAGGATTCTTATAATTTTTGTGTCTCACTTTATGGAATGCTTTACAGTAATCTATGAAGCATAAGTATAAGTCTGTCTTTATTTCTATTGATCTTTCCATCAATGTTCTCAACATATATATAGCTAATGAGGTAAAAGGTAGCAGCTAAAAACAAAGAACTAGAGAGAGAGAGAGCTGTTATGGAAAGAATAAGGCAATACAAGAATAATATAGGACCATAGCATATAATAGGTATAATGCTTTAGAGAAAATTGAAATGACTGACAAACAATGGAATATGCTTAAAGACTCTATTCAGCAAACATCTATCGAAATCCTACCTCCAAATAAACAACATGCTAAACAGGGGTGGATGACAGAAGAAATTCTGCAACTAATGGATCAGAGAAGAAGTCTTCAGGAAGATAAAGAGGAACATGACAAAATAAATAAAGAAATAAGACACAAATTCAATAAAGTTAAAGAAGAGTGGGTAAGTAAGAAATGTAATGAAACAGAGACACACCATCATGGAAATGCAAGAGATATGTACAAACAAATAAAGGAGTTAACAAACAAAAGAGCATACTACAAGACTGGTTGCCTGAAGTCAAAAGAGGGGCATACAATAATGGACAGAGATGAAATAATGGCAAGAGGGAGCGAATACATTAGAGAACTTCATTAGGACAATAGAAGCAAAACAGATATACGAAATAATAATGAAGGGCCTCCCATATTAAAAGCAGAAGTTGAAGAAGCCATCAAACACATGAAGAACAACAAAGCACCAGGACCAGATAAAATCACCAAGGAAGAATTGGAAGCATTAGGAGAGCTTAGCATAGAAATAATTACCAGACTGCTGAATGACATTCATAACAGTAACTGTGTCCCATCAGACCTTTTGCAATCAGTTTTCATTGCCCTACCAAAGAAACAAGGTGCAGGTGAATGTGAAGACCATCGAAACATTAGTCTTATGAGCCAGTTACCAAAATCCTGCTTCGTATTGTCATGAGAAGAGTCAGGGGCAAAATAAAACCAGAAATCACTAAAGAACAGTGAGGTTTCGTCGAAGGAAAAGGTACAAGTAATGCCATATATATATCATCTTAGTAATGTGTATATTTAAAATATTCCATCTTAGTAATGTCTATATTTAACATACTGCATATTAGTACTGTCTATATTTAACATACATCACTTCAGTAATGTCTATATTTAACACATATCACTTCAGAAATGTCCATATTTAACTGTGGGAGACTAAATCTAAGTGATGGAATTTCTGTGTCATGACCTCGTTCCATTTCTACGTGTCATGATTTTCAACCAGACACTGATGGCTTCACTATCAAACATCTTTTTTTTTCTAGAGGTGTATGATAGCGAAGTTTACTATTGTGACCAGGCGGCTGCTTGTCTTACCCGAGTCTATGGTTCAAGTCCCAGGTAGTTCTCATCAATTTCACACCTAAAAGTGCTTTGTTAATGATTTTTTCAACACTGTGTTCTGTTACTTTTCTATATTTAACACAGCTTCTACATTTATCGTACATCACCTCAGTGATGTTTATATTTATCATTTGTCACTTTAGCATGTTAGTGTTATAGGTTTTGTGTGTGACTATTCTGATTTCTGCATGAGAAATTAAACACTCTATTATTTCAGCTTTCATGCCTTATAGTGGAAGAAACATTTGTGTTTCTTTCTTTGTATAGTAGATCCAGCTTGTTTGGATTCACAAGCTGCTAGGTTTTTTTTTTGTTTGATTTGCTAATATAAACTGTATGACTGTGATTTGTCAGGATTATAAACTGTATGATTCTGATTTGTCAGGATTATAAACTGTATGATTCTGATTTGTCAGGATTATAAAGATTCTGATTTGTCAGGATTATAAACTATGATTCTGACTTGTCAGGATTATAAACTGTGTAACTGTGATTTTTCAGGAATTTAAACTGTGTGATTCTTGTCACAAAATGTCAGAATTATTAAATGTCAAATTTGTGATATGGCCAGGTTGTGACTGACACAGACTAGGAGATAGCAGATTGTTGCTGTTTGTTTCATCTCTTACAACAACTACATTCACAGGATACACAGTCATCACACTGTAGCTTCATTCATACATTCTTACAACAACTACATTCTTACAACAAATACATTCATACATTCTTACAACAACTACATTCTTACAACAAATACATTCATACATTCTTACAACAACTACATTCTTACAACAAATACATTCATACATTCTTACAACAACTACATTCATACATTCTGACTTGAAAGCTGTAGCTGACCTGATATGGGAAACGTGTCAACAATGGATCAAGTTCATGATTTTCCTACCACAACCCATTATCTATAGTAATGAATTTACAATTTTGTTTAGTGAAACTATTAGTCATGGTAAAGACACCTTGTTGCTTTCATTAACCCTAAACTACTAAGATCATACTGTTGTGCCTGGCAGATCACTTGCTGATATTAAACAAAAAATCCAGAGTTCTTTAAGTTTACCATCCAAAGTAAGATCCATGAACCTGCCAAAAAATAAGAAGACAGTAATAAATATCCATTACTACACTTTACAACAAAATAAGAAGACTGCAATGACTATCCAATACTACACTTTACAACAAAATAAGAAGACTGCAATGATTATCCAATACTACACTTTACAACAAAATAAGAAGACTGCAATGACTATCCAATACTACACTCTACAACAAAATAAGAAGACTGCAATGACTATCCAATACTACACTTTACAACAAAATAAGAAGACTGCAATGACTATCCAATACTACACTTTACAACAAAATAAGAAGACTGCAATGACTATCCAATACTACACTCTACAACAAAATAAGAAGACTGCAATGACTATCCAATACTACACTCTACAACAAAATAAGAAGACTGCAATGACTATCCAATACTACACTTTACAATAAAATAAGAAGAAAGCAATGACTATCCAATACTACACTTTACAACAAAATAAGAAGAAAGCAATGACTATCCAATACTACACTTTACAACAAAATAAGAAGAAAGCAATGACTATCCAATACTACACTTTACAACAAAATAAGAAGAAAGCAATGACTATCCAATACTACACTCTACAACAAAATAAGAAGACTGCAATGACTATCCAATACTACACTTTACAACAAAATAAGAAGAAAGCAATGACTATCCAATACTACACTCTACAACAAAATAAGAAGAAAGCAATGACTATCCAATACTACACTTTACAACAAAATAAGAAGACTGCAATGACTATCCAATACTACACTTTACAACAAAATAAGAAGACACCCATGACCATCCAATACTACACTTTACAACAAAATAAGAAGACACCCATGACTATCCAATACTACACTTTACAACAAAATAAGAAGAAAGCAATGACTATCCAGTACTACATTTTACAACAAAATAAGAAGACAGTAATGAATATCCAATACTACACTTTACAACAAAATAAGAAGACAGTAATGAATATCCAATAATATAAACACTTTAAAACAAAATAATAAGATAGCAATGTATATACAATATCACAAACACTTGACAACTTTGTGAACAAGTCATTCTGCTAAAACTAGTTTCATTTGACAGTACATTTACTATAGCATAAGTAAGCAAAATCATCCTACACATATGCTAAATAACATGTAAATGAAATAATCCACTACATAAGCTATATAACATGTAAACAAAATCATCCACTACATAAGCTATATAACATGTAAACAAAATCATCCACTACATAAGCTATATAACATGTAAACAAAATCATCCACTACATAAGCTATATAACATGTAAACAAAATCATCCACTACATAAGCTAAATAACATGTAAACAAAATCATCCACTACATAAGCTACATAACATGTAAACAAAATCATCCACTACATAAGCTATATAACATGTAAACAAAATCATCTTGAACATGAAGGAAACTGATAAAACTACTAATTTATACTGATTCTGTACCATCTGTGCTAGACCTGAACCTCAAAAAACAATGAGAATGACTGTATAAGTGAGATGAGATGATAAGAGAATCAGAGAAACTGGATAGCAAATAAAGAAAACAATCAGAATGAGGTCAGATAAAAGGTACCTGTAAAATCAGAATGAGGTCAAATAAAAAAAAAAAGTACCTGTAAAATCATACTCAGATTTGATAAAACAGGCGCCTGTAAAATCAGATTGAGGTTTGATAAAACAAGTACCTGTAAAATCAGATTGAGGTTTGATAAAACAAGTACCTGTAAAATCAGAATAATGAGGTCAGATAAAACAAGTACCTGTAAAATCAGAATAATGAGGTCAGATAAAAAGGTACCTGTAAAATCAGAATGAGGTCAGATAAAACAAGTACCTGTAAAATCAGAATAATGAGGTCAGATAAAAAGGTACCTGTAAAATCAGAATGAGGTCAGATAAAACAAGTACCTGTAAAATCAGAATAATGAGGTCAGATAAAACAAGTACCTGTAAAATCAGAATAATGAGGTCAGATAAAACAAGTACCTGTAAAATCAGAATAATGAGGTCAGATAAAACAAGTACCTGTAAAATCAGAATAATGAGGTCAGATAAAACAAGTACCTGTAAAATCAGAATAATGAGGTCAGATAAAACAAGTACCTGTAAAATCAGAATAATGAGGTCAGATAAAACAAGTACCTGTAAAATCAGAATAATGAGGTCAGATAAAACAAGTACCTGTAAAATCAGAATAATGAGGTCAGATAAAAAGGTACCTGTAAAATTAGAATAAGGTCAGATAAAACAGGAACCTATAAAACCAGAATGAGGTCAGATAAAAAGGTACCAGTAAAATCAGAATAATGTCAGATAAAACAACTACAGTTACTATAACTACAACCAGAAGATGCTATAAGAACAATTAAAACAGCTATTAGGCTTGGAAGACTAGAATGAACACCATCACAAACAGATATCACAGAATGTGGATAGATAACATTACAGAATGTGGATAGATAACATCACAGAATGTGGATAGATAACATCACTGAATGAGGACAGATAATATCACAGAATGAGGATAGATAACATAACAGAATGAGGATAGATACCATCACAGTATGAGGATAGGTAACATAACAGAATGAGGATAGATACCATCACAGAATGAGGATAGATAACATTATATAATGAGGACAGATAATATCACAGAATGAGGATAGATAACATCACTGAATGAGGACAGATAATATCACAGAATGAGGATAGATAACATCACAGAATGAGGATAGATACCATCACAGTATGAGGATAGGTAACATAACAGAATGAGGATAGATACCATCACAGAATGAGGATAGATAACATTATATAATGAGGACAGATAATATCACAGAATGAGGATAGATAATATCACAGAATGAGGATAGATAACATCAAAGAATGAGGATAGATAACATCATATAATGAGGACAGATAATATCACAGAATGAGGATAGATAATATCACAGAATGAGGATAGATGACATCAAGAATGAGAATAGATGACATCACAGAATGAGGGCAGAGACAGGACAAATAACATTCTAAGAAAATCAAATGTGATGGCAGGTAATGCAGCATATCTTGCCATAGATAAAACTGTTGCAACATTCCATGGCAGCAGTAGCAGACAAATGAAATAAAGACAGACATTTACTCTCTCACATGCAAACAGCATCTCCTTATCCATTTACTCTCTCACATGCAAACAGCATCTCCTTATCAATTTACTCTCTCACATGCAAACAGCATCTCCTTATCAATTTACTCTCTCACATGCAAACAGCATCTCCTTATCAATTTACTCTCTCACATGCAAACAGCATCTCCTTATCAATTTACTCTCTCACATGCAAACAGCATCTCCTTATCCATTTACTCTCTCACATGCAAACAGCACCTCCTTATCAATTTACTCTCTCACATGCAAACAGCATCTCCTTATCAATTTACTCTCTCACATGCAAACAGCACCTCCTTATCAATTTACTCTCTCACATGCAAACAATATAATACTTTTTTGTTTGTGATTTATATATTTCTAAATATTTCCATATCACAGAAGTGAAGCTTAAAGATGCTCTTTGATCAACACATCCCAGGTTTCACAAAACTTTACCACATTCGCTAAGCCACAGCAAGTCCAATGAAATGTTCTCTGAATTCATTTAATTCTGACAAATATGCTCAAGATGTATAGTTGGTAACATCACCTGAATTGAATCACTTAATCATTTGTTCAAACTCTATCATATTCTACATGCAGCATTTCTCAATTTCTCAAATTCACAATATTTTACACTTGAGATGAGAACACTTCCTAACTCAGTATTATATCAGATCTGCAACACCTGGTCAATCAATTGCATGACCAAATCACTGAACTCGAAGTTTCAAAAGTATCAATTCTTTGTAATCACTTGAAACACATCTTCAATCCATCCTAAAACTACTTCCTCAAAACTGCTTTTCCTGAGTATCTATTGCTCTAATTGTCCACCTGTTCCATCTGTCGTTACCTACGTCTTCTTTCTCTTTTGTGTCTTCTCTGGTGTGTGTTCTGTTCTTCTCTGATTGTCTGTCCTTCCCTTCTTCTCTTGCCTGGACCAGACTCTATTCACTGACTGTCCTTGTTTCTCCGTCTCTGGGCTCCCTCCTCTGTCTCCTCTCTCCTGTACTTCTCTGTCTTAGATTGTCTTTTTTTCTGTCTTTGGGCTTCCTCCTCTGTCTCCTCTCTCCTCTACTTCCGTACTTCTTCATCCTCTGTCTCTCTGCTCATTTTTTTATCTTCTAGTTGATGAATTAACCAATAAATATTTTGGCTCCACCCTTCAGATGTCCAATGGTTTCCATGAGTGTTATGATTGTCCGTCATTCAAACTGCCCCGTGACTTATATGTCGGAAGTCAACTGTCCAATATGGTAAAGTAAAGGTAAAGGTAATCCTGTCGTGCCTTAGAGGCACATAGGGATATGGTGTTAGTGCCCATATTTTCCTTGACCTGTAAGCACACTAGAGGGTGATATGGTCAGTATCACGCCTGGCTGCCTTTCCTTCCCCAACTCCAGAAGAAGTCGAGTACCCATTTCTACAGCTGGGTGACTGGGGTGCCTCCCGCCGGATTCGAACCCCCGACCTTTGCCATGAGAGACCAGTGCATTAATCACTTCGCCACTCAGACACTGTCCAATATGCCACACCTCTAAATATTTAATTGGTCAGCTGGCCGAGTTGGCCACTCCTTTATTTAAAAACTGGGTGTAATAGCGTCCTAACACGCGTCATGCGTGTCAGTCTGCGTCACTTTCGTCTTTACAATTGTTATTTACCTAAATCATTATCTTGCTCTTTCATGTCGTAGGTTTTATTGTGTCCTCGCTTTTCATTGTGTCTGCCTTTTCTATTCGGAGTCACTGCTTTGTTATCACTGGACCATCCTACTTTCTGGCGTCCTTCCTTTGTCTTTCCTACATGTCAGCGTCACTGAGTCTCGCCTTTTTTTCTATTCACTTTTTCCACCATTTACTTTTGTCCGCGTCTTGTTCTAGTGTCATGGAAGTTTCCTATCTACTTCCTTTCCTATCTACTTTTCTCTGTCGCTATTCGATGTCTCTATTTTGTTTACAGTATATTTTCATAATCATATTCATTAATAATAATAATAACATCTATAATCATTACTTACAAGGTAATGCTACAAAAACATCTCCTTATCAATTTATCCTATTATATACAAACAATATATCCTTATCAATTTACCCTATTATATACAAACATTATATCCTTATCAATTTATCCTATTATATACAAACAATATATCCTTATCAATTTACCCTATTATATACCAGGTGATGTACAAGATGGCGGGAGCTTTCGCCGGCATACTTGCGTCTGAGTCTTGAGTCATAAAACGGGAGTTGAGCGTGAGGCAAACAACCTCATCCTGAGACACATCTAGAGGCGACTCTAGATGGGGAAAAACCTTGCCGTTATGGAATCTGGCAACAGTTGTAACCGAACATCAAGGTCACCAACTCTGCACGCCGCTGACAGCGATCGAAAACTCACCGGCCCCAAATAATAACAAAAATCGGATTTTGGAACGTAAGAACGACGGCCGCAACAACAAAAACTGTTCAAGTAATAAAAGAAATGGATAGATATCACCTGGGTGTATTGGGCATCGGTGAAATGTCATTGCCAGAAGCAAGGAAAAGAACGGCGGAAAACCGTAAGTTAATAATATATTCCAGCAGAGACAATGGGAAATACCAGGAAGGAGTGGTTGTAATTATGTCATCTGCGGCAGCAAAGAGCCTTACATAATGGGAACCAGTGAACAGTCGTATGATAAGAGCACGATACAAAATAAGGCATGGAAGAATGACAATCATACAATGCTGTGCACCCACGAACGATACAGATGATGAAATAAAAGACGATTTCTATTACCAACTACAACAACTTATCAACAAAGTACCTAAACACGACATCTTAATTGTTATGCGGGACTTCAACGCCAAGGTAGGAAAAGATAACACAGATGCTAAAAAAGTAAAGGGGAAAGAAGGAACTGATACACTAAATCAGAATGGAGAAAGATTAATTGAAATATGTCTAACAGAGGGCATGGTCATTGGAGGCACAATATTCCCACACAAAAGGATACATAAAACAACATGGATATCTCCAGATGATAGAACCAGAAATCAGATAGATAATTTTTTTGTATTAGAAAACAGTTCACAACATCTCTGATAGATGTAAGAGCATGCAGGGGTGCAGATGTCAACAGTGATTACAACCTGTGTATAGAGAGGATAAGACTTAAACTGAAAAGCCAACACAAGAAATCAATAATCGGTAAGATAAACAGTCATAGCCTACAAGAAGAAAATACCAACAGTGATTTCATTCTGGAACTTACCAAACATTTCGCAGCATTCAGAGAGGTAGACGAGACAGATATAGATGAATTATGGAATTCATACAGCACAGCCACAATCATGGCAATAAAAGCAAGTGCTGGACTGCAGTCAACAAGTACAAAAGCATGGATATCAGATAACCCATGGAAATACATACATGAAAGAAGAGCAGCCAAATTAGCCATGTTGAATGTAAAGACGGATCTCGGAAAAGTTTTGGCAAAAGCAACATACAAAGTCGGTATATCCAGTAGTCTCGTGGCGAGAGCTACTCATACCACGGCACCTTTGCTCTAGAGGCCGGCCACGTCCGTTCTACACTCATACTGGTGAAATATGCCTAAACCGGCTTAAACCAGGGGTGAAACTTGGCTACTCAAGTCACGGTACCTCCGCTCTAGAGGTCGGTCACGTCCCAGACACGCCCATACTGGGATAATATGCCCAAAACGCCTCAACCCAGGAGTGAAACTTACTAGTGGCGAGGATTCGTCCTCCTGAACAAAAGCTCCGTCCTGGTCATAACTAGGAAGGGTAGCGGCCGCGACCACAAAATGCTGAAGTCGGAGACAGTGGACCAAGGCAGTCTAGATAGGCAACCACCTCTCACCCGGCGATGTATGCGTATCCTAATCACGCTGAGGTTTTCCGGTGAGAAAGGCCAACGCTGGACTGGTTGGGCAACCACCTCTCACCCGGCGGGGATACACGGGTATCCCAAAACACGTCGAGGTTTTCCGGTGAGAAAGTCCAACTCAAGGCTAGATAGGCAACCACCTCTCACCCAGCGGGGATATACTCACATCCAAAACACGTCGAGGTTTTCCGGTGAGAAAGTCCAACTCAAGGCTAGATGGGCAACCACCTCTCACCCAGCGGAGATATACTCACATCCAAAACACGTCGAGGTTTTCTGGTAAGAAAGTCAAACTCTAGATCAAACTGGTGCAACGAAAACCACGGTGTCACGCAATCCCGCTTCTGAGACCCACCAAGAATACAGGCTCAAGCCCTGTGATATTCTGAACCTCTTGTGGTCGGGGACCACGGGACCTATTAAGGACCACGGAAGTAAACTAAGTAGGATCACAGGACGGTCTTTGTGGTAGAAGCGAACAAAGAAGAAGAAGAATATACAAAGAACTAGACAATAAAGTAAAAAGTTCAGCTAAAAGAGACAAAAGAGAATATATGGACAACATGGCAAAAGAAGCAGCAAAAAACAGGAGACAGCAAAACTCTATATAAGATACAGAAGAAGCTAACAGGTGTTATTACCTCCAGAGAAAGACCAGTCTTTAGCAAAACAGGCAACCTATTAACATCAAGTAAAGATCAAAAGCAAAGATGGGCCAAACACTTCCAAGAAATACTTAATCGATCACACCCAAACGAATTAATAAATCTTGAAACTGATTTACCAGTCCCACAACCAAATCTCAACTTAGATGAAGTTACACTGAATGAAATTGAAACAGCAGTGAATCTAATGGCAAACAACAAAGCTGCAGGTGAAGATGAAATAACAGCTGAAATGTTAAAAGCTATTAACAGTGACAACATGAACCAACTACTGAGAATGTTTAATAAAATTTAGAAAGAAGAAAAGGTCCCTTCTAAATGGAAAAAAAGTAATCAATGTTAAAATACCAAAAAAGGCAACCTCAGTGACTGCAATAACTGGAGGGATGTAACCTTACTATCAGTTGTGTCAAAAGTGTTTTGTAAAGTAATTCTGAATAGAATTAAAGATGTAGTGGATACTGCAATGAGAGAAGAACAGGCAGGATTTCAAAAAGGGAGAAGCTGTCTCGACCAGATCTTTACTCTAAGAATAATACTTGAAGAACATATTGAAAAGCAGAAACATCCTGAACTTCATAGACTTTAAAAAAGCATTTGATAGCATAAACAGAGATTCACGGTGGAGAATTTTAAAACTATACAGAATACCATCTAAAACTGTCAACATCATTAGAGATCTCTACAACGAATATGTTTGTGCAGTCAAGACAAAACATGGAATGAGCGAATGGTTTAAGATTGAAACAGGCGTGAAACAAGGATGTATATTATCTCCAATGCTTTTTTGGATCTGCCATAGACTTTATAATGAAAAGATGCTGTACAGGTAAAGCTGGCATTGATTGTGTACATGGGACCCAAATAGAAGATCTTGATTTTGCATATGACATAACAGTGACAAAACGAAATTGATACAGGAGAAAACAGATTCCCTGTCTTCCTTGCCTAGCAAAATAGGTCTTGAAAATGAAGACAAAACAAAAATAATGAAACTTCTCATTAATCAAGAAGGCAAAATATTCATAGAAGGAGCAGGTGTTGATGAAGTGAACCAATTTGCATATCTCGTCAGCTACATAAACCAGGATGGTGACACCAGGAAAGAAGTTAGAATTAGAATTGCAAAAACAGCATTGTCCTTCAAAAATCTTGAGAACATATGGAATTCAAAAGTTACAAGCACAAAAACCGTTAAGATTATTCAATCCAAATGTGATATCCACCCTCATTTATGCATGCGAAAGCTGGAAATCAACTAAAGAAATAGACGAGAAATTAGACTCTTTTGAAACACAAATGCTTAAGGAAAATACTTGGTATAAAGTGGAATGAATTCAAGAACAATGCAGAGATAAGACAGATGAGCAAATAACAACTTGTCTCATAGGTGATCAGAAAAAGATGGACATAAGTAGGCCATGTGATGAGAAGAAACAATCAGAGGATACCGAAACAAGATATCAAGTGGAGCACAACAGGCTGAAGAAAGAGGTTGACCATGTGAAACTCTAAAGAGGACATTATTAAGAGAAGCCAGTTTAGTGGGCATAACATCCCTTGATGAAGTTGAAAGACTCGCCAAGAACAGGAAAACTTGGCAAACAACTATGTGAGCCCTATGTGACATTTAACGGCACGGGAAGGATATAAGATACAAACAATATTACCTTATCAATTTACCCTGTTATATATAAACAATATCTCCCTGAGCATCTACTGTAGCATGATCATCAGATTGAGCACCTAGAAGCTCTTTAACATCTTCACATTCAACTTTCTCATATCCTGCCTGCGTTGCTATTTGAACACAGCTGGCAAAGGTTTCTGTTATTTGTCTTAAGATTTCTAAATCTTCAAAATCAGGAGCTTAAATGTAGGGTAAGTTTCCACCAAACATGATGCAAATGTTGTTTGGGTCTTCCATGCTTATAATTTTATATTACAATTCTTCAAAAATTCTGATATAGTTTCAGTGTTTTCCACTTCTGTAGCAATGGTTAGAAACAGTTTCAGCTCTTTCCCCTTCTTCAGCAATAGTTAGAAACAGTTTCAGCTCTTTCCCCTTCTTCAGCAATAGTTAGAAACAGTTTCAGCTCTTTCCCCTTCTTCAGCAATAGTTAGAAACAGTTTCAGCTCTTTCCCCTTCAGTAGGACTGGTTAGCATGTTCAGGTTAAGTTTCAGCTTTAAGTGTTGCAGTCACATTTTGATCTGCTGCTTGTAACAGAGATAGTTTTTAGTGAGAAAAAGACAATTTTCACATTTGGCTTGAGCTCCAGTACCATCAGTGGATGGCTAGGTGCAGTATCCATAATTGTTAAAGTTTTAAAGTGATAAGTTCTTCTTCTTCCTGTACAACATTTCTTAATTTGCTAAAATAAGATTTGATAAATATTTCATGGCAGATATGAGCTGGCATCAATCCTTTTTTTGCTATGTTTGTAGTAAACAGCATGGCTAATGTAAGTTGACAATGTTTGTAGTAAACAGCAAGGCTAATGTAAGTTGACAATATTTGTAGTAAACAGCAAGGCTAATGTAAGTTGACAATGTTTGTAGTAAACAGCAAGGCTAATGTAAGTTGACAATGTTTGTAGTAAACAGCAAGGCTAATGTAAGTTGACAATGTTTGTAGTAAACAGCAAGGCTAATGTAAGTTGACAATGTTTGTAGTAAACAGCAAGGCTAATGTAAGTTGACAATGTTTGTAGTAAACAGCAAGGCTAATGTAAGTTGACAATGTTTGTAGTAAACAACAAGGCTAATGTAAGTTGACAATGTTTGTAGTAAACAGCAAGGCTAATGTAAGTTGACAATGTTTGTAGTAAACAGCAAGGCTAATGTAAGCTGACAATGTTACCAGCAAGGTTAGATTATAAAGCCACCACCTGGCAGTGATAAATCACCAAAGACTGAAGCTTAAAGTTTCCAGTGGTGATGGCGCCAGACATTGCTGTTATCTTCACTGGCAGCAAATATCACTGTGCTATCTCTGCTGACACCAGACACTGCTGTTATCTTCACTGGCAGCAAATATCACTGTGCTATCTCTGCTGGCACCAGACACTGCTGTTATCTTAACTGGCAGCAAATATCACTGTGCTATCTCTGCTGGCACCAGACACTGCTGTTATCTTCACTGGCAGCAAATATCACTGTGCTATCTCTGCTGGCACCAGACATCACTGTTATCTTCTTCACTGGCAGCAAATATCACTGTGCTATCTCTGCTGGCACCAGACACTGCTATGTTATCTTCACTGGCAGCAAATATCACTGTGCTATCTCTACTGGCACCAGACACTGCTATGTTATCTTAACTGGCAGCAAATATCACTGTGCTATCTCTGCTGGCACCAGACACTGCTATGTTATCTTCACTGGCAGCAAATATCACTGTGCTATCTCTGCTGGCACCAGACATCACTGTTATCTTCTTCACTGGCAGCAAATATCACTGTGCTATCTCCGCTGGCACTGGCACCAAGCATAACTGTTATTATGTCCAATAGTATCAAGCATAACTTATTATGTCCACTGGTATCAAGCATAACTGTTATTATGTCCAATGGTATCAAGCATAACTTATTATGTCCACTGGTATCAAGCATAACTGTTATTATGTCCACTGGTATCAAGCATAACTGTTATTATGTCCACTGGTATCAAGCATAACTGTTATTATGTCCACTGGTATCAAGCATAACTGTTATTATGTCCACTGGCACCAAGCATAACTGTTATTATATCCACTGGTATCAAGCATAACTTATTATGTCCACTGGTATCAAGCATAACTGTTATTATGTCCACTGGTATCAAGCATAACTGTTATTATGTCCACTGGTATCAAGCATAACTGTTATTACCTCTGTCCTAGTTACATACATCAAGTACAGATAACACCAGCAACAACTGCAAGTAACGCTAGCAACAATTCCATGTAACACCAGAAACAACTGTAAGTAACACAAGCAACAACTGTAAGTAATGCTAGCAACAACTAATTAACACAAGCAACAACTAATTAACACAAGCAACAACTAAGTAACACAACCAACAATTGTTAGTAACACCAGCAACAACTATGTAACAGAAGCAACAACTAAGTAATACAAACAACAACTAAGTAACAGAAGCAACAACTAAGTAATACAAACAACAACTAAGCAACACAAGCAACAATTGTTACTAACACCAGCAAGAACTAAGTAACACAAACAACAACTGTTAGTAACACCAGCAACAACTAAGTAACACAAGGAATAACTAAGTAACACAAGCAACAATTGTTACTAACACCAGCAAGAACTAAGTAACACAAGGAATAACTAAGTAACACAAGCAACAATTGTTACTAACACCAGCAAGAACTAAGTAACACAAACAACAACTGTTAGTAACACCAGCAACAACTAAGTAACACAAACAACAACTGTTAGTAACACCAGCAACAACTAAGTAACACAAGCAACAATTGTTAGTAACACCAGCAACAACTAAGTAACACAAGGAATAACTAAGTAACACAAGCAACAATTGTTACTAACACCAGCAAGAACTAAGTAACACAAACAACAACTGTTAGTAACACCAGCAACAACTAAGTAACACAAACAACAACTTTTAGTAACACCAGCAACAACTAAGTAACACAAGCAACAATTGTTACTAACACCAGCAAGAACTAAGTAACACAAACAACAACTGTTAGTAACACCAGCAAGAACTAAGTAACACAAACAACAACTGTTAGTAACACCAGCAAGAACTAAGTAACACAAACAACAACTGTTAGTAACACCAGCAACAACTAAGTAACACAAGGAATAACTAAGTAACACAAGCAACAATTGTTACTAACACCAGCAAGAACTAAGTAACACAAACAACAACTGTTAGTAACACCAGCAACAACTAAGTAACACAAGGAATAACTAAGTAACACAAGCAACAATTGTTACTAACACCAGCAAGAACTAAGTAACACAAACAACAACTGTTAGTAACACCAGCAACAACTAAGTAACACAAGGAATAACTAAGTAACACAAGCAACAATTGTTACTAACACCAGCAAGAACTAAGTAACACAAACAACAACTGTTAGTAACACCAGCAAGAACTAAGTAACACAAGCAACAAATGTTACTAACACCAGCAAGAACTAAGTAACACAAACAACAACTGTTAGTAACACCAGCAAGAACTAAGTAACACAAGGAATAACTAAGTAACACAAGCAACAATTGTTAATAACACCAGCAACAACTAAGTAACACAAAGGATAACTAAGTAACACAAGCAACAACTATTAGCAACACCAGCAACAACTAAGTAACACAAGGAATAACTAAGTAACACAAGGAATAACTAAGTAACACAAGCAACAATTGTTAATAATACCAGCAACAACTAAGTAACACAAAGGATAACTAAGTAACACAAGCAACAATTGTTAATAACACCAGCAACAACTAAGTAACACAAAGGATAACTAAGTAACACAAGCAACAACTATTGGTAACACCAGCAACAACTAAGTAACACAAAGGGTAACTAAGTAACACAAGCAACAACTATTAGCAACACCAGCAACAACTAAGTAACACAAGGAATAACTAAGTAACACAAGGAATAACTAAGTAACACAAGGAATAACTAAGTAACACAAGCAACAATTGTTAATAATACCAGCAACAACTAAGTAACACAAAGGATAACTAAGTAACACAAGCAACAATTGTTAATAACACCAGCAACAACTAAGTAACACAAAGGATAACTAAGTAACACAAGCAACAACTATTGGTAACACCAGCAACAACTAAGTAACACAAAGGATAACTAAGTAACACAAGCAACAACTATTGGTAACACCAGCAACAACTAAGTAACACAAAGGATAACTAAGTAACACAAGCAACAACTATTGGTAACACCAGCAACAACTAAGTAACACAAGCAATGTATAGGATATAATATTATGGTTAATGGTTCCGACACAAACCTGACATCCAAGTATTATCACTGTTTTCTTTTTGTCATCGTCTGCTTCTTGGCCGGTGAAATCTCCTGTAGGGGGCTGGTCTAGTAGACTGAGCATCAGGTAATTTTAGACCAGGGGGTGGCTGAATTGTTGAGTGAAGTCCAAAATCTTTCTGTGTTTGTTGCATCAACTCAAGTTTGGCCTCAATAGCTTTAATTGTTGTCTTGGCACTATGAACACAAACAAATATCTTATTAGTGGAAACATGAGGTAACTACACTTAAGTGATGTTCTACAGTTCTCAGCTGCCTCACATGCCAAGAAATTTTAAGAACATTTAAGCACAATGGCTACACATACTACTACAGACAAACAATACTTACTAACACACTACTACAGACAAACAATACTTACTAAAACACTACTACAGACAAACAATACTTACTAAAACACTACTACAGACAAACAATACTTACTAAAACACTACTACAGACAAACAATACTTACTAAAACACTACTACAGACAAACAATACTTACTAAAACACTACTACAGACAAACAATACTTACTAAAACACTACTACAGACAAACAATACTTACTAAAACACTACTACAGACAAACAATACTTACTAAAACACTACTACAGACAAACAATACTTACTAAAACACTACTACAGACAAACAATACTTACTAAAACACTACTACAGACAAACAATACTTACTAAAACACTACTACAGACAAACAATACTTACTAACACACTATTACAGACAAACAATACTTACTAACACACTATTACAGACAAACAATACTTACTAAAACACTACTACAGACAAACAATACTTACTAAAACACTACTACAGACAAACAATACTTACTAAAACACTACTACAGACAAACAATACTTACTAACACACTACTACAGACAAACAATACTTACTAAAACACTACTACAGACAAACAATACTTACTAACACACTATTACAGACAAACAATACTTACTAACACACTATTACAGACAAACAATACTTACTAAAACACTATTACAGACAAACAATACTTACTAAAACACTATTACAGACAAACAATACTTACTAAAACACTATTACAGACAAACAATACTTACTAACACACTATTACAGACAAACAATACTTACTAACACACTATTACAGACAAACAATACTTACTAACACACTATTACAGACAAACAATACTTACTAACACACTATTACAGACAAACAATACTTACTAACACACTATTACAGACAAACAATACTTACTAACACACTACTAGAGACAAACAATATTTACTAACACACTAAAACAGACAAACAATATTTACTAAAACACTATTACAGACAAACAATACTTACTAACACACTAAAACAGACAAACAATACTTACTAACACACTACTAGAGACAAACAATACTTACTAACACACTAAAACAGACAAACAATACTTACTAACACACTACTAGAGACAAACAATACTTACTAACACACTACTAGAGACAAACAATACTTACTAACACACTACTAGAGACAAACAATACTTACTAACACACTATTACAGACAAACAATACTTACTAACACACTACTAGAGACAAACAATACTTACTAACACACTATTACAGTCAAACAATACTTACTAACACACTATTACAGACAAACAATACTTACTAACACACTATTACAGACAAACAATACTTACTAACACACTATTACAGACAAACAATACTTACTAACACACTATTACAGTCAAACAATACTTACTAACACACTACTAGAGACAAACAATACTTAATAATACACTCAGTCAGTCAGTGATTTGCATGTCCCTTGCAGAACTTTGCCTCTCTAACAGCTCTCCTGTAGGCCTTTTAGTTGTAAGAAATTTTTTTATTACGTGTCCAGGTCTCACTAAAACACTACTTTAGACAAATAATACTTACAAACACACTACTAGTGACAAATAATACTTACTAACACACTACTCATTCATTCATTCATTTACATGTCCCTTGCGGAACTTTGCCTCCCAAACAGCACTCCTGTAGGCCTCTCGGTTGTGAGCAAATGGCCTGCTGCTGTTGCATCTATTTGCAAATCCTCAACGATGTCTTGCAGCCATCTTCGTTTTGGTCTTCCTCTTTTTCTTTTTCCCATTATGAATCCTTCCAATACGGTCTTCTCTAAATTATCATGACATTTAATGTGTCCAAAATATTTAAGTTTTCTCTCTTTAATCCTCTTTACTAGCCAGCCTTCTTCAATATTAAGCTCCTGTAGTATAGATATATTTGTTATTTTTGTGTCCACGATATTTGGAGAACTCTTCTGTAGCATTTAAAGGCATTTATGCATTTCTCAGCTGTTTTGTTAAGTGTTCAGGTCTCAAAGGCATATGTTGCGATGGGAAAGATGCATGCTCTTAAAAATCTTATTTTTGTGGTTCTGTCTGCTTCTCTCCACAGATTCTTTATTTGTTTTACTTTCTGAAGAGCGATAGATGTCCTCCTTTTAATTTCCCTCATTGTATCTCCATTATTAGTTAGTAGTGATCCAAGATATTCAAAACTCTCCACTTCTTCCAGTTTTTCCTCATTGATACATATTTCAGTTGCCTTGTTTGTTTTGTCAGTTGTCATCAATTTAGTTTTCTTTGCTCTTTCTTTGCTCTTCACTGTTCTTACGGACTGACATAATTAGTTTTTCCATTCCTTTTTGTGTTGTGGACAGTAATACTGTGTCATCAGCATATCTAATCTCTGGTATTTCATAACCTCCAATAACACACTACTAGAGACAAATAATACTTACACTACTAGAGACAAATAATACTTACTAACAAACTACTAGAGACAAATAATACTTACTAACACACTACTAGAGACAAATAATACTTACTAACACACTACTAGAGACAAATAATACTTACTAACACACTACTAGAGACAAATAATACTTACTAACAAACTACTAGAGACAAATAATACTTACTAACACTACTAGAGACAAATAATACTTACTAACACACTACTAGAGACAAATAATACTTACTAACACACTACTAGAGACAAATAATACTTACTAACACACTACTAGAGACAAATAATACTTACTAACACACTACTAGAGACAAATAATACTTACTAACAAACTACTAGAGACAAATAATACTTACTAACAAACTACTAGAGACAAATAATACTTACTAACAAACTACTAGAGACAAATAATACTTACTAACACACTACTAGAGACAAATAATACTTACTAACACACTACTAGAGACAAATAATACTTACTAACACACTACTAGAGACAAATAATACTTACTAACACACTACTAGAGACAAATAATACTTACTAACACACTACTAGAGACAAATAATACTTACTAACAAACTACTAGAGACAAATAATACTTACTAACAAACTACTAGAGACAAATAATACTTACTAACAAACTACTAGAGACAAATAATACTTACTAACAAACTACTAGAGACAAATAATACTTACTAACACACTACTAGAGACAAATAATACTTACTAACACACTACTAGAGACAAATAATACTTACTAACACACTACTAGAGACAAATAATACTTACTAACACACTACTAGAGACAAATAATACTTACTAACACACTAGAGACAAATAATACTTACTAACACACTACTAGAGACAAATAATACTTACTAACACACTACTAGAGACAAATAATACTTACTAACACACTACTAGAGACAAATAATACTTACTAACAAACTACTAGAGACTACCCAGAAATAACAAGAACACACTTCTTTTTGAGACAGGGAACATAGATCTGTTTGCTTAAAAACTCTGACCTACTTCTGTAGCCTGATAAAAGGGATGGTGACTGGGGTAAAACTGGTTTAAATAATAAAGGTAGATAGAGTTGTATGTTATAGTTTTACAAAGTGGCAGAGGGAGTGAGTAAAGTGAGAGTTTTTAATAAAGGTAGATTGTTCTGTAGGGCAGGAACAAGTGGACACTATGGGCCTTCCTGGGTTGCCTGGTTTTTATTTACTCCATAAGATTCACAAACCAGGCATAAATTTCTGACTTTCTTGACAGCATCTTACAAGCTCTTGTCACTAGTCTGTCCACTTATCTTAAGGACACGAAACATGCTCTCACTGCTTTTGAAACCCTTACACTCCTGCCTAGTCACACCTACCATATCTTCACCCTTGATGTAGTGTCCTTATACACATCCATCCCACATGACCAGGGACTTCAGGCCGTCAAGTTCTTTCTGAACAAAAGACGCAATCCCTCTATTTCTACGTCTACTGTTCTGTGGCTTACACGACTTGTCCTCCAACTCAATTCTTTTGAATTCAATGGCCTTTACTTCTATCAGATTAGTGGTGTGGCTATGGGTACCAAAAATGAGCCCCAGCTACGCATGTCTGTTCATGGGCCACTTCGAACACAAGGTTCTGAGAGCCTTTAGAGGCCCCTTTCCCGACTTCTATAGACGCTACATAGATGACGGTATTGGGGTCACATCAATGCCTTATCAGTTTTGATAAGGAGTGCAATCCTGTCATTTCTTTCATTTCCCAAGTCTCTACAACTTCCGCTAACTTTCTTGACATTGCCGTCACTATAGGCCCTACTGGGCTTACTACTTCTGTCCACTATGAACCTGCAGACTCTCACAGCAATCTTTTGTACTCTTCCTCCTAACCCAGATCATGTAAGTACTCTATTCCTTTATCCCAGCTTCTTAGATTGCGACATTTGTGTAGTGAGGATTTGGATTTCCAGGATCAAGGCCATAAAATGCTAGATTTCTTCCATCAATGCGGCTATCCAGAACATGTTCTCTCGTCATCTTGGAACCACATCAGCCATATATCGTGGCAACAAGCCTTCACCCCTAAACCGCACTGTAGCTTGGAGAGAGTTAAACTGGTACTCACGCACCACCCTCATAGTTTGGCAGTTAAAAACATACTGTTTCGCCATCTCCATCTCCTCCAGACTGAGCCTGATACACGTGAACTTTTTGGGGAACCCCCATTGGTGGCCTACAGATGGAACAAGAACCTCAGGGACCTTTTAGTTCGTAGTCACCTCAAGACAGATGACACTTTTTATGGTACCAGATGCTGCGGACGCTGTAGATGCAACACTTGTCCATTTGGTGTTGAGGCTAGCCAGATCTCCTTCCCTAAGTCCACGTTATCAGTTCAGGAGGGTTTCACTTGCACTTCACGCAATGTTATTTATGCTATTATGTGCAAATGTTGTGGTATGAAGTACATAGAGGAGACCGGTTTACGCCAACATCTTAACGATATTTCTAAGAGGGCCTGGACACCTGTGGCTAAAAATGTTTGCCTTAGCAACCACAGGAGAAAACAGGACATTTCTGTTAGTGCGATCCGCTCTTGTTCTGGTGATGTACGATCTCGGAGCGTCCTAGAACAGCGCCTTATTTTCCAGACTGGCTGTCTCCACCCAGCTGGAATTAACAATATCTTCAGCTTTCTGTAACTTCTTTAGTTTTCCACCCCCCCCCCTCTTTTTTTTTTTACTCTACTTTCTTTCTCCCAGCTACTCCTCCCTATCGCCACCCTCTTTTCTTCTCTGGCAACATACTGGTGTTTATAGGGTCTTGTCCTATTCACCACTTTCACATTTTCTCTCTGCAGGTGTTTATGTTCTTCATTCACTATTTCTTCGCTCCCCCCCCCCCCCCCCAGACACCTTCTCCTCTAGCGGCTATCATGTTTCTATTGCCTTTCTCTCCCCCTTCTACCACCTGTTTTCCTCCTCTCTCTCCAACTCTTCTTTACGATTGGCTCTATCAGCTTATACTTTGTGTGGCCCTGCATGGTCTCTATGCATCTTCTAGTGGACAAGCATTTCTCTGTTTCCTACTTCTGGAGGAGGTCATATTAAGATAAGTTTTTCATTTAGTTTTTTGTTTTTGTTTCACTTGTGCATGTAATCCTCGAAAAAGGCTCATGCTGAAATATTGGATGTTGTATGTTTTTAATTTATACATTCTCATACTTTCTATTCCTTTTTTTTCTCACTTTACTGACTCCCTCTGCCACTTTGTAAAACTATATCATACACCTCTATCTACTTTTACTACTTCTGAAGCCCAGACACCTGTAACATTCAACACTAATTGTAATTGTTATTTTGGTAAAATGTAATGTCAGGTTGGTAGAGGGATGGGGACAAGGAGATCACCAAAAGGGATGAGGAAAATTTCATGTGAAATCAATGAACCCAAGAAGTGACAAGCCTATGGGTCTTTACAACACTGGCTATCAGACTAAGGTAAACAAAACAGAGCCAGCAAACTACAAGTGGTGAGGAATGGATATCACTGAAGCGCTCATCAGATTCCTCATCCCAAAGTCGGAGTGTCTCTGTGGAACTGTCTCAAAGCCATCTGGTCAGCCGGTGTTGCATGCTGTATTTGACGTGGAGAAGGAGCTTAAGTACAGCCACCAGAGGTTGGAAAAAAAAGTTTTGGGCAGGCCAGCCTACGCCACTGTCTTCATGGCAGTCCAAGCAAGACCACAGTCTGCCCTAGCAAAGAAAGGTGCTGAAGTTGGAGGTACCCAGCCAAAAGGCGCATTGCAAAAGTCAGGGTACCACGCATTATCGATAATGAAATGTCTCTATCTGCAGTTTTCAAACATGGTGCTCGCCCTGCGAAGACTAACCAGGCAGGTGCAGTGCCGGGCCCCCTGCCTCGAAAGGTCCGCCCAATGCTACTGGAGGTCCTCTCAGTTTGTCTTGTGAAGTCAGGAGACATGAGAGTAGAGCTACTGGTAAAAAAATACAATAGCAGAAAACTGCCAAAAAGCTCACAAACGTGAGCCAAACCTTAAGGACATCCTCGTCCACAGCCACTTGAAGCAGAGCCTTACATATGTTGGCACCAGAAAATGTAACCGCCCCCGCTGCGTTACCTGCCCTGTAGTTTGGGAAACGAAAGCAATCACCTTTCCCAAAACTATCCTCACTCTCCATGAGGGATTCACATGCGAGTCCCAAAATGTGATATATGTCATCGTTTGCAAAAGATGCAGGATAACATATATCGGTGAGACTGGCCTCAGATTAGGGGACCGCATGCAAAAACATCTGTATGACTTCGCCTAGCATGCTTCGAAACCAGTCCCAAATCATTTCAATGGCCCCAACCACAGAGGCAAATCTGATTTTCTGGTAACAGCCATTAAACAATGTCACGCAGATGACACAAGCCGCCTGGCACTTGAGAACCGCTGCATTCAAAATTATGGGACTCTGGAACCACATGGGTTAAACTCGCTGTTTAGTTACACGTAACATCATCTTCTTCAATCATTATAGTACCTCTCTACTAAATCCACCCCTTCTTACTTCTCAAACTTCCTCACAGCATCACTCTGCAACCCCGCTATTTTCTCTGCAACCCCTCTTCCCCAATCATCTGTTTCAATTTCTCCTAGCTAGGTCGGTATTGCGTCACTCTCTCTCCCCTCCCCGGTTCCCCATCCACCACCAGTTACAACCCACTGACCACATGTCACAGGTCTCTATTTAAACAGTCTCCACATCCCACTAGATCCATTCCTGACACACACCGCCGGACAAGCCACACCTTGCAATTTACAGCTAAGTACTCTTTTAAAAATTTTTTTTTCTTTTTTAGTATTCATGTGAATCTATACTTTATCTCCTCTTTCTATTTCTTCGTCCTGTATGTTTTTGTATGATTAAGGCTCACGCCGAAATGTCACAACTTTGTAATCATTAAATAATAAAGCTGCTCCTACTTTTTTCCTATTTTATACATTCTGGTATCACAGCTTTAGTGCAGTGCTTCATGTATAGTTGTATACTTATACACTAATTATTGTGCCAAAAAGCAAGAACTTAAAATAATGCAATAGAATGCTGAGGGTGTCAGCAGTGTTAGAGATGGCTATAGCAAAAAAGTGGAACTAGAGAACATACCCTTTGCAAAGCAGTAAGTATATGCTGCATACAGGAGACACACCTAACCAAAGATGCCGCCTTTAAAAACAGAGGCTAACAGTGTTCTACATCAGACCGACAGGACAGAAGAAAAGGAGGAGTACTCACACTTGTTAAGAATCAGTGCTTGCCAAGTGGGAGCGTACATGGAAGGAGCTGAATACCAGATGACCCATCTAAAAACCAGTAATACAAACTTCCACCTCCTTAATTATTACTGTCCTAATGACCACCCACTTGCTCCAGAAACACATAAAGAGAGACTGATGGTCTGTGGTGATTTTAACAGCCATTCCCAGAGCTGGGGCTATGACCACACGGACAAGATAGGAGAGGAAGTTGAGAGCTGGCAGGATGATAATGGACTTCTCCTGATCAACCAGCCAATGGATCCCCCAACATTTTACTCAAGAGCTTGGCATACAACCTCAACACCAGATCTGGCATTCCACTCTCCAGACCTGAAGTGGAAAATTACATGCAAAGTTAGAAAACAACTTGGAGATAGCGACCATTGACCAGTCTTCCTGACAATAGACAATGAACTCCTTAACACCAGTAGCCCTCTCCCCAGATGGAACTATAAAAAAGCAAACTAGACAATGTACAGACATCGTACAGGTATCCTGGTGGGACAGCTGTCCACAGAAGGTAAGGATATTAATAACATAGTGAAGGAATTCAATGCTTGTATCCTTCAGGCCATCCAAGAAACCATTCCCAGAGGAGCTCGTAGGGACTATAAACCATACTGGTCTAGTGAGCTGGTAAAATTGCATGATTACATGGAAACAGCTTGAAAGTAAGAAGAAAATAGACAATGCCAAGAACACTACAATAATTACCAACATGCTAAACCAAATTTCAGAAGCCAAGCTGCAAGCCAGATGGGAAAGTTGGAGAGAGAAAATAGACTGTTTAGTCCCTAAACTTTGAAAAGGATGGAAGGAAAGTGTGGAAACTAATCAAACAGTTAAACGATGAGAGCAGTGGAAGAAGTACAAAGATTACAACTAATAGAGGATGGGAAAACACTTACAGGTAAGCTGGTAGCAGATCACGTTGCTCGCATGTTTGCACAAGACTGCAACAATGATATTCATCCAGAGAAAGAGCATACAGTGCACACTGACCCACAGAAAGAAGAGGAACAAGGCAGAAAAGTGGAGGTTATGGATGCACCAATCACACACGGCGATTTAGACCTAGCAGTCAGTAAAGTGAAACCAAGGAAATCACCAGGACCAGATGGAGTGTCCAATGAAATGATCAAGAACCTGGGAATGGCAGCAATGGGAAAGCTGTTGGATATTTTCAATCTGTGTTGGAGCACAGGTAAGTTACCTCAAATCTGGCAGGAAACAAGCAAGGTACCACTTCTAAAGTCAGGGAAAAACAGTGATACAGCCTCCAACTACAGCCCAATCAGACTCACTAGCTGCCTATGCAAAACAATGGAACACATTATTGACCTGAGGCTAAAAAGGTACCTAGAAAGTGAAAACCGTCTCATTCCACAACAAGCAGGATTTAGGCAGTACTACAGTACAGAAGATCAAGTGACCTATCTCTCTCAAGAGACTGAGGATGCATTCCAAGAGAAAAACCTTCTACTAGCAACGTGGATAGACCTGAAAGAAAGCCTCTGATAAAGTATGGAAACTAAGTAATTGCAATGTGAACGGAAGATTGTACAACTGGATAAAGTCCTATTTATACAATAGAAGAGCGAGAGTAGTAATGGATGGACACAAAAGCCAGAAAGTACTTCAGCGACACGGTGTACCACAAGGAGGAGTCCTTTCACCTACACTATTCCTGGTATTCATTAATGACCTGGTCAAGGAACTTCCCTATGGAAGTGACACCACTGTATGCAGATGACCTAATCACATGGTGTACAGATGAACACACGACAATTGCTACACAGACTCCAAAGAGCAGCAGACATCTTGACATCATGGACAAACAAATGGTGTGTAAGTATCAACACAGAGAAATCAAGTACCACTCTGTTAACTCTCTCATCTAAACAGAAAGCAGGCAAGATGAACCTTAAGGATGGACAACCAACTTACTTAGAGTCACGATTGACTCAAAAGTGACCTGGAAGCAACACATCAGCAGTGCAGAAGCAAAAGCCAGAAGAAAACCAACCATATTAAGAAGATTGAGTGGAACCACATGGGGAGCTAGTGAAAGAATCCTCAAGAATGTATACCAGCAAAGTATTCTACCACATTCAGAATATGGCTCAACATCTTGGTGCACAGCATCAAACACTACGCTGCATAATCTAGACAAGGTACAAAATCAGTCACTACGGATTATCACAGGTGCCATGAGGTCCACACAAGTAGTAGAAATGCAGAAAATAGTTGGTGTTCAAGTGCTAAAAGAACGCAGAGACACAAAGGTCATGACCTTGGGAGAGAAATTCTTCATCTCTGTAAGCCATCCCCTGAAGGAGAGATTCAATAACTTGGCATTAAGACGGCTTAAAAGAAGCAGCTTCATTCATCAGGCCAAGCGTATGCGTAAGCCGATACCTGACCTTCCAACTGTAGTTGCTCCATTATTATCTGTACCAGAGCCTACACCGTGGAAAGAAGCAGATTGTACACAAATAACTATTCAAACTGAAGTGAAAGGTGTGCAGAATGGTGAGATGCAGAGCAGTCTTGTAAGATCAACAGCCACACTTAGTGTGATAGATGACAAATATTCCTGTGATACCTGGATAAGTGTAATAAAGAATTTAGGGACAGGAGCACATATTGAATATCCAAACAACACCACTGACAAGATTTCCATACCTACTGGAAAATGCTGCAACAACTATGATGCAGAAGTTAGGACAATTATTACCATAGCAGAAAAACTATCAGACTCCAGAACTGATACATGCATCATAGTAATTCTCACAGATGCGATACCCGTACTGGAAGCTCTTCTATGCAACAAACTACCAGATCTTAAGGATGCCTTGTCAAAAACTGGCTCACAACACAGTCACCTTGCAGTGTATTCCATCCCACTGTGGGATACCAGGCAATGAGAAAGCTGACCGTCTGGGCAGAGGGCACTGAAATGGAGTGACCAGACATACCAATCACCTATAATCAGAAGAAAAGCATGATAAAAACCTACAGGAAGCCACAAACACCACCACATGATGACTATCACACGCTAAACAGAAAGGAACAATTCACCATTTCTGTCTCCAAACAGGACACAGCCAACTCCGAAGTAATATGTACATAAAGTTTAAAGTTGGTACTACTACTCTTTGTACATGTGCCCAGGTGCCCCAAACTGTGGAACATATCCTCCAAAACTGCACCAACTATGAGACACTGAGAAGAATTTACTGGCCCAGCGAAACTACCAATGAAGATAAGCTCTACGGTTCCATACATGAGTTAAAAAAAACAATGAAATTTATCCAAGAGACAGGACACCAGATATAGAGAGACATTGTGTATAAAAAAGAAGAAGTAGAATACTACTGGAGGCAAACAATACTTACCAATACACTACTACAGATAAACAATACTTACTAACACACTACTACAGACAAACAATACTTACTAATAGACAAGGTACAAAATCAGTCACTACGGATTATCACAGGTGCCATGAGGTCCACACAAGTAGTAGAAATGCAGAAAATAGTTGGTGTTCAAGTGCTAAAAGAACGCAGAGACACAAAGGTCATGACCTTGGGAGAGAAATTCTTCATCTCTGTAAGCCATCCCCTGAAGGAGAGATTCAATAACTTGGCATTAAGACGGCTTAAAAGAAGCAGCTTCATTCATCAGGCCAAGCGTATGCGTAAGCCGATACCTGACCTTCCAACTGTAGTTGCTCCATTATTATCTGTACCAGAGCCTACACCGTGGAAAGAAGCAGATTGTACACAAATAACTATTCAAACTGAAGTGAAAGGTGTGCAGAATGGTGAGATGCAGAGCAGTCTTGTAAGATCAACAGCCACACTTAGTGTGATAGATGACAAATATTCCTGTGATACCTGGATAAGTGTAATAAAGAATTTAGGGACAGGAGCACATATTGAATATCCAAACAACACCACTGACAAGATTTCCATACCTACTGGAAAATGCTGCAACAACTATGATGCAGAAGTTAGGACAATTATTACCATAGCAGAAAAACTATCAGACTCCAGAACTGATACATGCATCATAGTAATTCTCACAGATGCGATACCCGTACTGGAAGCTCTTCTATGCAACAAACTACCAGATCTTAAGGATGCCTTGTCAAAAACTGGCTCACAACACAGTCACCTTGCAGTGTATTCCATCCCACTGTGGGATACCAGGCAATGAGAAAGCTGACCGTCTGGGCAGAGGGCACTGAAATGGAGTGACCAGACATACCAATCACCTATAATCAGAAGAAAAGCATGATAAAAACCTACAGGAAGCCACAAACACCACCACATGATGACTATCACACGCTAAACAGAAAGGAACAATTCACCATTTCTGTCTCCAAACAGGACACAGCCAACTCCGAAGTAATATGTACATAAAGTTTAAAGTTGGTACTACTACTCTTTGTACATGTGCCCAGGTGCCCCAAACTGTGGAACATATCCTCCAAAACTGCACCAACTATGAGACACTGAGAAGAATTTACTGGCCCAGCGAAACTACCAATGAAGATAAGCTCTACGGTTCCATACATGAGTTAAAAAAAACAATGAAATTTATCCAAGAGACAGGACACCAGATATAGAGAGACATTGTGTATAAAAAAGAAGAAGTAGAATACTACTGGAGGCAAACAATACTTACCAATACACTACTACAGATAAACAATACTTACTAACACACTACTACAGACAAACAATACTTACTAATACACATGATACCACTAGTATTTTCAGCTAATCACAACTTATCACGCCAAACAATGCTTGAGTCAGAGTTGCCATTTGGCACAGTGGGAAATATGATGTGTGCTAATTGCAATTTTCTTTTCTTTTTGATCAAATAAAAGCATAAAGAAGCAGAATTTGGTGAGAATGAAGGTGAACTGGTTTCTGATGAAAGAGATACAGACTAAAGCCATACTCATTTTTCTAAAAAAAGCTCAACATGGTGGGAAATCAACAAAAAGAGTTAGACTTTGGTGTACTGATGTATCTGATGCCACTCAGCAGTGGGTCTGATTCTGCTCAGAAATGAGCTTACGTGTACTGATGTATCTGATGCCACTCAGCAGTGGGTCTGATTCTGCTCAGAAATGAGCTTACATGTGCTGATGTGTTTGATGCCACTTAGAAGTGGGCTTATATGTGCTGATGTGTCTGGTGCCACTTAGAAGTGGGCTTACATGTGCTGATGTGTCTGGTGGCACTCAGAAGTGGGCTTACATGTGCTGATGCGTCTGGTGCCACTCAGAAGTGGACGTATGTGTGCTGATGTGTCTGGTGCCACTCAGAAGTGGGCTTACATGTGCTGATGTGTTCAGTGCTGCTCAGCAGTGGGCTTACATGTGCTGATGCCACTCAGCAGTGGACATATGTGTGCTGATGTGTCTGGTGCCACTCAGAAGTGGGCTTACATGTGCTGATGTGTCTGGTGCCACTCAGAAGTGGGCTTACATGTGCTGATGTGTCTGGTGGCACTCAGAAGTGGGCTTACATGTGCTGTTGTGTCTGATGTCGCTCAGCAGTGGGCTTACATGTGCTAATGTGTTTGATGTTGCTCAGAAATGGGCTTACATGTGATGATGTGTCTGATGTCACTCAGAAGTGGCTTACATGTGCTGATGTGTCTGATGCTGTTCAGCAGTGGACTTACATGTGTTGATGTGTCTGATGCTGTTCAGCAGTGGGCTTACATGTGTTGATGTGTCTGATGCCACTCAGAAGTGGGCTTACATGTTTTGATGTGTCTGATGCCACTCAGAAGTGGGCTTACATGTTTTGATGTGTCTGATGCCGTTCAGTAGCTACATCTATCTATATATATAAATGAACATGTGTGTGTGTGTGTGTATGTTAGAGCATCACGCTGGAACGCCTGGAGCAATTTCAACCAAACATGGCACAATTCAAATACCTTGGAGCAGTAATAACTTCAGATGGGAAATACAGAACAGAAATTAGGAACAGAATAGGCCAAGCAAAGACTGCATTTCAGAGAATGAGAAACATATTAACCAACACATCTTTATCAATGAATGTTAGAAAACGAGTCCTAAAATGCTATATTGAACCCATCTTGTTATATGGAAGTGAATCATGGACAATAGGCAAGTCTGCACAAAAATCATTGGAAGCAGCAGAAATGTGGTTTATTAGAAGAATGTTGCGAATCCCCTGGACAGCAAAAATAACTAATGAAGAATGTATGAGAAGAGCTGGAGAGACAAAAAACCTTGTCAAAAAGATAAGAGAGAGACAATGTACTTTCATAGGACATACAATGAGAAGAGGGGGCATTGAAAATATTATAACAACAGGAAAAATAGAAGGAAGAAGATCAAGAGGAAGACCAAGAGAAATGATACTGGACAGTCTGACGGGATGGTGTGAGAGGAGATCACCAACTGAACTGATGGCCTGCATGAAGGATCGGGTACTCTGGAGAAGCATAATAGCCAATGCCAATCGGCACAGCACATGATAATGATGATGGCACGCATATGACTTATAATCTGGACAGTGCACTGTGAGGGTTAGATCGCCCCTAGGATACCCTTATGACCCCTAAGGGTAGGGGTGACATGTAATAGTAATAAAAAATGAATGATGTTAGTGTCAAATCCATAGTTTACACTGAGATGAATAGTGACACTCCCGATGCTGTTTAAGTCCAAGCTCAGTATCCACTGGCATGGGGTCCTAGGGGTGGGGATGGGATATGGTGACATGTACAAATAATCGAAAAATGATCAATATTAGCATCAATTACATAGTTTTTGGCGTCACTGAGATGAACAGTGACTCCCGATGCCATTTAAGTCCAAGCTCAGCCCCCATCAGCATGGGGTCCTAGGGGTGGGGATGGGATATGGTGATATGTAAAAATAATGGAAAATGACCAATATTAGTGTTGAATCTGTAGTTTTCAGGGTCGCTGAGATGAATAGTGACACTCGCAAGTTCAGCCCCATCAGCATGGTGGGAGGTGAGAAGTGGTGAAAAAATAAAATGTCCAAACTGACTGAGATTAGTGTTGACTCCATAGCGTTCAGGGTCGCTAAGCTGACTGATGACAAGTAAGCCCACGTTTAGTCTAATAGAAGGAATAGAACTCTGTAGAACCGTCTAGACTCTGTAGAACCTTCTAGAAGGTTGTGGAAATGAACAGAATACTGTAGAACCTTCTGGAGATTAGGTTGTGGAACTGAATAGACCTCTGTAGACCCTTCTAGAAGGCCGAGGAAATGAATAGAACGTTGTAGAACCATCTAGAAGGTTGTGGAAATGAATAGAACTTTGTTGATTGGGATAAATAAATACCCAGGCAACACCAGGTAATCAGCTAGTTATTAAAAAAAATGGTGGAAATGAATAGAACTTTGTCTGGTGCCACTCAGAAGTGGGCTTACATGTGCTGATGTGTTCAGTGCTGCTCAGCAGTGGGCTTACATGTGCTGATGCCACTCAGCAGTGGACATATGTGTGCTGATGTGTCTGGTGGCACTCAGAAGTGGGCTTACATGTGCTGTTGTGTCTGATGTCGCTCAGCAGTGGGCTTACATGTGCTAATGTGTTTGATGTTGCTCAGAAATGGGCTTACATGTGATGATGTGTCTGATGTCACTCAGAAGTGGCTTACATGTGCTGATGTGTCTGATGCTGTTCAGCAGTGGGCTTACATGTGTTGATGTGTCTGATGCTGTTCAGCAGTGGGCTTACATGTGTTGATGTGTCTGATGCCACTCAGCAGTGGGCTTACATGTGTTGATGTGTCTGATGCTGTTCAGTAGTGGGCTTACATGTGTTGATGTGTCTGATGCTGTTCAGCAGTGGGCTTACATGTGTTGATGTGTCTGATGCCACTCAGAAGTGGCTTACATGTGCTGATGTGTCTGATGCTGTTCAGCAGTGGGCTTACATGTGTTGATGTGTCTGATGCTGTTCAGCAGTGGGCTTACATGTGTTGATGTGTCTGATGCCACTCAGCAGTGGGCTTACATGTGTTGATGTGTCTGATGCCACTCAGCAGTGGGCTTACATGTGTTGATGTGTCTGATGCCACTCAGAAGTGGGCTTACATGTTTTGATGTGTCTGATGCCACTCAGAAGTGGGCTTACATGTGTTGATGTGTCTGATGCCACTCAGCAGTGGGCTTACATGTGTTGATGTGTCTGATGCCACTCAGAAGTGGGCTTACATGTTTTGATGTGTCTGATGCCGTTCAGTAGCTACATCTATCTATATATATAAATGAACATGTGTGTGTGTGTGTGTATGTTAGAGCATCACGCTGGAACGCCTGGAGCAATTTCAACCAAACATGGCACAATTCAAATACCTTGGAGCAGTAATAACTTCAGATGGGAAATACAGAACAGAAATTAGGAACAGAATAGGCCAAGCAAAGACTGCATTTCAGAGAATGAGAAACATATTAACCAACACATCCTTATCAATGAATGTTAGAAAACGAGTCCTAAAATGCTATATTGAACCCATCTTGTTATATGGAAGTGAATCATGGACAATAGGCAAGTCTGCACAAAAATCATTGGAAGCAGCAGAAATGTGGTTTATTAGAAGAATGTTGCGAATCCCCTGGACAGCAAAAATAACTAATGAAGAATGTATGAGAAGAGCTGGAGAGACAAAAAACCTTGTCAAAAAGATAAGAGAGAGACAATGTACTTTCATAGGACATACAATGAGAAGAGGGGGCATTGAAAATATTATAACAACAGGAAAAATAGAAGGAAGAAGATCAAGAGGAAGACCAAGAGAAATGATACTGGACAGTCTGATGGGATGGTGTGAGAGGAGATCACCAACTGAACTGATGGCCTGCATGAAGGATTGGGTACTCTGGAGAAGCATAATAGCCAATGCCAATCGGCACAGCACATGATAATGATGATGATGATGGCACGCATATGACTTATAATCTGGACAGTGCACTGTGAGGGTTAGATCACCCCTAGGATAACCTTATGACCCCTAAGGGTAGGGGTGACATGTAATAGTAATAAAAAATGAATGATGTTAGTGTCAAATCCATAGTTTACACTGAGATGAATAGTGACACTCCCGATGCTGTTCAAGTCCAAGCTCAGTATCCACTGGCATGGGGTCCTAGGGGTGGGGATGGGATATGGTGACATGTATAAATAATCGAAAAATGACCAATATTAGCATCAATTACATAGTTTTTGGCGTCACTGAGATGAACAGTGACTCCCAATGCCATTTAAGTCCAAGCTCAGCCCCCATCAGCATGGGGTCCTAAGGGTGGGGATGGGATATGGTGACATGTACAAATAATCGAAAAATGACCAATATTAGTGTTGAATCTGTAGTTTTCAGGGTCGCTGAGATGAATAGTGACACTCGCAAGTTCAGCCCCATCAGCATGGTGGGAGGTGAGAAGTGGTGAAAAAATAAAATGTCCAAAGTGACTGAGATTAGTGTTGACTCCATAGCGTTCAGGGTCGCTAAGCTGACTGGTGACAAGTAAGCCCACGTTTAGTCTAATAGAAGGAATAGAACTCTGTAGAACCTTCTAGAAGGTTGTGGAAATGAACAGAATACTGTAGAACCTTCTGGAGATTAGGTTGTGGAACTGAATAGACCTCTGTAGACCCTTCTAGAAGGCCGAGGAAATGAATAGAACGTTGTAGAACCATCTAGAAGGTTGTGGAAATGAATAGAACTTTGTTGATTGGGATAAATAAATACCCAGGCAACACCAGGTAATCAGCTAGTTATTAAAAAAAATGGTGGAAATGAATAGAACTTTGTTGATTGGGATAAATAAATACCCAGGCAACACCAGGTAATCAGCTAGTTATTTAAAAAAATAAAGTATAGAATATGGCAGGTTTTAATATGTTTTAAAAAAATAACTTGTCTTGACATGCTCCACATTAGTAAATAGTGACCACAAGACCTATCTTGATATGCTCTTCACAAATATATAACTTCTCTGACATGCCACACATTAGCAAATATCGATCATGAAATTTTTCTTGAAGCATATAATATGAACAGAAAGAAACTCTTGGTCTGTATTAGAGCTCTTCAATGAACAGAAAGAAACTCTTGGTCTGTATTATAGCTCTTCAATGAACAGAAAGAAACTCTTGGTCTGTATTATAGCTCTTCAATGAACAGAAAGAAACTCTTGGTCTGTATTAGAGCTCTTCAATGAACAGAAAGAAACTCTTGGTCTATATTGGAGCTCTTCAATGAACAGAAAGAAACTCTTGGTCTGTATTATAGCTCTTCAATGAACAGAAAGAAACTCTTGGTCTATATTGGAGCTCTTCAATGAACAGAAAGAAACTCTTGGTCTATATTGGAGCTCTTCAATGAACAGAAAGAAACTCTTGGTCTGTATTATAGCTCTTCAATGAACAGAAAGAAACTCTTGGTCTATATTGGAGCTCTTCAATGAACAGAAAGAAACTCTTGGTCTATACTGGAGCTCTTCAATGAACAGAAAGAAACTCTTGGTCTGTATTAGAGCTCTTCAATGAACAGAAATAAACTCTTGGTCTATACTGGAGCTCTTCAATGAACAGAAAGAAACTCTTGGTCTATATTAGAGCTCTTAAATGAACAGAAAAAAATATACAGTATAAATGAGTTGTCTTCTTAATAGGAGTATATCAGAAGAAGCCATGTGGTGCAAAAAGGAAATACTGTATGTTCATGTTGGTGAGCACAATAAGAAATATGTTCACACTGGTGAGTACAATAAGAAATATATTCACACTGGTGAGTACAATAAGAAATATGTTCACACTGGTGAGCACAATAAGAAATATGTTCACACTGGTGAGTACAATAAGAAATATGTTCACACTGGTGAGTACAATAAGAAATATGTTCACACTGGTGAGTACAATAAGAAATATGTTCACACTGGTGAGTACAATAAGAAATATGTTCACACTGGTGAGTACAATAAGAAATATGTTCACACTGGTGAGTACAATAAGAAATATGTTCACACTGGTGAGTACAATAAGAAATATGTTCACACTGGTGAGTACAATAAGAAATATGTTCACACTGGTGAGTACAATAAGAAATATATTCACACTGGTGAGTACAATAAGAAATATGTTCACACTGGTGAGTACAATAAGAAATATATTCATGTTGGTGAGTACAGTAAAACATTAAATGATTATAGTATACTAAAATATTAAATGTTGTTGGATACAATAAACTCTTGGTTGACAAATTAAACACTGAAATGGTTGACACAACAAAGAATACAATCAAGTGTTGGTAACACAATAAAACATATCATTAAATGTTGGTAACACAATAACGTATACAATCAAATATTCAGATACTGATAACACAATGTAGTCAAATGTTGGTGACACAACACATTCAAATGTTGGTGACACAATACATTCAAATGTTGGTGACACAACACATTCAAATGTTGGTGACACAACACATTCAAATGTTGGTGACACAACACATTCAAATGTCGGTGACACAATACATTCAAATGGTGAAGACTGTAAAGGTGAAGATGAAAGGACAAAAAAAAAAGCAGATAATAAGATCTCCTTCTTGCTACCATACCTTTCTACCTCCACTGTTGATGATGCCAGTGAAGCAACTGCTACAGCAGGTCCTGGTTGTGTTGTTGATGCTACAGCTGAAGTTGTAGTCAAAGTTGCTTTAGTACTTCTAACATTTGATACAGCTACTTCATCCTGAGAAGAAGTATCTTCATAGATTAGGATACAAAGTCTGGTTAATGCTAAACCTATAGATTAGGATACAAAGTCTGGTTAATGCTAAACCTACTTAATATTATATATATATATATATGTGAGGGTTTTTCTTGGTAACATTTGCCAGTACTCACACCGACACCATTCTCTTCCCCAGCTTGTGTGAATCTGTCTAGCCTGGGGGGGCTCACTATCAGATGATCATAGCCAGTGTCTCACAGCAGAGACCCTCTATCTACTATCAGATGATCATAGCCAGTGTCTCACAGCAGAGACCCTCTATCTACTATCAGATGATCATAGCCAGTGTCTCACAGCAGAGACCCTCTATCTACTATCAGATGATCATAGCCAGTGTCTCACAGCAGAGACCCTCTATCTACTATCAGATGATCATAGCCAGTGTCTCACAGCAGAGACCCTCTATCTACTATCAGATGATCATAGCCAGTGTCTCACAGCAGAGACCCTCTATCTACTATCAGATGATCATAGCCAGTGTCTCACAGCAGAGACCCTCTATTTACTATCAGATGATCATAGCCAGTGTCTCACAGCAGAGACCCTCTATCTACTATCAGATGATCATAGCCATCATACTGTCATCTCTCAGTCCATCCATCATACTGTCATTTCTCAATCCATCCATCATACTGTCATTTCTCAATCCATCCATCATACTGTCATCTCTCAATCCATCCATCATACTGTCATCTCTGAGTCCATCCATCATACTGTCATTTCTCAATCCATCCATCATACTGTCATCTCTGAGTCCATCCATCATACTGTCATTTCTCAATCCATCCATCATACTGTCATCTCTCAATCCATCCATCACACTGTCATCTCTGAGTCCATCCATCATACTGTCATTTCTGAGTCCATCCATCATACTGTCATCTCTCAATCCATCCATCATCCTGTCATCTCTCAATCTATCCATCACACTGTCATGTCACAATCCATCCATCATACTGTCATGTCACAATCCATCCATCATACTGTCATGTCACAATCCATCCATCATACTGTCATGTCACAATCCATCCATCATACTGTCATCTCTCAGTCCATCCATCATCCTATCTAGTCTAGTGCAGCCATAGGCATAGACCTTCAGCTCATCTGTTGGCAGATATGCAATGGCAATTGCTGGACAGCATTCTGCCACAGGATAGTCACATTTTAAATGCTGTGTAGCCCATAAAGACACATAAGAAATTATAGTAAACTTGAGACTTCTGTGACACATAAGAAAATATAGTAAACTTGAGATTCTGTGACACATAAGAAACTGTAGTAAACTTGAGACTTCTGTGACACATAAGAAATTATAGTAAACTTGAGACTTCTGTGACACATAAGAAATTATAGTAAACCTGAGACTTCTGTAACACATAAGAAACTACAGTAAATCTGAGACCTCTGTGACACAAAAGAAATTATAGTAAACTTGAGTCTTCTGTGACACATAAGAAAATATATTAAATTTAAGACTTCTGTGACACATAAGAAACTACAGTAAACCTGAGACGTCTGTGACACATAAGAAATTATAGTAAACTTGAGACTTCTGTGACACACAAGAAACTATAGTAAACCTTAGACTTCTGTGACACACAAGAAACTATAGTAAACCTTAGATGTCTGTGACACATAAGAAATTATAGTAAACGTGAGACTTCTGTGACACACAAGAAACTATAGTAAACCTTAGACTTCTGTGACACACAAGAAACTATAGTAAACCTTAGACTTCTGTGACACACAAGAAGCTATAGTAAACCTTAGACTTCTGTGACACACAAGAAACTATAGTAAACCTTAGACTTTTGTAACACATAAGAAACTATAGTAAGCCTTAGACTTCTGTGACACATAAGAAATTATAGTAAACCTTAGACTTTTGTGACACATAAGAAACTATAGTAAACCTTAGACTTCTGTGACACATAAGAAATTATAGTAAAGAATAGACTTCTGTGACACATAAAAAATTATAGTAAACCTTAGACTTCTGTGACACATAAGAAATTATAGTAAACTTTAGACTTCTGTGACACATAAGAAACTACAGTAAACCTTAGACTTCTGTAACACATAAGAAACTAGAGTAAACCTTAGACTTCTGTGGCACATAAGAAACTATACTAAACTTGCCTGCAATAAATATAAAAAACAGATGTAGAATTGCTGGAACAGGTGAAAAGCTTCAGGTATCTGAGGCACAATGTAGCAGAGGATGGAAAATGTGAAATGGAAATTAACAAAAGAAAAGGTCTGGCAAAAAAGAAAAACACCTTCAGCAGAATGAGGAAGAACCTTACATCAAAACAAATATCACAGCAACTGTGATTATGCATCGAAAAATACTAGATACATTCAATGTTCCTTTATGGTGCAGAAGCCTGCCCCTTGAATAAGACAACAGATAAGAAAATCAAGGCCCTGGAAATGTGGATATACAGAAGAATAGGGCATGTTCCATGGACAGAAAAGAAAATCAAGGCCCTGGAAATGTGGATATACAGAAGAATAGGACATGTTCCATGGACAGAAAAGAAAATCAAGGCCCTGGAAATGTGGATATACAGAAGAATATGGCATGTTCCATGGACAGAAAAGAAAATCAAGGCCCTGGAAATGTGGATATACAGAAGAATATGGCATGTTCCATGGACAGAAAAGAAAATCAAGGCCCTGGAAATGTGGATATACAGAAGAATATGGCATGTTCCATGGACAGAAAAAAAATCAAGGCCCTGGAAATGTGGATATACAGAAGAATAGGGCATGTTCCATGGACAGAAAAGAAAATCAAGGCCCTGGAAATGTGGATATACAGAAGAATATGGCATGTTCCATGGACAGAAAAGAAAATCAAGGCCCTGGAAATGTGGATATACAGAAGAATAGGGCATGTTCCATGGACAGAAAAGAAAATCAAGGCCCTGGAAATGTGGATATACAGAAGAATATGGCATGTTCCATGGACAGAAAAGAAAATCAAGGCCCTGGAAATGTGGATATACAGAAGAATAGGGCGTGTTCCATGGACAGAAAAGAAAATCAAGGCCCTGGAAATGTGGATATACAGAAGAATAGGGCGTGTTCCATGGACAGAAAAGAAAAGAAACAAGGAAGTGCTAAACCAACTAGAAGAGAAAAGAGAAATATTGAAAATCATAGAAACAAGAAAGCTAAGATACTTTGGGCATGACAAGAGCCACAATACTATCTTGAAGACTCTTCTTGAGGGCAAGGCTGAAGGGTAAGAAAACAAGAGGATGACAGTGATACAGATGGGTGGACAACATCAAGAGATGGACAAGGACAAGCTTGGATGAGTGTTCCACAAGGACAAGAAACAGAACAGAGTGGAGATGGATTGCAGCCAACCTTCCATGAGGAGATGGCATGAAATGATGATGATGAGTAAACTTGACACTTCTGTGACACATACAAAAAAAGTATAGTCATTTTGTTATTTCTGTGACACACAAGAAACTATAATAAACTTGTCACTTCTGTGACACATAAGAAACTATAATAAACTTGTCATTTCTTTGTTCTTTTTTCCTTTTCTTTTTTTCTGTTCCAAGAAAATTCTGTCTTACATGAGGGTGACATGATCCTCTAGAACAGAGGGTCCTTCTGGGTACTCATTGGCCTCATGAACCACTCATTGTTGTCTGCAAGTTTTTTATGAAAATGATGTTTATTTTATTTAAATGACTATTATTAACCAGGAAGCGATGAATTTTAGTTTTATGCTGTGAAAGAATAATCATCATAGCTCACACTGACTTTGCAGTCAATTCCCTGAACTATGTTACATAATATGGGAAAACCAGTTGATTCAGATGTGACCCAGCCCTCATCATGTGGATACAAAGTATCCTGTCCCTCCTTCACTGTGTGGATACAACTGCCCCAGTACTTACTGTGTGGATACAACTGGCCTACCCCTCATTGTGTGGATACAACTGGCCTACCCTTCACTGTGTGGATACAATTGGCCTACTCCTCATTGTGTGGATACAACTGGCCTACGCCCCATTGTGTGGATACAACTGGCCTACCCTTCACTGTGTGGTTACAACTAGCCCACTCCTCACTGTGTAGATACAACTAGCCCACTCCTCACTGTGTGGTTACAACTAGCCCACTGCTCACTGTGTGGTTACAACTAGCTCACTGCTCACTGTGTGGTTACAACTAGCCCACTGCTCACTGTGTGGTTACAACTAGCTCACTCCTCACTGTGTGGTTACAACTAGCCCACTCCTCACTGTGTGGTTACAACTAGCCCACTCCTCACTGTGTGGTTATAACTAGCCCATTCCTCACTGTGTGGATACAACTAGCCCGCTCCTCACTGTGTGGATACAACTAGCCCGCTCCTCACTGTGTGGTTACAACTAGCCCACTCCTCACTGTGTGGTTACAACTAGCCCACTCCTCACTGTGTGGTTACAACTAGCCCACTCCTCACTGTGTGGATACAACTAGCCCACTCCTCACTGTGTGGATACAACTAGCCCACTCCTCACTGTGTGGATACAACTAGCCCACTCCTCACTGTGTGGATACAACTAGCCCACTCCTCACTGTGTGGATACAACTAGCTCACTCCTCACTGTGTGGATACAACTAGCTCACTCCTCACTGTGTGGATACAACTAGCTCACTCCTCACTGTGTGGATACAACTAGCTCACTCCTCATTGTGTGGATACAACTAGCCTCACTGTGTGGATACAACTAGCTCACTCCTCACTGTGTGGATACAACTAGCCCACTCTTCACTGTGTGGATACAACTAGCCCACTCTTCACTGTGTGAATACAACTAGCCCACTCCTCACTGTGTGGATACAACTAGCCCACTCCTCACTGTGTGGATACAACTAGCCCACTCCTCACTGTGTGAATACAACTAGCCCACTCCTGTGTGGATACAACTAGCCCACTCTTCACTGTGTGAATACAACTGGCCTACTCTTCACTATATGGATACAACTGACCTACTCTTCACTATGTGGATACAACTGGCCCACCCCTCACTGTGTGGATACAATTGGCCTATCCCTGTGTGGATACAACTGTAGTGCTTGGGTCTTTCAAAGTTGTACACTCCTGCTCTAGAACTAAACCTATGAAATGTTTTACTCCACGATTCTAAGATGCAATAGCTGGCCAGTTTTTTAACATTTCTGTAAACTCCATCACTCTAAGTTCACAATACAGAAAATCAAATTATAAAAAAAAAGCATTTCTATAACTTCATTAAGGGTAAAATGCATAAGAAACACAGAGAATAGCAGTTGAGTAGGTCCAACAAGGCCAGTGGACAACTTGAGAAGAAAATATTACAATTATTTCAAAAAAAGCAAGGACAGTTCTACTGAGGTGCTCATTAGCTTTTCCTACTTTTGTTAGCCATTAGCATTTTGTTATCATATCTATACTGCAGTGACTTTGGGTGCACTTGTATATATTTATTTTTATATAATCTTATATTAAAAAACTATTAGTGTGTCAACTTGGGAAGATGTGCTGCAGGGATCACTGACATGAAATGATATGTAGTGGACAACTTGGGAAGATATGCTGCAGGGATCACTGACATGGGATCACTCACATGAAATGATATCTAGTGGACAACTTGGGAAGATGTGCTGCAGATCAAAAGACAAGGCTCTCTCTCTCTCTCTGAACCTTAAGTGCCCAGGGCACATGGGGCTTCCACAAGGGTTTTCCACAAATGCCTGTCTTTCGCCTTTTTATCTGCTCTTGCCCAGGTGAGCCCTCTATTGCTCAACATCCTTTCTGTTGTTCTTCTCCATGTCTCTTTTGGTCTACCCTTACTTCTGCTCCCCTGTGGTGTCCATCTTAGTGCTATTTTTGGTAGTGAGTTGTCAGTCATTCGGAGCACATGTCCCAACCATCGCCAGCGTCTTTCCTCAATAATTGTTGTCAGTGGCTTCATTTGCATTTCTGCCAATAAGATGTTATTTCTTATGGTGTTTGGCCAAAATATTTTTCTAATTCTTCGTAAACATTTAGTCTGGAAAGAATTCAACTTGTTTTCTATGGTTTTGGTGATTTTCCAGCATTCACTTCCATAGAGTAGTACACTTAGAACATTACTCTTAAATATCCTGATTTTCATATTTATGCTTAGTTTATTTGATTTCCATATATTCTGTAGCATTGCAAAAGCCTGGTTTGCTCTAGTAAGTCTGCTGTTGATGTCCTCTGTGCTGTCTCCATTTTCTACTACTCTGCTGCCAAGGTATACAAATTCGTTGACCTCCTCCACTAACTTGTTATCTACTCTGAGTACATTTCTGTTGTTCACATTTTGCTTCATTAACTTTGTCTTTCCTACGTTGATCTTTAGTCCTATGTTGTTTGCATTCTGGGTTAACTTGTTTATTTTATCTTGCATATCTTTGTGACTGCTTGATAATAGACAAATGTCGTCCGCAAAGTCGAGGTCCTCCAGCACTGTGTCAAGGGTCCATTGTAATCCTCTGCGTTTGTCTGATGTTGCCTCCTTCATTAACCAGTCTACTGCCAAGATAAATAATAAAAGACAAGGCTAACAACAGGAAAAAAGCTTCTTGACAGAAACACTGAACATCAGGCTAAGGATACAATACAGATCAGGTTAAGGATACAATACAGATCAGGTTAAGAATACAATACAGATTAGGGTAAGGATTCAATACAGATTAGGCTAAGGATACAATACAGATCAGGTTAAGAATACAATACAGATTAGGGTAAGGATTCAATACAGATTAGGCTAAGGATACAATACAGATCAGGTTAAGAATACAATACAGATTAGGGTAAGGATTCAATACAGATTAGGCTAAGGATACAATACAGATCAGGCTAAGGATACAATACAGATCAGGCTAAGGATTCAATACAGATTAGGCTAAAGATACAATACAGATTATCATCTTGCAAATTTTTTTAAAAAAAGACTAACCTTCCTCTGTCTGTTAGCCCACTTGACCATAAGACGTCTTCCAGCCACTGATACTTTTCCATCAAGAGACTTTCGAGCTTTCTCCGCAGCCTGAAACAGATTTTTTTCTTAATGATAAAGATGAGACAATGAAAAAAGATAGCTGATGTGATGTAGTCATAAAAGATAAGACAATAAATAAGACAACTAGTCTGATAAAGGCATATTATCTTGAAACAGTTTTAAAAAATAGACTGGTTTGATGTGGATAAAACTGTGAGAAAAAGATAACAAATTTGACTGAAGACTTTCACGTAAAACTTTGTCTATAACATGTGGACTGTGAGACAAAGAATGTCTTGCTATCTCTATCTATAACATGTGGACTGTGAGACAACAGAATGTCTTGCTATCTTTGTCTGTAACATGTGGACTCTGAGACAACAGAATGTCTTGCTATCTCTATCTGTAACATGTGGACTGTGGGACAACAGAATGTCTTGCTATCTTTGTCTGTAACATATTAACTATGGTGTATCTAAATCCTTTATTTATTCCCTATTACATTTCTTCCCTATTTTATTTATTCTCTATTTAACTGGCACATTTCACTAAGAAGCTTCTAGTGGTGGTTACTGTAGTGTAACCATTTTGACGACTATATTCAAATGGCATTTATAATTGAAGATGGATATTATATGTTGTATAAGACAAACTTGACTTATCTCTCAAATAATCAAAATAAGACAAACATATCTCTAAAATAATCAAAATAAACTTGGTTTATCTCTCAAAAAATTGATATGTGACAGACAAAACTTACATTTCAAACAAGGAACATAAGACAATAAGACACCCCCCCCCCCAATTAAAAACAAAATAAGACAGACCAGACTCACACACACACACCCCCCCCCCAAATCCCCATATCAACAATAAGACAGACCCTAATTACCTCCCATGTATGAAAACTGACAAAGCAGTAACCCTTAGACTTGCCCTCATCAGGGCCAGATCTGTGGTAGATGAAGTCCATCTTTCGAAGAGATCCAAACTTTTGCATTAATTTTAGCACAGCAAATCTGAAAATGTAATGCAAAATGAGAATGTGCATACACAAAAGCTAAATCTATAAAGCAAAACATGAATGTCTGGAACAAGTCACAAGCATCCAGGATACAGCTTCTTACAAGTCACAGCTAAGTGCTTCATTTTTTTTTACATTACTCTTTGTCATATAGCATTCATTCATTCATTTGCATGTCCCTTGCGGAACTTTGTCTCCCAAACAGCACTCCTGTAGACCTCTTGGTTGTGAGCAAGATGCCCTGCTGCTGATGCTTCCATTTGCAGATCATCAACGGTGTCTTGCAGCCTTCTTCGCCTTGGTCTTCCTCTCTTTCTTTTTCCCATTATGTACCCTTCCAAGACGGTCTTCTCTAGATTATCATGATGTTTAATGTGTCCAAAATATTTAAGTTTTCTCTCTTTATTCCTCTTTACTAACCAGCCTTCTTCAGTATGAAGTTCTTGTAGTATGAATATCTTTGTTCTTTTTTGTGTCCATGATATTTGAAGAACACTTCTGTAACATTTACATTCAAAGGCATTTATGTTTTTTTTTCAGTTGTTCTGAAAAACAGGTCTCACAGGCATATGTTACGATGGGAAAGACGTATATTAAAAATCTTATTTTTGTAGTTCTGTCTCTTCCTCTCTACAGATTCTTCAGTTGTTTTACTTTCTGAAGAGCGATTGATGTCCTCCTTTTAATTTCCCTCATTGTATCTCAATTATTAGTTAGTACTGATCCATGATATTCAAAACTCTCCACTTCTTTCAGTTTCTCCTTACTGATACATATTTCAGCTGCCTTGTTTGTTTTGTCAGTATAGCATTCATGAGAATTTATAGTTGATCTTCTTTCCTTATTTCTTTATTTTGTATGTTTCTGTATGTGTAAACAGAAACATCACAATTGTGTGCTCATTAATTAATAAAGTTGTTCCTGCTATTTTCTTAAATGGTTTTAACATTTTGTTCTTACAGATTTTACCGTAGTGGATTCGTGTATAGTTATATACTTAGTTTATACTTATATACTAACTACTCCTGTAAGACAATAACACAGTGACATTCACAAAGCTCTGATACAATAACATGGTCCTAAGGACTGTAATAGCCGGAGGTGGGGTGGAGGATAAGCTCTCCACTCCCTTTAAATGTCTCCAAGCCGTGCGTCTCAAATAGCCTCTGACAGTCCAGCTCCTGGCCTTCTCGTGGTGGAACTGTTTAAACTGACAGGAGAAGAGATGAAAGGCGAGTATCTGGTGCCTGGAAATCAGACCATTTGGGTAGATGAGACTCGTTAGTCTTGGTTGGTAGCTCATCTAGGAGAAGGAAAACTCTGATATCAAACCCCCTGCTGCCTTGTAGGGTAGGCTCTGGCCAGAGTCAAAGGCTAGTGGATTAAACCATAAACAAACTGGTGGAAGGCAAGGGAAAACAAGAACAATCATGACAATCCACAATTCTTTGAATCATAACAACATTAATGGGGGTTCCAGTGGAACCACTCCATCCGGTAGGGACTATCACGTGCAACAGGTGATACTAGATCATCATCCAACTACTGTATGCAAATAAAACACAAGTAACACCACAGCAATTGCAACATGGAACATTAAAATACTAACAGAACTTGGAAAACTGGAAAACATCGAACAAGAAATGAAAAGAATGGAAATTAACATCCTTGGTTTATGTGAAATGAGATGGACTGGAGCAGGAAGCAGAGACCATAAAGACTTCAAAATAATATCTTCCGGTTGAAACCAGTGTAGAAATGGAGTTCGCATAATACTGGATAAAAAGACAGCAAGAACCATGAAAGGTTTATGGTGCATATCGGACAGAGTGTTAATGGTTAAATTACAGGGCCACCCAATAGACACAAATCTCATCCAATTATACGCACCAACTTCAGAAAGCTCTGATGATGAGATAAAAGAATTTTACAACAATCTGGACATGGCAATGAAACAGTGCAAACCATGGGAAGTAAACTTTGTGCTGGGTGATTTAAATGCAAAAGTAGGGATTGAACAAGACAATGAAGCTACTGGCAAGTATGTACTAAAAAGAAGTAAAGATAGTCCCATAGCATTTCAAATGCCGTAGGGGGTGAAGCGTTAGAGACCTCATTATGCTGGGTCATCAGCGTGTGAGGTAGGGTGACCAGTTCCTTTCCTCGCTGCCTTTACTTCCCAGATTTTCTCTGGTACCCATTTTACGAGGCTGGGTCGACCTCAGGGCCGTATTGGTTGGAAAAAAATCCCGCTCAGCTGGGGATTCGAACCCTCGACCATTTGGTTGCTAGACGAGTGCTCTAACCACTACGCTAGCCGGCCCACCCAAGTATGTACTAGGTATCAGAAATACAAGAGGAGAGATGTTGATTGAGTGGGCAGAAAAGAATAAAATGATAATAGGAAATACTTGGTTTCAACAACAACCAAGGCGACTATGGACATGGAAAAGCCCAAATAATAACATACATAACCAGATAGATTACATTATGATCAACAGAAGATTCAGGAACTCACTAATATCCGTGAAAACAAGACCAAGCGCAGACTGCAACACTGACCACATCTCAGTTGTAGGAAAAGTGAGAATCAGGCTAAAGATGTTAAAGGTAGCAGCTAAAAACAAAGAACTAGACAGAGAGCTGTTATGGAAAGATAAGGCAATACAAGAACAATACAGGGCCATAGTACATTATAATGCTATAGAGAAGATTGAAACGATTGATGAACAATGAAATATGCTTAAAGACTCTATTCAACAAACATCTATCGAAATCCTACCTCCAAACAAATGACACGCTAAACAAGAGTAGATGACAGAAGACATTTTGCAACTAATGGATCAGAGAAGAAGTCTTAAGGAAGATAAAGATGAATATGACAAAATTAATAAAGAAATAAGACACAAATGCAATAAAGCTAAAGAAGAGTGGCTAAATAAGAAATGTAATGAAATAGAGACACACCATCAAGGAAACGCAAGAGATATATACAAACAAATAAAGGAGTTAACAAACAAAAGAGCATACCACAAGACTGGTTGCCTGAAGTCAAAGGAGGGGCATACAATAATGGACAGAGATGAAATAATGGCAAGATGGTGCGAATACATTAGAGAACTCTATGAGGACAATGGAGGCGAAATATATATATCTGAAATAATAATGAAGGGCCTCCTATATTAAAAGCTGAAGTGGAAGAAGCCATCAAACACATGAAGAACAACAAAGCACCAGGACCAGATAAAATCACCAAGGAAGAACTGGAAGCATTAGGAGAGCTTGGCATAGAAATAATTACCAGATTGCTGCATGACATCTATAACAGTGACTATGTCCCATCAGACCTTTTGCAATCAGTTTTCATTGCCCTACCAAAGAAACAAGGTGCGCTGGAATGTGAAGGCCATCGAACCATTAGTATTATGAGCCATGTTACCAAAATCCAGGTTCGTACTGTCATGAGAAGAGTCAGGGTCAAAATAAAACCAGAAATCGCTGAAGAACAGTGTGGCTTCATCGAAGGAAAAGGCACAAGTAATGCCATATATATATTGAGAACATTGATGGAAAGATCAATAGAGGTAAAGACTGATCTATATTTATGCTTCATAGACTACTGCAAAGCATCTGATAAAGTGAGACACGCAGAAATTACAAGAATGCTGGAAGACATCAACAAAGATGAAAAAGATCTGAAACTCATCAAAAACATATACTGGCAGCAATCAGCAGCAATGAAGGTTGAGAACCAAATAGGAGCATTCCAAGACATAAAACTGGGAGTGAGACAAGGATGTGTTCTATCTCCTGACCTATTCTCCTTATACAACGAAAACATAATGAGAAATATAGAGAGCTTGCCTGGAATATCAATTGGTGGTTACAACCTTAACAACTTAAGATATGCAGATGACACAGTTCTGATTGCTAAAAGTGAAGGGGAGCTACAGGTTCTTCTGGACATCGTGGTTTATGAACGTAAAAGGTCTCAGCCCGAATAAAAAGAAGACTGAAATGATGGTCATCTCAAAGAAAAGAATACCACCAAAGTGTAGCATTACCATCAATGGCACAGAATTGAAAAAAAGTTGATAGATTCAAGTACTTAGGAACAATTACGAGGGGTGACTGATAAGTTCTTGGCATAAGGTACAACTGATTATTTTAGACAACTTTTTAGGTTATTTCTCAAAATAGTCCCCTTGCAAGTTTATGAACTTAGTCCAGGGATCCTGGAGCATACAGATCCCTTCTTTGTAAAAGTCAGCATCTTATGCCAGTAGAAAGTGGTCTACAGCATGAATGATGTCATCATCTGAAACAAATTTGCGACCATGAGCTCTTTTTTTAGTTTGGTAAACAGGTAATAGTCCGAAGGGGCCAATTCTGGGGAATAAGGAGGATGTTCAAGAAGCTGGAAGCCGCATTCATGAATGGCAGCCATTTCCACTGCTGACTTGTGAACTGGAGCATTGTCTTGTTGAAAGATGACTCCTTTCGTCAATTTCCCTCGATGCTTTTCCTTAAGTTTGACCAACAGTTGCTTCACAAGATTAGCGTAATAGACCCCGGTGATCATCCCGCCTTTCGAAGATAGTCTACCAATAGCACACCTTCTGAATCTCAAAAGATGGAAGCCATCACTCTGCCTGCAGACAGAACCACCCTTGCTTTCTTTGGAGGTGGAGATCCATGTTTCCACTGCTTTGGCTGCTCTTTGGTTTCTGGTTGAAAATGATGAACCCAAATCTCATCCATAGTCATAAATTGCTGAAGAAGCTTTTCAGGATCTGCAGAAAAATGGCCAAGATTGTCTCTTGACATGCTGAAATGCTGTCGTTTGTGATCAGCTCCAAGAAGTTTCAGGACCTGTCGAGCAGAGACCTTTGTCATTTGAAGATCATTGTGAATAATGGCCTGAACAAGTTCCTGGGAGATGTCCAACTCAGTAGTAATGTACCACTCAGTTAGTCGTCGATCCTCCATTATCATGTCATGGATTCTGCTGGTGGTTCCATCGGTGGTTACCGTTCTTGGTCTTCCTGGACGGGGATCATCTTCCAGACTCTCCCTTCCATGTTTGAATTGAGCTGCCCATTTCTTCACTGTGCTGCAAGAAGGGGCACTCTCCCTCTAGAGTCTCAACCATATTCTCCTTCAATGATAAGCCCTTGATGCAGAAGTAGAGAATGACTGCTCAATGAGAAATTTTATCAATTTCTGTCACCCCTTACCACTTCAGTAGCCTGTAAAAAAAATTGGTTGCAGTTAATTTCTTGAAATTTGGTGTTTAATCTTACATTAACCTGATCTACAAATGCACCTAATATCAACTGTGTGTTTCAAGTATTTGTACTTTAGGCCGAGAACTTATCAATCACCCCTCATATAACAGCTGATGGAAAATGTCACAATGAAATAAAAAGCAGATGTGTTCAGGCCAAGTCAGCATTCCAGAAAATGAGAAACATCTTGTGCAACAGATCCATATCAATGGAAACAAGATTCTGAGTACTTAAATGTTACAACGAGCCAATTTTGTTTTATGGATGTGAAGCAAGGTCCATGAATAACACAGTACTGATACAATAACTTAGTAACATTCACACAGCTATGATATGATAACATAGTAACATTCACAGAGCTATTATACAATAATATAGTATCCTATACAGCTCTGATACAATAATACAGTGACATTCACACATCTATGATACAATAACACAGTGATATTCAAAAAGCTCTGATACAATAACACAGAAACATTCACACAGTACTGATAGAATAACTTAGTAACATTCACACAGCTATGATATGATAACATAGTAACATTCACACAGCTCTGATACAATAATATAGTGACATTCACACAGTTATGATACAATAACATAGTAACCTTCACACAGCTCTGATACAATAACACAGTAACATTCACAGAGCTATTATACAATAACATAGTATCCTATATAGCTCTGATACAATAATACAGTGACATTCACACATCTATGATACAATAACACAGTGATATTCAAAAAGCTCTGATACAATAACACAGAAACATTCACACAGTACTGATAGAATAACTTAGTAACATTCACACAGCTATGATATGATAACATAGTAACATTCACACAGCTCTGATACAATAATATAGTGACATTCACACAGTTATGATACAATAACATAGTAACCTTCACACAGCTCTGATACAATAACACAGTAACATTCACACAGCTATGATACAATAACATAGTATCCTTCACACAGCTATGATATAATGACTTAGTAACATTCACACAGTACTGATACAATAACATAGTAACATTCACACAGCTATGATACAATAACATAGAAACATTCACACAGCTCTGATACAATAATATAGTAACTTTCACACATCTATGATACAATAATATAGTAACATTCACACAGCTGTGATACAATAAACAGTAAGATTCACACAGTACTAATACAATAACACAGTGACATTCACACAGCTCTGATACAATAACACAATGACATTCACACATCTATGATACAATAACACAGTAACATTCACAAAGTACTGATACAATAACACAGTGGCATTCACACAGCTCTGATACAGTAAACGGTAACATTCACACAGCTCTGATACAACAACACAGTAACATTCACACAGCTATGATACAATAAAACAGTAACATTCACACAGCTGATACAATAAAACAGTAACATTCACACAGCTGTGATACAATAAAACAGTAACATTCACACAGCTCTGATACAATAAAACAGTAACATTCACACAGCTGTGATACAATAAAACAGTAACATTCACACAGCTCTGATACAATAAAACAGTAACATTCACACAGCTGTGATACAACAACACAGTGACAGTCACTGAATGTAGAAATGTAGTGAAGAGATGTGAAAACACTGAGATAACTTACTCTGTCACTTCACTGGCCAAATTGCCAATCCACAATCTTTTGTCATCCTCTTCATCTGTACAAGGATCTTCAGGTACTTCTATCTGATCAATGTATGAGGACATTGAGCACTTGTTCTATGTGCTGATACTATCACAGTTCTACACGTTGCTCTCCTCACAACACCTGCCTGACTTACTCTGATGATCTGCTCTACCTGAATGTTATTTCTGAAAACAAAAATTATGTTATATGGAGCACAGAAAGACTATTGGAAAGTACAAATACCCATATTGTAACAACTCAAGTGTTGTCAATGCCATATCCAAATTCTTCTTTTGTCTGTTGTTCTTGTGCACAATTTAGTGAAACAAATTTAACAAATTTCTTGGTGGACTCAATGTAGATCACTGTTTGTTCCAAAGTTTGCAATTATTTGTTCCAAATTTTGAAATATTATTTGTCTTGTTGAAGCATTGCTTGTTCTAAAGTCGGTACTATTGCACCCTTTTCTAGAATGGTATTTACAGATGTGAAGTCTGTTATATGAATTGTGCAATATGTGATGTCTGTAGCATGAAATATTAGCAATATTTGAAGTCTACCTGTATGAAATGCACAATATGTGGTCTGCCATATAATACATTCTATATGTCATGCCTGATGCACATATAAAGTCTGATTTATAATATGTACAATATGTAGAGTTCACAGTAATATGTGCAATATATACAGATGTTACCTCAGACATCTATACTGGCAGCAAAACATCTATACTGGCAGCAAGAAGCAGCAGTTCGAGTTGAAAATAGAATTGGAAAATATCAACCTATAAAACAAGGGGTGCGACAAGGATGTGTACTATCTCCAGACCTTTTTTCTCTGTATAGCGAGAATATTCTAAGAACAATCATCACAGAACCAGGCATAAAAATTGGAGGATACAATATTAGCAACCTTCGGTATGCTGACGACACAGTACTGATAGCTGAGAACCAACAACACCTGCAAAATCTCTTGGATAAAGTGGCCAAAGAAAGTGAACAGAAAGGCCTTACTTTGAACATCAAAAAGACAGAGACTATGGTTATATCTAAGAAACAGAATCCACCAGCATGCAGTATTAAATTAAATGGAACTGTTCTAAAGCAGGTGCAGAAATTCAAATACCTTGGAGCAGTAATAACTTCAGATGGGAAATGCAGAACAGAAATTAGGAACAGAATAGGCCAAGCAAAGACTGCATTTCAGAGAATGAGAAACATATTGACCAACACATCCTTATCAATGAATGTTAGAAAACGAGTCCTAAAATGCTATATTGAACCTATCTTGTTATATGGAAGTAATCATGGACAATAGGCAAGTCTGCACAAAAATCATTGGAAGCAGCAGAAATGTGGTTTATTAGAAGAATGTTGCGAATCCCTGGACAGCAAATATAACTAATGAAGAATGTAGGAGAAGAGCTGGAGAGACAAAAAACCTTGTCAAAAAGATAAGAGAGAGACAATGTACTTTCATAGGACATGCAATGAGAAGAGGGGGCATTGAAAATATTATAACAACAGGAAAAACAGAAGGAAGAAGATCAAGAGGAAGACCAAGAGAAATGATATTGGACAGTCTGACAGGATGGTGTGAGAGGAGATCACCAACTGAGCTGATGGCCTGCATGAAGGATCGCGTACTCTGGAGAAGCATAATAGCCAACGCCAGTCGGCACGGCACATGATGATGATGTTACCTCAGATAACTTAAAATTCAGATAAAACAGTCATGGACTTGTTAGATAAAAAATTATAAAAGATATTACCATTTTATTTAAAATACGAAGGCTAATTGATAAGTTCTCGGCATAAAGTACACAGGATTATATATTGACAACTTTTTGGGGTTATTTCTCAACATAGTCCCCTTGCAAGTTTATGCACATCGTCCAGTGATCCTGGAGCATACAGATCCCTTCTTTGTAAAAGTCAGCACGTTGTGCCAGTAGAAAGTGGTCTACAGCATAAATGATGTCATCATCTGAAGCAAACTTGTGACCACTGAGCTCTTTTCTGAGTTTGGTAAACAGGTAATAGTCCAAAGGGGCCAAATCTGGGGAATAAGGAGGATGTTCAAGAAGCTGGAAGCTGCATTCATGGATGGCAGCCATTGCCACTGCTGATTTGTGAACTGGAGCATTGTCTTGCTCTCATCAATTTCCCTCAATGCTTTTCCTTAAATATGACCCGCAGTTGCTTCGCAAGATTAGGGTAATAGGCCCTGGTGGTGATCATTTTGCCATTCTGAAGATAGTCTACATATAGCACACCTTCTGAATCCCAAAAGATGGAAGCCATCACTTTGCCTGCAGACAGAACCACCCTTGCTTTCTTTGTAGGTGGGGATCCATGATGTTTCCACTGATTTGACTGTTTTTTGGTTTCTGGTTGAAAATGATGAACCCAAATCTCATCTACAGACACAAATTGCTGAATAAACTTTTCACTATCTGCAGAAAAATGACCAAGATTGTCTCTTGAAATGTTGAGACGCTGTCGTTTTGTTTTGGGACCCGTTGAGCAGAGACCTTTGTCATTTGAAGATTATTATGAATATTGGCATGAACAAGTTCCTCGGAGATACCCAATTCAGTAGAAATGTACCACTCAGTTAGTTGTCGATCCTCCATTATCATGTCATGGATTCTGCTGATGGTTTGGTTCATCAGTGGTTACCGTTCTTGGTCCTCCAGACTCTCCCTTCCATGTTTGAATTGAGCTGCCCATTTCTTCACTATGCTGTAAGAAGGGGCACTCTCCCCTAGAGTCCCCACCATATCCTCTTTTGATGATAAGCCCTTGATGCAGAGGTAGTGAATGACTGCTCAATGAGAAATTTTATCAATTTCTGTCACCCCTTACCACTTCAATAGTCTGCAAAAAAAACTGGTTGCAGTTAATTTCTTGAAATTTGGTGTTTAATCTTACATTAACCTGATCTACAAATGCACCTAATATCAACTGTGTGTTTCAAGTATTTGTAGCTTATGCTGAGAACTTATCAATCACCCCTTGTAGTATCACTTTTAAAACTCTTCTCATACCTTAGTGAATTCTGTTATATAGAAACAAAGAAAAAATACACATCCACACATATTTTTGCGGTACATCATCTCTCTCTCTCTCTGAACCTTAGGTGCCCAGGACACATGGGGCTTCCGCAAGGGTTTTCCACAAATGCCTGTCCTTTTCCTTTTTGTTTCCACTCTTGCCCAGGTGAGCCCTCTATTGCTCAACATCCTCTCTGTTGTTGTTCTTCTCCATGTCTCTTTTGGTCTACCCTTACTTCTGTTCCCCTGTGGTGTCCATCTTAGTGCTGTTTTTGGTAGTGAATTGTCACTCATTCAGTGCACATGTCCCAACCATCGCCAGCGTCTTTCCTCAATAATTGTTGTCAGTGGCTTCATCTGCATTTCTGCCAACAAGATGTTATTTCTTATGGTGTTTGGCCAAAATTTTTTTCTAATTCTTCGTAAACATTTAGTCTGGTAAGAATTCAACTGGTTTTCTATGGTTCTGGTGATTTTCTGGCATTCACTTCCATAGGGTAGTGCACTTACATTACTCTTGAATATCCTGATTTTCGTCTTCATGCTTAGTTTTTTTAGATTTCTATGTAGTCTGCAGCATTGCAAAAGCCTGGTTTGCTCTAGTAAGTCTGCTGTTGATGTCCTCTGTACTGTCTCCATTTTCTACAACTCTACTGCCAAGGTATACAAATTCATTGATCTCCTCCACTAACTTGCTATTTACTCTGAGTACATTTCTGTTGTTCACATTTTGCTTCATTAACTCTTTCCTATGTTGATCTTTAGTCCTATGTTGTTTGCATTCTGTGTTAGCTTGTTTATTTTATCTTGCATATCTTTGTGGCTGTTTGATAGTAGAAAGATGTCCGCACACCCAAGGTCCTCCAGCACAGTACATCATATATTACACACCTAACACCTACAAGGTCCTCCAGCACAGTACATCATATATTACACACCTAACACCTACAATCATTTTCAAAATAAAATATGTACTGTTGAAGTGCAGTTAGGGGATCAAGACCACTCCGCTTTGATCTTACAAAAATACCAGAACAACATGGTATAGAAGTGAAGAATTGTTTCAAAATCCTAATGGCTGTACAGGAGGAGATGACACCAGATGAACTGGCTACACAGGTCAGAGATATCTTAATAACAAAGCTAAAGACATGGTTCCAGTAAAGAAAACACAAAAGAATAGATGGATTACAGCAGGCACACTAGAACTAATAAAACAACATAAAGAAATGAAGATGAAAAGGAAAGTGACAAACAACAACAAAGAGAAATATAAAACTTTAACAAAAGAAGTACGAAGAAACATAAGAAAAGACAAAAAAACAATACATCCAAGATTGTTATGAAAGAATAGAAGGACATCAAAAATGTGGAAGAGATAGTGAAATGTTTAAAGAAATTAAGACACTGAGAAGAAATGTCACACCTAAGCTAAATGTAATTTGTGATGAGATGGGGAATACCTTGACAGAGACAGAGGAAATTCTAGAAAGATGGAAGGAATATTGCAGAGGAATGTATGAAACAACTGACTGAAAGCAGAAATCATCAGTGTGAAAGAACCCAAACTGACAACTGAAGAAGTTTTATGGGCAATAAAGAATCTGAAAAATGATAAATCACCAGGATGTGATAACATCTGAACTTAGGAAGGGACTGTGCAACAATCTATCATGCACTATGTAAAAAGGTATGCCAATCAGGTATTTGGCCAAAAAGAATGGAAAAGAACTGTATTCATACCACTGCCAAAAAAAAGGGTAACTTGAAATTATGCACAAACTACAGAACCCTTGCCCTGATTAGTCATGCCAGTAAGATTCTATTAAAAATCATAATGGGTAGACTTTGTAAGAAAATAGAAGAAGAAGTCAGTAAGGTCCAAGCTGGTTTTAGACAAGGAAGAGGATCAAGAGATCATATATTCAATATAAGATTAATAATAGAGAAATGCAGAGAATTTAATGTGAATCTATGTTTAATTTTTATAGACTATTCAAAGGCATTTGTGTACAACACCAGAAACTTTGGGAAATAATGGAAAAAATGGAATTTTCAACACATTTGATTAACATCACTGCTGTATCTAGACCAACAAGCAGCAGTAATAATAAACGGTGAAACAACAACTTGGTTTGACATAAAACAAGGGGTCCGTCAGGGGTGCATATTGTTACCTTACTTATTTAACTTGTATACTGAAAATATAATGAGGAATGTTAGAGAAGATGTAGACAAAGAATATTACAATGCCATAACAACTGGAGGTTATGAAATACCAGAGATTAGATATGCTGATGACACAGTATTACTGTCCACAACACAAAAAAAGGAATGGAAAAACTAATTATGTCAGTCTGTAAGAAGAGTGAAGAGAAAAACCTTTATCTTAATGCGAAGAAAACTAAATTGATGACAACCAACAAAACAAATAAAGCAGCTGAAATATGTATCAATGAGGAAAAACTGGAAGAGGTGGAGAGTTTTTAATATTTTGGATCACTGCTAACTAATAACGGAGATAAAATGAGGGAAAATAAAAGGAGGACATCTATCACTCTAGAAAAAGTAAAACAACTAAAGAAGCTGTGAGGAGGAACATTTTTTGATTGACATTCCTTTAGGGCCAACACTGGCTCTTGGGGTGGAAATCGTATCTTTCCATGTCAGTTGATTGGCCGCCATCCGCTGTAGGTCTTGGATGGACTTTAATCCCAAAAGTTGTACTCTCTCTAGTGATTACAGAACTACAAAAATAAGATTTTTAAGGGCATGCATTTTTCTCATTGCAACATAAGCCTGCGAGACTTAGACACTTAACAAAACAGCCGAGAAACATATAAATGCCTTAGAATGTAAATGCTACAGAAGAGTTCTTCAAATATCATGGACAAAAAAATGAACAAATATATCCATAATCTTATCTTATCTTATATCCTTCCCGTGCCGTTAGACGTCACATAGGGCTCACAAAGTAGTTCGCCAATTTTTCCTGTCTTCGGCGAGTCTTTCAACCTCAACAAAGGATTTTATGCCTGTTAACTTGGCCTCTCTTAATAATGTTCTCTTCAGAGTTTCACGCGGTCTGCCCCTTTTTCTTCGGCCTGTTGTGTTCCACTTGATAGCTTGTTTTGGGATTCTCTGCTCATTTCTTCTCATCAAGTGGCCAACATATGTCCATCTCCTTTTCCTGATCACCCGTGAGACTGGTTGTTGTTCAGTCATCTGTCTTATCTCTGCATTGTTCTTGAATTCATTCCACTTGATGCCGAGTATTTTCCTTAGGCATTTGTTTTCAAAAGAGTCTAATTTCTTTTCTATTTCTTTAGTTGTTTTCCAGCTTTCGCATGCATAAATGAGGGTGGATATTACATTTGAATTGAATAGTCTTAACTTGGTTTTTGTGCTTATAACTTTTGAATTCCATATGTTCTCAAGATTCTTGAAGATTGATGCTGCTTTTGCAATTATGATCCTAACTTCCTTTCTAGTGTCACCATCCTGGTCTATGTAGCTGCTAGGTATGCAAATTGATTGACTTCTTCAATATCTGTCCCTTCTATGTGTATTTTTCCATTTTGATTGATGGGAATTTTCATTATTTTTGTTTTGTCCTTGTTAATTTCAAGTCCTATTTTGCTAGCCAGTGAAGATAGGCTATCTGTTTTTTCTTGCATGGAATTCACATTATTACTGATAAGAGTTATGTCATCAGCAAAATCAAGATCTTCTAGTTGGGTCCCATGTACCCAGTCAATACCTGTGTTACCTGTGCAGCATTTTTTCATTATGAAGTCTATTGTAATCCCAAAAAGTAAAGGAGACAGTATACATCCTTGTTTCACGCCTGTTTCAATCTGGAACCATTCACTCATCCCTTCTTCTGTCTTGACTGCACAACCATATCCATTGTATAAGTCCTTAATGATGTTGACAATTTTAGATGGTATTCCATATAGACATAAAATTCTCCATAATGAATCTCTGTGTATGCTATCAAATGCCTTCTTAAAATCTATGAAATTCAGTATTAATGGTTTCTGCTTTTCAATATGTTCTTCAAGTATTATTCTGAGAGTAAAGATCTGGTCGAGACAGCTTCTCCCTTTTCGAAATCCTGCTTGTTCTTCTCTCATTGCAGTATCCACTATATCTTTGAGTCTATTCAAAATGACCTTGCAAAATACTTTTGACACAACTGATATTAAGGTTACTCCTCTCCAGTTATTACAGTCACTAAGGTTGCCCTTTTTTGGTATTTTCACAATGATTCCCTTCTTCCAATTAGAAGGGACCTTTTCTTCTTTCCAAATCTTGTTAAACATTCTCTGTAGTTGTCTCATGTTGTCACTATTGATAGCTTTTAGCATCTCGGCTGTTATTTCATCTTCACCTGCAGCTTTGTTGTTAGCCATTAAATTCACTGCTGTTTCAATTTCATGCAATTCAATTTCATCTAGATTGACATTTAGTTGTGGGGCTGGTAAGTCAGTTTCAAGGTTTAACAATTCTTTTGGGTGTGGTCGATTGAGTATTTCTTGGAAGTGTTCAGCCCATCTTTGCTTTTGGTCTTTATTTGATGTTAATAGTGTTCCAGTTTTGCTAAGGATTGGTCTTTCTTTAGATGTAATAGTACCTGTTAGCCTCTTTTGTATGTTATTTAAAGTTTTGCTGTCTCCTGTTTTTGCTGCTTTTTCTGCCTCTTTCGTCATATTGTCTATGTATTCTCTTTTATCCCTTCTAGCTGAACTTTTTACTTTCTTGTCTATGTCTTTGTATTTTGCTTTTGCCGAATCTCTTTCATGATCTGCTTTTGCATTCAACATGTTTAATTTGACTGCTCGTCTTTCATGTATATACTTCCATGTTTTATCTGATATCCATGCTTTTCTATTTGGTTTTTCCAATCCAGCGCTTACTTTTGCTGCTGTGATTATGGCTGTGCTGTAAGAATTCCATAACTCATCTATACCTATCTCCTCAACTTCACTGGGTGTTTTGGAATGATTGGCAAGTTCCTGATTGAAATTAATGTTAGTATTTTCTTCTTGTAGGCTGTGGATGTTTATCTTTCTGTGTACTGATTTCTTGTGTTGACTTTTCAATTTTAGTTTTATTTTCCCTATGCACAGGTTGTGATCACTGTTGACATCTGCACCCCTATAAGCCCTTACATCCATGAGAGATGTTCTGTATTGCTTTCTAATACAAAAATGGTCTATCTGGTTTCTAGTTCTATCATCTGGAGATATCCATGTTGTTTTATGTATCTCTTTGTGTGGGAATATTGTGCCTCCAATGACCATGCCCTCTGTTAAACATATTTCAATTAATCTTTCTCCATTCTGATTAACCATGTCAATTCCTTCTTTCCCCATCACTTTTTCAACGTCGGTATTATCCTTCCCTACCTTAGCATTGAAGTCCCCCATAGCAATTAGGATGTCGTGTTTAGGGACTTTGTTGATGATTTGTTGTAGTTGGTGATAAAAGTCCATAATACAAGAACTTAATACTGAAGAAGGTTGGCTAGTAAAGAGGATTAAACAGAGAAAACTTAAATATTTTGGACACATTAAATGTCATAAGAATTTAGAGAAGACCATCTTGGAAGGGTACATAATGGGAAAAAAGAAAGAGAGGAAGACCAAGACGAAAATGGCTGCAAGACATCACTGATGATCTACAAATGGATGCATCAGCACAACCAAGAGGTCTACAGAAGAGCTGTTAGGGAGGCAAAGTTCCGCAAGGGAGAAGTAAATGATTGATAGAACTCAAACACACTACAACATGACAGAAATATAGAACTCAAACATACAACAACATGACAGAAGTATAGAACTCAAACAAACTACAACAATAAAACAGCGGTATGGAGGAACAGAAAAAAGTCTCTTCTGTTAAAAAACAAACGGGTCTGACCACATATAGCACTGGTTACATCTCACCAAACATAGCACTGGTTACACCTGATCACACATAGTACTGGCCGCATATGACCACACAGAGCACTGGTTGCATCTGACCACACACTACTTGCATATGACCACACAGAGCACTGATTGCATCTGACCACACATAGCACTACTTGCATATGACCACACAGAGCACTGGTTGCATCTGACCACACATAGCACTACTTGCATATGACCACACATAGCACTGGTTGCATCTGACCACACATAGCACTACTTGCATATGACCACACAGAGCACTGGTTGCATCTGACCACACATAGCACTGGCTACATCTGACCACACATAGCACTGGCTACATCTCACTACACATGGCATTGGTTACATCTCACTACACACTGAATTGGTTACATCCTGCCACACATAGCACTGGTTACATCTAACCACATATAGCACTGGTTGTATCTCACCACACATAGCACTGGCTTCATCTCACCACAAATAGCACTGGTTATAGCTCATCACACACAGCACTGGTTATATCTCACTACAGCGCAGATAATTCAAGGAACAAGTGAAGAAATATGTGTTTAACAGTGAACTTATACAAGTATGTGAGCTACAAGTTAGGCTTGAACTTATTTAGAAACATGTATATGAGCTACAAGTTAGGGTTGAACTTATTTAGAGACAAGTATGTGAGCTACAAGTTAGGCTTGAACTTATTTAGAGACAAGTATGTAAGCTACAAGTTAGGCTTGAACTTATTTAGAGACAAGTATGTGAGCTACAAGTTAGGGTTGAATTTATTTAGAGACAAGTATGTGAGCTACAAGTTAGGCTTGAACTTATTTAGAGACAAGTATGTGAGCTACAAGTTAGGCTTGAACTTATTTAGAGACAAGTATGTGAGCTACAAGTTAGGCTTGAACTTATTTAGAGACAAGTATGTGAGCTACAAGTTAGGCTTGAACTTATTTAGAGACAAGTATGTGAGCTACAAGTTAGGCTTGAACTTATTTAGAGACAAGTATGTGAGCTACAAGTTAGGCTTCAACTTATTTAGAGACAAGTATGTGAGCTACAAGTTAGGCTTGAACTTATTTAGAGACAAGTATGTGAGCTACAAGTTAGGCTTGAACTTAGTTAGAGACAAGTATGTGAGCTACAAGTTAGGCTTCAACTTATTTAGAGACAAGTACGAGGGGTAATTGACAAGTTCTTGGCATAAGGTACAAATACTTGAAACACACAGTTGATTGATATTAGGTGCATTTGTAGATCAGGTTAATGTAAGATTAAACACCAAATTTCAAGAAATTAACTGCAACCAATTTTTTTACAGACTACTGAAGTGGTAAGGGGTGACAGAAATTGAGAAAATGGATACAATTTCTCATCGAGCAGTCATTCACTACCTCTGCATCAAGGGCTTATCATCGAGGAAGATACATGAGGAAATGGTGGAGACTTTAGGAGAGAGTGCCCCTTCTTACAGCACAGTGAAGAAATGGGCAGCTCAATTCAAACATGGAAGGGAGAGTCTGGAAGATGATCTCCGTCCAGGAAGACCAAGAACAGTAACCACCGATGAAACCACCAGCAGAATCCATGACATGATAATGGAGGATCGACGACTAACTGAGCGGTACATTATAACTGAGTTGGGCATCTCCCAGGAACGTATTCATGCCATTATTCACAATGATCTTCAAATGACAAAGGTGTCTGCTTGACGCATCCCGAAACTTCTTGGAGCTGATCATAAACGTCAGCGTCTCAACATTTCAAGAGACAATCTTGGCCATTTTTCTGCAGATAGTGAAAAGTTTCTTCAGCAATTTGCGACTATGGATGAGACTTGGGTTCATCATTTTCAACCAGAAACCAAAGAACAGTCAAATCAGTGGAAACATCATGGATCCCCACCTACAAAGAAAGCAAGGGTAGTTCTGTCTGCAGGCAAAGTGATGGCTTCCATCTTCTGGGATTCAGAAGGTGTGCTATTGGTAGACTATCTTCAAAAGGGCAGAACAGTCATCAGGGCTATTACGATAATCTTGTGAAGCAACTGTTGGTCAAACTGAAGGAAAAGCGTGGACAGAAACTGACGAAAGGCATCATCTTTCAGCAAGACAATGCTCCAGTTCATAAGTCAGCTGCGACAATGGCTGCCATTCATGAATGCGGCTTCCAGCTTCTTGAACATCTTCCTTATTCCCTAGATTTGGCCCCTTTGGACTATTACCTGTTTACTAAACTCAGAAAGGAGCTCAGTGGTCACAAATTTGCTTCAGATGATGACGTCATTCATGCTGTAGACCACTTTCTACTGACACAAGATACTGAATTTTACAAAGAAAGGATCTGTATGTTCCAGGGCACTGGACCAAGTTCATAAACTTGCAAGGGAACTATATTGAGAAATAACCCAAGAAAGTTGACCACAAATAATCTGTTGTACCGTATGCTGAGAACCTATCGATCACCCCTCGTATGTGAGCTACAAGTTAGGCTTGAATTTATTTAGATACAAGTATGCGATCTACAGGTTAAGCAGTCTATCCCCCGCTATTTAGATACAAGTATGCGATCTACAGGTTAAGCAGTCTATCCCCCGCTATTTAGATACAAGTACGCGATCTACAGGTTAAGCAGTCTATCCCCCGCTATTTAGATACAAGTATGCGATCTACAGGTTAAGCAGTCTATCCCTCGCTATTTAGATACAAGTATGCGATCTACAGGTTAAGCAGTCTATCCCCCGCTATTTAGATACAAGTATGCGATCTACAGGTTAAGCAGTCTATCCCCCGCTATTTAGATACAAGTACGCGATCTACAGGTTAAGCAGTCTATCCCCCGCTATTTAGATACAAGTACGCGATCTACAGGTTAATCAGTCTATCCCCAGCTATTTAGATACAAGTATGCGATCTACAGGTTAAGCAGTCTATCCCCCGCTATTTAGATAAAAGTATGCGATCTACAGGTTAAGCAGTCTATCCCCCGCTATCAACGACCAAAGCAAATAATCTCCTTCTATCAGAGACTAAAGGAAATTATCTCCTATCAGGGACTAAAGGAAATATTCTCCTATCAAGGACTAAAGGAAATATTCTCCTATCAGAAACTAAAGGAAATAATCTCCTATCAGGGACTAAAGCAAATAATCTCCTTCTATTAGGGACTAAAGGAAATAATCTCCTATCAGAGACTAAAGGAAATAATCTCCTTCTATCAGGGACTAAAGGAAATAATCTGCTTCTATCATGAACTAAAGTAAATACGCACAAGCTGATGACTATTCCCTTGACATCCCACACTTACCAGCAAGTCTGAGTAACATGATCACAGTGAAAGCTGAAAACTCGACAAACTACACGTTTACTCTTCTTAGCTTCTTTTTCATGGCCAGATTACAATTTGTCACATTTTTCCCCCTTGGAATGTGGGGGCGGGTGGAGAGAGAGGGGTGGGGGGGGGGAGGGGGGGGGAGAGAATGTACAGAGAAGAAGAAAACAGAAACGGTTGATCACGTGTTTAGACAAAATGTAGATGACCCAGTAGCTAAGCCCTCTTGCTGGCCTAAGGTGTGTTTCGTAGTATGAGTGTTTATATCCATGAGCATGTAGCAAGAGCTATGTGAGATGACACTATATATGTGTTTATGTGTGTGCGCATGTATGGAAGGCAAATGCTATGTGAGATGACACTATATATGTGTTTATGTGTGTGCGCATGTATGGAAGGCACATGCTATGTGAGATGAAAGCAAACAGATTCAACGCCCACAAAGCAAATTTCAGGTCTCTTGAATTAAGTCCAAACACTGTACGAAGATCCGCTTGTGTCAGAAAATGTCTCCTCACGGACACTACAGTTAGTGGAAAGAGGTTGACCGCTCATGTTGTAGACTTTTTTATTAAATCATAAATGTGTTAATTAATTCTCGTGCCCAGAGATGCTGGGGATCATGCATCTGCTGGGGATCATGCATCTCCACTTTCTGGGCTCCCTGATATTTACAATCATGTTGGCCTCCTTTTGTTTCGTTTTCACGTGAGTTTTCCAGTGCTTATCCAAATTTCTAACTTCTGAAATGAATTTCCATTGTTTTCCTGACTTATTTTTCCTTTACGCCGAACTTTCGTTCAGCAACTTCATTAGTTTATCTATCCGTAAAATGTTATGTGTTGCTTTGAAAATGTATCTCTGTTCCTGCCAATTTCTGTACATGTTCGTTTATTTCCACAACCCACAAGTTTACAGTAATACTAGGTCAGTTTAGAACCAAATATCACACGTTTACAGTAATACTAGGTCAGTTTAGAACCAAATATCACACGTTTACAGTAATACTAGGCTAGGTCAGTGTGGAACAAAATCTTAGACAAGTTTACAGTAATACTAGGCTAGGTCAGTGTGGAACAAAATCTTAGACAAGTTTACAGTAATACTAGGCTAGGTCAGTATGGAACAAAATCTTAGACAAGTTTACAGTAATACTAGGCTAGGTCAATGTGGAACAAAATCTTAGACAAGTTTACAGTAATATTCGTACTAGGTTAGTGTTGCCTTCTATTCATAAACCGATGAATCAAGATGTAACAAGTACAAGAGAAAGGATGGTGGCCATTTCCTTTTGCCTCCTGTCGGTTTGTTTAAGTTTTTTTCCCACTGTTTCCACAAGCAGGGATGGGTAGCCAGGTAGCAAGTGACCACGTGTGGTCATTTACTTGTTACAGCTGACAAATTAATCTCTTTCACACTGCAGGTAGTACATGGAAACGTTTCTAACCAGGAAGCCAGAGCTGGTCAAAGTATCCCTGACAAGAATCATGGACATAAATACACGTTCTCCTTAACAAGAATCATAGACAGAAATACGTGTAATCTTTGTCAAGAATCATAAACAGAAATACGCGTTGTCTTTGACAAGAATCATAGACAGAAATAGGCGTTGTCTTTGACAAGAATCATAGACAGAAATAGGCGTTGTCTTTGACAAGAATCATAGACAGAAATAGGCGTTGTCTTTGACAAGAATCATAGACAGAAATACGTGTACTCTTTGTCAAGAATCATAGACAGAAATACGTGTACTCTTTAATAAAAATCATAGACGGAAATACACGTTCTCTTTGATAAGAATTACAGATGGAAATACACGTTCTCTTTGACAAGAATCACAGACGGAAATACACGTTCTCTTTGACAAGAATCATAGACTGAAATACGCGTTCTCTTTGATAAGAATTACAGATAGAAAGACAGGTTCTCCTTAGCAAGAATCATTGACAGGAATAATTTTGTTGAATGTTTTATGTATTTTTGAGTACAAAATAACAACAGGAGACATGACATCTAATTCAAGTCTAGCACTAGATACAATATAACTGTAATACAAGACTAGCACCAGATGCAACATAACTGTAATACAGGTCTAGCACCAGATACATCATAATGGCAAAACAAAACTAGTTCTAAATATGACATAACCCTAATGGAAGTCTAGGACTAGATCACGCGAACACTTGTATGTGAGCATGACCATGGTGAATTGCAAGAAACTTACAAAATTAAGGAAAGTTTGGGGTTTTTTTAGCAACTGGAAGCAAGTTGTGAAATCACCAATATGAACGCTATTATGACACGCAACATTTAACGTTACATAACCTAAAGGGAGTACTAACAGACAAATAATAACCGCTGCGTAACAATATTATGGAGTCCTGTTGTACCAGTGTGCAACATTGCTGAACAGTATTATGTGCACAGCAATGCCACTTTCCGGACATCGAGTTATCAAATGTGTACAGCAATGCCACTTTCCGGACATCGAGTTATCAAATGTGTACAGCAATGTCACTTTCCGGACATCGAGTTATCAAATGTGCACAGCAATGTCACTTTCCGGACATCGATTTATCAAATGTGCACAGCAATGTCACTTTCCGGACATCGAGTTATCAAATGTGCACAGCAATGTCACTTTTCCGACATCAATACTCCTCACTTTTCCGACATCGATATCCCAAGTCTGTGTAAGTGTAAAAACAGCCAACAGCTCCGCGCTCTTTGAATAAATCGTAGACGATCTGAACGGGCTGCCATAAGTCAAAAGTGGAGGACTTACCAGGTGAGTCAACATGACCATTTTTACAGAGGCAGATAGTGAGAAATGTGAAGGAGACAGAATCTTCCAGATACTTACAGCGCTCCATAAAAGTGAGACCACGGCAGGCAGACTCGTGAAACTAGACAGCACAGACAAGGTGACATCCGAGACAAGGCCAAGCTAAACTGTGTGTGAAAAATACAATTTGGTGAGCACACTTCAATTTTTAGCCATTTTTAAAATTGTCCTTGTCGCTGTAATAACCATGTGCTCGTTGTAATAATCATGTCCTCGTGGTAATGGAGATGTTGCAGATCTTACTTTTACTGTTGTACGATCAATCAAATATTCATTTCAAAATGTTCAAGAATTGTATTATTACTCATACTGGCATTTGCATAAAATGTTCACTAAAAAGTGCACTACTAAACATTTAAATAAAAAGTGCACAAGAAAATGTTTAACTTTTAAAAATGTACAAACATAATAAACATCCGACTCTAATTTAATCCGCTTACAGCAAAGTTAACCAAAAAGCATCCGGCTAATCACGTGATTGTTATTTGTACGGCCTGCTGTACAATCCAGTATAATATATGTCCCTATATGAATGTATGTTTTGTATGTTTGATTACTCATTCCGCTTTCACTAACAGCTGGAGCAGCATGATTTATTGTAGAGGAAAAGAAAACACAGTGAAAAGAAGTCAAAGCAATAAAAGTGTTATGACTGTTGTTTCAGACAAGCAAGTAACACAGACCATGTCTATCCAGCGACACGTACCTATAACCATTGACCACAGCAGATGGCACCCTGCTGACCTTGATCTCTACTTCCGCGACACTGTCTGGCCAAATTCTCGTGAAACCTTCAGAGAGCCATTACCACGTGATCTGGCTAGAGAACAGCTAAGAGACTTGGTTCACCAACCAACAGGTAAGTTGTTTTAATAAGCAGCATTAACACAAACACGAAGATGCAGCGTACCTTAGCACGTCTCTATGTTCTTACAAGAGATGCAGGTACTGAAATACTGAAGACCAGCACGTCTCTATGTTCTTACAAGAGATGCAGGTACTGAAATACTGAAGACCGGCACGTCTCTATGTTCTTACACGAGATGCAGGTACTGAAATACTGAAGACCGGCACGTCTCTATGTTCTTACACGAGATGCAGGTACTGAAATACTGAAGACCGGCACGTCTCTATGTTCTTACAAGAGATCCAAGTACTGAAACACTGAAGATCGGCAGGTTTTCATGGTGCTCTGGTGACGTAGTGGTTAGTGCACTAGCATGCTGACAACAAGATTCTGAGTTAGTTTCACAGCTTCAGCAGAATTTTTTTTAGACCGACTAGACTTAGGAGGTTTCCATGGAAACAGGGATAGATACTGACCTCCCTATCTCACAATATTGTGACCTAGAAATGTGAAGGTACACTTCACACCGCTATAGTATGTACATGCCAAGAGACATATTAAAAAAGAGAAGCAGGTTTCTATCTTCTTACAAATCTCATATAAAAGTAAGTTACTAAGTTTCTATCTTCGTACAAATCCCACATAAAAAGTACATCATCAAGATCGCATATAAAAAGAACATCATCAAGTTTCGATTTTCATAAAATCCCACATAAAAAGTATATCAAGTTTCTATCTTCGCACAAAAAAAAAAAAAACTACACAAAAGTACACTACCAAGTCTGTATCTTCGTACAAAATAACCATATAAAAGTACATTACCAGGTTTCTATCTTCGTACAAATACCATGGAAAATAGATCACTAAGTTTCTATCTTCGTACAAAATAACCATATAAAACTACATTACCATGTTTCTATCTTCGTACAAATACCATGGAAAATAGATCACTAAGTTTCTATCTTCTTACAAGCAATGGGGTCACATTTCCCCAAACTATCCTCACTCTCCATGAGGGATTCACATGCGAGTCCCGCAATGTGATATGTGTCATTGTGTGCAGAATAACTTATATTGGTGAAACTGGCCTCAGATTAGGGGACCATGTGCAAAAACATCTGTATGATATCATCCAGTATGCTTCGAAACCAGTCCCGAATCATTTCAATGACCCCAATCACAAAGGCAAATCTGATTTTCTGGTAACAGCCATCAAACAGTGTTTTGCAGATGACACAAGCCGCCTAGCGCTTAAGAACCGCTACATTCATGAATATGGGACTCTGGGACCATATGGTTTGAACTCGTTATTCAGCTACACAATCATTCTCCTCTTGCACAATCATAATCCCTTCCCACTAAGTTCCACTCCCTTCTCACTTGTTACACATAGCTCAGAACCTCTTCACATCATCACATTCCAACCCCTCTATCGCAACTATAATCATATATTTCACCTTCTCTCGGCTAGATTACCATTGTATCTCACTCTCTCTCTCTCTCTCTCTCTCTCCCCTCCATGGTTTCCACACTCACCACCCTCAATTACGACCCACCTATAACATATCCCAAGTCTCCATTTAAATACTGTCTAAACTCCACCACGCGTATTTCTGACACGCAGCGTCGGACAAGCCACAGCTTCTTACAAGCTACAGCTAAGTGCTCTATTCATTTTATCTGATTTAGGTTTAAAAAAAAAGTTAACATAGCATTCATGTGAATTTATATTTTATCTCCTCTCCCTATTTCTTCGTCCTGTATGTTCTTGTATGATTAAGGCTCACGCCGAAACGTCACAACTTTGTACTCGTTAAGCAATAGAGCTGTTCCTACTTATTTTCCTAGTTTATATATTTTGGTATCACAGCTTTACTGCAGTGGCTCCGTGTATAGTTATATACTCATACACTAATTATTGTGTGTTATTAAAAGCATTCTTTTCCTTGATCTACTGACGATCCCATTATTTTCTTTGATCAAATGACAATCACACTGTTTTGTGTGATCTACCCACATTAATACTGTTATCAGTGATCTATTGAAGATAATACTGTTGTGTGTGATCTACCCACATTAATACTGTTATCAGTGATCTACTGATGATTATACTGTTTTGTGTGATCTACCAGGCCTAACACTGTTGTGTGATCTACCAACCCTAACACTGTTGTGTGATCTACCAACCCTAACACTGTTTTGTGTGATCTACCAACCCTAACACTGTTTTGTGTGATCTACCAACCCTAACACTGTGTTGTGTGATCTACCAACCCTAACACTGTTGTGTGATCTACCAACCCTAACACTGTGTTGTGTGATCTACCAACCCTAACACTGTTTTGTGTGATCTACCAACCCTAACACTGTTGTGTGATCTACCAACCCTAACACTGTTGTGTGATTTACCAACCCTAACACTGTGTTGTGTGATCTACCAACCTTAACACTGTTTTATATGAGCTACCAACCCTAACACTGTTTTATGTGAGCAACCAACCCTAACACTGTTTTATGCGAGCTACCAACCCTAACACTGTTTTATGTGAGCAACCAACCCTCTCTCTCTCTCTCTGAACCTTAAGTGCCCAGGGCACATGGGGCTTCCGCAACGGTTTTCCACAAATGCCTGTCCTTCGCCTTTTTTTCTGCTCTTGCCCAGGTGAGCCCTCTATTGCTCAACATCCTTTCTGTTGTTCTTCTCCATGTCTCTTTTAACCAACCCTAACACTGTTGTATTTGATGCTCAGTCTACCAGGTAGCGTCCAGCAATTCTCTACCTATTTCTCGATCTTTCTTCAACCCGGAGAGACAACTCGGTATGCTGGACATGGACATGCAAAGAATGGCGGCGGAGATGAGAAGAATGTATCAAGACATGCAGCATCTTGTGCCAGTTGATGCTAACCCAGAGAGTTGGAGGAAAAAGGCGAGTGCTGAGTGTTTGTGTGTATGTATGTGTTTCCCGCATAATTTGACAAATATTTTGGACAAAAACGTCATAGCCATACCTCTTCTCAGTAGAGTTTTGGTCCATGACTGTTTGCTACTGGATATTCTCCCGCTGATCTTAAAGAAAACATACAACTAACCTTATAAATATACCTGTATATTCGCACTCATAGCTAACTTGCTTAGAGTTTATCGACTGCCTCACAAACTATGATATATTATTGTCCACGCGGTACATCTATGCATCTATCAGTATCGCCACATTCTTGATTCAAATTGTGGCTACGACTTCAGTACAAAACTATTTTCTGTTTCAGAAATTTACTCAAAATTGTATTTAAAAAATAAGAAGTGTGGTATATTTGAGCAGGACATTTTAACCATGTTTGCACGGGTATGCTAGGCTGACTATGGCTCTATATTTCGTCTCTGTAAAGATAACATAAAAATGGCCGTCTTGTATTGACAAAATCAAGATACTGTAATACTTGCACACATTTTAAGTCAACTGATGATAAGATGGAGATAAAGAATAGGAATGGCATAACATGATGACGAATCCAGGAATCTACCCACAAAAACAAAATTAAGATATGTAAAATGTTACATCAACTCTGTTTTACTATACGTAGCAGTAACCTGGACTCTAAGCAAAAAACTGGAGAATAGAAAGATCATTGCACAAGAAATGTAATTCTACAGAAAACTAGGCCACATAACATGAGGAATAAAAAGAATAAATACATACGTTTTAGAACAGCTCCAAGTGCAATGTGAAGAAAGTGTATATGTCTGTACCAAACAGCTAGAAAATAAAGTGTGCATGTCTATAACCTACAGCTAGAGAAGAAAGTGTGTATGTCTATAACCTACAGCTAGAGAATAAAGTGTGAAAGTCTATAACCTACAGCTAGAGAATAAAGTGTGAAAGTCTATAACCTACAGCTAGAGAAGAAAGTGTGAAAGTCTATAACCTACAGCTAGAGAATAAAGTGTGCATGTCTATAACCTACAGCTAGAGAATAAAGTGTGCATGTCTATAACCTACAGCTAGAGAATAAAGTGTGCATGTCTATAACCTACAGCTAGAGAATAAAGTGTGCATGTCTATAACCTACAGCTAGAGAAAAAAGTGTGTATGTCTATAACCAAAGGCTAGGAAATAAAGTGTGTATGTCTATAACCAACACTGAATAAAGTGTGTGTCTATAACCTACAGCTAGAGAATAAAGTGTATATATCTGTAACCAACATCTAGAGAATAAAGTGTGTGTGTCTATAACCAACAGCTAGAGAAGAAAATGTGTATGTCTGTAACCAACATCTAGAGAAAAAAGTGTGAGTGTGTGTGTGTCTGTCTGTAACCAACAACTAGAGAATAAAGTGTGTGTGTGTGTGTCTGTAATCAACAACTGCAGAAGAAAGTGTGTGTGTGTGTGCATGTGTGTCTGTTTGTAACCAACAACTAGAGAATAAAGTGTGTGTGTCTGTCTGTAACCAACAACTACAGAAGAAAGTGTGTGTGTGCATGTGTGTCTGTATATAACAAACAACTAGAGAATAAAGTGTGTGCATGTGTGTGGGTCTGTAACCAACCCTAACACTGCTGTATTTGATGCTCAGTCTACCAGGTAGCGTCAAGCAATTCTCTGCCTATTTCTCGATCTTTCTTCAACCCGGATAGACAACTCGGTATGCTGGACATGGACATGCAAAGAATGGCGGCGGAGATGAGAAGAATGTATCAAGACATGCAGCATCTTGTGCCAGTTGATGCTAACCCAGAGAGTTGGAGGAAAAAGGCGAGTGTTGAGTGTTTGTGTGTATGTATGTGTTTCCCGCCATATCAGAAACAGCTATAATTTGACAAATATTTTGGACAAAAACGTCATAGCCATACCTCTTCTCAGTAGAGTTTTGGTCCATGACTGTTTGCTACTGGATATTCTCCTGCTGATCTTAAAGAAAACATACAACTAACCTTATAAATATACCTGTATATTCGCACTCATAGCTAACTTGCTTAGAGTTTATCGACTGCCTCACAAACTATGATATATTACTGTCCACGCGGTACATCTATGCATCTATCAGTATCGCCACATTCTTGATTCAAATTGTGGCTACGACTTCAGTACAAAACTATTTTCTGTTTCAGAAATTTACTCAAAATTGTATTTAAAAAATAAGAAGTGTGGTATATTTGAGCAGGACATTTTAACCATGTTTGCACGGGTATGCTAGGCTGACTATGGCTCTATATTTCGTCTCTGTAAAGATAACATAAAAATGGCCGTCTTGTATTGACAAAATCAAGATACTGTAATACTTGCACACATTTTAAGTCAACTGATGATAAGATGGAGATAAAGAATAGGAATGGCATAGCATAATGACGAATCCAGGAATCTACCCAGAAAAACAAAATTAAGATATGTAAAATGTTACATCAACTCTGTTTTACTATACGTAGCAGTAACCTGGACTCTAAGCAAAAAACTGGAGAATAGAAAGATCATTGCACAAGAAATGTAATTCTACAGAAAACTAGGCCACATAACATGAGGAATAAAAAGAATAAATACATACGTTTTAGAACAGCTCCAAGTGCAATGTGAAGAAAGTGTATATGTCTGTACCAACAGCTAGAAAATAAAGTGTGCATGTCTATAACCTACAGCTAGAGAAGAAAGTGTGTATGTCTATAACCTACAGCTAGAGAATAAAGTGTGAAAGTCTATAACCTACAGCTAGAGAATAAAGTGTGAAAGTCTATAACCTACAGCTAGAGAAGAAAGTGTGAAAGTCTATAACCTACAGCTAGAGAATAAAGTGTGCATGTCTATAACCTACAGCTAGAGAATAAAGTGTGCATGTCTATAACCTACAGCTAGAGAATAAAGTGTGCATGTCTATAACCTACAGCTAGAGAATAAAGTGTGCATGTCTATAACCTACAGCTAGAGAAAAAAAGTGTGTATGTCTATAACCAAAGGCTAGGAAATAAAGTGTGTATGTCTATAACCAACACTGAATAAAGTGTGTGTGTCTATAACCTACAGCTAGAGAATAAAGTGTATATATCTGTAACCAACATCTAGAGAATAAAGTGTGTGTGTCTATAACCAACAGCTAGAGAAGAAAATGTGTATGTCTGTAACCAACATCTAGAGAAAAAAGTGTGAGTGTGTGTGTGTGTCTGTCTGTAACCAACAACTAGAGAATAAAGTGTGTGTGTGTGTGTCTGTCTGTAACCAACAACTAGAGAATAAAGTGTGTGTGTCTGTCTGTAACCAACAACTACAGAAGAAAGTGTGTGTGTGCATGTGTGTCTGTATGTAACAAACAACTAGAGAATAAAGTGTGTGCATGTGTGTGGGTCTGTAACCAACAACTAGAGAATAAAGTGTGTGTGTGTGTCTCTCTCTGTAACAAACAACTAGAGAATAAAGTGTGTGCATGTGTGTGGGTCTGTAACCAACAACTAGAGAATAAAGTGTGTGTGTGTGTCTCTCTCTGTAACAAACAACTAGAGAATAAAGTGTGTGCATGTGTGTGGGTCTGTAACCAACAACTAGAGAATAAAGTGTGTGTGTGTGTGTAACCAACAACTAGAGAATAATGTGTGTGTGTAACCAACAACTAGAGAATAAAGTGTGTGTGTGTGTGTGTATACCAACAACTAGAGAATAATGTGTGTGTGTAACCAACAACTAGAGAATAAAGTGTGTGTGTGTGTAACCAACAACTAGAGAATAAAGTGTGTGTGTCTGTAACCAACAACTAGAGAATAAAGTGTGCGTGCGTGTCTGTCTGTAACCAACAACTAGAGAATAAAGTGTGTGTAACCAACAACTAGAAAATAAAGTGTGTGTAACCAACAACTAGAGAATAAAGTGTGTGTGTGAGAGAGAGAGAGAGAGAGAGAGAGAGAAGAGAGAGAGAGAGGAGACATTTGTCATGACAGAACAGGACGTTCATAAAATGAGAAAGAAAAAAGCAGCGGCAGGAAAATGTTAATTACAGTGTGAAATAACGCAGTTGCCTCAAGATGATAATTAATGTTACTAATCTGTGAAATAACGCAGTTGCCTCAAGATGATAATTAATGTTACTAATCTGTGAAATAACGCAGTTGCCTCAAGATGATAATTAATGTTACTAATCTGTGAAATAACGCAGCTGCCTCAAGATGATAATTAATGTTACTAATCTGTGAAATAACGCAGCTGCCTCAAGATGATAATTAATGTTACTAATCTGTGAAATAACGCAGCTGCCTCAAGATGATAATTAATGTTACTAATCTGTGAAATAACGCAGCTGCCTCAAGATGATAATTAATGTTACTAATCTGTGAAATAACGCAGCTGCCTCAAGATGATAATTAATGTTACTAATCTGTGAAATAACGCGGCTGCCTCAAGATGATAATTAATGTTACTAATCTGTGAAATAACGCAGTTGCCTCAAGATGATAATTAATGTTACTAATCTGTGAAATAACGCAGTTGCCTCAAGATGATAATTAATGTTACTAATCTGTGAAATAACGCAGTTGCCTCAAGATGATAATTAATGTTACTAATCTGTGAAATAACGCAGTTGCCTCAAGATAATAATTAATGTTACTAATCTGTGAAATAACGCAGTTGCCTCAAGATAATAATTAATGTTACTAGTGCTTGAAGAAAGTGTTTGTGACTTGAGCACTGACTTCTTTAATGTTTGGCGTTAGGGAGGAAAGATGCAACCTCATGTCCACTTCAGCATCAAGCCTAGTGCAGTAGTTTGTTTTTGTGCAAGTCTAATGTGACTTTCACACAAACAGGTGGTGATAAATGGAAGAAGATAGCGACAGCTTTCTTGGCAAATTCAAAATACTTGTCCTTACTTTAGTACCAAAATGTAACCAGCAATACTCTGTGAAGCTCTTCCTGAAGGGAAGAATCTGGTATCATGTCAATGAATTTCTTATACTGGGGCGTTGTGAACTGACGTGGCTTTTCCGTGCAAGAAAATGGGGTCGACTCATGAAAAGTCTTACAATTTCTCCTCTGCATCGTCACGGAAATACTGAGACAGGGTATAAGCCAGATCTTTCAAACGTTGCACAAGTTCAGTGCTTCCGTCTATCGCTTCTAAAATGTTCCTTAGAGCAGGGAAACTCCTTAGAGCAGGGAAACTCCTTAGAGCAGGAAACTCCTTAGAGCAGGGAAACTCCTTAGAGCAGGGAAACTGTTTAGGTGGCAGCGGTAAATAGAATTCCCACAAAACTGTAACCTTCTTCTCAAGACTCGGAGTTTTATCATTCGCAGTGAATATACTCGCGTATTTCCTTTGCAGTGAATATACTCGCGTATTTCCTTTGCAGTGAATATACTCGCGTATTTCCTTTGCGGTGAATATACTCGAGTATTTCCTTGGCAGTAAATATACTCGCGTATTTCCTTTGCAGTGAATATACTCGCGTATTTCCTTTGCAGTGAATATACTCGCGTATTTCCTTTGCAGTGAATATACTCGCGTATTTCCTTGGCAGTAAATATACTCGCGTATTTCCTTTGCAGTGAATATACTCGCGTATTTCCTTGGCAGTGAATATACTCGCGTATTTCCTTTGCAGTGAATATACTCGCGTATTTCCTTTGCAGTGAATATACTCACGTATTTCCTTTGCAGTGAATATACTCGCGTATTTCCTTTTTAGTGAATATACTCGCGTATTTTCTTTGCAGTGAATATACTCGTGTATTGACTTTGTAGTGCCAGATTTGCGTCATTTACTTCTGCAAAGATATCTGCCAAACATTTTCGTGGCCCACTAATAAAGTGCAAGGTATAAATCTAATTTTATAAAGTATTATGTAATATTTTCTCTACATGTTTAACAGCATATTCATTGCTACACAAGTTCTTTTCATTTACCTTAAAGATGACATTGTTTCCAGTTGAATAGAATGTCTATTCTGGCTGAAATTTGTGACAAACACACCCGAAGATCATCCTCCTCGTTCATTCTTGAATGATATTTGGCTTTCATGGCAGTCAGTGCAGAAAATGAAATTTCGCATAAACAAATTGCCAGGGTTGACACAAAGGGATATTCCAGCGAAACAGTGCACCAAAAGGAAGAGATATCCACAGTGGGGTCGTTAAATATGATTTGTAATGTGCGAATAAAGACAGTTTCGCTAATTTTTCTTGTGCACGACCGGTTAATTCAGACAATGCACACTTAAAAGGATTATGAATCAAATCGTACGCTTTAATGTCTTCGGGCGTGAAGTATTTGTCATAATATTCAGCAAGAGATGTCAGATGCCCTTTTATTACACCAGCGATCCCTTCCTGAATTTTCCAATTAACTTCATTGCTCTCTATAAATTTACAGAACAGGTGAAATGTCTTGTGATTAGATGACGATGCAATTTCGTCGGTACCATTGCCTCATTAGAGAGGATTTGCAAACAAATAACACACTATGGCTAATTTTGGTCATTTGTTGATGGAACGAAACTGTACTTAATATACTGAACATCATATTTTCGAGCATATTTAGTTTTCTTACAAGTATCATGGTTAACGTCGTCTCAGTCACAGTGACTTTCGCTGCCACTACTATCAATTTGTTTGCACGAAGTCGAAGGCTTACGTTTCACAAATCGATCCATTTTAGCGCCTAAAGTTTTAAAGTTTAAACAATAAAAAAGGCTTTCTCAAAAGTTCCCACGATCACTACGTGGGTTAACTAGAATCCGTTGATTAATCCAATACGAATTACACACAGCATCAAGACCGAATAGCGGCTTTCAAGCCAACGAAATATGATTTTTTAACTAAAACACAATCGCTGAGAATTATATTTCACTTCTGCTTTCTCGCAGAATCTACGCCAACTATTCACTAAAATTACATTGTAAAACTGCACGTTTCTGCAACACGTCCAGAAAGACGCCGATGTCACACTTCAAATGCGATGCTGTCTTTTTATGTACGTCACATTTGTTTGACGCTGGAAGAAACGCTGTCTGGACCATCCTTCTCCAATAGCAGCACTGCGGACATACTAATAAAGCGACCTACGATTCTGCGGCTTGCCCCTGTGCATTGCGTAAACAATGCGGAATATTTTTTTTTATCTACTTTTTTTTTTTTTTGCTTTGAGATTTTAGCGCGCCCCATAATACTCCTTGTCACGGCCCATCTTTGGACCGCAGCCCATGGGTTGAGAACCACTGCATTAGAGCAAGGTCTATGTCTACTCGCTCTGTCAAATGCACAGCTGAACAGACTAGAGCGTGTACATAATGGACGATCCTCTCCATAAGAAGCCGGGGTTGATAAAAGGCAGACGTATCAAATGAGGCAGATCCTTGCTGGCTGAGGCAGTGGATATAATAAAGTCAATGTATAATCTAGATGATGTGCCTAAAGGTGATTGGTTACGGGTACAGGGCCGACCTCAGCTAACAAAGGTTATTACACAAAAGGGCAGTGAATGTAGAGACTGCACAGAGGCCAGATGAATTTTGGGTTCAAGATCTCATCCAGCATCACTGTAGGTCTTCCGACACGGTTATTTATATACACATGGCTCAGTGACTCGGAACAGCAGAAGTGGTTTGGGTTTTGTTGCCGACTGCAATGGAAGAGTAGTAGCAAAGCAAGCCACCACATCAAGCATGCGAATGGAAAATCAGGTTGTGTCGGTGGCAATGGAATGGCTGTTGCCCACGATGTAGTTCATGGCGTCATCGTGACAGATTCACAGAATATGCTTCGTAATCTAATCTAATCTGTCATCCCGCCTGGGGTGGGCGATCATTTCTTTCCACAATTCTCTGTCTTTTGCGTTGATTATGAGATCCGCCGGTGACTTTCTTCCTAGCCACACTGACAGCCCATCCAATAACTTCTCTCTCTCTCTCTGTCTCTTCTTCCCTCAATTTTTCCAGTTGCCACAGCGTGTTCCAATTGTACTCTTCTCAGGAACAGAACACTGCTTCGTAAGACAGAAAAAAAAATGCTTCGAAAAGAATTGGTTCATCTATTAGGCCAGTCAACCGTGAGGAGCCTAACGCGGCTTTACTGCCCAAGGTCAGTGAAGTGGGAGACAGACCTGCTGGACAGACTAAAATAAATGGCATGCTGAGAATGGACAAGGGTGACATTGTTAAAGCCGTACTGAAAAGACTGCGGGAAAATGAAGAGCGGAAATGGAACAATAATGTAATTGTGAAGCGAATGCTGGATCAAGGACAAATTAAGGGTGCTGGTAGGAAATCTGAACTGTGTGGCAGAAAACGCATCGTAAAGAACCAACAATTTGATTGGAACTATTAGCAAACATACTCTTGGATGGATATTGTGGCATGCGGAGGAGAGTATATGGGGTTGTCCTGAATGCAATGACGTCGGAGTCTGATTTTGAAGCTTTGGATCTAACTGTACAATATTTTGCCAGAAAACCTGATGTGGAGCAGCAAAACGCGCATGGAAACTTCCTATGTCGTCACAAAGAATCTTGAACAGTCGGTTATTCAGAGGCTGAGATGCCAAGAAATTAATCATTTTTCCTGCCTCACCGAGGACACTTCTGAGATTTGGTGGCATTGTTGCTATGACAAGTGCCTGTCAACGAACAGCGCAGTGGCTAATAGTGATTAATTTTGCAACGGTTTTGATTCTTGTGAGAATATCTGCAGTCTTCCCTAGCATTGCTTTGGCACCATCAGTGTAAATATCAATGCAGTTGTCGCATGGGATCTAATTTTCCAGCATAAAATGACTGACTATGTGGAACATCTGAGCCCCAGCTCAGCGCTCGCTGGTGCAGGCTGGCATAGCGATAGTTGGTGTTGATATCGTACAAGCACAAGTAGCACAGCAAGTCCGGCCTCGTCTGTCGACTCATCCATTTGAAGAGCGAAATCAGTACTCCTGATGTGGGAGGTTAGCTCATCCAGCATCACTGTAGGTCTTCCGACACGGTTATTTATATACACATGGCTCAGTGACTCGGAACAGCAGAAGTGGTTTGGGTTTTGTTGCCTACTGCAATGGAAGAGTAGTAGCAAAGCAAGCCACCACATCAAGCATGCGAATGGAAAATCAGGTTGTGTCGGTGGCAATGGAATGGCTGTTGCCCACGATGTAGTTCATGGCGTCATCGTGACAGATTCACAGAATATGCTTCGTAATCTAATCTAATCTAATCTGTCATCCCGCCTGGGGTGGGCGATCATTTCTTTCCACAATTCTCTGTCTTTTGCGTTGATTATGAGATCCGCCGGTGACTTTCTTCCTAGCCACACTGACAGCCCATCCAATAACTTCTCTCTCTCTCTCTGTCTCTTCTTCCCTCAATTTTTCCAGTTGCCACAGCGTGTTCCAATTTTACTCTTCTCAGGAACAGAACACTGCTTCGTAAGACAGAAAAAAAAATGCTTCGAAAAGAATTGGTTCATCTATTAGGCCAGTCAACCGTGAGGAGCCTAACGCGGCTTTACTGCCCAAGGTCAGTGAAGTGGGAGACAGACCTGCTGGACAGACTAAAATAAATGGCATGCTGAGAATGGACAAGGGTGACATTGTTAAAGCCGTACTGAAAAGACTGCGGGAAAATGAAGAGCGGAAATGGAACAATAATGTAATTGTGAAGCGAATGCTGGATCAAGGACAAATTAAGGGTGCTGGTAGGAAATCTGAACTGTGTGGCAGAAAACGCATCGTAAAGAACCAACAATTTGATTGGAACTATTAGCAAACATACTCTTGGATGGATATTGTGGCATGCGGAGGAGAGTATATGGGGTTGTCCTGAATGCAATGACGTCGGAGTCTGATTTTGAAGCTTTGGATCTAACTGTACAATATTTTGCCAGAAAACCTGATGTGGAGCAGCAAAACGCGCATGGAAACTTCCTATGTCGTCACAAAGAATCTTGAACAGTCGGTTATTCAGAGGCTGAGATGCCAAGAAATTAATCATTTTTCCTGCCTCACCGAGGACACTTCTGAGATTTGGTGGCATTGTTGCTATGACAAGTGCCTGTCAACGAACAGCGCAGTGGCTAATAGTGATTAATTTTGCAACGGTTTTGATTCTTGTGAGAATATCTGCAGTCTTCCCTAGCATTGCTTTGGCACCATCAGTGTAAATATCAATGCAGTTGTCGCATGGGATCTAATTTTCCAGCATAAAATGACTGACTATGTGGAACATCTGAGCCCCAGCTCAGCGCTCGCTGGTGCAGGCTGGCATAGCGATAGTTGGTGTTGATATCGTACAAGCACAAGTAGCACAGCAAGTCCGGCCTCGTCTGTCGACTCATCCATTTGAAGAGCGAAATCAGTACTCCTGATGTGGGAGGTTAGCTCCTCCATAACAAACATCTCCTAATGCGTTAGTTCTCTGAGATACCGTATCATCTGAAAGACGTATTACAGACGTGTTTTGCTGATGACCTAACATAAACCGAGCCATTTCCACTGCACATGGCTTGATATGTATGCGTGTAGTAGCAATGACATCTAAAAATCAGGTCTAGAAAAGAAAGATATATCCGCACTTATCTAACCAAAACTGTCAATGTCCATCGTTATCTGTTATGTTCTGTTCTCTCTACGCAATAGATTCCTATCTGTTATGTTCTGTTCTCTCTAAGCAATAGATTCCTATCTGTTATGTTCTGTTCTCTCTAAGCAATAGATTCCTATCTGTTATGTTCTGTTCTCTCTACGCAATAGATTCCTATCTGTTATGTTCTGTTCTCTCTACGCTAGAGATTCCTATCTGTTATGTTCTGTTCTCTCTACACAACAGATCCCTATCCGTTATGTTCTGTTCTCTCTACACAACAGAACCCAATCCATTATGTTCTGTCTTCTCTACACAACGAACCCTATCCGTTATGTTCTGTTCTCTCTACACAACAGAACCCAATCCATTATGTTCTGTCTTCTCTACACAACGAACCCTATCTGTCATGTTCTGTTCTCTCTACACAACAGATCCCTATCTGTTCTGTTCGCTCTACACAAAACTATCTACTAGACAACCCTATCTGTTATTTTCTGTACTTTCTACACAACAAGAGAACTATAGGAGAACTACCTTCTAAACAACCTTATCTGTTATGTTCTGTTCTCTCTACACAGCAGCAGAACTATCTACTAGACAACCCTATCTGTTATGTTCTGTTCTCTCTACACAACAGGAGAACTATCTACTAGACAACCCAGTCTATCATGACCAAAGTTCTGGAAGGGAAATGTTTCGATTACAGTTTGATGTGCGCCAGTTCAAGCCTGAGGAGATTTGTGTGAAAACTTTGGGCAAGTAAGTGCTACAAAATTATTATATTCATGTGGCAATATATTAATATTAAATGCTACAAAACTTACACTCATGTGACAATATGTCAGCAGAAAGTGCTACAAAATTATTATATTCATGTGGCAATATGTCAGCAGAAAGTGCTACAAAACTATTAATTCATGTGACAATGTGAACAGAAAGTGCTACAAAACTTACATTCATGTGACAATGTCAGCAGAAAGTGCTACAAAACTATTAATTCATGTGACAATATGTCAGCAGAAAGTGCTACAAAACTTACATTCATGTGACAATATGTCAGCAGAAAGTGCTACAAAACTATTAATTCATGTGACAATATGTCAGCAGAAAGTGCTACAAAACTTACATTCATGTGACAGTATGTCAGCAGAAAGTGCTACAAAACTTACATTCATGTGACAATATGTCAGCAGAAAGTGCTACAAAACTATTAATTCATATGACAATATGTCAGTAGAAAGTGCTACAAAACTATTAATTCATATGACAATATGTCAGTAGAAAGTGCTACAAAACTATTAATTCATGTGACAATATATCAGCAGAAAGTGCTACAAAACTCTTAATTCATGAGACAATATGTCAGCAGAAGGTGCTACAAAACTATTAATTCATATGACAATATGTCAGTAGAAAGTGCTACAAAACTATCACATATATGAATATGTCAATGTGGGAATATGTCAGTAGAAATTGCTAAAAAAAACTATCACATACACAAGACTATGAACATGGGAATATAACAGTAGAATGTGCTGCACAATGCAAAGGTTTCAGGCTGGGCTTGTGACATGAAGGCTTAGGATTTTCAGCTGTACGTTAGATATTTTCAGTAAATTAATGAACGCAATAGTTGATTTTACCTCTACATCACGCCACAACTCGGACTTGAGTCCTACAGCATGCTACAACTAGAACTTGAGTCCTACAGCATACCAGAGCTAGGACTTTAGTCCTACAACATGCCAGAGCTAGGACTTCAGTTATATCTACAACATGCCACTGTTATGACTCAGTTATATCTCAAGTTACATCTACAGCAAATCATGTCAAGGACTAAGTTTGCATGCCATAGCTAGGACTGAGTTATAGTTTGCCCTATGAGGGTCTGGTCTTATTTAGGACTGACATTATAGAAGTACAGACACTGTTCAAATGTAAACAAGGGAATGGCTAAACATGACACAGGAGAGTGAGAAGGTAACGATGAAAGGGCCAAAGTGCCATGGAAAGAAAAGAGCAAAAAAAAAAAAAAAAAGTGGATAAAAATGAAAGGATGATCTTGTCTTTAACCCCAAATCCAATCTGCTTTGTCAACTAGGGGATTACAACAAACATGAATATTAGAACAAAGATGCCCTGAAGGTAGGTGTCCAGTTTGTTTTGTCAACATGAAAATTAGAACAGAGACACCCTGGAGGTAGAAGTACATGAATAATAAGTGCATATGTATATAAAACTAAGTCCCCCCTGATCTTTCAAATCAGCATTTCTGGACATAGGCAAAAGGCCTCACAATTAAGCAGACTGCTGAAAAAAGTCAACATCCATATTGCGACCATACAAGAAACCCTTCTATATGGAAAAGATCACTCAGTGCCTGGATACACCATGTACAAATGTGAATGTGGTAAATGCAACGGTATTGCCACACTCTTGAGAAAGGACATCGAAGGAGAAGTTAAAAACAAAAAGTGCAATGAGAATGATATCCAAGAGATAACAGTATGGCATGATGGACTGCGGTACACTCTGTATAATGTTTATTGTCCCCCAAATTCTAAAAGTCAAATCAACATATGCAACACAGACATGCAGAAAACTATCACTGCAGGAAATTTTAATGCACATCTATCATCACTAGGATACAAAGACTGAAACCCTATGGGAAACAACAGTGAAGAGCTATGCAACATGATAATGTTGTAAGACTCCTCCTCCACACCAACACTACTCCAAAGAACCACTGGATGAGCTTACAGACCTGACCTCACCACTGTCTCAGCAGACATCCACAACGATTGTACTCTGAGAGTGCTTGATGACATAGGAAGCAACCATCGTCCCATTCTTCTACACATTTCTCACACACAAAACCAAAGACCACATAAACCCCCTCGATGGAATTATAGAAAAGCAGATTGGGAAAAATTCAGAACACAAACAGGTGAAAATCTATCAAAATTAAATGACAACACAAACATTGACACACTCTACACCAACATAATCCAAGCCATACTTGGAGTAGCCTACAAAACAATTCCCTGAGGATGCAGAAAGAAATATAGCCCCTTCTGGACAAAATCTCTGGAAGACTTAGTTAAAAAAAAAGAACAGCAGCCAGAAAGAATGCAGAGAAAAACCCTACTCCAGAAAACAGAACAGAGTACAAAACTAACAGCTAAGGTAAGACTCAAAGAAAGAGAAGTGGGCACATGCAGCAATCTCATCCTCAGAACTGAAGGAAAGAAGGCTTGGAAACTCTTAGATAACATGTCAGGAAAAAACTAACTAATGTAAATCTCTGGTCGAGTCCTCTAAAGTGACTCAGACAAAGCCAGTAATTTTAACAAATTCTTTGCTGCCACCAACAAATCCTCCAACAGGAAAGTACTTGACAAGGCGCTGAGAAAAGTTCTGAGAAGTAAAGAGAAATCTAGCTTGGCAAATATTCCACTTTTTTAGGAAAACTTTACCATCCATGAACTCCAGAGTGCTATGGGTAAGCTTCAGCTAAGAAAAGCACCAGGACCAGACAAAATATCAAATGATCCTTTATTTGGGCCCTGTAGGAAAGTCCACATTGCTCATCTTCATTAACAAGACCTGGCAAAGCGGAGTACTACCAAAATCTTGGAAGTCAGCCTAGTTAGACCTATCCCGAAAAAAGGAAAGCCAGAAGATGACCTAAAAAGCTTTAGACCAATCTCGCTGACTTCCAACATTGGAAAGTTAGCAGAACGAATGCTGTACTGGTGGTTGGAATCATTTTCTTTAAAAATAAAGATTATTCATTCATTCATTCAATCTTCGGGGTCCCTCAACTTTCAGGCAGGTTTCTGCAAAGGATCAAGAACTGAAGACCAGCTATTCCTCCTCACTCAAAGTGTAAAAGGCAGTTTTTTACATAAGAGAAACTCTGTAGCCGTCTTTGTAGACTTCCAGCAGGCATATGACAGGGTCTGGTGAAAAGGCCTACTGTTAAAGATACAAAACATGGGCATACATGGAAAAATGTATCAATGGGTTAAAAACTACCAGAGTAACAGGACCATACAAACTCAGGTCAATAACAGACTGTCAGAGAAATTCACCCTAGAGGAAGGTCTGTCACAAGATTCTGCTCTTAGCTGCACCTTGTTCCTAATCTTTATAAATGATCTCCCCAACCTCTTGAACATCCACAAAGCTATGTTTGCCAATGACCTTGTCATATGGACTGGTGGAACAGACCTGTAGCTGGCCGCTGAGAGACATAATAGAGTCCTCCCCACCATATCGGCCTATTGCAATTTCTGGAAGTTGAAGATCTGTTAGTAAAACTACATAAACAATCTTCATTCTTAACAACAAACTAGCAAAGACTGAACTGAAAATAACTCTTGATGGTGCTCAAACCATGAAAGAAAAAAATCCAACATACCTTGGTGTCAAACTAGACAGAAAATTGAACTTCATGGATGGACTAGCAGAAAAACCATCCAAAAGACTAAACTTACTCAAGTGGCTTGCAAGTACATCCTGGGGAGCTGACAAAGCAACACTCAGACAACTGTACACAGGATATGTTAGATCTATAATAGATTACAACCTCCCCCTACAGGTCACAGCATCAAAGAGCTCTCATACACATGTAGACAGAATCCAGAACAAAGCTGTTCATTTTATTTGTGGGGCAATGAGATCAACACCCACAGCTGCATCTGAAATTGATGCAAACACAGAGCCATTATATAAGACTAGAAAAGTCAACCATTGAGGCAGTAGAAAGATATAAACACATGCCCCCAGACCTTCCTAAGAGAATAGTGGTTGATAAATGGAAGCATAATAACAGACTGAAACTGAAAACTCCAGTGCACGTAGCAGAACAGTTAAACACAAGACACAAACTCCCTGAAGACAGAGAAGAACTTACAAAAGTACCAGACATCCCACCAAATACAAACTACAGACTTCCTCAAACTAACACCAGACTCCAGAACAAATTAGTGAACAAATCATCAGATCCCAACACCCTAAAGCTGTGTGCACTGGAGACCATAGAATCCTATCTCAATGACTGATGGGTCAGCGTTCAAGGAAACAGACAATGCAGGATATGGGGTACTCATGTTTCCAGACAAAACAAGAAGCCACATTTTTGCTCCTTGTGGATATCACTGCTCCAATTATGATGCAGAGATGCAGGCAATATTAGCAGCCCTGGCAGCCACCGCCACCAAATTCACAAACAGTGCCTCCCACCCAAAAAACCTTGTTATTTTCTCAGACTCCCAGTCTGCTCTCCAGGCCCTTGAAAACTGGACACCATCAGCTGATCACATTACAATTGACATACTCAGTGCAATAAACCAACTTGCCTCCTATGACATCAAGACCACCCTACAGTGCATACCAGGGCACACAGATATCAGAGGAAATGAATGTGCTGACATACTGGCAAAGAGTGGAGCCACCATGTCACAGCCCTACATCTCCACCAACATGAGAACAGCTAAACACATTACACAACACTTGCAAGCAGCAGTGGATGGACAGCTGGGCCAGTAATCCAACTGGAAGATCCCTATATACACACCTGCCAAAGCCTAACCCCGGAGACCACATCAACAGCTTATGTTGTAGAGACCAATGCACAATTTTCAGGTTGAGAACAGGACACATTACCCTCAATAAGCACTTACACAGAGTGATCACTGACCACACACAAAACTGCATGCACTGCAACAGACAAGAAGAAGAAACTGTTAAGGATCATCTACTGGACTGCAGTGCACTGAAGGACCTTCGGAAGAACCTGATACCACCAAACTCCTCAATCGCTGACATTCTGTATGGAGATGTAGAACAGCTGAAGAGGACCTGTACGTTTCATTATCTGGCACAAGGGAAAAAGAATGAAAACTCGTAAATCCGGGGATTGGAAAAGTCAAAGGATAAAACTAAGTATATAACTATACACAAAGCTACAACAGTAAAGCTATGATAACAAAATGTATACATAAGGAAAAAAGTAGGAACAGCTTTATTACTTAACAAACACACTGTTGTGACGTTTCTGTGTTCTTAATCATACAAAAACATACAGGATAAAGAAATAGGGAAGATAAAATATAAATTCACATGAATGCTGTGTAAAAAATAGGAATTGAACAAATCAGAATAAAATAAAATCAGTGGAGCATTTAGCTGTGACTTGTAAGAAGCTGTTGCATGTAAAAGGCTGTGACCAGAAGTGCGCATGGTGGAGTCTAGAGAATGTTTAAATGGAGACTTGTGATGCGTGATAGGTAGGTCATAAAGATGCAGGATAACTTATATTGGTGAAACTGGTCTCAGATTAGGGGACCACATGCAGAAACATCTGTATGATATTACCCAGCATGTTTCAAAACCAGTCCCTAACCATTTCAATGGCCCCAACCACAGATGTAAATTTGATTATCTGGTAACAGCCATCAAACAATGTCATGATGATGGCAGAAGTCACCTAGTGCTTGAGAATTGCTACATTCAGGAATATGGGATGCTCAGACCACATGGTTTGAACTTGGTATCCAGCTACACTTAACATTCCCCTCTTCCACAACCATAATCCCCCTGCACTAAGTTTCACTCCTTTCTCACTTATAATACTTAATCCAAAACCTCCTCACAGCATCAGATTACAACCCCTCTACTGCAACTATAATCTTCTTCTTTCCACCCTCTTCTGACTAGATTACCAATGTATCACTCTCTCTCTTCTCCATATACCCCCACCCCCCTTCTTATTTATGACCCACCTATCACACATCACAAGTCTCCATTTAAACATTCTCAACACCCCACCATAAGCACTTCTGAACACAACCTCTTACAAGTCACAGCTAAGTGCTTATTCAGTTTGTTTTATCAATATTAAGATTAGAACAAAGGCAACCTGGAGGTAAAGGTGTCCAGTGTGTTTTGTCAACATGAAGATTAGAACAAAGACACTCTAGAGGTAGATGTCCAGTTTGTTTTGTCAATATGAAGATTAGAACAAAGATGCTCTGGAGGTGCCCAGTTTGTTTTGTCAACATGAAGATCAGAACAAAGACAACCTGGAGGTAAAGGTGTCCAGTGTGTTTTGTCAACATGAAGATTAAAACAAAGACACCCTAGAGGTAGATGTCCAGTTTGTTTTGTCAACATTAAGATTAGAACAAAGACAACCTGGAGGTAGAGGTGTCCAGTTTGTTTTGTCAACATGAAGATTAGAACAAAGACACCCTGGAGGTAGAAGTGTCCAGTCTGGTGTGTCAATATGACGATTAGAACAAAGATGCCCTGGAAGTAGAGGTGCCCATTTTATTTTGTCAACATGAAGATTAGAACAAAATTGCCTGTAGAAAGAGGAATCAGTCTGAACAGTGTTTGTACTTGTCTGACAAGTCTGAACAGTGTTTGTACTTGTCTGACAAGTCTGAACAGTGTTTGTACTTGTCTGATCAGTCTGAGCAGTGTTTGTACTTGTCTGACAAGTCTGAACAGTGTTTGTACTTGTCTGACAAGTCTGAACAGTGTTTGTACTTGTCTGATCAGTCTGAGCAGTGTTTATACTTGTCTGACAAGTCTGAACAGTGTTTGTACTTGTCTGACAAGTCTGAACAGTGTTTGTACTTGTCTGACAAGTCTGAAGGAAACTCTACTATATCAAACATTTTATATTAAAAGCTCTTGGCAGTGTGGATACCGTTTGATATGGCAGTGAAGATATTGTTTGATATGGTAGTGTAGATGCTGTTTGATATGGCAGTGAAGATACTGTTTGATATGGTAGCGTAGATGCTGTTTGATATGGCAGTGAAGATACTATCTGATATGGTAGCGTAGATACTGTTTGACATGGCAGTGAAGATACTGTTTGATATGGTAGCGTAGATGCTGTTTGATATGGCAGTGAAGATACTATCTGATATGGTAGCGTAGATACTGTTTGATATAGCAGTGAAGATACTGTCTAATATGGAAGTGAATGAAAGAAAGCTGACATGCTTGTGTCAGGACTCATGAATCATAGTTGACCAAGACCCTGTCCCAATTCACTGTTTGTGCCCTCACTAAAAGGACTAGCCTGGCAAATGAGGCAAGGATTGTTAGTCTCCAAGGTGGTGAAATCTTCTAGAGAGGCAACTGCATACTTTTTTGTGTGGGTGTATGTGTGTATGTGTAAGGTAAATAGGTGTGTGTAGTACAGTTTTACACGGTGGCAGAGGGAGTGAGAAAAAAACAAATAGCAGAAAGTATGAGAGTAAGATGAGAATGAGAACGGCTCACACCAAAATATGGGATGTTGTATGTTTTTCATTTAATCATTCTCATCTTACTCTCATACTTTCTGCTATTTGTTGTTTCCTCACTTCCTCTGCTGACATGTAAAACTGTACCATACAACTCTGTTTACCTTTATTACTAGAACCAGCTTTACTGCAGTCATTATCCCCTTTTATGTGTAAGGTAGGCAAGTAAGCAAGCAGAAATTGATGTATAAGACCTGCACATGATAACTCATTTTCAGAATTGTCATTCCTCTTTAGTAACATACCAACAACACTGAGAAAGCTGTTATAAATACTTGGATGTCTGTTTAACTATAACACTTGAAGTATGTTTAATTATGATATCAAACTTGAATGTCTCTTTAACTATGATATAACACTTGAATGTCTATTTAATTGACTATAACAATAGAATGTCTGTTTAACTGACTATAATACTTGAATATCTGTTTAACTGACAATAATACTTGAATATCTGTTTAACTGACTATGATACAATACTTGAATTTCTGTTTAACTGACTATGACATAATACTTGAATGTCTGTTTAACTGACTATGCTATAACACTTGAATATCTGTTTGACTATATACAATACTTGAATGTCTGTTTAACTGACTATGAAATTGCATGAGACATCTGTCACTAATGTATATGTGAATTTCCATATAAGTGACAATAAACAATCCTTACATATATGTGAGTGTCCATGACTGACAATAAACTGCATTAACACATATGTCAGTGCTCATCTGACAATCACTGACTGACAATACACTGCACAAACATAAACTGCACTAACATGTGAATATCTGCTTGACAGTAAACTGCACTAACATATGTGAATGACTGACAATAAAGCTGCACTAACATATGTGAGTGACTGACAATAAAGCTACACTAACATGTGATTTACTGACAATAAAGCTGCTCTAACATACTGGCAATAAAGCTGCTCTAACATACGTGAATGACAATAAAGCTGCTCTAACATATGTGAATGACTGACAACAAAACCGCACTAACATATTTGAATGAATGACAATAAAGCTGCTCTAACATGTGTGAATGTGTCTCTACCTGTTTTATTATAAACTGGCCTAAAAGTCAAGCATTAAAATGACTGATCATTCTACCACAGTCAGCTGACTGTTCATGCTAAACATGAAGAAAAATCTGAGGGAAAATCTCTTCACAGAGAATACCACAGACAGTACATCCTCCCTAAGGTAAGAATACATCCTTCTCTATGTAAGAAAAAACAGGGTACCACAGACTATATATCTTACCTAAAGTAATAATAAACAAAACACTACAGACTGTATATTCTCCACTGTGTAAGAATAAACAGGGTACCACAGACAGTACATAAGAATAAATAGAATATCTCATACAGTATATTCTCCCAAAGTTAAGTATTTCTTCTTACATCTTACATCCTTCCCGTGCCGTTAAACATCACATAGGGCTTGCATAGCAGTTTGCTAAGTTTTCCTGTTTTCAGTGAGCTTTTCAACCTCATCAAGGTATTTTATGATTAATTTGGCCGCTTAACAATGTCCTCTTTTTAGTTTCACGTGGTTGACCTCTTTTTCTTTGGCTTGTTGTGTTCCACTTGATAGCCTGTTCTGAGATTCTCTGACTGTTTCTTCTCATCACATGAGCGATATAAGTTAAGCATATGGAAGACAGTATATCTTCTGGCAAAATAAGAATAAATGTGTCAAGATCTGCCGACCTTAATTTCTACAGCTGTTACCAGAAAATCAGATTTGCTTACTTTTTCCTAGATTGTAGATGTACTGGGAATTTTTCTATAAATAATGTCACGCTGATGACAAAAGCCGTTTAGTGCTTGAGAACAGCTACATTCAGGAATATGGGGCATGGGAATCATATGGTTTGAACTCATAATTCAGTTACACCTAACATTTCCCTCTACTACAATCATATTTCCTCAGAACTATTCTACTCCTTTCTCACTCTAACAAATAGTTCAGAACCTCCTCATGGCATGAGATTGCAACCCCTCTACCCCAACTATAATCACCTACTCCACCTTCTACCAGCTGAACCACCACTGTATCACTCTCTCCCCTTTCCATGTTTCCCCCACCCCTTCCCCTTTCAAGTCTCCATTTAAAAATTCTCTAGACTCCACCATGCACACTTCTGAACACAGCCTCTTACAAGTCACAGCTAAGTGCTCCATTCATTTTATTGTGTTCTAATTTTTTCCATTCCTATTTTTTACACAGCATTCATGTGAAGTTATATTTTATCTTCTCTCAATTTCTTCATCCTGTGTGTTTTTGTATGATTAAGGTTCGCATCAAAACGTTACAAATGTGTGCTCGTTAAGTAATAAAGATGTTCCTACTTTCTCCTAATTAATATTTTTTTATTATCACAGCTTTACTGCAGTGGCTTCGTGCATAGGTATATACTTAGTTTTATATACTTATACACTAATTATTCATAGGCATTTTTCTGTGTTTTTAATATGAACCATCTGTATCAATATTCTTAAATGACACATTCTGATTAACAGACAAATTGGCCTCACTACTCTTAAATGACATATTTTTATGACAGACTTGACTGTAAATTGTTTGCTTTGTTCTTTGCTTTGATCAACTTCATTCTAACACAATTTTATTCACCTTTAAGGACATGAACCCTGAGAGTTTGGTTTCCAAGCTAAGCAGAGATGGAGTGCTGACCATCGAGGCACCTCTTATGATCAGTGACAGCAACCGTCTGATCCCCATTAAACATGAATAAGCCAGTGATGAGAACAAGAACCATAACCAACATAAAAACATATAAAACACATCCTCACTGACTCCACAAGCCCACTAAGTGACTCTCAGCATCATCATTACTATATATTCCCAATGACTCCACAAGCCCACTGAGTGACTCCCAGCACCATTATTACAACACTTTCACACTGACTCCGCAAGCCCATAGAGTGACTGCCAGCAACATCATTATAACACTTTCTCACTGACTCCACAAACCGAATGAGTGACTCCCAGAATCATCATCAGAAAGCTCTCTAAAGCTGTTTCCAACAACTCAGATCCTATCAACCTTCAATATAAAATATTTTCCCCCCATTCTCTCTCTCTCCCTCTCTCTGTTTAGCTGAAACAAAATTTTATCCTGTCACAGGTTGGACACATGTCAAACATTAACCACAGCTGGTAAAATAAAAAAAAATTTCATGTTCTTGTATCTGAGCACATTTACTTTCACGTTTTCAGGTTTGGCTGCAAAATCTTTGAAAAAAAAACAAAAAACAAAGGTATTAAGTACTGATACAAGAATAAAATAAAAGCAAGCCGAGTAACACACACAACATCTATTTATATATTTATTAACTCAATTTTTTCATTTACACCTTCAAGTAAATCAGTCCCTTAATGCTGTCTTGTTTATAAACACAGCAGAACATGAATTATCTGAAATAAACTGGGACCAAGGTGGTTTGGTTAATTAAATAATTCAGATAATTAAACATGCACGAATGTGCCCAGTTTATATAACTACAGTTAAGCCTAAAATTATTTAGCAAATGCAGAGTATTAATGCTGTATTTTGAAATGTGATTTATTACGCAAAATAATTGATTTTTTAAATTTACATGTTTTGAAGTAACAATACGTTTTTTATTGCATAGATATGCATGCATTTATGTAATAAGTACATATTGTTATTTCAAATTTGATTTACTACATAAATATACATGCATTGAAGCTAAGATTATTCAATTCAACTGTAATATCTACCCTTATTTATGCATGTGAAAGCCAGAAAACAACTAAAGAAATAGAAAACAAATTAGACTCTTTTGAAAACAAATGCCGAAGAAAAATATTCTGTATACAGTGGAACAAATTCAAGGCCAACACAGAGATAAGGCAGATGAGCAAACAACTTGTCTCATCGGTGATCAAAAAAGGAGGATTGACATATATCAGCCATGTGATGAGAATAAACAATCAGAGAATCGAAAAAAACAAAAAAAAGCTTTCAAGTGGGACGCAACAGGCTGAAGAAAAAGAGGTCAACCAAGTGAAACTCTAAAGGGAACATTGCTGAGAGAGGCTAAATGGTGAGCATAAAATCCCTTGATGAGGTTGAAAAAGATAATGAAAACAAAGACTTGCCATACTACCAAGATAGTCTCATGTGACGTTTAACAGCATGGGAAATGTAAGACGCATGATACATGTATTGATTTATATCTTATACACAGTTTCAGTTGTCAGATTTCCTTTTTATATAAATAGAAAAAAAACAGCAAATACATAATTCCACATGGTACATATTATAATTAATGTAAAAAAATTATTTTCTAACAAAATCTTCAATTTTTCTTTGAACCATAGAACCAATGTCTTTTCTTGTGAGAAGCAACATCTCCACAGAACTGCAATCTGGCTGTTGCTCACACCTTGCCAATTGCAGTTTCAAATGCTGTGAAGGCATCCATGTGAGTGGGGTCACTTCCCATTTCTTCTTGTTCTTTGTTACCAGAATCATCACGGTTAACATTAGCACATTCTTCATTCTGGATACTGGAACAATTTCTTCTTCACTTAAATTCTGAGAACCAGTGCAAGCAGCATTGTTGTTCAGCCATGCCTCTGCATCATCTTGCCCAGGAATCTCTTGAAACAAAGTTACAATCTCCCAGGAATCTCTTGAAACAAAGTTTTACAGTCTCCCAGGAATCTCTTGAAACAAAGTTTTACAGTCTCCCAGGAATCTCTTGAAACAAAGTTTTACAGTCTCCCAGGAATCTCTTGAAACAAAGTTTTACAGTCTCCCAGGAATCTCTTGAAACAAAGTTTTACAGTCTCCCAGGAATCTCTTGAAACAATGTTACAATCTCCCAGGAATCTCTTGAAACAATGTTACAATCTCCCAGGAATCTCTTGAAACAAAGTTACAATCTCCCAGGAATCTCTTGAAACAAAGTTTTACAGTCTCCCAGGAATCTCTTGAAACAAAGTTACAATCTCCCAGGAATCTCTTGAAACAAAGTTACAATCTCCCAATAATCTCTTCAAACAAAGTTACAATCTCCCAGGAAACTCTTGAAACAAAGTTACAATCTCCCAGGAATCTCTTGAAACAAAGTTACAATCTCCCAATAATCTCTTGAAACAAAGTTACAATCTCCCAGGAAACTCTTGAAACAAAGTTACAATCTCATGTACCTCTTCGATCAGACCTTGCACAAGTGTCAAAGCCTCTTCAGCAGCACTCCAAAGTTTATGGCATGCTTTTTTGAGACTTTTGCTGGGTAACATCTTCCAGGTTTCTGCTAACATGCAGACACATTTCTTTATACTGAGCTTTTCTAAAAACTCAACAATACTCTCCTCATGTCCTTCTAGTACTAGCAGCTGATGAAAGAATTATTTTCTGTACAGAATTTTCTGTTCTCCTATGATGCCTTGGTCCACTGGCTGGAGAACTACTGTAACATTTGGCAGTAAATACCTGACAATGAATTCTAGTTGGCTGAAGAAGGACCATAACATTTGGCAGTAAATACCTGACAATGAAACTCTAGTTGGCTGAAGAAGTACCATAACATTTGGCAGTAAATACTCGACAATGAAACTCTAGTTGGCTGAAGAAGGACCATAACATTTGGCAGTAAATACCTGACAATGAAACTCTAGTTGGCTGAAGAAGTACCATAACATTTGGCAGTAAATACCTGACAATGAAACTCTAGTTGGCTGAAGAAGTACCATAACATTTGACAGTAAATACCTGACAGTGAAATTCTAGTTGGCTGAAGAAGTACCATAACATTTGGCAGTAAATACCTGACAATGAAATTCTAGTTGGCTGAAGAAGTACCATAACATTTGGCAGTGACAACCTAACTGTGAAATTCTCATCAATTGCATTCAGTTGTTCAAGAGGAGGATGGGATGGCACATTATCAATAAGAAGCAAAACATCAGTTTTACCTTCATCTGCCAATGCCTTTTTTTACATCTGGAAAAAAAACTGTGGCTAAACCAATCTAAAAAGGTGTTAGAATCCATCAAAGCATTTTTTTGTGCTTTATATTTTACTGGTATGCATGTTAACCTTTGAAAAAACTTGGATTTTCCAACCACTAACGGTGGTAAAATATGCTGTCCACTTGCATTTGCACAAATCATTATAGTAGCACGTTGCTTGCTAACTTTACAGCCAGGACAGACCATTACAGTAACACGTTGCTTGCTAACTTTACAGCCAGGACAGACCATTACAGTAACACGTTGCTTGCTAACTTTACAGCCAGGACAGACCATTACAGTAACACGTGGTTGCTAATTTTACAGCCAGGACAGGCCATTACAGTAACACGTGGTTGCTAATTTTACAGCCAGGACAGGCCATTACAGTAACACGTTGCTTGCTAATTTTACAGCCAGGATAGACTTATCCTGTGATGATACAAGTGATTTATGAGGAAGCACCTTCCAGTCTAGGCCAGTCTCATCTGAAGTGTATATGTCATCCTTGGAGAAAACTTCCTCCAGCATTCTCAGAAAAGATTCTGTAACGGCTTCTGTTGGAGGAACATCACCTGACAAAGCTGCTTCTCTGATTTTAAGCTCCCTAATATCATGGTCAGATTACAATTTTTCAGCCTTCCTGTACTAGCTTTAAATTCAGATGCTTCTGCAAGTTTCTGATTTAACTATAATTCTTTTTCCTCACAGAGGTCCAGAAATAATTCACTTTGATTTCTCTTTTACATAAACATAAATAGACAGCATCTTCTAATTTCTCCTCACTTTTTTCATAGCCTTCCAACCATCTGTACTGTCTAACTTTGATGCAAAATGCAGAATTTCACTTTTCCTCCTCATTATTTCGGATACCTTTGCTTTACCAACATTAAAAATCTTAGCAAGTGATACGCTGGTTTTGCCCTTTTCCAGTCTGTTAATAATTGTTACATTATCCTCAACTGATAACATATTGTGGTTCTTTATGTTGTAGGCACCATTATGAGCCCAATAGTACAGATTACTAAAATTAAAAGACCTACACAATATTAAAATAGCTACAAACTAAATCTGAAATGATGAAAGACTAGAAAAACAAAAATGCAGTGCCACCCAACAGACTGAGCCAAAGCCCAGAGAGAGTTTCATGAGTATTAGAAGATTTAAACTCTTTTGGACTGAAAGTAATAAATTATCCTTTTGGATTAAATAATTTTTCTTTTGTGCTGCAATGGTTCAGATAAATGATGGATTGGGTGACTGATGCTCAGATAATCAATGTTCTGCTGTATACTGGTCAGAATCTTCATATTAAAAAGTTGACATATTTTCTAAACATTGTCAGATTGACATGAACAGAAGTAAGTGAACAACAGCGCGCAGGTGCACACATGCATATGCACACACACACACATACACACACACACTGTACGGTTACTGACAGAGCATGACACACAGAGTATACAATGCTGTTACTGACAGAGCATGACACACAGAGTACGGTTACTGACAGAGCATGACATACAGAGTATACAATGCTGTTACTGACAGAGCATGACACACAGAGTATACAATGCTGTTACTGACAGAGCATGACATACAGAGTATAATATACAATGCTGTTACTGACAGAGCATGACACACAGAGTATACAATGCTGTTACTGACAGAGCATGACACACAGAGTACGGTTACTGACAGAGCATGACACACTGAGTATACAATGATGTTACTGACAGAGCATGACACACAGAGTATACAATGCTGTTACTGACAAGATAAAAAACAGAGTAGGAGTGCTCAACCTGTGACATGTGGAACTCTTTATTGTTTCCCTTAACACTGAAGCTTCTAAATTATCATTTTAAAATACTTGAATTTTGGCGAGGCTACACTCTGAAAGTTGTTAACTTTAAAAAAAAATGTTTTAATCACTGGTATTTGGTAAAAACACAGATTCACAGCTCAGCTGGCTATTTTTATTCATTGAATGGATAACAAACTTGAAGTTGTTGAAAAACTGTTGGCTTTATGTCCCATGAAAAGAACCACAAAAGGAGCAAACATTCTGGAAGCTATGAAAATTCTCTTGCTAGATATCAGCTCAGTAATTGAAGATGCTGTCGAATCTGGCAGTCAGCATCCCATAATTGGTATTCTCAGCCTGTCTTGCATCTCTGTTAACATTAACAGGCCTAGTGAGCTGGGACTGCCACTGTCCCATGGTGCTGGCAACTGCTTTTAACTTCACCAGGGGCTGAAAACAGCCACTGTAGCTGCTTCCCGTTCAACATGATGCTGTGCCTTAACATCTTCACCACTTTACTGGCTGTAAAGAACACCAGCTCACAGTTCCAGTGATACATAAGAAAAAACATATCATCTCACTTACAAAGATCCCACAGGGTTGTGGTTGATGGAGACCCTGCTGCCTTGACTGGAAGAAAAGTTGGATTGTCGGCATTTAAAAAGAAAAAAAAAAATAGAACATGAAATCGATACAAGTGGAATCACCATGAAAATTTGTTTTCCAGATCTCTGTCATGAAAGTTATTACAGACATTGTGAATTTCATTCAATGAAGAAGTTTCAGTTATCAACAGTTTCAACATTTCCTGCAGATGGAATGGGATTTTCATCATGGTGATGCTGTCTACTTGTCAATCATGCGATGGTGAAACTGTTCAAAAGCACTCATGAGGATTTTTGAGTGAAAGACAATATTCAAAAGTTCATGAAGGCAGAAGGCAGCCAATACTAGAATCTGAAGATTACAAATAGTTGGCAAACTTTGCCTTTGTTACAGACATTTCATGTGAATGAGGTAAATTTGAAGCTTCAGTCAAAAGATCAACTGGTGCTGTCCTGTGTAATCACATCATGTTTTTCTGATGAAACTGAAATTCGGACCATAATTTAAGTCATTTCCAAATAACGTGCAAACTGCTACAGCTACTGACATGAAGAGTATATAATACTGCTACTGGCAAGAAAGGACAGGGCAGACTGAATTCCATAAGAGATTCCAAGGTTTCTAAACTCAAACAAGGACCCTAAACATAGTAACTAAACCTTTCTCTCCAGGAGATTTCAGAAAAATGGAAATCAATGATCTTCAGTGTGGCTCTAAATTGAAAATCTAATTTCATGAAATGTCTCTCCTAGAATTTTACCAAAAGTTTGCAGAAATAGTTCCTGGTATTGTATTATTAGTAAAAAATAAAGTTTTCTCATGAACTGAATCTTTCATTGTTTTGTACCATATTGGAATACAATGCTTAGAAATGTGGTTTATCTCCTCCTTTTAAATGATCCTGAGTTTCCAAAACACAATTAATGCACAAGACTGAACTTGAAACAACTCTCAAGGGAAATATTTTCCAGCTGAAATTTTTTATTAAAAAAAATCACAAAATAGTTAAATGCATGAAACAACAGTGCAGTTATGTTTAAGTGTTTTTACTCAGAAAATGCTCCTTTATATGCTTCTGAACTTGAGTCTAAAGGCTTGTCTATTGTGTGGCCCACAATGTGTACCAAATTTTGAAACTGACCCACAACTTCCAGAAGGTCTGAGCACCCCTGACAGAGAAAATACAAAACAATTACTGACACAGCATGATACAAAAACTATCCAACAAAGCTACTGACAGAGCACAACACAGAGAATATACAACACAGCTACTGAATGTATGACAGAGGGAATATACAATTGCTGATGAAATAAAACAGGACACATAGTACAGAATATAGCTACCGATAGTGCACACATACAAACAACACGTGAATAAAAACTTAGCTCTTCTGGTATCTTTTGAGTTCAGTGGCCTATATTTTGATCAGATCAGCAGTGTGGCCATGGACACCAAAATGAGTCCTAGCTACAAATGCCTGCTTATGAGTCACTTTGAACATAATGTCATGGAATCATATAGAGGACCTTTTCCAGTTTTCTAGAGACAGTACACTGATGGCAGCAAGAGAAGGTAACTGATAATTTCATCAGTTTCACTAAGAAGTTTGATCCTGTGATTTCTTTCACCTCCCAAGTCTCTACAACATTTGTAAACTTTCTCGGCATTGCCATCACTACTGGTCCTTCAGGACTTACCACTTCGGTCTACTATAAGCCCACTGATTCTCACAACTATCTCCTGTGTCTACTATAAACCCACTGATTCTCACAACTATCTCCTGTGTCTACTATAAACCTACTGATTCTCACAACTATTTCCTGTGTCTACTATAAACCCACTGATTCTCACAACTATCTCCTATGTCTACTATAAACCCACTGATTCTCACAACTATCTCCTATGTCTACTATAAACCCACTGATTCTCACAACTATTTCCTATGTCTACTATAAACCCACTGATTCTCACAACTATCTCCTATGCCTACTATAAACCCACTGATTCTCACAACTATCTCCTATGTCTACTATAAACCCACTGATTCTCACAACTATCTCCTATGTCTACTATAAACCCACTGATTCTCACAACTATCTCCTATGTCTACTATAAACCCACTGATTCTCACAACTATCTCCTGTGTCTACTATAAACCCACTGATTCTCACAACTATCTCCTATGTCTAATATAAACCCACTGATTCTCACAACTATCTCCTGTGTCTACTATAAACCCACTGATTCTCACAACTCTCCTGTGTCTACTATACACCCACTGATTCTCACAACTATTTCCTATGTCTAATATAAACCCACTGATTCTCACAACTATTTCCTATGTCTACTATAAACCCACTGATTCTCACAACTATTTCCTATGTCTAATATAAACCCACTGATTCTCACAACTATTTCCTATGTCTAATATAAACCCACTGATTCTCACAACTATCTCCTGTGTCTACTATAAACCCACTGATTCTCACAACTATCTCCTGTGTCTACTATAAACCCACTGATTCTCACAACTATCTCCTGTGTCTACTATAAACCCACTGATTCTCACAACTATCTCCTATGTCTACTATAAACCCACTGATTCTCACAACTATCTCCTGTGCCTACTATAAACCCACTGATTCTCACAACTATCTCCTATGTCTACTATAAACCCACTGATTCTCACAACTATCTCCTGTGCTCCTCCACCCCAGATAGCCTAAGTACTCTATTCTATTTCTCAGCTTCTTGGGTTGTGACATTTGTGTGCTGAGCATTTTTATTTCCACAATCAAGCTCACAGGATGCCGGATTTCTTTCACCAATCCAACCACCCAGAACATGTTCTCACTTCGTCCTGGAACACATATTTCATGACAACAAGCCATCCTGCCACCTTGTCCTGGAACACACCAGACATATTTCATAACAAGCCATCCTGCAACTTTGTCCTGGAACACATCAGACATATTTCATGACAACAAGCCATCCTGCAACTTTGTCCTGGAACACACCAGACATATTTCATAACAAGCCATCCTGCAACTTTGTCCTGGAACACACCAGACATATTTCATAACAAGCCATCCTGCCACTTTGTCCTGGAACACATCAGCCATATTTCATAACAAGCCATCCTGCAACTTTGTCCTGGAACACATCAGCCATATTTCCTAACAAGCCATCCTGCAACTTTGTCCTGGAACACATCAGACATATTTCATGACAACAAGCCATCCTGCCACTTTGTCCTGGAACACACCAGACATATTTCATAACAAGCCATCCTGCAACTTTGTCCTGGAACACATCAGCCATATTTCATAACAAGCCATCCTGCAACTTTGTCCTGGAACACATCAGCCATATTTCCTAACAAGCCATCCTGCAACTTTGTCCTGGAACACATCAGACATATTTCATGACAACAAGCCATCCTGCCACTTTGTCCTGGAACACACCGGACATATTTCATAACAAGCCATCCTGCCACTTTGTCCTGGAACACACCGGACATATTTCATAACAAGCCATCCTGCCACTTTGTCCTGGAACACATCAGCCATATTTCATAACAAGCCAACCTGCAACTTGGACAGAGTAAAACTAGTGCTTACATACCTCTACCACCACCCCCTCCCCAGTTTGACAGTAAAGGATACTGTTTCATCATCTCCTCCAGACTAAGCCTAATACCCAATGAATATTGTGGCATACAAGAACCTAAAAATGAACCTTAGTCAGAAGTCACCTCAAGTCAGTGGACACAACTTTCTCTGGTTCCAAACACTGCAATCACAGTAGACCCAATACTTGGCCATTTTTTGTTGAGACAAGCCAGGTTTCCTTCCCAAAGTTCATGTTATCAATTCAGGAGGGCTTTACCTGCTTTTGTCACAGTGTCATGTATGCCATTATGTACAAATGATACAATATGAAATAAATAGTACAGATTGGCTTATGCTTAGGAGATCAGTTTCACCAACATCTGAATGACATATCCAAGAAGGCACTGACACCAGTCATCAAGCATTTCTATAACGAAGACCCACAAAGAAAACATGGCATTTCTGCCAGGGAGACCCACAAAGAAAATGGGACATTTCTGTCAAGGAGACCCACAAAGAAAATAGGACATTCAGAAGACCCACAAAGAAAATGGGACATTTCTATTAGGGAGACCCACAAAGAAAATGGGACATTTCTGTCACTGCAATTCACTCTTGTCATTCTAATGAATGATCTCAGAAAGCTCTGCAACAGTACCTTATATTCTAGGCTGGCTGTCTCTGCCTAACTGGAAGTATCTATAAGTTCAGCTTTCTTTGAACTATGTTATATTTTTGCCTGTTGTTACATCTTTTTATTTCTATTTTCTTGATGTGCAGCTTTCATGTCTTAGCCCCACTCACTTCAGGGCATTTCTTCATTCTTGCCATGGAGAAGTTACATTTAATTTCTCAGCCCTTTCTATCTTTACTCTCAAGCCAAGAGGTTCTGATAGCATCCTTGTCATGAGCCACCAGAGGGTTCTGATAGCATCCTTGTCATGAGTCACCAGAGAGTTCTGACAGCATCCATGTCATGAGTCACCAGAGGGTTCTGATAGCATCTTTGTCTTGCATCACCAGAGGGTTCTGATAGCATCTTTGTCATGAGTCACCAGAGGGTTCTGATAGCACTCTTGTCATGAGCCAGCAGTCTTATTTTTTCAGTGATCTTTGAACCTTCTTTCACCCACCCCTCCCCATACTGCTTGCTCACTTTTATTATCTGCATCATGTGGATGATTTTGTTTAGGCCACACTTACCTCACATAAGCAAACTGGGGTCATCTGGGGTGTGACTTTAAGTTGTTTTCCATCTGGTACCTTTTATGATCATCCCTTTATCTCACTTCTCAGTCAATCACTTCCTTCTGCTTTGTGCTTGCCTACATCTATCTGGGTGTATTTTTTGCTAGGAGCATACTAAAAGAGCTAGGTGTTTAAAATTTCATCTATTTTTTGCATGTGTTTTTAATCTCATGTATCGTTTTTGCATATGATCCTTGAAAAAAAGACATTTTCTGAAATACTGGATTACTGTGTGTTCATTTATACATGCTCATCTTACTTTCTGCCATTCTTATTCCTGCCCATTTTTCCTCACTCTTTCTATCTTATTTTTTGTAAAATTGAACTATGCACCTCTGTCCATCTTTATACTAGAACCAGTTTCACTACAGCTGTCATTTCTCTACTGACAGAGCAGAACACAGAGTATACAATACAGCTACAAATATGACAAGACATGACACACATAGTACACAATACAGCTACAAGCATGACAAGACATGACACACATAGTACACAATACAGCTACAGACATGACAAGACATGACACACATAGTATACAATACAGCTACAAACATGACACAGAGTACACAATACAGCTACAAACATGACAAGACATGACACATATAGTATACATTACAGCTACAAACATGACAAGACATGACACACAGAGTATACAATATGGCTACAAACATGACAAGACATGACACACAGAGTATACAATATGGCTACAAACATGACATGATGACACACAGAGTATACAATACAGCTATTGACACAGAAAATATACAAAATAGCAACTAGGACAGAACATGACACTGACAATATACATTACAACTACTGACAAGACATGATATGGACGGGACAAAAACTCAAAGAAATGAAGATGACTCAATGTCATTCAGTTTCACAGGATACAATACAAATACTATTTATGTACAGGATAATGCATACAAAAAAATATAATAGGGCTGCTGACAGTACAGCACACAGCATACAATATAGCTACTGACAGTACAGCACAGAGAATACAATATAGTTAATGACAGTACAGCACAGAGAATACAATACAGTTAATGACAGTACAGCACAGAGCATACAAAGAATACAACATAGCTACTAACAGTACAGCATAGAGCATACAAAGAATACAACATAGCTACTGACAGTACAGCACAGAGCATACAAAGAATACAATATAGCTACTGACAGTACAGCACAGAGCATACAATATAGCTACTGACAGTACAGCACAGCATACAAAGAATACAACATAGCTACTGACAGTACAGCACAGAGCATACAATATAGCTACTGACAGTACAGCACAGAGCATACAGAGTATACAATATAGCTACTGACAGTACAGCACAGAGCATAAAAAGTATACAATATAGCTACTGACATTACAGCACAGAGCATACAATATAGCTATTGACAGTACAGCACAGAGTATACAGAGAATACAATATAGCTACTGGCAGTACAAGGCATACATAGGATACACTTACTGACAGCACAGGGCAGAACATACACAGGATACAATATAGCTACTGACAGTACCAGGTTGAGCCTACAGTAGTTACTGACGGTACAGGGCAGACAGAGGATACAATATAGCTACCGACATGACAAGACATGACATGAGGAAGATACAAAACTGGAATAAGATAAGGCACAGTACATTCCTTTATGTAATGGCAGGGCAGGGCATAGAGAATACAAGACATCTAGGGACAGGGTAAGACAGCTACTGATAGGGAAGGACAGGGCATATAAATGTTACATTTTCTGCAATCATCATGGCACAGCAAGGAAGAGACAGGAAGCAGTAAGCTACTGACAGGGCTCTCTCTCTCTCTCTAAATCAAGTGTGTGGGAAGAATGAAAGATGGAGTGATGAAGGGCAGAATGTAAGACGGGCCTGCGTGCCCAATTCTTTACCCTTTAAAAATAAAGATTATTCATTCATTCATTCTCTGATCCATATCAATCGGGTGTTGGTTGTCAGTGAATTCCACAACCATCTATCCTTTGCCCTTTCTATAAGATTTGTGTTGGACCGCTTTTAGTCCATCAAGTATCTTATTTCTTTCCTTTCCTCACTCCTTTGTCCCTTGTTTTCCTGTTGTCACTAAGTATTTCAGTTTGCTTCTTCTCAGAACATGTCCTACAAGTCTGGACTATTGTGTTCTGAATTTGGTCATAATTTCTCTCCTTTGCCCAGCCTCACTTAGAACCTCTTCATTTGTTTTTTGGCTGTCCATGGCATTGTCATTATTCTTAGGAACCACATCTCTGCTGCTTCCAGTAGATTTTGGGTGCTCTTGGTTACTGTCCACGTTTCACATCCATTAACATGAGTTTGATGTAACACTGAAACTCTCTGCTATTTATCGACAGAACTTTATTGCACAGAATGTTTTTCATTTTCATAAATGCCGACATGGCCTGGGTTACAAATACTGACATGACCTGGGTTATACTGCTCCTTTCAGTTCCACATTTTCTGTCTGACAGGGCAGAAAAATAAAATACAAATAAGACAGTCAGAAGGTAGGACACACCTGGTGTCAAGACAATGAGAGGAAAGGACACATCTGCTGACAAGACAAAGAGAGGAAAGGACATATCTGCTGACAAGACAAAGAGAGGAAAGGACACATCTGCTGACAAGACAATGAGAGGAAAGGACATATCTGCTGACAAGACAAAGAGAGGAAAGGGCACATCTACTGATAAAGAGAAAGAAAGGAAAGGACATATCTGCTGATAAGACAAAGAGAGGAAAGGGCACATCTACTGATAAAGAGAAAGAAAGGAAAGGACATATCTGCTGACAGCAGAGACAGGAGAGGGCACGTCTGCTGTCAAAAAGTGGAGATGGCACATCTGCTGACAAGACAGAGACAGGAGAGGGTACATCTGCTGACAAGACAGACATGAGAGGACATATCTGCTGACAGGACAGACTTATTGTACAGACAATGATGGATTAACCACAAACTAGGCCCCTAGGCTAAACTTTGTACAGACCCTCTCCAACATGTACTGTTCATCTCCTGGTATAAAATTCATAAAACAATAATCTATATTCAAATTTTTCCCATGCTGCATGGCCCTCTGTCCAGGCTTTTGAGATTAAGCCTATATTCAGTCCATTTGGTAATTCAAAACTGGGTATAGCCACTGACAGGACAATGAGTACAGCTGCTGACAGGACACGACAGAGAAAGAGGGTACAACACAGATAATGACAGCAGAAGAGCAGAGAGACTCATGCACTGGACGTCCAACTTATTTTTGTACTTTTTTGTTTGTGTATACTAGTTTGATTCCAACCTTCATCATCGTCATATGTCATGCCTGGAAGCATTGGCGACCATTTCTCTTCACAGTTTTCCATCTTTCATGTTATTCATCAGTTCTGTTTATGTGCCTCTTCCTTTTGTCAAGCCATCTAAGATTTTCTCTCTTGGTCTACTTCTCCCTTTCCTGCTTCTTTTTATAACCTTACGCTTAAATTAATATTTAGTTTATCTTACAGTTATCAGCTGTGGTACATAAAATAAAAGAAATATCTTACCATTTGTTATATTCCTCTAAATTAGAAGTGTTTCTGTGAAAATGAGAACGACCAATTTTCAAACGTTCGCAGAACGAATGTGAATAATTGTATCAAATGTACCGGCTACTGTGACTAACACAAGCGAAATCAACTCGACCATAACATCAGTACCACAAGACTCTACCACGCACTCACCTGGACACAGCTTCTTACAAGTCACAACTAAGTGCTCCATCTTTTCTAATTTTCCTATTCATTATTTGTTGTAAATCATTTATGTGAATTTATATTTTATCTTCTTTCCCTATTTCTCTGCTTTGTATGTGTTTTATGATTAAAGTGTAAACCGAAATGTCACAACTGTAAGGTAATCCTGTCATGTCTTAGACGCACATAGGGATATGATGTTAGTACCCATATTTTCCTGGACCTTTCATCACACTAGAGGGTGATACGGTCAGTATCACACCTGGCCGCCTTTTCTTCCACAAATACAGAAGAATGTATAAACTAGGGAAAAAGTAGGAACAGCTTTATGACATAAAGTTGTGACGTTTGGGCATGAGCCTTAATCATACAAAAAACATACCGGACGAAGAAATAGAGAAAGGAGATAAAGTATAGATTCACAGAAGTCTATGTTAAAAAAGGAAATAAAATGAATAGGGCACTTAGCTGTAACTTGTAAGTAGATGTGGCTTGTCCGACGCTTGTTCAGAAATGGGCATGATGGAGCGTAGAGAATGTTTAAATGGAGGCTTGTGATGTGTGATGATGGGTTGTAATTGAGAGTGGTGGGTGGGAAACCGTTGAGGGGAAAAATAGTGATACAGGGTTAACCTAACCAGTAGAAAGTGAAATAGATGATTATAGTTGGGGTAGGTGGATTGTAATGTGATACTGTGAGAAGGTTCTGAACAATGTGTAACAAGTTAGAAAGAAGTGGAACTTAGTGGAGAAGGGTTATGATTGTTGAAGAGGAGAATATTAGGTGTAGCTGAATAACGAGTTCAACCCGTGTGGTTCCAGCATCCCATAATCCTGAATGTAGCGGTTATCAAGCGCTAAGTGGCTTGTGCCATCTGCATGACATTGTTTGATGGCTGTTACCACAAAAATCAGCTTTGCCTCTGTGGTTGGGGCTATTGAAATGATTCGGGACTGGTTTAACAGCATGCTGGGCAATATCATGCAGATATTTCTGCACGTGGTCCGCTAATCTGAGGCCAATCTCACCAATATACGTTATCCTTCATCTTTTGCATACGATGACATATATCACATTACGAGACTCACATGTGAATCCCTCATACAGAGTGAGGATAGCTTGGGAAAGGTGATCGTTTTCGTTTCCCAGACTACAGGGCAGGTAACGCAGCCGGACCAGGTACATTTTCTGGTACCAACAAGGCTCCGCTTCAAGTGGCTGGGGACGAAGATGCCCTTAAGATTTGGCTCACGCTTGTATGCTAATAGGGGTGGATCAGAGAAAATGTCGCGAGTATCTGGGTCGAGTTGGATTAGTGGCAGATGACGATAAAGAATTTTCTTAACCATCTGACCATGCGGGTGGAAAGGCAGTACCAACTTAACTCTGTCAGATGGGGTAACTTGCTTTTTTCTGAATGCTTCTTTGCCTCTCACTAGTTGGATACAGTTGAAGGCTTCACGAAGGACCCTTTCTGGGTAGTGGCGATGACGGAAAAATTCTAATAACTTGTTGGACAGATCTATAGAGTCCACGTTATCCTGACAGCGACGAAGACGGAGAAGTTACGAGTATGGGATGGAGTTCTTACAGGCTTCAGGATGGGAGAAGGTATAAAGTAAATAGGTGTGGCTGTCGGTGGGCTTGTAAAATACAGAGGTGAAAAGCCTGTTTGTACTAATAGATATTTTAATGTTTAAAAAGTTTACAGACTTGTCAGAAATTTCCTAAGTGAAACAGGCTTCGAAACCAGTCCCAAATCATTTAAGTGGCCTCAGCCACAGAGGCAAATATGATTTTCTGGTAACAGCCATCAAACAATGTCATGCAGATGACGCATGCCATCTAGCTCTTGAGAACTGCTACATTCAGGATTATGGGACGCTAGAACCACACGGGTTGAACTTGTTATTCACCTACACTTAACATTCTCCTCTTCAACAATCATAACCCCTCTCCACTAAGTTCCACTCCCTTCTCACTTGTTGCACATAGTTCAAAACCTTCTCACATCAGCACATTACAACCCCCCCCCCCGACCCCACCCAACTATAATCATCTATTTCACTTTCTACTGGTTAGGTTAACACAGTTAAAGCCTCACATATCAAAAGCCTCCATTTAAACATTCTCTACGCTCCATCATGCCCATTTCTGAACAAGTGTCGGACAAGCCACATCTACTTACAAGTTACAGCTAAATGCCCTCTTCATTTTCTTTCATTTTTTAACATAGCATTCATGTGAATCTATACTTTATCTCCTTTCTCTATTTCTTCGTCTGTATGTTTTTTGTGTGATTAAGGCTCATGCCCAAACGATGTGCTCGTTAAGTAATGAAGCTGTTCCTACTTTTTTCCTAGTTTATACATTCTGGTATCACAGCTTTAATGCTCTCTCAATCTAAGCAGAGATGTGGATTCGCTTCTCTCAAAGTCCTCTACTCAGCCTATATCTCTGAGTGTATTAACAATATCAGCTCGATTCAATGGCTGTCCATCTGCGATGACGACAGAGCCAGCCAGTCTATCAGCTGTCTCATAGCCTGCACGCTCACGAGGTTGACTTTGCGGGTCGTTTGTTCCTACAATGACTCAAGCCACTGTCTGCGTACAGAACTTGCCTCAATCTTCCGGATCATACTCATCTAACCACTTAGTATGCAAACACAGGCATATTCCTGTGACTCCAGCCAAACGAATGCTTTCGTTACTGCTCCACCGTCATGCTGCTTGTGGTTATAGCAAAGGCACCGCTGGCTTCCTTGACCGTACTGTGAACGCCCATGTACTCCTCTGATGTCGTACAACGGACCCATCTGTGTAAATAAAAACACTGGCCTCATTGGAGTTTTCACGGATGAGAGTATCGACCTCTGCATTCACGGAAAGTGGATTCTGCTCCCTGCTCCTCTTGCTAAACCCGAAAATGCAACAGAAGATGCCCCTGAACGCTACAGGCACAAGTATCCATTCCTCGCCAGGGTTGATGTTGTTAGGTTCACATCTTCTGCATGACCCATCCATGATTTACCCCTCTTTAGCCTGCCACCGGTTTCTTTTAGGAGTTATTGGTGCAATGGGTGCTTCTTATCTGTGTTTACCTCGAGGTATGCACCTGCCCTCTACATCTCGAGGTATGCACCTGCCCTTCACATTTCGAGGTATGCACCTGCCCTCTATATCTCGAGGTATGCACCTGCTCTCCATATCTCGAAGTATGCACCTGCCCTCCATATCTCGAGGTATGCATCTGCCCTCCGTATCTCGAGGTATGCATCTGCCCTCCGTATCTCGAGGTATGCACCTGCCCTCCATATCTCGAAGTATGCACCTGCCCTCCGTATCTCGAGGTATGCATCTGCCCTCCGTATCTCGAGGTATGCACCTGCCCTCCGTATCTCGAGGTATGCACCTGCCCTCCGTATCACGAAGTATGCACCTGCCCTCCGTATCTCGAGGTATGCATCTGCCCTCCGTATCTCGAGGTATGCACCTGCCCTCCGTATCTCGAGGTATGCATCTGCCCTCCTTATCTCGAGGTGTGCATCTGCCCTCCGTATCTCGAGGTATGCGCCTGCCCTCCGTATCTCGAGGTATGCATCTGCCCTCCGTATCTCGAGTTATGCAGCCGCCATCCATATCTTGATCCTGTGTTTCATGGCTGGGAGAATAATGGGGTATCTCAGCGCTGCACAGAAAGTGTCTCTCGTATACCTCAAGAAAGTGGGCATGATTAAATTTTGCACTTTTTCAAGTTTTTCGATCTGTGCAGAGCTAACAGTGAGGATGGCTAGGGCATACTCAATAGATGCAAGGACCAGTCCTTGGCACAAAAGTAATAGTAGCCTTTGTGCAGTGTTGGCAGCTGCCATGACCTTCATAGCCGAAAGACATTTGCTAGCTTTTGTTATCACGTGGCCAACACTTTCCTTGAAACACAGATTACGATCAAACTTCGCCCCCCAAGTATGTCATCACTAGTTCTGGTAACATCCTCACCACCCAGTCTCTCATCATGAGTATCAGTCTCTCATTATGAGTATCAGTCTCTTACCATGAGTATCAGTCTCTCACCATGAGTATCAGTCTCTTATCATGAGTATCAGTCTCTCACCATGAATATCAGTCTCTCATCATGAGTATCAGTCTCTCACCATGAATATCAGTCTCTCATCATGAATATCAGTCTCTCACCATGAATATCAGTCTCTCATCATGAATATCAGTCTCTCACCATGAGTATCAGTCTCTCACCATGAGTATCAGTCTCTCATCATGAATATCAGTGTTAACAACATGGTTACTCTTCCTTCACTCGCGTATATATTTACAAAGGTAAGGTATTTTAAGACTGAATTTGTATTTTAAAAATACCCCGGCTCATTCACAAATTTAAAAAAAAATGTTTTTTTCTTGATTTCATATTAGCACAGCTGGCGGTACTTTCTTGTATGTGCATCCCAGCACACACATCATTTTCAACCTTCACATGCGTAGTGTTTGCAAGACTTTCTTGTATGTGCATCCCAGCACACACATCATTTTCAACCTTCACATGCGTAGTGTTTGCAAGACTTTCTTGTGACGTAAACGGTGCTAGGATTCTTTTTATTAGTTCCAGTTTGGAAAATGAACGCTCACACTTCGTCACACTGGCAGGTAAAATCAATAATAGTCTTCAAGAACTAGGAAAAGACAAATTATTAAATGCAATGTCTTCAAGACAGCATCACATTGGCTTTTGTTTTTCTTTAATAGTTTCGTTTCTGAAAATATCTTTAAAAGCAGATATCTCGTCAGCAAGCTTTGTACCATTATATATATATATATATATTTTTTTTTTTCATTTGGCCTAAGGTAGACCCTTCTCCGCATATCATGGCGGCGCAACAAAAAGGAAGATTCATCACTAAATCAGACACGTCTCTACTGATTATCAATTGTCTAGGGCCGATGATGGTTGGCCTAAACAAGTCCATTTTGGCGATGGCGTCTAGTTAAGACAGGACCTCGGTGAAGTCGTTGTGCCACCAGTCGAGCTTCATGCAGTCTATTCCAGACAGTTTGATCAGACACACGACGTCCTGCAAGCAATGACTGGGCACTTGAGGAAGCTGTTGTAAACCTGTTTCTGAGGAAACAGAATAAAGCGATCATCAGCTGCTGTTGTCCCCCTGGGTCGTCCACTGTGATGCCGGTTTTCAGCTGAGCCACTGGCTTGGAAAAGGTGCCAAAGTCGACTGATGGTACTCTGCTGCACATTTAAATACCTGGCAACCCGACTTTGACATTCGCCTGCTTGCGACCAATAGCAATGTTTCGTAAATTTTGCTATAGACTCGTTGTAATTATCTGTTTGAAAATTAACTGAATTTGTTTGTGTAACCTCATCCTTTTAAAGGGTTTCATTTGCGTGGGAGGTGAGTTGTGCTCATCACAAAAATCACGACTTTCCTATAAAAGCAACGTGAGTTATGGTAAAAAAAATGCGTGATTAGCAAGGGCAGCTACTGCGTTCTGACTATACACAAGAATAGCAAAATTCATGCTAAATCATGTACTTGATATCTTGGTGACAATTTTTGGTTTGGTTTGAGATACCTGGGAAAGAAATTTTTGTCATAACATAAAAAAAGAAGCTTATATAACCTGTGAGTTTCTTTTTTTTTACCTTATATATATATATATAAGGTATGTCCGGTAAGTAATGAGACCGATTCCATAAAATTCGATCTATTCGAGGTATACTTACATAAACTTAAAATTCCTCGAAATATCATCCTTAAGCATCAATACGCCGGTTCCAGCGGTTCTATCATGGGTCGTATTTCGGCTGGAAGATTTGAACAGGGATCTCCTCCAAAGCACTCGTCATAGCAGCTTGCACGTTATTAACATTCCCAAAATGATGGCCTTTCAAGCTTGATTTGAGCCGGGAAAACAAAAAGAAGTCAGTCGGGGCCAATTCGGGGTTGTAGGGATGTTGGCACAGCGTTGCCACGGTTTGTTTCACCAGAAACTCTCTCACTAGCAGCGACGCATGGTTCGGCGCATTGTCGTGGTGAAGAACCCACGTGTTAGCGATCTCCGGGCGGGCGCAGCTCTGTTCTTCAGCCGTTTATGCATTTCCACGTAAAATGCTGCAGTTGATCATTTTTCAAAGTGATACGAACTCTTTAGGGACAATACCTTTAAGAATAGACAATGAGCATCGATTTCATCTTCGATTTGCTCATTTGTTCATCCTCGACGCTCCCTCTTCCTTCGCTGAACATCTTGTACCACCGAAACACTTGTGCTTGTGATAAAGCATCCTTCCCTATGCTTTCTGTATCATAGCAACCGTCTCGGTAGCGGATTTTTCAAATTTAAAACAAAACATTATCGCTGCTCGACACTCCTCTCCATTTTGACCGTTAAGCGACGCTTAAACAGCTGTCTACTTTGCAAGCGATTCGCACTCTGTAAAAGCTCATAGCCAAGTAACGAGATATCAACCCTTTATCTAACATCCCACACTAACCTTCCAGCCCGGAGAATCCGCCTCTCGGCCCTGCTGATTGGCTGAATAAAATGTCTCATTACTTACCGGACACAACTTGTATATACATATACACACAAACACACACACACGCATACACACACACACACATATATATATATCTCCTCTCCACCCCCACCCATCGTCATTTACGACCCACCTATCATACATCACAAGTCTCCATTTAAATATTATCTACATTCCAACATGCGCATGTCTGAACACAGCTTCTTACAAGTCACAGCTTTTTACAAGTCACAGCTTCTTACAAGTCACAGCTTCTTACAAGTCACAGCTTCTTACAAGCCACAGCTTCTTACAAGTCACAGCTTCTTACAAGCCACAGCTTCTTACAAGTCACAACTAAGTTTTTTTCAATTCATATTTTTTTTACATATCATTCATGTGAATTTATACTTTATCTTCTCTATTTATTCATACTGTGTGTTTTTGAATGATTAAGGCTTATGCCGAAACGTCACAACTGTGTGCTCATTAAGTAATAAAGTTGTTTCTACTTTTTCCCTAGTTTATACATTTTGTTAACCACATCTTTACTGCAGTGGCTTCGTGTATAGTTATGTAATTATAATTTTTCGTGTGTTACTAGATTTTGACACGTGCCTTACCTGTTTGACCAGATCAGTGTACCTCGCACTTTTGGACATATGTTATTCTTCTATTCTGGACTCATTTGGGACCGTAAGTTCTAACAAAATTAAGTCGTGTTTCAAGGGCGAGTACACTACAACGTCTGGTTGCATTCCTGTCTCCTTAACGAATGCAGGAATTTCTCTTCGCCCACTAGGGCATATTGCAGGAAATCCTAGACCAACAAGGAAACAAACACGTAACAGTTCTAATGTGGGACACCAGTGCAAAGGTAGATAAGATCAACACAGGTTATGAAAAAGTAATGGGTCAAAATGGATTAGGAATAATGAATGAAAATGGAGAAAAGCTAGCGGATTTTATGCATGCTCAACAACCTTGTCATTTGGAGGAAGTATATTTCCACATAGAACTAAACAGAAAGACACGTGGATATCACCAGATCATGTAACTGAGAACCAGTTAGACCATATTTGTATCAGAAGAAGCTTTCGCAGAAGATTGCAAGATGTCAGAGTGAAACGAGGTGCAGATGTAGCATTTGACCACCACCTACGGATGGCTAAACTGAGAATGAAACTGAAGAAGCACAACAAAACAGACACGGCAAGGAAAAGATAATGTTTAAGGGAGTAGATACTGAACATTAGCAAACCTTGGTTGATTGGCAACCCTAGCGTAGAAATAATGGTCAGAGAGCGGATGGTACCGAAAGTGTGTAATTTTGAGAAATCCGCCCCCTGGCTTGGTATATAAAGAAAAGGCGAGAGAATTTCACCAGGTCGGGCTGTGTAGGCACGTAGGGCCAGCGGTAGGAGGAAAGGTCATGTGTCGTGCAAGCGTGAAAGAGATGTTTTATCGTCGGTGGAAAACCATGTATATGTAAGTTAATAATACGTTTATACTTTCGTGATGTTGATGCGTGCAAGATGTGGCTATTCTGTGCCTTCCTTCTCCGACCAGGCCCGACCTCACATAGATGTGATTTAGATAGTAGAAATATACCTTGAATGCAAATTCCGTATTAACATAATTAATTTATGCAAGATGCAGGTTTCGTAGGTGCACATGTTTATATATAGATATGTTTTGTTTAAGAATATGTTTGCATACAATATATTTAGTTTATGATTACAGTTCGGATCTTAATCCGTAAAGTATGATTATTTTGAGATTTTATGCAGAGAATGATTTTTGTAGAAATCTGACTAACATACATGTGTAAGATTGCTTTACTGATCTGTGCTAATTTGTCGTTGTTATATTTCTGTAGGACTCCTAACATTGAAAGACATTGTTTTAATGATTATGTTGATAAATATACTGTCCAAAAAAAAAAAAAAAAGAAACGCATAACTACTGATGACCCAGTTTTAGCCATAACTTTGATATTCTATAGCTTTTAAATTGAACGAATAACATTTTCAAATTGAACACAATAATATCTAAGGGTCAAAACTCTTACTTGACAGTTTCTTGCATCTGTGTGACGAGAATTTGTTAGTCCCAGGGGTTCTCAAGTTAGTATGGTGTATGGTCTCTGCTTGCATCGATCAGCGACTGGCATCTCCTGGGCATAGATGAGATCAGATGTCTGATGTACGCCTGTGGAATGGCTGCCCACTCTTCCTGGAGTGCCTGCCACAGATCACGAGGATTGGCTGGAGAAACGTTTCGGCGACAAACACGTCTTGCTTCTCATCCCATGGGTCCTCGATCGGATTCATGTCTGGAGACAGGGATGGCCAAGGAAGGATTAGAACGTTGTTGGCAGTCAGGAACTGTGTGGTGAACCGTGTAGAATGGGGTCTGGCGTTGTCCTGTTGAAACACAGACCTTTGTGCAATCGAAAATGGAAGGACATAGTGTCGAAGAATTTCATTGACGTATAGTTCCACTTTCAAGCCTCATTTAATCTGCACCATTGGACTCCTTCCGTTGAAATTGATCATTCTCCATACCATTACACCTCCACCACCGTGCGGCGGAGCTTCATCAAGGCAACTTTGGGTAAAACGTTCATTTGGCCTACTGGAGACCTTTCTCCGCATACCATGGCGGTACAACAAAAGGAAGATTCGTCACTAAACTAGACACGTCTCTATTAATTATCAATTGTCCAGGGCCGATACTGGTTGGCCTAAACAAGTCCATTTTGGCGATGACGTCTCGTTAAGACAGGATCTCGGCGAGGTCGTTGTGCCATCAGTTCAACTTCATGCAGTCTATTCCAGACAGTTTGATCAGACTCACGAAGTCCTGCAAGCAATGACTGGGCACTTGAGGAAGCTGTTGTAAACCTGTTTCTGAGGAAACAGAATAAAGCGATCATCAGCTGCGGTTGTCTCCCTTGGTCGTCCACTGTGGTGCCGGTTTTCAGCTCAGCCATTGGCTTGGAAAAGGTGTCAAAGTCGACTGATAGTACTCTGCTGCGTGTTTAAATGCCTGGCAACCCGACTTTGACTTTTGCCTGCTTGCAGCCGACTAATAGCAATGTTTCGTAAATTTTGCGATAGACGAGTTGTAATTGTCTGCTTGAAAATTAACTGAATTTGTTTGTTAACCCCATCCTTTTAAAGGGTTTTATTTGCGTGGGAAGTGAGTTGTGCTCAGCACAAAATCACAACTTTTCAATAAACGCAGCGTGAGTTATGGTAAAAACAAATGCGTTATTACCAAGGGCATCTACTGCGTTCTGACTATACACGAGAATAGCAAAATTCACGCTAAATCATGGACCTGATATCTTGGTGATAATTTTTGGTTTGGTTTGAAATACCCGGGAAAAAAGTTTTGTCATAACATATACAAAATGAAGATTATATAAGCTATGCGTTTCTAAACGTGTTTGTCGCCGAAACGTTTCTCCAGCCAATCATCATGATCTATGGCAGGCACTCCAGAAAGAGTGGGCAGCTATCCCACAGGCGCACATCAGACATCTGATCGCATCTATGCCCAGGAAATGCCAGTCGCTGATCGATGCAAGCGGAGGCCACACACCATACTAACTTGAGAACACCTGGGACTAACAAATTCTCGTCACACAGATGCAAGAAACTGTCAAGTAAGAGTTTTGACCCTTAGGTATTATTGTGTTCAATTTGAAAATGTTATTCATTCAATTTAAAAAGCTATAGAATATCAAAGTTATGGCTAAAACTGGATCATCAGTAGTTATGCGTTTCTTTTTTTTTTTTTGGACAGTATATATATAAGCTATGAATTCATCAACAATTAAAAAATATGGTCCATTGTTTGATTTTGCCGACCATGTAAATTGATGAGTAACAACAACATAAGTTTCATGATTATTTAAAAAAAGAGTTGCTTAATTGTGTTTTTTTTTAAATTTGTGTGGTATGTCGATGTGCAGTTGTATGATCACCTTCCAACCATACCATAAAATACAATATACCATTATATAAATAACAGACATTATTCCCCCATTTCAAAAACATTATTATTATTATTATTATTATTACAATGTCAGTACAAGCTTTTTCAGAACACTACAAGATGTCAGAGTGAAACGAGGCACAGATGTAGCATTTGACCACCTCCTACTGATAGCTAAACTGAAAATGAAACTGAAGAAGCACCACAAAACAGACATGGCAAGGAAAAGATATAATATGGTACTGTTGGAAGACCCAGAAATCGCTAAGAACTTTAAAATGAAACTGAGCAACAGATTTAAGATTATGCAGGACTTATACGAAGAAGATAACCGGATGTGAACACTGTGTGGAATAGTGCTAAAGAAACGTGGAGCAAATCAAGTGAAGAGGCAGTGGTTTAAGAAACCTCAGCACAAGAAGATAGACAGATGTACAGAAATGAAAGCAAAAATAAATGACAGTAAAACAAGAACAGAAAATGCCTCAGCTCAGATAGAATACAATTCGCCCCATAAAGATGTTAGAAAAAGTCTAAAGAAAGACAGACACGCCTACTTTGATAATATGGCAAGACAGGTAGAAGAGGCAGCTGGTAAAAACAATATGAGAGCCATGTATGAAATCATGAAGAAGTTGACAAATAGAGAACATAGGGTAGATAAGACCATCAAAAAAAAAAAAAAAAAAGGAAGGTAAGGTAGTAACACCAGAAGAAGAGCAGATGCAAAGATGGATGGAATACTTCAGCGGAATCCTAAATAGTCCAGCACCGACAGAAACAGATGAGATACCAGCAGCAGAGAATACTCTAGACATCAATGGCCGAAAGTGAACATTCTATCTCAGAGTTGAAAAGAAGTAAGGCACAAGGTTCAGATGAAATTGTAGCAGAAGTGCTCTTAGTGAACAAAGAAATAACAACAGAAATATTCACTCATTCATTCTTTTGCATGTCCTTTGTGGAACTTTGCCTCCCAAACAGCACTCTTGTAGTCTTTTCGGTTGTGAGCAAGATGGCTTGCCGCTGATGCATCCATTTGCAGATTGTGGAACCAACTGGAAGATCTTGACTTCACAAATGATGTGGCACTTCTGGCACACAGCCACACACAAGTGCAAGAGACACTTCAGATCTTCAGCAAGAATTCACCTAAACTGGAACTATATATTTCATTCATTCATTAATTTGCAAGTGTAGGGAGTGGGGAAAAAGCAAGCAGTGACCCGGTTTTGAATGGAAATCCCATTGGCCAGAGACGGTTTTTTTTAACGGAAATGCCCAGTCCTTCGAGTCCGTCGATGGTCAGGTATATAAGACGAGAAGAGAGAAGTTTAAGCGATTCCATAAGCAGAGCACGTTGAAGTCCAGCGACCGTGTCATTGTTCAGACGTGGACGAAAGTGGTCATTCGATAGATGGAGGCTGACATGTGTAGTCAGGTTGTGTGAATTTGCAATCAGGGTTGAACTCATATTATTCAAGGAAATGTTTTTTTTTTCTTAAAGTCCGTATAGTTTCGTCTGAGGTCTCTTGAATTCGCCTGGAGACAAAGTGTGAAACACTCCCCTTGGCTGTAATAAGGAATATGTTTTTCTTTTGCGAATCATGTAGGTTATGCACAAACGCATATTTTTCTGTCTGTTCTATCCATTGTTGGAATCTCTGTGGATCGCCATCGTAGGTATCGATGTGGCAGGTTAAACTTTGAGTGGCGAAGGTTAGCTTTAATTGTCTCAAGGCTTCGGTCATTATGGTGATTGGGTCAGCTTCTGGTTTGGCGTCGATATTTGTTGCGGACTCCATGGTTCTTAGCCTTTTGACGAAGATTATCGGTTGAATGTTTGTAGAAATATTTTACAAGATGTTTTTTTTAATACACTGTGTGCTTGTTCACACTGCAGCAATATGCGTGATTCTCCGGACTGAATTACTGACCAGCCTGCCCGTTCCGAGACTAACACACATTTCTTTCGCCTAGGACTGCTCCACTCTAACTGGAAATTCCTCGGGGAATTTTCTTCAAACCACAGACTTATTGGAGCTTCTTTCCCGATGTGACGTGACATGCGCGTGGGCGCTGAGCTTTGACCTTTCCGTGGTGGAATTTCCCATGTACAATCACTAAACACCGAACCCTGACTGACCTCTTGTCTGCGATGTTTGTGCAAACGGTGACCTCCTATGTTCCAGTATTAATCGAAATGGTTTGTAACAAGGTCACCTGACATATTAAACATATATTATTATATATGCAACGAAGATATCCTGATCACGGCACCACGTGTAGTATTTTTGGTTTTTTATACTATCTAAAAAGGGAGGATTGTTCAATCCTTGACTCTATCTTGCCGCCGTCGTACTGAGTGGTGGAAGGGAGACTACACCATACGTTCACACCTTACATATAAATAACAGGCACACGAAACAACAATCCTTTTATAAAATCACAATCCTTGTATTTACAAAATTCTGATCCGCAAGGCAACACGAATCAAACGAATCCCTTGCACATGATGTCCATATATTTACAACATGCATTATCGAATCATAAAAAAACATTTCCTTGAATGAGTTAAACCCTGATTGCAAATGCACACAACCTAACTACACATGTCAGCCTCCATCTATCGAATGACCACTTTCGTCCACGTCTGAACAATGACATGGTCGCTGGACTTCAACGTGCTCTGCTTATGGAATCGCTTAAACTTCTCTCTTCTAGTCTTATATACCTGATCATCGACGGACTCGAAGGACTGGGCATTTCCGTTAAAAAAAAACCGTCTCTGGCCAGTGGGATTTCCATTCAAAACCGGGTCACTGCTTGCTTTTTCTCCACTCCCTACACAAGTCCCTTGCGGAACTTTGTCCCTAACATCACTCCTGTGGGCCTCCTGAGGTTGTGAGCAAGATGCCTTGCTCCTGATGCATCACTTTTGCAGATCATCGACGATGTCTTGCATCCATCTTCGTCTTGATCTTCCTCTCTTTCTTTTTTCCATTATATACCCTTCCAAGACGGTCTTCTCTAGATTATCATAACGTTAAATGTGTCCAAAATATTTAAGTTTTCTCTCTTTATTCCTCTTTACAAGCATTTACATTCAAAGGCATTTAAGTGTTTCTCAGCTGTTTAGTTCAGTGTCCAGGTTTCACAGGCGTATGTTGAGATGGGAAAGATGCATGACCTTAAAAATCTTATTTTTGTAGTTCTGTTTGTTCCCTTTCATAGACTCTTTAATTGTTTTACTTTCTGAAGAGCGATAGATGTCCTTTTAATTTCCTTCATTGTATCTCCATTATTAGTTAGTAGTGATCCAAGATATTCAAAACTCTCCACTTCTTCCAGTTTTTCCTCATTGATACATATTTCAGCTGCCATGTTTTTTTTCAGTTGTCATCAATTTAGTTTTCTTCGCATTAAGTTAGAGATTTTGCTCTTCACTGTTCTTACGGACAGACATAATTAGTTTTTCAGTTCCTTTTTTTTTGTTGTGGACAGTAATACTGTGTCATCAGCATATCTAATCTCTGGTATTTCATAACCTCCGATTGTTATGGCATCGTAATATTCTTTGTCTACATCTTCTCTAACATTCCTCATTATATTTTCAGTATACAAGTTAAATAAGTAAGGTGACAATATGCACCGCTGACGGACCCCTTGTTTTATGTCAAACCAAGTTGTTGTTTCACCATTTATTCTTACTGCCGTTTGTTGGTCTAGATGCAGTAGTGCTGTTAGTTGTGTCAAATGTGTTGGAAGTCCCATTTTTTCCATTATTTCCCAAAGTTTCTGGTGTTGTACACAATCAAATGCCTTTGAGTAGTCTATAAAGGATAAATATAGATTCACATTAAACTTTCTGCATTTCTCTATTATTAATCTTATATTGAAAATATGATCTCTTGATCCTCTTCCTTGCCTGAAACCAGCTTGGACCATATTAACTTCTTATATTTTCTTACGAAGTCTACATATTATGATTTGTAACAGAATTTTACTGGCATGACTAATCAGGGCAACAGTTCTGTAGTTTGTGCATAATTTCAGGTTACCCTTTTTTGGCAGTGGTATGAATACAGTATAAAAACAAATGCCTAAGGAAAATATTCGGCATCAAGTGGAACGAATTCAAGAACAATGCAGAGATAAGACAGACGACTGAACAACAACCAGTCTCATGGGTGATCAGGAAATGGAGATGGACATATGTTGGTCACTTGATGAGAAGAAATGATCAGAGAATCGCAAAACAAGCTATCAAGTGGAACACAACAGGCCGAAGAAAAAAGAGGCAGACCGCGTGAAACTCTGAAGAGGACATTATTAAGAGAGGCCAAAGTAACAGGCATAAAATGCTTTGATGAGGTTGAAAGACTGGAAAAATTGGTGAACTACTTTGCGAGCCCTATGTGACGTTTAACGGCACAGGAAAGATATAAGATATGAATACAGTTATTTTCCACTCTTTTGGCCAAATACCTGAATGCCATATCTTTTTGCACAGTGCATGATAGATTGTTGCACATTCCTTTCCTCCTGCTTTAATAAGTTCAGTTGTTATCTCATCACATCCTAGTGATTTACCATTTTTCAGATTCTTTATTGCCCTTAAAACTTCTTCTATTGTCGGTTCGGGTTCTTTCTCCTCCAATAATAATTTACACTGTTGATTTCTGCTTTCACAGTCGGTTGTTTCATAATCTCCTCTGCAATATTCCTTCCATCTTTCTTGAATTTCCTCTGTTTCTGTCAAGGTATTCACCATCTCGTCACAAATTACATTTAGCTTAGGTGTGGCATTTCTTGTCAATGTTTTCATTTCTTTAAACATTTTACTATCTCGTCCACACTTCTGATGTCCTTCTATTCTTTCACAACTATCTTGGATGTATTTTTTTTTTTGGGTCTTTTCTTATGTTTCTTCGTACTTCTTTTGTTAAATTCCTCTTTGCCGTTGTCTGTCACGTTCCAATGCGTCTTCATTTCTCTGCGTTGCTTTATCAGTTCTAGTGTGCCTGCTGTAATCCATCCATTCTTTTGTGTTTTCTTTACTGGAACCATGTCTTTAGCAGTTGTTGTTAAGATATCTTTGGCCTGCGTAGCCATTTCATCTGGTGTCATCTCCTCCTGTACAGCCATCAGGATTTCGAAACGGTTCTTCATTTCTCTTCCGTATTGTTCTGGTATTTTTGTAAGATCAAAGCGGAGTGGTCTTGATCCTGCAACTGTCTTTTTTATCTTTATCTTCATGTCTGCTATTAATAACTCATGGTCTGTGTCACAATCAGCACCTAGTAAAGTTTTTGGTGATATTATACCTGATCTCCACCTTCTTTGCACTAAAATGTAATCTATTTGATTCTTGGTTTTCCTTCAGGTGATGTCCATGTGTAAAGTCTTCTTGGATGTTGTTTAAAAAGTGTGTTAGCGATCATTAGCTCATTTTCCATGCAAAATGCCATTAGATTGTCACCTGCCTCATTTCTATGTCCTATGCTAAATTTCCCTACAACATGTCCTTCATTTTCTGCTCTTTCTGTACCAATCTTTGCATTAAAATCCCCCATTATTAATACAATATCATTTTCCGTACCTGGTCTATCGTCGTTTGCAGTGTGTTATCTTCTTCTTCTTCGTTCACTTCTACCACCAAAAACCGCACTGTGAACCTACTGAATTCACGCCTGTGGTCCTCGTTAGGTCCCGTGGTCCCCTGTGTGGTCCAAAATAGACCACACGAGTACCACGAAAGGACCACAAGGGGTTCAGAGTATCACAGTGCTTTAGCCTGTATTCTTGGTGGGTCTCGGAAGCGGGATTGCGTGACACCGTGGTTTTCATTGTACCAGTTTGGTCTAGGGTTGGACTTTCTCACCGGAAGACCTCGACGTGTTTGGAATATCAGTGCATCCCCGCTGGGTGAGAGGCGTTAGCCCACCCAGGCCAGAGTTGGACTTTCTCACCGGAAAACCTCGACGTGTTTTGAGATACCCGTGTATCACCGCCGGGTGAGAGGTGGTTGCCCATCCAGTCCAGGGTTGGACTTTCTCACCGGAAAACCTCAGCGTGAATAGGATACGCAGACATCCCCGCCGGGTGAGAGGTGGTTGCCTATCTAGACTTCCCTGGTCCAGTGTCTCCGACTTCAGCATTTTGCGGTCGTGGCCGCTACCCTTCCTAATTGTGACCAGGATGGAGTTTTTGTCCAGGAGGACGAATCCTCACCACTAGTGACTTCTACCCCTGGGTTGAGCCGGTTTAGGCACTTCCCAGTATGGGCGTGTTTGGGACGGGACCGACCTCTAGGGCAGAGGTACTGTGACATTCATAGCCTTCAAGATTCACCCCTGGTATGAGCCGGTTTAGGTAAAATTCACCAGTATGGGTGTTCATCAGGCGTTACCGACCTCTAGAGCGGAGGTGGCATGACATGTCTAGCCATCGAGTTCCACCCCTGGTGTGTGCCGGTTTAGGCATATTTCACCAGTGTAGGTGTATTTCGGACGTAGGCGGCCTCTAGAGCAGAGGTGCCGTGGTATAGCTCTCGTAGCGATACTACTGGACATACCAGGTTAAACTTCACTTTCCACCACCTTTTCCCATCGGCGCCGCACAGCAACCTTTATTTCCACATTTACTTCCTTAACCGGGAGGAGCTTCACTCCGCGCGCGGCATTTGAAAAGTCAAGCCAGCAGTGACTTAACCTCTGGGACAAGCCGGTTCATGCATTTCACCCGATATGACTGCACTCAGGACGTGGCCGACCTCCAGACCAGAGGTGCCGTGATTTGACTGTTTGCTTCGCTTTATTCTTTCAACCACCTTTTCCGCAGTGATGCTGCGCGGCAACCTCATTTGCAAATTTCTTCATTGGCCGGGAAGAGCACCGCTCCACACACGGCAGCTGAAGATCTCGCCAACAGCGGGCAGTGTGTTATAAAAGTCTTCTACTTCCTCTTCTTCTGCTGCTGATGTAGGTACATATATCTGGATGAATGTTACATTTATGGAGTGGCCTTAAGTCTGAGGATTCTATCACTTACTGGATTGTAGCCTAGTAATGCTTTTGATGTTGATTTGTCCAAGTAAAAACCCACTCCATTCTTTCCTCCTACTTCTCCACCAGAGTATATAAAGATATTATCATTCTCGCTCTTGAAGTGTCCTGATCCTTTGCATCGATATTCACAGATTCCCAAAATGTGTATCCCCGTTCTTTTCATCTCGTCACTTACTATGTGATACTTTTCCTCATACATACTTCTTACATTCCATGTTCCTACTCTTATTTTTCTTTTTAGTTTGATGCATGGGTTTTCCTTAGTAACACCGTCAGGATTTTGTCTGTCATCACAATTACTAGTACTGACCTCTGTCTCACACTCTTCCCCAGTGTTAAAATTAGATCTATCTGGCCTGGAGGCCTCACCACCAGATCTTTTTCCTATCAGGCCTTCCATGTTGCTGTTTGGGTTTCTTTATGTACTTCCAGAAGATAATTTATCATTGCTTTCATTCTGGACAGTGACTGTACTAGTCAGTGATCGTAGCCATTGTCCCTACATTGAGATCATCTGCCTACCATCATAGAATGGTGATCATAACCAACATTATCTGTCAGCTGCTCTCCCATTCCATATACAACCTGCTCCCATGGCTTCACATCACCCTGATCGGGAGGCTATACGGGTACTCCACCTTGCCCAAGGGTGTCCCGTAGACTGACGGAGGTAAGGAGGCGTCTTAATTCTCCTTTGATAGGGGATACCCCTACCCCGCTAACCAAGACCATATATTAACAGACAAAAAAAACAAAGATAATGAAAAGTAATAGTGCAAGCAATAGCCTCATGGTACTAGAGTGAGTGCCAATTGAGGAAGTAGAGTATTTCACATATTTAGGCATCGTAGTTGATAAATATGGTGAAACGGGAAAAGGATGCTAAAGTTAGAATAACCAAGGCCATGACAGCATTTATCCAACTTTACATCTAAGAACATCAAAACAAGAACCAAACTAGGGCTTTTCAATACTAATGTAAAGACTGTCCTGTTATATGATTCGAGAAATGGGTTATGATCAAGACAATACAACAGATGATACAGACATTCATGAACTACTGGTTGAGGAGAATTTTAAACATTAAATGGCAGGACAAGATCAAGAAAGAACAGGTCTGGGAAAAGGCAGGATAAGAACTAATGAACCTACAAATTATGTCTAGGAAGTGGAGGGGGATTGGTCACACCCTGAGGAAACCCGACACCAAAATAGCAAGACAGGCACTGACATGGAATCCTCAAGGAAATAGAACTCTAACCTACACTTACTGGGAGAGAGAAATTATGGCAGTGCTTAGAGACAAGGGATGCACATGGAAGGAAGCAGAGAATAAGTCAAAGAACAGGGATAACTGGAGACCCTTTATCCATGGCCTATTCTCTCAAGAGAGTGAAAGGCGATGATGATGAGTAAGTCAGCTGCGATCTCCTAATCATTCGCTCCATCTAGAAATGAAGGCAAGGGAGTTTTAGGAACTTTGATGTTGGATAATTTTTCAGCAATGCTTGGGAAGGGTTTTGATTTCTTTCCTGGTGTTTGCCGCATCTGTCCCTCTGTCAACAATAACGACAAATTCTTGCACCACTCTGTTGTGTTGCCATGGTGTAGTGGCCTTGTGCCAGTGCTACTTTGCATTTTGACAGAACATGCTAAAAAATTTACTGACCGCCGCAGAGTGAACATACAAGATCCGCTATTCGCCCCACTTGAACAGATTTGCACCTGTCGACAGAAGGTCACATGCAGATCTGATAATGAAACTAAGTCACAGAAGCACCATGCTCCAAATATCGTTCCACGTTAGCGATCGTTGCAAAGCGCCTTCCCAAGTTGTCCACACAATGAAAAATGCCTTGTTGAACCTGTTGTAGCGTTTTCTATACCCGTTTTCCATCCTATACTATCTTTCAAGAGATTTTCCATATTATCAGCTTTTTGTGGGGTTTGTTTTTCGCAGATCTTCATTATTCGTTTTTGACAAATTATACAGGAAACTAAAATTGCACTGTAGCTTTTCAGTCGTTAAAAATTTCATTAAGCGATGTCTAAGCAGTAATGCTGAATTTAGCGTCTGCTGCTTGCATTACACTATCTTGATGTTCAGTCTCTTAGGATCACGTGATTTTCGATCCAGAGAGAAGATTTATTTTTCCGACCCGCCTTCAGAGCGACAACATGTAACTGGGTTCGGACCAGCCACCTGTCCCAGGCTAAGTCTGATGTGACATACTGTAAGGCTAACTCAATTAAAAGAATAACATACCCTGCATAATGTAGTTTGCAGTTACCTGTCCTGGATGTTTGTGAGGAAGGGATTACGATGTATATGAGGATCGTCCACAAAAGTGTTATGAACGGTCGTTTAGAAATGATCCACAATTATGGACAGTCGTTGTGCTTGAGGCATGGAGTTTTCTGGCTAAACTAGGGACAGGTCTGTCCTAGAAACAATAACCGTGGTGCCCCAGGCAACAATCCTTTATACGTCATATGTATATCGTATTTATTATTTTTAACGGTGGAGCGCATGGGAGAACGAATCTGCTTTGGACCACGACACGAATAGGTATAATATTGTCAAGTTGTGAATTACCAAATTATTGTTGAATTGTTCCATATTATAGAATAGTTCTATAGTACTGAATCTTACAGATGCTCTTTGATTAACACATCACAGACTTCACAAAACTTTACCACATCAAGTCCGATGAAACGTTCACTAAATTATTTAATTTTGACAAATAAGTTCAAGATGTACTGTCGACAACATCACTTGGATTGATTCAGTTAATCATTTGTTCACAATATCAAACTCTATCATATTCTACATACAGCATTTCTCAATGTTCTCAACTTCAGAATACTCTGCACATGATACGAGAACAATTCTAAACTCTGTACTATATTAGATCTGTCGCACGTGGTCGACTAATTCCTCGTCTGAATCACTTTACTCCAAGTTTCAAAGTAACAAATCTTCTTAATCACTTGAATCACTTCTTCTGTCTGTCCTAAAACTACTTCTTCAAAACTGCTTTTTCTGAGTATCTATTGCTCTAATTGACCATCTGTTCCATCTGTCGTTACCTACGTCTTCTTTCTCTCTCGTGTCTTTTCTGTTGTGTGTTCTCCTTCTGCTGTTCTTCTCTTGTCTGTCTATTTCTGACGATCCCCCTCGCTTGTCCGCTAGCCTCTGGGCTTCCTCTTCTTGGGAGCTCCTTCCTTCTCGTGCTCCTTACTCTGGGGTCTGGACTGCTCTCTATTCACTGACCGCCCTTGTCCCTCCGTCTTTGGGTCCCCCCCCCCTCTGTCTCCTCTCTTCTGGACTGCTCTCTATTCACTGACCGCCCTTGTTCCTCCGTCTTTGGGTCCCCCCCCCCTCTGTCTCCTCTCTCCTGTACTTCCGTACTTCTTCTTCCTTTGATTGTCTGTTCCTCCGTCTTCGGGCCCCTCCTCAGTCTCCTCTCTCCTGTACTTCCGTACTTTTTCTTCCTTCTGTCGTTCCGCTCGCCCTTTTATCAAGTCTAGCTTTATAGATTAACCAATGAGTATTTTGGCTCCATCCTTCAGATGTCCACTGGTTCTCATGACCGTTCTGATTGTTCATTATTCAACTTGCCACGTGACTTACATGTCGTAAATCAATTGTCCAATAGGCCACCCCTCTAAATATTTAATTGGTCAGCTGGCCTAGTTGGTCACTCCTTTATTTAAAAACCGTGTGCAATAGCGTCATAAAAGCGTCCTAACGCGTGTCACCTAACAGGTATCATGGGTGTCAGTCTATGTCAATTTCGTCCATACAATTGTTATTTACCTATGTCATTATCTTGCCCTTTCATATGGGAAGTTTTATTGTCTCCTCGCTTTTTCATTGTGTCTACCTTTCCTATTTGTCTTTTCTATTTTGTTTACATGTGTCAACGTCCAAACACCTCTTTGTTATCACTGGATCATCCTACTTTCTGGCGCCCTTCCTTTGTATTACCTAAATCTCAGCGTCACTGAGTCTCGTCTTTTCTATTCACTGTTTCCACTGTTTACTTTTGTCCGCGTCTTGTTCTAGTGTCATGGAAGTTTTATACCTTTCTCTTCCTTTCCTACCTACTTTACTCTGTCGCTATTCGATGTTACTATTTTGTTTACCGTATTTTTTCATAATCATATCCATTAATAATAATAATCATAATAATAATAATAACAAAATTCATTACTTACAAGGCCATGCTACATAGGACAAAAGTTTAAATACCCCAGTTCCCCAGTTAGGAAGCGAACACAACAGGTCAAAATCTCCAAAAAGTTACAAGTTGTACCCGTTCTGTCTACAAGGTCCTATCGCCATTCAGTGACAAACAAACTTTCTCTCTCTCTCTCTCACACACACACACATTTCTAAGACCGTCTATTACAAAAGAGATTGTGTGTAGCTGAACATCTAAGGTTGTAAGAGAGAGAGAGATTGTGTGTAGCTGAACATCTAAGGTTGTAAGAGAGAGATTGTGTGTAGCTGAACATCTAACGTTGTAAGAGAGAGATTGTGTGTAGCTGAACATCTAACGTTGTAAGAGAGAGAGATTGTGTGTAGCTGAACATCTAACGTTGTAAGAGAGATTGTGTGTAGCTGAACATCTAACGTTGTAAGAGAGAGATTGTGTGTAGCTGAACATCTAACGTTGTAAGAGAGAGATTGTGTGTAGCTGAACATCTAACGTTGTAAGAGAGAGAGATTGTGTGTAGCTGAACATCTAACGTTGTAAGAGAGAGAGAGAGATTGTGTGTAGCTGAACATCTAACATTATAATAGAGAGGGAGCTAGAGAGATAGAGAGAGAGAGAGACTGTGTGTAGATGAATATATAATATTGAATAAGGCTGGCTATTAAACAGGATTAAAGAGAGAAAACTTAAATATTTTGAAGGCATATGTTGCGATGGGAAAGATGCATGCCCTTAAAAATCTTATTTTTGTAGTTGTCTTTTCCTCTCCACAGCTTCTTTAGTTGTTTTACTTTCTGAAGAGCGATAGGACACTGAACTTTCATAGAACATGCAACGAGAAGAAGGAGCATTGAAAATATTATAACAGGAAAATTAGAGGGAAGAAGATCAAGAGGAAGACCAATAGAAATGATGCTTGTCAGTCTGACGGGATGGTGTAGAGATCACCAACTGAGCTGATGGCCTTCATGAAGGATCGGGTACTCTGGAGAAGCATAATAGCCAATGTCAGTCGGCACGGCACCTGATGATGATATATATATATATCTGTCTGTCTCTCTGTATGTCTGTCTGTCTGTCTGTCTGTGTTTGCGTGTGTATGTATGTATGTACATATATATATATACATATACTGAGTGCTAAAATTTTCTTATGACAACGAAGGTGTGAGTGAGGACTACTGACTTGCATATCTGGATTCAGTGATGCATTGCTACGCTTTTGCTTTTATGTTATATATATTTATATGTTTTATGGTCCTTATGTGCGGAATGTGGTCTGAACTGTTAATGGTATTGTGTGTTCATGATGAATGTCTTGATGTTGTCATAATAAACTTATTTTGTTAGTTGCTTTTACATACTGAGATATTTGTTTTGTATTTGGTATGAGAGATGATGAGAAAGTAGAGGAGACATGATATCTATAGGTTGAACTGTTGGTTACCAAGGATCCAGGATCATGGATGGTTGGGGCCAGATATCTTCAAAATTAGGCTCGGGTGTCACAGTACGTTTGTACCATTGAGATATTTTAAATTACTTAATTACAACTCTCACCAGTCTCTCATTCCAACCAGTTCCTCACTCTACCCAGTCATTCATTTTCACCTGTCCCTCATTCTCACCTGTCCCTCACTTTCACCAGTCCCTCACTCTCACCTGTCCCTCACTCTCACCTGTACCTCACTCTCACCTGTCCCTCACTCTCACCTGTCCCTCGCTTCCACCAGTACCTCACTCTCACTTGTCCTTCACTCTCACCAGTCGTTCACTCTCACCAGTCCCTCATTCTCACCAGTCCCTCATTCTCACCAGTCGTTCACTCTCACCAGTCCCTCATTCTCACTAGCCATTCACTCTCACCAGTCCCTCATTCTCACCAGTCCCTCATTCTCACCAGTCCCTCATTCTCACCAGTCGTTCACTCTCACCAGTCCCTCATTCTCACCAGTCCCTCATTTTCACCAGTCGTTCACTCTCACCAGTCCCTCATTCTCACTAGCCATTCACTCTCACCAGTCCCTCATTCTCACCAGTCCCTCATTTTCACCAGTCGTTCACTCTCACCAGTTCCTCATTCTCACTAGTCGTTCACTCTCACCAGTCCCTCATTCTCACTAGTCGTTCACTCTCACCAGTCCCTCATTCTCACCAGTCGTTCACTCTCACCAGTCCCTCATTCTCACTAGTCGTTCACTCTCATCAGTCCCTCATTCTCACTAGTCGTTCACTCTCGCCAGTCCCTCATTCTCACTAGTCGTTCACTCTCACCAGTCCCTCACTCTCACCAGTCCCTCATTCTCACTAGTCGTTCACGCTCACCAGTCATTCACTCTCACCAGTCATTCACTCTCACTAGTCCCTCGCTCTCACCAGTCATTCACTCTCACTAGTCCCTCACTCTCACCAGTCATCCACTCTCACTAGTCCCTCACTCTCACCAGTCCCTCACTCTCACCAATCATTCACTCTCACCAGTCCCTCACCCTCACCAGTTCCTCGCTCCCCTCACTCTATTCTTTACACTCGTATTGGTAAATAAATGAGGAAATGAAAATAATAGCACGTCTCAGTGATAGAACATGAAAACATGGAGAAATGGTTAAAGTAAAATAGAGAACATGAAAACATGAAGAAATGGTTAAAGTAAAATAGAGAACATGAAAACATGGAGAAATGGTTAAAGTAAAATAGAGAACATGAAAACATGGAGAAATGGTTAAAGTAAAATAGAGAACATGAAAACTTGGAGAAATGGTTAAAGTAAAATAGAGAACATGAAAACATGGAGAAATGGTTAAAGTAAAATAGAGAACATGAAAACATGGAGAAATGGTTAAAGTAAAATAGAGAACATGAAAACATGGAGAAATGGTTAAAGTAAAATAGAAAATATGAAAACATGAGACAATTAGACTTTTTGGGAAAGGTGAAACAAGCAACGAAACTAGCACTTACATCCGATCACAACAATCTTGATAGCGGCCATATTACTTTTATTTAGTGCAGACTGAATTCAGTTAAACAGATATTGTCATGAATTCTTTTTGCTACAGGCAAGTGTTTAAAACATGGGTATTGAACTTCAGAAAAGAATAACAAATTAAAACACAAGTTTTATCTAAAATTTGACAACTTAATGGTCTCGCTGTCCATGTACATGGTATCTCAACACTCATAATAGATACATGATAATATCACCACATCATATTTTTTTCCATCTAGAGAAGATTTTTTGTACAAAATTACCTTCAGAACAAACCAAACGTGTCCTTTTAAAAAAATGTACTATTATTTGTTGAAAATATTTAACGAACTAGTCCATGATGCTACGTAGAGTTGTTAAGCTTTTCAGTTGTCCTAATTACCATCTGCTGCTTGTATGTTTAAACTTTACAAACATGTCTAAACTATACAATCACAAAATATCTATGAAAAATATAGTAAAATTTCCTGGAACTGGTCATATTTTTTCATTTTGTAAAAATGATATATCTATGTAAATGTCGAAAAAGTTTCGAAATGATTGTCCCAAGAACTGGTTTAAAAAAAAAAGCTATCCAAATCTCAAACTGGGCATGCGCAGTGTGGAGGCAGAGTTCTTTCCCCTTGTGGTGTCAGCCAACAAAGCAGCCAAGTTGTTGACCAACAGTTCCTGTTGTTCTCTTTTTAAATCTATCGAGAGAAGAGAAAATGTTTTCATACTTGACAAACAGAAACTGATATTTTGCGCACTCAGGTAAAACAGAGAGAAAGAGAAGGCCAGAGAAACATGCTGTCAGGTAAAACAGAGAAAAAGAGAAGGCCAGAGAAACATGCTGTCAGGTAAAACAGAGAAAAAGAGAGATAGAAGGGCAGAAGAGAGATGCTGTCAGGTAAAACAGAGAAAAAGAGAAGGCCAGAGAAACATGCTGTCAGGTAAAACGAGAAAAAAGAGAGATAGAAGGGCAGAAGAGAGATGCTGTCAGGTAAAACAGAGAAAAAGAGAAGGCCAGAGAAACATGCTGTCAGGTAAAACAGAGAAAAAGAGAAGGCCAGAGAAACATGCTGTCAGGTAAAACAGAGAAAAAGAGAGATAGAAGGGCAGAAGAGAGATGCTGTCAGGTAAAACAGAGAAAAAGAGAGATAGAAGGGCAGAAGAGAGATGCTGTCAGGTAAAACAGAGAAAAAGAGAGATAGAAGGGCAGAAGAAACATGCTGTCAGGTAAAACAGAGAAAAAGAGAGATAGAAGGGCAGAAGAGAGATGCTGTCAGGTAAAACAGAGAAAAAGAGAGATAGAAGGGCAGAAGAGAGATGCTGTCAGGTAAAACAGAGAAAAAGAGAGATAGAAGGGCAGAAGAGAGATGCTGTCAGGTAAAACAGAGAAAAAGAGAGATAGAAGGGCAGAAGAGAGATGCTGTCAGGTAAAACAGAGAAAAAGAGAGATAGAAGGGCAGAAGAGAGATGCTGTCAGGTAAAACAGAGAAAAAGAGAGATAGAAGGGCAGAAGAGAGATGCTGTCAGGTAAAACAGAGAAAAAGAGATAGAAGGGCAGAAGAGACATGCTGTCAGGTAAAACAGAGAAAAAGAGAGATAGAAGGGCAGAAGAGAGATGCTGTCAGGTAAAACAGAGAAAAAGAGATAGAAGGGCAGAAGAGAGATGCTGTCAGGTAAAACAGAGAAAAAGAGAGATAGAAGGGCAGAAGAGACATGCTGTCAGGTAAAACAGAGAAAAAGAGAGATAGAAGGGCAGAAGAGAGATGCTGTCAGGTAAAACAGAGAAAAAGAGAAGGCCAGAGAAACATGCTGTCAGGTAAAACAGAGAAAAAGAGAGATAGAAGGGCAGAAGAGAGATGCTGTCAGGTAAAACAGAGAAAAAGAGAGATAGAAGGGCAGAAGAGAGATGCTGTCAGGTAAAACAGAGAAAAAGAGAGATAGAAGGGCAGAAGAGACATGCTGTCAGGTAAAACAGAGAAAAAGAGAGATAGAAGGGCAGAAGAGACATGCTGTCAGGTAAAACAGAGAAAAAGAGAGATAGAAGGGCAGAAGAGAGATGCTGTCAGGTAAAACAGAGAAAAAGAGAGATAGAAGGGCAGAAGAGAGATGCTGTCAGGTAAAACAGAGAAAAAAAAATATATACAGGCAGAGAGACATGCGATCACACAGATTAGTTTATACCTTGTCATACAGAAGCTGACAGTTTGTGCAGTCAAATAAGCAAGTATAGGATGAGAGACAGACAGTCACACAGACCAAAAAAAAAAAAAGAGACAAACAGTCAGAGACAGACATACAGACAGAAAGAGACATATATAAGGCAGTCAGACAGACATAAACAGTAAGCGAGAGATATGAAGAGATGGACAGAGAGTCAGACATGCAGACACAAATAGATAGGGAGAGGCAGGCAGAGGCAGAGAGACAGAGAGAGAGAACGAAAGAAAGAACGAACATACTTTATTTTCAAAGGGTTAAGAATTGGGCACGCAGGCCCGTCTAACATTCTGCCCTTCATCATACAGCTTTCACTCAGTCACAGTCATTCAGAATTTGTTAATGAGCATAATAATCATGAAGACACAATTAAATGATTACATAAATAAATAATCAAATTATCTCATGTCCATGCACTCTACACTCTGATTTATGCAACAATATGAAATAAATGTGCTTTCTTACATTCATTCAAAATTGACAAATGTATAGAAAAGCAGTATAAAAAATATTACAACAATCAAGCCATACTTTAAATTACTTTAGACTATGCTTAGGGAGGCAGAGAGAGAGAGAGAGAGAGAGAAAGAGAGAAAGAGGAGAAAGACAGATAAACACACAGAGAGTGACGGGAAAATAGCGATACAAAGTAAAGGTAGCATCAAGAAAAAAAATAACGGAAAGGTTTGTCACAATAAACAAATGTTATTGTTATATTGTGTGCTAGAGAGAATATAAATGCTATTGTTAGATTGTGTGATAGAGAGAATATGAATGATATTGTTAGACTGTGTGATAGAGAGAATACAAACTAATATTAGATTGTGTAATAGAGAGAATATAAATGCTACTATTAGACTGTGTGATAGAAAATAAATGTAATTGTTAGATCTGTCATAGGCAGAATAAGACACATGAATAGAATACGGAAAGATAAATGTAGTGCATATCTGTCAAAGAGAAATAACAATGACGAGATAATAAGAAATGACAAGACCTTGTTAAATTGTTCGAAAATGTGACACTACAAAAAGTTTGAAAATTTTTGATGGTGATATTTTTTTTTTTACATATTAACAAATATAAGAAGCCTGAATGTGAATATAAGTACAAGAATAGGGCGTGTTCCATGAACAGAGAATCAAGGCCCTAGAAATGTGAATATACAGAAGAATAGGGCGTGTTCCATGAACAGAAAAGAAAACGAACAACCAAGTGCTAAACCAACTAGAAGAGAAAAGAGAAATATTGAAAATCATAGAAACAAGAAAGCTAAGATACTTTGGGCATGTCAAGAGCCACAATACTATATTGAGGACTCTTCTTGAAGGCAAGATCGAAAGAAAAAGAACAAGAGGATGACAGCGACATAGATAGATGGACATTATCAAGAGATGGACAGAAAACAGTTTTTCTGAGTCCTCTAAAAACAGAGCAGATTGAAGATTCATTGCAGCTGCCTACCTTCCATGGGGAGACGGCACAAGATGATGATGAAATAAAAGACAAATAAGTGCAAGAGAAAGTAAGACGGCACAAGATGACGATGAAATAAAAGACAAATCAGTGCAGGAAAAATTAAGCCGGCACAAGATCATCATGATAGTAAGACAGGCAAGATGAAGATGAAATAAAAGACAAATCGCTGCAGAAGAGAGTAGTATTTGTGATTTTCACAAAGTGAGAGAAGTGAGAGAAAGTAAGATTTGTTGTGATTTTCACAAGATTAGGGAATTGAAAGAAAGAACGAACATACTTTATTTTCAAAGGATTAAGAATTGGGCACGCAGGCCCGTCTAATATTCTGCCCTTCATCATACAGCTTTCACTCAGTCACAAACATTCAGAATTTGTTAATGAGCATAATAATCATGAAGACACAATTAATGATTACATAAATAAATAATCAAATTATCTCATGTCCATGCACTCTACACTCTGATTTATGCATTCATTCATTCATTCATTCCTTTGCATGTCCCTTGCGGAACTTTGCCTCCCAAACAGCACTCCTGTAGGCCTCTAGGTTGTGAGCAAGATGGCCTGCAGCTGCTGCATCCATCTCCAGATCATCAACGATGTCTTGCAGCCATCTTCGTTTCGGTCTTCCTCTTTTTCTTTTTCCCATTATGTATCCTTCCAATACGGTCTTCTCTAAATTATCATGACGTTTAATGTGGCCAAAATATTTAAGTTTTCTCTCTTTAATCCTCTTTACAATATGCAACAATATGAAATAAACGTGCTTTCTTACATTCATTCAAAATTGACAAATGTATAGAAAAGCAGTATAAAAAAAATTACAACAATCAAGCCATACTTTAAATTACTTTAGACTATGCTTAGGGAGGCAGAGAGAGAGAGAGAGAGAGAGAGAGAGAGAGAGAGGAGAAAGACAGATAAACAGACAGAGAGTGACGGGAAAATAGCGATACAAAGTAAAGGTAGCATCAAGAAAAAAAATAATGGAAAGGTTTGTCACAATAAACAAATGTTATTGTTATATAAGAACATATTGAAAAGCAGAAACCATTAATACTGAACTTCATAGATTTTAAAAAGGCATTTGATAGCATACACAGAGATTCATTATGGAGAATTTTATGTCTATATGGAATACCATCTAAAATTGTCAACATCATTAAGGACTTATATAATGGATATGGTTGTGCAGTCAAGACAGAAGAAGGGATGAGTGAATGGTTCCAGATTGAAACAGGCGTGAAACAAGAATGTATACTGTCTCCTTTACTTTTTGGGATTACAATAGACTTCATAATGAAAAAATGCTGCACAGGTAACACAGGTATTGACTGGGTACATAGGACCCAACTAGAAGATCTTGATTTTGCTGATGACATAACTCTTATCAGTAATAATGTGAATTCCATGCAAGAAAAAACAGATAGCCTGTCTTCACTGGCTAGCAAAATAGGACTTGAAATTAACAAGGACAAAACAAAAATAATAAAAATTCCCATCAATCAAAATGGAAAAATACACATAGAAGGGACAGATATTGAAGAAGTCAATCAATTTACATACCTTGGCAGCTACATAGACCAGGATGGTGACACTAGAAAGGAAGTTAGGATCAGAATTGCAAAAGCAGCATCAATCTTCAAGAATCTTTAGAACATATGGAATTCAAAAGTTATAAGCACAAAAACCAAGTTAAGACTATTCAGTTCAAATGTAATATCCACCCTCATTTATGCATGCGAAAGCTGGAAAACAACTAAAGAAATAGAAAAGAAATTAGACTCTTTTGAAAACAAATGCCTAAGGAAAATACTCGGCATCAAGTGGAATGAATTCAATGCAGAGATAAGACAGATGACTGAACAACAACCAGTCTCACGGGTGATCAGGAAAAGGAGATGGACATATGTTGGTCACTTGATGAGAAGAAATGATCAGAGAATCCCAAAACAAGCTATCAAGTGGAACACAACAGGCCGAAGAAAAAGGGGCAGACCACGTGAAACTCTGAAGAGGACATTATTAAGAGAGGCCAAGTTAACAGGCATAAAATCCTTTGATGAGGTTGAAAGACTCGCCGAAGACAGGAAAAATTGGCGAACTACTTTGCGAGCCCTATGTGACGTTTAACGGCACGGGAAGGATATAAGATATAAGATAAGATTGTTATATTGTGTGCTAGAGAGAATATAAATGCTAATTTTAGATTGTGTGATAGAGAGAATATGAATGATATTGTTAGACCGTGTGCTAGAGAGAATATAAACTAGACTGTGTGATAGAGAGAATACAAACTAATATTAGATTGTGTGATAGAGAGAATATAAACTACTATTAGATTGTGTGATAGAGAGAATATAAATGCTACTATTAGATTGTGTGATAGAAAATAAATGTAATTGTTAGATCTGTCATAGGTAGAATAAGACACATGAATAGAATACGGAAAGATAAATGTAGTGCATATCTGTCAAAGAGAAATAACAATGACGAGATAATAAGAAATGACAAGACCTTGTTAAATTGTTCGAAAATGTGACACTACAAAAAGTTTGAAAATTTTTGATGGTGATATTTTTTTTTACATATTAACAAATATAAGAAGCCTGAAGTGTGAATATAAGTACAAGAATAGGGCGTGTTCCATGAACAGAAAAGAAAATCAAGGCCCTGGAAATGTGGATATACAGAAGAATAGGGCGTATTCCATGAACAGAAAAGAAAACGAACAACGAGGTGCTAAACCAACTAGAAGTGAAAAGAGAAATATTGAAAATCATAGAAACAAGAAAGCTAAGATACTTTGGGCATGTCAAGAGCCACAATACTATATTGAAGACCTTTCTTAAAGGCAATATCGAAAGAAAAAGAACAAGAGGATGACAGCGACATAGATAGATGGACACTATCAAGAGATGGACAGAAAACGGTTTTGCTGAGTCCTCTAAAAACAGAGCAGATTGAAGATTCATTGCAGCTGCCTACCTTCCATGGGGAGACGGCACAAGATGATGATGAAATAAAAGACAAATAAGTGCAAGAGAAAGTAAGATGGCACAAGATGACGATGAAATAAAAGACAAATCAGTGCAGGAAAAATTAAGCCGGCACAAGATCACCATGATAGTAAGACAGGCAAGATGAAGATGAAATAAAAGATAAATCGCTTCAGAAGAGAGTAGTATTTGTGATTTTCACAAAGTGAGAGAAGTGAGAGAAAGTAAGATTTGTTGTGATTTTCACAAGATTAGGGAATTGAGAGAAAGTAAGATTTGTTGAGATTTTCACAAGATTAGGAAATTGAGAGAAAGTAAGATTTGTTGAGATTTTCACAAGATTAGGGAATTGAAAGAAAGTAAGATTTGTTGAGATTTTCACAAGAGTAGGGAATTGAGAGAACGTCAGATTTGTTGAGATTTTCACAAGAGTAGGGAATTGAAAGAAAGTAAGATTTGTTGAGATTTTCACAAGAGTAGGGAATTGAAAGAAAGTAAGATTTGTTGAGATTTTCACAAGATTAGGGAATTGAGAGAACGTCAGATTTGTTGAGATTTTCACAAGATTAGGGAATTGAAAGAAAGTAAGATTTATTGAGATTTTCACAAGAGTAGGGAATTGAAAGAAAGTAAGATTTGTTGAGATTTTCACAAGATTAGGGAATTGAGAGAACGTCAGATTTGTTGAGATTTTCGCAAGATTAGGGAATTGAAAGAAAGTAAGATTTTTTAAAGATTTTCACAAAGTGAGGGAAGTGAGAGAAAGTAAGTGTATGTGTGCCTTAGAGGAAATTTCTTGTATGTGTGCGTGTGTTTGTGTCAGACAGACAAACAGACAGACAGACACAGAAAGATTTGAATTAAGCAGTTCTTTTATTAGTTAGTTCAAATGTGGTTTGTGCGTGTGTGTGTGTAGTTATGAATGTGTCTTTTTTGTATGTGTTTTTCCTGTGTACTTTATTAATGTTTGTGTTTCCTCCTGTGTACTTTATTAATGTTTGTGTTTCCTCCTGTGTACTTTATTAATGTTTGTGTTTCCTCCTGTGTACTTTATTAATGTTTGTGTTTCCTCCTGTGTACTTTATTAATGTTTGTGTTTCCTCCTGTGTGTTTTATTAATGTTTGTGTTTCCTCCTGTGTACTTTATTAGTGTTTGTGTTTCCTCCTGTGTACTTTATTAGTGTTTGTGTTTCCTCCTGTGTACTTTGTTAGTGTTTGTGTTTCCTCCTGTGTACTTTGTTAGTGTTTGTATTTCCTCCTGTGTACTTTGTTAGTGTTTGTGTTTCCTCCTGTGTACTTTGTTAGTGTTTGTGTTTCCTCCTGTGTACTTTGTTAGTGTTTGTGTTTCCTCCTGTGTACATTATTAGTGTTTGTATTTCCTCCTGTGTACATTATTAGTGTTTGTGTTTCCTCCTGTGTACATTATTAGTGTTTGTGTTTCCTCCTGTGTGTTTTATTCTCCCAGCTGAAGGTTTATATTTGTTCTTTTCCTTTTCTTGAAGACTTCCTACAGTTTCACGTGTTGTGTCGATGTTATCGTTAATGTTATATCACATTAGAGTTGTTTTGCTACAAGTGGGATTTTATGTTACTGTTGAGTTGTGAAGTTACTGTTGAAATGTGATTTTACAGTTGAGATGTGATGTGGCATTTGAAATTGTATGTCAAAGTTTAGATGTGAGTAGTAGTTGAGATACTGATATGTGACGTGATAATTGAAATGTGATGTAGTAGTTGAGATAGTGAGATGTGACGTGATAGTTGAGATGTGATGTAGTAGCTGAGATACTGAGATGTGATGCAATAGTTGAGATGTGATGTAGTAGTTGAGATACTGAGATGTGACGCGATAGTTGAGATGTGATGTAGTAGCTGAGATACTGAGATGTGACGTGATAGTTTACATGTGATTTTTTACTTGTAACGTTATAATTGAGATGCGATGTGGCAGTTGAGATTTTGTGTGACATTTTCAATGTTATATGACAATTGGGATTTTATGTGAATGTACACATATTGCGATACTAAGTGAATATACTGTGAACTGCCTTTCGAAGCCCAGAATAGTGTACGGATCCTGTACGTAGAAATGCAGTTCACATCATGCGGGGGTGGAAGACCTATATAAAGGAAGAACGCGCGAGAAAGGACACACTGAGCATAGCCAGTTGGCAAATGGCGGAGCAAGTTCGATCTCGTCTGTGTTGTTTGGTATGGAAACACTTAGCCCCAACCGCCCTAAATATTGTGTTATATATGTGATTCATGAAAATTAATGTTCTCTGAATGGCACGGGGGATGCCATTATGGTGTTCATTTCATGTGAACTTCATGAAGCTGAGCGAAGAGCAGTAAACCAGAGGATATGGCAGGGAGCTAATTTCGTCTCGTCTAGTAAGCCCTGGCGACCTCGCAGTGTTTGATTCAAATGTACTGTGGATTATATGATGTGTCGTGAAATCATACTGTGGTGTTGGATTATCGTTAATGTCGTCGTACTTAAAGATTTCGCTGATTCTGTTGAGTCTTGTGATGTGGGATGGGCACACATCAAGTCCATCATGTTTCATTTGCATGGATTATACAATGTCAAGATATCAGGAGATACTAACTTGGCAGCAGGCAGTTCATCATCAATGATGTGCATAGCAAATGGTGATTCTTGGAGATGGGAGGAGAGATAGGGTAAGAATTCAGTGCGTTAGCACAAATGGAGATTATGTGAGAATTTAGTGCATTAGCGCGTGACATGTGTAGTATTTCAGTGCATTAGCACATGGAGATCTGTGTAGTATTAGAAGGTGAGGTTCGTGGCAGCAGCGGGTGAAATGTGCTACCAGTGCATCGGCACAATATTGAGAAAAATAAAATGTATAATTGCTTAGTATGGCCAGAGGAGTCCAGGCAAATGTGGTCCACTAATTTAGTTGATACTTAGTTAACTATAATACATTGTATTTATATCATGCCTTGTTATTATCATGATGATACACGTTGATGTCCTTTGTTGTAGTGTATGTGGTGGCGTCACCTTGATATATGTAAAGAGTGTTAATAAATGGATGTAAATTGATTTGCTGACTTGGTAATATGTATTTCATGTTGATGTGATGTATGAACTTGTATAAAATGCTGAATTAACTGGCTTACAGTATCCTTGGAGGGGAGAATCTGGGTGGGCGGTCATGGGAGTCGCGAGATCTTGGCCACGCAGTACGGTAGTACATGCCAAGGGAATGCCTGAAACAGCTGGGTTGATCTATTTTTTCCAAATCTATCCATAAAATGTAGATTAAGCGCCGGCTAAGTTTACAATACAACGATGTTGTCTGTATGCCAGGATGAAAGTAGATATGTGTCTAATAGCATAAATGAACCATAAGAGAGTAACATTTATTTTACAATGTAAACATTATGTCACAGTAATGATGTTGTGTTATAGTGTTTATGTTAAGTTATAGTGTTGATGTTGTGTCGCAGTGTTGATGTTATATTATGATACTGATGTTATGTTGTAGTGTTGATGTTATATCACAGTGTTGATGTTACGGTATAGTGTTGATGCTGTTTTATAGTGTTGATGCTATGTCATAGTGTTGATGTTATGTTACAGTGTTGATGTTATGCCACAGTATTGATGCTATAATGTTGATGTTATGTTATAATGTTGATGTTATGTAACAGTGCTGATTTTATGTCACTTTGTTGATGTTTTGTCAGTGTTATTTTTATGTGTTAGTGCTGATGTTATGTTACAGTGTTAATTTTATATCACAGTGTTGATGTTACATTACAGTGTTAATTTTATGTTATGGTGTTATCGACATACTTAGATATGAACAGCTTTATTCATTATTGAGAACACAATTAAAATGTTTTGGTGTATGCTTTATTTATACAAAAACATACAGCACGAAGAAGAAGAAAAATACGAGAGCAACTATATTTACATGAATAATTTATAACGTATAAGAAAGTTTGTTTAAAAGGCAAAAAAGTAGATACTTTCCTTGACTAGTATCTAACGCAGACCCTTGCAAGTTATGAAACCAGTTACCATTTTAAAAAGAAACAAACTTTCTTATACGTTATAAACTATTCATGTAAATTTAATTTCTCTCATATTTTTCTTATCCTTCGTGCTGTATGTTTTAGAACAAATAGAGATTAAACCAAAATATTTTAATTAATTGTGTTCTCGAGAGAGGAGATCAGCAGCTGAACTGATGGCCTGCACGAATGATCGCATACTATGGAAAAAATATAATAGCTAACACTAGTTGGCGTGGCGCACGATGATGATGAAAGCTGTTCTCATATATATATACATATATATATATATATATATATATATATATATATATATGCCTAAGTATTTCGTATCGCAGGTTTACTTTGTATCTATTAATGTATTTAGTTTTATACGAGTATTCTTATACCAAAGAGCTGTTTGTGTGTTGTGTTTTATATTCTTATGCCCAAAAGCTGTTTATGTAATTTATATCCTTTTACCTCAAAGCTGTTGGTACATTTAGTTTTATATTCTTATATCCAAAAGTTGTTTGTATGTTTAGTTTTATATTCTTATACCCAAAAAAGCTGTTTGTGTGTAACAATGATAATAGTCACAGTGGTACAAATTAAGTTTATTACAGTGTGTTTGTGACGGAGCGCGTATTTTTCTGAAGAAGGCAACGTCCCTCATGTTGACGTCATGGTCTGAGAGTTGCTCTTGCCATGGATCGAAAGTTTGAAGGTCAGATCCGTCTTCGTCGGAGCCCTCTGGCAAATCTCGGAAACGCATGTGCTTGAACAAAAGTCGAGCAATTCCTACATAAAATAAACCAAGAGAAAAAAGTTCATTATGAAACTTTTTTAAGTACAAATGTGTAACATACATGAAAACAAACATATTCCCATGCAACATACAGGAAAACAAACATGTTCCCATGCAAACACTGTACTAGAAAGTATTCTATCCCATAAATATGTCCTCTACAGGTTTGTGGTTAGTGCGCAAAACTTTGTTTGTGAGCAGATGTGGTTCATAACGTCAATTCACAAATAATAAATTTAAAGAAAATTTACAGAAACAATATCAAATCCAAAGAAATCAGGAAAGCACATTCATGTAGCGCTATCATGTTTTAGTTCAGTGGTACCATAACACAAAGTAAAATCGGTATACATACATACATACATACATACATACATACATACATACATACATACATACATACATAAGGAACCTAGGTAAAGCTGGGGCGACCATCCCCAACCCAGCGCGTCACAGGTGGCGGATGGTGAAAGTCCTCCAGATATGGAGGATCCCTGTGAATAAGGATTTATCCAAATAAGCAGGCGCGGACCAACTGGCGGTAGTCTCAGAGATAAAGGTGGGGTAGTAGGTGGCTCTACTACTCCTATAAAGTGCCTCAGGTGCTCAGTGAAAGGAATAACAGGCGGGTAAGAGGCGCCTTAAAATCTCTCGCTCCCGCTGCCTGGCGGGTAGGAGAGGGAGTCCAAAGGCTAACGGAGAGTCCGTACACAAACCGACAGGAGACAAAGGGAAACCACTGTTGTAGCTCACAAGAACAATTATGGTTATTCAGAGTAATAGATTTGTCATGAACGACGTTAATGGATGTTCCTCTGGAACAGCCTCGTCTGGTAGGGCAGCTCACGAGCCACAGGTGAGGCCAGATCGTCATCAAACTACTGGTGGCAAAACTAACAAGTTCAAAATAGCAACATGGAATGTTAGAAGTTTATTCCAGGCTGAAAAATTAGAAAATGTAAAGAGGGAAGGGATGAAGATCAACATATTAGGAATGAGTGAAATTAGATGGACGGGTGCAGGGAATATAAACTCTGATAAATATACAATAATATATTCAGGAAGTGAGAAACATGAACGAGGAGTAGTAATAATATTTGACGAAGAAACAGCAAGGACAACTGTAGGATATTTGAACATCTCGGACCGAGTCCTGCTAGCCTAACTGAAAGGACAACCAATAAACATAAATATTATACAACTGTACGCTCCAACATCTGAAAGTTCTGAAGAAGATGTACAGCTATTTTATTACTTACATAGTGACAGCCCTAAAACACAAAAAGTCACATGAAATTACTATAGTTGTGTGAGATTTTAATGCCAAAGTTGGTAAAGGAAGAACTTCAGACATTGTTAGTGACTATGGATTGGGGAAGAGGAATGACAGAGGTAGTAAATTAATTGAATGGGCAAGAATACATAGCATGGTTGTTGGAAACACCTGGTTTAAAGAACATCCCCGAAGACTGGCAACGTGGTGCAGCCTAGACAAAAAGACTTTTAACCAGATAGACTACGTGTTAATCAACAAACGATTCCGCAATGCATTATTGACAACAAAAACCATGCCAGGAGCCGACTACAATAGTGACCATGGCCCACTACGTGGAAAAATTAGAATAAAGCTAAAGAAAGCATGAAGAAAAATGAGAAACATCAAACTGAATACAGAACTCCTTAAAATGGCCAAGAACTGCGAGAACAATACAAAGTTATTATAACAAATAGATACAATGCAATAGCAAAGATAAATAGTAAAGATGAACAATGTTAAAAGATTCTATTCACCAAACTGTTAAGGAGATAATACTACCGAAAAAAGAAGCCCCTAAAAATAAATGATTGACAGATGACATCTTAGGACTGATGGACAGGAGGAGGAGGAGGAGTAAAAATAACCAAGAAAAATATAGCAAGATAAATAAAGAAAGAAGACGCAAATGCAGAAAAGCAAAAGAAGTGTGGTTAAATGAGCAGTGCAGACAGATGGAGGACTCTCATAAAAAAGACACCAAAAACATGAACAAACGAATTAATGAACTCGCAGGCAGGAAAACAAAATATACCACAGGATGCCTGAAATCAAAATAAGGTAAAATGTTAATGGGAAAAGAAGACATTGTGGATAGGTGGACAGAGTATATCGGTGAGCTATATGGAGGAGAAAGACCAGAATTAGCACTAGATACTGAAAAATGTGAGGGACCACCAATACTTGAAGATGAAATCATAGATGCCATCAAATACATGAACAAATGAAAAGCAACTGGGCTGAAAATATAACAATAGAAGAAATAGAGGCGCTAGAGGAGATATGAATAAAAATAATAACCAAGTTACTGAATGACATTTACAACAAAGGTTATATTCCTAAAGACCTGATGAAATCCACGTTTATAGCACTACCAAAGAAATCAGGAGTAAAGGAATGTGATGACCACCGGACTATCAGCCTCTCATGTCACATAACGAAGCTACTTCTGAGAATCATTATGAGAAGAACAAGGAAAAAGATAAAAATGGAAATAGCAGATGAACAGTTTGGTTTTCTTGAGAGAAAGGGAACACCCAATGCCATTTATGCTTTACGAACACTAACAGAAAGAGTTTTAGAAGTACAGAAAGATCTCTACTTATGTTTCATTGATTACACCAAGGCATTCGACACGGTGAAACAATGAAATTATTAAAATACTTGAAGACATCAATATAGACGGCAAAGACCTGAGGATTGTAAAACATCTATACTGGCAGCAAGAAGCAGCAGTTCGAGTTGAAAATCTTATCTTATATCTTATATCCTTCCCGTGCCGTTAAACACCACATAGGGCTCGCAAGGTAGTTCGCCAATTTTTCCTGTCTTCGGCGAGTCTTTCAACCCCATCAAGGGATTTTATGCCTGTTAATTTGGCCTCTCTTAACAATGTCCTCTCCAGAGTTTCACGCGGTCTGCCTCTTTTTCTTTGGTCTGTTGTGTTCCACTTGATAGCTTGTTTTGGGATTCTCTGATCGTTTCTTCTCATCAGGTGATCAACATATGTCCTTTTCCTTTTCCTGATCACCCATGAGACTGGTTGTTGTTCAGTCATCTGTCTTATCTTTGCATTGTTCTTGAATTCGTTCCACTTGATGCCGAGTATTTTCCTTAGGCATTTGTTTTCAAAAGAGTCTAATTTCTTGTCTATTTCTTTAGTTGTTTTCCAGCTTTCGCATGCATAAATGAGGGTGGATATTACATTTGAATTGAGTAGTCTTAACTTGGTTTTTGTGCTTATAAATTTTGAATTCCATATGTTCTAAAAATTTTTGAAGATTGATGCTGCTTTTGCAATTCTAATTCTAACTTCCTTTCTGGTGTCACCATCCTGATCTATGTAGCTGCCAAGGTATGTAAATTGATTGACTTCTTCAATAAGAGTCCCTTCTACGTGTATATTTCCATTTTGATTAAAAGGAATTTTCATTATTTTTGTTTTGTTCTTGTTAATTTCAAGTCCTATTTTGCTAGCCAGTGAAGACAGGCTGTTTGTTTTTTCTTGTATGGAATTCACATTGTTACTGATAAGAGTTATGTCATCAGCAAAATCAAGATCTTCTAGATGGGTCCCATGTACCCAGTCAATACCTGTGGGGTTACCTGTGCAGCATTTTTTCATTATGAAGTCTATTTTAATTCCAAAAGTTGAAAATAGAACAGGAAAATATCAACCTATAAAACAAGGGGTGCGACAGGGATTTGTACTGTCTCCAGACCTTTCTTCTCTGTACAACGAGAATATTCTAAGAACGATCATCACAGAACCAGGCATAAAAATTGGAGGATACAATATTAACAGCCTTCGGAATGCTGGCGACACAGTACTGATAGCTGAGAACCAACAACACCTGCAAAATCTCTTTGATAAATTCGCAAAAGAAAGTGAACAGAAAGGCCTACTATGAACATAAAAAAAAGACAGAGACTATGGTTATATCTAAGAAACAGAATCCACCAACATGCAGTATACAATTAAACGGAACTATTCTAAAGCAGGTGCAGAAATTCAAATACCTTGGAGCAGTAATAACTTCAAATGGGAAATGCACAATAGAAATTAGGAACAGAATAGGCCAAGCAAAGACTGCATTTCAGAGAATGAGAAACATATTATGGGACACATCCGTATCAATGAATGTTAGATAACGAGTCCTAAAATCCTATATTACACCTATCTTGTTATATGGAAGTGGATCATGGACAATAGGCAAGTCTGCACAAAAATCATTGGAAGCAGCAGAAATGTGGTTTATTAGAAGAATGTTGCTAATCCCCTGGACAGCAAAAATAACTAATGAAGAATATATGAGAAGAGCTGGAGAGACCCAAAAAAAATCGTGTCAAAAAGATGAGAGAGAGAGAGAGAGAGAGAGAGAGGGAGAGAGAGAGACAATATACTTTCATAGAATATACAATGAAAAGTGAAAAAATACATGGAAGAAGATCAAGAGGAAGACCAAGAGAAATGATACTGGACAGTCTGACGGGATGGTGTGAGAGGAGATCACCAACTGAGCTGATGGCCTGCATGAAGGATCGTGTACTCTGGATAAGCATAATAGCCAACGCCAGTCGGCACGGCACCTGATTATGATGATGATAATGTTATTAAAGTACAGGAGTCTAATATTATATGCACGATAATACTATTAAACTGTAAAAGTCTAATATTATATGCACGTTAATGCTATTAGACTGTAATAATCTAATATTATATGCACGTTAATGCTAATAAACTGCAAGAGTCTGTTATTACATGCACGTTAACACTATTAAACTGTAATAATCTAATATTATATGCACGTTAATGCTATTAGACTGTAAGAATCTAATATTATATGTACGTTAATGCTATTAAACTGTAAGAATCTAATATTATATGCAGGTTAATGCTATTAAACTGTAAGAATCTAATAATATATGTACGTTAATGCTATTAAACTGTAAGAGACTACAATTGTTTTGATGACAACGAAACGATGATATGAGGATACTAAAGATGAAAACCATAACTAAAGCTGTTATGATAGCATAGATAAAAGAGATAACGACTGCGATAAACTGGCTCTGATAATAAAGCTAGATAGAGGTGTATTTTTCACTTTTAAAAAGCAACAGAGGGAGTGAGAAAAGTGAGAAAAGTGAGAAAAGTGAGAAAAGATAGAAATAGTAGAAAGTATGAAAGTAAGATGAGAATATGTAAAAGAAAACATACAATATGCAATATTTCGGCGTCAGTCTTTTTCAAGGATTACATACATGAAAAATACACATAAATAAAAAGAAGAAAAATGAAAATGTAAAACATAGATTTGTGGCATCCCTACTAGTACAAAATACAACAATGCACCGTAAGTACGAGGCATGGAGACCACACATGAAAACAACTTTAACCAATCTGATGTCAGCGGAGGTGAAAGGGAGAGAATGATATGGGGGTGGGGTAAAGGGGGGGGGCAGGAAAGAGACCAGGAGGCAGTAAATACCTTATAGCTACTAGAGAAGAAGGTGCGATGGGGTGTTGTGGGGGCGGGGGGGGGCTTGTAGATAACGTAAAAACTGAAGAATTTCAGTGCTCGAGGCCAAGACAAGAAAGTAGAGAATAAACAGCAGAAAATAAGTGGAAATCTAAAGAAGTTTAAAGGAAGCTGAATATATTGTCAATTCCAGCTCGGTGGAGACAGCCAGGCTGGAAAATAAGGCTGTTCTAGAGCCTTCCGAGATCGTACGGCAGAGGAATAGAAGCGGATTGCACCGGCAGAGATATCCCGTTTTCCTTGATGATTTCTTTCCCAGAAGTGTTTTGCTACAAGTATCCATGCCCTCTTGGAAATGTCGTTAGGATGGTGACGAAAACGATCTCCTAAGCGTAAACCGGTCTCCCCCTATATACTTCATATCGCAACGTTTGCACATAATGACATAAATGACAATGCATGAAGCCCAGGTGAAGCCCTCCGGAACTGATAACGAAGACTTAGGGGAGGAAATCTGGCTAGCCTAAGCAACAAACGGGCAAATGTTACATCTACTACGTCCGCAACGTCTGATAACATAAAAAGTGTCCTTTGTCTTAAGTCGACTTCTAACTAATAGGTTCTTTTCCTGTCTGTAGGCCACTAAAGGGGCCTCCCCAAAGAGTTCACGTGTGTCTCGCTCGATCTGGAGTAGATGGAGATGGCCAGACAGTATGTTCTTAACTGCCAAACTATGAGATTGGTGCGTGAGTACCAGTTTAACTCTATACGAGCTACAGGGCGGTCTTGGAATGAAGGCTAGTTGTTGCGAGATATGGCTGATCGGTTCCAAGACGAAGTAAGAACATATTCTTGATAACCGTGTTAGCGGAAGAAATCTAACATTCTGTGAGCTTGATCGTGGAGATCAGCATCCTCAGTACACAAACGTCGCAACCTCAGAAGCTGGAAAAAAGGAATAGAGTCCTTACACGATCTGGGATGGGAGGAAGAGTACAAGAGATAGCTGTGAGAGTCTGTAGGTTTATAGTGGACAGAAGTGGTAAGTTTGGAAGGACCTATACTGACGGCAATGTCGAGAAAGTTGGCAGAAGTTACAGAGACATGGGAGATGAAAGAAATAACATGATTGTATTTCTTAAGAAAACTGACGAAAATGTCAATGTCTCCTCAGGAATTGAAGTGACCCCGATGCCATCATCTATATAGCATATATATAGAAGGCTAGAAAAGGACCTCTGTAGGATTCCAGAACTTTGTATTCGAAATGGCCCGTGAACATGCGTAGCTGGGGTCTATTTTGGTGCCCATGGCCACATCACTACTCTGGTCGAAGTACAGGCCATTGAATTCAAACGAGTTGAGTTTGAGGACAAATCGTATAAGATGCAGAATACAGACCTGGCAACAGAGGGATGGTGTCTTTTATTAAAAAAGATTTTGACGGCCTGAAGTCCCTGATCATGCAGGATGGATGTGTACAAGGACACTACATCAAGAGTGAAGATGTGGTAGGTGTGACCAGGCAGGAGTATAAGGATCTCAAAAGCAGTGAGAGCATGATTCGTGTTCTTCAGATAAGTAGGCAGATTAGTGACAAGAGGTTGAAAGATACTATCCAGAAAGTCAGAGATTTGTTCTGTAGGGCAGGAACAAGCTGAAACTATGGGCCTTCCTGGGTTCCCTGGTTTGTGTATTTTGGGAAATAGATAAAAGAATGGTTTCAATAAGCTAATTTTGATAGCATAGGCGTGAGCAATAAAAACATAAATTATCTGCATTAAAATAAAGAGAACACCAGAAACAGAACATAATAGAAATAGAACACTCATCAGCTGGTAAAAGTTCTTTATAAATTAACAGTATTTTCTTGTACACGTGTTTACAATCACAGTACATCTCAATGAATTTTTTATGAAATTCTATCATGTTTTTTTCTGGTAGTAATCTGTGGCAAGCTTTCTCCCAAGTTCGCAAACATAATACAGAGTGGGAAGACGTAGTGAAACTTGTGATAGCCAGTCTGTTAGTTTTAGGTTTACTAGCGTCAGAACTCTTAGCCTGTGATGTTTCTGTCAATATTTTTGTCACAGTCTGCTGTCTTTCACTTTCAAGTGTGTGTGTGTGTGTGTGTGTGTGTGTATGAGAGCACGCGTTATCACTATCTCCTAGTCAGCACTTCCCCATTCCTCATAACCAGCAACGCTACATGACCTGCAACTCACGAACAAGATGTATGCAAATACTGAACAAAAATTATCGATTTCCAGCGTGACCTAAGTTTGCCTCTAATCACAAAAAGAACTGAATAAGTTATTTCCCAAGTAACTTAACATTTTTATACATATTACGAAATACTCATTTGAAATGCACAACCTGCAAACCTGTCCAACCCACTCACACAGCCGAGCAGAGATCTGGCCCGGGGGAGAGGAACTGAAAGAAAAGCTACGGGACTCACGCTCAGGACTGGAGAAGATGATGGACATTATCAGGGCAACAGGGCTGCAGATTAAACATAACCAATTTTCCTCGAACGCTGAAGAAGAAGAAGAAGAAGAAGAAGACTCAATTGAAGTATAATATTTCAATGAACAACAGTAGGTGTAGTTGTTGCTTTTTTTAAAGCTTAAATAGTAGGATTTCTCAAAAGTTATATACCAATTAAAAAAAAAAAGAAAGGCAAAACTACTGTAGTCGTAGTGGACACCAAATTTCACACCTGTATCAACATTTTATTTTACGGAATTAATGTTTCAGTCTTGGCATGAAGAAACTTAAGACTTTAACAATGAAATGGTGTTCATTAAAATTGGGTTTGGACTTTTATTCTTTGCGACTGAGGCCTCCGTTTCAGTAAGGTGTATGGCCTCCTCTTGCCTGTATAAGAGAGTGACATCTCCTTGACACGGATCCGATAAACCGTTGGATCTGTTGTTGTCGTGGGATGGCGGCCCACTCTTCCCGCAGTGCAAGAGACAAATGTCGAAGACTTGTCTGTTGAGTTCATCCCATAAATGTTCTGTTGGACTCATGTCTGATGACATGGATGGCCACGGAATTGTCTGGACGTTTCTCAGCGAGGAACGAATATATATACATATAAAATGTATTCTTTTGCACGTCCCTTGCGGAACTTTGCCTTCCTAACAGCACTCCTATAGGCCTCTCGGTTGTAAGCAAGATACCTTTCTACTGATGCATCCATTTGCAGATCATCAACGATGTCTTGCAGCCATCTTCACCTTGGTCTTCCTCTCTTTCTTTTTCCCATTACGTACCCTTCCAAGACGCTCTTCTCTAGATTATCATGACGTGTTCAAAATATGTAAGTTTTCTTTGTTTAATCCTCTTTACTACCCAGCCTTCTTCAATATTAAGTTCTTGTAGTAAGAATATATTTTTTATGTCCATGATATTTGAAGAGCTCTTCTGTAGCATTTACATTCAAAGGCATGTATATGTTTCTCAGCTGTGTTGTTAACTGTCCAGGTCTCAAGGGCATATGTTGTAATGGGAAAGATGCATGCCTTTAAAAATCTTATTTTTGTTGTTCTCTTAACTATGGGATATAAGCAATATTGGTACTCATGAAACAATTAGTAGAGTGAGTACCCTTGTTTGAAAAGTATTTTAGTTGAGAGCGTATGCAGTGGTTTTGAGATAAGCGTGCAGAATGAGTGGGTAGGGATAGTATAAATACCACTCACCATTAGTCAACGGGGAGCCTTACTTGTTTTGATGCAGATGGAGCCTTACTTGCTTTGATGCAGATGGAGCCTTACTTGCTTTGATGCAGATGGAGCCTTACGATGTGTTACAGAGAGAGAGAGAGAGAGAGAGAGAGAGAGAGAGAGCGAGTCTCGGTTAGTAGAGTTTTCAGTGAAAGCAGTTTTTGGTAGAGGCAAGCAAGTTAGGTTAAGATGTAGGATTTGGTCTTTGAGATAGCTGAAGTTGTTCGGTTGGAAACATTGTAAGTATGGTTTTTATTGTATAAGTACATTGTAAGGGTTTCTCTCATATGGCGTAGAGTGTACTCACGCCCGGAATTGTCATTGTAAACGTCTTTCCAGTCTGACGGGCTATGTTTCCATCCTCATAATTTCATTCTTCATTTTTCCCATCAATAAACTTGTGTAGTATGAATATAAAAACTACACCACTGGCTTTGTTGAAACTCTCACTGTTTGACGAGTTTTGTTATGTTGGGAGACTGCCAAGTTCAGTTCAGTTGTTGTATCAGTTTTATTCTGTGAAGTGAAAGCCTGGGACTCGTGTTGTATTTTCTTAGTGTGTAACAGAGAAAATTAGGTTGTACTATATCACCAACAACAACAAGAAGTAATTTCTAAGATGAAAGTAAAATTGTACTCCACAAGAAGACTTATCACCCAGTGGAATATGTATTCAGCATTATACTATTTTATATTCCTCTCCAAGGTTTCCTTAGTTGTTTTACTTTCAGAAGAGCGATAGATGCCCCCCCCCCTCCTTTAATTTCCTTCATTGAATCTCCATTATTAGTTAGTAGTGATCCAAGATATTCAAAACTCTCCACTTCTTCCAATTTTTCTTCATTCATACATATTTCAGCTGACTTATTCGTTTTGTCAGTTACCATCAATTTAGTTTTCTTTGCATTAAGATAGAGGTTTTGCTCTTCGTTGTTCTTACGGACTGACATAATTAGTTTTTCGTTTTTTTTGTGTTGTGGACAGTAATACTGTGTCATCAGCGTATCCAGTCTCTGATATTTCATAGCCTCCAATTGTTATGGCATCGTAATATTCTTTTTCTACATCTTCTCTAACATTCCTCATTATATTTTCGATATACAAGTCAAATAAGTAAGACAACAATATGCAAACTTGACGGACCCCTTGTTTTATGTCAAACCAAATTGATGTTTCACCATTTATTCTTACTGCTGCTTGTTGGTCCAGATACAGTGCTGATGTTAATTGTATCAAATGTGTTTGAAATCCCATTTTTTCCCATTATTTCCCGAAGTTTCTGGTGTTGTACACAATTACATGCCTTTGAGTAGTCTATAAAAGATAAATATAGATTCACATTAAACTCTCTGCATTTCTATATTATTAATCTTACATTGAATTTACGATCCCTTTTTCTATTCCTTGCATAAAAACAGCTTGGACCATATTGACTTCTTCTTCTATTTTCTTATGAAGTCTACCCATTATGATTTTTAACAGAATTTTACTGGCGTGACTAATCAGGACAACAGTTCTGTAGTTTGTGATAATTTTAGGTTACCCTTTTTTGTCAGTGGTATGAATACAGTTCTTTTCCATTCTTTTGGCCAAATACCTGAATACCATATCTTTTTACATAGTGCATGATAGATTGTTGCACATTCCTTTCTTCCTGCTTTAATAAATTCAGCTGTTATCTCATCACATCCTGGTGATTTGCCATTTTTCAGATTCTTTATTGCCCATAAAACGTCTTCTATTGTCGGTTCGTTATCTTTCTCCTCCAATAATAATTCACACTGCTGATTTCTACTTTCACAGTCAGTTGTTTCATATATTTCTCAGCAATATTCCTTCCCTCTTTCTAGAATTTTTTTCTGTTTCTGTCAAGGTATTCCCCATCTCATCACAAATTACATTTAGCTTAGGTGTGACATTTCTCGTCAATGTCTTCATTTCTTTAAACATTTCACTATCTCTTCCACACTTCTGATATCCTTCTATTCTTTCACAACAATCTTGTATGTATTGTTTTTTTGTCGTTTCTTATGTTTCTTCGTACTTCTTTTGTTAAAGTTTTATATTCCTGTTTGCTGTTGTTTGTTACTTTCCATTGCGTCTTCGTTTCTCTACGTTGTTTTATAAGTTCTAGTGTGTCTGTTGTAATCCATTCTTTTGTGGTTTATTCACTGGAACCATGTCTTTAGCTGTTGTTATTAAGATATCTCTGGTCTGCGTAGCCAATTCATCTGATGTCATCTCCTCTTGTACAGCCATTAGGATTTCGAAACAATTCTTCCTTTCTATATCATATTGCACTGGTATTTTTGTAAGATCAAAGCGGAGTGGTCTTGTTCCGCTGTTTTTTTTTTATTTTTATCTTCACGTCTGCTATTAATAACTCATGGTCCATGTCACAATCAGCACCTGGTAAAGTTTTTGCTGATGTTATACTTGATCTCTACCTTCTTTGCACTAAAATGTAATCTATGTGATTCTTGGTTTTCCCATCAGGTCATGTCCACGTGTAAAGTCTTCTTGGATGTTGTTTAAAAAGTGTGTTAGCAATCATTAGTTCATTTTCCATGCAAAACGCCATTAGATTGTCACCTGCCTCATTTCTATGTCCTATGCTAAATTTCCCTACAACATATTCCTCGTCTTCTGTTCTTTCTGTACCAATCTTTGCATTAAAATTCCCCATTTCCAATACAATATAATTTTTCCGTACCTGGACTATCGTTGTTTTCAGTGTGTTATAAAAGTTTTCTACTTCCTCTTCATCTGCTGCTGATGTAAGTGCATATATCTGGATGAATGTTACATTTCTAGGATTGCCCTTAAGTCTGATAGTGAGGATTCTATCACTTACTGGATTGTAACCTAGTAATGCTTTTGGTGTTTATTTGTCCAAAAAAGCCACTCCATTCTTTCCTCCTAATTCTCCACCAGAGTATATAAAGATATTATCATTCTCGCTCTTAAAGTGTCCTGATCCTTTCCATCGATGTTTGCAGATTCCCAAAATGTGTATCCACGTTCTTTTCATCTCGTCACTTTATATATATATATATATATATATATATATATATATATATATATATATATATGGATCCCTTCTTTATAAAATTCAGCATCTTGTGCCAGTAGAAAGTGGTCTACAGCATGAATGACGTCATCATCTGAATCAAATTTCTGATCAATGAGCTCCTTTTTGAGTTTGGTAAACAGGTAATAGTCCGAAGGGGCCAAATCTGGGGAATAAGGAGGATGTTGAAGACGCTGGAAGCCGTATTCATGAATGGCAGCCATTGCCACCGCCGACTTGTGAACTGGAGCATTGTCTTGATGAAGGATGACTCCTTTCGTCAATTTCCATCGATTCTTTTCCTTCAGTTTGATCAACAGTTGGTTCACAAGATTAGCGTAATAGACCCCAGTGACCGTTCCGCCTTTCGAAGATAGTCTACCAATAGCACACCTTCTGAATCCCAAAAGATGGAAGCCATCACTTTCCCTACAGACAGAGCCACCTTTGCTTTCTTTGGAGATGGGGATCTATGATGTTTCCACTGCTTTGACTGTTCCTTGGTTTGTGGTTGAAGATGATGAACCCAAGTCTCATCCATAGTCACAAATTGCTGAAGAATCTTTTTCTGAATCTGCAGAAAAATGGCCAAGATTGTCTCTTGACATGTCGAGACGCTGTCATGTGTGATCAGCTCCAAAAAGTTTCAGGTCCCATCGACCAGAGACCTTTGTCATTTGAAGATCATTGTGAATAATGGCATGAATACGTTCCTGGGAGATTACCAACTCAGTAGTAATGTACCACTCAATTAGTCGTCGATCCTCCATTATCATGTCATTGATTCTGCTGGTGGTTTCATCTGTGGTTACCGTTCTTGGTCTTCATGGACGGGAATCATCTTCCAGACTCTCCTTTCCATGTTTGAAATGAGCTGTCCATTTCTTCACTGTGCTGTAAGAAGAGGCACTCTCCCCTAGAATCTCTACCATATCCTCATGGATCTCCTCTGATGATAAACCCTTGATGCAGAGGTAGCGAATGACTGCTCGATGAAAAATTGTATCGGTTTTCTCAATTTCTGCCACCCCTTACCAAATTCAGTAGCCTGTAAAAAAATTGGTTGTAACTAGTTTCTTGAAACTTGGTGTTTTAATTTCACTTTAACCTGATCTACAAATGCACCTAATATAAACTGTGTGTTTGAAGTATTTATAGCTTATGCCGAGAACTTATCAATCACCGCTCCTGTGTGTCAGTGTTTGTGTGTGTATATATATATATGTAGGGTCTGGCATAAAGTATAGCTGGCTTTTTAAAATGGAAAATAAATAAGCGCTATACATGTTTTTGGTTAAAAAAAAGTGAAATGAAACTCAGAAATGTGGGTATTTTTATTATTACTGACATTCATATTTAGGTTTTGAAAATTACGCCATTAAATTTGATACATTCAGCCAGGCGTCTGGAATATTCCTGCATAACACCATTTAACATATTCAAAGGGATATTTTGAATGCAGTGTAGGACTCGATCTTTTAGGTCTGCAATTGACTGTGGTGGACTAGCATACACTATGTTCTTGAGATACCCCCACAAAAAAATAAGTCTGCGACCGATAAATCCGGTGACCTTGCCGGCCAATGAATATCACCAAATCTGGAAATAAGACGATTGGGAAATGGTTGTCGCAGCATGGCCATGGACTGACGGGCTGTGTGGGCAGTTGCTCCATCTTGTTGAAACCATATTAGTCTCTTATTTCTACTGGCCAAGTCTGGAATGAAGTATTCAGTTAGCATCTACACATTAAGACCACTATTAAGAGGATGCCAGGTGCCAAAGCGTTCCTAACAGCTGATCGCCGAGGGCTACTCAGCAATGCGTTGCGGATTTCTTGAATTCGTTCAGGTGTCTGTTGAGTTCTTGGACGACCAGTAGACATGTTATTAAGGCAATTAGCGATTTCCTTAAATTTTTTGACCCACCTCAAAATTGTTTTGTCTTCCTATCGGGAACATTATCACGGGGATGCAACTCAAAATGGCGACGAAACTTTCGTTGTACAGTAATAGACGATTCTCCACTTTTAAAATAAGTTTCAACGGTGAATGCGCGATGTTGTGTTTGCCAAGAAGCCATTGTTAAAAATGACGGTTTGTCTGCTTCATCTCTGACGTCTGTTTTTTCAGACGTATTCAGTTTCTGCGTACTACGTCAGTTGAATCCATCTATGCTTTATGCTGGATCTTCTATATATATACTCATTCTCATTATAAAGGATATATATTTTATCATGAGAATGCGTATATATATATCCTTTATAGACTACTCAAAGGCATTTGATTGTGTACAACACCAGAAACTTTAGGAAATATTGGAAAAAAATGGGATTTCCAACACATTTGATACAATTAACATCACTGCTGTATCTAGACCAATAAGCAGCAGTAAGAATAAATGGTGAAACAACAACTTGGTTTGACATAAAACAAGGGGTCAGTCAGGGGTGGATATTGTCGCCTTACTTATTTAACTTGTATATCGAAAATATAATGAGGAATGTTAGAGAAGATGTAGACAAAGAATATTACGATGCCATAACAATTGGAGGTTATGAAATATCAGAGATTAGATATGTTGATGACACAGTATTACTGTCCATAACACAAAAAGGAATTGAAAAACTAATTATGTCAATCCGTAAGAACAGTGAAGAGCAAAACCTCTATCTTAATGCAAAGAAAACTAAAGTGATGACAACTGACAAAACAAACAAGGCAGATGATAGCGAAGATAGTTTTGGGAAAGGTGATTGTTTTCGTTTCCCAAACTACCGGGCAGGTAACACAGCGGGAGCGGTTACATTTTCTGGTACCAACATATGTAAAATTTCGCTTCAAGTAGCTGTGGACGAGGATGTCCTTAAGGTTTTGCTCACTTCTGTATACCAACAGGGGTGGATCAGAGAAAATGTCGCGAGTGTCGGGGTAGATTTGAATTATTGGCAGATGATGATAAAGAATTTTCTTAACCTACAATGCTCATTTCTGACACACAGCATCGAACAAGCCACATCTTACAGTTACAGCTAAGTGCTCTATTCATTATATATATATATATATATATATATATATATATATATATATATATATATATAGCATTCACGTGAATCTATACTTTTATCTCCTCTCTCTATTTCTTCGTCCTGTATGTTTTTGTATAACTAAGGCTCAGGCCGAAACGTCACAACTTTGTAGTCGTTAAATAATAAAGATGCCCCTATTTTTTTCCTAGTTCATACATTTTGATATCACATCTTTACTGTAGTGCTTCGTTTATAGTTATATACTTATACACTAATTCTTGTATGTTCTAGATCATCCACTTTCCGTATCTCTCTCTTTGAATCTAATGCTCCCTTCCCCCACACCAGAATCACTAGTGATAGTTCCATTGGATCCACTCAATCCCCATGAAGTTTTCGCCAATCTGGTGTGTAATTCCACTTCTAGTGTGTAAGTCCCATTCTGGTTTCTAATTCCAATTCTGGGCCTACGATTTTTTTGTAATGTCCCCACTCTGTCACAAAGGAAGATCTGTTAGACTGTAAGAACCAGAGATGCGTCTCACTCCTTTCAGTAACCAGCAAGATCTTCAGCAGGATCTTACTAAATAGAATTAAAACATCACTAGATAGTAAACTAAGAGAAGAGCAAGCAGGTTTCAGGCAAGGAAGATCCTGTACTGACTATATTGCTACAATGCGAATTATAGTAGAACAGTCAATGGAGTGGAATTCTCCACTGTTAGTTACATTCATTGATTACGAGAAGGCATGTGATAGCTTAGATCGGAGGATGCTATGGAAACTACTGGAACACTGTGGAGTCCTAGCCAAGATAGCAAAACGTATGAAGACCACATGTGAAGGAACAACTTGTAGGACAGTGCATTGGAAATCTCTTACAGAAAGTTGTAATATAGAAAACGGAGGTGTGACAGGTATATTTGCTGTCACCGTTCCTGTTTCGTCTGACAGTGATTAGACTATGTAAGCCACCACACAAGGGAAAAGAAGTGAAATACAACGGACATTGTGGAACCAACACGAAGACTTTGACTTTGCACATGGTGTGACACTTCTAGCACACAGCCACACAAAAATGCAAGAGAAACTTCAGATCCTAAGCAAGAATTCAGCTAAACTGGAACTATATATTAACAGACAAATTAAAAAAGAGAATGAAAAGTAACAGCACAAGTAATAATCTCATTGTAATCGAGGGAGTGGCATTTGAGGAAGTAGAATATAAAAAACTCTCAAGTTTTTGTAATACAAACCCACGTTTACTCCTTGCTGGACGGCTAATACAACATTCATTTCTTGATGGACGGTTAATACAACATTCATAAATTGATCGACCGCCAGTAAAAATGCAACATTCACCTAATGTAGACCAAATATTCATCTCTTGATAGATGGCTGATACATGCAAAATTCATCTTTCGACTTATAATACAACAGAGTGAATAGAGAAAAAGTCATGATACAATCATCGAGAGTACTTGATTTCATCATCATCCAAGAAGATTGTACACCTGGAAAAACTCACACTAGAACATTTAACTCTGGGCAAACTATATTTTATTAACAGAAGATTACAAAACTTCTAACTCTGGTCAAACTATATTTTATTAACAGAAGATTACAATCTTCTCTCTAGCCAAAGCAGCCCCAAAAGTAAATTGTTGACATGGTAATAGCAAAGTTATAGCTAAAAAAGTGAAGAGAATATTACAGAAGCCATAAATTGGTAATAGCATAGTTAAAATTGAAGACAATATGACAGGAGCTATAAATTGGTAATAGCATAGTTAAAATTGAAGACAGTATGACAGGAGCTATAAATTGGTAATAGCATAGTTAAAATTGAAGACAGTATGACAGGAGCTATAAATTGATAATAGCATAGTTAAAATTGAAGACAGTATGAGAGGTGCCATAGACTGGTTAAAAAAAAAAATCCGGTTCCATACAAGAAGATCTTCGGTACATTATCACGTCTGGCCGCATTTACCTTCTCAGGTTTCTATGGTAACCATTTTCAGAGTCTGAGTGAACTCCGGGGCCTTGATGTGTAGCAGAAAAACTTTCACTGCAGGGACTTGAACCCGGCACCACCGGAATGGTAAACCTAGCGCCTTAAGCAGTCAGCCAATCAGGCCGCCATAGATTGATAAGAGCATAGTTAAAAGTGAAGACAATGAAAATAAGATCAGGCAATTAAAAGACTTCGTTGCCAGCCCTATGTGACGTCTAACGGCACGGGAAGGATATAAAGGATTAAAATACTGTAAATTCAGAAACACTGGAGAGAGAGAGACACTGAAAGAAAATAGAATTTCAGTACAGAAGTAAAGAACTTCAGCACAGAAGTAAAGAACTTCAGCACAGAAGTAAACGTGTTATAGCGCATTAGCAGACACAGATATAATATTTGAAGATGTAAATGGGAAACATAAAAGACTGCTACAATGCATCAAGAAATTGACACAATGTACGTTAGAAGCAACAGAGATGTGGTTTTGGAGAAAAATACTACAACTACCTTGGGCCGTCAGGTAAAAAATTAAAGTTCTCAGTGATTAAAGCAAATTAATTAATTAATTAATTAAATTACAAAGAAAAGACAATCAGAATTCGTTGAAAAAAAAGTCATTAGGACCAATGTTCCCTCTAAGGTTTTACGGTCTATGTACAAAATGTTCAGCTCATGTGCACAAAATATTGTGCGTAGTAACGTGTGTATATATATATATATATATGTGTGTGTGTGTGTGTGTGTGTGTGTGTGTGAGCGTGTATGTGTGTGAGTGCTATTTTATTAGGTTAATCACTTCTTCTCTTTTACTTTGAATGTTAATAGTTTAATCTTACACTCTTGTGATATGTTTTTTTCCTAGTGTAATTTGTATACTTGTATTAAATTGAGTGTGCGGGAAGAATGAAAGATGGAGTGATGAAGGGCAGAATGTAAGATGGGCCTGCGTGCCCAATTCTTTACCCTTTAAAAATAAAGATTATTCATTCATTCATTCATTCATTCATTCTTCATTCATTTACAGTAAGAGCGGCATGTGCCGTAAGTGTTCAGCTGGTTTGGCTATCGGCCGGCCTGGGTCAAACTGAACGCTTCACTGGTCAGGGCGCGAGCTGTCCAGCGGGTCAGTGTATTGTGCAGAGAGGTACGGCCGGGGATTGTGATGTTCTGTGCTGGAATGTATTCGTAGAGACTGTTCCTGGTGCGTTCTTGATGTAAGTCTACCCCGTGCCATCCGTAGTTTGTTCCAGTATCGTCGGTTGTCCCACGTGGAGTGTCAACGTATGTGAAGTGCGACTCTATGATTTGTAACTGTGGTAAGTGTTGTAAACGTTTTCTGTTAAAGGTTAAAGGTTAAAGAATAGTAACGTGAGCTGTTTTCGTCACAAACGTGTAAGTGTAAAGTAATATAAGTCGAGATACATCATATATGTGGGAGGATTATCAAGTTGTTGAGAGATTAATGCTGAACTAACGAATCCTAATGTAACACTGTCATTTATATTTTATTGGTGGAGCTCCGTGAGATTAACTCTTAGAAGACGAGCGATCTCTAAAAGGATCTTTGTGCGCCGGGCCTTTCCCGACCGAGAGCCCTATAAGGCTTGGGACTTTCTTTCGTTGAAAACACTATGTTACTTTTCATTTAACCAGTTAGAACTCTTCTGAATCCAAAGTTAAACTAGTGTTTTAAGCATGAGGGATAAAGACACCATATTGGATACATAGATGGGGGGGGGGGGGGTAAAATTCAAGTTTATTTGGAGGTTGAGTGGTAGAATGGTTACACCGACCGACTAGACCTATCTTACTATATATGTTTCTCGTAGCTGTAGATCTGTTAGATTTATCGGATGCCACAAACATCCATAAATATTGATTTTTCTGTGTTGAAATTTGAATGACTATGTATTCTATATTGGATTATGACACAGCTAAGGTAAGTATAAAGTAGATTTTATTGCTCAGCCCTAACATTTTTTAGCGCCAAAAAATTCGATCCATCGTTTCACATCAGTTTTTTCTTTTCTTTGTTTTTTTAAATGACAAATAACTTCATTTATGGAATCTTCATTCATTTCCACTTATTTTAATGTGTGATACACACGTGGTGGTCATGGAGTTAAGTCGGTACAATACCTTTTACACAGGAACCCCCGTTCTCCAAAATGTCCGCGCCCTTCTCCAGTGTCCGTGTCGTCAGAACTAAGGAACGGTTTGGAAGTGACCGGTCATGGGATATGTTTGGAAGTGACCGGTCATGGGATATGTTTGGAAGTGACCGGTCATGGGATATGTTTGGAAGTGACAGGTCATGGGATGTGTTTGGAAGTGACAGGTCATGGGATGTGTTTGGAAGTGACAGGTCATGGGATGTGTTTGGAAGTGACAGGTCATGGGATGTGTTTGGAAGTGACAGGTCATGGGATATGTCACGGGGCCCAAGATGTTTTGTATGGTTTGTGGTCAAGTGTTCGATGGCTTAAACTGTCCTGTCCTATGTAAAATCATATTCGACATTGTAACTTGCAGTAATTATCACGTTGTTATTTCTCATGATTCAGGCTGATAAATGTTGATATCCGTGTAAGTGAGACCAGAGACTGGAGCGCTACTTTTGTGTTATTAAAAGGCGCCACGAGGACCACGAGGACCACGAGGACCACAGGTTCTAAATGTTATGTTTATATTTTTAGGTTAATAAGATAATGTTGATATTGAACATCTAGATCGTGCTGTTTGTACGTCTCATTAATATGATGAAATTGGACTTAATGTAGTAATGAAATGATTATGTTATAAATGTCATTTTCTATATGTCCATGTGAAGTATGATCATCCTTGTCTTGGTGTTGTGTGATAAGTGTAACATAAATTGAATCCAGATATAAAATGCAGAACTGTATGTTCTCTGTACAAGTAAATGTTGTGTGGGCATTAATGTCTGTTTAATGAACATGTATTTAGTGTTGATTGCTCAGCTTTAAGAGTGTAGATAGCGCGGGGCAAGAATTCAGTATATATACACACACATATATGGAGTGGGGCAGAAAAATTCTGTTAAAAAATTTAATGGGTAGACTTCGAAATAAAACAGAAGTAGAAGTCAATATGGTTCAAGCTGGTTTCAGGCAAGGAAGAGGATCAAGAGATCATATATTCAATATAAGATTAATAATAGAGAAATGCAGACAGTTTAATGTGAATTTATATTTATTCTTTATAGACTACTCAAAGCCATTTGATTGTGTACAACACCAGAAACTTTGTGAACAGAAAGGTCTTACTTTGAACATCAAAAAGACAGAGACTATGGTTATATCTAAAAAACAGAATCCACCAGCATGCAGTATAAAATTAAACGGAACTATTCTAAAGCAGATGCAGAAATTCAAATACCTTGGAGCAGTAATAACTTCAGATGGGAAATGCAGAACAGAAATTAGGAACAGAATAGGCCAAGCAAAGACTGCATTTCAGAGAATGAGAAACATATTAGCTAACACATCTTTATCAATGAATGTTAGAAAACGAGTCCTAAAATGCTATATTGAACCTATCTTGTTATATGGAAGTGAATCATGGACAATAGGCAAGTCTGCACAAAAATCATTGGAAGCATCAGAAATGTGGTTTATTAGAAGAATGTTGCGAATCCCCTGGACAGCAAAAATAAATAATGAAGAATGTATGAGAAGAGCTGAAGAGACAAAAAACCTTGTCAAAAAGATAAGAGAGAGACAGTGTACTTTCATAGGACATGCAATGAGAAGAGGGGCATTGAAAATATTATAACAACAGGAAAAATAGGAGGAAGAAGATCAAGAGGAAGACCAAGAGAAATGATACTGGACAGTTTGACGGGATGGTGTGAGAGGAGATCACCAACTGAACTGATGGCCTGCATGAAGGATCGGGTACTCTGGAGAAGAATTTGAAAAAACTTTGGGAAATAATGGAAAAAATGGGATTTCCAACACATTTGATATATTTAACATCACTGCTGTATTTAGACCAACAAGCAGCAGTAAGAATAAATGGTGAAACAACAACTTGGTTTGACATAAAACAAGGGGTCCGTCAGGGGTGCATATTGTTACCTTACTTATTTAACTTGTATACTGAAAATATAATGAGGAATGTTAGGGAAGATGTAGATAAAGAATATTACGATGCCATAACAACTGGAGGTTATGAAATACCAGAGATTAGATATGCTGATGACACAGTATTACTATCCACAACACAAAAGGGAATGGGAAGACTAATTATGTCAGTTCGTACGAATGGAGAAGAGCAGAACTTCTATCTTAATGCAAAGAAAACCAAATTTATGACAACTGACAAAACAAACAAGACAGCTGAAATATGTATCAATGAGGAAAAACTTGAAGAGATGGAGAGTTTTGAATATCTTGGATCACTGTTAACTAATAATGGAGATACAATAAGGAAAATTAAAAAGAGGACATCTATCGCTCATAAGAAAGTAAAACAACTAAAGAATCTGTGGAGAGGAGCAGACAGAACCACAAAAATAAGATTTTTAAGGGCACGCATTTTTGCCATCGCAACATATGCCTGTGAGACCTGGACACTTAACAAAACAGCTGAGAAACACATAAATGTTTTTGAATGTAAATGCTACAGAAGAGTTCTTCAAATATCATGGACACAAAAAAGAACAAATATATCTATACTACAAGAGCTTAATATTGAAGAAGGCTGGCTAGTAAAGAGGATTAAAGAGAGAAAACTGAAATATTTTGGACACATTAAACGTCATGATAATCTAGAGAAGACAGTCTTGAAAGGGTACATAATGGGAAAAAGAAAGAGAGGAAGACCAAAACGAAGATGGATGCAAGACATCGTTGATGATCTGCAAATGTATGCATCAGCAGCAGGCCATCTTGCTCACGACCGAGAGGCCTACAGGAGAACTGTTAGGGAGTCAAAGTTCCACAAGGGACATGCAAATGAATGAATGAATAGGGCAGAACCTGGGAAAGACCATAAAGGGAAGTCAGGTCCCGTTGTACTGTTGTACTAAAGAACGGGGAGACTAATTACTCGACGAACTAAAATCTCCTTGTAGAGATACAAGGTATTAATGAATTAAATAGACACGGCACAGAATTGTCAGTTATAAGGTAAAGAAATGCAATTGACATTGAGAAAATATACGTATCATATAACAATATTTTACATTGTGTTACTATTCTTACAAAATATCTGCTGTGTTCCTATTCTAACCAAATATGTGCTGTATTACTATTCTAACCAAATATGTGCTGTGTTACTATTCTAACTAAATATGTCAGCTGTTACTATTTTAACCAAATATGTGCTGTGTTACTATTCTAACCAAATATGTGCAGTGCTACCATTCTAACCAATTTTGTGCTGTGTTCCTATTTTAACCAAATATGTCAGCTGTTACTATTCTAACCAAATATGTGCTGTGTTACTATTCTAACCAAATATGTGCTGTGTTACTATTCTAACCAAATATGTGCTGTGTTACTATTCTAACCAAATATGTGCTGTGTTACTATTCTAACTAATATGTGCTGTGTTACTATTCTAACGAAATATGTCATGTGCTACTATTCTAACGAAATATGTGCTGTGTTATTATTCTAACCAAGTATGTGCTCTGCTACTATTCTAACCAAATATGTGCTGTGTTACTACTGTAACCAAATATGTGCTGTGTTACTACTGTAACCAAATATGTGCTGTGTTAATACTGTAACCAAATATGTGCTGTGTTACTACTGTAACCAAATATGTGCTCTGTTACTACCATAACCAAATATGTGCTGTTTTACTCATTCATTCATTTGCATGTCCCTTGAGGAACTTTGACTCCCTAACAGCACTCCTGAAGGCCTCTCGTTTGTGAGAAAGATGGCCTGCTGTTAATGCATCCATTTGCAAATCATCAAACGTTGTCTTGCAGCCATCTTCGTCTTGGTTTTCCTCTCTTTCTTTTTCGAATTATGTACCCTTCCAAGACGGCCTTCTCTAGATTATCATGACGTTTAATGTATTCACAATATTTAAGTTTTCTCTCTTTAATCCTCTTTACTAGCCAGCCTTCTTCAATATAAGTTCCTATAGTATGGATATATTTGTTCTTTTTTGTGTCCATGATATTTGAAGAACTCTTCTGTAGCATTAACATTCAATGGCATCAATGTGTTTCTCAACTGTTTTGTTAAGTGTCCAAGTTTCACAGGCATATGTTGCGATGGGAAAGATGCGTGCCCTTAAAAATCTTATTTTTGTAGTTCTGTTTGTTCTCCACAGGTTTTTACTTTTTACTTTCTGAAGAGCGATAGATATCCTCCTTTTAATTTTCCTCATTGTATCTCCATCGGACTTATATAATTATTTTTTCAATTCCTTTTTGTGTTGTGGACAGTAATACTGTGTCATTAGCATATCTAATCTCTGGTATTTCATAACCTCCAATTGTTATGGCATCGTAATATTCTTTGTCTACATCTTCTCTAACCCTCCTCATTATATTTCCAGTATACAAGTTAAATAAGTAAGGTGACAAAATGCACTCCTGAAGGACCCCTTGTTTTATATCAAACAAAGTTGTTGTTTCACCATTTATTCTTACTGCTGCTTGTTGGTCTAGATACATCAGTGATGTTAATTGTATCAAATGTGTTGGAAATCCCATTTTTCCATTTTTTCTCAAAGTTTCTGGTGTTGTACACAATCAAATGCCTTTGAGTAGTCTATAAAAGATAAATATAGATTCAAATGAAACTCTCTGCATTTTTCTATTATTAATCTTATATTGAATAAATGATCTCTTGATCCTCTTCCTTGCCTGAAACCAGCTTGGACCATATTGACCTCTTCTTCTATTTTCTTATGAAGTCTATCAATTACGATTTTTAATAGAATTTTACTGGCAGTTCAACAGTTCTGTAGTTTGTGCATAATTTCAGGTTACCCTTTTTTTGGCAGTGGTATGAATACAGTTCTTTTCCATTCTTTTGGCCAAATACATGAATGCCATATCTTTTTACATAGTGCATGATAGATTGTTGCACATTCCTTTCCTCCTGCTTTTATAAATTCAGCTGTTATCTCATCACATCCTGGTGGTGATTTACCATTTTTCAGACTCTTTATTGCCCATAAAACTTCTTCTATTGTCGGTTCGGATTCTTTCTCCTCCAATAATAATTCACACTGTTGATTTCTGCTTTCACAGTCAGTTGTTTCATACATTCCTCTGCAATATTCCTTCCATCCTTCTGGAATTTTTTTCTCTTTCTGTCAAGGTATTCCCCATCTTGTCACAAATTACATTTAGCTTAGATGTGACATTTCTCGTCAATGTCTTCATTTCTTTAAACATTTCACTATCTCTTCAACACTTCTGATATCCTTCTATTCTTTCACAACAATCTTGTATATATTGTTTGTGCGTGTGTGTGTCTTTTCTTATGTTTCTTCGTACTTCTTTTATTAAATAGTTATCCAAATAAATACCCACTCCATTCTTTCCTCCTAATTCTCCACCAGAGTATGTAAAAATATTATCATTCTCGCTCTTGTAGTGTCCTGATCCTTTCCATCGATGTTCGCAGATTCCCAAAATGTGTATCCCCGTTCTTTTCATCTCGTCATTTATTATTTGATATTTTCCCTCAAATAAACTTCTTACATTCCACGTTCAAACTCTTATTTTTCTGTTTAGTTTGATGCATGGGTTTTCCTTAGTAACACCATCAGGATTTTGTCCATCATCACAATTACTAGTACTGACCTCTGTCTCACACTCTTCCCCAGTGTTAAAATTAGATCTATCTGGCCTGGGGGACTTGCCACCAAATCTTTTTTTTCTATTTGACTTTATATGTTGCTGTTTGGGTTTCTTGGTATATTTCCAGAAGATAGTTTACCATTGCTTTCCTTCCGGGCAGTGACTGTAGTGTGTTAATACTATAACCAAATATGTGCTGTGTTACTACTAAAACCAAATATGTGATGTGTTACTACTAAAACCAAATATGTGCTGTGTTACTACTAAAACCAAATATGTGCTGTGTTACTACTATAACCAAATATGTGCTTTGCTACTACATAACATAGTCGGTTGTACTGACTTTCATGTATGAAACAAGACTGCTCCAGTTATTAAATGCTGGTGTGTGCAGCAGGAAAAAAAGTTTTACTCTTAGACAAGTCCAATTTATTATTATTATTATTCTTATCTATACCTAGATAAACCTTGCGTAGTTTAAAGAATGAAACATATCGTTTCGTCTATCGTCAGTTTGTGACAGCTTACAACTAGTGGTTGGATAATGATGTAAGGTTCGTACTTCCAGAGAGAATGAAAGGTGGGACATAGGCCAGCGATCGACAAGAATTTTACACCTGTGAATTCAATTAAATGTTGACCTTTCTCTACAAAGGTCGGCCATTGTCTGAGATTCCCTGTATTCTGAAATGGCATGTAGAACTGCTACAAAAATATGGTGGTGGAGCCTTAGTCTCGGCGGTTACTGCACAAATAGTATTTAACAATCATTTGTCAGATTAGCTAATGTCCAACCCTTGTCTCTTCCTGTTCTTTTGAGATCACACTTAATTAAATGTTGTAATGATAGATTCACGACAGACACGTGACTTGCAAACAAAGGTTCCATTACTGGCCATGATTCGTCGCGTGCTCTGACAGGAGAAAATCAATAAAACCTGGCAGGACTTCTGACACCCCATGGACCTGGATGCGAGCTTTATCAGAAGTAGTTAGTCTGACAATTACGCCCATTTTATGTAATGTCACGACATCATCGTTACTATATTTCCTCGCTTCTTGATTACGTGTGCTACATACCTTTATATATCTGGTTACTTGCTCATTACATGTGCTACATGCCTTTATATATTTGGTTCTTTGCTCAATATATGTGGTACATATCTTTATATATTTTGTTATTTGCTCAATACATTTGCTATATATATATATCTCTCTCTGAACCTTAAGTGCCCAGGGCACATGGGGCTTCCGCAAGGGTTTTCCACAAATGCCTGTCCTTTGCCTTTTTTTCTGCTCTTGCCCAGGTGAGCCCTCTATTGCTCATCATCCTTTCTGTTGTTCTTCTCCATGTCTCTTTTGGTCTACCCTTACTTCTGTTTCCCTGTGGTGTCCATCTTAGTGCTATTTTTGGTAGTGAGTTGTCAGTCATTCGGAGCACATGTCCCAACCATCGCCAGCGTCTTTCCTCAGTAATTGTTGTCAGTGGTTTCATCTGCATTTCTGCTAATAAGATGTTATTTCTTATGGTGTTTGGCCAAAATATTTTTCTACTTCTTCGTAAACATTTAGTCTGGAAAGAATTCAACTTGTTTTCTATGGTTTTGGTGATTTTCCAGCATTCGCTTCCATAGAGTAGTACACTTAGAACATTACTCTTAAATATCCTGATTTTCATATTTATGCTTAGTTTTTTTGATTTCCATATAGTCTGCAGCACCGTAAAAGCCTGGTTTGCTCTAGTAAGTCTGCTGTTGATGTCCTCTGTGCTGTCTCCATTTTCTACTACTTTACTGCCAAGGTATACAAATTCATTGACTTCCTCCACTAACTTGCTATCTACTCTGAGTACATTTCTATTGTTCACATTTTGCTTTATTAACTCTTTCCTATGTTGATCTTTAGTCCTATGTTGTTTGCATTCTGAGTTAGCTTGTTTATTTTATCTTGCATATCTTTGTGACTGCTTGATAATAGACAAATGTCGTCCGCAAAGTCAAGGTCCTCCAGCACTGTGTCAAGGGTCCATTGTAATCCTCTGCATTTGTCTGATGTTGCCTCCTTCATTAACCAGTCTACTGCCAAGATAAATAATGTTGGTGATAGTACACATCCCTGTTTCACTCCTGTTTGTACCCTAAAGCTGCTGGAGGTATGTTCTCCACAGATAACTTTGCACTGAAAACCCTCGTATAGGGCTTTGATTACATTAACTATTTTATGGGGGAGGCCATGCCATCTTAGGATTTTCCACAGTGCATCTCTGTTGACACTGTCAAAGGCTTTCTCAAAATCTATGAATAATGCATATGTTGTGCTATGCCACTCATTTGCCTGTTCTAATATTTGTCTAAGTACAAATATGTGGTCTATGCATGATCTTCCTTTCCTAAATCCTGCCTTCTCTTTCCGAAGTTTTTCCTCAAGTGTTGGTACAATTCTGTTGATGATTATTCTGCAAAATACTTTACTGGTGAGAGGCAGTAGGGTAATGCCTCTCCAGTTCCCGCAATCTCTGAGGTCACCCTTCTTTGGTAGTTTTACTATAAGCCCAGTTTTCCACTCCTCTGGGGCTTTTTGTAGATCCCAAATTTGTTGTAATATCCGGCAAAGTTGTTTTGGTGTTTCTGTTTCTTCTGCTTTCAACATCTCAGCAGTCACTTCATCTTCACCTGGTGCCCTGTCTGATTTGTTATATACCTTTATATATTTTGTTACTTGCTCATTACATTACATACTTCTGCATCTATTCAAATAGACTGGTCTATTCAAAGGCATTTGATTGTGTACAACATCAGAAACTTTGGGAAATAATGGAAAAAATTGGGATTTCCAACACATTTGATACAATTAATATCCCTGCTGTATCTAGACCAACAGGCAGCAGTAAGAATAAATGGTGAAACAACAGCTTGGTTTGACAAGAAAAAGATGGGTCCGTCAGGAATGCATATTGTCACATTACGTATTTAACTTGAATACTGAAAATATAATGAGGAATGTTAGAGAAGATGTAGACAAAGAATATTACGATGCAACAGCAATTTGAAGTTATGAAATACTAGAGATTAGACATGCTGATGACACAGCATTACTGTCCACAACACAAAAAGGAATTGAAAAAATAATTATGTCAGTTCGTAAAAATAGTGAAGAGCAAAAACCTCTATCTTAATGCAAAGAAAACTAAATTGATGAAAACTGACAAAACAAACAGGGCAGCTGAAATATGTATCAATGTAGAACAACTGGAAGAAGTGGAGAGTTTTTAATATCTTGGATCTAACTAATAATGGAGATACAATGAGGGACATTACAAGGAGGACATCTATCGCTCTTCAAAAAGTAAAACAACTAAAGAATCTGTGGAGAGGATCAGGCAGAACAGTAAAATAAGATTTTTAAGGGCATACATCTTTCCCATCGCAACATATGCATGTGAGACCTGGACACTTAACAAAACAGCTGAGAAACACATAAATGCCTTTGAATGTAAATGCTACAGAAGAGTTCTTCAAATATCATGGACACAAAAAAGAACAAACATATCCATACTCTCTCTCTCTCTGAACCTTAAGTGCCCAGGGCACATGGGGCTTCCGCAAGGGTTTTCCACAAATGCCTGTCATTCGCCTTTTTTTCTGCTCTTGCCCAGGTGAGCCCTCTATTGCTCAACATCCTTTCTGTTGTTCTTCTCCATGTCTCTTTTGGTCTACCCTTACTTCTGCTCCCCTGTGGGGTCCATCTTAGTGCTATTTTTAGTAGTGAGTTGTCAGTCATTCGGAGCACATGTCCCAACCATCGCCACCGTCTTTCCTCAATAATTGTTGACAGTGGTTTCATCTGCATTTCTGCTAATGAGATGTTATTTCTTATGGTGTTTGGCCAAAATAAAATCGTAAAAGGCGACTAAGGAGGGTTCAGCATAGGGCCAGCAACCCTATCTGGTAAAAAAAACTATCAGACTGCTACAGAAACGGAAGCAAGGGGAAAAACGAATATCCATACTATAGGAACTTAATATTGAAGAAGGCTGGCTAGTAAAGAGGATTAAAGAGAGAAAACTTAAATATTTTGGACACATTAAACGTCATTATAATCTAGAGAAGATCATCTTGGAAGGGTACATAATGGTGAAAAGAAAGAGAGGAAGACCAAGGCAAAGATGGCTGTAAGACATCAATGATGATCTGCAAATGGATGTATCAGCAGCAGGCCATCTTGCTCACAACCGAGAGGCCTACAGGAGAGCTGTTAGGCAGGTAAAATTCCGCAAGGACTGACTGCTCATTACATGTGATACATACCTTTTTATATATTTGGTTACTTGCTCATTACATGTGATACATACCTTTTTATATATTTGGTTACTTGCTCATTACATGTGGTACATACCTTTTTATATATTTGGTTACTTGCTCATTACATGTGATACATACCTTTTTATATATTTGGTTACTTGCTCATTACATGTGATACATACCTTTTTATATTTGGTTACTTGCTCATTACATGTGATACATACCTTTATATGTTTGGTTACTTGCCCATTACATGTGATGTATAGTTTGCAGCATAATTATTATATTTGGTCAGTTAGTCATTTCATTTGATATACGGATGTTTCACTTGGATACTTGGGTAAATTTGCTATTGTATGTGTGGACTTGCTGTATTATGTTGTACTTGCTATCGTTTACGTGTCGAATTGCTCTGTTATGCTGTACTTGCCATCTTCTACATGTAGAGTGTCATTAGCCCAAGGATGCTACACCTGGCGGCACAACAGAGTGCTGCAGGAACTAGCAGCCATTGTAGACAGGGCAAAAGATAAAGCAAATAACAGCAAAAGAGTTGAGGTCCCACCTAAATACTTCATAGGCGCTGGTACGACATCAAATATTGAAATCAGGGACATTCCCTTACCATCACTGCTAGATGGTGGAAATGACTGGGATGTGGTAGCTGACTTACCAGGAAGAAAATACCCGACTGCCATCGATAACACAGGAATGCGACCGGAAATTGTAGTGTACTCCATAGAATAACGGGAATTAATAATGATCGATCTTACAGTTCCATACGAAACATGAACAGAGGAGCAACATCTATTCAAATGTGAGAAGTACAACGATCTGGTCAAGCAACAGAGGCGGGGGGGGGGGGCGGCCAGGAGTCAGGGCAAAAGTGATAGCTGTAGAAGTGGGAGCAAGAGGATTCGTAGCAACATCAACATATGACCTATGTAAGCAACTGGGCATAAAGGGGCAAGCAAGAGCAAGGGCATTGAGAAGCCTTTCATAAACAGCAGAAAAGGCCTCATGCTGGCTGTGGAGTATGAGAAACAAGCACTGAGAACATAAATAATTTCGTTTGTAACAACCAATACCAGTTCTTGGTGGCTGGATTGCTAAAGACACAGTTCAAAGTGCAGTGGCAACTGGAAGATCATGGGTTCAATCCCGGGACGAAAAAAAAGCAACAACTCACAAGACCTCTGGGAGTCACTCCCCTTAGAGTGTCAGGAGTTTAATAGGGCCGAAACATTTGTCTGGGGGGGGGGGGGGGGGGAGGTACTTCCTCTGATGATCTGAAGAAGTTGTGTTGTTGTTCCAGTCTCTACAGTAGAGAGTTTCCTGTATATATGCATCAACTTGTTCTGTTATGTTGTTCTTGCTATCTTCTACGAGTCGAATTTCTATGTTCTATTATACCTGCTATCTTCTACATATCGAATTGCTCTGTTATGTTGTACTTGTTATCTTCTACATGTGTCGACTTGCTCTGTTATGTTGTACATGTGTACTTTTATTTGTGGCCATGTACTCTAATTGCTTACTTTTATGTGTCGTGGCGTGCTTTACTATGTGATACTTGCTTTAACATATTCGTTAATGAAACCAGAGTACACATATTCATATTTAGATTATTTTGTATTTCTTGTCCGTGAATGTAATTAGAACCTCTGGTTACTAGTCTGCCTACATGTCTGAAGGACACTAATTACACTCTCACTAGACTCTTACCTTCTTGTCTGATCACATTTATCGTACCTTCACATTGGGTGTAGTTTCCATGTACACATCCATCCCTTATGATCAAGGACTTCAGCCTGTTGAGTTCATTTTTAACAAAGACACCATCCTTCCGCTCATGCTTCCATTATTCTAGCTTTATGCCACTTGTCCTCGAACTCATCTCGTTGAGTTTAATTGCCTATATTTCGACCAGATCAGCTGTGTGGCCATGGGTACCAAAATTGGTGCTAGCCACGCATGTCTTTTTTATGAGTCATTTCGAACACACAAGGTCACGGAATAATGTAGAGGGCCTTTTCCAGCTTTCTCAGTCAGTTAGTCATTTGCATGTCCCTTGCGGAACTGTGCCTACCTAACAGCTCTCCTGTAGACCTCTCGGTTGAGAGCAAGATGCCCTGCTGCTGATGCATACGTTTGCAGATTATCAACGATGTCTTACAGCAATCTTCGCCTTGGTCTTCCTATCTTTCTTTTTCCTATTGCGTACCCTTCCAAGATGATCTTTTCTAAATTCTCATTTTCTCTGTTTAATCCTCTTTACTAGCCAACCTTCTTCAATATTAAGTTCCTATAGTATGGATATGTTTGTTCTTTTTTGTGTCCATAATATTTGATGAACTCTTCTGTAGCATTTGCATTCAAAGGCATTTATGTGTTTCTCAGCTGTTTTGTTAAGTGTCTAGGTCTAACAGGCATATGCTGCGATGGGAAAGATGCATGCCCTTAACAATCTTATTTTTGTAGTTCTGTTTCTTCCTCTCCACAGCTTCATTAATTGTTTTACCTTTTGAAGAGAGATAGATGTCCTCCTTTTAATTTCCCTCATTGTATCTCTAGTAATGATCCAAGATATTCAAAACTCTCCACTTCTTCCAATTTTTCCTCATTGATATATATTTCAGCTGCCTTGTTTGTTTTGTCAGTTGTCATCAATTTAGTTTTCTTTGCATTAAGATAGAGGTTTTGTTCTTCACTATTCTTACGGACGGACATAATTAGTTTTTCCATTCCTTTTTGTGTTGTGGATAGTAATACTGTATCATTAGCATATCTAATCTCTGGTATTTCATAACCTCCAATTGTTATGGCATCGTAATATTCTTTGTCTACATCTTCTCTCACATTCCTCATTATATTTTCAGTATTCAAATTAAATAAGTAGGGTGACAATATGCACCCCTGAAGGACCCCTTTTTTATGTCAAACCAAGTTGTTTCATCATTTATTCTTACTGCTGCCTGCTATTCTAGATAAATAAGTTATATTGATTGTATCAAATGTGTTGGAAATCCCACTTTTTCCATTATATCCCAAAGTTTCTGATGTTGTACACAATCAAATGCTTTTGAATAGTCTATAAAAGATAAAACAGATTCACATTAAATTCTCCACATTTCTCTATTGTCTCATCTTATATGCTTCTCGTTCCGTTAAACGCCACATAGGGCTCCCAAGGTAGTTCACTAAGTTTTTTCTCTATTATTCATTTTATACTGAATATATATGATCTCTTTTTCCTCTTCCGTGACTTATAAAACCAGCTTGGCCCATACTGACTTGTTCTTCTATTTTCTTACGAAGTCTACCCATTATGATTTTTAACATAATTTTCCAGCCTTCTACAGATGCTATATTGATGATTGTATCGGCGCCATTTCCAACCAGAGAAGGACCTTGACAATTTCATCAGTTTCGTTAAGAAGTTTCATCCTGTGGTTTATTTCAGCTGCCTTGTTTGTTTTGTCAGTTGTCATCAAGTTAATTTTCTTTGCATTAAGATAGAGGTTTTGCTCTTCACTATTCTTACGGACTGACATAATTATTTTTTCAATTCTTTTTTGTGTTGTGGACAGTAATACTGTGTCATTAGCATATCTGATCTCTAGATTTCATAACCTCCAATTGTTATGGCATCGTAATATTCTTTGCCTACATCTTCTCTAACATTCCTCATTATATTTTCAGTATACAAGTTAAATAAGTAAGGTGACAATATGCACCCCTGAAGGACCCCTTTTTTATGTCAAACCAAATTGTTTCACCATTTATTCTTACTGCTGCCTGCTATTCTAGATAAATAAGTTATATTGATTGTATCAAATGTGTTGGAAATCCCACTTTTTCCATTATATCCCAAAGTTTCTGGTGTTGTACACAATCAAATGCTTTTGAATAGTCTATAAAAGATAAAATAGATTCACATTAAATTCTCCGCATTTCTCTATTGTCTCATCTTATATCCTTCTCGTTCCGTTAAACGTCACAAAGGGCTCCCAAGGTAGTTCACCAAGTTTTTTCTCTATTATTCATTTTATACTGAATATATATGATCTCTTTTTCCTCTTCCGTGACTAAAACCAGCTTGGCCCATATTGACTTGTTCTTCTATTTTCTTACGAAGTCTACCCATTATGATTTTTAACAGAATTTTCCAGCCTTCTACAGATGCTATATTGATGATTGTATCGGCGCCATTTCCAACCAGAGAAAGACCTTGACAATTTCATCAGTTTCGTTAAGAAGTTTCATCCTGTGGTTTATTTCACCTCCCATTTCTCTACATTTGCAAACTTTCTCGACATTGGCATCATTATCAGTCCTTCAGGACTTACCAATTCTGTCTACTATAAACCCACTGATTCTCATATTTATTTTTTGTACTCTTCCTCTCTGTTCACTGTAAATCCACTGATTCTCATATCTATCTCTTGTACTATTCTTCTCTGCCTACTATATACTCGCTGATTGTTATATCTATCTCTTGTACTTTTCTTCTCTGCCTACTATAAACTCGCTGATTCTCATGTCTATTTCTTGTACTCTTCTTCTCTGTCTACTATCTTCTTCTTCTTCTTCTTCTTCGTTCGCAACTCTGTCTACTATAAATCCACTGATTCTCATATCTATCTCTTGTACTCTTCCTATCAGTCTGCTACAAATCCACTGATTCTCATATCTATCTCGTGTACTCTTCCTATCAGTCTACTACAAATCCACTGATTCTCATATCTATTTCGTGTACTCTTCCTCTCTGTCCACTATAAACCCACTGATTATCATGTCTATCTTTTGTACTTTTCCTCTCTGTCTACCATAAACTCGCTGATTCTTACAGCTGTCTCTTGTACTCTTCGCATTTTCTCCATTGCAGCTAACATGTTCTCACTTGGAAGAACATCAGCCGTATCTCGCGACAACAAGCCATCACTCCTAATCTGTCTTACAGCTTGGACAGAGTAAAACTGGTACTTGCGTACCACAGCCACATTTTGGCAATAAAGGGCAACTTGTTTCGTCATATCCATCTCCTCCAAACAGAGTCTAGTACACGTGCACTCTTTGCGGAATCCCCACTTGTGGCACCCGGGCTGGAAAATAAGCTAAAAGGTCTATGATTTACTTGTAGAATTCTCCTCAAGTCAATGGACACGACTTTCTCTGATACCAAATGTTGCAGTCGCCGTAGATGCAATACTTGTCTGTCGTCGAGAGTAGCAGGTTTCCTTCCCCAAGTCTACTTTGCTGAGTCAGGAGAGCTTTACATGCGTTTCTCCGAAAGTCATTTACGCCATTATGTGCAAGCATAAGAAGAGACTGGCTTAGGCTTATGATAGTGGCTTCGCCAGCATCTGAACAACATAACGAAGGCACTGACACCGGCCACTAAGCAGTTCTGTTACGGAGACCACCAAGGAAAACGGGACATTTCTATCACTACAATCCGCTCTTGTTTTTCAGATGAACAGTCTCGAAAAGTTCTGTAACAGCGACTTATTTTCGAGGCTAGCTGTCCCGACCCTGCTGTCCCCAGCCTGCTGTCCCCACCCTAATAGAATTAACAGTAAGTTCAGTTTTCTTTTATCTACTTCACATTTCTACCTATTTGTTACCTTTTTCTATTTCTGCCAGCTCTCTAGTCTTAGCCACACGCACTTCGCCACATGCACTTCGTTCTCGCTGCGGGCGATTTGAGTTTTTTTCCCCAGCCCTTTCTATGCGTATTCTCTAGCTGCTAGAAGACTTTGACAGCTTCCTTGTTTAGGCATCTTAAGCTAGCGGTCTTGTTCTTTCAGTGATATCTATACATTCTGAATCTTTCGTCAGTCATATATCTCTTTATTGTGTTCTCACATTTATTATCTGCGTCATCTGAGTGGCTCTTGCTTAGGCCAAAGTTATCTATGGATGCAAGCTGAGACAATCTGGGACATAATGTCATGTTATTTACCATCTGATACTATATGTGATCGTTCCTTGATCTAGCCAGTCACCTACTTCCACTTCGTACTTACCCAAATCTAACTGGACGCATTTTGTGCCTGTCTTTCTTTCACGGAAATACAAAATGGGATAAATGTTTAACTTTTCATTTATTTTTCGTGTTTTTATCTACAATCATGCTTTTGTATGTAAACTGTGAAAAAGGTATTTGTTAAAGTGTTGGATTGTTGTATGTTCTTCATTTATACGTGTTCATCTTTCTTTCTGCCATTCTTATTCCCACCCACATCACTTTCCTCACTCTTTCTATCTTTTTGCGAAACAGAACCATACATCTCTTCCTACTTTGTTACGGTTTCTTTTTTGTTTTTCTTTAGGTAGACCAAAGCATAACCCGCAGGAAGAACTGTATAGAACATAAGTAATGGAAGAACTATATAGATCATAAATCAGGAAGTACAGAAATAAAAAGAAAAGAGGAAGAACTGTGTAGAAAATCAAGCAGAAGAAAAACAGCATAGAAAAAAAAACAAAGGAAGAACTATACACAAATAAAACAAAGGAAGATCTGTACATAAAAAACAAAGAATTGTACACAAAAATAAGGAAGAACTGTACACAAATTAAACAAACTGTACACAAATTAAACAAAGGAAGAACTGTACATAAAAACAAAGGAAAAATGTACACAAAATAAAACAAGAAGAACTGTTTTAGTGTTTCACTGGTCTTGTGAGTTCTGAGATGAGCTTTTTCTGTCTGTTCTAAGAACCGCTACCACAAACTCATAGTCAGTTCTTCTTAGATATTGCTCTTGTATATATGAGTGACCTTTTCTTGCTGTTCCACGCTAGTACGAAATCAGTCTAGTTTCTGCAGGTCAGATCATTCTATTTGTACCAAGTATATATTTGGGTCTCTCTGTGTCTAAAGAATATATTTTGTGATGAAATGTTCATGCTGACTGCACAGTTCTAGGAGTCTGCTACCATTTTCATTTCTTAATCACTGCTGGTCACCAAAGGCTCTCTAGTGGTCTGCTACTTCTGCTCTGCTTGTTCCCTGTCTTGCATTAAAGTCCCCCGTTATTATAATAATTTCCTCTTTACTTATGCTGTTTAGTGTGTCATCATCATCATCATCATCATCATCATCTTTCACTCCCTTGGGAGCACAGGCCACGAATAAAGGCTCAACACTCGTCCCTTTTCTTCAGTTTGTTCTCTGCTTCCTTCCATGGAGGTTTTAAAAAATTCTTCCTCCATGTCTGGTACATTGCTAGGGACATATATGTGGACATAAGTTGTGATCTCATCATATTCTTTTATTTTGAGTTATCATTTTTTTTTCTGATTTATATTTTGTTTGCAGGATTTCATCAGCAGTGGTTGATTCTGTGGTCATTTAAACACCTTGCTTTGGTTTTGCTTGCTCACTCACTCTGGAGTATAGGAATATATACTTTTGATGTGATTGTTTACAACAATTACCTGTGAGTGTGGTGTCGGCAGCTCCTATGATCTTTGTATTTCTCGCTTTCACTCCCTCCATTAATTCCTCCTTTTTATCATTTATGCCGGACATGCTGATAGATCGTACTTTAAATTCGCTTTTCTGTTTCTTTGTAGCTTTGATATTTCCAAGTCGTTTTCCCTTTATGCCAGTCCTTTTATTCTTCTTGTGTTTTATGTGAACGGTAAAGAGATCCACCGCCGGCTTGCTGGGTCAGTCGCGGTTGGAGGGCAGAATCTAACCCAGGAGAATTTGACTCCCCGAGCGAGTCAGAGACACGTTAGCCAGTGCCCTCAAAGAGCACCGTTCCCAGCATGTGCAAACCAGGATGTCAGGTTGACTTGTGTGGACACGGGACATGGGAAGGTTACACATTTTCACTTTTCACTTTTCCAAAGACAAGGTATCCGACCCAAGCGCTGCTGGATGCTTGTCCCAGGCGTGATACCCACCATACTGGAAAACTATTCTGCAAGATCACACAGAATAGACTGTGACCAATTATTGAACCGCATTAAATGAAATTCAAATGGGATTTAGGAAAATCAGAACAGATCCCATCTTTTCCCTAAGACAATTAATGGGGAAAAACATCAGTCAAACACACTCAAATGGTTTATGTAGTCCAAGAAAAAGCATTTGATAGAGCAGATAGATATAAATTGTGGAAAATCTTACAACATTATGGAGTTGGTACACATATGATCAACTTATGTAAAAAAAAAAACGCTTGAAATCAGTCAATATGCGGAACGCTCCGAACCATTCATCATAAAATCTGGAGTGAGGCAGGGCTGTGTACTATCTCCATACAATTTATAACAGACAATGACAACGCCCACAGAGAAGTTAACATACATAATAACAATTCCACTACATAACTGCCCAGCAATCCAACTCTAGAAACAGTGCCGATCTTTCAGAAAACATGCTCACTAGACGCACAATAACTAAACTCTTTTTTGCTGATGATCAAGCACTTATAGTCACATCAGAAAAAGACCAGCAGAACATGGATAATTTAGCAGTGGCGTGTAAAAGCCACAACATGAAGATCAGTGCCGAAAAAAAATGAAGTCATGACCATAGAGAGAGAAGAAATCCAAACAAAGATCTTCCTAGACAACCAGCACTTGAAACAAGTGAAACATTTCAAATACCTAGGTAGTACAATATCATCCTCAAGAAAAATTGAAGCTGACATTGATAACATACGTAATAAGGCGAATCAGGTCACTGGACAAATGACTCCTTGACTGAAAAGCAAATACATCACAACTGAGGCACACAACAAAAACTGTACAACACAGTTTTCCTCCCAACTCTATGCTATCAATGTCAAACATGGACACTAACAGCCAAGAACAAAAGAAAAATCATCGCGACAGAAATAAGATGTTTAAGGAGAAAACTAAATGCGACAAGAAGAGACCAAATAAGAAATGACACCTTCAGGGCAAAGGCTGGAGTAACACTACATTCAGAAGCAAGTCAAACGGTTTGGCTACTACACGGCTGTAGCCAGACAGAACACACACACACACACACATAAACATTCACACTAAGATCTGTAGGTAACAGAGGAAGAGGCCGCTCATGCAAGAGACGGAAGGAGGCAGAAACCTTAAATGTCCCATTATATAGAAAGCACAATGCCGAGCCCAAACAAGACAACACAAAACAAGACAACACAACACAATACAAGGCAACACAAGACATGACAACACAAGACAACACAACACAATACAAGGCAACACAAGACATGACAACACAAGACAAGACAACACAAGACAACGCAAAACAAGATAACACAAGACAACACAAGACAAGATAACACAAGACAACACAACACAATACAAGACAACACAAGACATGACAACACAAAACAAGACAACACAAGACATGACAACACAAGACAACACAAGATCTGTTGCACAAGATGTTTCTCATTGTCTGAAATGCTGACTTGGCCTGAGCATGTCTGCTTTTATTTCGTTGTGACATTTCCCATCAGCTGTTATAATTGTTCCTAAGTACTTGAATCTATCAACTTGTTTCAGTTCTGTGCCATGGATGGTAGTGCTACATTTTGGTAGTATTCTTTTCTTTGTGATGACCGTCACTTCAATCTTCTTTTTATTCAGACTGAGACCTTTACTTTTACTTTCACAAACCACGATGTCTAGAAGAGCCTGTAGCTCCCCTTCACTTTTAGCAATCAGAACTATATCCTCTGCATATCTTAAGTTGTTATTGTTATACCCGCCAACTGATATTCCTGGCAAGCTCTCTATATTTCTCATTATGTTTTCGTTGTACAAGGAGAAGAGGTCAGGAGATAGAACACATCATTGTCTCACTCCCAATTTTATATCTTGGAATGCTCCTATTTGGTTCTCAACCTTCATTGCTACTGATTGCTGCCAATATATGTTTTTGATGAGTTTCAAATATTTTCCATCTGTGTTGATGTCTTCCAGCATTCGTATAATTAGTGTGTCTCACTTTATGGAATGCTTTATAGGAGACTATGAAGCATCAGTATAGGTCTGTCTTTACTTTTATTGATCTTTCCATCAATGTTCTATATATATATATATATATATATATATATATATATATATATATATATATATATATATATGGCATTACTACTGCCTTTTCCTTAGACGAAGCCACACTGTTCTTCAGCGATTTCTGGTTTTATTTTGCCCCTGACTCTTCTCATGACAATAAGAAGTAGGATTTTGGTAACATGGCTCATAAGACTAACGGTTCGATGGTCTTCACATTCAACTGCACCTTGTTTCTTTGGTAGGGCAGTGAAAACTGATTGCAAAAGGTCTGATGGGACATACTGTTATAGATATCATTCAGCAGTCTGGTAATTATTTCTATGCTAAGTTCTCCTAATGCTTCCAATTCTTCCTTGGTGATTTTATCTGGTCCTGGTGCTTTGTTGTTCTTCATGTGATGGCTTCTTCCACTTCTGCTTTTAACATGGGAGGCCCTTCATTATTATTTCGTATATCTATTTCACCTCTATTGTCCTCATAGAGTTCTCTAATGTATTCGCTACATCTTGCCATTATTTCATCTCTGTCCATTATTGTATGCCCCTCCTTTGACTTCAAGCAACCAGCCTTGTGGTATGCTCTTTTGTTTGTTAACTCCTTTATTTGTTTGTACATATCTCTTGTGTTTAGATGATGGTGTGTCTCTATTTCATCACATTTCTTATTTAGCTACTCATCTTTAGCTGTATTCCATTTGTGTCTTATTTCTTTATTACTTTTGTCATATTCATCTTTATCTTTCTTCAGACTTCTTCTCTGATCCATTAGTTGCAAAATGTCTTCTGTCCTCCACCCCTGTTTAGTGTGTCTTTTATTTGGAGGTAGGATTTCGATAGATGTTTCCTGAATAGAGTCTTTAAGCATATTCCATTGTTCATCAATCGTTTCAATTTTCTCTATAGCATTATACCTATTATGTACTCTCTCTCTCTCTCTCTCTCTGAACCTTAAGTGCCAAGGGCACATGGGGCTTCCGCAAGGGTTTTCCACAAATGCCTGTCCTTCGCCTTTTTTTCTTGCTCTCTATTATGTACTATGGTCCTATATTGTTCTTGTATTGCCTTATCTTTCTGTAACAGCTCTCTATCTAATTCTTTGTTTTAGCTGCTACCTTTAACCTGTTTAGCCTGATTCTCACTTTTCCTACAACTGAGATGTGGTCACTGTTGCAGTCTGCGCTTGGTCTTGTTTTCACGGATATTAGTGAGTTCCTGAATCTTCTGTTGATCATAATGTAATCTATCTGGTTATGTATGTTATTATTTGGGATTTTACATGCCAATAGTCGCCTTGGGTGTTGTTGATACCAAGTATTTCCTCTTTTAATTTTACTCTTTTCTGCCCACTCAATCAACATCTTTCCTCTTGTATGTCTGATACTTAGTCTATACTTGCCAGTAGCTTCATTGTCTTGTTCAGTCCCTACTTTTGCGTTTAAATCACCCAGCACAAAGTTTACTTCCCATGGTTTGCACTGATTTGGATGGCCCTGTAGTTTAACAATTAACACTCTGTCCGATATGCACCAGAAACCTTTCACAGTTCTTGCTGTCTTCTTATCCAATATTATGCCAACTCCATTTCTACACTGGTTTCAACCGGAAGATATTATTTTGAAGTTTTTATGATCTCCGCTTGATGCTCCAGAACATCTCATTTCACATAAACCAAGGATGTTAATTTCCACTCTTTTTATTTATTGTTTGATGTTTTCCCGTTTTCCAAGTTCTGTTAGTGTTCTAATGTTCCACGTTGCAATTACTGTGGTGTTACTTGTGTTTTCTTTGCTTACAGTAGTTGGATGATGATCTGGTATCACCTGTCGCACATGATGGTCCCTACCGGACGAGGTGGTTCCACTGGAACCCCCATTAATGTTGTTATGATTCAAAGAATTGTGGGTTGTCATGATTGTTCTTGGGAATGTACAGTGTTGGTTTCCCCCAGTTTGTTTATGGTTTACTCCACTAGCCTTTGACTCTGGTCAGAGCCTACCATACAAGGCAGCAGGGGGTTTGAAATCAGAGTTTTCTTCCTCTTAGATGAGCTACCAACCAAGACTAACGATTCTCATCTACCCGAAGCGTCTGATTTTCAGGCACCAGATACTCGCCTTTCGTCTCTTCTCCTGTCAGTTTAAACAGTTCCGCCACGAGAAGGCCAGGAGCTGGACTTGAACTGTCAGAGGCTATTTGAGACGCACGGCTTGGAGATATTTAAAGGGAGTGGAGAGCTTATCCTCCACCCCACTTCCGGCTATTACAGTCCTTAGAACAAAACAACTACTATATAGAACTGCTGTATATATGTATACAACATAAAACATAGCAAGAATGTAAAGAACATAAAACATAGCAAGAATATGTAGAACATAAAGCATAGAAGAATATTTAGAACATAAAACATAGCAAGTACGTATAGAACATAAAAAGTGGCTAGAACGTATACAGCACAAAACATGACAATTACTGTAAAGAACATAACAAATAGCAATAACGTATACAACACAACATACAGCAAGAATTATAGAACATAAAACATAGCAAGAACGTATAAAACATAAAACATAGCAAGATCGTATACAACATAAAACATATAAAGAACTGTATACAAAATAAAACAGAGGAATAGCTGTACATAAAACAAAACAGGCAAAGAACCATATAAGATATAAAAGAGATGAAGAACTTGTAGAGCATGAAACATAGGAATTGCTGTATGTAACATAAAAAAGAAAGAATGTTGTAGAACATAAAACACGGGAATTTCTGTACAGAACACAAAAAGAAAGAACTATACAGGACATAAAATAAGGAAGAACTATATAGAGCATAAAATAACGAAGAACTATATAGAACATAGAATGAGGAAGAACTAAATGAACATAAGAACTGTATAGAACACAAAACATAGGAAGAAAAACAGAACATAAAACAGAGAAACAACTGTAAAGAACATAAAATATACAAAAAAGATATAGAACACAAAACACAGGAAGAAAGTATAGAACATAAAACATAGCAAGAACGTATAGAACATAAAATATAGAAAGAAGTTATAGAACATAAAACATATATAGAGCATAAAACATGGGAAGAACTGTATAGAACAAAAGATAGGAAGAAAGTACAGAACATAGAGCAGAAGAAGAACTGTATATAACATAAAACAGAAAAAGAACAGTAAGGACATAAAACAAAGAAATGTATAGAACATAACATAAGGGAAAGAACTTACCAACACTAAGAATAAATGGTGAAACAACAACTTGGTTTGACATAAAACAAGGAGTCCGTCAGGGGTGCATATTGTTACCTTACTTATTTAACTTGTATACTGAAAATATAATGAGGAATGTTAGAGAAGATGAAGACAAAGAATATTACGATGCCATAACAATTGGAGATAGTGAAATACCAGAGATTAGATGTTGCTGATGACACAGTATTACTGTCCACAACACAAAAAGAAATGGAAAAACTAATTATGTCAGTCCATAAGAACAGCGAAGAGCAAAACCTCTATCTTAAGAAAACTAAATTGACAACTGACAAATCAAACAAGGCAGCTGAAATATGTATCAATGAGGAAAAACTGGAAGAAGTGGAGAGTTTTGAATATCTTTGATCACTACTAACTAATAATGAAGATACAATGAGGGAAATTAAAAGGAGGACATCTATCGCTCTTCAGAAAGTAAAACAACTAAAGAATCTGTGGAGAGGAACAGACAGAAGTATAACGATAAGATTTTTAAGGGCATGCATCTTTCCCATCGCAACATATGCCTATGAGACCTGGACACTTAACAAAACAGGTGAGAAACACATAAATGCCTTTGAATGTAGATTCTACAGAAGTGTTCTTCAAATATCGTGGACACAAAAAAGAACAAATACATCCATATTACAAGAACTTAATATTGAAGAAGGCTGGCTAGTAAAGAGGATTAAAGAAAGAAAACTTAAATATTTTGGACACATTAAACACGTCATGATAATCTAGAGAAGACCGTCTTGGAAGGGTACATAATGGGAAAAAGAAAGAGAGGAAGACCAAGGCAAGGATGGCTGCAAGACATCATTGATGGTCTGCGAATGGATGCATCAGCAGTAGGGCATCTTGTTCACAACCGAGAAGCCTACAGAAGTGCTGTTAGGGTGGCAAAGTTCCGCAAGGGACATGCAAATGATCGAATGAATGTATTAATGTGGAAACTGTAAAACTGAAGGAAGACGAGACAGACGAAGACAGAGAGATGTTACTGGATGGGCTGTCAGTGTGGGTAGGAAGAAAGTCACCGGCTGATCTCACAATCAAGTCTAAAGACAGGGAGTTGTGGAGAGAAATGATCGCCTATGCCACGCGGCAAGGTATTGAATTGACCCTAATGACATGAATGGCATGTTCTTGGAAAATCGCTTCATACAGGATTATGAGACTAGCTTGAAACTGAAAACTCAGCTTTACCTAAGCTTTTCCGACTCAACTGTCATAATTTCAATGCACATTGCCTTCACACTGTCATCTACACTTTCATCGCCTGTTACTAACAATCTGGCTTCTTCATTCCAATTTCATTCATTCAATATATTCTGCATGTCTTTATTTTCTAAAAAAAATCACTGTATCTCTCTCTCTCTCTCTCTCTCTCTCTCTCTCTCTCTCTCTCTCTATCTCTATCATCTGTTGCCATGAGTGACAGACCGGCCATCACCACCAGTGACGAACACGATACTGTCGCCACTGATATCAGTCCAGAGCTACCACCACCGACATGCAAGAACAATTCACCAACTGCCCCAGTGCTGATCTTACTGACAAAGCCCTGTCAGATCAGGCAAGCACCTCAGCTGAAGCCACTGACGTTCAAACAATGCCTGAACACTCCACCAGCAACAGTTTAGCTGATGTGGAAAACTGAGACGACAGTGAAGCTCCAGCGCCTGAGTTCTCTACATCTAGTGTGGCTGATTCACCACATGTATCTCAGCAGCCTACAGTTGTCGAGGAAAACTTAGCTACATTATGTAGCCAGAACATACTTCAGGTAGTCAAAGACCTCGTCATAAAGCTTATTACTGACATGGCAGCGGAGATTAAGCACTCATTCAAGCTGGAGAATGACAGTCTCAGGGCTGAACTTACGTCACTGAGAGACGAAAATGCTAAAATGAGACTCATGATATCTGAATGGCAGAGTGAGCCACGCAGCCAGAGCAAGGAAGTGTTGACAAGTATTCCAGAAGTGACTGCTGACACAGACAATATGGCTGTAAATTCATGCACACGTTCACCAGATATCAACAAAGAAGACACGCCACAGCAAGGAGCTGCACAAGAGAAACACATCAGCACCACAACACCTATAAAGGTAGCTCCTGAATATTTAGCTTACCCTATTGATGTGCAGATAAGTAATAGGTTTCAAGCTTTACAAGATAGCCCCATTGTATATAATCATAAAACAACAAGAACCCAAACAGAAATCTCAAACAAGACATCTACTCCTCAGTCACGGTCTCATAAATATCAACAAGAACAAGACACACACCAACACAGTAACAACATCAAAGAATATACGACACACTTGATAATCGGAGATTCCTTACTTAAAGGAATCTATGGTGAGCGGATGTCAGTTACCTCTGAAGACACTGTCTCAGTCATGACAGTACCTGGAGCTGGTATTATAAAACTAACGCAGACACTGTCTCAGTCATGACAGTACCTGGAGCTGGTATTATAAAACTAACGCAGACACTGTCTCAGTCATGCTAGTACCTGGAGCTGGTATTATAAAACTAACGCAGACACTGTCTCAGTCATGCCAGTACCTGGAGCTGGTATTATAAAACTAACGCAGACACTGTCTCAGTCATGACAGTACCTGGAGCTGGTATTATAAAACTAACGCAGACACTGTCTCAGTCATGCCAGTACCTGGAGCTGGTATTATAAAACTAACGCAGACACTGTCTCAGTCATGACAGTACCTGGAGCTGGTATTATAAAACTAACGCAGACACTGTCTCAGTCATGCTAGTACCTGGAGCTGGTATTATAAAACTAACGCAGACACTGTCTCAGTCATGCTAGTACCTGGAGCTGGTATTATAAAACTAACGCAGACACTGAGACGACTTGACGTAGATCAGAGAGTGACGAGAACGACCGTACATGTTGGCATTAATGACAGCATGAACGGCCAGAATCTTCGGCCCTCTGATATACAAGACTTGATATCCACCATCAAGAAAAAATACCCCAACACTTCCATAAACATTTCATCCATCATTCCACCTTGTTCTGGTCCTGGACGTCGCATGGTGGATATAAACAACAAAATACTAAAAACATTCTGTCTACAGAACACAGTAGTTTTTATAAACAACACGCCATTTTTTACTTCAGCCACAGGTGCTCCCAAAAAACGCCTTTACAGGGACCACATCCACATTAACAAGACTGGCAGCAGCATCCTTGCCAAAAATATCAAATATCCAGCAAGAACTGAGCAGAACATAACAAAACACTCAAATAGCCAGAAACAGTTTAGACAGCCATCCACATCTCATAGATCCAGAAACACACACTCTACACCAACTACAAGACTCCAAGGACCCTCAGAAACATCACCATCTGCCTCTCTACCATTGCCCGTTCCATCCACTGACCCACTATACGATTCCATGTTCCCACCCCTGCCTACACGGCAAGCTCAACACTTTATACCAACACTTAGTACAGCGAACAACATGGAGACTCCTGCACAATCACCACTTAGGAATACCAAAACAACTGTACAGGACACAAACACAAGAACCTCGAATCATTATCCGTGGAACTTTCAGCTACAATATCTAATGCAGTTTAGTCCTGCAGCTCTGAGCCACGCGTATATGATGTCCCTACTACACAGTCAACACTCAACACCCACATACAGATACTAGATAGCTTGAAACTTCCAGCACTCTTTAACTTCTATAGATTAATTTAACTGAACAAAAACAAAAAAACCACAGAAGTTCTTACAGCAAAACATACATTTCTTAGTGCTAGCTTACAGCTAATATTGTTATCAAGTCTTTTACAATTTACACTTACATAACGTTCATTGCATTGTTGATTTTTGTACTTTTTTCCATTATTTGTCAGTATATTATAAACTTAGTTAGATTCATTATCTCTACTAGCTTAAACGTATAACTATAATTGTATGATTGAAGTCTGACCAGTTATTTTATTTTTACTGAAATATAATATTTATAACATTGTTATAGTGACTCAGAAAATGGAGGAGTGGCTGCGACACGATGGCCTACGTGTTGGCCACTTAAATGTTTATCATTTGTTAGGAAAACTCCCTGAGGTTACACATATACTTCAACAACATTTTCATATTTTTGGTTTCTCTGAAAGCAGATTACATAAAAACATCACAGACAATGATATAAGAATAGATGGTTTTAATTTGATCAGGCGTGACCCAACTAGGAAGCTAGAGACAGGTTTAGTCGTTTACATTTCTAACACAATTAAATTTTGTAGAAGAGAAGACCTAGAAACATCGGAGGTTGAATGTATTATGCTAGAAATCAAAATATCAAATCTTAGTCCAATTCTAATTAGTTTTATATACCGAAATCCAAATGCTTCAGCCAAGTGGTATGATCACTTTGCGACCATGATGGATGATGCTGTAACTCATAAATTCAAGGACATAATAATTCTAGGCGACTTCAATATACATCTTAATCAGCCAAATCCTACATGGAAGAACATTTTAACATCTTACAACTTCTCCCAAATTGTTAACGAACCTACTAGAGTTGCTGAATCATCATCAACACTAATAGATCATATTTATGTAGCCCATCCAGGAAACATTACTGAATGTACTGTCCCTCGTGTGTCGCTGAGTGATCACTACCCGGTCTGCTGTACGTGGTCACATAATTGGTATAAAATACCAAAACACAAACATACCAGCATCAAATATAGAAACTTTAAAAACTTTAACTTGGAATTATTTTTAACTGATCTAAAAGCTTCGCCTCTTACGTACGTTTTCCAGTTAACAAATCCAGATGAGGCTATCGAATACTGGATCAAGATATTTCGAAACATTTTTGACAAGCATGTCCCTATCAAAGAAATGAGAGTAAAACACGTAACAAAATCCCCGTGGATAACTCCCGATATATTGCAACTCATGAGGAAACGGGATGAAGCTCACAAAAGCAGAAATTTCAGTAGCTATCGTTCACTTAGGAATAAGGTGCAGTATTTAATTAGGCAGGAAAAGAAAAATTACTTCAGAAATTTAGTGAAAGACAAAACTGATAGTAAATCAATCTGGAAAGCGATTAATACTCTTGTAAATAAAAGGAAGCAAACTGACCCACAAACACTTAATGGTGAACATACTTGCACTAACTTCAGTGAACATTTTAGGGAAGAAATTAGTATTCTAAAATCTTCATTACCGACCCCAAATTGCGACCTGAGCGTGTTGAAAACTTTCAGCGACAATAAATGTGTAAAGCTAAAACAAATTAATATTCCTTTCCTCACAGTCGGTGAGGTTTATAACTACATCCGGTCCTTAAAGAACACTAACTCAGCAGGATGTGATGACATTAGTAACAGGATACTACGCTACGCTGCACCAGTTATCACAGACACACTAACATACTTATACAATTTGTGTACTGACAAAAAATATTTCCCTGACGCTTTTAAACTCGCCAAAGTTTTTCCTCTTTTTAAATCTGGACAGACTAGTGACCTCTCAAACTATAGACCCATATCCATTCTGTCATCACTATCTAAACCTCTTGAAAAACATATACAAAAGTTAACTCTGCTCCACATGCAAGAAAACAGTTTACTAATAGACAGTCAGTCAGGTTTTAGATCAAATTACTCCTGCCACACAGCATTAACTAAAATGACAGAAAACTGGCTGTCTAATATAAATGATGACAAATTGTGTGGTGCTGTCTTTGTTGATTTTAAGAAAGCCTTCGATATGATTGATCATGAAATTCTTGCAAAAAAGCTGGAAGGCTATAGATTACATCCTGACCTAACAAAATGTATTACATCTTTTCTCTCAGGTAGAAAACAAGTAGTTTGCTTTAGAAACAAAATATCTGGCTCGTCTGTGGTTGATACCGGTATTCCTCAAGGCTCCATTCTTGGTCCTCTTCTCTTTGCTATCTATATTAACGACCTACCACTACATTTAAAGCACTCTTCATGTGATCTTTTCGCTGACGACTGTACTGTTTACAATAGTGAGTATGACATCAATAACCTACAGACAACGCTCCAAAATGATATAAACAGTTTGATTAAATGGAGTAATAAAAATGGTATGTTGATAAACACCAACAAAACAAAATCCATGCTCATCACTACAAGACAGAAACTGCAAAATGCAACTAAAACTTCACTACAGCTTTGTGCTGGGACTAAGGCAATAGAAAATGTTCATGAACATAAAACCCTAGGACCCATCATTGATCAGCATTTAACTTGGAATTCTCACGTACATAACCTAACAAATTTGATTGCACAGAAAGTTTACCAATTAGCCAAGATTAAACACTTTATCGACAAAAACACAAGAAAAATATACTACATATCACACATACAAACACACTTAGATTACTGTTCCACAATCTGGGATGGATGCTCAGTCTCAAACACAAAAAGGCTCCACTCACTTCACAAGCGAGCATTAAATCTTATTTATGACAAACACCCAGTACAGACTGTAGATCAACATAAACAACTCAAAATTCTACCCCTCAAAAATAGAATCATTTTTAACAAAGTTAGGTTTGTTCACAGAATTCTGTTGCATGATGCTCCGCCTTACTTGTGGTCACTATTTACGTATAACACTAAACATAGCCAGCGTTTAAAAAACTGTCTTCTTCCTAAACCCAGAATTGATATGTACAAGAAAAGCCTTGCATACTCTGCAGTACAGCTCTGGAACACCCTCCCCTACAATTTAAAATCCATTGGTAATACTTCATCCTTTAACTCAAACCTGTTTCATTATTTACTTGCATGTAATTATATGCCTCCATAAAATAGCCAGCACTCTCTCAACACATGGCTCGTAAACCATCAAGTACTTCAGTGACATAGTTAGAAAAGCAACTTGTTAGATATTGTTAGAAATTATTTTAATGTTTGTTTAAAAAAATATGTTAGAAGATCTGTATTTACAATGTATTTTTATTTATGTACATGTCTGCGGGTGTATGTGTGCGTGAGTGCTATTTTATTAGGTTAATTACTTCTTCTCTTTTACTTTGAATGTAGTAGTTAAATCTTACACTCTTTTGATATGTTTTTACTAATTTAATTTGTATTTTTGTACTAAATCAAGTGTGTGGGAAGAATGAAAGATGGAGTGATGAAGGGCAGAATGTAAGACGGGCCTGCGTGCCCAATTCTTTACCCTTGAAAAATAAAGATTATTCATTCATTCATTCATTCTCTCTCTCTCTCTCTCTCTCCCAGTCCCCATCACTCGTCCCTCTTTAGTGTCAGCCAATCAGAATTGTTTTCATAGTTTCTGGGGCCTGAAAATCATTGTCGTTGTTTTGTCATAAACACTTCTAGATACAGTTTCATACAAGTTACAACATGTCACAGTATCAAACAAGTCACAATATATCACAACATCATACAAGTCAATGGATATCACAGCATCGTACAAGTCACAAAATATTATATCTTTATACGTATAATCACAAGATATCGCAGCTTTATACAAGTCACAAGATATCAGATACTTATACAGTCACAGGATATCAGATCTTAAACAAGTCACAGGTTATCAGATCTTTATATAGTCACAAAATAAGCAACCCTAGTTTTTTCTTTCCTTCAGTTCTAATTTATTTATTATATGTCAAAAACATGTTCTCTCTTTTCTTGTCATATTTATTATTTTTGCATGTTTATGTATTAACAAGTCATAAATGGACATGCTATATATTTACTCTGTTCATGAATAAAGTGGTCAATATCTCGTTAAAATGTCTAATTGTTTGTTATTATAGTTTACTGCTGTGGTCTTCAGTGCATATATATATATATATATATATATATATATATATATATATATATATATATATAAAGAGTTGATGTCCCACCTAAATACTTCATAGGCGCTGGTACGACATCAAATATTGAAATCAGGGACATTCCCTTACCATCACTGCTAGATGATACAAATGACTGGGATGTGATAGCGGACCTTCCAGGAAGAAGAGAATACCCGACTGCCATCAAGAACACAGGAATGCGACCAGACATTGTAGTGTACTCCACAGAAAAACAGGAATTAATAATGATCGAGCTTACGGTCCCGTACGAAACTATAATAGAGGAACAGCATTTATTCAAATGTGAGAAGTACAATGATCTGGTCAAGCAACTGAGGCAGGGGGCAGGAATCAGGGCAAAAGTGATAGCTGTAGAAGTGGGAGCAAGAGGATTCGTAGCAACATCAGCATATGACCTATGTAAGCAACTGGGCATAAAGGGACAAGCAAGAGCAAGGGCACTGAGAAGCCTTTCATAAACAGCAGAAAAGGCCTCATGCTGGCTGTGGAGTATGAGAAACAAGCATTGGGAACATAAATAATTTCATTTGCCACAACCAGTACCAGTCCTCCGTAGCTAAATCGCTAAAGACGCACTTAAAAAAAAGTGCAGTGGCAACTCATGGGTTCAATCCCGGGACTGGAAAAAAAAAGCAACAACTCACAAGACCTCTGGGAGTCTTAGAGTGTCAGGAGTTTAATAGGGACGAAACACTTGTCTGAGGGGGGTTACTTCCTCTGATGATCTGAAGGAGTTGTGTTGTTGTTCCGCTCTCTACGGTAGAGAGTTTCCTGCATATATGTATATATATTTAAGAGTAATGTTCTAAGTGTACTACTCTATGGAAGTGAATGCTGGAAAATCACCAAAACCATAGAAAACAAGTTGAATTATTTCCAGACTAAATATTTACGAAGAATTAGAAAAATATTTTGGCCAAACACCATAAGAAATAACATCTTATTAGCAGAAATGCAGATGAAACCACTGACAACAATTATTGAGGAAAGACGCTGGCGATTGTTGGGACATGTGCTCCGAATGACTGACAACTCACTACCAAAAATAGCACTAAGATGGACACCACAGGGGAGCAGAAGTAGCTCACTGTGAATTTAGCTCACTGCGTCTCTGGCTAACTATCTCTGTTTCACTGTGTGTCTGGCTTGGTATCTCTGGCTCTCTAGCTCACCGTGTCTGTGGCTCACTGTGTCTCTGGCTCACCATATCTCTGGCACACTATCTCTGTTTCACTGTGTGTCTGGCTCGGTATCATTGGCTCTCTAGCTCACTGTGTCTCTGCCTCACTGTATCTCTGGCTCACTGTGTCTATGGCTCACTGTGTCTCTAGCTCACTGTGTCTCTGGCTCACTGTGTCTCTGGTTCACTCTGTGTCTGGCCTGGTGTCTCTTGCTCACCGTTTCTCTGGCTCACTGTGACTCTACCTCACTGTGTCTCTAGCTCACTGTGTCTCTACCTCACTGTGACTCTGGCTCACTGTGTCTCTAGCTCACTGCGTCTCTGGCTAACTATCTCTGGTTCACTATGTGTCTGACTTGGTATCTCTGGCTCTCTAGCTCATTATCTCTGTTTCTGACTCACTGTGTCTCTGGCTCACTGTGTCTCTGACTCACTATTTCTGGTTCACTGTGTGTCTGGCTTGGTATCACTAGGTCTTGGCTCTCTGTGTCTCTAGCTTACTGTGTCTCTTGCTCTCTGTGTATCTGGCTTACTGTGTCTCTGGCTTGCTATCTCTGGCTCTCTGTGTATCTGGCTCACTATCTCTGGCTCACTATCTCTGGCTCGCTACCTCTGGCTCACCGTGTCTCTGGCTCTCTGTGCATCTGGCTCATTGTGTCTCTGACTTACTATCTCTGGCTCACCGTGTCTCTGGCTTACTATCGCTGGCTCTCTGTATCTCTGGCTTACTATGCCTGCCTCACCGTGTCTCTTGCTTACTATCTCTGACTCTCTGTATCTCTGGCTTACTGTCTCTGACTCTCTGTATCTCTGGCTTACTATCTCTGTATCTCTGGCTTACTATGTCTGCCTCACCATGTCTCTAGCTTACTATCTCTGACTCTCTGTATCTCTGGCTTACTATACCTGCCTCACCGTGTCTCTGGCTTACTATCTCTGACTCTCTGTATCTCTGATTTACTATCTCTGACACTCTGTGTCTCTGGCTTACTATCTCTGACTCTCTGTGTCTCTGGCTTACTATCTCTGACTCTCTGTGTCTCTGGTTTACTATCTCTGACTCTCTGTGTCTCTGGCTTACTATCTCTGACTCTCTGTATCTCTGGCTTACTATCTCTGGCTCACCGCGCATTGCTTCACTGTTTCAGACTCGTCTCAATGTCTCCACTTCGTTGTCTCAATGAATCTGACTCGTTGTCTCACTGTCTCTATCTCGTTGTCTCACTGTCTCTTGCTCGTTATCTCACTGTCTCTATCTCGTTTATCTCACTGTCTCTAGCTCCTTGTCTCACTGTCTCTGATACACTGTCTCGGTATCTCATTGTCTCTGACTCGGTGTCTCTAGCTCACTGTTTCTAGCCCGTTGTCTCACTGTCTCAAGCTCGTTGTCTCATTGTCTCTGATTCTTTGTCTCTAGCTCACTCTCTCTAGCTTGGTGTCTCACTGTCTCTAGCACGTTGTCTCATTGTCTCTGATTCTTTGTCTCTAGCTCACTCTCAAATACAAAGAGGCTTTGCTCTCTCCAAAAGCGAGCAGTAAAGCTTATTAGTGACAAAGATCAAGCACAAACAACTAATCATCACATACGTATCAAAATACTACCTCTTAAGAACAGGTTCCTCTTCAACAAAGCCAAGTTAGTACATCAAATTCTTTCATGGGATGCCCTGCCTTATCTATGGAACCTGTTTAAATTTAGCCCAAAGTGCAGCCAACGCTTGAACAACATATGTCTTCCAAAACCTAGACTTGATCTTTACAAGAAAAGCTTTAGTTATTCTGCTGCTCATCTTTGGAATACCCTCCCATCCTATATAAAAAATATAAATTATACTCCTCCTACAACTACAAGCTTTCCCAATATCTATTTGATGTCGACTACATGCCTCCATGAATTATAAAACTTAAAAGTTATCTTAAGCTGCTCTTACAGACACCGAATACAATTAATTGTTTTCTGAATAGTCCCCAAAATTTTGTTTAGTAGATAGTCATTTATAATGTATGTAGTTACTTCTGTACTGAGTGAATGTTTAAGAGCGAAACGTAAATGGTATATTTTACTTTATGTCTCTCAGCTTCAATGTTAGTTATGTTTGTTATATGAACAGCATATTTGTAGAATGTCTGGAATAGAGTGAAAGATGTATGATAAAGGGCAGAATGTCAGACGGGCCTGCGTGCCCAATTCTTAACCTTTTTGAAATAAAGATCAATCAATCAATCAATCAATCTCTCTAGCTTGGTGTCTCACTGTCTCTAGCTCGTTGTCTCTAGCTCACTATCTCTAGCTTGTTGTCTCACTGTCTCTGACTCGCTGTCTCTAGCTCACTGTATCTAGCTCACTGTCTCCAGCTCGCTGTCTCTAGCTCGCTGTCTCTGGCTCGTTGTCTCTAGCTCGCTGTCTCCGCCTCGCTGTCTCTAGCTTGCTGTCTCTAGCTCGCTATCTCTAGCTTGTTGTCTCACTGACTCTGACTCCCTGTCTCTAGCTCACTGTATCTAGCTCGCTGTCTCTAGCTCGCTATATCTAGCTCACTGTATCTAGCTCGTTGTCTCTAGCTCGCTGTCTCTAGCTCGCTATCTCTAGCTTGTTGTCTCACTGACTCTCTCCCTGTCTCTAGCTCACTGTATCTAGCTCGCTGTCTCTAGCTCGCTATATCTAGCTCACTGTATCTAGCTCGTTGTCTCTAGCTCGCTGTCTCTAGCTCGCTATCTCTAGCTTGTTGTCTCACTGTCTCTGACTCGCTGTCTCTAGTTCACTGTATCTAGCTCGTCTCTAGCTCGCTATATCTAGCTCGCTGTCTCTAGCTCGCTGTATCTAGCTCGCTGTCTCTAGCTCGCTGTATCTAGTTCATTGTATCTAGCTCGTTGTCTCTAGCTCACTATCTCTAGCTTGTTGTCTCACTGTCTCTGACTCGCTGTCTCTAGCTCGCTGTCTCTAGCTCGCTGTCTCTGGCTCGCTGTTCTTGGCTTATTGTTTCTGTTTCTGAGTACTGTCTCTGACTCGCTCTGTAACTCGCTGTCTCTGACTCGCTGTGTCTGTGGTTTTCATCAGGAACTTCGAGACACGACGTAATATCCATCTGGTAATGGTGATCTTATGTGTCTTTCATTAACATTTTTGATATTGTTCATATACCTTGATGTTGTTTATTTACCATTTGATGTTATGTAAGCGGTTGTAGTGTTGTGGTTAGCTTTTGCTCCTTTTGTCATTGAAATTTCCTACAGTTTTCAGTCCTTAGTCTGATTTGCTTGTTAATACTGCTACAGTATTGTGTGCCTTCATATTTGTATGTTGCTCCAAGCTCAGTTGCTCTACAGCTTCCTGAAGTCAATGCACGGTTGTACGCAAAGTTATATAACAGTCACGTGACCTGTTTTAATCCTGGTTATCCAAATAGCCATGTGGTCAATCTCCAACATATCTCCAGACCAGTTTCAAAAACATAACTTCTAATTGACCTAGTTTATATACAAACATTTTGTTTTACTATAACGTGATTTTTAAAAAATATGAATTAGTTTGAAATGGATGATCGTTCACAAAATGTTTAATCCAGTAGTTCAATTTATCTTCTTACAAACTGCGGTGTGATTATACATTCTATGTTACCTTCTATGTTATCTTCTATATTATCTTCTATCTACTTTCTATGTTATCTTCTATGGTATCTTCTATGTTATTTTATATGTTACCTTCTATGTTATTTTCTATGTTATTTCCATACTATCTTCTATGTTAAATTCTATGTTATCTTCTGTGTTATGCTCTGCTATCTTTCATATTATCCTCTACGTTATCTTCTGTGTTATCTTCTATGTTACTTTCCATGTTATCTTCTGTGTTATCTTCTATGTTACTTTCCATGTTATCCTGTGTGTTATGTTCTATGTTACTTTCCATGTTATCCTCTGTGTTATGTTCTATGTTCTTTCATTCATTTACATGACCCTTACGGAAATATGCTTCCCTAACAGTTCTCCTTAAAACCACAGAAAACCAAATCGATCACATACTAATAAACAACAAGTGGAAACGGTCACTACAAGATGTGCGAGCAAGGAAAGGAGCAGATATAGGAAGTGATCACAACCTTCTGGTAGCAAAAATAAAACTAAAATTAAGGAAAGCCAGAATCGGAGAACACAGAAAGATACATTTTGATACAAGAAAACTGATAGACCAGCAAACAAGAAATGAATTCTCAATAATACTTAAGAACCGCTTCAGTGTCCTACAAGATGAAGCAGAAATGTCCATATTAGAGTTCAATAAAACACTACAGGAAACAGCAAAAGAGGTGCTGGGATATCGGAAAAGGAGAAAAGAGGAATGGATAAGTGAGACCACATGGGAAAAGATAGAGCAAAGAAAAGAAATCAAGAAAAAATTACTGAACACCAAATCACAACGGCTTAAAGAACGAGTTTTAAGTAATTATGCACAAAAAGACAAAGAAGTGAAGGAATCATGCCGTCAAGATAAACGTCAATATTATGACAACTTAGCAGAAACAGCAGAGAAAGCAGCATATACAAATGACATGAAAACCATATATAAAATCACAAAGCAGATGACAGGTAACTTCAATACAAGATGTGAAAGTGCAGTAAGAACACAAAATGGACAACTGGTCAGTGGAGAAAGAAAAAAAATTGAAAGATGGAGGGAACACTTTAACACCCTACTAAACAGAACACAAGCAGCACAAGCAATAGATATACCTGAAGCAAAAGCGGAACTAAACATCAATACAGGACCAATAACAATAAATGAAGTAAAAGAAGCGATAAAGATGCTAAAATCAGACAGGGCACCAGGTGAAGATGAAGTGACTGCTGAGATGTTGAAAGCAGAAGAAACAGAAACACCAAAACAACTTTGCCGGATATTACAACAAATTTGGGATTTAGAAAAAGCCCCAGAGGAGTGGAAAACTGGTCTTATAGTAAAACTACCAAAGAAGGGTGACCTCAGAGATTGCGGGAACTGGAGAGGCATTACCCTACTGCCACTCACTAGTAAAGTATTTTGCAGAATAATCATCAACAGAATTGTACCAACACTTGAGGAAAAACTTCGGAAAGAGCAGGCAGGATTTAGGAAAGGAAGATCATGCATAGACCATATATTTGTACTTAGACAAATATTAGAACAGGCAAATGAGTGGCATAGCACAACATATGCATTATTCATAGATTTTGAGAAAGCCTTTGACAGTGTCAACAGAGATGCACTGTGGAAAATCCTAAGATGGCATGGCCTCCCCCATAAAATAGTTAATGTAATCAAAGCCCTATACGAGGGTTTTCAGTGCAAAGTTATCTGTGGAGAACATACCTCCAGCAGCTTTAGGGTACAAACAGGAGTGAAACAGGGATGTGTACTATCACCAACATTATTTATCTTGGCAGTAGACTGGTTAATGAAGGAGGCAACATCAGACAAACGCAGAGGATTACAATGGACCCTTGACACAGTGCTGGAGAACTTGACTTTGCGGACGACATTTGTCTATTATCAAGCAGTCACAAAGATATGCAAGATAAAATAAACAAGTTAACCCAGAATGCAAACAACATAGGACTAAAGATCAATGTAGGAAAGACAAAGTTAATGAAGCAAAATGTGAACAACAGAAATGTACTCAGAGTAGATAACAAGTTAGTGGAGGAGGTCAACGAATTTGTATACCTTGGCAGCAGAGTAGTAGAAAATGGAGACAGCACAGAGGACATCAACAGCAGACTTACTAGAGCAAACCAGGCTTTTGCAATGCTACAGAATATATGGAAATCAAATAAACTAAGCATAAATATGAAAATCAGGATATTTAAGAGTAATGTTCTAAGTGTACTACTCTATGGAAGTGAGTGCTGGAAAATCACCAAAACCATAGAAAACAAGTTGAATTCTTTCCAGACTAAATGTTTACGTAGAATTAAAAAAATATTTTGGCCAAACACCATAAGAAATAACATTTTATTGGCAGAAATGCAGATGAAACCACTGACAACAATTATTGAGGAAAGACGCTGGCGATGGTTGGGACATGTGCTCCGAATGACAGACAACTCACTACCAAAAATAGCACTAAGATGGACACCACAGGGGAGCAGAAGTAAGGGTAGACCAAAAGAGACATGGAGAAGAACAGCAGAAAAGATGTTGAGCAATAGAGGGCTCACCTGGGCAAGAGCAGAAAAAAAGGCGAAAGACAGGCATTTGTGGAAAACCCTTGCGGAAGCCCCATGTGCCCTGGGCACTTAAGGTTCAGAGAGAGAGAGAGAGAACAGTTCTCCTGTAGGTCTCTCGGTTGTAAGCAAGATGGCCTGTGCTGATGCATCCATTTGCAGATTATCATCGATGTCTTGCAGCCATCTTTGCCTTGGTCTTCCTCAGTTTCTTTTTCCCATTATGTACCCTTCCAAGACGGTCTTCTCTAGATTATCATGACATTTAATGTTTTCTCTCCTTAATCCTCTTTACTAGCCAGCCTTCTTCAATATTAAGTTCTTGTACTTTGGATATATTTGTTCTTTTTTGTGTCCATGATATTTGGAGAACTCTTCTGTAGAATTTACATTCAAAGGCATTTATGTGTTTCTCAGCTGCTGTTTTGTTAAAGGTCCAGGTCTCACAGGCATATGTTGCGATGGGAAAGATGCATGCCCTTAAAAACAGTATTTTTGTAGTTCTGTCTGTTCCTCTACACAGCTTCTTTATTTGTTTTACTTTCTGAAGAGAGATAGATGTCCTCCTTTTAATTTACCCCATTGTATCTCCATTATTAGTTAGATCCAAGATATTCAAAACTCTCCACTTCTTCCAATTGTTCTTCATTAATACATATTTCAGCTACCTTATTTGTTATGTCAGTTGTCATCAATTTAGTTTTCTTCGCATAAGATAGAGATTTTGCTCTTCCCTGTTCTTACGGATTGACATAATTCGTTTTTCAACTCCTATGGTATGTTCTAATAATGTTTTCTATGTTATCTTTTATGTTATCTTCTGTGTTATCTTCTATGTCACCTTCTATGTTATCTTCTGTGTTATCGTCTATTTTACTTTCTGTGTTATCTTCTGTGTTATGTTCTATATTATCTTCTATGTTACCTTCTATGTTATCTTCTGTGTTATCTTCCATATTATCTTTAATGTTACCTCCTCTGTTATCTGTTGTGTTACCTTCAATATTATCTTCTTTGTTATCTTCTGTGTTATCGTCTATGATATCTTCTATGTTACCTTCTGTGTTATATTCTGTTACTTTCTATGTTATCATCTGTTTCTATGTTATCATCTGTTATATTGTATGTTATCTTCCATATTATCGTTTATGGTATCTTCCGTGTTATCTTCTAGGTTACCCTCTATGTTATCTTCTGTGTTATGTTCTATGTTATCTTCCATGTTATCTTGTATGTAACCTTCTGTGTTACCTTCTATGTTACTTTCTATGTTATCTTCTATGTTATGTTTTATGTTATCTTCCATATTATTTCCCACATAAGGCAGTGTGATTATAATTCCATGTCATCTCTTGCCCTATAGATGTTTCTCCCCTACCCCGCTAAATATTCCAGCTTTTTTAATATCTCATTAAATATCTTGTTTGACCACGTGCCGTATCGCTAGATCTATAAACACTGTCCCCTCAGATCTATCATCTTCCTTGTCAATCAAATACATAAACACGCCCGGTCTCTCATCTGTCATAGCTTGATCCTTTGATACTCCCCCAGGGTGGGTCGTTCTTATGTCATATTTAGATATTCTACTTGCAACTTGAGTCTGCAAAACGTGATTTGACTTCCCATATCCCATAGTTCATGACCATATGACGATCACGTATTCTTGTGCGAATGGCTGAAAGGAAATGACACAAATCTGGACTGAGTGAGAACAATCAGGGCTGGCAAATAAAGCTCAAAGTTTTAGAATGGCACACCTTACATCACTGTCTTCACAGCTCAAAGTTTTAGAGTGACACACCTTACATCACTGTCTTCACAGCTCAAAGTTTTAGAGTGACACACCTTACATCACTGTCTTCACAGCTCAAAGTTTTAGAGTGACACACTTTACATCACTGTCTTCACAGCTCAAAGTTTTAGAGTGACACACTTTACATCACTGTCCTCACAGCTCAAAGTTTTAGAGTGACACACTTTACATCACTGTCTTCACAGTTCAAAGTTTTAGAGTGACACACTTTACATCACTGTCTTCACAGCTCAAAGTTTTAGAGTGACACACTTTACATCACTGTCTTCACAGCTCAAAGTTTTAGAGTGACACACTTTACATCACTGTCTTCACAGTTCAAAGTTTTAGAGTGACACACTTTACATCACTGTCTTCACAGTTCAAAGTTTTAGAGTGACACACTTTACATCACTGTCCTCACAGCTCAAAGTTTTAGAGTGACACACTTTACATCACTGTCCTCACAGTGACAAAGATACAAATGACATTAAATTGGTTTCCTTACAGATGGCATTCAGTTTATTACATGACATATGACATTAACTTGATTTGTGACAGGTGACATTGTCACTCCACTACCTCGCAACAAAGGTCACAATTAAATAGAATCGTCAGAACATTTTTTTAATATGTAGAAGTTTTCCTCTCCTCCGGGACAAAATATCCGCATCATATAAACGCGTTAACGTGATTGACTTGTCGTATGATTACAATATCGACGTATTACACTTAACACATGACTAACTTATCACATGATTACATTATAAAAATATCTTACACAAGACCTTTTGTGACAGAAGAACTTACAGAGCATGAAACTGAAGATCTGTTGTTTTTTTCCCTTATCATGTGACAGACATTGGACTGTTTATTGTTCTGCGACAAATATTCAAATATTAGAGTATATTTTTGTTCTGTGACATATATTAGAATATATATTTTTTGTTTGGTGACAGATATTAGAACATATTTTTGTTTGGTGATAGACATTAGAACATATATTTTTTGTTCGGTGACAGATATTAGAACATATTTTTGTTTGGTGATAGACATTAGAATATATATTTTTTGTTCGGTGATAGATATTAGAATGTGTCTTACCTTGTGGAAATTCTTTCTGTGTTCGCTCTTCATCGATGATCTGTCCATCGTCTTGCGCTTCACAGAACGTGAATGTCAGCACAGTTATGAGAAACAGGACTGCCCTTAAGTTTCTGCTTGACCTGGTCATTGTTCTGGGAAACAGAAGAATAGAGTCACCTTTTGCGTGTGTGTAAGACATGTATGTGTGTGTGTGTGCTACTAGGGCAGTTGATAAGAAAAACAAAATCGATTATAGACAGTGACCTCTGAAATAGAAACTTCACCTTATCAGTTTTGTACAAAACCAAACCTCAAATATTGATAAAAAAATACTAGTTTCATCTTTTACAAAAATAATAACATCAATTAGAAAATAAGATTCTCATTAAAACTAACAAAACAACATCAATTAGAAAATATGACTCTCATGGAAACTAATAAAATAACATTAATTAATTAATTAATCACTGAAACTAATAAAATAACATTAATTAGAAAATATGACTCTCACTGAAACTAATAAAATAAAATCAATTAGAAAATATGACTCACGGAAATTAATAACATAATGTCAGTTAGAAAATATGACTCCCACTGAAACCAAGAAAACAGCTACTCTTTCATTTTCTTGGTATTCTCCAGGTTACCTGGTCACATGCCTCATTGTAATGTTACTGTTCAAGCTAACATTTCCTCTCGAATATTGTATATACATGACATCTTAATCACATACACGGCTACGCATATACATTGATGCACATATACACAGATAAAGACATATATAGATGAACATATACAATGATTCATTCATTTGCATGTCCCTTGCGGAACTTTGCCTCCCAAACAGCACTCCTGTAGGCCTCTCGGTTGTAAGCAAGATGGCCTGCTGCTGTTGCATCCATTTCCAGATCGTCAACGATGTCTTGCAGCCATCTTCGTCTTGGTCTTCCTCTTTTTCTTTTTCCCATTATGTATCCTTCCAATACGGTCTTCTCTAAATTATCATGACGTTTAATGTGTCCAAAATATTTCAGTTTTCTCTCTTTAATCCTCTTCACTAGCCAGCCTTCTTCAATATTAAGCTCTTGTAGTATAGATATATTTGTTCTTTTTTGTGTCCACGATATTTGGAGAACTCTTCTGTAGCATTTATATTCAAAGGCATTTATGTGTTTCTCAGCTGTTTTGTTAAGTGTCCAGGTCTTACAGGCATATGTTGCGTTGGGAAAGATGCATGCCCTTAAAAATCTTATTTTTGTGGTTCTGTCTGCTCCTCTCCACAGACTCTTTATTTGTTTTACTTTCTGAAGAGCGATAGATGTCCTCCTTTTAATTTCCCTCATTGTATCTCCATTATTAGTTAGTAGCGATCCAACATATTCAAAACTCTCCACTTCTTCCAGTTTTTCCTCATTGATACATATTTCAGTTGCCTTGTTTGTTTTGTCAGTTGTCATCAATTTAGTTTTCTTTGCATTAAGATAGAGGTTCTGCTCTTCGCTGTTCTTGCGGACTGACATAATTAGTTTTTCCATTCCTTTTTGTGTTGTGGACAGCAATACTGTGTCATCAGCATATCTAATCTCTGGTATTTCATAACCTCCAACTGTTATGGCATCGTAATATTCTTTGTCTACATCTTCTCTAACATTCCTCATTATATTTTCAGTATACAAGTTAAATAAGTAGGGTGACAATATGCACCCCTGACGGACCCCTTGTTTTATGACAAACCAACTTGTTGTTTCACCATTTATTCTTACTGCTGCTTGTTGGTCTAGATATAGCAGTGATGTTAATTGTATCAAATGTGTTGGAAATCCCATTTTTTCCATTATTTCCCAAAGTTTCTGGTGTTGTACACAATCAAATGCCTTTGAGTAGTCTATAAAGGATAAATATAGATTCACATTAAACTCTCTGCATTTCTCTATTATTAATCTTATATTGAGTATATGATCTCTTGATCCTCTTCCTTGCCTGAAACCAGCTTGGACCATATTGACTTCTTCTTCTATTTTCTTTCGAAGTCTACCCATTATGATTTTAACAGAATTTTACTGGCATGACTAATCAGGGCAACAGTTCTGTAGTTTGTGCATAATTTCAGGTTACCCTTTTTTAGCAGTGGTATGAATACAGTTCTTTTCCATTCTTTTGGCCAAACACCTGAATGCCATATCTTTTTACATAGTGCATGCTAGATTGTTGCACACTCCTTTCCTCCTGCTTTAATAAATTCAGCTGTTATCTCATCACATCATATACAATGATACGCACATATATAGATTAACAAATACACAGATACGCACATACACATATGCAAAAATACACAGATAAAGGCATACATATGGATGGACAAGTACACAGATACGCACATACATATATGCAAAAATACACAGATAAAGGCATACATATGGATGGACAAGTACACAGATACGTGCATACATATATGCAAATACACAGATTTGCACATATATAGATGAACAAATACACAGTTACGCACATACATATATGCAAAAATACACAGATAAAGACATATATAGATGCACAGATACACTGCTATGCACATATATAGTGGCACAAATACACAGATATGCACTTATGCAGATGCACAAATACACAGATACGTACATACATATATGCACAAATTCACAAATAGGTACAACTAAGCATCATATTAGTTGAATGCTAAGTTTCAAGTTCTGTATATTACTAGAATTACAGTTTAAATTTTTTTAAAATCCTAAAATATGTATTCAGCTAACGAAACAAAACAACTTGAAGTTTAATTACACAGTTTATCAAAGAAAGATGAACTGAAATAGGGTTTGCCAACCTTCTCCTAAAAAAGACATTATTTATGATCTGTAGACAGTCAAAAGGGACATAACCACTGATAGGAATGACTCGATCGGTAGCCTCTGTGTAATAAAGATGGCATGCCAGCTGTGATGTGAGTGTTGGTAAACCGCGTTTATGTCTACAGCTAATAAATGAACGAAGTAATACTAAGATATTCTAAAACTATAAATAGCAGTTATTTAACGTGTACATGTAACAGTGACATGTTATTTTATGAATGTGATGCCGCCCACTTGCCACATAAAGCGCCCCCCTGCTCTAAAATAATATACACTATCCGAATAAGTTCTTCTAATGTTCATTTATTTACCATGGAAAAAGAACTTCAAATAGTTGTCTTGACCTAAGCTGCCAAAAGGAGAAAACAAATAAAAACTAGTGAGAAATATATTCAAACGTAGTAGTTGCTACATGTCTTATAATGCACGCATTTTCAGACAGCAAAAACATTTCCTAAATGTTCAAGTGTTCATCTGTCATCATCATTTGCCGTGCCGACTGGCGTTGGCTATTATGCTTCTCCAGAGTACGCGATCCTTCATGCAGGCCATCAGCTCAGTTGGTGATCTCCTCTCACACCATCCCGTCAGACTGTCCAGTATCATTTTTCTTGGTCTTCCTCTTGATCTTCTTCCTTCTATTGTTCCTGTTGTTATAATATTTTCAATGCCCCCTCTTCTCATTGCATGTCCTGTGAAAGTATATTGTCTCTCTCTTATCTTTCTGACAAGGTTTTTTGTCTCTCCAGCTCTTCTCATACATTCTTCATTAGTTATTTTTGCTGTCCAGGGGATTCGCAACATTCTTCTAATAAACCACATTTCTGCTGCTTCCAATGATTTTTGTGCAGACTTGCCTATTGTCCATGATTCATTTCCATATAACAAGAAAGGTTCAATATAGCATTTTAGGACTCGTTTTCTAACATTCATTGATAAGGATGTGTTGGTTAATATGTTTCTCATTCTCTGAAATGCAGTCTTTGCTTGGCCTATTCTGTTCCTAATTTCTGTTGTGCATTTCCCATCTGAAGTTATTACTGCTCCAAGGTATTTGAATTTCTGCACCTGCTTTAGAATAGTTCCGTTTAATTTAATACTGCATGTTGGTGGATTCTGTTTCTTAGATATAACCATAGTCTCTGTCTTTTTGATGTTCAAAGTAAGGCCTTTCTGTTCACTTTTTTTGGCGACTTTATCCAAGAGATTTTGCAGGAGTTGTTGGTCTCAGCTATCAGTACTGTGTCGTCAGCATACCGAAGGTTGTTAATATTGTATCCTCCAATTTTTATGCCTGGTTCTGTGATGATCGTTCTTAGAATATTCTCGTTATACATCTCATCTGTACATGTTTAATTTTCTCTAGTTTTATCTCCGATCCTTTGTGAACCTCGGAGATTCTATATTTGTTCATCAAAAATATAAGCAGTCTTTAAATTTAAAACATTACTGAAACCTGAAATATCATTTCAAGTTCATTAAGAACACTATTAAGTTATTTTAGAATTAAATTTGTTACCACGTGATAACGTTTGTAATATCTAGAGTACAAGGTGACATTGTTTGTTAAATCTAGAGTACAAGGTGATAACGTTTGTTAGATCTACAGTACAAAATGATAGCGTTTGTTAAATCTACAGTACCATGTGACAACGTTTGTTAAATCTACAATACAACGTGATAACGTTTGTTAAATCTACAGTACCATGTGATAACGTTTGTTAAATCTACAGTACCATGTGATAAACGTTTGTTAAATCTACAGTACAAAGTGATAAACGTTTGTTAAATCTACAGTACCATGTGATAAACGTTTGTTAAATCTACAGTACCATGTGATAAACGTATGTTAAATCTACAGTACCGTGTAATAACGCTTGCTAAATCTACAGTACCATGTGATAAACGTTTGTTAAATCTACAGTACAAAGTAATAACTTTCGTTAAATCTAGCGTACAAGGTGATAACGTTTGGTAAATATACAGTAACATCTGATAAACGTTTGTTAAATCTACAATACCACGTGATAACGTTTGTGAAATCTACAGAACACTGGAACATTACTTTTTAATAAAAAGGAACTTACAGAAACTCTTAAATTTGTTATCCAAACTCACCCTCTTTAAAAAAAAACAACTTTTCTGACTTTTGTGTCTTCAAAGACCTGAAAATTGACGAACTACTTTGCGAGCCCTATGTGACGTTTAACGGCACGGGAAGGATATAAGATATAAGATATGAAAGACCTGCACGATGTCACCCAGATTCAGGCTGTAGACCAGTTCGTGTCTTGATCTACAGACCACCTCGTGTCTTGATCATCTTTAGACCAGTTCGTGTCTTGATCTGTAGACCACCTCGTGTCATAATCTATAGATCATCTCCTGTCTTGATCATCTGTAGACCAGTTCGTGTCTTGATCATCTGTAGACCAGTTCGTGTCTTGATCATCTATAGTCCAGCTCTTATCTTGATCAACGGAACTTGTTGTCTAGCTATTCTTTGTTCAGTCATTGTGGATCTCAGATAATTTATTAAAGCTCTAGTTTGGTGAAGTTTCTCACACATTGCCTGCACTTCCAAAATCGTTAGTTAACATACACAAAGTGTTTCGAGGTCAATTTTTAAAACAAAACAACCGTATATCAGCTTCAGCACATTTTGCAGAATAGTTTCTGATTCAACAACTTCTGCTCAGTAGCTTAAACAGAGTAAATCAATGTCAGATGAAACATCAAAAACAATTTCTAAATGTTAAGAATGCCGCAACATCGACTGTGCTGTTGAGGAAACTTATGGTTACTATATTGTTAAAATGTGAAGAACAGTTCACTATTATTAAACCCCAAAATGTGAAGAACAATTCACTATTATTAAACCCCAAAATGTGAAGAACAGTTCACTATTATTAAACCCCAAAATGTGAAGAACAGTTCACTATTATTAAACCCCATAATGTGAAGAACAGATCACTATTATTAAACCCCAAAATGTGAAGAACAGTTCACTATTGTTAAACCCCAAAATGTGAAGAACAGATCACTATTATTAAACCCCAAAATGTGAAGAACAGATCACTATTATTAAACCCTAAAATGTGAAGAACAGATCAATTATTAAACCCTAAAATGAGAAAAATGCTACTGTGCACCAAATAGTCAAATAACTTTGTAGAACGTCTGAAATTAATAAAGGTGTGCCTAATATTTGTATTTGTATTCGGCCGAGTGAGGGTGAACTTCGAATATTCGTATTAGAACATATCGAATACTAACATTTCGAATATTCACACATATATATTTTTATGAAGGAAGCAAAAATTAAAATGTATAAAGAAATACAATCAGGGAATCTTTTTCATCTCTTCTAGAGGGCGGTATCAGTAAGACAAGACATAGTTGAATGACACCATTGTGTTGCATACTGTCAGAAATACTCGTATCTAATTTCAGTCTACGATACCATGTGTATTTTGACACATGCACGTTTAGTCATAATCTAATAATCTATTTCTTGTAGATAGAGAAGTTGCAAGACAGGTGCATGAAACACGTAAGTGGCCAGACAGTACAAAGAACACGTAAGTAGCAAGACAGTGCACAGAACACGTAAGTAGCAAGACAGTGCACAGAACACGTAAGTAGCCAGACAGTGCAAAGAACACGTAAGTAGCAAGACAATGCACAAAACACGTAAGTAGCCAGACAGTGCACAGAACACGTAAGTAGCCAGACAGTGCAAAGAACACGTAAGTAGCAAGACAATGCACAAAACACGTAAGTAGCCAGACAGTGCATAGAACACATAAGTAGCAAGACAGTGCACAGAACACGTAAGTAGCCAGACAGTGCAAAGAACACGTAAGTAGCCAGACAATGCACAAAACACCTAAGTAGCAAGACAGTGCACAGAACACGTAAGTAGCAAGACAGTGCATAGAACACGTAAGTAGCAAGACAGTGCACAGAACACGTAAGTAGCAAGACAGTGCATAGAACACGTAAGTAGCAAGACAGTGCACAGAAAACGTAAGTAGCAAGACAGTGCATAGAACACGTAAGTAACAAGACAGTGCATAGGACACGTAACGTTGGTGCAGAGATGCCGGCAAAGTGAAGGATACGTCACAAACATATCTGTATTATCAGACATGTCTGGAAGAAAGGGAACGATAGTTTGAGGATTACAGCGATAATTTAATTCCAGATGTGCATAACAACTTTCAAAATATAGGAGGGATGACCACGTGGTTTGTCATTAGAAACAGAAGAAACGTTTGTCTTTACAAACAGAAGACACTTTATCTTTACAGACAGAAGACACTTTATCTTTACAAACAGAAGAAACTGACACCAAAGAAACTAAGGAACTAAGGACGATTACTGCTTTAAAATAATAAATGATAAAATACTGATGAAGATACTTGACAAAACACAGCTGTTTGACAAAATAATGCTCTAGGTACTTGATAAAATAATGCTGTAGATACTTGACAGAATGAAGAAGAAAACAAGCTACAATTATTTCCTGGTCCATTGACTTGAGGCAGAGTGAGACTAAAACAAATCAGGTTTGCCCCCACGCTATTCAAAAGAAGCCAACTTCCACTCTATCCAAAACAAGCCAACCTCCACTCTATCCAAAACAAGCCAACCTCCACTCTATCCAAAACAAGCAAACCTCCACTCTATCCAAAACAAGCCAACCTCCACTCTATCCAAAACAAGCCAACCTCCACTCTATCCAAAACAAGCCAACCTCCACTCTATCCAAAACAAGCCAACCTCCACTCTATCCAAAACAAGCCAACCTCCACTCTATCCAAAACAAGTCAACTTCCACTCTATCCAAAACAAGCCAACCTCCATTTCATTCATTTGCATGTCCCTTGCGGAACTTTGCCTCCCAAACAGCACCCCTGTAGGCCTCTCGGTTGTAAGCAAGATGGCCTGCTGCTGTTGCATCCATTTCCAGATCGTCAACGATGTCTTGCAGCCATCTTCGTCTTGGTCTTCCTCTTGTTCTTTTTCCCATTATGTATCCTTCCAACCTCCACTCTATCCAAAACAAGCCAACCTTCACTCTATCCAAAACAAGTAAACTTCCACTCTATCCAAAACAAGCCAACCCCGACACCTATCCACAACAAGTCAACCCCCACACTTATCCACAAACAAGCCAACCCCACACTTATCCACAAACAAGTCAACCACCACACTTTTCTACAACAAGCCAACCCCCACACTTATCCTAAACTAGTGTAATATGATGTGCACCATGCTGCCTGGATTAAACAAATGTATGTGCAAGTATTATTTGTCGTGTCAGTTACATCTAATATTTGCTAAATCGAGGGTTTACTGTATACTGAATACTGTAAATAATGAATAATGTAAATACTGAATTCTTCTGTAAAAGTAAAAGACAATACAATGAGATTGTGAATAGAGTCCAGTTTTGTTTTGTTTTGTTTTTGGTAACACCAGCTCATAATGTCTGAGTGAAGCCTTCTTCTTCTTTCTCCCTGAGAGTGCCTGCTGGTGTTCTGTGCAGCCGATGTGGCGAAAGTACTGAAGAAAACCATCGTGTCGGATTTGGAGTGGGTTATGGCGGGTATATTTTCAGTCCCTGAGTGGAGGTACAAAGCTGAGACTGTGGAACATGTCTTTGGCGGACTCCACCGTCGTGTAGACACAGCGACAGGCATCCAAAGCCCGCTCTACAACGTCGAATATACATCTCTGGCAGACTCCACCGCCGTGCATACTTCTCTAGCAGACTCCACCGTCGTGCGTACTTCTCTAGCAGACTCCACCGCCGTGCGTACTTCTCTAGCAGACTCCACCGCCGTGCAGTCACAATGACGGGCATCTAAAGCCCGCTCTACAACATTGACAGAGGCATACTTCGAGTCGAGTGGGCCAGCCTTCTCTCACACTCTTAAGTTAAGACTTCACATAGATCTACTGTTCAGGCCATGATGTGGCTCAGGATAACGAGTGAGCCAAACGGCCTGAGTAGAAAGGTTCCCACGCAGTGTGTGCTGAAACTGGAACGCTGTTGTTGACAGACTGTGCTGGGAGGAAGACTTGGAATGAGAGAACGACCATGTGGCTCTTGTTTTCCCACCTGGTATGTGTGTGTGTCCTCTACATCCTCAAAATGAAGGAAATGGGGATGAAACAGAACTCAAGCCACAGTCAACGCCCGACAAGGACAAGCAGCACACACACCTTACATAGGTTACTGGAAAGGGCGGTGGAGTATATATGATGATGACCTGATTGCAGTGATGCTTATCTCTTAAGATCAATCAGTTAAACAATCATTGTCTATTTATCTATTACCACTGTATTCTATTTGTAGTCTACATATCTGTTATTCTTCCATCCTATTTCTAGTCTACGTATCTGTTGTTCTTGTGTTATACATGTTGCTTAGCAATCTCTTATTGTTACGCTATATTTTATCTGATAAGAAACAAGAAAGAAAAAAAAGTTGTATTGCTCTCTTAGTCAGCTCCACTTCCTCAGTTTAAGTGACATCTGAGATTGCCTCATTTGGTGTCAGTCATGCTCATGTAAATTAATTCTCTTCATCTCAGCCATCTAAGTTTTTAAAACATTTCTGGGAAGTTTACTCCCCTTGGCCCATTAGCCAATCAGAATTTCTCACTCAAGTTGTCTTACGGCATTCATTCTGCCATGGACACTCAGAAACACATTTGTCTCCTGGAGTTCACGTGGGACAGAAGTTGCTTCCTTAAATATTCTTTGAAAAGAACTTTTTATGTTTGAGACTTTATGGCCCATTATTTATATTTTTATCACAATGGTTATATTTTCTTTTACATTTGCTGTTGCATCCATTTCCAGATCGTCAACGATGTCTTGCAGCCATCTTCGTCTTGGTCTTCCTCTTGTTCTTTTTCCCATTATGTATCCTTCCAACCTCCACTCTATCCAAAACAAGCCAACCTTCACTCTATCCAAAACAAGTAAACTTCCACTCTATCCAAAACAAGCCAACCCCGACACCTATCCACAACAAGTCAACCCCCACACTTATCCACAAACAAGCCAACCCCACACTTATCCACAAACAAGTCAACCACCACATTTTTCTACAACAAGCCAACCCCCACACTTATCCTAAACCAGTGCAATATGATGTGCACCATGCTGCCTGGATTAAACAAATGTATGTGCAAGTATTATTTGTCGTGTCAGTTACATCTAATATTTGCTAAATCGAGGGTTTACTGTATACTGAATACTGTAAATAATGAATAATGTAAATACTGAATTCTTCTGTAAAAGTAAAAGACAATACAATGAGATTGTGAATAGAGTCCAGTTTTGTTTTTGGCAACACCAGCTCATAATGTCTGAGTGAAGCCTTCTTCTTTCTCCCTGAGAGTGCCTGCTGGTGTTCTGTGCAGCCGATGTGGCGAAAGTACTGAAGAAAACCATCGTGTCGGATTTGGAGTGGGTTATGGCGGGTATATTTTCAGTCCCTGAGTGGAGGTACAAAGCTGAGACTGTGGAACATGTCTTTGGCGGACTCCACCGTCGTGTAGACACAGCGACAGGCATCCAAAGCCCGCTCTACAACGTCGAATATACATCTCTGGCAGACTCCACCGCCGTGCATACTTCTCTAGCAGACTCCACCGCCGTGCGTACTTCTCTAGCAGACTCCACCGCCGTGCGTACTTCTCTAGCAGACTCCACCGCCGTGCAGTCACAATGACGGGCATCTAAAGCCCGCTCTACAACATTGACAGAGGCATACTTCGAGTCGAGTGGGCCAGCCTTCTCTCACACTCTTAAGTTAAGACTTCACATAGATCTACTGTTCAGGCCATGATGTGGCTCAGGATAACGAGTGAGCCAAACGGCCTGAGTAGAAAGGTTCCCACGCAGTGTGTGCTGAAACTGGAACGCTGTTGTTGACAGACTGTGCTGGGAGGAAGACTTGGAATGAGAGAACGACCCTCTACATCCTCAAAATGAAGGAAATGGGGATGAAACAGAACTCAAGCCACAGTCAACGCCCGACAAGGACAAGCAGCACACACACCTTACATAGGTTACTGGAAAGGGCGGTGGAGTATATATGATGATGACCTGATTGCAGTGATGCTTATCTCTTAAGATCAATCAGTTAAACAATCATTTTGTATTTATCTATTACCACTGTATTCTATTTGTAGTCTACATATCTGTTATTCTTCCATCCTATTTCTAGTCTACGTATCTGTTGTTCTTGTGTTATACATGTTGCTTAGCAATCTCTTATTGTTACGCTATATTTTATCTGATAAGAAACAAGAAAGAAAAAAAAGTTGTATTGCTCTCTTAGTCAGCTCCACTTCCTCAGTTTAAGTGACATCTGAGATTGCCTCATTTGGTGTCAGTCATGCTCATGTAAATTAATTCTCTTCATCTCAGCCATCTAAGTTTTTAAAACATTTCTGGGAAGTTTACTCCCCTTGGCCCATTAGCCAATCAGAATTTCTCACTCAAGTTGTCTTACGGCATTCATTCTGCCATGGACACTCAGAAAACACATTTGTCTCCTGGAGTTCACGTGGGACAGAAGTTGCTTCCTTAAATATTCTTTGAAAAGAACTTTTTATGTTTGAGACTTTATGGCCCATTATTTATATTTTTATCACAATGGTTATATTTTCTTTTACATTTGTTATTGCAATGGTTATATTTTCTATACCAATGGTTATAATTTGTGCTATAGTGCTTACATTTTATTTTACATTGGTTATATTTTTATCACAATGGTTATATTTTCTTTTACATTGGTTGTATTTTCTATTAGAATGGTTATATTTTCTTTTACATTGGTTATATTTTCTATTAGAATGGTTATATTTTCTTTTACATTGGTTATATTTTCTATCAGAATGGCTATATTTTCTTTTACAATGTGCTTATTCTGCTGAGCTCAGTCCTTTTCTCAGAATTTAAACAAAAATGTTCTGCTCTGACCTTAGACGGAAACGGTCACGCATGAGTGATTCTGAAAGAAGTATGAGAATTATTAGAGAAAGAATGTTTACATTTAAGTTGCCAATTTCTTTAAATGAAAAACTGTCACTATGTACCTAGGACAGGTAAAACTGAGAGGCCTACAGGAGTGCTGTTTGGGAGGCAAAGTTCCGCAAGGGACATGCAAATGAATGAATGAATGAATGTACCTAGATTTGCCAGGTAAAGTAAGAGAACAAATATTGTAGGATTAAACCTCGAAAAACTCGTAGACAAAGCACTTTAGTGAGACGTGAGAGAAAGAAAAATCACAAGAGAATTACCTGGGATTCGAACCACGGACTCCGGTAGGACGAGCAGCCGTCTAGCCATGAGAGAACAGCGTACTATCCACTTAGCCAACTATCACCCCTAGGACAGGTAAAACTGAGAGGCCTACAGGAGAGCTGTTTGGGAGGCAAAGTTCCGCAAGGGACATGTGAATGAATGAATGAATGTACCTAGGGGTGCTAGTTGGCTAAGTGGATAGTACGCTGTTCTCTCGTGGCTAGACGGCTGCTCGTCCTACCGGAGTCCGTGGTTCGAATCCCAGGTAATTCTCTTGTGATTTTTCTTTCTCTCATGTCTCACTAAAGTGCTTTGTCTACGATTTTTTCGAGGTTTAATCCTACAATATTTGTTATCTTACTTTACCGTACCAAAACCTCGTAGTTTCCTATTTATAAAAAATTGTTCCTAGATTTGCCAGGTTCTGTAAATGAAAAACTGTCACTATGTACCTAGACTTGCTAGGTTCTGTAAATGAAAAACTGTCATTATGTACATAAAGTTGCCAGGTTCTGTAAATGAAAAACTGTCATTATGTACCTAGACTTGACAGGTTCTGTAAATGAAAAACTGTCACTATGTACCTAGAATTGACAGGTTCTGTATATGAATACCTCCACCTCGACCCACAAAATCTTAACCATATGATTAAAATACCATGACTAAATCAAACATTCATGCACGTGTCTCATCTCAGTGTATAGTTTGACTGAGATAAAATCAAACATTCATGCACGTGTCTCATCTCAGTGTATAGTTTGACTGAGATAAAATCAAACATTCATGCACGTGTCTCATCTCAGTATATAGTTTGACTGAGATAAAATCAAACATTCATGCTCGTGTCTCATTTCAGTGTATAGTTTGACTGAGATAAAATCAAACATTCAAGCACGTGTCTTATCTCAGTGTATAGTTTGACTGAGATAAAATCAAACATTCATGCACGTGACTCATCTCAGTGTATAGTTTGACTGAGATAAAATCAAACATTCATGCACGTGTCTCATCTCAGTGTATAGTTTGACTGAGATAAAATCAAACATTCATGCACGTGTCTCATCTCAGTGTATAGTTTGACTGAGATAAAATCAAACATTCATGCACGTGACTCATCTCAGTGTATAGTTTGACTGGGGTACTTCTCCCCTCTCCCCCTTCTTTGTCTCGTGACCTCGCTTTCAAGTTGATCTTAACGCCAACACTAACATCCATATTTTATCATGGCTTGTATTAAATCTGGAAACTTGAATCTTTCTAGCTCCGTCAGAGAGATTCTAGTGGCGTAACTAAAGTTTCGTTTGGGATTGGACAGCTAGGTCACGTGATTTATATTGATGCGATGATGAGAGCATGGATAATTTTTCAAACATTTTCTCTTGAGATTATTATTTTATTTGATCACGCTCAGACCGCTATTAACATGTCGCCATCAATTTGTTATGTCAAGTCAGAGTTTGTAGATGTGAAAGCTTGTACACCAGCACGCTGCCTGTGTCTCTAGACAACACCTCAGGACACGTTGTATCATAGGCTGTTCATTCCAGGGTCAAGAAACACAGGTCTGGATACAGCCACATACTAAACATGTTTTTTCCTAACATGTCCTGGTGAATGGACACATATTAGTTTGTGTATGCAGAGATCAAAGACACTTGTTCGTATCCGGATGAATAGACACATGTTAATTTGTGTATACAGAAGTCAAAGACACTTGTTAGATATAAATGAGAGCAAACTATGACATTAGATATAAGTGATAACAGACTGCAATGTTAGATATAAATGAGAATAGATTGTGGCATTAGATATAAATGAGAACAAACTGTGACATTAAATGTAAATGAGAACAGGCTGTGATGTTAGATATAAGCGAGAACATGCTGTGATATTATTTACGAGAAACGACTGTGATTTTAGATGTAAATGAGAACATGCTGTGATATTATTTACGAGAAACGACTGTGATTTTAGATGTAAATGAGAACAGACTGTGAATTTAGACATAATTGAGAACAGATTGTGATGTTAGATATAAATTAGAACAGGTTTTAATGTTAGAGTGAACATGTTTTGTTTCATTTTGTGTCGGCCGGCACGAAAGCGAAACGAAATATAGTTCCGGATAAAGTTCTGAGTAGTTAGTTTGCGAGGGAGATTCATCTTTCATTAGGGAGCGTGGCTGGGTGTAGACAGCGTTGTGGTTGTTTCTGTGTGGAAGTGTCTGTCTCGTGTTTTCAGTAATTCTGTATTGTGGTAAAAAAGATTGTTAACCAATGACTGGATAAAGCTACATACCTTTAAATGCCTAACTATCACTTATGTCAAGTGTTTGTTATAAGTTGTCATAAGTGTAAGTTGATACGAAATGTGTAAGAAAAAGATAGGTTGAATGCAACATTATGCTACAGGGTTGAAGATGAGTTTTCCGTCGATAGAGAAAATGTGATTGTCTTTAAGCGATGTATATATTGCTGGCCAGCCATGTGCAATATGTGTTAGCCCTGGAATACTTGGACATTTTCGATGTACTATATGTTAATCCTGGAATAATGGGACATATTCCATGTAATATGCCTTAGTCCTGCAATACTGTGAAATGTTCAATGTAATGTGTGTTAGTTCTAGAATACTGGGACGTTTTCAATGTAATATGTGTTAGTTCTGGAATACTGGGAATTTTCTATGTCATACGTATTAATCTTAGAATACTGGGACATTTTCAATGTAATATGTGTTAGTGCTGGAATACTGGGACATTTTCGATGTAATATATGTTAGTGCTAGAATACTGCAACATTTTCAATGTAATATATGTTAATGCTGGAATACTGGGACATTTTCAATGTAATATATGTTAGTGCTGGAATACTGGGACATTTTCAATGTAGATGTGTTTGTCCTGGAATACTGTGAAATGTTCAATGTAATGTGTGTTAGTTCTAGAATACTGGGACGTTTTCAATGTAATATGTGTTAGTTCTGGAATACTGGGAATTTTCTATGTCATACATGTTAGTCTTAGAATACTGGGACATTTTCAATGTAATATGTGTTGGCCCTGGAATACTTGGACATTTTCAATTTCAATGATCATCATTATCAGTTGTTAATTTCATTTGATCTCTTGGTGACCTTGACTTCACGTATATTTCCATACCATTCATTATTTATGTTTGATATCACGTGTTCATTCAAAATTTATGTGCTGTTCTTTTATGATCATTATTATGCCTCATGGCCATCATGAAGCCCTAGCAACTCATGCAAAACCTATAAGTAATATTCGTTCTTATAACTTCACACTTTGTCATCATCTGTTTGATATGGACTATATGCCTCCCTTGACGTAGTCTAATGTAGTTAAAGTATGTCTTGATTGCTGTAATTTTTTTGTACTGGTTTTATATAAATTTGTTACTTTTGAATGAATGTAAGAATGCAAGTTTATTTCACGCTGTTGCATAAATCAGAGTGTAAAGCGTATGGACAAAAGATAAGTTGATTATTTATTTATGCAATCATGTAATTGTGTCTTCATATTATTTATTTATGTAATCATGTAATTGTGTCTTCATATTATTTATTTATGTAATCATGTAATTGTGTCTTCATGATTATTTATTTATGTAATCATGTAATTGTGTCTTCATATTATTTATTTATGTAATCATGTAATTGTGTCTTCATATTATTTATTTATGTAATCATGTAATTGTGTCTTCATATTATTTATTTATGTAATCATGCAATTGTGTCTTCATATTATTTATTTATGTAATCATGTAATTGTGTCTTCATATTATTTATTTATGTAATCATGTAATTGTGTCTTCATGATTATTATGTCCATTAACAAATGCTGAATGTTTGTGACTGAGTGAAAGCTGTATGATGAAGAGCAGAATGTTAGGCGGGCCTGCGTGCCCAATTCTTCCTTTGAAATTAAAGTGTGTTCTTTCGTTTTTTCATTTTGCTTCATTAACATCAACTGCCATCAAATAAATATGTGCCTCTTGATGTTTTTTTTTTCTGTTTGTGATTGTTTGTGTTCGTTAATGGAATTAAACTGATATAAGTGTCTTATAATTTGAATTACTGAACTCTTGACCGTGGCGGCTGTGTTTTGTGTTGTTTAGAAGTGTTGTTCAGGTGAAGCAAAGATTTACATTAAGTGTTAACCATGATAAACTACCAACGAGGGGTACAGATGCTGTCCGATGAGGCAATAAGCTACTAATAGCTGATATGCTACCGTCAGCTTTAGCGACCTACAGCTGGCTAAGACCCTATTCCTCCTCTCCGTTGGTACCCCCAGTAACAGATCTAGCCTGGCTAACGGAGCAGGGATCGCCATAGTCCTCATGGTGGTGGAGCCTGCTAAATAAGAATTGCACACTCCCTGCTTTTTTCTCTGTACTTCGGTCAAGTATGTACAGACAAACATGCGACAGTTGCTACACAGAGACTTCAAAGAGCAGCAGACATCTTGATATGGACAAACAAATAGCGTGTAGTCAACACTGAAAAATCAAGTACCACTCTGTTCACTCTCTCATCCACACAGAAAGCATGTAAGATTTTTGTAAATGAAATATCCTTAAGGATGGACAATCAACACACTTACTTAGTAGTGTCTCTTGACTCAAAACTGACCTGGAAGCAACACATCAACAGTGCAGAAGCAAAAGCCAGAAGAAAACCAGCCATATTAAGAAAATTGAGTGGAACCACATGGGGAGCTAGTGAAAGAATCCTGAAGAATGTATACCTGCAAAGTATTCTACCACATTTAGAATATGGCTCAACATCTTGGTGCACAGCATCAAACACTACGCTGCATAATCTAGACAAGGTACAAAATCAGTCTCTACGGATTATCACAGGTGTCATGATGTCCACACCAGTAGTAGAAATGCAGAAAATAGTTGGTGTTCAAGCGCTAAAAGAACGTAGAGACACAAAAGTCATGACCTTGAGAGAGAAATTCTTCAGCTCTGTAAGCTACCCCCAGTAACAGATCTAGCCTGGCTAACGGAGCAGGGATCGCCATAGTCCTCATGGTGGTGGAGCCTGCTAAATAAGAATTGCACACTCCCTGCTTTTTTCTCTGTACTTCGGTCAAGTATGTACAGACAAACATGCGACAGTTGCTACACAGAGACTCCAAAGAGCAGCAGACATCTTGATATGGACAAACAAATGGCGTGTAGTCAACACTGAAAAATCAAGTACCACTCTGTTCACTCTCTCATACACACACAGAAAGCATGTAAGATTTTTGTAAATGAAATATCCTTAAGGATGGACAATCAACACACTTACTTAGTAGTGTCTCTTGACTCAAAACTGACCTGGAAGCAACACATCAACAGTGCAGAAGCAAAAGCCAGAAGAAAACCAGCCATATTAAGAAAATTGAGTGGAACCACATGGGGAGCTAGTGAAAGAATCCTGAAGAATGTATACCTGCAAAGTATTCTACCACATTTAGAATATGGCTCAACATCTTGGTGCACAGCATCAAACACTACGCTGCATAATCTAGACAAGGTACAAAATCAGTCTCTACGGATTATCACAGGTGTCATGATGTCCACACCAGTAGTAGAAATGCAGAAAATAGTTGGTGTTCAAGCGCTAAAAGAACGTAGAGACACAAAAGTCATGACCTTGAGAGAGAAATTCTTCAGCTCTGTAAGCTATCCCCTGAAAGAGAGATTCAATAACTTGGCACTAAGACGGCTTAAAAGAAGCAGCTTCATTCATCAGGCCAAGCGTATGCATAACCTTCCAACTGTAGTCGCTCCATTATCATCTGTACCAGAGCATACACTGTGGAAAGAAGAAGATTGTACACAAATAACTATTCAAAGTGAAGTGAAAGGTGTGCAGAATGGTGAGATGCAAAGCAGTCTTGTAAGATCAACAGCCACACTTAGTGTGCTAGATGACAAATATTCCTGTGATACCTGGATAAGTGTAATAAAGAATTTAGGGACAGGAGCACATATTGAATATCCAAACAACACCACTGACAAGATTTCCATACCTACTGGAAAATGCTGCAACAACTATGATGCAGAAGTTAGGGCAATTATTACCGTAGCAGAAAAACTATCAGACTCCAGAACTGATACATGCATCATAGTAATTCTCACAGATGCAATACCAGTACTGGAAGCTCTTCTATGCAACAAACTACCAGATCTTAAGGATGCCTTGTCAAAAACTGGCTCACAACAAAGTCACCTTGCAGTGGATTCCATCCCACTGTGGGATACCAGGCAATGAGAAAGCTGACCGTCTGGGCAGAGGGCACTGAAATGGAGTGACCAGACATACCAATCACCTATAATCAGAAGAAAAGCATGATAAAAACCTACAGGACGCCACAAACACCACCACATGATGACTATCACATGCTAAACAGAAAGGAACAAGTCACCATTTTCCGTCTCCGAACAGAATACAGCTGACTCCGAAGTAATATGTACACAAGTTTAAAGTTGGTACTACTAATCTTTGTACATGTGCTCAGGTGCACCAAACTTTAGGACATATCCTCCAAAGCTACAACAACTATGAGACACTGAGATTAAATGACGGGCCCAGTGAAACCACCAAAGAAGATAAACTCTACGGTTCCATACATGAGATAAAAAAAAGTGAAATTTATCCAAGAGACTGGACTGCAGATATAGACAGGAAATGCATACGAAGAAGAAGACATCATTTCTCTCACTTAGGCAGCAAGTAGTAAAAAAAAATCTTGCATCATTTCTCTCAGTTAAACAGCAAATAGTGTAGAAAACTTCTTACATCATTTCTCTCAATTAGACAGCAAGTAATATAAACACACTAACATCTTACATCATTTCTCTCATTTAGACAGCAAGTAGTATACATAAAAAAATCAAAGTTGAATTTATTTGTAGTGAATTGGGATCCACAAGATTCTATTTTAGGTCAATATTTCTCTGCTATTTATATCAATGATCTACCATGTAACCGTGCGTAGTAGTTTATGCTACTAGCAACTACGACTGCCTTCATGTACAATCATCTGTGCTTCATGTACAATCATCTGTGCTTCATGTACAATCATCTGTGCTTTATGTACAATCATCTGTGTAAAATGAAAAATTTGGGGCTTACAAATAGAAAGTTTTAGCCAATATAAAAACTGAGAAACCGTTTGAGAAAACTGAAAGTTCAAGAGGTTTACTAGTTGGTCAGAATAAGCCATTTTATCAACACAGATCCAAGGAACACATTCTCACAAATACAAGCACACTTAGACTACTGTTTCGTGTTCCATGACTTAGATTACTATTCTATGTTCAAGGACTTAGATTACCATGTTCTAGGACTTAGATTATTGTTCAATGATCTAGGTCAGCTGCACAATGTCTAATACAAAATGGCTTTCATCACTTCACACGCAAGGAGCACATCTTATAACTGACAAGAATTTATCACAGACTACAGATCATCACAAGCATCTATCACAGACTACAGATCACCACAAGTATCTATCACATACTGCAGATCACCACAAGTATCTATCATATACTACAGATCACCACAAGAATCTATCACATACTGCAGATCACCACAAGTATCTATCATATACTACAGATCACCACAAGAATCTATCACATACTGCAGATCACCACAAGCATTTATTATATAATATAAATCACAATATAAATTACAGTAGACTTCATAATGAAAAAATGCTGCACAGGTGACACAGGAATTGACTGGGTACATGGGACCCAACTAGAGGACCTTGATTTTGCTGATGACATAACTCTTATCAGTAACAATGTGAATTTCATGCAAGAAAAAAAAACAGATATACTGTATTCACTGGCTAGCAAAATAGGACTTGAAATAAACAAGAACAAAACAAAAATAATGAAAATTCCCATTAACCAAAATGGAAAAATACACATAGAAGGGACAGATATTGAAGAAGTCAATCAATTTGCATACCTTGGCAGCTACATAGACCAGGATGGTGACACTAGAAAGGAAGTTAGGATCAGAATTGCAAAAGCAGCATCAATCTTCAAGAATCTTGAGAACATATGGAATTCAAAAGTTATAAGCACAAAAACCAAGTTAAGACTATTCAGTTCAAATGTAATATCCACCCTCATTTATGCATGCGAAAGCTGGAAAACAACTAAAGAAACAGACAAGAAATTAGACTCTTTTGAAAACAAATGCCTAAGGAAAATATTCGGCATCAAGTGGAACGAATTCAAGAACAATGCAGAGATAAGACAGATGACTGAACAACAACCAGTTTCATGGGTGATCAGGAAAAGGAGATGGACATATGTTGGTCATGTGATGAGAAGAAATGATCAGAGAATCCCAAAAACAAGCTATCAAGTGGAACACAACAGGCCAAAGAAAAAGAGGCAGACCGCGTGAAACTCTGAAGAGGCCATTGTTAAGAGAAGCCAAATTAACGGACATAGAGTCCCTTGATGAGGTTGAAAGACTCGCCGAAGACAGGAAAAATTGGCGAACTACTTTGCAAGCCCTATGTGACGTTTAACGGCACTGGAAGGATATAAGATATATCACCACAAGCATCTACCACAGACTGTAGATCACCATCAAGCACTTAGCACATACTACATATCATCACATGTATCTATCATAGACTACAGAACACCACACGTATCTATCATATACTACATATCACCATAAGTATATATAACATATTACAGAATACCACAAACATCAAGTACATACTACAGATCACCACAAGCATTTAACACATACTACAGATCACAAGAAGCATCTAGCACATACTACATATCACCACAAGTATCTGTCACAGACTTCAGAACACCACAGATATCTAGTAAAATACTCCAGATCACCACAAACATCTAGCTCTGACTACAGATCACCACAAGCAACTCGGAAGTCTACCCCTCAAAATAGACTCATTTAAGAAATGGCAAATATATAATAAAATTATGTAGAGGAATTCTCCATCACATTTGTGGCGACTATTTAAATCTAATCTAACCATAGCTAAAGTCTTCTTCGTAAATCTAGACTTGGCCTCGACAAAAAAGTCTTGCTTACTTTGCTGCACACTCTTAGAATGCCCCTCGTTTTATTTAAAATTCATAAATAATGTTCGTTCTTTCAACTTCAAACCTTTTCAATATTTGATTGAATGTCTTTCGTACCCAGTTCTTCGCCATCTGAAAATAAATTTCGTTCGTTCTCTCAATACTCACTCACTAACTCTCACTTTCATTCTTCTCTCTCGACACTCACTCACTAACTCTCTCACTTTCACTCTTCTCTCTCGACACTCACTCACTAACTCTCTCACTTTCATTCTTCTCTCTCGACACTCACTCACTAACTCTCTCACTTTCATTCTTCTCTCTCGACACTCACTCACTAACTCTCACTTTCATTCTTCTCTCTCGACACTCACTCACTAACTCTCTCACTTTCATTCTTCTCTCTCGACACTCACTCACTAACTCTCACTTTCACTCTTTTCTCTTTCCTCTTCCTCACATATAATACATCCACACATAAATATGCACACCCATTCACACATGCACACACCCATTCACACATACGCACACCTAGCCACATGTACATACACATATCGCGCATTTGTCGATGTAATAAATGATCTCCTTGCATAGCAAAAAGTACATAAGTGTTATGGTACATGATAAAGTGTTATGATATATGGTAAAATGTTATGGCACATACTACATATCACCACAAGTATCTGTCACAGACTTCAGAACACCACAGATATCTAGTAAAATACTCCAGATCACCACAAACATCTAGCTCTGACTACAGATCACCACAAGCAACTCGGAAGTCTACCCCTCAAAATAGACTCATTTAAGAAATGGCAAATATATAATAAAATTATGTAGAGGAATTCTCCATCACATTTGTGGCGACTATTTAAATCTAATCTAACCATAGCTAAAGTCTTCTTCGTAAATCTAGACTTGGCCTCGACAAAAAAGTCTTGCTTACTTTGCTGCACCCTCTTAGAATGCCCCTCATTTTATTTAAAATTCATAAGTAATGTTCGTTCTTTCAACTTCAAACTTTTTCAATATTTGATTGAATGTCTTTCGTACCCAGGTCTTCGCCATCTGAAAATAAATTTCGTTCGTTCTCTCAATACTTACTCACTAACTCTCACTTTCATTCTTCTCTCTCGACACTCACTCACTAACTCTCTCACTTTCATTCTTCTCTCTCGACACTCACTCACTAACTCTCTCACTTTCACTCTTCTCTCTCGACACTCACTCACTAACTCTCTCACTTTCATTCTCTCTCGACACTCACTCACTAACTCTCACTTTCATTCTTCTCTCGACACTCACTCACTAACTCTCTCACTTTCATTCTTCTCTTCGACACTCACTCACTAACTCTCTCACTTTCATTCTTCTCTCTCGACACTCACTCACTAACTCTCTCACTTTCATTCTTCTCTCTCGACACTCACTCACTAACTCTCACTTTCATTCTTCTGTCTCGACACTCACTCACTAACTCTCACTTTCATTCTTCTGTCTCGACACTCACTCACTAACTCTCACTCTTCATTCTTCTGTCTCGACACTCACTCACTAACTCTCACTTTCATTCTTCTGTCTCGACACTCACTCACTAACTCTCACTTTCATTCTTCTGTCTCGACACTCACTCACTAACTCTCTCACTTTCATTCTTCTGTCTCGACACTCACTCACTAACTCTCACTTTCACTCTTTTCTCTTTCCTCTTCCTCACATATAATACATCCACACATAAATATGCACACCCATTCACACATGCACACACCCATTCACACATACGCACACCTAGCCACATGTACATACACATATCGCGCATTTGTCGATGTAATAAATGATCTCCTTGCATAGCAAAAAGTACATAAGTGTTATGGTACATGATAAAGTGTTATGATATATGGTAAAATGTTATGGTATATGCTAAAGTTTTATGTTATACGCGAAAGTGTTAATGTATATGCTAAAGTGTTACCAATGACGGTTTAACACCACAAAGGGCCCCAGGCTAAACTTACTAAGGGCCCCTTCCAACCATCTCCTGATATATTTTACGATTCACTTCCAGTAGTCATCTCTTTCATTACTCCATAACTTTGTGTTATACAGATCAAACATGGACAAAAGATGATTTTTTTAAAAATTTGTTTTTCTTCACGCATATTATCTTCAATCAAATCCTGAATATCTGTGACAGAGTGAAAGCTGTTTCATGAATGTTAGACTGGTCTACGCGCCCAGTTCTTAACTCTTTGAAAATAAACTTTCTTAGTTCATGCTTTCGTCCGTTCGCTGTCTGTTAGATAATATAACGTACTAGGGCAACAATAACATTTATGGCAGTAATAGTTATACATAAGGTGCTATGGCAATAATAGTTATACATAAGGTGCTATGGCAATAATAGTTATACATAAGGTGCTATGGCAATAATAGTTATACATAAGGTGCTATGGCAATAATAGTTATACATAAGGTGCTATGGCAATAATAGTTATACATAAGGTGCTATGGCAATAATAGTTATACATAACGTGCTATGGCAATAATAGTTATACATAACGTGCTATGGAAATAATAGTTATACATAACGTGCTATGGCAATAATAACAGTTCTGTCAATAATAGTTATACATAAGGTGCTATGGAAATAATAGTTATACATAAGGTGCTATGGAAATAATAGTTATACATAAGGTGCTATGGCAATAATAGTTATACATAACGTGCTATGGCAATAATAGTTATACATAACGTGCTATGGCAATAATAACAGTTCTGTCAATAATAGTTATACATAAGGTGCTATGGAAATAATAGTTATACATAAGGTGCTATGGCAATAATAGTTATACATAACGTGCTATGGAAATAATAACAGTTATGGCAGTAATAATTATACATAACGTGCTATGGCAATAATAACAATTCCGTCAATAACAGTTATACATAACGTGCTATGGCAATAATAACAGTTCTGGCAATAATAGTTACACATTATTTTCCTTGAAACCGGGCCCTTGTCTTTTCGGGGCCATCAATCTCAGGCCTGTTTGGCATAATGCTAATCCGGAACTGGGTGTTGGTGTTATTATGTGGGTGTTATATGGAAATATTTAATACCAGTGCAGTATTTCTGTGAAGAATGGTAGTGGGACACACAGCCCTCACCCCCCTCCAGCCCAACAAAAAGAAAATTTGACTACATCAAACAACAGCTAAAGTTTTGAAAAAATGTGAAGAAACGGAGTTCCAGAAGACAAGGAAGCCACGTGTAAGTGTACATAATCATGTTTCCTAGCATAGATCATCGCCATATGTAAGTATACATATATATGTCTGCTAGTATAAAATCATCACCAAGTGTAAGTGAACATGTTCCATAAAATAAATCATTGCAATGTGTAAGTGTACATGTTTGCTAGCATAAATTATCGCCACGTGTAAGTGTACATGTTTCATAGCATAAATTATCGTCATGTGTAAGTGTACATGTACATGTTTGCTAACATAAATCATTGTGTACCAGGAATGTCTAACTTAAAGGCGTTCTAGGGTCTGAATTGTTTGCACGATGAACATAAATATGAGTCAGTTTTTCTCTTTACCACTGACTACATCTAGGGTTGCCAGATTCTGTAAATGAAAAACCGAGATGATCCCGGAAAACAGGGATGTTTGCAACCCTAAACACAAGATGTCACAACATGAATTGGCTACGCAGGCCAGAGATATCTTAATAACAAGAGCTAAAGACATGGCTCCAGTAAAGAAAACACAAAAGAATGGATGGATTACAGCAGGAACAATAAGAACTGACAAAACAACGTAGAGAAATGAAGATGCAATGGAAAGTGAAAAACAACAACAAAAATGAATATAAATGTTTAACACAGGAAGTACGAAGAAACATCAGAAAAGATTTTTAAAAAAACCAAACATACAAGATTGCTATGAAAGAACAGAAGGACATCAGAAGTGTGGAAGAGACAGTGAAATGTTTAAAGAAATGAAGACATTGACGAGAAATGTCACACCTAAGCTAATTTGTGATGAAATGGGGAATACCTTGACAGAGACAGAGGAAATTCTAGAAAGATGGAAGGAATATTGCTGAGGAATGTATGAAACAACTTACTGTGGAGGCAGAAATCGACAGTGTGAATTATTATTAGAGGAGAAAGAACCCGAACCGACAATAGAAGACGTTTTATGGGCAATAAAGAGTCTGAAAAATGGTAAATCACCAGGATGTGATGAGATAACAGCTGAACTTATTAAAGCAGGAGGAAATGAATGTGCAACAATCTATCATGCACTATGTAAAAAGATATGGCATTCAGGTATTTGGCCAAAAGAATAGAAAAGAACTGTATTCATACCACTGCCAAAAAAGGGTAACCTGAAATTATGCGCAAACTACAGAACTGTTGCCCTGATTAGTCATGCCAGTAAAATTCTGTTCAAAATCATAATGATAGACTTCGTAAGAAAATAAAAGAAGAAGTGAACATGTTCCATAGCATAAATCATCGCAATGTGTAAGTGTACATGTTTGCTAGCATAAATTATCGCCACGTGTAAGTGTACATGTTTCATAGCATAAATCATCGTCATGTGTAAGTGTACATGTACATGTTAGCTAACATAAATCATTGCCATGTGTAAGCGTACATGTACATGTTTGCTAATATAAATCATTGTGTACCAGGAATGTCTAACTTAAAGGCGTTCTAGGGCCTGAATTGTTTGCACGATGAACATAAATATGAGTCAGTTTTTCTCTTTACCGCTGACTACATCTAGGGTTGCCAGATTCTGTAAATGAAAAACCGGGATGATCCCGGAAAACAGGGATGTTTGCAACCCTAAACACAAGATGTCACAACATGAATTGGCTACGCAGGCCAGAGATATCTTAATAACAAGAGCTAAAGACATGGTTCCAGTAAAGAAAACACAAAAAAATGGATGGATTACATCAGGCACACTAGAACTTATAAAACAACGTAGAGAAATGAAGATGCAATGGAAAGTGAAAAACAACAACAAAAATGAATATAAATGTTTAACAAAGGAAGTACGAAGAAACACCAGAAAAGATTTTTTAAAAAACCAAACATACAAGATTGTTATGAAAGAATAGAAGGACATCAGAAGTGTGGAAGAGATAGTGAAATGTTTAAAGAAATGAAGACATTGACGAGAAATGTCACACCTAAGCTAAATGTAATTTGTGACAAGATGGGGAATACCTTGACAGAGACAGTGGAAATTTTAGAAAGATGGAAGGAATATTGCTGAGAAATGTATGAAACAACTGACTGTGAAAGCAGAAATCAACAGTGTGAATTATTATTAGAGGAGAAAGAACCCAAACCGACAATAGAAGAAGTTTTATGGGCAATAAAGAATCTGAAAAATGGTAAATCACCAGGATGTGATGAGATAACAGCTGAAATGATAAAAGCAGGAAGAAAGGAATGTGCAACAATCTATCATCCACTATGTAAAAAGATATGGCATTCAGGTATTTGGCAAAAAAGAATGGAAAAGAACTGTATTCATACCACTGCCAAAAAAGGGTAACCTGAAATTATGCGCAAACTACAGAACTGTTGTCCTGATTAGTCATGCCAGTAAAATTCTGTTAAAAATCATAATGGATAGACTTCGTAAGAAAACAGAAAAAAAGAGAAGAAGTCAATATGCTCCAAGCTGGTTTCAGGCAAGGAAGAGGACCAAGAGATCATATATTCAATATAAGATTAATAATAGAGAAATGCAGAGAGTTTAATGTGAATCTATATTTATCCTTTATAGACTACTCAAAGGCATTTGATTGTGTACAACACCAGAAACTTTGGGAAATAATGGAAAAAAGTGGGAATTCCAACACATTTGGCACAGTTAACGTCACTGCTGTATCTAGACCAATAGGCAGCAGTAAGAATAAATGGTGAACAAGAACCTGGTTTGACATAAAACAGGAGTGGACATTGTTGCCTTACTTATTTAACTTGTATACTGAAAATATAATGAGGAACGTTAGAGAAGATATAGACAAAGAATATTACGGTGCTACAACAATTGGAGGTTATGAAATACCGGAGATTAGATATGCTGATGACACAGTATTACTGTCCACAACACAAAAAGGAATGGAAAAACTAATTATGTCGGTCCATAAGAACAGTGAAGCACAAAACCTCTATCTTAATGCAAAGAAAATTAAATTGATGACAACTGACAAAACAAATAAGGCAGCTGAAATATGTATCAATGAGGAAAAATTGGAAGAAGTGGAGAGTTTTGAATATCTTGGATCACTACTAATAATGGAGATACAATGAGGGAAATTAAAAGAAGGAGATCTGTCTTTCTTCAGAAAGTAAAACAACTAAAGAATCCGTGGAGAGGAACAGACAGAACTAGAAAAATAAGATTTTTAAGGGCATGCATCTTTCCCATCGTAATATATGCCTGTGAGACCTGGACACTTAATAAAACAGCAGAAATACCTTTGAATGTAAATGCTACAGAAGAGTTCTTCAAATATCATGGACACAAAGAAGAACAAATATATCGATACTATAAGAACTTAATATTGAAGAAGGCTGGCTAGTAAATAGGATTAAACAGAGAAAACGTGAATATTTTGGACACATTAAACGTCATGATAATCTAGAGAAAACCGTCTTGGAAGGGTACATAATGGGAAAAAGAAAGAGAGATAAACCAAGGCAAAGATGGCTGCAAGACATCATTGATGATCTGTAAATGGATGTATCAGCAGCAGGCCATCTTGCTCACAACCGAGAGACCTACAGGCGTGCTGTTTGGAAGAATAAAGTAGGAAAAATATAGGAACAGCTTATTACTTAACAACTACAAAGTTGTGACTTTTCGGCGTGAGCCTTAATCATACACAAACATACAGGTTGAAGAAATAGAGAGAGGAGATGAAGTATAGATTCACATGAATACTATGAAAAAGAAAAAAATTTAAAAGATTACTTAGCTGTAAATTGTAAGGTGTGGCTTGTCCGGCGGTGTGTGTCAGGAATGGATTTAGTAGAACGTGGAGACTGTTTAAATAGAGACCTGTGATATGTGGTCGGTGGGTTGTAAATGGGGGAGAACGTGGAGACTGTTTAAATAGAGACCTGTGATATGTGGTCGGTGGGTTGTAAATGGGGGAGAACGTGGAGACTGTTTAAATAGAGACCTGTGATATGTGGTCGGTGGGTTGTAAATGGGGGAGAACGTGGAGACTGTTTAAATAGAGACCTGTGATATGTGGTCGGTGGGTTGTAAGTGGGGCTTTACTGCAGTGCTTCGTGTATAGTTATATACTTATACACTAATTATTGTGTGTTGCTGTTAGGAAGACAAAGTTCCCTAAGGGACATGCAAATGAATTAATGAACTCTATTGCTGTGGTTCATTAGATATTTGTTCCCAAGTGTATCTTCAGTATCTGCGATGCAGCATATTATTTCTTTTCTTTTCTATTCTGAAGCCCAGATAAATTATGGGTGCCGAAAGGTGACAGACACGAAGAGTTAGGAGAGTTTGAAAGGACCTACTAGAGAATCTTCACTGTCGATCTCATCATTTCTACAAACAATACGAGAGCCATTACTTATTGAGAGCCATTTTCTAAAGAAAACGATAGTGTCCTTCATCTGGTAAAATTATCCTGTTAGAAAGAGATTTTCATTCTTGCTTTGCTATCATCAGACATCAGTTGATTTTTGTCACTCTCTGTCGACATTTTCTGGAGTCAAGATTGCATGTGTGTGTATGTGTTCACATAGTATAAATCTTATCTTATATATCTTATATCCTTCCCGTGCCGTTAAACGTCACATAGGGCTCGCAACGTAGTTCGCCAATTTTTCCTGTCTTGGGCAAGTTTTTCAACCGCATCAAAGGATTTTATGCCTGTTAATTTGGCCTCTCTTAATAATGTCCTCTTCAGAGTTTTACGCGGTCTGCCAGCATAAATACAAGCACACAAAAATACACACATGCATAAACATAGTCACACAAACAGATAAATACATATATACATAAACATACTCACACAAACAGATAGATATACACATGAACAAACACTCACAGAAACAAATAAATACACATGAACAAACACTCACACAAACAGATAAATACACACATGAACAAACATACACACACAAATATATAAATACACACATGAACAAACACTCACACAAACAGATGAATACAAGCATGAACAAACACACACCCAAACTGATAAATACGCACATGAACAAACATACACGCAGACATACATACCACAAACATGGCACAACTGATATTCCATAACTGTAAAACAAATAAAAGAATGTCTGTTTGAAAGGACAAGAAAGTTTTGAATCGACTTATAAAACTCATATGTATGCTTCTGACTGTAGTAATACTGCTAGATAACAGGGAGAAAACATTTGCAAAACATAACACAGCAGAATTGAACACAATATCTCACACATGTTGTTTACAACCTTAACTTTCATGAGCACGACGAGCTGGATGTTGGCAGTACAGACTAGATAGATTCAATGAAGGCGCTGTTTGTTTAAACTCCATCTTCATGTAAGATTGGCTTCAGACATTTACACCTTGAAAGTGACTATGAGGATTACACCTCATGAATCTCAATATCCATTTAGAGGTACAGAGGAGTTCAGATAGATACTGCAGTGTTTGTCAGTCAATCACTGTCAATTTCAACTTAAAAGTGCATTGACAAAGCAAATCTATTTATATGAAAGCGGTGCTCAAGTAACAAACAAGGATTAGAATTTCGTATATGAGTAGCTTTGTGGGGTAGTTTTGTGGGGCAGTTTTGCGGGGTAGTTTTGTGGGGTAGTTTTGTGGGGTAGTTTTGTGGGGCAGTTTTGTGGGGTAGTTTTGTGGGGTAGTTTTGCGGGGTAGTTTTGCGGGGTAGTTTTGCGGGGTAGTTTTGAGGATGACATACTAGATGTAAGGCCCCCTGGGACTCTCGAACGGCATGGAGACCTAAAACAAAGTTCTATACGGTACGGGTGAGCATTCCTTTTGTGACCTGCACACAGCTATCTGTGATCCTCTCCTTCAGTTCAGATTTCTGAGAGACTGTTGAACACGTTGTCCTTCAGATAACCCCAGGGGAATTAATCACAGATTTAAATCTAGACTGCATGGTTGCCAAGAGAATACGCACTGGAGATGATGTGGGAAATATTTGGACACTATGCGATGCTGGAACTTGGGATGCAGGAATTCCAGAACCTCTAGAGTGGTGTGAGGTCCAGCTTCATCCTATTGGAACCCTATGCTTGACCTCTATACTTTACCTCTGTGCTTGGAGAGAACATCGTCTCTGTCTCAGTTCAGAGAGGAAGAAGTAGAGTATCACGCATTAAGTCTGTCTAGTGATGTAATCATCAAACATGAGAGGTCCAGTCACGTCCTAAGTCTCTCTACTGATGTAATCATCAAACATGAAAGGCCTAGTCACGCCTTGTGTGGAAACAACACACCACACCAAGATTTTCTGACTATTCAGCGTGGATGCTGAGTGGATTCGTGAATTTTACGTGGATGCTGAGAAGATTCGTGAATTTTATGTAGATGCTGAGAAGATTCGTGAATTTTACGTAGATGCTGAGAAGATTCGTGAATTTTATGTAGATGCTGAGAAGATTCGTGAATTTTATGTAGATGCTGAGAAGATTCGTGAATTTTACGTGGATGCTGAGAAGATTCGTGAATTTTATGTAGATGCTGAGAAGATTCGTGAATTTTACGTAGATGCTGAGAAGATTCGTGAATTTTATGTAGATGCTGAGAAGATTCGTGAATTTTATGTAGATGCTGAGAAGATTCGTGAATTTTACGTGGATGCTGAGAAGATTCGTGAATTTTACGTGGATGCTGAGAAGATTCGTGAATTTTACGTGGATGCTGAGCGCCCCAGAGGCGCAAGTTTTGTCTGTTAATTTTACATGGTTGATGAGAGCTCTAGAAACGCAAGTTTTGTCTGTTAATTTTACATGGTTGATGAGAGCTCTAGAAACGCAAGTTTTGTCTGTTAATTTTACATGGTTGATGAGAGCTCTAGAAACGCAAGTTTTGTCTGTTAATTTTACATGGTTGATGAGCGCCCCAGAGACCCAAGTTTTGTCTGTTGCTGTCCCACGTGAGGGAAAAGAAGCCTCATCACTAAACTAAATGTGTTCCAGAATGTGATGGTTCTGCTGCAAGTGATTTCCCAATTCCTCCACACACCTTGTCCACTTTTCTCGGCAAACAGTTGTCAGAGACTAGAAGACATGGATCTTGTCCACTTTTATCGCACACAGTTGTCAGAGACTAGAAGACATGGATCTTGTCCACTTTTCTCGGCAAACAGTTGTCAGAGACTAGAAGACAAGAACCTTGTAGGATACATGAGTAGACTGGTTCGAAATATGGGCCATACTGTCGAGGCTAGCTATGGCACAGACCTCCGTGTAGGAGATGAGACCACACGGGCACGAATGTTCTCGACAGTTTCCGGCGTGCTAACACGTGGCTTGCCTCCACTTCTTTTCTTGCCTGCTAGATTACCACTTTCGCGAAGCTGTTTTTCCATCTTCACTGTATTCCTTGCTGGTGGTTCCTTGCACTTGTACCGATTTTTGAACCTGCGCTGGAGTGTGACGCCGGAATTTGTTTGCCGAAACCAGTTCACGACTGGAGTTTTCTGCTCAGTCATTAGTGGCGGCGCCATTTGTGAATGACATTCCACATTTAATGTTTGATGATGACGTCACTACACTTACATGGACCTGTGTAATTTATCTGTCGTGTATCGTTCAACCAAACGTGACAAAATATTGGCTGAAGCACCCTTTAAGATGCAAATTTAGATATCAAGATCCAAATTTAGATACAGAGATCCAAGTTTAGAAACAAGGTCCAAGTTTGGATGTCAGAATTTAAGTTTAGATTAATATCTCTATTTAGACACCAAGATCCAAGTTTAGATACAAGATCAAAGTTTAGATTAATATTCATGTTTAGATATCAAGGTAACATTTTAGATACCAATATCCAAATTTAAATAACAAGATCAAAGTTTAAATACCAAAGTTTAGATACCAAGATCCATGTTTAGATACCAACATCCAAGTTTAGATGCAAGATAAAGGTTTAGATAGAAGATAAAAATTTAGATTACAGTATCCTTGTTTAGATAGCAAGATATAAAGTTCCATGTTCAGATATCAGGATCCAAAGATCCATTTTTAGAAAGCAGGATTCAAAGATCCATGTTTAGATACCGCTGCTCTATAAGACAAACATGGACCAAATTGTCCCTGATATAAGAGATAAAGAGAAGCAACTGACAATGCTAGTATGACCCGAACAGCGTGCTTAGAAAGAAGGACATAATTTGATACGGTACAGATAAGACAACAAAAGTCTTGGAGAAAGGGAGAGAGAGAGAGAGAGAGAGAGAGAAGAGAGAGAGAGAGAGAGAGAACGAAACAGTTATTAGTGAGGCAAACAGATAGTGATGGATACAGGCTTTCAGCAACCACACATCCACACACACACTAACAACTCAGTTATCACATCAAACGTGTTTTAAACAACCACACATCCACACACGCACTAACAACTCAGTTATCACATCAAACGTGTTTTAAACAACCACACATCCACACACGCACTAACAACTCAGTTATCACATCAAATGTGTTTTAAACAACCACACATCCACACACGCACTAACAACTCAGTTATCACATCAAATGTGTTTTTAGCAACCACACTTCCACAAAAACGATCACAGCTACATTTATTACATCAGATGTGTTCTACTTGTTAGAAAGTACATCTCTAACCTTGGGGTATCGCCAGTAAGTACCAACATATCGGAAAATTTCGTGGGCCAAATAAGTATAATTACTTAAGTGTCAATTAATTTATTATTTCAGAGTAAACAAGGCGACTGGAAACTGCTTTTTTTTTGTTTTGTAATGTAGTATCCTTGAATCTCTAGCTAACTAGAAAATCATGAAACTTAATTGGTAAGAGTTTTGTCTCTGCATTACACAGCACAAAGTGTATCGGAATGATGATGATAACACATTAAGCTGGAGTGTAACTGCATAAATAATAGACAGTAGAGAGAAATTGAGTGTAACTGCACAAATAATAGATAGTAGAGTGAAATTGAGTGTAACTGCACAAATAATAGACAGTTGAGAGAAATTGAGTGTAACTGCACAAATAATAGATAGTAGAGTGAAATCTTGGACGTTCTAGCACAAGAGAAAAGTGTATATCTGATCCGTATTTACTGAAACTATGTACATCAAAGTAAGTTTACTCAAGATTTCTGGAAACTTACTTCTGTCTGTGGAATGTATTCAATCATTATTTCTAATTCAGAAAGATAAGATTTGCATGAAAAATGATCAGTAGAACAGTAGAAACAAAAGTACCAAGAGATATATGGTAACTAAGACAAAATGAAAAGCATGGTAAAGATAAAAATAGAAAATTATTTTTGTGCATAAAAATAAAACTGTTTACACTTTATGCCAAAAATTAAACAAAAACAAAAACGAAAACAAAAGTTGAGCCAGTATCAAGGAAGCTGTATCTTACAATAGTGAATGTCATATACAACATTTTATACATTTTTATAAGCTTTCTACAATCCGTTTCTGCTTTTAGTTATTTTCAGTCAGTCAATCATTTGCATGTCCCTTGTGGAACTTTGCTTTCCTAACAGCTCTCCTGTAGGATTCTCAGCTGTAAGCAAAATGGCCCTGCTACTGATGCATCCATTTGTAGATTATCAACGATGTCTTGCAGCTATCTTCGACTTGGTCTTTCTCTCTTTCTTTTTCCCATTAAAGACGGTCTTCTCTAAATTATCATGACGTTTAATGTGTCCAAAATATTTAATTTTTCTCTCTTTAATCCTCTTTACTAGCCAGCCTTCTTTACTATTAAGTTCTTGTAGTATGAGTATATTTGTTCTTTTTTATGTCCATGGTATTTGAAGGACTTCTCTGTAGCATTTACATTCAAAGGCATTTATGTGTTTCTCAGGTGTTTAATTAAATGTCAAGGTCTCACAGGCATATGATGTAATGGGAAAGATGCATGCCCTGAAAAATATTATTTTTGTAGTTCTGACTTCTTTAGATGTTTTACTTTTGAAGAGAGATAGATGTCCTCCTTTTAATTTCCCTCATTGTATCTCCATTATTAGTTAGTAATAATGCAAGACATTCAAAGCTCAAAACCTCTTCCAGTTTTTTCTCATTGATACAGCTGCCATACTTAGTTATTCTACACCACTTCATTTTCTGCAGAAAGACTCGTGAAAAAAGAAATAACTTTTAGAGGTAATTTTTTTCTTAGAACAAAATGTTCAATCAAACATTTCTGGACACTGAACATCTAAGAAATATATCGATCTATAGCACTGAGTGAGTAAATGTTACAACCAGTCTGAGATAGTCAGGAGTTCGGAAAAGCTGACGCCACATACACTGAAGCAACAACAAGGCAAACAATTAAACTCACGACACACACAAAAATATACTGGGAGCACAGTTATTCACTCTGGCAGCACAAATGTAACACACCTGGAAGATAGTGTATTTACATCAGTTGAAAAAAATGGAAAGAAAGATAGAAAAGAGCAAACGAGAAGCAAAGTGAGTTTCAAAAGTGAGTTCTAAGAGTTTCCACCTGGATGCATCTGACTATACATATATAAGGTCAGATATGTGATTCATACCAACAGTTTATTACCGGTGATTCTTACGAACAATCTATTATCAGTAATTCATACCAATAATCTATTACCAGTTATTCATACCAACATTCTATTATCAGTGATTCATGCCAACAACCGCTTACCAATGATTCATACCAACAGTCTATTATCAGTAATTCTTGCCAACAACCTATTACCAGTGATTCATACCAACAGTCTGTTATCAGTGATTCATGCCAACAACCTATTACCAGTGATTCATACCAACAGATTATTATCAGTGATTCATACCAACAACCAATTACCAGTGATTCATACCAACAGTTTATTATCAGTGATTCATACCAACAGTCTGTTATCCTTGTTTCATACAAATAATCTATTACAAGTGATTCATACCAACAGTCTATTATCAGTGATTCATACCAACAATCTATTACCAGTGATTCATACCAACAATCTCTTATCAGTGATTCATACCAACAATCTATTACCAGTGATTCATACCAACACTCTATTATCAGTGATTCATACCAACAATCTATTACCAGTGATTCATACCAGCAATCTATTATCAGTGATTCATACCAACTGTCTATTATCAGTGATTCATACCAACAGTCTGTTATCCTTGTTTCATAGTCTAATATCAGTAACTCATACCAACAATCCATTGTGAAGAGCTCAGTTTCGTTTTGTTTCGGCCGATCAAAATTAAACTGACCGTTTCGTTGAGTATATAGGGGAGGGGGGGCGTGTATTATCCGGAAGGGATAACTGTCTTCTGGAAGGAAAGCAATAGTAAACTGTCTTCTGGAAGGAAAGCAATAGTAAACTGTCTTCTGAAAGGAAAGCAATAGTAAACTGTCTTCTGGAAGGAAAGCAATAGTAAACTGTCTTCTGGAAATATACCAAGAAACACAAACAGCAACATGGAAAGTCAAAAAGGAAAAAGATCTGATGGTGAGGCCCCCAGGCCAGATAGATCTAATTTTAACACTGGGGAAGAGTGTGAGACAGAGGTCAGTACTAGTAATTGTGATGACGGACAAAATCCTGATGGTGTTACTAAAGAAAACCCCTGCATTAAACTAAAAAGAAAAATAAGAGTAGGAACATGGAATGTGAGAAGTATGCACGAAAGGAAGTATCAAATAATAAGTGGCGAGATGAAAAGAACGGGGATAAACATTTTGGGAATCTGTGAACATCGATGGAAAGGATCAGGACACTTCAAGAGTGAGAATGATAATATCTTTATATACTCTGGTGGAGAATTAGGAGGAAAGAATGGAGTTGCTTTTTTATTTGGATAAATCAACATCAAAAGTATTACTAGGTTACATTTCAGTAAGTGATAGGATCCTCACAATCAGACTTAAGGGCACTCCTAGAAATGTAACAATCATCTAGATATATGCACCTACATCAGCAGCAGAAGAAGATGAAGTAGAAGAATTTTATAACACACTACAAACGACGATAGACCAAATACGGAAAAACGATATTGTATTATAAGGGGGATTTTAATGCAAAGATTGGTACAGAAAAAGCAGAAGACGAAGGGCACATTGTAGGGAAATTTAACATAGGACGTAGAAATGAGGCAGGTGACAATCTAATGGCGTTTTGCATGGAAAATAAGCTAATGATTGCTAACATACTTTTTAAACAACATCCAAGAAGATTTTACACATGGACATCACCTGATGGGAAAACCAAGAATCAAATAGATTACATTTTAGTGCAAAGAAAGTGGAGACCAAGTATAACATCAGCAAAAACTTTACTAGCTGCTGATTGTGACACGGACCATGAGTTATTAATAGCAGACATGAAGATAAAGATAAAAAAGACCACTCCGCTTTGATCTTACAAAAATACCGGAACAATCCGGTATAGAACTGAAGAACTGTTTCGAAATCCTGATGGCTGTACAGGAGGAGATGACACAAAATGATTTGGCCACGCAGGCCCGGGATATCTAAACAACTGCTAAAGTCATGGTTCCAGTAAAGAAAACACAAAAGAATGGATGGATTACATCAGGCACACTAGAACTTATAAAACAACGTAGAGAAATGAAGATGCAATGGAAAGTGAAAAACAGCAACAAAAATGAATATAAATGTTTAACGAAAGAAGTACGAAGAAATATCAGAAAAAAAAAACACTAAACATACAAGATTATTATGAAAGAATAGAAGGACATCAGAAGTGTGGAAGAGATAGTGAAATGTTTAAAGAAATGAAGACATTGACGAGAAATGTCACACCTAAGCTAAATGTAATTTGTGACGAGATGGTGAATACCTTGACAGAGAAAGTGGAAATTCTAGAAAGATGGAAGGAATATTGCTGAGGAATGTATGAAACAACCGACTGTGGAGGCAGAAATCGACAGTGTGAGTTACTATTAGAAGAGAAAGAACCCGAATCGACAATAGAAGAAATTTTATGGGCAATAAAGAATCTGAAAAATGGTAAATCACCAGGATGTGATGAGATAACAGCTGAATTTATTAAAGCAAGAGGAAAGGAGTGTGCAACAATCTATCATGCACTGTGCAAAAAGATATGGCATTCATGTATTTGTACAAAAGAATGGAAAAGAACTGTATCCATACCACTGCCAAAAAAGGGTAACCTGAAATTATGCACAAACTACAGAACTGTTGCCCTGATTAGTCATGCCAGTAAAATTCTGTTAAAAATCATAATGGGTAGACTTCGTGAGAAAATAAAAGAAGAAGTCAATATGGTCCAAGCTGGTTTCAGGCAAGGACGAGGATCAAGAGATCATATAATCAGTATAAGATTACTAATAGAGAAATGCAGAGAGTTTAATGTGAATCTATCATCATCATCATGTGCCGTGCCGACTGGCGTTGGCTATTATGCTTCTCCAGAGTATACGATCCTTCATGCAGGCCATCAGCTCAGTTGGTGATCTCCTCTCACACCATCCCGTCAGACTGTCCAGTATCATTTCTCTTGGTCTTCCTCTTGATCTTCCTCCTATTTTTCCTGTTGTTATAATATTTTCAATGCCCCCTCTTCTCATTGCATGTCCTATTAAAGTACATTGTCTCTCTCTTATCTTTTTGACAAGATTTTTTGTCTCTCCAGCTCTTCTCATACATTCTTCATTAGTTATTTTTGCTGTCCAGGGGATTCGCAACAGTCTTCTAATAAACCACATTTCTGCTGCTTCCAATGATTTTTCTGCAGACTTGGCTATTGTCCATAATTCATTTCCATATAACATTCCGTTTAATTTTATACTGCACGCTGGCGGATTCTGTTTCTTAGATATAACCATAGTCTCTGTCTTTTTGATGTTCAAAGTAAGGCCTTTCTGTTCACTTTCTTTGGCGACTTTATCCAAGAGATTTTGCAGGTCTTGTTGGTTCTCAGCTATCAGTACTGTGTCATCAGCATACCGAAGGTTGTTAATATTGTATCCTCCAATTTTTATGCCTGTTTCTGTGATGACCGTTCTTAGAATATTCTCGCTGTACAGATAAAAAAAGGTCTGGAGATAGTACAAATCCCTGTCGCACCCCTTGTTTTATAGGTTGATATTTTCCAGTTCTATTTTCAACTCAAATTGCTGTTTCTTGCTGCCAGTATAGATGTTTTACAATCCTCAGGTCTTTGCCGTCTATATTGATGTCTTCAAGCATTTTAATAATTTCATTATGTTTCACTTTGTCGAATGCCTTGGTGTAATCAATGAAGCATAAATAGAGATCGTTCTGTACTTCTAAAGCTCTTTCTGTTAGTGTTCGTAAAGCATAAATGGCATTGTGTGTTCCCTTTCCTTCAACAAATCCAAACTGTTCATCTGCTATTTCCATTTTTATCTTTTTCCTTGTTCTTCTCATAATTATTCTCAGAAGTAGCATCGTTATGTGGCATGAGAGGCTGATAGTCCGGTGGTCATCACATTCCTTTGCACCTGGTTTCTTTGGTAGTGCTATAAACGTGGATTTAATCAGGTCACTGGGAATATAACCACTGTTGTAAATGTCATTCAGTAACTTGGTTATTATTTTTATTCCTGTCTCCTCTAGTGCCTCTATTTCTTCTATTGTTATATTATCATGCCCAGTCGCTTTTCCTTTCTTCATGTGTTTGATGGCATCTATGATTTCATCTTCAAGTATTGGTGGTCCCTCACAGTTTTCAGTATCTGGTGTTAATTCTGGTCTTTCTCCTCCATATAGCTCACCGATATACTCTGTCTACCTGTCCACAATGTCTTCCTTTCCCACAAACATTTTACTTTCTTTCGATTTCAAGCATCCTGTGGTATATTTTGTTTTCCTGCCTGTGAGTTCATTAATTCGTTTGTGCATGTTTTTGTTGTCTTTATTATGAGAGTCCTCTATCTGTCTGGACTATTCATTTAACCACACTTCCTTTGCTTTTCTGCATTTGCGTCTTATTTCTTTATTTGTCTTGTTATATTTTTCCTCGTTATTTTTACTCCTCCTCTTCATGTCCATCAGTCCTAAGATGTCGTCTGTCATCCATTTATTTTTAGAGGCTTCTTTTTTGTGGTGATATTATCTCCTTTATAGACTACGCAAAGGCATTTGATTGTGTACAACACCAGAAACTTTGGGAAATAATGGAAAAAATGGGAATTCCAACACATTTGATACAATTAACATCACTATTGCACCTAGACCAACAAGCAGCAGTAAGAATAAATGGTGAAAAAACAACTTGGTTTGACATAAAACAAGGGGTCTGTCAGGGTGCATATTGTCACCTTTCTTATTTAACTTGCGTACTGAAAATATAATGAGTAATGTTGGAAAAAATGTACACAAAGAATATTAGGATGCCATAAGAATTGGACGTTATGAATGCCAGAGATTAGATATGCTGATGAGACAGTATTACTGTCCACAACACAAAAAGGAATAGAAAAACTAATTATGTCAATCCGTAAGAATAGTGAAGAGCAAAACCTCTATCTTAATGCGAAGAAAACTAAATTGATGACAACTGACAATACAAACAAGGCAGCTGATATATGCATCAAAGAGGAAAAATTGGAAGAAGTGGAGAGTTTTGAATATCTTGGATCATTACTAATTGATAATGGAGATACAATGAGGGAAATTAAAAGGAGAACATCAAAGCTTTTCTGAAAGTAAAACAACTAAAGAATTTGTGGAAAGGAACAGACAGAACTAGAAAAATAAGATTTTTAAGGGCATGCATCTTTCCCATTGCAACATATGCCTGTGAGACCTGGATACTTAGCAAAACAGCTGAGAAACACATAAATGCCTTTGACTGTATATGCTACAGAAGAGTTCTTTAAATATGATGGACACAAAAAAGAACAAATATATCGATACTACAAGAACTTAATATTGAAGAAGGCTGGCTAGAGCCAAAAGTAACCGCCGTATTTGCTTTTATTATCATACAATGTAGAAATAGCTTATCACCTTTTAACATAGTCGCCTTCACATGCAAGTCTGTCGCTGCTTCACTAATTCCTGGTTTCCTTGAGGAAAAAATATATAGGCTGTCTAGTAAAGAGGATTAAATATATATATATATAATATATATATATATATATATATATATATATCTTATCTTATATCTTATATCCTTCCCGTGCCGTTAGACGTCACATAGGGCTCGCAAAGTAGTTCGCCAATTTTTCCTGTCTTCGGCGAGTCTTTCAACCTCATCAAAGGATTTTATGCCTGTTAACTTGGCCTCTCTTAATAATGTTCTCTTCAGAGTTTCACGCGGTCTGCCCTTTTTTCTTCGGCCTGTTGTGTTCCACTTGATAGCTTGTTTTGGGATTCTCTGCTCATTTCTTCTCATCAAGTGGCCAACATATGTCCATCTCCTTTTCCTGATCACCCGTGAGACTGGTTGTTGTTCAGTCATCTGTCTTATCTCTGCATTGTTCTTGAATTCATTCCACTTGATGCCGAGTATTTTCCTTAGGCATTTGTTTTCAAAAGAGTCTAATTTCTTTTCTATTTCTTTAGTTGTTTTCCAGCTTTCGCATGCATAAATGAGGGTGGATATTACATTTGAATTGAATAGTCTTAACTTGGTTTTTGTGCTTATAACTTTTGAATTTCATATGTTCTCAAGATTCTTGAAGATATATATATATATATAAAGTGGAGCAGAACTTAGGAAAGACTATAAAGGGAAGTCAGATCGTACTGTTGTACTAAAGAACGAGGAGACTGATGTCATTACCCGACGAACTAAATTCTCCATGTAGAGATACAAGTCAAGAATTAGTGAATTAAATAGACGCGGCTCAGAATTATTAGTTATAAAGTTAAGAATTACAATTAACATTGAGAAAATAGACATATGATTGTTAGTTATAAAGTAAAGAATTACAAATGACATTGAGAGAATAAAAATATGATTGTTAGTTATAAAGTAAAGAATTACAATTAACATTGAGAAAATAGACATACGATTGTTAGTTATAAAGTAAAGAATTACAATTGATGTTGAGAAAATAAACATATGATTGTTAGTTATAAAGTAAAGAATTACAATTGATGTTGAGAAAATAAACATATGATTGTCAGTTATGAAGTAAAGAATTACAATTGATGTTGAGAAAATAGACATACGATTGTTAGTTATAAAGTAAAGAATTACAATTGATGTTGAGAAAATAAACATATGATTGTTAGTTATAAAGTAAAGAATTACAATTGACATTGAGAAAATAAACATATGATTGTCAGTTATGAAGTGAAGAACTACAACTGACACTGAGAAAACAAACATATGATTGTCAGTTATGAAGTGAAGAACTACAACTGACACTGAGAAGACAAACATATGATTGTCAGTTATGAAGTGAAGAACTACAACTGACACTGAGAAGACAAACATATTATTGTTAGTTATGAAGTGAAGAACTATAACTGACACTGAGAAGACAAACATATGATTGTCAGTTATGAAGTGAAGAATTACAACTGACACTGAGAAGACAAACATATGATTGTTAGTTATGAAGTGAAGAACTACAACTGACACTGAGAAGACAAACATATGATATAACAATATTTTTACACTAGTGCCAGTGCCGAACATGGTCACTTACTAAAATCTAACAAGAAAAATTGTTTATCTGTGAAACTAGATGCTTGAGAAAAGCATTAAATGAGACAAGAAAAGACAAAGTGAAAAGTAATCATTTCCCAGCAATTACTAGAACAACACTTGTTGTATAGCAAGAAAGAAAACTAAAAACCAAAGAAAGACAAAAGATGAACTGGTATGGCTACCTTGACTGAATTTTTAAAAGGGAATCATATGTAGTAGAACACCAGATCCGAGCTAAAATTTCAAGAAACCAGACAAACAGCCTCTAGCACAGCAGACAAACAGCCTGCAGCACAAGTATGGTTTGTTGTTGTCATTCAGATATTGATAGAGTAAGATATGAGACATTAAGTTATGAGACATTGACGGAGTAAGATATGAGATACTGATACTCTATCATTAAAGACAGAGTAAGATTTGAGACACTGATAGATTAAGCTTTGAGACACTGGTAGAGTAATGTATGATGGAACTACACACTGAAATTATGTTCGGTAAAATTATATCACCAGCCTACAGCTGCCATCTTCAAATATATCGTCAGAAGAATAAAAATAGCCATTACACCAACCAATAATTCCCTCAGTCTTGATGATGAAATATAGTTGAAAGTGAATAAGAAAAATTATAAAACAACTTCAGTATACTTGTAAAGTATCTTACACTACATTCCACAAACTTGTAAAGTATCTTCCACTATCTTACATAAACCCGTAAAGCATCTTCTATATCTTCCATAAACCTGTAAATGATCTTATACTGTCTCTTCGCTATTTTTCATAAACTTATAAAGTATATTACACTATCTCTAGACTTGTAAAACACATGAAGAAAACGCGCTTCACCTTCAGTTTTCTGCGTTCTTTTCTTCTCGATTGACAGAAGAGTCGAACATGAAAGTCTTATTTGAGACAAAGTTAATGTCAGATAATTCCATTGTGACTGGAATAAAATGTACACAGTGTATATGTCTTGAAGGTTTTCTGCTGCCATGTGTCCTGGGCTTAATGAGAGCACTTACCCACACAAATATATCTGAAGCCGGTAGCTCAAAGAAAAAAAAAAGAAGAAAAACTACCAGGAGAAAGCAGATCGTCTACGCAGGAAGAGGCGATAGATCAAGGAGACTGTCAATATAAATGGCTTACCTGGACTGCTTTGCTAGATTGCGCCAATAAAAGTTTTAGCAAATGGTCAGTTATTGGAAGAACTGAAATTCAACTAAACTTGTTTCTCACTTCCTGATTTTCTTATGCAGTTCTTTGCAAGCATAGCTCGTCTTCTCATCGGGCTATGTGCGAATGTTGGTGGGACTTCCCTCGTGAGCTTTTATATCTGCGCATGCCCACTACTTGTGTGAGACCTGTCAGGAAGTGAGTTGGACATGACGTGGCCGTGACTGGCAGCTATCAGGCAGATCGCATACCCGTGATGCAAGGAAACAACTTGAAATGAAGATGCTTCGATTGGTGGCACTATCGAAATGTATTCACTGACATGGACACACCGGTTAACAATGTCAGATTATTACATCCAAGAATTATTTCAAGTTGTGGTTTTTGAGTGACGTGTATTTGTTTCCTTGGTAACTGTTTGAGTGGGTAGATATCTAAATGAAGTAGTAACAGTTTGTATTGTTGAACATGCCAGTGCGTCTTTGTGCGAGAATATGTATGTATGTATATGTAGTACGTACGTACATATATGTATGTATGTATGTATGTATGTATGTATGTATGTATGTATGTATGTATGTATGTATGTATGTATGTATGTATGTATGTATGTATGTATGTATGTACGTATGTAATATATATATACATATATATACATAATGTTAAAACTACTTAAAACAAAACAGTAGTAGCAGTTAGTTAACGAACACAAAGCTGTAACATCTTAATCAAAGAAAAACACACAGGACAAAGAAACAAGGAGAGGGAGTAAAATATAAATTCACGTCAATGACATACGTAAACAAAATCTGTCCTGTAGAGTTTGCATGCCGTAGGGATGTGAAGTGTTAGCGCCTTCACATTTTTAGACAGCTACAACATTTGAGTTATGGATGCCAGGTGGGTTGATCCAGGTACCGGTGGGTCTGAAAAAAAGTGTGTGAAATCGTACCAGAGACCTTCTGATCCGCAGGCGAGTGTACTAGCCACTGCACCACATACAGCAGAGTGGGGGAGGGGGAGAGGGGGGGCCATTTAGCTGTGAAATGCAAGATTCTGTGTCCGAGAGTGCGCGTGGTGAAGTGCTGAGAATGTTTATTTAAACATCTATCTTTTGGCAAGACAGCTGTGGTTGTGAACAGCCATATTTTCTATATATGGCTCTAACCATATGCGTTTTCTTCATGTACGAGCCGGAAGTAACCGCCATATTTGCTTTTATTATCACACAATGTAGAAATAAGGTTGAAATGGCTTCTCATCTTTTAACATAGTCGCTTTCACATGCAAGTCTGTCTCTACTTCACTAATGCCTCGGTTCCTTGAGGAAAAAAGATGCCATCTTACTGACTTTGTAGCCGTTATACACCGCTTCTTTCATATCATTGTCCGTACTGAACTTCTTCCCACTTAAGGCCTGTTTGAGAAATTAAATTGTTACCTGTGTAACAACAAAAAGTTGCCGACTTTAAAATAGTCTACAGTTATTAATTTCAATTTGAGGAAAAAACAAATATGACATTAAAAACACTCAGTTAGCTCTTATTGTTCATAATCTGTCGACGGAAGTGTAACATTTTTATGACGCAAAATTTTCAGGGCTACAAATACATTTTGACACCGCTGAATTACTGTTTATATTATCTGTGGCAGCCATATTGTTTATCACTGTGTGTCAAAGTGAAAAAAAAATCAAATTTGTATCTCACATCTAAATTAATACAAGAGTTTATTATTTTCAAGAAATATATATTTTTACATTTTGCAGTGATATAATAGCCTGAAACTGTACCAGGAATACATTTCAAGATGCTGCGAAAATGCGCTCTTCCCGTGCGGGAGGAAAAACACGGACGTGTCAGTGTGTGCGGGAGTAAAAACGCGGGTCTTGACTGTAAGGGGGTATAGTTGTAACATGGAATGGAAAACAGTATTTCCATGTACTTCCGTATACGTAATATGTGTCAAAGTATAGCTAAATGAATGAAAATTTCATAAATGCAGAGTTTTTTAGGAAAAAAGAAGTAATGTGATGTTTTTAGTCACTGATTGTGGCCAGCTCACCATCGGCTAGGTCTAGATTCGCGCTACTTACCCCTACTTACCATCTGAGATGTGTAGATCTACTTGTCGATCTCGTATTGTGACTCCGTATTGCATGTCCGCTGAATGAATGTCTGAAATAACCTCCTAACTACTCCTAACTACTTCTCCACTCGTCTAAATATGTCTTAATCTACTTAGAAAACATTCAAGAGCAACGGGGTGGCCATTGGCTATGTCCATACCCTTATCTACATCGTCAAAAATTGAAAAATTTCCATGCTTCGCGTCCTTGTTCTCGCTTGGCATCGCTCGTAACTAGGCACGCATTATCCATTTTGAAAGTGTCACCGGAATTGCGGACGAAATATGTACAATCTAAATGTTACACCGCTTGTTTTAATGAAACAAACAATGTCGAATTTTCGACCATACGCACGCTTGGGACAACCGGAAATGTCGAAAATTCGACCATACGCACGGAAAGAGTACAACTTTTGCTACATGTGTGGCGAAGAGACTTTTTCTAAATCCCAGAGACGTCAAATTACCCTTCTAATCAAAACAGCGTATCATTATTATTTCATTTGTAAGACAGGTGACCAAGACAAGTCCTGAGCACCTCACATTTGCTGTAATAAATGTGGCGTGAAAGTCCGTGGTTGACTGAATGAATTTCATAAGCATACCAACAGAAACAACAGAAACAGCATCAGTGGAACAGAAACAGCATCAGTGGAACAGAAACAACATCAGTGGAACAGAAACAACATCAGTGGAACAGAAACAACATCAGTGGAACAGAAACAACATCAGTGGAACAGAAACAGACCTTATTCAAAACCAGCATTTTACAAGCAGCAAACAAAACATGAGGAGGTATAGAAATAAAAATAACAAGATGGTGGAATGATGAGGTTAATGAGGCTGTAAGAGAAAAGAAAAATAAAGACTGGAATGAATGAATGAATAATTTTTATTTTTAAAGGGTAAAGAATTGGGCACGCAGGCCCGTCTTACATTCTGCCCTTCATCACTCCATCTTTCATTCTTCCCACACACTTGATTTAGTACAAAAATACAAATTAAATTAGGAAAAACATATCAAAAGAGTGTAAGATTTAATACTACATTCAAAGTATGGATGAAAAGTAAGTGGCAGCAAGACTACACTGAACACTAAAATGCAAGAAGACACTAAGAGAGTAATAAAAGAAGCAAAGATAAAATGAGTCCTAAAATGCTATACTGAACCTATCTTGTTATATGGAAGTGAATCATGCACAACAGGCAGGTCTGCACAAAAGTCATTGGAAGCAGCAGAAATATGGTTTATTAGAAGAATGTTGTGAATCCCCTGGACAGCAAAAATAACTAATGCAGAATATATGAGAAGAGCTGGAGAGACAAAAAATCTTGTCAAAAAAATAAGACAGAGAGAAAATGTACTTTCATAGGACATGCAGTGAGAAGAGGGAGCATTGAAAATATAATAACAGGAAAAATAGAGAGAAGAAGAGCCAGGGGAAGACCGAGAGAAATGATACTGGACAGTCTGACGAGATGGTGTGAAGGGAGATCACCAACTGAGCTATTGGCTTGCCTGAGGGTACTCTGGAGAAGCACAATAATCAATGCCAATTGGCATGGCACCTGATAATGATGATGAAAGATAAAATTGTACCAGAAATACAGTGAAGCATTAACAAAGATCACAGACAGGCTACAGAAATCTTTCATAGAAAGTTCAGAGCAATGAGGAAAAGAGCAGAGCACTTTGACTTCATTCAGACTGTGAACGATGTAAAAAGTGAGCCAGTATGTGAACCAGACCTTACAGTAGTGAGATGAAGACGATACTTTCACAAGTTACTCAGTATAACATATGAGATTCGTCAAGATCGAGATAACAATACAGTCGGTCTCTTAGACTCCCATCCAGACATACTGCTAGCTGAAGTCAGAGAAACTTTCCAAAATGCCCAATAAAAAAAAATAAAAATAAAATAGTAAAATCACTAAAAGGAACTGAAAACGTTACAGAGGCATGCCACGTTTAAACAATACTCAGAAATGTTCTCCAAGATCCCATTAAAAAATGACTGAACTACAGTTAAATGAAACTCAGATGAAATTTACGATAAACAGATTGCATTGTCGCTCAAATTAAAACTCCTGGTAGTTGAAAATTGCAAAAACAAAATATAGGTCAGATGGCCACTGCCCGGGTAAAATTGTAAAAAGAAAATCTACGAAGAAGATTGTTGCAAGCACTTAGAGTGTTCACTGTGAGGAGATTTGTGCAAGCGCTTGGAGTGTTCACTGTGAGGAGATTGTTGCAAGCGCTTGGAGTGTTCACTGTGAGGAGATTGTTGCAAGCACTTGGAGTGTTCACTGTGAGGAGATTGTTGCAAGCACTTGGAGTGATCACAGTGAGGAGATTGTTGCAAGCACTTGGAGTGATCACAGTGAGGAGATTGTTGCAAGCACTTGGAGTGTTCACTGTGAGGAGATTGTTGCAAGCGATTGGAGTGTTCACTGTGAGGAGATTGTTGCAAGCACTTGGAGTGTTCACTGTGAGGAGATTGTTGCAAGCGATTGGAGTGTTCACTGTGAGATTTGTGCAAGCGCTTGGAGTGTTCACTGTGAGATTTGTGCAAGCACTTGGAGTGTTCACTGTGAGGAGATTTGTGCAAGCGCTTGGAGTGTTCACGGCACTAACTGAGGCCGTATATATAACAGTCGTGGGTAGAAACAAGATATATGCCTGAGATGGCATCAAATAAAACAGTTTCTCTTAACAGTCTCTACTTTTATCATTAGTAGAACTTGTACAACAAGAACTGTCACGGTTAACAACATGAGAACCACTGGACACACTTTGTGTAACATCAGAACAAATTTTTCATTGAATGGATAAAATGAGTAGTGATAAGTGATGATGAAGGAAATATAGCATACAACAGATGAATAAGTAGCTCCACTCCCCGGGCAAGAACTGAGTTTGCGTGTAGGGAGGAAGTGAACAACACTCACTCTTAAATAGTCCAACATTTATACCACATGATAGAACAAATCGTTAAACTTACTGACTTATGCAATAGCTCAATGGATCCCCACACAAAATTCACAACACAAAGTATCAGACCTAAACTAATCTAAAAAAAGAACTGTTTCATATTCTTTGGTTCTACATTTCTAGTTCACATATATATAAAGCAACATCAGAACCAATACTTGGATCCGTGGAAAAAACTACTAGATCGACAGCCTAGTCATATTAACAACACTCACATCATTCTAGTTCTAATCTATTCCAAAACTCATCATAATAATAATCCTATCTCCTAATCATTCATAAAACTCATGCTTAATTATGAGCTACATTTTCACATCAAACTTTCTAGATGATTGTTTGACAAGGAGTCTAACCCTTGTGAAAATGCCTATTTACTGACGTTTGGGTAATTCACTATACAAACATTCCAAAGTTAAACTTTCTATTACTAAATTTAGCTAGACAAAAAAAAAAAAAAACAAAAACAATTCACCAAAAATAATGACAAATCTCGAGAAGGTAACATTTTATAATTAATCTTTTCTTGACCTTATCTACGTCATAACTAAGGGTTTTAAAAAACTTGGTCTAAGAAATAAATTTTATCTTTGATTATTGTTCTTAGATAGTAAAGAGGATTAAACAGAGAAAACGTAAATATTTTTAACACATTAAACGTCATGCGAATCTAGAGAAGACCATCTTGGAAGGGTACATACTGGGGGAAAAAGAAAGAGAGGAAGACCAAGGCGAAGATGGCTGCACGACATCGTTGATGATCTGTGAATGGATGCATCAGCAGCAGGCCGTCTTGCTCACAACCGAGAGGCCTACATGTTTGCTGTTAGGAAGGCAAAGTTCCGCTAGGGACATGATGATGATGATGATGATGATGATATTACAATATGTCCCGGTTATTTGATGTTTTTAATATGCTTGGGATGTTCATGGTGTTCTGTATGACTGTTTGTTTTAAGAAATGTCTAGAAATATATAAAGCTTATTATACCTGTATAGTTACTGAGTTTACGAAGAAGTGGACATTTGTCTGACTTAGATATTTTCTGTATCCGCATACTTTCACTAGTTCCTGGGTAATAGAAGGTCTAGTTTCCTACCAGTTGGGCGGTAAGACTTTGTAATATCATCGTCCAGCTGCAAGTGCTGACAGCAGCTGTCCTAGTGCTGTATCAGAAGACTCTTGTCAGCTTTGATTTTCCTACCCTCACCTACTTTCATGTGGTGCTCCTACCAACAGGTTTTTGTTTCTCTTCAGTGTCAGTTCCAAGGAGGTAGAGGCTGCTAAACAGTCTACATTTACACAAAAATTACGAATTCTGAGGTCTTAATAAGACGGTCATAATAACCAGCCCCACATCTGTCTTCCATACTCTGCTCTTTAGAACCTGCCACAAGGCGCCATTTCCAGGGAGATCAAGAATGGACAAGTACAAAGACACGCTGACCGTGATTAGTGGACAAGTACAAAGACACTCTTACCGTGATTAGTGGACAAGTACAAAGACACTATGACCGTGATTAGTGGACAAGTACAAAGACACTCTGACCGTGATTAGTGGACAAGTACAAAGACACTCTGAGCTTGATTAGTGGACAAGTACAAAGACATGTTGACCGTGATTAGTGGACAAGAACAAAGACACTCTGACCGTGATTAGTGGACAAGTATAAAGACACGCTGACCGTGATTAGTGGACAAGTACAAAGACACGCTGACCGTGATTAGTGGACAAGTACAAAGACACGCTGACCGTGATTAGTGGACAAGTACAAAGACACGCTGACCGTGATTACATCAACATGATCATAATGAAGACCTGTCACATGACCATAATGAAAAGCTGTCATCGATAAATTGGTGAGACCAATTTTAAAGAAACAATTATAAGAAATGATTTGTTTTTAAATGGAAGACTAGACAAAAAAAGGCCAAATGAAATCAAAGATTATATCTCTAATTTCCCAACCTTCGCTTCATTGCAAAAACGAAATGAGAAAAGTTTGTAAGGTAGATCAGATGAGCCATATTTTTTTCAGGATGTTAATATATAGACTGTTATTTTTTTAAGAACAAAAGATTGATTGATGTTGCTTTTTTATATGTGAGATCGTTTGCCAACGATGTTTTTGAATATATGAAATTCTAAACACATATTTACGAAACAGAATAGCGAAGAACACATTGAAGATAGAAATTACACGTAATTGGTCGAAATGAAAACATCTTTTGCCCGGTGTGCTTCTGGTCATGGGTATTCTGATCTAAAGATTCCCTGTCCAGACTCTAGTCTGCTAGTATTCTGATCTAAAGATTCCCTGTCCAGACTCTAGTCTGCTAGTATTCTGATCTAAAGATTCCCTGTCCAGACTCTAGTCTGCTAGTATTCTGATCTAAAGATTCCCTGTCCAGACTCTAGTCTGCTAGTATTCTGATCTAAAGATTCCCTGTCCAGACTCTAGTCTGCTAGTATTCTGATCTAAAGATTCCCTGTCCAGACTCTAGTCTGCTAGTATTCTGATCTAAAGATTCCCTGTCCAGACTCTAGTCTGCTAGCATGTAAGCTCTCGGTATAATCAAGCCACGGGTCATTACCTGAGGCGTAAAGTTTTGACACCAAATCTTCCAAGAAACTTAAGGTGTAATTTTTTCAAAGTTATCGTTCAATTTCTAATGCAGTTTCTACCTATGATATGCATATATGTATGTATGTATGTATGTATGTAGTATGTATGTATGTATGTATGTATGTATGTATGTATGTATGTATGTATGTATATATGTGTGTGTGCGTGTGTGTGTGTACTAGCTGAGTACCCGACGTTTTACGGGTATTTATTTATCCGAATCACCAAAGTTCTGTTCATTGCCACAACCTTCTAGAACATTCTACAGAGGTCTATTCAGTTCCACAATCTGCTAGAACGTTCTACAATATTCACTTCATTTCCAAAACATTCTAGAAGGCTCTACAGAGTCTAGACGTTTTGATTATAAAAAACATTTTTAGTTTCACCTCCAGGAGCAAGAATAAATAAATTCTTGGGTGAACCCACCCTTGAGCAAGCAACATAAAGTTGTCTGTGGGAGAAACTTGGCGATCTCAAATTTATCTCTTCCTCTCTCTCTCTCACTCTCTCTATCACTCTCTGTTTCCTCTCTATCTCTCTCTCTTCTTTTCTCTCCCTCTCTCTCTCTCCCACTCTATCTCTCTTTCCCTTAAGCAAGCAACATAATGTTGTCCGTGGGAGAAACATGACGATCTCAAATCTATTTCTTTCCCTCCCTGTCCTTTCTCTGTTTCTCTCGCTCCCTCTCTTTACCTCATTCTCTCCCTCTCTCTCTCCCTCTCTTTCTTCCTCTCTCTCCCTATCTCTCTCCCTACCCCTTTCTCCGTCTCTCTCTCCCTCCCTCCCTCTCTCTCTCCTTCTCTCCTCTCTCTCTCCTGTCCTCTTTCTCTCTCTCTCTCTAATTTGAAAAAATAAGAAAACGGCACACTATCACTGAGCAATGAAATCTACTATAGAATACAATAAAAAGCTAATGTATACATAAGGGAAAAAAAACAAAGTTAAAATTTATTTTTACAAATATAATAAAAACAAAAAGAGACCATCAGCTAACAGAGCGAAATGACATTGTCACATTCCCTGAAAGATGATAAACTGGAAGACTTGGAGAATTAGCTTACCTTTTATACGACCATCTAAGATTCTGGTGGGTGCTGGAAGTTTCTCAAAAATCATGAGTCCAAGACCTCAGTCATATCCACAACCTTCTAGAAGATCCCACCCCACCCCTAGATCAGGAGTGGTAATAAACACCTGTAGGCCACGAGAGAAGCAGGTGAGGAGGGGGAAGAAATCTGGAAGAGAACGTGAAACTGATGAATGAAGAACTGCAGAAGAAAGTAAAGTATGAATCGCAGAAAATTAGAAAGTTTAAAGGAAACTGAAAACAATGTTAATTCCAGTTGGATATCGATAGGTTGTATCCGGTTTCCTTTGTGGAAAATTTTCTTCGCCTCTATCACGCATTCGAGTGTTTTCTTTTTAGGAGGATGCCACAAAGCTAAGTTGTCATTCTCATGTTCTTTTAGTTATATGTTGTTGTGTTTGTGTAAGTAATCCTTGAGAAAGGCACACTCCGAAATACTGGATGTTGTATGTTTTTCATTTAATTATTCTCATCTTACTCTCATACTTTCTGGTATTTGTTTTTTCCTCACTCCCTCTGCCGCCATGTAAAACTGTGCCATACTCCTCCATTTACCTTTATTACTAGAACCAGTTTTACTGCAGTCGCTATCCCCTTTTAGTATCAAATAAATCTCCAAGTCAACATTCGACACAACATGCAAACTGTATATTTATTATTCTCCAGATTCAGAAAGCAAACTATCTTTTATAAACGGTGACAATATGATATTTTATACACAAAAATGAAGTTACTAAACTCAAAGAAATGTGTGCAAGCATTTGGTAATTTTATGTTTTGAAACATAATTCATGTTTTATTTAGTTGTTTACCTGTTCGCCTAGTTTCAGTATTGGGAGAGAAGCGGGGGGGGGGGGGGGGGAGGAGTATATCATTTAGAAAATGAAGAACAATATTTTGTTTGGTTTGATATACTGAGTTCACAGGCCTTGCGATATAAGGCGAGATCTGTACGTTTCATAAACCATAAAAAAACGTACAGTGGTAAATAGTAAACACCGGTTTCTTAAACAAAAATTCATTGTCCAAAGGAAGAAAACAAATACTACTGACCACTTTATCAATATGAATCGCCTTATTGGAAAATATGCCTTTCAATACCATGAGAGAAAGTAATAATATATTAACATCATGAGAAAAAGCAGTAACATATTAACATTATGAGAGAAGGCAGTAACATATTAACATCATGATAGAAAACTGTACCATATTAACATCATGAAAGAAAAAAGCTGTAATATATTGACATCATGAGAGAAAATATTAACGTTTAAATATCTCGAGAGAGAGAATATTAACATTTTAATATCTTGAGAGAAGGCTATAAGATGTTAATATCTTGAGACAAGGCTATAAGATGCTAATATCTTGAGAGAAGGCTATAAGATGCTAATATCTTGAGACAAGGCTATAAGATGCTAATATCTTGAGAGAAGGCTATAAGATGCTAATATCTTGAGACAAGGCTATAAGATTTTAATATCTTGAGACAAGGCTATAAGATGCTAATATCTTGAGAGAAGGCTATAAGATGCTAATATCTTGAGACAAGGCTATAAGATGCTAATATCTTGAGAGAAGGCTATAAGATTTTAATATCTTGAGAGAAGGCTATAACATTGTAATATATTGAGAGAAGGCTGTAACATTTTAATATCTTCAGAGAAGGCTGTAACATTTTAATATCTTCAGAGAAGGCTGTAACATTTTAATTTCACGACGTAAAGCAGCAAAATTTTAATAACAATAGAGAATGAAATAACATTTTAGTACCACAAGAGAAAACAATAACATTTATCATCACAAGAGAAACAATAACATTTTAATATCACAAAAGAAAACAATAACATTCGTGAAAGTATGTTGTTGTTTTTTTGTGTGCTAAAAATACAATCATTCCTTCGTATACTAAAGATAGAGAAACTGGAAAACTGCAGAATTGTTCAACATGCTAAAGACCGAGACTACGGACAGATATATTAAGGTTAAATACATTAAGGGTAGGCACATTAAGATTAGATACATTAAGGATAGGCATATTAAGGTTAGATACATTAAGGATAGGCATATTAAGGTTAGATACATTAAGGATAGCCATATTAAGGTTAGATTCATTAAGGATAGACACATTAAGGTTAGATTCATTAAGGATAGACATATTAAGGTTAGATACATTAAGGATAGACACATTAAGGTTAGATACATTAAGGATAGACAAATTAAGGTTAGATACATTACACGAAAAAAATGTTATCTGTTACTTGAAAACATCCGAATCAGAACTTCTCTTTGAGAAAAGCCAGACCAGTCAAGAAAACATTATTATTGTACTACTCTATTATTAAAAAATGTTACATATTTCATGAAACGTATGATACAAATAGTTAGATATTTCATGAAACTTACATTCTTAATTACTTCATGAAACTTCCATTCTTAGATACTTTATGAAACTTCTAGTCTTAGATACTTCATAAAACTTCCAGTCTTAGATACTTCATAAAACTTCCATTCTTAGATACTTCATAAAACTTCCAGTCTTAGATACTTCATGAAACTTTCAAAATTACTCACATACATTTTGTGTGGTACACTGACTATTGAGTACGTATTGTAGGCTAGATAATAAGATGATATTAACACAAACTTTCACTAGGATATACATGTCAGGACAGTATCATAGGACATACATACCAGGACAGTATTCCAGGACATTCATCCCAGGAGAACAGTATCACATGACATACACGCCAGGACAGTATTCCAGGACACATATGCCAGGACAGTATCATAGGACATACATGATAAGACAGTATCATAGGATATACATGTCAGGACAGTATTCCAGGATGTACATACCAGGACAGTATCATAGGACATACATGCTAGGACAGTATCCCAGGATATACACGTCATGACAGTATCATTCATTCATTCATTCGCATGTCCCTTGCTGAACTTTGCCTTCCAAACAGCACTCCTGTAGGCCTCTCGGTTGTGAACAAGATGGCCTGCTGCTGATGCATCCATTTGCAGATCACCAATGATGTCTTGCAGCCATCTTCGCTTTGGTCTTCCTCCTTTTCTTTTTCCCATTATGTACCCTTCCAAGACGGTCTTTCCTAAATTATCATGACGTTTAATGTGTCCAAAATATTTAAGTTTTCTCTCTTTAATCCTCTTTACTAGCCAGCCTTCTTCAATATTAAGTTCTTGTAGTATAGATATATTTGTTCTTTTTTGTGTCCACGATATTTGAAGAACTCTTCTGTAGCATTTACATTCAAAAGCATTTATGCGTTTCTCAGCTGTTTTGTTAAGTGTCCAGGTCTCACAGGCATATGTTGCAATGGGAAAGATGCATGCCCTTAAAAATCTTATTTTTGTAGTTCTGTCTGCTCCTCTCCACAGATTCTTTAGTTGTTTTACTTTCTGAAGAGCGATAGATGTCCTCCTTTTAATTTCTCTCATTGTATCTCCATTATTAGTTAGTAGTGATCCAAGATATTCAAAACTCTCCACTTCTTCCAGCTTTTCCTCATTGATACATATTTCTGCTGCCTTGTTTGTTTTGTCAGTTGTCATCAATTTGGTTTTCTTTGCATTAAGATAGAGATTTTGTTCTTCGGTGTTCTTACGGATTGACATAATTAGTTTTTTCATTCCTTTTTGTGTTGTGGACAGTAATACTGTGTCATCAGCAGATATAATCTCTGGTATTTCATAACCTCCAATTGTTATGGCACCTTAATATTCTTTGTCTGCATCTTCTATAACATTCCTAATTATAATTTTCAGTATACAAGTTAAATAAGTAGGGTGACAATATGCACCCCTGATGGACCCCTTGTTTTATGTCAAACCAAGTTGTTGTTTCACCATTTATTCTTACTGCTGCTTGTTGGTCTAGATACAGCAGTGACGTTAATTGTATCAAATGTGTTGATAGTATCACAGGATAGTATCACACTTATTAATTCATTTTAACTATCAGTGAGTTACAGAAAAATGTGTCGCGTGTCGCAGTTTACTATAAGCAGGCCGCAAGGGCTTCATTTTGATTATTTCGCTCTGAAAAAATAAAGTTTCATATTTAAAAAATCCCTTAAGAAAATTAAGAAGCAGAAACAAACTCTAGGAACTGGGTTACACTTTTTTGACAGCTGAAGATTAGATTTTGATACAAGTGGAGAGCCGTAAATCTGATCATTGTTTTATGACTAGTCTCCTCAAAGCGAAATCTATGCAAGATTCTTTCAGTGTCCCATGGTTAAGTCGTCAAATGTGGCCATCACTCTCTGGCACCTGGGGGTATAGAACGGTTTCTTCTCTATGGAGGTTTTAGAAATGAGGAAATCATATTTAATCCACTTCCGTTTCAGTTATCTATAGCACTTCCAGGAACTTGATATTTGAACTTATTCCGGTTTGCTTTCATACACACGTCAGAAAGATGTCTGGACCGGCTGGGATTTCTAATGTCAAACACGCGATAAATTATACTCAGATAAATATGCTAAATTTCACCAAAAAATATTTTTTAAAAACTGGAAGAATTGCTCAGATTTTTATATAAAATGAAGCGTTGACATCCACTCTTGATTAAAATTAACAAATTACACATTCACTAAAACATTTATACCACTTATGCAGTGACAAAGTATCCATTCACTAACATATTTATACCACTTATACACTGGCTTATTCTTACTGGACTGGTGCGCTTGCACAAACTGTACCCCGTCTAATATAACTGCATAAGTCATACATGAATGAATTTACTTAAACTAAATTTCTTTGGGGAAATTATACCTGGACTAAAAAAGTCGCCTGGCTAAGCTTGGAATAAGTGACTTTCTGGGAAGGTAGACAGTCAAGTAATAAATAAGTGACTTGTATTGGGTGGTAGACAGTCAAGTAATAAATAAGTGACTTGTATTGTGTGGTAGACAGTCAAGTTCTAAATATATGAATTATCGTGTGATGCAGACAGTCAAGTAATAAATAAGTGACTTGTATTGGGTGGTAGACAGTCAAGTAATAAATAAGTGACTTGTATTGGGTGGTAGACAGTCAAGTAATAAATAGGTGACTTGTTCCGGTAGAGAAGAATGTATGCCGAACTATGGAATAAAACAAAAGACTGGAGCAAAAGTTATCACTGTTTATGCTCTCCAACTGCCCATCCCAAATTTTGTCTATGACAGACCAGGAGTTGTTGGTGACTGGAGTGAGTTAGTTTTTGATGACTGGAGTGAGTTAGTTCCTGGTGACTGTTTGGAGTGAGTAGTGTTTGGTGGCTGTGAGTTAGTGCTTGTCGACTGTGAGTGAGTTAGTGGTTGTTAAATGTGAGTTAGTGCTTGTCGACTGTGAGTGAATTAGAGCTTGTTAAATGTGAGTTAGTGCTTGTCGACTGTGAGTGAGTTAGTGCTTGTTAAATGTGAATTAGTGCTTGTCGACTGTGAGTGAGTTAGTTCTTGTTAAATGTGAGTTAGTGCTTGTCGACTGTGAGTGAATTAGAGCTTGTTAAATGTGAGTTAGTACTTGTCGACTGTAAGTGAGTTAGTGCTTGTTAAATGTGAGTTAGTGCTTTTCGACTGAGAGTTAGTCCTTGTTAAATGCGAGTTACTGCTTGTTGACTGTGAGTGAGTTAGTACTCGATGACTGTGAGTGAGTTAGTGCTTGTTAAATGTGAGTTAGTGCTTGTTAAATGTGTGTTAGTGCTTGTCGACTGTGAGTGAGTTAGTGCTTGTTAAATGTGATTTAGTGTTTGTTAAATGTGAGTTAGTCCTTGTTAAATGCTAGTTACTGCTTGTTGACTGTGAGTGAGTTAGTACTCGATGACTGTGAGTGAGTTAGTGCTTGTTAAATGTGAGTTAGTGCTTGTTAAATGTGAGTTAGTGCTTGTCGACTGTGAGTGAGTTAGTGCTTGTTAAATGTGATTTAGTGCTTGTTAAATGTGAGTTAGTCCTTGTTAAATGTTAGTTACTGCTTGTTGACTGTGAGTGAGTTAGTACTCGATGACTGTGAGTGAGTTAGTGCTTGTTAGATGTGAGTTAGTGCTTGTTAAATGTGAGTTAGAGTTTCTTGACTGTCAGTGAGTTAGAGCTTGTTGACTGTGTGTGAATTAGTGCTTATTGATACTGAGTGAGTTAGTGAATTAGAGTGAATTAATCTTGGTGACACTGAGTGAGTTAGTGCTTATTGATACTGAGTGAGTTAGTGCTTGATTACACTGAGTGAGTTATATGCTCTGTGACAATGAGTGAGTTATATGTTCTGTGACACTGAATGAGTTAGAACTTGATGATACTGAGTAAGTTATTGCTTGATGACATTGAGTGAGTTCAAGCTTGCTGACACTGAGTGAGTATGTGCTTGGTGACAGTGATTGAGTTAGTGTTAATTGACTGTGAGTGAGTTAATACTTATTAACACTGGGTGAGTTTGTGTTTGGTGACACTGAGTGAGTTAGTGGTTGATGACAGTGTGTGAGTTAATGCTTGGTGGCAGTGTGTGAGTTAATGCTCGGTGGTGGCAGTGAGTGAATTAATGTTTGGTGGCAGTGAGTGAGTTAATGCTTGGTGACTGTGAGTTAATTAATGCTTGGTGACTGTGAGTGAGTTAATGTTTGGTGGCAGTGAGTGAATTAATGTTTGGTGGCAGTGAATGAGTTAATGCTTCGTGACTGTGAGTGAGTTAAAGCTTGGCGAATGTGAGTGAGTTCGTGCTTGGTACACTTAGTGAGCTTATGCTTGTTGACTGTGAGTGAGTTAATGCTGATGACACAACATGTTTTTATGTTTGCTGACACTGAGTGAGTTAGTGTTTGATGGCACTGAGTGAGTTAATGCTTGATGACACTGAGTGAGTTAATGCTTGATGACACTGGGTGAGTTAATGCTTGATGACACTGGGTGAGTTAATGCTTGATGACACTGAGTGAGTTAGTGCTTGATGACATTCGGTGAGTTAATGCTTGATGACACTAGGTGAGTTAAAGCTTGATGACACTGAGTGAGTTAATTCTTGATGACACTGGGTGAGTTAATGCTTGATGACACTGGGTGAGTTAGTGCTTGATGACACTGTGTGAGTTAATGCTTGATGACACTGGGTGAGTTAATGCTTGATGACACTGTGTGAGTTAGTGCTTTTTGACAACACTGATTAAATTAGTGCTTTTAAGACACTTGGTGAGTTAGTCCTTTTTGACACTGAGTAAATCAGTGCTTGATGACACTGAGCGAGTTAGTGCTTTTTGACACTGAGTATTCTGACACTGAGTAAATTAATGCTTGATGACACTGAGTTAGTGCTTTTTGACACTGAGTATTCTGACACTGAGTAAATTAATGCTTGATGAACTGGGTGAGTTAGTGCTTTTTGACATTGAGTATTCTGACACTGTGTAAATTAATGCTTGATGACACTGGGTGAGTTAGTGATTTTGACACTGAGTATTCTGACACTGAGTAAATTAATGCTTGATGACACTGAGTGAGTTAATGCCTGATGACACTGAGTGAGTTAATGCCTGATGACACTGAATGAGTTAATGCTTGATGACACTGGGTGATTTAATGCTTGATGACACTGGGTGAGTTAATGCTTGATGACACTGAGTGAGTTAATGCTTGATGACACTGAGTGAGTTAATGCTTGATGACACTGGGTGAGTTAATGCTTGGTGACTCTGAGTGAGTTAGTGCTTGCTGACACAGAGTAAGTTAGTGTTTGTTGGCATTGATTGAGTTAATGTATGGTTAGTGTGAATGAGTTAGTGCTTGGTGAGTGTGAGTGAGTTAATGCTTGGTGAGTGTTAGTGAGTTAATGCTTGGTGAGTGTGAGTGAGTTAGTGCTTGGTGAGTGTTAGTGAGTTAATGCTTAGTGAGTGTGAGTGAGTTAATGCTTGGTGAGTGTTAGTGAGTGTGTGCTTGGTGATTGTTAGTGAGTTAGTGCTTAGTGAGTGTGAGTGAATTAGTGCTTGGTGAGTGTTAGTGACCGTGTGCTTGGTGAGTGTTAGTGAGTGTGTGCTTGGTGAGTGTTAGTGAGTTAATGCTTGGTGAGTGTTAGTGAGTGTGTGCTTGGTGAGTGTTAGTGAGTGTGTGCTTGGTGAGTGTTAGTGAGTGTGTGCTTGGTGAGTGTTAGTGAGTTAATGCTTGGTGAGTGTTAGTGAGTGTGTGCTTGGTGAGTGTTAGTGAGTGTGTGCTTGGTGAGTGTTAGTGAGTTAATGCTTGGTGAGTGTTAGTGAGTGTGTGCTTGGTGAGTGTTAGTGAGTGTGTGCTTGTGAGTGTTAGTGAGTTAGTGCTTAGTGAGTGTGAGTGAATTAGTGCTTGGTGAGTGTTAGTGAGTTAATGCTTGGTGAGTGTGAGTGAATTAGTGCTTGGTGAGTGTTAGTGAGTTAGTGCTTGGTGAGTGTTAGTGAATGTGTGCTTGGTGAGTGTTAGTGAGTTAATGCTTGGTGAGTGTTAGTGGGTTAATGCTTAGTGAGTGTTAGTGAGTTAATGCTTAGTGAGTGTGAGTGAATTAGTGCTTGGTGAGTGTTAGTGAGTTAGTGCTTGGTGAGTGTTAGTGAGTTAGTGCTTGGTGAGTGTTAGTGAGTTAGTGCTTGGTGAGTGTTAGTGAGTTAGTGCTTGGTGAGTGTTAGTGAGTTAGTGCTTGGTGAGTGTTAGTGAGTTAGTGCTTGGTGAATGTTAGTGAGTTAGTGCTTGGTGAGTGTTAGTGAGTTAATGCTTGGTGAGTGTTAGTGAGTTAATGCTTGGTGAGTGTGAGTGAGTTAGTGCTTGGTGAGTGTTAGTGAGTTAATGCTTGGTGAGTGTTAGTGAGTTAGTGCTTGGTGAGTGTTAGTGAGTTAATGCTTAGTGAGTGTTAGTGAGTTAAAGCTTGGTGAGTGTTAGTGAGTTAATGCTTGGTGAGTGTTAGTGAGTTAGTGTTTGGTGGCTGTGAGGGAGTTAGTTCTTGTTGACAATTAGTGATTTAGTGCTTGGTGAATGAGAGTAGTTTAGTGTTTGTTGAAACTGAATGAGGTAGTGTTTGGTGACTGTGAGTAAGCTAATGCTAGCTAAGACTGAGTGAGTTAAAAATTGATGACTGTGAGTGAGTTAATGCTTGGTGACTGTGACTGAGGTAATTCTTGGTAACACTGGATTAGGTATAGTTTGTTGACTTTGAGTTAGTTCATTCTTGGTGACAATGAGTGAGTTAATGCTTGTTGACACTGAGTGAATTATTGGTTGGTGACACTGAGTGAGTTAAATCTTGTTGACACTGAGTGAATTAGTGCTTTATGACTGTGGTTCAGTTAATGCTTGTTGACACTGAGTATGTTATTGCTTGGTTACTGTGAGTGAGTTAGTTCTTGGTGACTGTGAGTGACTTAACGGTTTCTGGCTGTGAATTATTCGTTGCTTGGTGACTGTGAGTGAGTTAGTTCTTGGTGATTGTGAGTGAATTAGTGCTTTTTGGCACTGAGTGAGTTAGTTCTTTGTGACTATGAGTGAGTTAGTTCTTGGTGACTATGTGTGAGATAGCACTTTCTAGCTGTTAATGAGTTAGTGCTTGGTAACTGTGAGTTAGTTAGTGCTTGGTGACTATAAGTGAATTAGTGCTTGGTGACTATTAGTGAGTTAGTGCTTGGTAGCTGTGAGTTAGTTAGTTCTTGGTGACTATAAGTGAGTTAGTTCGTGGTAACTGTGAGTGAGTTAGTGCTTGGTCACTATGAATGAGTTAGTGCTTTGAGACTGTGAGTTAGTTAGTTCTTGGTGACACTGAGTGAGTTAGTGCTTATTGATAGTGAGTGATTTAGTGCTTGGTGACTGTGAGTGAGTTAATGCTTTAGTTACTGTGAGTTAGAGCTTTTTTACTGTGAGTGAGTTAGTACTTTTTTACTGTGATTGAGTTAGTGGTTTTTTCACTGAGTTAGTACTTGGTTACTGTGAGTGATTTAGTGCTTGGCGACTGTGAATGAGTTAGTGCTTGGTTACTGTGAGTGAGTTAGTACTTGGTTACTGTGAGTTAGTGCTTGGTTACTGTGAGTGAGTTAGTGCTTTTTTAAAACTGTGATTTAGTGCTTTTTTACTGTGAGTTAGTGGGGGGTTTTTTGCTGTTAGTTAGTGCTTTTTACTGTGAGTGAGTCAGTGCTTTTTTGTGAGTGAGTTAGTGCTTTGTTTTACTGTGAGTGAGTTAGTGTTTGGTGTAAGTCAATCAAAATGCTTCTTTTGCTTACCCTTCCCCCCTCCCCCCACAAAAAAAAGAAGGGCCCTTATTTTTGACGTTCTGCACTTCTGCCTCAGCTTTCACAAATTCAACCATTTTGAATGATGTCTTTTCCATATATTCGGTGCTTTAGTTTGTTTTTTTTCACTCTTTGTTGTTCACAAACTCGTGAGCGTAAAAACTGTTGGAGATGATGGAAAAGGACAAAAAAAAACAACAAATCTTCTGTAAGAGGCTTATGTCAACGCTTGTAAATGTTACTGTGCGCGTTAACGAATTTTTAATAAAAAAGATGATGACAATCCATGAGACAATGTTCACTTCTTTCTTCCATCAAGATACTGACGTGAACAATCTTCACCTTCAACAACAACAGCTCGTCGTTAATAACCTTCACCTTTAACAGTAACACACATCCATGTGATATCCTGTGATAAAAGACTATCTTTAAAACAATGTGTGAACTTAATGAGCAGTATTTATTCTTTCAAAAACCTCGATTTCACACTTATAAACTTTTGAAAAATGAATTGAACGTTTAAAAAGTAAATAAATTTCTTGTCAAATCCTACTTCACCATTTTATGAATAAGATTAACGGCGTGAAGGGGTGTTCCAATCTGGTAGGGTTCGACATGTTCATCTGGCGATACCTGACTGTCAGCAAGTTACTGTATGTAAAAGAAAGAACAACATAAATCTAGCGATATGAAACATTCCTACAATAAGTAGAAACAGGAAACAATAAAAAAATTGTGCAGGACATGCAGAGATTACATATCAGCGCATTAGGATTGTAAGAGACTAGAAGAACATACTAGGACTGTAAGAGACTAGAAGAACATACTAGGACTGTGTGAGATTAGAAGACCATAACAGGACTGTAAGAGGCTAGAAGAACATACTAGGACTGTGTGAGATTAGAAGACCATAACAGGACTGTAAGAGGCTAGAAGAACAATTCAGGAGAAAAGGAATTGCTAAAGTCATAAAATGTTATGTTCAGGTGAGAATCTAGGAAAAGAGACATGGCAATGACCATAGACAAGAAAATTTCAAATGCTGTTAAAGTCACTTTGCAACATCAGACACGGTAGTGCTAGTCAAATTACATTTTGAAGGAAAAAAAAAACGATATGAATATCATACAGGTCTATGTCCGAATAGCAGATAGCTCAGAAGAGGTTGATTAGTTTTATGATCCCTTGGACAGTGCAATGGACAGCGCAAATAATGTGATTTAACTGTTATAACGGGAGATTTAAGTGGAAACCAACTTAGAGGTCAGGTAGTTGGAGGGTATGGTATTGGAAAGTGTGGTAACAGAGGTGACAACTGTTTGGACGAGCAACAAGTCACAATAAAGTCATTGGCAGTACCTGGTACCAGAAACATCCAAAAAGATAGCAAGACCTGGAGCAAGACAGATTATATTTTTATCAACAGAAGATTCAGAATGTTCTTCTGGTGACTACGTCAGTCACAGTAGCAGATTGCCACGGTCACCACAGATAAGTAATAACAAAGTTAAGGTTTACGGTCACCACAGATAAGTAATAACAAAGTTAAGGTTTACGGTCACCACAGATAAGTAATAACAAAATTAAGGTTTACGGTCACCACAGATAAGTAATAACAAAGTTAAGCTTTACGGTCACCACAGATAAGTAATAACAAAGTTAAGGTTTACGGTCACCACAGATAAGTAATAACAAAGTTAAGGTTTACGGTCACCACAGATAAGTAATAACAAAGTTAAGGTTTACGGTCACCACAGATAAGTAATAACAAAGTTAAGGTTTACGGTCACCACAGATAAGTAATAGCAAAGTTAAGGTTTACGGTCACCACAGATAAGTAATAACAAAGTTAAGGTTTACGGTCACCACAGATAAGTAATAACAAAGTTAAGGTTTACGGTCACCACAGATAAGTAATAACAAAGTTAAGGTTTACGGTCACCACAGATAAGTAATAACAAAGTTAACGTTTAAAATGAAGATAGTAAAAATAATGACCAGGAAGTAAATATAGATGTGTTAGGAACAAATATAAAAATAAAAAGAAATTCTCTATAGAACTTCAAACGAGATATAATGCATTATAAAATTAGGAAATATTTTTTAAAAATCTAAATGACAAATTGGAAACTTTTAAAGAATCATTCCACTGAGCACCGAGGCATCAGTACAAAGACAAGTCAAGAAATAGTGGAGGACAGATGAGATTCAGGACGTGACGGAGGAGAGAAGAAAGAACGAAAATAATCAAAGTATCTTTGGAGAGATTAACAAAGAAATATTAACACGGAGGAAAAAATGCTGCTGTCAGAAAGGTTGAAAAACAGTTTCATATTGGTTAAAACTTTCTAACAAGAATTGTCTATAAGACAAAGTTAATGAAGCAAAATGTGAACAACAGAAATGTACTGATAATAGATAGCAAGTTAGTGGAGGAGGTCAACAAATTTGTATATCTTGGCAGTAGAGTAGTAGAAAATGGAGACACCACAGAGGACATCAACAGCAGATTTTACTAGAGCAAACCAGGCTTCTGCAGTGCTGCAGACTATATGGAAATCTAAAAAACTAAGCATGAAGAAAAAAATCAGGATATTTAAGAGTAATGTTCTAAGTGTACTACTCTATGGAAGTGAATGCTGGAAAATCACCAGAACCATAGAAAACAAGCTGAATTCTTTCCAGACTAAATGTTTACGAGGAATTAGAAAATATTTTGGCCAAACACCATAAGAAATAACATCTTATTAGCAGAAATGCAGATGAAGCCACTGACAACAATTATTGAGGAAAGACGCTGGCGATGGTTGGGACATGTGCTCCGAATGACCGACAACTCACTACCAAAAATAGCACTAAGATGGACACCACAGGGGAACAGAAGTAAGGGTAGACCAAAAGAGACATGGAGAAGAACAACAGAAAGGATGTTGAGCAATAGAGGGCTCACCTGGGCAAGAGCAGAAAAAATGGCAAAGGACAGGGATTTGCGGAAAACCCTTGCGGAAGCCCCATGTGCCCTGGGCACTTAAGGTTCAGAGAGAGAGAGAGAGAGAGAGAAGAAAAGATAATAAGAATTGTGTAGGAAATGGAGGAGCAATGAATCAGGATGTAGGAAGGTCCTGGGCCGAAAAACTTCCACAAATAAGTCAAGTTCAGTTTATATCAAGAAATGTAATATATGTTACACAAGTCAGTGAAAGCTGACAGACATCAAATACTGGAAGAAAACATTGTTAGTCCTCGAGACAAGGCAAGATTAGTCCTGGAGATAACAAAGTAATATTAGTCCTGGGGATAACAAGGCAAGGTTAGTCCTCGAAATAGCAAGACAATATTAGTCCTCGAAATAGCAAGCCAAAGTTAGTTCTCGAGATAAAAGGACACTATTAGTTCTCGAGATAACAAGGCACAGTTAGTCCGCGAAATAACAAGGCAAAGTTAGTCCTCGAGATAATACGGTAAGATTAATCTTCGAGATAACAAGGCACAGTTAGTCCGCGAAATAACAAAGCAAAATTAGTCCTCGAAATAACAAGGCAAAGTTAGTCCTCGAAATAACAAGGCAAAGTTAGTCCTCGAAATAACAAGGTAAAGTTAGTCCTCGAAATAGCAAGGCAATATTAGTCCTCGAGATAACAAGGCAATATTAGTCTTCGAGATAACAAGGAAAGATGCTCTAGAGCAATGTGTGTCGTAGCCAGGCAACAAATTCCTTGGTGTTTTATCAGATTTAGAGAAAGTATTGTTGTTATTTTGGTGTGAAATGATATAAATTTTATTCCTGATGCGTATTGTAGTGTGAATACTTCGAGATATCACGTGTGGGCAGCGAATACATCAGAAAACAATAACAGTGATCAACGCTTGATCGGTGAATTCAGAGTAGATAGACTCATCACATCGGGAACAGGAATCTATCTAGGAGAGAAATAACTCCCCCTATCTATAGAAGACACGTCTGTAGAAGGCGAATAGAGGGCACGTCCATCTAAGGCGAATAGAGGGCATTTCTATAGAAGGTGAACAGAGGGCACCTCTATAGAAGGTGAACAGAGGACACCTCTATAGAAGGCGAACAGAGGACACCTCTATAGAAGGTGAACAGAGGGCAATTCTATAGAAGGTGAACAGAGGACACCTCTGTAGAAGGCGTACAGAAGACACCTCTATAGAAGGTGAACAGAGGGCACCTTTATAGAAGGTGAACAGAGGACACCTCTATAGAAGGCGAACAGAGGGCACCTCTATAGAAGGCGAACAGAGGGCACCTCTATAGAAGGCGAACAGAGGGCACCTCTATAGAAGGTGAACAGAGGACAACTCTTATAGAAGGTGAACAGAGGACACCTCTATAGAAGGTGAACAGAGGACACCTCTATAGAAGGTGAACAGAGGACACCTCTATAGAAGGCGAACAGAGGACACCTCTATAGAAGGCGAACAGAGGACACCTCTATAGAAGGCGAACAGAGGACACCTCTATAGAAGATGAACAGAGGACACCTCTATAGAAGGCGAACAGAGGCCACCTCTATAGAAGGCGAATAGAAGGCACTACTAACCTAATATAATAAAAAAAAAGACTGGAACGATGACAGCAATAGAATATTGCTTCTGAGGGTTTCCTCCCCTGCAGTAGTGGTATAAAAGTTAACTCAATTGCTTTGATCATAGTTACTGTGCATAACTTGGACCCTCAAACATTTCGCGCAGTGGGTCCATGTTCTACAGTACCATGGGAACTGTTGTGAGAGTGTTCTATAGTAGCACTGGAAGACCAAGAGAAATGATACTGGACAGTCTGACGGGATGGTGTGAGAGGAGATCACCAACTGAACTGATGGCCTGCATGAAGGATCGGGTACTCTGGAGAAGCATAATAGCCAACGCCAGTCGGCACGGCACCTGATGATGATGATGATGATGCACAGTAGCACAGGACTTATTGTGTGAAAGTCCCACAGTAGCATAGAACTTATTGTGTGAAAGTTCCACAGTAGCACAGGACTTATTGTGTGAAAGTTCCACAGTAGCACAGGAATTATTGTGTGAAAGTTCCACAGTAGCACAGGAATTATTGTGTGAAAGTTCCACACATCCCAGTTGTAACTTACTAATCCTTTATATCCAAAGCATCCCATTTGTAACTCACTAATCCTTTGTCACCATCAGTAGTCTTCTTTCTTTCCGTCTTCACACTTCACTTTGTCACCATCAGTAGTCTTCTTTCTTCCCGTCTTCACACTTCACTTTGTCACCATCAGTAGTCTTCTTTCTTCCCGTCTTCAGACTTCACCATGCCATCCGCTAAGGAATATCTTAAATCCCTCAAATCTTTCATTCGCTTTTCTTCCGCCACATATATCTAGCACAGCCACAGAACTGGCTTTCACAATCTATAAGAAGACGAGATTCGCCTCCCACCTCCACTTTCTGAACAACTGTCTCCGCCACAAAATAATTCTTAAAGGTTTCTCATCATCTTTTCACCCTGTGGCTGGCACACTCCACGTGGTTGAACAAAGACTTCTGGATAAGATCGAGAAAAATTGCTCGTGGCTCGGAATGAGCTATATCATTCAGAATCACAGACGCCTGTTGTCCAACCTCGGTCGGGTCAAAGATAGCCTTGAACGACGCCTTCACTTCTACACATCAGACAGCTGTGTTCTTCTTCTTATCAAACACATTATACACGTCACAAATCGCCAGCTTGACCAGTTCTATGTCTCTAGCAAAGAACATAAACTTAACCGACTTCTACCACAGCCGGTCTCTTCTACTTCTAGAGGTGAACTACCTTCCAATCAGCCACCCCCTTCTGCTACACCTGACCATCAGACTCCTTTAACACCTCCTGACCAACCTTCCCAGATTACACAGCATATTCAAGTGCTCGCACCCCCATACGTGGATGATACCCCCTCTCATTCTTATCCTCCTCCAGCCTCTAATGTAGTCTGTATCCCCCCCCCCGACTTGCCCCTTTCTGATAATGAAAACTAATTCTCGCCAAAGGCCTTAAATTTATTCCTACCCGCCCTCAGTGCGACCGCTATTTTTTACTCCGCGATGTTAAACAGTTCCACTGCTGACTACGGCTTAAATATCACTTTGCCAACAAAGAGTCCAACTAACCCACACAAGACCCCGATAACCCATTTGCATGTTATTACCACCAGAAATATAGCTGGGCACCTTCCCCCGTGGGTTCCCACGCTTTAGAGATCCTTAACCTCCGACCACCAACACTTAGACATTTTAACCTAAATAAGGGAGAGTCCAGGGCATTGTCCAAACTCCGGCGTCAGAGCGACATTGTGATCAAACCAGCAGATAAAACCAGCAATCTCGTAGTTTGGAAAAAAAGATTTATATATCGCGGAAGGAATGTCCCAACTCAACAATATAAAATGACATGCCCCACGTAAAAACGGTACTACCCGTTCAAATAATGACATAGTGGAAGCAACCATTAAAGACCTGATTAGAGAAGGTGGCCTCCCACCCCAAGCTATTTCTCTTCACATTAAGGACAGCTGTTTAGGCACACCTACCTTCTATCTTCTTCCTAAAATCCACAAACCAGGTAACCCTGGACATCCCATTGTATCAGCGTGTTCATGCCCCACTGAGCACATTTGTGACTTTTTTGGACAGCATTTTCAAACCGCTAGTAAACAAACTACCCTCCTTTTTGAAAGATACCAACCACTCCTTAACAACTTTTGATACGATCACACTCTCTCAACACCACACCTATCACATCTTTCTCCTTGATGTCTGCTCCCATATATCTCTATCCCCCATAAGGATGGACTTTTAGCACTCTGCTATTTTCTCGACCATAATCAGACTTACACGGCTATTACTAAACCTAAATTCTTTCGAATTCAACGGCGAATACTTCGAGCAAATCAGTGGTTTTGCCATGGGAACGAAAATGGGTCCCAGTTATGCATGTCTACTTATGGGCTTTCTGGAAGTCAAATTATGGGAAATCTACACTGGCAGACTTCCAGAATTCTATAAAAGCTACATCGATGATGCCATTGGAATCACAAGTATGCCACAGGAAGAGCAAAAAAATTATTAAATTCGCCAACTCATTCAATAACAAAATAAAATTCATTTATGAAATTTCTGAGAAGTCTGTTAACTTTTTAGACATTAAAATTTATATTGGTACAAACAGGCTTGTCACCTGTGTATTTTACAAGCCCACCGACAGCCACACCTATTTGCTTTACACATCCTCTCATCCTGAAGCATGTAAGAACTCCATCCCAAACTCCCAACTCCTCCGTTTTCGCCGCATATTTCAGGATAATTTGGACTTTATAGATGAGTCCAACATGTTAAACGTATTTTTCCGTCATCGTTATTACTCAGAAAAGGTCCTTCGTGAAGCCTTCAACCGTATCCAACTAGTGAGGCGCAAAGAAGTATTCAGGAAAAACCCTGTTACTCCATCTGACAGAGTTAGTACTGCCTTTCCACCGCATGGTCAGATGGTTAAGAAAATTCTTTATCGTCATCTGCCGATAATCCAACTCGACCCCGACGCTCGTGACATTTTCTCTGATCCACCCCTGTTGGCATACAAACGTGATGTCCTTAAGGACATCCTTGTCCACAACCACTTGAAGCAGAGCATTACATATGTTGGCACCAGAAAATGTAACCGCCCCCGCTGCGTTACCTGCCCTGTAGTTTGAGAAACGAAAACAGTCACCTTTCCCAAAACTATCCTCACTCTTCATGAGGGATTCACATGCTAGTCCCGTACTGTGATATATGTCATCGTTTGCAAAAGATGCAGGATAACATATATTGGTGAGACTGGCCTCAGATTAGGGGACCACATGCAAAAACATATGTACGACTTCGCCCAGCATGCTTCGAAACCAGTCCCAAATCATTTCAATGGCCCCAACCAGAGAGGCAAATCTGATTTTCTGCTAACAGCCATTAAACAATGTCACGCAGATGACACAAGCTGCCTGGCACTTGAGAACCACTGCATTCAAAATTATGGGACGCTGGAGCCACATGGGTTAAACTCTCTGTTTAACTACACTTAACATTCTCTTCAATCATTATAATACCTCTCCACTAAGCTCCACCCCTTCTTACTTGTCAAACCTCCTCACGACATCACTTTGCAACCCCTATTCCCCAATCATCTATTTCAACTTCTCCTGGCTAGGTAAACGTTGTATCACTTTCTCTCCCCTCCCCGGTTCCCCATCCACCACCCCAGTTAAACCCACCAACCACATATCACAGGTCTCCATTTAAACAGTCTCAACGTTCTATTAAACCCATTCCTGACACACACCGCTGGACAAGTCACACCTTACAATTTACAGCTAAGTACTCTATTTAATTTTTTTTTCTTTTTGACAGTATTCATGTGAATCTATACTTTATCTCCTCTCTCTATTTCTTCGTCCTGTATATTTTTGTATGATTAAGACTCACGCCGAAAAGTCACAACTTTGTAGTTGTTAAGCAATAAAGCTGTTCCTACATTTTTCCTAGTTATACACTGGAATTATTGTGCATTCCACAGTAGCACAGGAATTATTGTGTGAGAGTTTCACAGTATCACTGGAATTGTTGTGTGAGAGTTTCACAGTATCACTGGAATTGTTGTGTGAGAGTTTCACAGCATCACTGGAATTATTGTGTGAGAGTTTCACAGTATCACTGGAATTGTTGTGTGAGAGTTTCACAGCATCACTGGAATTATTGTGTGGGAGTTTCACAGTATCATTGGAATTGTTGTGTGAGAGTTTCACAGTATCACTGGAATTATTGTGTGAGAGTTTCACAGTATCACTGGAATTATTGTGTGAGAGTTTCACAGTATCACTGGAATTGTTGTGTGAGAGATTTCACAGTGTCACTGGAATTATTGTGTGAGAGTTTCACAGTATCACTGGAATTGTTGTGTGAGAGTTTCACAGTATCACTGGAGTTGTGTGAGTGTTCTACATTATCACTGGAGTTGTTGTGTGAGTGTTATATGGTAGCACGGAATTGTTGTGTGAGTGTTCTACATTATCACTGCAGTTGTGTGAGTGTTCTACATTATCACTGGAATTGTGTGAGTGTTCTACATTATCACTGGAGTTGTGTGAGTGTTCTGCATTATCACTGGTGTTGTGTGAGGTTCTACGTTATCACTGGAATTGTGTGAGTGTTCTACATTATCACTGAAGTTGTATGAGTGTTCTACATTATCACTGGAGTTGTTGTGTGAGTGTTCTACATTATCACTGGAGTTGTTGTGTGAGTGTTATATGGTACCACGGAATTGTTGTGTGAGTGTTATATGGTACCACGGAATTGTTGTGTGAGTGTTATATGGTAACACGGAATTGTTGTGTGAGTGTTATATGGTAACACGGAATTGTTGTGTGAATGTTACATGGTAGCACGGAATTGTTGGGAAATATCAGGGAGAGAGGGGTTTGAGGAAGGGGTTTTGATTTTTGATAGAGACAGAGATGGAGTATGTGTCCACTGTCTGAAGAGACGTGGAAGAGACAGAGACTGTGTCCAGTGTTTGAAGAGACGTGATAGAGACAGAGAAAGAGTCTATTTCCAGTGTCTGAACAGACGTGATAGAGAAAATGATAGAATATGTATCCAGTGTCTGAAGAGACATGATAGAGATAGTTTGTGTCCAGTATCTGAAGAGATGTCATAGAGACAAAGACTGAGTCCAATGTCTGAAGAGACGTCATAGAGGCTGATTCTGTATTCAGTGTCTGGAGAGACGTCATAGAGACAGAGACTATGTCCAGAGTCTGAAGAGACGTGATAGAGAAAGGGATAGAGTCTGTGTCCAGTGTCTGAAGAGACATGATAGAGAAAGAGATAGAGTCTGTGTCCAGTGTCGCAAGAAACGTGGCAGAGACGCTAATAGAATTTGTGTCCAGTGCCCGAAGAGACGTAATATAAGCAAAGATAAAGTTTATGTCTAGTGTGTGAAGATACTTGATAGATACAAAGAGAGAGATAGAGAGAGAGAGAGAGAGAGAGAGAGAGAGAGAGAGAGAAAGAGTCTATTTCCAGTGTCTGAACAGACGTGATAGAGAAAATGATAGAATATGTATCCAGTGTCTGAAGAGACATGATAGAGATAGATTGTGTCCAGTATCTGAAGAGATGTCATAGAGACAAAGACTGAGTCCAATGTCTGAAGAGACGTCATAGAGGCTGATTCTGTATTCAGTGTCTGGAGAGACGTCATAGAGACAGAGACTATGTCCAGAGTCTGAAGAGACGTGATAGAGAAAGGGATAGAATCTGTGTCCAGTGTCTGAAGAGACATGATAGAGAAAGAGATAGAGTCTGTGTCCAGTGTCGCAAGAAACGTGGCAGAGACGCTAATAGAATTTGTGTCCAGTGCCCGAAGAGACGTAATATAAGCAAAGATAAAGTTTATGTCTAGTGTGTGAAGATACTTGATAGATACAAAGAGAGAGATAGAGAGAGAGAGAGAGAGAGAGAGAGAGAGAGAGAGAGAAAGAGAGTCTGTGTCCAGTGTCTGAAGAGACGTGGTAGAGGCAATGATATACTCTGTGTCCAGTGTCTGAAGAGACATGATAGAGGCGATGATATAATCTGTGTCCAGTGTCTGAAGAGACGTGATAGAAACAGTCCTTTGTTGAGTGTCTGAAGAGATGTGATAGAGACAGCCCTGTGTTCGGTGTCTGAAGAGACCTGATAGAAACAGTCCTGTGATCAGTGTATGAAGAGATGTGATAGAGACAGGTCTGTGTTCAGTGTCTGAAGAGACGTGATAGAAACAGTCCTGTGTTCAGTGTCTGAAGAGACGTGATAGAAACAGTCCTGTGTTCAGTGTATGAAGAGATGTGATAGAGACAGGTCTGTGTTCAGTGTCTGAAGAGACGTGATAGAAACAGTCCTGTGTTCAGTGTCTGAAGAGACGTGATAGAAACAGTCTTGTGTTCAGTGTCTGAAGAGACGTGATAGAAACAGTCTTGTGTTCAGTGTCTGAAGAGACGTGATAGAGACAGTCCTTTGTTCAGTTTCTGAAGAGACGTGATAGAGACAGGTCTGTGTTCAGTGTCTAAAGAGACGTGATAGAGACAGGCCTGTGTTCAGTGTCTGAAGAGATGTGACAGAGACAGGCATTTGTCCAGTGTCTGAAGAGATGTGATAGAAACAGGTCTTTGTCCAGTGTCTGAAGAGACGTGATAGAAACAGGCCTGTGTTTAGTGTATGAAGAGATGTGATAGAAACAGGCCTATGTTCAGTGTCTGAAGAGACGTGATAGAAACAGTCCTTTGTTCAGTGTCTGAAGAGACGTGATAGAAACAGGTATGTGTTCAGTGTCTGAAGAGACGTGATAGAAACAGGTTTGTGTTCAGTGTCTGAAGAGACGTGATAGAAACAGGCCTGTGTTCAGTGTCTGAAGAGACGTGATAGAAACAGTCCTGTGATCAGTGTATGAAGAGATGTGATAGAGACAGGTCTGTGTTCAGTGTCTGAAGAGACGTGATAGAAACAGTCCTGTGTTCAGTGTCTGAAGAGACGTGATAGAAACAGTCTTGCGTTCAGTGTCTGAAGAGACGTGATAAAGACAGTCCTTTGTTCAGTTTCTGAAGAGACGTGATAGAGACAGGCCTGTGTTCAGTGTCTAAAGAGACGTGATAGAGACAGGCCTGTGTTCAGTGTCTGAAGAGACGTGATAAAGACAGTCCTTTGTTCAGTTTCTGAAGAGACGTGATAGAGACAGGCCTGTGTTCAGTGTCTAAAGAGACGTGATAGAGACAGGCCTGTGTTCAGTGTCTGAAGAGATGTGATAGAAACAGGTCTTTGTCCAGTGTCTGAAGTGACGTGATAGAAACAGGCCTGTGTTTAGTGTATGAAGAGATGTGATAGAAACAGGCCTGTGTTCAGTGTCTGAAGAGACGTGATAGAAACAGTCCTTTGTTCAGTGTCTGAAGAGACGTGATAGAAACAGGTATGTGTTCAGTGTCTGAAGAGACGTGATAGAAACAGGTTTGTGTTCAGTGTCTGAAGAGACGTGATAGAAACAGGCCTGTGTTCAGTGTCTGAAGAGACGTGATAGAAACAGTCCTGTGTTCAGTGTCTGAAGAGACGTGATAGAAACAGTCCTTTGTTCAGTGTCTGAAGAGACATGATAGAAACAGGTTTGTGTTCAGTGTCTGAAGAGACGTGATAGAAACAGTCCTTTGTTCAGTGTCTGAAGAGACGTGATAGAAACAGTCCTTTGTTCAGTGTCTGAAGAGACGTGATAGAAACAGGTATGTGTTCAGTGTCTGAAGAGACATGATAGAAACAGGTCTGTGTTCAGTGTGTGAAGAGATGTGATAGAGACAGTCCTTTGTCCAGTGTCTGAAGAGACGTGATAGAGACAGCCCTGTGTTCAGTGTCTGAAGAAACGTGATAGAGACAGTCCTTTGTCGAGTGTCTGAAAAGACGTGATAGAGACAGGCCTTTGTCCAGAGCCTGAAGAGACTATATAGAGACAGGCCTTTGTCCAGTGTCTGAAGAGACGTGATAGAAACAGGCCTGTGTCCAGTGTCTGAAGAGACATGATAGAGAAAGAGATAGAGTCTGTGTCCAGTGTCGCAAGAAACGTGGCAGAGACGCTAATAGAATTTGTGTCCAGTGCCCGAAGAGACTTAATATAGGCAAAGATAAAGTTTATGTCTAGTGTGTGAAGATACTTGATAGATACAAAGAGATAGAGAGAGAGAGAGAGAGAGAGAGAGAGAGAGAAAGAGAGTCTGTGTTCAGTGTCTGAAGAGACGTGGTAGAGGCAATGATATACTCTGTGTCCAGTGTCTGAAGAGACATGATAGAGGCGATGATATAATCTGTGTCCAGTGTCTGAAGAGACGTGATAGAAACAGTCCTTTGTTCAGTGTCTGAAGAGATGTGATAGAGACAGCCCTGTGTTCAGTGTCTGAAGAGATGTGATAGAGACAGCCCTGTGTTCAGTGTCTGAAGAGACGTGATAGAAACAGTCCTGTGATCAGTGTATGAAGAGACGTAATAGAGACAGGTCTGTGTTCAGTGTCTGAAGAGACGTGATAGAAACAGTCCTTTGTTCAGTGTCTGAAGAGACGTGATAGAAACAGTCCTGTGTTCAGTGTCTGAAGAGACGTGATAGAGACAGTCCTGTGTTCAGTGTCTGAAGAGACGTGATAGAGAAAGGTCTGTGTTCAGTGTCTGAAAAGACGTGATAGAAACAGTCCTTTGTTCAGTGTCTGAAGAGACGTGATAGAAACAGGTCTGTGTTCAGTGTCTGAAGAGATGTGATAGAAACAGGTATGTGTTCAGTGTCTGAAGAGACGTCATAGAGACAGGTCTGTGTTCAGTGTCTGAAGAGACGTGATAGAAACAGGCCTGTGTTCAGTGTCTGAAGAGACGTGATAGAAACAGGCCTGTGTTCAGTGTCTGAAGAGACGTGATAGAAACAGTCCTTTGTTCTGTGTCTGAAGAGACATGATAGAAACAGGTCTGTGTTCAGTGTGTGAAGAGATGTGATAGAGACAGTCCTTTGTCCAGTGTCTGAAGAGACATGATAGAAACAGGTCTGTGTTCAGTGTGTGAAGAGATGTGATAGAGACAGTCCTTTGTCCAGTGTCTGAAGAGACGTGATAGAGACAGCCCTGTGTTCAGTGTCTGAAGAAACGTGATAGAGACAGTCCTTTGTCCAGTGTCTGAAGAGACGTGATAGAGACAGCCCTGTGTTCAGTGTCTGAAGAGACGTGATAGAGACAGTCCTTTGTCCAGTGTCTGAAGAGACGTGATAGAAACATTCCTTTGTCGAGTGTCTGAAAAGACGTGATAGAGACAGGCCTTTGTCCAAAGCCTGAAGAGACTATATAGAGACAGGCCTTTGTCCAGTGTCTGAAGAGACGTGATAGAAACAGGCCTTTGTCCAATGTCTGAAGAAACATGATAGAGATAGTGATAGAAACGGTCTACAGTCTTTTGATAGACCTGATAGAATCGTTGTCCAGTGTGTGAAGAGACTATATAGAGACAGAATTGGAGTATGTGTCCAGTGTTTTAAGAGACGCGGTAGAGACAGAGACCTATCTCCACCGTTTGAAGAGTCCTGATAGTCAGAGATATAGAATGTGTCTAGTATCTGAGTAGACGTGATACAGACAATGATGGAATCTATCTCCAGTGTCTAAAGAGAAGTGATAGATACAGTGATAGACTCTGTGTCCAGTGATACACAGATAGAGAAAGAGACTGTGTCCAGAGTCTGAAGAGACATGATAGAGACAGAGATAGAGACTGTGTCCAGTGTCTGAAGAGACATGATAGAGACAGAGATAGAGATTGTGTCCAGTGTCTGAAGAGACATGATAGAGACAGAGATAGAGATTGTGTCCAGTGTCTGAAGAGACATGATAGAGACAGAGATAGAGATTGTGTCCAGTGTCTGAAGAGACATGATAGAGACAGAGATAGAGATTGTGTCCAGTGTCTGAAGAGACATGATAGAGACAGAGATAGAGATTGTGTCCAGTGTCTGAAGAGACATGATAGAGACAGAGATAGAGACTGTGTCCAGTGTCTGAAGAGACGTAATAGAGACAGAGATATAGACTGTGTCCAGTGTCTGAAGAGACATGATAGAGACAGAGATAGAGACTGTGTCCAGTGTCTGAAGAGACATGATAGAGACAGAGATAGAGATTGTGTCCAGTGTCTGAAGAGACATGATAGAGACAGAGATAGAGATTGTGTCCAGTGTCTGAAGAGACATGATAGAGACAGAGATAGAGATTGTGTCCAGTGTCTGAAGAGACATGATAGAGACAGAGATAGAGATTGTGTCCAGTGTCTGAAGAGACATGATAGAGACAGAGATAGAGATTGTGTCCAGTGTCTGAAGAGACATGATAGAGACAGAGATAGAGATTGTGTCCAGTGTCTGAAGAGACATGATAGAGACAGAGATAGAGATTGTGTCCAGTGTCTGAAGAGACATGATAGAGACAGAGATAGAGATTGTGTCCAGTGTCTGAAGAGACATGATAGAGACAGAGATAGAGACTGTGTCCAGTGTCTGAAGAGACATGATAGAGACAGAGATAGAGACTGTGTCCAGTATCTGAAGAGACATGATAGAGACAGAGATAGAGATTGTGTCCAGTATCTGAAGAGACATGATAGAGACAGAGATAGAGATTGTGTCCAGTGTCTGAAGAGACATGATAGAGACAGAGATAGAGACTGTGTCCAGTGTCTGAAGAGACATGATAGAGACAGAGATAGAGACTGTGTCCAGTGTCTGAAGAGACATGATAGAGACAGAGATAGAGATTGTGTCCAGTGTCTGAAGAGACATGATAGAGACAGAGATAGAGACTGTGTCCAGTGTCTGAAGAGACATGATAGAGACAGAGATAGAGACTGTGTCCAGTATCTGAAGAGACATGATAGAGACAGAGATAGAGATTGTGTCCAGTATCTGAAGAGACATGATAGAGACAGAGATAGAGATTGTGTCCAGTGTCTGAAGAGACATGATAGAGACAGAGATAGAGACTGTGTCCAGTGTCTGAAGAGACATGATAGAGACAGAGATAGAGACTGTGTCCAGTGTCTGAAGAGACATGATAGAGACAGAGATAGAGACTGTGTCCAGTGTCTGAAGAGACATTATAGAGACAGAGATAGAGATTGTGTCCAGTATCTGAAGAGACATGATAGAGACAGAGATAGAGACTGTGTCCAGTGTCTGAAGAGACATGATAGAGACAGAGATAGAGACTGTGTCCAGTGTCTGAAGAGACATGATAGAGACAGAGATAGAGACTGTGTCCAGTGTCTGAAGAGACATGATAGAGACAGAGATAGAGACTGTGTCCAGTGTCTGAAGAGACATGATAGAGACAGAGATAGAGACTGTGTCCAGTATCTGAAGAGACATGATAGAGACAGAGATAGAGACTGTGTCCAGTATCTGAAGAGACATGGTAGAGACAGAGATAGAGATTGTGTCCAGTGTCTGAAGAGACATGATAGAGACAGAGATAGAGACTGTGTCCAGTATCTGAAGAGACATGATAGAGACAGAGATAGAGACTGTGTCCAGTATCTGAAGAGACGTGATAGAGACAGAGATAGAGACTGTGTCCAGTATCTGAAGAGACATGATAGAGACAGAGATAGAGACTGTGTCCAGAGTCTGACCCTCTTATTCTAGTCTTGGTTTCTAATCTTGGTTTCTAGTCTTGGTTTCTAGTCTTGGTTTCTAGTCTTGGTTTGAATTTTCGCAAGTGGAAGACCATCTCCGTGATATTTTGTGTGTGTGTGTGTGTGTGTTATGGTGGAAACCAGTGGCTAATGTCGTTATTATCAGTGTTCTTTTTTGTTCTTCCTGCAGTTTTAGACGTATTAGTCGATACTTCATCAACTTCAAGCACTTTCGTCATCATCCTGTTCCATTATTAAATTGGTTTTGTTTGACTTCAGAGAGATGCTTTTTAATATATCACACATTTTGTTTCTATCACACAAAGTTAACCGTGAAATATCTGAACCTCCTGGTGTCATGAATGTACTATACAGGAAATTGTAGGGTCCATCATGTGAGTACTATACAGGAAATTGTAGTGTCCATCATGAGTGTATTATACTGGAAATTGTATGATACATTAAAAGTATATTATACAGGGTCAGTCATGAATGTATTATACAGGATGTTGTAACGTCCATCATGAGTCAGACACATGTTTTTTTCGTCAAATCATCTCACTATATGACATTCTCATATTAAGTTTTAGGAGCCTGTCACAATAATTGACCAATGACAAATTACAGTTGGCTAGGGCATATACTAACAAAGGATGGAATATGTGAGACGGAGATAAGAAGAAAAATAGGAGTGGCAAGACACACATTCAAGGCCACGAAGACAATGCTTTTATCTAGGAATTTGTCAATAAAAACTAAATTATTAAAATGCTATATGTATTTTGTACAACTGCACGGAGTAGAAACATGAACTTCAAGCAAAAACTAGCAGAGAAGGATAAATGCAAGAGAAATGTGGAAATATGGGAAGTAGGTAGTGTGTCATGGAAGATGAACAAATAGACCAGCTCGAGGAAATAAGGATCAAGAACATCAAATACTTTGGTCACATCAGAAACATAACAACACACTGAAGACCATACTAGAGTGAAATGTGAAATGGAGTAGCGCTAGAGCTATACATACATACATACATACATATATATATAAATATGGGAATATAGCATATGAGAATGGGCAGGACATAGCCTGGCTGAATTACACCATCAAGGGGAGGGAGGGAACTGGAGATTCATTCACGTCGACCTTCCTACTAAAGAGGGGACATGATGATGATGATAAGCCACGGTAGAGGTGTGCCAGGTTGGATCACCCCTGGATTACTCTTTAAATTTGACATAGAACAGAAATATATCTGATATAAAGTGTACATTATTAATATATGCATACGGGCCGGCTAGCGTAGTGGTTAGAGCACTCGTCTAGCAACCAAATGGTCGAGGGTTCGAATCCCCAGTTGAGCGGGATTTTTTTTCCGACCAATACGGCCCCGAGGTCGACCCAGCCTCGTAAAATGGGTACCAGAGAAAATCTGGGAAGTAAAGGCAGCGAGGAAAGGAACTGGTCACCCTACCTCATACGCTGATGACCCAGCATAATGAGGTCTCTAACGCTTCACACCCTACGGCATTTGCTATGGGACTATCTTTACTTTACTTTTTATACGTTATATGCATCTTACCCATGCTGTTAAACGCCACATAGGGCTCGAATAGTTGTTTACCAAGTTTTCCTATTCTCGACGAGTCTTTTAACTTCATCAAGAGATGTTATGCCCACTAAACTGGCTTCTCTTAACAGTGTTCTCTTTAGAGTTTCACGTGGTCGACCTCTTTTTCTTCAGTCTGTAGTGCTCCACTTGGTAGCTTGTTTTTGGTATTCTCTGATTATTTCTTCTCATCATATGGTCTACATATGTCTATCTTCTTTTACTGATCACCCATGAGACAGGTTGTTGTTTGCTCATCTGTCTTATCTCTTCGTTGTTCTTGAATCCGTTCCAATTTATACCAAGTATTTTCCTTAGGCATTTGTTTTCAAAAGAGTCTAATTTCTTGTTTATTTCTTTAGTTCATTTTCAGCTTTCGCATGCATAAATGAGGGCGGATATCACATTTGAATTGAATAATCTTAACTTGGTTTTTGTTATATGCATGTACGCTTATAAAGGATATAAATGTGTACACGATATAGACATGTATGCTTATGTCTGATGTAAATGTGTACACAATATGGATGTGCGTTTATATCTGATATACAAGTAAATCTGTACATGATATAGACATGCACGCTTATATCTGAAATAAAAGTGTTCACGTGAATATCATGAATGCATAGAAAAAGTTTGTAAGTGTCTAACACAAAAGAGAATAAAGTAGAGATTTAAAACAGTTAACAGGCAGTATGTGGCACAAGAGAGAGTAAAGTGGAGTTTTAAGACAGTTAATAGTGTGTGGCACAAGGGAGATTAAAATGGAGATTGAAGAAAGTTCACAGCGTCTAACACGAGAGAGAGAGAGAGAGAGAGAGAGAGAGAGAGTAAAGTGATTTAAAACAATTAAAGTGTCTGGCACGAAACAGAGAGAGAGAGAGAGAGAGAGAGACAGAGAGAGACAGAGACAGAAAGGGGGAGAGAGAGAAAGTGGAGATTTAAGACAGTTAACAGTATCTGACAAAAGAGAGAGTAAAGTGGAGATTTAAGACAGTTAACAGTATCTGACAAAAGAGAGAGAAAGTGGAGATTTAAGACAGTTAACAGTATCTGACAAAAGAGAGAGTAAAGTGGAGATTTAAAAAGGCTGACAGTGTCAGTGTAAGTGTGTATAGTAATAATGCCATATCATAATATTTTGGCATTAAGAAGTGATAGTGATATAACCTTTATTTTTATTTGCTTACAATTACCGATAATAAGAGATGTGCTACTATTACATTTTTCTCCTTTCTCTGTAGAAAGTGATTACCTTTTCCATGGTAAAATCCTCGGGAACATGTCACTCCGATGAATAAATAAACTTGAAGATTTTAAAATATATCGTGGAGGTCATGTAAGAAGTCATTTGCTACCAACTACTGCATGACTGAATGAACAAACTGATACGGCTGATACACATATTCATGACTATACTAGAACAAGAACAAAATAAGAACAATAATATAAATATTATTCCAGAAATAAATAATAAAAGCTGAGAAGAAGCCATTTTCTATTTAAAATATACCAATTATTCAGCAGACATATTTTTAAAATGTACCATTTAATTAGCATAAAATATTTTTCTTAAATGTACCATTTAATCAGCATTAAATATTTTTTCTAAACCTAATCAGTATGAAATATTTTTCACTTGGCTTTCTTTTTCCTTTTCATTTTTGCTCTTTCCTGTGCCACTTGTTGTAGAAGTTTTCCTTCCAAATGGTGTATTATATGCCAACACGGCACCAACTACAAGCGTATGTCTCTGTCGCAGTACATAGACAGTCAGAGGTATTGAGTTTTTGTGTACTTTAACTGTATTAGAAAGACTTACATGTTGTTGTTGTCTGTAAGAGTCGATAACACTACTTTACCAAAAAGGCAAACTTGTCACTATGGTATACCCTGAGTGACACAACAGCAATGCCAGGTTCGCAACTGCCACAACAAAAACAACAATGTCAAGTAATGAAAACTTATGCAGGACTCTCACTCAATCAACAGGAATAACAGATACAAACTCCATGTAGGTAATAAATAGACTAAGTTCCAAGATACAGATTAAACATTTATTGAATAAAAAAGTGAATGGTGGAAGATGGAGATGAGGAAGGAAAACGAACTGCCAACATGGCAGGCTGATTTAACAAACAATACAAGAGCTTCCCAGGCGCGTAGTCGGCTCCATGGGGAAGAAAAGTGACAACAACAAGCAAGTAAAAACAATTACTTACAATATCGTGAACTTCCAATACATCTCCCGAACATACAAATAAGTCCTGACAAGGACAACACTCCTATAATCTACATATCAGTACGAGGTAAAAGAACATTGTCCCAAAAGACAATATGCTGAGCTAAAACTATTACGTTACTAAAACTGGCTTGCAACTACTCCACTGGGAAAATGACCACTCAGTAAAACATTCTACACAAAATTCGATCTAACAAAAGTTGCTCAAGCTTAAATATTCCCTGCAAATTTACTTTGAACTTTCTTAAAATTTATTTCACCTTACGTCTGTCTAATGACCTTGGGTAATAAAGTGTCAAAACTAACCTTGAGTAAAAAAAATTCCAAAGTTTAAATATTCTGTTACTAAATATACGTCAAGACAACTCACAATATCTCATGAGGCTAACATGTCATAACTGACCGTGAGTAAATAAAGAAATTCCAAGTCCTTAATTTTCTGTACTAAATTTCACCTGCCTAGACACAATTTTAAAACAAAATAATTCTCATGAAGTCAACATGACATAACTAAGCATCCCTTAATCTCATCTAAGGGCTTAAAAACTAAGTCTAAGAACTAAATCTATAGTTGATTATGTCACTTTGATAGTAAAAATTTCTATACTAACAAATGTAGAACTTAAAAATACTGCCATAGATAACCTCACCCCTTAAAAGTAGATATTTGGCCATCCAAATATCTCAACAAAAAAAAAAGAAAGAAACTTTAACAGTAACTATCACTAGTAACGAGCTATAAACACTCATATCAAAGCTGGCTGTGCAGCAATATAAATTTCTGCACTCCAAATGTGTACAAAATAGTACATTGAACAGTTGTGGTGCTAAACAATGGACTCTTTGAATTACACCATTTATTTCTCTGCCACGATATACGATAGTAGCTAAGGATTTACTCCTATTCGGAAAAAACTACTCAATTAGTGTCTATTGTGCTTTAATGTAAATCTCAACTCTACAGTAAGAGGAAGCGAATTTACTAGATTGATCACAACGTACCCTGTAAACTGCTTCCTCATCTCCAGTTCCAATGGAGGGAACTTTTCCATAAGCGCCATGTGAAGGTTTTTCATCGTGACTGTTTCCATGTCGACGCTATCGATTATCTGCCCTCTGGAAGGTCCCACTAGGCAATGATACATTAATGGCGACGTCTTGAACTATGGGACACAAGTTATTGCTTGCTCGCTCTCTCTCTCTCTCTACTCTCTATTTCTGCTGACAGGGACATGGCAGTTCAGTCTGAACTGAGCAATCTAGCAAAAGCGGGGGCCCTGCCTGTGAATAGGCCTTGACAAAGCTCACTGACCTGACGTCACAGACCCATGTGAATGAGGGAGGTCCCTGACAACAACATGCGCTGATACTGGACAGAGGTGGCACCATCGAAATGTGCTAAGGTTTCTTACCCCACACATGGATGAAGCAACATCTGGAAGTCGATGGTGCGGAGGTTAACATCTCCTACCGACTGAGGAAGGTATCCACCAAGGGCCTATGGCCAGACTTCACAGAGAAGTGTCTATTCGCAAGGAAATATCTCAACTTCTTCGTTGCGTAATAGACAGCATATGCTTCTCTCTCGAAAGTACACCACTTAGACTGAGAGCGCGACAACTTCTGTGAAAGGAAGTACAGTAGCTCTTCGATAGAGAGCCCATCAGAAGTGGAAGCCGTCTGTACTAAATAGGCTCCAATCGCAACATTGGAGGCATCTGTGTGCATAGTAAGTGGTTTCTGCAAATCAAGATGTGAGAGAAGGGGTATACGATCTTTCAGAAACTCCAACGCCATTTGATATTCTGTTGATCATTTGAATCTATGACCCTTCTAGGTGAGGTCAACTATAGGAGCCACGATCTCCGATAAATTGGGAATGAAACGTCGATAGTAATTACACGTCCCCAGGAAAGAGCGCACCTCCTTCACATTCAAAGGAGACGGCATGTCGGCAATGGCTTTGACCTTCTCAGGATCAGGAGATATGCCTGACTGGCTGATGACATAACCGAGATACTTTGTCTCAAAGGCGGAAAAGTGGCATTTCGATAATTTGAGCTTGACTTTATGCTCGCGTTACCGGTTGAATATCGTCTGAAGATCGCGAAAATGATCTCCGATCGTTCCATCCGTGAACACCAGTATATCATCGATATTGACTTGAGCAAACTTTCCTAAGCCCTGTAATACTGTGTCCATGAGTGCGAGAAAGGTAGAAGTGCCCCTTTTAAACCAAACTAATAAAATTCCAACGGAAACAGACGAGATGGTATCTAAAAGCTGATTTCTGCTGTGCATCTTCGGACAAGGGAATGCACCAAAAGCCACATCGAGGATCCAAAGTGCTGAAGAATTTGGCTTGTCATATCGTGCTGAGAATATCCTCAATACGTAGCAGAGGATAGATAATGATCGCGTCACAGCACTGAGTGCAAGGTGGTCGCAACAGAAACGATGTGTACTATCCTTCTTAGTCACCAAGACTATCGGTGATGACCACTCTGAGATTCTGATGGAAATGATTCCGTCTCGCAACATATTCTCAGCGGCATTCTAAACCACCTCCCCATTCGCCAAATGAGTACGATAGGGCTTCATGGAGATTTCGGATGATCGCCTGTATCATAGGGCTTCATGGAGATTGGCGGATGATCGCCTGTATCAATCTCCATCTGTACTGTCGAGGTGTAAGAAATATCGGAATCAGTCAAGGCGAAGACATCCTTGTTCTGTGTCAACAAAATGTCCTTGTGTACATCAGGGCACTGAACCTGTCGAGCGATAATCTCAGACCGACTTACAGTTGTTGACTCCTCAGTACCAGAATCTTGCTCAACAGATTCCACTGACTCCGTGAGTGGTGTCAACTTGCCTAAATGCAACCTCGTTTTAGTTTGATATGTTTACTCGAATTATTGATGACTGTCATCACTGGACAGTAGGAAGTGTGGAGAGTGATTGATGACTGTCATCACTGGACAGTAGAAAGTGTGGAGAATGATTGATGACTGTCATCACTGGACAGTAGGAAGTGTGGAGAATGATTGATGACTGTCATCACTGGACAGTAGGAAGTGTGGAGAATGATTGATGACTGTCATCACTGGACAGTAGGAAGTGTGGAGAATGATTGATGACTGTCATCACTGGACAGTAGGCAGTGTGGAGAATGATTGATGACTGTCATCACTGGACAGTAGGAAGTGTGGAGCTCCACCAACTCTAACTCGGGTTGTGAGAATAAGAAAGCTGTGTCGATGTCCTGAACCATATAAGAACTTCCAGAGGGGAAATATGGTTGAGCTTTCACTTTGAGAGGAATAAGATTGACAGAACTAGGGTAAAGAAGCGAAGAACGTTGGAAACGAAGAATAAAAGTAATGTGTGCATCTAACTCTAAAGTAATCTTCTTGTTGTGAAATTTTAATGTATTAAAATTGTAGTCTATCGCAGCACCAGCACGAGAAAGTAAATCACGCCCAAGAATGGAGGAACGGTTCATATTACGAACCACATAAAAGCAATGAGAAACAGTGACACCAGCAATAGAGATAGGTAAGTAAACTCTACCAATTACTCTCATGGAAGCTGCAGTGACAGTCTGCAGAGTAATTGTAGCGGGCAAGAGTTTAGGAGCAGAATGTAAGGATCTGTATACAGAATTCTTAGCAAAACAGACACTAGCTCCTGTGTCTAACGAAGCTCTAATTCTACACGAACCAACAGAAACTAGGACAGAAGTATTTGTAGCAGGTTTCGCAGCCACCCAGAGTAGAGGTGAAGCATGCGAACAATAGAACAAATTTCTTGACAGCTTTGGATGATGTAATTATTCGATCGGACGCCCTCGAGTTCACAGTACCCCGACTATTCAGTTTAAACGTGAACTGTGATCTCTGCCATCCTGCCTACAAATCTGGCTATATGACCCTGTCTTCCACAAGTAAAACAATATATAGTTTCACATGGTAGTGTACTTGGGGCTCTACTCCTTCTGGTGGTCTGTCATACCTTGTACTCTGTGCGTAGCTGGCATTTGAGAGACCAGTTGTACTCTCTGGGAACTAGCACGAGGTATCTCTCTCTCTCTCTCTCTCTCTCTCTGTGTCTCTGTTGACATCTCTTTTGTAGCTAAGGTACCTGAAATAGAACCTTGTCGGGAACTACACCTAATGTTCACTGACTAATTACGAGCATGTTCTGTGGCTTTGTCAAAAGTGTCAGGTTTATCCCTCAGTAATTTGGTCTTATTTCCCCTTGGACTATCTCCGCAGCAGAGAAAGCAACTTTAGCTGCACCGCTGATGCGATCAGCTAAGTCTTGGATGGACTCTCCAGGAGTCTAATTGAGGCTAGTGTGTATTAGGTCTCTTAGGGAGTCTGTAGCACTCCATAGCGTGCTAGCAAGACATCCACAAACTTCTCCCATGACTCCTGAAGCTGGAGGCGTTGCTTGACAAAATCAGAGAAAGGACCTGTCGTGCGAAGGTGCACCAAGAGCTTCTTAGAGTACAGGTCCACAGCCCTTACATCCATCAACTTGTTTATCTCGATGAGCCAATATTTCAACTTAGTTGGGTCTCCATCAAACTTTTCTACAGCTGAAAAGACATGTGAGTTTTTGATGTCCTCACTGATTCTTGACAGAGTGTCTTGAACTACGCCGAACAAGTTCGACGTGGACTGAGATGAAGCCATTTTTACCTTCACTGATGTTAAAAATTCAGTACAAGCAATATATAATGCTGAAAATCAATTCAATGAATAATGTACAATAACATTTCTAAACACACTGTTTAGAACTAATGTAGATGAAAAATCTTCACAACTAATAATGTCCACTAATGTAGATGAAAAATATTCACACCTAATAATGTCCACTAATGTAGATGAAAAATATTCACACCTAATAATGTCCACTAATGTAGGTTAGCGGGATAGGGGTATCCCCTATCAAAGGAGAAGTAAGACGCCTCCTTACCTCCGTCAGTCTTGAAACAGAATCACGGCGCCACTGAAGCAGGATTCCCCTTACAAGGAGACTACTGGTTTGATTGATTCTTCTTGTGGAGTACAGTTCAACTTATAAGTTTCTTCTTGTTGCTGGTGTTCTAACCATCACCTAATTTTCTGTATTATACACTAAGAAAATACAACAAGACACCCAGGCTTTCCACTCCACAAAATTAGTACGAATACAACAACTTGAACATAACTTGGCAGTCTTCCGACCAAAACAAACTGGTCAACAATGAGAATTTCCACAAAGCCGATTTGGTGTAGTTTATCATCAGACACACACATTTATTACAGAAATTCACAGCAACATATGCCCGGCGTGAAATATCTACGCCACATGGGCAAGGAAAACCTTACAATGATTTATTCATACCAAAAACCATACTTACAGGCTAACCAAGGACTGCAGCCACACAGAAAAAAAACAAACTAAACTAATTCTGACAACAAGACTCGCTCTACCCCATTCTCGTTCGCCCAAACACGTCCTTCCCCTTCAACGTTCACTCAAAGACTGCCTAACGACCGGCTTTTTCACACGGACCTTTTTAACGACTTCTTTGCACACGTACTTTCCTAATGACGTAGTCTACGCAACACAATTATTAGCAATACACAAAAACTCTCTGAACAGAATGGCTATTCTGTTACAGAATATCTCCCCACCCCCTAAAGGTAGATATTTGGCCATCAAATATCTCCAACCAAACAAAAAAAAATTGCGAACTTGCACAGAAAACTCTCACGAACTGTGAGCGATAACAATGAATTTAAAGCTGAATATGCAGCTACAAAAAAAAATTTCATGCACCCACAATTTGTACAAATTAAGTACGTTAAACATTTGTGGTGCAAACATAAATATACATATATTTACAACATTTTTAATACTGAGTTCTGTGAACTACACCATCTATTTCTACTGCCATAGAAATAGGATAGAAGCAAAGGATGAACTCCTTTTTCGAAGAACACTACCCAACTAGTGTCTATTGTGCTTTTCTTTAGAAATCCCTATAGATTTCAAACTATTCAGTAGAAGGAATCGCAGTTAATATGTTGATCACAACACGTTCTATGAACTGCTTCCTGCCATCTAGTTCCAATAGTGGGAACTTTTCCATAAGTGCTTTATGGAGATCTTTCATCGTGAACGTTTCTAAGTCCACGGTATCCATTATCTGCCCTATTGCCACAACGAGCTTACGATCGGAGACGTACAACTGATCAATCTCCGTATCGCAATCGGCACTAGGTGAGGTCTCTTCAGGGAAATAATCTTCACTGTGAGGACAGTGTTCCTTCTGAGACTGATGGCAGATATCGGCTCTCTTCCGTTTCTTCCGCCTATGCCGAGGTCGCAAGTCATCCACCGACATAGGAACTGCTGAGGCGGAAGCATCCACCTCCATATAGTGGTCTGAGGGAGGAGCTCTAGGGACCACTCTCTGCTGGGTTTCCTTCAGGTACCACGGTGGGAGCCTGGGAACAAAACGAGGAGGCGGCGGAAGAGAAAATCTCTGTCTAATGGGACGCGGCAAGTAAGATCTACAACGATCTTGCTGATATTGCCTCTGAAAGGTCCCACCAGGCAACGATACATTAATGGCGACGTCCTGAACCATAGGACAATGTATTAGTCGCCCTCTCTACTCTCTCTTTCTGCTGACAGGGACACGGCAAGTCAGTCTGCACAGAGCAATCTACTACAAGCGGGGGCTCTGCCTGTGAATAGGCCTCCACAACGCTCACTGACTTTACGACATATGTCTCAGATCCTTGTGACTGAGGGACGTCCCCATCAAGAACGTGAACTGGTACTGGTAGAGAAGTGGCACGATCGAAACTTGCCAACGTTGTCTCCCGCGCACCTGGATGAAAGAACATCTGAAGGTCCAGGGTGCGGAGGTTAGCAAACCACCTCTGCAACTTGACGTCTGACATCTCCTGTTTGCTGATAAATGCGTCCACCAAGGGTCTATGGTCAGTCTTCACAGCGAAATGTCTATTCGCCAGAAAATATCTCAACTTCTGCGTGGCGTAATGGACAGCATACGCTTCTCTCTCGAAAGTAGACCACTTAGTCTGCGAGCGCGACAGCTTCTGCGAAAGAAAATATAAGGGCTCTTCAACTGAGAGTCCATCAGAAGAGGAAGCTGTCTGCACCAAACAGGCTCCAACCGCAACATTGGAAGCATCTGTATACAATGTAAGTGGCTTATGCAAGTCAGGATGCGAGAGAAGCGGTACTTTCGCAAGGCGATCCTTCAAAGACTCGAACGCCATTTGACAGACTGGAGACCATTGAACCGATGACCCTTCTTGGTGAGGTCCACTATGGGAGCCACAATCTCCGAAAAGTGGGGAATGAAACGTCGATAGTAACTGCACGTCCCCAAAAAAGAGCGCACCTCCTTCACATTCAAAGGAGACGGCATGTCGGCAATGGCTCTGACCTTCTCAGGATCAGGAGATATGCCTGACTGGCTGATGACATACCCGAGATACTTTGTCTCAGAGGCCGCAAAGTGACATTTGGATGGTTTGAGCTTGACCTGGTGTTCGCGCAATCGGTCGAATACCGCCTGAAGATCGCGAACATGGTCTTCGATCGTTCCATCAGTGAACACCAGTATATCGTCAATATAGGCTTGTGCAAACTTGCCTAAGCCCTGTAATACTGTGTCCATGAGTGCGACAAAGGTAGATGGTGCCCCTTTTAAACCAAAGCTCATGTAATTAAAACAGAAAGAACCAGATGACAGCTAAATGCTGACGTCTGCTGAGCGTCCTTGGACAAGGGAATACACCAAAAGCCACAACGAGCATCCAAAGTGCTGAAAAATTTGGCTTTTCCGATCGTGCTCAGGATGTCCTCAATGCGTGGCAATGGATATGACAATGAACGGGTCACCGCATTGAGTGCACGGTAGTCGCAGCAGAAACGATGGGTACCATCTTTCTTAGTCACCAAGACAACTGGTGATGACCACTCTGAGATCGTGCGAGAAATTATTCCGTCACGCAACATATTCTCGACGGCCCTCTCTATCACCTCTCTACTCGCCAACGGAGTGCGGTAGGGTTTCCTGGAGATTGGCGGATGATCGCCTGTATCAATCTCCATCTGCACTGTCGAGGTATGCGATATCTCGGAATCAGTCAAGGCAAAGACATCCTTGTTCTGTGTCAACAACCTGGATATTATGTCCTTGTGCACTTCAGGGCACTGAACCTGTCGAACGATAGTCTCAGAACGACTGTCAGGTGTTGTCTCCTCAGTACCAGAAACCTGCTGGATAGAGTCAACTGACTCCGTGAATGGTGTCAATTTTCCTAAAACACATCCACGTCTGAGCTCGATGTGTTTACTAGAATGATTAATTACTGTCAACACGGGATAGCGATTAGTGTGGAGCTCACATACTGAGTCCACCAACTCTATCTCCGGTTGGGACAGTAAGAATGGTGTCTCAATACCCTGAACCATATAAGAATTGCCAGATGGAAAATATGGTTGGGCTTTCAGTTTAAGAGGAATAAGATTGACGGAACGTGGAGAAAGAAGAGAAGAACGCTGGACACGAAGAATAGAAGCAATGTGTGCATCTAATTCTAAAGGAATCATCTTGTTATGTATGTTTAGTGTATTAGAATTGTAATCGATGACAGCACCAGAACGAGACAAAAAATCACGCCCCAGAATGGCGGAACGGTTCATGTTGCGAACCACATAAAAACAATGAGAAACACTGACTCCAGCAATAGAAATAGGTAGGTAAACTCTGCCAATTACTCTCATGGAAGCTGCAGTAACAGTCCGCAGAGTGATTCTAGCGGGCAAGAGTTTAGGAGCAGAACGTAAGGATCTGTATACAGAATCCTTGATAAGACAGACACTAGCTCCTGTGTCTAACAATGCTCGAATTCGAAAAGTATCAACAGAAACAAGGACAGAAGTAGGAGTCGGGGGATTCGCACCCACCGAGCGTAGTGGTGTCGCATGCGAAAATGAGACAGAGTGTTTGGCAGATCTAGATGGTGTAAAGATATGGTCGGACACATGGGAGCTATTCATGCGCCGACTTGTCAGTTTAAATGTACACGATCCTTCCTTTCACTCTGCTTACAAAATCGGGCTATGTGACCTCTCTTTCCACAGTTATAACAAGATCTAGTTTCTTGTGGTAGTGTACTCGCAGGTTTAGCCTTCCTGGTATTCGATCTCTGGTGGTCTATCCTACCCGCTTCGAAGTGTGAAGACGTCCGTCGAGAGTTCTCCTGATGAGAGACTAACTGTACTCTCTGCGAATCCACACAAGGAGACTCTCTGTGTGTCGTCACCTCACCGGAGGGTCGAGAACCTGCAATGAAAGCTTGTCGGGAACTACAACTAAGATTCACCGACTTCATGAGGTCATTTTCTTGTAAGGCTAAGTCCACCGCCTGTGAAAACAGAACAGGTTTATCTCTTAATAATTTTGATTTCAATGCGCGAGAAAGTAGTGCATCTACAAACGACTGCACCATTTGCCTCTGCGCCAGCGGAGTTACCCATTCCGCCTCAGAGTAAGCAACTCTGGCTGCCTCACTGATGCGATCAGCCAGCGCTTGAATGGGCTCTCCAGGAGACTGTCGAGTAGAGGCTAGCGTATGCCAGGCCTCCTGAGGAGTCTGCAGCACCCCATATCGTGCTAATAAAACAGATACGAACTCCTCCCATGTCTCTTGAATCTGGAGTCGCTGTTTGACGAACTCTGCCAGGGAACCTGTGGTGCGTAAATACACCAAGTTCTTCTTACTGGGCACATCAGCATTCCGCATGTCCATAATCCTATTAATCTCATCCAGCCATGGTTTCAGTTTTGCTGGGTCCCCGTCGAACTTTGCTACAGCTGACATGACGTGGGAAAACCTCAAGTCATTGCTGACTTGGGACAGGGTATCTTGTAATAACCCCAGCAAATCTGACGTGGATGGAGCTGAAGCCATTGTGCGTCTATCCGTAGTGCACTCTACTTATTGTTAGTATATATCACTGGAATCAATACAATGCCACCATATACAGTAATGTCAACAATTATTCAAAACAATGGCATATCAATTATTCATTATCATGCACTAATGCCATCCAACTAATAACCATAGAAAAGAAAATCAATTAAATACCATACCACGCACTAACTAACTACACTGAAGTCCTAAGTTAAATGAAAAGCCACAAGAAGTCTATGTACTGTTCCGAATATCACCACTAAAATCAATGTTCAATAAAGTCCCGCTAATAACACTGGAGAAGAATGTCCTACAATGTCTATTCCAAATATAAGTGAATCTACAATGTCTGAAATCCTACACCACACATAAAGAAGCACAAACCAAACTGTCCATGTATCAATGTCCACTCCTGTCTATCTGCCGAAATTGTGGAAAACAGTTAATTTTGTCAACATGTTACCTCCCCTGTCTGGATGGAGTTGATTGAGAAGTAAATGTCGCTTGGAACCAACTGCTCTAGTTCCTCACCGGATAGTAGTTCAGGTTCAGTCTCACTGGACTTGATTGCAGGCACAGGTAAGCGTCAGTAGCTGCACTGCCTAGGACCCAGGACTAGATGTGACACAAACTTTCTTTTGGGTAGGCCGGACATCATCGCCGTTTTGAATAACTTCTACGATAACTGTCTCTGACACTAACAAAAATACTATTCCCTAACCAAAACTTGAAAACCACTGACGAAACATACTAGCAACACACAACTGTGGGCTAGAAAAAACGTGCATGAACTGTTAAACATGTAAACAAACACACTGGACGTGACAAGTGGCCTGATACGGCACCACTGAAACAGAATCACGGCGCCACTGAAGCAGGATTCCCCTTACAAGGAGACTACTGGTTTGATTGATTCTTCTTGTGGAGTACAGTTCAACTTATAAGTTTCTTCTTGTTGCTGGTGTTCTAACCATCACCTAATTTTCTGTATTATACACTAAGAAAATACAACAAGACACCCAGGCTTTCCACTCCACAAAATTAGTACGAATACAACAACTTGAACATAACTTGGCAGTCTTCCGACCAAAACAAACTGGTCAACAATGAGAATTTCCACAAAGCCGATTTGGTGTAGTTTATCATCAGACACACACATTTATTACAGAAATTCACAGCAACATATGCCCGGCGTGAAATATCTACGCCACATGGGCAAGGAAAACCTTACAATGATTTATTCATACCAAAAACCATACTTACAGGCTAACCAAGGACTGCAGCCACACAGAAAAAAACAAACTAAACTAATTCTGACAACAAGACTCGCTCTACCCCATTCTCGTTCGCCCAAACACGTCCTTCCCCTTCAACGTTCACTCAAAGACTGCCTAACGACCGGCTTTTTCACACGGACCTTTTTAACGACTTCTTTGCACACGTACTTTCCTAATGACGTAGTCTACGCAACACAATTATTAGCAATACACAAAAACTCTCTGAACAGAATGGCTATTCTGTTACAGTCTACGGGACACCCTTTGGCAAGATGGAATACCCGTATAGCCCCCCGATCAGGGAGACGTGAAGCCATGGGAGCAGGTGGTGGATAGAATAGGAGAGCAGCCAACAGATAATGTTTGTTATGGTCACCATTCTATGATGGTAGGCAGATGATCTCAATGTTGGGACAATGGCTATGATCAATGACTAGTACAGTCACTGCCCGGAAGGAAAGCAGTGGTAAACTATCTTCTGGAAATATACCAAGAAACCCAAACAGCAACATGGAAAGTCAAATAGGAAAAAGATCTGATGGTGAGCTCCCCAGGCCAGATAGATCTAATTTTAACACTGGGAAAGAGTGCGAGGCAGAGGTCAGTACTAGTAATTGTGATGACGGACAAAATCCTGACAGTGTTACTAAGGAAAACCCCTGCATTAAACTAAAAAGAAAAATAAGAGTAGGAACATGGAGTGTAAGGAGTATGTATGAGGGGAAGTATCAAATAATAAGTGACGAGATGAAAAGAACGGGGATACACATTTTGGGAATCTGCGAACATCGATGGAAATGATCAGGACACGCTGAGAGCGAGAATGATAATATCTTTATATACTCTGGTGGGTGGAGAAGTAGGAGGAAAGAATGGAGTGGGTTTTTACTTGGACAAATCAAAATCAAAAGCATTACTAGGTTACAATCCAGTAAGTCATAGAATCCTCACAATCAGACTTAAGGGCATTCCTAGAAATGTAACAATCATCCAGATATATGCACCTATCAGCAGCAGAAGAAGATGAAGTAGAAGACTTTTATAACACACTGCAAACGACATTAGACCAGGTATGGAAAAATGGTATTGTATTAATAATGGGGGATTTTAATGCAAAGATTGGTACAGAAAGAGCAGAAGATGAAGGACATATTGTAGGGAAATTTAACATAGAACATAGAAATGAAGCAGGTGACAATCTAATGGCGTTTTGCATGGAAAATAAGCTAATGATCGCTAACACACTTTTAAACAACATCCAAGACTTTACACATGGACATCACCTGATGGGAAAGCCAAGAATCAAATAGATTACATTTTAGTGCAAAGAAGGTGGAGATCAAGTATAACATCAGCAAAAACTTTACCAGGTGCTGATTGTGACACGTACCATGAGTTATTAATAGCAGACATGAAGATAAAGATAAAAAAGACAGCTGCAGGATCAAGACCACTCCGCTTTGATCTTTCAAAAATACCAGAACAATACGGTATAGAAGTGAAGAACCGTTTCGAAATCCTGATGGCTGTACAGGAGGAGATGACATCAGATGAACTGTCCATGCAGGCCAAAGACATCTTAATAATAACAGCTAAAGACATGGTTTCAGTAAAGAAAACACAAAAGAATGGATGGATTACAACAGGTACACTAGAACTGATAAAACAACGTAGAGAAATGAAGATGCAATGGAAAGTGACAAACAACAACAAAGAGGAATATAAAACTTTAACAAAAGAAGTATGAAGAAACATAAGAAAAGACAAAAAAAAAAACAAAACAATACATACAAGATTGTTGTGAAAGAATAGAAAGACATCAGAAGTGTGGAAGAGATAGTGAAATGCTTAAAGAAATGAAGACATTGACAAGCAATGTCACACCTAAGCTAAATGTATTTTGTGATGAGATGGGGAATATCTTGACAGAGACAGAGGAAATTCTAGAAAGATGGAAGGAATATTACTGAGGAATGTATGAAACAACCGACTGTGGAGGCAGAAATCATCAGTGTGAATTATTATTGGAGGAGAAAGAACCCGAACTGACAATAGAAGAAATTTTATGGGCAATAAAGAATCTGAAAAATGGTAAATCACCAGGATGTGATAAGATAACAGCTGAAATTATAAAAGCAGGAGGAAATGAATGTACAACAATCTATCATCCACTATGTAAAAAGATATGACATTCAGATATTTTGCCAAAAGAATGGAAAAGAACTGTATTCATACCACTGCCAAAAAAAGGGTAACCTGAAATTATGCACAAACTACAGAACTGTTGTCCTGATTAGTCATGCCAGTAAAATTTGTTAAAAATCATAATTGATAGACTTCGTAAGAAAATAGAAGAAAAAGAAGAAGTCAATATGGTCCAAGCTGGTTTCAGGCAAGGAAGAGGATCAAGAGATCATATATTCAATGTAAGATTAATAATAGTGAAATACAGAGAGTTTAATGTGAATCTATATTTATCCTTTATAGACTACTCAAAGGCATTTGATTGTGTACAACACCAGAAACTTTGGGAAATAATGGAAAAAATGGGATTTTCAACACATTTGATACAATTAACATCACTGCTGTATCTAGACCAATAGGCAGCAGTAAGAATAAATGGTGAAACAACAACTTGATTTGATATAAAACAAGGGATCCGTTAGGGGTGCATATTGTCACCTTTCTTATTTAACTTGTATACTGAAAATATAATGAGGAATGTTAGAGAAGATGTAGACAAAGAATATTATGATGCCATAACAATTGGAGGTTATGAAATACCAGAGATTATATATGCTGATGACACAGTATTACTGTCCACAACACAAAAAGGAATTGAAAAACTAATAATGTGAGTCCGTAAGAACAGCGAAGAGCAAAACCTCTATCTTAATTCAAAGAAAACTAAATTGATGACAACTGACAAAACGAACAAGGCAGCTGAAATATGTATCAGTGAGGAAAAATTGGACGAAGTGGAGAGTTTTTAATATCTTGGATCACTACTAACTAATAATGGAGATACAAAGAGGGAAATTAAAAGGAGGACATCTATCGCTCTTCAGAAAGTAAAAAAACTAAAGAATCTGTGGAGAGGTGCAGGCAGTACCACAAAAATAAGATTTTTAAGGGCATGCATCTTTCCCATCGCAACATATGCCTGTGAGACCTGGACACTTAACAAAACAGCTGAGAAACACATAAATGCCTCTGAATGTAAATACTACAGAAAAGTTCTTCAAATATCGTGGACACAAAAAAAACCCAAATATATCTATACTATAGGAACTTAATATTGAAGAAGGATGGCTAGTAAAGAGGACTAAAGAGAGAAAACTTAAATATTTTGGACACATTAAACATTATGATAATCTAGAGAAGACCGTCTTGGAAGGGTACATAATGGGAAAAAAAAAGAGAAGAAGACCAAAGCGAAGATGGCTGCAAGACATTGTTGAGGATCTGCAAATGATGCATCAGCGGCAAGCCATCTTGCTCACAACCGAGAGCCCTACAGGAGTGCTGTTTGATAGGCAAAGTTCCTCAAGGGACATGCAAATAAATGAATGAATGAAATGAATGTAGATAAAAAATCTTCGCAACTAATAATGTTCATCATACTGGAATTCACCACAGATTAAGCAGGATTTCTCCTTACAAAAATGGGTTCCTACTGGATTGATTGATTACATGTGGAGTACAGTTTATCTTAGAAATCTCTTCTTCTTGTTGCTGGTGTTAACAATCACCTAGTTTTCTGTATTATACATCAAGAAAACACAACAAGACACCCAGGTTTCCAACTCCACAGAATAATACAAATACAACAACTCAACGTAACTTGACCGTCTTTCAACCAACAAAACGTTCAACAATAAGGACTCCAACAAAACCCATCATCAGACTACACACATTTATTAATGGACAAGAAATGAGGGTGACAATCGTGAAGATGTATACGTAGCCATCAGGCTAAACAAGAATTACATTTAGCAGTGCCCGGCGAGAGGGGACTCTACGCCATATAGGCAAGAAAAAACATTACAATGATCTATACACAAAGAATCATACTTACAATCTTTCTAAAAGCCTCAACTCACACAGGGAAAATAAAAAAAGAAACTAACTCTAACGACAAGGCTCTCTCTACCACATTTCTAGAGACAATCACACAGGACGACAAAAACACGTCCACACAGTTCCACGTTCAAACCAAGACTCTCCTTAACGACGTGAGTTGTGGTCTACGCGAATACAACTATTAGCAATACACAAATAGTCTCTGTACAGAATTGCTATTCTGTTACAGAATATCTCCCCACCCCCTAAAGGTAGATATTTGGCCATCAAATATCTTCAAACAAAAAAAATTGCGAACTTGCACAGAACACTCTCACGAACTGTGAGCAATAACAATGAATTTAAAGCTTATTATTCAGCTACAAAAAAAAACTTCATGCACGCACAATTTGTACAAAATAAGTACGTTAAACCTTTGTGGTGCAAACAGAATATACATATTTACAACATTGCAAATAATGAGTGCTATGAACGACACCATCTATTTCTACTGCCATAGAAATAGGATAGAAGCAAAAGTTGAACTCCTGTTTGAAGAACACTACCCAACTAGTGTCTATTGTGCTTTTCTGTAGAAATCCATATAGATTTCATTTTATACAGTAGAAGGAAGAGCAGTTAAGATGTTGATCACAACACGTTCTATGAACTGTTTCCTGTCATCTAAGTCCAATAGTGTAAACTTTTTCAGAAGTGCTTGATGGAGATCTTTCATCGTGAACGTTTCCAAGTCCACGGTATCCATTATCTGCCCTATTGCCACAACGAGCTTACCATCGGAGACCTACAACTGATCAATCTCCGTATCGCAGTCGGCACTAGGTGAAGTCTCTTCAGGGAAATAATCTTCACTGTGAGGACAGTGTTCCTTCTGAGACTGATGGCAGATATCGGCTCTCCTCCGTTTCTTCCGCCTATGCCGAGGTCGCAAGTCATCCACCGACATAGGGACTGCTGAGGCGGAAGCATCCACCTCCATATGGTGGTCGGAGGGGAGAGCACTGGGGACCACTCTCTGCTGGGGTTCCTTCAGGTACCATGGTGGGAGCCTGGGAAGTAAACGAGGAGGCGGCGGAAGAGAAAATCTCGGTCCAATGGGACGTGGCAAGTAAGATCTACACCGGTCCTGCTGATACTGCCGGTGAAAGGTCCCACCAGGCAACGAGACATTAATGGCGACGTCCTGAACCATAGGACACACTGTATTAGTCGCCCGCTGTACTCGCTCTTTCTGCTGACAGGGACACGGCAAGTCAGTCTGCAATGAGCAATCTACAACAAGTTGGCTCTCTGCCGGTGAAGAGGCCTCCACAACGCACACTGACTTTACGACATATGCCCCAGGTCCTTGTGACTGAGGGACGTCCCCATCAAGAACGTGAACTGGCACTGGTAGAGAAGTGGCACGATCGAAACCCGCCAACGTTCCCTCCCGAGCACCTGGATGAAAGAACATCTGAAGGTCCATGGTGCGGAGGTTAGCAAACCACCTCTGCAACTTGACGTCTGACATCTCCTGTTTGCTGAAAAATGCGTCCACCAAGGGACTATGGTCAGTCTTCACTGCGAAGTGTCTATTCGCCAGAAAATATCTCAACTTCTGCGTGGCGTAATGGACAGCATACGCTTCTCTCTCGAAAGTAGAACACTTAGTCTGAGAGCACGACAGCTTCTGCGAAAGAAAATATAATGGCTCTTCAACTGAGAGTCCATCAGAAGAGGAGGCTGTCTGCACCAAACAGGCTCCAACCGCAACATTGGAAGCATCTGTATACAATGTAAGTGGCTTATGCAAGTCAGGATGCGAGAGAAGTGGTACCTTCGCAAGGCGATCCTTCAAGGACTCGAACGCCATTTGACAGACTGGAGACCATTTGAACCTATGACCCTTTTTGGTGAGGTCTACTATGGGAGCCACAATCTCCGAAAAGTGGGGAATGAAACGTCGATAGTAACTGCACGTCCCCAAAAAAGAGCGCACCTCCTTCACATTCAAAGGAGACGGCATGTCGGCAATGGCTCTGACCTTCTCAGGATCAGGAGATATGCCTGACTGGCTGATGACATACCCGAGATACTTTGTCTCAGAGGCCGCAAAGTGACATTTGGATGGTTTGAGCTTGACCTGGTGCTCGCGCAATCGGTCGAATACCGCCTGAAGATCGCGAACATGGTCCTCGATCGTTCCATCAGTGAACACCAGTATATCGTCAATATAGGCTTGTGCAAACTTGCCTAAGCCCTGTAATACTGTGTCCATGAGTGCGACAAAGGTAGATGGTGCCCCTTTTAAACCAAAGCTCATGTAATTAAAACAGAAAGAACCCAGATGACAGCTAAAAGATGACTTCTGCTGAGCGTCCTTGGACAAGGGAATACACCAAAAGCCACAACGAGCATCCAAAGTGCTGAAAAATTTGGCTTTGCCTATCGTGCTCAGGATGTCCTCAATGCGTGGCAATGGATATGACAATGAACGTGTCACCGCACTGAGTGCACGGTAGTAGCAGCAGAAACGATGGGTACCATCTTTCTTAGTCACCAAGACAACTGGTGATGACCACTCTGACATCGTGCGAGAAATTATTCCGTCACGCAACATATTCTCGACGGCCTTCTCTATCACCTCTCTACTCGCCAACGGAGTGCGGTAGGGTTTCCTGGAGATTGGCGGATGCTCGCCTGTATCAATCTCCATCTGCACTGTCGAGGTATGCGAAATCTCGGAATCAGTCAAGGCAAAGACATCTTTGTTCTGTGTCAACAACCTGGATATTATGTCCTTGTGCACATCAGGGCACTGAACTTGTCGAACGATAGTCTCAGAACGACTGTCAGGTGTTGTCTCCTCAGTACCAGAAGCTTGCTGGATAGAGTCAACTGACTCCGTGAATGGTGTCAATTTTCCTAAAACACATCCACGTCTGAGCTCGATGTGTTTACTAGAATGATTAATTACTGTCAACACGGGATAGCGATTAGTGTGGAGCTCACATACTGAGTCCACCAACTCTATCTCCGGCTGGGACAGTAAGAATGGTGTCTCAAGACCCTGAACCATATAAGAATTTCCAGATGGAAAATATGGTTGGGCTTTCAGTTTAAGAGGAATAAGATTGACGGAACGTGGAGAAAGAAGAGAAGAACGCTGGACACGAAGAATAGAAGCAATGTGTGCATCTAACTCTAAAGGAATCTTCTTGTTATGTATGTTAAGTGTATTAGAAGTGTAATCGATGACAGCACCAGAACGAGACAAAAAAATCACGCCCCAGAATGGAGGAACGGTTCATGTTGCGAACCACATAAAAGCAATGAGAAACAGTGACTCCAGCAATAGAGATAGGTAGGTAAACTCTGCCAAGTACTCTCATGGAAGCTGCAGTAACAGTCTGCAGAGTAATTGTAGCGGGCAAGAGCTTAGGAGCAGAACATAAGGATCTGTATACATAATCCTTGATAAGACAGACACTAGCTCCTGTGTCTAACAATGCTCTAATTCTAAAAGTATCAATAGAAACAAGGACAGAAGTAGGAGTCGGGGGATTCGCAGCCACCGTGCGTAGTGGTGTAGCATGCGAAAATGAGACAGAGTGTTTGGCAGATTTAGATGGTGTGAAGATACGGTCGGACACATGGGAGCTATTCATGCGCCGACTTGTCAGTTTAAATGTACACGATCCTTCCTTACACTCTGCCTACAAAATCGGGCTATGTGACCTCTCCTTCCACAGTTATAACAAGACCTAGTTTCTTGTGGTAGTGTACTCGCATGTTGAGCCTTCCTGGTATTCGGCCTCCGGTGGTCTGTCCTACCTGCTTCGAAGTGTGAAGACGGCCGTCGAGAGTTCTCCTGATGAGAGACCAACTGTACTCTCTGCGAATCCACACAAGGAGACTCTCTGTGTGTCGTCACCTCACCGGACGGTCGAGAACCTGCAATGAAAGCTTGTCGGGAACTACAACTAAGGTTCACCGACTTCATAAGTCATTTTCGTGTAAGGCTAAGTCCACCGCCTGTGAAAATAGAACAGGTTTATCTCTTAATAATTTTGATTTCAATGCTCTAGAAAGTAGGGCATCTACAAACGACTGCACCATTTGCCTCTGCGCCAGCGGAGTTACCCATTCCGCCTCAGAGTAAGCAACTCTAGCTGCCTCACTGATGCGATCAGCCAGCGCTTGAATGGGCTCTCCAGGAGACTGTCGAGTAGAGGCTAGCGTATGCCAGGCCTCTTGAAGAGTCTGCAGCACCCCATATCGTGCTAATAAAACAGATACGAACTCCTCCCATGTCTCTTGAATCTGGAGACGCTGTTTAACGAACTCTGCCAGGGAACCTGTGGTGCGTAAATACACCAAGTTCTTCTTACTGGGCACATCAGCATTCCGCATGTCCATAATCTTATTAATCTCATCCAGCCATGGTTTCAATTTTTCAGGATCCCCGTCGAACTTTGCGACAGCTGACATGACGTGGGAAAACCTCAAGTCATTGCTGACTTGGGACAAGGTATCCTGCAATAAACCCAGCAAATTGGGCGTGGATGGAGCTGAGGCCATCGTGATTCTATCCGTAGTGCACCCCACTTATTGTTAGCATATACCACTGGAATCAATACAATGCCACCATATACAGCAATGTCAACAAGTTTCAAAACAATGGCATATCAATTATTCATGTCATGTACGAATACCATCCAACCAATAAACATAGAAAAGAAATTCAATTAAATACCATACCACGCACTAACTAACTAACTACAATGAAGTCCTAAGTTAAATGAAAAGCAACAAGAAGTCTATGCACTGTTCCAAATATCACCACTAATTAAGTGTTCAAGAAAGTCCCGCTAATAACACTGGAGAAGAATGTCCTACAATGTCTATTCCAAATATAAGTGAATCTACAATGTCTTAAATCCTACACCACACATAAAGAGCACAATCCAAACTGTCCATGTATCAATGTCCACTCCTGTCTATCTGCCGAAAATGTGGAAAACAGGTAATTTTGACAACATGTTACCTCCCCTGTCTGGATGGAGCTGGTTGAGAAGTAAATGTCGCTTGGAACAAACCGCTCTGGTTCCTCACCGGATTGTAGTTCAGGTTCAGGCTCACTGGACTTGATTGCAGGCACAGGAAAACGTCAGTAGCTGCACTGCCTAGGACCCAGGACTAGATGTGACACAAACTTTTGGGTGGGCTGGACATCATCGCCGCTTTGAATAACTTCTACGATAACTGTCTCAGACACTAACAAAAATACAATTCCCTAACCAAAACCTGAAAACCACTGACGAAATATACTAGCAACACACAACTGTGGGCTAGAAAAAACGTGCATGAACTGTTAAATATGTAAACAAACACACTGGACGTGACGAGTGGCCTGATTCGGCACCACTTAAAGCAGGATTTCTCCTTACAAAAATGGGTTCCTACTGGATTGATTGATTACATGTGGAGTACAGTTTATCTTAGAAATCTCTTCTTCTTGTTGCTGGTGTTAACAATCACCTAGTTTTCTGTATTATACATCAAGAAAACACAACAAGACACCCAGGTTTCCAACTCCACAGAATAATACAAATACAACAACTCAACGTAACTTGACCGTCTTTCAACCAACAAAACGGTCAACAATAAGGACTCCAACAAAACCCATCATCAGACTACACACATTTATTAATGGACAAGAAATGAGGGTGACAATCGTGAAGATGTATACGTAGCCATCAGGCTAAACAAGAATTACATTTAGCAGTGCCCGGCGAGAGGGGACTCTACGCCATATGGGCAAGAAAAAACATTACAATGATCTATACACAAAGAATCATATTTACAATCTTTCTAAAAGCCTCAACTCACACAGGGAAAATAAAAAAAGAAACTAACTCTAACGACAAGGCTCTCTCTACCACATTTCTAGAGACAATCACACAGGTCGACAAAAACACGTCCATACAGTTCCACGTTCAAACCAAGACTCTCCTTAACGACGTGAGTTGTGGTCTACGCGAACACAACTATTAGCAATACACAAATAGTCTCTGTACAGAATTGCTATTCTGTTACACAGACAGTATATGATACGTTGAAATTTCTGCAGACTGAAGCACAGACTATTACCGTCCAAGTTCATAATGTTCATAAATTCCTAAGTGTTGAAGATACTAATGTTTCCATATTCCTGGTTGATTATTCTGCTGACAAAGTCTTTCACAAATGATTGTTTCTGGCTGAAACTATAAGAACTGTTTATCACAAACAACAAATGATACCTGCCCTTTTCTGCTATGACTAAAGATGCAAAGGATTTCTCAAGTATGTGATTATCTTCTAACACAGCGGGTTCGAGATCAACTGGACTAGGCTGGATCTACAGACAAGGCAAGGCTGGATCTACATACAAGGCGAGGCTGGATCTACAGACAGGGCAAGGCTGGATCTACAGACAAGGCAAGGCTGGATCTACAGACAAGGCAAGGCTGGATCTACAGACAAGGCAAGGCTGGATCTACAGACAGGGCAAGGCTGGATCTACAGACAAGGCAAGGCTGGATCTACAGACAAAGCAAGGCTGAATCTACAGACAAGGCAAGGCTGGATCTACAGACAAGGCAAGACTGGATCTACAGACAAGGCAAGACTGGATCTACAGACAAGGCAAGACTGGATCTACATACAAGGCAAGGCTGAATCTACAGACAAGGCAAGGCTGGATCTACAGACAAAGCAAGGCTGAATCTACAGACAAGGCAAGGCTGGATCTACATACAAGGCAAGGCTGGATCTACAGACAAGGCAAGGCTGGATCTACAGACAAGGCAAGGCTGAATCTACAGACAAGGCAAGGCTGGATCTACAGACAAGGCAAGGCTGGATCTACATACAAGGCAAGGCTGGATCTACATACAAGGCAAGGCTGGATCTACAGACAAGGCAAGGCTGGATCTACAGACAAAGCAAGGCTGAATCTACAGACAAGGCAAGGCTGGATCTACAGACAAGGCAAGGCTGGATCTACATTCAAGGCAAGGCTAGATCTACATACAAGGCAAGGCTGGATCTACAGACAAAGCAAGGCTGGGCAGACTCACTGCACTGGGCAATATATGCGTGGACGGAAGCACTGCTTGGAACCAGAGAGCTAGAGGTGCTCCAGACTTCAGATGGGAATGGTCATCATCGATGTCTTGAAAAACTACTAGACAACACTCCTGAATTGACACCTCATTATTGCTAAACCTACTAGACTACCCTGACGTAAAGTTGCCAGCAGAGATGCGATCGCGAACTAATCTAACCGTCGAATATCTTGACTGCCCTCTCTAGCCAAAACCTATCAACTCCTAAACTAATTTGCATACAATATGTGAACCTATTCTAACTAACGTACTCTATCCCAAATAATTTAACTTCCTGCTGCTAAACACCCACTTCTTTACTTCACATTCACATAAATGTATAGTAACTGACTACAACAGATAAACATCTACAAATGAACGTGACAGTAGATATAATAGATGACACTGTTTTGAATACCAGTGTAGAGAAATTATAAGGAAAACGTTGCCGTGACTGCAAAGCGAGCAAGAAAAAAAACGAGTTGAATCTCGTCATACAAGAAAAAAATTGAATGAGATATCAACTGATGAAAGCAGCTGATCCATAAGAAAACTAATCAGAAACACCAACTGTAACGTGCTAACGCAGGGAAAGATAGTACCAGTCACGTGCTCCACGGTAAAAGTATTCCTTTGAGATGGTATATTATATGCCAACACGGCATCATCTATAGATATGTCTCTGTCGCAGTACATAGAGAGTCAGAGGTACTGAGTTTTTATGTACTTTAACTGTATTAGAAAGACTTACATGTTGTTGTTGTCTGTAAGAGTTGATAACACTACTTTACCAAAAAGGCAAACTTGTCACTATGGTATACACTGAGTGACACAACAACAATGCCAGGTTCGCAACTGCTACAACAAAAACAACAATGTCAAGTAATGAAAACTTATGCAGGACTCTCACTCAATCAACAGGAATAACAGATACAAACTCCATGTAGGTAATAAATAGACTAAGTTCCAAGATACAGATTAAACATTTATTGAATAAAAAAGTGAATGGTGGAAGATGGAGATGAGGAAGGAAAACGAACTGCCAACATGGCAGGCTGATTTAACAAACAATACAAGAGCTTCCCAGGCGCGTAGTCGGCTCCATGAGGAAGAAAAGCTTGACAACAAGCAAGTAAAAACAACTACTTACAATATCGTGAACTTCCAACACATCTTCCGGACATACAAATATGTCCTGACAAGGACAACACTCCTATAATCTACATATCAGTACAAGGTAAAAGAACATTGTCCCAAAAGACAATATGCTGAGCTAAAACTATTACATTACTAAAACTGGCTTGCAACTACTCCACTTTGAAAATGACCACTCAACACAACATTCTACACAAAATCTGATCTAATAAAAGTTGCTCAAGCTTAAATAATCCCTGCAAATTTACTATGAACTTTCTCAAAATTTATTTCACCTGACATCTGTTTACTGACCTTGGGTAATAAAGTGTCAAAACTAACCTTGAGTAAAAAAAAATTCCAAAGTTTAAATATTCTGTTACTAAATATACGTCTAGACAGCTCACAATGTCTCATGAGGCTAACATGTCATAACTGACCTTGAGTAAGAACAAAATTCCAAGGCCTTAACTTTCTGTACTAAATTCAGACTGTCTAGACACAATTTTAAAAACAAAAAATTAATAATTCTCATGAACCCAACATGACATAACAAAGCTTCCCTTAACCTCATCTAAGGGTTTTAAAAACTAAGAACTAAATCTTTCGTTGATTATGTCCCTTCTACAGTAAAATTTCTATAGTAACAAATGCAGTATTTGAAAATACTGCCACACTTGTTCGACTCATGGCATTCTTTCTCTCTTATCGCACACATGCAGACCATACATACATAATACATACATACATACATACATACATACACACATATGAGGGGTGATTGATAAGTTCGCGGCCTAAGGTAAACTGATTATTTGTGGACAACTTTTTTTGGGTTATTTCTCAACGTAGTCCCCTTGCAAGTTTATGCACCTAGTCCAGCGATACTGGGGCATACGGTTCCCTTCTTTGTAAAAGTCAGAATCTTGTGCCAGTAGAACGTGGTCTACACCATGAATGACCTCATCATCTGAAGCACACATGCGACCGCTGAGTACTTTTTGAGTTTGCTAAACAGGTAATAGTCCGAATCTGGGGAATAAGAGGATGTTCAAGAACCTGGAGGCCGCATTCATGAATGGCAGCCATTGCCACCGCCGACTTGTGAACTGGAGCATTGTCTTGATGAAAGATGACTCCTTTCTTCAATTTCCCTCGACGTTTTTCCTTCAATCTTACCCGCAATTGGTTCATAAGATTATCGTAATAGGCACCGGTGACCGTTCTGCCCATTTGAAGATAGTCTATCAATAGCACACAGTCTGAATCCCAAAAGATGGAAGTTATCACTTTGCCTACAGACAGAACCACCCTTGCTTTCTTTGGAGGAGGGGATCCATGATGTTTCCACTGCTTTGACTGTTCTTTGGTTTCTGGTTGAAAATGATGAACCCAAGTCTCATCCATAGTCACAAATTGCTGAAGAAACTTTTCAGTATCTGCAGAAAAATGGCCAAGATTGTCTCTTGACATGTTGAAACGCTGTGATTATCTCCAAGAAATTTCAGGACCCATCGAGCAGAGACCTTTGTCATTTGAAGATCATTGTGAATAATGGCATGAACACGTTCCTGGGAGATGCCCAACTCAGTAGTAATGTACCATTCAGTTAGTCGTCGATCCTCCATTATCATGTCATGGATTCTGCCAGTTGTTTCATCTGTGGTTACCGTTCTTGGTCTTCCTGGACGAGGATCATCTTCCAGACTCTCCCTTCCATGTTTAAACTGAGCTGCCCATTTCTTCACTGTGCTGTAAGAAGGGGCACTCTCCCCTAGAGTCTCTACCATATCCGTATGGATCTCCTTCGATGACAAGCCCTTGATGCAGAGGTAGCGAATGTTCGATGAGATATTTTATCCACTTTCTCAATTTCTGCCACCCCTTACCACTTCAGTAGCCTGTAAAAAAAATTGGTTTCAATTAATTTCTTGAAACTTGGTGTTTAATCTTACATTAACAGGAACTACAAATGCCTAATATTAATTGTTTCAAGTATTTGTACCTTAGGCTGCAAACTTATCAATCACCTCTCGTACATACATACATACATACATACATACATACATACATACATACATACGTACACACATACAGACACACGCACACACGCAGATACATACATACATACACACATACAGACACACGCACATACGCAGATACATACATACATACATACATACATACATACATACATACATACATACACACATACACACATACAGACACACGCACACACGCAGATACATACATACATACATTAACACAGACGCATACATGCGTACATACATACATTCATATATGTGGGTGCTATCCTTCTCGACTGCGGATTTTGTCCAGATGATCAGCTGATATGAATTACGTGGGGAGACCTTTCATCCAGCCTTTGAGATTAATATTTTAGCCCAAGTTTGACAGCTTCGTACTAACATTTTAGTCCGATAATGTGATATTTTCAAACTATTTTTGTCCAGTAAATTGATGTTTTCTAACTATTTAGTGCAAACTTGACTTTGCTTCATACTAACATTCTGGTCGAATAATGTCATATTTTGAAACGGATGTTTGTACAAACCTGACATTTTTTATGCTTATATTTCAGTATAAGAATGTCATATATTTAAACTATTTTAGCGTAAACTTGACATTGCTTCATACTAACAGTTTTGCCTGACAATGTCATACTTGCTTCATACTAACAATTTGGTCTGACGGTGTCATATTTTGAAGCCAATATTTTGTGTAATAGTGTCAGTTTCATGCGAACATTTCGGTTTTTTTATTCCAAAATTTTAATACAAACATTTAGCGTTAATTTACACTTTTTGACACTAGCATAAAAATACTACTTCTTTCTTATCTTATATCCTTCCCGTGCCGTTAAACGTCACATATGGCTCGCAAAGTAGTTCGCCAATTTTTCCTGTCATCGGCGAGTCTTTCAACCTCATCAAGGGATTTTATGCCTGTTAATTTGGCCTCTCTTAACAATGGCCTCTCTTAACAATGGCCTCTTCAGAGTTTCACGCGGTCTTGTTCTTTAGAAGTTATAAAAATTACCATCTTTATACTTCTGAAAGGTCTGCGGGTGTTCCGACCTCCTCTTCAATTGTTCCTTCACTGTACAAACAATGAAAACCTACGAGTATGTCATGTGACCACTGACCATCTCTCTATTACTTCAACAAACCAAACATAATTTGCGAATTCAACCTTCATTCCTTTGTCCTTCATTCTCTACACAGATGTTATTGAATTCTTTTGGTAGTCTTTCTATAGCATTCACATTATCTCCCTATCCTTTATCTACAAACACTGAAGTAGACATTGGATGAAATCTCTTTACCGCGTGTGCGATCTGCTACAAAAAATGGAGATTAATTGACAACGTGTGTCACAAGCAGGGATTCCAGTCACTACTGTCTCATATACAGTCTGAATTTGTCATCTAGCCACACGGTCTTCATATTTACTTGTATTTTTTATGTCTTTAGCCAGCGCCCTCTTTTTTGTTACTGTCATGGTTTCCTCTGTGAAGCTACTTTGTTAATGTCATGGTTTCCTCTGTGGAGATAGTGTCATGGTTTCCTATGGAATCTATTTTGTTAGTATCATGGTTTCCTATGTGAAACTATTTTGTTAGTGTCATTGTTTCCTCTGTGAATCTATTTTGTTAGTGTCATGGTTTCCTCTGTGGAGATACTTTGTTAGTGTCATGGTTTCCTCTGTGGAGATACTTTGTTAGTGTCATGGTTTCCTCTGTGGAGATACTTTGTTAGTGTCATGGTTTCCTCTGTGGAGATACTTTGTTAGTGTCATGGTTTCCTCTGTGGAGATACTTTGTTAGTGTCATGGTTTCCTCTGTGGAGATACTTTGTTAGTGTCATGGTTTCCTATGTGAAGCTGCTAAATGTAGTTTATCATGAAAGTCCAGGCACGCAGCTTGCCACGATCATCGAGTAATGATCAGACCAGTATCGCCTTACCTTGCATCTACTGTGGAGTGTTATGTGAGCAGAGAGATGCACTTTGAAATTTGATGGTGCGAAAATAGATCATTATCTGAACGACATGCCATTGACAACCCACTAATGATTTGCTTCTGTTGAACCTGTTTCCTGACCCTTTCCAAAACTCCAAGTGACTGTTTCATATCCACACTCAGTTTGAGACAGGATGTGTTCTAAATAGTTTGCCATGACAGGTTAACTGATCACACATAGAATGGGAACTTGTCGGGATGAGTGGACAGGTTCAGTTACCATTGATCTTCTCCATGAAGATGGAAGCAGTCACCCTTCTCCAGCCTAGATTACCACTACATCACTCTCTCACCTTCTCGCGATCCCCAACTTCCTTGTTATTACCAACCTAACACAGTGTCAAACTTGTCTGGTGCAAGTTTACATTTATAACTAGTGGGAGGAATATTTTATCAAGATGGTTTACAGACCAACATTTCCCTTTGGCAGTGTACTACCGTACTCGAGGCCAATCTAGCTCCACCATCTTAAATGCCAACCCAGGTTCTCCCCTCCTTGGTATATTCTATGCTATTTTTGCCTAAATCCTCGAGCACTCAATCAACACAACAATACATTGACATGCAGTATAAATCACGAAGTCTGAATTCAATAATACAACAATTTTAATCTCACAATGAACCCAACAACCACAAACAACTGCCACTGACAATGAACATGACATTAAGACATTATTCATCAATAAGGGCAAGACAATGTGGGGCACAATCAATGAAAATTCAAATTAAGTCAAGCATAAAATCAGTTAATAATGAAACTTCTCAGGTCTGCAATATTTACATTGTTACTCTATGTACCCGAGGCCATCGGCTCACTGGGCCCTACCTGTGGCATCCACCACGACAATATGTGCCTTAGCACTTTCATCTCCGCAGCCATTGCTGCCCTTACCTACATCAACAGCATCTGTATTGATGCAAACACATGGTCAGTCTACATGAAAAAAGCATAATACAAAAGCATACATTTTACCAATCCAATCAACAGAGAAAATCACAATAAAATCAGACACAAATTATCTTATTACACAGAATGACACGAATCCTACATCACAGCTTACTACACAACTATATAATCTACACCACATGAGGTGGGCACGGAAAGAATATAGCCAACGATCACCATAATACACAGGAATTTACAGCACATCCATAGGCACAACTAAACAAGACACCGCCTGGCCATTGCCTTTGTCTACACTGCATCTAAGCCAATGTTTCATGAACGCGTCTATATCCCCCCTCCCCCCGAAACCGACTATCAATCACGTGGACGATGAAGCCTCTGTCAGGGTCATACGCCCCTTGATCTGAGCGTGCCTCGTCCACATTCTCTCTCACCTTGACAGAAAAAATGTGTGCATTATCACAAATTTTACAATGTATATAAAAATCAAGACCTAATCGCCCAACAGTGCACTATAATTTTTTTCTTAAGGAAGAACAAAGTTAAATAATGTTACAGGTCTGACTGGATGTGCCCGCCACATGTTCATGTCCTATATCAGACACAGTGTTTCATGACTGATGGTATAATTGTTCATGTCCGGCATTCTCAAACTGTGTGGTTCATTTTTCTGCAATGAAAACATGGTGGGGTCTTTCTTGAGTAATCATTGATTGTGTAACTATCAGGTGTGTGATGTGACCTATTGTGACTTGCAGACAGCTCCTGAACTGTGCTGTGTTTGTTCTCTGTTGTGTGACGTGACCTATTGTGACTTGCAGACAGCTCCTGAACTGTGCTGTGTTTGTTGTGCACTCTTGAGACAGCAACTTGTCGAGCTCGAACTGGATACTTCTCTTCTCAGGTCTTTTTTGTACATTTTTTCTTGCAGCGCACATTTTCACACTTCATCGAAGTTTTGAAAACTTTTTCGCACGAGTTTGAGTTGTTGAGACTTGTTACACAAACCATCGATGAACCAGTTAATGACAAATTGCACATTTATGTTTTTCAACTGAATGTCAGTGAATGCTTCTTAGCTGTTCTGTGAAAACGTTCTGTCACTATGCTTAGCTGATGGTCTACTAAGGTCGTCAGCTACTGTATCTCTTGCAGTGTGCAGCAGCACACGTCTCGTACTTTCATCACTGAGCTTATATGTGATGCCAAATCTGTCAGTCTGTTCGAGCCATGGCTCTATATTATCAGCCTCTCCAAGACATGGACTGATTTGCACATTAGTCTCCAGCATAAGCATTGAAATATTCCTTGTATGTAAAGTTTCTGCTAGTTGCTGAAAAAACGAATTATCCATGGCACTCGTGTGTGCTTGAGTGCATTCATTCGAATTTGAAGTGCTTGAGATTGTAACAGATTGAACAGTTTGTTCTATCTCTATCTTCACCTTCTTAGCTTCCATGACGTTAGTAAAAGAAAATTACCAGAAACCAGTATAATCTGCTGGTATTCTGACGAAATCCTAATTGAAAATTCGAATCACTTTCATCCACACATTACCGAGCACTGACTATATTGTCATGTTGTTGCTCATTTTCCCCCTGAATTCTGGGTCACAACACACCACGCAGCTGTTCGTCCCTTGACGTCACGTCATAGATTTTCACGTGACTTCGACCGCTGTCTTATTCTTTGATTTGACCTTAAGGTAAGGAATTACAGCATGAGCTCAAACAAAACATTTGTCAATGTTGGAATTTTAAATGACTAAATGGTTTAGCATACAATATGACCATAAGGAAGAATACAATCACGGCACCAATTGTAAAACTTGTTTGGTGCAAGTTTACATTTATAAATATTGGGTGGAATATATTTTCTCAGGATAGTTATAGACCAACAATATTGGCAATGTACTACCGTACCCGAGGCCAGTCTAGCTACCCCATCATGACCGCCAACCCAGGTTCTCCCCTCCTTGGTATATTCTATGCTAATTCTGCATAAATCTTGAGCATTCAATCAATACCAATACATTGACATTCACTACAAATCATCAAGTCTGATATTAAGGACACTGCATTTTAATCTCACTGTACGCCATAACAATACATACAAATGACATTAACATCAACATGATATCAAGACAGGTGTCATTATAATGGTAATTAAGCATGATATCATATGATAATGATTTCTTGAAAAGCTGATGGACCTGGAATCTCGAGATTTTGCCCCTACATCTAGCCTACACTACGAACTTAATGTGCAGTGGCACTTATTCCATGTAGCTACCGCGCCATGACACTCTTATATATATAACCGCGTTGCTGCAGCACAGTATCAGTCTACATAAAAGCATAATAACAACGAATCAAACATGTTACTTATCAGATAAACATATAAATCACACTGAAAATCATGTCCATATTGATACGTAAATACAGAAATCTCCATCACAGATTACTGCACAACTATATAATCTATACCATATGAGGTGAGTACAGAAAAAAATTTAGCCAACGATCACCATAATACACAGGAATTTACAGCACACCCATAGGCACAACTAAACAAGAGGTCATTGCCTTTATCTACACTGCATCCAAGCCAATAGTTCATGAAAGTATCTATATCCCCTCGAAACCGACTACCAGTCACGTAGACGAGGACGCTTCGGTCAAGATCGTACACTCCTCGATCTAAGCGTGCCTCGTCCACATAGTGTAGATGTCTTTCTGCGGTGTTATCTTAATATAATACTTGTGATAGTGTAGAAGTTTTTCTGCGGTGTTATCTTTAGGATACATAATAGGAAAAAGAAAAAGAGGAAGACCAAAACGAAGATGGCTGCAAGACATCGTTCACGATCTGCAAATGGATGCCGCAGCAGCAGGCCATCTTGCTCACAACCGAGAGGCCTACAGGAGTGCTGTTTGGGAGGCAAAGTTCCGCAAGGGACATGCAAATGAATGAATGAATAAGTCCCCTTTCAAGTTTATGCTCTTAGTCCAGTGACCCTGGAGCATACAGATCCCTTCTTTGTAAAAGTTAGCATCTTGTGGCAGTAGAAAGTGGTCTACACCATGAATGACGTCATCATCTGAAGCAAATTTACGACAATGAGCTCTTTTTTGAGTTTGATAAACAGGTAATAGTCCGAAGGGGCCAAATCTGGCGAAAAAGGAGGATGTTCAAGAAGCTGGAAGCCGCATTCATGAATGGCAGCCATTGCCACCGCCGACTTGTGAACTGGAGCATTGTCTTGATGAAAGATGACTCGTCACTTTCCCTCGACGCTTTTCCTTCAATCTGATCCGCAGTTGCTTCACAAGATTAGCGTAATAGGCCCCGCTGACCGTTCTGCCTTTCGAAGATAGTCTATCAATAGCACACCTTCTGAATCCCAAAAGATGGAATTTATCACTTTGCCTGCAGACAGAACCACCCTTGCTTTCTTTGGAGGAGGTAATCCATGATGTTTCCACTGCTTTGGCTGTTCTTTGGTTTCTGGTTGAAAATGATGAAACCAAGTCTCATCCATAGTCACAAATTGCTGAAGAAACTTTTCAGTATCTGCAGAAAAATGGCCAAGATTGTCTCTTGACATGTCGAGACGCTGTCGTGTGTGATCAGCTCCAAGAAATTTCAGGACCCGTCGAGCAGAGACCTTTGTCATGTGAATATCATTGTTAATAAAAGCATGAACACGTTCCTGGGAGATGCCTAACTCAGTAGCAATGTATCGCTCAGTTATCATGTCATGTATTCTGCCGGTGGTTTCATCGGTGGTTACCGTTCTTGGTCTTCCTGGACGGGGATCATCTTCCAGACTCTCCCTTCCGTGTTTGAATTGAGCTGCCCATTTCTTCACTGTGCTGTAAGAAGGGACATTCTCCCCTAGAGTCTCTGCCATATCCTCATGGATCCCTTTCGATGATAAGCCCTTGATGCAGAGGTAGCGAATGACTGTTCGATGAGAAATTGTATCCATTTTATCAATTTCTGCCACCCTTTACTACTTCAGTAGCCTGTAAAAAAATTGTTTGCAGTTAATTTCTTGAAACTTGATGTTTAATCTTACATTAACCTGATCTACAAATGCACTTAATATCAATCAACTTTGTGTTTCAAGTATTGGTACCTTATGCCGAGAACTTATCAATCATCCCTCGTATCTAAGCTCACATGCTCACAGATATATAGCAAAATATCAGCATAACTGGTATTCATACCACATCACTGAAATTTCCATACATGGAAATTGACCACTAGCATAGTGTCCACAATTAAACCGACAAACTGGGTAACACCATGGTTGTCTATATAAAATGTTCTAAGAGGACAAAAAATAGCACGTTACATGCTACCAACTGTCCTGAAAAAGACAAACGACAATTGACACTATGTATCTACAAAACCCAACTGAAACTACCAAGACGAGAACTACACTAACTTGAAATACTACTACTGAAATATAATCTTCACTTCTGCTCTACATCTCAACTACCTCTGGTCTATCCTGTCCTAACAGTGTTTTTTCTTTCTCTTCACACTCTGTGCTCTTTCAGTCATGGCACTGCATAGGCCTAACTTTGACGCCTAAGTTTCCTAAAATAGATTTCTAACAAGGGAAGTTATTCTTTCTCTAATCCGTTTAAAGCAATAGTCCACCTTTACACATATCTAACCTCTTAGCTAAGGCTAATTCTTTCACATCTTGACCACCAAAACAATGACACTCTAATGAAATGAGCAAATCACTTCATCAATTCTGTGAAATACAACAAAATGAATAAAAAAAAACATCTGACGTTTCTACGTATGAACCGTGAACACAGATAAACTATAAATACGCATAAACTCATCGAACATTCTCATTTTACATCTGACGAACACATATGATTAATGATTCACAAATGGATGAGCTCACGGAAATGACAAGAATGGCAAGCTCAACAGAATAATGGCAAAGTGACAAAGTTTCAATGTGCACGTACCTCATAACAGAGCAATAGCAAATTTCAATGGAAATGCGGTCAACAACATATCAATATAGCTTGATCAAATAATGATAATTTCATGATACATATTTTTAATTCTTCCGTATAACACCGAAACATTTACAGTTCGCCATAAACTATAAGTTAATTACATAAATCAACGTGCATTTCTTCTGTCAGCAAAACTTACTGTTTAATTCAAATAAAACAAACATTAGACATTCGACAATTTACACAACTTGATGGAGGCGCAGTAGGAGATCATGGTTGGTGACAATACTACAAAATATACACGAAATCCGTAAGACAATTACGATAACACCCTCCCTCGCTATTTTCCCTGGCCATACCTGATCACAAACAGACGAATGAAACTGATCAGCTACACATTACTGACTGGACGATACACACAAGCCAGTCTGTGCTTCAAATCACAAGGCGTTGCCTTTCCGGTCGGCCATGTAGACTTTCTATGGTGTTGTCTTAGTATAGCACTTGTGCTGATGTTGACCTCCTATTTTCCATAATAACACATAATAAAAGAGTTGATACGAGAAATTATTTTTATTTAGGAAGTTTATTTTACACTAAAACGTAATTTTTTCTTTAATCAGCAGTTGTATTTGAACAAGAAAATGTTTAGAATAACCAACAATATGGACAGAAAATATAGCAACAGAGAATGAAAAGTGCTAAAACTGTTTTCCGTACTTCTCCTTAATCTTCTCATGAGCTTGAGAGCTGGACTTCCCGTGACGAAGAAGAGACCTCAGAGCTCTGAAATGAAATTTCACACAAAAAAAAGCAATGGGGGTTTTATATTTTGTGTTTTTGTTCTATGTTTATTGTTCTACATTCACGTGTTCTGCAACTCGTGTTCGGTGGCTCTGTTTTGTGCTTTGATTATTATGTTTTATGCTTAATGTTTTATCGCGTGCTTGTGTTCTGTGACTCGTGTTCTTTGTTCTGTATTCTGTGACTTATGTTCTATGACTCGTGTTCAGTGCTCTACGATGCATGTTCTATGCTGTGTGACTTGTGTTCTTTGACTCGTGATTGATGTTTTATTGAGTGCTTTGTGTTCTTTGACTTACGTTCTATGGCTCACGTAACATGTGATGAACCCAAGTCTCATCCATAGTCACAAATTGCTGAAGAAACTTTTCAGGATCTGCATAAAAATGGCCAAGATTGTCTCTTGGCATGTCGAGACGCTGTCGTTTGTGATCAGCTCCAAGAAGTTTCGGGACCCATCGAGCAGGGACCTTTGTCATTTGAAGATTATTGTGAATAGCGGCATGAACATGTTCCTGTGAGATGCCCAACTCAGTTTATGTTCTGTGTTTTTCTTATCTGTTATGTGACTCGTGTTCTGTGTTTTTGTTATGTGTTGTGTGACTCGCACTCTATGTTCCGTGACTCATGTTCTGTGATTCATGTTCTATGTTCAATGGTCTGTGTTCTGCGTTTTTGTTATGTGTACTATGTTCTGTGACTCATGTTCTATGTTCTATGGCTTGTTTTCTGTGTTTTATTATGTATTCCTTGTTCTGTGACTCTTGTTCTGTGTTGTATCTTCTCTATTCTTGTGTTTCATGTTTTGTATTATGTGACTCATGCTCTGTATTCTGGGACTAGTGCTCTGTGTTCTGTAACTTGTCTCTATGCCCTGTGAGTGAAAGGTTTACAAAACATTGCCTGCAACAGAACTGGTTTTTACGGTATAAATATCTACACGCAAATATGTTCAGCGTATTCAATCAGAAAAATGGCAAACAATTTCAGATTTCATTTCTGGCATTTACAGCTTGCTAAGACTGCGTTTTAATCTTTGATAACATAATCACATTGCGTATTTTAGTCTTTAACAAGACCATCAGATTGTGCATACTGATCAAGGCAATTCATTTGTGAATTTAAGCTTTGTCAAAACAATCAGATTTGTATTTTAAGCTCTGTCAAAACAGTCAGATTTGTATTTTAAACTCTGTCAAAACAGTCAGATTTGTATTTTAAGCTCTTTGAGAAAAATAAAATTTGTATTTTAAGCTTTGTCAGAACAATCAGATTTCTTCTTCTTCGTACACATTGTCTGTCTATATCTGCAGACCTATCTCTTGGATAGATTTTACTGTTGTTTTTTTAATGCATGTATGGAACCACATAGCTTATCTTCTTTAATGGTTTCACTGGGCCAGTAATTATTTCTCAGTGTCCCATAGCTGGTGCAGTTTTGGAGGATATGTTCCACAGTTTGGGGCACCTGGGCACATGTACATAGATTAGTAGTATCAACCTTAAACTTTGTATACATTTGACTTCAGATTTTGCTGTGTCCTTTTCGGAGACGGAAAATGGTGACTTGTTCCTTCCTGTTTATCATGTGATAGTCATCATGTGGTGGTGTTTGTGGCTTCCTGTAGGTTTTTATCATGCTTTTCTTCTGATTATAAGTGATTGCTATGTCTGGTTGCTCCATTTCAGCGCCCTCTTTGGCCAGACGGTCAGCTTTTTTCATTGTTTTATATCCCACAGTGGGAGGGAATCCTGTTGTAAGCCATCCTTAAGGTCTGGTAGTTTGTTGCACTGAAGAGCTTCCAGTACTGATCGTGCATCTGTGAGAATTACTACAGGACATGTATCAATTCTGGAGTCTGATAGTTTTTCAATTGCAGCAATAATTGCCCTAACCTCTGCATCATAGTTGCTGCAGTATTTTCCAGTGGATATGGAAATCTTGTCAGTGGTGTTGTTTGGATATTCAATACGTGCTCCTGCACCTCTATTCTTTATGGCATTGTGTGCAGATCCGTCTGTATACACATGTATCCAGGTGTCACGTGGATATTTGTCATCTAGCACACTAAGTGTGGCTGTTGATCTTACAAGACTGCTTTGCATCTCACCATTCTGCACACCTTTCACTTCACTTTGAATAGTTATTTGTGTACAATCTGCTTCTTTCCACAGTGTATACTCTGGTACAGATGATAATGGAGCGACTACAGTTGGAAGGTCAGGTATCAGCTTACGCATATGCTTGTCCTGATGAATGAAGTTGCTTCTTTTAAACCGTCTTAGTGCCAAGTTATTGAATCTCTCCTTCAGGGGGTGGCTTACAGAGATGAAGAATTTCTCTCCCAAGGTCATGACCTTTGTGTCTCTACGTTCTTTTAGCGCTTGAACACCACCTATTTTCTGCATTTCTACTACTGGTGTGGAGCTCATGGCACCTGTGATAATCCGTAGTGACCGATTTTGTACCTTGCCTAGATTATGCAGCGTAGTGTTTGATGCTGTGCACCAAGATGTTGAGCCATAAATGTGGTAGAATACTTTGCTGATATACATTCTTCAGGATTCTTTCACTAGCTCTCCATGTGGTTCCACTCAATTTTCTTGATATGGCTAGTTTTCGTCTGGCTTTTGCTTCTGTATTGTTAATGTGTTGCTTCCAGGTCAGTTTTTTGAGTCAAGACTCACTCCTAAGTAAGTGGGTTGATTGTCCATCCTTAAGGATATTTCATTTATAAAGATCTTACCTGCTTTCTGTTTAGATAAGAGAGTGATCAGAGTGGTACTTGATTTCTCTGTGTTGATACTTACACACCATTTGTTTGTCCATGATGTCAAGATGTCTGCTGCTCTTTGGAGTCTGTGTAGCAACTGTCGTGTGTTCATCTGTACACCATGTGATTAGGTCATCTGCATACAGTGGTGTCACTTCCATAGGGAAGTTCCTTGACCGGGTCATTAATGAATACCAGGAATAGTGTAGGTGAAAGGACTCCTTCTTGTGGTACGCCATGTCACAGCAGTACTTTCTAGCTTTTGTTACCATCCATTACTACTCTAGCTCTTCCATGGTGTAAATAGCACTTTATCCAGTTGTACAGTCTTCCATTCACATTGCAGTTTCTTAGTTTCCACAGCAGACTATTTTTCCATACTTTATCAAAGGCTTTCTTTAGGTCATTCCACAAAGTTTTTCCCTTGGAATGCATCCTAAATCCCTTGAGAGAGATAGGTCACTTGATCTTCTGTATTGTAGTACTGTCTAAATCCTGATTGTTTTAGAATGAGAAGGTTTTCAATTTCTAGGTACCATTTTAGCCTCAGGTCAATGGTGCGTTCCATCGTTTTGCAGAGGCAGCTAGTGAGACTGATTGGCTTGTAGTTGTAGGCCATATCGCTGTTTTTCCCTGACTTTAGTAGTGGCACCATGCTTGCTTCCTTCCAGATTTGAGGTAACTTACCTGTGCTCCAGCACATATTGAAAATATCCAACAGCTTTCTCGTTGCTGCCATTCCCAGGTTCTTGATCATTTCATTGGACACTCCATCTGGTCCTGGTGATTTCCTTGGTTTCAGTTTACTGACTGCTAGGTCTAAATCGCCGTGTGTGATTGGTGCATCCATGACCTCCACTTTTCTGCCTTGTTCCTTTTATTTCTATACGCACTTTCTCTGGGCGGATATCAATGTTGCAGTCTTGTTCAAACATGCGAGCAAAGTTATCTGCTACCTTCTTACCTGTAAGAGTTTTCTCATCTTCTATTAGTGTAATCTTTGTACTTCTTCCAGTTCTCTCATCGTTTAACTGTTTGATTAGTTTCCACAGTTTCCTTCCATCCTTTTTAAAGTTTAGGGACTTTGTTTTCTCTCTCCAACTTTCCCGTCTGGCTTACAGCTTAGCTCTCTGAAATTTGGCCTTAGCATGTTGGTAGTTATTGTAGTGTTTTGGCATTGTCTATTTTCTGCTTGCTTTAAACTGTTTCCACGTCATCATGGAGTTTTCTCAGTTCACTAGACCAGCATGGTTTATAGTCCCTATGAGCTCCTCTGGCAATGGTTTCATGGGCGGCCTGCAGGATACAAGCATTGAATTCCTTCACTGTGATGTTAATATCCTTACCTTCTATGGACAGCTGTCCCACCAGGATACCTGTACGATGTCTGTACATTGTCCAGTTTGCTTTTTTATAGTTCCATGTGGGGAGAGGGCTACTGGTGTTAAGGAGTTCATTTTCTATTGTCAGGAAGACTGGTCGATGGTCGCTACCTCCAAGTTGTTTTCCAACTTCGCGCGTAACGTTCCACTTCAGGTCTGGAGAGTGGAATGCCAGCGCTGGTTTTGATGTTGTATGCTAAGCCCTTGAGTAAAATGTTGAAGGATACATTGGCTGGTTGATAAGGAGAAGCCCATTATCATCCTGCCAGCTCTCAACTTCCTCTCCTCTCTTGTCTATGTGGTCATAGCCCCAACTCTGGGAATGGCTGTTCAAATCGCCACAGACCATCAGTCTCTCTTTGTGTGGGATTGTTTCCAGAGCAAGTGGGCGGTCATTAGGACAGTAATAGTTAAGGAGCTGGAAGTCTATATTACTGGTTTTTAGATGGATCATCTGGTATTCAGCTCCTTCCATATACACTCCCACCTGATATGCGCTGGTAGTCTATGATTTTAAAGCCGGCACCTTTGGTTAGGTGTCTCCTATATGCAGCATATACTTACTTGCTCTGCAAAGAGTATGTTATCTAGTTCCACCTTTTTGCTATACCCATCTCCAACACTGCTGACACTCTCAGAATTCCACTGCATTATTTTAAGTTTTCTGGCAGTTTTCTTATGTATTTTTTGGTCAGTATGTCTACTTTCATGTCTCCTGGCTTCATAAGACGAACTAAGAGGACCTCCAGTAGCATTGAGTGGACCCATTCGAGGCAGGGGGCCTGGCACTGCACCTGCCTGGTTAGTCTTCACAGGGCGGGCTCCATGTTTGAAAACTGCAGATAGAGACATTTCATCCTGATTTTTGCGATGCGCCTTTTGGCTGGGTACCTCCGACTTCAGCACCTCTCCTTAATAGGGCAAACTGTGGTCTTGCTTAGACTACCATGATGATAGTGGTGTAGGCTGGCCTGGCCAAAACTTGTTTTCAAGCCTCTGGTGGCTGTACTTAAGTCCCTTCTCCATGTCAGACGGTTTTGAGACAGTTCCACAAAGATACTCTGTCTTTGGGATGAGGAATACGATGAGTGCTTCAACGATATCCATTCCCTGCCACCTATAGTCCGCTGGCTGTTTTGTTTACATCATTCTGATAGCCATTGTTGTAAGGATACATTGGCTGGTTGATAAGGAGAAGCCCATTATCATCCTGCCAGCTCTCAACTTCCTCTCCTCTCTTGTCTATGTGGTCATAGCCCCAACTCTGGGAATGGCTGTTCAAATCGCCACAGACCATCAGTCTCTCTTTGTGTGGGATTGTTTCCAGAGCAAGTGGGCGGTCATTAGGACAGTAATAGTTAAGGAGCTGGAAGTCTATATTACTGGTTTTTAGATGGATCATCTGGTATTCAGCTCCTTCCATATACACTCCCACCTGATATGCGCTGGTAGTCTATGATTTTAAAGCCGGCACCTTTGGTTAGGTGTCTCCTATATGCAGCATATACTTACTTGCTCTGCAAAGAGTATGTTATCTAGTTCCACCTTTTTGCTATACCCATCTCCAACACTGCTGACACTCTCAGAATTCCACTGCATTATTTTAAGTTTTCTGGCAGTTTTCTTATGTATTTTTTGGTCAGTAGGTCTACTTTCATGTCTCCTGGCTTCATAAGACGAACTAAGAGTACCTCCAGTAGCATTGAGTGGACCCATTCGAGGCAGGGGGCCCGGCACTGCACCTGCCTGGTTAGTCTTCACAGGGCGGGCTCCATGTTTGAAAACTGCAGATAGAGACATTTCATCCCTGATTTTTGCGATGCGCCTTTTGGCTGGGTACCTCCGACTTCAGCACCTCTCCTTAATAGGGCAAACTGTGGTCTTGCTTAGACTACCATGATGATAGTGGTGTAGGCTGGCCTGGCCAAAACTTGTTTTCAAGCCTCTGGTGGCTGTACTTAAGTCCCTTCTCCATGTCAGACGGTTTTGAGACAGTTCCACAAAGATACTCTGTCTTTGGGATGAGGAATACGATGAGTGCTTCAACGATATCCATTCCCTGCCACCTATAGTCCGCTGGCTGTTTTGTTTACATCATTCTGATAGCCATTGTTGTAATGATCCATAGGCTTGTCACGTCCTGGATTCATTGGTTTCACACCAGACTTTCCTCATCCCGGCCGGCGATCTCCATGTCTCCATCCGTCCACCAACCTGACATTACATTTTACAAAAATAACAATTACAATTAATGTTGATTACTACAAGTTTCTGGGCTACAGAAGTAGGTCAAAGCTTTTAAGCAAACAGATCTATGTTCACTGTCTCATGAACTTTTCTTAAGATAAATGTGTTCTTAACACAGTTGTTCCCAGGGGAACAATCAGATTTGTATTTTAAGCTTTGTCAAAACAATCAGATTTGTATTTTAAGCTTTGTCAAAACAATCAGATTTGTATTTTAAGCTTTGTCAAAACAATCAGATTTGTATTTTAAGCTTTGTCAAAACAATCAGATTTGTATTTTAAGCTTTGTCAAAACAATCAGATTTGTATTTTAAGCTTTGTCAAAACAATCAGATTTGTATTTTAAGCTTTGTCAAAACAATCAGATTTGTATTTTAAGCTTTGTCAAAACAATCAGATTTGTATTTTAAGCTTTGTCAAAACAATCAGATTTGTATTTTAAGCTTTGAGGAAAGAATGAGATTATGCATTTCAAACTTTTACAAAACATTTAGAATGTGCATTATATGTTTTGACAAGACAATTAGAATGTGCATTATATGTTTTGACAAGACAATTAGAATGTGGATTATATATTTAGACAAGACAATTAGAATGTGGGTTATATGTTTTAAAAAGAAATCATTTTGTGTATTTCAGATTTTGACAATGCATTCAATATGGTATATCTAAGATTTCGGCAGCATGGCATTCTATAGCACGACATTTTTCAGAAGAAAAGCACCACACATTTCTCAGCTGAATCCCTACCTGTCTCACCAGGTTTTATTGAAACACTTGACTAATATGGCAGTAAATTCAAAGAATATTTTAAGTTAGGTTATTTCCTTAAGTTTTTCTGCCTTTGTTGAAATTGTTACTGAGACAGCATGTGGTGATACTTGGTTGCCTGATGCAGGTAATTAGATATCTTGTACTAGAAAGTTTGTTGGATCATTTCCACTTTGAGAATTATTTTAACTCTGAGAATTATTTTAGTTTCAGTGTATTGTCGGGTATTTCTGGATTGAATGTTTTGTCTGTGACATTACTGTAGCCCAAAAGTCTTTGCCTGCGATTCAGTGGATTATCAGTTTGAACTGAAATTACACTCATTCCCTCCACATGTTCCAATTGTCTAGTAATCTGTTAGTAGGTGATGCCTACCTGAAAAAGGTGTTCATTTTCCCTTGATTTTCCAGACCGCGTAAATGACGAGAATGTGCTGAACTTATCTGTGCTGGATATACATGTGCTGGACTTATCTGTTCGGGAGTTCTCGGCGCTGTCCGAATGTCATCAAGGCTGAGACTACTAACCAGTGGACTTGACCTGACACTGAAACTTACGTTCAGGAGGTCATCGCTTGCGCCCATGGTCCGATTTGACATCACAGGACAGTTCGTGTCAGGCTTTTTAAGGCTGTAAATATAGATTTAGAACTTACACAAGTGAGAGCATTTACATTGAAAATCTTCTTTCAGCAAGATAATACTTCCTCCAAACTCTTTCGAGATATTTCAAAACATTAGTTCACGTGGTCACTGTAAGCTTAAATTGTACCATTTGAGGGGGGAAATTAGAAGCAGTGGAGAGTTTTGAACATCTTGGATCATTAATGGAGACGCAGTGAGGGGTATGAAAATGAGACATCAGCTGCCCTTCAGAAGCTAAAACTACAGAAGAAGACGGGGAGAGAGACAGAGAACTACACAAATGAAAACATGCATCTCTCTCTCTCTCAGACACACACACACGCGCGCGCGCGCACACACACATACACACACACACATATATATATGGAATATATCCTTTCTGTTGTGATATCAGGTGTTTCAAGGCAATCACCAAACCTATCTCCTACAAGATGCAAAATGCTGAAGATATTCTGACCCAGCTAGGCGGATCCAAGTGGTTCACCACCTTAGACGGGAAAGCGGGTTTCTATTGTATCCCAGTGAACGAAGACTCCCAAGAAAAGACCAGTTTCTCCTGCGAGGTTGGAAAACATGTTTTTCAAAAAATGCCATTTCTAATCTGAAATGCTCCAGCTACTTTTGCGACATTAATGGATCAAGTCTTACAAAGTATGTCAAAGTTTTCAATGGCGTACATTGATGATATTTTGGTTTTTTACAAGTACAACTATTGAGGACCATATCAACCAGATACAAGAAGTCTTTCACAGATTACGACAACTGAAGTCAAACAGTATAACAAAGTACTCTTTCGCAAAATCAGAAACAGAATACTCAGGGTACGAAATACGAGGTATGCAAAGAAGGCGTCACACCCAATAAAAGAAAGGTGCAGGCTATTAAAGAACTCGAACCACCAAATAACATAAAACAAGTGCGTAGTCTTATAGGCATGGCCTCTTACTATCCGAGGTTTGTGCCACAATTTTCTGACATTATCGAACCGCCTATTGAACTGACACGAAAAAAAACATAACAGTTTCCAATGGACTGGGTCATGTCAAAGATCATTTGAAAGGCTTGAAAAGGAGTTGTGTGACTTTACAACGCTTGTTGTTCCTGTTGTGATCAAAACAATGACTTTGTACACAAATGTGAATGATACGGCAGTGAGCACAGTGCTGGTACAATCAGTTGATGACAGTATACAACTAGAAGAGAAAACACAACCAAAGCTGCGACCTGTTTATTTTCTATCACATTCTCTTTACAAGTCACAAAGAAACTGGCACATAAATGAGAAAGAGTGTTTTGCTGTCGTATATGCTCTATAAAAACTACATAATTATGTGTACAAGTCCAAATTCATAATTCGCACCAACAGCAAAGGTCTAGAGAATATGTTAAAAGGTGACAGAAGATGAAGAAACATCGCTCTCACTATACATACCTGCACATCTGAAAGACATTGTTATACTCCACTGTCATGACAAGAATGGACATATATGTCCAGAAAAAGTAGTGTGCTGACAGATCAAGGAAAATATGAACAGTAACGCCAGATCCCTATGTGCCTTTAAGGCAAGACAGTCCTTTACCTTTACCTTTTTTTTTAGTAGTCGCTGACTACTTTTTTTTAGCTTCTAACAGTGTAGTGAATTCAAGTGTCAACTTGTTGCCCAACTCTGCAGCTTCTAGTAGTGAAGCAGATTCAAGCGTCAGTTTGTTTCCCAAGTCTGTATTGCTCAACAACTGTTTTCTTGTAGGAGGAGAGAGATAGCAGTGGTTCTTCTTCAGAGTCTGGTGACAGTCCGTGCATTTGAGTTTTCTTTCCGGGTGGTTTTTCTGGTGTGTCTTGATCATTATTAAAGTGGTCAGAATTTTATTTCCGGATGGTTTTTCTGGTGTGTCTTGATCATTATTAAAGTGGTCAGAATTTTATTTCCGGATGGTTTTTCTGGTGTGTCTTGATCATTATTAAAGTGGTCAGAATTTTCTTTCCGGGTGGTTTTTCTGGTGTGTGTTGATCATTATCAAAGTGGTCAGAATTTTCCAGAAGAATCTGTTGTTGCCAAACCTCTATTCCTTTGTCCTTCCGGAAGCATTTAAGATTTTGAAACGAGAGTTCAACGCAGTTTCAGTTCTCAGTTATGAGAGTCTAAGTTTCAGTTTGCCTCGTCGAGATCGTTAAAAACATGTTCTTGAAATGTACGATGCTGATAGGGTTATCATCTTATACTGTCATTCCGACTTTAAGATGTCAAGGTCATCATCAGATACTGTCATTCCGACTTCAAAATGGCAGAGTGTTGGAAGAATCACTCAGTAGGAAATATATCCCCCTCTCCCTTTCTTTCCAGTAATTCTGTAATGTAGCGACAGCAATCGAGCATTTTTTTTTGCACCAGATGCAGTTTCTCTCTATCTGTCACTGTTGGTAGAGTCAAAGTTTCTCTCATTCTGTCACTGTTGGTAGAGTCAGGCTGTGTTTGGGACCTGGCTACGCCAGAGTTTTCAGCACTGGTTCTTTGTTGTTACGTAATCGTTCGATCATCGGCAGGGATGAATTTCAACAAGTTGGAACGTCGTGAATAAACATCTCATGTCGCTGATACAGTTGCAAGTGAAGGATTTTCAAATCATCGCTGATTGTAGATTATGCTTAAAGTGTCTCACAACTTTGTGGAATTTAGCGAAGAGGCTTTCAATTTTAGTTTCTGTTACTTTTTTTTATACAGAGAAATTTCCTTTTATTGGTATTGCCGTCTCTAGAAGCTCTACCAACGTAGCTGATGAGGCAAGGATTGAATGTTAGTGCACTATGAGGCGAATGAGCATAACTGACCGTGAGCAATAACAGTTTGATTTGATCGCCTGTGATGATTCAAGGACAAATTGCTACGATTATTTTAAAAAAAAACTTTATTGGAATATTTGCACACTACATTATCACTAGTTTAAAAGATAAACTTTTCTTTCTAAACTCTTTTTTCATTTCTCATTACATTTTAATTTGTCTAAAACAGGAGAGACGTCAGAACTTGCTATAGCATATCCTATGTGTCTTTTCTATAACAGACACTCTCACTCTGTCATTCATACAAACTTCGCTCAGTCATACAACCTTCATTCAATCCAGACACAGCGTAATATCTGTTTTAAAAAAAAACATCGATAATGTTTGTAAGATAATAGCTATGTTTGTAAAACAACAGCTATAAAGTTTGTAAAATAATAGCTATAGTGTTTGTAAATAACAGCTATAATGTTTATAAATTAACAACGATAATGTTTGTAAAATAAATTGACACAGCACAATGTTGTGTGGCCAGACTTTGAAATATCGTAGACAAAGCATTTTTAGACATGAAAGAAAGAAAAAAAAAATAACACGAGAATTATGGGGGACTTGAACTGCAGACTCCAGTAGAATGAGTCTAACCACGAACGTGCAGTGCAGTAATCAACTTTCGTTATCTTGTAGTCCTCAGAAAAAAAAATGTTTGATAGCTAAATCAATCAATCAAGTGCCGTGCCGCGTGGCGTAGGCGATCATTTCTCTCCACAATTTCCTGTCTTTAGACTTGATTATGAGATCCGCCGGTGACTTTCTTCCTAGTCATACTGACAGCTCATCCAGTAACTTCTCTCTCTGTCTTCCCCTGTCTCTTCTTCCTTCAACTTTTCCAGTTGCCACAATGTGTTCCAATTTTCCTCTTCTCTGAAATTTTCTACAAAACCTCGCTTGTCTGCCTCTGATCTTTACTGTAATTTGCATTTTAACTCCATCCTCTCTTAAGACTTCCTCGTTGGTTTTATTAGCTGTCCATGGTACCTTCAACATCCTTCTTATGAATCACATGTCCATGGCCTCCATTTCTCGCTGTACTCTCTTATTCATGGTAAAGTAAGATAACAAATATTGTAGGATTAAACCTCGAAAAAATCGTAGACAAAGCACTTTAGTGAGACGTGAGAGAAAGAAAAATCACAAGAGAATTACCTGGGATTCGAACACGGACTCCGGTAGGACGAGCAGCCGTCTAGCCACGAGAGAACAGCGTACTATCGACTTAGCCAACATGCTTCACATCCATAAAACAAAATTGGCTCAATGTAACATTTAAGTACTCGGAATCTTGTTTCCATTGATATGGATCTGTTGTACAAGATGTTTCTCATTTTCTGGATTGCTGACGGCCTGAGCATGTCTGCTTTTTATTTCGTTGTGGCATTTCCCATCAGTTGTTATAATCTTTCCTAAGTACTTGAATCTATCAACTTGTTTCAGTTCTGTGCCATCGATGGTAATGCTACATTTTGGTGGTATTCTTCTCTTTGAGATGACCATCGCTTCAGTCTTCTTTTTTTCAGACTGAGACTTTTACTTTTACTTTCACGAACCGCAATGTCCAGAAAAGCCTGTAGCTCCCCTTCACTTTTATCAATCAGAAATGTGTCGTCTGCATTTTTTAAGTTGTTAATGTTGTACCCGCTAATTGATATTCCTGGCAAGCTCTCTATACTTCTCATTATGTTTTCTCTGTAAAAAGAGTAAGAGGTCAGGAGATAGAACACACTCTTGTCTCACTCCTAATTTTATGTCTTGGAATGCTTCTATTTGGTTCTCAACTTTCATTGCTGCTGAATTCTGCCATTATATGTTTTTGATGAGTTTAAGATCTTTCTATCTTTATTGATGCCTTCCAGCATTCTTATAATTTCTGTGTCTCACTTTATCAAATGCTTTACAGTAATCTATGAAGCATAAGTATAGGTCTGTCTTTACTTCTATTGATTTTTCCATCAGTGGTCTCAATATATATATGGCATTACTTATGCCTTTTCCTTTGACGAAGCCACACTGTTCTTCAGCGATTTCTGGTTTTATTTTGCTCCTGACAATACGAAGCAGGATTATGGTAACATGGCTCATAAGACTAATGGTTCTATGGTCTTCACATTCAACTGCACCTTGTTTATTTGGTAGAGCAATGAAAACTGATTGCAAAAGGTCTGATGGGACATACTGTTATAGATGTCATTCAGCAATCTGGTAATTATTTCTATGCTAAGTTCTCCTAATGCTTCCAGTTATTCCTTGGTGATTTTATTTGGTCCTGGTGCTTTGTTGTTCTTCACGTGTTTGATGGCTTCTTCCACTTATGCTTTTAATATGTGAGGCCCTTCATTATTATTTCGTATATCTATTTCGCCTCTATTGTCCTCATAGAGTTCTCTAATGTATTCGCTCCATCTTGCCATTATTTCATCTCTGTCCATTACTGTATGCCTCTCCTTTGACTTCAAGCAACCAGTCTTGTGGTATGTCCTTTTGTTTGTTAACTCCTTTATTTGTTTGTACATATCTCGTGTGTTTCCACGATGGTGTGTTTCTATTTCATTACATTTCTTATTTAGCTACTCATCTTTAGCTTTATTGTATTTGGTCTTATTTCTTTATTCATTTTGTCATATTCATCTTTATCTTCCTTCAGACTTCTTCTCCGATCCATTAGTTGCAAAATTTCTTCTGTCATCCACCCCTGTTTAGTGTGCCTTTTATTTAGAGGTAGGATTTCGATCTATGTTTGCTGAATAGAGTCTATAAGCATATTCCATTGTTCATCAATCGTTTCAATTTTCTCTATAGCATTATACCTATTATGTACTATGGTCCTATATTGCTCTTGTATTGCCTTATCTTTACATAACAGCTCTCTATCTAATTCTTTGTTTTAGCTGCTACCTTTAACCTCTTTAGCCTGATTCGCACTTTTTCTACAACTGAGATGTGGTCACTGTTGCAGTCTGCTTTTGGTCTTGTTTTCACGGATATTAGTGAGTTCCTGAATCTTCTGTTGATCATAATGTAATCTATCTGGTTACGTATGTTATTATTTGGGCGTTTCCATGTCCATAGTCGCATGGGTGTTGCTGAAATCAATTATTTCCTATTATCATTTTATTCTTTTCTGCCCACTCAATCAACATATCTCCTCTTGTATTTCTGATACCTAGTCCATACTTGCCAGTAGCTTCATTGTCTTGTTCAGTCCCTACTTTTGGGTTTAAATCACCCAGCACAAAGTTTACTTCCCATGGTTTGCACTGTTTCATTGCCATGTCCAGATTGTTGTAAAATCCTTTTATCTCATCATCAGAGCTTTCTGAAGTTGGTGCGTATACTTGGATGAGATTTGTGTCTATTGGGTGGCCCTGTAATTTCACCATTAACATCATCATCATCATCTTGTGCCGTGCCGACTGGCGTTGGCTATTATGCTTCTCCAGAGTACACGATCCTTCATGCAGGCCATCAACTCAGTTGGTGATCTCCTCTCACACCATCCCGTCAGACTGTCCAGTATCATTTCTCTTGGTCTTCCTCTTGATCTTCTTCCTTCTATTTTTCCTGTTGTTATAATATTTTCAATGCCCCCCTCTTCTCATTGCATGTCCTATGAAAGTACATTGTCTCTCTCTTATCTTTTTGACAAGGTTTTTTTGTCTCTCCAGCTCTTCTCCTACATTCTTCATTAGTTATTTTTGCTGTCCAGGGGATTCGCAACATTCTTCTAATAAACCACATTTCTGCTGCTTCCAATGATTTTTGTGCAGACTTGCCTATTGTCCATGATTCACTTCCATATAACAAGATAGGTTCAATAGCATTTTAGGACTCGTTTTCTAACATTCATTGATAAGGATGTGTTGGTCAATATGTTTCTCATTCTCTGAATGCAGTCTTTGCTTGGCCTATTCTGTTCCTAATTTCTGTTCTGCATTTCCCATCTGAAGTTATTACTGCTCCAAGGTATTTGAATTTCTGCACCTGCTTTAGAACAGTTCCGTTTAATTTAATACTGCATGCTGGTGGATTCTGTTTCTTAGATATAACCATAGTCTCTGTCTTTTTGATGTTCAAAGTAAGGCCTTTCTGTTCACTTTCTTTGGCGACTTTATTCAAGAGATTTTGCAGATCTTGTTGGTACTCAGCTATCAGTACTGTGTCGTCAGCATACCGAAGGTTGTTAATATTGTATCCTCCACCATTAACACTCTATCCGATATGCACCAGAAACCTTTCACAGTTCTTGCTGTCTTCTTATCCAGTATTATGCCAACTCCATTTCTACACTGGATTCCCTCGGAATAAATTATTTTGAAGTCTTTATGATCTCTGTTTCCTGCTCCAGTCCATCTCATTTCACATAAACAATTATTTTAATTTCCATTCTTTTCATTTCTTGTTAGATGTTTTCCCGTTTTCCAAGTTCTGTTGGCGTTCTAATGTTCCATGTTACAATTACTGTGGTGTTACTTGTGTTTTCTTTGCATACAGTATTTGGATGACGATCTGGTATACCTGCCGCACGTGATAGTCCCTACCGGACGAGGTGGTTCCACTGGAACCCCCATTAACGTCATTATGATTCAAAGAATTGTGGATTGTCATGCTTCTTCTTGGGAATGTACAGTGTTGGTTCCCCCAGTTTGTTTATGGTTTACTCCACTAGCCTTTGACTCTGGCCAGAGCCTACCCTACAAGGCAGCAGGGGGTTTGAATCAGAGTTTTCCTTCTCCTAGATGAGCTACCAACCAAGACTAATAAGTTTCATCTACTCGAATCGTCTGGTTTTCAGGCGCCAGATACTCGCCTTTCGCCCCTTCTCCTATCAGTTTAAACAGTTCCGCCACGAGAAGACCAGGAGCTGGACTGTCAGAGGCTATTTGAGACGTACGCCTTAGAGACATTTAAAGGGAGTGGATAGCTTATCCTCCACCCCAGCTCCGGCTGCTACAGTCCTTAGAACTATATAACTTGATAGCTAAGCCTGACCAAAAATCGTGACACCCAAAGAGGGAACGAGGTCACAACACATACACTCCGCCGCTTAGATTCTCCTTAGCTAGTAGCGACTTTTTCAAGACCCAAACATTCACAAAAGGTCTCCTGCAACTGCTTAGTGTATACTGGGAATAATTAAAAAACAAAAACAAAAACAAACGAATACTTTGTACATTTGTACATATAGGTAGTTTCAGTTTATGGTTTAGGGTAAATTTCTCTTTCAAATAGAAAACAATGAGGCTTTTGCGTAGTGAAGTGACGGAGCACAGTGTAACAATGAGGCTTTTGCGTAGTGAAGTGACGGAGCACAGTGTTGTATTGTTAGACTTGGAAAAATAGTAGACAAAGCATTTAAGGCACAATAATTGGTGTATAAGTATACAACTATACACTAAACACTGCAGTAAAGCTGTGATACTAGAATGTATAAAATCGGAAAAAAGTAGGAGCAGCTTTATTACTTAACGATTACAAAGTTGTGACGTTTCGGCGTGAGCCTTAATCATACAAAAACATACAGGACGAAGAAATAAGGAGAGGAGATAAAGTATAGATTTACATGAATACTGTTTAAAAAAAAGTTTTTTAAAGGAGTACTTAGCTGTAAATTGCAAGGTGTGGCTTGTCCGGCGGTGTGTGTCAGAAATGGATCTGGTAGGACGTGGAAATTGTTTAAATAGAGACCTGTGACATGTGGTCGGTGGTTTGTAACTGGGGGTGGTGGATGGGGAACCGGGGAGGGGAGAGAGAGTGACGCACTACTGGCCTAGCTAGGAGAAATTGAAACAGGTGATTGGGGAAGAGGTGTTGCAGAGAAGAGGGGTTGCAGAGAAAATAGTGGGATTGCAGAGTGATGCTGTGAGGAAGTTTGAAAAGTAAGAAGGGGTAGATTTAGTGGAGAGGTACTATAATGATTGAAGAAGATGATGTTACCTGTAACTAAACAGCGAGTTTAACCCATGTGGTTCCAGCGTCCCATAATTTTGAATGCAGCGGTTCTCAAGTGCCAGGCGGCTTGTGTCATCTACGTGACATTGTTTAATGGCTGTTACCAGAAAATCAGATTTGCCTCTGTGGTTGGGGCCATTGAAATGATTTGGGACTGGTTTCGAAGCATGCTGGGCGATGTCGTACAGATGTTTTTGCATGCGGTCCCCTAATCTGAGGCCAGTCTCACCAATATATGTTATCCTGCATCTTTTGCACACGATGACATATATCACATTTCGGGACTCGCATGTGAATCCCAAACAGGCTTGTCACCTCTGTATTTTACAAGCCCACCGATAGTCACACCTATTTGCTTTACACCTCTTCCCATCCTGAGGCCTGTAAGAACTCCATCCCATATTCTCAACTCCTCCGTCTTCGCCGCATATGTCAGGATAATTTGGACTTTATAGATCAGTCCAACAAGTTATTAGAATTTTTCCGTCATCGCCACTACCCAAAAAAGGTCCTTCGTAAAGCCTTCAACCGTATCCAACTAGTGAGCCGCAAAGAAATATTCAGGAAAAAGCCTGTTACTCCATCTGACAGAGTTAAGTTAGTACTGCCTTTCCACCCGCACGGTCAGATGGTTAAGAAAATCCTTTATCGTCATCTGCCGATAATCCAACTCGGCTCCGACACTCGTGACATTTTCTCTGAAGCACCCCTATTGGCATACAAACGTGAGCCAAACCTTAAGGACATCCTCGTCCACGGCCACTTGAAGCAGAGCCTTACATATGTTGGCACCAGAAAATGTAACCGCCCCCGCTGCGTTACCTGCCCTGTAGTTTGAGAAACGAAAACAATCACCTTTCCCAAAACTATCCTCACTCTTCATGAGGGATTCACATGCGAGTCCCGAAATGTGATATATGTCATCGTGTGCAAAAGATGCAGGATAACATATATTGGTGAGACTGGCCTCAGATTAGGGGACCGCATGCAAAAACATCTGTACGACATCGCCCAGCATGCTTCGAAACCAGTCCCAAATCATTTCAATGGCCCCAACCACAGAGGCAAATCTGATTTTCTGGTAACAGCCATTAAACAATGTCACGTAGATGACACAAGCCGCCTGGCACTTGAGAACCGCTGCATTCAAAATTATGGGACGCTGGAACCACATGGGTTAAACTCGCTGTTTAGTTACAGGTAACATCATCTTCTTCAATCATTATAGTACCTCTCCACTAAATCCACCCCTTCTTACTTTTCAAACTTCCTCACAGCATCACTCTGCAACCCCACTATTTTCTCTGCAACTCCTCTTCCCCAATCACCTGTTTCAATTTCTCCTAGCTAGGCCAGTAGTGCGTCACTCTCTCTCCCCTCCCCGGTTCCCCATCCACCACCCCCAGTTACAAACCATCGACCACATGTCACAGGTCTCTATTTAAACAATTTCCACGTCCTACCAGATCCGTTTCTGACACACACCGCCGGACAAGCCACACCTTGCAATTTACAGCTAAGTACTCCTTTAAAAAACTTTTTTTTAAAACAGTATTCATGTAAATCTATACTTTATCTCCTCTCCTTATTTCTTCGTCCTGTATGTTTTTGTATGATTAAGGCTCACCCCGAAACGTCACAACTTTGTAATTGTTAAGTAATAAAGCTGCTCCTACTTTTTTCCGATTTTATACACAAAGCATTTTAGGCATGAATTAACTGGGACTTGACCCATGGACTCCGGAAGAATGAGGAACCATCTAGCCAGAGATTTCAGCCCATTAATCAGCTTCGTTATCTTGTACCACCCCCCCCCCTAAAAAAAGTTGTTTGATAGTGAAACCAATAAGTTAGCCCTTGTGATTATGATGATGATTCACTCACACAAATATATAAAAACTATATAACAAACCTAATGAGCTGCTGTTGTTGAATTTGTAGAGTTAACGAGTCCAATTTGCTTTCTTCCCAAGGTGTTGCATACTCGACTTTGTTGATTACATCTGAAGGGTGCGCATGAAGTGACTTCATTACGTCCATGTACAATGAGAACCGTCCAGAAGTCTTGGAGTGAAGCGAGGACACTGATGGTTGGGCGGCAGTCGTCGGCTGTCTGGTTCTGACTGGGAGCTGATGGTATTCTGTGATATCTTCCTCCTTTATTTGTGCTGTATCTTCCCTTCCTGTAACAGCAGATTGTGATCTGTGAATTATATCCGGAATTACTGTAACAGCAGATTGTGATCTGTGAATTATATCCGGAATTACTGTAACAGTAAACTGTGATCTGCCAACATCTGCTGTCTTATGTAGAACATGGTCAGTAGAATCTTCAACAGTTCTATGTTGAGGATGTGCTTTACTGAAAGGTGGACCACATTTTTCAAATCTGGAAAAACTGGATTCTTCAGCCTTGGTTATGTTCGATTCATCTAACTCTGTCAACAATAACACACCATCTTCAAGATGTTCACGAGAAAGACCAGAACACTGAACTTCAGTGCAGGTCATGGATGACAAATTTAGGTCGTTTGATAACGGAGGATGGGTGAATCTCTTTCCAGGAATGGGAGGAATTAAGTCTGTAGATAATATCTTATCTTTTTTCTCTTCAACGCTTATTATATCTTCTGTAGTGTAATTCATAAAGTCTCTTAATTTCAGCGACTCATTACTGCAGGCCACTGCACCATTGCTTGTAGAGGGCTCATCTTTCCAATGATGGTCAGTAAATCTACGAGTAATTATTGGTACATCTATATGTTGAAAATTACTAGACTCTGCTCTTTCACTGTCGAGATTATTATTATCTATATGTTGAAAATTACTAGACTCTGCTCTTTCACTGTCGAGATTATCATTATCTATATGTTGAAAATTACTAGACTCTGCTCTTTCACTGTCGAGATTATTATTATGTACGCCCGGGGGGTTATCGTGCTGGTGGGCATCGATGTCATCATTATTTTCATCATTATTAAAGTCACGTGCCCTTTCAAAGGACACACGACCACATCTCTGTGGAGCAACGTATGGCAGGAAATTCTTTGCCTGGAGTATCTGTAAAACACCACTGGCTTCAATTATATCAAAAGTTGAACTTTCTCTGGAAGGCCTCTCTATATCTATAGTAGTCTCGAACTCGTTTCTCTTATGTGACTGGGCACTGACTTCGTACACTTCACCACCCTGGCCACTGACATGACTCAGTTTTGTCTTTCTGACCTCTGCATGCAAGAAATTAACATTTTCCTTGTGGTCACTATGACCGAAAGAAACGTTTTGTTTTGTACTCGCTCTCAAAAGTATCGGTCTGTTTACGTAGATCTGTCCTTCTCCCACGTGACGTGGATATTTGAATACACGATAAGGGGCTGTAGTATCTGCTATAAGCTCCTCTTTTTCTTCATCTTTCTCAGATTTATGACAACGCTTTACAGATTTTATACAGGTGCAACAATTTTCTTCTTGGTGTAACTGATAAAGTGAGCACACTTGTTTATCCTGAGTGATTTTTGTATTATCATTGATTTCTGGATCTCGATTTATTTTCATCTTTCTGTTTACTGTCATGAGTTGTGGCTTATCAAACAACAGACTTTTGTTTGTAGAAACATACATGAAACCTTCTTTATCCAAGATATGAAATTCTTTTCCTTCGTTATTCATATGTGTCACTGGTTTTGTTAAATAGTTCGCAGGAATCTCATAACCGTTAGAATCCAAAGATTTCAGTTTTAATTTTGTTTGTTTAATCTCGTCATAGGTAACTTCCAGACTTGTGTTTTCCTTGTGTAGTTCGTCTTCTTCTGTGTAGTTTATAGGCTCATAGAGATCAGAGTTTATAGGCTCATAGAGATCAGAGTTTATAGGCCCATCTGAGTTTATAGGCTCATAGTCTGAGAGATCAGAGTTTATAGGCTCATAGTCTGAGAGATCAGAGTTTATAGGCTCATAGTCTGAGAGATCAGAGTTTATAGGCTCATAGTCTGAGTCCTGGTTAACTGTTATGGAACATTCACCTGTTTGTTCTGGCACGTCTTCTATCTCACTGCATAGCTCCTGTTTATAATTCTGTTTACAGAGTGGAAAGTTTGTGCTATTCTTTGCCTGTCTGGATATTTCATTATATTCATCTGTTTGTTCTGGCACGTCCTCTATCTCACTGCAGAGCTCCTGTTTATAATTCTGTCTATAGAGTGGAAAGTTTGTGCTATTCTTTGCCTGTCTGGATATTTCATTCTTCTTATATACAACTTGTGCTACTGCAGCTGGCTTTGGTTTTATACGAGGTTTATATTTCATCTTTTCAAAACCCAATTTGTTGTTATTTTCTTTCTTTGCTTTCTTCCCACCTAGCTTCAGGCTGGAAGTGTTATTGTCATTTTGTTTCCATACTAAGTTACACTGCCTGTAAGTGGCGTCTGGGACTTTATTCTTATGACCAACTTCAGAAATGTCATGATAAAACTGCTGTATCTTCTTTGCCACAGCTGCATGTGATTGTCCTCCATCCTCGCTTACAGTCATTGCTTCCGGTATATTTTTGTGCTTTTTGTTTGCAATGCCATCTACCGTCTTATCATTTTTCTTATCTGTTATGTAACAGTGGGCACCTTCAATACTTTTCTCTGCTGTTGTATTGAACACATCCTCGTAAAAGGTAAACAGTGTTGGTTTGGTTGTCATCTCCAGATCAGGAGCACCGTGTTTGTCTGGCACCTCTGCTTTATCTGAGCAAATAACAGAGGCGGTTTCTTGCAGCAAGATGCGTCTTTGACAGCCAGCATGTTTACAACATTCACTTGGATCACAAAGATAGTCCGTTGTTGCGTCCATGAGAGAAAAAGGATAGTTTAATATCCCAGTGACATGCCAGAGTGGCCCACTGCTCTCATAGCATTCATTCTCAATCAGAAATGAGCGTCTGCTACTTTTCTGATCGCCTTCCTTCAAATGTACATTTTCTATAGCTCTACAAACACCATCATCTACATTTTCTATAGCTCTGCCAAGAACATCATCTACATTTTCTATAGCTCTACCAAGACCATCGTCTAAATTTTCTATAGCTCTACCAACACCATCATCTACATTTTCTATAGCTCTACCAACACCATCATCTACATTTTCTATAACTCTGCTAAGACCATCATCTACATTTTCTATAGCTCTACCAACACCATCATTCACATTTTCTATAGCGTTACCATCATCTACATTGTCTACAGCACTACCATCATCTACATTTTCTATAGCGCTAAAATATAATCATCCAGCCCTTTTAATGTTTCCTTGAGAAGATTTTTATTCAAATTTACAGCAGAATTGTTATTCTCAGCTATTGATTCTTCTCTCTTTGTTTGAAATGGCACACTAGTAGAAGAATAATTTGTTCCGTGAGCGTAAAGTAAATGTTCACTTTTGAAATGATGTGGTTTAGACTTTATTTGTAGTGGTTTAGATATGGTTATTACTGGTTTTGTTAATGGTAGTTTTGGTTTTGTTGGTAGCAATCTAAACGAGCTCTTGGGGCTGCTGCATGTTGTTAGAGTGTAATCCTGTATAGGAAATGGTCCACTTCGTTGTTGCTGATAATGAATACAACTATACATATCTATTGATGTTGTAACTGCTTCCACTGTATAATTACATAAGACGCAAGTAAGAGGGCTCCATCCTGATTTAGTGCATTGTTTTCTGTCTGCATGTACAGCATCAACATCGAGCCTATCTGACTTTTGACATGGTTCCACTACCTTGTTTGCCTGAAGGAGAGGTAGTTGGAGAAAGGAAGCAGGCTTCTTCTTGCTGTTATGATTCGGATTTTTAACTGTGCTTAAGTTTACAATGGAGATGTTCACCTGGGCCTCGTTCTTAGCTTTCTCAGTGACTTGTTCATTCTGAACTTTCTCAGTGACTTGTTCATTCTTAACTTTCTCAGTGACTTGTTCATTCTTAACTTTCTCAGTGACTTGCTCATTCTTAACTTTCTCAGTGACTTGTTCATTCTTAACTTTCTCGGTGAATTGCTCATTCTTAACTTTCTCAGTGACTTGTTCATTCTTAACTTTCTCGGTGACTTGTTCTTTCTTAGTTTTCTCAGTGACTTGTCCATTCTTAACTTTCTCAGTGACTTGCTCATTCTTAACTTTCTCAGTGACTTGCTCATTCTTAACTTTCTCAGTGACTTGCTCATTCTTAGCTTTCTCAGTGACATGCTCACTATCAAAACTCCGCCAGTGATTGACAGGAATCACACCAACATCATTATTTTGTTGCTGTAAATTCTTGCCAGTCAAAACAGATGAAAAACTGTCAGAGGCAAGGTTATGTGAATGTTTGAACAGGGTCTCAGTTTTTGGCATAGAACTTTTAGTCTGGAAATGATTCAGTGCTTGTTCGTCTTGGTCTATAGTTGACTCATTTCTGAGCACATCATTTGGTAGAAAAATGGGAACATTATCAATGTCAGAACTAAAGCAAACTTGACTAGTCTGACTTGCTTTGTCGATACTGATGCCATCTAGCATTATATAAGTGCTGACAGGCAGCGGAGCAATTATGGGATATTCTTGTTTGATGTGGTGACTTGAACTGCTGGCATCTGGCTTGCTTTCAGTGGAGAGTTTCAAACTGCTGTCCGTGTCACATGAGTGCCACACCTCAGTCAAACTACCACTTAAAATGTCTGTCCCTTTGAATGTAACCGCAGGATTTTCAAAGACGTGCAAACAACCAATCCCCTTTTGCTTATTTTCAACAGACGAGGATACACAGAAGAATTCTTCATCAGTACTTTTACTTATGTGTTCAGATTCCAAATTTGTGAGAACATCATCTACGCGTGCATAAATGACTTCTGCACTGTCCTGAGATTGTCGGTAGTAATCTTTAGTCAATGAAGACTGTAGCTTATTGTCCATGTTCACATCATTCTGCTGATTGGTGCTATCATGGCCGTCAACATGTGTTTCTTCCTCAGTGCTGAGGAGGAAACTATCTAAAACCTTCTGGTTGACACTATCTGCTGAAGTAGATACAAGTGACTGATTACTGCCATATGTCAAGGAAATGGGAGATTTTCTCTCTGACCTAGATACTGTTTGACAGTTCTCATAGATATTCTCCTGATTATGTTGGTCTGAATAATTATATACCTCACAATATTCCACTTCTTTGTCGAGCAGAATGCTGTGCCAGGTCAGCTTGTCACTTCCACGGTGACACGAACTCTCAGAACTCTTTGTCGTTTTGTGTATCGGTGCAGTAGCACCAGACCTAACATCTACACAAGCATTGTCTTTTCCATCGTTTCGATGCCTGGCAATCGTCTTATTCTCTTCTTCAAGATCTTGACAAGAAGTTTTATTTCTGGCTGAACTTCTTGTATAAAATTGATGCTGTTCCTCATGTTGTCCTGAATTAAGGCAATTAAGAATTGTTGGTTCCAGTGTAATTTTGTTACTACGATGACCAAGATAAGCACCACAAGATTTTTCTTCGCTTTTTGTTAACTTGTTGTTGTCGTGGTGACGTAGATTTCTCAAGAAATGCGTGTGGTCAGTAATTTCCTTACAGTTTTCTAACGGCTCTTCCCAAAATTTGTTCATGCCTGGTGTAACTGCAGATTTACTCTTTATCTTCTTCTTCAGTCTGGGTTTACATGAGTTTTGTTCCAGACACGGGAGAACTGAATCTGGCACCAGCACTTTTGTCTTTGGATTATATATGCCTGTTCTGCGCATGAAGAATCGCTTCAGTAAGTTGTCCTTTCTTCTGACTTCTATCCCCTCGTCAACGTCGCCAGGCAACGGTTCCATTAATTTTTTCTTGCTGTTTATAACTTTGCTAAAGTTAGCTTTTGTAGCTAGGAAGGAAAACTGTGGCTTGCTGTTTTCTGTTGTTATTTTGTTTGATGCAGATGCCATTTCTTTCGCTGAACAAATATATTGATGAGTATCAGGGTCCACGTGGTCAATACCATCAGCTTTTCATTCAGTATCACAAGCAATACTACCACCAAAAATGTTTTCGCAGTTCATCTTTTCATGTTTACTCTCAAAGCCTTCAGGCTAGTGAGTTGATTTAGTAAGAAATTAGCCCAAGAGTAGAAAGACAACTGATTCAGATCTCTTGAAGATGTGAAGTAATGATGTCACGGTGACCTTTCCTTGTCGGCTCAGAAATATTCCCTGTGGAGTATGAAGCAATGGCTGTGTTCATGTAGATTTCCTTCCTTGTTTGCCTTTACTGACAGCAAGAATTGTTTGGTTTGGAAGTTATGTCCTTGTTTACCTCAGAAGTAGCTTTTTTCTGAGGCCAGACAATGGGCAGCGAATTTTTCCTCCTTTTTCGTCGATTTTACCGGATATGAAACTTAAGTATGAATGTGCATCATAAGAAATAAAAGCTTCATTAAAATAATTTCTTTGGCTTTTCAGACTTCCTTCTGAGTTATACGGCTTTTCATACTTTTTTCTGATATTCTTATACGATCTTCAGAACCTGCATTATGACAAAAGTGGAGCAGACACAATGTGTTGGACGTGGAATTCATCATCATCTATGAATTCTGCAGCTCTACACCATTATCACATGCAACAGGTCATTACTTCAGGTATCAAGTGATAGACTTCTTTCAATTTGCTTTTTCTGTGTTTCACTCTTGGAACAACAGTCTGACATTCTGGGTATTAGCTAACACTTCGGGTGACCTTGATGACTCACTGAATGAAATGCCTACAGATTCCACCTGTCAGAGACAAGAATAAATGTTATCACACAATGGAAATATGTTATGCATTTTTATCCTAGCAACATTTAAACATGTGCATGAAGTTCTAGGATCACCAACAAGTAGTATCACTTAAGGATTGTTAAAAATAAATTACTAATGATGTCTGTGAGATCATCAATCTTTAAAACAATACATATCTTGCATAATAAATCAAATTTAAGTTTAAACACTTCACTGTTTTACGTAAACCATCAACTTCAGCCTTCACGCCAATTATCAACTTTCAGCCTCCATGCCAATCATAAACTTCAGCCTTCACGCAAATCATAAACTTCAGCCTTCACGCCAATTATCAACTTTCAGCCTCCACGCCAATCATAAACTTCAGCCTTCACGCAAATCATAAACTTCAGCCTTCACGCCAGTTATCAACTTCATCTTTCATGCCAAGCATCAACTTCAGCCTTCACGCTAATTATCATTTTCATGGTACTGGTGGATTCTCCTTTCTTCCCCTTGGAATAAAATTTTACTTTGAGAAAAACAAGATTGCAAAAACTTTTCATTGTCACTGAGTTCTTGTCTAGTACTTGTCTGATCTCATCAATCTGACCACTGAAATTTTGTCTAGTACTTGTCTGATCTCATCAATCTGACCACTGAAATTTTGTTTAGTACTTGTCTGATCTCATCAATCTGACCACTGAAATTTTGTCTAGTACTTGTCTGATTTTAAAGGGCATGCATCTTTCCCATCGCAACATATGCCTGTGAGACCTGGACACTTAACAAAACAGCTGAGAAACACATAAATGCCTTTGAATGTAAATGCTACAGAAGAGTTCTCCAAATATCGTGGACACAAAAAAGAACAAATATATCTGTACTACAAGAGCTTAATATTGAAGAAGGCTGGCTAGTAAAGAGGATTAAAGAGAGAAAACTTAAATATTTTGGACACATTAAACGTCATGATAATTTAGAGAAGACCGTATTGGAAGGATACATAATGGGAAAAAGAAAAAGAGGAAGACCAAAACGAAGATGGCTGCAAGACATCGTTGACGATCTGCAAATGGATGCCGCAGCAGCAGGCCATCTTGCTCACAACCGAGAGGCCTACAGGGGTGCTGTTTGGGAGGCAAAGTTCCGCAAGGGACATGCAAATGAATGAATGATTAACTTATCTGATCTCTTCATTCTGACCACTGAAATTTTGTCTAATATTTGTCTGATCTCTTCAGTGGTAACAATATGTTAATTTCTCTCATTCTCTCTTATGTATCCATATCAGCATTATTTTAAAACACAGCTGAAGATTTCAGGCATCTACTTTCATGTTTTCATGACAGAAAAAAAGAAAATTAATTTACAATTAATATGCATAACATCAAAGTATGTATTCATTTATCAGGTAACTTAGTGACACAGGTGGCATGTCTTCATTTGGTGCAGAACTTGATGGCATTCTCACCTCGTAGGAGTAACACTTTGTCAGCGAGCTAAAATATTTTTCTTTCCTCTCTGTCTGGCTAATAAAAGAATTTTTCTCTTGATTTGTTTACATGGAGGATGCTGTTAAGTGCATGCAGCAATGTAAGCATAATTGATAAATACTCGTAATATTTCATTTGTACTGAGCAAATAGGTATAGATGAATTATGGCATTCTTACAGCACAGCCATAATCACAGCAACAAAAGCAAGCGCTGGACTGAAAAAAACCAAATAGAAAAGCATGGATATCAGATAAAACTTGGAAGTATATACATGAAAGACGAGCAGTCTAATTAGACATGCTGAATGTAAAAACAGATCTTGGAAAAGATCTTGTGAAAGTAACATACAAAGAACTAGACAAGAAAGTAAAAAGTTCAGCTAGAAGGGATAAAAGAGAATACATAGACAATATGGCGAAAGAGACAGAAAAAGCAGCAAAAACAGGAGACAGCAAAACTTTCTATAACATACAAAAGAGGCTAACAAGTACTATAACATCTAAAGAAAGACCAATCCTTAGCAAAACTGGAACTCTATTAACATCAAGTAAAGACCAAAAGCAAAGATGGGCTGAACACCAGCCCCACAATTAAATGTCAACCTAGATGATATTAAATTGCATGAAATTGAAACAGCAGTGAATTTAATGGCTAACAACAAAGCTGCAGGTGAAGATGAAATAACACCCAAAATGCTAAAAGCTATCAATAGTGACAACATGAGACAAATACAGAGAATGTTTAACAAGATTTAGAAAGAAGAAAAGGTTCCTTCTAAATGGAAAAAAGAATCATTGTTAAAATACCAAAAAAAAAAGGCAACCTTAGTGACTAACAATTGGAGAGGAGTAACCTTAATATCAGTTGTGTCAAAAGTATTTTGCAAGGTCATTTTGAATAGACTTAAAGATATTGTGGATACTACAATGATAGAAGAACAAGCAGGATTTCGAAACGGGAGAAGCTGTTTCAACCAGAACTTTACTCTAAGAATAATACTTGAAGAACATATTGAAAAGCAGAAACCATTGATATTGAACTTCATAGACTTTAAAAAGCCATTTGATAGCATACACAGAGATTCATTATGGAGAATTTTAAGTCTATATGGAATACCATCTAAAATTGTCAACATCATTAAGGACTTATACAGTCGATATGTTTTTGCAGTCAAGACAGAAAAGGGATGAGTGAATTGTTCCAGAACGAAACAGGTGTGAAACAAGGATGTATACTGTCTCCTTTCCTTTTTGGAATTACAATAGACTTCATAATGAAAAAATGCTGCACAGGTAACACAGGTATTGACTGGGTACATGGGACCCAACTAGAAGATCTATCTTGATTTTGCTGATGACATAACTCTAATCAGTAACAATGTGAATTCCATGCAAGAAAAAATAGATAGCCTGTCTTCATTGGCTAGCAAAATAGGACTTGAAATTAACAAGGACGAAACAAAAATAATGAAAATTCCCATTAATCAAAATGGAAAAATACACATAGAAGGGGCATATATTGAAGAAGTCAATCAATTTGCATACCTTGGCAGCTACATAGACCAGGATGGTGACACCAGAAAGGAAGTTAGAATCAGAATTGCAAAAGCAGCATTGATCTTCAAGAATCTTGAAAACATGAAATTCAAAGGTTATAAGCACAAAAACCAAGTTAAGACTATTCAATTCAAATGTAATATCCACCCTCATTTATGCATGTGAAAGCTGGAAAACAACTAAAGAAATAGACAAGAAATTAGACTCTTTTGAAAACAAATGCCTAAGGAAAATACTCGGCATCAAGTGGAACGAATTCAAGAACAATGCAGAGATAAGACATCTGACTGAACAACAACCAGTCTCATGGGTGATCAGGAGAAGGAGATGGACATATGTTGGACACTTGATGAGAAGAAATGATCAAAGAATCCCAAAACAAACTATCAAGTGGAACATAACAGACCAAAGAAAAAGAGGCAGACCGCATGAAACTCTGAAGAGGACATTGTTAAGAGAGGCAAAATTAACAGGCATAAAATCCCTTGATGAGGTTGAAAGACTCGCCGAAGACAAGAAAAATTGGCGAACTACTTTGCAAGCCCTATGTGACGTTTAACTGCACGGGAAGGATATAAGATATAAGATATAAGGCTGAGTAAATATTTATCTTACATCATCACTTCTGGTCTGCATTAATAGATGTGTTATATCCCCGAGACATCATAGGAGATGATAGATTGTCAAAAGTGACATATAACAGTTCGAATATAATGATAGGACAACAAATGTTTTATTGTGTCTTTATTGAAAAAAAATGAGAACAGGAAAATGACCTTTATTGATCTCTGTACTCAACTGACCGCAGTACCCAAATGATCGCTGTAAGCAACTGATCTCTGTACTCAGTTGATCGCTGTACCCAAATGATCGCTGTAAGCAACTGATCTCTGTACTCAACTGACCGCTGTACCCAAATGATCGCTGTAAGCAACTGATCTCTGTACTCAACTGACCGCTGTACCCAAATGATCGCTGTAAGCAACTGATCTCTGTACTCAGTTGATCGCTGTACCCAACTGATCACTAAATGTATTAACTAGGAAAAAATGTAGGACAGCTTTATTAATTAAAGAGAACACAATTGTGATGTTTCGGTTAGCACCTTAATTATACAAAAGCACACATCATCATCATAATCAGGTGCCGAACTGATTGGCATTGACTATTATGCTTATTCAGAGTACACGATCCTTCATGCAGGCCATCAGCTCAGTTGGTGATTTCCTCTCACACCATCCTGTCAGACTGTCCAGTATCATTTCTCTTGGTCTTCATCTTGATCTTCTTCCTTCTATTTTTCTTGTTGTTATAATATTTTCATTGCCCTCTCTTCTCATTCTTGTCCTATGAAAGTACATTGTCTCTCTCTTATCTTTTGACAAGATTTTTTGTCTCTTCAGCTCTTCTCATACATTCTTCATTAGTTATTTTTGCTGTCCAGGGGATTCGCAACAGTCTTCTAATAAACCACATTTCTGCTGCTTCCAATGATTTTTGTGCAGACCTGCCTATTGTCTATGATTCACTTCCATATAACAAGATAGTTTCAATATAGCATTTTAGGACTCGTTTTCTAACATTCATTGATAAGGATGTGGTGCATAATATGTTTCTCATTCTCTGAAATGCAGTCTTTGCTTGGCCTATTCTGTTCCTAATTTCTGTTCTGCATTTCCCATCTGAAGTTATTACTACTCCAAGGTATTTGAATTTCTGCACCTGCTTTAGAATAATTCCGCTTAATTTTATACTGCATGTTGGTGGATTCTGTTTCTTAAGTATAACCATAGTCTCTGTCTTTTTTATATTCAAAATAAGGCCTTTCTGTTCACTTTCTTTTGCGACCTTATCCAAGAGATTTTGCAGGTCTTGTTGGTTCTCAACTATCAGTATTGTGTCACCATTATACTGAAAGTTGTTAATTTTGTATCCTCCAATTTTTATGCCTGTTTCTGTGATGATCGTTCTTAGAATATTCTAGCTGTCCAGAGGGAAAAGGTCTGGAGATAGTACACATCTTTGTCACAGCCCTTGTTTCATAGGTTGATATTTTCCAGTTCTATTTCAACTCGAATTGCTGCTTCATGCTGCCAGTATAGATGTTTTACAATACTCAGGTCTTTGCCGTCTATATTGATGTCTTCAAGCATTTTAATAATTTCATTATGTTTCACCTTGTTGAATGCCTTGGTGTAATCAATGAAACATAAGTAGAGATCTTTCTATACTTCTAAAGCTCTTTCTGTTAGTATCGTAAAGCATAAATGGCATTGTGTGTTCCCTTTCCTTCAGCAAGTGCAAACTGTTCATCTTCTATTTCCATTTTTATCTTTTTCCTTGTTCTTCTCATAATGATTCTCAGAAGTAGCTTCGTTATGTGACATGAAAGGCTGATAGTTCGGTGGTCATCACATTCCTTTGCACCCGGTTTCTTTGGTAGTGCTATAAACATGAATTTAAGCAAGTCACTGGGCATATAACCACTGTTGTAAATGTCATTCAGTAATTTGGTTATTATTTTTATTCCTATCTCCTCTAGCGCCTCTATTTCTTCTATTGTTATATTATCAGGCCCAGTCGCTTTTCCTTTCTTCATGTATTTGATGGCATCTATGATTTCATCTTCAAGTACTGGTGGTCCATCACAGTTTTCAGTATCTGGTGTTATTTCTGGTCTTTCTCCTCCATATAGCTCACCGATGTACTCTATCCACCTGTCCACAATGTCTTCTTTTCTCATTAACATTTTACCTTCTTTTGATTTCAGGCATCCTGTGGTATATTTTGTCTTCCTGTCTGTGAGTTCACTAATTCGTTTGTGTATGTTTTTTCTATCTTTATTATGAGAGTCCTCTATTTGTCTGCATTGTTCATTTAACCACACTTCCTTTGTTTCTCTGCATTTGCATCTTAATTCTTTATCTATCTTGCTATATTTTTCTTGGTTATTTTTACTCTTCCTCCTCTTGTCCATCAGTCCTAAGATGTCGTCTGTCATCCATTTATTTCTAGGGGCTTCTTTTTTTGGTGGTATTATCTCCTTAACAGTAATGTGGATGGAATCTCTTAACATTGCCTATTGTTCATCTTTACTATTTATCTTTGCTATTGCATTGTATCTATTTGTTATAATAACTTTGTATTTTTCTCGCAGTTCTGTGTCATTTTTAAGGAGTTATGTATTCAGTTTGATATTTCTCACTTTTTTGCATGCTTTCTTTAGCTTTATTCTAAATTTTCCACAGAGTTAGCCATGGTCACTATTGCAGTCGGCTCCTGGCATGGTTTTTGTTGTCAGTAATGCATTGCGGAATCGTTTGTTGAATTATACGTAGTCTATCTGGTTAAAAGTCTTTTTGTCTGGACTGCACCACGTTGCCAGTCTTCGGGGATGTTGTTTAAACCAGGTGTTTCCAACAACCATGCTGTGTATTCTTGCCCATTCAATTAATTTACTACCTCTGTCGTTCCTCTCCCCCAGTTCATAGTCACCAACGATGTCTGAAGTTCTTCTTATACCAACTTTAGCACTGAAATCTCCCATGACTATAATAACTTCATGTGACTGTGTGTGTTTTAGTGCTGTCTCTATGTCATTATAAAATAGCTGTACATCTTCTTCAGAACTTTCAGATGCTGGAGCGTACACTTGTATAATATTTATGTTTATTGGTTATCAAATAATGGACTAATAATGGACTAACTAATAATGGAGATACAATGAGGGAAATTAAAAGGTGGACATCTATCGCTCTTCAGAAAGTAAAACAACTAAAGAATCTGTGAAGAGGAGCAGGCAGAACCACAAATATTTCCCATCGCAACATATGCCTGTGAGACCTGGACACTTAACAAAACAGCTGAGAAACACATAATTGCCTTTGAATGTAAATGCTACAGAAGAGTTCTTCAAATATCGTGGACACAAAAAAGATCAAATATATCTATACTACAAGAGCTTAATATTGAAAATGCTGGGTAGTAAAGAGGATTAAAGAGAGAAAACTTAAATATTTTGGACACATTAAACGTCATGATAATCTAGAGAAGACCTTCTTGGAATAGTACATAATGGGAAAAAGAAAGAGAAGAAGACCAAGGCGAAGATGGCTGGAAGACATCGTTGATGATCTGCAAATGGATGCATCAGCGGCAGGGCATCTTGCTCACAACCGAGAGGCCTGCAGGAGTGCTGTTAGGGAGGCAAAGTTCAGCAAGAGACATGCAAATGAATGAATGAATGAACTGGTCGTCCTTTCAGTTGGGCTAGCAGGACTTGGTCCGAGATGTTCAAATATCCTACAATTGTCCTTGCTGTTTGTTCATCAAATATTATTCCTACTCCTCGTTCATGTTTCTCACTTCCTGAATATATTGTTGTATATTTATCAGTTTATTTTCCCTGTACCTAGTCCTCTAACTTCACTCATTCCTAATATATCATATATAGAATCATATATAGAGTCATATATAGAAAAATATATTGGAAATCATATTAGACTGTATAGCAGAAGGTATTAGAAATGTCAGTGTGCAATCTAGATGATGTGCCTAAAGGTGATGGTACAGGACCGACCTCAGCTAACAAATCTTAAGGACATCCTCGTCCACAGCAACTTGAAGCTGAATCTTACATATGTTGGCACCTGAAAATGTAACAGCCCTCGCTATGTCACCTGCCCTGTAGTTGGGGAAATGAAAACGATTACCTTTTCCAAAACTATCCTCACTCTCCATGAGAGATTCTCATGCGAGTATAGCAATGTGATACATGCCATTATATGCAAAAAATGCAGGATGACTTATACTGCTGAAACTAGTCTCACACAAGTGCTGTGAATGTCGAGATTGGGCACAGAAATCAGTTGAACTTTGGGTTCAAGATCTCATCAAACATCAATGTGGGCAATTACAAAAAACAGTGAAATTTATCCAAGAGACAGGACTGCAGATATAGACAGACAATGCGAACGAAGAAGAAGATAAATGTGGGCTTCTGACATAGTAATATATACAGATGGTTCAGTGTCTTGAAACAACAGGAGTGGTTGAGGTTTGTCTACCGAAATGGAAGAGTAGTGGCACAGTGTTCGGGAGCCTTTGAAGTCAGCACATCAAGCATGCGAATGGCGTGGCACAGTGTTCGGGAGCCTTTGAAGTCAGCACATCAAGCATGCGAATGGCGTGGCACAGTGTTCGGGAGCCTTTGAAGTCAGCACATCAAGCATGCGAATGGCGTGGCACAGTGTTCGGGAGCCTTTGAAGTCAGCACATCAAGCATGCGAATGGCGTGGCACAGTGTTCGGGAGCCTTTGAAGTCAGCACATCAAAGCATGCGAATGGCGTGGCACAGTGTTCGGGAGCCTTTGAAGTCAGCACATCAAAGCATGTGAATGGCGTGGCACAGTGTTCGGGAGCCTTTGAAGTCAGCACATCAAGCATGCGAATGGCGTGGCACAGTGTTCGGGAGCCTTTGAAGTCAGCACATCAAGCATGCGAATGGCGTGGCACAGTGTTCGGGAGCCTTTGAAGTCAGCACATCAAGCATGCGAATGGCGTGGCACAGTGTTCGGGAGCCTTTGAAGTCAGCACATCAAGCATGCGAATGGCGTGGCACAGTGTTCGGGAGCCTTTGAAGTCAGCACATCAAAGCATGTGAATGGCGTGGCACAGTGTTCGGGAGCCTTTGAAGTCAGCACATCAAGCATGTGAATGGCGTGGCACAGTGTTCGGGAGCCTTTGAAGTCAGCACATCAAGCATGCGAATGGAAAAAAGAGGCTTTGTCGCGGCAATTGCATGGCTACTTGTTTATGATGTAATTCATGGCGTCGTTGTGACGGATTCACAAATTATGCCTCGCAACATTTAGAAAAAAATTGCCTCGAAAAGAATGGGTTCATCTGTTAATCAACTGTGATGAGCCTAACGTGGCTCTATTGTCCAGGGTATGTGGCAGTACATGGCAATGAAGTGGCAGACAGACTTGCTGGACAAGCTAAAAAAAATTGGCGGGCTGAGAATGGAGAAGGGCGACATTGGCAAAGCCGTATTGGAAAGACTGCGGGAAAATGAAGAGCGGGAATGGAAGAACACTGTAGTTTTGAAGCGATTGCTAGAGCTAGGACAAATTAAGTGTGCTGGTAGGAAACCTAAACTGTGTGACAGAAAACGTGTCGTAAAGAAGCAACACTTGATGGAAACTATTAGCAAACATAATCTTGGATGGGTGGAACTATTAGCAAACATACTCTTGGATGGATGGAACTATTAGCAAACATACTCTTGAATGGATGGAACTATTAGCAAACACACTCTTGGATGGATGGAACTATTAGCAAGCATACTCTTGGATGGATGGAACTATTAGCAAGCATACTCTTGGATGGATGGAACTATTAGCAAACATACTCTTGGACGGATGGAACTATTAGCAAGCATACTCTTGGATGGATGGAACTATTAGCAAACATACTCTTGGATGGATGGAACTATTAGCAAACATACTCTTGGATGGATGGAACTATTAGCAAACATACTCTTGGATGGATGGAACTATTAGCAAACATACTCTTGGATGGATGGAACTATTAGCAAGCATACTCTTTGATGGATGGAACTATTAGCAAACATACTCTTGGATAGATGGAACTATTAGCAAACATACTCTTGGATGGATGGAACTATTAGCAAACATACTCTTGGATAGATGCTGAGGCATGCGGAGGAGTATATATGGGGCTGTTCTGAATATAATGACGCCGGAGTCTGATTTTGAAGCTTTGAATCATTATATGGTGGTCCATAATCAGTGGTTATTACTTCGCTTATACTTATACTGGGTATAGTAGGGTTTGGAGTTATTTTTTTACTTTCTCTCTCTCTCTCTCTCTCTCTTTTATCCCCATGCACTGTAGTTTATTTAATACTCTCCTGAGGATGTCTCTTATATTTAGACACCTCCTGTACTGAGTACTTCTCCTCTCTTCCTCCAAATCGTCATCCCATATTTCCAGTTAACCCAGACTCTATTTGTCTCCAACCACTACCACTCTCATTCTCTCCTTAGAACGCAGGCAACTCCCTAAGTATGCAGGAAACTCTCTACTGTAGAGAGCGGAACAACAACACAACTTCTTCAGATCATCAGAGAAAGTACCCTCCACTCAGACAAGTGTTTCGGCCCTATTAAACTCCTGACACTCTAAGGGGATGGGGCCCATCTGGGTCATGACTCCCAGAGGTCTTGTGAGTTGTTTTTTTTTCTTCCCGGTCCCGGGATTGAACCCGTGATCTTCCAGTTGGCACTGCACTTTTGAAGTGCGTCTTTAGTGATTTAGCTACGGAGGACTGGTATTGGTTGTGGGAAAGAAATTACTTATGTTCCCAATGCTTGTTTCGCATACTCCACAGCCAGCATGAGGATGCAGTTTCTGAAAGGCTTCTCAATGCCCTTGCTCTTGCTTGTCCCTTTATGCCCAGTTGCTTACATAGGTCATATGCTGATGTTGCTACGAATCCTCTTGCTCCCACTTCTACAGCTATCACTTTTGCCCTGATTCCTGCCCCCTGCCTCAGTTGCTTGACCAGATCATTGTACTTCTCACATTTGAATAAATGCTGTTCCTCTATTCTAGTTTAGTATGGGACCGTAAGCTCGATCATTATTAATTCCTGTTTTTCTGTGGAGTACACTACAATGTCCGGTCGCATTCCTGTGTTCTTGATGGCAGTCGGGTATTCTCTTCTTCCTGGAAGGTCCGCTATCACATCCCAGTCATTTGTACCATCTAGCAGTCAAGGTAAGGGAATGTCCCTGATTTCAATATTTGATGTCGTACCAGCACCTATGAAATATTTAGGTGGGACCTCAACTCTTTTGCTGTTATTTGCTTTATCTTTTGCCCTGTCTACGATGGCTACTAGTTCCTGCAACACTCTGTTGTGCCGCCAGGTAAACCGTCCTTGCCCTAAAGACACTCTACACGCTGCCAGCACATGTTCCAATGTTTGCCTTTCGTTGCAGAGAGGGCACTTTGTATCTTCTGATACACCCCATTTGTATAGGTTGGAGCCTATAGGCAGAAGGTCATAAGTATCTCTCATGATGAAGCTGAGCCTCAAGGGTGCCATTTTCAAGATGTCATTCCATGTTAGTGATCTCTGCAGGACTTCCTCCCATGTTGTCCATTGCCCTTGTTGTGATTGTTGGACTGCCTTCTAAACCCGCTTGTCATCCTCTGAATTCCTTACTTCACTGATGATCATATCCCTTCTTTCCTTGCAGGAGGCCTTTGACCACCATTTGATTTCGCCATGACCAAATCCCCTTCTGTTGGTCTGGGTGTACCCTATTACTTCTTTCAGCTCCTGCGTTTCCCTGGCTGTGGTCACGTCCTCACCTACTTTCCATTTTCGTCCAGTTTTAAGTGTTGGCTGCACTTCTCGTACCACCGGATCTGTAGATTCTTGTAGCATCATTGCAAGTCTTGTTTTTCCTACCTTGTATTCTTCAACCACAGATTTGAATGGCAGCTGCAGTTTGCTCTTCTTGCGGTACAGCGCTACATCAGTTAATCCTGGTGGCACACCCAGCTACTTTCTTATGGCTTTATTTATCTTTCTTTCGACTGCCTCTACTGTGCTGGTACTTACTTCATAAACGAGTAGTGGCCACATCAGTTTTGGAATCAGCATGAACTGGAGGCACCATATTTTGAACTTACCCAGTAGCCTGCTTTTGGTTATGATGATCAGTCCATTCTGCGCCAAGCCATTTACACACACAGATGCAGTCATTTTTACATATTAATACAAGAAAATCAATCAATAATTCAAATTATTAAATCAAACATGTCAAAACATAGTTAAAGGTGTAACATAACAAAACGTATAAATGAAATAAGAGCTCAATTTTTGCACAGATATTTAGACATCCTAACCGTGTGGAAGTATTGTTTAACATATCTCACTTACTCTACATACACACCCTTTTTGTATGATCGGTTATCTACTCATTTTGTCAAGTTCGATTCCGCACTGTTTTGTCACATAGAGTATGTAGAATTATATATATGTGTATGTGTGTGTGTGTGTGTGTGTGTGTGCGCGCGCGCGCTCTAGGTTCCCACATATCCATTTCGATATCTCTTTATTTGTACAATCATCTATTTTGTGCTTTCACATATGTTATCTAGACTTTGTCTTCTTTAGTTTGTCTGCACTAACCGTGCTTCACTAGACCGCACGTTACACATCTCTTTATTTGTATATTTGTCTATTTGTGCTTCTGTACATGTTCTCTCCACTTTGTCTTCTTCACTTTGTCTGAACTAACAGTGTTTTGACCTCACTAGGCTGCAAATTACACATACAGTCAAATATAATACAGCTCAAATTACTTTTTAAGAACTAAACTATACGAACGATACAGCACATACAAAACTATATCTATTGACGTGAGTGAGTGGATCAAAAAGATCACTGCTATTTGCACAAGACAACACTCTCACCACCACACAGGTTTCTATTTACATATTTGATTCTACGCTCTAAAATTAAACACTGTCCACAAACGAAAACATACTCCAAGAACTCTGTCATTATCAACGCTGGACCGTCGCCCATTCACACCAGCGTTTAACCCAAGATTAGAGATTCTAGCCCCTAACCGAGCTACTAAAGCTTACCATACCCAAAACGAGGCTGTAACTCTATCTGAATACTAAATATTTCCATTGCTAGAAAAAAGATCGCGCAGTCATCGCCCGATATGGCCAACACCCTTGGCCTAGAACAAGTTTACTTATGCTGAAATGCCCACGTGCCGAAGTACATATCATACCTATAAACTTGTTCTGTTGCCTGTGAACATAAAATAATACACCTTTGAAACAAGATCAGTATTTTCCCATTGTTTTCTTCTTTACGGCCTTCTGTCCTCTTCCTGATACAGGGATTTTCTTCACTCTTTCTTGAGTTGAACTCAAGATGGATTTCTGATTCGCATAGTTTTGAAACAGTCTTCCTGTGATTCTTAATTTTCGTATAGCGCTTCTCATATCTTTGAACTACTGCTGTTTGTTGTTGTTGTTGTTGTTGTTGTTGTTGTTGTTGTTGTTTTTAAAAATAATTCTCCTTGAATCATTTTTTAAGTTTTATATGAAGAATATTTTAGGCACGCATCTAGAGTCTAGACAATGAAATGATAAATAAACTACAAAATCTACTCAATACATAAGAGAAAAAATATATATCTTGTAAAGAACAAGCCACACAAATTCTCTGTTAATCTATCCCATAATTCTTTCCAACTTTTCAAGTTAGTTCATACAGAAATAAATTTTCCTACACGTCTTCTCAGCTCTTCTACAGACTTCTCACCTCTCTCACAAACTTCTCAGTTTTACCACACACATCTCACCTCTCCCACAAACTTCTCAGCTCTCCCACAAACTTCTCAGCTCTTCCACAAACTTCTCAGCTCTCCCACAATCTTCTCAGCTCTCCCACAAACTTCTCAGCTCTTCCACAAACTTCTCAGCTCTCCCACAAACTTCTTACCTCTCCCACAAACATCTCACCTCTACCACAAACTTCTCACCTCTACCACAAACTTCTCAGCTCTCCCACACATTTCTCACCTCTCCCACAAACTTCTCAGGTCTACCACAAACTTTTCAGCTCTCCTATAAACTTTTCAGCTCTCATGCAAACTTCTCAGCTCTCACACAAACTTCTCAGCTCTCTCACAAACTTCTCACCTCTCCCACTCTGCCACAAACTTCTCACCTCTCCCACACACTTCTCACCTCTCCTACAAACTTCTCAGGTCTACTACAAACTTTTCAGCTATCACACAAACTTTTCAGCTCCCACACAGACTTCTCAGCTCTCTCACAAACTTCTCACCTCTCCCACAAACTTCTCAGTTCTCTCACAAACTTCTCAGCTCTCCCACATACTTCTCAGCTCTCTCAAACTTCTCAGCTTTCCTAAAACGTCCATCCCTTTCAAACAGTGGGATACACAAACATTTCAAGAGTGAAGAAATAGTAACTGATATTTTCTCCTATTTGTATTGCTGAGTACATACAAATAAAAGATTGTTTTCTACTTCGAACCCTCAAAATCCATGGACAAACCACCACCTCTCCGCCCCTTCTTGACATTCCACTCTCAAAACCGCCATTAAAAATAAAACCCAGAAACTCGTAATCCTGCCTAAACTTAAGTTCTTTCAATTCCTTCTCCCATCCTACCTACATAAAATAAACATCTTTCTCACTTCCCTTCTTCTCATCCCATCCCACCCAAATAAAATTTTAAAAAATCTTCCTCTCTTCCATTCTCCTTCCCCCATCCAATCTAGATAAAAAAATCTTCCTCTCTTCCCTTCTCCTTCTCCCATCCAACCTAGATACAAAAAATCTTCCCCTCTTCCTTTCTCCTGCTCCCCCCCCAATCTAGATAAAAAATCTTTCTCTCTTCCCTTCTCCCCCTCCTATCCCATTTAGACCCCAAAAAAGTATCTCTCTCTCTGACCGTGTAATAAATATTTGCTCATTTATTTCGTTGTTTAATGCTCACTCAATGATCACCTGTGTGCCATCTCTCTTTGACAAAGGAATTAACAGGACGTCTTGTCTGCGTCCTTGTTGCATGTCAGGCAGTTGTCAGCACAGGCGAAAGTACTGTGTATATACCTGTCAAATACTGATGAGAAAATAGATGTTTAAAAAATCAATCAAGTTATACATGTTCAGATATAAATATATTATTATATATCTGAGAGACAAAAACAAACATGTTATTGTATGTCTGAGCAAACAAAACAAGTCTTCTTGGATCGTGTCCCCTGATATCTAGGAGAGCATAGTTTGTTCTCAGCTTTCCTTCCAATGGACTGGAGCTTGGAGCAAGATCACTTTGCCTGAAACGCTGCTAACATGATTTGTGTATTAACGAAACAAATATTTTTCAGGACAAAACCTTTATGAGATAACAACAAGAACAGCTACAAAGTAAAAAGAACTAACAAACAAGGCCCGACAATTAAGTAATAAAACTGATTTTCTTATGGCCAGGGCCAAAACAAAAATGTCATCTGAGGCAAAGCATGGAATCCAAAGAGGCAACCTGCATCTATGATCTAGCAACTTTTCATCGCCGCCCAATAAGCAGACGACAAACAAGCCACCATTTTGTTGACCTTGTCAGAGGTGCATTGTTACGTAATTAGCATGGAGCAAAAGGCTAACATTAAATTCTGTTTAAAACTCGGAAAAAGTGCCATTGGAACAGTTGAATTGATGCGACAAGTTTATGGGGAGAATTGTTTATCTCGTGCACATATAATCAGGTGACATTCACGATTCAAAAATAGTGTGGAAACGATTACAAATGCAACTAGACATGGACGCCTAATTTCTGTTCGTAATGAGGAACTCATTGCAAAAGTCAGAGAACGGATACAAGAAGATCGTTGTTTGACTGTGAGGATGATGGCAGATGAATTTGGTGTTAACTGAGAGACCATTCGTAGAATTTTGGTGGAAGATCGGGGCAATAAAAACGTTGCTTGCCGGTTTGTACCATATTCGTTGTCTGATGACCAAAAACATCAACGTTTTGAGTACGCAAAAGACATCATCAAAACGTGTCGCAGAAATAAACATTTCTTAAATTTGATTGTTGCAGATGATGAAATAATGGATTTTCCGCTATGATCCCACAACTAAACTCAAAAGTGTTCAGTGGAAGTCATCATCATCACCAAAATACTCGTCTTCAAAAGTCGAAAGTGAAGACAATGTTGGTGTGCTTCTACGACAGCAAAGGAGTTATTTACAAAGAATGTTTTCCAGATGGACAGACTGTCACTGCCAAAGTTTATTTAAGTATTTTGAAATGCCTATTGACAAGGATTTTCCGAGTCCGATCCGAGTATTCAACACTTGGCAGTCTTTTCCTTCTTCATGATAATGCACCGGCTCACCGGGTAGTAGTTGTACAGGGATTTTTGGCCCCAGAAACAAGTGTGTTCTCAACCATCCACCCTATTTCCCAGATTTGTCTCCCTGCGATTATTTTCTATTCCCAAAATTAAAGTTACCATTGAAATGATGCTTCTTTGACGATACTGATGACATCTAAAGGGCCGTAACATCGAGTTAAGGCCCATATCAACAGAAGAACTTCAGAGGTCGGTCCAGTGTTTGTTAGATCGCGTCGCTCCCTGTATCAATGTACAAGAGGTTTACTTAGAATAAAATACAGGTTATATCTTCAGCTGTTGTTTATTTTATTTTTTATGGAATTAGTCTCATTACTTAATTGTCGGACCTTGTAGAAGATAACTACCGGCAAGAAAAGACAACGGACATCAATGGAGTGTATACTTTTATCGCTAGGCTGTCTTTAGCACAAAACATTGCAGTGGACGCTAAGGAAAGAAAAAAAAATAGAAATTCTTACCAAATCGGAAGATCCATTAACTATGATAGCTTACATGCAGATTTGGACAGTCATTGATCAGTTTGTCTTATATCCTTGATTTGACCAAATGTCAAACTACCTGGCACACGTTTGGTGCAGTAGTAGTGTGTACATACACTGACACTTTTCCTCAGATGGTTCAAATATGGCTTCTGTCTTCCTATATGTCAAAAATATGATTGATAGTCATCACATGATTTTTACTCTCCAGGGCCTGACCATGTCACATTAATTGCTAGGGACAGCCACGGTCACGTTAATCCCGAGGGACAGCCACGGTTGAATGCATTTCAATAGGTGAAATTTAAATAAATATCTTCAGCCATCGGAAATACTTGCAACACTTTCGGTTGTGAGTAATAGTTGTAACATTTATCTATCAGTTATACTTGTAACACTTTCAGCCAACATTAATACTTGTAACACTTTTAGCTAGCATTAATACTTGCAACGCTTTAAGCTATTAGTAATATATATATAACATTTCCTGTTATTTGTAATACTTGTAACACCTTCGACTAACAGTAATACTCACAATTCTGTCAACTATCTGTAATACACGTAGAAATTTTGATACTAGTAACATATATTTCTTCTTCACTATCAGAAATACACTAGATCTTCAGTTAACAGTAACATAGAAAATAACTCTTTTTCAGATATGATATATCTACGCGTAATATGTAACTTGTGATGTCAGAAAAACTGTTAACAGGTTCTGTTATTAATCTAGGGTAAATATTTTCCATCCTAGCAAGCAATACTGCTTATCAATAATCAACATGTCTGTTTGTCAGGTATGCAAAATTGTCTTTTGAGATAAAAAAAAAACAAAGCACAAAAGTGATTTTTCTTATCAGAATTTATTTAGTGAAATTGATCATAAAATAGTTTTCATTTTTTGCTTCCAAGCATACAACAGAAAGCAGACAAAAATGCAAGTAAAGTAGAGTAGGCTATTAAACTTTTAAAACTGGTTGGACGTAAAAAAAAAATAAATAAATAAAATAAAATAATAAGAGGGGGAGGGGAAAAGCGAGAATTGATATCTGGGAAAAGTGAAGTTGAAAGAATAGGTTGTAGTTAGATATGAATAGTAAAGTGCAAGATATCAGATACAAATCAGAATATATGTTTTAGCTGGTATAAGGTCAAAATACAAGTTATAGCTAGGTATACAGTTAAAATACAAGTTCTAGGTAGGTATAAAGTCAAAATACAAGTTCTAGGTAGGTATAAAGTCAAAATACAAGTTATAGGTAGGTATAAAGTCAAAATACAAGTTCTAAGTAGGTATAAAGTCAAAATACAAGTTCTAGGTAGGTATAAAGTCAAAATACAAGTTCTAGGTAGGTATAAAGTCAAAAATACAAGTTTTAGCTGGGTTCATTCATTCATTCATTTGCATGTCCCTTGTGGAACTTTGCCTCCCTAACAGCACTCCTGTAGGCCTCTCGGTTGTGAGCAAGATGCCCTGCTGCTGCAGCATCCATTTGCAGATCGTCAACGATGTTTTGCAGCCATCTTCGCCTTGGTCTTCCTCTCTTTCTTTTTCCCATTACAAGATGGTCTTCTCTAGATTATTATGATGTTTAATGTGCCCAAAATATTTAAGCTTTCTTTGCTTAATCCTCTTTACTAGCCAGCCTTCTGCAATATTAAGTTCTTCTAGTATGGATATATTTGTTCTTTTTTGTGTCCATGATATTTGAAGATCTCTTCTGTAGCATTTACATTCAAAGACATTTATGTGTTTCTCAGCTGTTTTGTTAAGTGTTCAGATCTCACAGGTATATGTTGCGATGGGAAAGATGCATGCCCTTAAAAATCTTATTTTTGTAGTTCTGTCTGCTCCTCTCCACAGATTCTTTAGTTGTTTTACTTTCTTAAGAGCGATAGATGTTCTTTTTTTTCCCTAATTATATCTCCACTATTAGTTAGCAGTGATCCAAGATATTCAAAACTCTCACTTCTTCCAGTTTTTCCTCATTGATACATATTTCAGCTGCCTTGTTTGTTTTGTCAGTTGTCATCAATTTAGTTTTCTTCGCATTAAGTAAGAGGTTTTGCTCATTGCTGTTCTTACGGACTGACATAATTAGTTTTTCCATTCATTTTTGTGTTGTGGACAGTAATACTGTATCATCAGCATATCTGATTTCTGGTATTTCAAAACCTCCAATTGTTATGGCATCATAATATTCTTTGTCTACATCTTAGCTGGGTATAAAGTCAGAATACAAGTTCTCTCTCTCTCTCTCTGAACCTTAAGTGCCCAGGGCACATGGGGCTTCTGCAAGGGTTTTCCACAAATGCCTTTCCTTTGCCTTTTTTTTTCTGCTCTTGCCCAGGTGAGCCCTCTATTGCTCAACATCCTCTCTGTTGTTCTTCTCCATGTCTCTTTTGGTCTACCCTTACTTCTGTTCCCCTGTGGTGTCCATCTTAGTGCTGTTTTTGGTAGTGAGTTATCAGTCATTCGGAGCACATGTCCCAACCATCGCCAGCGTCTTTCCTCAATAATTACTGTCAGTGGCTTCATCTGCATATCTGCCAATAAGATGTTATTTCTTATGGTGTTTGGCCAAAATATTTGTCTAATTCTTCGTAAACATTTAGTCTGGAAAGAATTCAACTTGTTTTCTATTGTTTTGGTGATTTTCCAGCATTCACTTCCATAGAGTAGTACACTTAGAACATTACTCTTAAATATCCTGATTTTCATCTTTACGTTTAGTTTTTTTGATTTCCATATAGTGAATACAAGTTCTAGCTAGATATAAATTCAAAATACAAGTTTTAGCTAGGTAGAAAATCAAAATAGAAGTTATCAGGCAGGTATGAAGTTGAAATACAATATGTTTTGGGCGGATATAAAGTCAAAATACAAGTGTTAGGTGGGTATAAATTCAAAGTACAAGATATAAGTAGGCATAAATTCAAAGTACAAGATTTAGATAGGTATGAGGTCGAGAAGCTTTAGGTAGGTATAAAGTGTCGAAAAGCTTTAGGTAGGTATAAAGTGAAAGTACAAGATTTAGGAAGGTATTAAGTCAAAGTAAAAGATTTAGGTAGGTATTAAGTAAAAGTCACCCTGGTGTTACCCGGGATCTGCAAAGTATAGGACCACTGTACCCTACCGCACATGATTGTAAAAGGCGACAAAGGAGGGTTCGGCATAGGGCCAGCAACTCTATTTGGTAAAAAAAACTATCAGACTGCTACAGAAACACCATAGGGGAACAGAAGTAAGGGTAGACCAAAAGAGACATGGAGAAGAACAACAGAAAGGATGTTGAGCAATAGAGGGCTCACCTGGGCAAGAGCAGAAAAAAAGGTGAAGGACAGGCATTTGTGGAAAACCCTTGCGGAAGCCCCATGTGCCCTGGACACTTAAGGTTCAGAAATTTAAAAAAAATGTCAAAGTACATGATTTAGGTAGGTATTAAGTCAAAGTACAAGATTTAGGTATTACATCAAAGTACAAGATTTAGGTAGGTATTAAGTCAAAGTACAAGTTTTAGGTAGGTACTAAGTCAAAGTATAAGATTTAGGTAGGTATTAAGTCAAAGTATAAGATTTAGGTAGGTATTAAGTCAAAGTATAAGATTTAGGTAGGTATTAAGTCAAAGTATAAGATTTGGGTAGGTATTAAGTCAAAGTACACGATTTAGGTAGGTATTAAGTCAAAGTACAAGATTTAGGTAGGTATTAAGTCAAAGTACAAGATTTAGGTTCATTCATTAAGTCAAAGTACAAGATTTAGGTAGGTATTAAGTCAAAGTACAAGATTTAGGTAGGTATTAAGTCAAAGTACAAGATTTAGTTAGGTATTAAGTCAAAGTACAAGATTTAGGTAGGTACTAAGTCAAAGTACAAGATTTAGGTAAGTATTAAGTCAGAGTACAAGATTTAGGTAGGTATTAAGTCAAAGTACAAGATTTAGGTAGGTATTAAGTCAAAGTACAAGATTTAGGTAGGTATTAAGTCAAAGTACAAGATTTAGGTAAGTATTAAGTCAAAGTACAAGATTTAGGTAGGTACTAAGTCAAAGTACAAGATTTAGGTAGGTATTAAGTCAAAGTACAAGATTTCTCTCTCTGAACCTTAAGTGCCCAGGGCACATGGGGCTTCTGCAAGGGTTTTCCACAAATGCCTGTCCTTCGCCTTTTTTTCTGCTCTTGCCCAGGTGAGCCCTCTATTGCTCAACATCCCTTCTGTTGTTCTTCTCCATGTCTCTTTTGGTCTACCCTTACTTCTGCTCCCTTGTGGTGTCCATCTTAGTGTTATTTTTGGTAGTGAGTTGTCAGTCATTCGGAGCACATGTCCCAACCGTCGCCAGCGTCTTTCCTCAATAATTGTTGTCAGTGGTTTCATCTGCATTTCTGCTAATAAGATGTTATTTCTTATGGTGTTTGGCCAAAATATTTTTCTAATTCTTCGTAAACATTTAGTCTGGAAAGAATTCAACTTGTTTTCTATGGTTTTGGTGATTTTCCAGCATTCGCTTCCATAGAGTAGTACACTTAGAACATTACTCTTAAATATCCTGATTTTCATATTTATGCTTAGTTTTTTTGATTTCCATATAGTCTGCAGCATTGCAAAAGCCTGGTTTGCTCTAGTAAGTCTGCTGTTGATGTCCTCTGTGCTGTCTCCATTTTCTACTACTCTGCTGCCAAGGTATACAAATTCGTTGACCTCCTCCACTAACTTGTTATCTACTCTGAGTACATTTCTGTTGTTCACATTTTGCTTCATTAACTTTATCTTTCCTACGTTGATCTTTAGTCCTATGTTGTTTGCATTCTGAGTTAGCTTGTTTATTTTATCTTGCATATCTTTGTGACTGCTTGATAATAGACAAATGTCGTCCGCAAAGTCAAGGTCCTCCAGCACTGTGTCAAGGGTCCATTGTAATCCTCTGCGTTTGTCTGATGTTGCCTCCTTCATTAACCAGTCTACTGCCAAGATAAATAATGTTGGTGATAGTACACATCCCTGTTTCACTCCTGTTTGTACCCTAAAGCTGCTGGAGGTATGTTCTCCACAGATAACTTTGCACTGAAAACCCTCGTATAGGGCTTTGATTACATTAACTATTTTATGGGGGAGGCCATGCCATCTTAGGATTTTCCACAGTGCATCTCTGTTGACACTGTCAAAGGCTTTCTCAAAATCTATGAATAATGCATATGTTGTGCTATGCCACTCATTTGCCTGTTCTAATATTTGTCTAAGTACAAATATATGGTCTATGCATGATCTTCCTTTCCTAAATCCTGCCTGCTCTTTCCGAAGTTTTTCCTCAAGTGTTGGTACAATTCTGTTGATGATTATTCTGCAAAATACTTTACTGGTGAGAGGCAGTAGGGTAATGCCTCTCCAGTTCCCGCAATCTCTGAGGTCACCCTTCTTTGGTAGTTTTACTATAAGACCAGTTTTCCACTCCTCTGGGGCTTTTTCTAAATCCCAAATTTGTTGTAATATCCGGCAAAGTTGTTTTGGTGTTTCTGTTTCTTCTGCTTTCAACATCTCCGCAGTCACTTCATCTTCACCTGGTGCCTTGTCTGATTTTAGCTTCTTTATCGCCTCCTTTACTTCATTTATTGTTATTGGTCCTGTATTGATGTTTAGTTCCGTTTTTGCTTCAGGTATGTCTATTGTTTGTGCTGCTTGTGTTCTGTTTAGTAGGGTGTTAAAGTGTTCCCTCCATCTTTCAATTTTTTCTCTTTCTCCACTGACCAGTTGTCTATTTTGTGTTCTTACTGCACTTTCACATCTTGTGTTGAAGTTACCTGTCATCTGCTTTGTGATTTTATATATGGTTTTCATGTCATTTGTATATGCTGCTTTCTCTGCTGTTTCTGCTAAGTTGTCATAATATTGACGTTTATCTTGACGGCATGATTCCTTCACTTCTTTGTCTTTTTGTGCATAATTACTTAAAACTCGTTCTTTAAGCTGTTGTGATTTGGTGTTCAGTAATTTTTTCTTGATTTCTTTTCTTTGCTCTATCTTTTCCCATGTGGTCTCGCTTATCCATTCCTCTTTTCTCCTTTTCCGATATCCCAGCACCTCTTTTGCTGTTTCCTGTAGTGTTTTATTGAACTCTAATATGGACATTTCTGCTTCGTCTTGTAGGACACTGAAGCGGTTCTTAAGTACTATTGAGAATTCATTTCTTGTTTGCTGGTCTATCAGTTTGCTTGTATCAAAATGTATCTTTCTGTGTTCTCCGATTTTGGCTTTCCTTAATTTTAGTTTTATTTTTGCTACCAGAAGGTTGTGATCACTTCCTACATCTACTCCTTTCTTTGCTCGTACATCTTGTAGTGACCGTTTCCATTTGTTGTTTATTAGTATGTGATCGATTTGGTTTTCTGTGGTTTTATCTGGTGACCTCCAAGTCACCTTATGGATGTTTTTGTGTTGGAAAATTGTCCCTCCGATGGTCATCATGTTTTCTTCACAGAAACTGCACAGTCTTTCTCCATTTTCATTTATTTCTCCAATTCCTTCTCTTCCCATGATTCTTCTTCTATCTTCATTTCCTTCACCTACTTTTGCATTGAAGTCGCCCAAGATGAGTAGCATATCATGCTTGGGTATTGTTTCTACTGTTGCTTGGAGGCTGTTGTAAAAATCTTCTTTTAATTCCTCTTCAGCTGCTTCTGTTGGTGCATAACAAACTATAATAGACAGCTTCGTGAATCTTGAGTTGAACCGTGCATATAATAATCTCTCATTTATTGGGGTCCATTTCAGCAATGCTCTTGATGCTTCTTTTGTTATAATCAATGCTACTCCTCCTTCATGAAGATCTTCTTTACCTGACCATATTATTGTATCTTCTGTGTGCTGTGTTGTTAATTTCCTTCTGCCTTGTCCTGTCCATCTTGCTTCTTGTATTCCTAGTATGTCTAGTTTGTATCTGTGCATTTCCTTGATGGTTTGTGCTAGTTTTCCAGTCTGGTTTAGTGCTCTTACATTCCAGCTGCCTATTTGCATCTTATGTTTAGGTTCCAGGAGGTCTGCAGTCGGGGTGGGGACTTCCAGTGGCTGGCTTTCATCCACAACCTTCATGGGCTCAGTTTCCTGATATGCATTTCTCCTTCCGCCTGCATTTGCTTTTTCCCTTGCTTCCGTTTCTGTAGCAGTCTGATAGTTTTTTACCAGATAGGGTTGCTGGCCCTATGCTGAACCCTCCTTAGTCGCCTTTTACGATCATGCATTGTAGGGTACAGTGGTCCTATTCTTTGCAGATCCCGGGTACCACACGGGGGGAAAGTACAAGATTTAGGTAGGTATTAAGTCAAAGTACAAGATTTAGGTAGATACTAAGTCAAAGTACAAGATTTAGGTAAGTATTGGTTCTAAGGACTGCAAACGCGCCACAAACAGCCTCTGGCAGTGAAGTCCAGCTCCTGGCCTTCCCGTGGCAGAACTGTTTAAACTGACAGGAGAAGGGGCGAGGGCGAATATCTGGCGCCTGAAAACCAGTTACTTGGGTAGATGAGTGTCACATTTGGTAGCTCATCTGCCGCTATTGGCGAGATCTTCAGCTGCCGTGTGTGGAGCGGTGCTCTTCCCGGCCAATGAATGAAATTTGCAAATGAGGTTGCCGCGCAGCATCACTGCGGAAAAGGTAGTTGAAAGAATAAAGCGAAGCAAACAGTCAAATCACGGCACCTCTGGTCTGGAGGTCGGCCACGTCCTGAGTGCAGTCATATCGGGTGAAATGCATGAACCGGCTTGTCCCAGAGGTTAAGTCACTGCTGGCTTGACTTTTCAAATGCCGCGCGCGGAGTGAAGCTCCTCCCGGTTAAGGAAGTAAATGCGGAAATAAAGGTTGCTGTGCGGCGCCGATGGGAAAAGGTGGTGGAAAGTGAAGTTTAACCTGGTATGTCCAGTAGTATCGCTACGAGAGCTATACCACGGCACCTCTGCTCTAGAGGCCGCCTACGTCCGAAATACACCTACACTGGTGAAATATGCCTAAACCGGCACACACCAGGGGTGGAACTCGATGGCTAGACATATCATGCCACCTCCGCTCTAGAGGTCGGTAACGCCTGATAAACACCCATACTGGTGAATTTTGCCTAAACCGGCTCATACCAGGGGTGAATCTTGAAGGCTATGAATGTCACAGTACCTCTGCCCTAGAGGTCTGTCCCGTCCCAAACACGCCCATACTGGGAAATGCCTAAACCGGCTCAACCCAGGGGTAGAAGTCACTAGTGGCGAGGATTCGTCCTCCTGGACAAAAGCTCCATCCTGGTCACAACTAGGAAGGGTAGCGGCCACGACCGCAAAATGCTGAAGTCGGAGACACTGGACCAGGGAAGTCTAGATAGGCAACCACCTCTCACCCGGCGGGGATGTCTGCGTATCCTAATCACGCTGAGGTTTTCCGGTGAGAAAGTCCAACCCTGGACTGGATGGGCAACCACCTCTCACCCGGCGGTGATACACAGGTATCTCAAAACACGTCGAGGTTTTCCGGTGAGAAAGTCCAACTCTGGCCTGGGTGGGCTAACGCCTCTCACCCAGCGGGGATGCACTGATATTCCAAACACGTCGAGGTCTTCCGGTGAGAAAGTCCAACCCTAGACCAAACTGGTGCAATGAAAACCACGGTGTCACGCAATCCCACTTCCGAGACCCACCAAGAATACAGGCTAAAGCACTGTGATACTCTGAACCCCTTGTGGTCCTTTCGTGGAACTCGTGTGGTCTATTTTGGACCACACAGGGGACCACGGGAACTAACGAGGACCACAGGCGTGAATTCAGTAGGTTCACAGTGCGGTTTTTGGTGGTAGAAGTGAACGAAGAAGAAGAAGAAGGTAAGTATTAAGTCAAAGTACAAGATTTAGGTAGATATTAAGTCAAAGTACAAGATTTAGGTAGGTACTAAGTCAAAGTACAAGATTTAGGTAGGTATTAAGTCAAAGTACAAGATTTAGGTAGGTATTAAGTCAAAGTAAAAGATATAGGCAGGTATGAGGGTGAGAAGCTTTAGATAGGTGTGAAGTGAAAGTACAAGGTTTATGTAGGTATATAAAGTCAAAGTACAAGATTTAGGCAGGTCTGAGGTCAAGGAGCTTTAGGCAGGTGTAAAGTCAAAGTGCAAGATTTAGGTAGGTTTAAAGTCAAAGTACAAGATTTATGTAGGTATAAAATCAAAGTCAAAGATTTAGGTAAGCATGAGGTCGAACGAACGAACATACTTTATTTTCAAAAAGTTAAGAATTGGCCACGCAGGCCCGTCTAACATTCTGCCCTTCATCATACAACTTTCACTCATTCACAGTCATTCAAAATACCTACCAAGTAACCAGATCAAGAAGCTTTAGGCAGGTGTAAAGTCGAAGTACAAGATTTAGGCAGGTGTAAAGTCGAAGTACAAGATTTAGCCAGGTATAAAGTCAAAGTACAAGATTTAGGTACGTATAAAGTCAAAGTACAAAATTTAGGCAGGTATAAAGTCAGAGTACAGTATGTAGGCAGGTATAAAGTCAGAGTACAAGCTTTAGGTAGGTATAACTTTAAAGTACAAGATTTAGGCAGGTATAAAATCAGAGTACAAGCTTTAGGTAGGTATAACTTTAAAGAACAAGATTTAGGTAGGTATAAAGTCAGAGTACAGTATGTAGGCAGGTATAAAGTCAGAGTACAAGCTTTAGGTAGGTATAACTTTAAAGTACAAGATTTAGGTAGGTATGAGATAGAGAAGCTTTAGGTAGGTATAAAGTCAAAGTACAACAACTTTTAGTTACATAGTACAACGAGAAATGTCACGCCTAAGCTAAATGTAATTTGTGACATGATGGGGAATACCTTGACAGAGACAGAGGAAATTCCAGAAAGATGGAAGGAATATTTCAGAGGAATGTATGAAACAACTGTGAATTATTATTGGAGGAGAAAGAACCCGAACTGACAATAGAAAAAGTTTTATGGGCAATAAAGAATCTGAAAAATGGTAAATCACCAGGATGTGATGAGATAACAGCTGAACTTATTAAAGCAGGAGGAAAGGAATGTGCAACAATCTATCATGCACTATGTAAAAAGATATGGCATTCAGGTATCTGGTATTTGGAAAAGAACTATATTCATCTTATATCCTTACATATCTTATATCCTTCCCGTGCTGTTAAACGTCACATAGTAAAGTAGCAAACTAGCAAAGTACACATAGCAAAGTAGTTTGCCAATTTTTCTTGTCCTCTGCGAGTCTTTCAACCTCATCAAAGGATTTTATGCCTATTAATTTGGCCTCTCTTAACAATGTCCTCTTCAGAGTTTCACGCGGTCTGCCTCTTTTTCTTCAGCCTGTTGTGTTCCACTTGATAGCTTGTTTTGGGATTCTCTGATCATTTCTTCTCATCAAGTGACCAACATATGTCCATCTCCTTTTCCTGATCATCCATGAGACTGGTTGTTGTTCAGTCATCTGTCTTATCTCTGCATTGTTCTTGAATTCATTCCACTTGATGCCAAGTATTTTCCTTAGGCATTTGTTTTCAAAAGAGTCTAATTTCTTGTCTATTTCTTTAGTTGTTTTCCAGCTTTCGCATGCATAAATTCATACCACTGCCAAAAAAGAGTAACCTGAAATTATGCAGAAACTGCAGAACTGTTGCCCTAATTAGTCATGCCAGTAAAGATCTGTTAAAAATCATAATGGGTAGACTTCGTAACAAAAATAGAAGAAGAAGTCAATATGGTTCAAGCTGCTTTCAGGCAAGCAAGAAGATCAAGAGATCATATATTCAATATAAGACTATATATATCCTTTATAGACTACTCAAAGGCATTTGATTGTGTACAACACCAGAAACTTTGGGAATTAATTGAAAAAATGGGATTTCCAAGACATTTGATACAATTAACATCACTGCTGTATCTAGATCAACAAGCAGCAGTAAGAATGAATGGTGAAACAACAATCTGGTTTGACATAAAACAAGGGGTCTGTCAGGGGTGCATATTGTCACCTTACTATAAATTATGAACTTGTATACTGAAAATATAATGAGGAATGTTAGAGAAGATGTAGATAAAGAATATTACTATGCTATAACAATTGGAATAACAAAAAGGAATGGAAAAACTAATTATGTCAGTCTGTAAGAACAGCGAAGAGCAGAACCTCTATCTTAATGCAAAGAAAACTAAATTGATGACAACTGACAAAACAAACAAGGCAGCTTAAATATGTAACAATGAGGAAAAATTGGAAGAAGTGGAGAGTTTTGAATATCTTGGATCACCACTAACTAATAATGGAGATACAGTGAGGGAAATTAAAAGGAGGACATCTATCGTTCTTTGAAAGTAAAACAACTAAAGAATCTGTGGAGAGGAGCAGACAGAACTACAAAAATAAGAATTTTAAGGGCATGCATCTTTCTCATCGCAACATATACCTGTGAGATCTGAACACTTAACAAAACAGCTGAGAAACACATAAATGTCTTTGAATGTAAATGCTACAGAAGAGATCTTCAAATATCATGGACACAAAAAAGAACAAATATATCCATACTAGAAGAACTTAATATTGCAGAAGGCTGGCTAGTAAAGAGGATTAAGCAAAGAAAACTTAAATATTTTGGGCACATTGAACATCATAATAATCTAGAGAAGACCGTATTGGAAGGATACATAATGGGAAAAAGAAAGAGAGGAAGACCAACATGAAGATGGCTGCAAGACATCGTTGACGATCTGCAAATGGATGCAGCAGCAGCAGCAGGCCATCTTGCTCACAGCCGAGAGGCCTACAGGAATGCTGATTGGAAGGCAAAGTTCCACAAGGGACATGCAAGTGAATGAATAACAATTGGAGGTTATAAAATACCAGAGATTAGATGTTGCTGATGACACAATATTACTGTCCACAACACAAAAAGGAATGGAAAAACTAATTATGTCAGTCCATAAGAAAAGTGAAGAGCAAAACCTCTATATTAATCCGAAGAAAACTAACTTTATGACAACTGACAAAACAAACAAGGCAGCTGATATATGTAACAATGAGGAAAAATTGGTAGAAGTGGTGATTTTTTAATATCTTGGATCACAGCTTACTAATAATGGAGATACAATGATGGAAATTAAAAGGAGGACATCTATCACTCTTCAGGAAGTAAAACAACTAAAGAATCTGTGGAGAGGCACAGACAGAACTACAAAAATAAGATTTTTAAGGGCATGCATCTTTCCCATCGCAACATATGCCTGTGAGACCTGGACACTTAACAAAATAGCTGACAAAACACATAAATGCCTTTGAATGTAAATGCTACAGAAGAGATCTTCAAATATCATGGACACAAAAAAGAACAAATATATCCATACTAGAAGAACTTAATATTGAAGAAGGCTGGCTAGTAAAGAGGATTAAAGAGAGAAAACTTAAATATTTTGGACACATTAAACGTCATGATAATCTAGAGAAAACCGTCTTGGAAGGGTACATAATGAGAAAAAGAAAGAGAGGAAGACCAAGGCGAAGATAGCTGCAAGACATCGTTGATGATCTGCAAATGGATGCATCAACAGCAGGGCATCTTGCTCACAACTGAGAGGCCTACAGGAGTGCTGTTAGGGAGGCAAAGTTCCGCAAGGGACATGCAAATGAATGAATGAATGAGTACAACAATTTATAGGCTTGTATAAAGTGAGAGGTTAAGCCTACAGGTTCAGGAATGAGAGGCATATTGGACACACGAGAAGATTTGTCAACTAACACAGGACAGGTCTATGAGAAGCAGCATACTGATGGATAATTGAGGGAGAGGAGGGGAGGGGGGGGGGCGTCTGATCATCTGAGCACCTATGGGCATGTCGGGAGTTCAGTGATGATGGCCCAGATCATAAACCACAAATTGTCACCATTAAATGAACTTGACTTCATTCACAATTTAACTTCTTCAGTAAAGAATTAATTAACAAGTGACGTTAGAAGAAATACGAGGAGTGATTGATAAGTTCTTGGCATAAGACACAATGGATTATTTGTGGACAACCTTTGTGGGTTATTTCTCAATATAGTCCCCTTGCAAGTTTATGCACTTAGTTCAGTGATCCTGGAGGATACGGATTCCTTCTTTGTAAAAGTCAGCATCTTGTGCCAGTAGAAAGTGGTCTACAGCATGAATAACATCATCATCTGAAGCAAATTTGTGACCACTGAGCTCCTTTTTTAGTTTGGTAAACAGGTAATAGTCCGAAGGGGCCAAATCTGGGGAATAAGGAGGATGATGAAGAAGCTGGAACCTGCATTCATGAATGGCAGCCATTGCCACTGCCGATTTGTGAACTGGAGCATTGTCTTGATGAAAGATGACTCCTCTCACCAATTTCCCTCAACGCTTTTCCTTCAGTCTGACCCGCATCTGCTTCACAAGTTTATCGTAATAGGCACCGGTGACTGTTCTGCCCTTTTGAAGATAGTCTACCAATAGCACACCTTCTGAATCTCAAAAGATGGAGGCCATCACTTTGCCTGCAGACAGAACCACCCTTATTTTCTTTGGAGGAGGGGATACATGATGTTTCTACTGCTTTGACTGTTCTTTGATTTCTGGTTGAAAATGATGAACCTAAGTCTCATCTATAGTCACAAATTGCTAAGAAACTTTTCAGGATCTGCAGAAAAATTTCCAAGATTGCCTCTTGACATATTGAAACACTGTCATTTGTGATCAGGTCCAAGAAGTTTCGGGACCCATCGAGCAGAGACCTGTGTTATTTGAAGATCATTGTGAATAATGGCATGAACATGTTCCTGGGAGATGCCCAACAAAGTAGCAATGTACCGCTCAGTTAATCGTCGATCCTCCATTATCATGTCATGGATTCTGCGTGGTCTTTCTGGATCAGGAATCATCTTCCAGACTCTCCTTTCCATGTTTGAATTGAGCTGCCCATTTCTTCACTGTGCTGTAAAAAGGGGCACTTTCCCCTAGAGTCTCTACCATATCCTCATGGATCTCCTTCAATGATAAGCCCTTGATGGAGAGGTAGCGAATGACTGTTTGATGAGAAATTTTATCAATTTTCTCAATTTCTGCCACCCCTTACTACATCAGTAATCTGTTAAAAAAAATTGGTTGCAGTTAATTTCTTGAAACTTTGTATTTAATCTTACACTAACCTGATCTACAAATACACCTAATATCAACTGTGTGTTTGAAGTATTTATACCTTATGCCGAGAACGTAAATATGGTGCAATTTCATTTCATTCAAATCGTGCTACAGCACGCAGAGAACAGTTTTCTCAAGTAATTATACACAAGGACGTTGATTTCTTCAAGAAGGCTGGGGGTATTAAAGAATTATTCCTAGTATTTATTTCTGTTCATTCAAAAGATGCAGACTCCATGGAAACATGTTATTACAGAAACATTGCAGGATTATAAACTTTCACTGTCTTACTATATGCTTATACTATTGTAGTGTATATTTAACTTCCATTATCTGACTGTAGGCTTTTGCTACTGTAGTGTATGTTAAATTTCCATTATCCAAATAGTAGGCTTCTGCTATTGTAGTGCAAGTTAAACTTCCATTGTCTGATTGTAGGGTTTTGCTATTGTAGTGTATGTTAAACTTCCATTATCTGACTGTAGGCTTTTCAAATAGTAGGCTTTTGCTACTGTAGTGTAAGTTAAACTTCCATTGTCTGACTGTAGAGTTATGCTATTGTAGTGTATGTTAAACTTCCATTCTCTGCCTGTAGACTTTTGCTATTGCACTGCATGTTAAACTTCCATTGTCTTATGCTATTATAGTGTATGTTAAACTTCCATTATCTGACTGTAGGTGTTTGCTATTGTAGTGTAAGTTAAACTTCCATTGTCTGACTGTAGGGTTTTGCTATTGTACTGTATGTTAAACTTCCATTGCCTTTTGCTATTTTAGTGTATGTTAAACTTTCATTATCTGACTATAGGCTTTTGCTTTTGTAGTGTATATTAAACTTCTATTATCTTACTGTAGGCGTATGCTTTTGTGGTGTATGCTAAATTTCCAGTATCTGAATGTGGGCTTATGTTATTGTACTTTTGTTAAAATTCCATTATCTGACTGTAGACTTATGCTGTTGCAGTGTATCAGTGATGAGATGTGTAATTTATGGACCGCAACAAACAATCTGCAACTAAAACGATCGAAAATTATTTAGAAACTGTGATAACCTTTCATTGAATCTATCTGGGTCTCATTCCTTTAAACAAGATATAATTATTTTGAAACCCCTGAAAATATGTATATACTTTCTATCCCTCATCTGTCCGATGGAATCTGCTGAAGAATGCACTTTAGAAGAATTTTAAACGAAAGTCCCAGATAAGGTGAAGCGTTAGAATTGATTCTATTAGTGTCTCAGGCAAAGTGCAATGGTAGAGTTGATATTGTCTCAAAGTGGACCGATAGAATTGATTCTGTTAATGCCTCAAAGTAGAGCGTAAAGTTGATGCTGTTGTTATCTAAACAAAATGGAGATTGTGACAGTTTCACTACAGTAAAACTGGTTCTAGTAATAAAGGTAAATTGAGGTGTATGGTACAATTTTACACGGCGGCAGAGGGAGTGAGGAAAAAACAAATAGCAGAAAGTATGAGAGTAAGATGAGAATGATTAAATGAAAAACATACAGCAACCAATATTTCGGTGTGAGCCTTTCTCAAGGATTACAAACACAAACACAACACCACACATAACTAAAAGAAAATAAACATGAAAAACTTAGGTTTATGGTATCCTCCTAGAAAGAAAACAAATGCTAGAGTATACAAAGTATGAAGTTCGGAATAATAACTATCGTTCAACCATCCATCATTCAAGATCAAGAATTAAAAAGACAGTATCAGTTAGAACCTCTCAATGTTATAATGATCAGTATAAACCATAACCTCTCAACGTTATAATGGACAGTATAAACCAGAACCTCTCAACATTATAACAGACAGTATAAACCAGAACCTCTCAACATTATAACAGACAGTATAAACCAGAACCTCTGAACATTATAATAGACAGTATAAACCAGAACCTCTCAACATTATAACAGACAGTATAAACCAGAACCTCTCAACATTATAATAGACAGTATAAACCAGAACCTCTGAACATTATAATAGACAGTATAAACCAGAACCTCTCAACATTATAACAGACGGCATAAACCAGAACCTCTGAACATTATAACAGACAGTATAAACCAGAACCTCTCAACTTTAGGTGGACAGTATAAACCAGAACCTCTCAACTTTAGGTGGACAGTATAAACCAGAACCTCTGAACATTATAATAGACAGTATAAACCAGAACCTCTCAACTTTAGGTGGACAGTATAAGCCAGAACCTCTGAATCTTTCAAAATTATATAAAGACGTGAGGGTGGAAATGTGTTGCAAAAAATTTTACATATTATTTTCCTAACCTCATTCTTTTTTTTTTTTTTTTGGGGGGGGGGGGGGGGAGGGGGGATTCAAATTTTAAGAAAAATTACTCTGGTTGAGAAATGATTACATGATAAAAGAATAACTTTGTTCATGGTTTAGAAATGATTTAGCGTGTATTAAAGATGACAAGATATATCTCTCCAGGCAGTTTAAGGTGAAAAGACAAAATGTCGGATCTTATAACTTATATCCTTCCTGTTCTGTTAAACATCACATAGGGCTCGCAAGATAGTTCGCCAAAAATGTAAGATGTAGGAAATAAATGTTGACAAAAGAGTACAGAGGCGCAGTTAAATGTCTATAGAACTGGCAAGAGATGACAACAAAAACAAATTACTATAAGCGTGTTGAGCACAAATCATTAAAGATCATTTTGACGTCTTTGTTTCACAACTTCGCTCACATTTTGAACAATGAATACTTTAAGCCAGTGGTTCCAAATTAACAAAGGCCTGAGGACCCCCTGCTGTTTCAAATTCTGGGCCACAGACCCCCATACTTTGGAAATATTTCTTATCTATATGATCACTGTATGCTTTAAGTGCAAAAGAATATTTTTTTCAGAAAATGTGTGTAACCTTTAATGAATAAATGCGACATTGCACTAACAACAAAAAACTGTACAAACTTGGTGAATTTTCAAAATGACAATAATGTAGTTAATTAAAAAAAAAAAATAGACAGTAATTAACATTTTTACTTGTTCTGATTAAAAAAAAAAGGACCTGGAATTTTGTCACAGACCCCCATGGCAGATTCCAGTTGGACCACCAATTTGACTCTTTCATTCCAAAACAACTCCATAAATCAAGGTTCATATCTTTCAGAAAGGAGAGCAGTTTGTTTACTACAGGCTGAAAAATGTCACCAAAGAACCCAGAAATTTGTCCAGCGTTCATAATGAACAAGCTGATACACTGAGGCCGGGATGGCTAGCATTTTTCAGCCACTCATACACAAACTTCAATTAAACAGTCACAATACTCTATCACGTGCACTCTCAAACACAGCTTCTTGTAAATCACAGCTAACTGCTCTTTTTTTTTCATTCTTATTTATTGTCTGAGTGGCGAAGTGGTTACTGCACTGGTCTCTCATGGCAAAGGTCGGGGGTTCGAATCCAGCCGGAGGCACCCCAGTCACTCAGCTGTAGAAATGGGTACCCGACTTCTGGAGTTGGGGAAGGAAAGGCGGCCAGGTGTGATACTGACCATATCACCCTCTAGTGTGCTGACAGGTCAAGGAAAATGTGGGTACTAACACCATATCCCTATGTGCCTTTAAGACATGACAGGATTACCTTTACCTTTTACCACTGATATAAACTGATATTTTCTCTTGTGTCATATCTCTTGGTTCTGTATATTTTTGTATGAAGTGTAGACTGAAACATTACAACTATGTACCTGTTAATTAATAAACACTGCTCCTACTTGTGTTTTAAATAGTCTTAACATTTTGTTATCACTTCTTTACTGCAGTGACTTTGTGTACTTGTATCATTATCATCAGGTGCCGTGCCAACTGGCATTGGCTATTATGCTTCTCCAGGGTACATGATCCATCATGCAGGCCATCAGCTCAGTTGGTGATCTCCTCTCACACCATCCCGTCAGACTGTCCAGTATTATTTCTCTTGGTCTTCCTCTTGATCTTCTTCCTTCTATTTTTCCTGTTGTTATAATATTTTCAACGCCCCCTCTTCTCACTGCATGTCCTATGAAAGTACATTGTCTCTCTCTTATTTTTTTGATAAGATTTTTTGTCTCTCCAGGTCTTCTCACACATTCTTCATTAGTTATTTTTGCTGTCCAGGGGATTCGCAACATTCTTCTAATAAACCACATTTTGTCCATGATTCACTTCCATATAACAAGATAGGTTCAATATAGCATTTTAGGACTCGTTTTCTAACATTCATTGATAAGGATGTGTTGCATAATATGTTTCTCATTCTCTGAAATGCAGTCTTTGCTTGGCCTATTCTGTTCCTAATTTCTGTTGTGCATTTCCCATCTGAAGTTATTACTGCTCCAAGGTATTTGAATTTCTGCACCTGCTTTAGAATAGTTCCGTTTAATTTTATACTGCATGTTGGTGGATTCTGTTTCTTAAGTATAACCATAGTCTCTGTCTTTTTTATATTCAAAATAAGGCCTTTCTGTTCACTTTCTTTTGCGACCTTATCCAAGAGATTTTGCAGGTCTTGTTGGTTCTCAACTATCAGTATTGTGTCGCCATTATACGGAAGGTTGTTAATTTTGTATCCTCCAATTTTTATGCCTGTTTCTGTGATGATCGTTCTTAGAATATTCTAGCTGTCCAGAGGGAAAAGGTCTGGAGATAGTACACATCCTTGTCACAGCCCCTGTTTCATAGGTTGATATTTTCCAGTTCTATTTTCAACTCGAATTGCTGCTTCATGCTGCCAGTATAGATGTTTTACAATACTCAGGTCTTTGCCGTCTATATTGATGTCTTCAAGCATTTTAATAATTTCATTATGTTTCACCTTGTTGAATGCCTTGGTGTAATCAATGAAACATAAGTAGAGATCTTTCTGTACTTCTAAAGCTCTTTCTGTTAGTGTTCGTAAAGCATAAATGGCATTACGTGTTCCCTTTCCTTCAACAAGTGCAAACTGTTCATCTTCTATTTCCATTTTTATCTTTTTCCTTGTTCTTCTCATAATGATTCTCAGAAGTAGCTTCGTTATGTGACATGAGAGGCTGATAGTTCGGTGGTCATCACATTCCTTTGCACCTGGTTTCTTTGGTAGTGCTATAAACATGAATTTAAGCAAGTCCCTGGGCATAAAAGCACTGTTGTAAATGTCATTCAGTAACTTGATTATTATTTTTATTCATATCTCCTCTATTTCTTCTATCAGGCCCAGTCACTTTTCCTTTCTTCATGTGTTTGATGGCATCTATGATTTCATCTTCAAGTATTGGTGGTCCATCACAGTTTTCAGTATCTGGTGTTAATTCTGGTCTTTCTCCTCCATATAGCTCACCGATATACTCTGTCCACCTGTCCACAGCGTCTTCCTTTCCCATTAACATTTTACCTTCTTTTGATTACAGGCATCCTGTGGTATATTTTGTCTTTCTGTCTGTGAGTTCACTAATTCGTTTGTGCATATTTTTGCTGTCTCTATTATGAGACTCCTCTATTTGTCTGCACTGTTCATTTAACCACACTTCCTTTGCTTCTCTGCATTTGCATCTTATTTCTTTATTTATCTTGCTATATTTTTCTTGGTTATTTTTACTCTTCCTCCTCTTGTCCATCAGTCCTAAGATGTCGTCTGTCATCCATTTATTTTTAGGGGCTGCTTTTTTCTGTGGTATTATCTCCTTAAAAATACTCGGCATCAAGTGGAATGAATTCAAGAACAATGTAGAGATAAGACAGATGACTGAACAACAACCAGTCTCATGGGTGATCAGGAAAAGGAGATGGACATATGTTGGTCAATTGATGAGAAGAAATGATCAGAAAATCCCAAAACAAGCTATCAAGTGGAACACAACAGGCCGAAGAAAAAGAGGCAGACCGCGTGAAACTCTGAAGAGGACATTATTAAGAGAGGCCAAATTAACAGGCATAAAATCCTTTGATGAGGTTGAAACTCGCCGAAGACAGGAGAAATTGGCGAACTACTTTGCGAGCCCTATGTGACGTTTAACGGCACGGGAAGGATATAAAATATATATAAGATTATCTCCTTAATAGTTTAGTGGATAGAATCTCTTAACATTGCCTATTGTTCATCTATATTATTTATCTTTGCAATTGCATTGTATCTCATTCATTTATTTGTCTGTCCCTTGAGGAACTTTGCCTCCCCAACAGCATTGTATCTGTTTGTTATAATAACTTTGTATTGCTCTCGCAGTTCTTTGTCATTTTTAAGGAGTTATGTATTCAGTTTGACGTTTCTCATTTTTGTGCATGCTTTCTTTAGCTTTATTCTAAATTTTCCAGAGTTGGCCATGGTCGCTATTGCAGTTGGCTCCTAGCATGGTTTTTGTTGTCAGTAAGGCATTCTGGAATCGTTTGTTGATTAATATGTAGTCTATCTGGTTAAAAGTCTTTTTGTCTGGGCTGCATCACGTTGCCAGTCTTTAGGGATGTTGTTTAAACCAGCTGCTTCCTACAATCATGATATGTATTCTTGCCCATTCTCCAACTTCACTCATTCCTAATATGTTGATCTTCATTCTGTCCATTTTCTAATTTTCCAGCCTGGAATAAAGTTCTAACATTCCATGTTGCTATTTTGAACTTGTTAGTTTTACCACCAGTAACTTGATGACGATCTTGCCTCATCTATGGCTCATACTTGTATAGTTTCTGACCAAAAGCTATTTTGTCACAGAAACCAATGACGTTGTTCCCATAAACCTATGACGATGTTCTCATCACTTAACCAAAGACATAGTTCCCATCACATAAACGAATGACGTTAACATCCTTCCTGTGCAAGAAGAGATAAGTCAAGGAAGTGTTGATTGATAAATCTTGTAATGCTGTTCCTGAGAAAGTCTAATTAAAAGACAGCGACAAAGAGAGACACCGCTAACCACATTTAAGCTTGTAAGTTCCGATAACCACAATGTATTATTTTGGTTTGTGTCTTGCTTTTTGTATGGCAAAATGTGAAACTTGTGTAGTTTTCTATCATGATTAGCATGAGTGCTCAGGTTAAAACGATCACATCTTTTTTTCATCGACCGCTGAATTTAGTGTATTTCAGGAGATTTTTTTAAGCTTTCGTAGAGTTTTGGTAACTGCTAGCTTCCAGCATTCATCATAATGACCATATGTTCTCTCTTCATTGAAATTTCGCTGTAAAGGTCCTTCAACTAGATCTGTCCTTTGATCTCACAGTCCAGTCAACTTAATTTTTTTTTTGGTTGTCCACCAGTCTGTATCGTTGTCAAACTCTTGCCTTTTTTTTCTTCTACTTTTCCTTCTAGGATAGTTTTCATTATTGTATTGAGGTGAACTATACTCATCAGTCTACCTCAGTTCCAGCAGTATCAGTTTTACAGTTGTCACCATATTTATCTGTTGATATAAACATACAGGATGCTGGTAGTGGTTATTTATATAATGGATAGAAGGATGAGGGAAGGGGTGCAGAAACACCAGGAAATGCCATACAAAAACTAACTGTAGCAGTCCTATATTTAAAAAAAAGCCTTTCTCAAGATAACAAAAAACAACAGATAAATGTAGATCTTTTTACAAAAAAATTAGGGAATTTTGCACTTAGAGAACCTCCTGGTATGAAAGCAAAATACATTACTGTGTTTTTCTTATAAAACTGAACTAAAATTATCTGTTAGTTCTGTTTATGTAAACAAGTAAGAGACTACAACCAGCATTACTTTGTCTTTATATATGTTGACAGCAGCCAAGCACCAGAATTACTGTGTTTTTATGTACATAAACAACAGTCAACCACCAGTAGTACTGTGTTTTTATACATATAAACAACAGTCAACCACCAGTAGTACTGTGTTTTTATACATATAAACAACAGTCAACCACTAGAATTACTGTATTTTTATGCAATCAGAGATTAGTCAGCCACCAGAATTACTGTGTTTTTATACATATAAGTGACAGTCAACCATCAGAATTACTGTTTTTATACATATGAACAGTCAACCACCATTATTACTGTGTTTTTATACATATAAACAAAAGTCAACCACTAGAATCTATATATAACCTTTATTGATTATTAAAAAGCATTTGACAGTGTAGGCAGAGAAAGTATGTGGAGAATTTTGAGAACTTATGGAATACCATGCCATCTCATAGCAATAATGAAAAGTTTCTGTGCCAGTCTCACTTGTAGTGTTGGTAAAGGCTGCATAAAGTTTGAATTAAAACAAAAGTTAGACAAGGATGAACCCTATCAGTTACCTTTTTTTATCATTGTCATAGACTGGGTGATGAACAAAATAACAGAAGTTGCTGACAGAGGTATTAGATGGACAATGTTCCCCACTCTTGAGGATAAGGATTATGCAGATGATATAGCACATACAGGCACATACAGTCACATACAAGCACTCTAGATACATTCAGTAAACAAGTGGGGGTGAGCATCAGTATAAAGAAGTAGAATAAATGAGATGAGAACACCTTTCATTAATCTTAGAAACAGTACAGCATAAGAACCAAAATAAAGCTGTACCAAAGTTGTATGCAACCAATAAAAAGCTATACCAAAGTTCTATGTAACCAGTATAAAGCTGTACCAAACTTGTATGTATACAATCTTCTCTGTCATTAATTTTAGAAACAGTACAGCATAAGAAACAAAATAAAGTTGTACCAAAGTTTTATGTATGCAGTCTCCTCTGTCATTAATCTTAGAAGCAGTACAGCATAAGAACCAAATTAAAGCTTTACCAGAGTTGTATGTAACCAATATAAAGCTGTACCAAAGTTATATGTAACCAATATAAAACTGTACCAAAGTTGTGTGTATGCAGTCTCCTCAGTGGAGCAGAATGCTTTAGAAAAAATTAAAAGGAAATTAGCAATTTATCCTCATTCTACACAACAATCATCAATAAGATTATGAATGTTTACTGGCCATAAACAACAAATAATAGAGACCTACTTGCCCAATGTGAACTAGAAGATATGCATGTCATAATAGCAACAAACAAACAAAAAACTGGGAATGGATTGGTTGTATACTCCAAAGAGACCCCAGGAGCATCACCAAAACAGCCATATGATGGATACCCAAGGGAAAAAGAAAGAGAGGCTGACCAAAGACTACCTGGCGGAGAACTGTAGAAGCAGAAATGAGTACCGTGCAGCACAGCTGGGGCACAGTATAAAGAAGTAGAATAAATGAGATGAGAACACCTTTCATTAATCTTAGAAACAGTACAGCATAAGAACCAAAATAAAGCTGTACCAAAGTTGTATGCAACCAATAAAAAGCTATACCAAAGTTCTATGTAACCAGTATAAAGCTGTACCAAACTTGTATGTATACAATCTTCTCTGTCATTAATTTTAGAAACAGTACAGCATAAGAAACAAAATAAAGTTGTACCAAAGTTTTATGTATGCAGTCTCCTCTGTCATTAATCTTAGAAGCAGTACAGCATAAGAACCAAATTAAAGCTTTACCAGAGTTGTATGTAACCAATATAAAGCTGTACCAAAGTTATATGTAACCAATATAAAACTGTACCAAAGTTGTGTGTATGCAGTCTCCTCAGTGGAGCAGAATGCTTTAGAAAAAATTAAAAGGAAATTAGCAATTTATCCTCATTCTACACAACAATCATCAATAAGATTATGAATGTTTACTGGCCATAAACAACAAATAATAGAGACCTACTTGCCCAATGTGAACTAGAAGATATGCATGTCATAATAGCAACAAACAAACAAAAAACTGGGAATGGATTGGTTGTATACTCCAAAGAGACCCCAGGAGCATCACCAAAACAGCCATATGATGGATACCCAAGGGAAAAAGAAAGAGAGGCTGACCAAAGACTACCTGGCGGAGAACTGTAGAAGCAGAAATGAGTACCGTGCAGCACAGCTGGGGCACAATACAAAGGCTAGCCACATACTGTGAGAGGTAGAGTGAATGTGTTATTGGCCTTGAAAGATGCTACAGGGCATACTGGGCTGCAGTTGTTTAGCCAATTGCTGACCAAGGACATAGATGGATGGAACAACCAGAAAACAGCAGCAGTTGGCAATTTTAATGTATCTCTAAGTCAACAGATGGTAGCCAGCATTGAACATTAGTGTATCTAGTACCAACAGACAGCAACTAGTTACCTGCATCAGTGTGTCTTTATATAAACATCACCCAGTCATCAGCACTAATGTATCTATTCCAGCAGAAGGTAGCCAATCACCCACAATAATTCTCTTGAATTATATAGAAAGGTAGGAACAGAAGTAAGGGTAGACCAAAAGAGACATGGAGAAGAACAACAGAAAGGATGTTGAGTAATAGAGGGCTCACCTGGGCAAGAGCAGAAAAAAAGGCGAAGGACAGGCATTTGTGGAAAACCCTTGCGGAAGCCCCATGTGCCCTGGGCACTTAAGGTTCAGAGAGAGAGAGAGAGAGAGAGAGAGATATAGAAAGGTAAAATTCCCGTTTCCGTGCCATTAAGGTGTATTGGGGAATACGGTGTTGGCGCCATATTTTCCATGACCTTTGGCACATGAGAGATTATATAGCCTACTTTAGTACATCCTACCCAGACTGAAAGGTGAATACCCAGTCCTCACTGTATAACTTATTCTTTGTATGACATTTCACTGCATGATATTTAGCAGAATAACATTCCATTTTTTAACAATTTTTTTTTTTTTTGAAATAGAAAATAGTGTTTAGAGAAATTTTTTTGGACCAAAATAAAATTGTTTTACATTGGGGAAGTTATCAGAAATTTGAGTGTTTAAACAACACATTTTGTAAATTAAAAAAAAAAAAGTATGTTCTGTGGTATTTGAATGCCATAGGAGCATGAAGTGTTAATGCCATTACAAATGTAGGATTCTACAGCATTGTGAGTTATGGATGCCAGCACTGTGAAGTATGGATGCCAGCACTGTGAAGTATAGATGCTAGCACTGTGAGGTATAGATGCTAGCACTGTGAGGTATAGATGCTAGCACTGTGAGGTATAGATGCCAGCACTGTGAGGTATAGATGCCAGCACTGTGAGGTATAGATGCCAGCACTGTGAGGTATAGATGCCAGCACTGTGAGGTATAGATGCTAGCACTGTGAGGTATGGATGCCAGCACTGTGAAGTATGGATGCCAGCACTGTGAAATATGGATGCCAGCACTGTGAGGTATAGATGCCAGCACTGTGAGGTATAGATGCCAGCACTGTGAGGTATAGATGCCAGCACTGTGAGGTATAGATGCTAGCACTGTGAGGTATAGATGCTAGCACTGTGAGGTATAGATGCTAGCACTGTGAGGTATAGATGCTAGCACTGTGAGGTATAGATGCTAGCACTGTGAAGTATGGATGCTAGCACTGTGAAGTATGGATGCCAGCACTGTGAGGTATAGATGCCAGCACTGTGAGGTATAGATGCCAGCACTGTGAGGTATAGATGCTAGCACTGTGAGGTATAGATGCTAGCACTGTGAGGTATAGATGCTAGCACTGTGAGGTATAGATGCTAGCACTGTGAGGTATAGATGCTAGCACTGTGAGGTATAGATGCCAGCACTGTGAGGTATAGATGCTAGCACTGTGAAGTATAGATGCCAGCACTGTGAGGTATAGATGCTAGCACTGTGAAGTATAGATGCCAGCACTGTGAAGTATAGATGCCAGCACTGTGAGGTATAGATGCTAGCACTGTGAGGTATAGATGCTAGCACTGTGAGGTATAGATGCCAGCACTGTGAGGTATAGATGCCAGCACTGTGAAGTATAGATGCTAGCACTGTGAAGTATAGATGCCAGCACTGTGAGGTATAGATGCTAGCACTGTGAGGTATAGATGCCAGCACTGTGAAGTATGGATGCCAGCACTGTGAAGTATGGATGCCAGCACTGTGAGGTATAGATGCCAGCACTGTGAGGTATAGATGCTAGCACTGTGAGGTATAGATGCTAGCACTGTGAGGTATAGATGCTAGCACTGTGAGGTATAGATGCTAGCACTGTGAGGTATAGATGCTAGCACTGTGAGGTATAGATGCCAGCACTGTGAAGTATGGATGCCAGCACTGTGAGGTATAGATGCTAGCACTGTGAGGTATAGATGCTAGCACTGTGAGGTATAGATGCTAGCACTGTGAGGTATAGATGCCAGCACTGTGAGGTATAGATGCCAGCACTGTGAGGTATAAATGCCAGCACTGTGAGGTATAGATGCTAGCATTGTGAGGTATAGATGCCAGCACTGTGAGGTATAGATGCTAGCACTGTGAGGTATAGATGCCAGCACTGTGAGGTATAGATGCCAGCACTGTGAGGTATAGATGCCAGCACTGTGAGGTATAAATGCCAGCATCTGCCTTGCTGCCTTTGTTTTCCTAGGGAAACCCCCAGGAACTCATTTCCTGAGACTGGGTTGACCCAGGTTCTGGTCAGTCCAAAAAAAATTCCCCAGTGCAGAATCAAACCAGGACCTTCTGGTGGTAGGCAAGTGAATTATCCACTTTGCAGTGCATACATTCCATACTGTACAGATTGTAAAAATAGTTTATTATTTAATGCCTGCACAGAGTACTGTTTAGCTATCATGAGATGTTTAAGTTGCTTTTCAACAAGTTAAAAATATAATAACTATGTCATGTGGTTTTATTCTGTTCTGGAGACTTCATAATTTTAATTGCCATAAATGCTAAAAATAGATATCCCATCATTTTTTGTTGTTGTGTAAAACAGTGTGGCAGTGAATTATTTATTATAAAAAAATGCTTGTGTGTCCTGAATGTTGTTTGTTAGATTAAGAGTTAGCTTGAAAAAATGTTTTATGTCATTCAGTTTTCTCAGCTGTGGAGAAATCACTCCAGTAAAGCTTGGCTCAGAATTTTTGATGGTCGCATATTCTTTCAGTCAGAAACTTTGAATAATTTATCACAGCTGATCAGCTGATTGTTTATTGTGTAACTACCAGGTCTCATGTATTGTTTATTGTGAACTACCAGGTCTCATGTATTGTTTATTGTGTAACTACCAGGTCTCATGTATTGCTTATTGTGTAACTACCAGGTCTCATGTATTGTTTATTGTGTAACTACCAGGTCTCTTGTATTTTTTATTGTGTAACTACCAGGTCTCATGTATTGTTTATTGTGTAACTACCAGGTCTCATGTATTGTTTATTGTGTAACTACCAGGTCTCATGTATTGTTTATTGTGTAACTACCAGGTCTCTTGTATTGTTTATTGTGTAACTACCAGGTCTCTTGTATTTTTTATTGTGTAACTACCAGGTCTCTTGTATTTTTTATTGTGTAACTACTAGGTCTCTTGTATTGTTTATTGTGTAACTACCAGGTCTCTTGTATTTTTTATTGTGTAACTACCAGGTCTCATGTATTGTTTATTGTGTAACTACCAGGTCTCATGTATTGCTTATTGTGTAACTACCAGGTCTCATGTATTGTTTATTGTGTAACTACCAGGTCTCTTGTATTTTTTATTGTGTAACTACCAGGTCTCATGTATTGTTTATTGTGTAACTACCAGGTCTCATGTATTGTTTATTGTGTAACTACCAGGTCTCATGTATTGTTTATTGTGTAACTACCAGGTCTCTTGTATTGTTTATTGTGTAACTACCAGGTCTCTTGTATTTTTTATTGTGTAACTACCAGGTCTCTTGTATTTTTTATTGTGTAACTACTAGGTCTCTTGTATTGTTTATTGTGTAACTACCAGGTCTCTTGTATTTTTTATTGTGTAACTACCAGGTCTCTTGTATTTTTTATTGTGTAACTACCAGGTCTCTTGTATTTTTTATTGTGTAACTACCAGGTCTGTTGTATTTTTTATTGTGTAACTACCAGGTCTCATGTACTTAGCTCATAGGAAAAATTCAGAAATTTTAGGTTTTTTTGTATCAGAAGTAGCAAGGGAACTGTGTTTAATATGTGAGTATAGTTATGTCAGAAGTAGCAAGGAAACTGTTTAATATATGATTATGGTTTTAGTCGCGTGCTGGTAATTGTGGCCATGAGGCCACTGGCTAATTGGGCTCTGACTTAAATGGGTTCCCCCTGATTAAATTCTGGCCTCAAACCATCAATGGTGGATATCTTTACTGCTCATAGAAAACACCAGAAGAATACAGACTGATATAAAAGGGACAGATAAAAGGGATGGCGACTGCAGTAAAACTGGTTTAAATAATAAAGGTAGATAGAGGTGTATGGTGCAGTTTTACAAAGTGAGAGAGGGAGTGAGTAGAGTGAGAAAAAAACAAATAGAAAGTATGAGAATGTATAAATGAAAAACATACAACATCCAATATTTCAGCATGAGCCGTTTTCGAGGATTACATGCACAACGAGCCACAAAAAAAAAAAAACCCGACGAACTTATCTTAATGTGGCTTCCTCCAGAAGCAGGAGATGTGTGTCTAGTCTTAGAAAAATCACGCAGACCACAACAAAGGATACCTGATAGAGCCAGTCATAAAGAAGAGGTGGAGAGAGAGGAGGAAAACAAGTGGTAGAAAGGGGTGGGGGGAAAAGGCAATAGAAACATGATAGCCACTAGAGGAGGTGTCGGGGGGGGGGGATGGAAAAGGGGACACGGAGAGATAATGAATGAAGAACATAAACTGGTGAATAGGACAAGACCCTATAAACACCAGTATGTTGCCAGAGAAGAAAAGAGGGTGGTGGTAGGGAGGGGTAGCTAGGGGAAAGAAAGAGTTAAAAAAAAAAGGGGGAGTGGAAAACTAAAGAAGTTACAGAAAGCTGAAGACATTGTTAATTCCAGCTGGGTGGAGACAGCCAGTCTGGAAAATAAGGACCCTCCGAGATTGTACATCAGCAGAACAAGAGTGGATCACACTAACAGAAATGTCCTGTTTTCCTTTCCCCCACCCTTTTCTACCACTTGTTTTCCTCCTCTCTCTCCACCTCTTCTTTACGATTGGCTCTATTGGGCATCCTTTGCTGTGGTCCGCGTGGTCTTTCCTTCTGATACACACATTTCTCTGTTTTCTACTTCTGGAGGAAGCCACATTAAGATAAGTTCTTTTTTTTTTTTTTTTGTCTCGTTGTGCATGTAATCCTCGAAAAAGGCTCACGCTGAAATATCGGATGTTGTATATTTTTCATTTATACATTCTCATACTTTCTATTCGTTTTTTCTCACTTTACTCACTCCCTTCCTCTCTTTGTAAAACTGCACCATACACCTCTATCTACCTTGATATAAAAGGGAAACAACTCAGAAATGTTAGACTCAAAAGAGACAGAAAAGCAATGTCAAAAGTATGTGCTGTAGACATAGATGATGGCATAAATTATAAAAAAGAGGAGTTAATGGAGAGAATGTAAAAAGAAAAACAAAAAAATAGTGGGATTTGCAAAGTAAGAGGTAAAGACAGTAAACAATTATGTATTCCTATACTCCAGAGTGAGTGAGCAAGAAAGAAAAAAAAAAGGATCAGAATGATCATAGAACTGATCACTGCTGGTAAAATTTTAGAAACACAATATATATCAGAAGGAATTATAACAGTCAAAATAATAGAAAATGATGAGATTGCAACTTATGCATAAGTATATGCTCATTGCAGTGCACCAGACTGAAGAGATTTTTTGACAATCTCCGTGACACACTAAACAACATAAGCTCTCTCTCTCTCTGAACCTTAAGTGCCCAGGGCACATGGGGCTTCCGCAAGGGTTTCCCATAAATGCCTGTCCTTCGCCTTTTTTTCAGCTCTTGCCCAGGTGAGCCCTCTATTGCTCAACATCCTTTCTGTTGTTCTTCTCCATGTCTCTTTTGGTCTACCCTTACTTCTGTTCCCCTGTGGTGTCCATCTTAGTGTTATTTTTGGTAGTGAGTTGTCAGTCATTCGGAGTACATGTCCCAACCATCGCCAGCATCTTTCCTCAATAATTGTTGTTAGTGGCTTCATCTGCATTTCTGACAATAAGATGTTATTTCTTATGGTGTTTGGCCAAAATATATTTCTAATTCTTCGTAAACATTTAGTCTGGAAAGAATTCAACTTGTTTTCTATGGTTTTAGTGATTTTCCAGCATTCACTTCCATAGAGTAGTACACTTAGAACATTACTCTTAAATATCTTAATTTTCATAATTATGCTTAGTTTTTTTTATTTCCATATAGTCTGCAGCACTGCAAAAGCCTGGTTTGCTCTAGTAAGTCTGCTGTTGATGTCCTCTGTGCTGTCTCCATTTTCTACCACAACAAAGGATACCTGATAGAGCCAGTCATAAAGAAGAGGTGGAGAGAGAGGAGGAAAACAAGTGGTAGAAAGGGGTGGGGGGAAAAGGCAATAGAAACATGATAGCCACTAGAGGAGGTGTCGGGGGGGGGGGATGGAAAAGGGGACACGGAGAGATAATGAATGAAGAACATAAACTGGTGAATAGGACAAGACCCTATAAACACCAGTATGTTGCCAGAGAAGAAAAGAGGGTGGTGGTAGGGAGGGGTAGCTAGGGGAAAGAAAGAGTTAAAAAAAAAAGGGGGAGTGGAAAACTAAAGAAGTTACAGAAAGCTGAAGACATTGTTAATTCCAGCTGGGTGGAGACAGCCAGTCTGGAAAATAAGGACCCTCCGAGATTGTACATCAGCAGAACAAGAGTGGATCACACTAACAGAAATGTCCTGTTTTCCTTTCCCCCACCCTTTTCTACCACTTGTTTTCCTCCTCTCTCTCCACCTCTTCTTTACGATTGGCTCTATTGGGCATCCTTTGCTGTGGTCCGCGTGGTCTTTCCTTCTGATACACACATTTCTCTGTTTTCTACTTCTGGAGGAAGCCACATTAAGATAAGTTCTTTTTTTTTTTTTTTTGTCTCGTTGTGCATGTAATCCTCGAAAAAGGCTCACGCTGAAATATCGGATGTTGTATATTTTTCATTTATACATTCTCATACTTTCTATTCGTTTTTTCTCACTTTACTCACTCCCTTCCTCTCTTTGTAAAACTGCACCATACACCTCTATCTACCTTGATATAAAAGGGAAACAACTCAGAAATGTTAGACTCAAAAGAGACAGAAAAGCAATGTCAAAAGTATGTGCTGTAGACATAGATGATGGCATAAATTATAAAAAAGAGGAGTTAATGGAGAGAATGTAAAAAGAAAAACAAAAAAATAGTGGGATTTGCAAAGTAAGAGGTAAAGACAGTAAACAATTATGTATTCCTATACTCCAGAGTGAGTGAGCAAGAAAGAAAAAAAAAAGGATCAGAATGATCATAGAACTGATCACTGCTGGTAAAATTTTAGAAACACAATATATATCAGAAGGAATTATAACAGTCAAAATAATAGAAAATGATGAGATTGCAACTTATGCATAAGTATATGCTCATTGCAGTGCACCAGACTGAAGAGATTTTTTGACAATCTCCGTGACACACTAAACAACATAAGCTCTCTCTCTCTCTCTCTGAACCTTAAGTGCCCAGGGCACATGGGGCTTCCGCAAGGGTTTCCCATAAATGCCTGTCCTTCGCCTTTTTTTCAGCTCTTGCCCAGGTGAGCCCTCTATTGCTCAACATCCTTTCTGTTGTTCTTCTCCATGTCTCTTTTGGTCTACCCTTACTTCTGTTCCCCTGTGGTGTCCATCTTAGTGTTATTTTTGGTAGTGAGTTGTCAGTCATTCGGAGTACATGTCCCAACCATCGCCAGCATCTTTCCTCAATAATTGTTGTTAGTGGCTTCATCTGCATTTCTGACAATAAGATGTTATTTCTTATGGTGTTTGGCCAAAATATATTTCTAATTCTTCGTAAACATTTAGTCTGGAAAGAATTCAACTTGTTTTCTATGGTTTTAGTGATTTTCCAGCATTCACTTCCATAGAGTAGTACACTTAGAACATTACTCTTAAATATCTTAATTTTCATAATTATGCTTAGTTTTTTTTATTTCCATATAGTCTGCAGCACTGCAAAAGCCTGGTTTGCTCTAGTAAGTCTGCTGTTGATGTCCTCTGTGCTGTCTCCATTTTCTACTACTCTACTGCCAAGGTATACAAATTCGTTGACCTCCTCCACAAACTTGCTATCTACTCTGAGTACATTTCTGTTGTTCACATTTTGCTTCATTAACTTTGTCTTTCCTACGTTGATCTTTAGTCCTATGTTGTTTGCATTCTGAGTTAGCTTGTTTATTTTATCTTGCATATCTTTGTGACTGCTTGATAATAGACAAATGTCGTCCGCAAAGTCAAGGTCCTCCAACACTGTGTCAAGGGTCCATTGTAATCCTCTGCATTTGTCTGATGTTGCCTCCTTCATTAACCAGTCTACTGCCAAGATAAATATTGTTGGTGATAGTACACATCCCTGTTTCACTCCTGTTTGTACCCTAAAGCTGCTGGAGATATATTCTGCACAGATCACTTTGCACTGAAAACCCTCATATAGGGCTTTGATTATATTTACTATCTTATTGGGGAGGCCATGCCATCTTAGGATTTTCCACAGTGCATCTCTGTTGACACTGTCAAAGGCTTTCCCAAAATCTATGAACAATGCATATGTTGTGCTATGCCACTCATTTGCCTGTTCTAATATTTGTCTAAGTACAAATATGTGGTCTATGCATGATCTTCCTTTCCTAAATCCTGCCTGCTCTTTCCGAAGTTTTTCCTCAAGTGTTGGTACAATTCTGTTGATGATTATTCTGCAAAATACTTTACTGATGAGTGGCAGTAGGGTAATGCCTCTCCAGTTCCCGCAATCTCTGAGGGCACCCTTCTTTGGTAGTTTTACTATAAGCCCAGTTTTCCACTCCTCTGGGGCTTTTTGTAGATCCCAAATTTGTTGTAATATCCGGCAAAGTTGTTTTGGTGTTTCTGTTTCTTCTGCTTTCAACATCTCTGCAGTTACTTCATCTTCACTTGGTGCCCTGTCTGATTTTAGCTTCTTTATCGGCTCCATTACTTCACTTATTGTTATTGGTCCTGTATTGATGTTTAGTTCCATTTTTGCTTCAGGTATGTCTATTGTTTGTGCTGCTTGTGTTCTGTTTATAGGGTGTTAAAGTGTTCCCTCCATCTTTCAATTTTTTCTCTGTCTCCACTGACCAGTTGTCCATTTTGTGTCCTTACTGCACTTTCACATCTTGTGTTGAAGTTACCTGTCATCTGCTTTGTGATTTTATATATGGTTTTCATGTCATTTGTATATGCTGCTTTCTCTGCTAAGTTGTCATAGTATGAACAACATAAGCTACAAGGAAAATATTATAATTATGGGGAATTTTGGTGCAAAATTGGGTACAAATAGAACAGACCATCATAGAGCCTTTGGTGACCAGCAGTGTGTAAGAAATGAAAACTGTAGCAGACTCCTAGAACTGTGCAGTCAGCATGAACATTTCATCACAAAATATATTCTTTGGACACAGAAAGACCCAAATATATACTTGGTACAGGTAGAATGATCTGACCTGCAGAAACCAGACTGATTTCATGTAGCAAGGGACAACAAGAAAAGGTCATTCATAGATACAGGAACAGACCTGAGCTCATGTACTGACCATAAAGCAGTAGTAGAGGTTGTTAGAATACACAGGAAAAGCTGTATTAGAGCTCATAACAATTAGACAAGTGAAACAATAAAACTAAGCAAGCTCAAGAAAGAGAATGGGAAAGAAGAATATGAGAATTGTTCATAACTAACCAACAGAAACAACATCAGTGGAGCAGAAACAGACCTTATTCAAAACCAGCATTTTACAAGCAGCAAACAAAACATGAGGAGGTATAGAAATAAAAATAACAAGATGTTGGAATGATGAGGTTAATGAGGCTGTAAGAGAAAAGAAAAATAAAGACCGGATAAAAAGTAAGCGGCAGCAAGACTACACTGAACACTAAAATGCAAGAAGACACTAAGAGAGTAATAAAAGAAGCAAAAATAAAATGAGTCCTAAAATGGTATACTGAACCTATCTTGTTATATGGAAGTGAATCATGCACAACAGGCAGGTCTGCACAAAAGTCATTGGAAGCAGCAGAAATATGGTTTATTAGAAGAATGTTGTGAATCCCCTGGACAGCAAAAATAACTAATGGAGAATATATGAGAAGAGCTGGAAGGACAAAAAAATCTTGTAAAAAAAATAAGACAGAGAGAAAATGTACTTTCATAGGACATGCTGTGAGAAGAGGGAGCATTGAAAATATAATAAGAACAGGAAAAATAGAGAGAAGAAGAGCCAGCGGAAGACCGAGAGAAATGATACTGGACAGTCTGACGAGATGGTGTGAAGGGAGATCACCAACTGAGCTATTGGCTTGCCTGAGGATACTCTGGAGAAGCACAATAATCAATGCCAATTGGCATGGCACCTGATAATGATGATGAAAGATAAAATTGTACCAGAAATACAGTGAAGCATTAACAAAGATCACAGACAGGCTACAGAAATCTTTCATAGAATGTTCAGAGCAATGACAGAGCACTTTGACTCAACAGAGATTGTGAACAGTGTTATTGGTGATCTAATGTGTGAATCAGGCCTTGTACTATAGAGTCAGTAGACAGGCTACTCAGTATACCATTTTGGGCATGTCAACACCATGATAATGTAACAGAGTTCTTTAATTCTGTTCTTTATTCTATCTAAGGGATATAATCCATGATAAGTTTGGTATTTTTACTAACTTATTAAAGCCATTATTTAATTATGACGTAGATTGTTGGTGTAAAGGAGAGGTCAGTCTTGACACTTTAAAATCCTGAGATACATGATCATGTTTGATGAACTTTACCTTGTCATGGTTTTTTAACTCAAGGTTAGTTAAGACCATGGAAAATCTCGGGGAGTAGCGAATTTTATCCTGACATGTTTTTATTAAAAGTTAAATTTGGAATATCCAGTTAGTTTTCCACGGAAGGTCATTTTTGGATGTTGACATCCCGAGATTTTGATGACTTTTATTGAACTTTTGCTAGACATGTTTTTATAGCTAGCTAAAATTAGGTTGTTTTTCAAAGACTAGCCCAAGGTCAGTAAACAGGCTACTGCATTAAGTTTAGACTTTCTCGTGAAGGAATCTGACGAAGAAAGGAGAGTAGAAATTGTGGATCATGTTTAAGCACTGAAATTTTAGGTAAAAAGGTCTTTTAGTGAGAGTTTTTCGTATGGTCAGTTGTGAGGTATGGATCATTGTGATTTTTTTTTATAGCTGAAGTTCTTATAGGAGTAATAAGATGTGAACGTTGAGCTATCAGCTTTTTCGTGGATCCATGTAGTGTTTTTGATGTTGCTACAGTTGTCTGTCATAGAGATGTAAACTGAAAAATGTGAAAATAGCTCTCTTTTGAGAATTAGCAGGACTTGTTAAGTCCGACAATTTGTTATGTTTTTCTTGTGAATCCATGAGAACTTTCATTGAGACTGTAAGTTGGCTTTATATTATGTCATGTTGTATGTCTGCTATCCTGTCTGAGAGTGAGAGTTGCCCACTCCCTCCCTATATGGTGAACTAATTCTCATCAGGGAGAGGAGCAGTTTTTTCCTCTGTATATTCAATATTTTGCCACATCCTCACTTATTACCACCAATTCTCTCCATAATAAACATGTGTTTTTGCTGTTATCTAATTGGGTATCCAGTGGTTCTCAAACTGTTGAAATGTGTCAATTCTTATTTACACATTGCACGTTCTCAGATTTAATCAGTTGAGATAGAAAAGCAATTTAAACGAGCTGCTATCTGGGTAAGCGGTTCACACAGTTGTGAAGTACTTCTTTAACAGTTACTGCTTAGTGTTGCTGTGTAGCACACTGGTCAAGCAGTATACTACTTTAATAACAGTACAGCTGGCACCATGAAACCCAAATCAGACATACTGTTAACAAAACTTCAGGATGTGACAGAATACCAAATAAGTTAATCAGATGTGTGAATCAGGCCTTGTACTATAGAGTCAGTAGACAGGCTACTCAGTATACCATTTTGGGCATGTCAACACCATGATAATGTAACAGAGTTCTTTAATTCTGTTCTTTATTCTATCTAAGGGATATAATCCATGATAAGTTTGGTATTTTTACTAACTTATTAAAGCCATTATTTAATTATGACGTAGATTGTTGGTGTAAAGGAGAGGTCAGTCTTGACACTTTAAAATCCTGAGATACATGATCATGTTTGATGAACTTTACCTTGTCATGGTTTTTTAACTCAAGGTTAGTTAAGACCATGGAAAATCTCGGGGAGTAGCGAATTTTATCCTGACATGTTTTTATTAAAAGTTAAATTTGGAATATCCAGTTAGTTTTCCACGGAAGGTCATTTTTGGATGTTGACATCCCGAGATTTTGATGACTTTTATTGAACTTTTGCTAGACATGTTTTTATAGCTAGCTAAAATTAGGTTGTTTTTCAAAGACTAGCCCAAGGTCAGTAAACAGGCTACTGCATTAAGTTTAGACTTTCTCGTGAAGGAATCTGACGAAGAAAGGAGAGTAGAAATTGTGGATCATGTTTAAGCACTGAAATTTTAGGTAAAAAGGTCTTTTAGTGAGAGTTTTTCGTATGGTCAGTTGTGAGGTATGGATCATTGTGATTTTTTTTTATAGCTGAAGTTCTTATAGGAGTAATAAGATGTGAACGTTGAGCTATCAGCTTTTTCGTGGATCCATGTAGTGTTTTTGATGTTGCTACAGTTGTCTGTCATAGAGATGTAAACTGAAAAATGTGAAAATAGCTCTCTTTTGAGAATTAGCAGGACTTGTTAAGTCCGACAATTTGTTATGTTTTTCTTGTGAATCCATGAGAACTTTCATTGAGACTGTAAGTTGGCTTTATATTATGTCATGTTGTATGTCTGCTATCCTGTCTGAGAGTGAGAGTTGCCCACTCCCTCCCTATATGGTGAACTAATTCTCATCAGGGAGAGGAGCAGTTTGTTCCTCTGTATAGTCAATATTTTGCCACATCCTCACTTATTACCACCAATTCTCTCCATAATAAACATGTGTTTTTGCTGTTATCTAATTGGGTATCCAGTGGTTCTCAAACTGTTGAAATGTGTCAATTCTTATTTACACATTGCACGTTCTCAGATTTAATCAGTTGAGATAGAAAAGCAATTTAAACGAGCTGCTATCTGGGTAAGCGGTTCACACAGTTGTGAAGTACTTCTTTAACAGTTACTGCTTAGTGTTGCTGTGTAGCACACTGGTCAAGCAGTATACTACTTTAATAACAGTACAGCTGGCACCATGAAACCCAAATCAGACATACTGTTAACAAAACTTCAGGATGTGACAGAATACCAAATAAGTTAATCAGATGTTTGAAAGAGGGTGGAATAGCTTAGCTTCACAGGCTCTTTAATTTGGTATGGGATAAACAAGAAACACTACAGGGCTGGGGAAATGCCACAATTACTCATGTGTGGAAGAAAAATAAAGAGACTGCATCCAATATAGGTGTATCTCATTACTAAGTCATACTGGGAAAATATTCCTAGAGAAAAGACTATGATCAGTGACTGAAACACTTAAAGACTAGGAGCAGTGATTTAACCACTTAGAGAAAAAACTGTGCCCAATGATTAAACCACTTAGAGAAAAGACTGTGGCAAGTGATTAAACCACTTAGAGAAAAGACTGTGGCCAATGATTAAACCACATAGAGAAAAGACTGTGGCCAATGATTAAACCACTTAGAGAAAAGACTGTGGCCAATGATTAAACCGCTTAGAGAAAAGACTGGCCAATGATTAAATCACTTAGAGAAAAGACTAGGCAGTGATTAAACCACCTAGAGAAAAGACTGTAGGCAATGTTTAAACCACCTAGGAGATAAGATTGTGGCCAATGATTAAACTACTTAGAGAATTGACTGTGGCCAACAATTAAATCACTAAGAGAATAGACTGGGCAATGATTAAACCACCTAGAGAAAAGACTGGCCAGTGATTAAACCACCTAGAGAAAATTCTGTGGCCAATGATTAAACCACTTATAGAAAATACTGTGGCCAATGATTAAACCACCTAGAGAAAAGACTGGCCAATGATTAAACCACTTAGTAGACTGTGGCTGATGATTAAATCACCTGGAGAACAGAATGTGAGCAGTGATTAAACCACCTAGAGAAAAAACTGGCCAATGATTAAGCCACCTAGAAAATAGATTGAGCAATGATTAAACCACCTAGAGAAAAGACTGTAGCCAATGATTAAACCATAATTAAATTAAACTCAGATGGGATTTAGGAAAAACAGAAACTGTACAGATGCCATCTTGGCCCTGGGACAGCTAACAAAAAAAAATTATTTTAACACAATCAGGTATTGCACATAGCCTGCATAGATCAAGATAAAACATTCAGTAAAAGTAAAGATAAAATCCCTGTTTTCACACCATTAAGGCATATTGGGCATATGGTGATAGGTCCATATTTCCAGTAGAACTGTAGTGTCATAGTTTAGCTGACAACTCTTGGAATTGATAGCACATGCAAAATTTAGCTCACAGCATTTACATCTTCAAATAGGACTTGAAATTAACAAGGACAAAACAAAAATAATGAAACTTCCCATTAATCAAAATGGAAAAATACACGTAGAAGGGACAGATGTTGAAGAAGTCAATCAATGCAGCTGCATAGACCAAGATGGTGATGCCAGAAAAGAAGTTTGAATTGCAAAAGTGGCATCGATCTTCAAGAATCTTGAGAACATATGGCATTCAAAAGTTATAAGCACAAAAACCAAGTTAAGACTATTCAGTTCAAATGTAATATCCACCCTCATTTATGCATGCAAAAGTTGAAAAACAACTAAAGAAATAGACAAGAAATTAGACTCTTTTGAAAACAAATACCTAAGGAAAATACTCAGCATCAAGTGGAACAAATTCAAGAACAATGCAGAGATAATACAGATGACTGAACAACAACCAGTCTCATGGGTGATCAGGAAAAGGAGATGGACATATGTTGGTCACATGATGAGAAGAAACAATCAGAGAATCCCAAAACAAACTATCAAGTGGAACACAACAGGCCAAAGAAAAAGAGGCAGACCACATGAAACTGGTCTCTCTTAACAATGTCCTCTTTAGACATTGTTAAGAGATGCCAAATTAATAGGCATAAAATCCATTGATGAGGTTGAAAAGCTCGGCGAAAACAGGAAAAATTGACAAACTACCATGTGAGCCCTATGTGATGTTTAATGGCATGGGAAAGATATAAGATAAGATTTACATCTTAGATATCTGGTGAAAGGTTGAAGATTTATTTGAGCTGTTTTATGATAGGTGGAAACAGAAATAAAATGGGGAAGGGGCAGCCATTATTTCAGCATTTTTTTTTTAAGTATGGAGAATGTGAACAAAACAAAAGTCATTGAAAGAAAATTGATTTGTCTGTCACAATGTATAGTTTCAGGAAGATATAATGCAACAAATGTCACATATTGTAGTTTCAGATCTCTGGAGTTTCATGTAAATTTTATAATCTCATAGTCAAGAGGTGCTGAGGATGAAGTTTGCTGAGCACTTGGGTGCCCACATCACGCCTGAGTGGCGGAAACAGTACATACAATATGAAGTAAGATTTGTTTTTACTGTGGCTATTCATTCATTCATTTGCATGTCCCTTGCGTAACTTTGCCTCCCAAACAGCACTCCTGTAGGCCTCTCGGTTGTGAGCAAGATGGCCTGCTGCTGCTGCGTCCATTTGCAGATCGTCAACGATTTCTTGCATCCATCTTCGTTTTGATCTTCTTCTTTTACTTTTTCCCATTATTTATCCTTCCAATGCGGTCTTCTCTAAATTATCATGATGTTTAATGTGTCCAAAATATTTAAGTTTTCTCTCTTTAATCCTCTTTACTAGCCAGCCTTCTTCAATATTAAGCTCTTGTAGTATAGATACATTTGTTCTTTTTTGTGTTCACCATATTTGGAGAACTCTTCTGTAGCATTTACATTCAAAGGCATTTATGTGTTTCTCAGCTGTTTTGTTAAGTTTCCAGGTCTCACAGGCATATGTTGCGATGGGAAAGATGCATGCCCTTAAAAATCTTATTTTTGTAGTTCTGTCTGCTCCCCTCCACAGATTCTTTATTTGTTTTACTTTCTGAAGAGCGATAGATGTCCTCTTTTTAATTTCCATCATTGTATCTCCATTATTAGTTAGCAGTGATCCAAGATATTCAAAACTCTCCACCTCTTCCAATTTTTCCTCATTGATATATATTTCAACTGTCTTATTTGTTTTGTCAGTTATCATCAGTTTAGTTTTCTTTGCATTAAGATAGAGGTTCTGCTCTTCGCTGTTCTTATGGACTGACATAATTAGTTTTTCTATTCCTTTTTGTGTTGTGGACAGTAACACTGTGTCATCAACATATCTAATCTCTGGTATTTCATAACCTCCAATTGTTATGGCATCGTAATATTCTTTGTCTACATCTTCTCTAACATTCCTCATTATATTTTCAGTATACAAGTTAAATAAGTAGGGTGACAATATGCACCCCTGACGGACCCCTTGTTTTATGTCAGACCAAGTTGTTGTTTCACCATTTATTCTTACTGCTGCTTGTTGGTCTAGATACAGCAGTGATGTTAATTGTATCAAATGTGTTGAAAATCCCATTTTTTCCATTATTTCCCAAAGTTTCTGGTGTTGTACACAATCAAATGCATTTGAGTAGTCTATAAAGGATAAATATAGATTCACATTAAACTCTCAAGAGGTCATATATTCAATCTAAGATCAATAATAGAGAAATGCAAAGAGTTTAATGTGAATCTTTATTTATCCTTTATAGACTGTGGCTATAACAATCAAAATAACAATGAAGTAGTGTTCTGACATTATATATACACTGAAAGACAAGATTTGGTGAATGTTGTCTGTTGGTATATCACAGATAAATATGATATTATTAACAGCTTCTGGCACAGTGGAACACATATGTCAAACAATTCACTGATATTATGACCAGTAATATTTTAAGATGTTTTGTAGGTCATATTGTTGGTAGATATGTGTGGTATAGTTATGTTATGAATTCATTGTCAAATGTAGACTTCTTTTTTTTTTTTAATTCATATACACTTTACACAAAATATAATGTTAGTCTAGCTGTTTTGTCTACTTGTTTATAAATTTGAAGCAGGATTATCGGGTGATTCAATCTTCCGCTCTTCTGTGTGTAGAATGTAAGCTTTGGATGTAAATTTCCACTATTGTCCACTGGAATAATGTTCTTTCTGTTTACAACGTCAAGTGTTGACTTTATCAGATTACTGTTAATATTTTATCTCATTTAATCTACGACTATTCTACGTTGTTCTGCGTCTCTTTTGTAACTCACTTCACAGACTTACTTGCTCCCAGGTTCATTCTCTCTCAGTGGAAATAGTAATACAGTTGAAATGACTTTAATGATGCACTGGGTGACAATGAGTCGATGAGCGATATGACGAGAACGACAAAAGGCATTTAAAAAATCCATGGACACGAGATTGGACATCTCCATGATATAATATATGTTCCTGGCAGACTACTGTCGCCATCAGAACAACCTAATACACTCTATTCTACATCTATTTCACTAAACAACAACATTTCTAACAGCCTAATCTACGTCTGTCTCAGATGATACACAAAACACAATTATCCCTCAGTCATCTGATTTCTCTCCCACCTGACCTTTTTCCTGTCATACCTTAACTATGACCCTCGTGCAACCTGGGACAAAGCAGATGGACTCTACTCACTAACAGATGATTATTTTAGAAGATAACTCATTTTATATTAATTTTTAAAATTCTCAGATGAGGTATCTATCTTACATCCTAACATTCAACTTACTGCTATACATTGTTAGTCTAGCTGTTTTGTCTACTTGTTTATACATTGTTAGTATAGCTGTTTTGTCTACTTGTTTATATATTGTTAGTCTAGCTGTTTTGTCTACTTGTTTATATTTTGTTAGTCTGGTTGTTTTATCTACTTGTTTATATGTTGTTAGTCTGGCAGTTTTGTCTATTTGTTTATATATTGGTAGTCTGGCAGTTTTGTCTATTTGTTTATATATTGTTAGTCTAGCTGTTTTGTCTACTTGTTTATATATTGTTAGTCTAGCTGTTTTGTCTACTTGTTTATATTTTGTTAGTCTGGTTGTTTTATCTACTTGGTTATAAATTGTTAGTCTGGCAGTTTTGTCTATTTGTTTATATATTGTTAGTCTAGTTGTTTTGTCTACTTGTTTATATATATATTGTTAGTCTAGTTGTTTTGTTTGTTTGTTTGTTTATATGTTTTTAGCTTAGCTGTTTTGTATATTTGTTTATATATTGTTAGTCCAGTTGTTTTGTCAGCTTGCTCATATATGTGTTTAAATCTATAGTGATATACTGATATATATATGCTGGAAGTGCTGTGCTGATACACTGTTTTGTGTTAGACATATCAGCTGCAAGAAAGAATGTTAGCTGAGCATGTGTCTCCATCTTGTAAGTTTTTTATTTAATTTTGTGCCAGCTCATGAAGGAGATGTTGTATGAAGCACAAGAACAAGCGCCCTCACCTGAAGGTAACAATGTAGTTGTTGTTGCTTATATTTCTGTTGTTCTTACTGCAGGTGTACATTTTGCTGTTGTTGTTCATTTTATTGCTGTTCATAAGCTGTTGATGATGTTTATGCTACTTCTGTTGTTGTTCTTGATGTAGTTTTTGTTGCTTGTGTTCATGCGGTTACTGTTTTTTTTTATATTTTACATTTGTTGCTGTTGGTCATGATGTTACTTGTATTCATGTTGATGCTGTTGTTATATTTTTGCTATTGCACTTCATGATGTTGCTAATGTTTTGCTCCTGCTGTTGTTTATGATGCTGTTATTTTGTTCATGATACAGCTGATGTACTTGTTATCATTCATGATGTTATTTTGTTGTTGAAATTGTTCTTGTTGTTGTTGATTATGGTACTGTTGTTTCTACTACTGTTGTTACTGCTGTTATATTGCTCTTATCAATGTTCATGTTGTTACTGATGTTGCTGCTGCTGTTATATTGCTATTATTGATGTTCATGTTGATGCTGATGTTATTGCTGTTGTTATATTGCTCTTATTGATGTTCATGCTATTACTGATATTGTTATATTGCTCTTACTGATGTTCATGATGCTACTGATGTTGCTGCTGTTATATTTCTCTTATTGATGTTCTTGTTGCTGCTGATGTTATTGCTGTTTATATTGTTCATATTGTTACTGATGTTGTTATATTGTTCTTTTTGATGTTCATGCTGTTACCGCTGTTGTTATATTGTGTTATTGCTCTTCATGCTGTTACTGCTGTTGTTGTATTGGTCTTTTTTTATGTTCATGTCGCTGCTGATGTGAATTTAGCTTTATTATGATTTTTCTGTAGTCAGTGTTAGCTTATAATAACTTGTATAACATGAATGCAACTATCAGTGTATAAACTATCTTTTGTTAACATGTACAATGACATATAGTTTTGTCAGAAGAACACGTGATCAAATTATCAAACTAAAATTAGTCTAGACCATATTCTGCTCCAAGCAGTGCTTGTGATAAACTGAGTAATGTGATGCTCACATCATGTTCATTGAGGCAGGACCCTATACAAGAAACCTGACATATGAGATAGGATATAAATGTTCACCATGAAAAGTTTGATTGATGAGACATGGTATCATATGTTGCATATATAGATCAGGTAACTGAGACAGGGATCCACATGTTCTCCATGAGAAACTTGTTCCCTGATCTGTTATTCACAGAATGAAAGAGAGGCCACAGAGAGAAGAGATCTAGATAGATTTGAAGGAAATGGTTAAAGTAAATCTGAATCAGAGATAATAGGTTGGGGACATTTCTGAATTGAGACACTTTGTGTTCAAATAGAGCTATGGCTAGGAACTGAACCACTTAAATAATATAATAAAAACTGATACAATATTTTTTGGTTAAGTTTAGTTGCTCATACACTGTACATTGAACAAAGTAACTGTTTTACTACATGTATTTCATGTTTGTACTGGAGCAAATAAAACAAGGGGTCCATCAGGGGTGCATATTGTCACCCTACTTATTTAACTTGTATACTGAAAATATAATGAGGAATGTAAGAGAAGATGTAGACAAAGAATATTACGATGCCATAACAATTGGAGGTTATGAAATACCAGAGATTAGATATGCTGATGACAGTGTTACTGTCCACAACACAAAAAGGAATGGAAAAACTAATTATGTCAGTCCGTAAGAACAACGAAGAGCAGAACCTCTATCTTAATGCAAAGAAAACTAATTGATGACAACTGACAAAACAAAGAAGGCAGTTGAAATATATATCAGTGAGGAAAAACTGGAAGAAGTGGAGAGTTTTGAATATCTTGGATCACTGCTAACTAATAATGGAGATACAATGAGGGAAATTAAAAGCAGGACATCTATTGCTCTTCAGAAAGTAAAACAAATAAAGAATGTGTGGAGGGGAGCAGACAGGACTACAAAAATAAGATTTTTAAGGTCATGCATCTTTCCCATTGCAACATATGCCTGTGAGACCTGGAAACTTAACAAAACAGCTGAGAAACACATAAATGCCTTTGAATGTAAATGCTACAGAAGAGTTCTCTAAATATGGTGAACACAAAAAAGAACAAATATATCTATACTACAAGAGCTTAATATTGAAGAAGGCTGGCTAGTAAAGAGGATTAAAGAGAGAAAACTTAAATATTTTGGACACATTAAACATCATGATAATTTAGAGAAGACCGTATTGGAAGGATAAATAATGGGAAAAAGAAAAAGAGGAAGACCAAAACGAAGATGGATGCAAGAAATCGTTGACGATCTGTAAATGGACGCAGCAGCAGCAGGCCATCTTGCTCACAACCGAGAGGCCTACAGGAGTGCTGTTTGGGAGGCAAAGTTCCGCAAGGGACATGCAAATGAATGAATGAATGACCGGAGCAAAGTAACTGTTCTACTACATATATTTCATATGCAGAGGAACAGACAGAATTACAAAAATAAAATTTTTAAGGGCATGCATCTTTCCCATCATACTTAACAACACTTACCTGGACACTTAACAAAACAGCTGAGAAACACATAAATGCCTTTGAATGTAAATGTTACAGAAAAGTCCTTCAAATATCATGGACACAAAAAAAAAAAAAGAAAAAATATATCCATACTACAAGGATTTTATACTGAAAAAGGCTGGCTAGTAAAGAAGATTAAAGAGATAAAACTTAAATATTTTGGACACATTAAACATCATGATAATCTAGAGAAGACTGTCTTGGAAGGGTACATAATGGGAAAAAGAAAGAGAGGAAGACCAAGGCAAAGATGGCTGCAAGACATCGTTGATGATCTGCAAATGGATGCATCAGTGACAGGCCATCTTGCTCACAACTGAGAGGCCTACAGGAGTGCTGTTTGGGAGACAAAATTACGCCAGGGACATGCAGTTGAACGAATGACACTGAGCAAAGTAACTGTTTTACTACGTGTATTTCATGTTTGTACGGTGAGCAAAAGTAACTGTTTTACTACGTGTATTTCATGTTTGTACACTGAGAAAAGTAAAAGTTTTACTATGTGTATTTCATGTTTTTTGCGCTGAGCAAAGTAACTGTTTTACTGCATGTATTTCACGTTTATATGCTGAGCAAAATAACTGTTTTACTATGTGTATTTCATGTTTTTACACTGAGCAAAGTAACTTTTTTACTACATGTATTTTATGTTTGTATGCTGATCAAAGTAACTGTTTTACTATGTGTATTCTGATGTTCAATGTTCCAGTGACAGATTCAAGCACAATACAGAGATATTTTGCAAGGTTTGCAGAAAAGTTCTTCCAGTTTTGTGATAAAGAACTGTCAAAAATTAACACCTTCTTCTTGGGTATGTGTGATATGTAACTTTAGAGTTTTGTTTTCAATAAAATATATCACCCCTTTCTGTATGAAATATAGTTATTTATTTTAGTTTGTAGATTTACTATGTATGATAGGTTAGTTTTGAGGCACATGAAATCATAGTTAACTTGGAAGAATATAAGATCAGAGAGTTAGAGTTAGTTTAGAGCTATGTAAGATCAGAGAGTTAGGGTTATTTGGTAATGTATGAGATCAGAGAGTTAGAGTTAGTTTAGAACTGTGTGAGATCAGAGAGTTAGAGTTAGTTTAGAGCTGTGTGAGATCAGAGAGTTAGAGTTAGTTTAGAGCTGTGTGAGATCAGAGAGTTAGGGTTATTTGGTAGTGTATGAGATCAGAGAGTTAGAGTTAGTTTAGAGCTGTGTGAGATCAAAGAGTTAGAGTTAGTTTAGAGCTGTGTGAGATCAGAGAGTTAGGGTTATTTGGTAGTGTATGAGATCAGAGAGTTAGAGTTAGTTTAGAGCTGTGTGAGATCAGAGAGTTAGAGTTAGTTTAGAGCTGTGTGAGATCAAAGAGTTAGAGTTAGTTTAGAGCTGTGTGAGATCAGAGAGTTAGATTTAGTTTAGAGCTGTGTGAGATCAGAGAGTTAGAGTTATTTGGGAGTATATGAGATCAAGTTTGCTTGGAAGTATATGAGATCAGAGGGTTAGAGTTATCTTGGAAGTATATGATATCAGAGAGTTAGAATTTGCATGGAGGTTTTTTAAAATTATTTTGGAAGCTGATTAAGCTAGGAAGTACTTGAGAATTCAGTTGTCAAAGTTAGCTTGAATGTATGTGAGATCATGGTTAGAGTTCAACTTGAACCTATGTGACATAAGATTTAGAGTTATCTTGAAGCAGTGTGACATAGGATTTAGAGTTAAGTTCAGGTTCAGTATGGTTTTGTCATCACAGGAAATGAGAATATCCCATAATTGCTCTGCAGTCTGTGCCAGTGACATCTCCTGGAATGCGTAGGAACTGTCTCACAATAACAAAAAGTGATCTGTGCATGATGAATGCATATTTTTTTATCTCTGCAAATGTTCTCAGTACAGAGGCACTCACAGCCAGCTCTAAGCAGTTTCCGCCATGTTGGAACAGGAAGTCCATTTAGAGTTCCCTTGAAGCTGTGTGACATAAGATTTAAAGTTACCTTGGACATATGTGAGATAAGATTTATAGTTAGCTTGAAGCTTTGTGAGATAAGATTTAAAGTTAGCTTGGATATATGTGAGATGAGAGGCATGGGCATATGTGAAATGAGATTTAGAGTTAGCATGAGCATGCATGATTTAGAATTAGCTTGGAAGTGCGTGACATCAGACTCAGATTAAGGTAGGAACTACTTGAGACTGGTCACAGTTAGCTTGGCAACGAAATATGATTTTGGTGTATGACATGAAGGATCCAAGTATTCCCAGCTGATGCTGACAAATTTGTTAGCTTGTTTAGAAAGAGATGTTTGTATTTTTAATAAGTGAGTAGAAATATAGTGAAGATGTATAATTTATAATAAGATGATGAAATGAAAGAGACAGTGATAGATTTAGAAATGTATTGTTAGCAGGGGTTTTTTTAAACAGTAAGGATACAAGATATGCACAAAAGGCAAGAAAACATGAAACTGTGTATGATGATAAAGGGTGCTTGTGTTAAGTACAATATTTCTACTTTGTACTTGTAGCCATTTAGTCACAATGATTGCTTATTGAAATCCACACTCCCTTATCCTTTGTAGAAAAATTATCTGAGGCCAGTCGCAAATATGCTAACCTGAAGGCAGAACTCCAGATCTTTCTCAACCATCATGAGCAGCACCATCGTCATATGTCACTACGTCGTCGTAGAGCAAGCATGGGCAACATACCATTGTTTAAGGTTAGTTTACTCAGATTATCCTAGTCTGTTATGGTTAGATTATCCTAATGTGTTAGTTATGGTGAGATTATCCTCATGTATAAACATAATAAATAACTTCAGATGTCTACCAATCAGATTCTGATATATGTATATGCTGTAGAAAATATGCATTGGTTCTTGATATAGTCTGCATTAGTAGTGTACATTAGAACATATATAATCTACATTAATACTGTACATTAGAGCATCTACATTAGAAGTGTAGCTTAGACTTGATGTGGTCTACATTTATAGTGTATTTTATAGTTTGCATTGGGGTGAAGACACTTGTCCAATGTAGCTGATATGTTTGTGTCAAGGTTAGCGAACCATAGTTGACCAAGACCCTGTCCCACCTCTACCACCCCCAGTAACAGGCCTATCCTGGCTAACAGGGCAAGGATCGCCATAGTCCCCATGGTGGTGGAGTCTGATAAAGAAGCATTACACACCCCTGCTTTTTAGGTGTACTCCGGAACTGAAAAAGTAGCTGCCATAACTCGCTCCCATGTTGAAACAGTGATGTACCTCAACACCCTCAAAGAATACCAGCTCACATTTGCAGGGAGATAGACAAGACAAGACAAGACAAGACATAGTCTACATTTGTAGTGTAGCTTAGACTTGATGTAGTCTACATTTATTGTGTACTTTATACCATATAAAGTCTACATTTGTATTGTCCCAGAGACTTGATATAGTCTACATTTGTAGTGTACCATAGACTTGATGTAGTCTTCATTTGTGATACACCTAAGACTTGATATAGTCTACATTTGTAGTGTACCATAGACTTGATGTAGTCTTCATTTGTGATACACCTAAGACTTGATATAGTCTACATTTGTAGTGTACCATAGACTTGATGTAGTCTACATTTGTAGTGTACCTCAGACTTGATATAGTCTACATTTGTAGTGTACCTTAAACCTGATGTTGAAGATACATAATCATACCCTTATGGTCAAAATGTACATGTTCTGTTTTGTCAGATGATCATTCTTATTCAGTTTATAAATGTTATCTCTCAACATTATTTTGTTTTCTTGTTTACTGTCTTTCAAATGTACTACTTGGATGTGTTCCATTGTACACATGTGTTTGTGTCTATCTTCCACAGTATATGTCTTTTAATGCAGTTGAAGTGGGAAAATGTCTGCCTTTGTGGGAGAATTGTGTCATTTAACAGTCTTATTAGAAAGAAATGCATCTTCACTTTCCAGTTGTAGATATGTGGAAAATAGTTGGTGTTAAGCGCTGAAAGAATGTAGAGACACAAAGGTCATTACCTTTGGGAGAGACATTCCTCAGATGAAGGAGAGATTCAATAACTTAGTAAGAAGGTGGCTTAAAAAGAACAAGCTTCATTCATCAGGTCAAGCAAATGCATAAGCTGATACCTGACCTTCCAACTGTAGTTTCTCCATTATCATCCGTACCAGAGCATACACTGTGGAAAGAAGCAAACTGTACACAAATAACTATTCAAACTGAGGTGTGCAGAATGGTGAGATGCAAAGCAGTCCTGTAAGATCGACAGTCAAACTTAGTGTGCTAGATGACAAATATCCATGTGTCACCTGGATACGTGTGTATACAGTTGGATCTCCGCACAATGCCATAAAGAATGGAGAGGCAGAAGCACATATTGAATATCAAAACAACACCACTGACAAGATTTCCATAGCCACTGAAAAATTCTATAACAACTATGATGCAGAAGTTAGGGCAATTATTGTCACAACTAAAAAATATCAAACTCCAGAATTGATACATGACCTATAGTATTTATGACAGATGCAAGATCGGTACTGGAAGCTCTTCAGTGCAACAAACTACCAGACCTTAAGGATGTCTTGTCAGAAATTGGCTCACAACACAGAGTCACCTTACAGTGAATTCCATCCCACTAGGCAATGAGAAATCTGACTGTCTGGTGAAAGAGGGCACTGGAATAGAGCAATCAAACATACCAGTCACCTGTAATCAGAGGAAAAGCCTGATAAAAACCTACAGGAACCTCAAACAATGACTATCACATGCTAAACAGAAAGGAACAAGTCACAATTTTCCATCTTCGAAGAGGACACAGCCGACTCTGAAGTCATATGTGTACAGAGTTTAAGGTTTTTACTACTACTCTTTGTATATGTGCCCAGGTGCCCCAAACTGTGGAACATATCCTCCAGAACTGCATGAACTTTGAGATGCTGAGAAGAAATTACTGGCCTAGTGAAACCACCAAAGAAGATAAACTTTATGGTTCTGTACATGAATTACAAAAAAAAATAGTGAAATTTATCCAAGAGACAGGACTGCAGATATAGACAGACAATGCGTACAAAGAAGAAGAAAATCTTCACTTTGTACATACAGGGTGTTCCAGAAGTTCCTTTACATTTTCTAAAGGCCACTGTAGAAAGACAAATGCAGTTACATAGAAAAAGTGTGTGTTATTTTGTAGAGAAATTCTCAGAGTTTTAGATATACCTTATAGGGATTCAGTGTCTCCCTCACCCCAAAGTTGATATGGCATGTGTCAGTCTAGTAATTGAGTTCCTCCCAAGTTTTATGAGGACATGCTGACATCAGCCAAACCCTCATCCCAAAGTCAGATCATAATTTTGTTACTGTAACTGGAAAGAATTATTTTATAATGAAAAGTGCCAATCTGGAGGATCATAGTGCTAATTTATTACTTTTTTTTTTTCAGATCAGTGACAGAACTATGTCTGTGTAAATTGTGGCATTTTCAGGTGTGCAACTCCAGGGCTGCACGAAGTTCCTGTTCCAGCAGAAGAGAACTCCAGGGGAAATCCATGAGAAGCTGCAAACATTGAGTGAAAGTGCCCATCATACTCAGCTGTGAAGAAGGGCTGTGCTAACTTTCAGCACAGAGATTTTAAGACAAAGATGCAGCACGATCTGGAAGGCCTTCAACAGTGTCAACTCCAGAAATTATTGATCATGTTCATGACTTGATTTTGACAGCTTGACAGATGTCAGTTAAAACAGTTGTTGACACTAGAGAGATCCAGGAAACACATTGGGTTTATAATTCATAACTGTTTTTTGTATGCAGAAATTACTGGCCAAGTGGGTGCAGAAATATTTGAATCAAGCGAGAAACAATGTAGAGTGAACACCTCCCAGTTGATTTTGCAACATATTGAATGATCTGGTGATAACTTTTTGGAGTGACTTCTATGATCCTGAGGCTAAACAACATTCCTTGCAGTGGCAGCACTTGAGTTCTTTATGGCCAAAGAAATTCAAGACTCAAAAGTCAACAAGAAAGGTCATGGTCACTGTTTTTTGAGATAAGGAAGATATTTGGACAATTATCCTCTGAAAGGCCAGACAGTTAGTGCAGAATCCTGCTCTAAGTTTGTGTCAATTAAAAGAAAAAAAAAACAACAGGGGAAGCAGAAAAGCATTCTCTTCTTGCAGGACAGTTTGCCTGCTGACAAGACATTGGATAATTTGAAGAATTTGGAGTTTGTGCATAGATCATCTACCCTACTCACTAGATCTTACTCAATCTGACTGTTTCCTGTTTCCCAACATTAAAAAGTGTTTGAAAGGGAGGACATTTTTTTAGTAATTCAGATGTGAACTCACCAATAGGGCATTATTTCAGTGACCAGATACCAGATTTTTTTTTTTTTTTTGGAAAGGGTTTAAGAAACAAGTAGAGAAACAATGTGCTAAGTTTGTCGAACTTGAGGGTGAATATATAGAGTAGCATGCAAGTTTCAAGGGTGTAGGTCATTTTCTTCTTGGTGAGGCTGATAACTTTTCAGCACCTCCTCATATGTATCATGTCTGCAGTAACAGATACTATGATGTTTATGATTTGCTACTTTAGAATGTCACAGTCCAGTGGAAGTGTGGGTATGTAGAAAAAAGCCACAAGGTATCAAGTCAGTAGATACAGGTGGCCATCACAATAGATAACAAGTGTGAGTCGTTTTTACCAGTTTTTTCAATCCATCAACTGTAGGTTAATGTTCTGAAAGGTGTTACATGTTGGTGCCAGTGAGAGAATGCCCTGTCTTGCTGAAAAATAAAGTTTTGGCTACCTTCCTGAAGATGGTGCATCAAGCAGTCAATTAACATGCTGAGATAGGACACACCAATTACAGTCTTCCTTGAAGAAGAAACCATCTTCTTCAAAATGGCACAGAAGATGTTCACATTGTAGTGACCCAATAGATCTATTGATCTGACATCTTTTTCTTGTGGATGTACATTAAAGATGTTTACATAACCTGCAGGGAATTATGGAGAGAAATGATCGCCTACGCCATGCCGCATGGCACTTGAATTGAACATACCCAGCTTCCATAATATAGGAACATTCTTAAGCAGCAAATAATGGAAGTCATTGCATATGTTATGCCAGATATGCAACATAAAACCAGGATTAACATGTACCATGTGACCAGGTGAGCTCATACTGAGTCCCTGTAAGGTATATCTAGAACTTTCAGAATTTCTCTACAAAATAACAACTAGAAGATCTTGATTATGCTAATGACATAACTCTTATCAGTAACAATGTGAATTCCATGCAAAAAAAAACCAAAAAAACAGATATACTATATTCACTGGCTAGCAAAATAGGACTTGAAATTAACAAGGACAAAACAAAAATAATGAAAATTCCCATTAATCAAAATGGGAAAATACATGTAGAAGGGACAGATATTGAAGAAGTCAATAAATTTGCATACCTTGGCAGCTACATAGACCAGGATGGTGACACCAGAGAGGAAGATAGAATTAGAATTGCAAAAGCATCATTGATCTTCAAGAATCTTGAGAACATATGGCGTTTGAAAGTTATAAGCACAAAAACCAAGTTAAGACTACTCAATTCAAATGTAATATCCACCCTCATTTATGCATGTGAAAGCTGGAAAACAACTAAAGAAATAGACAAGAAATTAGACTCTTTTGAAAACAAATGCCTAAGGAAAATACTCAGCATCAAGTGGAATGAATTCAAGAACAATGCAGAGATAAGACAGATGACTGAACAACAACCAGTCTCATGGGTGATCAGGAAAAGGAGATGGACATATGTTGGTCACTTGATGAGAAGAAACAATCAGAGAATCCCAAAACAAGCTATCAAATGGAACACAACAGGCCAAAGAAAAAGAGGCAGACCGCGTGAAACTCTGAAGTTAATTATACATTCAGGCAGAAATGACGATAAATTCAGAGAAGGAGTGGGCATTATTATGTCAAATGTAGCTGCAAAGAGCCTTGTAGAATGGGAACCGGTGAACAGTCGTATAATAAGAGCACGATACAACCTACGACACGGAAGAATGACAATAATACAGTGTTATGCACCCACGAATGATGCAGATGATGAGGTGAAAGACGACTTCTATCACCAACTACAACAAATCATCAACAAAGTCCCTAAACACGACATCTTAATTGCTATGGGGGACTTCAACGCTAAGGTAGGGAAGGATAATACCGACGTCGAAAAAGTGATGGGGAAAGAAGGAATTGACATGGTTAATCAGAATGGAGAAAGATTAATTGAAGTATGTCTAACAGAGGGCATGGTCATTGGAGGCACAATATTCCCACACAAAGAGATACATAAAACAACATGGATATCTCCAGATGATAGAACTAGAAACCAGATAGACCATTTTTGTATTAGAAAGCAATACAGAACATCTCTCATGGATGTAAGGGCTTATAGGGGTGCAGATGTCAACAGTGATCACAACCTGTGCATAGGGAAAATAAAACTAAAACTGAAAAGTCAACACAAGAAATCAGTACACAGAAAGATAAACAGCCACAGCCTACAAGAAGAAAATACTAACATTAATTTCAATCAGGAACTTGCCAATCATTCCAAAACACCCAGTGAAGTTGAGGAGATAGGTATAGATGAGTTATGGAATTCTTACAGCACAGCCATAATCACAGCAGCAAAAGTAAGCGCTGGATTGGAAAAACCAAATAGAAAAGCATGGATATCAGATAAAACATTGTTAAGAGAGGCCAAATTAATAGGCATAAAATCCCTTGATGAGATTGAAAGACTTTGCCGAAGACAGGAAAAATTGGCGAACTACCTTGCAAGCCCTATATGATGTTTAACGGTACGGGAAGGATATAAGATATAAAAAGAAAAGCATAGGAGGAACTGCTTCCTTTCTGTATTCTTTTCTCTGTTCTTTGTTAATGAGATAACAGTAGCAGCCTTGTCTGCTTTCTTGTTGTAATAGTGGAAATTCTGTGTCCTTTATATATTCTTGTGAAAAAATGTGGAAGGTTGTGTGAAACACCACATGTAAGAAATGTAGAAAGTTATATAGAAAACCAAGTGAAAAAATGTAGAAAGTTATATAGAAAACCAAGTGAAAAAAATGTAGAAAATTATATGAAACACCAAGTGGTAAAAAATTTGGAAGATTGCATAAAACACCACGTGGAATAAATATAGAAAGTTATATGAAGCACAAAATAGAATAAATGTAGATAGTTGCAAGAAACACCAGGTGGAATAAATGTAGATAGTTGCATGAAACACCAAGTGGAATAATGTAGAAAGTTACTTGAAACACCAAGTGGAATAAATGTAGAAAGTTATATGAAGCACAGAATGGAATAAATGTAAATAGTTGCATAAAACCCCAAGTGGAATAAATGTAGAAAGTTATGAAGCACAAAATGGGATAAATGTAGATAGTTGCATGAAACACTAAGTGGAATAAATGTAGAAAAAAATATCTTGTTTGCTTTATACATCATTATCTCTCTACTAGGACAAGGAGGTCAAAGGTCAAGCCATGTCTTCAATGAGAAAACTGCATGACCTGAAACTGGCATTTTCAGAGTTTTATCTGAGTCTTGTCTTACTGCAGAACTATCAGACTTTGAACTTTACTGGCTTCAGGAAGATTCTCAAGAAACATGATAAGGTGAGGAGAAGAAGAATGTCTCTAAAGGCACACTTGTTGTTTCTTCATCTACATTGTTCATTCTTGTAACTGTTTCTTTGTCTACATTGTTCATTCTTGTAACTGTTTCTTTGTCTACATTGTTCATTCTTGTAACTGTTTCTTCGTCTACATTGTTCATTCTTGTAACTGTTTCTTCATCTACATTGTTCATTCTTGTAACTGTTTCTTTGTCTACATTGTTCATTCTTGTAACTGTTTCTTTGTCTACATTGTTCATTCTTGTAACTGTTTCTTTGTCTGCATTGTTCATTCTTGTAACTGTTTCTTTGTCTGCATTGTTCATTCTTGTAACTGTTTCTTTGTCTACATTGTTCATTCTTGTAACTGTTTCTTCATCTACATTGTTCATTCTTGTAACTGTTTCTTCATCTACATTATTCATTCTTGTAACTGTTTATTCATCTACATTGTTCATTCTTGTAACTGTTATTGAGTGAGAGTTTATTGTGTTTTAGGCTGTATTTTTTTTTTAATTTGTGAATGAGATAACTGTATCTGAGAGGGTCATTTGATAAGCAGGGTAAAAAAAGCTAGATGAATACCTTTTTTGGGGGAGAAAATCAGTGTTGTTTCTCAACATAGCCTCCAGTGATGGTTGTACACTTGATTCAGCGGGTTTCCAATTTTTTCATTCCGTTGGCATAGTAGTTTTTCCCAAAGGTTGCAAAATATGAGTTTACGGCAGCAATGACATCTTCATTTGACGAGAATCACTTTCCACTGAGCCAAATTTTCAAGTTTGAGAACAGGAAGAAGTCACACGGGGCCAAGTCTGGAGAATAGGGTGGATGAGGAATCATTCGGAAGCTTAATTCATGCAGTTTTGCAATAGTGATGGTTGATTTGTGAGAAAGCGCACTGTCTTGGTGAAAGAGCACTTTTTTGCACTTCAGTCTTGGCCATTTCTGTTTGAGCTCTTAGTTCAGACAGTCCAAAAATGTTTGCATAATAGTTTCCTGTTATTGTTTTACCTTTCTCCAAAGTCAGTCAGAGTGATTCCTTGGGAATCCCAAAAAACAATGGTCATCACCTTACCAGTTTATGGAATGGTCTTTGCCTTCTTTGGCGCACTTTCACCATTCATTGTTCATGACTTACTGTTGCTTACATTCAGGTTGTAGTAGTCGACCCATATTTTGTCCACGGACACAAATTGATGAAAATAATCCAGCAGATTGCAGTTAAACAATAACAAACACTGCATTGAAATGTCCTTTTGCATTCATTCTAGATTGATAGTCAGCAAATGCCGCATCTATCACGCACAAAGCTCTTTTATGTGCAATTTTTTGCACAGGATGTTATGAACTAATTAATTTGAGATGCCTACAGTCTTTGCTGTCTCATACACTTTCACTCAGCGGACTTTTATAATACCTCTGATTTTTTTTTTTAACGATGTCCAGTGTGGTGACCTTCACAGGGCATCCAGAGTGCACTTCATCTTCAGTGTTTGTTCAGCCAAGTTTAGACTCATTTATCCAGAAATAAATAATCTTCAATGATAGAGCAGAGTCCCCATAAACTTCATCCAGCTCCACTTTGATCTGTGAAGCCATCCACATCTTTAAATAAAAATGTTTTATCACTATACGGAACTTGTTCACATTCAGTTTTTGAAGTGCCTGCAACCCTACTCAATTGAAACAGCTGCTGAACGTTAACAAAGCATCACTTTTGGCTGAAATTTTGTATGACTTAGTTTGAATAGTGATACTTGCCAGCAGTGGCATCACTAATTTAATTGTGGCACCACCTCGTTTAAATATACCTTACTTATTAAAGGACCCTTGTAGGGCTGTACTTTTCTGTAACTAGAGCTATACTTTACTGTAACTAGAGCTGTACTTTACTGTAACTAGAGCTGTACTGTAACTAGAGCTGTACTTTACTGTAACTAGAGCTGTACTGTAGCTAGAGCTGTACTTTACTGTAACTAGAGCTGTACTGTAGCTAGAGCTGTACTTTTCAGTAACTTCTTCTTCTTCATTCACTTCTGCCACGAAGATCGCCCCGTGATCCTACTGAATTTTCTCCTGTGGTTCTTGCAATAGTCTCATTTAGGATGGAGGCTCAGAGCATCGTGGGGTTTGAGCCTCTATTCTCAGTGGATCACAGAGGCAGCATTGTGTGACACTGGTTTTCGTTGCACCAGTTTAGTCTAGAGTTGGACTTTCTCACTGGAAATTTTCAGTAACTAAAGCTGTACTTTACTGTAACTAAAAGTAGTTGAAGAAATTTATGTGGAATCCTGTAGATGGAGTGACTTTCACTGTAGAAGCCACTGGCTTTCATATATATACATTAGCTTTTTCTGTGAATATGCTGTTCTGTATGTGAGGATGTGAAGCATGGTCCATGAAAAAGAGAGTACAGCGAGAAATGGAGACCATGGAAATGTGGTTCATAAGAAGGATGTTGAAGGTACCATGGACAGCTAGGAAAACCAATGAAGAAGTCTTAAGAGATGCTAGAGTAAACGGCAAATTACAGCAAAGATCAGAAGCAGACAAGCAAGATTTGTAGGACATTTTCTGAGAGGAGGAAAATTAGAACACATTGTGGCAACTGGAAAACTGAGGGAAGAAGAGACAGAAGAAGACAGAGAGAGAGAGAGAAGTTACTGGATGGGCTGTCAGTGTGGCTAGAAAGAAAGTTACTGGTGGATTTCATAATCAAGTCTAAAGACAGGGACTGTCATTCTGATAGTCATGTAATAAGTCTTAGAGTATAGTCCCTTGTAACTTGGAAAGTCATGTGATAAGTCTTATAGCATAGTCCCTTGTAACTTAGAATTATGAATATAATTATGCATATATTTTAGTTATAAATGTCAACATTAAATAAGAAGAGAGAAGTTAAATAGGAAACTTAGAGAACAAGGTAGAAAACTGATTCCCACAACACTAGTGGTAAACCATCATGACTGGATGGTGAAGGGGTGGACATTCGACACCACTAAACTGGCGGGTTATAACTCCGGATCAATCGCCGCCCATACCAGAACTAATGAAGCAGTTTTGAATGGTAGAGCAGAATTACCAAGTGGTCAGCTGAAAAAAACAGGATGCCAAGAAAAAAAAAGAGAGGACACACAGAGAGACAAGTAGAAAGAGAAGAGAATGATGGGTTTTTTGGACGAACATTAGTTTGGGTCAGAAATACTTCAAGTTAGAAAGTGATCATTAGTACTGCAGATGGAATGTAGATTTGATATTTTTGGAACTCTGTACAGAATGCTTTTGGAGTTGCCTTAATGTGATACCTGTGAACTTCGTTTGATGAGTATTAAAAGTGATCTAGAATTTGACTCAAGAACAAACCATATGGAGTTTTCTTATGACTATTAAGAGTTCAGTCTTGTGGCAATATATATGTTAACACATGGAGTTATGTTCAGAACTTCTGGAATGTTGAAGTAAATGTATTAATACATTCATAAATTGAAAAGGTGTCTGTTGCTATCACTCAAAGTCCAGCAATATGATTGATTCAGGTGATAGAATTATAACGGACGGCAATATAAGAGAATATTAATCAATTTCAGCAGTATTGAATATATATATATAAGAATTCAAATTTCTCAGCAATTACGAAAAAAAAAACAGTAAATATTACAACTTCTCAACACTATAATGGCAACATACTTCAGAACAGTTATCATCGCTATATAAGTACAACAACAAAAAAAACAATACAAAGTGTGTCCAGTAAGTAATGAGACTGATTCTATAAAATTCGATTTGTTAAAGATATACTTACATGTACTTAAAATTCTTTGAAATAACATGCTTGAGCATCAGGGCACCATTGCAAGCGGTTCTGCCACATGTCGCAGATTGCCTGGAAGTCTTGAATAGGGATATCCTTCAAAGCACTTGTCATGGCAGCTTGCACGTCATTAACAGTCCCAAAATGGTGGTCTTTCAAGCTTAATTTGAGCCGGGGAAACAGAAAGATGTCCTAGCTGTAGGTAGGTTGGCACAACATTGCCACAGTTTGTTTCACCAGAAACTCTCTCACCAACATTGCCGCGGTTTGTTTCACCAGAAACTCTCTCACCAACATTGCCACGGTTTGTTTCACCAGAAACTCTCTCACCAACATTGCCACGGTTTGTTTCACCAGAAACTCTCTCACCAACATTGCCGCGGTTTGTTTCACCAGAAACTCTCTCACCAACATTGCCACGTTTTGTTTCACCAGAAACTCTCTCACCAACATTGCCGTGGTTTGTTTCACCAGAAACTCTCTCACCAACGTTGCCACGGTTTGTTTCACCAGAAACTCTCTCACCAACAGCGACGCATGCCTCAGCACATTGTCAAGGTGAAGAACCCAGATGTTGGCATTCTCCAGGCAGATGTGCATGACTCTGTTCTTCAACCATTCAAGCACTTCCATGTAGAATGCTGCATTTACCATTTGTCATATGGACAACACTTTTAGAAAAAAAAAAAATAGTGAGCATTTATTTCATCTTTGATTTGCTCGTTCGAGCCTTCTTTGGTTGAGGAGACTTGGGAGTGTCCCACTCAGAGCTCTGTCTTTTTGTCTCCGGATCATACTCAAAGATCCACATTTCATCACTGGTTATCACTTTCTCCAAAAAATCAGGTTCACTTCTCACATGGTCCAAAAGCTTACGAGATATCAACACATGGTTTTTCTTCTGTTCATTGCTTAAAACTTTGGGAACCAATTTGGCACATTTTTTCCACATGTACAATTCTTTCGTGATAATTTCATGCACAATAGAATTTGGAAGTCCCACTTGATCTGCTATCAATCTAAGACTCAGACGTTGGTCAGAGTCTAGAACTGCTTTCACCTTATCAGCATTGTTGAAAGTGTGAGACATTAATGGTGCAGATGTGCACTACTTATACATGCATCGTGCATCTGTCTATTATTACCGTGACTGCTAATTACAGACATGGCAATACTTATACAGATTGTATTACTATCATGAAACTTCCGCTATAGAAATACTAACAAAGACAACACACAGTGAACAATGTGAAGAATAAGTCCAGTGTGAATAACATAAACTCACACTTTATTAATGGAAAAAGTGAGTGATGATGGGTGAGGGTGAGAGGTACTCACACTTTATTAATGGAAGAAATGAGTGGTGATAGGTGAGGGCGAGAGGCAACTGATAACGTTATATGAAGTTTCTGGCTAATCCACTTTCCAGCAAGAACTAGTTTGCCAAATGGAAAGGGAGAAAACCCAACTCTCCCACTACATAAAAGCAACAAGCATACAAAAATGTAAGTACAACATAAGAGTACACACTTACTGCATCAAAAATGATCACAGAATTCTCTCAGTCATCACAGAAAATCTCTCGACCAAAGGTCTATCAAAACTTCTGAAAAGAACGATCTCACATTTCTTTAGTTCTATACAAATAGTGACAGAAAACAATTACTTGACAATGTCACGACCAACTACATAACTCTTTAAAGGAGCCATAACAGAAAAATCTGACAGTGTCCTTAAGAGGAGCATTCTTTGCACAAATCAAGCTTACATAACAAAATCAATAATACACTGCACTTTAAGATGGGAAAATCCCATTTTCCAGCTAATCCTAACCACAACCCTATTTCACTAAGGACAAGTGCAACTCAAGCATTCTATATCTATCATCCTAGACCTAAAAACATCTCAGCAAAAATCATTCTCCGAAACTGTCTCGAATCCTCATCATCATAATTATCATAATCATCATCTTCTTTCTTTCACCCTCTTACCCTATTTTTCCTAAAACTTCCTAAAGTTTCCGTCCCGAGAAACACAAAAAGTGTGATCCTAACTGTTTACTGACCTTCAGACAAAAACTCACCGGACATTCCATCCAAAAATAATCTTTCTGTCTCTAACCTTGGCTAATTGACAAAACATGTCAGTGTGAAGTTCATTATTACCTGAGACTTTTCCAAGGTCTCAGACTGACCTTTAATCAAACCATAACTACGTCATTCAAGAGCGTTAAACATTTGGTCAAATTACTAACTTTAACCTGGATTATATCCTTTATATCAGAATCAAACCATCGTAATAGTAAATTTTCCAATGTGCTGTTATAATGGGCGCCTTGTGTGTTGTTCATCCTCAACACTCTCTCTTCCTTCGTTGAACGTCTTGTGCCACTGAAACACTTGTGCTTTTGATAAAGCATCCTTCTCATAGGATTTCTGTATCTTAGCAAGCGTCTCAGGTTTAACACAAAACTTTATCCCAACCCTAACTCCTCTCCATTTTGACCGATATACAGTGCTTAAACAGCTGTCCACTTTGCAAGTGATCTGTACTCTATAAAAACTCAGAGCCAAATGATGAGATATTGACCTTTTACCTAATATCTCCCACAAACCTTCAGACCCAGAGAATCTGCCTCCTGGCCCTGCTGATTGGCTGAATAAAAAGTCTCATTACTTACCGGACACACCTTGTATTATAGTTTGTAGATAGTCATGCTGATAGTCTTGTAGATATTCATGTAGATAGTCATGTAATTAGTCTTGTGGATAGTCATGTAGATAGTCTTTTGTAGTACCATTTTGTCACTTTGTCTATTTTCAGCCTCCCTTAAATCCTTTTTTTGCTTTGAGTTTTACAATGATTGTCTGTTTTTGTGTGGCCTCTTTTTATCCTTGTCAAGATCTTTTCATTTGTCATGTTCTTAGTCAGTGTCAATATAAATTTTTGTTGATTTCTTCTAATAGTGTTATTAGTTTTAAATGAACATTCAGACATTCTGCTGCCTATAAGAGAATACACTTCTCATTTTCCACCATCTAAAACCTTTCTCTCTGTAATGTGTGGCTGACTCTAAACCTGAGTATCTGTAATATGTAACTGACTCTAAACAAGACTGCCTGTAATGTGTGGCTGACTCTAAACCTGAGTATCTGTAATATGTAACTGACTCTAAACAAGACTGCCTGTAATGTGTGGCTGACTCTAAACCTGAGTATCTGTAATATGTAACTGACTCTAAACAAGACTGCCTGTAATGTGTGGCTGACTCTAAACCTGAGTATCTGTAATATGTAACTGACTCTAAACAAGACTGCCTGTAATGTGTGGCTGACTCTACCTGTCACGAAGTCTCCCTGTGCCACCTCCTAAGACTAAACCAGGGCTTAGCTGAAACTTTCATATCTGAAGACTACTGTGAAGGTGGAGAACCATAATCTCACCAAGGTGACCTTGTCAACTGATAGTTTGAAATGGCTAAACATGACATATTTAGTGGAGCAATGCCGTGATTTTAAAAAATGGGTAGAAATACCGCATAACCCCTGCAACAATTCATAGTAGATGTGCCTTAAGCTGAACAACTACAGGGTATAGGGAATGCTTCCTAAGTTATACCTCGTCATAACTTGACTGAAGACAAGGACTGATGAAAGACAGGTGGGAATGATGGAGGTCGGGTTCGGGTTGGCATGTAGACCTGTTCAGCTTGGTTCACCATGAGGAGTTGAAAAAGAACTTTTGCAGCACGCTTCCAAATTGCATGAAAATACCATTAATCCAACCTAAAATATAAGATCTTGGGTGTCATCTGTTAAAAGGCCTGTGCTATCCATTTGATACCTGTGCTGTCCATTTGATACCTGGGCTGGCAGTCTTGAATCTTCTAATCAGAAAGCCAAATTTAAGTATTAAAAGTAAATGAACATGGATTAAAAATCAGACAGAACTCTTGGACCTAATGACCGAACAAGATGTACATATTGCTTATGCTACAAGAAGCACATTCTTCAAACAGCAAAACTTCTTCATCCCAGGTTTTACCAAAACTGTCATAAACAAATCATTATTAAAGAAGACTTCAGTGCTGACTTAATCTCTGTCAGGCTATAAAGATGAAACCCCACAGAAGAACACACAGACACATTATCTTACAGAACACTAAAACACAACCAACAGAGATCAACTCAACACAGTAGATTCATTACTAAGATTTATGCTGTCAGCCAGCAATGTAATCCAACAAAACTAACTTTGTAGCTGTCTAGGATGCATATGACAAAGTCTGGAGAAGTGAATTTCTGCACAAAATACTAACACTGGAGATAAATAGAAATACAAGTATGTACAAATGAAAAAAAAAGAACTTTCAAACAAACAGAACCATTTACACAAGATATAATAGCCTCAATTCCAAACAAAGAACCTTAGAGAACTCCTTCAAGTCTGACCACTTGGTTTGCACTCTTCCACATCTATATCAGTGATCTACCTTCAGCATTGACCAGCAAGTGTGCACTATTTGCTGATGACCTTCTCATGTGGACAACAGATAAGTATACAAAATAGCCAGAGAGAAATAGAAACAAAGGCCTAGAAAAGCTACAAGCTAGCATCAACACAGGAAGACAGTCCATACTCTGTTCTCCCTGAATCCATCTGGAAGGAAGAAACAGCACCAACTGTGAATTGCTGAAACAGAACTTAAATCATTTAAAGTATCTAGGTGTAACATTTGATCAGAATCTGGCAATGAAGCCACACATTAGTAACATGGTAATAAAAACAACAAAGAAATTAATCCTCCTCAAAAGGATTTGCACATAAAACAAATATGAGATACTGTCCATGTGAGATCCACAGAAGACCTCTCTATACCACTTTATTCTATTAGACCACTGACTGCTATCAGAATGATGCCATTCATGCTATTTATGTGGCTCATTATTCAAAGGCACAGTGAATGACTCAGTCAGTCAGTCATTTGCATATCCCTTGCGGAACTTTGCCTCCCTAACAGCTCTTCTGTAGGTCTCTCGGTTGTAAGTAAGATGCCCTTCTGCTGATGCATCTATTTGCAGATTATCAACAATGTCTTGCAGGCATCTTCGCCTTGGTATTCCTTTCTTTCTTTTTCCTTTTAAGCATCCTTCCAAGACTCATCTCTAAATTATCATGATATTTAATGTCCAAAATATTTAAGTTTTCTCTGTTTAATCCCCTTTACTAGCCAGCCTTCTTCAATTGTTCTTGTAATATGGATATATTTGTTCTTTTTTGTGTCCATGATATTTGAAGAACTCTTCTGTAGCATTTACATTCAAAGGCACTTATGTGTTTCTCAGCTGTGTCCAGGTCTCACAGGCATATGTTGCGATAGGAAAGATGCATGCCCTTAAAAATCTTATTTTTGTGGGCTCTGTCTGTTCCTCTCCACAGCTTCTTTAGTTGTTTTACCTTTTGAAGAGCGATAGATGTCATCCTTTTAATTTCCCTCATTGTATCTCCATTATTAGTTAGTAATGATCCAAGATATTCAAAACTATCCACCTCTTCCAATTTTTCTTCATTGATACATATTTCAGCTATTTGTCTTACAACAAACATGCAGGAAATCACAACAGAACTGAAGTACCTTACACTGTCAACAACCATGGGCCTACAATGGGTACCATCCCATTGTGGAATAGCTGGCAATGAAATAGCTGACAGTCTGTCCAAAGCTGGCAGCAATCAAGATCAATCAAATCATCTAGTAAACTGCGAAAACTAATCCGTAACCAGTGCAGATCTGAATGGAAAGAACAACTGAAATGCAACAACGAACCAGATCCAATACATCAACTACAAAGACATCAGCAAATCATTCTCTTCTACCTAAGGACAGACCCCTGCAGACTACTAGGCCACTTACATCAACTTGGTGAGTGTCCATGTGGCAGTGGAGTCCAGACTCCAGAACATATCCTTCAAGAGTGCCCAAACCATGCAGACCTGAGGCGTGAGACATGGCCAGAGGACACAAGCTTGGGGCAAAAGCTTTGGGGCTCCTATCAGGATCTGGAGAGGACTGCGGGCTTTGCCATGTTGACAGGGATCAGGATTTAATGTGACCAACAGCCTCGAATGAAGAGGAAGAAGTTGTCATCAATTTAGTTTTCTTCACATTAATATAGAGGGTTTGCTCTTCACTATTCTTATGGACTGACATCATCAGTTTTTCCAAACTTTTTGTGTGTGGACAGTAAAACTGTGTCATCAGCATATCTAATCTCTGGTATTTCATAACCTCCAATTGTGAATGACTAGTCTTCATTTAAACATCCACACTCTCAGACACAGATTCTTGCAAGTTGCATTTAAGTGCTCTCTCTTTCAATTGTGTTTTTTTCCATTCTTATTTGCTATCTTATATCCTTCCCGTGCCGTTAAACGTCACATAGGGCTCGCAAAGTAGTTCACCAATTTTTCCTGTCTTCGGCGAGTCTTTCAACCTCATCAGAGGATTTTATGCCTGTTAATTTGGCCTCTCTTAATAATGTCCTCTTCAGAGTTTCACGCAGTCTGCCTCTTTTTCTTCGGCCTGTTGTGTTCCACTTGATAGCTTGTTTTGGGATTCTCTGATCATTTCTTCTCATCAAGTGACCAACATATGTCCATCTCCTTTTCCTGATCACCCATGAAACTGGTTGTTGTTCAGTCATCTGTCTTATCTCTGCATTGTTCTTGAATTCATTCCACTTGATGCCAAGTATTTTCCTTAGGCATTTGTTTTCAAAAGAGTCTAATTTCTTTTCTATTTCTTTAGTTGTTTTCCAGCATTCGCATGCATAAATGAGGGTGGATATTACATTTGAATTGAATAGTCTTAACTTGGTTTTTGTGCTTATAACTTTTGAATTCCATATGTTCTCAAGATTCTTGAAGATTGATGCTGCTTTTGCAATTCTGATCCTAACTTCCTTTCTAGTGTCACCATCCTGGTCTATGTAGCTGCCAAGGTATGCAAATTGATTGACTTCTTCAATATCTGTCTCTTCTATGTGTATTTTTCCAATTTGATTGATGGGAATTTTCATTATTTTTGTTTTGTCCTTGTTAATTTCAAGTCCTATTTTGCTAGCCAGTGAAGACAGGCTTTCTGTTTTTTCTTGCATGGAATTCACATTATTACTGATAAGAGTTATGTCATCAGCAAAATCAAGATCTTCTAGTTGGGTCCCATGTACCCAGTCAATACCTGTGTTACCTGTGCAGCATTTTTTCATTATGAAGTCTATTGTAATCCCAAAAAGTAAAGGAGACAATATACATCCTTGTTTCACGCCTGTTTCAATCTGGAACCATTCATTCATCCCTTCTTCTGTCTTGACTGCACAAACATATCCATTGTATAAGTCCTTAATGATGTTGACAATTTTAGATGGTATTCCATATAGACATAAAATTCTCGATAATGAATCTCTGTGTATGCTATCAAATGCCTTTTTAAAATCTATGAAGTTCAGTATTAATGGTTTCTGCTTTTCAATATGTTCTTCAAGTATTATTCTGAGAGTAAAGATCTGGTCGAGACAGCTTCTCCCTTTTCGAAATCCTGCTTGTTCTTCTCTCATTGCAGTATCAACTATATCTTTGAGTCTATTCAAAATGACCTTGCAAAATACTTTTGACACAACTGATATTAAGGTTACTCCTCTCCAGTTGTTACAGTCACTAAGGTTGCCCTTTTTTGGTATTTTAACAATGATTCCTTCCGGCGTGACGTGCAAGATGGCGGTCGTTTTTAAAACGCTCTCGCCGGCATGCAGAAATCTGCGGAATTCCGCTTGATCTGTTACATATCATGTACCGGGAGTTGGGCATAAGGCTAACAACCTTATCCGGGGACCTATCTAGAGGCAACTCCAGATGGGAAAAAAAGATATCGTTATGGAAACTCGCAGAGAAACCAACCGAGCATCAGGGATGCCAACTCAGAAGAGCTCATTCGTCGACCCCAAACATGTGACAAGGGTTGGATTCTGGAATGTGAGAACGATGGCAGCTCCAACAAAAACTACTCAGGTCATCAAATAAATGGAGAGATACCATCTAGACATACTGGGCATCAGCGAAATGCGATGGCCAGAAGCAGGTAAAAGATCGGCGGAAAACGGTAAGTTAATAATACATTCAGGCAGAAATGACGGTAAATTCAGAGACGGAGTGGGCATTATTATGTCAAATGTAGCTGCAAAGAGCCTTGCAGAATGGGAACCAGTGAACAGTCGTATAATAAGAGCACGATACAACCTACAACACGGAAGAATGACAATAATACAGTGTTATGCACCCACGAATGATGCAGATGATGATGTGAAAGACGACTTCTATCACCAACTACAACAAATCATCAACAAAGTTCCTAAACACGACATCCTAATTGCTATGGGGGACTTCAATGCTAAGGTAGGGAAGGATAATACCGACGTTGAAAAAGTGATGGGGAAAGAAGGAATTGACATGGTTAATCAGAATGGAGAAAGATTAATTGAAGTATGTCTAACAGAGGGCATGGTCATTGGAGGCACAATATTCCCACACAAAGAGATACATAAAACAACATGGATATCTCCAGATGATAGAACTAGAAACCAGATAGACCATTTTTGTATTAGAAAGCAATACAGAACATCTCTCATGGATGTAAGGGCTTATAGGGGTGCAGATGTCAACAGTGATCACAACCTGTGCATAGGGAAAATAAAACTAAAACTGAAAAGTCAACACAAGAAATCAGTACACAGAAAGATAAACAGCCACAGCCTACAAGAAGAAAATACTAACATTAATTTCAATCAGGAACTTGCCAATCATTCCAAAACACCCAGTGAGGTTGAGGAAATAGGTATAGATGAGTTATGGAATTTTTACAGCACAGCCATAATCACAGCAGCAAAAGTAAGCGCTGGATTGGAAAAACCAAATAGAAAAGCATGGATATCAGATAAAACATGGAAGTATATACATGAAAGACGAGCAGTCAAATTAGACATGTTGAATGCAAAAGAAGATCATGAAAGAGATTCAGCAAAAGCAAAATACAAAGAAATAGACAAGAAAGTAAAAAGTTCAGCTAGAAGGGATAAAAGAGAATACATAGACAATATGGCGAAAGAGGCAGAAAAAGCAGCAAAAATAGGAGACAGCAAAACTTTATATAACATACAAAAGAGGCTAACAGGTACTATTACATCTAAAGAAAGACCAATCCTTAGCAAAACCGGAACACTATTAACATCAAATAAAGACCAAAAGCAAAGATGGGCTGAACACTTCCAAGAAATACTCAGTCGACCACACCCAAAAGAATTGTTAAACCTTGAAACTGACTTACCAGCCCCACAACTAAATGTCAACCTAGATGAAATTAAATTGCATGAAATTGAAACAGCAGTGAATCTAATGGCTAACAACAAAGCTGCAGGTGAAGATGAAATAACAGCTGAGATGCTAAAAGCTATCAATAGTGACAACATGAGACAACTACAGAGAATGTTTATTTGTTATATATATATATATCATTCATGTGAATTCATATGGTCTCTTTTCCTATTTTTTGTCCTGTATGTTTTTTGCATGACTAAGGTATAAACAGAAATGTTACAACTGTGTGCTCATTAATTAATGATTAAAACACAGGATTATTCATAAGTTTGTGAAATATTTCAAAAATTTGCAACAAATAAACTACATAATGGATCATGATTATTCTTATGCCAAGAGAGAGAACAACTTCAGATTTTTAAAAGAATAAAGCCCGTGCACATAGCTCCCGTGGTTTGCCGCTAGGAGGTAGCAGTAGCAAATATGGCATTCATTAAACATGAGCAGTCATTTTGTGTTTTGGAATATTCAAGAACCTTGTCCGTTGTGACCGTGCAGCGACAATTTCAAGTGGAATACCAGAAGGCAGCACCTGTATTCAACAGTATCAAGAAGTGGTATGCGAAATTTCGGAATGAATGACTGCTCTCATTTACAGAATCCCATATTTGCTACTGCTGCCTCCTAGCAGCAAACCATGGGAGCTCTGCACATGGGCTTTATTTTTAAAAAAAAAATACTTGAAGAGTTTCTCTCTCTCTCTTGGTGTAAGAGTAATCATAATCTATTACGTAGTTTATTTGTTGTGAATTTTTAAAATGTTTCACAGACTTATGAATAACCCTGTAGTCTTAACAATTTGTTGTCAAGTTTTCCAGCAGTCACTTTGTGTGTATTGGTTTATTTAGTTTTATATGTAGTTATGCCCACTTCTTCCTCTTCTTCAGCTTTCTGAGCCATTAAGACTCACTGCTGCAGATAAAGTTCACCTCCGTTCCTCTCTATTCCTGATCTTCTCTCGCCAGCTGGTGACACCAATTTCTTTTATATCCTCTTCTGTGTTGTCTTTCTATCTCTGTCTTGGTCTACTCCTTGGTCTTGTTTCCCTCATCTCTTGTGCATACATCATTTTCATTTGTCTGTTCTCTTCCATTCTTTCTACATGCCCCATCCAGCATAGGTTGTTCAGTTTCAAGACATTTATAATTCATTGGGATTTAAATAAGCTGTTCTAGCTCTCCATTCTCCACTTTTGGTATCCTCGATTGGCCCAAAGATTCTTCTTAGGATCTTGTTCTCAAAGATCTGCAATTGTTGTTCATCTTTCTTTGTCATACTCCATGTTTCTGATCCATACATGACGGCTGGTCTTATTATATGAGGGGTGATTGATAAGTTCTCAGCATAACATACAATGGATTATTTGTGGACAACTTTTTGGGGTTATTTCTCAGCATAGTCCCATTGCAAGTTTATCCAGTGATCTTGGAGTGCACGGATCCCTTCTTTGTAAAAGTCAGCATCTTGTGCCAGTACAAAGCAGCCTACAGCATGAAAAACATCATCATCTGAAGCAAATTTGTGACTACAGAGCTCCTTTTTTATTTTTGTAAACAGGTAATAGTCTGAAGGGGCCAAATCTGGAGAATAAGGAGGATGTTTGAGAACCTAGAAGCTGTATTCATGAATGGCAGCCATTGCCATCAAAAACTTGTGAACTGGAGCATTGTCTTGATGAAAGATTATTCCTCTCATCAATTTCCCTCCACATTTTTCCTTCAGTTTGACCTGCAGTTGCTTCACAAGATTAGCGTAATAGGCCTCAGTGACCGTTCTGCTCTTTTGAAGATAGTCTACCAATAGCACACCTTCTGAATCCCAAAAGATGGAACCATCACTTTGCCTGCAGACAGAGCCACCCTTGCTTTCTTTGGAGGTAGTGATCCATGTTTCCACTACTTTGACTGTTCTTTGGTTTATGGTTGAAAATGATGAAACCATGTCTCATCCATAGTCACAAATTGCTGAAGAAACTTTTCAAGATCTGCAGAAAAATGGCCAAGATTGACCTCCAAGAAGTTTCGGGACCCATCAAGCAGAGACCTTTATCATTTGAAGATCATTGTAAATAATGGCATGAACATGTTCCTGGGAGATGTCCATCTCAGTAGTGTACCGCTCAGTTAGTCGTAGATCCTCCATTATCATGTCATGGATTCTGCCACTGGTTTCATCAGTGGTTACCGTTCTTGGTCTTCCTGGACGGGGATCATCTTCCAGACTCTCCTTTCCATGTTTGAATTGAGCTGCCCATTTCTTCATTGTGCTGTAAGAAGGGGCACTCTCCCCTAGAGTCTCTACCATATCCTCAAGGATCTCCTTTGATGGTAAGTCTTTGATGCAGAGGTAGCTCATGACTACTCAATGAGAAATTGTATCCATTTTCTCAATTTCTGCCACCCCGTACACTTCAGTAGCCTGTTAAAAAAAAATTGGTTGCCGTTCATTTCTTGAAACTTGGTGTTTAGTCTTATATTAACCTGATCTACAAATGCACCTAATATCAACTGTGTGTTTCAGGTATTTGTACCTTATGCCGAGAACTTATCAATCACCCCTCATAGTTTTGTAAATTGTTATTTTGGTGTTTTGGGACATGATTTTGGATTTTAACAGGTATTGCAAGGCACTTACAACCACAACCTTTTTTTTAAAAATTTTTTTCTAAAGCCAAATCAGTGGACAGGTTAATTAATTAGTTTATTTTTTCTAATCGAAAGTCCAGTGTCATTTTTAATTTTCTCACCAGAGCTTCAAATAATGATCCACGCAGGTAGAAAGAGGGGTAATTTCTCACTATTCTTTACAATACAGTTAAATGCCTTGGCATTAATTATTTGATAATAACAAAATGTTAAATGATAATGATGAGATAATAACATAAATGCTAAATGATATCTATAATACAGGTTACATTCCATATATAAGTGGAAAAAGAAAGAGAAGAAGACAAGGTGAAGATGACTGCAAGACATTGTTGATAATCTGCAATTAGATGCATCAGCATTGTAAGCAATTTGCTTACAACCAAGAGGCCTACAAGAGAACTGTTAGGGAGGCAAAGTTTCTTAAAGGACATGCAAATGACTGACTGACATTCCTGATGGCCTGCTGAGATCTGTGTTTGTTGCTATAGCAGAGAAACCAGGAACAATAGACTGTTCAGAGCACAGAACTATTAGTCTCAAGAGTCAGTTCACCAAGATATTGCTGCGAATAATAAAGAAAAGAATCAGAAATATATAAGATAACCACTGAAATGTCAAAAGAACAGTGTGGAGATGTAGCAGGAAAGGGTGCAACAAATGCTAAATTCGTGTTAAGAACACTAGGATGACAGAAGTTAAAACAGACCTTTATTTATGTGTCTTTGACTACTGTAAGGGGTATGATAAACACAGTGAAATAGTAAAAATGTTGAGGGACAATAAACATTTGTGAGAAAGACCTGATATTCGTCATGAGAATGTGCTGGGAACAGAAATCAGCTGTCAAAGTAAAGGGGCGGATAGAAGAATCTTATCTTATATCTTATATCCTTCCCGTGCCGTTAAACATCACGTAGGGCTCGCAAAGTAGTTCGCCAATTTTTCCTGTCTTCAGTGAGTCTTTCAACCTCATCAAAGGATTTTATGCCTGTTAACTTGGCCTCTCTTAATAATGTCCTCTTCAGAGTTTCACGCGGTCTGCCCCTTTTTCTTCGGCCTGTTGTGTTCCACTTGATAGCTTGTTTTGGGATTCTCTGATCATTTCTTCTCATCAAGTGACCAACATATGTCCATCTCCTTTTCCTGATCACCCATGAGACTGGTTGTTGTTCAGTCATCTGTCTTATCTCTGCATTGTTCTTGAATTCATTCCACTTGATGCAGAGTATTTTCCTTAGGCATTTGTTTTACTTTGAACATCAAAAAGACAGAGACTATGGTTATATCTAAGAAACAGAATCCACCAGCATGCAGTATTAAATTAAACGGAAATATTCTAAAGCAGGTGCAGAAATTCAAATACCTTGGAGCAGTAATAACTTCAGATGGGAAATGCAGAACAGAAATTAGGAACAGAATAGGCCAAGCAAAGACTGCATTTCAGAGAATGAGAAACATATTAACCAACACATCCTTATCAATGAATGTTAGAAAACGAGTCCTAAAATGCTATATTGAACCTATCTTGTTATATGGAAGTGAATCATGGACAATAGGCAAGTCTGCACAAAAATCATTGGAAGCAGCAGAAATGTGGTTTATTAGAAGAATGTTGCGAATCCCCTGGACAGCAAAAATAACTAATGAAGAATGTATGAGAAGAGCTGGAGAGACAAAAAACCTTGTGAAAAAGATAAGAGAGAGACAATGTACTTTCATAGGACATGCAATGAGAAGAGGGGGCATTGAAAATATTATAACAACAGGAAAAATAGAAGGAAGAAGATCAAGAGGAAGACCAAGAGAAATGATACTGGACAGTCTGACGGGATGGTGTGAGAGGAGATCACCAACTGAGCTGATGGCCTGCATGATGGATCGTGTACTCTGGAGAAGCATAATAGCCAACGCCAGTCGGCACGGCACATGATGATGATGATGATGATTTGTTTTCAAAAGAGTCTAATTTCTTTTCTATTTCTTTAGTTGTTTTCCAGCTTTCGCATGCATAAATGAGGGTGGATATTACATTTGAATTGAATAGTCTTAACTTGGTTTTTGTGCTTAAAGAATACCAGAAGATAAAGCTGGGAGTACGGCAGCAATGTGTTCTGTGATCTGACCTCATCTCACTTCAATGAAAATATCATGAAACATAGAAAACATGCCCGGAACAGCAATAGCAGATGTCAATATTAACAACTTGGGACACACAGACCACATGATGTTGATATCATCATCATCATCATCATCAGGTGCCGTGCCGACTGGCGTTGGCTATTATGCTTCTCCAGAGTACACGATCCTTCATGCAGGCCATCAGTTCAGTTGGTGATCTCCTCTCACACCATCCCGTCAAACTGTCCAGTATCATTTCTCTTGGTCTTCCTCTTGATCTTCTTCCTTCTATTTTTCCTGTTGTTATAATATTTTCAATGCCCCCTCTTCTCATTGCATGTCCTATGAAAGTACATTGTCTCTCTCTTATCTTTCTGACAAGGTTTTTTGTCTCTCCAGCTCTTCTCATACATTCTTCATTAGTTATTTTTGCTGTCCAGATTATGTTGATGTTGATAGTCAAAAGTAAAAGGGACCTTCAGTTGCTACTTAATACAGTCACCAAGGAAAGTGAGAAAAAGGGAGCTTCATTTGCTACTTAATACAGTCACCAAGGAAAGTGAGAAAAAGGGAACTTCATTTGCTACTTAATACAGTCACCAAGGAAAGTGAGAAAAAGGGAGCTTCATTTGCTACTTAATACAGTCACCAAGGAAAGTGAGAAAAAGGGAGCTTCATTTGCTACTTAATACAGTCACCAAGGAAAGTGAGAAAAAGGGAGCTTCAGTTGCTACTTAATACAGTCACCAAGGAAAGTGAGAAAGAGGAAGCTTCAGTTGCTACTTAATACAGTCACCAAGGAAAGTGAGAAAACGGGAGCTTCAGTTACTACTTAATACAGTCACCAAGGAAAGTGAGGATAAGGGAGCTTCATTTGCTACTTAATACAGTCACCAAGGAAAGTGAGAAAGAGGGAGCTTCAGTTGCTACTTAATACAGTCACCAAGGAAAGTGAGAAAAAGGGAGCTTCAATTGCCAGTCACCAAGGAAAGTGAGAAAAAGAGACTCAGTGTTAACACAAAGAAAGCAGCTGTAATTGTTATCAGAAAAACCAAGATTCCTCCCTGCCCAAGGTGCATCATGCAAACAGAAGATGCAAAATTAAACCAAGGTGACAGTTAAATATTTAGGCATCTTACTAACATCAGATGGAAGATGCAGTGATCATGTTATGATTTTTTGAAACCAGAAGAACTGTACAAGTCTTTCACCTATCATGAAATACTTTCTGAAACACCAGTTTTCTCAATACAACTTTTGGTACTTATATATATATATTTTTTTTTACATGTAAAATAGAGCAGATTTGATAAAATAACAGGATCTAAATGTTTATGTGAACATTTTTGTTAGTATATTTGCAGTGAGATTTAATCAGCTGACATGCTGAGCCAAATTCTAAACTTTTGACAGATTCTCCTCTATACAAACTTAGCACAATCAACTTGCTTGCCTGATCCTTTCGCTATTTCACTGGTTGCTGTTTACTAGGTTTCTGATATTATAAACTGGTGAGTGTAACCAACAGCCTCCAAAAGTTTTAGTTTTTCTCTTTTTTTGTAATCAGGCATTTACTAGTAAATGCTGGTTAACATAATCACTGAGAAGATATATCACAGAAATAAAAAGCAGAATTGTACAAGCCTCAACCTCCTTTCAAAAGTGAAATATATACTTTGCAATAAGTCACTAGCTGTGAGAGTCAGGAAGTCAGTGCTACAGTGTTGAACCAACCCTGTTCTATAGATAAAAAGCTTGGACAGTCAGTAAAGAGATACAAAAGGCTGGAATAAGCTGAAATGTGGTCATTAAAAAGTACCATGGACAGCGATAAAATCAAATGAGGAAGTTCTGAAAATTGTAACAAATATCAGAAAACGATAATCCAAATTTGTGGGGCATGCTTGGAGGAGAGGTGGGCTAGAGCACCAAATGGTAAAAGGGAAGAACAAAGGTAGAAGAATGAATGAATGAATAATCTTTATTTTTCAAGGGTAAAGAATTGGGCACGCAGGCCCGTCTTACATTCTGCCCTTCATCACTCCATCTTTCATTCTTCCCACACACTTGATTTAATACAAAAATACAAATTAAATTAGGAAAAACATATCAAAAGAGTGTAAGATTTAACTACTACATTCAAGGTAAAAGAGAAGAAGTAATTAACTTAATAAAATAGCACTCACGCACACATACACACGCAGACATATACATAAATAAAAATACATTGTAAATACAGATCTTCTAACTTATGTTTTTTTTTTTTTAACAAACATTAAAATAATTTCTAACAGTATCTAACAAATTGCTTTTCTAACTATGTCATTGAAGTACTTGATTGTTTACGAGCTATGTGTTGAGAGAGTGCTGGCTATTTTATGGAGGCATATAATTACAAGCAAGTAAATAATGAAACAGGTTTGAGTTAAAGGATGAAGTATTACCAGTGGATTTTAAATTGTAGGGGAGGGTGTTCCAGAGCTGTACTGCAGAGTATGCAAGGCTTTTCTTGTACAGATCAATCCTGGGTTTAGGAAGAAGATAGTTTTTTAAACGCTGGCTATGTTTAGTGTTATACGTAAACAGTGACCACAAGTAAGGCGGAGCATTGTGCGACAGAATTCTGTGAACAAACTTAACTTTGTTAAAATTGATTCTATTTTTGAGGGGTAGAATTTTGAGTTGTTTCTGTTGATCTACAATCTGTACTGGGTGTTTGTCACAAATAAGATTTAATGCTCGCTTGTGAAGTGAGTGGAGCCTTTTTGTGTTTGAGACTGAGCATCCATCCCAGATTGTGGAACAGTAATCTAAGTGTGTTTGTATGTGTGATATGTAGTATATTTTTCTTGTGTCTTTGTCGATAAAGTGTTTAATTTTGGCTAATTGGTAAACTTTCTGTGCAATCAAATTTGTTAGGTTATGTACATGAGAATTCCAAGTTAAATGCTGATCAATGATGAGTCCTAGGGTTTTATGTTCATGAACATTTTCTATTGCCTTAGTCCCAGCACAAAGCTGTAGTGAAATTTTTGTTGCATTTTGCAGTTTCTGTCTTGTAGTGATGAGCATGGATTTTGTTTTGTTGGTGTTTATCAACATACCATTTTTATTACTCCATTTAATCAAACTGTTTATATCATTTTGGAGCGTTGTCTGTAGTTTATTGATGTCATATTCACTATTGTAAACAGTACAGTCGTCAGCGAAAAGATCACATGAAGAGTGCTTTAAATGTAGTGGTAGGTCGTTAATATAGATAGCAAAGAGAAGAGGACCAAGAATGGAGCCTTGAGGAATACCGGTATCAACCACAGACGAGCCAGATATTTTGTTTCTAAAGCAAACTACTTGTTTTCTACCTGAGAGAAAAGATGTAATACATTTTGTTAGGTCAGGATGTAATCTATAGCCTTCCAGCTTTTTTTGAAAGAATTTCATGATCAATCATATCGAAGGCTTTCTTAAAATCAACAAAGACAGCACCACACAACTTGTCATCATTTATATTAGACAGCCAGCTTTCTGTCATTTTAGTTAATGCTGTGTGGCAGGAGTAATTTGGTCTAAAACCTGACTGACTGTCTATTAGTAGACTGTTTTCTTGCATGTGGAGCAGAGTTAACTTTTGTATATGTTTTTCAAGAGGTTTTGATAGTGATGACAGAATGGATATGGGTCTATAGTTTGAGAGGTCACTATTCTGTCCAGATTTAAAAAGAGGAAACACTTTGGTGAGTTTAAAAGCGTCAGGGAAATATTTTTTGTCAATACACAAGTTGTATAAGTATGTTAGTGTGTCTGTGATAACTGGTGCAGCGTAGCGTAGTATCTTGTTACTAATGTCATCACATCCTGCTGAGTTAGTGTTCTTTTAGGACCTGATGTAGTTATAAACCTACACATTTACTGTCGCTGAAAGTTTTCAACACACTCAGGTCACAATTAGGGGTCGGTAATGAAGATTTTAGAATACTAATTTCTTCCCTAAAATGTTCACTGAAGTTAGTGCAAGTATGTTCACCGTTAAGTGTTTGTGGGTCAGTTTGCTTCCTTTTATTTACAAGAGATTTAATCGCTTTCCAGATTGATTTACTATCAGTTTTGTCTTTCACTAAATTTCTGAAGTAATTTTTCTTTTCCTGCATAATTAAATACTGCACCTTATTTCTAAGTGAATGATAGCTACTGAAATTTCTGCTTTTGTGAGCTTCATCCCGTTTTCTCATGAGTTGCAATATATCAGTGGTCTAAAGAGACAAAGGTAGACAGAGAGAAAAGATGTTTGAAGGTTTGGCATCCTGACACAGGAAATGCAGAGTGATAAACCTGTTGAGATGAAAAAGGGATTGAGGGTTATGGAAGGGCTGATACCATATGCCTGTTGGCAGAGACTTTGAGAGATCTCAGTATTTTATCACTGTGCTATGTAAAACCACATTATAAATATTTATCTCAATGCTTTAGCAACACTTATATTTTTGCCAAATCAAAAATACAACTGGTTATAATGCTTCACTGACATTTTTATGGTATTTTTGTCAGTAGAAATCTAAATCCATTTGATCTAATCAGTGTCTTTAGTATCAAAATTCTATACATTGTAAGAAAAGTTGATGAAGCACTATCTTTGACAGAATCATTGTAAGAAAAGTTGATGGAGCACTATCTTTGACAGAATTGCTCAGTATAGCAGTCATTCATTAACTGAACTTAAAACATAAAATGCATCCAGATAAGAGAAAAGGAATTGCAGATAATCACACTTTCAATGAAATGTTTCAGCCCTTCTAACATTAGCCACATTGCCTCATCCACTGACACAAAATATCACTCATTCATAAAAGTGAAATTATATTTAGAGGTGTGAAAAAAAATAGGCAAGTTTGTTAAAACAAAAAGTTGAAGGCAGAGATTGACACGTGACTTCTTGTGAACATTTTTCCATGAAATGTTGGGTAAAGTAAACTTTTACAATTGCACAAAAACATGTTTACAAGCAGAAATGTAATGAAATTTGACCTCATCTTTGAACTTATTTCCACTGTGACCTAGAATGAAAAAAATGTATGTAAAAACAATTATCAGTTTCATAAAATTTCCAGATTAAAAAGAAAAAGTGAAACTAAAGCTATTGTGGTGCACCTGTTTCCAGCATACTAGACTGTCACAACATACTGGGTATAGATCCCAGATCAATGATTTCATTAAGATCACAGGCAAAGAGTTAGACCACACTTGTGTGATTTCAGAGACCACACTTGTGTGATTTTGGTAAGACCACAATCAGAGTTAAAACACATAATCAAGTAGTTTCCTTAGGATCACAGCAAGGGGTTAGGCCACCTATTGTTGTGATTTCATTGAGATCACAGCCAATAAATTAGACTACACAATCTATGGTTTTATTAAGATCACAAAGAGGCCACGTAATCTTAAGATCACAGTCAGAGTTAAACCTCATAAACCCTAACCCTAACCTGAAGTAAAGTCATCTGTGTTCAGATACTATATTCATTGCTAAAGAGATGGACAACAGTAAACATGAAATAGTTCTATTCTAATGCTTTATGTTAGTTGTGACTTGTCATCCCTATTTCTTTGTTGTTTGCCTGTGGGATATTATCTTGTGCGCTGCGCGTACATTATCAAATGCATCTAACACTCTCTTTTTCTTGTTTGTCATGAGTTACATTGCTGCACAGAGAAGACACTGTAAAATTACTTTACAGTTTTCTTGCCAACTATATTTAGAAATGTATATAACACTCTCTTGTTCTTGTTTGTCATGAGTTACATTGTGTATGTATCTGCACAGAGAAAACACTGTAAAATTACTTTACAGTTTTCTTGCCAACTATATTTAGAAATGTATATAACACTCTCTTGTTCTTGTTTGTCATGAGTTACATTGTGTATGTATCTGCACAGAGAAAACACTGTAAAATTACTTTACAGTTTTCTTACCAACTATATTCAGAACTGCTTGATTTTTTTTTTTTTTTCTCATATTAAAGACAGCAAAAACATGCACAAACGAATTAATGAACTCACAGGCAGGAAAACAAAATATACCACAGGATGCCTGAAATCGAAAGAAGGTAAAATGTTAATGGGAAAAGAAGACATTGTGGACAGAGTATATCGGTGAGCTATATGGAGGAGAAAGACCAGAATTAACACCAGATACTGAAAACAGTGAAGGACCACCAATACTTGAAGATGAAATCATAGATGCCATCAAACACATGAAGAAAGGAAAAGCGACTGGGCCTGATAATATAACAATAGAAGAAATAGAGGCACTAGAGGAGACAGGAATAAAAATAATAACCAAGTTACTGAATGACATTTACAACAGTGGTTATATTCCCAGTGATAAAAATGGGAATAGCAGATGAACAGTTTGGATTTGTTGAAGGAAAGGGAACACACAATGCCATTTATGCTTTACGAACACTAACAGAAAGAGCTTTAGAAGTACAGAAAGATCTCTACTTATGCTTCATTGATTATACCAAAGCATTTGACAAGGTGAAACATAATGAAATTATTAAAATGCTTGAGGACATCAATATAGACGGCAGAGACCTGAGGATTGTAAAACATCTATACTGGCAGCATGAAGCAGCAATTTGAGTTGAAAATAGAGCTAGAAAATATCAACCTATAAAACAAGGGGTGCAACAAGGATGTGTACTATCTCCAGACCTTTTTTCTCTGTATAGCGAGAATATTCTAAGAACAATCATCACAGAACCAGGCATAAAAATTGGAGGATACAATATTAACAACCTTCGGCATGCTGACGACACAGTACTGATAGCTGAGAACTAACAATACCTGCAAAATCTCTTGGATAAAGTCGCCAAAGAAAGTGAACAGAAAGGCCTTACTTTGAACATCAAAAAGACAGAGACTATGGTTATATCTAAGAAACAGAATCCACCAGCATGCAGTATTAAATTAAACGGAACTATTCTAAAGCAGGTGCAGAAATTCAAATACCTTGGAGCAGTAATAACTTCAGATGGGAAATGCAGAACAGAAATTAGGAACAGAATAGGCCAAGCAAAGACTGGATTTCAGAGAATGAGAAACATATTAGCTAACACATCTTTATCAATGAATGTTAGAAAACGAGTCCTAAAATGCTATATTGAACCTATCTTGTTATATGGAAGTGAATCATGGACAATAGGCAAGTCTGCACAAAAATCATTAGAAGCAGCAGAAATGTGGTTTATTAGAAGAATGTTGCGAATCCCCTGGACAGCAAAAATAACTAATGAAGAATGTATGAGAAGAGCTGGAGAGACAAAAAAAACCTTGTGAAAAAGATAAGAGAGAGACAATGTACTTTCATAGGACATGCAATGAGAAGAGGGGGCATTGAAAATATTATAACAACAGGAAAAATGGAAGGAAGAAGATCAAGAGGAAGACCAAGAGAAATGATACTGGACAGTCTGACGGGATGGTGTGAGAGGAGATCACCAACTGAACTGATGGCCTGCATGAAGGATCGTGTACTCTGGAGAAGCATAATAGCCAACGCCAGTTGGCACAGCACATGATGATTATGATGATTGATTTTTGATGATTATAGATTCACATTTTCCCTGTTACTTCAGGGTCTGCACGCAAAAGCTTTATTGTTTATAATCATCATCACCAGCTTTATCACATGCAACATTTTTAAACATTTCACAGAAGCTATTGTAATTACAGACATTTTATAGTTTAATAACACAGCTTAGTTTTTGTTGTTTTTTTTTCTTTAATTAAAACTGATATTTTCATTTTATTTCTCTTCCCATCAGTTTTGATGGGAATCTGCTAGTGTTGAAATAATTATATAGAAAGTATGTTGCATGCAGCTGATATTGATAATGTAACTTTGTGTTTCCAGATGTTTCAAACAACTCATGGAGCTGAGTGGAGACAAGCTCATGTAGAAGCATCACCTTTCTACACCAACAAAGAGGTTGACCATCTAATCAAAGATGTGGAGGTAAGTTACCAGCATGGGCATACAACAGAAGAGCAGTGTTATGGCTGTATGTTATATCTGGACATGTAATACATCTATAGCAGATTTTGTATTATATCTTATATACAGAAGCAGAATTATCATATTTCCAACATTTATATAATCTGGATCATTCTGCCTCTGGCCTCGTGATATCTTCATGTACTCTGTCCTATCTTGGTTAATGGTCAAGCCCACTTTTAGTGCCACATCTCTCACATGTATGCAAGTATTAGTGACTTCTTACATAGTTTTCCCCACTAGGCTGATGTCATCAGCATATCCTAGTATTTTAGCTTGTTCTTCTATACTGCTTTCTTCTTTCACTTTTCTGATTACCATTTCTAGTACTAGGTTGAATAGTAATGGAGATAATGTATCACTTTGTTTTAAGCCAGTTCTTATATAGATGGTTCTGAGTTTCTTCCTTTATACATTAATATATTTTGTGCATCCTCCATGCATATTCTGGTCAGATTGATTAATTTATTAGGTATCTCAAATTCTTTCATAATTTTCCATAAGCATTTTTGAAGTCAGTGAAGATTTATATACTTCTTTTCCATATTCCCGGTACTTTTCTGCTCTTTGACATAGATAAAATATTAGATCTGCGGTTGATCTTTTTTTACTGAAACCTGCTTGATAGTCTCCCAGTATGTTCTTGCTGTATGTTTTTAATCTATTTAAAAGTATAATAGATAATATTTTGTAGCCTGTTTGTCCATTAAGCTCTGTAGAGGTTGTTTATACCTTTGCTTCACCGTTCGCAGTTCTTTATAGAATTCCCTGCTTTTCTTATTTTGATGGTATGTCTACATCTCACTCAACATGTCTTTCATGTATTGTCGATTTTGTTGATGAGTAAGTTTTTTTAGTTTCTTTACACTGTGTGTGGTACTTCTCCTCATTTGTTTTGCTGTTCATGTCATTCAGCCATATTTGTCTTGCTGTTCTTTTCTTCATGACTGCCTTTCTGCAGACTTCATCGAACCAGTTCTTTCTTATGATCTCGACTCCCAGGCATTCTTCCACTGTGTTCTTTATAATGGTTTTTATATCTTCCCATCTGTCATCATTTATCTTCTTCATTCTCTCTTGTGTTTATCTTATGGTTTAGGTATTTTCTTAATTTTTCTTTCTTCTCTTTCAAAACTTCTCTGTGTATTCTTCTTCTTATCTTCTTATATCCTTCACATGCTGTTAAACGTCACTTAGGGCTCGCAAAGTAGTTCGCCAATTTTTCCTGTCTTCGGCGAGTCTTTCAACCTCAACAAAGGATTTTATATGCCTGTTAATTTGGCCTCTCTTAACAGTGTCCTCTTCAGAGTTTCACGCGGTCTGCCTCTTTTTCTTTGGCCTGTTGTGTTCCACTTGATAGCTTGTTTTGGGATTCTCTGATCATTTCTTCTCATCAAGTGACCAACATATGTCCATCTCCTTTTCCTGATCACCCATGAGACTGGTTGTTGTTCAGTCATCTGTCTTATCTCTGCATTGTTCTTGAGTTCATTCCGCTTGATGCCGAGTATTTTCCTTATGCATTTGTTTTCAAAAGAGTCTAATTTCTTTTCTATTTCTTTAGTTGTTTTCCAGCTTTCGCATGCATAAATGAGGGTGGATATTACATTTGAATTGAGAAGTCTTAACTTGGTTTTTGTGCTTATAACTTTTGAGTTCCATATGTTCTCAAGATTCTTGAAGATTGATGCTGCTTTTGCAATTCTGATCCTAACTTCCTTTCTAGTGTCACCATCCTGGTCTATGTAGCTGCCATGGTATGCAATTGATTGACTTCTTCAATATCTGTCCCTTCTGTGTGTATTTTTCAATTTTGATTAATGGGAATTTTCATTATTTTTGTTTTGTCCTTGTTAATTTCAAGTCTTATTTTGCTAGCCATTGAAGACAGGCTATCTGTTTTTTCTTGCATGGAATTCACATTGTTACTGATTAGAGTTATGTCATCAGCAAAATCAAGATCTTCTAGTTGGGTCCCATGTACCCAGTCAATACCTGTGTTACCTGTGCAGCATTTTTTCATTATGAAGTCTATTGTAATCCCAAAAAGTAAAGGAGACAGTATACATCCTTGTTTCACACCTGTTTCAATCTGGAACCATTCACTCATCCCTTCTTCTGTCTTGACTGCACAACATATCCATTGTATAAGTCCTTAATGATATTGACAGTTTTAGATGGTATTCCATATAGACTTAAAATTCTCCATAATGAAACTCTGTGTATGCTATCAAATGCCTTTTTAAAATCTGTGAAGTTCAGTAATAATGGTTTCTGCTTTTCAATATGTTCTTCAAGTATTATTCTGAGAGTAAAGATCTGGTCGAGACAGCTTCTCCCTTTCGAAATCCTGCTTGTTCTTCTCTCATTGCATTATCCACTATATCTTTAAGTCTATTCAAAATGACCTTGCAAAATACTTTTGATACAACTAATATTAAGGTTACTCCTCTCCAGTTGTTACAGTCACTAAGGTTGCCTTTTTTTTGGTATTTTAACAATGATTCCTTTTTTCCAATTAGAAGGGACTTTTTCTTCTTTCCAAATCTTGTTAAACATTCTCTGTAGTTGTCTCATGTTGTCACTATTGATAGCTTTTAGCATTTCGGCTGTTATCTCATCTTCACCTGCAGCTTTGTTGTTAGCCATTAAATTCACTGCTGTTTCAATTTCATGCAATTTAATTTCATCTAGGTTGACATTTAGTTGTGGGGCTGGTAAGTCAGTTTCAAGGTTTAACAATTCTTTTGGGTGTGGTCAATTAAGTATTTCTTGGAAGTGTTCAGCCCATCTTTGCTTTTGGTCTTTACTTGATGTTAATAGGGTTCCAGTTTTGCTAAGAACTGATCTTTCTTTAGATGTAATAGTACCTGTTAACCTCTTTTGTATGTTATATAAAGTTTTGCTGTCTCCTGTTTTTGCTGCTTTTTCTGCCTCTTTCGCCATATTGTCTATGTATTCTCTTTTATCCCTTCTAGCTGAACTTTTTACTTTCTTGTCTATTTCTTTGTATGTTGCTTTCGCCAGATCTTTTCCAAGATCTGTTTTTACATTCAACATGTCTAATTTGACTGCTCGTCTTTCATGTATATACTTCCATGTTTTACCTGATATCCATGCTTTTCTGTTTGGTTTTTTCAGTCCAGCGCTTGCTTTTGCTGCTGTGATTATGGCTGTGCTTTAAGAATTCCATAACTCATCTATACCTATCTCCTCAACTTCACTGGGTGTTTTGGAATGATTGGCAAGTTCCTGATTGAAATTACTGTTAGTATTCTATTCTTGTAGGCTGTGGCTGTTTATCTTTCTATGTACTGATTTCTTGTGTTGGCTTTTCAATTTTATTTTTATTTTCCCTATGCACAGGTTGTGATCACTGTTAACATCTGCACCCCCTATAAGCCCTTACATCTATGAGAGATGTTCTGAATTGCTTTCTAATACAAAAATGATCTATCTGGTTTCTAGTTCTATCATCTGGAGATATCCACGTTGTTTTATGTATCTCTCTGTGTGGGAATATTGTGCCTCCAATGACCATGCCCTCTGTTAGACATAATTCAGTTGGAAATCTCTGTGTATTACTGAACTTTTATTTAATTTACTATAAAAATTTGTCTTCAGTCTTAATTTTAGTTTAGCTCCCACAAGATAGTGGTTGGTGCTGCATTCAGCCGCTCTGTAACTTCTGATCTGAAGTATGTTTGTTGTGTCCTTGGTTTCGTTTAAGACATGGTCTGTCTGGTTGCATGTTAGTTTATCAGGGATTTCCATGTTTGTTTATGGATGTTCTTATTTTTAAAACATGTGCTGCTTATTCTCATTTGATAAACTTCTGCCATATTTATTCTCTCCATCCATTATCATTAGATGTTTCGTGCAGACTTTCTTTTCCTGTGATGTGTCTGTGTGATTCTTCCTTTTCTATCATTGCATTGAAATCTCCTAGTATTATATCATGTTTCTGAGTCTTCTCTATTACTCTTTCTAATATGTTGTAAAATTCGTCTTTGACTTCATCCTGTGTATCCTCTGTTGGTGCATGCACATTCATCATTGTTATATTTTTCATTGTTCCCTTGATGCGGAGGCTGCTGATTCTTTCATTAGTGGCACTGAAGTCCATCACTAAGTCCCATACCTTCCTCTTGACAATAAAACCTGTGCCATGTTATTGTCTTCCATTTTTAATACCTCCATATACTAGTACCATTTCTCCTATGACTGTTATATCTTCACCAAGCCATCTGATTTCCTGTAATGCTGTAATGTCCATGTCATACCTACTTAGTTCATCTACAGTTCTTTAGCTGCCTCTTGTCTGTATAAGCATCTCATGTTTCAAATCTCATAATATTGTTGATGTTCCAAGGTTGTAATTCAGTATATATATATATATATATATAACTTCAAAATCAACCCCTGATTGGCTGATAAGAATAGAATAAACTGGTTGCCAAAGCAACATGACTCATTTCCTGTAATAAACAGTACATTATTATCTCACTAAATGCCAGCCACCGGCCCCTTTTGTTCACTTTTGAAGGAGTGGCAACCATTTAAACATGAACCCTGTAATTACCAGTCCCGCCAGCTGTGAGGTTCCTTTCCCGTCAGCTATGAGGTTCCATTCCCACCATCTGTGATGTTCGTGATGTGATTCATTTTCTGCAAGCAGAAAGACACAGCACCACCAAGATTCAATGTTGCCATGTTGTGTGTGCTGTGATAATGTCATGAGTGACAGTTTTGTGAGGAATTGGGTGCAGGAAATTCAGGGATGGGCAGACAAAGAACAGTAATCAGTTGTGACTGATGAACTCATTCAAAAATTCTATCAAGTTCTGCTTGAAAAGTTTTGTTTCACCATTTTAGATCTTTCTGATGGTTTTCCCAAAATTTTGAATCTGATTCAAGTGTCACAGAGAAATTGGGTTACTGGATTATCACAAGTTCTGTGTATGGTGGCTACCAAAAAAACTAAGTGATACTTACAAAGCTCAAGAATGGCCTCAGTTTTGGCATTTCTTCTGTATTACAGGAAAGGGGATGAATTTCTTGACAGAATACAGACTGGGGACAAGACATGAGTACAGGTCATGAATGCAGAAATGAAGGAACAATTCAGCTAGTCTCTAAACAAGCTCAGGAAAGTCAGACACTTTCAAATTGAAAAATGATGGCTACAGAGTGCTTCTTCTTCTTATTACATATTGTCTGTCTATATCTGCAGTCCTGTCTCTTGAATAAGTTTCACTGTTTTTTGTAATTCATGTATGGAATTGTAGAGCTTATCTTCTTTAGTGGTTTCACTGGGCCAGTAATTACTTCTCAGTGTCTCATAGTTGGTGCAGTTCTGGAGGATATGTTCCACAGTTTGGGGCACCTGGGCACATATACAAAGAGTAGTAATATCAACCTTAAACTTTGTATACATATGACTTCGGAGACAGAAAATGGTGACTTGTTCCTTTCTGTTTAGCATGTGATAATCATCATGTGGTGGTGTTTGTGGCTTCCTGTAGGTTTTTATCATGCTTTTCTTCTGATTATAGGTGATTGGTACATCTGGTTGCTCCATTTCAGTGCCCTCTTTGGCCAGACGGCCAGCTTTCTCATTGCCTGATATCCCACAGTGAGATGGAATCCACTGCAGAGTGACTTGTGTCGTGAGCCAATTTTTGGCAAGGCATCCTTAAGGTCTGGTAGTTTGTTGCACTGAAGAGCTTCCAGTACTGATCTTGCATCTGTGAGAATTACAATGGGGCATGTATCAATTCTGGAGTCTGATAGTTTTTAAACGACAACAATAATTGCCCTAACTTCTGCATCATAGTTGTTGCAGTATTTTCCAGTAGGTATGGAAATCTTGTCAGTGATGTTGTTTAGATATTCAATATATACTCCTGCCCCTCCATTCTTTATGGCATTGTGTGCAGATCCATCTGCATACACACATCTCCAGGTGTCACCTGGATATTTGTCATCTAGCAAACGAAGTGTGGCTGTTGATCTTACAAGACTGCGTTGCATCTCACCATTCTGCACGCCTTTCACTTCACTTTGAATAGTTATCTGTGTATAATCTGCTTCTTTCAGTGGTGTAGTACATATGATAATGGAGCAACTACAGTTGGAAGGTCAGGTATCAGCTTACGCATACGCTTGTCCTGATGAATGAAGCTGCTTCTTTTAAACCGTCTTAGTGCCAAGTTATTGAATCTCTCCTCCAGGCGATGGCTTACAGAGCTGAGGATTTTCTCTCCCAGGGTCATGACCTTTGTGTCTCTACATTCTTTTAGCGCTTGAACGCCATTTTCTGCATTTCTGCTACTGGTGTGGACCTTATGGCACCTGTGATAATCCATGGTGACTGATTTTGTACCTTGTCTAGATTATGCAGCATAGTGTTTGATGCTGTGCACAAGATGTTGAGCCATATTCTAAATGTGGTAGAATACTTTGCTGATATACATTCTTGAGGATTCTTTCACTAGCTCCCCATGTAATTCCACTAAATTTTCTTAATATGGCTAGTTTTCGTCTCGCTTTTCCATCTGCATTGCTGATGTGTTGCTTCCAGGTCAGTTTTGAGTCAAGAGTCACTCCTAAGTAAGTGGGTTGGTTGTCCATCCTTAAGGATATTTCATTTACAAAGATCTTACCTGCTTTCTGTTTAGATGAGAGAGTGAACAGAGTGGTACTTGACTTCTCAGTGTTGATACTTACACACCATTTGTTTGTCCATGATGTCAAGATGTCTGCTGCTCTTTGGAGTCTCTGTGTAGCAACTGTTGCATATTCATCTGTACACCACATGACCAGATCATCTGCATACAGTGCCACTTTGATTCCATAGGGAAGTTCCTTGACCAGGTCATTAATGAATACCAGGAATAGTGTAGGTGAAAGGACTCCTCCTTGTGGTACGCCATGTCACAGCAGTACTTTCTAGCTTTTGTTACCATCCATTACTACTCTAGCTCTTCTATTGTGTAAATAGGACTTTGTCCAGTTGTACAGTCTTCCATTCACGTTGCAGTTTCTTAGTTTCCATGGCAGACTTTTTTTCCATACTTTATCAAAGGCTTTCCTCAGGTCTATCCATGCTGCTAGTGCAAGGTTTTTGTCTTGGAATGCATCCACAATTTCCCGATTGTTATTCTGTACTGTAGTACTGCTGTGACAGTATTGCTATACTACACTTATCAGTGTAGAAATTTTTACTATCAAAGGGATATAATCAAAGATAAATTTAGTTATTAGACTTAGTTTTTAAAGCTCTTAGATAGGTCAAGGTTAGTTGTGACATGTTAACTTCACAAGAATTATTAATATATTTGGTAAATTGTGTGTCTATACCAGCTAAATTTGGGAGTGGAAAATTTAGGCCTTGGAATGTTTTTTTTTTACTCAAGGTCAGCTATGACATGTTATCTTCATGAGACTTGGTGAGCTATCTGTCTAGACTAGTTATTTTTAATAACAGAATATTTAAACTTTGGAATTTTTTTACTCAAGGTTAGTTTTGACACTTTATTATCCAAGGTCAGTTGACAGACAATTTCAAGAAAGTTCGGTAAAATTGTAGGGAATATTTAAGCTTGAGCATCTTTTGTTAGGGGGGACCTTTTGTGTAGAATGTTTTGCTGAGTAGTCATTTTCCCAGTTGAGTAATTGCAAGCCAGTTTTAGTAAAGTAATAGTTTTAGCTCAGCATATGGTCTCTTAGGACATGTTCCTTTACCTTGTACTGATACGTAGGTGTTAGGAGTGTTTTCCTTGTCAGGACTGATTTTGCGTGTTCGGGAGATGTGTTGGAAGTTCACTATATAGAAAGTAGTTGTTTTTACTTGCTTATTATTATCAGGCTTTTCTTCCCCATGGCGATGACTACTCGCACAAGTCAGCGGTGGCAATGGCTGCCATTCATGAATGTGACTTCCAGCTTCTTGAACATCCTCCTTATTCCTAAGATTTGGCCCCTTCGGACTATTACCTGTTTACTAAACTCAAAAAAGAGCTCAGTGGTCACAAATTTGCTTCAAATGATGACGTCATTCATGCTATAGACCACTTTCTACTGGCACAAGATGCTGACTTTTATAAAGAAAGGATCCGTATGCTCCAGGGTCACTGGACTAAGTGCATAAACTTGCAATGGGACTATGTTGAGAAATAACCCAAAAAAGTTGTCCACAAATAATCCATTGTACCTTATGCTGAGAACTTATCAATCACCCCTCGTATGTGATTATATGCAGGATCATGCTTCTATTATTTTATATGTGAAAAGTCTGGACATTTTGTTTATTTGAATGGAAGAAGTAAGCTGCTAAACTTACAAAATGTTGTCAGCTGCATCACCAATGTTAAGATTATATCATTTTGTTGTGTACATACATATGTTCATTAGGCACAGTGTTCAGTGTAAAACACCAAGAAAATTTGTATTAATTGTATTTGAATCAAATTGTTATTGTTATATGTTAATGTTTGATTTGATGTATTCACATGTAATTATTTTCATTATATATTTGATTTATTATATATTTGATGTTGTGTATATTTGATTTATTATATGTTTGATTTGATGTATATTTGATTTGATGAATATTTGATTTGATGTATTAACAGCAAAGTGTAACTAGTGAGCTAGAAGGTGGCGATCGATCCAAGGCCATGAAGAGATTGAGAGTTCCACCACTTGGAGATGAGGTTTGTCTTTGTGAGTGCTAGATGTTGCAGTCTTTTCTTGTCATTGTAATAGAAATTGTGTCTTTTCTTATATTTGCATTACTTTATCTGTGTATATTTATGTTAATGTGTCTTTGTTTATATTTACATTATTTGTGTTTATGTTTACATTAGTTTATGTTTATAATTGTTTTTGTGTGCATTAATGTGTTTATATTGACATTACTTTATCTGTGTATGCCTACATTAATGTGTCTGTTTTTATGTTTACATTAATGTGTCTTTGTTTATGTTTACATTAATATGTTTTTTTATATTAGTGTGTCTATGTTTATGCTAATGTGTCTGTGTTTTTGTTTAGATTAGTTTGTCTGTGTTTATGTTTACATTAATATGTTTATGGGATGTAAACATGGAGATGGGTTTGAGATCTAGTACAGCTGCATGTAAGAGGATTTATGTATAATATGTGACAGTGCAGATAGATATTGGTCATGTGATATTTTCTTGATCGGCTACCTGCTGTTGTGCTGTGTGACAGGAGCCTGACTCTCAGGTTGCTTTACTCCAGCCAGTGAATACAAGAAACACAGCATTGTCTCGCCAAGAATCACCATTTTATTTCATGATTTTGCTGGGCATAGATAATGAATGAATAAATGAAGCTTTATTTTTAAGGGTAAAGAATTGTTCATGCAAGCCCATCTTACATTCTGCCCTTCATCACTTCATCTTTCATTCTTCCCACACACTTGATTTAATATAAGTATACAAATTAAATTAGGAAAAAAAAACATATCAAAAGAATGTAAGATTAAACTATTACATTCTCAGTAAAAGAGAAGAAATAGTTAACCTAATAAAATAGCACTCACACACACATACACGTGCACACAAAGACATATACATAATCAAAAGTACTTTGTCAGTACAGATCTTCTAACATATGCTTAACAAACATTAAAATAATTTCTAACAATATCTAACAAGTTACTTTTCAAACTATGTCATTTTAGTATTTAATGGCTGGCGAGTCATGGGTTGAGAGAGTTCTGGTTATTCTGTGGAGGCATATAGTTACAAGCAAGTAAATAATGAAGTAGGTTTAAGTTATAAAATGAAGTATTACTAATGGATTTTAAATTGTAGGGGAGGATGTTCCAGAGCTTTACTGCAGAGTATGCAAGGCTTTTCTTGTACAGATCAATCCTGGGTTTAGGAAGAAGCCAGTTTTTTAAACGTTGACTATGTCTAGTGTTATGCGTAAACAGTGACCACTAGTAAAGCAGAGCACTGTGTGACAGAATTCTGTGAACAAACCTAACTTTGTTAAAAATGACTCTATATTTGAGGGGTAGAATTTTTAGTTGTTTGTGCTGATCTACAGTCTGTACTGGGTGTTTGTCACAAATCAGATTTAATGCTCATTTCTGAAGTGAGTGGAGCCTTTTTGTGTTTGAGACTGAGCATCCAGCTTGTGGAACAGTAATCTAAGTGTGTTTGTATGTGTGATATGTAGTATATTTTTTCTTGTGTCTTTGTCGATAAAGTGTTTAATTTTGGCTAGTTGGTAAACTTTCTGTGCAATCAGGTTTGTTAGGTTAGTACGTGAGAATTCCAAGTTAAATGCTGATCATTGATGAGTCCTAGAGTTTTATGTTCATGAACATTTTCTATTGCCTTAGTCCCAGCACAAAGCTGTAGTGAAGTTTTTGTTGCATTCTGCAGTTTCTGTCTTGTAGAGATGAGCATGGATTTTGTTTTGTTGGTATTTATCAACATACCATTTTTATTACTCCATTTAATCAAAATGTTTATACCGTTTTGGAGCATTCTCTGTAGGTTATTGTTGTCACAGACACTATTGTAAACAGTACAGTCATCAGGAAAAAGATTGTATGAAGAGTGCTTTAAATGTAGTGGTAAGTCGTTAATGTCGATAGCAAAGAAAGAGGACTAAGAATGGAGCCTTGAGGAATACCGGTATCAACCACAGAAGAGTCAGATATTTTGTTTCTAAAGCAAACTACTTGTTTTCTGCCTGAAAGAAAAGATATAGTAAATTTTGTTAGGTCAGGGTGTAATCTATAACCTTCCAGCTTTTTTGAAAGAATTTCATGATCAATCATATTGAAGGCTTTCTTGAAATCAACAAAGACAGCACCACACAATTTGTCATCATTTATATTAGACAACCAGCTTTCTGTCATTTTAGTTAATGCTGATTGGCAGGAGTCTTCTTCTTCTTCTTCTTCTTCGTTCACTTCTACCACCAAAAACCGCACTGTGAACCTACTGAATTCACGCATGTGGTCCTCGTTAGGTCCTGTGGTCCCCTGTGTGGTCCAAAATAGACCACACGAGTTCCACGAAAGGACCACAAGGGGTTCAGAGTATCACAGTGCTTTAGCCTGTATTCTTGGTGGGTCTCGGAAGCGGGATTGCGTGACACCGTGGTTTTCATTGCACCAGTTTGGTCTAGGGTTGGACTTTCTCACCGGAAGACCTCGACGTGTTTGGAATATCAGTGCATCCCCGCTGGGTGAGAGGCGTTAGCCCACCCAGGCCAGAGTTGGACTTTCTCACCGGAAAACCTCGACGTGTTTTGAGATACCCATGTATCACCGCCGGGTGAGAGGTGGTTGCCCATCCAGTCCAGGGTTGGACTTTCTCACCGGAAAACCTCAGCGTGATTAGGATACGCAGACATCCCCGCCGGGTGAGAGGTGGTTGCCTATCTAGACTTCCCTGGTCCAGTGTCTCCGACTTCAGCATTTTGTGGTCGTGGCCGCTACCCTTCCTAGTTGTGACCAGGATGGAGCTTTTGTCCAGGAGGACGAATCCTTGCCACTAGTGACTTCTACCCCTGGGTTGAGCTGGTTTAGGCATTTCCCAGTATGGGCATGTTTGGGACGGGACCGACCTCTAGGGCAGAGGTACTGTGACATGCATAGCCTTCAAGATTCACCCCTGGTATGAGCCGGTTTAGGCAAAATTCACCAGTATGGGTGTTTATCAGGCGTTACCGACCTCTAGAGCGGAGGTGGCATGACATGTCTAGCCATCGAGTTCCACCCCTGGTGTGTGCCGGTTTAGGCATATTTCACCAGTGTAGGTGTATTTCGGACGTAGGCGGCCTCTAGAGCAGAGGTGCCGTGGTATAGCTCTCGTAGCGATACTACTGGACATACCAGGTTAAACTTCACTTTCCGCCACCTTTTCCCATCGGCGCCGCACAGCAACCTTTATTTCCGCATTTACTTCCTTAACCGGGAGGAGCTTCACTCCACGCGCGGCATTTGAAAAGTCAAGCCAGCAGTGACTTAACCTCTGGGACAAGCCGGTTCATGCATTTCACCCGATATGACTGCACTCAGGACGTGGCCGACCTCCAGACCAGAGGTGCTGTGATTTGACTGTTTGCTTCGCTTTATTCTTTCAACCACCTTTTCCGCAGTGATGCTGCGCGGCAACCTCATTTGCAAATTTCTTCATTGGCCGGGAAGAGCACCGCTCCACGCACGGCAGCTGAAGATCTCGCCAACAGCAGCAGATGAGCTACCAAACGTGACACTCATCTACCCTAAGTAACTGGTTTTCAGGCGCCAGATATTCGCCCTCGCCCCTTCTCCTGTCAGTTTAAACAGTTCTGCCACGGGAAGGCCAGGAGCTGGACTTGACTGCCAGAGGCTGTTTGTGGCGTGTTTGCAGTCCTTAGAACCATTGGCAGGAGTGATTTGGTCTACAACCTGATTGGCTGTCTAGATTGTTTTCCTGCATGTGTAGAAGTGTTAACTTTTGAATATGTTTTTCAAAAGGTTTAGGTAATGATGATAGAATGGATATGGGTCTGTAGTTTGAGAGGTCACTAGTCTGTCCAGATTTAAAAAGAGGAAACACTTTGGCAAGTTTTAAAGTGTCAGGGAAATATTGTTTGTCAATGCACAAATTGTATATGTATGTTAGTGTGTCTGTGATAACTGGTGCAGCGTAGCATAGTATCTTGTTACTAATGTCATCACATCCTGCTGAGTTAGTGTTTTTTAAAGACCAGATGTAATTATAAACCTCACCGAATGTGAGGAAAGGAATATTTAGTTTTAGCTTTACACATTTACTGTCTCTGTATGTTTTCAACACACTCAGGTCACAATTAGGGGTTGGTAATGAAGATTTTAGAATACTAATTTCTTCCCCAAAATGTTTACTGAAGTGAGTGCAGGTATGTTCACCATTAAGTGTTTGTGGGTCAGATTGCTTCTTTTTATTTACAAGAGGTTTAATCGCTTTCCAAATTGATTTACTATCAGTTTTGTTTTTCACTAAACTTCACCTAATTAAATTCATTCATTCATTTGCACGTCCCTTGCGGAACTTTGCCTCCCAAACAGCACTCCTGTAGGCCTCTTGGTTGTGAGCAAGATGGCCTGCTGCTGCGGCATCCATTTGCAGATTGTCAACGATGTCTTGCAGCCATCTTCGTTTTGGTCTTCCTCTTTTTCTTTTTCCCATTATGTATCCTTCCAATACGGTCTTCTCTAAATTATTATGACGTTTAATGTGTCCAAAATATTTAAGTTTTTTCTCTTTAATCCTCTTTACTAGCCAGCCCTCTTTAATATTAAGCTCTTGTAGTATAGATATATTTGTTCTTTTTTGTGTCCACAATATTTGGAGAACTGTTCTGTAGCATTTACATTCAAAGGCATTTATGTGTTTCTCAGCTGTTTTGTTAAGTGTCCAGGTCTCACAGGCATATGTTGCGATGGGAAAGATGCATGCCCTTAAAAATCTTATTTTTGTGGTTCTGTCTCCTCCTCTCCACAGATTCTTTATTTGTTTTACTTTCTGAAGAGCGATAGATGTCCTCCTTTTAATTTCCCTCATTGTATCTCCATTATTAGTTAGTAGTAATCCAAGATATTCAAAACTCTCCACTTCTTCCAATTTTTCCTCATTGATATATATTTCAGCTGCCTTGTTTGTTTTGTCAGTTGTCATCAATTTAGTTTTCTTTGCATTAAGATAGAAGTTCTGCTCTTCGCTGTTCTTACGGACTGACATAATTAGTTTTTCCATTCCTTTTTGTGTTGTGGACAGTAACACTTTGTCATCAGTATATCTAATCTCTGGTATTTCATAACCTCCAATTGTTATGGCATCGTAATATTCTTTGTCTACATCTTCTCTAACATTCCTCATTATATTTTCAGTATACAAGTTAAATAAGTAGGGTGACAATATGCACCCCCTGACGGACCCCTTGTTTTATGTCAAACCAAGTTGTTGTTTCACCATTTATTCTTACTGCCACTTGTTGGTCTAGATACAGCAGTGATGTTAGTTGTGTCAAATGTGTTGGAAATCCCATTTTTTCCATTATTTCCCAAAGTTTCTGGTGTTGTACACAATCAAATGCATTTGAGTAGTCAATAAAGGATAAATATAGATTCACATTAAACTCTCTGCGTTTCTCTATTATTAATCTTATATTGAATATATGATCTCTTGATCCTCTTCCATGTCTGAAACCAGCTTGGACCATATTGACTTCTTCTATTTTCTTACAAAGTCTACCCATTATGATTTTTAACAGAATTTTGCTGGCATGACTAATCAGGGCAACAGTTCTGTAGTTTGTGCAGTGGTATGAATACAGTTCTTTTCCATTCTTTTGGCCAAATACCTGAATGCCATATCTTTTTGCACAGTGCATGATAGATTGTTGCACACTCCTTTCCTCCTGCTTTAATAAATTCAGCTGTTATCTCATCACATCCTGGTGATTTACCATTTTTCAGGTTCTTTATTGCCCATAAAACTTCTTCTATTGTCGGTTCGGGTTCTTTCTCCTCCAACAATAATTCACACTGTTGATTTCTGTTTCCACAGTCGGTTGTTTCATACATTCCTTTGCAATATTCCTTCCATCTTTCTAGAATTTCCTCTATCTCTGTCAAGGTATTCCCCATCTCATCACAAATTACATTTAGCTTAGGTGTGACATTTCTCGTCAATGTCTTCATTTCTTTAAACATTTCACTATCTCTTCCACACTTCTGATGTTCTTCTATTCTTTCACAACAGTCTTGAATGTACTGTCCTAATTAAATACTACACCTTATTCATATGTGAATGATAGCTACTGAAATCTCTGCTTTTGTGAGCTTCATCCTGTTTCCTCATGAAATGCAAGATATCAGGAGTTATCCACTGGGATTTTGTTACTCGTTTTACTCTCATTTCTTTGATGGGGACATGCTTGAGAAAAATATGTCTAAAGATTTTAATCCAGTATTTGATAGCCTCATCTGGATTGTTTAACTGGTAAATGTACATAAGAGGCGAAGCTTTTAGATCAGTTAAAAATAATTCCGAGTTAAAGTTTTTAAAGATCCTATATTTGATGCTGGTATGTTTGTGTTTAGGCAGTTTATATCCCTGATGTGACCACGTACAGCAGACCGGGTAGTGATCACTCATCGACACATGAGGGACAGTACATTCAGTAATGTTTCCTGGATCAGCTACATAAATATGATCTATTAGTGTTGATGCAAAGCATTGATTAGTGGGACAGCAAAAATAACTAATGAAGAATGTATGAGAAGAGCTGGAGAGACAAAAAACCTTGTCAAAAAGATAAGAGAGAGACAATGTACTTTCATGGGACATGCAATGAGAAGAGAGGGCATTGAAAATATTATAACAACAGGAAAAATGGAAGGAGGAAGATCAAGAGGAAGACCAAGGGAAATGATACTGGACAGTCTGATGGAATGGTGTGAGAGGAGATCGCCAGCTGAGCTGATGGCCTGCATGAAGGATCGTGTACTCTGGAGAAGCATAATAGCAAACGCCAGTCGCCACGGCACCTGATGATGATGATGATGATGATGAGTGTTGATGATGATTCAGTTACCCTAGTAGGTTTGTTAACAATTTAGGAGACGTAGGATTTTAAAATGTTCTTCCATGTAGGATTGGGGTGATTGAGATCTATACTGAAGTCACCTAGAATGATTATATCCTTGAATTTATAGGCTAGAGCATCATCCATCAGGGTCGTGAAGTGATCATACCACTTGGCTGAAGCATTTGGATTTCGGTATATAAAACTAATTAGAATTGGACTAAGATTTGATATTTTAGTTTCTAACATGATACATTCAACCTCTGATGTTTCCAGGACTTCTCTTCTACAAAATTTAAATGTGTTAGAAGTGTAAACAACTGAACCTTTCTCTAGCTTCCTAGCTAGGTCGTGCCTGATCAAATTAAAACCATCTATTCATATATCGTCAGTGATGTTTTTATGTAATCTGCTTTCAGAGAAGCCAAATATATGAAAATATTGTTAAAGTATATGTGTAACCTCAGGGAGTTTTCCTAACAAGTGATAAACATTTAAGTGGCCAACAGGTAGGCCATTGTGTCACAGCCACTCCATTTTCTGGGTCATTATATTACAATGTAACAAATATTATATTTCAGTAAAAATAAAATAACTGGTCAGACAGACTTATTCGTGCAACAATCGGACTTCAGTCATGTAATTATACACATACGTTTAAGGTAGTAGAGATAATGAATCTAAATAAATTTATAATATACTGACAAACAATTAAGGGAGAAAAAGTATACAAATCAACAATGCAATGAATGTTATGTAAGTATAAATTATAAAAGACTTGGTGACAATATTAGCTGTAAGCTAGCACTAAGAAACTTGTGTTCTTCTGTAAGATGTTCTGTGGTTTTTGTTTGTTTTAGTTCATTTAGGTTCAGATACAGAATTTAAAATGTGCTGGAAGTTTCAAACTATCTGGTGTCTGTATGTGGGTGTTGTGTGTTGATTGTGTAGTAGGGACATCATATATATGTGGCTCAGAGCTGCAGGACTAAACTGCATTAGACATTGCACCTGGAAGTTCCATGGATAATGATGTGGGGTTCTTGTGTTTGTGTCCTGTACAGTTGTTGTGGTATTCCTAAGTGGTGATTGTGCAGGAGTCTCCATGTTGTTTGCTGTACTAACTCTTGGTACAATTTGTTGAGCTTGCTGTATAGTGGGCCAGTGGATGGAGTGGGGAATGATAGAGAGGCAGAAGGTGATGTTTATAAGGGTCTATGGAGTCTTGTAGTTTGTGTAGAGTGTGTGTTTCTGGAGCTACAAGATGTGGGTGGCTGTCTAAACTGTTTCTGGCAATTTGAGTGTGTTGTTATGTTCTGCTGAGCTCTTACTGGATATTTCATATTTTTGGCAAGAGTGCTGCTGCCAGTCTTGTTAATGTGGATGTGATATGCTGATGACACAGTGTTACTGTCCACAACACAAAGAGGAATGGAAAAACTAATTATGGCAGTCCGTAAGAACAGCGAAGAGCAGAACCTCTATCTTAATGCAAAGAAAACTAAATTGATGACAACTGACAAAACAAACAAGGCAGCTGAAATATATATTAATGAGGAAAAATTGGAAGAAGTGGAAACTTTTGTGTTCTGTAGACAGAATGTTTGTATTATTTTGTTGTTAATATCCACCATGATACTGGACGTCCAGGACCAGAACAAGGTGGAATGATGGATGAAATGTTGATGGGAGTGCTGGGGTATTTCTTCTTGATGGTGGATATCAAATCCTGTATATCAGAGGGCCGAAGACTCCGGCCGTTCTTGCTGTCATTAATGCCAACGTGCACGGTTGTTCTCCTTATTCTCTGATCGACGTCAAGTCATCTCAGTGTCTGCATTAGTTTTATAATACCAACTCCAGCTGCTGGCATGACTGAGACAGTGTCTTCAGAGGTAACTGACATCCTCATACCATATATTCCTTTAAGTAAGGAATTCCTATTATCAAGTGTGTTGTATATTCTTTGATGGTGTTACTGTGTTGTTATATATCTTGTTCTTGATTATGTTTATGAGACCGTGACTGAGGAGTGAATGTCTTGTTTGAAATATCTGTTTGGGTCCTTGTTGCTTTATGGTTATATAAAGTGGGGCTATCTTGTAAAGCTTGAAACCTATTACTTATATGCACATCAACAGGGTAAGCTTTGTTTTCAGGCGCTGTCTTTATAGGTGTTGTGGTGCTAGTGTGTTTCTGTTGTGCAGCTCTTTGCTGTGGCGTGTTTTCTGTGTTGACATCTGATGCACTTGTGCATGACTTTAAAGTCATATTATCTGTGTCAGCAGTCACTTCTTGAATACCTGTCATCACTTCCTTGCTGTGTCTATGTGGCTCTCTCTGCCATTCTGAAATGAGTGTCATTGTAGTGTTTTCATCTCCCAGAGACGTATGTTCGGCCCTGAGACTGTCATTCTCCAACTTGAATGAGTGCTTAATCTCCGCTGTTTATGACGAGATCTTCTACTACATCAAATATGTTCTGGCTACATAATATAGCTAATTATTCCTCGACAACTGTAGATTGCTGAGATACATGCGGTGAATCAGCCACACTAGATACAGAGAACTCAGTCACTGGAGCTTCACTGTCATCCAGATTTTCCACATCAGCTAAACTGTTGCTAGTGAAGTGTTCTAGCATTGTCTGAACGTCAGTGGGTTCAGCTGAGGTGCTTGCCTGATCTGACAAGGCTTTGTCAGTAAGATCAGCACTGGGGCAGTTGATCAGAATGACAGTGGTCATGTGGTATCTGTCTCGACATTGTTGGTTGTAATATTCTCTTGTCCTTCGTAGTTGGCGGTGACTTGTTCTTGCATGTCGGAGGTTGCAGTAACTGTATGAACATTGTTGGTTGTAATGTTCTTTTGTCCTGCGTAGTTGGTGCTGACTTGTTCTTGCATGTCGGAGGTTGCAGTAACTGTATGAACATTGTTGGTTGTAATGTTCTCTTGTCCTTCATAGTTGGTGGTGACTTGTTCTTGCATGTCAGAGGTTGCAGCAACTGTATGAACATTGTTGATTGTAATGTTCTCTTGTCCTTCATAGTTGGTGGTGACTTGTTCTTGCATGTCGGAGGTTGCAGCAACTGTATGAACATTGTTGGTGTAATGTTCTTTTGTCCATTGTAGTTGGTGGTGACTTGTTCTTGCATGTCGGAGGTTGCAGTAACTGTATGAACATTGTTGGTTGTAATGTTCTCTTGTCCTGCGTAATTGGTGCTGACTTGTTCTTGCATGTTGGAGGTTTCAGTAACTGTATGAACATTGTTGGTTGTAATGTTCTCTTGTCCTGCGTAGTTGGTGCTGATTTGTTCTTGCATGTCGGAGGTTGCAGTAACTGTATGAACATTGTTGGTTGTAATGTTCTCTTGTCCTTCATAGTTGGTGGTGACTTGTTCTTCCATGTCGTTGGTGGTGGTAGCGCCTTGACTGATATTAGTGACGATAGTGTTGTGTCTGTCACTGATGGCGATGACGTTGGTGATGGCAGGTCTGTAACTCATGGCAACAGATGACAGAGATGGCTTCACTGTACCTGATAGTCACAGGAAAGGTTTTAAAGCCCCATCCTGAATGTGACTGAAGTCATCTGTTAACCAAGAGTTGACACCATGAGCACGCCCTTGAACCATTGTTTTATTTCTGGTATGGTGCAGGTGGATTGTTATAAGTGGTGTTTTTAAAAGTCCTCCACATTTGCACCATTTTTTTTATCTGTCCTCTTTTCTGTGTGACCGTCGTAGTACTCCATGAACACTTGTTTTACGCACTCATAATCGAGCGAAGTTGTTAAAAAGAACGACCAAGCATTGTCCCTCATTGATCTGTGTTATTGTCAAGCCGGGTAGTTCGTCGCACCCACAGATCTTGGTATTTACTGCCTTTTTTTTGTTCAGGGAGTAACTCTTTACTGCTGCCGGCCGCAGTCCATCCCGTCTTCTTGTCTGGCTAGCTTCTTCTAATTCATCCTCTCAACTACAAGATAACATTGTTAGCTTATGATGCAATAAATTATCCCAGCCATTGTAGTCTCATCTGGCCACATGAGGACCTAGTTACAATGGGGAATCCTTTGCATGGTCATGGGCTAGGCCAGTATTTGACAAAGAGATTTATAACTTAATGAGCCAATTCCAAGATGTTACCAGGTCAAAGTGGTGACAAATATAACAGCAAATGAAATGAATGAATTAATAAATGATCTTTATTTTTAAAGGGTAAAGAATTGGGCAATAAGGCCTGTCTTACATTCTGCCCTTCATCACTCCGTCTTTCATTCTTCCTACACACTCGATTTAATACAAGTATACAAATTAAATTAGGAACAAAAAAAAACATGTCAAAAGAGTGTAAGATTAAACTGTTACATTCAGAAGAAGAGGTAATTAACCTAATAAAATAGTTCTCACACATACATAGATAAACAAAAATACATTGTCAGTAGAGATCTTCTAACATATGTTTTTTAACAAACATTAAAATAATTTCTAACAATATCTAACAAGTTACTTTTCAAACGATGTCATTTTAGTACTTGATGGCTGGCGAGATAATGAGATGACAAGGGAGTGAAAAAAAGTAAAATCAAAAGTAAAAACATCTGAAACAATCATTAAACATTTAAGAAATAAATGTCTTATCAAACACAGTCGCTGATGTCATTGTGTAGACATATATGCACTCCTAATCATTTCCACACACATATCATACTTCATCCTTCTACTTTTAAAAACCACTACTTCCCTGGTCATTAGTGCATACAGTTACACTGCTTCAGATTTAAGTAAGTGTGATGACACTATTCAGTTCAAATGTAATATCCACCCTCATTTATGCATGTGAAAGCTGGAAAACAGCTAAAGAAATAGAAAAGAAATTAGACTCTTTTGAAAACAAATGCATAAGGAAAATACTTGGCATCAAGTGGAACGAATTCAAGAACAATGCAGAGATAAGACAGATGACTGAACAACAACCAGTCTCATGGGTGATCAGGAAAAGGAGATGGACATATGTTGGTCACTTGATGAGAAGAAATGATCAGAGAATCCCAAAACAAGCTATCAAGTGGAACACAACAGGCCAAAGAAAAAGAGACAGACCGCGTGAAACTCTGAAGAGGACATTGTTAAGAGAGGCCAAATTAACAGGCATATAAAATCCTTTGATGAGGTTGAAAGACTCGCCAAAGACGGGAAAAATTGGCGAACTACTTTGCGAGCCCTATGTGACGTTTAACGGCACGGGAAGGATATAAGATAAGATGACATTAAAGATTAATTTCATCACTTCACTGAGACTGCATCAGTTACGAAGCCACTTTGGGAACAAGTCAGCTACATTCATATGGGTATTTAATCCTATGTCTGACTACATAAGTTGGTACACCCCCACCTGTTTACATACAGTTTTACTTCCTAGAAAACCAGGAAATCAAATATCACAACATTCACACTCTATTACACTATTGTGTATAAAATAGGAAAAAGTAGGAGCAGCTTTATTACTTAATGATTACAAAGTTGTGACGTTTCGGCGTGAGCCTTAATCATACAAAAACATACAGGACGAAGAAATAGAGAAAGGAGATAAAGTATAGATTCACATCTTCTTCTTCTTCTTCTTCGTTCACTTCTACCACCAAGATCGCCCTGTGATCCTACTGAATTTACGCCTGTGGTCCTCGTTAAGTCCCGTGGTCACCCGTGCGGTCCCCAAAAGGACCACACAAGATCCCTGAGAGGACCACAAGTGGTTCAGAGTATCTCAAGGCTTGAGCCTGTATTCTTGGTGGGTCTCAGAACCGGAATTGCGTGACACCGTGGTTTTCATTGCACCAGTTTAGTCTAGAGTTGGACTTTCTCACCGGAAGACCTCGATGTGTTTTGGATATAAGTATATCCCCGCTGAGTGAGAGGTGTTAGCCCACCTAGGCCAGAGTTGGACTTTCTCACCGGAAAACCTTGACTTGTTTTAAGATACCCATGTATCATCGCTGGGTGAGAGGTGGTTGCCCATCCAGTCCAGTGTTGGACTTTCTCACCGGAAAACCTCAGCGCGATTAAGATATGCATACATCCCCGCTGGGTGAGAGGTGGTTGCCTATCTAGACTGCCCTGGTCCAGTGTCTCCGACTTCAGCATTTTGTGGTCGTGGCGGCTACCTTTCCTAGTTGTGACAGGATGGAGCTTTTGTCCAGGAGGATGAATCCGCGCCACTAATGACTTCCACTCCTATAGATTCACATGAATACTATTTTAAAAAAAAAAAAAAAGTACTTAGCTGTAAATTGTAAGGTGTGACGTGTCCGGCGGTGTGTGTCAGGAATAGATTTAATAGAACATGGAGACTGTTTAAATAAAGACCTGTGACATGTGGTCGGTGGGTTGTAACTGGGGGTGGTGGATGGGGAACCGGGGAAGGGAGAGAGAGTGTGTGATGCAATATTGACCTAGTTAGGAGAAGTTGAAACAGATGATTGGGGAAGAGGGGTTGCAGAGTGATGCTGTGAGGAAGTTTGAAAAGTAAGAAGGGGTGGACTTAGTGGAGAGGTACTATAATGATTGAAGAGAATGTTAAGTGTAGCTAAACAGTGAGTTTAACCCATGTGGCTCCAGCGTCCCATAATTTTGAATGTAGCGGTTCTCAAGTACCAGGCGGCTTGTGTCATCTGCGTGACATTATTTGATGGCTGTTACCAGAAAATCAGAATTTGCCTCTGTGGTTGGGGCCATTGAAATGATTTGGGACTGGTTTCGAAGCATGCTGGGCGATGTCGTACAGATGTTTTTGCATGCGGTCCCCTAATCTGAGGCCAGTCTCACCAATATATGTTATCCTGCATCTTTTGCAAACGATGACATATATCACATTACGGGACTCGCATGTGAATCCCTCATGAAGAGTGAGGATAGTTTTGGGAAAAATGATTGTTTTCATTTCCCAGAGTACCAGGCAGGTAACACAGCGGGGGGCGGTTACATTTTCTGGTGCCAACAGTGCTTCAAGTGGCTGTGGACGAGGATGTCCTTAAGGTTTGGCTCATGTTTGTATGCCAATAGGGGTGGATCCGAAAAAATGTCGCGAGTGTCGGAGTCGAGTTGGATTATCGGCAGATGACAATAAAGAATTTTCTTAACCATCTGACCGTGCAGGTGGAAAGGCAGTACTAACTTAACTCTTTCAGAAGGAGTAACAGGAAACTGCACTTCTGGCCATAATATTGAGTTATACTTCCTGGACTCTGTGCCCTCATATATCAACTCCCAGCCCAGTTGTGTTGTGATTTTCTTTTGTACGGATGTCATGAAGAGTGAGGATAGTTTTGGGAAAAGTGATTGTTTTTGTTTCCCAGACTACTGGACAGGTAACGCAGCGGGGGCGGTTACATTTTCTGGTGCCAACATATATAAGGCTCTGCTTCAAGTGGCTGTGGATGAGGATGTCCTTAAGGTTTGGCTCATGTTTGTATGCGAATAGGGGTGGATCAGAAAAAATGTCACGAGTGTCAGAGTCGAGTTGAATTATCGGCAGATGACGATAAAGAATTTTCTTAACCATCTGACCGTGCGGGTGGAAAGGCAGTACTAACTTAACTCTGTCAGAAGGAGTAACAGGCTTTTTCTTGAATACTTCTTCGCGGCTCACTAGTTGGATATGGTTGAAGGCTTCACGGAGGACCTTTTCTGGGTAGTGGCGATGACGGAAAAATTCTAATAACTTGTTGGACTGATCTATAAAGTCCAAATTATCCTGACATATGCTGCGAAGACGAAGGAGTTGGGAGTATTGGATGGAGTTCTTACAGGCTTCAGGATGGGAGGAAGTATAAAGCAAATAGGTGTGGCTGTCGGTGGGCTTGTAAAATACAGAGGTGACAAGCCTGTTTGTGCCAATAGAAGTTTTAATGTCTAAAAAGTTAACAGACTTGTCAGAAATTTCATAAATGAATTTTATGTTGTTATTGAGTGTGTTGGCGAATTCAATAAATTTTTTTTGCTCTTCCTGTGGCATACTTGTGATTCCAATGGCATCATCGATGTACCTTTTATAGAATTCTAGAAGTCTGCCAGTGTAGGTTTCCCATAATTTAACTTCCAAAAAGCCCATAAATAAACATGCATAACTGGGACCCATTTTCGTTCCCATGGCAACACCACTGATTTGCTCAAAGTATTCGCCGTTGAATTCGAAAGAATTTAGGTTTAGTACTAGCCATGTAAGTCTGATTATGGTGTCAGTGCTAGTAGTGGGGTGAGGGTCTTTGTCGAGAAAATAGCGGAGTGCTAAAAGTCCATCCTCATGGGGGATAGAAGTGTATAGGGAGCAGACATCAAGGAGAAAGATGTGATAGGTGTGGTGTTGAGAGAGTGTGATCGTATCAAAAGTTGTTAATGCGTGGTTTGTATCTTTCAAAAAGGAGGGTAGATTGTGTACTAGAGGCTGGAAAATGCTGAAAAGTCAGAAATGTGCTCAGTGGGGCATGAACACACTGATACAATGGGGCGTCCAGGGTTGCCTGGTTTGTGGATTTTAGGAAGAAGATAGAAGGTAGGTGTGCCTAAACAGCTGTCCTTAATGTGAAGAGAAACAGCTTGGGGTGGGAGGCCACCTTCTGTAATCAGGTCTTTAATGGTTGCTTCCACTATGTCATTATTTGAACGGGTAGTATCGTTTTTCGCTGGGGCATAGAATTTTGTATTGCTGAGTTGGGACATTCCTTCCGCGATATATAAATCTTTTTTCCAAACTACGAGATTGCTGGTTTTATCTGCTGGTTTAATTACAATGTCGCTTCGATGCTGTAGGCTGGACAATGCCCTGGACTCTCCCTTATTTAGGTTAAAATGTCAAATTTTTGGTGGTTTGAGGTTAAGGATCTCACGCCATGTCGTTTCAATATAAAGATCTAAAGCTTGGGAAGCCCCGGGGGAAGGTGTCCAGCTATATTTATGGTGGTCGTAATGTGCAAATGGGTTATCGGGGTCTTGTGTGGGTTGGTTGGACTCTTTGTTGGCAAAGTGATATTTAAGCCGCAGTCGGCGGTGGAACTGTTTAACATCACGGAGTAAAAAATAGCGATAATAGGATAACATATATTGGTGAGACTGGCCTCAGATTAGGGGACCACATGCAAAAACATCTGTACGACATCGCCCAGCATGCTTCGAAACCAGTCCCAAATCATTTCAATGGCCCCAACCACAGAGGCAAATTCTGATTTTCTGGTAACAGCCATCAAATAATGTCACGCAGATGACACAAGCCGCCTGGTACTTGAGAACCGCTACATTCAAAATTATGGGACGCTGGAGTCACATGGGTTAAACTCACTGTTTAGCTACACTTAACATTCTCTTCAATCATTATAGTACCTCTCCACTAAGTCCACCCCTTCTTACTTTTCAAACTTCCTCACAGCATCACTCTGCAACCCCTCTTCCCCAATCGTCTGTTTCAACTTCTCCTAACTAGGTCAATATTGTATCACTCTCTCTCCCCTCCCTGGTTCCCCATCCACCACCCCCAATTACAACCGGAACTTTGCCTCCCAAACAGCACTCCTGTAGGCCTCTCGGTTGTGAGCAAGATGGCCTGCTGCTGTTGCATCCATTTCCAGATCGTCAACGATGTCTTGCAGCCATCTTCGTCTTGGTCTTCCTCTTTTTCTTTTTCCCATTATGTATTCTTCCAATACGGTCTTCTCTAAATTATCATGACGTTTAATGTGTCCAAAATATTTAAGTTTTCTCTCTTTAATCCTCTTCACTAGCCAGCCTTCTTCAATATTAAGCTCTTGTAGTATAGATATATTTGTTCTTTTTTGTGTCCACGATATTTGGAGAACTCTTCTGTAGCATTTACATTCAAAGGCATTTATGTGTTTCTCAGCTATTTTGTTAAGTGTCCAGGTCTCACAGGCATATGTTGCGGTGGGAAAGATGCATGCCCTTAAAAATCTTATTTTTGTGGTTCTGTCTGCTCCTCTCCACAGATTCTTTATTTGTTTTACTTTCTGAAGAGCGATAGATGTCCTCCTTTTAATTTCCCTCATTGTATCTCCATTATTAGTTAGTAGTGATCCAAGATATTCAAAACTCTCCACTTCTTCCAATTTTTCCTCATTGATATATATTTCAGTTGCCTTGTTTGTTTTGTCAGTTGTCATCAATTTAGTTTTCTTTGCATTAAGATAGAGGTTCTGCTCTTCGCTGTTCTTGCGGACTGACATAATTAGTTTTTCCATTCCTTTTTGTGTTGTGGACAGCAATACTGTGTCATCAGCATATCTAATCTCTGGTATTTCATAACCTCCAACTGTTAAGGCATCGTAATATTCTTTGTCTACATCTTCTCTAACATTCCTCATTATATTTTCAGTATACAAGTTAAATAAGTAGGGTGACAATATGCACCCCTGACGGACCCCTTGTTTTATGTCAAACCAAGTTGTTGTTTCACCATTTATTCTTACTGCTGCTTGTTGGTCTAGATACAGCAGTGATGTTAATTGTATCAAATGTGTTGGAAATCCCATTTTTTCCATTATTTCCCAAAGTTTCTGGTGTTGTACACAATCAAATGCCTTTGAGTAGTCTATAAAGGATAAATATAGATTCACATTAAACTCTCTGCATTTCTCTATTATTAATCTTATATTGAATATATGATCTCTTGATCCTCTTCCTTGCCTGAAACCAGCTTGGACCATATTGACACAATAATACAATTTACAGCTACGTACTTTAAAAAAAAAACTTTTTAAAAAAAAAAATAGTATTCATGTGAATCTATACTTTATCTCCTCTCTCTATTTCTTCGTCCTGTATGTTTTTGTATGATTAAGGCTCACGCTGAAACACCACAACTTTGTTATCATTAAGTAATAAAGCTGCTTCTACTTTTTCCTATTTTATACATTCTGGTATCACAGCTTTACTGCAGTGCTTCATGTATAGTTTTATACTTATACACTAATTATTGTGTATCACACTATTACTACATCCCAGGAGATCAAATGTCACAATATCATCACACTATTACTACATCCCAGGAGATCAAATGTTGCAATATTATCACACTATTACTACATCCCAGGAGATCAAATGTCACAATATTCTCACACTGTTACTCTGCATGTAATGAAAACAAGCATCAGATTCTACAACATTCAGTCTTTTAACTACTAAACTCCACAACTGAAATTATTGCTTAACAGTTTCAGGCATTTATTATGTAAACTAATACTATACTTTTAGTAATCAAAGATTACAATTACAGTAGCTCACTAAGAAAAATATCTATAATAAATAATCATAATAATACAGTCTTCAGCTAATCTGTCATTCATACCTTGCTAGCATACAGTACTAAAATAAACATTTTTAAACTTAGCCTAAAGCATCTGATTCCAGTAACAAAGAAAGGTAAAGGTGTGAGTTGTGAACCAACGTCACTGCACACGGTCAGATCATAAGTGCTCTGCTATCTACTCAACAGTTGACCAGAAACTACAAACTAGTGTAACTATCAGCGTGAATTCCATAGCTAATGGTGTCATCCCTCTTCCTTCCCAGAGCATAAACCCTGCCAGCCATTTTTTCTTGAGGCTTGGTGAACCCAGGGATTTTTTGCGAGGCTTGGTCTGACCACTGCTGTAGATGAGTGAAGATCAAAACCTGGTCACCTGACCAGTGAGTGAGTGACTAATCCACTGCACTAACATGGAAAGATCTTGGAAATAACAGCAGATATCATTCATTCATTTGCATGTCCCTTGGGGATCTTTGCCTCCCTAACAGCTCTCCTGTAGCCCTCTTGGTTGTAAGCAAGATGCCCAGCTGCTGATGCATCCATTTGCAGATTATCAGATTATCAACGATGTCTTACAGCCATCTTTGCTTTGGTCATCCTCTCTTTCTTTTTCCTATTATGTACCCTTCCAAGACGGACAGCAGACACTATGTCCTAAATCCGCGTGCATTGAGATCGCCCTTTTTCTCTTTAGCTGGATACTCTCCCTTCAACTGTCAGCCTCTCCAAAGCATTGTGTTGCTTAATGTGGCCGAAGTGTCTCAGCTTTCTAATTTTGGTGGTGTTTATGAGCCAGTTTTTTGTAACACCTAATCCCATTAGTATCTCTTTATTTGATTTTATATATATAGATAATTATAATTTCATTTCAGATGTTATTCTCTTTTCTAGATTTCCCTGTGCAGTGACCATTGGTGGTGATTATTGAACCTAGATATTCAAATTTGTTTACATTTTCCAGCTCTCCATGATCCAGTGTAATTTTGGGTTTGCTTCTCATTTGTCAATTCACTGGCCAACACACATTTTGGTGCCTCAAATGTTAGACCTGTTTCTGGGTATTTTTCACCTGCTGATTCCAAAAATGGCACAAGTTTTCCCCTATCAGATCTAGTTTTTGAGATAAGAACATATGCCATATATTACACTTCACTCTGCTCGCCTATAAGAAATCAGGATATTTTAATGTATTGTTTAAATTAATATCTTCGAAGCATGAAGGAAATATATTAAAAATTAAAAGAAAAAGTGTACTACATGAAAATCTACTTATTTCATACCAAAAGCACAAGTTTTTTATATGAACTTTCCACTTATTCAACACACAAGAAGTTCCTTTTGTAAGACTTCTGAGAACTGGATATGCCAGGACAGTCCCACATAAGATTCCAACAATAGTCTGCCATCATGAGTGCATCCCATCTTCCTTGGTATATGGCTTCCATATCGCCTATGTTGCCAAGGTTCTCGGGAAAGTGATATAAGTGACTGTGCAGATAATGGATTTTAACACTCAAGTTACAGCCAAGCATATTGAAATGAAATAGCATATCCTCTACTAATTGTGTGTAGTTGTCTACTTTCTTGTTGCCAAGAAAGCTTTTCACAACAACAACAAACATGGACCAGACACATGATTCGATTTCATTCATTGATGCTGTGAAGAGTGGGTGTTTGACCTGTGGACCATCAAAAATTCCTGCCTTCAGTTTTTCTATGCTAAGTCCAGGTATCTTATGTACTATGTATTCAGTGCACGAACCATCTTTATTCAGAGCCTTTACAAATTGTTTCATCAGACCTAGCTTTATATGTAGTGGTGGCAGTATAATTCTATCTCATGTTACCAATTACGTTTTGTCCCCCAACAATCTTATGTTCCCTTGGAGACCAATCTTTTCTTGCCGAATGTTCATGTTTGGCTCTACTATCCCAAAAGCATAAAAACCAATGATACTTTGTGTAGCCACTTTGTTGACCAAGAAGAATATTAACCTCTTCAAGTCTACACAAATCACCTATTGATTGTTCTTCATAATTTATCTTTTCCAAGACTAAAGAGATGTCCTTGTACTCTTCTTTCATCCTTATGGAATGACCAATTGGAATAGAACCATATTTATTGTTGTTTTTTAAAAGGACACATTTCAGACTATGTTTTGAACTGTCAGTGAAAAGACACTACTCACATGGTTTATATTCTGAAAGAGCAATTTTCTTCACAAGGTTGCCAATGTCATTGCAGAATACTAAGTTGCTGTCTTCAGTAAAGAATGGCAGCAAATCCTTTTCTCTTCTTTGATAAAATGTAATTTTTGTTCCAGGCTGAAGTACATTCTTTTCCTTTAGTTTGGCATTCAAGTCAGAAGACTCCTTGGAAAGATTTAAGTCCCTGATCAGATCACTTAATTCATTCGGAACAAAAAGATTACTATGTGAACTTGTGTGGAATTCACTGTCACTCCCCCTGCTTTATTTACCTTGTGAGATATCAGACATGCAAGACTCTTCCTTTGAGAGCTGTGGTAGTTAAAGGAAAGGTGGAATGGGTACAAGATCAGAGTGTGGAACAGTTCTCCTGGCTGAAGGTAGATCAGGGTAAGACCACTTGTCACGATTATTTTGATTGATGCCTATGATATTAACAATACAAAAATAACAGTCACTGAAGTGTCTTTTCAGTTTCTTCCACACCACTGGTACTCCAAATTTCAGGCAGCTTCTCTTTCTATTTGTCCACTGGCACAGATGCTTCATACAAGTTTTGCATACAATATGAGGAGTCCATAGCTATCTTGATCTCCAAGCTTGACACCAAAATAACCTACATGTGCTCTTTTTACAAATTCATAAATAGGTTTACTACTTGCTTTCAGTGTTTAATCCCCACAGTTATAGCAAAATACATTGGGATGGTTCAACCAGCTCCGTCTTGAAGTAGTCATAACCTCTTTGGTGTTCGATTTGCAAAAATGAAATGATATGAGTAGTAATATACACACACCTTCTATACGATCATAAATGTTATACAGCGCAACTTTTTTAAACAGATCAGGTTGAGAAACCTTTGAAATATAAATGTATGTAGTCTACAAAAACCATGATTTACCATCCTAATTTTTGGCACGTAAATTATGTAATAAAACAGAACAAAAATGATTTTGTAATTTGGTCTATATATTTTTATGCCAGTGCACATTATAGGAAATGAAGTAGACGAATAGCTCTGAAACAAAGGTCACTGTACACCAAAAAAAATGTGGGTAAATTAAATACATAAATTTCCCATTCAAATAAGACAGCTTGTTATGACATCCCAATTCTGCAGAAGAGATTTTTTTTTTAAAGAGCGGACTCAAATTTTATAAATTCAACCATATCTAAGAAACTAGAGCTGATGCGGTCTATCCAATGCAATTTTCTGAATCAGCACCCAAATAACCCCAGAAACAGGCCTAAAAATCAAGGCACCATTACTTTGGTTTTGTTGGTGTTTAAAAAGAGGTTGTGAGCTTCGTTGTCTTTTGGTGGAGACAATCAACTGTTGTAGTCCTTCGGAGCTGTTTGATAGAGGCACAGTGTCATCAGCATATCTAATTTCTGGAATCTGCTAGCCCCCATTGTTGAAGGAATCAAACTTAGTTATTTCCTGTTCATCTCTAACACTCCTCGTGATGTTTTCAGTGCAGATGTTAACAGGTATGGAGAAAGGATACATCACTGTCGTACTCCGTTTTGTACGTCAAACCAACTCAGTGTTTCTGCTTGCTGATTTTGGTACAGTTTGGTGATGAAGTGTACCAGATGACTGGGAAAACCCATGTTGTTCATAATAGACCATAACTGTTGATGTTGTACGCAGTCAAAAGCTTTTTGGTAGTCTATGAAACAAGTGTATAGATCCACATTAAACTCTCTGTATTTTCTATCATGCTTTTCATGTTAGTATATGATCTATGGTGCCCCTACCTAATCTACAAAACAAGTGTATAGATCCACATTAAACTCTCTACGCTTTCTATGATACTCCTCATGTTTAATATATGATCTCTGATGCCTCTACCTGGTCTACAAAACAGGTGTATAGATCCACATTAAACTCTCTACACTTTCTATGATACTCCTCATGTTTAATATATGATCTCTGATGCCTCTACCTGGTCTACAAAACAGGTGTATAGATCCACATTAAACTCTCTACGCTTTCTATGATACTCCTCATGTTTAATATATGATCTCTGATACCTCTACCTGATGTTGTGACAAATTTTTACCTGTCTCTATCACGTGTATATTAATGTGTCTGTGTTATGTTTATGTTAATGTGTCTGTGTTTGTGTTTACATTAGTGTATCTGTTTATGTTAATGTGTCTGTGTTAATGTGTCTGTGCTTGTTAACATTAGTGTATCTGTTTATGTTAATGTGTTTATGTTTACATTAGTGTATCTGTTTAAGTTAATGTCTTTGTTTTTAAGTTTATGTTAATGTGGCTGCATTTATGTTAACAATAGCTTAACTTTGTACATGAGATTGAGATCGATAGAACAGGAAGAGGTAGAGGTAGTGAGTATGCATTAAATATTCAAACACCATTACTGAATGCCTTTAGTTCAAAATTTTGGTTTGATGATTGATGTGAAAAATGATGAAATAGCCAAGTTATTGGCTGGACGTACATTAGCCTTGGAGATCTTCCTGTGGAGAAGCATTGCCCTAACCCTTTCCTTCCATGGTGGTGTGTGAAGGTTAATATGTTGTGAATTTTGTGTGCTTTTCTTAGTTTATTTGTGGATTTTTTTTCTGCTTCATAATTTGTGATCATGAAATTCATCATTGTAATCGATCGTCCATGCTGGATAGCATTGATGATCACAAATCTCCATCTTGTGTGGCTCTTTGTGTTTTTGATTAATTCATATGCTTTTTTTTTTTTTCTGTGCCAGTTGGTCAGTCCACTAAGATATTTTCTCTTGGCCTTCCTTTCTCCCTATTTCCTTTGAATTTTCAGTCATTACGAGGCTTTCCAGAAAGAAAGTTAGAATTGCAAAAGCAGCGTCGATCTTCAAGAATCTTGTCAACATATGGCATTCAAAAGTTATAAGCACAAAAACCAAGTTAAGACTATTCAATTCAAATGTAAGATCTGCCCTCATTTATATATGCGAAAGCTGGAAAACAACTAAAGAAATAGACAAGAAATTAGAATCTTTTGAAAACAGATGCCTAAAGAAAATATTCGGCATCAGGTGGAACGAATTCAAGAACAATGCAGAGATAAGACAGATGATTGAACAACAACCAGTCTCATGGGTGATCAGGAAAAGGAGATGGACATATGTTGGTCACTTGATGAGAAGAAATGATCAGAGAATCCCAAAACAAGCTATCAAGTGGAACATAACAGACCAAAGAAAAAGAGGCAGACCGCGTGAAACTCTGAAGAGGACATTGTTAAGAGAGGCCAAATTAACAGGCATAAAATCCCTTGATGAGGTTGAAAGGCTCGCTGAAAACAGAAAAAATTGCTGAACTACCTTGCGAGCCCTATATGACGTTTAACATCATGGGAAGGATATAAGATATAAGATAAGACTAGGCTTTCCAATTTCTGTCTTCTCATGTCATGTCCAAGTTCTACAACTTATGTCTTTTCATGACATGTCCAAGTTCTACAACTTATGTCTTCTCATGACATGTCCAAGTTCTACAACTTATGTCTTCTCATGATGTGTCCAAGTTCTCCAATTTCTGTTTTCTCATAACATGTCCAAGTTCTCCAACTTCTGTCTTCTCATGACATGTCCAAGAAATTTTGACCGTCTTTTTCTTAGCATTTTAATAATTTTTTGTTGGTCTGAAACTTCTTTGAGAACCTTTTAATTTGTTTTTCTATCTCCCCAGAGGATTGCATCTTTTGCCAAAACCACTTCTCTGTTGCTTCCAGTTTCTCTGTCATCTTTTTGTCAAAGTTTCACAACTATTTAGCAATATTGGCTTTATTTAACACTGATACTGTTTTCTTCACTTTTAGGGACACCTCTTATTTGTTAGTATCTTCTTCATATTATTAAAAAAAAAAAAAAACTGCTTAATGATTTTATTTCATTTGTGTACTTGCCATCAGTTTTGAATATCTTGGATCACTACTAACTAATAATGGAGATACAATGATGGAAAGTAAAACAACTAAAGAATCTGTGGAGAGGAACAGATAGAACCACAAATATAAGATTTTTAAGGGAATGCATCTTTCCCATCGCAACATATGCCTGTGAGACCTGGACACTTAACAAAACAGCTGAGAAACACATAAATACCTTTGAATGTAAATGCTACAGAAGTGTTCTTCAAATATCATGGACACAAAAAAGAACAAATATATCCATACTACAAGAGCTTTGTATTGAAGAAGTCTGGCTAGTGAAGAGGATTAAAGAGAGAAAACTTAAATATTTTGGACACATTAAACGTCATGATAATCTAGAGAAGGATAATCGTGGAAGGGTACATAATGGGAAAAGGAAAGAGAGGAAGACCAAGGCGAAGATGGCTGCAAGACATCATTGATGATCTGCAAATGGATGCATCAGCAGCAGGCCGTCTTGCTCACAACCGAGAGGCCTACAGGAGTGCTGTTAGGGAGCAAAGTTCCACAAGGGATATGCAAATGAATGAATGATTGACTTGCCATCAGCTGTTATTGTTGTTCCAAAGTAATTGAATTTATTTACTTACGTGTTTACTTGTGTCTTCCTGTTTGAAAAGATGTTGCACTTTAGTATGTTTATTCTTCTCAGCATTACCATTGTTTCTGTCTTGTTGCTGTTTACCTCTAGACCTTTTTTTTATTGCGCTTGTGCTCTCTGTGCAGAAGTTCCTGCAAACTGCTTCCACTTTCTGCTTTTAGAACTGTGTCATCTGCTTATCTCAGGTTAGTGACATTATGGCCTCCTATTTTAATTCCTTTCACATTTTTAATGCCTATTATGTTTTCACTACTGTCATCATCATGTGCCTTTTCCAGAACAAATGTTGGGGGTGATGAATCTCTAGTTCCCTCACTCCCTCACCTTGATGGTGCACTCAGTCAGGGTTTGTCCTGTACATTCATGTACGTTATCTTCCCATCTACATCTCTGAATCTTGCTCTTTTCCTTTCCATCTTTCCTACTAGTATGGTCTTCAATATATTGTTCTGTCTTTTGATATGACCATTATATAATAATAAAAATGAAGAAAAAAAATACATATATATTTTTTTTTTTTTTCTTCATCTTTATTTCTTTGAGAAGTCCACATTGCGCTTGGAGCTGTTCTAAAACTTATGCATTTGTTCTTTTCATTCTTCATGTTATATGACCTAGTTTTCTGTAGAACCACATTTCGGCTACATTAATCTTTCTCTCCACCTTTTTACTTAGAGTCCAGCTTTCTGCTCCATACAGTAAAACAGTAGATATAACATTTTACAAATCTTAATTTTGTTTTTATGGGCAGATTTCTGGATAACAGCACTGTCTTCATGGTGTTGAATGTATGTTTTGCCATTCCTGTTCTTTTCTTTATCTCCATCTCACATCTCCCATCTACAGTTAATGTATGTCCTAGGTAGCTGTAGTATGTCATTTGTTCTAGTCTCTCTTTGTTTATGGTTATATCCATCTATGGCTTATGATCTTTCCAGCTGAACACCATTACTTTGGTCTTCTTGATAATGATCTCAACTCCCCATTCTTGACTTGTGTTGTGTATCATATCTGTTAATTTCTGTAGGCTCTGTGGATTCTCTGCTAGAAGATTGTATCATCTGCATACTTTAAATTGTTGACATTTCTCCCTCCTGTGTTCAGTTCTTGTAGTTCATCTGAGTGTTTTAAGATGTTCTCTGTGTACAGGTTGAAAAGACATGGAGACAGAACACATCCTTGTCTCACTCCCCTTTTTATGGGTACATTTGTCGATGTCACTGTGCCATATCTTACTGATGCTTCCCGTTTCCAGTAGAGATCTATTATAATGTGGATGTCTTTGCAATCAAGATTGATTTCCTCAAGACATTTTATCAGTTTATCATGGTTCACTCTGTCAAATGCCTTAGTATAATCTGTAAACCAGGTGTATACATATGTCATTCTGAACTTCCATGTATTTCTGTTATCTTTTTTATGCAAAAAAATTGCCTATCTTGTTCCATTATTCTGTCTGAAACCAAACTGTTCGTCACTATCTTCTTTATTAATTTTGTTTTTTGTTCTTTTAAGGATGACTTTGGGGAGGATTTTAATGACATGACTCATCAGAGCAGTCTGTGGCTTTTGCTTTCTTGGGTAACGCCACAAGGTCTGAGTGTTTCAGTTCAGACAATAATCAGTGTATAAGTATATAACTATACACGGAGCACTGCAGTAAAGCTGTGATACTAGAATGTATAAAACAGGAAAAAGTAGGAGCAGCTTTATTACTTAACAATTACAAAGTTGTGACGTTTCGGCGTGAGCCTTAATCTTACAAAAACATACAGGACAAAGAAGTAGAGAGAGGAGATAAAGTGTGGATTCACATGAATGCTATTTAAAATAATTTTAAAAAAAAATAATAATAATAATAATAAATAAACAAATAAATAAATAAAAATAAAAAATAAAAAAAACAAAAACCAAAAAACATTTTTTTTTTCTAAAGAGTACTTAGCTGTAAATTGTAAGGTGTGGCTTGTCCGGCAGTGTGTCAGGAATGGATTTTGTAGAACGTGGAGACTTTAAATAGAGACCTGTGACATGTGGTCGGTGGGTTGTAACTGGGGGTGGTGGATGGGGAACCGGGGAAGGGAGAGAGAGTGTGTGATGCAATATTGACCTAGGTAGGAGAAGTTGAAACAGATGATTGGGGAAGAGGGGTTGCAGAGTGATGCTGTGAGGAAGTTTGAAAAGTAAGAAGGGGTGGACTTTGTGGAGAGGTACTGTAATGATTGAAGAGAATGTTACGTGTAACTAAACAGCGAGTTTAACCCGTGTGGTTCCAGCGTCCCATAATTTTGAATGCAGCGGTTCTCAAGTACCAGGCGGCTTGTGTCATCTGCGTGACATTGTTTGATGGCTGTAACCAGAAAGTCAGATTTGCCTCTGTGGTTGGGGCCATTGAAATGATTTGGGACTGGTTTCGAAGCATGCTGGGTGATGTCGTACAGATGTTTTTGCATGCGGTCCCCTAATCTGAGGCCAGTCTCACCAATATATGTTATCCTGCATCTTTTGCAAACGATGACATATATCACATTACGGGACTCGCATGTGAATCCCTCATGAAGGGTGAGGATAGTTTTGGGAAAGGTGATTATTTTCGTTTCCCAGACTACAGGGCAGGTAACGCAGCGGGGGTGGTTACATTTTCTGGTGCCAACATATGTAAGGCTGTGTTTCAGGTGGCTGTGGACGAGGATGTCCTTAAGGTTTGGCTCACGTTTGTATGCCAATAGGGGTGGATCGGAGAAAATGTCGCGAGTGTCGGAGTCGAGTTGGATTATCGGCAGATGACGATAAAGAATTTTCTTAACCATCTGACCTTGAGGGATTCACATGCGAGTTCCGTAATGTGATATATGTCAGCGTTTGCAAAAGATGCAGGATAACATATATTGGTAGACTGGCCTCAGATTAGGGGACCGCATGCAAAAACATCTGTACGACATCACCCAGCATGCTTCGAAACCAGTCCCAAATCATTTCAATGGCCCCAACCACAGAGGCAAATCTGACTTTCTGGTTACAGCCATCAAACAATGTCACGCAGATGACACACGCCGCCTGGCACTTGAGAACCACTGCATTCAAAATTATGGGACGCTGGAACCACATGGGTTAAACTCGCTGTTTAGTTACACGTAACATTCTCTTCAGTCATTACAGTACCTCTCCACAAAGTCCACCCCTTCTTACTTTTCAAACTTCCTCACAGCATCACTCTGCAACCCCTCTTCCCCAATCATCTGTTTCAACTTCTCCTACCTAGGTCAATATTGCATCACACACTCTCTCTCCCTTCCCCGGTTCCCCATCCACCACCCCCAGTTACAACCCACCGACTACATGTCACAGGTCTCTATTTAAAGTCTCCACGTTCTACAAAATCCATTCCTGACACACACCGCCAGACAAGCCACACCTTACAATTTACAGCTTACTCTTTAGAAAAAAAAATTTTTTTTTTGTTTTTGTTTTTGTTTTTTTATTTATTTATTTGTTTATTTATTATTTATTTATTATTATTATTATTTTTTTTAAAAATTATTTTAAATAGCATTCATGTGAATCCACACTTTATCTCCTCTCTCTACTTCTTTGTCCTGTATGTTTTTGTATGATTAAGGCTCACGCTGAAACGTCACAACTTTGTAATTGTTAAGTAATAAAGCTGCTCCCACTTTTTCCTGTTTTATACAGACTGTATATATTACTTGTATTACATATTTCTGTTATTTTTTTTCAATTCCAATTCCTTTGGTGCTTTTATCATTTCTGTGGTAATGCCATCTGGTCTCACTGTTTTGACTACTCTCATCTTGTTTTCACCGTATAGTGAGAATAGATCAAGTGACAGTACACACCTTTGTCTTATGCTTCACCTGTGTCATTGCTCACTCTTATTGCTGCTCTTTGCTTCTAGTACATATTCTTAAATTTCTCATATCTTTACCATCTGTTTTAAGCTTTTCTAGCATTTATATCATATCTTCATATCTGACTGTGTCAAAAGCTTCCATGTAATCAAAAAAGCATGAGTGTAAATCTAGGGATTGTTCTGTTGTATAAAAGTTTGTTACTTGTGCTTTTTCCTTCAACAAAACCACATTGTTCTTCTGTGATTTCAGTTTTTATCTTATTTTATATTCTGAGGTTGATGATTCTTAACAGTATATTTGTTATGTGGCTCATTAAGCTGATAGCGCAATGTTGATCACATTCTGTTGTACCAGCTTTCTTTGGAATTGCAGTGAAAACTGATTTGGACAAATCTAATGGTGTCCCATGAACGTGTCAAATGAGCAACACTGTCATCATTTCTTTTATGCCATGCTACTGAACTTTGTGCTATGCCACCACTGTGAGCTGTGAATTTGGCACAGACAGCATTAATGATTCTTCATTATGTCTACTCACCCAGTGATGAACTTGGCACAGACAGCATTAATGATTCTTCATTATGTCTACTCACCCAGTGGTGAACTTGGCACATACAGCATTAATGATTCTTCATTATGTCTACTCACCCAGTGGTGAACTTGGCACAGACAGCATTAATGATTCTTCATTATGTCTACTCACCCAGTTGTGAACTGGCACAGACAGCATTAATGATTCTTCATTATATCTACTCGCCCAGTGGTGAACTATTATGGCCTTTGTGCGTGGTTCTGCTTGGCACCTTAGCTGCAGAATTTGTACCGAGAGTTACGCTGAATTGTTTCACATTTGGACTTCTGTAGTTCCAAAAGTGGTGTTCTCATTGAGTGGCTAGTCATCAAGGACTGATGTGAAGGACTATTCATGAACATTCTGTATGATAACTGCAGTGGAGCAATTATGGAAATATCTTGTTCACGATACTGAATACTGAATGGAAGAAAGATTTGCAAAATGTAATAGAAGTGAAGATTTGCAAGATGTTATAGAAGTGAAGATTTGCAAGATGTAATAGAAGAAAGATTTGCAAAATGTAATAGAAGTGAAGATTTGCAAGATGTTATAGAAATGAAGACACAAAAGATGTAATAGAAGAAAGATTTGCAAGATGTAGCAGAAGAAAGATTTGCGAGGTGTAATAGAAATAAAGATATACTAGATGTAATAGAAGAAATGGCATGCTAGATGTAATAGAAGAAATGGCATACTAGATGTAATAGAAGAAATGGCATGCTAGATGTAATAGAAGAAATGGCATACTAGATGTAATAGAAGAAATGGCATACTAGATGTAATAGAAGAAATGGCATGCTAGATGTAATAGAAGAAATGGCATACTAGATGTAATAGAAGAAATGGCATACTAGATGTAATAGAAGAAATGGCATACTAGATGTAATAGAAGAAATGGCATACTAGATGTAATAGAAGAAATGGCATACTAGATGTAATAGAAGAAATGGCATGCTAGATGTAATAGAAGAAATGGCATACTAGATGTAATAGAAGAAATGGCATACTAGATGTAATAGAAGAAATGGCATACTAGATGTAATAGAAGAAATGGCATGCTAGATGTAATAGAAGAAATGGCATACTAGATGTAATAGAAGAAATGGCATGCTAGATGTAATATAAGAAGTCAAGTGAATTTATTTTTTTCTAATGTACACCAAAAAAATCTGTATTTGTTTAGCACAATAATGAAACGTAAAGATGCTCCACATTTTTTAGGTACTACAGAATGCTAAACATGATCTCTCTCTTTTGTTTTTAATAGTTGTGATAGTGGGTGCAGTACAGTTGGTATTAGCAGATCAGAGTTAGGTAGAAGTGTGTGATAGAGGGAGGAAGGAAGAAAAGTCAGCAGTAAGAGGTAAGAGCAGTGAAATGGTTATGAAGAATAACATTAACAGTTACCCAATATTTCATCAATTTTGCCTTTATCGAGGACAGCAGAAAAAAAAACAAGACAAACAATGTATCTGCGATCTGCCCCCTTTTAGAAGATTAGCCCCAGACTGACCCCAGATGTAAGTAGGAATATGAGGAGTGAGAGAGGCAAACAAGCATAGAATATCGTCAGCTAGAGACTAGACAACAGAGAGAGAGAGAGAAACATTGACTGGGAAAAAGGATATAACGTGAATTATAGTAAATAAAAAGAAAAAATATTTGACATAAAACTGAAATGAGAGTTATAGATACCCAGCCAGTAGAGTAATGCTGTCTTGGAGAACAGAGATGAGAAAGTCTAAAAGAACAAGTTGGAAAAGGGATATAGAAGCAATTATAATAAAGGAAAAAGTTATTCAGAAAAAGCTGAAATGAGAATTCAGATTGGTTTTATGTAGACAGAAGACAGTATGAGAGAGACAGAAGTCACCTGCAAGAGTTCCTTACGTCAGTGCTGTCATCTACATGATGATGGGACAGTGCTTAGAATTTCTGTTGCAGTTTTAAGATTTTCATTTAGATCACACTCATGATGTAAATATGTACAAAACCAAGAACATAGACAAGAGTACATGATGATGTTTTGTTGATCATTTCAGCAACATCCATGGACAAATTTTAAGATGGGACTTTTTATAGGCATGTTTGTAGTCCTGGTTATTGTCATCATTATCTCAGGTAAGATAACTGACACATTCATTTCCATTCTGTATTTGTTGTGTACAGCTTCGTGTCACAGTGACAGTTTTATTTATAACTAGCAAAGATACTCTGCACTGCCCAGACAGTTAGTTTGTCTGTCTGGTCACCCTCCCATCTATCCACCACCAGCTCACTTTTCTGTCTGTATATTCACCCATCCATCTATCCACCACCAACCCACTTTTCCATCTGTATATTCACCCATCCATCCAGTACTAATCATCTGAACATCTTCTTATAAATTATATCCTTCCCGTGCCATTAAATGTCACATAGGGCTCGCAAGGTAATTCGCCAGTTTTTCCTGTCTTCGGCGAGTCTTTCAACCTCATCAAGAGATTTTATGCCTGTTAATTTAGCCTCTCTTAACAATGTCCTCTTCAGAGTTTCACCCAGTCTGCCTCTTTTTCTTTGGCCTGTTGTGTTCCACTTGATAGCTTGTTTTGGGATTCTATGATTGTTTCTTCTCATCATGTGACGAAAATATGTCCATCTCCTTTTCCTGATCACCCATGAGACTGGTTGTTGTTCAGTCATCTGTCTTATCTCTGCATTGAATTTGTTCCACTTGATGCCGAGTATTTTCCTTAGGCATTTGTTTTCAAAAGAGTCTAATTTCTTGTCTATTTCTTTAGTTGTTTTCCAGCTCTCGCGTGCATAAATGAGGGTGGATATTACGTTTGAATTGAATAGTATTAACTTGGTTTTTGTGCTTATAACTTTTGAATGCCATATGTTCTCAAGATTCTTGAAGATCAATGCTGAACATAGAAAAGAAAATATAAATATATGTTGTAAAGTGCATTTGGTGGTTGAGGATTAATTGGTGATGACAGGTGTGCCAGGCGAAAAAGAAAAAAAAATTTAGAAAAAAATAAGTTTATCCACTGAGAATAAAACCTGAGTCATTTTATCTATCTACCATCCATCTGTCTTCTGTCCATTTATCCATCTGTCTGTCTATCCATCACCTAATCCAGACATTTAATATGGATTGATAAAATATAAAACTACAAATATAAAAAATTGTAATGTTTCTGAGAGTTAAGAAACAAAATGAGAAAAACAAAAAAACAGGTGTAGGAGTAAAAGCCAGGACACTTTCATGACTTGCCCACATTGTACCCCAACAGTTGTGGCTTAGATGTCAGGTGATTGTCTTTCATTTTTTAAATAAAGAACTACCATTTAATTGCTAACTGGCAAAATGTTTTAAGTAGGCTTTTAGAAGTAGAATTTTTATTTTAGTTTATATAAAACATTGACACCATCTCTATAAACTAAGAGTCTACATAAAACATTGACATCATCTACATAAACCAGAGAATCTACATAAAACATTGATGCCATCACTGTGAACTAGAGAGTCTATGTAAAACATTGACACCATCACTGTGAACTAGAGAGTCTACATGAAACATTGACATTATCTATACTTTCAAAAAAATAAACTCATCACTACTGTAATCGTAATGGACACCAACTTGTATCAGAATTTTATTTTACGAAATTGTTTCAGTCTTGGCATTAAGAAACTTTAACAGTGAAATGATAGTCATTAAATTTGGTTTGTACTTTTATTCTTTGCAACTGAGACCTCCATTTCAGTAAGGCGTATGGCCTCCTCTGGCCTGTATCAGAGAGTGACATTTCCTTGACATGGATCCATTTAGCCATTGGATCTGTTGTTGTGAAATGGCTGCCCATTCTATTCTTCCCGCATTGCAAAAAACAACTTTTGGAGATTGGTTGGCGCCACGTTTTGCTGGCAGACTTGTGAGTTCATCCCATAAGTGTTCTATTCAGTTCATGCCTGATGACATGGATGACCACAGAATGGTCTGGACGTTGTTTTCATCGAGGAACTGGGTGGTGAGTTTTGCCACATGAGGTCAAGCGTTATCCTGCTGAGAAATTGACCATGATGCAGCCAGAAGTGAAAAGATGTGAGGACAAAGAATTTCAGCGACATATCGCTGGACATTCAGGCATCCTTCAGTTTGCACCAGGTTACTTCTTCCCGTAGAGTTGATCGTCCCCCACACCAGCACACCTCCACCACCATGTGGACGAGCCTCATCCACGCAGTTATGGGCTTAGCGCTTATGGACTGCGGTAAACTCTTCTCCGTCTATCGTGTTGCTGGAGCAGAAAGAATGATTCGTCACCAAACCAAATCTTTCTCCAGTCATTCGAAATGGTCCATTGACAATGCTGGTTTGCCCACTGCAGTCGGTTCTGGCTATGCCGGTCTGTAAGAACAGGACCTCTGTCGGGTCTTCTAAGACAAAGACAGCGTTGCATAGCCAGTTCCTGACCATTTGATCTGAAATTCGACAAGCTGCTGTCATTGACTGGACTGTTGAGGATGCAGATGCAAATTAATTCCTGAGGTGATGCAGCTGTATGACGCAGTCTTCAGCAGAAGTTGTGACTATGGATCTTCCACTGCCCAGCCGGTCTGCAGCTGAGCCAGTTTCTTGAAATCAACTCCAAAGTGCGAATAATGGTGTTTCTAACCACATTAAATTGTCTGGCCACTACACTTTGTGACTGTCCAGTCTCTAAATGTCCAATGATGACGAGTCGTTGTTCTGTAGTGAAATGAGCCGTACTTGTGCATTACATTCTCAAATGAATTGATTCGAGGAGCGTCAATCTTTTATAGTCATTCAATAATATGGTCAGTGAGTTTTGTGTTCAGTAAGTTTCATGGCATTCTCGTGAACCTGAGTTATTGTCAACAATGCTGCTTTGACTATTGTCACTTTTCTGTGCTCATGAGTAATCTGCTGAGTACAATTCAGCATGTGAAGTTGTTGTTCAAGTGAACGTTTCAGACAATTTGCCCTTGTCTGATCAGCAAACTTCAGTTTAAATCACAACATAGTATATGTTGCGTTTCTTTTTTTGAACAGTATATACAAAGAGAGTCTACATAAAACATTGACGTCAATCTGTTTTATATTTTATGTTTGTTCCTAAAGTATGTTTTGCTTTTGTATATGGTATGGCATGTTTTGTTATTGATGTATGTGTACCACTCTGCATAATATGTTTATACATTTCTTTCTAACATTTGTTTGTATTTGATATTATATACTAGTTTTTGTTGAGCTAAGATATTTATCTCAAGAAATTAAACACTTAGAGTTTGTAGCATTACCCAGGCAAGCAAAAACCACAGTCTGATCAGATTTTCAAACTATGATGGGTCTTGTCAAAAGAACAAAAACCAAACTTGATCAAGAAGTCGGTGAAGAACAATTTTATTTCAGATTTTTTTTTGCAACAAGAAAATTAATTAAGATATAGATTGGAAGTCAAGAAAAATATATGTGCCTGTTGTATAGGTTATATTAAAGCAGTGGTCCCAACATTTTTTACATTCAGGAACCACTTATCCAACTGCATATAAGTTGAGGATCAGCATCTTATATGTATTATTTCAATGCTATGAACCCTCGCTTTTATTCAATAGATGGCACATAATACCAGTTAGATAACATAACCGTGAAATGGCTAATAATGCTCCAGGGTCTGCTGACCACAGGTTAGGAACCGCTGTACTGAAGCATTTGACAGAGTAAAGAATGGAAAAATAATAAAATATCTGTAGAAATTTAATCTTGAGAGAAAGACATCCACATTGTAACAAATCTCAACTGAGAGCAGAAAGCATGTCATACAGTGACATTATCAAAAATACCTGAAAATAGAAAGCATGTCATACAGTGACCTCATCAAACATGAGAGCAGAAAGCATGTCATACAGTGACATCATCAAACATGAAAGCAGAAAGCATGTCATACAGTGACATCATCAAACATGAGAGCAGAAAGCATGTCATACAGTGACATCATCAAACATGAGAGCAGAAAGCATGCCATACAGTGACATCATCAAACATACCTATACAGAGGAGACTCAGACAAGGTCACGTTCTATTTCAATGTCTATTCAAACTGTACACAGAGAACATCTTCAGACACAGAAAAACTACCAGGACTGAACATAGGGGGAAGAAATATAAAAAAAAACTGAGGCATGCAGACGGTGCAGTCCTAGCAGAGAGTCTGCAGAACCTACAGAAATCAGAAGATAAGATAAGCAATGCAAGCCAAGAATGGGGACTAGAGATCAACATCAAAAAGACCAAAGTAATGGTGTTCAACAAGAAACCAAATGCTACAGATGTATATAATCATAAATTAGAAACTGGAACAGGCGCCAAGCACATCTACCTAGGGCATATACTAATCGAGGATTAGAGATGGAAATAAAACCAAGACACACATTCATCACTATAAATACGGCTCTGTTATCCAGGAATCTGTCCATAAAAACAAAAATGAGACTTGTGAAATGCTGTATCTAATCTGTGTTACTGTATGGAGCAGAAACCTGGATTCCAGATAAAAAAAATGAGAGAGAATGACAAAGTTAGCAGAAATTTGGATCTACAGAAACATATCATGGAAAATGGAAAGAACACTGTACAAGTTTTAGAACAACTGCCAGTACAAGATAAACTTTTAAAAAAAAATAAGGATCAAGAAAACAAAATACTTCGGCCACATCAGAATACAGTAATATACTGAAGATCATACTTGAGGGCCTGGTTGAAAGAAAAAAAGAGAGATGCAGACAGAGGTCTAGATGGGGAGATAACTTATCAGAGTGAACAGGACACAGCCTGGTCAAGTGAACTTTTAAAGCAAAGGTGAGAGAAAGCTGAAGGCTCATTACCACTAACCTTTGTACCGAAGATGGCACACAGTGATGATGATGATGATGGTGATGATGATTGTTGGTAATCGTCATGTGCATGCTTGTGTGTGTGTGTTATATTGTCTAATGAATGCTTCATATTTGTGTATGACATTAAACATATGAAGATGTGATGTTTATGTATGTATGTATCACTGAATGTGTCAGGGGATGTCAACTGTTGCAATAATCCTGGCTGTTGAAGCTGTAGTTGGATTATGTTTGTGTTCCTTTCACAGCCAACTTTATAGACCATTCCTCAGACTGGGAGCCAGCTCTGCACATGTACAGAGGAATGTTCCTTGTCATTTTTGACCTTTTTCTTCTTGGAGTCAACACATATGGCTGGCGGTCATCAGGAGTTAATCATGTTCTCATATTTGAGATTGATCCCAGAAATCATTTGTCACATGCCCAGCTGCTGGAGGTGAGATTTAAAAAACTTAGACATGAGATATATAAGCACTAGGTATTTGTTTAGTCATACGGTTCTAAGCTTTATGGTGGTATTGGTGGATCTCCTTGTTGCTGTGTAGAAGGTCATGTCAGCTGATGTCATTATGAATAAGCTGACTGCCCTTTGTAGTTCTTCAGGTTTGGAATATACACAGTTTTGAACTGTAGACTGTCTTGGAGACAGTTTTATTCGCAGTTACAGACATTTAAGTAGGAAATGTTCAACATTGTAATGGTGATATGGTTTGTTCATAGCCTGAAAATGATGCTTTTGTTTTGTCTGTTTAGTTTGTATGATTTGTCATGTGGGCTTGCGCCAGTCTTCCCTATTACTGGTAGATAGAGGTGTATGGTACAGTTTTACAAAACGATAGAGGGAATGAGAAAAGTGAGAAAAAACACAAATAATGAAAAACATACATCCAATATTTCGGCATGAGCCTTTTTTGAAGGATAACATACAAAAACAAACACAATATAAAAGAAGAAAAATGAAAAACTTAGCTTTGTGGCATCCCTCCTTGTACACAATACAACAGAATGCCATTGTTTGCCATTGTTATGTGAAGTGTTGCAATCCTTCTGTATGAGAGATGAGTGCATCTATACATGGTAAAACCTGAGATGAAGAAGTTTTGCCGTTTGAGGAATGTGTTTCTTGTAGCAAAAGCTATATGTGCATCTTGTTTCCTTGTCTTCAGCCAGGTTATAATCAAGTATTACTCGGGATGCATTCCCTGCCTCCTGTAGCTGTTCAGAATAAGGCACATCTACCATGAGTTATTGCAGGAGTTACACAGCATTTCTGCCTATATTTTTTTATCAGATCATTGCTCCGTTAGATCCGCCGTGCTTGGCTGATTTTGAGCAAATGGTTGACAAGGGCACTTTGAGGAGGTTTTCGTTCTTCATCATGCATGGCACTCTTCTGATATGGAAGCATTGGTATGCCATGGTTTAGACTTAGGGTGTGGTGTGAGGAGTCCTCACAAGCGTAGACTCAGTTTCCACCACCATCTCACATCGTATCTTTTGCCATATAGATTTGGGCCTCATAAAGCTTTATGTAAAATTTTATTTAATTTACTAAAGCACATATAAGACTTTGTTTCAGAATGAAAATCTCAGTTGTCTCATGTCCTTGATCAACACTTGTTTGTGTTTAGTGAAAATGCTGATTAGAAACATTAGTTTTCAATACTACTTCTATATAAAGCAATTATTTCTTATCATTTGCATTGTCAGTTTTGATTATCTTCTCTTATGCGTTGTCTGTTTTTATATTTCTTCTTTCATGTGTTGTCTGTTTTGATATTTCTTCTTTCATGTGTTGTCTGTTTTGATATTTCTTTTCTTATGTGTTGTCTGTTTTGATATTTCTTTTCTTATGTGTTGTCTGTTTTGATATTTCTTTTCTTATGTGTTGTCTGTTTTGATATTTCTTCTTTCATGTGTTGTCTGTTTTGATATTTCTTCTTTCATGTGTTGTCTTTTTTTATATTTCTTCTATGATGTGTTGTCTGTTTTGATATTTCTTTTCTTATGTGTTGTCTGTTTTGATATTTCTTTTCTTATGTGTTGTCTGTTTTGATATTTCTTCTTTCATGTGTTGTCTGTTTTGATATTTCTTCTTTCATGTGTTGTCTTTTTTTATATTTCTTCTATGATGTGTTGTTTGGTTTGATATTTCTTCTCTTATGTGTTGTCTGTTTTGATATTTCTTCTTTCATGTGTTGTCTGTTTTGATATTTCTTTTCTTATGTGTTGTTTGGTTTGATATTTCTTCTTTCATGTGTTGTCTTTTTTTATATTTCTTCTATGATGTGTTGTTTGGTTTGATATTTCTTCTCTTATGCGTTGTCTGTTTTGATATTTCTTCTTTCATGTGTTGTCTGGTTTGGTATATGATATTTCTTCTTTCATGTGTTGTCTGGTTTGGTATATGATATTTCTTCTTTCATGTGTTGTCTGGTTTGATTGTCCCTTGAGCATAGTTTTGGTATTTGTTCTTCTTAGTTTAGTCTGTTTTGTTATCTTTTATTTCCACTTTTGGTAATTATTCTCTTCAGTGGTGCTAACTTTAATATTTTGTTCCATTCCATATTGTAAGTTTTCATAAATGTACGAGGGGAAGTCACTAAGTAACTCACAAATTGAAATATTTTATCAGTGGCAGTTATCAGGTAGTATTTAAATATATCCTTAGATAGTACCATCATCCATCTTTATAATAGTTGTATGTACGGGGCTCTGGGAGTTACGCGGGCATGTGCAAAGCAGTAACAAAATGGCTGCCCAACTATTAGTGTGTACCAAAGAAGAACAGGGAAGTGTAGTGCGATTTTTGTGGGATAAAGGACATTCAGTTGAGGACATTCATAAGGAAATGATTACAGTTTATGCTGAAAAGTGTTTATCACGTAAAGCGGTCTATAACTGGGTAAAATAATTTTCTCAGGGACGCACTGAAATTGTTGACAAAGTCCGACTTGGCCGTCCCGTTAAGATTGCAACAGAAGTGACTGTGCAATATGTGAATGAGATTATCAGAGCTGATAGATGAATAACATAGACAGTGTAGCAAGTGCAATCGGATATTCACATAGTTTAGCCTGCAGAATAATGCATGAGCAATTTTCAGAAAGTTTGCTCTTGTTGGGTACCCATAGATGTGAATGATGAACACAAAATGAACCAATTTGGTTTGTCATTGCAGCATCTCTGTCATTACACATATGAAGGTGAAGACATGCTCCAAAGGATTATTACTGGAGACAAATCTTGGGTGCACCACTACCAACCCGAATCAAAACCTGCCTCAGTGCATTGGAAACACCTGTCATCACCATGCACAAAAAAAATTCAAGATTACGGCTTCTGCGGGGAAGGTTATGCTGACAGTGTTCTGGGATTATCAAGGAGTGTTGTTAACCAAGTTCCAGAAGTATAGTGACAGATTGTACTGTGAAGTTCTGTCGATGCTACAGGATGCAATTCGAAGAAAACGTCCTGGTCTGCTGACTAGAGGTGTGCTTCTCCTTCATGACAATGCCAGACCACATATGGCTCAGTTAACCCAAGAGAAAATTAGCCAGTTGGGTTGGGAAATTCTTGAACATCCACCCTATAGTCCTGACTTAGCTCCAAGTGATTTTCACCTGTTTGGTCCATTGAAAAACCATCTTGGTGGGAGAAGATTCTCGAGTGACGAATCGGTGGAAACGGAGGTAAAAAAATGGTTCAGAAATCCGACTCTCGATTTTTACGCCATGAGTATTGCATCACAGATTACACGATGGGACAAATGTATCAGTGTTGGTGGCGATTACGTTGAAAAATAGGGGAATAATGTAGGTTAAAAAATTTTAAGTTTTCAGATTACTGTCGCATTTAGTTTTTTTCTAACAGGCATTTGCGAGTTACTTAGTGAGTTCCTCTCGTCTCTCTCTGGAATCATTATATATTTCTCCAATATTATAATGCAGTTCTGTTTCATCATATAGTTTGAACTGATACTCTGTGTGTGTGATGCAGAATTGCATGTTTGTGTGACTTGTATAGAAATGGTGCATTTTTATGTGATTTGTATAGGAATGTTGCATGTCTGCGTGACTTGTATAGAAGTTATATGTGTAAGATAGATATTTTTGAGCTATGATATCCCAGTAAGACAGTTCTGTCTCCGATATCTTTCAGATTAGTTTATAGGGATTTTCTGTTAGATTAGTTTACATGGATTTTCTGTTAACAGTTTAGTTAAGGCAGTTTTCTGTTAACAGATTCATTTACATGAATTTTCTGTTAACAGATTAGTTTGATATGAGCTATTCATTTCAAATATAATATGTTCATTTCTTGAGCAGACAAATACTCCTTGAATTTTTATCTTACTGTTGGTATGTTGTAGGTGTAGGTAATGTTTCATAAAAGCTCTAAATATGTGGTATGTGATAAGACAACTTTAGTGCAGAAAAGTTGTGAAGGTGTGCAGTGTTAATGTATATTCTATTACTGGAAAGCTGTTCTGTTACTGTTAAGCTATAAATGTATGTTGTTTTCATGAAACTTTTATCAGTGTTTGTTGTGTTAATGTAAAGCATATAACTGTGTGTTGTCTTCATTATTGTTTCTCCTACAGCTGTCTTCATTTCTGGGGGTGATGTGGGCATTGAGTGTGATATTACATTTGAATTGAATAACCTTAGCTTAGATTTTGTGCTTATAACTTTTGAATGCCATAAGTTCTCAAGATTATTGAAGGTCAGTGCAGCTTTTTCAATTCTAACTTTCTTTCTGGTATCACATTCTTGGTCATTGTAGCCGCAAGAGTATGCAGATGGTGTACTTCTTCAACAGCTGTTCCTTCTACATATACTTTTCCTTCTTGATTAACAGGAAGTTTCATTATTTTTTTTTTCTTTTTAATTTCAAATCCTGGTTTGCTAGCCTTTTAATTTCCCTCATTGTATCTCCATTATTAGTTAGTAGTGATCCAAGATATTCAAAACTCTCCACTTCTTTCTATGTATCAATGAGGAAAAACTGGAAGAAGTGGAGAGTTTTGAATATCTTGAATCACTAATAACTAATAATGGAGATACAATGAGGGAAATTTAAAGGAGGATATCTGTCGTTCTTCAGAAAGTAAAACAACTAAAGAATCTGTGGAGAGGAACAGATGGAACCACAAATATAAGATTTTTAAGGGAATGCATCTTTCCCATCACAACATATGCCTATGAGACCTGGACACTTAACAAAACAGCTGAGAAACACATAAATGCCTTTGAATGTAAGTGCTGCAGAAGAGTTTTTCAAATATCGTGGACACAAAAAAAGAACAAATATATCCATACTACAAGAATTTAATATTGAAGAAGGCTTTGTTAGTAAAGAGGATTAAAGAGAGAAAACTTAAATATTTTGGACACATTAAACGTCATGATAATCTACAGAAGACAGTCTTGGGACAGTACATAATGGAAAAAAAAAGAGAGAGGAAGACCAAGGCAAAGATGGCTGCAAGACATCATTGATAATCTGCAAATGGATGCATCAGCAGCAGGCCATCTTGCTCACAACCGAGAGGCCTACAGGAGTGCTGTTAGGGAGGCAAAGCTCTGCAAGGGACATGCAAATGAATGAATGAATAAATTTTGCTAGCCAGTGAAGACAGGGTATCTGTTTTTTCTTGCATCAAATTCACCTTGTCACTGATAAGATTATATCATCTGTAAAATCAAGATCTTCTATTTGGATCCAATGTACCTAGTCAGTGCCTGTTTTACCTGTGCAACATTTTTTTCATTATGAAGTCTATGGCATTTCCAAATAAACAAGGGAGATAGTATAAAAAAGTGCAGAATAATCATCAACAGAATTGTACCAGCACCTGAGGGAAAACTTCAGAAAGAGCAGGCAGAATTTAGGAAAGGAAGATCATACATAGACCACATATTTGTACTTAGACAAATATTAGAACAGGCAAATGAGTGACATAGCACAACATATGCATTGTTTATAGATTTTGAGAAAGCCTTTGATAGTGTCAACAGTGATGCACTGTGGAAAATCCGAAGATGGCATGGCATGGCCTCCCCTATAAGATAGTGAATGTAATCAAAGCCCTATACGAGGGTTTTCAGTGCAAAATGATCTGTGCAGAATATATCTCCAGCAGCTTTAGGGTACAAACAGGAGTGAAGCAGGGATGTGTACTATCACCAACATTATTTATCTTGGCAGTAGACTGGTTAATGAAGGAGGCAACATCAGACAAACGCAGAGGATTACAATGGACCCTTGACACAGTGTTGGAGGACCTTGACTTTGTGGATGACATTTGTCTGCTATCAAGCAGCCACAGAGATATGCAAGATAAAATAAACAAGCTAACTCAAAATGCAAACAACATAGGACTAAAGGTCAACGTAGGAAAGACAAAGTTAATGAAACAAAATGTGAACAACAGAAATGTACTCAGAGTAGGTAGCAAGTTAGTGGAGGAGGTCAACGAATTTGTATACCTTGGCAGTAGAGTAGTAGAAAATGGAGACAGCACAGAGGACATCAACAGCAGACTTACTAGAGCAAACCAGGCTTTTGCAGTGCTGCAGACTATATGGAAATAAAAAAAAACTAAGCATAAATACGAAAATCAGGATATTTAAGAGTAATGTGCTAAGTGTACTACTCTATGGAAGTGAATGCTGGAAAATCACCAAAACCATAGAAAACAAGTTGAATTTTTTCCAGACTAAATGTTTACGAAGAATTAGAAAAATATTTTGGCCAAACACCATAAGAAGTAACATCTTGTTGGGAGAGATGCAGATGAAGCCACTGACAACAATTATTGGGGAGAGACGCTGGCGATGGTTGGGACATATGCTCCGAATGACTGACAACTCACCACCAAAAATAGCACTAAGATGAACACCACAGGGAAGCAAAAGTAAGGGTAGACCAAAAGAGACATGGAGAAGAACAACAGAAAGGATGTTGAGCAATAGAGGGCTCACCTGGGCAAGAGCAGAAAAAAAAAAGGCAAAGGAAAGGCATTTGTGGAAAACCGTTGCGGAAGCCCCATGTGCCCTGGGCACTTAAGGTTCAGAGAGAGAGAGTATAAAAAAGGTAGATAGAGGTGTATGGTGCAGTTTTACAAATTGAGGGAGAGAGTGAGTAAAGTGAGAAAAAACAAATGGAAAGTATGAGAATGTATAAATGAAAAACATACAACATCCGATATTTCGGCGTGAGCCTTTTTCGAGGATTACATGCATAATGAGACCAAAAAGAAAAAAAAGAACTTATCTTAATGTGGCCTCCTCCAGAAGTAGAAAACAGAGAAATGTGTGTATTAGAAGGAAGGACCACGCGGACCACAGCAAAGGATACCTGATAGAGCCAATCGTAAAGAAGAGGTGGAGAGAGAGGAGGAAAACAAGTGGTAGAAAGGGTAGGGAAGGCAATAGAAACTTGATAGTGGCCAGAGGAGGTGTCGGGGGGGGGGGGGTGGGTGGGGTAGGGAAAAGGGGACGCAGAGAGATAATGAATGAAGAACATAAACACCTGCATGGAGAAAATGTGAAACTGGTGAATAGGACAAGACCCTATAAACACCAATATGTTGCCAGAGAGGAAAAGAGGGCAGTGGTAGGGAGGGGTAGCATAGAGAAAGGGAGTTAAAAAAAAAAGGGAGTGGAAAACTAAAGAAGTTACAGAAAGCTGAAAACATTGTTAATTCCAGCTGGGTGGAGACAGCCAGCCTGGAAAATAAGATGCTGTTCTAGGACCCTCTGAGATCATACATCAGCAGAACAAGAGCGGATCGCACTAAGAGAAATGTCCTGTTTTCCCCTATGGTTGCTAAGGCAAAAATATTTATCCACAGGTGTCTAGGCCCTCTTAGAAATATCCTTGAGATGCTGGTAAAATCGATCTCCTAAGCATAAGCCAGTCTCCCCTATATACTTCAGACTGCAGCGTTTGCACATAGTAGCATAAATAACATTGCATGAAGTACAGGTGAAACCCTCCTGAACTGATAACGTGGACTTAACCATCTACGGCGTCCACAACGTCTGGTACCATAAAAAGTGTCATCTGTCTTACGATGACTATGAATTAAAAGGTCCCTGAGGTTCTTGTCCGGTCTGTAGGCTACCAATGGGGGTTCCCCAAAAAGTTCACGTGTATCAGGCTCAGTCTGGAGGAGATGGAGATGGTGAAACAGTATGTTTTTAACTGCCAAACTATGAGGGTGGTACGTGAGTACCAGTTTAACTCTGTCCGAGCTACAGTGCGGTTTAGGAGTGAGGGCTTGTTGCCGCGATATATGGCTGATGCGGTTCCAAGATGACGAGAGAACATGTTCTGGATAGCCGCATTGACAGAAGAAATCTAGCATTTTATGGCCTTGATCCTGGAAATCAAAATCCTCATTACACAAACGTCGCAACCTAAGAAGCTTGGAAAAAGGAATAGAGTCCTTACACGATCTGGGATGGGAGGAAGAATACAGGAGGTAGCTGTGAGAGTCTGTAAGTTTATAGTGGATAGAAGTAGTAAGCCCAGAAGAGCCGATAGTAATGGCAATATCAAGAAAGTTAGCAGAAGTAGCAGAGATATGGGAGGTGAAAGAAATGACAGGATTGTACTCCTTAACAAAACTGATAAAGTTGTTAAGATTTTCCTTTGGCATTGATGTGACCCAAATGCCGTCATCTATGTAGCATCTATAGAGGGCGGGAAAAGGGCCTCTAAAGGCTCTCAGAACCTTGTGTTTGAAGTGCCCTATGAACAGACAGGCATAGCTGGGGCCCATCTTGGTACCCATGGCTACACCACTAATCTGGTTGAAGTAAAGGCCATTGAATTCAAAAGAATTGAGTTGGAGGACAAGTCATGTAAAGCGCAGAATAGTAGACGTAGGAATAGAGGGATTGTGTCTTTTGTTCAGAAAGAACTTGACAGCCTGAAGTCTCAGATCATGCGGGATGGATGTGTTTAAGGACACTACATCATGGGTGAAGATACGGTAGGTGTGACCAGGCTGGAGTGTAAGGGTCTCAAAAACAATGAGAGCATGATTCATGTCCTTAATATAAGTGGGCAGACTAGTGACCAGAGGTTGAAAGATGCTGTCAAGAAAGTCAGAGATTTGTTCCGTAGGGCAGGAACAAGCGGACACTATGGGCCTTCCTGGGTTGCCTGGTTTGTGAATCTTAGGCAGTATATAAAAGGATGGCTTCCCTAAGCAGCTATTGCAGATGTGAAGATGAGTAGCCGAGGGAGAAAGACCAGTCTTGTGGATGAGTTCGTTGATCATGTCACGAACATGGTGGTTGTTGGCCAGAGTCGGATCTTGAGGGTGAGAGGCATAAAATTTAGTGTTGCTCAGCTGGCCCATGGCCTCCTGGTTGTACAATTCTTTCTTCCAACAAACAATGACCCCGCCCTTGTCTGCACTCCTGATCATGACATCTTGCCTGCGCTGGAGTTGAGAAAGTGCGCGCTGCTCCCCGGGGGGTCAGGTTAGAGTGTCGTACACGGGGATGGCGAAGCTTGCAGAGATAGTATACATCCCTGTTTCGTGCCTGATTCAGTCTGGAATCATTTGCTCATTCCTTCTTCTGTCTTGACTGCACAAACATATCCATTGTATAAGTCCTTAATGATGTTGACAATTTTAGATGGTATTCAATATAGACTTAAAATTCTCTAAAATGAATCTCTGTGTATGCTGTCAAATGCCTTTTTAAAGTCTGTGAAGTTCAGAATTAATGCTTTTTTGCTTTTCAGTATGTTCTTCGAGTATTATTCTTAGAGTAAAGATCTTGTAGAGACATCTTTTCCCTTTTCCTTCTTCTCTCACTGTAGTAATTAATGCAGTCACTAAGGTTGCATTTTACGGTGTTTCAACAATGATTCCTTATTATCTTACATATTGATAAGTAAATACTTGTCTTATTATGTACAGTGATAAGTATATTTTTGTCTTCTTACATATGCTGGTAATCATACACTAGTTTTGTTAATGAGATGTTTTTGTTGTTCTGTAAGTAAAACAGTGGAGGTACTTTTAGTAACAACATGTTTGTGTTATGAAATAATGAATATAGAGAGCTAAAATTTGAATGAGTTTTTGTGAAAAAAATAGAACACAGATGAATTTTTAACAGAACTAAAACATGGATGAGTTTCTGGCAGAACTAAAATGTGGATGGTTTGTTACAGAACTAAAACATGGATGGTTTATGTTATAGAACTAAAATATGGGTTTTTTTTTTTTTTCAGAACTAAACCTTGAATGGATGTTGTGACAGCTTTGAAACAAATTTTATAACAGAAGACTAAAACTACAAGCAGTGTACGAAGTGTGATTGATAAGTTCTTGGCATAAGATGCAACAGATTATTTCTGGACAACTTTTTTGGGTTATTTCTCAGTATGGTCCCCTTTCATGTTTGTGCACTTAGTCCAGCGGTACTGGATCATACAGACCCCTTCTTTGTAAAAGTCAGCATCTTGTGCCGGTAGAAAGTGGTCTACAGCATAAATGACATCACCATCTGAAGCAGATTTGCAACCACTGAGCTCCTTTGAGTTTGGTAAACAGGTAATAGACCAAAGGGGCCAAATCTTGGGAATAAGGAGGATGTTCAAGAAGCTGGAAGCCACATTCATGAATGGCAGCCATTGCCACCGCTGACTTGTGAACTGGAGCATTGTCTTGATGAAAGATGACTCGTTGATTTCCCTCGACACTTTTCCTTCAATTTGACCTGGAGTTGCTCACAAGATTAGCGTAATAGGCCCCAGTGACCATTCTACCCTTTTTAAGATAGTCTGCCAATAGCACACTTTCTGAATCCCAAAAGATGGAAGCCATCACTTTACCTGCAGACAGAACCACCTTTGCTTTCTTTGGAGGTGAGGATCCATGATGTTTCTACTGCTTTGACTGTTCTTTGTCTTCTGGTTGAAAATGATGAACCCAAGTTTCATCCATTGTCACAAATTGCTGAAGAAACTTTTCAGGATCTGCAGAAAAATGGCCAAAATTGTCTCTTGACATATCGAGATGCTGTTGTTTGTGATCAGCTCCAAGAAGTTTTGGGACCCATTGAGCAGAGACCTTTGTCATTTGAAGATCATTGTGAATAATGGCATGAACACATTCCTGGGAGATGCCCAACTCAGTAGCACTGTGCCACTCAGTTAGTCATCAATCCTCCATTATCATGTCATGGATTCTGCCAGTGGTTTCATCAGTGGTTACCGTTCTTGGTTTTCCTGGACGGGGATCATCTTCCAGACTTTCCTTCCGTGTTAGAATTGAGTTACCTTTTCTTCACTATGCTGTAAGAAGGGGCACTCTCCTTTGGAGTCTCCACCATATCCTCATGGATCTCCTTCGATGATAAGTCCTTGATGCAGAGGTTGCAAATGACTGCTTGATGAGAAATTTTATCCATTTTCTCAGTTTCTGCCACCCCTTACCACTTTTACAGTACCCTGTAAAAAATTGGTTGCAGTTAATTTCTTGAAACTTTGTATTTAATCTTACATTAACCTGATCTACAAATGCACTTAATATCAACTGTGTGTTTCAAGTATTTGTACCTTATGCCCAGATCTTATCAATCACCCCTTGTATGATTTTTTTACAAGAACATTCACAATTTTATGTTAACCAGATCTTGCCAGAGAATTTAAAGTTAAAAAAAAGGAAGAAGAAAAAGGACGAGTAAAAAATTTTATTTTAATGTTTGTTTTGTCCAATCTGATATTGTCAGATACATATAACATGATGCTTTTCTGTTCTCCAGTTTCGTATCTTCACCGCACCATTTCACCATGTTGGATTTGCAGATTTCTGGTTGGCTGATCAACTGAACAGTCTGGTCACAGTTTTGCTGGACTTTGAGTTTCTGATCTGTTTCTATGCTTTTGAAGTTGAATGGTTAGAAGATAATAGTAAGTCTTTTCTTGTTAAGTTTCTCATGTATAGCTAGCTGTGATGGTGTCTGCTTATCTTGTGAAGTTTCTCATGTATAGCTAGCTGTGATGGTGTCTGCTTATCTTGTGAAGTTTCTCATGTATAGCTAGCTGTGATGGTGTCTGCTTATCTTGTGAAGTTTCTCATGTATAGCTAGCTGTGATGGTGTCTGCTTATCTTGTGAAGTTTCTCATGTATAGCTAGCTGCGATGGTGTCTGCTTATCTTGTGAAGTTTCTCGTGTATAGCTAGCTGTGATGGTGTCTGTTTATCTTGTTAAGTTTCTCATGTATAGCTAGCTGTGATGGTGTCTGCTTATCTTGTGAAGTTTCTCATGTATACCTTGCTGTGATGGTGTCTGCTTGTCTTAAAAAACATGAAAAATAGATGAAAAACTTAGCATTTTTCTACCTTCATAACTTATACGAGGCAGTGTACTAACTTATATGAGGCAGTGTACTAACTCTGGCGTGACGTGCAAGATGGCGGACGTTTTTTTTTAACGCTCTCTGCCGGCATACAGAAATCAGCGGAATTCCACTTGATCTATCACTATCACACATCATGTACCAGGAGTTGGGCATAAGGCTAACAACCTTATCCTGGGACCTATCTAGAGGCGACTCCAGATGGGAAAAAAAGATATCGTTACGGAAACTCGCAGAGAAACCAACCGAACATCAGGGATGCCAACTCCGAGGAGCTCATTCATCGGTCCCAAACATGTGACAAGGATTGGATTCTGGAATGTGAGAGCAATGGCAGCACCAACAAAAACTACTCAGGTCATCAAAGAAATGGAGAGATACCATCTAGACATACTGGGCATCAGCGAAATGCGATGGCCAGAAGCAGGTAAAAGATCGGCGGAAAACAGTAAGTTAATAATACATTCAGGCAGAAATGATGGTAAAATCCAGGATGGGGTGGGCATTATTATGTCAAATGTAGCTGCAAAGAGCCTTTTAGAATGGGAACCAGTGAACAGTCGTATAATAAGAGCACGATACAAGCTACGACACGGAAGAATGACAATAAAACAGTGTTATGCACCCACGAATGATGCAGGTGATGATGTGAAAGACAACTTCTATCACCAGCTACAACAAATCATCAACAAAGTCCCTAAACATGACATCCTAATTGCTATGGGGGACTTCAACGCTAAGGTAGGGAAAGATAATACTGACGTTGAAAAAGTGATAGGAAAAGAAGGAATTGACATGGTTAATCAGAACGGAGAAAGATTAATTGAATTATGTCTAACAGAGGGCATGGTCATTGAAGGCACAATATTCCCACACAAAGAGATACATAAAACAATGTGGATATCTCCAGATGATAGAACTAGAAACCAGATAGATCATTTTTGTATTAGAAAGCAATACAGAACATCTCTGATAGATATAAGGGCATATAGGGGTGCAGATGCCAACAGTGATCACAACCTGTGCATAGGGAAAATAAAAATAAAATTGAAAAGCCAACACAAGAAATCAGTACACAGAAAGATAAACAGCCACAGCCTACAAGAAGAAAATACTAACATTAATTTCAATCAAGAACTTGCCAATCATTCAAAAACACCCAGTGAAGTTGAGGAGATAGGTATAGATGAGTTATGGAATTCTTACAGCACAGCCATAATCACAGCAGCAAAAGCAAGCACTGAACTGAAAAAACCAAATAGAAAAGCATGGATATCAGATAAAACATAGAAGTATATACATGAAAGACAAGCAGTCAAATTAGACATGTTGAACGCAAAAACAGATCTTGGAAAAGATCTGGCAAAAGCAACATACAAAGAAATAGACAAGAAAGTAAAAAGTTCAGCTAGAAGGGATAAAAGAGAATACATAGACAATATGGTGAAAGAGGCAGAAAAAGCAGCAAAAACAGGAAACAGCAAAACTTTCTATAACTTACAAAAGAGGCTAACAGGTACTATTACATCTAAAGAAAGACCAATCCTTAGCAAAACTGGAACACTATTAACATCAAATAAAGACCAAAAGCAAAGATGGGCTGAACACTTCCAAGAAATACTTAATCGACCACACCCAAAAGAGTTGTTAAACCTTTAAACTGACTTACCAGTCCCACAACTAAATGTCAACCTAGATGAAATTAAATTGCATGAAATTGAAACAGCAGTGAATTTAATGGGTAACAACAAAGCTGCAGGTGAAGATGAAATAACAGCTGAAGTGCTAAAAGCTATCAGTAGTGACAACATGAGACAACTACAGAGAATGTTTAACAAGATTTGGAAAGAAGAAAAGGTCCCTTCTAATTGGAAAAAAAGAATCATTGTTAAAATACCAAAAAAAGGCAACCTTAGTGACTGTAACAACTGGAGAGGAGTAACCTTAATATCAGTTGTGTCAAAAGTATTTTGCAAGGTCATTTTGAATAGACTTAAAGATATAGTGGATACTGCAATGAGAGAAGAACAAGCAGGATTTCAAAAAGGAAGAAGATGTCTCGACCAGATCTTTACTCTAAGAATAATACTTGAAGAACATATTGAAAAGCAGAAACCATTAATACTGAACTTCATAGATTTTAAAAAGGCATTTGATAGCATACACAGAGATTCATTATGGACCATCTAAAATTGTCAACATCATTAAGGACTTATACAATGGATATGTTTGTGCAGTCAAGACAGAAGAAGGGATGAGTGAATGGTTCCAGATTGAAACAGGTGTGAAACAAGGATTTATATTTTGAATTTTGGAATTACAATAGACCTCATAATGAAAAAATGTTGCACAGGTAACACAGGTATTGACTGGGTACATGGGACCCAACTAGAAGATCTTGATTTTGCTCTTATCAGTAACAATGTGAATTCCATGCAAGAAAAAACAGATAGCCTGTCTTCACTGGCTAGCAAAATAGGACTTGAAATTAACAAGGACAAAACAAAAATAATGAAAATTCCCATTAATCAAAATGGAAAAATACATGTAGAAGTGACAGATATTGAAGAAGTCAATCAATTTGCATACCTTGGCAGCTACATGGACCAGGATGGTAACACCGGAGAGGAAGTTAGAATTAGAATTGCAAAAGCAGCATCGATCTTCAAGAATCTTGAGAACAGATGGCATTCAAAAGTTATAAGCACAAAAACCAAGTTAAGACTGTTCAATTCAAATGTAATATCCACCCTCATTTATGCATGCAAAAGCTGGAAAACAACTAAAGAAATAGAAAAGAAATTAGACTCTTTTGAAAACAAATGCCTAAGGAAAATACTTGGCATCAAGTGGAATGAATTCAAGAACAATGCAGAGATAAGACAGATGACTGAACAACAACCAGTCTCATGGGTGATCAGGAAAAGGAGATGGACATATGTTAGTCACTTGATGAGAAGAAATGATCAGAGAATCCCAAAACAAGCTATCAAGTGGAACACAACAGGCCAAAGAAAAAGAGGCAGACCGCGTGAAACTCTGAAGAGGACATTGCTAAGAGAGGCCAAATTAACAGGCATAAAATCCTTTGATGAGGTTGAAAGACTCACTGAAGACAGGAAAAATTGGCGAACTACTTTGCGAGCCCTATGTGACATTTAACGGCATGGGAAGGATATAAGATATATAAGACTAACTTATATGAGGCGGTGTACTAACATATTGTACTAACTTATATGAGGCAGTGTACTAACTTATATGAGGTGATGTACTAACTGATGTGAAGGAGTGTACAGATGAAAGGGATGGTGACTGCAGTAAAACTGGTTCAAATAATAAAGGTAGGTAGAGGTGTATGTGCAGTTTTACATGGCGGCTGAGGGAGTGAGTAAAATATGCCTTATTTTCCAAGCTGGCTGTCTCTACCCAGCTGAAGTTAACAATGGTCTTCAGCTTCCTTTAACTTCTTTAATTTTCCACTATTTTTCTCTCCTTCTCAGCAGTTTATAGGTTTCTATTGCCCCTTCAGGTCTGGTCCTGTTCACCAGTTTTATTATCTTCCTGCTTCCCTCACCCCACCATGATTTGTTTCTCCAGTGTTCCACAGGTGTTTATGGCACCTTCTGTTTGTTCCTAATTCTTATTTCTCTGCTTCCCTCATCCCACCATGATTTGTGTCTCCAGTGTTCCACAGGTGTTTATGGCACCTTCTGTTTGTTCCTAATTCTTATTTCTCTGCTTCCCTCATCCCACCATGTTTTGTGTCTCCAGTGTTCCACAGGTGTTTATGGCACCTTCTGTTTGTTCCTAATTCTTATTTCTCTGCTTACCTAGCACCACCATGATTTGTTTCTCCAGTGTTCCACAGGTGTTTATGGCACCTTCTGTTTGTTCCTAATTCTTATTTCTCTGCTTACCTAGCACCACCATGATTTGTGTCTCCAGTGTTCCACAGGTGTTTATGGCACCTTCTGTTTGTTCCTAATTCTTATTTCTCTGCTTCCCTCATCCCACCATGATTTGTGTCTCCAGTGTTCCACAGGTGTTTATGGCACCTTCTGTTTGTTCCTAATTCTTATTTCTCTGCTTACCTAGCACCACCATGATTTGTGTCTCCAGTGTTCCACAGGTGTTTATGGCACCTTCTGTTTGTTCCTAATTCTTATTTCTCTGCTTACCTAGCACCACCATGATTTGTATCTCCAGTGTTCCACAGGTGTTTATGGCACCTTCTGTTTGTTCCTAATTCTTATTTCTCTGCTTACCTAGCACCACCATGATTTGTGTCTCCAGTGTTCCACAGGTGTTTATGGCACCTTCTGTTTGTTCCTAATTCTTATTTCTCTGCTTACCTAGCACCACCATGATTTGTATCTCCAGTGTTCCACAGGTGTTTATGGCACCTTCTGTTTGTTCCTAATTCTTATTTCTCTGCTTACCTAGCACCACCATGATTTGTATCTCCAGTGTTCCACAGGTGTTTATGGCACCTTCTGTTTGTTCCTAATTCTTATTTCTCTGCTTACCTAGCACCACCATGATTTGTTTCTCCAGTGTTCCACAGGTGTTTATGGCACCTTCTGTTTGTTCCTAATTCTTATTTCTCTGCTTACCTAGCACCACCATGATTTGTATCTCCAGTGTTCCACAGGTGTTTATGGCACCTTCTGTTTGTTCCTAATTCTTATTTCTCTGCTTACCTAGCACCACCATGATTTGTGTCTCCAGTGTTCCACAGGTGTTTATGGCACCTTCTGTTTGTTCCTAATTCTTATTCTCTGCTTACCTAGCACCACCATGATTTGTATCTCCAGTGTTCCACAGGTGTTTATGGCACCTTCTGTTTGTTCCTAATTCTTATTTCTCTGCTTACCTAGCACCACCATGATTTGTATCTCCAGTGTTCCACAGGTGTTTATGGCACCTTCTGTTTGTTCCTAGTTCTTCTTTCTCTGCTTCCCTCACCCCACCATGATTTGTTTCTCCAGTGTTCCACAGGTGTTTATGGCACCTTCTGTTTGTTCCTAGTTCTTCTTTCTCTGCTTCCCTCACCCCACCATGATTTGTTTCTCCAGTGTTCCACAGGTGTTTATGGCACCTTCTGTTTGTTCCTAGTTCTTCTTTCTTTGCTTCCCCTTCTTTCACCCCCCCCCCCCCCCCCCGACACCTGCACTACAGGTGTCTATTGCCCTTCTGTCTCTCCTTTTCCCCGCCTACTGTTTCCAGTTGGCTTCTGCTTTGTGGCCCCTTGTGGTCTCTATGCCTCGTCAATGAGACACGCATTCTTCTGTTGTTTCCTACTCAGGAGAACACCACTAAGATATCGTTTTGTTTGTGTATGTAATCCTTGAAAAAGACTCACACCGAAATATTGGATGTTGTATGTTTTTCATTTATACATTCTCATCTTACTCTCATACTGTCTGTTCGTTTTTTTTTTCTCATTTTACTCACTCCCTCTGCTGCCGTGTAAAACTGCACTATACACCTCTATTTACCTTTATTATTTGAGGGAGTGTACTAACTATGTGAGGCAGTGTACTAACTGATGTGAGGGAATGTACTAACTTATACGAGACAGTGTACTAACTGATGTGAGATGGTGTACTAGCTTATATGAGGTAGTGTACTAACTGATGTGAGATGCTGTACTAACTTATATAAGGTGATGTACTAACTTATGTGAGTCGGTGTACTAACTTATATAAGGTGATGTACTAACTTATGTGAGTCGGTGTACTAACTTATATAAGGTGATGTACTAACTTATGTGAGTCGGTGTACTAACTTATATAAGGTAGTGTACTAACTTATGTGAGTCGGTGTACTAACTTATATAAGGTAGTGTACTAACTTATGTGAGTCGGTGTACTAACTTATATAAGGTGATGTACTAACTTATGTGAGTCGGTGTACTAACTTATATAAGGTGATGTACTAACTTATGTGAGTCGGTGTACTAACTTATATAAGGTGATGTACTAACTTATGTGAGTCGGTGTACTAACTTATATAAGGTGATGTACTAACTTATGTGAGTCGGTGTACTAACTTATATAAGGTGATGTACTAACTTATGTGAGTCGGTGTACTAACTTATATAAGGTGATGTACTAACTTATGTGAGTCGGTGTACTAACTTATATAAGGTAGTGTACTAACTTATGTGAGTCGGTGTACTAACTTATATAAGGTAGTGTACTAACTTATGTGAGTCGGTGTACTAACTTATATAAGGTGATGTACTAACTTATGTGAGTCGGTGTACTAACTTATATAAGGTGATGTACTAACTTATGTGAGTCGGTGTACTAACTTATATAAGGTGATGTACTAACTTATGTGAGTCGGTGTACTAACTTATATAAGGTGATGTACTAACTTATGTGAGTCGGTGTACTAACTTATATAAGGTGATGTACTAACTTATGTGAGTCGGTGTACTAACTTATATAAGGTAGTGTACTAACTTATGTGAGTCGGTGTACTAACTTATATAAGGTAGTGTACTAACTTATGTGAGTCGGTGTACTAACTTATATAAGGTGATGTACTAACTTATGTGAGTCGGTGTACTAACTTATATAAGGTAGTGTACTAACTTATGTGAGTCGGTGTACTAACTTATATAAGGTAGTGTACTAACTTATGTGAGTCGGTGTACTAACTTATATAAGGTGATGTACTAACTTATGTGAGTCGGTGTACTAACTTATATAAGGTGATGTACTAACTTATGTGAGTCGGTGTACTAACTTATATAAGGTGATGTACTAACTTATGTGAGTCGGTGTACTAACTTATATAAGGTGATGTACTAACTTATGTGAGTCGGTGTACTAACTTATATAAGGTGATGTACTAACTTATGTGAGTCGGTGTACTAACTTATATAAGGTGATGTACTAACTTATGTGAGTCGGTGTACTAACTTATATAAGGTAGTGTACTAACTTATGTGAGTCGGTGTACTAACTTATATAAGGTAGTGTACTAACTTATGTGAGTCGGTGTACTAACTTATATAAGGTGATGTACTAACTTATGTGAGTCGGTGTACTAACTTATATAAGGTGATGTACTAACTTATGTGAGTCGGTGTACTAACTTATATAAGGTGATGTACTAACTTATGTGAGTCGGTGTACTAACTTATATAAGGTGATGTACTAACTTATGTGAGTCGGTGTACTAACTTATATAAGGTGATGTACTAACTTATGTGAGTCGGTGTACTAACTTATATAAGGTAGTGTACTAACTTATGTGAGTCGGTGTACTAACTTATATAAGGTAGTGTACTAACTTACGTGAGTCGGTGTACTAACTTATATAAGGTGATGTACTAACTTATGTGGGGCAGTGTATTAACTTATATAAGGTAGTGTACTAACTTATGTGAGTCGGTGTACTAACTTATATAAGGTGATGTACTAACTTATGTGGGGCAGTGTATTAACTTATATAAGGTAGTGTACTAACTTATGTGAGTCGGTGTACTAACTTATATAAGGTGATGTACTAACTTATGTGGGGCAGTGTATTAACTTATATAAGGTAGTGTACTAACTTATGTGAGTCGGTGTACTAACTTATATAAGGTGATGTACTAACTTATGTGGGGCAGTGTATTAACTTATATAAGGTGATGTACTAACTTATGTGAGTCGGTGTACTAACTTATATAAGGTGATGTACTAACTTATGTGGGGCAGTGTATTAACTTATATAAGACAGTGTACTAACTAAAACAGGGTCACGACACTACTTTACTAGTTTTTTCTCTGTTATTCTTTAACTACTTGTGGAGTACAGTTTGAACTTATATTTTTCTTCTTGTTGCTGGTGTTCTAACCATCACCTAATTTTCTGTGTTACTCACTGAGAAAATACAAGAAGACACCCAGGTTTTCAACTCCACAAAAATAGTACAGATACAATACAACAGCTTAACGTAACTTGCAGTCTTCCAACCAGAACAAACTGGTCAACACTGAGAATTTTAACAAAGCCCATAGGTGTAGTTATATCTTAGACCAAACACATTTATTATGGACAAAATGAGGGTGAAATCATGATGATGTAAACATTGCCATAAGGCTGAACAAGAATTACATTAACAGTACCCGGCGTGGGCGAGCTCTACGCCATATGGGTAAAAATACCATACAGTGTGCAGTACACAAAATAATTCATACTCACAACATTATCAAGAAAACCTCAATCAACACAGGAAAAACCAATTCTTCCATCTCACTACCAACAATTGCCACTGGTAGAAACTCTTCCCAAACGAGATTTCAATTTGTAATCACTACAAAATTCTTCCTACATCATAAATCACTAAAACTCCTGCTACCACAAACAACAAGGCGCTCTCTACCACATTCTAGAGACAATCACACAACCTTTCTCTGACCCATTCTGAACAAGACTGCCTTTCTTAGCCCATGCATATCACCAGCTCAACTCGACCACGTGACTTCGAATTTTCTCGAACCACGTGCTTTGCACACGGACATGAGTTGTAGTCTACCAGACCACAACTACTGGCTATACACAATACACTCTGTACAGAATTGCTATTCTGTTACATAACTTATATGAGTCAGTGTACTAACTTATGTGAGGCTGTGTACTAACTTATGTGGGGCTGTGTATTAACTTATGTGGGGCAGTGTACTAACTTTTGTGAGGCTGTGTACTAACTGATGTGGAGCAGTGTACTAACTTATGTGGGCATTGTACTAACTTATGTGAGTCAGTGTACTAACTTATGTGGGGCAGTGTACTAACTTATGTGAGGCTGTGTACTACCTTATGTGGGGCTGTGTACTAACTTATGTGAGTCAGTGTACTAACTTATATAGGGTGGTGTACTAACTTAAGTGAGTCAGTGTACTAACTTATATAAGGCGGTGTACTGACTTATGTGAGTCGGTGTACTAACTTATATAAGCTGTGTACTAACTTATATAAGGTGGTGTACTAACTTAAGTGAGTCAGTGTACTAACTTATATAAGTTGTGTACTAACTTATATAAAGTGGTGTACTAACTTAAGTGAGTCAGTGTACTAACTTATATAAGCTGTGTACTAACTTATATAAGGTGGTGTACTAACTTAAGTGAGTCAGTGTACTAACTTATATAAGGCGGTGTACTAACTTATGTGAGTCAGTGTACTAAATTATATAAGGCAGTGTACTAACTTAAGTGAGTCAGTGTACTAACTTATGTGAGGTTGTGTACTAACTTATGTGAGGCTGTGTACTAACTTATGTGAGTCAGTGTATTAACTTATATGAATCATCTTCTTATATCTTTCCCATGCCATTAAACGTCACATAGGGCTCACAAGGTAGTTCGCCAATTTTTCCTATCTTCGGCGAGTCTTTCAACCTCATCAAGGGACTCTATGTCTGTTAATTTGGCCTCTCTTAACAATGTCCTCTTCAGAGTTTCACGCGGTCTGCCTCTTTTTCTTTGGCCTGTTGTGTTCCACTTGATAGCTTGTTTTGGGATTCTCTGATCATTTCTTCTCATCAAGTGACTAACATATGTCCATCTCCTTTTCCTGATCACCCATGAGACTGGTTGTTGTTCAGTCATCTGTCTTATCTCTGCATTGTTCTTGAATTCATTCCACTTGATGCCAAGTATTTTCCTTAGGCATTTGTTTTCAAAAGAGTCTAATTTCTTTTCTATTTCTTTAGTTGTTTTCCAGCTCTCGCGTGCATAAATGAGGGTGGATATTACATTTGAATTGAACAGTCTTAACTTGGTTTTTGTGCTTATAACTTTTGAATGCCATCTGTTCTCAAGATTCTTGAAGATCAATGCTGCTTTTGCAATTCTAATTCTAACTTCCTCTCTGGTGTTACCATCCTGGTCCATGTAGCTGCCAAGGTATGCAAATTGATTGACTTCTTCAATATCTGTCCCTTCTACATGTATTTTTCCATTTTGATTAATGGGAATTTTCATTATTTTTGTTTTGTCCTTGTTAATTTCAAGTCCTATTTTGCTAGCCAGTGAAGACAGGCTATCTGTTTTTTCTTGCATGGAATTCACATTGTTACTGATAAGAGCAAAATCAAGATCTTCTAGTTGGGTCCCATGTACCCAGTCAATACCTGTGTTACCTGTGCAACATTTTTTCATTATGAGGTCTATTGTAATTCCAAAATTCAAAATATAAATCCTTGTTTCACACCTGTTTCAATCTGGAACCATTCACTCATCCCTTCTTCTGTCTTGACTGCACAAACATATCCATTGTAGAAGTCATTAATGATGTTGACAGTTTTAGATGGTATTCCATATAGACTTAAAATTCTCCAAAATGAATCTCTGTGTATGCTATCAAATGCCTTTTTAAAGTCTATGAAGTTCAGTATTAATGGTTTCTGCTCTTCAGTATGTTCTTCAAGTATTATTCTCAGAGTAAAGATCTGGTCGAGACATCTTCTCCCTTTTTGAAATCCTGCTTGTTCTTCTTTCATTGCGGTATCCACTATATCTTTAAGTCTATTCATATGAGTCATGGTACTAACTTATATGAGGTGGTGTACTAACATATATTATGTGCAAGCGTTGTGATATGAAGTATACAGGGGAGACTGGCTTATGGTTAGGATATCATTTTCATCAGCATCTTAACGACATATCCAAGAGGGCATGGATGGCAATGGCAAAACACTTCTGTCAAAGAGACAACCAAGGATAATGAGACATTTCTGTTACTGCAATCTACTCCTGTTACCATCCTTCTGTCTTCTGATGTATGTTCTCGGTAAGCTCTGGAACAGTGCTTTATTTTCCAGGCTGGCTGTCTCCACCAAGAGCTGGAATTAATAATAAATTCAGTTTTCCTTAAACTTCTTTACATTTCCACCTGCTTTCTGCTATTCATGCTTTACTTTCCTGTTTTAGCCCCACTGACATTGCAACAGTTTTTCATTCCTAGGTTTTAGCTTCATCTCCTAGCCCTCTCCATGTTTCTTCTGTAGCAGCTAGTAGGTATTTATAGCTTCCTTGTTTAGGCACAATAAGTGTGCAGTCTTGTCCCCTCAGTCTTCTCTATTCTTTCTTAACCCTCCCCCCCCCCATTATTGTTCTCTTGCTTTTACTACCTACGCCACCTGTGCAGCCTTTGTTTTAGGCCATAGGTATCCAATTGGTCCAGGTTGTTACCCTTTCCCATCTCTTAGCCAATTGCTAGCTCCCACTTTGTACCTACATCTATCTGGGTGCATTTAGTGCCATCTTTCATTCTAGGAGGATACCAAAAAGCTAAACTTTTCAACTATTTTCCATGGTTTTTTTTTATGTGTTGTGTTGTTCTTGTGTGTAATCCTTGAAAAAGGCTGATGCTGAAATATTGGATGTTGGTTGTTCTTCATATATTTGTGCTCATCTTATTTTCTGCCATTTGTGTTTCTGCTCACTTTCCTCACTGCTGTCATTTTGTAAAACTGAATCATACACCTCTATCTACCTCTGATACAGTGTACTAACTGATGTGAAACAGTGGAAGTAAGAAACAAAAGATTATTGACTAACAGACTAAGTTACAGACAACAGACAGAAGATTGTGGGCTAATAATCTGCTTGTTAGTAGATGACAGATGACAAGAGATTGTGAGCTAACACTAACATCATAATTCTCTTTTTCCTTGTATTCTATATAGGTCAGGGCATATGTAATCAAAGCAAATATGGTATTCGTGCGATTGTTGCATGTCTTCCAGCATGGTTCCGCTTTGCTCAGTGTCTGCGTCGCTACAGGGATACAAAGCTTATTTTCCCACACATTGTGAATGCTGGAAAATACTCAACCACCTTTTTTGTGGTGTTGTTCTCAACTCTTTACAAAGTACATGTAGGTGAGTTATTGTCTAGTCTTTGCAAAGTACGAGCTCTGTTCAAAAAAGCATCTGACCTTAATTTTTCCCTCAGAAACAGAAGGTTGCAAGGAGCATTCATCCGCATGCGTGATTTTTTTTTTCCTGCCTGCAGAATGTGTCAGTCGCTGACAGTCAGCCTGTGAGTGAGTGAGCCTGTCAGATTTTCATTTCCCACAAAATGATGAAACAACTTGAGCACCAATACTGCATCAAATTTTGCCAAAAGCTTGGTGATACCCAAGTGGAAACCAAGGTTCAGTAGCCATATAGCGATGATTCGACTATAATCACACAAATAAGGAGTGATACAATCGGTTCAGAGATGGCACGCATCTGTGGAAAACAGACCACATTCTGGTAAGCCCTCAGCAAGCCTAAATGATGACATCATCATACCGATATGGATTTTGGTCATGCTTAACCGTCATGTTACCATACAAGAACTCATGAACAAGAAGGGGATAAGCATTGGTTCAGTACACTCCATTTTGATGAAGGATTTGGCCATGCAGAGAGTGTCCATAAAATTCATGCTGAAGCTGTTAACGATGGAACAGAAACAACTCTGTCTGGGAATCTAGCAGGAAATACTGGACTGCACAGATGACAAAACTTGCTTCCTGTATGCCATGATCACTTGTGATGAGTTGTGGGTTTACAAATGCAACAAAGATGTAATCATCGCATTCACCATCTCCAAGACCAAAGAAAGAAAGGGCAGGTTTTGAAGCAATGTCAAAGTCATATTGACTGCTGTTTGGTGGTGCAGTTTTTGGCTGCTCCTCAGACAGAAAGTACAGCTGAAAGGGTCCCTGTTTGAATCACCAGAAGACATTATGCAAAATGCTACAGCTGAGCTGTACTCTATTCCCATACAGGCCTTAATGAAATGCTTCCAACAATGATGGGACTGCTGTTTGTGTGTATTCCAAGGAGAGTTCTATGAAGGGTTTCAGACCTCCAGGTGAATTATTGTATTTTTCCTGGCAGATATTTATTGAACATGCCTCGTATTGGTAAATTATTGTCAGCTCTCTCCAAGGTACATCTAGGTGAGTTATTGTTAGCTTTTTACAAGGTACATGTAGGTGAGTTATTGTCAGCTCTCCACAAGGTACATATAGATGACTTATTGGCAGCTTTTTACAAAGTACATGTAGGTGAGTTATTGTTGGCTTTTTACAAGGTACGTGTAGGTGAGTTATTGTCAACTTTTTAACAAGGTACATGCAGGTAATTTAATATCAGCACTTTACAAAACGCAGATATTTTTTTCACAAATTATTTGTGGAATCATGATGGAAGTGTTTGTCCTCTCATTTATTATTTGTAGAAATTGATGAGCTTAAAACAGGATCCTAATGTTTTTTGAAAAGCTGTGTGCAAATATTCATTCACGTGTTTTTTTTTGTTGACTGTTGTAATTAGATGACAATAATTCTTGTCCTTAAATCTCAAGTATTCTTATTCTTCAGTTATAAAACCTAAAATTTGATAGTTTATCAAAGATAAAATGTGCTATTAATGAGAGAATTTTAATCATTGTCTTCATTTATTTTGACAAATTTATCTTTATATTCGTGCTGTTAGTATTGTTTGCTGACACAAAATTGTCTTACCTATGTAAAGGCTGGTTAGAATGTTACCATCCATCTGTGTTATGTGATGTCTGGTTAGAGTGTCCCTATCCTTCTGTGTTATGTGATGTCTGATTAGAATGTTACCATCCTTCTGTGTTATGTGATGTCTGATTGGAACGTTACCATCCTTCTGTGTTATATGATGTCTGGTTAGAATGTTACTATCCTTCTGTGTTATGTGATGTCCGATTAGAATGATACCAACATTCTGTGTTATGTAATGTCTGGTTAGAATGTTGCCAACATTCTGTGTTATGTGATGTCTGCTTAGAATGTTGCCAACATTCTGTGTTATGTGATGTCTGGTTAGAATGTTACCATCCTTCTATGTTATATGATAGCAAGTTGGAGTGTCTCTGACCCTCTGTGTTATGTGATGTCTGGTTAGAGTGTTACCATTTGTCCATGTTATGTGATGGCTAGTTAGAGTGTTACCATCTGCCCATGTTATGTGAAGTCTGGTTAGAGTGTTACCATCTGTCCATGTTTTGTGATGGCTGATTGGAGTGTTGTGGACTAACACATGTTTTATGTAACCACTAACTAGAGTGTAGAACTTATGTAATGGCTGGTTAGAACATGGAACCATTTATCTTATGTAATAGCTCATTAAAATGTTTAATCTGTATCATAAATACTGGTTGGTTAGAATATTGAACTGTGTCTCTTTTGTCATTGCTGGTTATAGCAATTTTAATTGTCTGATTTATGTAATAAATGATTATTGTTTTGAATTGTGTCTCTTTGGTCATGGCTGGTTAGAATACTGAAATACCCCCTGTCATGACTATTTAAAAGATATAACTGTAGAGCTGCATTATACAAGAAAGGAGAACACTAGCTAATGTGGAGCCACTGTGCACCCTGTTTAGCAAGGTTGTTTGCTTTTTTTCATTACCAGGAATTCCACACTGACTTGGTATCCACTGCAGCATGACTGATATTCCATATTCTTTGTACAGTTTGTCTAAAAGTTTCATTATTAATTCTACATGACCTGGCAAACTGAGTTCCCATTTCTGATGCCTGTTATGGTTGACTGAGAATCTGAGAAAACTACAGTATCCTATGACTCAACTCTTCCATTCTTAAGATCATTCCAGATTTTTTTTTTTCAGTCTTCTTAATGGCATTCATCTCTGCATGTTAATTAGACCAGAATTCTCCACATGGCCCATGTGTCTGTGGACAGACTTGTGTGTGCAGTGTGGGATATTCTGTTATTGCACCACATCTACCATTCACTGTGTCTTTGTAGCTGAACCTTCTGTATAGGCATGAATGGTATCATTTGATAACTGTCAGTGATCTCATAGCAGTGTTTGTTTTCAGGTTCCTGGTAGTTTTATTTTCTGATATTTGTTTTATTACTTTTAGTCTTTCAAAAATCTAATGATGGGTTATATTAGAAGTATGACTGAGCTGATGTTGGACAATGTTAAAATAATGACTGAGCTAATGTGGGGCTGTGTTAAAAGTATGACTGAGCTGAGTGGGGCTATGTTAGAAATATGTCTGAGCAAATGTGGAGCTGTGTTAAAGTATGACTGAGCTAATGTGGGGCTCTGTTAGGAGTATGACTGAGCTAACTGATGTTGGGCTATGTTGGAAGTATGACTGAGCTGTTGTGGGGGTACATTAAAGTATGACTGAGCTGATATGGGGCTATGTTAAAGTATGACTGAGCTGATGTTGAGCTGTTAGAAATATGACTGAGCTGATGTGGGGTTATGTTAAAGTATGACTGAGCTGATGTGGGGCTATGTTAGGAGTATGACATCTTATCTTATATCCTTCCCGTGCCGTTAAACGTCACATGGGCTCGCAAGGCAGGTCGCCAATGTTTCCCTGTCTTAGGCGAGTCTTTCAACCCCATCAAGGGATGTTATGCCTGTTAATTTGGCCTCTCTTAACAGTGTCCTCTTCAGAGTTTCACGCGGTCTGCCTCTTTTTCTTTGGCCTGTTGTGTTCCACTTGATAGCTTGTTTTGGGATTCCCTGATCATTTCTTCTCACGTGACCAACATATGTCCATCTCCTTTTCCTGATCACCCATGAAACTGGTTGTTGTTCAGTCATCTATCTTATCTCTGCATTGTTCTTGAATTTGTTCCACTTGATGCCAAGTATTTTCCTTAGGCATTTGTTTTCAAAAGAGTCTAATTTCTTTTCTATTTCTTTAGTTGTTTTCCAGCTTTCACATGCATAAATGAGGGTGGATATTACATTTGAATTGAATAGTCTTAACTTGGTTTTTGTGCTTATAACTTTTGAATACCATATGTTCTCAAGATTCTTGAAGATCAATGCTGCTTTTGCAATTCTAATTCTAACTTCCTTTCTGGTGTCACCATCCTGGTCTATGTAGCTGCCAAGGTATGGAAATTTATTGACTTCTTCAATATCTGTTCCTTCTATGTGTATTTTTCCATTTTGATTAAAGGGAATTTTCATTATTTTTGTTTTGTCCATGTTAATTTAGTCCTATTTTGCTAGCCAGTGAAAACAGGCTATCTGTTTTTTCTTGCATGGAATTCACATTGTTACTGATAAGAGCAAAATCAAGATCTTCTAGTTGGGTCCTATGTACCCAGTCAATATCTGTGTTACCTGTGCAACATTTTTTCATTATGATGTCTGTTGTAATTCCAAAAAGAAAAGGAGACAGTATACATCCTTGTTTCACACCTGTTCACTCATCCCTTCTTCTATCTTGACTGCACAAACATATCGACTGTATAAGTCCTTAATGATGTTGACAGTTTTAGATGGTATTCAATATAGACTTAAAATTCTCCACAATGAATCTCTGTGTATGCTATCATATGAGTATGACTGAGGGATCTTAAAGTTTTGAGTACATGACACTGATTGGTAGTTTAGTTTTGTCATTAAGTTATTTGTTCTTAATCTACTATCCCGGCCACCTTTTCTTTCCACAGCTCCAGAAGAACTTAATCTGTTGGATGTTTTCATTCCTGTCCACCTTTTCTTTCCACAGCTCCAGAAGAACTTAATCTATTGGATGTTTTCATTAATGGTCACCTTTTCTTTCCACAGCTCCAGAAGAACTTAATCTACAGATGTTTTCATTCCTGGCCACTTTTTCTATGAATATAGCAGAGTTGTTTTTCTTAGATGTATTTTTTTTTAAAATAATATGTATATTTGTACTAAATTGAATGTGTAGAAGGATGAATGAAAGGCAGAATGTCATACAGGATTGTGTGCCCAGTTCTTGATTCTTTGAAAATAAAAATTGATCACATTCTCTTTCTCACTCTCTCTCTCTCTCTCACACACACACACACACATATTCCAATCTGAACTGTACTATATAGGTGCCATAAAGATTTTTCCCAGCATTTTATTTGAAGCACATTATGTATCCCGATTGGTTGTGATACCATTCATATCCTCCATGATTTTCGCTTACTTCTTCAATCTGTCTATTTAGTCAGGTTCTCTGCATGTTTAGGTGACATGTTTGTGCTAGTTGGTGTCTTTTTTCACCAGATGGCCAAACTAAACTGGCTTATACTGTGTCTCTCAGTATACAGTAACACCAGTGTTGTTCCAATGATGGATCAGATACCTTTGTTTCATATTCTGTCTCATCTTATCTTATTCTTGTCTAAAGCATCTCATTTCATAAATGCCAATTTCTGAAAATATGATTAAGGTATGAAAGAATGATTAAATGTTTCAGAATTGTTTGATATTATTTAAGCCATCACAGTCAGACAGGGTTAATACCATATACAAGTTCTTCATGTACACATATGTCAAACTGCATGGTGATTTACATTCACAGCTGTATGATGTTTAATCACATTTACAGAACTGTATGATGTTGTTTAATCACATTTGCAGAACCATATGATGTTGGTTAATCACATTTACAGAACAGTATAATATTGCTTAATCACTCATTTAGAACTGTATGATGATGGTGTTGCTTAATCACACTTACAAAAATGTATGATGATGTTTAATCACACAGAACTATATGATGATGTTTAATTGCTGATGGTGTTTAATCACATTTTCAGAAATTTATGGAGAAGACTACAGACAGACATCTGTATTTTTCTATCTGTGGATTATTGCTGCCATTGTGAGTTCGTGCTACACGTACACATGGGACATCAAGATGGACTGGGGACTGTTGGATAAAAGTGCCGGTGAGAACCGCTTTCTTAGGGAGGAGGTGGTTTATGCGTACAAGGTGAGAAGGAAGAAAAAAACTACCTGTCATTGCTCCTCATGTAAATTTCTTGTTAATCTGCCTGATATAAATATGTATATTTCAGCCATTCAGTAAATTATTTATCTCGTAACCTGTCAACAATCCGTCTATAATTTATAAAGTAGATGATGACTTTGACTTTTCTGATCCCCATGTTTATGAGTTTTCACTCTTTTTCCCTTGTGCCAGATAATGAAACGTACAGGTCCTCTTCAGATGTTCTACATCTCCATACAGAATGTTGGTGATTGAGGAGTTTGGTGGTATCAAGTTATTCTGAAGGTGCTTCAATGCACTGCAGTCCAGCAGATGATGTTTAACAGTTTCTTCTTCTTGTCTGCTGCAGTGCATGCAGTATGGTGTGTGGTCAGCGGTCACTCTGTGTAAGTGCTTATTGAGGGTAATGTGTCCTGTTCTCAACCTGAAAATTGTTCATTGGCCTCTACGACATAAGCTGTTGATGTGGTCTCCGGGGTTAGGCTTTGGCAGGTGTGTATATAGGGATCTTCCAGTTGGATTACTGGCCCAGCTGTCCATCCACTGCTGCTTGCAGGTGTTGTGTAATGTGTTTAGCTGTTCTCATGTTGGTGGAGATGTAGGGCTGTGACATGGTGGCTCCACTCTTTGCCAGTATGTCAGCACATTCATTTCCTCTGATATCTGTGTGCCCTGGTATGCACTGTAGGGTGGTCTTGATGTCATAGGAGGCGAGTTGGTTTATTGCACTGAGTATGTCAGTTGTAATGTGATCAGCTGATGATGTCCAGTTTTCAAGGGCCTGGAGAGCAGACTGGGAGTCTGAGAAAATAACAAGGTTTTTTGGGTGAGAGGCACTGTTTTTGTATTTGATGGTGATGGCTGCCAGGGCTGCTAATATTGCCTGCATCTCTGCATCATAATTGGAGCAGTGAGATCCACAAGGAGCAGAAATGTGGCTTGTTGTCTTGTCTGGAAACATGAGTACCCCATATCCTGCATTGTCTGTTTCCTTGAATGCTGACCCATCAGTGTATGCATGGATCCAGTCCTTGGGGTAGGATTCTATGGTCTCCAGTGCACACAGCTTTAGGGTGTTGGGATCTGATGATTTGTTCACTAATTTGTTCTTGAGTCTGGTGTTAGTTTGAGGAAGTCTGTAGTTTGTGTTTCGTGGGATGTCTGGTACTTTTGTAAGTTATTCTCTGTCTTCAGGGAGTTTGTGTCTTGTGTTTAACTGTTCTGCTATGTTCACTGGAGTTTTCAGTTTCAGTCTATTATTATGTTTCCATTTATCAACCACTATTCTCTTAGGAAGGTCTGGGGGCATGCATTTATATCTTTCCACTGCCTCAATGGTTGACTTTTTGCATCTTATATCTAATGGCTCTGTGTTTGCATCAGTTTCAGATGCAGCTGTGGGTGTTGATCTCATTGCCCCACAAATGAAATGAACAGCTTGATTCTGGATTCTGTCTACATGTGTACGAGAGCTCTTTGATGCTGTGACCTGTAGGGGGAGGTTGTAATCTGTTATAGATCTAACATATCCTGTGTACAGTTGTCTGAATGATGCTTTGTCAGCTCCCCAGGATGTACTTGCAAGTCACTTGAGTAAGTTTAGTCTTTTGGATGCTTCTTCTGCTAGTCCATCCATGAAGTTCAATTTTCTCTCTAGTTTCACACCAAAGTATGTTGGATTTTTTCTTTCATGGTTTGAGCACCATCAAGAGTTATTTTCAGTTCAGTCTTTGCTAGTTTGTTGCTAATAGTGAAGACTGTATATGTAGTTTTACTAACAGATCTTCAACTTCCAGAAATTTGCATTAGGCTGATATAGTGAGAAGGGCTCTATTAAGTCTCTCAGCAGCCAGCTGCAAGTCTGTTCCACCAGTCCATATGATAAGGTCATCAGTAAAACATGTATCTCTTTGTGTGGGAATATTGTGCCTCCAATGACCATGCCCTCTGTTAGACATACTTCAATTAATCTTTCTCCATTCTGATTAACCATGTCAGTTCCTTCTTTCCCCATCACTTTTTCAACGTCGGTATTATCCTTCCCTACCTTAGCATTGAAGTCCCCCATACCAATTAGGATGTCGTGTTTATGGACTTTGTTGATGATTTGTTGTAGTGGGTGATAGAAGTTGTCTTTCACATCATCATCTGCATCATTCGTGGGTGCATAACACTGTATTATTGTCATTCTTCCGTGTCGTAGCTGGTATCGTGCTCATATTATACAACTGTTTCCCTGTTCCCATTCTACAAGGCTCTTTGCAGCTACATTTGACATAATAATGCCCACCCCATCCCAGATTTTACCATCATTTCTGCCTGAATGTATTATTAACTTACCGTTTTACGCCGATCTTTTACCTGCTTCTGGCCATCGCTTTTCGCTGATGCCCAGTATGTCTAGATGGTATCTCTCCATTTCTTTGATGACCTGAGTAGTTTCTGTTGGTGTGCCATCGTTCTCACATTCCAGAATCCAATCCTTGTCACATGTTTGGGGCCGACGAGTGAGCTTTTCGGAGTTGGCATCCCTGATGCTCGGTTGGTTTCTCTGCGAGTTTCCATAACGATATCTTTTTTTTTCCCATCTGGAGTCGCCTCTAGATAGGTCCCAGGATAAGGTTGTTAGCCTTATGCCCAACTCCCGGTACGTGATATGTAACAGATCAAGCGGAATTCCGCTGATTTCTGCATGCCAGCGAGAGCGTTAAAAAAACGTCCGCCATCTTGCATGTCACACGGAAAATTATTACATCTAAAGAAAGATCAATCCTTAGCAAAACTGGAACCCTGTTAACATCAAATAAAGACCAAAAGCAAAGATGGGCTGAACACTTCCAAGAAATACTTAATCGACCACACCCAAAAGAATTGTTAAACCTTGAAACTGACTTACCAGCCCCACAACTAAATGTCAACCTAGATGAAATTAAATTGCATGAAATTGAAACAGCAGTGAATTTAATGGCTAACAACAAAGCTGCAGGTGAAGATGAAATAACAGCTGAAATGCTAAAAGCTATCAATAGTGACAACATGAGACAACTACAGAGAATGTTTAACAAGATTTGGAAAGAAGAAAAGGTCCCTTCTAATTGGAAGAAAGGAATCATTGTTAAAATACCAAAAAAAGGCAACCTTAGTGACTGTAACAACTGGAGAGGAGTAACCTTAATATCAGTTGTGTCAAAAGTATTTTGCAAGGTCATTTTGAATAGATTTAAAGATGTAGTGGATACTGCAGTGAGAGAAGAACAAGCAGGATTTCAAAAAGGGAGAAGCTGTCTCCACCAGATCTTTACTCTCAGAATAATACTTGAAGAACATATTGAAAAGCAGAAACCATTAATACTGAACTTCATAGGTTTTAAAAAGGCATTTGATAGCATACACAGAGATTCATTATGGAGAATTTTATGTCTATATGGAATACCATCTAAAATTGTCAACATCATTAAGGACTTATACAATGGATATGTTTGTGCAGTCAAGACAGAAGAAGGGATGAGTGAATGGTTCCAGATTGAAACAGGTGTGAAACAAGGATGTATACTGTCTCCTTTACTTTTTGGGATTACAATAGACTTCATAATGAAAAAATGCTGCACAGGTAACACAGGTATTGACTGGATACATGGGACTCAACTAGAAGACCTTGATTTTGCTGATGACATAACTCTTATCAGTAATAATGTGAATTCCATGCAAGAAAAAATAGAGATAGCCTGTCTTCACTGGCTAGCAAAATAGGACTTGAAATTAACAAAGATAAAACGAAAATAATGAAAATTCCTCTCAATTAAAATGGAAAAATACACGTAGAAGGGACAGATATTGAAGAAGTCAATCAATTTGCATACCTTGGCAGCTACATAGACCAGGATGGTGACACTAGAAAGGAAGTTAGGATCAGAATTGCAAAAGCAGCATCAATCTTCAAGAATCTTGAGAACATATGGAATTCAAAAGTTATAAGCACAAAAACCGAGTTAAGACTATTCAATTCAAATGTAATATCTACCCTCATTTATGCACTTGAAAGCTGGAAAACAACTAAAGAAATAGAAAAGAAATTAGACTCTTTTGAAAACAAATGCCTAAGGAAAATACTCGGCATCAAGTGGAACGAATTCAAGAACAATGCAGAGATAAGACAGATGACTGAACAACAACCAGTCTCATGAGTGATCAGGAAAAGGAGATAGACATATGTTGGTCACTTGATGAGAAGGAATGATCAGAGAATCCCAAAACAAGCTATCAAGTGGAACACAACAGGCCGAAGAAAAAGAGACAGACCATGTGAAACTCTGAAGAGGACATTATTAAGAGAGGCCAAATTAACAGGCATAAAATCCTTTGATGAGGTTGAAAGACTCGCTGAAGACAGGAAAAATTGGCGAACTACTTTGTGAGCCTTATGTGACATTTAACGGCACGGGAAGGATATATAAGAAAACATGGCTTTGTGGGTGTTCAACAGGTTGGGGAGATCATTTATAAAGATTAGGAACAAGGTGCAGCTAAGAGCAGAACCTTGTGGCAGACCTTCCTCTAGGGTCCATTTGTTTGACAGTCTGTTATTGACCTGAGTTTGTATGGTCCTGTTACTCAGGTAGTTTTTAACCCATTGATACATTTTTCCATGTATGCCCATGTTTTGCATCTTTAACAGTAGTCTTTTCGCCAGACCTTGTCATATGACTGCTGGAAGTCTACAAAGACAGCTACAGAGTTTCTCTTGTGTAAAAAACTGTCTTTTACACTCTGAGTGAGGAGGAATAGCTGGTCTTTGGTTCTTGATCCTTTGCAGAAGCCTGCCTGAAAGTTACTGAGGAACCCCAAGGATTCCAACCACTGGGACAGCCTATTGTTAAGCATTCATTCTGCTAGCTTACCAATGTTGGAAGTCAGGAGATTGGTCTAAAGCTTTTTAGGTCATCTTCTGGCTTTCTTTTTTTCAGGATTGGTCTAACTATGGCTGACATACAAGATTTTGGTAGTACTCCACTTTGCCAGGTCTTGTTAATGAAGTTGAGCAATGTGAACTTTCCTACAGGAAAAGGATCATTTCATTTGATATTTTGTCTGGTCCAGGTGCTTTTCTTAGCTCTAGGTTATCCATAGCACTCTGGAGTTCATGGATGGTAAAATTTTCCTCACAAAGTGGAATGTTTGCCAAGCTAGATTTCTCTTTACTTCTCAGAACTTTTCCCAGTGCCTTGTCAAGTACTTTCCTGTTGGAAGATTTGTTGGTGGCAGCAAAGAATTTATTAAAAGTACTGGCTTTGTCAGAGTCACTTGAGAGGACTCGACCAGAGATTCACATTAGTTAGTTTTTTCCAGACATGTTATCTAAGAGTTTCCAAGCCTTCTTTCATTCAGTTCTGAGGTTGAGATTGATGCATGTGCTTAACCACATCTCTTTCTTTGCTTTTTTAGTTTCAAGTCTTATCTTAGCTTTTAGTTTATTGTACTCTGTTCTGTTTTCTGGAGTAGGGTTTTTCTCTGCATTCTTCCTGGCTGCTCTTCTGTTTTTTTTGACTAAGTCTTCCAGAGATTTTGTCCAAAAGGGGGTATATTTCTTTCTGCATCCTCTGGGATTGTTTTGTAGGCTACTCCAAGTATGGCTTGGATTATGTTGGTGTAGAGTGTGTCAGTGTTTGTGTTGTCATTAAATTTTGATAGGTTTTCATCTGTTTGTGTTCTGAATTTTTCCCAATCTGCTTTTCTATAATTCCAGCGAGGGGGGGTTTGTGTGGTCTTTGGTTTCATGTGTGAGAAATGTGTAGAAGAATGGGACGATGGTCGCTTCCTATGTCATCAAACATTCTCAGAGTACAATTGTTGTGGATGTCTGCTGAGACAATGGTGAGGTCAGGTCTGTAAGCTCGTCTAGTGGCTCTGTGGATGAGTGTTGGTGGGGAGGAGGAGTCTTGCAATATCATCATGTTGCTAGTGTTGCATAGCTCTTCAGTGTTGTTTCCCATAGGGTTTCAGTCTTTGTATCCTAGTAATGATAAATGTGCATTAAAATCTCCTGCAGTGATAGTTTTCTGCATGTCTGTGCTGTGTATGTTGATTTGACTTTTAGAATTTGGGGGACAATAAACATTATACAGAGTGTACCACAATCCATCATGCCATACTGTTATCTCTTGGATATCATTCTCATTGCACTTTCTTCTGCCATTTTCATATTGGGGTTTTTGTCCTAAGTTTTTCTTTCATGCCCAGGAGGCCTTTCCAGTGAGAAGCTGAGCTCAGGCCCTAGTCCAATCCTGCCTGTCTGACGGCTTTGAGACAGTTTCACAGAGACACTCTGACTTTGGGATGATGGATCTGATAGTGCTTCAGCGATGTGCATTCCCTGCCACCTATAGTCTGCTGGCTGCTTTGTTTGCCTCATTCTGATAGCCATTGTTGTAGAGACCCATAGGATTGTCAGGTCCTGGACTCATCGATTTCCATCAGACTTTCCCTATCCCCACAGGAGATCTCTGTGTCCCCACCCATCCACCATCCCAAACAGCCCAGCTCTGCCCCAGTCCAAGATCTCAGCTCCACCTATTTGACGGGTGTGCTATGTCAAAAACTGGAGGGCCTTCTATCCTAGGAGGGGTATTTGTGCTTGTCATTTTTCCCACAGGTAAGTTGGTTTTCGTAGCGTACATAGCATTTTGTCAGAGTTATCTGACACTCCTATAACAAACAAGAGGCTACTAGCAGATTTCTCAGTTCTATGTTCCCTCTTTCTTTTACAGAAAGTTTTCTGTTCCATAAAAATTCTGCCTTATAAGAGGGTGACATTACATTTTATAACAATAACAAATAGTGTTGATTGCTACAGATTTCTGGGCTACAGGAGTAGGTCAGAGTTTTTTAAGCAATAAGATCTGATGTTCCCTGTTTCACAAAGACTGTTAAGATAAGTGTGTTCTTAACACAGTTGTTCCCAGGGGGAAAGTAGATGATAATGACCTGTTAAAATCCACTTTTATGACTTTGGCAAAGAAACCTGGGACCAGTGAGTGTAGAAGTTCAGAACAGTTAGCTTTGTCTGTCATATAACAAAACTGCTGATGAGAAAAACTAGGTACAGAATAAAGATAGAAATAGGTGGACAGTTTAGATTCACATAAGGAAAAGAAACACATAGTGCTATATTTGTGCTATGAACTCTGATAGAGAGAACTTTATAAATATAGAAAGATTTATTTGTATGGTTCATTAACTGTATGAAAGCATTTTGATAGGGTAAAACATGATATAAAAAACATTATGCCAAAGATCCAAAAATAAAATTTAAAAAAAAATATGTATTGGAATGAACCAGCAGCTATCAGGGTATAAAATATGATAGGCAAATATCAACCAATAAAGCAAGGAGTTAGGCAAGGTTATATCTTCTTACCAGATTTGTTCAGTGAAAATATGAAAGAAATAAAAAATAAACCAGGAATTCCAGCAGCCGGCAACAGTGCAAACAACTTACGTCTGATGGTACAGTACTAATAGCCACAAATCAAAAAGAGCCTACAGAAATATACAAGAAACACTTGTCTGCCGAAACACTTGTCTGAGGGGGGGGTACTTCCTCTGATGATCTGAAGGAGTTGTGTTGTTGTTCCGCTCTCTACGGTAGAGAGTTTCCTGCATATACAAGATGTAGTAGTAAAAGAGAGAAGAAAAGATACCCTAAATAACAAGAAAACAGAACTAATGATTATATCATGAAAAGAGAACTCATCTAAATGCAGTATCAAAGTACAATGAGCAACCTTGTGACAGGTGAATGCATTTAAATGTCTGGGCATGCTAGTAACATCAGATGGGAAATATATATCTGAAAAGAATATGTTAAGCCAACAAATGAGAAACATCTTATGCAATGCACTTCTGCCACCAAACATCAGAAAGAGAGTTCTAAAATGCTACATTGAACCTGTGCTATTCAATGGAAGTGAGTCATGGATGGTAGCAGATCAGGGCAAAGATCACTAGAAGCAACAGAGATATGTGTTCTTAGAAGAATGTTAAGATTACCATGGATAGCTAAGATGACAAAGATCACTAGAATCAACAGAGGTATATGTTCTTAGAAGAATATTAAGATTACCATAGATAGCTAAGATGACAAAGATCACTAGAAGCAACAGAGATATGTGTTCTTAGAAGAATGTTAAGATTACCATAGATAGCTAAGATGACAAAGATCACTAGAAGCAACAGAGATATGTGTTCTTAGAAGAATGTTAAGATTACCATGGATAGCTAAGATGACAAAGATCACTAGAATCAACAGAGGTATGTGTTCTTAGAAGAATGTTAAGATTACCATAGATAGCTAAGATGACAAAGATCACTAGAATCAACAGAGGTATGTGTTCTTAGAAGAATGTTAAGATTACCATGGATAGCTAAGATGACAAAGATCACTAGAATCAACAGAGGTATATGTTCTTAGAAGAATGTTAAGATTACCATAGATAGCTAAGATGACAAAGATCACTAGAATCAACAGAGGTATGTGTTCTTAGAAGAATGTTAAGATTACCATGGATAGCTAAGATGACAAAAATCACTAGAAGCAACAGAGATATCTGTTCTTAGAAGAATGTTAAGATTACCATGGATAGCTAAGATGACAAAGATCACTAGAAGCAACAGAGATATCTGTTCTTAGAAGAATGTTAAGATTACCATGGATAGCTAAGATGACAAAAATCACTAGAAGCAACAGAGATATCTGTTCTTAGAAGAATGTTAAGATTACCATGGATAGCTAAGATGACAAAGATCACTAGAAGCAACAGAGATATCTGTTCTTAGAAGAATGTTAAGATTACCATGGATAGCTAAGATGACAAACAGGAAATGTCTGACTAAATCAAGTGTATGAAAAAATTAACTAAATCCATAAGAAAATAACATCATCATTCATTGGACATAGAATGAGATGGTGAGAGCTTGAAAACAACCTAACGACAGGAAAGATAAATAGGAAGAGAAGAGCAAGAGAAAAAAATGATGGACATTCTAATCAATGGCACATAGAAAAAAATCATATACGGTCTAATCAATGACACAATAGAGAAAAAAATCATAGACAGTCTTATCAAAGGCACAAAAGAAAAAAAATCATAGATGGTCTAATCAATGGCACAATAGAAAAAAAAAAATCATGGACAGTCTAATCAGTGGCACAATAGAAAAAAAAATCATAGATGGTCTAATCAATGGCACAATAGAAAAAAAAAAATCATGGACAGTCTAATCAGTGGCACAATAGAAAAAAAAATCATAGATGGTCTAATCAGTGGCACAATAGAAAAAAAAATCATAGATGGTCTAATCAGTGGCACAGTAGAAAAAACAGCAAGTGAGCTGATGGAAAATATCGAGGACTGAGATCAGTGGAGATACCTGACTGCCTACCAGCACAGCACCTGATGATGATGATGAGACACAGCAATGTATTTTTTTTTTTGCTAGTATCTACATACTGAACATGGCTTCCCTTGTTGTATTAACTGGTCCAAATCCAAATCACTGATCTCTGTTTCTGATTCTTTCCTATATGATTTTGTCACATGGCTCATTAAATATATGATTGTAAATTTTGTGCATTTAGCTTTATAGAATGATTTAGAAAAAGTGACATTACCTTCTGTTTTCTTGTAGTAATTTGTCACATTTTGCTTTAAAATAAAAATTCTTTATCAAATAAAAAATAGATGATGTTTTGTCTGCAAATAATCATTTTGTGGATGCTTCTTGTTTTATTAATTCTCACTGTCATCTGTTTCTTATTTTGGCCTTATCCACATGTCCTTTACTGAAGCACTATAGTCAGTTTTAATTCATGTAGACATGACATTAATTGTTTAATAATTACTCACAGTGACTACTTATTTATTGGTGATTACTTATTTATTCATAGTCATTTAAAAAGATGAGAAAAGAAATGTTCTTTTTTTTTTTTTTTAATGAAATAAGCTTTTGAACTGAATCACATATCTCTGTTTATAGTGTTTCAAAAGTGCTTGTTGCTAAACCTTTCTGTTAAATTCTTTTCTCAGAAATCTCACATCATCATCAGGTGCCGTGCCAACTGGCATTGGCTGTTATGCTTCTCCAGAGTGCACGATCCTTCATGCAAGCCATCAGCTCAGTTGGTGATCTCCTCTCACACCATCTCATCAGAATGTCCAGTGTCATTTCTCTTGGTCTTCCTCTTGATCTTCTTCCTTCTAGGTTATAATATTTTCAGTGCCCCCTCTTCTCCCACAAGTCTTTGTTAATTAACATTTCCATTAAATTATTTTATCAGAACCCCCAAAAGTCTTTATACATAACATTACTGTTACATTCTCTTTCACAGGCATACTATTACTTTGCTATGGTAGAAGATTTTATTCTGCGTTTTCTGTGGACTTTGACAGTGTCTGTAGGAGAGGGACTTCTGTACAGCTCAACCATTCTCACAACTTTGTTCTCCAGTCTTGAAGTTTTCAGGTAAAAATTATACACCTGACAAGTTATACACCTTACACAAGTGTAAGTTATGTACATTATATCTAATCTGTATATTAGCATAATCTAATTGATTTGTTGTGAGTGTGTGTATATGGTGCCAGCTGAGAGAAGTATATTTAGAATCAGTTACCTCATATGAACTATGTTTTTTCTTATTACATTTTCCTGGCATGCATAAGCTGTATCATGATGTAGTCAGTTTTTTTCTCTGTTATTATGGCATGCAATTGGTTTTGTTTTTTTTGTTTTTTTTTTCAGTTTCGGCTGTAATAACTTGTACAATTTCAGTTTCTGCTTAAGATAACCATATTTTTGTGGACAGATTTTTCCATTAGGAAATTCAGTGTTTCTTGTAGCAGTGAGACACAGGAGTTATTACTTCAGTAGGTAGATTTTGTTGGGGTACATTCTATTTCATGCCCTACTTCTTTCCTTACAAACTGTTTGTCTTTCTTTTTTTTTTTTTTGTCACAGGAGGTTCGTATGGAACTTTTTTCGATTGGAGAATGAGCATTTAAACAACTGTGGTCAGTTCCGGGCTGTCCGAGACATATCTATTGGTCCCATAGACTCGAACTATGAACAACAACTCCTGGACATTATGGATGATGACAGCGTCTCTGACTGGAGGGTGTTTGACAAGAGAAGAAGAGGGCTGAGGTGAGTAGAAATTCCATCAAGATCTTAGATTTTTTTTTTATTTGAAATGACGCAATGTGTTTTTGTAAGATGAGAACATAATCTGTGTAGGTGTTGTCATCATCAGTTCAGCAGAAGTTTATAAAACCATAGATATCTTCAGCTCAGCAGAAGTTTGTAAAACCATAGCTATCTTCAGCTCAGCAGAAGTTTGTAAAACCATGGCTGTCTTCAGTAGGTCTGTAAAACCATGGCTATATTCAGCAGAAGTCTGTAAAACCATGACTATCTTTAGCAGAAGTTTGTAAAACCATGATTATCTTCAGCAGAAGTTTTTGTAAAACCATAGTTATCTTCAGCAGAAGTTTGTAAAACCATAGTTATCTTCAACAGACCATGATTATCTTCAACAGAAGTTTGTAAAACCATAGTTATCTTCAACAGAAGTTTGTAAAACCATAGTTATCTTCAGCAGAAGTTTGTAAAAACATAGTTATCTTCAGCAGAAGTTTGTATCATTACTGTTGTCATCAGTTGATGTGAAGTTTGTATCATCACTGTCTTCATTAGCAGAGCAGAAGTTTGTATCATCACTGTTATTATCAGTTGACCAGGGGTTTGTATCATCACTGTTATTATCAGTTGACCAAAAGCTTGTATCATCACTGTTATTATCAGTTGACCAAAATCTTGTATCTATTACCATTTGACTAACAGTTTTTACCTTTCCTGTTATCATCAGTTGGATAATGTTTGTATTGCAACTGTTCTTATCATTTGGCTAAGGTTTTGTATTTCCACTTATCATTTGATCAGGAGTTTGTATCATTACTATTATAAGCTTGAGAGACGTTAGTGTCAACACTGTATCATTAGTTAAGAAAGGGTTTATATCTTACTGCTTTCTTAATTTGGTCAGAGCTTTATATCACCATTGTTGTCATCACTTTGTTAGAAGTGAATGTCACTGCTGTTAAGTATCACTTAGTGAGAGAATCAAAAGCTATGGCAGTATGAGTGAGAGAATCAGAAGCTATAGCAGTATGCGTGAGAGAATCAGAAGCTATGGCAGTATGAGTGGGAGAATCAGAAGCTATGGCAGTATGAGTGAGAGAATCACAAGCTATGGCAGTATGAGTGAGAGAATCAGAAGCTATAGCAGTATGCGTGAGAGAATCAGAAGCTATGGCAGTATGAGTGAGAGAATCAGAAGCTATGGCAGTATGAGTGAGAGAATCACAAGCTGTGGGAGAATCAGAAGCTATGGCAGTATGAGTGAGAAAATCAGAAGATATGGCAATATGAGTGAGAGAACCAAAAGCTATGGCAGTATGCCAGCTTTAATGGCCACACACAGAACATATGTCAAAATAAGTTTGTAAATTGTCATTGTCACCTTTTTTAACAGTCAACAGTTTTAGATTTCCATAGAAGAAAGGAAGTCATATTCAGCATAAAGATGTTGAAAGAAAAATATTAGATTCGGTTTAGGTTAATTACAGGGTGGTGCTGAGCTGACTGGCATGTTTAGAAAGGTCATAAACATTTGAATTCAAGTCAGAAGAAATTATTAAAACCACCTATAAATAGAATAGAACATTACCATTTATTATCAAATACTCACAAATATATTTCTTGCAGATTACATCAGAGAGATGGTATAAGTTTGAACTCACATATGTTTGAGAGTGTTTCCAGAAATCTCCATATGGCCTCATCGGTGAAACCAACCCTATCAAAAATGCTTTTCTGAGTTCTTGAATTGTCACTATGCATTTCCAGTACACATGGTGTATCAAGGATTCCCACAAAGTCAGGGGCACCAAAGTCAGGAGACTGAGAAGATCACATGGTATCACTGAAATGAGAGATAAAGTCAGGAGACTGAGAAGATCACATGGTATCACTGAAATGAGAGATAAAGTCAAGAGACTGAGAAGATCACATGGTATCACTGAAATGAGAGATAAAGTCAAGAGACTGAGAAGATCACATGGTATCACTGAAATGAGAGATAAAATCAGGAAACTGAGAAGATCACATGGTATCACTGAAATGAGAGATAAAATCAGGAAACTGAGAAGATCACATGGTATCACTGAAATGAGAGATAAAATCAGGAGACTGAGAAGATCACATGGTATCACTGAAATTAGAGATAAAGTCAGGAGACTGAGAAGATCACATAGTATCACTGAAATGAAATAGTCAAGATACTGGAAGATCACAAGATATCACTGAAATGAGAGTCAAGAGACTGAGAAGATCATATGGTATTACTGAAATGAGAGATAAAGTCAGGAGACTGGAAGATCACATGATATCACTGAAATGAGAGATAACACTGAATAACTGCTAAAAACAGTTATCCTGTTGAATCAGTTTCAAGGCGTCTAAGGTGTGGCAAGACAAAGGATTCCAATATTGCTGATATGAATTTATATTCACAGTTTCTGTTTTGTTGTCTGAAAAGAAATATGGTCCCACTATCTCAGAGATCACAGTTTCACACCACGCTGTCACTTTCAGAGAGTGCAAGGGTCTTTTCATGTAGTTCCTGAGGGTTCACAGGTGACCATTGTTTCATATTCTGTTTATTGACAATCTCCGACAGTTGAAGGTGAGCTTCATTGGTCGTCAACAAATGTTCAGGACTTCAAATTATCAAGCTAAAACATGGTGGTACAAAATTCAAGCTGTGGTTCCTTGTCTCTTTTTGGAAGTTGTTGAGCAATTTAGATCTTGTACTAGAAGAAATTTGATATCTTTCATCATAAACCCTAAAATGTTCTCTTCACATCTAAAATACAAGACTGATGGCATGTCAAACATTGTGGACAGTGTTTAAAAACTTCTCTTACTTTCTGTAGGTTCTCAGGTGTGTGTACAGTTCATGGAGCTCCATGTTTCATATCTAACAAACTACCAAGTTCCACATATTTACTCACTCACACCAGTATCATATTTTGAGATTGAACCTAATCTTGCTGATCAACATCTAAATCAACACTTCAGTCTTAATTTTGTTTTGTAGTAAAGAACAAGCTGTCCTGGTGCTATACAGCAACTCATGGATCATTCCAACTTAAAATGACCTCATCTCCTCCTTGTGGTACCACCCCAACAACTACTCAACATCACCATTGGCCAAGCCAGTTCAAATTAAAACATGTCAGTCAGCTTGCACTAACCTGGACATGTCTCGTCGTCAGTGGATCAGGATATTTCTTCATGAACATGATTACCACTGTAAAGTATGATAGCCTCCAAGAGCTAAAGAAATGGTATTTCACAGACAAACATTCACAACTTCCCCATCTTCATAGACTCAAGATACCACAGTGATCATTACAGCCAAACAAAAGAAGCCATGATGAGCAGGCTCATAGAGACCAAGAAAATACCAATTGAAAAAAATGAATACCTGACGCTAGTGTGAGGGATTTCCTCACAAAGCAAGCAAATATGCATGTAAAGCAAGGCATGCGTGAAAACACTCCATGTATTGAAGGAAAATGTGTATCCCCAGAAAAGAAATCACAGGTTGCTATTTTTAATTGCACAGAAAACAATGTTCTGACTGTTTTGGAATTTTGAGAACTGAACTTTTCTTGTAGAAAATCTTTAGGCAAATTATGAAAGAAATAACTAGAGAATTTCCAATAATCCTGTATTTTATTATCTTGCCAGGTCAAATAAAGAGTCTCGTTTGTTTGTTGATGATGATGATGAAAGAGTACCTCTGGTCAATGGAAGTAAGCAGCTCAAGAGACTATAAAGGTAGCAAGAGAGTATAAAGGTAGCAAAAAAAGAGCAGAGGAAAAACAGGAACCAAAAGTTGAACATCAGCACATAAGTCAGACATTGGAGGAAGTTCATACCAGATATGGAAAAAGCATAAATTTGTTTCAGTTATAACATTTAGAGTGTTTGGTATCAGAGTGGATTTATAAATATATGGGAAGTAATATCTCTTGGAGTATGTGGAGCATATTTCTTATTCTGTGTAGAATGTGGACTGTGGAAATGTTCTATATCAGATGTACAAAGTAAGAAATCTTTGTCCCAGGTGTATGGTAAAAATGGTCATCATTCATTAACATGTCCCTTTCAGAACTTTCTCTCCCCAACAGCTTTTCTGAAGGCCTGTTGGTTGTAAGCAAGAAGTTGACCAAACATCAACAATGTCTTGTTGCCATCTTCTCCTTGGTCTTCCTCTCTTTTATTTTCCAATTATGTACCTTTCCAAGACTGTCTTCTCCAAACTCTCATGACATTTAATATGTCCAAAATACTTAAGTTTTCTCTGTAACCTTCCTTACCAGCCAACTTTCTTCAGTATCAAATTCTTGTAGTATAAATATATTCTTTTGTGTCCATGATATTTGAAGGACTCTTCTATAGCATTTACATTCAAAGGCACTTGTGTGTTTTTCTGCAGTTTTGTTAAGATGGTTGGCATTGCATAAAAAAGAATAACAATGTGATATCTTGACAAGACAAGGAAATGCAGACTTTGCCTAGTAAAATTTGGTCCCACCATTTTTAATCTCTTGGTGTCTGTGTAGTATATAGAAAGGGTTTTCCATGTAGTCTTGTACATTATACAGCCCAGTTTTGATTACATATGCAGCATTAAGCCAGAATAATGTTCAGGGTAGTACTGTGCTGCCATGCAGTGTATGAAATGAGGTCAAGGTTCCAAAAATAGCTATGGAAACTCCTTAATGAGTGGGCATGGCCATTATGGCATATAAGCCACATTTTCCACATGTTTTGGTTTTCATCAGAAATCTGACACTAAGAAGATTATATTTCTCCACAACTTTACTATAACTTTTGATACATGGTTTTACACACAGTAGAAAGATCTAGATGTAGAAAGCAAGAAATGCTTTAATTGGGTGACAATGAAAGTTCATGTCAGTGTTCCCTACAAGCTACGTCAAAGGAGTGTATTATCTGTGTACAAATATTCAAAATGTGCCCTACATCAGTCATAATCTTATGGATGGTGCATTTTTTGTTGTTGCAAAATGAGAAAGGAAATTGCTGTTGATGAATTTTAAAGAAAAGAAGATGTCCATTATTCAACTTGTAAATTTGTTTTAATCCTAGAGAGTCGAATGTTGTGAAAAAGACAATAAATGATGGCTGCCTGATGTTCTTACACATGCCATTTCTGTATATGCTGTTTCTGTACATTCCGTTTCTGTGCATGCTGTTGAAACGGCATGTTTGATTCAAACTCCTTTATTTCCTGATGTATTAGGAAAAGTTTTCAATATTTGTATTTTTATTTGCCTGTTAAGAGGAGCCTGTGCTTCTACCATCCTCTGGGTGACAGATGATAGAACTGAATGTTAAGAGGAGCCTGTGCTTCTACCATCCTCTGGGTGACAGATGGTGGAACTGAATGTTAAGAGGAGCCTGTGCTTCTACCATCCTCTGGGTGACAGATGGTGGAACTGAATGTTAAGAGGAGCCTGTGCTTCTACCATCCTCTGGGTGACAGATGGTGGAACTGAATGTTAAGAGAAGCCTGTGCTTCTACCATCCTCTGGGTGACAGATGGTGGAACTGAATGTTAAGAGGAGCCTGTACTTCTACCATCCTCTGGGTGACAGATGGTGGAACTGAATGTTAAGAGAAGCCTGTGCTTCTACCATCCTCTGGGTGACAGATGGTGGAACTGAATGTTAAGAGGAGCCTGTGCTTCTACCATCCTCTGGGTGACAGATGATGGAACTGAATGTTAAGAGAAGCCTGTGCTTCTACCATCCTCTGGGTGACAGATGGTGGAACTGAATGTTAAGAGGAGCCTGTACTTCTACCATCCTCTGGGTGACAGATGGTGGAACTGAATGTTAAGAGGAGCCTGTGCTTCTACCATCCTCTGGGTGACAGATGGTGGAACTGAATGTTAAGAGGAGCCTGTGCTTCTACCATCCTCTGGGTGACAGATGGTGGAACTGAATGTTAAGAGGAGCCTGTACTTCTACCATCCTCTGGGTGACAGATGATGGAACTGAATGTTAAGAGGAGCCTGTACTTCTACCATCCTCAGGGTGACAGATGATGGAACTGAATGTTAAGAGGAGCCTGTACTTCTACCATCCTCTGGGTGACAGATGATGGAACTGAATGTTAAGAGGAGCCTGTACTTCTACCATCCTCTGGGTGACAGATGATGGAACTGAATGTTAAGAGGAGCCTGTACTTCTACCATCCTCTGGGTGACAGATGATGGAACTGAATGTTAAGAGGAGCCTGTACTTCTACCATGCTCTGGGTGACAGATGATGGAACTGAATGTTAAGAGGAGCCTGTACTTCTACCATCCTCTGGGTGACAGATGGTGGAACTGAATGTTAAGAGAAGCCTGTGCTTCTACCATCCTCTGGGTGACAGATGATGGAACTGAATGTTAAGAGGAGCCTGTACTTCTACCATCCTCTGGGTGACAGATGGTGGAACTGAATGTTAAGAGAAGCCTGTACTTCTACCATCCTCTGGGTGACAGATGATAGAACTGAGAAGCCTGTACTTCTACCATCCTCTGGGTGACAGATGATGGAACTGAATGTTAAGAGGAGCCTGTACTTCTACCATCCTCTGGGTGACAGATGATGGAACTGAATGTTAAGAGGAGCCTGTACTTCTACCATCCTCTGGGTGACAGATGGTGGAACTGAATGTTAAGAGGAGCCTGTACTTCTACCATCCTCTGGGTGACAGATGATAGAACTGAGAAGCCTGTACTTCTACCATCCTCTGGGTGACAGATGGTGGAACTGGCTGTTAAGAGAAGCCTGTGTTTCTACCATCCTCTGGGTGACATATGGTAGAACTGGCTGTTAAGAGGAGCCTGTACTTCTACCATCCTCTGGGTGACAGATGATGGAACTGGCTGTTAAGAGGAGCCTGTGTTTCTACCATCCTCTGGGTGACAGATGATGGAACTGGCTCTTGATATTTAAATGTACAGACTGAACAGACAAACTTTACTTTCTAAATTGAGCGTGCAGACCTGCTAACATTCAGCCTTTCACCATACAACAAACTATAGAACTATTGCTCTCATATGTCATGCAAGCAAGATACTGTTACAAATCATATTGAAAAGGATGGAAAGAAAAATAGCAAGAAATGCATGAAGTTCATGTGGGTTTCAGACCAGGCAGAGACACCAGAGATCATATACTAAACATGAGAAACATCGTAGAAAAGTGTAGATAGTTTATTGTGGATCTATAAATCTAGTCTGTAGACTACTGTAAAGCTTATGGCTGTGTACAATATCCGCATTTACTGTATGGTTTAATATGAACAACATGGGCTTTTCTAATCACCTGGTACACCTCTTTGCCAAACTGTAATAAGATCAGTGAGCAGCAGTGAAGGTAGATGGTGAAACATTGGGTTGGTTTGATGTTAAAAAAAAAAGAGTAAGACAGTGATGTATCCTTTCTCCATACCTGTTTAACATATAGACTGAAAACATAATGAGGGGTGTAAGAGATGAGAGTTTACATATTCCCAATGCCAATGTACAGATGAGAAACTTGGACGCTTAACAAATCACTAGAAAAGAGAATAACTGCATTTGAAATAAAATGTTACAGAAGGACATTTAGAATATCATGAATAGAAAGAAATAAAGAGATAATGGTTGGTGACATTAGGTATCTTAGAAAACTAGCTTATAAACACCATCAGAATTAGAAAGGTGAAATACTTCAACCACTTCAAGAGACATAATGGTTTGGAGAGGTTGAAAGCAGAAAGCATAGTGCCTGACAAAAGGAAAAAGGGACGACTTTGCTGCAAGTGGACTTGGACATTATGGAAAGCCTGGATTTGTCATTGTTGGTTAAGACCATATTGCATTCAGGGAGGCAGTGAGAGGGGCAATGTTCTGAAAAGAACATGTCACATGACATCATACAACTTTCACTCTGTCATAGACATTCATCATTAGTTTTTGGACATGATGCAATAAAATTATATTACATTCACACATTTATTATAAAAAAAAAGGTAAAAGTAATACTGTCATGCCTTAGAACCATATAATAAATGCAAACATCAAACCTTAGATTCATTCATTCATTCACTTGTTTGTCCTTTGCGGAACTTTGCCTCCCTAACAGCACTCAGTTGGGAGCAAGATAACCTGCTGCTGATGCATCTATTTGCAGATCATCAATGATGTCTTGCAGCCATCTTCCCCTTGGTCTTCCTCTCTTTCTTTTTCCCATTATGTACCCTTCCAAGACTGTCTTCTGTAGATTATCATGATGTTTAATGTGTCCAAAATATTTAAGTTTTCTTTCTTTAATCCTCTTTACTTAGATTAAAATAATGTATACTTTGACTATACATATACCTGTACTTCTTAGTTACACAAATACTTACAGAAACATATATTCACACACACTTAAATTTACATACAAACCTGCATATATACATAATCACATATACATATTTACAGATACACATACATAGACATAGTCTATGTATGTGTATGCACATACACACATACATAGACATAGTCATAGATTTATGCACATACACACAATACATATGCAAATAAGGGAGGCATATAATTGATCTCCAATATTGACAAAGTTTGAAGTTGCAAGTATAAGAAAGAATACTACTCATGAGTTTTAAGTGAGTTGGTAGGGTATTCCAGAGGTAGGCAGCTGGGTATGGTCATGTCTTGGTTTTGGGAGAAGACCATTTTTAAGCATTGATTGTATTTGTGTTGGATTTGAACAATGATCACAAGCAGGGTGGAGCACTGTATGATAGAATTATATGAATTAACTTAGAATTCCATGAATTAACTTGGCTTTGTTGAATAGAAATCTTTTGAGGAGTAGAATGTCAAGATGTTTGGCTTTATTTGTTAATTGAGCTACATGTCTGTTGTCTATAATCTTTACTGAATAAAGTTTTTTCATGTTTGACGAGGAGCAGTCATCCCAGATTGGGGAACAATAATCCAAGTGTGTTTGTATCCTCTGTCTGTGAAGTTTATGGAGCTGTAGTGTTGCTATTTGTATGGATTTTGTTTTGTGGGTGTTTATCAGCATTCTGTTGTTTTTGCGACAGTTAATTTGTGAAAGAAAGATTTGTTGATGCTTCACGTTGTGTTGATGCTTCATGTTGTGTTGGTGCTTCATATTGTGTTGATGCTTCATGTTGTGTTGGTGCTTCATATTGTGTTGATGCTTCATGTTGTGTTGATGCTTCATGTTGTGTTGGTGCTTCATGTTGTGTTGATGCTTCATGTTGTGTTGGTGCTTCACGTTGTGTTGATGCTTCATGTGTTGATGCCAGTCTTGGAATCACTGTGACACACTGGTACCACGGTGTAGCAGATATTGAAGTCACAATGAACATGTGAATCATGATGGCTGATAACGAGACAATGTGCTGGTGCAAAATCACAAATTGCACATAATGAAAAAACTGACACCCAGGTAACAGCACACAACTAAAGTTCATCCAGGCCAGAAATGTTGATCATATTTATAGATGAGTTTAATTTCATATCACACGGTGATGATGGATATATACAATTTTATGAGAAACATATGAAATACATATTAAAAATTACATGCTACAAAATGAAGAATATAGTTCTGGGTGGTTTACTAACTAAACAAGTGTCACCGCCTTGAGAACTAACACAAAAATCGAACTCGCAAGCTACCAAACTACATCCTAGAGGAAGAAAACTAATAATTGTCTGCCACACATCTAACTCTCATCTCTTCTCAGTCACAAATCTAATCAGGCTCAGATAATCCTGGAATGATCCAGCCAAGTTTACAGACATTCTCTGCACCAGTTTCAAAAATCCTGGGCTAAACTTTCTCAACTCGCATACCAATCAGGGGTGAGTAACAATTCCTGTAAACAAGCAAGGGAACTAAATCCCAAAACTTTCAGTAATATGGTCCCCTTATAAGAGACTGCTACAAATTAGGTTGTTTACTTCAAAGTGATGGGCTGATTCTAGGTTAACAGTCATTGTCAATAAACTGTGCAGTCATCAGCAAAAAGGTCACAAAACAGTTTCTTCAGATGAAATGAAAATTATCGATGTAGATATTAAAAAACAAAGGACCAAGAATAGATCATTGTGAAGCACTATTATCAACCACGGATGAATTTGAGTTTTTGAGGCAGTTGTCTGCTCTAAGAGGGATCTTAAATATGATCAAAGTGGCTGAGGTCAAAGTGTCCTCTTAGCAGGTACCCTGATCAACATGCCCTTTGATTAAACAAAAGCGTCGTTATTTTTTAACTAAACGAGATGCCCGAGGCCTGCCCTGCACATTGAATGCCGGGGGTATGGTCCACATCTCGTTACGGGTGGACCCGGTTTGCAGTACCACCGGGTCACGGCCTGTTGTTTTCGTTGTCTTAAAAAAAAAAAAAAAATCTTAAATATGATCTGAAGAAGTATCGGCCTTTTGGCTAAGATCAAAGTGTCCTCTTGGCAGGTACCTTGATCAACATGCCCTTTGGTTAAACAAAAGCGTCGTTATTTTTTAACTAAACGAGATGCCCGAGGCCTGCCCTGCACATTGAATGCCGGGGGTATGGTCCACATCTCGTTACGGGTGGGCCCGGTTTGCAGTACCACCGGGTCACGGCCTGTTGTTTTCGTCGTCTTAAAAAAAAAAATCATTACCTACCTAAAAGCCATGAGTTGAAGGTCACGTAAACAGTGTTTCTCACCGGAAGGTTGAGCTTTTGAGGCAGTTTGTTGTCTGCTCTTACCTGGCACGGAAGGCATCATGAAATAGATTTTTTTAAAAAGGTGGTCTTTCTACCCAGGCTAAGCAGATTTTAATCTACAAACCCTCACCACACACGTGGTAAAGTTATCTAGCGAGCCCATGCGGGCATTAAAAAAAAAAAAGCCATGAGAGCTATTGCTTCTTAGGTCCATTGAGAATCGCTTCTTGGCCTTCTGGCTATTTTAATCAACAAACCCTCACCACACACGTGGTAAAATTATCTAGCAAGCCCATGCGGGCATTAAACATTTTTTAAAAAGGGATCATTACCTACTGTTTACTGTATTGGCTCTTACGACCATACAGGCAAGAAGTCCAGTCGATCATGTCTTAACAGCCATGAGGAAACGCACACATTCCGCTTCTGCTAGTTGGAAAAAAAATCTTGTGCGATTACTTTTTTAGACGAGATATCCTCCAAGTGGAATAAAAGTTTGAAAAATAAAAAAAGGGATCATTACCTACTATGTCATGAACTAAGTTAATATATATCATCAAAACCTGGCACGGAAGGTTACCATGATCAACAGGGAGATTCTTCCACCCGGCTCAGTGTGATCATTTTCTTGGAGGTTTTGTGCGCTGTTTTGTTTCTTGTGCTTAATTTTCTTACAGTGGAAACGCCATGCAGGAGACTTTAACTGTGGCCTACACGACTTCGATCTATCGAAAGGAACAGTCAACACACGCACTAGCCGAACAAACAGCAGTGAACTCACACAAACAGACATACTACACAATATCACAGACGAGCACAGACTCATAGACACGTACAGAAAGACGAACCCACATGGTTGGGAAACCACACACATGGACACAATCAACATAAACACAGGACGATCAGCCCGACTAGACAGAATATATGTCTCGGATAACCTCCTAATAAACGACATAAAACACATAGACACAACATTAAATTACACGGATCATAAAGCTGTCATGGTCACATTAAACGCAACTTTGACACAACTCAAAAACAAACGATCCCCACACTGGAAGTTCAATAACAGCCTGCTGGACAACGAGAAGTATGTAGACAACATAACATAACTGTTACACGCATACATCCAAGATTTACCCAAATCCAACCTCATAGAATACTGTGACATATTAAAGAACACTATCAGAGGGCAAACACAGATCCTAGCGACAAAAATACACAGACTCACACGACAACAACAACACATTTTAGAAAACACTATTAAACTGACAAAGCAGGTAGATCCCAATAGTTCCCACATACACGAGCTAGAGGAAGAACTGGATAAATACCATCAACACATCTACCAAGGTGCCTTCATCAGAACAAAACTAGCCTCTGTCGCATATGAAATACCAAGCAAAAAATATCTGGGAACAGAACAAAATGTACAAAGAAGCAGACAAATATACAAAATAATAGACATAAACGGACAGGAACAGACAGACACCGCCAAAATAAGCCAAACCTTTCAAGGCTTTTACAAATATCTATACTCTGAGGACAAGGGTCAGTCAGAAGACATACAAAACAAATTCTTGAACTACACCAAACAACTTCCTGAAGAAGACAAACAAACATTAGACATCCCACTCACACTAGAAAATCTACAGAACGCACTTAACACATTCCAAAAGAACAAATCTCCAGGACCGGACGGTCTCACCGCCGAATTCTATCAGAAATTCTTTCACGTTATAGGACCTGTCTTACACAATGTGTTTATTGAAGCTTTCGACAGAAAAGAATTACCCTACAGCCTCAATCAGTCATACATAACACTCATCAAGAAAAACAACGCAGACACAACTCAAGTAAAGAACTACAGACCTATCTCATTACTCAACGTAGACTACAAAATCTTAGCAAAATCCCTAACTATGAAACTCAAACCCGTCATGCACACACTTATAAATGAAAACCAACAATGTAGTGTCACCGACAGAAACATAAATACGCATTTACATTTCCTCAGAGATGTTATCCAATACTCTCACGATAAGAATAGCCAGTCAGCAATCTTATCGTTGGACCAGGAGAAGGCTTTCGACTGAGTTTCCCATTCCTTCCTCCACCAGACCTTGTCCAAATGTAATCCTGGGAACTACATCACAGACTGGATCAAAATTCTATACAACAAACCAGAAAGCAGACTTTTAATAAACCATACCCTAAGTGAACCATTCCGGCTAACCAGATCTGTACGTCAGGGCTCCCCACTCTCACCCTTGTTGTATGTGTTAACTCTAGAGCCACTCCTGGAGAGAATCAAGCAGGAGACACTAGTCAAAGGAATCTTTATTCCTGGAATGGGAGAGAGAAAATCGTTGGCCTGCGCTGACGACACAATCTTCCTCCCCTCCAATATATCCTCTATCAGGAATATTCTAGACATAATTACAGAGTTAGGACAAGGCAGCAGGGCCAAAATAAACATTCAAAAATCACACATAATGGGTTTAGGCAAATGGGTCAACAAAACAGACTTCCCATTCACATTAATTCAGGTCAACAAAATCAAACTATACGGAATTTTATTTACAGCTACGCCTTCCAATAACACCGACGCAAGATGGCAAAATATCATTGGAAAAATAAAACACCGACTGGAAATATACAAATATAAAACCACCACCATATTCGGCAGAAGTGTCGCAGTCAACAGCTGCGTCATACCACAGCTCATATACACCGCAAATATCTTTCCCTTGCCTAAACAGTCACTTACAGAAGTCAATTCCATGATTAGCGATTTTATTTTCCAACACACAGTACACAGCATCCAACGAAAAACATTGATGCAGGAAAAAAAAAAGGGGAGGCATCTCCCTACAAGACATAACAACAAAGATCCAGGCACTCGGGATTAAATATGTGGGACAAATCATCCAATAGCCACACAAACACACACAAGCCCACTACTACATTGGGCTGAGGCTAACCAAATTTACCAAATTAAACAACACACGTCCCCATCACTTTGGTACTATATCGCTCTTTTACAGACAATGCATACAAAGTGTAGCTGGACATGAACATTTAATACACATGAAAACTTCAGGCATTTTAAAATGTCTGGTCAGGAAACAGGAGCCACCATTACAGGACAGAATAAAGAGAGGATACAAATACTTCATTACTGACTACACACAATCATTTCAAAACCTACACAAGACAGGAATCACACCAAGTGTACGAGAGATAACATACAGACTATTGTTCAACATAACACCGGCCACACAAGGAGTCGCCCGCAGATCCAACAGACTTATCAGATATAGACTAAGTAGAACAAACACACAAGAAACAGAAGAACACATCTTCTTTGAGTGCAAAACTGTTTCTTTAGCTTTAAAACTTTTGACTCAAGAGATAGCAACAAGAACAACAGAGAAAGTAGACATGTATAGAGCAATCATATTGAACACCATCCCTCGAACAGAAACAGACAACCATACACAGTCCATCATCCTCCTTGCAGAGTTTAGATATCTTGTCTGGTCACGCAGGAGTAAGGTCATGTTTGAAAACAGAATTTTTACAAAAGAAATTTTTCTGTACATCTTCCAAAAAAAAAATTGATACAGATTTCAATTAGTTTTTAGTTTTTTTTTAATGTTTTAGCTTTAGCCTTTGATGTAGGAAACTGTCATGTACAAATTTTTTGAGAAAAAAAGGTGGTTTATCATGATTTTTCACCAACACTTCCATCATGGCATTGTAAATCTCATCGCAGATCACATTCATCCTCATAACATTTTACTTATCCATAGGAAACTGACAGCCCAGATTTATCATAACATTACCGCACAATGGAAACAAAACTATGGTAGGACACGCGTCTCTACGCCACTTGTCTCCTTTGTGCCCATCCTCGGGCTAATCCAAATCCTCTCGGGACTGTTCAAACTCACCCTATGTTTTACCTTTCCTTGTCTAAACAAGATGGGGAAACATCTCGCTTGTATCTATTGTCCCCTGAAATTTTCGTTATGTACCTTCCTTGCTCTTAATCTCCCGCCAGACGCCGCCCACCTCTGAAAAAGGAGTGACGATGGGGGCCTGTCGTCGAGTCCAGAACATAATATCAAACTTAGAACAACTATTAGGAATATTGACGTCATTGTTTTTTTTCCCCTTTGACAACACATGAAATTTATTTCCCCCCCCCCCCAATTGTAGGCAAATGTCAAATCCATATGTACCCATAATACGAATCATTATCATCTCATGTTTTGTTAAAGCCCACCATTTCATTATTTCACTTCATGGGCAATCATCCTCAGCTCACGTAATGTTCACATGATTTGTAACTGTTACCTTGAACACAAATAAACTTAATTTAAAAAAAACAAGGATCATTACCTTCTCGGCATTTTGGCTAAGATCAAAGTGTAGTATCTGTTCTTATCAGCCTTTTGGTAAAGATCAAAGTGTAGTTCTGCGCTCTGTAGAATGTACACTTTGTTATTTTGTAACAAACGAGATGTTTGAGGCCTGCCCAGCACACTGAATGCCCGGTGTATGGTCCACATCTTGTTACGGGTGGACTCGGTTTGCAGTACCACCGGGTAACAGCCTGTTGCTTTCGTTGTCTAAAAAAAAAGGAATCATTACCTGGCACGGAAGGTTACCATGATCAACAGGGTGGTCCTTCCACCCGCCCAGGCCTGATCGATTTTCTCGGAAGTTTGTGTGCGCTATTTTCGTGTGATTATTTATCTTGGAACTGGAAACTTCACGTTTCACATATAATGCAGAAAACGACATGGAGGGGGGTCAGGAGGAACATCCTGGAACCCTTATCATTACTGTAAGTGGTCTGAATTCTACAAGAGTATCCTACTCATGTATGCACAGCATCCTTGCTGGACCAGTAGGTCTTGGAGACAATGGAGTGGCGACTCTTAGCCGCTATGAGAGTCGGACAAAGTGGTTTGTCACCCTTAGAAAAGCCGCTCACATAATCCACTATAACTCACTGCATGGAAAAAACCCTGCACCTAGAAGAGTCCGAACTAACCATAGTCGTTGAACATTTGGACAAAGAGCGCGTGGAAGGGACGATACACTGGATGCCCACGGCAACGAAGGCGCAGATGATCAAGCGCCTTGTCATATTCCTGACCGGCGACGAGGTGTCCCGATTCGAGAAAGCAAATGACAAGTGGGCTTTTCGGTGCATACCGAAGCAAGACATCCACACTACACGCTCATAGCTAACTCTAGTGGGAGTAAAGAATACAAGATTGCTATCACCCGGCAGGGCAGCAGCACACCATGCCCAGCTTGTGGCAGCGATGCCCATCGGGCAAACAAATGCCTAAAAAAAGCCAAAACAGCTCACAGAGACACCACACGACAACAGCAGGTGTCTACAGACAAGAGGGTTGAAGAACGACCCACCACAATCGCCGCGGACCCACAAGGCCAAGCTTCGGAAACCAAGAGCTAGCCCCAGAGCCCACCGATGACGACGGCTTTAAGCTGGTGGAAAACAGAAAAAAGAGACGGCACCAGATAACCGACTCAGTGTCGCAGATAGCAACCAAGTCATCATGTACACCTAGGGTTAGGGGTTAAGGTTAGGGAGGTAGGGTTAGGGTTAGGGAGTTAGGGTTAGGGTTAGGGAGTTAGGGGTTAGGGGTTAGGGTTAGGTTTTAGGGTTAGGGTTAGGGGTTAGGGTGAGAGTGAAGGTGAAGGTTAGGGGTTAGGGTGAAGGTGAAGGTTAGGGGTTAGGGTTTAGGGGTTAGGTTTATGGTAAGGGTAGGGTTGGTTTAGGGTTTGGGGTTAGGGTTTGGGGTTAGGGGTTTGAGGTTAGGGGTTAAGGTTTGTTTTTTTTATGGGTGACATAAACATATGATTATTGTATGAATTATTTATACACAAATATAACCACCTTGATTCATGTTACATTCTTTACACATAACTCATAGCCATAACTTATAATTTTTGCATAAATTTATCAAGTATATATATGTGGGTGTCTGAGCGGCAAAGTGTTTAGTGCACTGGCCTCTCACGGCGAAGTTCATAAGTTCGAATGCGGCCAGAGGCACCCCAGTCACCCAGCTGTAGAAATGGGTACCCGACTTCTTCCGGAGTTGGGAAAGGAAAGGCAGCCGGGCATGATACTGACAATATCCCCCTATAGTGTGCTGACAGGTCAAGGAAAATATGGGCACTAACACCATATCCCTATGTGCCTCTATGGCATGACAGGATTACCTTTACCTTTATATTATTATAATTATATTATATATATTATATTATTTATGATCATGCGTGGTAAGGTACAGTGGTCCTATTCTTTACAGATCCCAGGACCACACGGGAGGATGTTTGTATATCTTATCTTATCTCCTTCCCGTGCCATTAAACGTCACATAGGGCTCGCAAAGCAGTTCGCCAATTTTTCCTGTCTTCGGCGAGTCTTTCAACCTCATCAAAGGATTTTATACCTGTTAATTTGGCCTCTCTTAATAATGTCCTCTTCAGAGTTTCACGCGGTCTGCCCCTTTTTCTTCGGCCTGTTGTGTTCCATTTGATAGCTTGTTTTGGGATTCTCTGATCATTTCTTCTCATCAAGTGACCAACATATGCCCATCTCCTTTTCCTGATCACCCACGAGACTGGTTGTGGTTCAGTCATCTGTCTTATCTCTGCATTGTTCTTGAATTCATTCCACTTGATGCCGAGTATTTTCCTTAGGCATTTGTTTTCAAAAGAGACTAATTTCTTTTCTATTTCTTTAGTTGTTTTCCAGCTTTCGCATGAATAAATGAGGGTGGATATTACATTTGAATTGAATAGTCTTAACTTAGTATATACTACAAGTTCGTACATACTACAAGTCAAATCACGCTTCTCTATATACTAACATCTCTATACACTTAGAAACCAGCTCTTACTATTAAGGATGTCGTCAAGTTCTGGATCAACGTTACTGGAACCTTCTGTGGAGGACTCTGAAGCAACGCTGTCTACAGAATAGCTTCGATCATCAGAATATTTTGCATCCTCACCTTTGGACGTCATTCTGATCGAAATGTCAAATGTTTCGTACCTAAACGTTTTCGCTGTTTTAATTATTTTTATTTCAATTTGTATACCGAGGCCGGCTCTACCAATAAGTGCATCATGTGCATTTGCAAACGACGGGGGACAGCAAATTAGGAGAATTGGGATGAACATGCAAGCAAAATAAAGTAATGTGATTTTTTTTTCTTAAAATACATGTTCGTTTATTCGCTAACCCATTGGTCGACCCGACATTATTTTGGGAAGATGATTCAAAATGAACTGATTTCTCCCTTCTCTGTGACCATTAGAAAAAGAAATAGTTCCTACGGTACAGATTTGTAGATATTTTTTAATGAGTAGTTCCAAAAACAAAGCGAAGATGGCTGCAAGACATCGTTGATGATCTGCAAATGGATGCATCAGCAGAATGCCATCTTGCTCATAACCGAGAGGCCTACAGGAGTGCTGTTTGGGACGCAAAGTTCCGCAAGGGACATGCAAATGAATGAATGAATGCTGCGGAATTCTTTCTTTTAAAAACAAAACAAAACAAACAAACAAACAAACAAAAAACAAAAGTGGTAATGCGCCCCCAGCTCTGGATGCCTTCCCCGCCCAACGCTGAGTGCGGTCACAAGCACCAGGACGCGTGAAGCAACAACGGGCTGGACTGTGAGCAAGTGCCGAGACACTAGGAGCCACTCCAGTCACATGATGATGTTTTGTTAACACATCACCTACCTTACCACCCCCAGCGTGATAACCCTCGACCCGTGTGTTATGGGAGGAACCTCGCGCGACCCAAAGCTTTACAAGTCAACCAGGCTCTAGTTGACTCTGCGAGGACCTTGACTCAGGTGAGTCTTAACACGATATGGGTTATATGCCGGTAACCAACCGGGTTTCCCCGATGTATTAAACAATTCATTCATTCATTTGCATGTCCCCTGCAGAACTTTGCCTCCCAAACAGCACTCCTGTAGGCCTCTCGGTTGTGAGCAAGATGGCCTGCTGCTGCGGCATCCATTTGCAGATCGTCAATGATGTCTTGCAGCCATCTTCGTTTTGGTCTTCCTCTCTTTCTTTTTCCCATTATGTATCCTTCCAATATGGTCTTCTCTAAATTATCATGACGTGTAATGTGTCCAAAATATTTAAGTTTTCTCTCTTTAATCCTCTTTACTAGCCAGCCTTCTTCAATATTAAGCTCTTGTAGTATAGATATATTTGTTCTTTTTTGTGTCCACGATATTTGGAGAACTCTTCTGTAGCATTTACATTCAAAGGCATTTATGTGTTTCTCAGCTGTTTTGTTAAGTGTCCAGGTCTCACATGCATATGTTGCGATGGGAAAGATGCATGCCCTTAAAAATCTTATTTATTTGTTAAACAATGCCACGTGTAAATTTTTCATCTAATATTCATGTTTTTATCTGTTGTATTGTTTTTGTATGTGATCCTTGTAAAAGGCTTTTGCTGAAATATTGGTTTGTTATATGTTGTTCATTTGTATGTGTTCATCTTGCTTTCTGCCATTCTTGTTTCTGCCAGCTTTCCTCACTCTTTCTACAGTGCATTTGGAAAATAACTGTGCACTAACCCAGTATCGATTCTGGTATCGTAGTGTTATCTTAATGACTGCGGCAGGTAGATGTGGCTAGATACTGCAGACATTAAGATATTGCTATAAACATTTATGTTTATACTTTAGGAATCTTTGGCACCAGACTATGAAATTCTACACTGCTTCAAAAACAAAAATGAGGTGAGAAGTAAAAGTACAGAGTCTAAACCTGGAGGAATGGAGAAATTTGAAACCTATATTATTTGGATTCTGGGAGTGGCCAGGCTTAATGATGATTTCATTGTTCAGAAACTTTGAAGGAAATCATGAAGAAATAGCCTTTGTAATAGAAAAATATTTGACTTTTGTATCATTTTATGTCATGTTTCAGTGTGTTGTCCTTGGTGTTGGCAGTCAACTGAAGTGCTCCCTTTTGTGGTGCTTTTTGTGTGAGTCAGCAGTTTGAGATTTTTTTTTGTTTCCATTGGTCTTTCTCTACTTCTTTTTCTCCTGAGGCTTTTGATGTAGACTAAATTCTCTAACTCCTGTCTTCTCATGACTTGTCCAGTGATTACCAAGTTCTCTAACTTCTGTCTTCTCATGATATGTCCAGTGATTACCAAGTTGTCTAACTTTCCTCATCATCCAAACCAATTATAAAACAAACAAGTAAGTAAACCAAGAAAAAAATAGACAAATGAAGCCTCCACTAACCCTAAGCGAAAACGTCAGTTGCGATTAGTTGAATTTGTTTTTGCAGCTTTTAGAAATATGTCTCTAGATTTAAAAATGTGTAAGTGTCTAGACTTTAAAATAAACATCATTTTTAAACATTCCAGCGTCTTACGTTGTTAGGAGCGTGAGACCACACATTACAAGTGAAATATAAGAAGTAAAAAAGACACACGCAATGAGAGACCTTTCACGTTAACATAAACTTTCGACTGAGTGTGAAATTAAACCAGGCAAGTGCGCTAACCGCTACTTCACCGCAGCACGCGTAATATTAATACTAAGGATACAGTTGTTACTTATAAATTCAGACATTTTGAAACCACCATTTTAAAAAACAAGTATTTCAATGTTTATTGTTCTGATTTATATATTTTCAAATACATGCAGTGCACCATCTATACTAGAAGCTTAAAATTTGCTCGACAGTCTTATGAGTCTGCGACAAAGAGCAGATTAACAGACTCCAACTGTTGTTGGAATTTTATATGAATATTTTTTGAGACAGTCGTTGGGGGAATGGTGAGTGGGGCGTGAAGAGAAATGACATTCTGTGAAAAGGGTACATGATACAAAAAAATTGAGATATATCTCCAGGGTTACTTCACGTGGAATTTTGAATAGATATAACAGAAATTGAAAGCAGTAAAGATGTGTTATGGTGAAGGAGACTGCCTAGGGATGCCCAGAAAAGTACACGTTTTCGAAGGATAAAACTGAACCTTACGAAAAAGGCCATTTTCTTTGGACATTTCGTGAGAAGACGTTGGAGTATCAGACGATCACCGAAAAATCATGGTTAAAAAAAAGGTGGGAGGTCTAAGAGGAAAAATATTTAATACGACTGACCAAGTGGCACAATAATAAATAATAGTGACCATATGAAGTTGGGACACGTGCTCCGGATGGCTGACGACTCACAACCAAAAAAAAAAAATAGCACTGAGATGGACACCACAGGAGTAAGGGTAGACCAAAGGGTAGACACAGAGAAGAACAACGGAGATGGTATTTTCTCACCTGGGCAAGAACAGAGGACAGGCGTTTGTGGAAAGCGCCATGTGCCTTTGGCACTTAAGGCTGAGAGAGAGAGAGAGAAGTGTGGTGAATTTAAAACATTTACAGAGGGTGAAGACACCTAATAAGGTAATCAGCGACCCATAACTGATATGTCAGGGTTAGCCACCCATAGCTGACCTTGTCTCACCTCTCCGTGGTTCCCCCAGTAACAAGCATAGCCTGGCTAACGGGGCAGGGATCCCCGTAGTACCCATGGTGGTGGAATCTGCTAAAGAAGCACTGCACACCCCCTGCTTTTTAGCTGTACTCCGGGACTGAAAAAGTAGCCGCCGTAACACGCTGATACCATGCTGTGCCTCAACATCTCTACAGCATCGGCTGCGAAGAACAACAGCTCGCAGTTACAGGGAGTTCGTACAAGTACAAGTTAAAACGTTTGCACAGTTTCAAAAACTGAGTTCTAAAATGGGGCAGTGAGCATATTGTGTTGTATTGGAAGTGTGTCAAGGTTGACCAGCTTGAAGGTCAGGGGCGGGGGCAAAGTTGTGGTTTCTCAAAAGAATATTGCTGTATTCTAAAGTTTCT